>JASDFA010000010.1:66927500-69427500 GCA_035772735.1 Datura wrightii | reverse complement strand
GAGTCCCTGCTGTTGAGTGAAGCTAATAATATTCTAAGCAGCAGGTAAATTTCTTTTGCACTAATTTGTTGTTTATTGGCTTTAAAAAATGGAACTAGCATGAAGAAAAACTGTTTTCTTCAAGATGTTATTCCATTATTCATGAAAAGCTAAGGTGTGTGTGATGGAGGTTTCTAAGAGATAGAGACTTGGATTAAAAAGGGGCTAGTATGCCTGAAAGGCGATTTATAGCATCCTTGCTTCCATGGACATTAAGGTGTCACTTTGACTAATTCCTTGTAATAAAGAAATGATAAATTTGTGTTTGTAGGTTGCTTTAGGTTCTATACCAGGCTAAAGACACTGACTTGGATTTTCAAGTGGATGGAAACTAAAATAAGTAGCACCTAAGTCTGAACATTGAAGAGTCGAAACATGCTAAGTTTCAATCTTTATTTGGTGGAACAAACTCATAGATGTTTACCTTTTCCTTGTGAATGTCCTGCATATTTTCAGCTTGTATTTACGCTTGAAAGTCCTGACACATATCTGTTTTGATAGTCAGATAAGGAAGAAGAAAGGAAGAAGTATTCTCTTCCACCACTGCATAAAATCTTTAAAAATTGAACAAATTTAAGGTTGAAACACCGTTTACTGAAAGATTCACAGGTTGCTTAGTGCTATGAAATATTTTCCACTTGGTCTTTTCTGCCTTTAGTTTCTGCTCTTCCTTCTCACCAAATTGCCCTCAAGTAGTACAGTTCCTATCAATTTACCATGCATCATTAAAGAACCCTTGGCCTTTATAGGTAATATTGAATTCTTCGCAGCAAAAGTGCCTTTTTCCAGTAAAATGACTACCACAAGATCAACTTGCAGTTTCTTCAGAGAAATTTTAGCTTTTATTTCTCCTTTTATTTAATGTTGATAACTTTTATGAAAGATAATTCAATTGTTGCAGCTCTTGTACTTGAAGAAAAGAGGAGGAGAAGTAGGTTGTGACAAAATTAGATCTTTCCAATACCCTAAATAGCTATAGTCATATTTCTTGACTTTTAGCATATCATGATATTTGTTGTCTATTGCTCTCACATGTATAAAATAAAGGTTCCTAAATCTAAAACTAAAACCATCAAAACAAGCTTCTAAGACTTCACTCAGTTTGAACTAAGGATATTCCTTTCCCTTCCACATGAAATAGTTTGAACTGATCCAGAAAGCAACAATGAAGAGTATGCCTATAATGTAATGAACTTCATTTACTTATTGGAGCTTTTCTTGCTGAAATTTTTTCTTAACTTTCCTAAACGGAGTCAAGATTCTACATTTTTCTGTTCCTCACCTTATTAAAAGAAGGAAAATATGTTGTTCCTTTAGGAATTCTTCAAGCTCTAGCAGGTGGGACAAAACTACTTTTGAAAGAGAACATTAGTCCATCTACAGGAGATATTCTAACAAATGGAGTTAAATGCATTGGTAGAGGAATCTTTGCATAGAAATTTCAGAAAGAAAAAGAATGAATTGAAGGATAAACATATATACATACGTTGAATACTATATCAAATGATTAATGACGACGCGAATCCGTATTTTTTCTATAAAAAACAGAAGTATTGGTGTGAATCGATTCTACATTGAAGAAAGAATCTAATATTCATCGATCAAATCATTCACTCCACTGTTAAATCTTTTGAGGAACTGATTAATTTGACGAGAATCAAGGTAAAGTTCCATTCTACATGTCAATGCCAGCAACAATGAAATTTATAGTAAGAGGAAAATCTGTCGACTTAAAAAATTGTGAGGGTTCAAGTCCTCTATTCCCAAAAAGACTATTTCACTCCCCAACAAATTTGGCATACTTCCGAAAAGTAGGATATTGTCTTGGAGACATCTCCCTAATTTGAGTCCAAGTCTTAATTAACCTTAGGCTCTTCCTGGTGTTTCCCAAGTAACTGTATAATAGGCTTTTTCTCTCTCTCTTTCCCAGTTGCCATACAGTAATACCACAGCAAAATTTCAGATTCCATTTTGGTTTTCCATCAGTCCATGTCCCTTCTTCTGTCATCATGTATCTCTATCCCAAAAAGAAATTTGGATAAACCACAAGCAAAACAACACGAGCCAGCAAGCTCAACTTGCACCACTGCCATCACAAGTACAATCAGGTGGCAGTGATCTTTAAGTGCTTTGTCACAAGAATGAAGCTTCAGGAGTGGGACCATCATTTATTCTTTTGCTCTTAGGTGTCACTTAGAATGATAATATAAACAACCTATGTTGAGAAAGCTTGGAACTGACACACTTAATGGAAAATGAAGGCGAGAGAGGAAACCTTAACATTGAGAATCTTTTTAGAAAAATAAGAATCTGAAAATCTTTCCCTCAACTGAACACTGCCTTGTTTTCCTTCTCCAGAATTTTCAGGCCATGAGATTTCTATTAGATCTACTAGTAAAATATATATATGCTTGAAGATGTTTCTATTGTTTGCATCTGTTATAGGCTGCCTCTATATCTCCATGGAACATATATATTCTGGACTTAGATTCTTTTTTGGGGGAACTAAGTCTGTTGGGAGGGAGTTCCATTGGATCTGCGCTTTTCTCTAGCTGCTGATTATGTAGGAGACAAGCTCATGCCTTGGATCTTTTGACCTTGCAGTTTTTGCTGGTGAATATTTCCAGTAATCTACTATTGGCTTACCAAAGTCTGGGGGTGGTATATGGAGATCTGGGCACTTCTCCGCTTTATGTCTATAGGAGTATCTTTGTGGGAAAGTTGCAAAATTATCAGACTTCAGAAGCAATATTTGGTGCATTTTCACTGATATTCTGGACAATAACGCTCATTCCTTTGCTCAAATATGTATTCGTTGTATTAAGTGCAGATGATAATGGTGAAGGTATGTTTAAAAGGGACTCTAAATTGATCAATACTTATCGAACAATACTAATACCTGATGATGTTTGACCAAATATCTTAGGTGGTACGTTCGCTCTTTACTCTCTGCTGTGTAGACATGCAAAGTTTAGTCTACTTCCCAACCAACAGGCAGCAGATGAGGAGCTATCTGCTTACAAATATGGCTTCTCCGGGCAGTCTACATCATGTTTACCATTGAAGAGATTTCTTGAGAAGCATAAAAAGTCACGTACAGTACTGCTTATTGTTGTATTATTAGGTGCTTGTATGGTCATAGGAGATGGTGTTCTGACTCCTGCAATGTCAGGTAGAAGATACTAACAATAGATGCCTCCTTATATGGTATTTATCCGGTTGCCTTTTGAATTTGCAAACAAGAAGTTTGTTCTAAAGTCGTTTCCATCAAATGTCAGATAGAAGATTTTCAACTTTTGTAATATAATAAGTGGCACCTTATATGGTGCCATCAGATATTCTATAAAATAATATCCCACAGAGTGGATGCTTGAAGTCATATAACTCGCAGTTGAATTTAATTTAATCTTTTAACTATGGAATGCTTTGCTTTGGCAGTTATATCATCAATGTCAGGGATCCAGGCCGCTACTGAACACCTATCTCATGGTAGGTATACTTTGATATACCCCTTTGCAAAAATTGATGACTTTTTAAAGTAGTCAACATCTTACTTCTGTCTGAGGCATTGACCATTCATGCATCTTTCTTTGTAGGTGGTGTGCTACTTCTCTCTTGCATAATATTGGTTGGCCTATTTGCCCTGCAGCATTCTGGAACCCACAGGGTTGGATTCTTGTTTGCTCCTATAGTGACTATTTGGTTGATATCTATTTTTCTCATTGGGCTGTATAATACTATATTTTGGAATCCCAAAATTGTGTCTGCTCTTTCTCCATATTATATCATCAAGTTCTTTAAGGAAACCGGGAAAGATGGTTGGGTTTCCCTTGGAGGTGTCCTCCTCTCAATTGCAGGTACGTGTATTGACTCTAATTCAGTAATTCTTTATTCTAGTATGCTTCATAGCAGCCTTTTCCTTGAACTTCTTACTATTTGATGAAAGAGATGATATTAATATCTCCTAGAGTTAGAATCCGGTTTGTAATTCATGTTTCTACCATCAGGTACTGAAGCTATGTTTGCAGATCTTGGTCATTTCACTGCCACCTCAATGAGGGTAAGTCCAGCATTTTGAAGCAACAAATGCATAAAATTATCCTTCAGGAAGACTGTTCTGCTCTAATTCTCTACTAGCCTAGCAAATATTTCTTTTTTATGGAAGATCCTGAAAGCAGCAGCAATCGGTAGGAACATGTTTTAGGTGCGTCTATACAGCCGGTTATAAGTCATCACGACACTGGGAACCTGAGCTTCCAAAATCCATTTTGTATTAAATAAACAGATTTAACAACTATTGAGAATCTGATTTTGTTGCATTACATGTTCTTTTAAGCATATAGGAACTTAAACAACATTATTTACGAAAATTTGGAGTAGCTTTGAAGAATACTGAGTCTAAGATCTGGAAATCTATAACATTTGGAAACGTATAAAGAAACATAGACATTGGAGCCAAATGGTTCTTATTCCATGGAACGAGTAAACTGTGTTAGTGGTTGGCAGATTATATTGCATATTTCGTTCAATATCTATTGAGTGCTTGGATTCGAGGAACTCAAGTTGTCTGAAATTTGTTTTCCTTATGCAGATTGCATTTCCATTTTTTGTATACCCTTGCTTGGTGGTACAGTACATGGGTCAGGCTGCTTTTCTGTCCAAAAACATTGCTTCAATTCCAAATAGTTTCTATAATTCAGTACCTGGTTGGTTCTCTTTTCAGTTATTAGTCTGATTATTCTCAAGATTGTTGATAAATTTAAATTCAATCCTACTAAACTGCTGCTCTTTGCTTCTCTTGCAGACGGTGTATATTGGCCAGTCTTTGTTATTGCTACCCTTTCAGCCATTGTTGGCAGTCAGGCTGTAATCACTGCTACATTCTCCATCGTGAAGCAATGTAATGCACTGGGTTGCTTCCCACGAGTCAAGATTGTCCACACGTCAAAGCATATTAAAGGGCAGATCTATGTCCCAGAAATAAATTGGATCCTAATGATTTTGACCCTTGCTGTGGCTGTTGGGTTTCAGGACACCACTTTAATTGGAAATGCATATGGTAAGCCTACTAGTCTTTTGACAATCTATATTCTAATTCTTCAAATTCTATTGTATGACTCAGCCTTCTTACATTTCATTCCTATTGAAAGTAGAGCAAACCCCATTATATGATCTCTGCAACTATCCCAATTGTATCACCTTCAAAAGTAATTGAATTTTTCTTATGGATATGTCACATCTGTGGTAGTATTATATTTATTAGTATGCCGATGTAGAAATTCAACATTAAGCCGTCCATTGTGCCTGAACTAAAATGTTCACTAGTAATTCTATTTGCCAAATATTTCTGTTTTCATGATTGAGTATTTGTTTCCTCAAACATGCTGCTAGGCCTCTCTTGTACCTTCTGCAGTGTATTAAGTCTTATTTTTTTAACCCCGATGAAAACAAAACCATATGAATCAAGATGATGAATGGTGTGCACATGAAGGAATCTCAGATTTCATGATATATTAACAAAACAGAGTAGACTAACCATGTATGTTGCTCGGACTATTTAAAAATGCTGACGCGTGCGTGTCAGATCCTCCAAAAGTAGCATATATTTGGAGGATCCAACACGGGTGTAACAACATTTTTGGAGAGTCCGAGCAACATAGACAATCACCTCCAAGCATATGAGATTTTTGGGGGTTCAAGTCACAGAGGGAATAAAATGGCAAAGCAACTGTTGGGCTCCTAATTTTAGGTTTGCGGGGGTTTATTATATCCCAGAAAAAAGGACAAGTACAAGGAGGGACGTACACTGATTTTCTTTCTGCTTTACTGCAGATTTTGCGAATAATTCATGTTGCTGTTTATGTTCAAGCTTTCTTTTATTCAGTTTCAGGATTCTCCGTTTGGTTCTCTCTTATGATTTTCTTTTTCAGGCCTAGCTTGCATGACAGTTATGTTTATCACAACATTTCTCATGGCGCTTGTGATAATCTTTGTCTGGCAAAGAAGTGTAGCACTTTCAACTTCCTTTCTTCTTTTATTCTGGCTCATTGAAGGCGTCTACCTGTCTTCTGCATTCATTAAGATCCCACAAGGAGGATGGGTCTCTCTTGTGCTCTCTTTTGCCTTCTTGACTATCATGTTTGTCTGGCACTATGGAACTCGCAAGAAGTACAATTTTGATCTGCACAATAAAGTTCCGTTGAAATGGCTCCTTGGCTTGGGCCCTAGCCTTGGTATTGTTCGTGTGCCAGGGATAGGGCTGATATACTCTGAATTGGCAACAGGAATTCCATCCATCTTCTCTCACTTTGTTACAAATCTCCCTGCATTTCACAGTGTGCTGGTGTTTGTATGCGTCAAATCTGTTCCAGTACCATTTGTCTCACCTGAGGAGCGCTTCCTGATTGGTCGCATTTGCCCAAGACCCTATCGCATGTATCGTTGCATTGTCAGATATGGTTACAAGGACATACAGCGAGATGATGGGAACTTTGAAGACCTTCTCATCCAGAGTATAGCAGAGTTCATCCAAATGGAAGCTGTAGAACCACAAATGTCAAGCTCTGAGAGTCCATCATTTGATGGGAGGATGGCAGTTATAAGCACGAGAAGTGTACAGTCAGGCTCAACGTTACTCGTATCAGAGGAGGATTTTGGTATTAGTAATTCCATTCAAAGCAGCAAATCTTTAACCCTCCAGAGTCTAAGATCTGCTTGTGATGATGAGAACCCACAGATGAGGAGACGCCGAGTAAGGTTTCACTTGCCAGAAAACCCCGGCATGGATCCAGCTGTTAGGGATGAGCTTTCAGATCTAATTCAGGCAAAAGAGGCAGGGGTTGCATATATAATGGGGCACTCTTACGTAAAGGCGAGGAGATCATCTTCTTTCCTGAAGAAGCTTGTTATCGACATTGGATATTCATTTCTGCGCAAGAACTGTAGGGGTCCTGCTGTGGCACTTAATATTCCTCACATTAGTCTCATTGAAGTTGGCATGATATACTATGTCTAGATTATGGAGGGAAGGTGGTTGGCCATGTACGAGTTTTTTTATTTGTCACACCTCTTAAGTTATTGCGTGCTGAATGTTTCGTGCCGGTAGCCTTATGACTAATAATGTGATCCTCTGATAGCATATGTTGGGGAAAACCCTTTGTGTATCGTATTCAGCACATTCGGTAGTTGTATGTATATATAGCATGACTAGTTTCTCAATATGCCAAATTATGTTGTACACGTTTGTTTGATATTATTAAAGCCGAAGGTTTGAACAAATAATTCTAAGTGAGGGAAAGAATAAAGCACATGTCTAATTAGATAAAATGTTAACTAAGATAAGCATTAGAAATAGAGAAGAAAATTCACTTATATAATGGGCAGAACCTATTCATGCCTCCCCTAAAGTTGGCACCAATTTACTTAGACATTTTAACTGGGTCTAGTTCATCTTAAACACCTCATGTAGGGCTTCGTTGTGTGATTGTGACACTCTTTTTACATTCTTCTATAAACCCTAGGCGCGTGTATTACAAACATTTCTAGGTGGATTAAAAGATCAAATTAAATTGTGTCAACTCATATTACTTTCCACGTCATATTACATCTCAACAAAATACAAATTTAAAGACCAATGTAGGTCCAATCCTTCAGTT
This sequence comes from Datura wrightii, assembly GCA_035772735.1. Classification (NCBI taxonomy): domain Eukaryota; kingdom Viridiplantae; phylum Streptophyta; class Magnoliopsida; order Solanales; family Solanaceae; genus Datura; species Datura wrightii. The sequence goes on along the minus strand of JASDFA010000010.1, from coordinate 69,419,806 downwards.
CCAACTTTTTCAACTCTTCGTCTACTTTACCTGATCAAAACCTTTGGTAATTTCTCTTCGAATTTTATCCATTTTGCTGTGATTGTCACTGAATTCAAAATTAGTAGGTACTAAAAATCTTTGTTTGATTGCCATTTTGCAGGTTTAATAGTTGAAATTAAGTATTGGAGATAGTTGGTTTCTAGGGCTTCCTAAAATTGGAGAAATTTGAGGTTCTAAAACTTTTCTTGTGTTTGTATGCGTTATTGTTGAAGTAGGTGCATTCTCCAGACTTTTGTTGCTTCATGTATAACTAGGGTTCCTTTTGGGATTTCACTGATAAAGTGAGGGGCTTTTTAGAGTATTTCTTATTGTGATTATACTATGGGGGTTGTGAGGGAATATTATGCATAACTTTATTTTGACCTGTTTTCACCATGGGGAATATCTTATCGTAGATCCTAACCCTACTTATAAAGGGGATTAGATATCTCTATTGTTGCTATTGATAAAGATCAATTTAGTCTTGTTGAGTTTCTTTCCTACACTAAAGATCTTGGGTACACAAATGTGAAGGAATTTTACTATCAAAATGAAAATAGAAAAGAGTTTGTTCAAGTTACTTCTAATAAACAATTATTAGACTCTGTCAAAAACTTAAAAGATGGTGATGAGCTTCATGTGTTTGTGGTTTATGAAATTGATGAGGTGGAGGAATGCCAAAACCTATTGGTCTTTTATTAGGGCCAAAGTGTAATGACTCCATTGATGAAGATGTGGGTATAAACAATGAGGGAAATGTGGAGATGAGGCTAATCCATGTTTGAATGCGGTTGGTACAGATCTGCCTAGTAATGAATCAGATAGATATCCTATTCCTGGTGAAGATGATTCACATCTTGATGAAGAGTTGAGATCCTTTAGAAGTTAAAGGAAGAACAAAAGGAATCTTAATCCTAGGAGTAGAAAAAGGGTCCTTGAAGAAATATTAGTAGGTGAAGCTGGTATTGACAAATGTTTTGAAGAAATTGGAAGAAATAAGAAGGATAGATATGTGGGTAGATTAGGAGGAGATGAGCATTGATAGTTCAGACTGTAATTGTGATAATAGCACGGATGTGCTAGATGTTGAAGCTGCTAGGGGTGTTGATCTACTAGGAAGAAGGAAGAGTAACAGGTCAAGTATAATGGTAAATATGAAGTTGCTATTTTTTTTAACTTGAAATAATTATTGAGAGTGCTAAGAAATTGATAACGTCCAAAAACACTTCTCCAATAAAGGAGGTGGCTATGGTCGTTCATTAAAATAATTTTTTCAACAAGTGTCAGGGTTGAGTCCCATGAGAATTGGGGTTGGATTATCCAAATATCGTTAATCAAATTACACAAGTAAACGACATGCCTCAATAATGTAAAGTAAAAATTGGGGGAAAAGAGTAATCAAGTATTAGATTTCAAATTTAGAACAAGACAAGGGAAAGTGACTTGTTGCAATCAATGAGAGAGACTAGGGGTTTGCATTCGATGGGACATCAACTAGAGAGGGATTGATTAAGAGCCTTAGACTTGATTAGGGCATGACTAGCCTTGGTTATGGCTACACCCTATGTTTTTAAACCAAAAGAATGTGTATAACTTAGGTTTTCTTAAACCCCAAATCCACAATCATAAAACAACCAATAAGCTTGAGGAAAGGATTAGACTATTTCTAGCTCTAATCATTTAATGGAGTACGAATTTTGATTTTGACTATCTCTAGCTCCAAAACATCTATCCAACACTCCTATTTCTCACTGTTGAATCTTTACTCAACCTTACTTCCCTCTTTTAAGCAAAAGAAAGATTAGAAAGCTAAATCAGTGTTTGCAACCATCATCTATTGAATTAAAACTTGAAAAAACAATAGATCCATGCCTGCTAATCAATTTTAAGAACAAATAATCAGCACCCAATCAAGTCTAGACACCCATCATGCACACACACCCCTAGTAAAAAATTTAGCTACTCATAGTCAAAGAGAGAGAAATTACACACATAAGGAATTTCTCTAAACTCATCATATTAATTAAGTAATTAAATCTCAATTCAAGCTCAAGGTCTGCAACAATGGTGATTTTCCCAATGAAGAAGAAAGAAAAAATTTCCTCTAGCTATCTCTATGATGTACTTTCTACTCTTTAATTCTATTCTCTTTAATGAAATGTTTACGTACAATTTGGGATAAAAATCTCTGAAATTCTTTTTGTACAGTTGCCAAAATTTCCCTTGGAAGCTTCTAAGGTATACTTGTGCATTTCTGGATGAGATTTCCCCTCAGCAATAACGCGGCTCACTTGCGTTTCACAGGTGCCCTTCTGCAGCTTGCAGGTCTCCTCGCAGACTTAACCAATGAATCTTTTCTGTTGTCTGTGTTAGCATTTGCGGTCTACAAATACAAATCTATGACTCACATATTTGGTTCACTAGATCTTCCAGTGTCATTGGCTTGGCACCTGCGTAGGTGCCCATGTGCAGCACGCATGTCCCATTTTCTTCTAGAAAATTGCTGTCATTTCAATTCTTTCATTTTATTTGTCTAAGTTAAATGCCTACACAAAAAAGAGAAATGTCATGAAATCTTCCTAAATTAAGTGAAAAAAAGGCAATAGCTCATGCTTAAAAACCAAATGAGTTGGTAAATTACCAACTTATCAAACTCCCAAACTTGATTTATTGCTTGTCCTCAAGCAAAACATTCACTCACAAGTAGAATTGAATTAATCATATCACTCATGAGAGCTGGACACGAGACCATTAAAACTCAAGCAAACCCCAAAATCATACACAGACTTAAAAAATAAAAAAGACTCAAACAAGTGCACAACTTCAATTGACACCACCAGAAGCACTTGGCCTTATCACCATCATTCTTTCAATTCAAAATAAGGGACATTTTCATTCAAATCAATATCACTAAGAATCTCAAGTCATTGACAATCAACATTCAAGTTTTGCCTAGAAGTTCACTGCATAACTCATCGCATTCATACCTCTCAATTGAAATCACAATTTTAACATTCATTCCAAGGATGTAATGCTGCTCATCAGAAGAGAGAATCCATTCACAATCATGCAATTCACAAAAAATAGGGATCATAAAATGATGCAAAAATGCTCACTATCTCAAAGACATTCAAGTGTACATACATCGAACTATAGGCTTGCCCTTCATGTAACTCGCCACTAATGTAGATCCGCAAAATTTGGACTCCCTAAGGACTTATGGGCCATAATAATGGCTAGGGGTAAGGGAAGGACAATATTTAGTTCAAGTGACTAGAACCTTCCTAATACTTTGTGACAATTCAAAAATCCCTCTCACACATAGAGTGTCAACTCCACCTTATCTCTCCCTTTTTCACAATCCAATTTTTTCATAAGATCCACCCTTATAACACCTTCATTTTCTGTATCAAGCCTTCTCTATACAAGAGTTATCACCACTCAATTCTTTTCTTCTTTCTTTAGATCAAAGAGTTCTTCAACCATTTTGTTTTTATATTAAGCAATTGGTGCTACCTTATATTGATGCTCATTCCTCTTGTTTTGTTTTTGGGAACACCCCCAAACTTAGGCTTTTGCCTACATCACATTTCATTTTCTCATTCTTCCCTAAATCTTAGGCTTCAAGCCCCCACTTTTCTTTCATCATTAGGAATTAGGGAGGAATAGATGCCAAAGTAGAGGATTCAAAAAGGTTTAAGGCTTGTAATGTGGTTTCCAAGAAAAAGGCTTAAGGCTCAAAAATCAGTTGACTAGGATCGATGTTAAAGGAAGACCTTATTTTTTGTGCAGTGACTATCCAAAAAGGACCTAAGGTCATTTTCCAACCTCAGCTACATCTAGCACATTTGGGGCAATTCTAGACGATATGCATACATAAGAATCAAGAAAAAACCTTACCACACAAGGCATCACACACCAAGGAGTTTCAGCTATTCACAAGATCAATTAAAAAGCATCACTTTTGACAAGCTATTATGAGTTTTGCACACTCGTCTTGTGAATCAAGGAGTCAAACAAAGAATGTAGACATCATGATAAGAGAATGATCTTTTTTTATTATCAAAAATCACCTTTCTTATGCCAAGTTAAACGAATTTTGGTGGTGCCGCTCAAAATATGTGCAACAATGACTCAAAAGAAAAAACTAAAATATGGCATTTTCTTTTAAGAAAGTCGCCTCTCAATCCATCATAGGAAAATGTCACTCGGTTTGACACAAAAATAAAATAAGAAAATTTTTTCTCTTTGAGAAAGAACCGTGACATGAAGAAAACCCTCAGAGTTTATTCAGTAAATACTATCTACAAAGACGATGCTAAATAGAAAGCAATGGCGATTTTCTCTTAAGAATGATGTCAACCAATCTATCATAGGGACAAATCATGCATTATTGACGAGTAGGTTACTGAGGCTTCACCCTTAATGAAAATGATGCACTGTACTTGATGCATAAGATCAAACAAATGAAGGGAAAAATGGGTGAGAGACTCCCTGGATTAATAAAGACATGCGTGTTGCAGAATTGCCCTAGTAGCTGCATGCTTAGTGCAAGTGAACTGGGAAGAATTATGCATGTGAGCTTTAGTTATCTGCCGGAGGACCTGCATTTGATTTGCAAACTGCACATTAGCATATGCAAGCCGCAGATGGTACACAAATGCACTGCTCTTGGAAGGTTTTCTTCCAAGTATTCTAGCTGACACATGCGCTGGACCTGCGTGCAGTACAGTGACACCTGCATTTCACAAGTCCCTTACAGGTGCCTCATTTTTCTTCCTCCACTTTTTGGCACATTTTACACCTTTTGCATCCCTGCAACAAGCAAAAATAATAAAGACGTGAAGTAAAAATAAATTGAAAAACACTCTGGTTGCCTCTCCAAAAAGAGCTTGATTTAACATGGCAACTCGATGTCATCTATTTTACTACTTTTCTTTCCACTTTGAACTTATGAATTGCACTCCTAATTTTTTTTCCACTTTTCTACTCCGCTCGAGGAGTGGTGGTGTAAAAATAGAGGCACCAAGCAATAGATGTCGCCTCTTGCACTTTTTGGCCCTTAAAGGAGGGATGTGATGTTGCCCTATTGACCAACCAAACTTTAAATGAAGTTATTTTGTCTTCCTTTTTAAAATCCTTCATAGACTTGGTTGCCTCAATTTTTATATTATTAATCAAATATGATATTGAAAAATGATTGGAGTGAGGTCTAAGTTGCTCCATTTTCAAGCATGCGTCCTTCTTGACATCCTTCCTCTCAAATGCACTAGAGTTCTCTCAAAGGATTTGATGAACTTTTCTTTTGAGCTCTAGTGTCACTTTATCAATTTCGGCATCTTGCATTATTGTTGGGTTGGTTGGTTGGTTGGTTGACAATTATCTCTTAACTCTCGAAAGTCCCTCTTGACCACTTCTTCATTGAGAGATGACTCAAAACTACCACCCATGACCAATTGATGTTGAACATTGCATGTCTCAATCATAACATTGTTTAGGTTAGCTCCACTTAGTAGCAATTTATAGTAGCTTAACTTCTTGACTTTGATCAGCCTGGTCAAGTTTTGCTTCATGATGGGAATTTTGTAAGGCTTGTGAAAATCCTCTCATGGGAGAATCCATGTTTTGGATAACTTTCTCATCATCATGTTGAACTTCTTCCCACCAGTCAGTTAGGACTAGGCCCCACTATTCACTCCTCGTTGTTATGTTTCTCAATATCTTCTCAACTTCTTCTTTTAGAGAACTAGAGATTTTTTCTTGAGGAGTAGATAATTCCATGGGCATTGTGGAGTCGACATCCTTCTTCATAAAAACTTTACATTCATATGCGATGCTTGTTCCTTCACATACCATGTCATCATTCCTATCAAACTCAAAAGCACAACTAGCATTTTTGTTATAGCTAGGTCGATAAGCGAAGTAATTGGGCCCATAACCCTAATGTCCACCATAACCACCACATAAATTCCAATCATACCCATCGTAAAAGTGAGAAGGTGCACACATCTCTCTTCTAGGGGCATATCCACAATCTTGCCAGAAATGGGGTCCTTCATAATATGGATATGGATCATTAAGATATGGGTTGAAACTACCAAACCCCTTTTCATTCCATGATGCCATAGTAAAAATAAAAACTAATGAAAATAAAAACAAAACAAGATGCAATACAAGTTTGAATCGATAAACAACAAATGACAATCACAAGCCAATCCCCGGCAACGATGCCATTTTTTGATAATATCCAAAAATACTTCTCCAATAAAGGAGGTGACTATGGTAGTTGACAAAAATAAATTTTCCAACGAGTATCGGGGTCGAATCTCACGAGGACCGGTGTTGCATAATCCAAATATCATAAATCAAATCGCATAAGTAAACGCCATGCCTCAATAATGTAAAGTAAAAATTGGGGAAATGAGTAATCAAGTATTGAGTTTCAAATTTAGAACAAGACAAAGGAAAAGTGACTTGCCGATTAGATAGGGATTGATTAAGATCCTTAGACTTGATTAGGGCATGGATAGCCTTGGTTATGGATACATCCTATGCTTTTCAATCAAAACGATATGTATAACTAGGATTTTCTCAAACCCCATATCCACAATCATAAAATAACCAATAAGCTTGAGGAAGGGTTAGACTATTTCTAGGTCTAATCCTTTAATGGAATATGAATTTGGGTTTTGACTATCTCTAGCCCAACCCATCTATCCAACACTCTAATTTCTCACTAATGAATCCTTACCCAACCTTGCCTCCCTCTTTTAAGCAAAAGCAAGATTAGAAAGCTAAATCAATGTTTGAAACAATCAACTATTAAATTAAAACAAGAATAAAATAATAGATCCATGCTTTCTAATCAATTTTAAGAACAAATAATCAGCACCCAATCTAGTCTAGACACCCATCAACACACCCCTAGTAAGAAATTTAGCTACTCATAGTCAAAGAGAGAGAAATTACACACATAAGGAATTTCGATAAGCTCATAATATTAAGTAATTAAATCTCAATTCAAGCTCAAGGTCTGCAACAATGGTGGTTTTCCCAATGAAGAAGAAAGAAAAAATGTACTCTAGCTATCTCTATGATGTACTTTCCACTCTCTATTCTATTCTCTTTAATGACATTTGTATGTACAATTTGGGGTAAAATTCTTTGAAATTCTTTTTACATAGTTGTCAAAATTTCCTTTGGAAGCTTCTAAGGTACACTTGTGTATTTCTGGACAAGATTGCCCCTCAGTAGTAACGCGACTCACTCGCAGGTGCCCTTTTGCGGCTTGTAGGTATCCTCATAGGCTTAACCAATGACTCTTTTATGTTGTCTACGTTAGCATATACAGTCCGCAGTTACAAATCTAAGGCTTGAAGGTCTAGTTCCCTAGATCTTCCAGCGTCATCTGCTTGGCACCTGCGCAAGTGCCCATGTGCAGCACGCATGTCCCATTTTCTTCTAGCAGATTGCTGTCAGTTCAATTCTTTCATTTTCTTTGTCTAAGTTAAGTTCCTACACAAAAAAGAGAAATGTCATGAAACCTTTCTAAATTAAGTTAAATCAAGGCAATAGATCATGCTTAAAAGCCAAATGAGTTGGTAAATTACAACCTTATCAAACCTCCAAACTTGAACTATTGCTTGTCCTTAAGCAAAGCATTTACTCACAAGTAAAATTGACTTAAGAATATCACATCATGAGAGCTGCACATAAGACCATTAAGACTCAAGATAACCCCAAAATCATACACAGACTTAAAAAATAAGAAAGACTCAAACAATTGCACAACTTCAATTGGCACCACCACAAGCAGTTGGCCCTATCACCATCATTCTTTCAATTCAAAACAGGGACATTTTCATTCAAATTGAGTTTAATAAGAATCTCAAGTCGTTGACAATCAACACTCAAGGTTTTCCTAGAAGTTCACTGCATAACTTGGTGCATTCATACCTCTCAATTGAAATTACAATTTTAACATTCACTGCAAGGATAGAATGTGGCTCATCAGAAGAGAGAACCCACTCACAATCATGTAATTCACAAAAAATAAGGGTCATAAATGATGCAAAAACACTCACTCTATAAAAGACATTCAATTGTACATCAATCGAACCATAGGCTTGCCCTTCATGTAACTCGCCACTAATGTAGAGCCACCAAATTTTGAATTCCTAAGGACTTGTGGGCCATAGTGAAGGCTAGGGGTAAAGGTAGGACAATATTTAGTTCAAGTGACTAGAACCTCCCTAATGCCTTGTGACACAATTCAAACATCCCGCTCACATATAAAGTGTCAACTCCACCTATCTCTCCATTCACAATCAAAATTTTTCATAAGAGCCACCCTTATAACACCTTCAATTTTTATATCAAGCCTTCTCTATACAAGAGATAACACCACTCAATTCTTTTCTTTCAGCCATCTTATTTTTATACTAAGTGATCTTGGGAATATTTATGTGCCCAAGATCTATTTTATAACTTAATCTTAGTCATGTTTGTTAATTTAATTGATTATATTCTCATGTGATTTTGTAAAATTTCGTGCATGAAATAACCAATATGAATAGCCATGTTTTGTAGGTAAATTATTCTTAGGAGGGGATAAATTTGATGATGCACAAGCAAGAATGGAGCTTGGAAGGACGTGGAGTGATGATGGCAAGAGGAAGACTGCCCGCGCTAGGTACTGTGCCACGCTGCGCATGTGCCGCGCTAGGCGCCATGTCACGCACATGGTGTGTGGGTGAGACTTATGCCAGGTAGTGTGCTAGCGTGATAGCGTCGTGCCACGCCGGCCAAACTCTGCGCCAACAAGCGTGTCATACCCCTATTGCTTCGCGTCCAGTAGCATGCCATGGCAGGCAACGCGTGACTGCCTTCGCCCAAGACCTGCCATGACTTGCCATTCCAGTAGCCCTACACGACAGCCCTGTGCCACGGAGGGCATGCTGGCATGGAGGCAGTTCAACCACAAGCAAAAAATGCAAATTTCCATTTAATATAAATAGGACCCTTGGATTCTAAAATAATTTATCACGTAAATATTTTGGGAAAGCAGAGAGGAGCGAAGGGAGAAGAGAAGAACTTCACCTAGGGCTCAAAGTTTGTCATTCTCTTTTAATCATTCTTGTAAGTACTTTACTTTAATTATGTTTTTAAGTAATTTTACGAACATGAGTGGCTAAAACCCTTCCTCTAAGGTTGAGGCCACATGATATAAACATAATTGCTTGATTTTCATCTTTGGTTCAAGTTTTAGTTGTTTTTGTCTTGCATTCTTAGTTATTGTTGTTTTTATGCTTGATCAATATAAAAACAAACTTGTTAAGCTTAGGCAAAATCTTGAAAGAGTAACCCTAGGTTAGGATGAAAGAATGTAGGGAGAATGTTCTTGTCTTTACAATTAGATTCATGGTTAGGATAGAAATTAAATCTAATTTGCCTTTCTTGGTTAATTAAACGAGACGATAACTAGACATTGACCTAGAATTTTTACATCATCGCTCGCAGAAGTAGTTGTGAAGCTAAGTTAGGTTAAATGATTAGAGGTACGAAAGTCCATAATCGAGGGCATAAACCCCGTAAACCACATCCATAGTGTTAAATTTCTCACGAATTAGGACGTCACATCACCGTTCAACGATGTAGGTGTGAGACTAGTTTGTGGTGTTTAAAGGCTCGAAGGACCATGAACACTACATTTTAACTCTGTGAGACAACAACTGAAGTTTAAATACTTGAACCATCATGAATTGTAGCACTGCATGATTGTCAGGCCTCAACTCTAGATGCTTCTTGTTATAGTTTTTCGACTAATTTGTGATCACCCCTAGATTTAAATACCCACTTTCAAAATCTATACAATCAACACTTGTGAAATTTAATAGAGCACTTAAACTTGAATATTCGTTGAATTAGTCCAGCCCCTGTAGGTTCGACATCCGGCTCTTCAAGCGTCACTGTATTACTTGTACGACTGTGTACGCTTGCACATGCGCTGGGGCACCATAAGTTTTTGGCGCCGTTGCCGGGGACTAGTAGTGTTTAGTAAATTTTTCTGTTTTGTGTGAATTTCATTTTATTTAAGTGTTGAAAAACTTGGTCTTAGTCTATTCTATTTCAGGTAATAGGTTGTCCTTCTAGAACTGGCAAGGAATAAAAAGCTGGTGGAACCCTTGTTGGAGCCTGAACACCGATTGCATTTGCTTCAGAGAGAATCTCTAGAGTGGAAGTTGAAGAGGTTACAAGAATAGTTACAACAACATCCACCAGTTGGGCAGACAGAGTTGTTTCCTGAAACAATGGCAGCTTGATCAGTTCGCGAAGTGGAAATCCCACTAGCGACAAATGTGACCTCCAGTATCTGCAAACCGAAGCCAGGAGGAAACTTTAAGATGAAATAGAATACGGTGCAACTGTTACATTCTAGTGGCCAGTTCATTGTAATGACACATGAGGACCCACAACAGTACTTACAGAACCTTTTGGAGATCAGTGACACTTTTGTCCCCACCGGAGTGTCAACTGACTATGTATAAATCACCCTCTTCCCATTTTCATTGTTGGGAGAGGCAAGGAGGTGGTTGAAGGCTGAACCACCAAATTCAATTACTTCTTAGGATGACCTAGCAAGGAAGTTCCTCATCAGATTCTTCCCCTCAGGCAAGACTGCTAAGCTCAAAAGTGAAATCTTAAGTTTCAAGCAGCGGTCGGAGGAGAATTTGCATTTGGCTTAAGAAAGGTTCAAGTCATTGCTGAGAGACTTCCCCCATCACCAGCAGTCCAATGAGGTGTTAGCCCATACCTTTGTAGAGAGTCTAGACCCATATACGAAAATCTTATTAGATTCTACATTGGGTGGGAAAGCACTGGAGAAGACATTTGATGAGCTGTACACTCTACTGAATCGAATTGCTCAAGGAAATCCAGAGCAGAATATCGATCATCAAGAGGGGTAGGGAAGAGAGCAGCAGGGGTGATAGAAGTGGACAGTGTTAATGCCTTGGTAGCACCGTCAGCATCATTGCAGGACCAAATGATGACTTAGTTCAGCAAATTGAGTATGAACCAACCATAGGGACAAGTTAATGCAATTCAGCAAGCCCCAAGTTGGTTTGAAATTTGTGGTAATAATGGGCACAATGCAGAGTCTTGCGGGGTCAATCCTGAATCAGTCAACTTTGTAGGAAATGTTCAGAGAAACAATTAGACTTATGGGAACACCTACAATAAGAATTGGTAGAGTCACCCAAATTTCTCTTGGGGTGGCAATCAGATTCGGAGCTACCAGCAGCCTCAGCAGCAAAACAGACAGAACAATAGCCAATCAAGCAGTAGCAACATTGAGGAGATGTTGCAGAAAATCATGGCTGCTCAGACCCAATTGGTAGAAAATCCGGCAAGGATGGCTTTAGATTTGAAAAATCAGCAGATGGCCACCAGAAATCTTGAGAAGAAGATGGGTCAGTTGGCAGCTGCTCAGTATACCAGACCTTAGGGAGGGTTACCCAGCGATACAGTTACAAACCCCTGATAGGTCAATGCCATCAGTCTGAGGAGTGGCATACAGTTGGCTGATGCACCACTGAAAGAAAAGAAAAATGAGGTGCAGTTGGAGCTAGTTAGACAAGGTCCGTCAGCCGGTGGAGAAGATGATCAGAGGGCTACAAAACACAATGCACAATCATCATTGCAGCTAGCACAGAGAACACCACCACCATTCCCGCAAATGCTCAGGAAGAGCAAGGAGGTTTCAAAAGGTTCTTTGATATTTTCAAAGAACTTCACATCAATTTGCCTTTACTTGATGTTTTGTAGGGAATGCCAAAGTACGCCAAGTACTTAAAAGATGTGGTGGCTAACAAAGTGAGGCTGGTGGATGTACAAACAGCGGCACTGACTGAGGAGTGCAGCTACAGGGTGATGTGCAAGATGTTGAAAAAGCTCAAGGACCTAGGGAGTTTCACCTTCCTCATACAAATTGGTGAAGCTGACATTATAAGGGCTCTGTGTGATTTAGGGGAAGCTATCAATTTAATGCCCCTATATCTATTTAACTCCTTGGGATTGGGTAAGCTGAGGCCCATAAGAGTAATGCTGCAGCTGGCAGATAAGTCCACAGTGGAACTAGAGGGAATAATCGAGAACCTTCTCATCAAAGTAGGTAAATTCATTATACCTGCTGACTTCATCATTCTTTATTTTAAGGTGGATGATAAGGTACCCTTGATCCTGGGATGGCCATTCTTGGAAACTGGAGGAGCTATAATAAATGTAAGAGCAGGTACCCTCAAAGTGAGGGTTAATGAGGAAGAAGAGCTCTTCAGAGTCTACCAGGAAATCAATCCACCCATACACTACAGAGATCTTTGTAAGATTAGTGTGTTGTCAGATGCTAAGTGTGGGGTGGTAGATTCCATGGGTCCACTGCTGCAGGACATGTTGACACTTCGCCGCGAGTCTGATGGAGGGCGGAAATTAAAGAAGAAGATGGAAGAAAAGAGGGACAGAGTGAAGGCTGTTCCCTCTAAAAACAAAAATAGGAGGAGATGGTTCTCAAAAGGGAACACCTATTTGAGGATGTCCTGAGAAGGATAGTTCACGTCGTGCCACGATGTGAAATCAGGCGCTGCTTGGGAGGCAACCCAAGAGCACCACAGGTATAATTTCTTTTCATTTTGTTTGTAATTTTGTTTATTTTCACTTTTTGTTTTTGTTTTGGTACTTAAGAACAGATTGAGGGGAAGTTTGAATACCTTTAGAAGAGGAAGCTGAGGAGCATGAAAAATTGCAAGTGTGGGGTCGGTGACCCACGTGGTTAAAATGGAGGAAAACATGCTTCTAGCTAGGCCTAGAGGCCTTAAGAAGTATTTATCACCCTTGTATTAATTTTATTTGATACTTTGGGGACATAACATAATTTAAGTGTGGGGTGAGGAAAATCTTGAAATTTTAAATTTTGTGCTTAGTGAATTTGGGTGAATGTGGTGCTGGGTATGATGTTTTAGAGAAAAAATGGTTAATTGAGCACAATTCACCCACCCTTTGATTTTTCTTTTCGGTTCTTTTCCTAAAGGGGGGAACCTTGAACCAAGAAAAAATTTGTACATAACTTTTTAGTCATAGTTAGGGACTTTTCCCGACGATGGATGGATGACGACCGTCTTGAGGGAAGTCCATAGGTGTGAACTTTGAAGCTTTAGCTGATTGATAACTTGATATTCTGGTTATGTGCTGTACACGATTGTGAGATGCAAGTGTTATAGATTTTGTTGCATGTTTAGCAATTGTATAACTCTGTTTGAGACACCTGGGCTCTTGAATATGACTCTGTATGCTTGAAAGTTTAATTATAAATTCTTGTGATTAGCTGAGTTAAGAGTCTACTGAATTTGACTTGAATTGAGCATGTGCTGTGAGTGTGAGGATAATTATATATTGCATGCTATTGTGTAGTGTCTAGAACTTGCCTGGTATGTATACAAAACAAAATGAGGGATGTTAATTGTAGGAGATGATTGAGGCATTTCATTGAATAAGCCTAATTTTTATCCATCGCTTTACCTACCTTTAATATATGATCCTAGTTAGCCCCATTGAGCCTTTAGCCTATTATTTGCTAGCCACAATATAAGCTTAATCCTTTCTTTTCAATAGATTTGAATTTGATCGAAAACTCCTAAGCGCTTAAGTGACAATGCAAAGAGTGAAGGAGTGAGAATCTAGAAGAAGAAGGAAAATAATAGTTGTGGGAGTTAAGAAAAGACTAGAGGTGCACTTGTTTAAAAATTCATAAGTGTTGGTAGGGACTAAAAGAAGAAAAGAGTGAAAAGATTGCTTAAGTACTCCTTACTAATAGCCTAAGTGTGCCTAATGAAATGGGGAAACAAAAAGGAAATTGGGAGTCGAAAAGAATAAAGGTGAAGTAAAAGGATAGATCTCCGAAATAAATGTGTGATGTATTAAAAACGCTTAGGGAAGATAGTCACTATTATTGGCCAGAATAGTACCTACCCGCCCCTTAGCTTACATTACAACCCACTAAGTCCTACTTGATCTTACTTTCAAACATTCCTAAATTAGTGGAGTAATACACTAAAGGCAAGCTTATGGGTCAATAAATGATGCATGTGAATTCTTTGTGAGAGTAAGTTGAATTCTTATTTATATACCCATACATGTTACAAATTGAAAACTTGCGAGTGAAAAAATGGGCATCTCTCTTGTTGTGAGGGCACATGTTTGATGAAGGATATAATTCATGTCGAATTTCTTGATTGGTTAATTTGCATGAGTTTGTTGAGTTTGAGAGTCGATCTTTGAGTCTTGGAGGTATTAAATTAGTTGTATGTGATCTTAGTGGTTACATACTACATGCTCTATCTTAAAATTGAAAGATGAAACAATCGTTGTAGCCTTAGTTTGAATTGTCTTGCTTCAATTAGTTATGTGTGAATCCTTCGTGGGCATAAGATGTATTAGAGTTGTTCGAGGATGAACAAGGCTTTAAGTTTAGGGTAGTGATCTTGGGAATTTTTGCATGCCCAAGAGATATTTTATAACTTAATCTTAGTCATGTTTGTTAATCTAATTGATTATATTCTCATGTGATTTTGTATAATTTTGTGCATGAACTAACTAATATGATTAGCCATGTTTTGTAGGTAAATTATGCTTAGGAGGGGCTAAATTTGATGATGCACAAGCAAGAATGGAGTTTGGAAGGACATGGAGTGATGATGGCAAGAGGAAGACTGCCCGCACTAGGCACCGCGCCACACTAGGCATGTGCCGCGCTAGGCGCCATGTCACGCACATGGCATGCACATGAGACTTACGCCAGGCAGTATGCTAGCGCGATAGCGCCGTGCCACATCGGCCAAGCTCTGTGCCAACAGGCGTGTCACGCCCCTGCTGCTCCGGGTCTAGCAGCCTGCCACGACAGGCAACGCGCGACTTCTTTCGCCCAAGACCTGCCATGACATGCCATTCCAGTAGCCCTGCACGACATCCCCGTGCCACAGAGGGCATGTTGCATCATAGGTAGCGTGGCACGAAGGAAGTTCAACCATGGCCAAAAATTGCAAATTTTCATTTAATATAAATAGGACCCTTAGGTTTTAAAATTATTTATCACGCAAATATTTTGGGAAAGCACAGAGGAGTGAAGGGAGAAGCGAAGAACTTCACCTAGGGTTCAAAGCTTATCATTCTCTTTTAATCATTCTTATAAGTACTTTAATTATGTTTTTGAGTAATTGTACGAACATGAGTGGCTAAAACCCTTCCTCTAGGGTTGAGGCCACATGATATGAATGTAATTTCTTGATTTTCATCTTTGGTTCGAGTTTTAGTTGTTGTTTTGTCTTGCATTCTTAATTATTGTTGTTTTTATGATTGATCACCATAGAAACAAACTTGTTAAGCTTATTCAAAAGCTCGAAAGAGTAACCCTAGGTTAGAACGAAAGAATGCAGGGAGCAAGTTCTTGTCTTTACGATAAGATTCACGGTTAGGATAGAAATTATATCTAATTTGCCTTTCTTGGTTAATTAAATGGGACGATAGCTAGACACCGACTTAGAATTGTCACATCACCACTCATAAAAGTAGTTGTGAAGCTAAGTTAGGTTAAATGACTATAGGTACAAAAGTCCATAATCAAGGGCTTAAACCCCGTAAACCACATCCATAGTGTTAAATTGCTTACGAATTAGGATGTCACATCACCGCTCAACGATGTAGTTGTGAGACTAGTTTGTAGTGTTTATAGGCTCGAAAGATCATGAAACTGCATTTTAACTCTGTGAGACAACAACTGAAGTTTTAATACTTGAACCATCATGAATTGTAGCATTGCATGATTATTAGGCCTCAACTCTAGATGCTTCTTGTTATAGTTTTCCGACTATTTTGTGATCACCCCTAGATTTAAATACCCACTTTCAAAATCTATACAATCAACACTTGTGAAATTTAATAGAGCACTTAAACTTGAATATTTACTAAATTAGTCCATTCCCTTTGGGTTCGACATCCGACTCTTCAAGAGTCACTGTATTATTTGTACGACCGTGTAGGCTTGCACGTGTGCTAAAATGCAACACTAAGCAATTGGTGCTACCTTATATTGATACTCATTCCTCTTGTTTTATTTTTGGAAACACCCCAAATTTTGCCTACATCACATTTCATTTTCTCATTCTTTCCTAAATCTTGGACTTCATTGCCCCCACTTTTATTTCATCACTAGAAATTAGTGAGGAATGGGTGCCAAAGTAGAGGAGTCAAAAAGGTTTAAGGCTTGTAATGTGGTTTTCAAGAAAAAGGCTTAAGGCTCAAAAATTGATTAACTAGGATTGTTGTTAAAGAAAGACCTTGTTTTTCGTGTAGTGACTATCCAAAAAGGAATTAAGGTCATTTTCCAACCTCATCTACATCTAGGATTTTTACTTAAATCACATTTGGGGTAAGTTCTACACGATATCCATACATAAGAATCAAGAAAAAATCTTACCACACAAGGCATCACACTCTAAGGAGTTTCAGCTATTCACAAGATCAATTAAAAAGCATCACTTTTGATAAGCTATTTCGAGTTTTGCACACTCATCTTGTGAATGAAGGAGTCAAAGAATGAATGTAGACATCATGACAAGAGAATGCTATTTTTATCAAAAATTTCTTATGCCAAGTTAACCAAATTTTGGTGGTGCCGCTCAACATAAGTGCAACAAGAACTCGAAAGGACCACTTAAATTTGGCATTTTCTCTTAAGAAAGTTGCCTCTCAATGCATCATATGGAAATGTCACCCAATTTGACATAAAAATAAAATAATAAAAGTTTTGCTCTTTGGGAAAGAACCGTGATATGAAGAAAACCCTTAAAGTTTATTGACTAACTACTATCTACAAAGACGATGCTATATACAAATCAATGACGATTTTTCCCTTAAGAATGATGTCAACCAATCTATCATAGGGCCAAATCATGCATTACTGACACATGGGTTACTCAAACTTCATCCCTAACAAAAATAATGCATTGTCCTCGATGCAAAAGATCAAACAAAAGAAGGGAAAATGGATGAGAGACTCCCTGGATAAATAAATACATGCATGTTGTAGAATTGCCCCGGCCGCATGCTTACCGCTGGTGAGCTGGGAAGAATTATGCACGGTGAGCTTCAGTCGACCTGCATTTGATTTGGAAACTACACATTAGCATGTGCATGCCGCAGATGGAACATAGATGTACTGCTCTTGGAAGGTTTGCTTCCAAGTATTTTGGCTGACACATGCACCGGACTTGCATGCTGCAGAGTGACACCTGTGTTTCACAAGTCCCTTATAGGTGCCTCATTTTGGCTTCTTCCACTTTTTGGCACATTTCACACCTTTTTCAACCCTACAACAAGCAAAAACAGTAAAGATGTGAAGTAAAAATAAATTGAAAAACACTTCGGTTGCCTCTCAAGAAGAGCTTGACTTACATCGTGGCTCGACGTCATCAATTTTACCACTTTTCTTTCAACTTTGAATTTATGAATTGCAGTCCTAATTTATTTTCCACTTTTCTTCTCTGCTCAAGGGGTGGTGGTGTAAAAATAGAGACAACAAGCAATAGATGTCGACTCTTGCACTTTTTGGCCTTTGAAGGAGGGATGTGATGTTGTATTGTTTACCATCCAAACTTTAATATAAAGTTATTTTGATCTTCCTTTTCAAAATCCTCAATAGACTTGGTTGCCTCAATTTTCATATCATCAATCAAATACAATGCTGAAAAATGATTGGAGCGATGTTTAAGTTGCTCCATTTTCAAGCATGCGTCCTTCTTGACATCCTTCCTCTCAAATGCACTAGAGTTCTCAAAAAGGATTTGACGAACTTTTCTTTTGAGCTCTAGTTTCACTTTCTCAATTTTGACATATTGTTGGGTTGGTTGGTTGACAATTATCTCTTAACTCTTGAAAGTCCCTCTTGACCTCTTCTTCATTGAGAGATGACTCAAAACTACCACCCACAACCAGTTGATGTTGAATATTGCATGTCTCAATCATAACATTGTTTAGGTTGGCCTCCACTTGTTGAGTAGCAATTTCTAGTAGGTTAACTTATTGTTGATCAGTGGTCAAGTTTTGCTTCATGATGGAATTTTTTTAAGGCTTGTGAAAATCCTCCCGTGGGAGAATCCATTTTTTGGATAACTTCCTCATCATCATGTTGAACTTCTTCCCACCTGTCAGCTACGACTAGGCCCCATTATTCGCTCCTTCTTATTATGCTTCTCAATATCTTCTCAGTTTCATATTTTAAAGAACTAGAGATTTTTTCTTGAGGAGTAGCCAATTTCATGGGCATTGAGGAGTCGACATCCTTCTCCAAAAAAAACTTTACGTTCATAGCCCGTGATTTTTCCTTCACATACCATGTCATCATTCATGTCAAACTCAATTCCACAATTAGCATTTTTGTTATAGCAACTAGGTCGATAAGAGAAGTAATTGGGACAATAACCCCAATGTCCATCATGACCACCACATAAAGTCCAATCATACCCATCATAGAAGTGAGTAGGTGCATACATCTTTCTTCTAGGGACATATACACAATCTTTCCAGAAATGGGGTCCTCCACAATTTGGACACGGGTCATCAAGATATGGATTGAAACTACCAAATCCCTTTCCATTCCATGATGCCATAGTAAAAATAAAAACTAATAAAAATAAAAACAAAACAAGATGAAATACAAGTTTGAATAGATAAACAACAAATGACAATCACAAGCCAATCCCCGACAACGATGCCATTTTCTGATAATGTCCAAAACACTTATCCAATAAAGGAGGTGAGTACGGTAGTTGAAAAAAATAAAATTTTCAACAGTTTCAAGATCGAATCCCATGAGGATTGGGGATGGATTATCCAAATATTGTGAATCAAAACACATAAGTAAACACCATGCCTCAATAATGTAAAGTAAAAATTGGGGAAAAAGAGTAATCAAGTATTGGATTTCAAATTTAGAACAAGACAAGGGAAAATTGACTTATTGCAATCAATGAGAGAGACTAGGGGTGTGTATTCGATGGGTGTCAACTAGAGCGGGATTGATTAAGAGCCTTAGATTTGATTAGGGCATGGATAGCCTTGGTTATAGCTACATCCTATATTTTTCAACTAAAACGATGTGTATAACTTGGGTTTTCTCAAGTCCCAAAGCCATAATCACAAAACAATTAATAGTCTTGAGGAAGGAGTAGAGTATTTCTAGCTCTAATTCATTAATAGAGTATGAATTTGGGTTTTGACTATCTCTAACTCCAATCCATCTATCCAACACTCCAATTCCTCACTAGTGAATCCTTACCCACCTTACTTTCCTCTTTTAAACAAAAGCAAGATTAGAAAGCTTGATCAATATTTGCAACCATCAATTTTTGAATTTAAATTTAAAGCAAGCAATATATCCATACTTTCTATTCAATTTTAAGTACAAATAACTAACACTCAATCAAGTCTAGACACCCATTATGCACACACCCCCCTAGCAAGAAATTTAGCTACTCATAGTTAAAGAAAGAGAAATTACACACATAAGGAATTTCTGTAAGTTCATCATGTTAAGTAATTAAATCTTAATTCAAGCTCAAGATCTGCAACAATGGTGGTTTTTACAATGAAGAAGAAAGAAAAAATATACTCTAGCTATCTCTGTGATATACTCTCCACTCTATAATTTTATTTTCTCTAATGACATGTGTATGTACAATTTGGGGTAAAACTCTCTGAAATTCTTTTTGCACAACTCCCTAAATTGCCCTTGGAAGCTTCTAAGGTACACTTGTTCATTTCTAGATGAGATTGCCCCTTAGCAGTAAGGCGACTCATTTGCATGGTACCTGCATTTTGCAGGTGCTGTTTTTCAGCTCACAGGTCTCCTCGCAGGTTTAACTAATGACTCTTTTATGTTGTCCGCTTTAGCATATGTGGTCTATAGATACAAATCTGTGGCTCGCAGGTTTGATTCACCAGATCTTCCAGTGTGATTATGCAGATGCCCATGTGCGGCACACGTGTCTCATTTTCTTCTAGCAGATTGCTTTCAGTTCAATTCTTCCATTTTCTTTATCTAAGTTAAATGCCTATAGAAAAGAAGAGAAAATATATAAAACCTTATTAAATTGAGTGAAACAAGGGAATAGCTCATGCTTAAAAGCTAAATGAGTTGGTAAATTACCAACTCAAGGAATTTAGAACAACTTTGGAAAAATATATAGTAAAATACAAAGTGCAGATTAAGTTAAGGCCTAATGAAGCTCATAGAGTGAGGACTAGATGTACATTCAAAGACAAATGCAAATGGTTGTGTTATTGTGCACTTGATAGAGATTCTGATAATTTCAGGATGAAGAACTATCACCATCCTGTACATAAGTGTTCTTCATCAAATAAGAAAAAGAAGTGTACAACAAAATTTCTTGCTAACAAATTCATGGATGAAATACTAAGAAACCATCTTTGAATATATGGGAAATAAAAGAATTGTGCGGGCAGAAGTTGAAATTGTATGTGAGCAGGGCAATTTATTACAATGAAAAATTGTAGATTCTTAGAGAGTCCACGGGTTACTGAAACATGGAATTTGCAAGGTTATGTGATTATGCTAAGGTTATGATAACGCTCAAACTCACACTCTTGATAAAGTATAAAGCGAACATTGTCAATAAACAATCCATGAACACCCACAGGGAATATGGTAAGATATAGACTAATGCAGGTATTTAAGCTTTTAGGTATGTTATCTCCAAAAAGGGGGATTAATAAAAATAATTATAAAACAAGATAGAGAATGTTATTTATCAAGATTTGAAATTAACTAGGATAAGTGTTCCCCATGGATTCATAACTACTTCTGGTTTACACTCATGATCTATCCCATTGCTTGCTTGTAGAATTGATAACTAGGGTTCATCCAAATGACTGGTTCGTCCTTATTGGATGACTATACTCAATCACTGGGTTAGGTCTCACGAACGATTTCAATTCAACTATTATCAATTTTTTCCAAATTACTATCTTGCGAGCGCAGCTCAAGTCGTACAATGACCCATAAAGATCAAGGTTTTGTTGTAATTATTTTTTTCTTATCTCTACTTCTCTAGGTTCAAGCAAGTAAAGACTTTGGGTAAGTCTTAAAATTACACTTTGTTAAGAAATATTAAAGATGAAGAGAATAAAATACAAGGGTTTAGAACTGGTTTTGAATCACTTTTGTGTAACCCTAGTTCGTTAATCTATCATGGTTCACACAACCCTAGTTGTGGAGGTTTTAGCCTCTCATGATTGTAAGATTGTTGTTAGCATTCATAGACAAACACATAATTGAATACTTACAATGATGATTGAAAGAAAACCTTCTTTGAATATTGCAAGAATTGATGTAGGAAAACTCAAGAACAATGAAGAAATCCCAAAAAAGAAAATCTCCAAGAATTGAAGTAAAATTCACAACAACTTGTCTCTCTTCGTGTCTAATTGCCTCTAATTCTATCTCTAATTGCGTCTCTCTACTGAAAATAACCTAAAAAGTATTTATACAAATAATTGGAACCTTCTCCTAACTAAATAGGAAAACTACCAAAAACTGTCGCCGCCTTCACCTATGACCCGTAACAGGATTGTATGGATCGTACCTTGACTCATACATTTGCTGTCTTCTACTGAATCTGGCTAAGTGTTTACTTTTGGTACGACTCGTACCAAGAACCTATGAGTCGTACAATCTTCCCGTGCTTGATCTTGCAATTGCTGGCTTCTTTTGTTAACTTCCATGAACGGTGTGGTATGACTCGTACCTCAGTTCCACGATTTATAAGTCCTCATACATTGAGTTCTGCCAGTCTTCAATTCTTCTGGTCTTTTCCACAGTTCCTTGGTACGGGTCTTAGGTAGGTCTCATGACTCGTGATTGCCACCTGTACCAGGATACTTGGCCTGTGCAATTTCTTTTGAGACTTTCCACGACTGCCATGGTACGACTCGCACCAGGATGGTACTTAACTTGCCTTTGCTTCACAATTTGTTCTTGTACCTTTCCACGATTCTCAGTACGACTTTTACCAGGATGATATGGCTCGTACCGAGATCTGTACTAAGCCACTTTTCTGCATTTTCTCCATCTTTTGAATAATTCAGCTCCAACATCTATTTTCCCTGAAAACAAAGTAAAAGTACCTCATATCCATATAAACACACATAAGTCCATGCCATTTTCCCATTTTTAAATGTCGAAAGTGCTGTAAGCTCATAGCACATCAACACCCTCAACTTAAGACTTTTGCATATCCTCAGGGAAAAAAAAGAAAAACAAAAAATGATGCTTAACTTGAAAGTAAACCTAGAATACCTACAGCCAACACAACAAAATTTGCACTATGAACCATAATCAACTATTAACCCTTTTTCACTTAAACTAAATCATCTATGCACACATATAATCGCAATTAATGACATACTGGGATCATGACATGGCATCCAACTATCAGCAGAGAATTGAGCTATCACCCATGCTATTCACACAAATAATTGGTAGAATACAACACAAACCAGGTAACCGCACAACAAATGAAGTCCCCAACACTCATAGATATATACTATGATGAACTTGGGACTAAAGAAATAGGACTCTCACTCTCCCAACAAAGTTTCAAACACCGCACATCGACTATCATAGGCTTTCTCTTATTTTCTCTATTTCTTTGTCTCTTCGAACAACTAAACTAGGAACACTATAGGACTTTGTTGGGCTGGGTATGGTAAATATGGAAATAAGTGACTAAATCCTCATTGGCACTACACATTTGTGGCTCCACTTTACACTTTTTACCCTATTTTTCACTTTTAAAACTTTTTCTTCCCTTTTCTCTATTTACATGCAATATATGGGTGTGGTGTGTTTTTCTCTAGTATTTCTTTTCATTTTTCTTTTTCAGCTCTTTTTTCTCTTTTCTTGTCACACCACATCTCATTTTAAACCCTTTTTCCTTTCTTTCCCTTTTTCACCTCCCCACAATTTATGCACTCCTACTATAGCCACCCTCAACTTAGGCACTTTTTCTGGGTTGAGGTTCACAATGTCCAAGGAGGGACCAGGGCCAAAATAGGTTCATTATAAAAAATGGATAAGGTTAAAGGTTAATCAAAGAAAAATGGTTAATATAAGGCTCAAAATCAGGATCAAGGGATTCATCATCATTTGGTAGGGTCATTTAAGGTAAAGTGGCTCATCAATCAATAACAACCTATGATCATCTCCTAAACAACTATCCTAAAGTCTATGCAAAGACAAACCAGGCAGTTCTACATCCTTAATGCAGTATTGAACTAGGTATATGACCTCACTCACTCATGGAACTGGTTTGCATTGAATTTACCTATCCAATTCATGCACGGAAAAACTACAAATACTCATAATTTAAATACCATACAAAGATCCACAAAGGTTATGCAATTATAATTAAGATACACAACTAACATAAAACATTTTCAACAGGGTCAATTTGTTTTTCAAAAACATCAAACTAGTGCATTTATTGGCTGCAAAGTAATTCTAATCTTCTTCTTATTAAATGAAAACAACCTAAACATGTCGGTTCTACTAGATAGCATGTCTGAGGAAAAAGAAGCACGACAAGAAAAACCCTCGGATGAATTAAAAACTCCAAAAAATACAAGTACACCCCTTTGAAAAACATGCTTCATCCCCGAAGTATAAAATATGTAAGCAAAAGGGAAAGGAACATACCTGTGGTGCACTAAGCACTCCTTTTCATCCTATGGAGGTGGTACCTCCGCCGCATCCATGGCGCTAGCGGTGGCCGGTGCATTCAATTGTATATCTGTTGGGGGATTGGTTATCCCCACATCATGCTCAGTCGCTTTCGCGACCTTAGGATCAACTCTGGCTGATTGTGGCCCTGAAGGGTCCTCGCCACCAACAATCATTCTTTGAGTAGTAGTGGAGCTCCACACTCCTATGGCTTGCTCCTGCAACTCCGACATATGTACGTCGTGAGCTTGTAGGCTCATGATCTTGGGCATAATTACATGCCCAAGTGATACTTTAATACTTCATTTCTACTTGTTTATCCACTTTTATGTGTGCATTCTCATGTGATTTGTATGTAAATGTGGATTTATACTAACCAATATGATTAGTATTGTTTTGCAGTCTAGAAGGAATTTTTGGAAGCTAATCTACAAGTTGGTGAAGTGTAGAAATGGACTCGGAAGCAAGAAGCGGAAGTCGACAAGGAAATTGGCCAAGTTTGGTGCTCCGCGATGGAGGCCGTGTCACGCTACCATCGCGGAAGCATTCTGCCTAGAAGGATTTTTAACTTGATTTCCAGTGGAGGTGCACGATGGCATCGTGTCACAGAGCCTAAGCTCCGCATTTACCTCCGTGCCACGTTGAAGACAATTACCTGGAAGCTGAGTTCCAGTGAGGCTATGCGATAGGGCCGTGGCACGGAGCTAATGCTCCGCGATACACTTCGTGCCACGTTGCCAGTTATTCTGGGAAAAATTTCTCACTTGTATAAATAGCACACTTAGGTTTTATTTTAAAGTATCTGACATTTTTGAGCAAGAACGTGGATAACAGGCAGTTAAGAAGAAAAATTTCTAGGGTTAATTCTCTTCCTTTTCCTCTTTAATTTCAATTGCTTGTATGATTTCTACTTGTTTGAAGATGTTTAATCCGCAAATGAGTGGCTAATTCACCTCTTGCTGAGGTTGAGGATAATTGCAGAAGAATGTAATTAATGATTATTTCAGTTTTTATCTTCTCTATAACGGTTGTTTTACCAATTCTTGCTTTTACTACGTTAATGTTTGGCCAATGTTAATGTACATTCTAGAATTCCAATTTAAATTCTAAAAGGGAGACTAATTGGATAGAGGTGAATTGGTGGAATATGTTCTTGTCTTGGTTGAGAAATTAAGGAAAGATTTACGTTCAGAATAGAAATATATCTGTAATGTCATATTTGGTCATTTATGGAATTTGTTATGTATAGCTAGAACATGGGGTTTTTGCATCATAAAATTGTGTAATGTAAGTCTCATGATTCTTTAATTGGTGAGGAGCTGAAAGATCCAATCCATGGGTTATTAATTCATGACTAATAACCAAAGAGAAGATTGACTGAACTTTAATTAATAAATTACATCCCTGCATGTTTGCCTTAACCTCAGCTTGTTCATTGCTATTGTTCAGACTTTAACTTACAATATTCACTTAGGTTCACATTAACTATTAATCTTGACTCAAAAGCCTTATTTGTTTTGGTTGTCTACCTGCATAATGAAATCATTTACTAACAATTAAGAAAATTACTGCCATATTACAGTCCCTGTGGGATCAATACTTGGCTTGAAATAAAGCCACTTTACTACTTGTATGACCACGTGCACTTGCGTGTAGTTGAGACCGAATAAGTTTTTGGCGCCGTTGCCGGGGACTGGCGAAATTGGTTATTTAATTTTCTTAGTGTTGGTTTACAAGTTCGATACAAAGGTTGACGACTAGATCTTAGCAAATCCTCTTGCAGGTACTAAATTTTTCTGAACGCTAGCAAGAGACAAGGAGTTGGTGGATCCGTTGTTAGAACCGGAGAGACAATTTCATCTGCAGAAAAGGGAAGCTCTAGAAAAGAAGTTATAGTTAATAAGGAGAGCAAAAACAACAACCACCAATAGTAAGGGCAGTTTTAGTGCCCAAAGAGATGGCAGCAAGACCGGTCCGCGAGGTGGCAATCCCACATGCAAACAATGTAACATTCAGCATTCGTAGGCCGAAACCAGGAGGGAGGTTTGAATTTGAACAGAATATGGTGCAGTTACTGCACACCAGTGGGCAATTCATAGGTCTCCCTTATGAAGATCCACAACAGCATCTCCAAAACTTCTTGGAGATAAGTGACACATATATACCCACTGGAGTATCATCTGATTATGTGAGGCTTACACTATTTCCGTTTTCACTGTTGGGGGAGGCCAAGAGGTGGTTGAAGGCTGAACCACCAAATTCTATCACTACTTGGGATGACCTCGCAAGGAAGTTTTTGATACGATTCTTTCCATCAGGGAAGAATGCAAAGCTTAGGAGTCAGATTCTAAGCTTCAAACAAAAAGTGGGTGAGAATTTGTACCAGGCTTGGGAAAGATTTAAGTCTATGCTAAGAGATTGCCCTCATCATCACCAGGCTAATGAGGTGTTGGTGCATATGTTCATTGAGGGTTTGGAACCACATACTAAGATATTGTTGGATTCAGCAGCCCGTGGGCAGGCATTGGAGAACACCTACGAAGAGCTTTACACTTTATTAAACCGTATTTCACAGGGAAATCCCGAATGTAATGCGGATTCAACTCGAGGAGGAGCAATGAAAGCCGTAGGGGTCTTTGAGGTGGATGGTTTCACAGCTATCGCTGCACAGATAGCTGCTTTGCAAAATCAACTTAATAGTCATTTCAGCAGTATGAGTTTGAACTAGGCACAGGCCCCAGTCAATGCAGTTCATCAGGTTTGGTGTGAAGTCTGTAGAAGTAGTGAACATTAAGCTGAGTATTGTGCTGCAAATCCGGATTCGGTAAATTTTGTTGGAAATGCCCAGAGGAACAGTAATCAGCAGTATGGCAACAGTTACAACCCAAATTGGAGGAATCATCCAAATTTTTCATAGGGGAGTACTAGTCATCAAGGACAGAGTCCAAATCAGGGCATGCAGAGAAACCAAGGGGAGCATCAAAATTTTCAGCCACAATATAGAGGAAACAATGCACCTCCTCCATCCAGCAACATCGAGGATATGCTCAAAACCATAATAGCTAACCAAGCACAGATGCAGTCTGATTATGTAAAATTAACTGCTGACATGAAAAATCAACAGTTAGCTACGAAGGCATTGGAGTATCAGTTTGGATAGTTAGCTGGAGCCCAAAACACCAGACCGAGGGGAGGATCACCAAGCGATACAGACCCAAATCCTAAGCAGGTAAATGCAGTTACTACTAGGAGTGGAACTCAACTCGGAGCCCATCAAGGCTCTCTCCAATGGGTCCTGAGAGTCAACAATCTGCAGAATTGCTTCCTGATTTAGCACATTGATCGCTGATAGCTCCTCATAAATGGAAGGGAGCTTCATGGCCTTATACACATCAAACACCTCTACTTTGTCATGTGCTCGCATGGTTAGCTGCCCAGCAGCCACATCAATCAAAGCTTGCCCGGTTGCCAAGAAAGGACGTCCCAAAATAAATGGGACTTTCACATCCGGCTCGAAATCCAAGATAATAAAATCTACCGAAAAAATGAGGGAGCCCACTTGCACTAGCACATCCTCCACAATACCATCTGGTCTGGCCAAAGAATGGGCATCTAGATGCAAGATCACAATAGTTGGTCTAGGGCTGCCCAGTCCCAACTTCTTGAACACCGATGTTGGCATCAAGTTTATGCTTGCTCCCAAGACACGTAATCCGTGAGCTCGAATACTTTGCCCGATTGTAATCTGAATGGTAAAGCTCTCAGGATCCTTGAGCTTTGTCGGTAACCTGTTCTGTATCCGGGAAGTGCACTCCTCAGTAAGCGCCACCGTAGCACACTCTGTCAATCTGCTTTTGTTTGCAATGATGTCCTTGATATACTTTGCATATTTCGGCACTCCCTGCAAAACATCAACCAAAGGTAAACTAATGTGTACCTGTTTCAGCACCTCCGTGAACTTCTTAAAGCAAGCTTCTTCCTTGTGCTTCTTTAATCTTTGAGGGAACGGGGGTGGTGATCTTTCTGTCTCAACTTCCTTTTCCGTCCCCCTCACATCATCATGTTCCCTATTTTTTTCCACTGCTCCAGATTGCTGAGGTGGTCTTTCTGGTTCCACCTCCTTAAGTTGTAGTCCACTCCATGTGGTTACTGCATTGACCTACTTGGAATTTGGGTCAGTATCTCCTCCTCTGGGCCTAGTGTTTTGAGCTCTAGCTAATTGTCCAAACTGGTACTCTAACGCCTTTGTAGCTAACTGCTGATTTTTCATGTCAGCCGCTAATTTCACATAATCAGCCTGCATTTGCGCTTGGTTAGCTATAATTGTTTTGAACAGATCCTCAATGCTGTTGGGTGGTGGAGGAGGTGCATTGTTTCCTCTGTATTGAGACTGAAAATTCTGATGCCACCCTTGATTTCTCTGTATGCCCTGATTCGAACTCTGACCTTGATGGCTATTACTCCCCCAAGAGAAATTCGGATGATTCCTCCAATTTGAGTTGTAAGTGTTTCCACATTGTTGATTATTGTTCCTCTGGGCGTTCCCAACAAAATTCACCGAGTCTGGATTTGCAGCACAACACTCAGCTGAGTGTTCACTACTCCCACATACTTCACACCATACCTGATGAACTGCATTGACTGGTGCTTGTGCTTGATTCAAGTTCATACTGATGAAGTGGGTGTTGAGTTGATTTTGTAACGCAGCTATCTGTGCAGCAATAGCTGTAAAACCATCCACCTCAAAAACTGCTGCAGCTTTCCTCGTTCCTCCTCGAGTTGAATCTGCATTCCATTCTAGATTTCCCTGTGAAATACGGTTTAACAAAGTGTAAAGCTCCTCGTAAGTCTTCTCCAATGCCTGCTCACCAGCTGCTGAATCTAACAGAATTTTAGTATGTGGTACTAAACCCTCAATAAATGTGTGCACCAACACATCATTAGATTGGTGATGATGAGGACAGTCCCTTAGCATAGACTTGAACCTCTCCCAATCTTGATACAAATTCTCTCCTTCTCTTTGTTTAAAACTTAGAATCTGACTTCTAAGTCGGGCTGTCTTCCCAGATGGAAAGAATCGTATCAAAAACTTTCTTACAAGATCATCCCAAGTGGTGATAGAGTTAGGTGGTTCAGCTTTCAACCACCTCTTTGCTTCCCCCAATAATGAGAATGGACATAATGTAAGCCGCACATAGTCGGATGATAGTAAGTGTCACTTATCTCCAAAAAGTTTTGGAGATGTTATTGTGGATCTTCATGAGGGAGACTTGTGAATTGCCCGCTAGTATGCAACAACTGCACCATGTTCTGTTTAAGCTCGAACCTCCCTCCTGGCTCTGGTCTGCGAATACTAGATGTAACATTGTTTGCATGAGGGATTGCCACTTCGCGGATCAGCCTGGCTGCCATCTCCTCGGGCACTAAAACTGCCCTCAGAAGTGGTGGATTCTGTTGTTGCTCCAGAATTTCCTGTCTTAGCAGCTGCAGCTTCTTCTCTAGAGCTTCCCTTCTTTGGCGATGAAATTGTCTCTCCGGCTCTATAAATGAAAACACCAACCCCTTATCTCTTGCCAGCGTTCAGAAAAAAATTCAATACCTGCAAGAGAAAGGCTATGATCAAGTTGTAAGCACTAAGAAATTAAATTTACCAATTGCCAATCCCCGACAACAGTGCCAAAAACTTGCTCGACTCCAAAAATACACGCAAGTGCACGTGGTCGTACAAATAGTAAATGGCTTATTTCAAGCCAAGTATCGATCCCATAGGGACTAAAATACGGTATTAATTAACTTAAGTGTCAGTGAATGATATCTCTATGAATGCAGACAACCAAATAAATAATGTTTTAAGAGTTAACATCACTAATTAATAAGAATATAAGTCTAGATTATAATTTGAGTCTGAACAATAGCAATGAACAAGCTGAGGTTAAGGCAGGCATGCAGGGATGTAATTTCTTAATTCACTTCAGTCAATCTTCTCTTCGGTTTCTGGTCAGGAATTAATTGCAAATGGATTGGATCTTTCGACTCCTATCCAATTAAAGAATCATGAAACCTTATTCTACATTTCTATGATTTAAGAATCTCATGCTCTAGCCATACATAACCGATTCCATAAATGACTAATAAGACTTTCAGATATATTTCTATTCTGAACGTAAATCAATTCTCAATTTTCTCAACTAAGAAAAGATCATATCCTACCAATTCACATCTGTCCAATTTCTTTACTTTTCAAAATCAAAATTGGATTTCTAAGATATACATTAATATTGGCCAAACATTAATGCAGTAAAAGAAGAATTGATAGAACAACCATTGAAGAAGAGATGAAAATTGAAATGATCGATAATTACATTCCTCTACAGTTATCCTTAACCTCAACAAGAAGTGAATTAGTCACTCATTTGTGGATTAAACATCTTCAAATAAGTAGAATTCCTACAAGCAATTGAAATTAAACAGAAAAAGGAAGAGAATAACCCTAGAATTTTCATTCTCTCAACTGCCTGTAACCCATGTTCGTGCTCAACCAAGTCAGAATGTTTAAAATAAAACCTAAGTGTGCTATTTATACTATTGAGAATTTTTCCCGGAATAACAAGCAACGTGGCACGGAGTGTATCGCAGAGCACTCCCTCCGTGCCACGGGGATATCGCGGACCCTCACTGGAAGTCGGCTCCCAAGTAATTGCACCTCAATGTGGTATGGTTTGCATCGTGCAGCCTTGCCTCCGTGCCACGGTGCTATCGCGCAGCCTTGCCTCCGTGCCACGGTGCTATCGCGCACCTTCACTGGAACTTGAGGTCCAGGTAATCACACTCAATGTGACACGGAGTGCATCATGGAGTACTGCCTCCGTGCCACGGAGGTAACGCGAA
This sequence comes from Datura wrightii, assembly GCA_035772735.1. Classification (NCBI taxonomy): domain Eukaryota; kingdom Viridiplantae; phylum Streptophyta; class Magnoliopsida; order Solanales; family Solanaceae; genus Datura; species Datura wrightii. The sequence continues at coordinate 69,389,052 of JASDFA010000010.1, read as the reverse complement.
CCTCCACTGGATTTTGACGTAATTAATTCATCTGAAGCAGAATGCGTCCGCAATGGTAGCGTGACACGGCGCCATCGCGGAGCCCTTATTTTTGCTGCTTTCCCTTGTCAACTTCCACTCCTTGTTTCCAAGTTCATTCCCGCACTTCACCAACATATATATTAGCTTCCAAAATTTCCTTTTACCTGCAAAACAACACTAATCATGTTGGTTAGTATAAATTCACATTTAACTAAAAATCACATGAGCATGTACACATAACAATAGATAAACAAGTAGAAATGAAGCATTTGAGTATCACTTGGGCATGCAATTCTGCCCAAGATCACTTACCCCACACCTAAAACCTTGTTCGTCCTCGAACAATACTTTCACATCTCATGCAATTGAAACCCACACATAACTAATTTGGCTCGACAATTCAAGCTACAGCTATACAGATTATTTAGGATAGCAAATCATCAAGAAGACATGCATGGTATCATCAATACAATGAAGTACACCACATTAAGACCTCCTAACCTCAAGAATCGATTCTCGATCTTGGAAAACTCATGAAAATTAACTGATCAAGACATCCGACATGAAATTTTATCTCTCGTCAAGCATGTGCCGTCACAACATGAGAGAATTACCCCATTTTCCATCATAAGATTTCCAAAGCACTACATGTAGGGGTATACAATTACAATTTCGCTCGCTCTCCCAAAGAATTCACATGCATCATGTCATGAACCATAAGCTTGCCTCTAGTGTTTTACTCCACTAATATAAGGACGCGTGATGTAAGATCACATAGGACTTAATGGGTTATAATGTAAGCTGAGGAACTAGTCAATACTGGGCTAACCAATAATAGCAACTAGCTTCCTTAAGCGCTTTTCAATACATCCCACCTTCATTACGTCATTGCTTCCTCCTCCATCCTCTCATTCTTGAATTTTTCTCTTTGTTTTTGTTCCCATTTCTTTAAGCACGCTCGACTCGCTAGCACAGAGTATTTATGCATCTTTATTTTTTTTCTCATTCATTGATTTTCTTACTCTCTACTATTTATTAACCAATTTCAACAAGTGCACCTTTGACCTTTTCTTTAGCTTTCACAACTACCACTTTCCTTCCGTTTCACACTTCTCACTCCTTTACACTTTGGAATTTTTTTTTCTTAAGTGCTTAAGGGTTTTGGATCAAATTCACAGCTAATGAAAAGAAGGGATTAAGCTCGGTTTGTACCTCTCAAAGAATAGGCTAAAGGCTAAATGGGGATAACTAGGATGTAACAGTCAAGGTAGGTATGATAACGGAGAAACTTTCGGTTTATTCAAAGAAATGCCTACATCCTTTCCTACAATCCACATCCTTCATTTCGTTTAGTACACACACCAGGCAAGTTCTAGACACTTCACAATAGCACGGAATAGTCGAAACCTCACCTCACACTCATTGCACATGCTCAACTCAAGACATATTCACAGACTCTTTAATCAGCTAATTAAAAGAATTCACTATTAAGCCTAGATCACATCGAATCGAACTCTATGGCCTAGGTATCTCAACATGTTTAACACATTTGCATGCTTTCATATGAATCACCTTTGCATCTTAATATCATGTACAACACGTAACAAGAATTTTGAAACATTAATTAGCGATACGTTTGGGAAACAAACAAAAGAAAGAAGAAAAAAAAACTACTCCTATCGACTACATTTCCCTTCAGATGGTCGTCATCCATCCATCATAGGGAACAATCGCTATCTACGACGTCGGTTCAATGGGACTATTCTCGGTAAAAGCACCGAAAATAAAAGCTGAGAAACCCAACATAAAAAAAATTCAACAAAAAAATTCGATAGAAAAAGATAAAAATATAATTTGAAATATATTTACGCATCATACATAAAAGCAACACAACAACAACTCAAGATTCATTACAACACCAACATTAATTACAGAACATGAAACACAGGGTCACAAGGTCACATTTAGCACAAGCACAACAAACATAAACAAAAGAGCTAGCACCTAACTACTCCCACCCCACACTTAAGCTGAACACGGCCCCCAGTGTTCACATAATTTCAAAATATCACAAAGGTTGGGTGGTGAAACTCCCTGATCAATCAAAGTATTCAACTTCTTCATCAGGTGTTAGTGCTTCATCGCCTATGTCAGAATCAGCCCCGCCGTCCTCATCCGACTCAACATCTGAGTCCTCCCCGCGTGTCTCCTTATCGGTAGGGACATCATCATCCACGGTCTCCACAAATGTGGGCCCCACTCTGCATAAAGCTTGGGCATTCTCGTTGAATGGGTAATCCAACTCAACCTGCCACAACTCATCCTCCATTGCGTGCCGTTCTCCGATGCGCAGTTGCAATATCTGCATCCCGTATATGCGGGCCATGTACTGATCATCCCGAGCATGTCGCTCGGCTAGTGTGAGCACCGACCCAAAAGTAGTGTCAGGTGCCTTGGTTTTGGTGACATCCAAGGCACGCCTGTCGATCTGTGGGATGTAATCTAGGGCCTCCTCCTCAATATTGTGGCCCCTCAGGAACGTGGTAAGCAGACCACTGAACCCGTATCTATGCCCCTGATGCAGTCGGGCTCTCTTCATGGCATAGATGATTACCGCCCCAACATTGATTTCCAGCCCCTTCATCAGGGAATACACCAAACAAACTCTATCCCGGGTGACATCTGTCATGCGCACCCCGGGGATCAGGCACGAACACAGAATCTTCAACCAAATCCAGGCCTCCCGGTTCATTTGAGAGTAGGGCAATGTCTGATGGTAGCCCCTCTTCTTATGCCTACCCCACCTCGCTGTCGATCGGGCTCCACTTAAGGTGTGTCTGATATCCGCATAGGGTGGAGTGATGTTCAGCTAACAGAGGACATGAGCGTCTGTGTCCCGCGGCCCCAGGATTGCATTCAGATGGTGGGGTTCAAAAGTGACAACTTGCCCTCTGATTTTTATGGTGTGGCTACGTAAGGTCGGGTTCCAATTTGCATAGAACTCCTGGATAAGATGAAGATTGCACTCTCTAGGCTCTTCAAAAATGAAGTTTAGCCCAGCGGTGTCAATCCAATGTACAATTCGCGGGAATTCCTGTGCCAGCGATTCCCGTGCTATCTGCTCCTCCGGGAAGTATTTGGTTTCTTTATGTTTGGCATACCACTTCTTCCCCTTATCGGTCACCCATCTGATTCCGTATTGTCGGCGTTGACCTCTAGGAATCGCTGGTGCTACTGGAACTGCTGTTCCCAATCTTACCCTCTTTCTACTGGCGCCCGATGCCCGATGTGGACGCACCCTTGCCCTTGTCCTGTCAGCCTGACATTGTTCCTGTACATTCAAACATACAGTCCCAATGTTATGCAAGTCATAATTAGCTAAAACTAAGGTTGGGTTTAATTGGATCACCCCACACTTAGTCTTTAACCACAATCAACACAATTCGACAAGACATTCTTGATCATGCCATTCTTAGCATTCAACATGCTTAGTGCATTCATATAATTCGATGGGATAATTACTTTATACTACTCATACTTCGTACAATGAAAAAAAAATTTCTCCATCGATTCAATTACATCATCATTAGCACTTTGCAATTTTTTTTCAACAACCTATGTAATTCTCCCATTGCATTCTCCAGAAAATCCCTCATTTAACTTAGCATATTCAACATCAAACACACTACATTTCACTTCACCCAACATGCACAATCCAATTTATCAACATTTTTATAGCATTTAATCTTCTTCCTATTCAATCCTCAACCCTAGCTATCAATTTTGCAAGAATTTCAATAAAACATGCAATCATTGAGTTCATCTACTAACAACGATACTATGAACATCATTCAATCATAACTCAAGTGATTTCAAGTTTATTTCCTACTTAGGGCAAGGTTTAATCACAAAACATGTTCAAGAATCAATAATTTGAGCAATAATAAGGAAAAATTCAAGAACATACCTTTTCTTCGATGAAATTGAAGAAAACTTGAAGAAAGTTGATCACTAAGTCCGTGTCACGTTGGGGGAGAAGAGGATTTTGGTGTGGGTCGCGGAGGAAATGAGAGAATAGGAAAGAAAATGAAGGAATTGGGGTTAAATTGGCGTTTTTTTCGCGCGGGTTACCCGGTGACCCAAGGTGACTTGACGCGAAATACGCCTCAACGTGTCACAGAGTGCGACGCGGAGCACTGCCTCCATGACACGGAGCCATCACAGGCTTTCTGGATTTTTAAAAATCCGGAATAAGCCTCAATGTGTCACGGAGGGTAACGCAGAGGCCCTCCTCCGTGACACGGAGCCATCGCGCAGGCTCACTGGAATGTGCCTATTTTTATTTTCTTACCTCGATTTTTTTCCTTTGCATTTTTTTGTATTTTTGCCCTCCGTTCCACCTGAAAATCATTTCACCACAAGAAATTGGTTAGAAATCATAGGTTTCAACGCAAAAATTTTTCTTTTCCTTTTTCTTTGTTTTTTTCTTTTTTTTTCGAATAATTCTACTCTTCTATTACAACACATTCACGGGTTGCCTCCCGTGCAGCAGCTGATTTACCGTCGCGGCTCGACGCTATTCATGCTCAATCATCCTCTAGAGTGATGGACGTCTTCTCTCGAATAACGTCCTCACCCCAATAATGCTTACATCGTTGCCCATTCACCAAAAATGTGGCACTTCCATCTTCTTGCCACAACTCCACTGCCCCGTGTGGGGTCATTCTCACCACTTCGAATGGCCCTGACCATTTGGACCACAATTTACCTGGAAAAAGCTTCAGTCTTGAATTAAATAACAACACTTTCTGCCCCGGCTCAAAGATCCGATGCACCATATGCCTGTCGTGCCATCTTTTAGTTCTCTCCTTGTAGCATTTGGCACTTTCATAGGCATGCTATCGAAACTCATCTAGTTCACTGAGTTGCATCAATCTTTTCTTCCCTTCTAGCTCCAGATCCATGTTCAACTTTCTCACGGCCCAAAAAGCTCGATGTTCCAGCTCCACAGGCAAATGAAATGCCTTTATATAGACCAATTTGTATGGAGAAGTTCCAATGGGTGTCTTGTATGCAGTTCTATAAGCCCACAACGCATCGTCAAGTTTGCTTGACCAATCAATTCATTGTGCATTCTCTATCTTCTGTAGAATCTGCTTTATCTCTCTGTTCAACACCTCCACTTGCCCACTAGTTTGGGGATGATACGCTGTTGCTACCTTGTGCCGCACCCCATACTTAGCTAGCAAATTCTTGAAACTCGCATTCACAAAATGAGCCCCTCCATCACTAATAATAGCTCGGGGTGTCCCAAACCTGGTGATAATATGCTTTTTCACAAATTTCATCACCACCTTGTTGTCATTCTTGGGACAAGCTGTTGCCTCGACCCATTTAGATACATAGTCAACCGCTACCAAGATGTAACGATTACCAAATGACGGTGGAAATGGGCCTATGAAGTCTATTCCCCATACATCAAAAATCTCAATCTCTAATATCTGTTGCAGTGGCATCTCCTGTCTTCTACCAATTGTGCCTGTTCTTTGACAACTATCGCACATTTTTATGTATTCTATAGAATCTCTGAACAGTGTAGGCCAAAAGAAACCTGACTGTAACACCTTGTGAGCTGTCCCGCTCGCCTCCGTGGTGCCCTCCATACAACGATGAGTGACAACTCCTCAGTACTTCTGCAATCTGGCTCTCTGGGATGCATCATCTCATCACTTGATCCGGTCCCTGCTTAAACAAATACGACTCATCCCATATGTAATACCTGCAATCATGTCTCAACTTCTTTCTTTGCTGAGCCGTAGCCTCTAGTGGGTAGACTCCACTTACCAGCAAATTCACAATGACCCCAAGGGATTTCAGCTGCCCTTATTGCCAAGAGCTGCTCATCTGGGAACTCTTCTGTGATAATATCACCTTCTTTTATATGCAACCGGCTTTCCAATCGCGATAGGTGATTTGCCACTTGATTGTCGCTCCCCTTTCTGTCTCGAATCTCTAGGTCAAACTCTTGTAACAACAATATCCATCTGATTGATCTGGGGTTTGCATCCTTCTTGTTAAACAAATACCGAATTGATGCATGATTAGTATACACCACTACTTTAGAACCCACCAAGTAGGACCTGAATTTATCAAATGCAAACACCAAGGCTAGCATCTCCTTTTCCGTGACTGTATAATTGACTTGGGCTACATCAACTGTTTTGCTTGCATAATGAATGGAATGAAAAATTCGATTCCTCCGCTGCCCCAATACTGCTCATTCCATTCCTCCGCTGCCCCAATACTGCTCCTACAGCCACGTCACTTGCACCACACATTAATTCAAACGGTTGCTCCCAATCTGGAGAAATAAGAATAGGTGCTTCTACCAGCTTCTGTTTTAACTCCTCGAATGCTTTAACACAATCCTCATCAAACTTGCACTTCACCTCTTTTTCGAGCAACCAACATATCGGTCTAGAAATTTTAGAGAAGTTCTTGATGAACCGTCTGTAGAACCCTGCATGTCCGAGAAAACTGCGAACACCCTTCACTGACACTGGTTGTGGTAGCTTTTCGATCACTTTGATCTTTGCACGCTTTACTTCCAACCCCTTGCATGATACCTTATGGCCAAGGATGATACCCTCCTTGACTAAAAAATGTGATTCCTCCCAGTTGAGCACAAGGTTAGAGTCTTCACATCGAGCTAACACCCTATCAAGATTCTGCAAACATGTAGCAAACGAATTACCAAAAACAAAAAAATCATCCATAAATACCTCGACAAAATCTTCCACCATATCGTGAAAGATCGCCATCATGCATCTCTGGAATGTGGCTGGTGCATTGCATAGACCAAATGGCATCCGCCTGAAAGAATATGTCCCATAAGGACATGTAAAAGTGGTCTTCTCCTAGTCCTCCGGTGCTATGGGTATTTGGTTATAGCCAGAATATCCATAAAGGAAACAATAATATTCTTGACCTGCCAACCTGTCCAATATCTGATCAATAAATGGGATAGGATAATGATCTTTCCTCGTGGCCTCATTGAGCTTTCTATAATCCATGCAAATTCACCAGCCTGTGACTGTGCGTGTAGGAATCAATTCATTCTTTTCGTTGGTGACCACGGTCATCCCTCCTTTCTTTGGGACACACTGAACGGGACTGACCCATTCACTGTCTGAAATGGGATATACCACACCTGCATCAAGCCACTTAATCACTTCCTTCCTAACTACATCCTGCATCATCGGATTCAACCTCCGCTAATGTTGTACAGTTGGCTTTGATCTTTCTTCCATAAAAATCCTGTGTGTTCAAAAAGTTGGATTAATTCCTCTGATGTCTGACATTTGCCACCCCATTGCTTTCTTCTACCTCTTGAGGACCACCAATGCCTCACTCACTTGTGCCTCTGTTAGTTCTGTGGAAATGATGACTGGTAAGGTGTCATCTTCCCCCAGAAATACATACTTCAGATGTGGAGGCAACGTCTTCAACTCCAATTTTGGCGCCTCCTCAATTAATGGTTTTGGCAATGGTTCCAAGGATCTCATCAACGGCTCAAAGTCTCGCTTCCTGGGAAACCATTTTGGCTCGTTCAGCGTCTGCACCATCTCATATGTAGCACAGTCTCCAAAATGATCAAAGCCCATCAAGGCTCTCTCCAATGGGTCCTGAGAGTCAACAATCTGTAGAATTGCTTCCTGATTTAGCACATTGATCGCTGACAGCTCCTCATAAATGGCCGGTAGCTTCATGGCCTTATACACATCAAACACCTCTACTTTTTCATGTGCTAGCATGGTTAGCTGCCTAGCAACCACATCAATCAAATCTCTCCCAGTTGCCAAGAAAGGACGTCCCAAAATAAATGGGACTTCCGCATCCGGCTTGAAATCCAAGATAATAAAATCCACCAGGAAAATGAGGGAGCCCACTTGCACTAGCACATCCTCCACAATACCATCCAGTCTGGCCAAAGAATGGTCAGCTAGCTGCAAGATCACAGTAGTTGGTCTAGGGCTGCCCAGCCCCAACTTCTTGAACACTGATGTTGGCATCAAGTTTATGCTTTCTCCTAAGTCATATAATCTGCGAGCTCGAATACTTTGCCAGATTGTAATCTGAATGGTAAAGCTCCCAGGATCCTTGAGCTTTGTCGGCAACCTGTTCTGTATCCGGGAAGTGCAATCCTCAGTAAGCGCCACCGTAGCATACTCCGTCTATTTGCTTTTGTTTGCTACGATGTCCTTGATATACTTTGCATATTTCGGCACTCCTTGCAAAACATCAACCAAAGGTAAATTAATGTGTACCTATTTCAGCACCTCCATGAACTTCTTAAAGCAAGCTTCTTCCTTGTGCTTCTTTAATCTTTGAGGGAACGGGGGTGGTGGTCTTTCTGTCTCAGCTTCCTTTTTCTTCCCCCTCACATCATCATGTTCCCCATCTTTTTCCACTGCTCCAGATTGCTGAGGTGGTCTTTCTGGTTCCACCTCCTTAAGTTGTAGTCCACTCCTTGTGGTCACTGCATTGACCTGCTTCAGATTTGGGTCAGTATCACTCGGTAGTCCTCCTCTGGGCCTGGTGTTTTGAGCTCCAGCTAATTGTCCAAACTGGTACTCCAACGCCTTTGTAGCTAACTGTTGATTTTTCATGTCAGCCGCTAATTTCACATAATCAGCCTGCATTTGCGCTTGGTTAGCTATAATTGTTTTGAACATATCCGCAATGCTGTTGGGTGGTGGAGGAGGTGCATTATTTCCTCTGTATTGAGACTGAAAATTCTGATGTCCCCATTGATTTTTTTGTATGCCCTGATTTGAACTCTGACCTTGATAACTATTACTCCCCCAAGAGAAATTCGGATGATTCCTCCAATTTGAGTTGTAAGTGTTGCCATATTGTTGATTATTGTTCCTCTGGGAGTTCCCAACAAAATTCACCCAGTCTGGATTTGCACCACAACACTCAGCTGAGTGTTCACTACTCCCACATACTTCAGACCATACCTGATGAACTGCATTGACTGGTGCTTGTGCTTGATTCAAGTTCATACTGCTGAAGTAGGTGTTGAGTTGATTTTGCAACGCAGCTATCTGTGCAGCAATAGCTGTAAAACCATCCACCTCAAAAACTGCTGCAGCTTTCCTCGTTCCTCCTCGAGTTGAATCTGCATTCCATTCTGGATTTCCCTGTGAAATACAGTTTAACAAAGTGTAAAGCTCCTCATAAGTCTTCTCCAATGCCTGCCCACTAGCTGCTGAATCTAACAGAATTTTAGTATGTGGTTCTAAACCCTCAATAAATGTGTGCACCAACACATCATTAGATTGGTGATGATGAGGACAGTCCCTTAGCATAGACATGAACCTCTCCCAATCTTGATACAAATTCTCTCCTTCTCTTTGTTTAAAACTTAGAATCTGACTTCTAAGTTGGGCTGTCTTCCCAGATGGAAAGAATCGTATCAAAAACTAATCATCCCAAGTGGTGATAGAATTAGGTGGTTCAGCTTTCAACTACCTCTTTGCTTCCCCCAATAATGAGAATGGAAATAATGTAATCCGCACATAGTCGGATGAATACTCTAGCGGGAATGTAAGTGTCACTTATCTCCAAAACGTTTTGGAGATGTTGTTGTGGATCTTAATGAGGGAGACCTGTGAATTGCCCGCTAGTGTGCAACAACTGCACCATGTTCTGTTTAAGCTCAAACCTCCCTCCTGGCTCTGGTCTGCGAATACTAGATGTAACATTGTTTGCATGTGGGATAGCCACTTCGCAAATCGGCCTTGTTGCCATCTCCTCGGGCACTAAAACTGCCCTTACAAGTGGTGGATTCTTTTGTTGCTCTAGAATTGCCTGTCTTAGCAACTGCAGCTTCTTCTCTAGAGCTTCCCTTCTTTGGCGATGAAATTGTCTCTCTGGCTCTATAGATGAATCCACCAACCCCTTATCTCTTGCCAGCGTTCAGAAAAAAATTCAATACCTGCAAGAGAAAGGCTAAGATCAAGTTGTCAGCACTTATATTAAAATTGTAAACTAACACTAAGAAATTAAATTTACCAATTGCCAGTCCCCCGGCTATGGCGCCAAAAACTTGCTCGACTCCAAAACTACACGCAAGTGCACGTGGTCGTACAAGTAGTAAAATGGCTTATTTCAAGCCAAGTATTGATCCCACAAGGACTAAACTACGTTATTAATTAACTTAAGTGTCACTGAACGATATCTCTATGAATGTAGACAACCAAATAAATAATGTTTTATGATTTAAGATCACTAATTAATAAGAATATAAGTCTAGATTATAATTTGAGTCTGAGCAATAGCAATGAACAAGCTGAGGTTAAGGCAGGCATGCAGGGATGTAATTTCTTAATTCACTTCAGTCAATCTTCTCTTTGGTTGCTAGTCAGGAATTAATTTCCAATGGATTGGATCTTTCGACTCCTATCCAATTAAAGAATCAGGAAACCTTATTGTACATTTCTGTGATTTAAGAATCTCATGCTCTAGCCATACATAACCGATTCCATAAATGACTAATAAGACTTTCAGATATATTTCTATTCTGAACGTAAATCAATTCTCAATTTTCTCAACTAAGAAAAGATCATATCCTACCAATTCACATCTGTCCAATTTCTTTACTTTTCAAAATCAAAATTGGATTTCTAAGATATACATTAACATTGGCCAAACATTAATGTAGTAAAACAAGAATTTATAGAACAACCATTGAAGAAGAGATGAAAACTAAAATGATCGATAATTACATTCCTCTACAATTATCCTTAACCTCAGAAAGAAGTGAATTAGCCACTCATTTGTGGATTAAACATCTTCAAATAAGTAGAATTCCCACAAGCATGAAATTAAACAGAAAAAGGAAGAGAATAACCCTAGAATTTTTGTCCTCTCAACTTCCTGTAACCCACGTTCTTTCTCAACCAAGTCAGAATGTTTAAAATAAAACCTAAGTGTGCTATTTATACTATTGAGAATTTTTTCTGGAATAACAAGCAACGTGGCACGGAGTGTATCGCGGAGCACTCCCTCCGTGCCATGGGGATATCGCGGACCCTCACTGGAAGTTGGCTCCTAGGTAATTGCACCTCAACGTGGAACGACTTGCATCGCAGAGCCTTGCCTCCGTGCCACGGTGCTATCGCGCACCTTCACTGGAACTTGAGGTCCAGGTAATCACACTCAATGTGACACGGAGTGCATCGCGGAGCACTGCCTCTGTGCCACGGAGGTAACGCGAACCTCCACTGGATTTTGACATAATTAATTCATCCGAAGCAGAATGCCTCCGCGATGGTAGCGTGACACGACGCCATTGCGGAGCCCTTATTTTTGCTGCTTTCCCTTGTCAACTTCCACTCCTTGTTTCCAAGTCCATTCCCACACTTCACCAACATATATATTAGCTTCCAAAATTTCCTTTTACCTGCAAAACAATGCTAATCATGTTGGTTAGTATAAATTCACATTTAACTAAAAATCACATGAGCATGTACACATAACAATAGATAAACAAGTAGAAATGAAGCATTTTGAGTATCACTTGGGCATGCAATTCTGCCCAAGATCAGAAGGATCCAAGCCAACCATGCAACATCAGCGGAGGTTGAACCCGGTGATGAAAGATGTAGTCAGAAAGGAAGTGATCAAGTGGCTTGATGCAGGTGTGGTATATCCTATCTTAGATAGTGAATGGGTTAGCCCAGTTCAGTGCGTTCCAAAGAAAGGAGGGATGACCGTGGTCACCAATGAAAAGAATGAGCTGATTCCCACACGCACAGTCACGGGCTGGCAAATTTACATGGATTATAGGAAGCTCAATGAGGCAACGAGGAAAGATCATTATCCTATTCCATTCATTGATCAGATTTTGGATAGGTTGGCAGGTCAGGAATATTATTATTTTTTGGATGGTTATTCCAGCTATAATCAAATAGCCATAGCACCGGAGGATCAGGAGAAAACCACTTGTACATGTCCTTATGGGACATATGCTTTCAGGCAAATGCCATTTGGTCTATGCAATGCACCAGCCACATTCCAACGATACATGATGGCGATCTTCCACGATATGGTGGAAGATTTTATCGAGGTATTTATGGATGACTTTTTTGTTTTCGGTAATTCGTTTGCTATGTGTCTGCAGAATCTTGACAGGGTGTTAGCTCGATGTGAAGACTCAAACTTGGTGCTCAACTGGGAACAGTGCCACTTCTTAGTCAAGGAGGGTATCGTTCTTGGCCATAAGGTGTCATGCAGAGGGTTAGAAGTCGATCGTGCAAAGATTGAGGTGATTGAAAAGCTACCACCACCAGTGTCCGTGAAGGGTGTTCGCAGCTTTCTAGGACATGCTGGGTTTTACAGACAGTTCATCCAAAACTTCTCAAAAATTTCTAGACCGATATGTCGGTTGCTAGAAAAAGAGGTGAAGTTCGAATTTGACAAGGAATGTGTAGAAGCATTTGAGGAGATAAAAAAGAAGCTGGTGGAAGCGACTATTCTCATTTCTCCTGATTAGGAACATCCTTTTGAGTTGATGTGTGATGCAAGTGACATGGCTATAGGAGCTGTATTGGGGCAGCATACGAATTAAATTTTTCATTCCATTTATTATGCAAGCAAAACACTTGACGCTGCCCAAGTCAATTATACAGTCATGGAGAAGGAGATGCTGGCTTTAGTGTTTGCATTTGACAAGTTCAGATCCTATCTGGTGGGGTCGAAAGTAGTGGTATATACTGATCATGCAGCAATTCGGTACTTGTTTGGAAAGAATGATGTTAAGCCCAGGCTAATCAGGTGGATCTTATTGCTGCAAGAGTTTGATCTGGAGATCCTAGACAGAAAGGGGAGTGAGAATCAGGTTACAGACCACCTATCGCGACTGGAGAGCCATTCACATGTGCAGGAAGGTGAGCGCATCCGATAAGAGTTCCCGGATGAACAACTCTTGGCAATAAAGGAAGCGGAACTCCCTTGGTATGCAGATATTGTGAACTTGTTGGTAAGTGGAGTATACCCACCGGAGGCGACGACTCAACAAAGAAAGAAGCTGAGGCATGAGTCCCGGTACTATATGTGGGATGAGCCATACCTGTTCAAGCAAGGACCAGACCAAGTGATGAGGCAATGCATTCTAGAAAGTCAGATTGCAGAAGTGCTGAGGAGTTGTCATTCATCGCTGTATGGAGTTCATCATGGAGGAGAGAGAACAACTCAAAAGGTGCTGCAGTCCGGTTTCTTTTGGCCCACACTGTTCAGATACGCTACATCTTATGTCAAAATGTGTGATAGATGTCAAAGAACAGGAACAATCGGCAGGAGACAGGAGATGCCATTGCATCAGATATTAGAAGTTGAGGTTTTCGATGCATGGGGGATAGACTTTATGGGCCCGTTTCCACCATCATTTGGTAATCGTTACATCTTGGTAGCAGTGGACTATGTGTCTATGTGGGTCGAGGCAGTAGCTTATCCCAGGAACGAAAACAAGGTGGTGATGAAATTTGTGAAGAAGTAGATTTTCACTAGGTATGATACGCCCTGAGCTATTATCAATGATGGAGGGGAAAATTTTGTGAATGCAGGGTTCAGAAACTTGCTAGCTAAGTATGGGGTGCGGCACAAAGTGGCGACAATGTATCATCCCCAAACTAGTGGGCAAGTAGAGGTGTCAAATAGGGAGATTAAGCAAATTCTATAGAAAACAGTGAATGCACAACGAATTGATTGGGCAAGCAAACTTGACGATGCGTTGTGGGCTTACAGAACTGCATACAAGACACCCATTGGGACTTCTCGGTACAGATTGGTTTATGGGAAGGCATGTCATCTACCTGTGGAGCTGGAACATCGAGCTTATTGGGCTGTAAGAAAGCTAAACATGGATCCTGAGCTAGCAGGAAAGAAGAGATTGATGCAGCTGAGTGAGTTAGACGAGTTTCGATGACACGCCTATGGAAGTGCTAAATGCTACAAGGAGAAAACTAAAAGGTGTCACGACAGGCACATGGTGCATCGGATCTTTGAGCCAAGGCAAAAAGTGTTGCTGTTCAACTCAAGGTTGAAACTCTTCCCAGGGAAGTTGCGGTCCAAGTGGTCAGGGCCATTTGAAGTTGTGAGAATGACCCCACACGGGGGCAGTTGAATTGTGGCAAGAGGATAAAAGTGCCACATTTTTGGTGAACGGACAGAGATGTAAGCACTACTGGGGTGAAGACGTTATTCGAGAGAAGACGTCTATCACTTTAGTAGATGAGTAAGGATGAAAAGCGTCGAGCTGCGACGGTAAACCAGGCGCTGCACGGGAGGCAACCCGTGAATGTAATGTAATAGATTAATTAGGATTATTTGAAAAAAAAGAGAAAAAAAAAAGATAAGGGCTGGCAATAGTTGGGAGGCAACCCATGATTTCTAACAAATTATTGTCGTTGGATGATTTTCATGTGAAATGGAGGGACAAAATACAAAAGTGCAAGTGAAAAATCAAGGTAAGAAAATAAAACTTGAGGACAATTCCAGAGAGGCCTCTCGTTGGCTCCGTGTCACGGAGGTGGACCTCCGCATTACCCTCCGTGACACGTTGAGGCTTCATTCTGGAATTTTTGAAAAATTCCAGAAAGCCTCGGCGTTGGCTCTGTGTCGCGGAGCCTGGCCTCCACGATGGCCTCCGTGACACGTTGAGGCAAAGTTTGCGTCGGGTCACCTCGGGTAATCGGGTTGACCCACACGAATTACCCCTTTGTAACACCCCAAAACCCCTTCTCCCTCAAGCGTGGCATGGAAGTACTTGACAAATTCCATAAATTTCATTTCAATCTTGTTAAGTAAGGTATGTTCTTCCATTTTCTTTCAATTTTAGATGAAAAATTCAAACCTTGTACATGTTTCGTGAGGAAAATCCGCCCTAAGGTATTGAGGAGGTATGTGATTTTTTGAGCCATTGATGAATGTTGATTTTGTACTACTTTGTGCTAGAACTCAATAATTACATGACGTGTGTTGAAATTCTTCCATTGTTGATAACTAGGGTTGGGAAATTGAGTATGGGTTGAAAAATTGAATTGAAAAATTGAGCATTTGTTGACAACTTGAGTTGGATAACTGAGTATATGTTGAAAACTTAAGTTAGAAAATTGTGTGGATTGTGTTGGAGTTTAAAAAAGAATGTTTTGTGCTTGAATTGTAAATGTGTGAGCTTGAAGATCAAATGCTAGGGGAGTGAAAGTAGGAAAATCCCATAGGTGGGTGCATAAAGTGAGAATTGATCATGATGTTGTCAATGAAAAGATGGATGAATTTTCATAATGCATTGTATGAAGTCTGAGTAGTACAATGAAACCATTCCATCCATTTGTATGAATGCACTAAACCTATTGGTAAATAAGAGATGAAAATAGGTGGTTGTTCTTGTCAATTTGTATTGGTTACGGCTAACGACTAAGTGTGGGGTGATTGAGTTAAACCCAACCTTAGTCGTAGCCAACTATGCCTTGAATAACATTTGAACTGTATGTTTTTGAATGCACAAGAAAAATGTCTGGAAGGCAGGATAAAGGCAAGGGCGCATCCACATCTGGCGCTAGCAGAAAAAGTGTAAGAATTGGGGTAGCAGTACCAGCAGCACCATCTGTTCCTCGAGGGCAACACAGACAATATGGAACAAGATGGGTGACAGATAAGGGAAAGAAATGGTATTCCAAACACAAGGAAACCAAGTATTTCCCGGAGGAATAGATAGCACGGGAACCACTAGCACAGGAATTCCCAAGGCTCCTACATAGGATTGACACTGCTGGGTTAAACTTCATTTTTGAAGAACCCAAAGAGTGCAATCTCCATCTTATCCGGTAATTCTACACTAATTGGAACCCGACTTTGCGCAGCCACACCGTCAAGATCAGAGGGCAGGTGGTTACTTTTGAACCACAGCATCTAAATGCAATCCTGGGGACACGGGACACAGACGCTCATGTCCTCCGCCATCTGAACATCACTCCACCATATGCAGATATTAGACGCACTTTATGTGGAGCTCGATCGACAGCCAGGTGGAGTCGTCACAAGGAAAGGGGATACCACCAGACATTTCCATATTCCCAGATGAACAGAGAAGCTCGGATATGGTTAAAGATAGTTTGCTCTTGTCTGATCCCGGGGGTGCACATGACTGATGTCACCCGGGAAAGAGTTTGTCTGGTTTATGCACTGATGAAAGGGCTGGAAATTAATGTTGGAGCGGTGATCATCTCCGCCATGAAGAGAGCCAGACTGCATCAGGGGCATCGATATGGGTTCGGTGGTCTTCTCACTGCTTTCCTCAGGGGCCACGGTATTGAAGAAGAGGCCTTGGATTACATCTCGCACATTAATCGATGGGCTTTGGACGTCACCAAGACAAAAGCACCCGACACCACATATGGGCCGGTACTTACACTCACCGAGCATCATGCTCGGAATGACCAGTTCATGGCCAGATTGTATGGTATGCAGATGCTGCAGTTACGGAATGGTGGGAGGCCTACTACAAAGGATGAATTGTGGCAGCTCGAGATGGACTATCCATTTAATGAGCATGCCTGAGCCTTGTGCAAAATTGGGCCCGCATTTGTAGAGCCTGTGGATGATGACGTCCCTACTGATGATGAAACACGCCGGGAGGACTCAGACATTGAGTCGAAGGAAGACGGCGGGGACGATTCTAATCTTGGTGATGAGGCACTAGCACCTGATGAAGAGATTGACTATTTTGATTGATCAGGGAGTTACACCACCCAAACTTTGTTTTTTTAATTGCAGATATGTGAATACTGGGGATAGTGTTCCGATTAAGTGTGGTGTGGGAGTAGTTAGGTGCTAGTGTAAAAGGCTGTTTGTGTTTGTGCTTATGTGGATAAGCTATTTGTGACTCAGTGACTCTGTATTTCATGTTATGTGGCTGATGAATTTGTGGTAGCTGGTGATGTAATAAATAGTAAGCTGCTTGTGGAAGTTATGTGTAAATTTTTTGATTATATTTATTATTATTTTTTTAATCGATTTTTTGTTTGGGTTTCTCAATTTTTGTTTTCGGTTCTTTTCCCGAGAATAGTCCCCTTGAACCGACGCCTTAGATAGCGACTGTTCCCTATGATGGATGGATGAAGACCGTCTTAAGGGAAATTTAGTCGATAGGTTTAGATTTTTTTTTTCTTTCGTTGGTTTTCCAAATGTGTAGCTAATTAATGGTTCGACATTCTTGTTATGTGCTACACATGATTGTAAGATGCAAGTGTGATTCATACAGAAGCATGCAAATGGGTTAAAAATGTTGAGATACCTAGGCCCTAGAATTTGACTCAGTATGATCAAGGCTTAATTATTGAGTTCTTGTAATTAACTGAATGAAGAGTCTGTGAATATGTCTTAAGTTGAGCATGTGTAGTGAGTGTGAGTTTTCGAATATTCCATGCTATTGTGAAGTGTCTAGAACTTGCCTGGTGTGTATATTAAACGAAATGAAGGATGTGGATTGTAGGAAAGGATGTAGGCATTTCTTTGAATGAACTAAAATTTTCTCCCTTATCGTACCAACCTTGAATGTTAAATCCTAGTTAGCCCCATTGATCCTTTAGCCTATTCTTTTATAGATACAACCCAAGCTTAATCCTTTTTTTTTCATTAGCCGCGAATTTGATCCAAAACTCCTAAGCGCTTAAGTAAAAAAAAACAATTTTCTCAAAGAGTGAAGGAATGAGAAGCTTGAAACGGAAGGGAAAGTGGAAGTTGTGAAAGTTAAAGAAAAGGACAAAGGTGCACTTGTTTGGAATTGATTAATTATTAGTAGAGAATAAGAAAATCAATGAATGAAAAACGTTGCTTAAATACTCTTTGCTAGTAAGTCGAGTGTGCCTAAGGAAATGGGAACAAAAACAAAGAGAAAATTCAAGAGTGAGAGGATTGAGGAAGAAGCAATGTCCGTAATGAATGTGGGATGTATTAAAAGTGCTTGGGGAAGCTAGTTACTATTATTGGTTAGTCCAGTATTTACTAGTTCCTTAGCTTACATTACAACCCATTAAGTCCTACGTGATCTTACGTCATGCATCCTCAAATTAGTGGAGTAAAACACTAAGGGCAAGCTTATGGTTCACGACATGATGCATGTGAATTCTTTGGGAGAGCGAACGTAATCTTATTCACATACCCCTACATGTAGTGCTTTGGAAATTTTATAAGTGAACATGGGGTAACTCTCTTGTGTTGTGAGGGAACATGCTTAATGAGAGATAACATTCGTGTTGTATGTCTTGATCGGTTGATTTGCACGAGTTTACCAAGATCGAGAGTCGATTCTTGAGGTTAGGAGGACTTAATGTGGTGTATTTCATTTCATTGATGAAACCGTGCATGCTCTCTTGATGATTTTCTATCTTAAATAATCCTTATAGTAGTAGCTTGAATGGTCTCGCCAAATTAGCTATGCGTGACTTTCAATTGCATGAGATGTGAAAGGATTGTTTGAGGACGAACAAGGTTTTAAGTGTGGGGTAGGTGATCTTGGCATAATTGCATGCCCAAGTGATACTTTAATACTTCATTTCTACTTGTTTATCCACTTTTATGTGTGCATTCTCATGTGATTTGTATGTAAATGTGGATTTATACTAACCAACATGATTAGTATTGTTTTGCAGTCTAGACGGAATTTTTGGAAGCTAATCTACAAGTTGGTGAAGTGTAGAAATGGACTCGGAAGCAAGAAGCAAAAGTCGACAAGGAAATTGGCCAAGTTTGGTGCTCCGTGATGGAGGCCGTGTCACGCTACCATCGCGGAAGCATTCTGCCTAGAAGGAATTTTAACTTGATTTCCAGTGGAGGTGCGCGATTGCACCGTGTCACGGAGCCTAAGCTCTGCGTTTACCTCCGTGCCACGCTGAAGACAATTACCTGAAGCTGAGTTCCAGTGAGGCTCTGCGACAGGGCCGTGGCACAGAGCTAATGCTCCGCGATACACTCTATGCCACGTTGCCAGTTATTTCGGAAAAAATTTCTCACTTGTATAAATAGCACACTTAGATTTTATTTTAAAGTATCTGACATTTTTGAGCAAGAACGTGGATAGCAGACAGTTAAGAAGAAGAATTCCTAGGGTTAGTTCTCTTCCTTTTCCTCTTTAATTTCAATTGCTTGTATGATTTCTACTTGTTTGAAGATGTTTAATCCGCAAATGAGTGGGTAATTCACCTCTTGCCGAGGTTGAGAATAATTGCAGAAGAATGTAATTAATGATTATTTCAGTTTTTATCTTCTCTATAACGGTTGTTCTACCAATTCTTGCTTTTACTACGTTAATGTTTGGCCAATGTTAATGTACATTCTAGAATTCCAATTTCGATTCTGAAAGGGAGACTAATTGGATAGAGGTGAATTGGTGGAATATGTTCTTGTCTTGGTTGAGAAATTAAGTTAAGATTTACATTCAGAATATAAATATATCTGTAATGTCATATTTGGTCATTTATGAAATTTGTTATGTATAGCTAGAACATGGGGTTTTTGCATCACAGAAATGTGTAATGTAAGTCTCGTGATTCTTTAATTGGTGAGGGGTCGAAAGATCCAATCCATGGGTTATTAATTACTAACTAACAATCGAAGAGAAGATTGACTGAACTTTAATTAATAAATTACATCCCTGCATGTTTGCCTTAACCTCAGCTTGTTCGTTGCTATTGTTCAGACTTTAACTTACAATATTCACTTAGGTTCACATTAACTATTAATCTTGACTCAAAAGCCTTATTTGTTTTGGTTGTCTACCTGCATAACACAATCGTTTACTAACAATTAGGAAAATTACTGCCATATTACAGTCCCTGTGGGATCGATACTTGGCTTGAAATAAAGCCACTTTACTACTTGTACGACCATGTGCACTTGCATGTAGTTGGTACCGAACAACTCACTTTCTCTCTTTCTTTTCCTTCTTTTCCTTCTTTTCCTTCTTCTTTGAGGGCTCGTTTTCATCTTCCTCCAATACCCTCTTCTTACCTTTCCTCCACTTGTACCCGATGGGACCCGGTATGCCTCCAAGTCTAGCTCCTCATCGAGCTCAACATTTAAGTCCATAAGAGTGGGGGTTGCTATGATCACCAGCTGTCTAGACGACAGCTCGGTCACTTGGCTCCAAAGAAACCCCAGTTCCTCTCGGAGGCTACTAGTGTCCGACTGCTCTGCTAAGTGCTCATTGAACAGGCGCTCGAATCCATCTATCCGTCCATGCATCCCCCTCACAGCCTCTTCGATCTCTGTCTTTACCCAAGGAATGATGTTCTCCATCATTGATTGTACTTTCCTTTCAGTCACCATCAGCCACTTTGCCAACTTTTGGAGGAAGTCGCGAGGGACCAAAACATACCCGGTTGGTGTCTGGCTCAGGAGACCCACCAGAGGTGCAATAGAAATGCTGGGAGCTGCCTCTATATGACCGGCCTCTATAGAAGGTGTCTCATCTTTCTCCATTGAGGTGGGGGCATTAACCTGCTCGTTCCTAGCTGCCCGTGGTACCAGGATTGCAGTTAGAAGTTTAGCCCGGCTCACTAAGTTCATTTTATCCCAGATCAGCCCTATATCTGCCGTCCTCTGGCCTCCAATATGAACACCAACATCTTTTAGCAATCGAACACCAGTGTGTCTGCATATCCGGTAGATAAGGCTCGAAAATTGCATGGTGGTGCTCAACCCAAGAGCACGATCCCGAATCTCATTTGCTATCACCCTGGGGATATTGATCTCATACTAGGAGATGATGCATGCTACCAGAGCTGCCCTATCTACGCTGAGCATGTTGTCATTCACAGTCGGCATCAATCTGTGGTGGACTAGTGTCTGATGAATTGATAATTTACCAATTCATTAGGTTCTTAAGCATGAGTTTTAGCATAGTTTTCAAGTCTTTTAGTTGGATTTTATTCCTTTTTTCTTTTGGATATTGCAAGTATCTATCTTCAGGAGAAGGAGCATGAAATTGAGCAAAAAGGAGGAAATTCAAGTGAAAACCGGCGCCCCACCAGAGGACACTGGAAAAATGCTAGCTGACCACAGATATCAACTGGAGTGAAGAACAAATGCAACTGTTGGCTCACGAAATCGCATTCGGCGAACAACCGGTGCCAAACGCCGAACTACCCTGGACATCATTGGACATGATCCTCAACCAATCAGTGGTCTGCGGATAGACACCGGCGAACTGTCGAATCCATCAAAAGTGAAAGACGCCTGAAGGGCAAAAACGTCTAGCCCTAAAAAAGAGGAGAATGTTATGACCTACTTTTGTACATATTCTAGAAAAGTACTCAGAATAGATTATTGAATATTCCCATTACGTTTGAGAGAGAGAGAACTCCATTGGAGAAGAGTAGAAATATTTGAATATTATCTTTTTAATCTTCATCTTCTTCAACAAGGTATAACCACCATTGTAAAGATATTTTGAGCTTGATTGTACTTACTCTTAATGATGAAATTGTTGGGTTTATTGATAAATATGCTCTTGTGTTTCTCAATTATGAGTAGCTAAATCTATAGCTAGAGGTGTGTGATGATGGGTGTTTAATTTAACTAGGTATTGCTAGATTTATCTTGTTATTACTCAATTAGTGTAAAACTATTAAATTTCTCCCCCAATTAAGTTGATTGCTCATAGTTGCAAATATGGATATTATTTTCTTACTTAATTTTAGCTTGATAAAGAAGAATTAAGTAATGGGGAGAAATAGCTCAGCCCCTAACCGAAAGAATATTGGAATAGTTGAATTGCACCTTGAGGTTCGAAAGGACTTGAGGATAAGGCGCTCAAGTGGTGGAAAAACACCGGGCTCCATTTTTTTCCAAGGTTATTTACACATATTAGTAATAACTTGATTATCAAGTAAATTTTGATATGATTGACATCCTATCTACATCACACCTCTGGCCTTTACTCATTATTGTTTCCCGATTTTGGTTATCTTGATCTCTTGATTAACTGATTTTAGAGTCCACAATATTGTTGCATTCACTTCCCCCAAAATTTACTTTTACATTTTCATTGCTTGGATGCGAATCAATTCAATTCACTAAACAACTCTTGTGTAAATTATTCTTTATTCCTTGTGGGATTCGACCTCGACACCCATTGGGTTATTTATTTTGATACAATGATCACTTACATTCTCTCCAAACTAAGAGTGTATTTGTAGCGTTATCAAAAATGGGGCCGTTGCCGGGGAATAACACTTGATGTCCTTGAGTTGTTTGTTAATTTGAGTTGACTGAGAATCTTATTTTTTTTGACATAGTTCTTGCTATTGGTCATCTAGGTTGTATTCATATGAGCCAACATTCACATGCGGGAGATAGTTTGGTGGAAGGAAATATGGAACATAAAGAGGATAATGCCGTCATGCTTGAGGTCACAGGTGCCATTCACCTACCAGCTATAGTGGGGAATGCAGTGTTTCACATCACTAGTACAATGTTGCACCTATTGCAGATGAAAGGGCTCTTCGGGGGTAAACCAAATGAGGATGCAAACCACTATTTGAGGAACTTCCTAGAGATTTTCCAACCTTTTAATATAACTAATATAAGCTAAGAGTCTATCAGGTTGAGGCTCTTCCTATTCTCCTTAATGGGAGAAGCAACTATATGGTTAGAAGAGTTGCCTCCGGGATGCATCACCTCATGGCAAGAGTTGACAGAAACATTTTTGGATTGATTTTCCCTCCTTCAAGGATGTTGCAGCTTAGGGATGATATTACAAACTTTAGGCAAGATCCGGTGAGCCTCTGCATGAAGCATGACTAAGGTTTAAGAAGAAGGTGTCTCTTTGTCCTAACCATGGTCTTCCCGATAGAGTGTTACTTCAAAGTTTTTATCGAGCCCTTGACTCCATCAATAAATTAGTCACCAATAACTTAACAGAAGGCTTAATCATGGACAAGATGTATGGTCTAGCTAAAGCCCTTTTGCATAGGATGACGAAGACGAATAGGGCATGGCATACAAGGGAGATGACTGTATCTTCACATGATGCTGGTTCTAGTTTGCTAACAGCTGATCTGAGAAAGAAAGAGGAAGAGAAAGATAAAAATCTTGCCAAAGTGATGACTCATCTGGAGTTAATGACTAAGCATGTGATGGGAGTCAGGCCTAAAGGTGTAAATGCTGTGGGAATGTGAGGTCCAATGCATTTCGAGGGAGAGTCTTCTCCACCAAGCTACGAGGAGGAGTGCCAATATATGGTAAATCAAATGGGGGGTTCTAGAACCGGGTACCAAGGGACTAATCAAGGCCCTTGGCACCCAAGGGAAGAGAACCAAGGTTAGAGGAATCATGAAGCACAAGGGTGGCCTGATCGGTATGAGAGATGGGGCAATAGAGAGAAAAATCGTGAAGGGGATCGCTATCATAAAAGCACAAATCCATATGTTCCCCATCCTAAAGATGAGAATGCCCAATCCCAATCAGGTGTAAGTGATGTAAGTAACTCAAAAATTGAAGAAATGTTGGCAAGAGTTCTCAATAAAGTTGAGTCAACGGATAACGCGGTTAAAGATCTTAAAGGGGAGGTGTCTAACCTTGCCCAAACAGTAAGTTCACACTCGGCTTCTATCAAGCATTTAGAAGCCCAAATGAACCACTTATCTTCTTAAATGAACCCTTGAATGAAGAGAACACTCCCTAGTGATACAATGTCAAATTCCAAAAAGGAAAATCAGTGCATGGCTATTATCACTTGGAGCAACAAGATGCTGGGAGATGTGGGTGTTAAGCCCAAGAATGCTGTTGCCCCAACGACAAGTGATGTGAAATAATTGGATGACGTACCACAAGCACCTCATGGTTGTGACAATGTTAAGAATCAAGGTGAAGGAGATGTTGATGAAACTCCCTCAAATGACGAGGAAGGAGATATGGGCATGAAGGACTCGAGAGAGAAAGAACATGAACCAAGAGTTCCACCTCCTTATCCACAGCGGGTAACCAAAAAGAAAAAGGATGATCAATTTAGCAAGTATGTAAGTATGTTCAACAAATTGTCCATAATGATACCGCTGGTGGCTGCTTTACTCCAAATGCCTAGATATGCAAAGTTTATAAAGAGATGTTGAAGAAGAAGAAGGTAGTGGATGTGGGCATCGTAGAGAAAACACATCATTGCAACACTGTGATGATGAGAAACCTTTCCCCAAAACGGGAGGATCCAGGATGCTTCACAATCCCTTGCACCATAGGGTTGTGTGTGTTCAAGAAAGCCCTTTGTGATCTGGGGGCGAGTAAAAATTTGATGTCCCTCATAATCTTCAAGATGTTGGGATTGGAAACACCAAACCTACCTCGATGAGATTGTTAATGACTGATCGCTCCATTAAGAAATCGGTGGGTGTTTTGGAGGATGTATTGGTGAGGGTGGATAAGTTTATTCTACCAGTTGATTTTGTGATTCTAGATTGTGTGTAATACTCCAAAATTTCCTAGGATTAGACCCGAGGGTTCAAGCGGAGATAGCAAGAAAATGTTTCCCAGGTTACAGGATGAGTCATCCAATAACCTGTGAGGAGACTTCACTAGTCGTTAAGTGACTCGTGAAGTGGGGGGAAAGTTGGCAAGGACTAGTGGTTAGGGGGTAACCACGGAAGGCATCCACGAGTCATGATGTGACTCCACGACTCATGAGTTGGTCGTGACGAGGAGGGCTGAGTTGGATGTTTGAGTTTTCCAGTGGACTTTATGGATTGGACACTATGACTCATCCAGTACCTCACGAGTCGTGATGTCACTCTTGATGACTGGCAGTGTACAATATTCCTGCGATTTAATAAGGGTATTTTCGTAATTCCTAAGCCTCCTAGATCCTAAACTACATCATTTTGGTGTCATTTTTAGAGGGATTTAGGGAGTTAGCCAATAGTTTTCTCTCATTCTTCTTATTCTCTCAAGTTAGTACGAAGAAAGCTCAAGCAGGAGGTGCAGAGCAAGAATAAGGGTTTGGTGTTCTTCTCAGATTACTCCAAGATTTTCTTAGAGATTTCTACTCCAAGTATGTGGGAATTTAACCAGGGAACTGTCCTTCCCTTGTGTCCCAAAAACCCTTGTAGAATCATGTTCAATTCCAATCACCTAAAGACCCAAGCTAGGGTTATCCTTCAGTCAAACTATTAGCTTTTCTGGTATATTATAGTTCTTATGAATTCTCGTAAGTCTTCATTACTCATTTAGCATGTTGTTATTCTTTCCATGAAACATTGGTTTTAGCCCTAGTTTCATTGAATACAATGAATTGAGTATTGTATAATTGTCTAGATACAACTGTTGCTTGACTCTGTAAATTCTCGAAATCACCATATTATTACTGTCATGGGAATTATTAATCAGTTTAAATGTTTGTTCGACCTTAGTCTAAAGTTAGCCTTTTCAGTATCTTTCAGTAATGTTAGCTGATCAGTTTGACTATAGTTAGTTCTTGAGGAGTTCAGTAGCACTCTATAGTATCAGTGATCAGGTTGTTCTTTAGACGACTACGATGCTTTCAGACAAAGTAGCTTTGGCCAGTCTTGGAACACTAGTTTCTAGTTATCAGGTCCTTCAGACTCTCAAGGTACTTCCAGATAGTCATCCCTAACTTAGTCTAGGACATTAGTTTCGAGCTATCAACCTAGTAGTCATAGTTTAGATTTTTAGTGGGAGTAGGACTTAACACCGAGTGGGTTGGAGTTCACTACACCCAGGTTCCTAGAACTATGTTTCCACTGTAGGTTATTAGCCCGAATGGGCACCAGAAGGTGATCACCCAATTCAGCTACTATACCCTGGCATGGAGTTCGATGTTTAGCTCACATGGTTACATGTCGGTTATAGTTGCTCCCACAATATAATGCGGTACCACTTATCAGTGTAGCTCAATACAACTTAGTCTTAGTTTCAGCTCAGTTCAGTTATTCATATTTCAGGATATGTTTATGTGTCATGACCCGAACATAGGCCCGGATCGAGACACAGGACAAGAAGCCCAGAGAGGCTCCAAGTCAACCCATCGTATGAACATAACATCTAATTCATTCAAATAATATGGAAGATCAGCATGAATAACATAGCGGAAGTCTAAACAAAACATAACATCTGAATACATACATAGGTATAAATCTGAATACAAACTATGTTTGAAAAGCCTCTAATACTGACGAGTAGATAGGACAAGACCCCAAATAACTCACTATAGTCTGAAAACTGAAAATACGGAACATATCTGATAAGAAAGTCCCTTGAAATATGAGGACTCACCAACTCTAATCAGGAAGTACTAATGCTGGGTATCTAGCTAGCGGCGGGACTAAGTCTGGATATCGGAGCCTGTATCATGAAACAATATAGCATAGACTATGCGGTCAGTACATGGAATGTACTGAGTATGCAAGGTAAGTAAAGCCGCTAAGTAAGTAAAATCATAAATCATGCATAATATAAAACATAATCAAGATAAGATTCTGAGAGTAGGGTTTGTATGCTATTTTCTGAAATCATGATCTCAACATAACTGAATATCATAACTGAATCGAATGACCCAAAGATGAAAACTGATAATCATAAGTAAAACTGAACATTGGGTCAAACCTACTAAAAACATAATATCATGACTGATGAACATGTATAAATGAAATCATGAGGAATAATGGGAGACTCATCATATAACTGACATTACCACGATAGAGCTTACGTGGTCCCGACTATCACACTTAAGTGGACAGAGCCGTCCAAAGCTTTTCCAGGGCTAAGAAAACTACCGTGATATCAATATATCAAGCTGAAGGCCCCTTGGGGTAGGGGAAACTCACAAAGGAGGTCCCAAATAATCTAAACATACCTACATTGGCACGTAGTTCTGAGGCATAAGGTTGATTGACCCTTAGCCTACTCGGTGCTAGACACTACTCCCAAAAATACATGTATATGCTATCCATCTTTTTTCAATGAAGCTGAACCATCCTCTAGTGATAAAGCTAACTCATAACATGCACACATAAATCTGAAATCATAACATTAGGAGCCTTGGCTCAAATCATACTACAAGCTGAACATAATTAGGAGTCTAGACTCTAAAACCATGTGGTAAGCTAATTACATGAAATCATAAACATACTTGATCATATGGGCTTGACCAATACTTAAACATTCTTGACATAGACTTAATCATACAAAAACATAAGCATAAACATGGGTATTTCGAAATCATACTTTCTTCATAAACATCTCATCATGCTCGTACACATACCTCATAGATCTCAACTTTCATGGACTTTCATGGATGTGCATCATAATTTAAAAAACTTGAAAACATAATTTTATAATTTAAAATATTGTAAAATTTGCCCATAAATTACAATTCAACATTGGAAGCATGCTTAGACCATACCCATGATTGATACTTAGGAAATTCACACATTGGGTAAAACCCCTATAGATTCGTCAATTAGAATTTTCATGAATTGAGAGATAATTAGGAATGGGTTTGGACTATTACACCCATTCATAGCCTTACATACCTGAAGAGATATGATTTTCATGACTTTCTTGATTGTCCAATGAGAATTGAGGAAGAACTTTGAAGAACTAGGCTTGATCATCTATCAAACCTCTAAGCTTGCATGCATGAATCATGATAGGCTTAGGATGACATAACTCTTCTTAAAACATACTATTTTGAGCTTAAAACGATGTAGTATAGACCTTAGCAACTTAGGAATTATGGAAAATCTTAATAAATTCACAGGAAAAACACACTGCTAGTCCCCACGAGAAACTGGACGACTCCTGCCCTGGACCACGAATCGTGGTCTGCCAATCATTGCCTGCACTGCCAAGAACCTTCTGAGAGTCGCCACAAGGGACACCATGACTTGTGGTGTACTCGGCGATTTGTGGTGAACAACCTATTACCACCAGTTCCAGAACTTCTCATATTTCAAGCACCGCTTGGCCACGGCTCACCTAACGACTCGTGGTGTTGACCACGACTCGTGGTCACACCCGTGGTCACCAAAATTCCTAAATTTCCAACCAAGTCCTAACCTTTCCCCATGAGTCACTTAACGACTCGTGGTGTTCCTAATGGTTCATGGGATGACTCATCCTGTGACCTGGTGTAGAAATTTCTATTTCTCCATTTCAACTCCCGAGTTTGATCATAGGGTTTTCGGGGTATTACAATAGCTCCCCCTTGGGAACATTCATCATCAAATGTGGAAAAACATACTGAAAAGCAAAAAATTGTATCATTATACTCACATACTGAAAATACATGCTGAAATTGATGGAGTGACTGACTCCGAATTGAACTACATGACTGAACTGAATTCCTGAATCACACATACATTCATTGACATGAAAGAAACTGGGGCACATGAGCTGAACATGAAACTGAATAGAGTACTAAGGAGGAAACTGATACCTAAAGCTGAAACAAAGATGAAAGGGAATAGATGTGGGTATTTAGCCATCATATCTGCCTTGACTTCCCATGTACCTCCCTCAACATGCTGATTCCTCCATAAAACTTTGACTAAGGCTAGTTCTTGTTTCTTAGCTTTCAAATCTGACGATTTAGTATCTCCACCGGAACCTTCTCATAACTAAGTCTATCCTTCACACCGACACTTTCCACTTGAACAACCAGAGCTGGATCACCCAAACACTTCTTTAAGAGTGATACATGGAAAACTAGATGGACTGAAGCTAATTCTGAGACAACCCTTATATCGGAGCACACCATTTCCCCCTTTGGAGAACTCTACCTTCTGATTTCAAATGACTTCCTTCAACTTCACCAAAATAGGATCCTCGTCTTGCCTAGCCTTAACATCGGTCACCAAAGATGATTCTTACCCATTCTACACAATAACACCGCCATCGATCGAGTCAACCAAACGAACTCCCAACCGTGCAAGCTGATGCACATCCTTCACTAACTCTTTCCTTTCTTCATCTATATGGGACACACTCTCCATGGAAATCCCGCTAAGAGCGTCCGCCACCACATTCACCTTTCCCGGATGATAAAGGACACTCATATCATAGTCCTTCAACAGCTCCAACCACCTTCTTTGATGTAGATTCAAATCCTTTTGGATAAACATGTACTCTAGGCTCTTGTGATCCATAAACACATCTACATGGACCCCGAACAAATAGTGTCTCAAAATCTTCAAAGCAAATACTACCACCGCCGATTCGAGATCATGAGTCGGGTAATTCTTTTCATGGGCTTCAGCTGCCTGGAAGCATAGGCTATAACTTTACCGTGCTGCATGAGTACACAACCAAGGCCGATCCTTAAGGCATCACAATATACCACAAACCCATCGGTACCCTCAGGTAGGGTCAACACTGGTGCTGAGGTGAGTCGAGTCTTCAACTCTTGGAAGCTCTTCTCACAAGCCTCCGACCATTGAAATTTCACTTTCTTCTGGATGAATTTAGTTAAAAGAGCTGCAACGAATGAGAACCCTCAACAAACCTTCGATAGTTACTAGCTAAACCCAAGAAACTCCTGATGCCCGAAGGACTCACTGGTCTAAGCCAATTCTTCACCGCGTCTATCTTTTGAGAGTCAACCTGTACACCCTCACTTTATACCACATGATCCAACAACACCACTGAGTTCAACCAAAACTCGCATTTACTGAATTTTTGCATACAATTGGCGATCCTTAAGAGTCTGTAGCACCACCCTCAATTGAGCGACATGCTCCTCCTTGCTCCGTGAGTATTTAAGGATGTCATCTATGAACATAATCACGAAAATATCCAAGTATGGCTTGAACACCTTGTTCATCAAATCCATAAAATCTATAGGAGCATTCATTAGTCCAAAAGAAATAAGTACAAACTCGTAGTGACCATACCGGGTTCTGAAGGATGTCTTCGGGATGTCACTCTCTCGAACCCTGAGCTGATGGTATCTGGATTTGAGATCTATTGTTGAAAAGCACTTAGCACCCTGAAGCTGGTCAAATAAATCACCAATCATGGGGAGAGGATACCTGTTCTTGATGGTGACCTTGTTCAATTGCCGATAATCAATGCACATACAAAGAGAACCATCTTTCTTGCGGACAAAGAGAACTGGTGCACCGCACAGGGATTTTCTAGGTTTAATGAATCCCTTTTCAAAGAGGTTTTTCAACTACTCCTTCAACTCCTTTAGCTCAGCTGGAGCCATTCTATAAGGAGGAATAAATATAGGCTACATACCGGGAAGAAGGTCAATACCAAAATCAATCTCCCGCTCGGGAGGGATTCTCAGTATATCATCTGGGAACACTTCTGGGTACTCACACACTATAGGAACTGACTGGATAGTCGGGGTTTCAGACGTAGCATCCTTAACCCTAACTAGATGGTACACGCAACCCTTAGAAGTTATCTTTCTAGCCTTAATATAGGAATGAAATGACCTACAGGCACAGCTAAATTACCCTTCCACTCTAGGACTGGCTCACCCAGAAATCTGAACTCTACTGCACGGGTTCTACAATTGACTGAGGCATAACATGAAAATAACCAATCCATGTCGAGAATAACATCAAAATTGGTCATGGCCAACTCTACTAAATCTGCTGAGGTGACTTTCTGAAAGACTGTAATAGGGAAATTTTTATATACCCGTCTAGCTATAATTGAATCACCAACTGGAGTAGAGACTGAGAAGGGTTCTGATAAGATTTTGAGACTGACTCTGAAAGTACTAGAAACATAGGGCGTTACAAAATATAAAGTATCCCCTGGATCTAATATGCATATACATCAAGGTGGAATAATCGTAACATATAAGTGACTACATCTAGGGAGACCTCCTGCTCCTGGCGGGATGCTAGGTCAAAGAACCTGTTTATACTCTGCCCAGCACTTGTACTAGTGGATGCCCCCTGTTGAGCTGGGCGTGCTGGTGGAGCTGCTGAATTGGAACTTGGGCCTCGACCCCTATCATGGACCTATCTAGCTACTGGGAAATCTTTGAGCATATGTATGGGCTTCCCACCCCTGAAAAAAGCACCTGAACCCACCAAAAACTGACCTGTGTGTCTCCGGCCACATCTTCTACACTCTGGAGGCTGGTCTCTGCGGGTTTGCTTCTCTCCCCATATCTGCTACACTCAGGAGGGCTGGTCTCTGTGGCTCTGCTACTCTGGCCTCTAGAACTTGATGCTCGTACCCTTTGATCGTGCTTGGACCTAGATGGAACACTCATAGCCGAAGGAACCGGTGTTGAAGATCTCTGATGGGGCTGTTGACGGAGCCCACTAGGTCTCTGCTGGGAGAATCTGAAGCTATTAGTCCTGGCCCTCTTGGCCTCCCTCTCCCGCTCATTCATCTACACTGCCTCCATCTACTCGGCATACAAGACTATCCAAGAAAAGTCAATGTCCTAAAGAAGCATCGCGGTCTGGTAATCCCTGACCAAGTAGTCTGCTATGCCGTGCACGAACCGACTCGCTCGAGCTCTCTAGTATGACACCATCTTAGGTGCATACTTGGACAAGCGAGTGAACTCCAAGGAATACTCCTAAACTTTCATCCTTCCTTACTTTGGATTCACAAACTCGGATGCTTGGATCTCCCTCATCTCCTGACGGAAAAACTGATCCAGAAAGGCGGCATGAAACTCATCTCAACTGATAGGGCCTGCTCCAACTTCCCTACTATCCTTCCATTACTTGAACCAAATGTGTGCAACCCCCTTCAATTGGTACAAGGCTAAATCAGCGCACTCCTCTCCAGTCACCCCCATAATCTGGGTAATCATCAGAACCTCATTGATAAATTCAGGTGGATCCTCGTCCACCTTTGACCCAAGGAACTCCGGAGGGTTCATCCTCAGAAAGTCTCTAGCTTTTGCTGCCCCCCAATTGCCGTTCTGAGGGACATGTGCAACCGCCTGCTAATTGACCTAGGCGGTCAAGGCCTGAGCTAACATCTGAATGGATGCGCTGAACTCTATGTGGGAAACCGGCTTGGGTACGTGCTCCTCATGGGCTGGTGGGGCCTGCTGGTGCTCGTCTCCATTGCCATTCTCATGGATATTCCCATTTCTATTTCTCCTTCCATTAACTCTATGGGAAGGCATGATTATGCAAACACGTATAGCACGAGTTAGAAGGATAGAGAGACACTTCACCGCACGACATAGATCATGAAAGAAGAGAACATTTCCTAAATGTTTCGTAGCCTCTTCGTCATAAGTGTGGTGCACTTCACACTCATGAAAAAGACTCTACTTAACGTGGATTTCAAACACCCTAGGACACTTCAAAACCTAATGCTCTGATATCAAGTTTGTCATGGCCCGAACATAGGCCCGGATTGAGACATGGGATAAGAAGCCCCGAGAGGCTCCAAGTTGACCCATGGCATGAACATAATGTCTAACTCATTGAAATAATATGGAAGATCATCATGAATAACATAGAAGAAGTCTAAACAAAACATAGTATATGTATACATACATAGGTCTAAAGCTGAATACAAACTATGTTCGAAAAGCCTCTAATACTGACGAGTTGATGGGACAAGACCCCAACTAATCACTATAGTTTGAAAACTGAAAATACGGAGCATATTTGATAAGAAAGGCCCTCAAAAGATGAGGACTCACTAACTCTGACCAAGAAGTACTAATGCTGGTTATCTGGCTAGCGGTAGGACTGAGTGTCACGACTCGAACAGGGGCCCGGATCGTAACACAGGACAAAGAGTTCTGAGAAACCCCAGGTCAACCCATGGTATAAGCATGCATCTAATCTCAATCAAGAAACTGAATAATCGATAAAATAATCATAGTGGAAGTCTAATTTGAACATAACATCAGAATACAAAATCTGAAGCTGAATACATACATATATTTAAAAAGCCTCTAAACATGCACTTGGGTTAAAACTCCATAGATTAGACATAGAATTTCATACTTTAGAGAGGGATTGGCATGGGTGTGAAAGAAATCACCCATTCATAACCTTACATACCTGTTGGTAGCTGATTCTAAAACTTCTTTGAATGCCCAATAGAGAATTGAAGGAAATTGAGGAACAAAAGCTTAATCACCCTCTCAAACTTGTCTACCTTGCATGCATGAATGAATAAGGTCTAAAATGAACTTAACCCCTTTAAAAGTCACTATTCATAACTCAAAATGTCATAGTTTAAGCCTTAGGAACTTAGGAATTATGGAAAAACCCTTACTAAATTCGCAGAAAATAACAGCCAGGTGGCTCTAACAGGTGACCTAACAACTCGTGATCACAGGTCACGACTCGTGGAGTCAGTCGTAAGGTACACTGCCTGAGCCTTGACTAAAACTTTCCCTGCTTGGACCACTACTCACCCCACAAATCATGGGGACTGACCACGACTCGTGGGGTCCTTCCATGATGTCCGCTGCTTCTTTCTATTTCTTTTCTTAATCTCCTTGCCCACGATTGACCCAACGACTCGTGAGGCCTGGACACAAGTCGTGGTCATACCCGTGGGGTCTCGTCTTCTCAAATCTTAAATTCCATCCCCTGGCCTTCCTCACGAGTCACATCACGACTCGTGGGTGCGTCTCACGAGTCTCCTCACAACTCATTCTGAGTCTGCTGCAAAATTTTCACTTTTTCTCCGTTTGAACTCCCGGGTCTGATCTTTGGGCTTCCGGGGTATAGCAATATCTCCCTCTTGGGAACATTCATCCTCGAATGTTAGGAACACACAGAAAAGCAGAGAAGATACAATTATCATATTCAAATACTGATAATTTAAATAGAAAACTAACAGAGTGACTACCTCCGATTCAAACTACACAATTGAACTGAGTTCACGAATCATACATACATCCACATGCATAAAAGAAACTCGCGCAGATGAATCGAACATGAAACTAAATAGAGTTTTAGGGAAAAACTGATACCTCATTTTGAAACTGAGCCTGTAGAGAAAAAATGTGGCTATCTATCCATTATAGCCACTTCAGCTTCCTACATAGCTCCTTCAACATGCTGATTCCTCCATAACACTTTAACTGAAGCTAGTTCCTTGTTCCTTAGCCTTCGAACCTTACGATCCAATATTTCCACCGGAACCTTCTCATAACTAAGGCTGTCTCTCACACCAGCACTGTCCATCAGGACAACTAAGGCTGGATCACCCAAACACTTCTTCAAAAGCGATATGTGAAACACAGAATGCACAGAAGCTAGTTTTGAAGGCAACTCCAACTCATAAGACACTTTTCCAACACGTCTCATTATTCGATACAAGCCTATATAACGGGAACTAAGTTTCCATTTCTTTCCAAATCGCATCACTCCCTTCATGGGAGACATACTCAGAAATACCAGTCATTGACTTCAAATTCTAACTCTCTTCTTCTCACATCCACATAAGACTTTTAACGAATCTGGGTAGTTTCCAACCTATCTCTTATCAACTGAACCTTCTCCATTGCTTCATGAACCAAATACGACCCTATCATTGTCGCCTCACCAACTTCAAACCATTCGATGGCCGACCTACATCTCTGCCTGTAGAGAGCCTCGAAGGGCGCCATTTGGATACTAGAGTGACAATTGTTATTGTAGGCAAACGCGATTAGTGGAAAATGCTCATCCCAACTACCTATGAAGTCAATGACACATGCTCTCAACATGTCCTCGAGGGTCTGAATTGCCCACTTCACTTGACCATCCATTTGTGGGTGAAATACTGTGTTGAGCTTAATTTGTGTACCCAATCCTTTTTAAAGCGACTTCCAAAACTGAAAGGTAAATTGAGTACCTCGGTCTAAAATAATGGATAAGGGAACTCCATGCAATCGGACCAACTCCCGGATATATAGTTTGGCATAATCCTCTGCTGAATCCTTCGTCTTAACGGGTAGAAAATGTGCAGCCTTGGTCGACCTGTCTACCACAACCCAAATGGAGTCATATAGTTGACGAGTACGAGGCAGACTTGTGATAAAATCCATATTAATTTCTTCCCACTTCCAAGTAGGAATGCTGATAACCTAAAGTACACCTCCCAATCTAGGATGCTCAACCTTTACTTGCTGACAGTTTGAACGCTTGGCTACAAATTCTGCAATATCATTCTTCATGCCATTCCACCAATAGATTTCTCATAAGTCATGGTACATCTTGGTGGCACATGGATGGATAGAATACCAAGATCCATGAGCCTCATGCTACATCCGGCTCCTCAAATCGTCCATGTCTAGGACACATAAATTATCTTGGTACCGAAGAACACCATCTCCACCTTGGGAGAATACCTCCACCTTCTGACTTTGAACGGCTTCCTTCAACTTTACATAGATGGGGTCCTCATCTTGTCTAGCTTTCACATCAGTCACCAAGGACGATTCTGATCCATTCCGAACCACCACACCGTCATCAGTCGAGTCAACCAACCTAACTCCCAACCTTGTGAGTAGATGCACATCCCTCACCAACTCCTTTTTCCCTTCATCCGCATGAGCCACACTCTCCATACAGAGTCTACTAAGTGCATCTGCTACCACATTAGCTTTACCCGGATTATAAAGAACACTCATATCATAGTCCTTAAGTAGTTCCAACTGCCTCCTTTGTTGAAGATTGAGATCTTTCTACGTGAACACATATTGTAAGCTCTTGTGGTCTGTAAATACATCCATATGAACCCCATACAAGTAATTTCGCCATATCTTCAAGGCGAATACTACTGTGGCCAACTCAAGATCATGGGTCGGGTAATTCTTCTCATGGACCTTCAATTGTCTAAAGGCATATGCTATCACTTTCAGATGCTGCATCAATACACACTTGAGTCTGATTCTCAAAGAATCATAATACACCACGAATCCATCGGTACCCTTGGGTAGGGTCAACACCGGTGTTGAAGTAAGTTGAGTCTTCAACTCTTGGAAGCTCTTCTCACAAGCCTTCGACTAATGGAATTTCACCTTCTTTTGAGTCAACTTGGTCAAAGGTGCTACTATAGATGAGAAACCCTAAACAAATCTTTGATAGTACCCGGCTAAACCCAAGAAACTCTGAATATCTGAAGGATTCATCGGTCTAGGCCAATTCTTCACCGCCTCAATTTTATGAGAATCTACCTTTATGCCCTCACTTGATACCACATGGCCTAAAAAGGCTACGGAGTTAAACCAGAACTCGTACTTGCTGAACCAGGCATATAATTGATGATCCTTGAGAGTCTGAAGCACTACTCTCAAATGAGCAGCATGCTCCTCCTCACTCTGAGAGTGTATAAGGATGTTGTCAATGAACACGATCACAAACATGCCCAAGTATGGCTTGAACACCCTATTCATTAAATCCATAAAACCTCAGGAGCATTCATTAGTCCAAAACACATAACTACAAACTCATAATGACCATATCGCGTCCTGAGGGTTGTATTTGGGATGTCACTCTCCCAAACTCTGAGCTGATGATACCCGAATCTGAGATCTATCTTTGAGAAACATTTGGCACCCCGAAGATGGTCAAACAAATCATCAATCCTAGGTAAAGAATACCTGTTCTTGACAGTGACTTTATTCAATTGCCGATAGTCAATGCACATCCGAAGCGAACCATCCTTCTTCCGGACAAATAACATTGGTGCACCCCATGAAGACTTGCTTGGCCTAATAAAGCCCTTATCTAACAGGTCCTTCAACTAATCCTTCAACTCTTTTAGCTCGGACTAGGGCCATTATGTAAGGAGGAATTGATATAGGTCGCGTGTCAGGAAGTAGGTCAATACCAAAATCAATCTCCCGCTGGGGAGGAACACCTGGCAAATCATCATGGAAGACCTATGGGTACTAACGTACTACTAGAATTGACTAGATAGTCAGGGTCTCGAACTCAACATCCTTACCCCTAACTATATGGTACACACAACCCTTAGAAATCATCTTTCTGGCCTTAAGGTAGAAAATGAAATGACCTACAGGCACAACTGAACTACTCTTCCATTCTAAGACCGACTCACCCGAAAATCTTAACTCTACTACCTGGGTTTCACAATTAACTAAAGTATAGCATGAAAATAGCCAATCCATGCCAAGAATAACATCAAAATCGGTCATGGCTAGCTCTATTAGATCTGTTGAGGTAACACCTTCTGAAGGACTGAGACTGGGAAACATCTATACACCCTTCTAGCTATAAGTGTGTCACCTACTAGAGTAGACACTGAGAAGGGTTCTGGCAAGACTTCGAGACTGACTTCGAAGCTACTAGCCACTAAGGTGTCACGAAAGACAAGGTAGCCCCCGGATTTAACAAAGCATAAACATCAATATGGAAAACTCGTAACATACCAGTGACCAAATACGGGGAGACCTCCTGCTCCTGATGGTATGCTAAAGCATAGACTCTATTTTGGCGCTGACCACCGATTGTGCTACTAGATGCCCCTGATGTGCTGAGCGTGCGGGAGGGGCCGCTGAACTAGAAGCTGGGCCTCGACCCCCAACCTGATCCTGTCTAACTGTGGGCGATCTCTAAGAATATGTATGAGATTCCCACACCTGTAACAAGCACTTGAACTTGCCAAGCACTGACCTGTGTGTCCCCAACCACATTTGCGACAAACTAGGATGCTAGAATCTGCGGGTCTGCTGCTCTGACCCCTCGAGCCTGCTGCTTGCTTTCTCCAATCATGTCTAGGCCTGGATGGAACACTCAAGGCTGAAGATGCTAGAGCAGATGATCACTGGTGAGTTTGCTGTTGGTGTCCACCACCTGACCTCGGCTGGGAGAATCTATGGTTATCGGTCCTAACCCTCTTGGCCTCCCTCTCTCTCAGATGTGCCGCCTTCATCTGCTGGGTGTACAACACTATCCGTGGGAAATCCATATCCTGATATAGCATAGCAGTCTGACAATCCTTATCCAAATAGCCCGCTACTCCATGGACGAACCTACTCACCCATGCGCTCTAATAGACTACTAACTCTGGGGAATATTTTGATTAGCGAGCAAACTCAAGGGCATACTCTTGTACTTTCACTCTCCCTTGCTTCAAATTCACGAACTCAGCTACCTTCAGCTCCCTCATCTCACAAGGGAAGAACTGGTCTAGAAAGGCAACAAGGAACTCTTCCTAAGTGATAGGACCTGCTCTGGCAACCCTGCTATCCTTCCATTGGCGGAAATAGATCACCCCCTTCAATTGGTAAGAGGCCAAATTTGCATACTCAACTCTATTCACCCCTATGACTTGGGTGATCTTCACTATCTCATCTATGAACTCATGCGGGCCCTCATCTACCTTGGACCCAAGGAACTCGGGTTGGTTCATCCTAAATAAGTCTCTAACTCAAGCCGCCACTGGATTGCCATTCGGTGGAACATGTACAACGGCCTGCTGATTGACCTAAGCGGTCAAGGCCTGCACAAGCATCTAAATAGCTGCCTGAAACTCAACGTGAGTGACTAGCTCCGGTGCCTGGTGCTCCCAAACTAGTTGGGCTTGCTGGTGCCCAGTACCATTGCAATCCTCGTGGGGTTCACCATTCCCATTTCTCCTACCATTCATTCTTAGAGGAGCCATGATTCTGCAATCATGAATAACATGAAGTAGAAGGATAGAAAGACTTTTCATTGCACGACATAGATCATGAAAGAAGGGAACATTTCCTAAACGTCTCGTAGCCTCTTCTCATAAGTGTGGCGTGTTTCATACCTATGAAAAAGACTCTAATTAACGCGGATTTCAGACACCCTAGGATACTTCAAACCTATGTCTCTAATACTATTATACCCCAGGGACCCAAGGATCAGACCCGGGAGTCAAAGAGGTAAAAAACTAAAATTTCACTCCAAATAAAAGAACAATTCGTGAAGAGGCTCATGAGGAGTGACCACGAGTCATGAGGTGACTCATGGTCAAGAAGGGCCTAGAAAGGTTTTGGGTGAGGCCACGAGCATGACCATGAGTCGTGATCAGACCTCACGGCTCATGAGGTCATCCGTGGCATAGACTGAGAAGTTGGCTTAGGTTTGGGGCAGTGGGGATCACGGGTGGTGACCACGAGTCATGGTAAGCCACCAAGATTCATGGGGTCCCCTGAGTGAATTAGATAGTAGACTCCACGACTCCAGGCCACGAGTCGTCCAGTCCCTCGTGGGGACTAGCAGTCAGCAAATTTCTGCGATTTTAGTAAGGGCTTTTTCGTAATTCCTAAGTCCTAGGGGCCTATACTACGCCGTTTGAAAATTAGAAAGGGTGGTTTAAGAGGGAACAGACTAGCCTAAGTACTCATTCATGCATGCAAAGGTTTGGGAAGGTGATAGAAGGGTGATCTAAGTGATTTCAAGGTGTTCTTCTTTAATTTCCTCTTGGTAAATCTAGGGAAGTTAAGAACCAGTTATTCTCAGGTATGTAAGGCTATTAATGAGTGATTTATTCCACACCCATGCCCATCCTCTATGATTTGTACAAAAGTTTTATTAAAAACTCATGGGGTTTTGAAGATGATTTTATAAAAGCCTAATGATTTGATAATGGGTTTTGTAATTTTAGAATCTCATCATAATCTATGGGTTTGTAATCAGTTTTTATTATTTGAATCATTCATTATTTTATTGATTTTCGATTTCTATGGAATTAAGCTTGATTATGCATGACCCATGATGAATCGATTTATGATCCTCTCTTCAAATGGTGATATTTACGAACCCAACATGATTTACGATTTGGAATTATGGATTTATGATATTACCCATCATGATTTTATGAATTTCAAGCTATATGCATGATTTACCAGTATGTATGAACCTTATAAATCATGAATTATGTTTTGACTGACTCACGGGCCTTATTTCATGGCTAGTTCATGTATGTACAAGCATGTTTATGATTATCATGACTTAACTAGCCCATGAACTCATGCAAGTTATACTATGAGCATTATATATGTTTTGGGAGTAGTATCAAACACCGAGTGGTTTCGAGGCCTAGGTTCTTCCCCGGACCTCATAAACTACGTGCACCGTGGGTATGTTGGGACCTCCTATGTGATTGTCCCCGACCCAAATGGCCCTTTTTATGGTGATATCACACTTTCATGGTCCTACCCTTAGCAAGGTATGGACACCCTCCCGAATAGGGTTCCAAGTCGGGCTTTATGTGTGCTCATATGGGGTATGTCGGTTAAGAGAATCTTCCACTATTCCTCATGATTTATGCATGTTTATGATTATGTATATTCGCTCAAGTCATGTTCAATAAAGCTTTTCCCTTATGATTATGATTACACTGCACTACGAATGTTTTGAAAACCTTGAGCCTCATGTTATGTTATAATGTTATGATATAAGCATGATGTCATACTCTTATGATCATTTATAAGAACTATATATATATATATATATATATATATATATAAATCTTCGTTTTACTTACCTTGCATACTCAGTAATGACCGCATACTTTTCATGCTGTATCATTTCATGATATAGGACCCGACTCTGAGGCTCACCCTCCTCAGTAGCTCCTCAGAGTTCGCTATTAGCTTATTTGGTTAGTCCTCATGTTTCGAGGGACATATGTTTAGACTTTATGCTTTTCTTTCAGTTTCAAAATTTTTGGGTTAGTCGGGGAGTTATCCCATCAACCCGTCTTTTATGATTAGAGGCTTTTCAGACTTCAAGTTGTATTCAACCATCATGTATGGATTGTGTATTTTCCTTTCACCGTATTTATCACATGTTTACATTTTCTTAAGTTAAGTCTTCTGCTTATGTGAATGAATTAGATGTATGCTCATGCCATGGGTTGACTTGGAGTCTCTCGGGGCTCCTTGTCCCACGTCTATGATCCGGGTGTACGTTCGGGTCGTTACAAACTTGGTATCAGGGCCATAGTTTTGAAGTATCCTAGGTGTCTAAAAGCCGCGTTAAGTAGAGTCTTTTTCATGGGTGTGAAGCGTGCCACACTTATGGCGAAGAGGCTACTAAACAGTTAGGAAATGTTCCCTTCTTTCATGATCTATGTCGTGCGATGAAAGTCCTCTACCCTTCTAATTCATGCTATTCACATTTGCAGCATCATGCCTTCACACTGAGTGAAAACCAGAAGAAATGGTAACGGTAATGAGCATGAGGGTGCCAATAGTGAGGAGCATCAGCCAGCCCCACCCATTCATGAGGAGCACGCACCAGAGCCAGCTGCCCGCGTTGAGTTTAGGGCAGTGATTCAGATGCTAGCATAGGCCATGACGGCCCAGGTTCAAAATTTGATAGTGGTGCATTACCCATAGAATGGGAATGCGGTGGAAACTAGTGTGAGGGATTTCTTGAGGATGAGCCCTCTTGAGTTCATAGGGTCGAAGGTGGACGAGGATCCCTACGATTTCATTGAGGAGATTTTGAAGATCACCCAAGTTATGGGGGTGAACAATGGGGAGTGTGTTGACTTGACCTCCTATCAGCTAAATGGGGTGGCTCATATATAG
The DNA here is from genome assembly GCA_035772735.1 of Datura wrightii. Taxonomy (NCBI): domain Eukaryota; kingdom Viridiplantae; phylum Streptophyta; class Magnoliopsida; order Solanales; family Solanaceae; genus Datura; species Datura wrightii. The sequence continues at coordinate 69,347,477 of JASDFA010000010.1, read as the reverse complement.
TTTAAGTAGTGGAGAGATGCCAGGGTAGTGGGTGCAGGCCCGATAGGTTGGGAGGAGTTCCACGCGACCTTTATGGATTGGTTCTTCCCTCGAGAGATGAGGGTGCTCAAGATAGCCGAGTTTGTTAATTTGAAGCAGGGTAACATGTCCGTTCAGGAGTACGCATTAGAGTTCACTCGATTATCTAAGTATGCTCCATAGTTGGTGGTGGACTAGAGGGCTCAGGTGAGTCGTTTTGTGCATGGGGTGGTAGATTATTTGGACAAGGATTGCAGAATCACCATGCTACATCGGGATATCGATTTTCCTCGTATCGTGTTTCATGCTCAGCAGATGGAGTCGGTCTATAGAAGGTAGAGGGAGTCCAAGAGGGACAGGACAGACAGTTATGGGGTTTCTCAGGTCAGGTCAGGGGGTGGACAGAGTCGGTAGTCCCAACACAGGTCTATCGCTCCAGTTCCATCATCGACCAGCACGCCATCTAGGTTCAGAGGAGATAAGAGGAGCAGGGCTTCAAGCTCAAGGGATCAGGGTAGCATGCAGGTGGAGCACACTTTTCCAGCTTGTGCAAAGTGCAGCAAGAACCATCCCAGGAGGTGCTTAGTCAGCTCAGATGCATGTTTCGGGTGTGGCAAACCCGAGCAAAGACTTAGGGATTGCTCCTCAACCAGGTCAGGGGTTGGTGGGGCCTGTGTGACAGCAGCCAGTTCTTCCGCTCCAGCAGCACGTCCCCCTTAGCATGGTGCCTCTACTAGTTCAATAGGCGGTCAGCGCCAAAACAAATATTATGCTTTAGTACCCTGCCAGGAGCAGGAGCTTCACCAGATGTGGTCACTGGTATGTTACAAGTCTGCCATATTGATGCTTATGCCTTGTTAGATCCAAAAGCTACTTTATCTTTTGTGACCCCCTATATTGCTAGTAGTTGTGGAGTTAGCCATGAAATCCTGTCAGAACTGTTCTTGGTCTCTACCTTACTTGGTGAATCAATTATAGCTAGGCGGGTGTATAGATGTTGCCCCATCATAGTGTTGCATAAGGTTAGCTCCGTAGATTTAGTAGAGTTAGTTATGATTGACTTTGACCTCATTTTGGGCATGGATTAGCTGTTTGGATGTTATGCTTCGACTAATTGTAGAACCCAGTCAGTATAGTTCAGGTTTCCGGGTGAGCCAGTCTTAGAGTGGAAGAGAAATTTAGCTGTACCAGTCGGTCGGTTTATTTCATATCTTAAGGCCAGGAAAATGATTGCTAAGGGCTGCATGTATCACCTAGTTAGGGTTTAGGATAAGGATGTTGAGTCCGAGACCCCGATTATCCAGTCAGTTCCAGTGGTGTATGTGTATCCGAATATTTTTCTCGATGATTTGCCAGGTGTTCCTCCTGAGAGGGAAATTGATTTCGGTATTGATCTTCTACCCAATATGCATCCTATCTCTATTCCTTAGTACAGGATGGCTCCAGCCGAGCTAAAGAAGTTGAAGTATTAGTTTAAGGACTTGTTGGATAAGGGTTTCATTAGACTAAGCAAGTCTCCATGGGGTGTACCAGTTCTCTTTGTCCGAAAGAAGAATGGGTCCCTTTGCATGTTTATTGATTATCGATAATCGAACAAGGTCACCCTCAAGAATAGGTATCCCTTACCTAGGATCGATGACTTGTTTGACCAGCTTCAGGGTGCCATATGTTTCTCAAAGATAGATCTCAAGTCCGGGTATCACCAGCTCAGAGTTCGGGAGAGCGACATCCCGAAAATCGCTTTCGGGACTCGATATGGTCACTATGAATTTATTGTTATGGCTTTTGGACTAATGAATGCCCCTGATTTCATGGATTTGATGAACAGGGTGTTCAAGAAATATCTAGACATGTTCATGATCGTGTTCATCGATGATATCCTTATATACTCTCGGAGCGAGGAGGAGCATGCCGGTAACTTGAGAATAGTGCTTCAGACCCTCAAGGTTTTCCAATTGTATGCAAATTTCAACAAGGTAAATTTTGGTTGGACTCCGTGGCATTTTTAGGCCATGTGGTATAGTGAGGGCATAAAGATAGATTCTCAGAAGATTGAAGCGGTAAACAATTGGCCCAGACCGGTGAATTCTTCAGAAATTCAAAGTTTCTTGTGCCTAGCAAGCTACTATCGGAGGTTTGTTGAGGGATTTTCATCAATTGCAGCACCATTGACCAGGCTGACTCAGAAAAAGGTAAAGTTCCAATGGTCGGAGGCTTTTGAGAAAAGCTTCCAAGAGTTGAAGACTCACCTCACTTCAGCACCAGTGTTGACCCTACCCGAGGGTACCGATGGTTTTTTAGTATATTGTGATGCTTCGAGAATCATACTTGGGTGTGTTGATGCAACATGGGAAAGTGATAGCGTATGCCTCAAGACAGTTGAAAATCCATGAGAAGAATTACCAAACCCATGATCTCGAGTTGGCTGCGTTGGTGTTTGCATTGAAGATATGGAGGCACTACTTGTATGGGGTCCACGTGGATGTATTTATAGACCAAAAGAGCTTGCAATATGTGTTTACATAGAAAGATCTCAATCTTTGACAAAGGAGGTGGTTGGAGCTACTTAAGGACTATGATATGAGTGTTCTTTACCACCCGGGTAAGGCTAATGTGGTAGCGGACGAACTTAGTAGGCTCTCTATGGAGAGTGTGTCCCACGTCGATAAGGAAAAGAAGGAGTTGGTGAAAGATGTCCATCGACTTGCAAGGTTGGGAATTAGATTGGTCGACTCGATCGATGGAGACATTGCGGTGCAAAATGGATTCGAATCGTCCTTGGTGACTGATGTGAAGGCTAGAAAAGATGAGGATTCAATATTGGTAAAGCTGAAAGAAGACGTTCGGAGTCAGAAGGTAGAGGTTTTCTCTAAAGGGGGAGATGGTTGTTGCGGTACCAGGGTCGTTTGTATGTTCTGGACGTAGATGATTTGAGGAACCGGATATTGCATGAGGCACATGGATCCAGGTACTCTATCCATCCAGGTTCCACCAAAATGTATCATGATTTGCGGGAAATATATTGGTGGAACGGTATGAAGAGGGATATAGCAGAATTCATAGCCAAGTGCCCGAATTGTCAACAAGTGAAGGTCGAGCACCAAAGGCCGGGAGGTGTACTTCAGGATATTAGCATTCCCACTTGGAAGTGGGAAGAAATCAATATGGATTTCATAACTGGGTTGCCCCATACTCACCGGCAACATGACTCCATTTGGGTGGTGGTCGACAGGTTGACCAAGGCGGCACATTTCTTGCTAGTGAAAACCATAGATTCAGAAGATGATTATGACAAATTGTATATTCGAGAGTTGGTTCGACTTCATGGAGTGCCCTTGTGTATTATTGTAGACCGAGGTACTCAGTTTACCTCCCAGTTCTGGTGGTCTTTCTAGAAGGGGCTTGGGACTCAAGTTAAGCTCAGCACAGCCTTTCATCCGCAAATGGATGGCTAAGATGAATAAACAATCCAGACACTCGAGGACATATTGAGAGCAAGTGTGATGGATTTCAAAGGTAGCTGGGATGATCATTTGCCCTTGATCGAGTTTGCTTGTAATAACAACTATCACTCTAGCATCCAGATGGCGCCGTTCGAGGCTCTTTATGGATGAAGGTGTAGATATCCCATTCGATGGTTTGAGATCGATGAGGCAACTATGATAGGGCCTGATTCGGTTCATGAGGCTATGGTAAAGATTTAGTTGATAAGGGATCTGTTAAAGACAACGCAGAGTCGTTAGAAATCATATGCTGATGTGAGGAGGAGAGAGTTGGAGTTCGAGGTGGACGATTGGGTGTTTATGAAGGTATCTCCCATGAAGGGAGTCATGCAGTTCAGAAAGAAAGGAAAGCTTAGTCCCCACTATGTTGGTCCCTACCAGGTTATGAGAAGAGTTGATAAGGTAGCGTTAGTTGGACTTGCCATAAGAGTTATCTTCAGTTCATCCCGTCTTTCATGTATCGCTCTTGAAAAAGTGCTTGGGTGATCTAGCTTTAGTTTTCCTGGTGGAAAGTGTTGGTGTGAGAGATAGCCTCAGTTATGAGGAAATTCCAATCACAATTTTAGATCGTTAGGTACGGAGGCTGAGGAACAAAGAAGTAGCTTTAGTAAAGTTGTGATGGAGAAATCAGCATGTCGAGGGAGCTACATGGGAAGTCGAAGTAGATATGATGGCTAAATACCCCCACCTGTTCCCTACCGGCTCAGTTTAAGTTTGAGGTATCGGTTTTTCCCTAATTCTCTAATCAGTTCCCATGTTTAGTTCATGTGCGCAAGTTTGCTTTATGTTATGATAGACATATGTGATGTCTGAATTCGGTTCCACTATGTAGTTCTTTTTGGAGGTAGTCATTCCGTCAGTCTTCGGTTTAAATAATCAGTATTTGCATATGATGAATGTATGATTACGAGTTTTCTGTGTATTTCTAACATTCGAGGAAGAATGTTCCCAAGGGGGAGATATTGTTATACACCGGGGACCCAAGGATCAGACCCGGGAGTCAAAACGGTGAAAAACTAAAATTTCACACCAGATCACAAAACAATTCATGAAAAGGCTCGTGAGGAGTGACCACGAGTCATGAGGTGAATCGGGGTAAAGCAGGGCCTGGCAAGGTGTTGGGTGAGTCCACGAGCATGGCCACGAGTCGTGGTCAGACCTCATGACTCGTGAGGTCATCCGTGGCATGGACAGAGAAGTTGGCTTAGGTTTTGGGGCAGTGGGGATCACGGGTGGTGACCACGAGTCGTGGTCAGCCACCACGATTCGTGGGGTCCCTGAGTGAATTGGACAATATACTCCACGACTCTAGGCCATGAGTCATTGGTCCTAGTCATGAATCATCCAGTCCCTCGTGGGGACCGGCAGTCAGCAAATTTCTGTGATTTTAGTAAGGGCTTTTCCGTTTCGTAAGTCCTAGGGGCCTATACTACGTCGTTTTAACATCAAAAAGGGTGGTTTAATAGGGAATAGACTAGCCTAAGTCGTCATTCATGCATTCAAAGGTTTGGGAACGTGATAGAAGGGTGATCTAAGTGATGTCAAGGTGTTCTTCATCAATTTCCTCTTGGGCAATCTAGGAAAGTTAACAACCAGTTATTCTCAGGTATGTAAGGCTATCAATGGGTGATTTCTTCCACACCCATGCCCATCCTCTATGATTTGTACAAAATTTTATTAAAAACTTATGGGGTTTTGAAAATGATTTTATAAAAGCTTAATGATTTGATAATTGGTTTTGTAATTTTAGAATCTCATCATAATCTATAGGTTTTTGATCAGTTTTTATTATTTGAATCATTCATAATTTTATCGATTTTTGATTTCTATGGAATTAAGCCTTATTATGCATAATCCATGATGAATCGATTTATGATCCTCTCTTCAAATGGTGATATTTACGAACCCAGCATGATTTACGATTTGGAATTATGGATTTATGATATTATCCATCATGATTTTATGAATGAATTTCAAGCCATATGCATGATTTACCAGTATGTATGAACCTTATGAATCATGAATTATGTTTTGGCCGACTCACGGGCCTTATTTCATGGCTAGTTCACGTATGTACAAGCATGTTTATGATTATCATGACTTAACTAGCCCATGAACTCATGCAAGTTATACTATGACCACTATATATGTTTTGGGAGTAGTATTGAACACCGAGTGGGTTCGGGGCCTAGGTTCTGCCCCAGACCTCATAAACTACGTGCTACCGTAGGTATGTTGGAACCTCCTATATGACTTTCCCTGATCCAAATGACCCTTTTCATGGTGATATCACACTTTCATGGTCCTACCCTTGGCAAGGTACGGACACCCTCCCAACTAGGGTTACAAGTCGGGCTTCATGTGTGCGCATATGGGGTATGTTGGTTAAGAGAATCTCCCTCTCTTCCTTATGATTTATGCATGTTTATGATTATGTATATTGACTCAAGTCATGTTCAATAAAGCTTTTCCCTTTTGATTATGATTACGATTGCACTACGAATGTTTTGAAAACCTTGAGCCTCATGTTATGTTATGATGTTATGATATGAGCATGATGTCCTACTCTTATGATCATTCATAAGAATTATATACATATATATATATATATATATGTATATTTAAATGTCCGTTTTACTTACCTTGCATACTCAACACATTCCAAGTACTGACCGCATACTTTCTATGCTGTATCATTTCATGATACATGACCCAACTCTCAGGCTCACCCTCCTTAGTAGCTCCTCAGAGTTTGCGATCTGCTTATTTGGTGAATCCTCATGTTCCGAGCGCCTTATGTTCAAACTCTATGCTTTTCTTTCAGTTTCAGAATTTTTGGGTTAGTTGGGGAGTTGTCCCATTAACCCATATTTCATGATTAGAGGCTTTGCAGACTACAAGTTTTATTCAACCGTCATGTATGGATTGTGTATTGTCCTTTCTCCGTATTTATGACATGTTTACATTTTCTTAAGTTAAGTCTTCCTCTTATGTGATTGAATTAGATATACACTCATGCCACAGGTTGACTTGGGGTCTCTCAGGGCTCCTTGTTCCGAGTCTACGATTCGGCTGTACGTTCGGGTCGTGACAGATACCAAGTTTGTGACGACCCGAACAGGGGCCCAGATTGTAGCACAAGACAAGGATCCCGGAGAGACCCCAAGTCGACCCATGGCATAAGCATACATTTAATCTCAATCAAGACACTGAATAATCGATAAAATAGTCATAGCGGAAGTCTAACTCGAACATAACATTAGAATACGAAATCCAAAGCTGAATACATACATATGTCTGAAAAGCCTCTAAACATGATGAACTGATGGGACAAGACCCCAACTAACTCAACAAAACTGAAACTAAAATACATAAAGGGAAGCTGAATAGTCTAGTGCTCAGGAAATGAGGACTCACCCACAAATAGAGTGCTAACTCTAATAAGCTGATTATGAGCGGGGTTGAATCTGAGAGCTGGGTCCTATATCATTAAATGATACAGCATAGAGTATGTGGTCAGTATGTGGAATGTACCGAGTAAGCAAGGTAAGTAAAACCACTAAAATAAATAAAATCATTTAAAGACAATGCATATTGTAAACGTAAACATAAGAATCTGAGAGTAGGGCTTGCATGCATTCTTTCTGAAATCATAATCTCTTCATAACATAAAATAACATAACATAACTTCATGGCATCATAACCGAATCAATTGACTCAAAGCTAAATTCTGACATTTTTAAGTAAAGTTGTACATCGAGTCAAACCTTCTTTAGAACATGCATTTACATAAATTTCTTGAGTAATGAAACATGCATATCTGAAATCATGAGGAACAATGGGAGACTCGTCTTTTAACCGACATACCACGATAGAGCTTACATGGTCCCAACTATCACACTCAAGTGCATAGAGCTGTCCAAAGCCTTGCCAGGGCTAGGGACGATACCATGATATTGATATCAAGCTAAGGCCCATTCGAGCAGGGGAAGCTTCCAAGGGAGGTCCCAAAGTCATAATGTATAAACCTATGTTGGTGCGTAGTTCTGATGCATAGGGTGATCGACCCTTAGCCTACTCGGTTGACATTAATCCCAGAACATGCATATACTCTAAATCATTTTATAACGAAGCTCAATGATCAAATACATTTCAAATATGAAGTCACACATATGAGAAGCTTTAGCTCAAGACATACCACAAGATGAAAACATAATTGGGAGCCTTCTTTCCAAAACCATATGGTAAGCTATACATTGGAAAACTTTAACTCAAAACATACCACAATCTGAGAATATAATTGGGAGTCTTTGCTCCAAAATAATGTGGTAAGCTTAATTTGGGAAAATCATCATTCATACTTAACATGTGGGCATTGCCTAAAGCTTTATCATACTTAGAAATACTCAATTCTCATCGAAAACATAATTGTAAACATGGGTAGCTTTAAAATATGCTTTTCACCATAATGTCTCATCATCATCATATATTCGTCACCGATCTCATCTTTCATAAACATTTCAACAATCGACTTCTAATTCAATAAGCTAGAAAAACAAGGTTTTTAATTGAAAACATTATAAAAATTTCCCATGCTTCATAATTCAATAATATTATCATGATCAAATCATACTTATGCATAGAAATAGATGATTTATGCTCTTAGGTTAAAACCCCATAGATTAGACATAGAATTTCATACTTTAGTGAGGGATTGGGCATGGGTGTGAAAGAATCACCCATTCATAACCCTACATACCTGTTGGTAGCTGATTCTAACACTTCTATGAATGCCCAATAGAGAATGGAAGGAAATTAAGGAACAATAGCTTGATCACCCTCTCAAACTTGTCTACCTTGCATGCATGAATGAATAAGGTCTAAAATGAACTTAACCCCTTTAAAAGTCACTATTCATAACTCAAATATTCATAGTTTAGGCCTTAGGAACTTAGGAATTACAAAAAAAACCTTACTAAATTCGCAGAAAATAACTATCAGGTGGCCCTAACGGGTGACCTGACAACTCATGGTCCCAGGTCATGACTCGTGGAGTCAGTCATGAGGTACACTGCTTTAGACTCGACTAAAACTTTCCCTGCATGGACCATGACTCACCCCACGAATCGTGGGGACTGACCATGACTCATGGGGTCCTTTCGTGATGTCTACTGCCTCTTTCTATTTCTTTTCTTAATCTCCCTCCTCACGATTGACCCAACGACTCATGTGGCCTAGCCATGCGTCGTGGTTATGCCCGTGGGGTCTCCTATTCCTAAACCTTAAATTCCATGCCCTGACCATCCCCATGAGTCACATCACGACTCGTGGGTGGGTCTCACGAGTTTCCTTATGACTTATTCTGAGTCTAATGTAGAATTTTTGTTTTTTCTCCATTTAAACTCCTGGGTCTGATCTTTGGGTTTTCGGGGTATAACACTGAGTCTGGATATTGGAACCTGTATCATGAAACTTTACAACATAGGGTATGCAGTTAGTACGTGGTATGTACCATGTATGCAGGGCAAGTAAAGCCGCTAAGTAAGTAAAATCACAAATCATGCATAATATAAAACATAATCAAGATAAGATTCTGAGAGTAGGGCTTGCATGCTGTTTTATGAAATCATGATCTGAACATAACTGAATATCATAATTGGATCGAGTGACCCAAAGCTAAAAACTGATAATCATAAGTAAAACTGAACATTGGGTCTAACCTACTGAAAACATAGTATCATGACTGATGAACATGCATAACTGAAATCATGAGGAATAATGGGAGACTCATCATATAATCGATATTACCTCAATAGAGCTTATGTGGTCCCGACTATCACACTCAAGTCGGCAGAGCCATCCAAAGCTTTTCCAGGGCTAAGGACGCTACCATGATATCGATATCAAGCTGAAGGTGCATTGGGGGTAGGGGCTCAAAAGGGAGGTCCCAAATAATCTGAACATACCTATGTTGGAGCGTAGTTATGAGGTATAGGGTTGACTTGCCCTTAGCCTACTCGGTGCTAGACACTACTCCCAAAAAAATATGCATATTGCCTCCATCATTTTTCAATGAAACTGAACCATCATCTAGTGACGAAGCTGACTCATAACATACATACATAAATCTGAAATCATAACATGAGGAGCCTTGGATAAAATCATGCTACAAGCTGAACATAATTGGGAGTCTAGACTCCAAAACCATGTGTAAGCTAATTACATGAAATAGTAAAAAAACATACTCGATCATATGGGCTTGCCCAATACATAAACTTTCTTGAAATAGACTTAATCATATGAAAACATGAACATAAACATGGGTATTTTGAAATCATACTTTCTTCATAAACATCTCATCATGCTTGTACACATACTTCATAGATCTTAACTTTCACGGACTTTCATGGATGGACATCATAATTTAGAAAACTTGAAAACATAATTTTAAAATTTAAAGCATTGTAAAATTTTCCCATAAATCATAATTCAACATTGGAAACATGCTTAGATCATACCCATGATTGATACTTAGGAAATTCACACATTGGGTAAAAATCCCATAGATTCATCAATTAGAATTTTCATGAATTGAGAGAGAATTGGGCATGGGTATGGACTATTGCACCCATTCATTGCCTTACATACCTGAAGAGATCTGATTTTCACAACTTCCTTGATTGCCCAATGAGAATTAAGGAAGAACTTTGAAGAACTAGGCTTGATCACCTCTCAAACCTCTAAGCTTACATGCATGAAATAAGATAGATTTAGAATGACTTAGCCCTTCTTAAAACATATCCTAAACTTAAAACGATGTAGTATAGGCCTTAGGAACTTAGAAATTATGGAAAAAGCCCTTAATAAATTCACAGGTTAAAACACACTACCAGTCCCCATGAGAGACTGGATGACTTGTGCCCTAGACCATGACTCGTGGTCTCCCAGTCGTTGCCTGCACTGCCGAAAACCTTCTGAGGGTCACCATCACTCGTGGTGTACCTGACTGTAACACCCCAAAACTTTCCTAGACCAAATTCAGATGTTGCATGAAAAACCATAGGAAAACCAAAAAAAATTTCTGTCTCAGACGACCCACACAACGGACCATTGGTGGAACCAACGAACCGTTGTAGAGGGTCATGGGTTGCAGTAGGTTTCTTCAAGTGGGAAACAACGAGACATAGGACAACTCGTTGAACCTAACAACATGCCATCCTATCGTCCGTTGAATCCCGAGTTTAGAGGATTACCAGACCTTTCCATGAGACAACGAGAGGGAACAATAGCCCGTGGTTACTATGAAAGAGCCGTTGTTACCACCCGTCATCCAATTCTAGACCATAGAAGGGTGGACCACGAGTGGATACAACGACTCGTTGGTTCTTCCAATGAGACAATGACTCGTTGTCTCCATACCCAGTTTTCCTACCTGTTCTAACAAAAGGTGTCAACGACCCGTTCTTTGTTCCAAAGGACCATTGTATCCTCCCATGGGTATTTCCAGTGAAGTCAACTTAAAAACCAGAACCAACGACAACTTTCAAGGGGCTGTTGTTTGAACCAATGACCCGTCTTGAGATCTGTTGTTCAGGGTCGGGCAGTTTTTAATTCTTTATGCCAGGGGTATTTTAGTATTTTCCAACTTTTTAAACTTAAAACCACATCATTTTGGGTTCATATAGGAGGGAATTAAAGGGTTAGAATGACCCTTTGCATTCATTCCTCTCAACTCCCTCAAGAATAGAACGTAAGAACTTTTCTGAAAGCATAGAGCAGGAGCAAGGGTTTGATATTCTTCTCAGTTTTTATCAGGAATTTTCACCAGGGTTTCTTCTACAGGTATGTGGGAATTCAGCAAGGAGATTGTTCTCCCATTGTGTCCCCCAAAACACTCTCTCTGTTCAATTTCAGTCCTAGCCCTGAGTTTGCGAATTTGAAGATATTGTTATCGTTCTTTGATTAATTAATGTGGAATCCTATCCTATGTTAATTGTAGCTATTTTCCACCAGTTTGTAACTAAAAGATGCTTGTTCCAGTGAATTAGAAATTTGTCCCTAGCTCTTGGAAAGTCAGAAATTAGAATCCTGTTTAAGCATTGAATTCTTGAGAATTGCTTGCACCTTTCAGAGTTAGGGGCTTCTAAAATAATTGTAGGTGTTAGAAATTCAGTTACATGTATGTTTGTTAGATTCAGTGAGAAAGTATATATACTCTGTATTACTCAAAATTGTTAGTCTATCCTCAGCCAAATCTTAGCAAACCTCCGGGTTAACCAGAATAATGTCAGCTGATCAGTTTGACTATAGAATTCCTCGAGGTGTTAGTGGTGCCTCTCAGTTATCAGAATCAGACGCATATTATAGTTTATTGGTCCATTAGGCAGTCATGACATTTTATTTATATACATTTATAGCTTTGACCAGCCCTAGGACCCCAGTTCAGTTTACAATTTGTTCTTAGATGGTTACGACGCTTCCAGATAAGCAACTCTGACCAGTCTACAACCCAGTTTTAGAATCTGGTCCGATAAGACTCTCAGGGTACTTTCAGTTATATGTCCTGACTAGTCTTGGACCCTAGTTTCGAGCTATCACCGTAGAAGTTCAGTATAGGTTTCCAGTGGGAGTAGCACTTAGCACCGAGTGGACCGGGGTTCCAGCTCACCCAGGTTCTCAGAACTACGTTGCCAGCATAGGTTACAATTACAAATTATTGTACTAATTGGCGCTGGACTTTTGTGATCACCCAGTTCATGCCTTTATACCTTGGCAAGGTGTATTGGGTCCTACCAGTGGGGTGTATACATCAGAATTCACGTCTAGCTCACGTGGCTATATGTCGGTTATAGACTCTCCCACTAGTCAGTCTAGTCCAGTTTTAGAATAAGTAGCTCAGTTCAGTTTCAGCCCTAGCAGCTCAGCTCAATTTAGTACAGTATCTCAGACTCAAAACTTTCAGACTTAGGTCATGTCTTTGACCACCAGACAGGGTCATCTTGGCCATCTCAGTTTACTACAGCTTGTTCAATTCAATTATCAGTTGGTCATTGCATGTATTTTCAATTTAGTAATCTATATATTTATCATTATGCTTCTCTCACTTACTCAGTACATTCAAAGTACTGACGCATACTTTATGCTATATCATTTCATGCTGCAACTGCAGGTTCCCAGATTCAGCAGCGTTAGCCGCCACGATCCAGCTCCGCCTCAACCGTAGTTGAAGTGTGAGTTCTCATCATTAGAGGGCATTATTTTTATTTTCTTATAGTCAGATATAGTTTTACTTTAGACTTAGAGTTAGCTGGGGGCTTGTCCTAGTAGTTCATCAGTTAGAAGGCTTTCAGGCCTACAGATGTTCAATTTTCATGATTTAAGTTTTATCTTAATGTTTTGATAAAATGCCTTTATGTTATTATTCCAAATTTCCGTTGTGCATGTTTTACTCAGAACACCAGTGTATGATAGACCAGGGGTTGACTTGGAGTCACTTGTGACTTCAACTACTGTGTTACATCCAGGGTGCAGGCTTGGAGCGTGACACTGACGATTCGTGGTGGCCAACTCGTTACCAACACTGCCAGAACTTCTCATCTTTCAAGAACCCCTTGGCCACGGTTGACCTAATGACTCGTGGTGTTGACCACGACTCGTGGTCACACCCGTGGTCACCAAAATTCCCAATTTCCAACCAAGTCCCAACTTTTTCCCACGAGTCACATAATGAGTCATGGTGTTCCTGAAGGGTCACTGGACGACTCATCCTGTCACCTGGTGCAGAAATTTCTATTTTCTCCATTTCAACTCTCGAGTCTGATCTTAGGGTTTTCGGGGTATTACATTATGACCATCAACCAGTGTTTGTACTTATACTGCTACAATTATATCACAGTACTAATCAATTTGTAGTTGGTCATTTCTTGTCATCTCAGCTCAGTTGTGGAATCTTATAGTTTTACTTACATCTCGCATACTCAGTATATTCAAAGTACTGATGCATATTTCCATGCTGTATCATATTTTGATACAGAAGTAGGTTCTCAGCCACAACAACAACATAGTTTCTCCTCAGACAATTTCAGCAGCATTATCTTGGTAAGTCCTCATTTTTCGAGGATGAGGTTTTAATTCTATTTAAGTTTCTTGTTCTCAAATTTTAGAGTTAGCTAGGGGATTGTCCCAACAACTCGTCAGTTCTTAGTTGGCTTTAAAACTAGGTATTATTCAGCTTGTTTTTGCATTAGTTGCATAAGTTTCAGTATTATTATTAGACGTTTCTCATTTTTTTGACTAATTAAATTATGTTTCCTACTTCCCTATGTTATTTCAGTTTAGTAGTATGATGTTAAGTCATGGGTTAGCTTGGGGTCACTTGTGGCATCAAGTATCGTATCGCGTTCAGGGTGTATACTCGGGTCGTGACAAACTTGGTATAAGTGCCGTAGGTTTAGAGTATCCTAGGATATCTGAAAGCCGCATTGAGTAGAGTTCTTTTCATGGGTGTGAAGCGTGCCACAATTATGATAGGGAGGCTACAAGGCATTTTAGGAAATTTCCCTTTGTTCATACTCCGTATCATGAGCTTAATACCATAAATTTCCTCCTAACTCGTGCTCCATTCTTTTCAGTGATATCATTCCTCCAAAAAGAGGAAACGGGAGGAGAAACAAGAATGCAAACTAGCCAGCCCCACCAGCTCCAGCAGCCCCACAGGACGATCAAGTGTCCTCTACAGAATGTTGAGCGGTAATTAAGATGTTGGCCTAGGATATGACCAACCAACTGAACCAGCAGGTGGTTCTGGTGAATGTGAAGGGGTCTGCAGCAGCTGCGAAAGTTCGAGATTTCACTCGAATGAACCCTCCAGCATTTTATGGATCTAAAGTGGGAGAGGACCTACAGGAGTTCATGGATGAGGTGCAGAAGATCACCCAGATCGTGGGTGTTGATTCTGTAGAGAGTGCTGATCTGGCTACCTACCAGTTGAAAGGGGTGGCTCAGATTTGGTACAAATAATGGAAGGAGGGAAGGCCGACTGGAGAAGGATCAGTAGAGTGGGACGAGTTCAGTATGGTGTTTCTTGATAGATTCTTTTCTTGGTAATTGAGAGAGGCCAAGGTTTTCAAATTTATGAACCTGAGGCAGAATAATAGGATAGTGGAAGAGTATGCATTGGAGTTCACTCGGCTGTCGAGGTATGCTCAGAGATGGTTGTTGAGCCGAGGGCTCGTATTCTCAAATTTGTAAATAGAGTTTCAGATCTAGTACTTAAGGAATACAGAACCTCGATGATGATCAAAGACATTGACCTCTCCAGCCTCATCTTTCATGCCCAACAGATAGAGGCAGAAAAGTTGAAGGATATAGAGAGGGAAAACAAGAGGGCCAGAACAGATCTGTTTAAGTGTGGCTTGTAGAGATCAAGTGGGGTAGTTGTTCACAACAGCAGTAGAAGCAGCAGCAAAGGCGTCCAACCCCAAATCAGGCAACTTCCCTTCAATTCGATCCTGCAAGGATCGAAAGGGTGAAAAATCAGGTTCCAAGTCCTAGAGTCATGGCTAAAGCAGCTGCTCGTTTCCATCTTGCCCAAAGTGTGGAAAGAATCACCCAGGGGAGTGCCTTTTAAGCAAGGAGGGTTGTTTTAGTTGTGGCCAGTTGGGCCACAAATTAAGAGATTCTCCGTTAGCAGGATGGGGAAAGGCTCAGTCCACTACCTCAACAGCCCCAACAGGTCGCCCAACTCAGTAGGGTACTACTTTAGGTACGGAAAACGGACAACTCCAAAACCATGTTTATGCCTTATCTTCTCATCAAGATCAATAGAGCTCACCTGACGCGGTCACGTGTATGTTATGTCTCTTTCATCTAGATGTATATGCCTTACTAGATCTAGGATCCACACTTTCATGTGTGACTCCTTACATAACTTTTCAATTTGATACTAGTCCAGAAGTCCTCTCAGAATCATTCTCAGTCTCTATCCTAGTTGGTGAATCAGTTAGAGCCAGTAGGGTATATAGAATCTACCCAATCTTAGTGTTGAGTAAATTCATCCCAGTTGATCTAGTAGAGCTAGACATGGTTGACTTTGACCTCATTCTTAGCATGGATTGGTTACATTCCCATTATGACTCAGTCGACTGCAGAACTAGAATCGTCAAATTTAAGTTTTCTAATGAGCCAGTCTTAAAATGGAAGGGTAGTGTGTCAGCGCCTAAGGGTCGGTTTATTTCCTATCTTAAGGCAAAGAAGATGATTTCGAAAGGGTGCATCTATCACTTAGTTAAGGTCAGAGATTCCATCTTTGGGACCCCACTATCCAATCAGTTCTAGTTGTTAGTGAATTTCCCGATGTCTTTCCCGAAGATCTTCCCGGAGTCCCTCTTGAGCAGGAGATAGACTTCAGCATGGACCTTCTTCAAGACACCCAACCCATCTCTATTCCTCCTTACAGAATGGCTCCAGCTGAGCTTAAGGAGTTGAAGAAACAACTGAAAGACCTTCTTGATAAGGGCTTCATTAGGTCTAGTATCTCCCCATAGGATGCCCCAGTTCTATTCGTGTGAAAGAAAGATGGTACCCTTGGAATGTGCATTGACTATCATCAACTAAACAAAGTCACAATCAAGAATAGGTATGCTCTACCTATGATTGACAACTTGTTCGATCAGCTTCAGGGAGCTAGTTGTTTCTCCAAGGTAGATCTTAGATCAGGATATCATCAGCTTAGGGTTAGAGAATGTAACATACCAAAAACAACCTTCAGAACTCGAGATGGTCACTATGAATTCGTGGTTATGTCTTTTGGACTAACCAATGCTCCTGCAGCTTTTATGGATCTGAGGAATAGGGTATTCAAATCGTACCTGGACATGTTCATTATTGTGTTCATAGAAAACATCTTGGTATACTCCAAGAATGAGGAAGATCATACTAATCACCTAAGGATAGTGTTGCATACTCTCAGAGACCGCCAGTTGTTTGCTAAATTCGGTAAGTGGGAATTCTAGCTGAAGTTAGTGGCTTTCCTCGGTCATGTGGTCTCAGGTGAGGGTATTCAAGTGGATCCTCAAAAAATAGCAGCAGTAAAAGATTGGTTGAGACCCACTTCTCCAATAGATATCAAGAGTTTCTTGGGTTTAGCTGGTTATTACCGACGGTTTATAGAAAGGTTTTCTTCCATTGGGTCCCTTTTGACCAAACTAACTCAGAAAAAGGTGAAGTTTTAGCAGTTGGATTCATGTGAGAAGAGTTTCCAAGAGTTGAAGACTCGACTCACTACAACTTCAGTTTTGACCTTGCCAGAAGGAACATATGGGTTCGTAGTTTATTGTGATGCTTCCCGAGTTGGCCTTAGTTGAATCCTAATACAGCTGGGTAAGGTGATCGCTCATGCCTCCAGACAGCTCAAGGTTCATGAGAAGAACTATCTAGCTCATGATCTTGAATTGGTGGCAGTGGTATTTGCTTTGAAAATATGGAGGCATTACCTTTATGGGGTTCACGTGGATGTTTTCACTGACCACAAGAGCCTTCTGTACGTGTTCAGTCAGAAGGATTTGAACCTCCATCAGAAGGTAGCTAGAATTATTAAAAAACTACTGACATGAGTGTGTTATACCACCCAGGCAAGGACAATGTAGTGGATGATTCCCTAAGTAGGATGTCTATGGGAAGCGTTGCTCATCTTGACGAGGGCAGAAAAGAGCTGGCAAAAGATATCCATAGGTTTGCTCGATTAGGAGTGCAGTTATTTGATTTAGCCGAGGGAGGATTTGTAATCTAGAGGGTCAGAATCCTCATTGGTGGTAGAGGTTAAGCCAAAGTAGGATGAAGACCTCATACTACTCAAACTGAAAGAAGCAATTCTAGGAAAAGAGGTGGAGGATTTATCCAAAGGAGGAGATGGTGTGCTTCGTTACCAGGGCAGACTATGTGTTCCAGACGTAGATGACTTGAGACAATGAACTGGAAGAAGCACATAGATTCAGATATTCTATTCATCCAGGTTCCACTAAGATGTAACATGATCTACGAAAAATCTACTAGAGGACAACATGAAGAGGGACATTACAGAATTTGTAGCTAAATGTCCTAACTACCAGCAGGTTAAGGTTGAACATCAGAGACCTAGGGTTATGACTTAGGATATCAACATACCCACGTGGAAGTGGGAAGAGGTGAACATGGACTTCATTACAGGTTTACCTCGTGTACACCAACAACATGATTCAATTTGGGTGGTTGTAGACCGGATGATTAAGTCAGCACATTTCCTATTGGTAAAGACTGCAGACCTAATTGGGGACTATGCTAGACTATACATCCGGGAGTTGGTCAAACTACATGGAGTTCCCTTGTCTATTATTTTAGATAAAGGTACCCAGTTCACCTCACACTTCTAGAAGTCATTTTAGAAAGGACTTGGCACTTAGGTCAAGCTCAGCACAACTTTTCACCTACAGATAGATGGGCAAGCCGAGTGACTATTCAGACCTTGGAAGACATGTTGAAAGCTTGTGTGGTCGACTTCAAGGGTAGTTGGGATGATAATCTACCTCTCATCGAGTTTGCATACAATAATAACTACCACTCCAGTATTCAGATGGCACCGTTTGAGGCATTATATAGTAGGAGGTGTAGATCTCTATAGGATGGTTCAAAGTTGGAGAAGCTACCATGATAGGACTAGACTCAGTTCATGAGGCTATGCAAAAGGTTTAGATTATAAGAGAAAGTTTGAAAACAACATAGAGCAAACAGATATCGTATACGGATGTGAGGAAAAGAGAGCTAGGGTGTAGATAATTGGGTTTATCTAAAGATTTCACCTATGAAAGGGGTGATGAGGTTTGAAAAGAAAGGAAAACTCAGTCCGAGATATATAGGAACCTTACAAAATCCTAAGAAATATTGATAATGTGGCCTTGAGTTAGAGTTTCTTGTAGAATTAGCATCGGTATATCTAGTCTTCCATGTGTCATTACTGAAGAAATGCATCAGTGATTTGACCTTAGCTGTGTCGCTAGAGAGTGTTGGTGCAAAAGATAGCCTCTTTTACGAAGAGGTACCAGTTGAGATTCTGGACCATTAGGTCCGGAAGTTGAGCAACAAAGAGGTAGCTTCAGTAAAGATTTTATGGAGGAATCAACATGTTGAGGGAGTTATATGGGAAGCCAAAGTAGATATGATGGCTAAATACCCACATCTTTTCCCTTTTAGCTCAATTCTAGCTTGAGGTATCAGTTTCCTCCTTAGTACTCTATTTAATTTCATGTCTAGTTCATGTCATTCAGTTTCATTCATGTTAGTGCATGTATGTGTGATTCACGAATTCTGTTCAGTCATGTATATCAGTCTAGTGTTAGTCACTCTGTCAGTCTTCTCCTTCAGATGTTCAATATTTGGGATTTCAGTTCTTTTCCCCAGTTTTTCAATATGCTTATCCACGTTCGAGGATGAATTTTTTCAAGGGAGAGATATTGTAATACCCCAAAAGTCCCTAGAATCAGACCCAACGGTTCAAGTAGAGAAAATAGGAAAATGCTGCCCAGGTTATAGGATGAGTCATCCAGAGACCCGTGAGGAGACTTCATGAGTCATTAAGTGACTCGAGAAGTAGGGGGAAAGTTGGCAAGGACTCGTGGTCAGGGGGTGACCATGGAAGGTAGCCACGAGTCGTAATGTGACTCCACGACTCCTAAAGTTGGTTGTGACCATGAGGCTGAGTTGGACATTTGAGTTTTCCAGTGGACTTAACGAATTGGACACCACAACTCGTCCAATATCTTACGAGTCGTGCTGTCACTCGTGAGGATTGGCAGTGTACACAATTCCTTCATTTTAGTAATGGTGTTTTTCTAATTCCTAAGATCCTAGGTCTTAAATAACGTCATTTCGGGGTTATTTTCAGAGGGATTTAGGGAGTTAATCAATAGTTTTCTCTCATTCCTCTCATTCTCTCATTAGTACGAAGAAAGCTCAAGCAGGAGGTGTAGAGAAATAACAAGGGTTTAGTCTTCTTCTCAGATTACTTCAAGATTTTCTCAGAGATTTCTACTCCAGGTATATGGGCATGTAACAAGGGAATTACCCTTCCCTTGTGCCCTGAAACCCTTATAGAATCATGTTTAATTCTAAACACCTGAAGACCCAAGCTGGGTTATCCTTCAATCAAACTATGAGCTTTTCTAGTAGATTGTAGTTCTTATGAATTCTTGCAAGTCTTAATTACTCATTTAGCATGTTATTATTCTTTCAATGAAACATTGGTTTTAGCCCTAGTTTCTTTGAATATAGTGATTTGAGTATTGTCTAATTGTCTAGATATAAGTGTTGCTTGACTCTGTAAATTCTTAAAATCACTATGTTATTACTGTTTGGGAATTATCAGTCAGTTTGAATGTTAGTTCAACCTTAGTCTAAAGTTAGCCTTTTTAGTATCTTTCAGTAATGTCAGCTGATCAGTTTGACTATAGTCAGTTTTTGAGGAGTTCAGTAACACTCGGTAGTATCAGTGATCAAGTTGTTCTTTAGACAACTATGACGATTTCAGACAAAGTAGCTCCGGCCAGTCATGGAACACTAGTTTCCAGTTATAAGGTCCTTCAGACTCTTTGGCTACTTCCAGATAGCTATCCTTGGCTTAGTCTAGGACATTAGTTTTGAGCTATCAGCCTAGTGGTCACAGTTTGAATTTTCTGCGGGAGTAGGACTTAGCACCGAGTGGGCCAAGGTTCAGTGCACCCAAGTTCCTAGAACTACTTTACCATCGTAGGTTATTAGCCCAAATGGGAATCAAACAATGATCACCCAGTTCAGCTACTATACCCTAACAAGGTGTAGTGGGCCTTCTCTGATGGAGGGTATACATCAGACTCCATGTTTAGCTTACCTTGTTACATATCGGTTATAGTTGCTCGCACAGTATAATACAGTACCATTTATCAGTGTAGCTCCATACAACTTAATCTCAGTTTTAGCTCAGTTCAATTATTCAGATTTCAGGATATGTTTATGACCATCAGTCAGTGTCTATACTTATACTGCTACAATTGTATCACAACAATCATCAATTTATAGTTGGTCATTTCTTGTCATCTCAGCTTAGTTATGGAATCTTTTTGTTTTACTTACATCTCGCATACTCAGTACATTCAAAGTACTGATGTATAGTTCCATGTTGTATCGTATTATGATACATGTGCAGATTCTCAGCCACAACAGTGACAGTAATTTCCCCTCAAACGATTTCAGCAGCATTATCTTGGTGAGTCTTCATTTTTTGAGGATGAGATTTTAGTTCTATTTCAGTTTTTTGTTCTCAGATTTTAGAGTTAGATGGGGGATTGTCCCAATAACTCGTCAGTGCATAGTTGGCTTTCATACTTGGTATTTTTCAACTTGTTTTTGCATTAGTTTCAGTATTATTATCAGACGTTTCTTAATTTTTGAAATCAATTTATTTAGTTATGTTTCCAGCTTCTGCTATGTTATTTCAGTTTAGTAGTGTGATGTTAATCCATGGGTTAGCTTGGTGTCAGTTGTGGCACCAAATACTGTGTTGTGTCTAGGGTGTAGACTTGAATCGTGACATTGTTAGATGGATGTGGAAATAGGCTTGGGCATATACCTTCTTCTAGATACCCAACCTATCTCAATTCCTCCTTGTAGAATGACTCCAATTGAGCTTAAGGAATTAAAGGAACAACTAAAAGACCTTCTAGATAAGGGCTTCATTAGAACCACTATCTCTCCATGGGGTGCCCTAGTCCTATTCATTCAAAAGAAAGATGGTACACTCAGAATGTGCATCAACTATCGTCAGCGGAACAAGGTTACAGTCAAGAACAGGTGTCCTTTACCAAGATTGATGACTTGTTCGACCAACTTCAGGGAGCTAGTTGCTTTTCCTAGGTACATCTCAGATCAGGATACCACCAGCTCAGGGTCAGAGAATTGGATGTTCCAAAAATAGCCTTCAGGACTTGGTATAGTCACTATGAATTCGTTGTTATGTCTTTTGGACTAACCAATGCTCCTGCAGCTTTTATGGATCTAATGAATAGGGTATTCAGGATGTACCTGGACATGTTTGTTATTATCTTCATAGATGATATTGCGGTTTACTCCAAAATAGAGGAGGAGCATGCATACCATTTTAGAATAGTTTTACAGACTTTCAGGGATCGCCAGTTGTTTGCTAAATTTAGCAAGTATGAATTATGGCTGAAATTAGTTGTATTCCTCGTTCATGTGGTCTCTGGTGAGGGTATTCAGGTTGATCCTCAAAAGATAGCGTCAGTTAAGGACTGGACCAGACCGACTTCTCCATCAGACATTCGGAGTTTCTTGGGACTAGCTGGTTATTACAGACAGCTCATAGAAGGGTTCTCCTCCATTGCCTATTCTTCGACCAGACTAACTCAAAAGAAGGTGAAGTTTAAGTGGTCTGATGTATGTGAGAAGAGATTTAAGGAGTTGAAGACTCGACTCATTACAACCTCAATTCTGACTTTGCCAGAAGGTTCAGGCAGGTTTATGATCTATTGTGATGCCTCCATATTTGGCCTTGGTTGTGTTCTGATGCAGCATGGTATGGTAATAACTTATGCCTCCAGACAACTCATGGTTCATAAGAAGAACTATCCAACTCACGACCTTGAACTGGCAGCAGTAGTATTTGCCTTGAAGATTTGGAGGCACTACCTTTATGGGGTTCATGTGGATGTGTTAACTAACCACAAGAGCCTATAGTATGTGTTCAGTCAGAACGACTTGAATCTGCATCAGAGAAGATGTCTTGAATTATTAAAAGATTATGACATGAGTGTGTTGTATCACCCGGGCAAGGACAATGTAGTGGCTGATGCCCTCAGTAGGAAGTCTATGGGGAGTGTTGCTCATGTAGAGGAGGATAAAAAAGAACTGGCAAAGGATATTCACAGACTAGCTTGACTAGGGGTCCAATTGTTTGACGTAGTAGAAGGTGGAGTTGTAGTCTAGAGTGGGTCAAAATCCTCCCTAGAGGTGGAGGTTAAGTCAAAATAGGACCAAGACCCAATTTTACTTAAGTTGAAGGAAACTGTCCTAAGGAAAGAGGTGGAGGCCTTCTCCAAAGGGGAAGATGGCGTGCTCCATTATCAGGGCAGGTTGTATGTTCCTGATGTAGACAATTTGACGCAGCAGATACTAATGTAAGCTCACAGCACTAGGTATTCTATCGACCCAGGTGCCACCAAGATGTACCATGACCTACGGGAAGTCTATTGGTGGAATGACATGAAAAAGACATCGCAAAATTTGTGGCTAAGTGTCCAAAGTACCAATAGGTCAAGGTAGAACATCAAAGACCTGCGGGTATGACTCAAGATATTAGCATTCCTACTTGGAAGTGGGAAGAAGTGAACACAGATTTCATTACAGGTCTACCTCACACGCGCCGACAACATGACTCTATTTGGGTGGTTGTAGATTGAAAGACTAAGTCAGCACATTTCCTACCAGTTAAGACCACATATTCAGTAGAAGATTATGCGAGACTATACATCCAGGAGTTAGTCAGATTTCATAGAGTTCCCTTGTCCATCATTTCAGATACGGGTACTCAGTTTACCTCACACTTCTGTAAGTCATTTCAGAAAAGACTTAGTACTTAGGTCAAGCTTAGCATAACTTTTTGCCCACAGACAGATGGCCAGGCTGAGCAGACTATTTAGACTCTGGAGGATATGTCCAGCTTTCTTGATCAATTTCAAGGGTAGTTGGGATGATCACCTACTTCTCATCGAGTTGCATACAACAGCTACCGCTTCAGTATTCAGATGGCCCCATTCAAGGCATTATATGGTAGGGTGTAGATCTCTCATAGGGTGGTTTGAGGTTTGTAAAGCTACCTTGATAGGACCTGAATTAGAACATGAGTCCATGTAGAAGGTTTAACTTATCAGGAAATGGCTGATGATAGCTCAAAAACGATAGAAATCGTATGTAGATGTAAGGATAAGGGAGCTGGAGTTTGTTGTGGATGATTGAGTATATATGAAAATTTTACCTATGAAAGGGGTGATGAGGTTCACGAAGAAAGGAAAGCTCAGTTCTAGATATATTGGTCCGTATAGAATCTTGAGACGCATTGGCAATGTGGCTTATGAGTTGGAGTTGCCTGCGAAGTTAGCATCGGTGCACCCAGTCTTCCATGTGTCCTTGTTGAAGAAATGCATCGGTTATCCGACCTCAGTAGTGCCTATAGAGAGTGTTGATGTAAAGGAAAACCTCTCTTACGAAGAAGTTCCAGTTCAGATCCTAGATTGTTAGGTTTGTAAACTGAGGAACAAACAAGTTTCTTCAGTAAAAATTTTTATGGAGGAACCAGCTAATTGAGGGAGCTATATGGGAAGCAGAAGCAGATATGATAGCTAAATACCCTCACCTATTTCCTTCCAGCTCAGCTTCAATATTAGGTGCTAAATGTACTCTATTAATTTCCATACTCATCAACTCTATTCATGTGTTAGTCTGCATTCTAGTTGCATAGAATCTACCTCAATTCGGAGTCTGTCACTCCTTCAATAATCAGCTTATAGTCTTCAGTTTGAGAGTGCAAATATTTCCCTAGTCTTTCAGTTTACTTAGCCTTCATTTGAGGGCGAATGTTCCCAAAGGGGAGATATTTTAATACCCCAAAAGTTCCCTAGAGGAAACCTAGAATTGGAATAAAATGAGAAACAAACAAGAAATTTTTTCTCAGAACGACTCAATCAATGAGTCATTGTCAATAACGACGACCCATTGTCTGAGTTATTGTTAGCCTTTGCAGATTCCTTCCCCAAATTCAATGAGCATTACAATGACCCATTGCTGTAAGTAATGAGTCATTGTTTAATCCATTGGTAGCAGTCCAGAAACCTGTCAAATCTATCTTCCAAACAATGAGCTAGATGATGAGCTGTTGTTTGGTATAACGACTCATCATAGAGAGCCATTGGAAGAAGTCCAAAAAGGGTTAGAAATCCCTCCAATGACAACGGTTGGATACAATGACCTATTGTTTAAGATGATGGGACATTCTGTCTGTCCGTTGGGGGATATCCAGAAGTAGTTCAAAACTCACCCAACAATAATGAGTGGAACCAATGACTCGTTGTCCCATCAAATGGGTCTTTGTTCCCGTCCGTTGGTCAAGTCTAGTAACTGAAATTTTCAGACCCAGTACCAACGACTAGTCCCAATGAGTCATGGTTACAACCAATGACTCATTGTGTGACCCGTTGAGTCAGTATGGGCAATTTTTGTAATTTTCTTCTATTTTAACTCCTAAACTACATCATTTGGGGGGTGGTTAATGGGGAACTAAGGGAGTTACTTGATGTTCTTATCTAATTTCTCTCCCAAGCCTAGGGGATTAGTGCGTAGAAGTCAGAGAATCTCCCCCGGTCTAAGCTAGGGTTCTATTCAAAGTGCAACAGATTTCGAGAACTCTTCTTAGAGATTTCTTCTACAAGTATGTGAGACTTCAACAAAGGTTCCCTTTCACCCCTTGTGTTCCAAATTATTTTCAGAGAAACTCCATTACATTATCTCTATAAAAGATTAGAAGCTGGGGTTTCTTTTTAGTCAGCTTAAGAATTCCTTAATTTTGATTATGCTTTAAACTTTCATGTCTATTATTAGCTGAAAATCATGTCTTGGATTCATTTACACCATATTCTTTCCTAGCCCTGATCTGTAGTATTATTTTTGAATGAAACTTGTATAATTGAGAATTCAGATAGAATTATTGTACTATCATGATGTTTCCACTTGAAATTATGAAATTTAGCATAGATACATTGAATGGAAAGTCAATGCTTTTAGTATGTTCAGTCTCAATAATATTGTCAGTACTCAGTATATTCAGTGGTTTCAGTTTATCATCATGTTCACTATTCTTTAGACTATGATGACACTTTCAGATAAAGTAGCTCTAACAAGTCTTAGAACAAAGTTTCTTTCAGGTCCTTAGACTCCCAGAACACTTCCAGATAGGTAGTTCTAACTTAGTCTTAGGACATCAGTTTCGAGCTTTCAACACAGCTAGATATAATTAGGCTTTTAGTAGGAGTAGTACTTAGCGCCAAGCGGTCTGGGGTTTAGAGCACCCAGGTTTCCAGTACTACGTACCACCATAGGTTATTCGCCCGAATGGGCCCCAGATAGTGATCACATAGCTCAGCCACTATACCTTGGCAAGGTACAGTGGGCTCATTTAGATGGGGAGCATACATCGAACTCCACGTCTAACTCATGTGGTTATATATCAATTAGAGTCTTTCCCACAGTCTAGTACAGTCAGAGTCCTCAGTCCAGTTCGGTCTATCAAATTTTAGGATATGCTCATGACTCTAATTCAGTTTATCAGTTCTTATAGTATTCCCATATATGCAGACTACTTGTAGTACTGATGTTGGGCATATTTCTATGCCCATTTGCCATGTTTTTGCCCATCATTTACCTTGTTTTGTGTTCATAATCCTTAGGAAATGCATAAATTTATGTCTTTGTGTGTTTTGTAAGCTAACGAATAATTTTAGTTTTTTTGAGAAGGAAACCAAGGAAAAAAGACCAAAATTAGCCCAAGGTGTGAAGATTTGAGAGTGTGAAAAGGACATAGTTCTATGGCTGGCGCAGGGCACCAGGTCCCAAACATAAGAATTGTGCACTAAAGTTGGGGCTGTGGTTGGTACTGGGTCCCTGGCCCCAAACTTCAAAAGATAATTCACTCAACACCTAGGCGATATGGATGGTGTAGACCCCTAGAAGCATTCCAAACTTGGAGAAATTTCCCAAAATTTTGGTGCTATGGATGGGGCTAGGCGCTAGAGAGGTTCTAGAGCCAAGAAATTTGACTAATACTAGGGGGTTATGAGTAGCGCAGGGCGCTCGAATGATCCAGAAGTATTGAAATTTGGTAATCTCTATGGTTCTATGATGGGGTTGGGCGCCCAGAGATAAACTTCAGAGGAAACTTGAGCCCAACTTGGGACTATGGAGGGGGCGGCGTGCCAGACCCATTGTGGGATGAAATTTGTTTATTTTAAAGCCAAGTACTTGAGGTCAGAAGCGTCATTTAAAGGCTCAACTATAAATATAGCCTCTAGGCCATTTATTAGGAATCTTTGGATCACTTTTATATTATGTATCTCATTTTTTTAGGGTTGTAATTTAGCTTGGAAGAGAGACAAGTTTCTACTTAGGTTTCTTCTCTTCTTTATTGTTTTACTTTGAATGATGATGATTAAGTCTTTGTTTTTCCACTTTTCTATGAGTGGCTAAACCCATACTCTAGAGTTTTGCCCATGGTGGATGGTTGATGTTTGAAAGATTGGTTTATGCTAGTTTCAATTCTTCTTTAATGGTTGTTTATATTTACTTTTTATAATTGCTTATTTACAAGAATGATCACCTTGTGAATAAATCTGTTGGCTTTCGGTTCAACTTGGGAAAGGGAACCAAAAGGATTAAAGGTAAAAATAAAATAGGAATTAGAAGACCCTTGAACCCATTGGTGAGAGGATAGAAGTTGTTGTTGAGGATAGGGATATACCTTTCAATCCTGTTTAGTAGAAATACAAGTGGGCATAATCGTCGTTTCATATTTCTCCTACTGACCATAGGTGATATGGGCTTTAGGGTTCATGAGATAGTTCTTGTATTCTCAGAAGAGTGGTAATGAATGGGATCGTAACTTGCAACTAGAAATCATAGGATCTTGAAAACTCAACTTGAAGAAAAAGTGTCATTTCTATAGATTTTTATCATCATCAGAAGTAAAACCAAGTTTGCAACAACTTTAGTTAATTTTATACTTAAAGTTTTTAGTAGTTTAATTATCTAAGCCATTCCCCATTTAAACTATTTGATAGAATAGCGAAATAAAGAAATAACCTTAAATGATTGAACTGACAAGTCTTTGGGGGATCGATAATCGGGACTTCCACTCCTATATTACTTGATGACCATGTGCACTTGCATACGCTTGGGCGACATCAAGATTTTGGCACCATTTCCAGGGACTTGAATATTGTTTGATCGTGTTTAGGTTAGAATTTTATTCCACTATCTGTATTTTACATTTATTTCTTATTTTTGTGAAGTTTACGGGGTTGTGTGCTCAGTGTATGCCAAGTACAAGAAGTCAAGAATCACTTTTGGATTCTTCTGATCCTAAAACTGAGAGAACCTTTCGAAGGTTAATCCTAGAGAATAACAAGAAGGCATAGGGATATAACTAGGAGAGGGTTCCAGTGTTGAATTTTGCTAGGCCGAACTTGGAGAACGCTTCTAAAGTTATCTTCAAGCCAGCCGTCACTGTAAACTTCAAGTTTAAGGAAGAGACTGTGCGGTTGGTCCAAAACACTTGCCAATATCAGGGTAAGCTGTATGAGACCCCCACAGGCATCTGATTACGTTCGTGGAGTTGAGTGAGAATTTTCAATATCAGAACGTGTCAGATGAATATGTTAAACTGACATTGTTTCCATTCTCGTTGATTAGTGAAGCCAAGGAGGGGCTCCAAAATGAGCCAATAGGTTCCATCACCATGTGGGAGGCTCTTTCCAACAAATTCATCAACAAGTTTTTCTCTTCGAGGAGAACAAAGGAGTTGGGAGGGCAGCTCTCCAGGTTTATGCAGAAAGATGGTGAAACCTTAGCTCAGGCGTGGGAATGTTGCAAGGTCTATTTGAGAGATTGTTTGCACCACATGCAGCCTAAGGAGATACTTAGGCATAAATTTATAGAGGGTTTAAAGCCTGAGTCAAAGATCTTGCTTGAAGCTACCGCACAAGGATAGATCTTGTCCTAGAGCTATGATGATATAGAGGCTCTTTTAAACCTCATGTCAGTGGGGAGTTAGGATTATCAGGACTACGGTAAAGGATTCATAGTGGCTAAGGTTCCAGGGAAGATTGAGGTTGATGGTGTTGTAGAAATCAGAGTAGACATTAGCTAGCTGGTGAATGTGATTAGCAAGCGTATGACCACACCAACAGGAAGCCAAGTACAGCAGGTACATCGGTTCAGACTCCACCACCATCATGTGAAGCATATGGAGAAGGCCACACATATTCAGGTTGTTTACTAAATCCCAAATCTATATATTTCGTGGGATAATAAGGTCATGGTGGTTTTTTTTTATAGGTAATAGCTATAACTAGGGGTACCAAAATGTATCCAATCCCTCATGGGGATGGAATTAGAACTTCCAAAGGCCTCAGAATAATTATCCAAGGCCTTAGGGACAACAACCAAATAGTTCTCTTAAGGAGACAATGAAGTAGTGGATGGTTCAGCAAACTCAGGTGGTTAATGAGATGCAAAAGTCCATCCATAAGATTGAGAGATAGATGTAGCAATTGGCCTTGCAGCAGACTAACAGACCATAGGGGGAACTTTCGAGTAACACCGAGAAGAACCCCAAGGAAAATGTGAGTGCAATCTCTTTGCGTAGTGGTAAAGAGCTAGATGAGCTGATCCCAAGAGAAAAGAAAGTTGATAATGAGCAAGTTGTGAAGTACAAGAGTGAGGTCGGTGAGTCAAGAAACTCACAACCAAAAGTTATAGTAGCTAGACCACCGCCCTCATTTCCACAAAGGTTTAAGAAGTAGAAGGAGTACTCAGCCTGCTAGGAATTTTTTAATGTGTTGAAATAGGTACATGTTAACTTACCATTTGGAGCTTTTGTAGGAAGTTCTGAAGTATGAAAAGTTCATGAAGAACATTATGGCTAACAAGAGGAGGTTAACTGAGTTCTAAACTGTGGCTCTCAAGGAGGAGTGCAGTTTTAGGGTTCAAAATAAAATTCCTAAAAAGCTGAAGGACCCCGGGAGCTTCACCCTTCTAGTGGTGATTGGAAATAAGGAAGTAGGTTCTGCATTGTGTCACTTGGGTGCAAGCATTAATTTGACGCTTGCATCCCTATTCATAACTTTGGGTTTAGGTGAATCACATCCTACCACAGTGACTTTATAGCTTGTAGACCGATCTCTTGCCTATCCTGATGAAATAATAGAGGATGTCTTGATAAAAGTGGGACCTTTCATCCTATCAGTGGGCTTTATAATCCTAGAATACGAAGCAGATACAACATTTCCCCTCATTTTGGGGAGAGGATTTTTAGCCACCGGTGACGCTGTCATACAAGTAAAGTAAGGCAAAATATTTATGAGGGCGGATGGTCAGGAGCTAGTTTTCGAGGTGTTTAGAGCATCAAGGATGCCTCCTCACTATGAGGACTTCCCAGTTAAGCTGGCGGTAGAGCTTGAAGGGTTCAATCAGTTAGTTGAGCAACGTGTGCTGCATGAGAGTTTATTAGATTATCAGTTTGGTCAATGTTTCACTTGAATATAGGAGTGAAAGTGACCTTAGCCATGCCACAATATTAAATCAGGTGCTGCATGGGAGTCAACCCATGAAGGTTGTTCCACGACTATAACTAAGGCGCTTGGTGGAAGGCAACCCATCTTTCTAATATTTTGTACATTTCTTCTTTGTTTTATAGAGACGAACAGAGCTTTGGAGGCAAAAAAAGCTGAAAAAATGAGCTGAAAAAGTTTAAGTCTAAGGTGACATACCTAGCATGGGGCACCAGGTGTTAAAGTCCAGAAAAAAATCTGTCAGGTTGGCGCTAGCCAGCCCCAGGTCCCCAAGGAAAATTTTTCTATGTATGTGGGGCTATGGAGGGGGCGGTGTGCTAGGGGTGTTATGGCCGAAAATTCTTTGGTCAAATAGGTCAATGTTGACCCAAAGACCTTAAGATTACAAAACACACATGACCCACACCTTTATTTAAAGTTCCCATTCAATACTTTTTCATTAAAAAGTTGAAAAATAAAAATCCAAAAGTTCTCTCTCCTCTCCCTCACTAACTCATAACTCCCTTCTCCTTTCCCCTCCATTGTTGTCTTCTCCAAGGTTTTGTGAAGTTCCTCTCTCCAACTCAAGTAAGCATTTCTATTCTCTCTTTCTTAGGTAATGTTAAAAGCATGCTCCCACTCCCTTCTTCCCCAAGAGTAAAGATCCATTGTTAGTGAAAAGCCTAAGTTTCATATTGTAGGTTTCATGAGCTTTAATTTCTTCAGTACTTCCATGATAATGTGTTATCCTTGTTGGGTTAAATTATTTTTGGTTGAATATAGTGATTTGAAGTTGTGTGAATGAATGGGGATGGTGAATTGAAATTCATGAATTTGGTGGGCAGATGCATTGATGGAAGAGAGAAAGTACATAGTTTTTAAATATTTGATTAGGAAGAATCTTGAGTTGTTGACAATTTATGTTAATTCATTATGAATGATAGTAAATTGGTTTTTGGTTGTTGAATGAATTGAATGTATCTACTTTCATGTATGAGTTACTTGAATTATGAATTGAAGGAGGAAAGTAAGAGGGATGGCCAATGTAAAGCGTTCTTGAAAAGCTAAAAGTTAGGGGCGAGTTGGAAAGTAATTTCATGAACTTGGTTGTACTGTAGAGTTAGTGAGTGAATTAGGATTGTTGATATTGGATGATGATGAGGGAAGTCTTGAGTATCCTATGGGACAAAGTCTCACCAATATGCTAGTGAATTAAGTGTGGGGTCAATTTTGCACCTTTAACACTTAATTAGTTAGCCTTGTTATTCACGAACTAATCTTGTAAAGTTCTTAATTTTTGATTGGCAGGTGTCATGGCATCGAAGGGAAAGGTAGTGGTGATATCTAACCCAAGCCTCAAGAGGCTCCTAAAGGGCACAAAAGGAGCATCAGCATCTAAGGCTAGCCCTGCTAGACGGTTTGGAGCAAAGTTTGTAGAGCCTCAAGGACTTACATGGTTCAGCACACAAAAGGAGGCCAAGTATGCTCCTGAAAATTGGATTGATGAGGGCCTCCTTGCCCTCATCAAAGACACGGTCTATGAGTTGGGAGTTGGATACATCTTTGCTAAGACGGAGGACTGCAACCTCACATTGGTGAGGGAGTTCTATGAAAACTGGGACACATCATTTGGAGAAAGCACCAAAGTGAAGATAAGGGGTCAGATGGTGCAGTTCACTTAAGAGATTCAATGCTTTTCGTGGAACACCTGAGAAAGACCCTTCAGAGTACTTTATCTTGCTCGAGAAGCCTTATATCATGATATCATCAGAATCTATGTGGAGAGAACTGATTCTCCAGTTGGGCAAGGGACCATAAGGGCACTCACTCCACACTTGCCTTCTCCTACTTGAACAAGGAGGCAAAAGTTTGGGTGAAGTTAGTTTATGCCGTGTTTCTCTCTGGGACACACATGTCGGACGTCACTAGAGAGAGCGTTGTGATGGTATACATGCTTATGAAAGGGATACCAGTCAACTTTGGTGTAGTTCTTAAGGATAATATGAGGAGATCGAGGGACAAATACAGATGGAAATATTCCTATGGCAATCTCTTGACCTAGTTTTTGTAAGAGGCAAGCATTAAGGAGGAGGAGCAAACCTCTACCCCTAGCAAGGCACTTGGCAGGCTAGATAATGGATGTTACGAAGGAGAAGGAGATCATCACTTCCACAGCTCCACTCCTCACTATAGCTGATCATCAGGCTCGTGATGAACACTGGCAAGGTCGCATATTTGGGATGCTAGATTTGCAGCTGAGGTTAGGAGCTTGACTTGCAACAGAAGAGGAGATGTTAGCCCTTGAGGAGAGGTACCCACTCATGGAGAGTGCTATGTTGATGTGCCATGTGGGCCCAGCCTTTGAGGAGTCTTTGGATGATAATGAGGCCACGATGCTGACTGACGGAGTTTTTTACAACTTAGACATGGATAAGGAGGATGATACAACTACGATCCCCATACAGGTTGATGGCGAGGATGATGAGGATGAGGATCAGGATTACAATCCTAATGATGATGATGATTGTTGTTAGCAGCCCATAAAGTTCTTTCTCTCTACCTACTTGTTATATTTGCTTGTGCACTATTTAAGCGTGGGGTAGAGGAAAGAATTCTTGTTTATTCTATCTTTGCTAAATTTGTAGCTGTAGCATGAGTTGTCAGTCCCCGCGGTAGTAGCTCTATGATTTGTTAGGCCTGGTTTATAATAGCTAATATTGTTGATGATGACTGGATGATGCCTTGTGATATAGTGACTATAGTTCGTCTTGAGTAGTATGTTGGTTGCTTTATTTTAGAGTCAATTCTTTTTTATTTTTGTCGTCTTAGAATAGTGATCCTT
Organism: Datura wrightii; assembly: GCA_035772735.1. Taxonomy (NCBI): domain Eukaryota; kingdom Viridiplantae; phylum Streptophyta; class Magnoliopsida; order Solanales; family Solanaceae; genus Datura; species Datura wrightii. The sequence continues at coordinate 69,314,718 of JASDFA010000010.1, read as the reverse complement.
CCCTATGATACATGGATGACGATTGTCTTAAGGGAAATTAGTCATATTTTTTTATTTTTTAGGATTGAGTCGTAAATTATTCACTTGTGTGCTTGTTGACATTCTTCTTAGCAGCTACGCTAGAGTCAGTAAAGTGGTCATCTTGAGTGCATAAGTGAGGAATCCATGAGAGACACACATATCTCTTTAATTTGACTCAAGATGATTTTAAGGGCTTAATAATGAAAAACATCATTCAATATAATTGTGTGAATGTGTAGTTGTAGGAAACAAACTATATTCTTGATTGCCATGAGAGGTGTGCTAAATTGTCTTGTTTGTACATATAGTGGTATCTAGAACTTGCCTTAGTGTATGTAGGATAGCTAGCTATTAGGGAGTTAGGAAATGATCAAGGCATTTCTTTGAAAGAGCCATAATTTTCCATGTTTGTTTAACCTTCCTGACACATTCTCCCTAGTTAACCCCTTTTGGGCATAAGCCTTATTCTTTCTTAGCTATGAAAGTAGCTTAATCCCTCTTTTCGTGAGACCATAGACTTATTGGTCCAAAGTAGTCTTAGGCACTTTGAGACTTGAAAGTTAAGGTCCACCGAAGTATAATGTTAAGGGAAAAGAAAAAATTGTGGTACGAGGAGAAAAATACGAAGAAGGGGTGTTGATCCCGCAAGTGTACAAGTCGTACAAGTAATATAGTGGCCCTTTTTAAGAGCCGGATGTCGAACCCACAGGGACTGGACCAATTCAGATAATTATAAAGTTCAAGTGTGATATTAACTTTCACAAGTGTTGATTAAAGACTTTTTTCGATAAAGTTTAATTAAGTCTAGGGGTGGTCACCGAAATACTCTGAAATCAGTCAAGGAGCAACTAGAATTAAAGCTTGATAATCATGCAATACTACACTTTGTAATGGTTTAAGTGTGAAACTATCAATTGTTATCTCACATAATTACAATTGCATGTTCATGGTCTTTCGAGCCTCTAAACACGACAAACTAGCCTCAAAACTACATCATTGAGCGGGGATGTGACATTCTAGTTCGTGGGCAATTCAATTATGTGGATGTGGTGTACGGGGTTTATACTCTTGATTAGGGACTTTCATACCTCTAATCATTTAACCGAACTTAGCTTCACAACTACTTCTACAAGTGGTGATGTGATAATTCTAAGTTGGTGTCTAGCTCATCCCATTTTAGTAACCAAACAAGGCAAATTAGGTATAATTTCTTATCCTAACCGCGAAATATATTGTAATATACAAACTTGCTCCCTACATTCTTTGTTCTTGCCTAGGTTTACTTTCTCAAGCTTTTACCTAGGTGTAACGTGTGTGTTTTCATGGTGATCAATCATAAAAACAACCATAATTAAGAATGTAAGACAAAACAACAATTAATAACTTAAAACCAAAACAAAATCATGTATTCACAATCATACCTTGTGGCTTCAACCCTAGAGAAAGGGTTCTAGCCACTCATGTTCGTATAATTAAAAGAAAACATAGTTAAAGTAACATACTTACAAGAATAGGTAGAAGAGAAGTTGAAATTGATGAACCCTAGGTGAGTTCTCCCACTTCTCCCTTCACTCCTTGGCAGTTTTTCAGAATTGAATCGGGACTGAATGTTTTTAGGAGCTAAGGGACCTATTTATAGTAAATGAGAATTGTACAAAATTATGCCCGGCATGAAATAGCTCCGTGTCACGGAGGTTATCGCGTCAATATGCCTCCGTGACACAGAGGCATCGCGTAGGCACACTGGAAAATCAAACAGCCCGCAAACAGCCCCCTACCACATTTGGCAGCGTGTCACGCTGCTTGTGCAGCACGCTGGGGGCCGTAACATGTTGCTGGTCGTGCAGCCTGCCTACCTGGCACATTGCCAACGTGCAGGTAGGCTGTTTCGCGTGTCCTCCTAGCTGACGTTCGCGTTTTACTTCCGATTCCATGCCTCCACTTCACCAACTCATAGATTAGTTCCTAAAAATCATTTTAAACCTACAAAAACAAGAACTAGTCATGTTGGTTAGTATATATATTCACATTTACATAAACATACATGAGAATGCATATAATTAAGTCGATAAACAAGACAAAACTACGTTATAAAGAACCACTCGGGCATGCTATTTTGCCCGAGATCACCTACCCCACACTTGAAGCCTTATTCGTCCTCGAACAACCCTTTTACAACTCATGTAAATGAAGACTCCCACATAGTTAATTTAACAAGATAATTCAAGCTACGGATATAATGATTATTTAAGATAGCAATTTAAAAATAGAGCATGCACGATTTAATCAATGAAATGATATACAACTAAATTAAGACTTCCTAACCTCAAGAATCGACTCTCAATCTTAGCAAACTCATGCAAATCAACCGATCAATAAATCCTACATGAATGTTATCTTTCATTAAACATGTGCCCTCACAAAAAGAGAGTTACCCATTCTTACTCTCAAGTTTTTAAAACACAACATGTATGGGTATATGAATAGAATTACGCCCACTCTCTAGAAGAATTCACATGCATCGTGTAGTGAACCATAAGCTTGCCTTTAGTGTTTTACTCCACTAATTTAAGGATGTATGAACGTAAGATCAAGTCGGACTTAATGGGTTGTAATGTACGCTAAGGGACGGGTAGGTACTATTCTGGCCAATAATAGTGGCTATCTTCCCCAAGCGCTTTTATTAACTTCCACCTTCATTAAGGACATCTCTTCTCTTACTTCACCCTTATTCTTTTCACTCTTGAATTTTCTTTTCTTGTTCCTATTTCTGTAAGCACACTTAGATTATTAATAAGAGTACTTACACAACTTTTTCATTCATTTACTTCCTTACTCCCTACCAATAATCAAGCATTTTCAAACAAGTGCACCCCTGACCTTTCTCAACTTTTACAACTGCTAGTTTTCCTTCTTTTCCATGCTTCTCACTCCTTCACTCTTTTAGATTTTTCCCTTAAGTGCCTAGGAGTTTTTGATCGAATTCAAGGATAATGAAAGAAAAAGGATTTAGCTTATGTTGTGGCTATCAAAGAATAGGCTTAAGGCTCAATGGGGCTAACTAGGATTCAATATTCAAGGTAGGTAAAGTGAGGGATAAAAATTAGGTTCATTCGAAGAAATGCCTAAATCATCTCCTACAGTCCACATCCTTCATTTCATTTTATATACACACTACGCAAGTTCTAGACATTCCATAATAGCACGGAATAATCAAAAAACATACACTCACAACACATGCTCAATTCAAGACACATTTAGCAGACTCTTAACTCAGCTAATCACAAGAATTCAAAATTAAGCTTCAATAACATCGAGTCAAATTCAAGAGCCTAAGTGTCTCAACCAAAGTTATACACTTCTTACATGCTTCAACACTAACCACACTTGTATCTTACAATCATGTATAACACATAATAAGACTGTCGTCATCCATCCATCATCAGAAATAGTCTCTAACTATGACTAAAAACATTATATACTGACAAACAAAGTTTTTTTAGTCTTCAGTTCGAAGACCCTCCGTCGGAAAAGAACCGAAAAGAAAAACCAACGGGTGTTGAAGTTGTGCTTAATTCAAAATTTTTTTTCCAATATGTATCAAGAACTACTTTCACCAAACATCATTAAGCACAACTTTTTTTTTAATGTTTCTCACCCCACACTTGAATCATGCTATGTCCCCATAGCATCAAATTACAATTAAACAGGATGAGAAATACTCACTGAGGCCTCTAGGCCTAGCTAATAGCATGTTTTTCTTCAAATTTTGCACTATTGGGTGTTTGACCCCACACTTTTCCTCTTCCATGCTTGTTAGCTTCCTCCTCCACAGGTACTCAGACTTCCCCTCCATCAGTGCTTAACTTTCCACCAAAAAACAACACAAGTTAACAATAAACAAAATCAACACAAACAACAATTACAAATTGTACCTGTGGTACCCTTGGGTTGCCTCCCAAGCAGCGCCTAATTTTACGTCGCAGCACGACGTATCAAGTTTCACCACTTTTTCCTCCACCTTGAGGATATGAATCTCACCCCCAATTTCTTCTTTAGTTTCCTCTTATGCTCCAGGGGTTGTAGTGAAAAAATGAAAGAACCAAGCAGTAGATGTCTCCTTTTGCCCTTATTGACCCTTAAGTAAGCGAAGTCATTTTTTCTATCCAAGTCAGAAAATTTAGGAATATACGGGGCTTGGTCCTCCTCTAGACATTTCTCTATAAGCTTGGAAGACTCTATTTCTAGGTTGTCAACCAAACTTAATGTTGAAAAATGCTTCAAGTGGGGTACAATACACCTCAACTCTGAAGCTGAATTATGCTTGACCTCCTTACTTGTATACACCTTCTCCACATCAACATGTATCTCTCCATTAATGTCAAATGGGGGATACTCTATCTCTTCTTCGATGAATGGATTTTCCATATGTGTGAGACCATCACGGGGACTCTCAAAAGCTTCTAATTGTTGAGCTTCTTCCAAGAACTCACCCTTTTCTTCTCCTTGTAATCCCTCTTGAGTATTGCATAAAGCCGTTACTTGCAAATCAGCGCAAGCTTCAGCCTCAACCATCATCTTCGTGATCTTGGCGCTTATCATTTTTAAGGCCTCTCCATTTTACTTAGTCTGAATTCCTAATACTTTCATCTACTCCATCATTGCTTCTGTCTGCTCAAGGACCTATTTCAACATGTTTTCTATTTGAGCTTGGTGTTCCAAGTACTCATTTTCATCATTCCTGTACTCATCAAAAACAACAGAAGGATCATAGTAGGGACTTGAGCGAGGGGAGTATGCATCCAGACAGCCATCCCAATGGCTATCTTGACCACCACATATTTTGTAAGTGTTATAGTTTTGCCATAAGTGGGGTTCTCCACAATTCAGACAGGACTCACCAAAATGTGAGTATCCACCATTCAACCCATTTGTGTTCCATGATGTCATGTCAAGAAGGGTATCAAACTAAAAACTAAAAATAAAATAAATTTAAAACTAATTATTTTTTTTTCAACACTTAAGGAAATTTTAAATCACACAAAAACAGAAAAATTTACTAAACTTCACTGAGTCCCCGACAACGGCTCCAAAACTTGGTGTCCCGCAAGTGTACGGGTCGTACAAGTAATATAGTGGCCCTTTTTAAGAGTCGGGTGTCGAACCCATAGGGACTGGACCAATTCAGCTAATTATCAAGTTCAAGTGTGATATTAACTTTCGCAAGTGTTGCTTAAAGACTTTTTCCGATAAAGTTTAATTAAGTCTAGGGGTGGTCACCGAAATATTCTGAAATCAGTCAAGGAGCAACTAGAGTTAAAGCCTGATAATCATGCGATACTACGCTTTGTAATGGTTTAAATATGAAACTATCAATTGTCGTCTCACATAATTATAATTGCATGTTCATGGTTTTTCGAGCCTCTAAACACAACAAACTAGCCTCACAACTACATCGTTGAGCGGGGATGTGACATTCTAGTTCGTGGGAAATTCAATTACGTGGATGTGGTGTACGGGGTTTATGCTCTTGATTAGGGACTTTCGTACCTCTAATCATTTAACCAAACTTAGCTTCACAACTACTTCTACAAGTGGTGATGTGATAATTCTAAGTTGGTGTCTAACTCTTCCCGTTTTAGTAACCAAGCAAGGAAAATTAGGTATAATTTCTTATCCTAACCGCGAATTATATCGTAATATACAAACTTGCTCCCTACATTCTTTGTTCTTGCCTAGGTTTACTTTCTCAAGCTTTTACCTAGGAGTAACGTGTGTGTTTTCATGGTGATCAATCATAAAAACAACCATAATTAAGAATGTAAGACAAAACAACAATTAATAACATAAAACCAAAACAAACTCATGTATTCACAATCATACCTTGTGGCTTCAACCCTAGAGGAAGGGTTCTAGCCACTCATGTTCGTATAATTAAAAGAAAACATAGTTAAAGTAACATACTTACAAGAATAGGTAGAAGAGAAGATGAAATTGATGAACCCTAGGTGAGTTCTCCCACTTCTCCCTTCACTCCTTGGCAGTTTTTCAGAATTGAATTGTGACTAAATGTTTTTAGGAGATAAGGGACCTATTTATAGTAAATGAGAATTGTACAAAATTATGCCCGACATGAAATAGCTCTGTGTCACGGAGGTTATCGCGCCAATATGCCTCCGTGACATGGAGGCATCGCGTAGGCACACTGGAAAATCAAAACAGCCTGCAAATAGCCCCCTACCGCATTTGGCAGTGTGTCACAGCGAGCTGGGGGCTGTGACACGTTGCTGGTCGCGAAGCCTGCCTTCTGTGGCTCATTGCCAACGCACAGGTGGGCTGTTTCGCGTGTCCTCCTAGCCAACGTTCGCGTTTACTTCTGATTCCGTGCCTCCACTTCACCAACTCATAGATTAGTTCCTAAAAATCATTTTACACCTACAAAAACAAGAACTAATCATGTTGGTTAGTATATATATTCACATTTACATAAAAATACATGAGAATGCATATAATTTAGTCGATAAACAAGCCTAAACTAAGTTATAAAGCATCACTCGGGCATGCTATTTTCCTCGAGATCAAGGGGTACCCACAAAATTGTGTTGTTTACTTGCTGCTAGAACAATGAAAGAGAGAGATTTAATTACAAAATTCTTATTGATTCTATAAGCAGATATGACATGACTCGAACATAAGCCTAGATCGAGACAAAGAACCTAGAACCATTAATAGCTCCAAGCCGACCCATGACATGAACATGATAACTAACTCAACATAATCAAGGCGGAAAGAAGCTGAATTTTGAAATAACGGAAGTATGAATATAAAACATTTGAACAACGAAAATACATAACACTGAATCCGAAACTAAATACAACACTGTGTCTAAAAAGCCTCTACATACTGACGAGTTGATGGGATAATACCCAAACTAGCTTACTAACAGTCTGAAACTAAAAATAGCAACAACACAACTAATTGAAGGTCCTTGAAGGATGAGGACTCACCAACAACTGACTGAACTGAACTTTGATGACCGGCTAGCGGAGAGACTTACCCTAAACGTCTGAGCCTGTATCATAAAATGATACAACATACAGTATGTGGTTAGTACTTGGAATGTACTGAGTATGCAAGGTAAATAAAATGGGCCAATCAAAATACATAAGAGATCATAAGAGTAGGACGGTTCATAACATGCAATGATAGTCATAACATAAACATGAGGCTCAAGATTTTCCGAACTATTCATAATTATAATCATAAGAAAAACCTTGTAAGAACATAACTTGAGCCAAAGTGTAGTAAACATGAAAATGCATAAATCATAAGGAACAATGGAAGGACGCATCTTAACCAACACAATCATGATAGATCTCGCTCAAGTGGGCAGAGCTGTCCCGGGCTTGCCAGGACAAGGACGTTCGTGGCATGATATCACTAATAAGGACCCACCTAGAGTACATGAGCATAAACCTACGTTTGCACGTAGTTTTGAGACTACGGAGTTTACCTGAACGCTGGGCCTACTTAGTGGTAGGCACAGCTCACAAAAATATAAACATGAAGTATTATATAGTAATCATGAAGTAATACATGAAGTTCATGGCTAGATAAATCATAACATACTTGATCATACTTCAAATACATGATTAGCCATGAATTAGGGCCCGTGAGTCTGCCAAAATCATAAACTCATAAATCATGAAGAATATACATGCTTGAGAAAAACACTATACTTGAAATTCATAAATTCATGAAGATTACTTGAAGGAAATCATAAGATAAATCATATAATAAGATTACTTGAAGGAAAATCACTATACTTGAAATTCATAAGATTACTTGCATAGTTGGGCATAAATTGGTTAAAATTAAAAACCATGAATTAATAATAAAAATAGGTATAAAATCTTCCCATAGATCTTAAACCATGATTTGAAACATGAAGGGAATTGACCCATAGATAAATCATAGAGAATTTTATAAAAATTAGGAATAAGCCCTATAAGATCATGAACTTGATGTAGAACTTAAATTCATGGAATTAAAGAAAATTTTGAGCATGAGAGTGAAAAGAACTCTCATTCATAGCACTACATACTTGGTAAATCTGATTCCACACTCTTCCTTGAAAGCCCAAGAGAATTGGAGGGTTTCAAGCTTGATCTTCAACGAGAAACTTCTACTCTTGCTTATACGGGAGTTGAATGAATTAATATAGGTTAAACCCTCTTAAAATCCTCCTAACAGAGCTTAAAATAACATAGTTTAGGACTTATAGGCTTAGGAATTAAAAAAATGCCCTTAATGAAAAATCTCAAAAATGGGGACTGCAGTCATCATAACTCTCACCACGAGTCGGACCATGAAGTAACAACTCGTGGTTATCTCTAGTGGTCACCACTTCTCCTCCCTGCAACATTTCTAAATATAAACACGATTTCATATCACGACTCATGGTATCCTACCATGAGTCGTACTATCAGTCGTGACATCAATCCCTCTTCACCTGCCAATTGCTAACCACGACTTTTGTCATGACTCGTTGTTACTTACTATGAGTCATACCATGATCTGTGACATCATATCCCAACACCATAATAAATTTGTCATGACTCCTAACCACAGTCATACCAACACATCATGACTCATGGTCTGGCACCAAGCTTCAAATTCCCACCAGGATTGAGACCACGACCCGTAACTCCTCATCACGACTCGCACCACGAGTCATTCAAGTACAAAAATGCAGATTTTCTGCAGAACTCATTTCTAACTCTCTCGTCTATTTCTTAGGATCTTTTGGGGTATTACAAGACACTAGCAGTCAAGTAGTGAAAAAGGGGCTTGAGAAGAAAAGAAAAAGGATGAGTTAGCTGAAGGGTGAACAAATAAAAAAAGAGGTGGTGGACAAGATAAATGATAAATGTCTTGAAAGTTCTTAGGGTAGTAGTCACTATTAAAGAAATATCACTCCTACAGTCCTTTAGCTGACATTACAACCGAGAAAAGTCCTTGTGATCCGAATCTCTTGGAACAACCAAGTGGTCTAAATGTACATGAACGACAAGCTTATGGTATGTGACATATGTGCATTACATAATTTGTGAGTGTAAGGGTTCCTTGCTTTCTATGTTCCATGTTTTTGCATTGATAATCCAAGAGAGGAACATCACTAAAAATGAGGAGCATATGATGTCTAAGTCGGTGTACTATCTGTTGCATATTTCATGCTTGATCATGTTGGACTTGTTTTGAAAAAAAATGAGTCAATTTTTAGAGGTTGTGTAGTCTTGATTGTGAGAACTCCAGTTGTCTTGGTGAAAATTGATGTATCTTGATGAACCACTTAATTTTATGCTCTATGCTAGCTGTTTGAGTATGAATTGATAGATGTACCAAGTGTGGTGGTAAAAGTTGAGTTTATGTATGTAACTAAGGATTGTTCGAGGACGAACAATGCTTTAAGTGTGGAGTGGTGATGTTGGGCATATTTCTATGCCCATTTTCCATATTTTTGCCCATCTTTTACCTTGTTTTGAGTTCATAATCCTTTGAAAATGTATAAATTCATGTGTTTGGTAAGCTAAAAAATGATTTTAGTTGTTTTGAGTAGGAAACCAAGGAAAAAGGACCAAATTGGCCCAAGGTGTGAAGATTTAAGAGTGTGAGAAGAAAGACTTGGGCTATGGCTGGCATTGGGCACGAAGTCCCAAACTTCAGAAAAATGGTGCACCAAAGCTGGGGCTATGGCTGGCACCGGGCACTAGGTCCAAAACTTTAGAAGATAATTCATTAAATTCCTTGGGGAGATGGAGGTGTAGAGCTCTAGAAGAATCCCAGACTTGGAGAAATTTCCCAAAATTCTAGTGCTATGGATGGGGCTGGGCACTGAAGAGGTTCTAGAGCCAAGAAATTTGACTATCACTCAAGGACTATGAGTGGTTGTCATGCCTCGAGATTACACCCTGGACGGGATACGGTACTTGGAGTCACAAGTAACCCTAAGTCAACCCCTAGTCTATCATACACTGGAATTCTGAGTAAACATCTAAATGTAGCGGAAGCTTTAAAGTAAACTATAAAACTTTTATGAAAGTAGAGCTGAATCATACATTTTAAAAGCATTTGAACCAAACTACAAGTCTGAAAAATCAAGTATGTGTCTGAAAGCCAACTACAACAGATGAGTTGCTGGGATAGGCCCCCAGCTAACTCCAAGTATAAATAGAGGAAAATAGAACTGGATTAAATGATCTTCGTCCTCGAAGGATGAGGGCTCACCACTGCTACTGTTGAAATCACTTAAAAGGATCTACTAATGGCGCTGAGACTGAGAATCTGCGGCTGTATCATCAAATGATACATCATGAAAAGTATTCATCAGTACTTTGAATGTACTGAGTAAGCACGAGAAAACATAATACTGTATATAAATAACTGAACTGAATGAAATGCAATGACTATTGATACACTGGTCTAAAATAACTGAAATATACTGGGATGGTCGAGATGACCATGTCTAATGGTCAAAGACATGCCCTATATCTGAGATTTCTGAGTCTGAAATACTATGCTAAATTGAGAAAACTAAAACTGAGCTGACTAATATGAGACTAAATTGAGCTGACTAGTGGGATAATCTATAACCGACATATAACCACGTGAGCTAGACGTGGAGTCCAATGTATACACCCCATTGGTAGGACTCAGGGGGCATATATACCTTGCTAGAGTATAAAGGCATGAACTAGGTGATCACAAATCTGGGGCCATGAGGCCAATAAAACAATAACCTACAGTGGCAACGTAGTTCTAGGAACCTGGGTGCGCTGGAACCTTAGTCCACTCGATGCTAAGTCCTGATCCCATTGGATATTTCTAGACTGACTACTAAGCTTATAGTTCGAAACTGGGGCCTAAGAATAGTCAGGAATACCAATCTGGAAGCACCCTAAGAGTCTTATCAGATCGGATTCTGTAACTAGGTTCCGAGACTGGTGAAAGCTGTTTATCTAGAAGCTTTGTAACCGTCTAAAGAACAAACTGTAATTCTAAAACTGAGGTCCTAGGGCTAGTCAGAGCTACTTATTTGAAAGTTTTATGACCACCTAACAAACCACAAAACTGATACTGAGTTTTATTTTGATAACTAGGAGGCACAACTAACACCTCAAGAATTTCTGTAGTCAAACTGACCAATTGATATTTCTGACTGACATTGAGTATTCAAAGATTTTGACTGAAACTAGGCTAACATGCATCTAACTAAGAATTCAACATATACAAATAATATTGGAATCCACAACACTAATAGAATGAGGAAAATTTCAAGGTTTAATCACTATAGAAAGATTCTAGTCTTTTCTACTCTCAAGGACTAGGGCTAAATTTACTGTACAGGGATAAGCATCAATACTGTCACAAAATGGTGGAAAATATCTATAATTATTATGAAACAATATACCACACAAATTAAATGAAGCATGACTAAGAATTTCTTAACATTTGATAATCTGCAAGGCTAGAACTGATAAAGAAAATAGGGGGAATTTTGGGGACACAAGGGAAGAACTATTCCCTTGTTGAATTTCCACATACCTGGTGCAGAGCCCGAAGTATTTCCTTGAGAAATCGAGGAGAAATGGATTGCCCTAGTTCTTCCTCTGAAATGCTCTGAGAGGAATTCTACGTTGTTTTCTAAAATTCTGAATGGGGAAAATAAGGAAAGAAACCATTTAACCCCTCTAGTAGTCTGAAAATATACTTAAAAAGACGTAGTTTAGAGTCTAGGAGGCAAGGAAATTACTTAAAAACTGTTGAAAAACTCATAGGAGAAACTGATCGATAGTCCCCATGGGGGACCTAATGGGTCGTGGCGAGTGACCACGACTCATGGTACCAGTCGTCAAGTGCACTGCCTGATTTCTCTCTGCAGGTCACCATGAGGGGCCCAATAGGTCGTGGTTGGTGACCACAACTCATGGTAACTTCTCATGGTCTCCACTGCCCAAAATTCCTTGGAGTCAGCATGGGAAACACCACGACTCGTGGTGCTCCAAATGAGTCGTGGCGAGAACTCGTTGGGTACACTACCTAAATTTTCCGACTTTCAATCCATCACTGACCACAGATCACCCCATGACTCATGGTGTTGACCACGAATCATGGTCATACCCATGGTCACCCATTTTTCCAAATTTCTAGTCAAGTTTCAGGTCCTCACCATGAGTCACTTAACGACTCATGGTCACCTCCCACGGGTCACAGAATGACTCATTCTGTGACCTGGTGTAGATTTTCTAGTTTTTCTCTATTTTAAGTCTTGGGTGTAGTCTTTGAGTTTCTGGGGCATTATAGTGGTGTAGGGCGCCCGAATGATCCAGAGGTGTTAAAATTTGGCTAACTCCTTGGCACTATGGATGGGGCTAGGCGCCTGGAGCTAAACTTTAGAGGAAACTTGAGCCCAACTTTGGGCTATAGAGGGGGTAGCACACCGACCCATTTCAGGATGAAATTTGCTAATTTTAAAGCCAAGTACTTGAGGGCAGAAGCGTTATTTGAAGGCTCAACTATAAATATAGCCTCTAGGTCATTTGTTAGGAATCTTTGGATCACTTTTACATTACATATCTAATTTGTTAAGAGTTGTAATACAGCTTGGAAGGAGAGACATGTTTCTACTTAGGTTTCTTCTCTTCTTTATTGTTTTACTTTGGATGATGATGATTAATTCTTTGTTTTTCCACTTGTATATGGTGGCTAAATGTTATACCTCGAGAATTCAAGAATCGGACCCGGAAGTGAATCGGAGAAAAACTAAAAAATATTGCAGCAGTTGCAGAACGAGTCACCGAACGACTCGTGAGGAGACCCTATGTGTAGTCAGGTGACTCTTGGGAAGGCTTGGAAGGATGAGGGACTCAAGGTCCCCACAGGCGATGTAAAGACTCATAGACAGACACCACGAGTCATCATGTCAGTAGTGGGGAGGTTCTAGAGGAAGATTGGAAAATTTATCCAGTGCACTTGACGGGAAGTGGCAACGAGTCGTGGCTGCTGGGGACGAGTCTTCATGTCACTAGTTAGGAGCCTCGGCATACCATTTATCCAGTGAACCTGATGAGCGAACCAACGAATCGTGAGCCCTGGCGACGAGTCGTCGGGTCTTTCCTTAGGACCCCCTTGACAGTTATTTTCAGCGATTTCAGTAAGTGCTTTTTCGTAATTTCTAAGTTCTAAGGGCCTATACTACATCGTTCTAAGATCGTAATAGAGGGTTTTTAGCAAAGAAAAACCCATCTTAGGCCATTACTTTCATGCATGCAAGGTTGGGGGTTTGAGGAGAAGAATCAAGGTGAATACTCAAGGTTTCCAATTGGAATCTCAACTGGGCAATTAGGAAAGGTTAGGATTCTTCAATCTCAGGTATGTAAGCCTATGAGTGGGTGCTTCCTTCCACACCCATTCAATTGCATGATTCTTACATTTCTACTCATGGGTATGATTAAATTGAGTTGATATTGATGATTAATTGAGCTTGGGCGGATTCTAACTTAATTTCTTTTACAAAATTATTTTTCTAAAAATTGAATATAAAATGCCCATGTGTGGGTAGTTCATAATAGAATGTGATGATGATGGAGTAGATGATGAAAGGCATGTTTCCAACCTTACCCATGATTTTGATGGTTTTCAAAGAAGATTAAATAGACCCAAGTATGGTAGAGCTTTGGGTTATGCCCAAATGATGATTTCAAATTGTGATTTTCCCCGACATGAGCTTACCACATGGTTGAGATGAAATTTCCCTTTAACCCTTATTATGAATTCTAGCTTGTGGTATGTTTCAAAGTAAAGCCTTCTCTATGCGTAAATCCTTAATTTTTATGCATGTTATTGTCGAGTTTTGTCAAGGACAATGTTAAGCTTCATTTCACATGATGTTGAGTTTAAGCATGATTTCATTCTAAGCTTTGCCGAAATGACATTGTTGAGATTCATATTTATATGATGTCTAGTGAATGCATGATTTCATAATGAGATTTGTCAATAGACAATGTTGAGCTTCATTTCATACGATGTTAATTTTATGCATGATTTCATCTTGAGCTTCTTCACTAGACGATGTTGAGATTCGTATTTATATGATGTAGAGCATTGCATGTTTTGGGAGAAGAGTCTAGCACCGAGCGAGCTAAGGGTCGATAACCCTATGCCCCAGAACTATGCACCAATGTAGGTTGACTCTATTATATTATTGGGACCTCCCTTGTGATCTATCTCTAGCCTGAATGGCCCCTTTTAGCTTGATATCAATATCATGGTAACATTCCTAGCCCTGGCCCCTTTTAGCTTGATATCAATATCATGGTAACATTCCTAGCCCTGGCAAGGTTTTGGATGGCTCTTCCCACTTGAGTGTAATAGTTGGGACCACGTAAGCTCTATAGTGGTATGTTGGTTAAGTGACGAGTCTCTCACTGTCTATATCATTACGAATGTGCATATCCATTGCTCATGATAATTATCTTATGCATGCATGTTCAGGAAGCAAGGTTTGACTCATTGTTCAGCTTTTGATATAAATGTTATGTTTTATTTTTGAGTCATTCGAGTCAGTTATGAGGTTCTGAAGCCATGCATGAATTCGTTATGATAAGATTATGATTCCAGAATAAATGCATGTAGTCTTCCACTTACACTTAAAAGCTTGTTATATGTGTGAATGGTTTTAAATGATTTATGTTATCAAAGCGATTTTACTTACCTTTCATACTCGATATATTCCACGTACTGACCACATACTTTCTATGCTACATCATTTCATGATGCTGGATCCGATTCTCAGGTCCAGCCCCGTTCGTAGTCTCTTATCAGAGTCAATACCTGCTTAGTTGGTGAGTCCTTATCTGTCGAGGACTAGACTTTCAGTTATCTTCGTTGTATTTTCAGTTTCAGTATTGTAGAGTTAGTTGGGGGTATTGTCCCATTAGCTCGTCCATATTAGAGGCTTATTAGACTTAGACATGTTTTTAGCTTCGTTTGTTCATTCTGTTGTCATGTTAAGTTAGACTTCCGCTGAGTTTACAATTATGTTTCTTTATGTTTATTGAATGAGTTAGTGAATGCTTATGCCATGGGTTGACTGGGGGTCTCTCGGGGTTCCTTGTCCCGTGTCTACGATCCGGGTCTACGCTCAGGTCGTGACACTAAACTCATACTCTAGGGTTTTGTCCATGGTGGATCGTTGAAGTTTGAAAAACTGAATTATGCTAGTTTCAGTTCTTCTTTAATGGTTGTTTATATTTACTTGTTATAATTGCTTATTTACTAGAGTGATCACCTTGTGAATAAATCTGTTGGCTTTCGGTTAAAGTTGGGAAAGGGAGCTGGAAGGGTTAAAGGTAAATATATAATAGGAATTCAAAGACCCTTGAATCCATTGGTGAGAGGATAAAAGTTGTTGTTGAGGATTGGGATATACCCTTAAACCCTTTTTAGTTGGAATACAAGTAGGCATAACCATGATTTTATGTTTCTCTTGTGACCATAGGGATATAGGTGTTAGGGTTCATAAGATAGTTCTTGGATGCTCGGAGAGAGTGGAAAGGAATGGGATAGTATCTTGCAACTAGAAACCATAGGAAGAATTGTTATAGCGTAATCACGTCTTGAAAACTCAAATTGAAGAAAAAGTGTCATTTTCCTAGATTTCATCATCATCTGAAGTAAAACCAAGTTTTTGCAACAACTTTAGTTCATTATACATTTAATGTTTTTGGTAGTTTAATTATCTAAACCATTCCCCATTTCAACTGTTTGATAGAATAACGAAAGAAAGAAGTAACCTTAAAAATTTATCTGACAAGTCTTTGAGGGATTGATATTGGGGACTTCCAGTTTTATATTACTTGATGACTATATGCGCTTGGGTGATATTAAGTACTTCTAATTACTGATAGAGTCATTGCATGTTATTTTAGTTTAGTTTATAAGTCTTATATGTATGTTATATTTATATATCTCATGCTCAGTACATCCAAGTACTAATCGCATATTTCTATGTACTATATCATTTTATGATATGGGCTCAGGTACCCAGCCTCCGCACCATAGCTAATTCCTCTTGCGATTCCCAGCAGCCTGACAGTGGCGAGTCCTTATCTGGCTGGAGTTTCATTTTCAGCTTTGTTATTTCAGTTTTATTCTCAGACAGTAGAGTTAGTTAGGGTTTTTTCACAGCAATTCATCAGTTCTTTTAGAAGAGTTTCAAATAGTAATCATTAGATTCAGTTTAAGACTCAATATTTGAGCAAATATCAATAATTTATCATATGGTCCTTATCATTTAGTTTGTGGTTATTGCTTTAATAAGCTTACGCTTAATAATCTTTTTTACTAGTTCAATCTTTCTAGAATTATGCTATGCCATGGGTTTGCTTTGGGTCACTTATGATCCTTTGTACTGTGTTGCGTTCAGGTTGCAGACTCGGGTTCTGACAAACTTAGTATCAGAGTATCATGTTTAGAGTGTCCTAGGATTTTTGAAAGCCACATCAAATAGATTCCTTTTCATGGGTGTGAAGTACGCCACAATTATGAGGGGGAGGCTACGAGGCATTTTTAGGAAAATTTCCTTTCTTCATGATTCTTATCGTGCGTAGAGTTTTAGTCTCTAAATTATCCTCCTAACTTGTGCTCTACCCTTTTTAATTGATTATGCCTCCTAGAAGAGGGAGTGGAAGAAGGGTTGGCAATGCCAACTAGCAAGCCCCACCGACCCCGCAGGACGATCAAGTGTCACCTGCCGAATTCAAGGCTACCATATAGATGTTGGCCTAAGTGATGACCAGCGAGGTCAACTAGCAGGTCGTCAGAGAAGGATCCCTAAAATTTTATTGATGAGGTGCAGAGAATTTTATGATTCATGCATGGTAGTGAGACAAAGGCAATGGAATTTGCCTCTTACCAGCTGAACGATGTAGCTATCACATGGTACGAATAGTGGGAATTATCCCGAGAGGAAGATGCAGTCCCTGCTGTATGGGATGGCTTCATGGACGGCTTCTTTGATAACTTTCTACCTATAGAGATGAGGGAGGCCAGAGCAGAGGAGTTTACATCTCTTAGACAAGGCTCTATGAGTGTGTGAGAGTATAGCCTTAAGTTCACAGAACTGTAATGGTATGCTCTGGAGAGGGTTTCTACTGTGCAGGAAAGGATGTGTCATTTTGTATATGGTTTGGGAACTCACTTGGCCAGTGATTGCACCTCATCCTTGCTGAACAAGGTGATGAATATTTCTAGGTTAATGGATTATGCTCAAGAAATGGAGGACTTGAAGAAGAGGATTAAAGCAGTCAGAGACAAAAATCAGCACAAGAGGGCCAGGTCAGCTAGCTATAATGACCATAACATAGACATAAACTTCTTTAAGAGGAAATCATCAGACAGGGCACCATCTACCACAAGTGCACCACCTACCAACGAGGTCAAAATGGTCAAATCCAGAACTCTAGAGCACTAGGCTCTCAATCACAGGGTAGTGTTGCACATTGTAATTTGCAGTAGCTTCCTAATAATAGATGTGGTAAGAGGCAACCAGGGAAATTTCGCATAGCTATGGATGTATGTTATGGGTATGGTCTTAGAGGCCATATTCAGAGATATTGTCCATTAGCCAGACGGGGTAATGGTGGCAAGGATGTTTCATCCCAAATGTAGCGACTACTCAGACAACTCCTCCTCGTGACTCTCAGTCCCCAGCAGGACGGGGTAATAATAGAGGTAGAGGATAAATTGTGTATATGCTTTATCGGGTTGACAGGATCTAGAGGCATCTCCAAACATAGAAATAGGTATATTAAAAGTTTTTACTTATGATGATTATGTACTAATGGATCGTGGATCCACATTGTCTTATGTGACCTTTTTTTTTTGCTAAGAAGTTTGGCTACAACCTGAACGACTACGTGAACCATTCTCTGTATCCACTTCTGTCGATTTATTGGCAAATGAGTCTATAAGGGTTGTACGATTATAGTGGGTCAAAAAGCCACGACCACAGATCTTGTTGTATTATAGATGTTCAATTTCGACGTCATTATGAGGATGGATTAGTTGTCATCTTGTTATTCTACCCTCAGTTGCACGACAAAAATTGTTACGTTACAATTTCCTAATGAGCCAGCCTTAGAATGGAAGGGTAATGATGTTATGCCAAAGGATAGGTTTATTTCCTATCTTAGAGCTAGGAAACTAATTTCCAAGGGATGCTTCTATCATCTGGTTCAGTGGTGGACACCGAATCTAAAGCACAGACTCTTCAGTCTGTACCTATTGTTAATGAATATTCAGAGGTGTTTCTAGATGAACTTCCAGGAATTCCTCCAAATAGAGAGTTTGCTTTTGTGATTGATATTTTTCCCAATACCAAACTGATATATGTTCCTCCATAGAGAATGGAACCAACAAAATTGAAAGAATTGAAGGAACAATTGAAGGAACTACTTGAAAAGGGGTTCATTTGACCCAACATCTCACCATGGGGAACACCAGTCTTGTTTGTCCGAAAGAAGGATGGGTCGTTACGTATGTGAATTTACTATTGACAATTAAACAGAATAACTATAAAGAACAAATACCCGCTTCCGAGGATAGACGATTTATTTGACCAACTACAGGGTACCAAGTGTTTCTCTAAGATTAACCTCCAATCAGGTTATCAACAATTGAAGGTTAGAGAAGAAGATGTTTTGGAAACAACTTTCAAGACTCGATACAGACATTTTGAGTTCCTGGTTATGTCTTTTGGGTTGACGAATGCCCCAAATGCTTTTATGGACCTCATGAATAGTGTGTTTAAACCTTATCTCAACCTATTTGTGATTGATGACATATCAATGTACTCTCAGAATGAGGTTGAACATGCAAACCATCTCAGGTTAATATCACAGACTCTTCTAGATCATCAACTATATGCAAAGTTCTCAAAGTGTGAGTTTTGGTTGAACTCAGTAGCATTCTTAGGAAATATAGCATTTGGTGAGGGTATCAAGTTTGATTCCCAGAAAATAAAAGCAGGAAAGAATTGGCCTAGACCCACAATGCCTACAGAGATCAGGAGCTTTTTGGGTTTAACAGGCTATTATAGGCGATTTGTAGAGGAGTTCTCATCCATATCTACCCCAATAACTAAATTGACACAGAAAAAAGCAAAGTTTCAATGGTCAAATGCATGTGAAAAGAGTTTCCAAGAGTTAAATACCAAATTGACTACCTCCCTAGTCCTAACGTTGCCAAAGGGAACCGATGAGTTCGTGGTTTATTGCGATGCTTTAGGGACTAGTCTAGGTTGTGTTTTGAAGCAAAATTGAAAGGTTGTAGCCTATGCTACTAGGCAGTTATGATCCATAAGAAGAACTATCCCACACATGATTTAGAATTGACTGCTGTAGTGTTTTTACTTAAGATGTGGCGTCACTATTTGTATGGAGTTCACGTGGATATCTTCACAAACCACAAAAGTCTTCAATACATTTTCAAATAGAAATAGTTGAACCTCAGACAACAAAGATGGCTTGAATTGCTTAAGGACTATGACGTTGAGATCCTCTATTATCCAGGGAAGGCTAATGTAGTAGCCGATGCTGTTAGCCGAATGTCCATGGGAAGCCTGGCTCATGTTGAAGAAGGAAAAAGAGAATTGGCCAGAGACGTTCACAGATTGGCTAGCCTAGGGGTCAATTTGTAGATTCTGAGGATGGAAACGTTGTTATTCAGAATAGAGCTGAATCAATCCTAGTTGTAGAAGTGAAGGATAAGCAATATAAAGATCCGATCTTGCTCAAGTTGAAAGAGGGATTTCACAAGCAAAAGACCCTGGCTTTTGCGTTACGGGGATATAGTACTTTAAGGTATCGACGCAAATTATGTATCCTAAAGGTGGACAATCAACGTGAAAGAGTCATGGCTTAAGTGCACAACTCTAGGTATTCTATCCACCCAAGCTCAACTAAGATGTACCACGATTTAAAAGAGATTTATTGGTAGAACGATATGAAGAAGAACACAGCAGATCATATGGCCAAGTGTCCAAATTTCTAATAGGTTAAAGTGGAGCACCATAGGGCCGGTGGCCTAGCATAGAATATTGAACTTCCTGTATGGAAATGGGAAATGATCAACATGGACTTCATAATAGGGTTATCTCACTCCTTTAAAAAACATAACTCAATTTGGGTGATTATGGACTGGCTTACCAAGTCAGTGCACTTTTTGCCTGTCAAGACGACTGATTCCGTGGAGGATGATGCCAAGCTGTACAATTGGGAGATTTTGTTAGCTGCATGTGACCCCTGTGTCCATCACCTCCCAAAAAGATGCTCAGTTCACAACCCACTTTTAGAAGTCTTTTCAAAAAGGATTGGGTACACGTGTGAACCTTAGTACAACTTTTCACCCGCAGACAGAGTTCGATGCTCTTGTGCCGTCACCAGGATGTGATTGTGCGAAATCAAAGGATTACATAGAGTATTTGCAGAGACAAAGGATAGGCCGAGCGCACCATCCATACGCTCGAAGACATGTTGAGAGCATGCACTTTGTATTTTAAGGGTAATTTGATGATCACCTACCTTTTTTTGAGTTTGCATATAATAGTAGTTACCATTCCAGTATTAAGATGGCACCTTATGAAGCTCTGTATAGGCGAAGATGCAGATTACCCATTGGTTGATTAAGGTAGGTCAAGAAGAACTATTAGGACCAGATGGTCCATCAGGCTATGGAGAAGGTCAAACTAATTCAAGAACGGTTAAAGACTACCCAATGCCATTAGAAATCCTATTCAGATGTGCGACGCAGAGATCTAAAATTTAATGTGGACGATTGGGTAATCTTGAAAGTTTTATCCATGATGGGAGTTATGAGCTTTGGAAAGAAAGGAAAGCTTAGTCCTAGGTATATTGGTCCTTATAAGGTATTGAAAAGAATTAGGATGGTAGCCTATGAGCTGGAATTGCCTACAAAGTTGGCATTAGTGCATCTAGTATTCCATGTTTCTATGCTAAAGAAATGTGTGGGGGATCCATCCCTTGTGGTCCCTATTGAGAATATCGGTATCAAAGAATATATGACTTATGAAGAAGCTCATGTGGCCATCCTTGATCACCAAGTTTGTAAATTAAGGACCAATGAAGTGGCATCTGTGAAAGTACTATGTAGAAACCACAATATTAAAGAGGTTAACTAGGAAGCCGAAAGTGACATAAAGGATAACTATCCTCACTTTTTCCACAAACAAGAAGAAGATGCAGGAGATAATGATCCTAATCCTAATCTATGAATTTTATGTCCTCCATGTGTAAGTGAACTCGTGTTATGTTACGTCCATGCAAAAATCTACATGTCTTGTATGAATCGTGCCTATAATTCCTTTCCTTTAAAAGGTTGTAAAATTCCTAGCAAGAATGATGAGTTATGATAATGAATGAAAAGAAAGGTAAGCTTTGGGATAATGACTATGTTTATATGTCTTATGTATTCCTTTATGTCTATGCACTTTTGATGCCCTATGAGGCTTACAATAATGGTTCTAGTTAGCTGCCACATTTTGAGAATTTGGGATAGTCCTATTTACTAAGGATAACTCTGCTGAAATTTTAAGAAAATTCCAGGGTTAGATTTTATTCATGCCCATGACCATCATTCGAGGACGAATGATCCCAAGGGGGAGATATTGTAACACCTCATACTTTTGGCTATGATTGGGACCATTAGACATGTGAATTAGACCCTAAGCAAGTGAACATGGTTGTAATTAGGTGTAAGGGTCAATTATTGGGTGTGGAAAGTGTGTTGGATTTAAATTAAGGCCATAAGGAACCTCTAGCACAAAGTTGAGTTGAGAGCCTTCTTACTGATTGATTTTCCGTATAAGTTCTTACAAGGGTCAGCGTTAAACGACCACAATTCCCAATTTACGAAGTACTTCTAAGTGATTAAATATATCAAATTCTATCACTTGGGGCGTCACATGGGGGGTTTTGTGGGCTTTTAAAAGTCCCTCTAAATGATTTTTTTGGCATTGTTCTGCATCCAAATCAACCCTACGAGTTCCAAGAGATGTCTTCAACCCTCCTAAGGCTAGGTAAGCATTCTCCAACCTATTTCAACATAAATCCATGAATTTCTTCATGCTTCTAACATCAAAATCATCTTCCTATCTTTATGTCATGGCACACATAGATAAGTCGTGCGGACACCTACATTGACTCTACTTGATAGGAGAACCCTTACAAAATATTACCATTAATATACAAGAATTTAGTCTCAAAACATTTCTGTTACTTCTCATTAATCGATAAAAATCTCCAAAAATAAAATTACAAGATTCTCCAAACATGTATCTCCAAAGATCTAGTCTGGAAAGGTACAAGAGCTCTATTTGAATACTTGAGAAGACGAAATGACCCAGCTTCGTCTGAGAAGAAGAACACGAAAGCCGGTGTTGTGTACTCTATACTAATCAAGGAACTTCAAACCTGTCACAACCTACACCCAAAAGGTGTAGAAAGGTAGTATGAGTACACCACACATACCGATAGACATCATCAACCGACTAAAATTAGTTAACATAACAATATAATAATCAACATATAGTCAATGTCATTAATTTTAACAATTATTTCACTCCTAAATATCACACTAGGTGTAACTACTACATTCTCTTTCTTAAACCTCATCAATGTTTATGCAATTACTTTACAAACCTATTCATTATTAAATCCCTCAATATGTCTCCCTCTGTTTCTGCTGCAACGCCGGTTTCAACCTCTATAGTAATTCTACTTCCATGGTGACATGCCCGCTGCAGTGCTATTTCGTTCGATCAGTAGCTAATTTTTCCTAGTACAGTTCTGTCTTATTCCACATACAATTTTATAACCTAGTTACCTCCTTTACCACTTCCCTATGGTCGACTAAGTCAATCCATTATCATTCATTACTTAATTATGCATAAGATTTATGACTCTTCCTAGTGAGGTCCATAAGATAAATAAATCTACTCTCTATCCCTGATAACTCCCTATCTTTGTTTAAACCCATCACACCATTCTCTGTGACCTACCAAACTAATTAAAAAAACATACAGTTCTCAAATACAAATTAACAAATTTAAGAACACACAAGAAATCATCAACATTTGCCAAGGGAATCAACTTCTTAAATATTAACGTACATGCACATGCCATATTCATATCACGACAACACCACAAGATATCATACCTGGACCGTATATCCATATATAATATTTCAAATTGGTTTTCTCACTCAAACCCGAATCATGTCGATCTATTTTGTATCACGCTTGTATGCCTGTATCTTTCTATCTCGGCAGTCATATGTTTGATTAAACCATACCTGCACAATTGCTGTCTCACAATCACACCATCGGTGATATGCTGGCACACACCTCCATCACATCACGGTACACACATGCCAGAGGGTCTTATGCTTGCCCTTCCAGTCATGACCTGCAGGGGACTCTAGAAATGCATGTACTGTACACCCAACTGTATGAAGCATTTATCATACCTGTCTGTGTACTCAACTCGTTCACCCATCTGCATGGTCCTTTAGCCATACCTATCTATGTACTCACTCATACCGCTTGCCCGGATGGCCACTCATGTACCCAATCCTTATTTGGAGTATGATAGTAATAACCTGATCTTTTGAGTTTCTTACCTTTGGTCCTAGGCCTCTCAGTTACCATCATATCATTGATTTTATTTTTGTATTATCCATCATCTCAGTCACACACTCATTTGATGCCAACTCTCCCCTCAATCTGGGGAAGCACATTGTAACACAACGAGTAATAATCATCACACAACAAGAACAACATAATCACTCAACAAGTATGATCACATGCATGATTTCAAATCAGATCTTTTATCCTAGCAATAATGATAATAACAGTTATTTTAGCATGCTACAGTACTTACAACTTGTCCTGCTCACCGGTTTGGGCTTCACTGCAGCATTACTACCGTTATGGTGGTCTCATTACAGCGTTCACTACCCACTGCAGCGGTACTGCTGGAAGTACTACAACAGTCTTCATTCCAGTTTCTTCCATGTTTTGTTTGTCTATACCCACCATAATGACTGCAATATCATATTAAGCGTATTTCAACAATTACTTTCCACAGTACAACTATAAACACGAATTAACATTCATCAATCCAAACAATAAAATCTTAATCACAACATATACAAGTCATTATGTAAACTGTTACTAACCTACTTCACTACTTGAACTCACACTCTTTCATAGTTATAATTTATCAATCATTCAGTTAATTACATCTCCTAAATACGATCTACATGATTAATTGTCCAGGATTTCATTTAGAAGGATGAATCCATAAGTTATATGGCGGAAGTATTTCGGAAGGCAATGCTCGAAAGTTAATCTACTCACCGATGTTTTGATTCAACATATATCCTAAAACATGAACCCATTTACTATTTGAAATCTCTCCCCTAGGGGTTTTCTCATTATGGGATGTCACCATCCCTCTTCTAATCCACTTACTAGATTCTCACAGATTCAGATAAATAGGTAATAAAATAATTAAGTTGCAAATTTACTTATCGACAACATATTAACCATACGCACGTATATGTTTAGATAATCAACGTCTAATGCAAGAGCAAGTAAACCATAGCCTATCTAGGCGCCAAGCTATCATTCAGATGTTCCCAACTACAGGGCTGCATCATTTTCTTGATTTTCTTGAGAAAGTTCCTAGCTATGGAGGTCGAATCTCCACCTTATGGACCTTCTTATTTTTTCCCAAAAATATATTTTCTATTTTTGGACATTTTTAATAAGTCCTTAAAGACTAGGTTTTCAAAACCCTAATCAGAACAGGATTGTAGATTTTTGGTACACATCATCTGATGTAGCGGTTTTGCTGTGGAAAAAAATGTCCCGCTGCGGCGAACACCCCCTTGGCTCAACCCGATTTTGACTAAGCCCATTTGAATTTACTCTTCATGATACCCTCGTCTCTCAGGGATTTATATCTAATTTATAAAAATTTAAACTAGCCCATTTTTAGGGGGTTGGAATGCTATAACAACCAGGCGAGTCGTTACACTCTAGCAAGGTCAAGAACAATCTTTGAGTTCCAAGACTTGAAATTTTGAGCACTTCTCCTTCCTTCAAGGTAAGTAAATATCCGTAAACCATATATGAGTATTGTTTTCTGTTCTAAGGTTAGAACTCATGGAACGGTGCTAGGAAGCCATGAGTTTGAGTGATAACCTAGGGTAAGGATAGGGGATTGTTTTGGTGTTGAGGATGGAGGCGGTTGTTTGGATGGACTTATAATTGGTGTGTATGCTATTAAGGGGCTATAGAAAGATTGCAGGTGTTAGTACACCCCACCGATATGAGGCTCGAATTTCCTATGCACTTCAGGTGTTCGATGAAATGCCTCTATGACTTGAATTTTGTCATTAAGTTATTGATTGTAGTTCATATCTATATAGTTATTGTAGATTGACATTATAAGAGGATCGTTGCTTTGTGATGATAGATTTGAGTCCAAGAAAAAGGTTTGTAAGGCTAACTCTTGTGTGGGAACACTTGGTTTCATTCCCCTCACCATGCTTCATGAAATTTTCACATAAAATCCTTCTTCTTGAATTGTTAAGGTTAAAGTCAAGAATATTATGTCCATAATAAATGATTTTCAAAACTCTTTGAGTTCCTATATATGTATTATCATTATCCTTGACTTTTCATGAGTTCTATTGAAATCATTTTGTTGAAAAGAGTCAAACTCTATGATTTATGATTTTGCTTTTCCTCAAAAAGGAAAGTTTCTATGATTTTTGTACAAAATGACTATGACTTGATGACTTATGAATTTAAAGGCCTTATGATGATGAAGAACTATGATTTAGATACGAAAATGATTGATGATGACAAGCTTGATTTCTTATTGATAATTTTAAGTAAATCACGTTACATAATGAAATGGGAGTAGTATTAATAACTGAGAAGGCGTTCATGCCTGAAACTATGTATGCCAACATAGGATGATGGATCGTTTCCGTTGGTTTTGGAGACTCCTATATTCCCCTGGTACGGGCTGTTATGGATCCTTGCTAGCACTATAATATGTATTTTTCATACCCCAGCAAGGTATGAGATGGCTTAGCTGGTCGGGCAGAGATCAGACTCCATGTTTACACATTGGTTTATGTCGGTTAAGAAAAGAACCTCCTATAACAAATTTAATGAATGACGATGAAAACATGATTTTTTAAGAGGTCTATTTACTGATTTGTGTTATATCCTTGATTTCCTGTATGCTATGTCTTTATCTTGGTGGCCTTTTTATATTGCTCAACTATGCTATGTTTCCTTCAACCGCTTTACATACAGTACGATCTTGTGTACTTACCCGGGGGTGCTGCATTATTTTATATCGCAAATTCAGGTACTCATACCAGTGACCGAGCTTCCCTCTAGGATTCTACTTCATTTAGTTGTTGGTGAGCCCCACTTCTTTTGGGCTTATCTATTTATCCATAATTATTAGATGTTGATTTGGATATATGCATGATGCCTTGTCCCGGTAAACAGTTAATCCAGTATGTTGAGGCTTCATATATTATTTCTCATGTTATGTAAACTTGCAAGTCTTCTCTTTAAATTGAGTATTTTTACCTTTAAAGTTTAAATTTAGCTATTTTTCACTTATGATTTAGATGCATGTTCATGATGTACACCATGTATGTAGTTCTCTCGAGTCAGTAATGTCTTTGAGTGCCAGTGCCGCCTAGGTCTTGAGTTGGGGCGTGACATAGAGAATGTGTTCCTACCACCAAAAGAAAAAAGAAATACGGGAAGGCCAGAAAAGAAAAGATTCAAACCGTCTTTACAGAAGCAACAAAAAGGAAAAAACTTTCGTGTTCGGTATGTGGCCAATATGGTCACAATAAGAAAAAATGTAAAAATATTTCAAAATAATAGATTAAAACATTAGGCTTCATATTACATATGTTGTCACGTTGAGTAGTTAATTCATAAATAAAAGCATTTTGCTTGTTAATACCGCTGATTCTATACAACTAACAATTTATGTTGTGTTTCACTTGCCAATAAAATCTATCACTTAAGCTAATTGTTGATTTGTTACATATGTTTCACTATTTGATAGTGCTAAATGAAGGTCATCCTAAGGGTGAGTCATGTAAGAACTTTTTGTTTCAAGCCGACTTCCTAAGAGTGAGTCATGAAAATGATACTAAGTGTCTCAATGAAGGTTGTTTGTTGTTTTTTCTTGGCATGCATTCTTAATCAAAACCCGTACTTGCACCTATGGTCAATGAAACACTTAGCCCGAACACCAAGCATTCACTGTGGTCTCAAGGGCAGGATTTCTTCTTCCCTTCTATAAACTAATCTTCCCTGAAGACGGTCATCAACCATCTTCATTGGGAATAGTCATTTCTATGACTAAAATCAAAACTTACCCAATTCAAAGGCGCTCTCTCGAAAAAAATTAAGGTCAAAAGAAAAAGTGAGGGTTGGACGTGTCACAATACAAACGTAGGTCCGGATAGAGACATGTGACAAGGAACCCCCAGAGGCTCCAAGATGACCCATGGCATGAACGTAATAGCTAAGAGCATACAATAAGCGGAAACTAAAATAATAAAACATACTTAATCGGACGTTTTCATACATAATAATCTAAACTGAATCAACACTAACAAGCTAATTTTCTAAATACTGTCTGAAAAGCTTCTAACATAAGTAATGAGTTGATGGGATACATCCCCAACTAGCTCAACAAAAGTATAAAACTGAAATAACATAACCACGGACCATTGAATGTCCTTGAAGGATGAGGATTCACCAATTCTGGATAGGACAGGTCTGAGGGGAAAGCAAGACTAATGATGTGGCTGAGACTGATCCCTCGGACCTGTATTATGAAATGATACAACATAGAGTATGCGTTCAGTATTCGAAATGTACTGAGTATGTAAGATAAGTAAAAAAAGACAGTTAAAATACATAAGATTTCACAAGAGTAGGACATCATGATCATGAAGTAAATATCATAATGTAAACACAAGGGCTCAAGGTTTTCAAACCATTCATAATCCATTCATAATCATAGTCACAAGAGAAACTTTATAAAACATAACTTGAGACAAAGTAACATAAACATATCCATGCACAAATCATGAGGAATAATGGGAGGATTCATCTTAACTGACACCCTCATGATAGAGCTTAAATGATGCCCCACTATTTTGCCCAAGTGGATAGGACTGTCTTAGGCTTGCCAGGTAATGGATGTGCATGATGTGATATCACACGGGAGCCAAAAATATATGTATATACCTACAGTGGCACGTAGTTTTGAGACTACGGGGTTTACCTGAACACTGGGTTTACTCGGTGCTAGACACTGCTCTCAAAAATATGCACATGAGGCTCATATCATAATCGTTAATCATTTATGAAGTTCTTGGCCAGATAAATCATAACATACTTGGTCATACTTGAAATACATGGTTAGCCATGTATAAGGGCCCGTGAGTCGGTCAATGGTCGTAAATTCATAAATCATGAAGAAAATGCATACTTTTATAAATACATATACTTGATATTCATAATTCCATGAAGAGTACTTGAAGAGAAATCATAACATGAATCATAAATCATAATTTAGGCTTAATAAGATCAAAATCATAATAGAATCATAACTTGACTTTTCATGAAGCTTGCATAATTAGGCATAATTTAATTAAAATTTAAAACTATGAATTTATTATCAAAATAGATTTAAAATATGCCCATAGATCTTAAAACATGATTTGAGACATGAAGGGAATTGACCCATAGATAGATCATAGAGAATTTTCACAAAATTTGGAATAAACCCCATGAGATCACGAACTTGAATCTAGAATTGAAATCCATGGAATTGAGAAGAATTTTGAGCATGAGAGTGAAGAGAACTCTCATTCATAGCCTTAAATAGCTGGGTAAATCTGATTTACACTCCTCTTTGAAATCCCAAAGGGAATTGGAGAGAATTGGAGAATTTCTCAAGCTTGATATCCAAGAAAGAACTCTAAACTTGCATGCATGGAATGGTAAGGCTTAGGATAGGTTTATCACTCTTAAAACCTTTCTAATTTATCACTCTTAAAACCCTTCTAAGGAGCTTCAAAACAACGCAATTTAGGACCTTAGAGCTTAGAAATTATAAAAATACCCTTAATGAAAAATCTGGGAAATAGCCCCTGCCAGTGACCACGACTCATACCACGAGTCGTCCTTTGATATCACGACTTGTGGTCACTTTCCGTTACTTCCTTTCAAAATTTCCTCAGTTCTCAAACCTTTGCATGACGACTCGATAGGACTAGTCGTTACTCCACACACTGATCCGTTACTTCCTCCCATCGTTGCCACTGCCCTCATGAACTAAGCTTTTGGAGTTCCTACAACGGGTCCCAACCGCGAATCATTACGGGTGACAACGGGTCGTTGGATCATCCATTATCACTGTACGACTACAACTTCACTTCTCCACGAGTACTACCCACGTCTCGTTGCTCCCTACCACGAGCCATACCACGACTCATGCAATCCCACCCAAGTCCACCAGCAACGACCAACGACCACTGATAATGGTCTGTTATAATGACCAATGATTCATGCCTTGGCTCGTTGGTCCAGGTCCTCACCCCAACAGCTTACCACGACTACCATCAATGACTCATTGTCCTTTCCCATGACTTGTATGATGAGTCATCCTGTCATGTTTTCCCCAACTTTTCTGCTGATCTCACTCCAAAATTACGAGTCTAATCTGAGGTACTTTTGGGGTATTACAGGACATTTATGCATCATATGAGGACTATGAAGCTACAAAAAAACCAAGGAAAATGAAATCTTATTTTTATGGTTTCTATGGCATAAACATCGCGACCTCAAAATGTTATTACAAAGGTAGTATCTCCTACCTACACTGAAGTTATGCAGTGTCCCCAATGCATGATAAAAACGTTAAAATGCATAAGTAAGATATACTCCTTATGGCCCTCAATAGACTAGCCCTTGTCGGAGATCTCGGTATCACCCCCATTATCAAGCAACTCCCGCAAGCCAATATCATCATTCTCATCATTAGCCGCCTCATCATCCTCAGTTGCATCATTCGACTCCTCATCTTTTCCCCCTTTGAAGTTCTACTTATTAGTTCGCGAGTGTTCGCATCCTTATTCTCCGGAAGCTCTGCCCCTTCACCCAACATATTCTTGGATATTGTCAATATCTAAAACTATGCATCTAGCTATGAAATTAATCCCCGCCTATCGATATTACCACTCAATCATTCTATGCATTCATGCATGCATATTTGCTTGCACATCTCGCTCCTCTGCCCGTGAGACTTTATGTCATGATCCGAGCATAGACCCAGATCCTAGACATGGAACAAGGTACCCCGAGAGACCCCAAGTCGACCCATGGAATAAGCATTCAACTAACTCAATTCAATAAACATGAAGAAAACATAATTATAAACTTAGCAGAAGTCTCATACAACGGCACCTCAGATTAATATCCGAAGCTATACATACATAACTCTGAAAGCCTCTAGTCTGGATGAGTTGATGAGACAAGACCCCAACTAACTCCACAAAACATGAAACTGAAATATGACCTGAAAATGAAAGTCTAGTCCTTGAAAGATGAGGACTCACCACTCACGCAGGTGCTAACTCTGATAAGCGATTACGAACGGGGCTTAACCTGGGAAACGGAGCCTGCATCATGAAATGATGCAACATAGAAAGTACGTGGTCAGTACGTGGAATGTACCGAGTATGCAAGGTAAGTAAAACCACTTAAGTAATATAAAACATTTAAAGCAATTCATACATATCATAAGCTTTCAATTATAAATAGAGGGCTACATGCATTCATTCTGAAATCGTACTCTTATCATAACATGACCATGCATAACTTTAGAACATCGTGACTGACTCGAATAACTCAAAACTGAAACATACATTTATATCCAAAGCTAAACAATGAGTCAAACCTTTCTTTCTAAACATGCATGCATAAGATAATTATCATGAGTGATGAATATGCAATCTGAATGATTTGGACAGTGGGAGACTCGTCACTTAATCGACATACCACAATAGAGCTTACGTGGTCCCAACTATCACAGTCAAGTGGGTAGAGCCATCCATAACCTTGCCAAGGTGATGGACAATACCATGATATCAGTATCAAGATTAAGGGCCAATCGGGCCGGGGATAGCTCACAAGGGAGGTCCCAATAGTATAATAGTATCAACCTATGTTGGCACATAGTTCTAGGGCATAAGATAATTGACTCTTAACCCGCTCGGTGCTAGAACCTTCTCCCAGAACATGCAATGCTCTATATCATATATAACGATGCTCAACATTGTCTATTGATGAAGCTCAACATCGTCTATTAACGAAGATCAACATGAAATCATGCATAACTTAACATCATATGAAACGAAGCTCAATAGTGTCTATTGACAAAGCTCATAATGAAATCATGCATAGAGTAGACATCATATGGATATGAAACTCAACATTGTCTATTGACAAAGCTCAATAATGACCTATGTCTCAATTATGAAATCATGCATATGAGAAGCTTTATTTTGAAACATACCACAAGCTCAATCACAGGCGGGAGAATCTACTCCAAATCATGTGGTAAGCTACGTATAGAAATATTTATTCAACATACCACAAGCTAGAATTTACAATAAAAATCAGGATATTTTATTTCAAATAATGTGGTAATCTTATGTCGGGAAAATCATCACTTTAAATCGACGTGTGGGCATCACCCAAAGCTCTATCATACTTGGATCTAATCAATTCATTTTGAAAACAACAACATAAATCATGGGTAGTTTTAGAAATATTATTTTCATCATCAACTTCATCATCATCACACATTTACCATAAATCACCTCTTTTATGAACACTTCACCCATGTCCGTTTTAGATTCAAATTTTAGAAAAACAATTTTATAAGGGAAAATAATTTAGAATACGCCCAAGCGTCATAAATCATCAATATAAATACAATCTAATCATACCCATGTATAGAGATTGAAGAATCATGCAATTGAGTAAAACTCCATACTTGATCATAAATAATTTATCTCATTTTGATAGGGATTGGGCAAGGGTGTGGAAGAAATAACCCACTCATAGCCTTACATACCTGGGGAATGGTGAATTCTAACACCCTCTAATTGCCCAGCTGAGAATCCAATTGGAAACCTTGAGATTGCACCTTGAATCCTCTCTTCAAACCTTCAAACTTGCATGCATGAGAATGATAGCTTAAGATAGGTTTTCCCCTGCTAAAAACCCACTAAAACGAGCCCTAAACGACGTAGTATAGGCCCTTAGAACTTGGGAATTACGGAAAAGCCCTTACTAAAATCGCTGAAAATAACTGTCAGAGGTCCTAATGGACGACCTGATGACTCGTTACCAAGGCCAACGATTGGGTTGCTCGTCAAGTACACTAGTTAACTGATCTGCTGGGGCTCGTATCGGGGGACATAACGACTAGTTCCTCGAGACAAAGACTCGTGGTCACCTTCCGTCATGTACACTGCCTTACTTTTCAACCTACCTACTCACAACTCACCTAACGAGTCGTTGGGATGGGCCACGACTTATGGGGTCCTATCCGTTAGGTACACTGGTTACTTCTACCAATTTAATTCCAATATCACCCCACGAGTGACATGAAGACTCATGGTGGCTGACCACGAGTCGTTCCCTAATTTGTGGAGACCTCAATCTTTCATTTTTCCCAAGCCTCTCCATGAGCCACCTGACGACTCGTCCTGTGCCTGCAACCAAATTTCACAATTTTTCTGTTTCAACTCCTGGGTCCGATCTTTGAGCTTCTGGGGTATAATAGTTTAGCTATTGGAGTCTCATCTGGGCCTTGGATAGTTATAGTGTCCACTATCTTAATCTGGGTAGCAATGATATTATCACCACAAGAATTAAGATTTTTGTCGATCGTCGTATTCTTAGAGCAATTGAGGGTGTTGGAAAATAGCAAACGCTTGCCTTGGACATCTCTCGGCTTGTGAATTTCCTTAAGCATCCAATACCCAATGTTGACCAATTGCCCGATCATGAAGAAGTAGATCATGAAAGCCCTCTCTTGGCTCACTGTGGAGTAGAGGTCAAGTGGCATAATAGGTTGTTAAATCTCAACCACACTCGATCAATGAATTTTCCATCTTATAAATAGGTCATATCTTGTCTAGGGAAAACTATGGAAACGACTTATAAAATTTACTCATATGTAGGCTTGGGTGTCAAGCTAAGTGAGTTGAGCCCAAGCAAGCCTGATCGAACTTCTTACAATATCAAGCTGAGCTGAGCCCAACCAAGCCCGAGTCGGCTCTTTAATATTTAATATTTAATCTTGTGTAGTGTTACATTATTAGAAAATTTAATTTATGATGAACTAATTTAAAAATTATAAGTATTACTAGTTTTAATTGATCAATAAATTTAATTTGATTGAGTTATATATGATACTAGTCAAAATTAGAACTCAAGTTAAATCACACTAACTTAATATTGAACATAAAATAAAGCTTTTCAGGAAAAAAATAAAATAAAAAAATAAAACAACAACAAATTCAAAAAATTGTACAATGTTAAATTTATTTGATTTAAAATTTTAATCTAAAACATTTATTATATCTCAAACACCCATAAAGTATCTCAAGTAATAAGATATATAAAATTATTAATTGCACTAAATTAATTAAAGAAATATAAGATTATAAATAATTATAATAAATAATAATTATTGAAATGATATTTTACTAACTTAATTAATACTAAGGGATGAAGTTTAGTTTTAAAGTAACTATTACATGATCAAAATGAGCCAATTAAGCCCAAGCTTTAATCGAGTTTTAATCGAGCCGAGCCCCAAGCCATCTTGGCTCTATGCCTAGACCTACTCATATGCATGTGACAGCGGGTTTGGTGTCTATCATTCAACCGTGCTTACTGATGAAAATAGCCAAGACCATAGAGAAGGTCACTCATGGCTTTGTGTTTTGGTCGCATGATGAAGTCGTTCAAGGGATATGTCGACTGCTTTGGGACATCAAGGAGAGAGCAAATGTGTAAAGACACGAACATAGGCCCTGATCGAGACATGGGACAAGGAACCCCAAGGGACTCTGAGTCGACCTATGGAATGAACATCTAACTAACTCAGGCAATAAATGCGGAAGATTCAACATACATAACATAGCAGAAATCTAAACATGGCATAAGATCTGAAATACATCACATGCGTTTAGAGTTGAATGTAAAATATGTCTAAGAAAGCCTATATAAAAGATGAGTTGATGGGACAAGACCCCAACTAACTCTCTAAAACTGAAACACGCTAACATATCTGAATGAAAGAGGGCCCCTCGACAGATGAAGACTCACCAACAAAGACTGATGCTATCCCGAAAGCTGACTAGTGTCAAGGCTGAATCTGAGTACAGGAGCATGTATCATGAAATAATATAGCATAGAGTATGCAGTCAGTATGTGGAATCTACCGAGTATGCAAGGTAAGTAAAACAAACATTTAAGAGATACATAAAAATTCATAAGAGTAGGACAACATGAATATAACATAAATATCATAATAACACATAAGGCTCAAGGTTTTTAAAACATTTGTAATTAATTCATAATTATGATCACAAGAGAAAATATTATTAAACATGATTGAGCCAAAGTATATAATCATAATCATACATAAATCATGAGGGACAGTGGGAGATTCTTATAACCGACATACCCCATATGAGCACACATGGAGCCCGACCTATAAACCCATGAAGGGCGTGATATCACTCATGAAAGACCCATTTGGTAAAAGGGGATAGTCTCTAGGGAGGTCCCATCGTGACCTGCAGTGGAACGTAGTTCTAAGATTCAGGGAAAAACCTGGGCTCTGAACCTACGCGGTGTTAAATACTATACCCAAAACTATATTGTGCACATAGGATAATATATATATGAAATTCATGGACTAGTTAAATCATGATAATCATAAACATGCTTGAAAGTACGTGAACTATCCATAAAATAAGGTCCGTGAGTTGGCCATAATCATAAATCATAAATCATGAGGTTCATGCAGACCTGCAAAACATGTATATACTTGATATTCATAAATTCATGATGAGCATTTGAGATAAATCATATCATACGTCGTAAATCATAGAGAGCTAAAGAAGATCAAGATCAAAATGAAATCATAACTTGATTTTCATAAAAACATGCATAATCGGTCATGATTTGATTTAAATCCAAATCTATAATTTATATTTGAAATAGTTAATAAATCTGCCATAGATCATAAAACTTGATTTAATTCATAAAAGTAATTGACCCATAGATAGATAATAGAAAAAATCACAAGAATTAGATTAAACCCCATAAATCATGGAACTTGAATTGTAGAAGTAGAATCTCATGGAATTGACAGAAGTTTGGGCATGAGAATGGGAGGAACTCTCATTCATAGCCTCACATGCCTGGATAGATTGATTCTCCCCTCTTCCTTTAACCCCCAAAAGAAATTGAAGAAGAATTGATTGATTTAAGCTTTGATCACCTCTAAGAGTCTCCTAATCTGGCATTCATGGGGTGCTAAGGCTTAGGATAGGTTTTACTCTTTAAAAATCGTCATAACAGAGCTTAAAACGATGTAGCTTAGGCCTTAGGACCATAGGAATTATAGAAAAAACCTTAATAAATTCCGAGAAAATATATGACTGCTAGTCCTAACGAGGGACTGGATGAGTTGTCACCTTGGACCACGACTCGTGGCCTTCAGTCATTGAGTGCACTGCTCATTTTCCTTAAGGGGACCCCATGAGAGACTAAACGAATCATCAGGGGTGACCACGACTCTTGGTCACCTCTCGTGATCTCCACTGCCTAAAATCCCTTGATCCCCCTCCAATAATGACCACAGTTGATTCAACGAGTCGTGGGGTCTGACCACGAGTTGTAGTCATGCCCGTGGTGCTTCAAATCACCATTTCCAAAACTTAAAGCAATCTCTTCACCACGAGTCACCTAACGACTCGTGGTCACCCCCCACGGGACATAGAAAGACTCGTTTTGTGACCTGGTGTAGATTTTTCAATTTTCTCCGTTTCAACTCCCGGGTCTGATCAAATGGTTTTTAGGGTATTACAATATCTCCCCCTTGGGAACATTCATCCTCGAATTTTGGAAAACATAAAGAAAATAGGGACATGCAATCATCATATTCAAATACTGATCATTTAAGCTGAAAACTAACAGAATGACTACCTCCAAACTGAACTACATGGTTGAACTGAATTCAAAAACCGTACACACATACTTTGATATAAAAGAAACTTGGACACATGAACTGAACATGAAAACTAAATAGAGTACTAGGTCAAAAATGATACCTTAAATTGAAACGAAGCCGAAAGGGAATAGGTATGGGTATCTATCCATCATATCCGCTTCGGCTTCACACATAGCTCTCTCAACATGCTGATTCCTCCATAATACTTTGACTGAAGCTACCTCCTTGTTCCTTAGCCTTCGGACCTGACGATCCAATATCTCTAGCGGAATCTCCTCATAGCTAAGGCTGTCTCTCACACCCACACTCTCAACCAGAACCACCAAAGCTGGATCACCCAAACACTTCTTCAAGAGCAATAAAAAAAGAGATTGAATAGAAGCTAATTTTGAGGGCAACTCCAATTCATATGCCACCTTGCTAACCCGTTTCATAATCTAGTAGGAGCCAACATAACGATCGGGACTGAGTTTTCCTTTCTTTACAAACCTCATCATTCCCTTCATGGGAGACACCTTCAGAAATACCCAATCATCCACTTCGAACTCTAGTTCTCTCCTTCTCACATTGGTATAGGACTTTTGGCGCCTTTGAGCTATTTTCAACCTGTCCAGAATGAACCGAACCTTCTGTATGGCCTCATAGACTGAATCTGGTCCTATCATTGCAGCTTCACCGACTTCAAACCAACCAATAGGCGATCTACATCTCTGCCCATAGAGAGCCTCAAACGGAGCCATCTGAATGCCGGAATGGTAGCTGTTATTGTACGCAAACTCGATAAGAGGCAAATGGCCATCCCAACTACCCTTGAAGTCAATCACACATGCTCTCAAAATGTCCTCGAGAGTCTGAATTGTCCACTCTGCTTGACCATCCCTTTGCGGGTGAAAATGTTGTACTGAGCTTGCCTTGAGTACCCATTCTTTTTTGAAACGACCTCCAAAATTGAGAGATGAACTGAGTACCTCTATGCGAAATGATGGACAAGGGCACTCCATGCAATCGAACCAACTACCGAATATATAATTTGGCATAATCCTCCGTGGAATCAATGGTTTTGATCGGTAGAAAATGAGCGGCTTTGGTCAACCTGTCTACAACAACCCAAATGGAGTCATATTGGCGACGAGTGCAAGGCAAACATATTACAAAGTCCATATTGATTTCTTCCCACATCCAAGTAGGAACACCAATATCTCGGAGCACACCTCCGGGTCTTTGGTACTCAACCTTCACTTGTTATCAGTTTGGACACAACCACAAATTCTACTATGTCCTTCTTCATGTTGTTCCACCAATAGACTTCCTATAGGTCATGTACATCTTGGTGGCATCGGATGTATAGAATACCTGGATCCATGAGCCTAGTGAAACATTCTATTCCTCAAATCATCAACATTCGGAACACATAAGCGACCCTGGTAGCGAAGCACACCATCTCCCCCTTTGGAGAAGACCTCTACCTTCTGATTCTGAATAGATTCCTTTAACTTTACAAAAATAGGGTACTTATCTTGTCTAGATTTTACATTAGTTACCAAGGACGATTTTGATCCGTTGTGAACTATCATATCGCCATCGGTCGAGTCGACCAAACGAACCCCCAACCTTGCAAGTTGATGAACGTCATTCACCAGCTCCTTCTTTCCCTCATCCACATGGGACACACTCTCCATTGAGAGTCTATAAGTGCGTCTTCTACTATATTGGTCTTACCCAGATGGTAAAAGACACCCATATCGTAATCCTTATGTAGCTCCAACCACCTCCTTTTTCGAAGATTGAGATCTTTCTAGGTAAACACATATTGTAGACTCTTATGGTCCGTAAACACATCTACATAAACCCTGTACAAATAATGTATCAATATGTTCAAAGAAAATACCACTGCCGCTAATTCGAGATCATGAGTCGGGTAGTTCTTTTCATGCACTTTCAACTGTCTAGAATCATAAGCTATAACTTTTCCATTATGCATCAATATATCCCCAACTCCAATCCTTGAAGCATCATAATACACCATGAACCCATCGGTACCCTCGAGTAGGGTCAACACTGGTGCTGAGGTGAGTCAAGCTTTCAACTCTTGGAAGCTCTTCTCACA
Organism: Datura wrightii; assembly: GCA_035772735.1. NCBI lineage: Eukaryota > Viridiplantae > Streptophyta > Magnoliopsida > Solanales > Solanaceae > Datura > Datura wrightii. The sequence continues at coordinate 69,276,063 of JASDFA010000010.1, read as the reverse complement.
AGCCTCAGACCATTGAAACTTTATCTTCTTCTGGGTCAGTTTAGTCAACGGTACTGCAATAGATGAGAAACCCTCAATAAATCTCTGATAATACCCAGCTAAGCCCAAGAAACTCCTGATATCTAAAGGATTCACCGGCCTGGGCCGATTCTTCACCGCCTCTATCTTCTGTGAGTCTACCTGCACGCCCTCACTAGGCACCACATGATCCAAGAACACCACAAAATTCAACCTAAATTCACACTTGCTAAATTTTTCATACAATTGCCAATCTTTTAAAGTCTGTAACACCACCCTCAAATGAGCGGCATGCTCCTTCCCGCTCTGAAAGCATATAAGGATGTCATCTATGAACAGAATCACAAACATGTCTAGATATGGATTCAACATCCTATTCATCAGGTCCATAAAAGCTGCACGAGCATTCATTAGTCCAAGAGACATAACTACAAACTCATAGTGACCATACCTAGTTCTGAAGGCTGTTTTTTGAATGTCACTCTCCCGAACCCTAAGCTGGTGGTATTCAGACCTGAGATCTACCTTCGGAAAGAACTTGGCACCCTGAAGCTGGTTAAACAAATCATCAATCCTGGGTAGAGGATACCTATTCTTGATGGTGACTTTGTTCAATTACCGATAATCAATGCACATCTGAAGGGAACCATCCTTCTTTTAGACAAATAGAACTGGTGCACCCCATGGAGACTTGCTAGGTCTGATGAAACCCTTGTCTATAAGGTCCTTCAATTGATCTTTCAACTTCTTTAGCTCGGTTGGGCCGTTCTGTAGAGAGGAATAGATATAGAATGCATGTTGGGTAGAAGATCAATACCAAAATCAATAGGAATACCCAGTAGATCATCTAGGAACACTTTTGGATATTCACATACCACTAGAACTGACTGGATAGTCGGGGTCTCGGACGTAACATCCTTAACCCCAACTAGGTGGTATACACAACCTTTAGAAATCATCTTTCTAGCCTTAATATAGAAAATGAAATGACCTAAAGGCACGACTGAACTACCCTTCTATTCTAAGACTGTCTCACCCGAAAATCTGAACTCTACCGCATGGGTTCTACAATTAATAGAGGCATAACATGCAAATAGCCAATCCATGCCGAGGATAATATCAAAATCAGTCATGGATAACTCTACTAGATCTGCTGAGGTGATTCTCTGAATGATTGAGACTGAGAAATCTCTATATACCTGCCGAGCTATAACTGAATCACTGACTAGAGTAGAGACTGGCAAGGGTTTTAATAAAATTTCGGGACTGACTCCGAAGCTACTAGCAATATAAGGCATCACAAAAGATAGGTTATCCCCTGGATCTAACAAAGCATAAACATCAAGGTGGAAAAATCACAACATACCAATAACCACATTGGGGGAAGTCTCCTGCTCCTATCAAGGACGCAAGGGCATAAAATCTGTTCTGGCACCGGCCACTAGCTGAACTAGTCGAAGCACTCTACTGGAAGGGATGTGCTGCTAGAGCTGCTGAGTTGGGGACTAGCATACGGGCTCCACCACCCCCTGATCTGGCTGAAGGGCGGTCCCTTAGTCTGTTTCTTGGTTAGCCACACCAGAAACAAGCGTCTGAGCCAACTAAACATTCCTTGGGTGATTCTTGTCGCACTTTGCATAGGCTGGGAAGGTGCGCTCTATCTGCATGCTACCCTAGCCCCTTGAATCTGAAGCCCTGCTCCTCTGATCACCTCATGGTCTAGATGGTGCACTAGCTGATAATGGTGCTGGAGCAAAGGACCTGTGATGAGACTGTTGGTGATGTCCAACCCCAGATTTAGGCTGAGAAGTCACATAACTGTCTGTCCCAGCCCTTTAGGACTCTCTCTCCCTCCGATACACTGCCTCTATCTACTGGGCGTGTAAAACTATGTGGGGAAAATCCTTGTCTTGATGCAGCATGGCGATCCTACAGTCCTTGTCCAGGTAATCTGCCACTCCACGTACAATTTGCTCACCCGAGGTCTCTGATCTCCCACTAACTCTGGTGCATACTTGGATAAATGGGTGAACTCCAGAGCGCACTCCTGAATTAACATGTTACCCTGCTTTAGATTCACAAACTCGGCCGCCTTCAGTTCCCTCATCTCACGAGGGAAGAACCGATCTAGGGCCTGCTCCTACTTCCTTACTATCTTTCCACTGTTTGAACTAGATATGCAAAACCCCCATCAGATGATAAGAGGCCAAGTCAACGCACTCCCTATTTTCCACCCCCATGACCTGGGCAATCTTCAGAATCTTATCAATGAATTCATGTGGGTCCTTATCTACTTTTGACCCAAGGAACTCTGGTGGGTTCATCCTCAGAAAATCCCTAACCTGAGCTGCCGCTACATTCCCATTCTGAGGGAGATGCGCCACCACCTGTTGCTTGACCTGGGCGGTCAAGTCCTGTGCTAGCATCTGTATGGTTGCCCTAAATTCAACATGCGCAGCCAGCTCTGGTGCATGCGCCTCATGGGCCGGTGGGGCCTAATGGTTCCCCTCTCCATTGCCGTTCTCGTGGCTATCTCCATTTATCCTTCCATTCACTCAATGTGGAGGCATGATTTTGCAAACATATATCTTACGAGTTAGAAGGATAGCTAGATATTTCGTCGCACGACATGAGATCATGGAAGAAGGGAACATTTCCTAAATGTTTCATATCCTCTTCGTCATAAGTGTGGCGCGCTTCACTTCCATGGAATAACCTCTACTTAACGCGGCTTTCGGACACCTTTGAAACTTCAAACCTATCACTCTGATACAAAGTTTGTCACAACCCAAACATAGGCTCGGATCGAGACACAGAGCAAGGAACCCCGAGGGATTCTGAGTCGACCCATGGAATGAACATCCAACTAACTCAATCAATAAATGCGTAAGATTCAACATACATAACATAGCGAAAATCTAAACGTAGTGATCTTGGGAAGATTTATATGCCCAAGTGATACTCAAACGTATCATTTTCGCCTTGTTTATCTAGCAATGTGTATACATTTTCATGTAATTGGTAATAAAATGTGAATTTATACTAACCAACATGATTAGCATTGTTTTGTAGGTGAAATGTGATTTCGAGGAGCTAAAATGCATGTTGGAACAATGTCGGAGTTGGACTTGGATTCGAGCACGAAAAAGGCATTGGACTGCACAAATTAAAGGGGCTCCGCGATGGAGCCGTGTCACGCTACCATCGCGGAGGCACTCTACCTGGAGGGTGAAATATTAGTCAAATTCCAGCGGAGCCTCGCGACAGCTCCGTGGCACGGTGGCAAGCCTCCGCGTTGCATGTCGTGCCACGTTGAAGCTTTATTCCGGGACCCTAAATTTTCAGAGAGGGTCCGCGTCCACGCCGTGTCATGGAGGCAGTGCTCCGCGTTGCACTCTGTGACACGTTGCTTGTTATTTCGGGAAAAATTCCCACTAGTATAAATAGAACACTTAGGCTTATTTTTAATTAATTCAGACTTGATGGAGCAAGGACGTGGGTTACAAGCAGTTGAGGGACGAAAAAGCTCAGGGTTTTTCTCTCTTTCTTTCTTCTTTCAATCAATTGTTTGTATGATTAACACTTGTTTTAGGATGATTAATCCACAAATGAGTGGCTAATTCCCTTCCTTGCTGAGGTTATGAACATTTGTGATGAATTTTGATTATTGAATTACATGGTTTTTCATCTTCTTCTTCCATGTTGTTCTATTAATTCTTGTTTATACTGCATTGGTGTGTGGCCGACATTAATGTACATCTAAAAAGTCCGATTTCACTCGAGAGAGCACGAAATTGGAAAGTTGTGAATTAATAGGATATTGTTCTTAACTTGATTTGGGAAAATTGAGTTTTGACGTGCTTTCCTGATAGAAATATACTTGAAAGCTGTATTAGTCAATTTAGGAACCGGAATTGTATTGCTAGGTCATGAATTGCATTTGATCACAGAAATGTAGACGGATGGTTTACGATTCTTAAGTGAGATTAAATACGAGAGTTTTAATTTCTTGGCTAATGATCTTGGCTAGCAACTGGAAGAGAAGATTAACCAATGTATGATGATAATCAGTTCATTACATGTTCTTAAACTTGGCATGCTCATAACCATAGTTTAAATTCAAAGTAAATAATTGTCAGTAGTTTTAGTACATACTTTATAAAACAAACGTTTCAATTGTTGGTTACGTTGTTGTCAGCATATATAGAAGTGAGATAGAATATAGTATACTTAAGCAATTTTTACTTATCCAGAGTCTCCTTGGATCGATACTTGGCTTACTTAAGCCACTTACTACTTGTTTGAGCACGTGCACTTGCGTGTCGGTTTTATAACCCCAACCAAAGCACCGAACAAGTTTTTGGCGCCGTTGCCGGGGAGACTAGGCAATTGGTGAAATTGTATTAAGTGTAAATTTACTGTATTTTTATTTTATTTTCTTAAGTGTTGACAACTTGGTCTTAGCCTGTATTTTGCAGACTTGATTTCTGTGAACACTGGCAAGAGACAAAGAGCTGGTGGAATCTTATATAGAGCCTGAACGTATATTTCATAGTAAACGGAGAGAAGCTCTACAAAAGAAGCTGCAGTTGCTCAGACAGACTATTATGGAGCAACAAAATCCACCGGTTGTGAGGGCAGTGTTAGTGCCCGAAGAAGCAGCAGCAAGGCCGGTTCGCGAGGTGGCAATCCCACATGCCAACAATGTAACATCAAGTATCCGCAAACCAGAGCCTGGAGGGAGATTTGAACTCAAGCAGAATATGGTGCAACTGTTGCACACAAGCGGGCAATTTACCGGTCTCCCTCATGAAGACCCACAACAGCATCTCCAAAACTTTTTGGAGATAAGTGACACTTATATACCCGCTGGAGTGTCACCTGATTATGTTCGGCTCACACTATTTCCGTTCTCATTACTTGGTGAAGCCAAGAGGTGGTTAAAAGCTGATCCACCAAATTCTATTTCAACGTGGGATGATCTAGCATGGAAGTTCTTGATAAGATTTTTTCCCTCTGGTAAAACAGCCAGACTTAGAAGTCAAATTCTAAGCTTCAAACAGAGGGAGGGAGAAAATTTGTATCAATCCTGGGAAAGATTTAAATCCATGTTGCGGGACTGTCCTCATCATCATCAGTCCAATGAGGTGTTGGTGCATACATTTATTGAGGGTTTGGAACCCCATACTAAAATTTTGCTAGATTCAGCAGCTTGAGGGCAAGCGCTGGAAAAGACTTATGAGGAGCTGTACACTTTGCTAAACCGGATTTCACAGGGCAATCCAGAATGGAATGCTGATTCATCACGAGGTGGAGCAAGGAAAGCAGCAGGAGTGCTTGAAGTGGATGGATTTACAGCTATCACTGCATAGATAGCTGCCTTGCAGAATCAATTGAACAACCACTTCAGCAAAATGAATTTGAACCAGCCTTCAGCTTCCGTCAATGCGGTCCAGCAAATGTGGTGTGAAGTGTGTGGTAGCAGTGAGCACTCAGCTGAGTGCTGTGGAGCAAATCCTTATTTTGTTAACTTTGTGGGCAATGCACAAAGAAATCAGCAGCAGTTTGGTAGCGGCTACAACTCAAATTGGAGGAACCATCCAAATTTTTCATGGGGTAGCAACAACCAACAAGGCCAAGGTTCGGGTCAGGGTATGCAAAGGAATCAAGGAGGGCAACAGAACTACCAATCTCAATTCAGAAATCACAATGCCCCTCCTCCACCACCATCACCTAGCATTGAGGAAATGTTCAAGACCATGATCGCTAATCAAGCGCAATTGCAGGCTGACTATGTTAAATTGGCAGCCGAAGTGAAAAATAATCAATTAGCGACCAAGGCTCTTGAGTATCAATTTGGGCAATTTGCTAGTGCCCAAAACACAAGGCCCAGAGGAGGACTGCCTAACGACACGGATCCTAATCTGAACCAGGTAAATGCAGTGACCACAAGGAGTGGTTTGCAGCTGAAGGAGGTGGAACCAGAAAGACCACCTCAAAAGTCAGGAGCAGCAGAAGTTGAGGGAGAACAAAGTTCGGAAAGGGGGAAGACCAAAGAAGCTGAATCAGAAAGACCTCCACCCCCGTTCCCTCAAAGACTAAAGAAACACAAGGAGGAGGCGTGTTTCAAGAAATTCATGGAGGTGCTTAAACAGGTACATGTTAATTTACCTCTTGTTGATGTCTTGCAGGGAGTGCCTAAATATGCCAAATACATTAAAGACATCATGGCCAACAAAAGTCGTTTGACCGAGTATGCCACGGTGGCTTTGACGGAGGAATGCACTTCCTAGATCCAAAATAGACTGCCCACGAAGCTAAAAGACCCTGGAAGTTTTACTATCCAGCTTACTATTGGGCAGAGCATCCGAGCTCGTGGATTGTGTGACTTGGGGGCGAGCATAAGTCTGATGCCATCTTCGGTATTCAGAAAGTTGGGTCTAGGGAGTCCTAGACCTACAACCGTAATCTTGCAGTTGGCAGACAGATCCTTAGCTAGGCCGGATGGCATTGTTGAGGATGTGCTTGTGCAAGTAGGCTCCCTAATTTTCCCGGTAGATTTTATTGTTCTGGATTTTGAACCAGACTCGGAAGTCCCATTTATTTTGGGATGACCCTTCTTGGCAACCGGGAAAGCACTAATCGACGTAGCTGCGGGTCAACTTACAGTGCGAGCACATGACAAGGTAGAGGTGTTCGATGTGTACAAAGCACCCAAGCTCCCGATGGTGAATGAAGAACTCTCGGTGATCAATGTAATTGATCATGGGAATGCTAAACAATTGGATGATTCCCGAGAGTTGATGGGAAGACCACCGGATAAGGGTGAGCACTACTGGGGGGAGGAAAATGATCGTGAGAAATCGTCCATCACCCTAGCGGACAATTGAGCATAAAGGACGTCGAGCCGCGACGGTAAAGCAGGCGCTGCATGGGAGGCAACCCGTGAAAAATGTTTTCTTTTCATTTTATAAAGTGTAAATAGATTTTATTTTATTTTCCTTTTTCTTGATTTAGTACAAAATTTTTGTTTTAGTTAGTATTATTGTATTTTAGTTTTTGAAATATATTAATCTAACCAATTTTGTTTAGTGAAATGATTTTCAGGTGAAACGCAGAAAAATGTGCACGGAATCGTGAAGGAAAAGGTGAGGTATGAAAAAATTAATAAAATGCAGAGACAGTGAGCTGGGGCGATAGCTCCGTGTCACGGAGGAGGACCTCCGCGTTACCCTCTGTGACACGTTGAAGTGTAAACTGGAATTTTAAAAAATTCTAGTAAGCTATCGCGATGGCTCCGTGTCACGGAGGCAGTGCACCGCGATGCACTCCGTGACACGTTGCCATATAAATTGTGACGGGTCACACCGGGTTGCCGGGTGACCCGCGTGTTTTCTTCATTTTAAACCCCCGATTTCTCCCCTTCTCCCGTCATTTTTTACACTTCTCCGCTACAAAACACCCAAAATTCCCCTGCCCATCAACGTGCCACGGTATAAAGCAAAGAATTATCAAGTTTTCTTCGGTTATTCAACTACGAGGTATGTTTTCCGATTATCTCTCAAGTTTTTGTCGACTTTATTCGAATTTAAACATGGGAGGTGAACTAAATCACCCCAAGTCGAAATTTAGCATGAAATTGAGTTATTCCTTGATTGATAAATGTTCGGAATGTTGTAATGAGCGTTTGAACTTGTCAATTACGTGAATGATTCGAATTTGATTGCGAAATTCAATTCTAGGGCTTGGTTGTTGAAATCGAAATGGGTAACTTGTTAAATTTGTGAATTATATGCCGGGTTGTATGTATTGAATGAGATAAGTCGTGGTAGAATATTGTTTGAATGTAATAGACGACGAATTCTCAGGTTTTTGGGAAAATGCTGAAAATTGTTCAAATTGGGTTGATTATATAGGTTCGTGTGTATATAGAATTTTTGTTGCTATTTTGTTTCGTTGTTTTTAGTGCTAAGTGCGATAGTTAAATTGCTAAAGATGGTAGTGATTGGGATTAGCTGTATGAAGTCTGAGTAGTACGCTAAAGTTATACCGTCGAATTTTTCTTTGCGAACGCACTAAGCATGAATTGTATAGTGGTTAGTTTTTGGTGTGAATAAAGTTATTCTTGCCGTAGTATCGTAACCGTAGCTAAGGACTAAGTGTGGGGTAAACTTGGTTAACCCGACCTTAGCCGAAGTTAATATTCATTTAGCTTGACATTGCGCTTGTTTATTTGTGTTGACAGGTAAAATGACAAGTAGGTAGGATAAGGGTAAAGGTGCATCAACTTCAGGCACCGGGAGGAAAAGACTTAGGTTGGGCACAGCAGTCCCAGCTGCACCAGCAGTTCCACGCGGCCAGCGCCGCCAATACGGAACGAGGTGGGTAACCGATGAGGGGAAGAAGTGGTACACCAAACACAAGGAGAATAAATACTTCCCCGAGGAGCATATTGAACGGGAACCACTAGCACAAGAGTTCCCCCACATAGTGCAAAGGATCGAGGCAGCTGGGCTCAGCTTCATATTTCAGGAGCCCAAGGAATGCAACCTACATCTAGTCCGGGAGTTCTATGCAAATTGGAACCCGGCAATCAGAAGTCACGCTGGAACCCCAGTAATTAAATGCCATCATCGGAGCGCGGGACACAGACGCCCACGTTCTCTGCCAGCTGAACATCACCCCACCATATGTCGATATCAGACGCACATTGTGTGGGGCTCGATCCACAGCCAGATGGAGCATACATAAGGAGAGGGGTTACCATCAGACTCTGCCGTATTCTCAAATGAACAGGGAGGCCAAAATATGGCTGAAGATAGTCTACTCGTGCCTAATCCCGGGGGTGTACATGACTGATGTGACCCGAGACCGGGTTTGCCTGGTGTATGCCCTGATGAAAGGGCTGGAGATTAATGTTGGGGCGGTCATCATATCCGCCATGAAGACAGCCCGACTACACCAGGGCCACAGGTATGGGTTCGGGGGACTAATCACCACCTTTATCCGGGGCCTCGACGTTGAGGAAGAGGCTTTGGATTACATCTCGCAGTTGGAGCGGAGGGCCCTTGACGTGACCAAAACTAAGGCCCCCGACACCACACACGGGCCAGTGTTGACGCTTGGCGAGCGACATGCTCGTGACAACCAGTACATGGCACGGATGTTTGGTATGCAAATGCTCCAGCTTCGGATCGGTGGGAGACCAGCCACGGAGGAGGAGTTATGGCAGCTCGAGCTGGATTACCCATTTGGCGAAAACGCCAGGGCTCTATGCCGAGTGGGGCTAGCCTTTGTAGAGCCCACTGACGATGATGTCCCCACGGACGAGGAGACACGTCGGGAGGACTCCGATGTGGAGTCCTAGGACGACGATGGAGGTGACTCGGACATGGGCGATGAGGCAGCAACACCTGATGAAGGAGTTGAATACTTTGACTAATCAGGGAGTTCCACCACCCAATTTTGTGATTTTTAATTTTTGTGAACATTGGGGACAGTGTTCGATTTAAGTGTGGGGTGGGGAGTAGTTAGGTGCTGGGGCTGGGCTGGTTTACTTGTATGCTTTCCTCTGTTTTGTATGTTTATGTTTCCCTGTGTTTGTGAATTGCAAACTGGTCTGTATCTGTACATATTTGTGGTATTGATGTGTGTTGTGGAATGTTGTTGTTGCCAGCTAAGTCTAATTGTGTAAATATTTTCTTAATTTAAATTTTTTTTCTCTATCGAAATGATCGATATTTTTAAAATTTTGCGAAAATATTTTGTACATATTAAAAATATTTTGTAAATATTTTTCCATCGAAATGATCGATGTTTTGCAAAATTTTTCAATTTTTATTTTTGGGTTTCTCGGAGTTTGTTTTCGGTTCTTTTACCGAGAATAGTCCCATTGAACCAACGTCATAGTTAGTGACCGTTCCCTATGATGGATGGATGACGACCGTCTTAAGGGAAATGTAGTCGGTAGGAGTAGTTATTTTAATTTATTTTCAGTTTTTTCTTTGGTGGATTGCATCACGGAACCTATAGTTACTATATGGTTGTGAAATGTTGGTTGCGTGTTGTACTTGATATTCAAAATGCAAAAGTGATTCGTATGAAAGCATGCAGTTTTGTAAATATGTTGAGATACCTAGGCTGTAGAGTTCGATTCGGTGTGATTGAGGCTTAATTTTTGAATTCATGTAATTGGCTAATTAAAGAGTCTGTGAATGCATCTTGAATCGAGCATGTGCATGAAGTGTGAAGTGAGGTATTGTTATTCCATGCTATTGTGAAGTGTCTAGAACTTGCCTGGTGTGTGTACAAAACAAAATGAAGGAGGTGTAGTGTTGGAAAGGATGTAGGAATTTCTTTGTTTTAACCGAGAGTTTCTATTTTTTTCTTGTCATACTCTCCTTTTTATGTGATTGTATACCCTAGTCAGCCCGTTGAGCCTTTAGCCTATTATTTCTTTCTTTTGTCCAAAAATGTATAAACAGAGCTTAATTCTTTCTTTTCATTAGCCGTAAAGTCTATACAAAACTCTTAAGCGCTTAAGAAGAACAAAAATTTTCCCAAAGTGTCAAAGAGTGAGAATGGTGAAAAGAAAAAGAAAAGCAGAGTGAGGAAAGAAAAGAAAAAGGTTGAGGGTGCACTTGTTATAATTTGATGAAAATGAAGGTGCATGAAAAAAACCTTTGTTTTTGTGTCAAGTGTGCTTGATGAAATGGGCCATACGAAAGTAAACCATCATGAATGGGATGATGAAAAAAAAAAGTAAAGAGAGAAACAATGTCCATACGTTGATGGGAATGTGTTGAAAAGGCGCTTAATGATGCTAGTGGCTATTATTGGCTAATCCAGTATGTACTAGTTCCATAGCTTCCATTACAACCCATTCAAGTCCTACGTGATCTTACATTGCATTTCTTTATATTAGTGGAGTAACACACTAAGGGCAAGCTTATGGGTCATGACATGATGCATGTGAATTCTTTTGGGAGAGAGAGTGAAATTAATTTCTACATGCCCCTACTTGAATGTTTGTGTGTCACATGAGCATAAAGGGGAAGATTTTCTTGAGTTGTGAGGGCACATGCTTGATGAAAGATTGATTTTCGTGTCGGATATCTTGATTAGCTGATTTGCATGAGTTTGCCGATATCGAGAGTTGATTCTTAAAGTCTAGGAAGTCTTGATGTATTAAGGGTCATTGAATTGTTAAGACCATGCATGTTTTCTTGATGATTTGCAATATTGAATGATCAGTATGACCGTAGCTCAAATTGTCGCACCATAGTGGCGAAGGTTGGGATGTAATTTGCATGAATTGTGTGTTTGTTGTTCGAGGACGAACAAGGATTTAAGTGTGGGGTAAGTGATCTTGGGCAGATTTATATGCCCAAGTGATACTCAAACGTATCATTTTCGCCTTGTTTATCTAGCAATGTGTATACATTTTCATGTAATTGGTAATAAAATGTGAATTTATACTAACCAACATGATTAGCATTGTTTTGTAGGTGAAATGTGATTTCGAGGAGCTAAAATGCATGTTGGAACAATGTCGGAGTTGGACTTGGATTCGAGCACGAAAAAGGCATTGGACTGCACAAATTAAAGGGGCTCCGCGATGGAGCCGTGTCACGCTACCATCGCGGAGGCACTCTGCCTGGAGGGTGAAATATTAGTCAAATTCCAGCGGAGCCTCGTGACAGCTCCGTGGCACGGTGGCAAGCCTCTGCGTTGCATGCCGTGCCACTTTGAAGCTTTATTCCCGGACCCCAAATTTCCAGAGAGGGTCCGCGTCCACGCCGTGTCACGGAGGCAGTGCTCTGCGTTGCACTCCGTGACACGTTGCTTGTTATTCCGGGAAAAATTCCACTAGTATAAATAGAACACTTAGGCTTATTTTTAATTAATTCAGACTTGGTGGAGCAAGGACGTGGGTTACAGGCAGTTGAGGGACGAAAAAGCTCAGGGTTTTTCTCTCTTTCTTTCTTCTTTCAATCAATTGTTTGTATGATTAACACTTGTTTTAGGATGATTAATCCACAAATGAGTGGCTAATTCCCTTCCTTGCTGAGGTTATGAACATTTGTGATGAATTTTGATTATTGAATTACATGGTTTTTCATCTTCTTCTTCCATGTTGTTCTATTAATTCTTGTTTATACTGCATTGGTGTGTGGCCGACATTAATGTACATCTAAAAAGTCCGATTTCACTTGAGAGAGCACGAAATTGGAAAGTTGTGAATTAATAGGGTATTGTTCTTAACTTGATTTGGGAAAATTGAGTTTTGATGTGATTTCCTGATAGAAATATACTTGAAAGCCGTATTAGTAAATTTAGGAACCGGAATTGTATTGCTAGGTCATGAATTGCATTTGATCACAGAAATGTAGACGGATGGTTTATGATTCTTAAGTGAGATTAAATACGAGAGTTTTAATTTTTTGGCTAATGTTCTTGGCTAGCAACTGGAAGAGAAGATTAACCAATGTATGATGATAATCAGTTCATTACATGTTCTTAACCTTGGCATGCTCATAACCATAGTTTAAATTCAAAGTAAATAATTGTCAGTAGTTTTAGTACATACTTTATAAAACAAACTTTTCAATTGTTGGTTACGTTGTTGTCAGCATATATAGAAGTGAGATAGAATATAGTATACTTAAGAAATTTTTACTTATCCAGAGTCTCCTTGGATCGATACTTGGCTTACTTAAGCCACTTACTATTTGTTTGACCACGTGCACTTGCGTGTCGGTTTTATAACCCCAACCAAAGCACCGAACACGTAGCATAAAATCTAAAATACATCACATGCGTTTAGAGATGAATGTAAACTATGTTCGGGAAAGCCTCTATCATTGATTAGTTGATGGGTATAAGACCCTAACTAACTCTCTAAAACTGAAACTGAAATACGCCAACATATCTGAATGAAAGAGGGGCCCTCGACAGATGAGGACTCACCAACAGAGACTGATGCTATCCCAAAAGCTGACCAGGTTGAGGCTGAATCTGAGTATCGGAGCCTGTATCATGAAATGATACAGCATAGAGTATGCGGTCAATACGTGGAACGTACCGAGTATGAAAGGTAAGTAAAATAGACATTTAAGACATTCATAAAAATTCATAAAAGTAGGACAACATGAATATAACATAAATATCATAATGACACATAAGGCTCAAGGTTAACAAAACATTCATAATTCATTCATAATTATGATGACGAGAGAAAAGCTTATTAAACATGACTTGAGCCAAAGTATATAATCATAATCATATATAAATCATGAGGGATAGTGGGAGATTTTTATAACCGACATACCGCATATGCACACACAAAGCCTGACCTGTAAACCCGTAGTCTGGAGGGTGTTCATACCTTTCCAAGGGTAGAACCATGAAGGGCGTGATATCACTCATGAAAGACCCATTTGGGAAAAGGGGATAGTCTCTAGGGAGGTCCCATTGTGACCTGCGGTGGCACGTAGTTCTCAGATTCAGGGCAAAACCTGGGCTCTGAACCTACTCAGTGTTAAATACTACACCCAAAACATATATAGTGCACATAGGATAATATATATATGAAATTCATGCACTATTTAAATAATGATAATTACAACATGCTTGAAAGTACGTGAACTAGCCATGAAATAAGGCTCGTGAGTCGTCCATAATCATAAATCATAAATCATGAGGTTCATGCATACTTGCAAAACATGTATATACTTGATATTCATAAATTCATGATGAGAATTTGAGAGAAATCATAAGATATGTCGTAAATCATAATGGGCTAAAGAGGATCCAAATCATAATGAAATCATAACTTGATTTTCATAAAACATGCATAATTGTGCATGATTTCATTTAAATCCGAATCTTTAATATATATTCAAAATAGTTATAAAATCTACCCATAGTTCATAAAATAATAGTTAATTCATGAAAGGAATTGACCCATAGATAGATCATAGAGAAAATCACAAGAATTAGATTAAACCCCATAGATCATGGAACTTGAATTCTAGAAGTAGAATCTCATGGAATTGATAGAAGTTTGGGCATGAGAGTGGGAGGAACTCTCATTCATAGCCTTACATACCTGACTAGATTGATTCTCCCCTCTTCCTTGAACCCCCAAAAGAAATTGAAGAAGAGTTGATAGTTTTAAGCTTTGATCACCTCTATGAGCCTCCTAGTCTTGCATGCATGGGGTGGTAAGGCTTAGGATAGGTTTTACTCTTTAAAAACCGTCATAACAGAGCTTAAAACGATGTAGCTTAGGCCTTAGGACCATAGGAATTATAGAAAAAACCTTAATAAATTCCGAGAAAATATATGACTGCTAGTCCTAACGAGGGACTGGATGAGTTGTCACTCTTATGGAAAACCCATTCATGGAAGAAGAGATAGAGTATCCCCCAATTGACATTAATGGACAGATAGATGTCGATGCTGAGAAGGTGTATACAAGTAAGGAGGTCAAGCACAATGCAGTTTCAGAGTTGAGGTTTATTGGACCGCACTCGAAGCATTTTTCGACATTAAGTTTGGTTGACAACCGAGAAATAGAGTCTTCCAAGCTTATAGAGAAAGGTCTAGAGGAGGACCAGCCCCATATATTTTGAAATTGGATAACTCGGAGAGACAAAATGACTTCGCTTACTGAAGGACCAATAAATGCAAAAGGCAACATCTACTGCTTGGTCCTTACAATTTCTCACCACCACCCCTGGAGAATAAGAGGAAATTAGAGAAGAAATTAGGGGTGAGATTCATATCCTCAAGGTGGAGGAAAAAGCGGTGAAACTTGATACGTCGTGCTGCGACGTAACATTAGGCGCTGCACGGGAGGCAACCCGTGAAAATTTTTCTTTGTAAATTGTGAATAGATTTTTCTTGATTAACAACAAAAATTTTAGTTTTTATTTTTGTTTTTATTTTTATTTAGAGTGAAACCTATAATTCTAACCAATTTCTTGTAGTAGAATGAATTTCAGGTCGAACGGAGGGAAATTATGCAAGGAATCGCAAAGGAAAATTTGAGATATGAAAATCAATAAAAAGTGGCAAAAAACAGTGAGCTAGGGTGATAGCTCCGTGTCACGGAGGAGGGCCTCCGCGTTACCCTCCGTGACACGTTAAGGTAGAAATCCGGAATTTTAAAAAATTCCAGAACACCCTCGCGACAGCGCCGTGTCACGTAGGCAATGCTCCGCGATGCACTCCGTGACACATTGCTGTGTATATCGCGATGGGTCACACCGGGTCTCCGGGTAACCCGCGTGATTTTTCCACTTTTAAACCCCGAATCCCCCTCAATTTTCCTTATTTCTCACACACTCCGCGACCAAACTCCCTAAAACCCCTCCCCCTTTAACGTGACACGGAATAGGCCAAGAAATTCATTGAGTTTTCTTCAATTCTTCAATTTCAAGGTATGTTCTTCGATTCCATCTCATTTCTTATCGATTTTCTTCAATATTGAGTATGTCATGTGAGCTAAGTTTGCCCTAAGTAGAAATTAAGCATGAATTCAATTGAATTAGTGTTGATGGATGTTCGGAGTATCATTGTGATTGCTTGAACTCATTAATTGCATAATTTAATCGAATTTTGTTGATACAATCATATCTAGGGCTTGTTTTTGAATTTGAAGTGGAAAAATGTAGTGAACTTGTGAAATTCATGTCGGGTTGTACATGTTGAGTGAGATGAGTCGATGTGCTAATTGTTATGATGTTAAAAGACCGATGGAGTCTCGGGTTAGGGGAATAGTGAAATTTGCAAGAATTGGGTGAGTTGTATAGGTTCATGTACATAAATTCTTGTTGTTTTCGTTTTTTTGTTTTTCCTTGCTAAGTGCAATGGAATAAAATGTTATCGAGGGTAATGATTGTGGTTAGCTGTACGAAGTCTGAGTAGTACATAGAATATATACCGTCGAATTCTTCGTATGCACTAAGCATGTTTGTATAGTTGGTTGTTTATTTGTGTAAATAAGCATGATCTTGTCGGAAGGTTGTAATTTTGGCTAAGGACTAAGTGTGGGGTAGCCTAGCTTAACCCGACCTTAGTCGAAGTTAATATTCATTGGCTTAACATTGATCTTGTCTACTTGGGTTGACAGGTAAAATGGCAAGCAGGCAAGAAAAAAGGAAAGGCGCATCAACATCTGGTGCCGGAAGAAAGCGAATCAGACTGGGAACAGCAGTCCCAACAGCACCAGTGGTTCCACGCGGCCAACGCCGCCAATACAGAACCAGGTGGGTGACAGAAGAGGGGAAAAAGTGGTACGCAAAGCACAAAGAAAGCAAGTACTTCCCCGAGGAACACATAGCACGGGAACCGTTGGCACAAGAGTTCCCTAGGATTGTACAAAGGATCGAGGCATCCGGGCTCAATTTCATCTTTGAAGAGCCCAAGGAATGCAACCTACACCTGATTCGGGAATTCTATGCCAACTGGAACCCGACACTCAGAAGTCACACCATAAAAATCAGAGGGCAAATAGTCACCTTTGAGCCCCACCACCTCAATGCTATCATAGGGGCGCGGGACACAGACGCCCACGTGCTTCGACAGCTGAACATCACTCCACCATATGCGGACATCAGACGCACCTTGTGTGGGACCCGATCGACAGCTAGATGGAGCAGACACAAGGAGAGGGGCTACCATCAGACTTTGCCCTATTCACAGATGAACAGGGAAGCCAGAATATGGCTAAAGATCGTTTGTTCCTGCCTAATCCCGGGGGTACAAATGACGAATGTAACCCGGGATCGTGTATGCCTGGTGTACGCCCTGATGAAAGGGCTGGAGATCAACGTGGGGGCGGTGCTTATCTCCGCCATGAAGAGAGCCCGATTGCATCAGGGGCACAGATACGGATTTGGTGGGCTACTCACCACCTTCCTGAGGGTCCTAGATGTTGAGGAAGAGGCCCTTGACTACATCCCACAGATGGAGCGGCGGGCCTTAGATGTCACTAAAACTAAGGCACCCGACACCACCCACAGGCCTGTTCTTACACTTGCCGAGCGACATGCTCGGGATGATCAGTACATGGCTCGCATGTACGGGATGCAGATGCTCCAGCTGAGGATAGGCGGGAGGCCGACAACAGAGGAGGATCTATGGCAGCTCGAGCTAGACTACCCTTTTGGCGAAAATGCCAGGGCTCTATGCCGAGTGGGGCCAGCATTTGTAGAGCCCACGGATGATGATGTCCCCACAGATGAGGAGACACGTCGTGAGGACTCCGATGTGGAGTCCGATGATGATGACGGGGGTGATTCAGACATGGGAGATGAAACAACAGCACCTGATGAATAAGTGGAGTACTTTGATTGATCAGGGAGTTCCACCACCCAATTTTTGTGCTATTTTAATTTTTGTGAACACTGGGGACAGTGTTCGAGATAAGTGTGGGGTGGGAGTAATTAGGTGCTGGCTGTGTTGTTATGTATATATTCTAATTTGTGTCGTGCCTGTGAAATTTTGTTGTTCCCTGTGATTTGTGATTGTTAAGTTGTTGTTCTGTATTGTGAATATATGTGAAACTGGTGTGTTGCTGAATGTTGCTAGCTGATTTTGTACATATTTTTGTTATCGAAATGATTGATATTTTTAAAAAAAATTTCACTTCTTGGGTTTCTCGGCGTTTGTTTTCGGTTCTTTTACCGAGAATGGTCCCATTGAATCGAAGTCTTAGTTAGTGACCGTTCCCTATGATGGATGGATGACGACCGTCTTAAGGGAAATGTAGCCGTTAGGAGTAGATTTTTCAATTATTTTTCAGTTGTTTTTCTTTTGTGGGTTGCATCCCAAAACCTGTAGTTACTTTATGGTTGCAGAATTATGGTTGCGTGTTGTACGTGATAATTGAAATGAAAAGGTGATTCGTATGAAAGCATGCAACTTTGTAAATATGTTGAGATACCTAGGCCATAGAGTTTGATTCAGTGTGATTGAGGCTTAATGTTTGAATTCCTGTAATTAGCTGATTAAAGAGTCTGTGAATACATCTTGAATTGAGCATGTGCAGTAAGTGTGAAGTGAGGTTTTGTTATTCCATGCTATTGTGAAGTGTCTAGAACTTGCCTGGTGTGTGTACAAAATGAAATGAAGGAGGTGTATTGTAGGAAAGGATGTAGGCATTTCTTTGTTTTTAACCGAAAGTTTCTATTTTTCATTATCGTACCCACCTTGATTGCGTACGCTAGTCAGCCCGTTGAGCCTTTAGCCTATTATTTTTTTTCTTTTGTCAAAAAGCGTAAACCTAGCTTAATCCCTTCTTTTCATTAGCCGTAAAGTCGATCCAAAACTCTTAAGCGCTTAAGAAGAGAAAATAATTTTCCCAAAGTGTCAAAAGAGTGAGAAGGGTGAAAAGAAAAGAAAAGCAGAGAGATGGAAGGAAAGAAAAGGTTGAAGGTGCACTTGTTATAAATAAACTATAATGAAGGTGTATGAATAATCTTTGTTGTGATGTCAAGTGTGCTTAATAAGATGGGCCAAACTAAAGAAAAACCTTCAAGAATGGGAGGATGAAGAAAGAAACAATGTCCATGAGTTTGATGGGATGTGTTGAAAAGGCGCTTAAGGATGCTAGTGGCTATTATGGGCTAGCCCAATATTTACTAGTTCCGTAGCTTCCATTATAACCCGTTAAAGTCCTACGTGATCTTACATCACACTTCTTTATATTAGTGGAGTAGTATACTAAAGGCAAGCTTATGGGTCATGACATGATGCATGTGAATTCTTTTGGGAGAGAGAGCGAAATTGTGTTTATATGCCCCTACTTGAAATTTTGTGAGTTCATATGATCAAAAAGGGGAAAATTCTCTTGTGTTGTGAGGGCACATGCTTGATGAGAGATTAATTTTCGTGTCGGATGTCTTGATCAGCTGATTTGCATGAGTTTGCCAATATCGAGAGTCGATTCTTAAGTCTAGGAGGTCTTGATGTATTGAAGGTCATTACATTGATAGGACCATGCATGTTTTCTTGATGATTTGCTGTATTGAATAATCAGTATGACCGTAACCTAAATTGTCGAACCAAAGTAGCGAGGGTGGGATGTAAATTGCATGAGGTGTAAGTTGTTGTTCGAGGACGAACAAGGATTTAAGTGTGGGGTAAGTGATCTTGGGCAAATTTATATGCCCAAGTGATACTCAAAAGGTGTCATTTTAGCCTTGTTTATCTATCAATGTTTATACATTCTCATGTAATTGGTAATAAAATGTGAATTTATACTAACCAACATGATTAGCATTGTTTTGCAGGTAAAATGTAATTTCAAGAAGCTAAAATGCAGGATGGAAGAGATCGGGGTTGGACTCAGATGTGAGCAAGGGACAAGGCATTGGAAAGCACAAAATAAAGGGGCTCCGCGATGGAGCCGTGTCATGCTGCCATCGAGGAGGCCTTCTGCCTGGAGGAGGAATTTTCAGCCTATTTCCAGTGAGGGTTCGCGATGGGTCCGTGGCATGGTGGCCTGGCTCCGCGTTGCACGCCGTGCCACGTTGGGCCTTATTCCCTGGACCCCTAGTTTCTAGTGAGGGTCCACGTCGGTGGCGTGTCACAGAGGCAGTGCTCCGCGATGCACTCCATGACACGTTGCTTGTTATTCCGGGAAAAATTCCCACCAGTATAAATAGAATACTTAGGTTCATTTTTAATATTCTGACTTGGTGGAGGAAGAGCATGGGTTACAGGCAGTTGAGGGGACGAAATTATCAGGGTTTTTCTCTCTTTCCTTCTTCTTGTATTCAATTGCTTGTATGTTTAACACTCATTTAACGATGTTTAATCCACAAATGAGTGGCTAATTCATCTTCTTGCTGAGGTTAAGAACACTTGTAATGAAATGTGATTATTGATTCTTTGGTTTTTCATCTTTTCTTCCATGGTTGTTCTATTGATTCTTGTTCTTACTGCATTAATGTGTGGCCTACGTTAATGTATATCTAAAAAGTCCGGTTTCACTCTAGAGAGCAAGAAATTGGAAAGTTGTGAATTAATAGGATATGATCCTTTCTTAGTTTGGGAAAATTGAGAATTGATTTGCCTTCAGGATAGAAATATACCTGAAAGTCGTATTAGTCAATTTAGGAATCGGTTTTGTATGGCTAGAACATGAATTGCATTTAATCACAGAAATGTAGGTGGATGGTTCATGATTCCCTAAGTGGGGTTAAATACGAGAGTTTTAATCCCTTGACAATAATTCTTGACTAGCAACCGGAGGAAAAGGCTAACCAAATTATATCGACAATTAATTTCATTACATGTTCGTTTAACCTCAGCATGCTCACATTCATAGTTCAGACTCACATTAGATAATTGTTTTAGACTTAGCATAATTATTAGAAATCAAAATATCAAAATCTTGGTTACACTGTTGTCTGCATTTTTAGAATTGAAATATAGTACACTTGAGCAGATTGCACTTCATCCCAGTCCCTGTGGGATCGATACTTGGCTTACTTAAGCCACTTTACTACTTGTTCGACCACGTGCACTTGCGTGTAGTTTTATACCCAACCAAAACATCGAACAGACTTCAACTTCACCACTTTTCTCTCCATGCTGAGCTTTTGATTTGCACCCATAGTTTCTTGTCCATTCTCCTATTTAGCTTGAGGGGTGGTGGTGTAGGAATCAAGGAGCCAAGCAATGATGTTGCATCTTGTATTTCTTGGCCTTTAGAGGAGGAATGTGCTTTGACTTTATTGGCATGGCATACTCTAAGATGAAGCCACCTTAATCTTCCTCCTCAACTTCCTCCATCAACTTGGTCTCCTCAGTCTCGATTTTGTCAATCAAGTTCAATATTAAAAATAATAAAAGGGCAGTTTAAGTCGCTCCCCTTTTAATAATGCTTCTTGCTTGACATCCTCCTTTTCAAGTGCACTAGATTCCTTAAGCATGGTTTGTTAGAAAGATGACAGTTCAGGAGTATGCCTTGGAGTTCACACGCTTTTCCAAGTATGCACCTGAGATGGTGGTGGATTAGAGAGCCCAAATGAGCAGGTTCGTGCACAGGATAGAAGACTACTTCGTCAGGGATTGCCGGACTGCAATGCTACTTCAAGAAATTGACTTTGCTAGGATAGTCTTGTACGCCCAGCAGATGGAGGCAGTGCAGATGAGTGAGAGGGAGAGAGAGGCCAAGACGGCCAGGACTGACAGCTTCGGATTCTTCCAACAAATTCCTAGTGGGCACCGTCAGCAGTCCTACCAGAGATCTTCAGCCCCAGCACCTTCGACTATGAGTGTGCCATCCTAGTCCACGCGCAATTAGAGGGGACGAGCACCAGGCTCAAGAGATTAGAGTAGCAAACCGCATAAAGATTAGCCCTCCAGAGTGTAGCAGATGCGGTCGGAGACACACAAGGCAGTGTTTGGCGGATACAGATGCTTGCTTCAGGTGCGAAAAGTCCAACATATGCTTAGAGATTGTCCAAAAGCCGGACAGGGTCATGAAAGGGGCCGAGGCCTAACATCTAGTTCAGCAGCTCCACCAGCACCCCCAGCTCAACAGGGGGCATCCATTAGTGTGGGTGATGGACAACACCAAAACAAATTTTATGCCCCAGTATCCCATCACGAGCAGGAGGCCTCCCCAGATGTAGTCACTGGTATGCTACGAGTATTCCATATTGATGTATATGCATTGTTAGATCCAAGGGCTACTTTATCTTTTATGACACCCTATTTTTCTAGTAGTTTTGGAGTTAGTCCCGAAATCTTATCAGAACCTTTCTCAGTCTCTACTCCAGTTGGTGATTCAGTTATATCTTGATAGGTGCATAGAAATTGCCCTGTCACAGTCCTTCAGAAAATCACCTCTTAGTAGAGTTAGCCATGACCGATTTTGATGTTATTCTCAGCATGGACTGGTTATATGCATGTTATGCCTCAGTCAATTGTAGAAAATGTGTAGTAGAGTTCAGATTTCCGGTGTGAACTAGTCTTAGAGTGGAAGGGTAGTTCAGCTGTGCTTGTAGGTTGTTTCATTTCCTACCTTAAGGATAGAAAGATGATTTTTAAGGGTTGCGTGTACCATCTAATTAGGGTTAAGGATACTATGTCAGAGACCTCGACTATCCAGTTAGTTCCAGTAGTGTGTGAATATCCAAAAGTGTTTCCAGATGATTTACCGGGAATCCCTCCCTAGCGGGAGATTGATTTTAGTATTGACCTTCTTCTTGATACGCAACGTATATCTATTCCTCTTTACAGAATGTCTCCAGCTGAGCTAAAGGAGTTGAAGGAGCCATTGAATGACCTCTGGGACAAGGGTTTCATCAGATCGAGTAAATCCCCATGGGGTCCACCAATTTCTTTATCCGCAAGTAGGATGGTTCTCTTCAGATGTGTATTGATTATCGGCAATTGAACAAGGTCATCATCAATAATAGGTATCCTCTTCCCAGGATTGATGATTTGTTTTACCAGCTTCAGGGTACTAAGTTCTTTTCAAAGATAGATCTTAGATTCAGATACCATCAGCTCAGGGTCCGGGAGAGTGATCTTTTGAAAAAAGCCTTAAGGATTTGGTATGGCCACTATGAGTTTGTAGTTATGTCTTTTGGACTAACAAATGCTCCTTTAGCTTTTGTGGATTTGATGAATAGGGTGTTCAGGCCATATTGGACATGTTTGTAATTGTGTTCATAGATGACATCCTTATATACTCTCGGAGCAAGGAGGAGCATGCCGCTTATTTGAGGGTGGTGCTACAGACTCTCAAGGATCACCAGTTATATGCCAAATTCAGTAAACGTGAGTTTTGGTTGAACTCAGTGGCATTTTTGGGTCATGTGTTGTCTAGTGAGGGGGTCCAGGTGGACTCTCAAAAGATAGAGGCAGTGAAGAATTGGCCTAGACTAGTGATTCCTTCGAACATCAAGAGTTTCTTGGGTTTAGATGGTTATTATCGAAGATTTGTTAAGGGGTTTTCATCTATTGAGCAACTTTGATCAAATTGACCTATAAGAAAGTGAAGTTTCAGTGGTCAAGGCTTGTGAGAAGAGCTTCCATGAGTTGAAGACTCGACTCACCCCAGCACCAGTGTTAACCCTTCCTAACGGTACCAATGGGTTTATGGTGTATTGTGACGCGTCGAGGATTGCCCTTGGTTGTGTACTGATGCAGCACGGTAAGGTTATAACATATGCTTCTAGGCAGCTGAAGGTCAATGAAAAGAATTATTCGACTCAAGATCTTAAATTGGCGGCGGTAGTATTTTCCATGATGATTTGGAGACACTATTTGTTTTGGGTCAGTGTAGATGTGTTTATGGACCACAAAATCCAACAATATATGTTTACCTAGAAAGATCTAATCTACGTCAAAGAAGGTTGTTGGAGCTACTCAAAGATTATGATATGAGTGTC
The DNA here is from genome assembly GCA_035772735.1 of Datura wrightii. Classification (NCBI taxonomy): domain Eukaryota; kingdom Viridiplantae; phylum Streptophyta; class Magnoliopsida; order Solanales; family Solanaceae; genus Datura; species Datura wrightii. Next base: position 69,252,625 of record JASDFA010000010.1, on the reverse strand, counting down.
CTTTAACATTTGGGCAAGGATAACGTGGTAGCAGACGCTTTTAGTAGGATTTCTATGGAGAGTGTATCCCATGTAGATAAGGGGAGGAAGGAGCTGGTGAAGGATGTGCATCGACTTGCATGGTTGGGAGTTTGTTTGGTTGACTCGACCAATGGGGGTGTCATTGTTCAGAACAGATCAGAATCATCCTTGGTGACTGATGTAAAAGCCAGACAAGACGAGTGATCCTGGGCAGATTTATATGCCCAAGTGATACTCAAACGTATCATTTTTACCTTGTTTGTTGTGCAATGTGTATATAATATCATGTATTTGGTAATAAAATGCGAATTTATACTAACCAACATGATTAACATTTGTTTTGCAGGATAATGTGATTTTTAAGAGCTAAAATGCGTGTTGGAACTATGTCGGAGTTGGACTTGGATGTGAGCGTGGAAAAGACCTCGGATGGCACATTTTACAGTGGCTCCGCGATGGAGCCGTGCCACGCTGCCATCGCGGTAGCACACTGCCTGGGCAGAAATAAAAGTGGCAATTTCCAGTGTGCCTGCGCGTCAGCTCCGTGGCACGGAGATAGGCCTCCAGGATGGCCTCCGTGCCACGTTGAGGCTAATTATCCGGACCCTGCAATTTCCAGAGAGGGTCCGCATCCACGCCGTGTCACGGAGGCAGTGCTCCGCGTTGGCCTCCGTGACACGTTGCTTGTTATTCCAGGAAAAATTTCCCACTAGTATAAATAGCACACTTAGGTTATTTTTAAAGAGGAGTTTTTTTAGTTTTAGTTTTTTTTGCCTGAGTTCAGAAGTGGGAGCAGGAACGTGGTTTTGTGGCAGTTGAAGAATAGAAAAGATAAGAGTTTTCTTCTCTTCCCTTCTTCTTTTCCTTCAATTGTATGCATGATTCACACTCATTCTAGGATGATTAATCCAAGAATGAGTGGCTAATTCCTTTCTTGCTGAGGTTTTGAACTTGTGTAATGAATGTTGGTAATAATTGATATGGTTTCTTCTTCTTCTTGCATGTTGTTCTATTAATTCTTATGCTTATTACATTCTTGATTGGCCACCATTAATGTATATCTAAAAAGTCCAATTTCACTCGAGAGAGCATGAAATTGGAAAGCTGTGGATTAATAGGGTATTGTTCTTAACTTGATTTGGGAAAATTGGGTTTTGATGTGCTTTCTTGATAGAAATATACTTGAAAGCCGTATTAGTCAATTTAGGAATCGGAATTGTAGTGTTAGGTCATAAATTGCATTTGATCACAGAAATGTAGACGAATGGTTTATGAATCTAAAGTGAAATTAAATACGGAAGTTTTAATTTCTAGGCAAACGTTCTTGGCTAGCAATATGAAGAAGAAGATGACCAAATTATCATGATTATCAAGTTCATTACTCGTTCTTAACCTTGGCATGTGCATATCCATTGTCTAAACTCAATGTAAATAGTAGTTATTACTTTTAGTAGAAAATTAGTTTAGAAACAAAACTCACTCAAATCTTGGTTGGATTGTTGTTAACATAGTTATAAATAGAATGGAGATATAGTAAACTGGGCAGTTTTGCATATCTAGAGCAGCCTCCTTGGATCGATACTTGGCTACTTAGCCACTTTATTACTTGTTTTACCACGTACACTTGCGTGTCGGTGTATAATATATACCGAGCAGCAGAGAGCGAGCAAGTTTTTGGCGCCGTTTCCGGGGACGCTAGGCGATTTGTAAAATTTTGTTTAGTGTAAATTTACTGTATTTGTATTTTTATTTTCTTAAGTGTTAACAACTTGGTCTTAGCCTGTATTTTGCAGATTTTTATTTCTGTGAACACTGGCAAGGGACAAGGAGCTGGTGGAATCTTACTTAGAGCCAGAACGTGAATTGCACAGTCAACGTAGAGAAGCTCTTCGGAAGAAGTTGCAGTTGCTGAAACAGTCTATGATGGAGCAACCCAATCCACCAGTTGTGCGGGCAGTGTTAGTGCCCGAGGAAGTAGCAGCCAGGCCAGTTCGCGAGGTGGCAATCCCACACGCTAATAATGTACATTCCAGCATCCGCAAACCAGAGCCTGGGGGGAGATTTGAGTTAAAGCAAAATATGGTGCAACTTTTGCACACTAGCGGGCAGTTTACCGGTCTCCCTCACGAAGATCCACAACAACATCTCCAGAACTTTTTGGAGATAAGTGACACTTACATCCCCGCTGGAGTGTCACCTGATTATGTTCGGCTCACCTTATTTCCATTTTCCTTACTTGGTGAAGCCAAGAGGTGGTTAAAAGCTGAACCACCCAACTCTATATCAATGTGGGATGATCTTGCAAAGAAGTTCTTGATCAGATTTTTCCCTTCAGGTAAAACAGCTAAACTTAGAAGTCAGATTCTAAGTTTTAAACAGAGGGAAGGAGAAAATCTTTATCAAGCCTGGAAAAGATTCAAGTCCATGTTGCGGGACTGTCCTCATCATCATCAGTCAAATGAGGTGTTGGTCCACACTTTTATTGAGGGTTTGGAACCCCACACTAAAATTTTGTTAGACTCAGCAGCTGGAGGGCAAGCGCTGGAGAAGACTTATGAGGAGCTGTACACTTTGCTCAACCGAATTTCACAAGGCAATCCGGAATGGAATGCAGATTCTTCAAGAGGTGGAGCAAGGAAAGCAGCGGGAGTGCTTGAAGTGGATGGATTCACAGCTATCGCCGCACAGATAGCTGCTTTGCAAAATCAGTTAAACACTCACTTCAGCAATATGAATTTGAACCAGCCTTCAGCCTCAGTCAATGCAGTCCAACAGATGTGGTGTGAAGTGTGTGGTAGTAGTGAGCATTCAGCTGAATGCTGTGGTGCAAATCCTAATTCTGTCAACTTTGTGGGCAATGCACAGAGGAATCAACAGCAGTTTGGTGGTGGCTACAACTCGAATTGGAGGAATCATCCAAATTTTTCGTGGGGTAGCAACAATCAACAAGGCCAGGGTTCAGGGCAGGGTATGCACAGAAACCAAGGAGGGCAACAAGGCTATCAGAATCAGTTTAGAAATCACAATGCCCCTCCTCCACCACCATCACCGACTATTGAGGAAATGTTCAAGACCATGATTGCCAACCAGGCACAATTGCAGGCTGACTATGTCAAACTGGCGGCTGAAGTAAAGAACAATCAATTGGCAACCAAGGCTCTTGAATATCAGTTTGGGCAATTTGCTAGTGCCCAAAATACTAGACCAAGGGGAGGACTACCTAGCGACACGGATCCCAATCCTAAGCAGGTAAATGCAGTGACCACGAGGAGTGGTTTACAATTAAAGGAGGTGGAACCGGAAAGACCGCCTCAGAAGTCAGGAGCAGCAGATGTTGAGGGAGAACAAACCTCAGATACGGAGAAGACCAAAGAAGCTGAACCAACAAGGCCTCCACCCCCGTTCCCTCAACGACTTAAGAAACACAAGGAGGAGGCGTGTTTCCAGAAATTCATGGAGGTACTTAAACAGGTACATGTTAACTTACCTCTTGTTGATGTCTTGCAGGGTGCGCCAAAATATGCAAAGTATATCAAAGACATCGTGGCCAAAAAAAGTCGCTTGACCGAGTATGCCACGGTGGCTTTAACGGAGGAATGCACATCCCGTATTCAGAACAGGTTGCCCACTAAATTGAAGGATCCTGGAAGTTTTACTATCCAGCTGACGATTGGGCAAAGTATCCAAGCTCGTGGGTTATGCGACTTGGGGGCAAGTATAAATCTGATGCCATCTTCGGTATTCAGAAAGCTAGGGCTAGGGAGTCCTAGACCTACAACAGTGATCTTGCAGCTAGCAGACAGGCCTTTAGCTAAGCCGGATGGCATAGTTGAGGATGTGCTAGTACAGGTAGGCTCCCTCATTTTTCCAGTAGATTTCATTGTTCTGGATTTTGAGCCAGATGCAGAAGTCCCATTTATTTTGGGACGACCATTTTTGGCAACCGGAAAGGCATTGATCGATGTAGCTGCGGGTCAACTCACGATGCGAGCACACGACAAGGTTGAGGTGTTCGACGTGTACAAGGCACCTAAGCTCCCGACTGTCTATAAGGAACTCTCGGTGATCAACGTGATTGATCATGGGAATACAAATGGATTGAGTGATTCCCGAGAGTTACTAGGTAGGCCACCAGACAAGGTTGAGAAATACTGGGGAGATGACCATGATCGGGTCAAATCGTCCATCTCCCTAGTAGAAAATTGAGCGTAAAGGCTGTCGAGCCGCGACGTTAAACCAGGCGCTGCACGGGAGGCAACCCGTGAAAAATATTTTTCTTTCTTTTTCCTTAGTGTAAAGTTTTTCTTTTATTTTATTTTCTTTTCTTTTTCTTGACTAGGTTTAGATGTGCATTTTAATTAGTAATTTGTATTTTTTTAGTAGGGAATCTAGTCATTTAACCAATTTTTGTTTAGTGAGGTGATTTTCAGGTATACCGAAGGAAAAATACGTGGAATCGAGAAAACGAGGCGAGGTATGAAAAATAAAATTTGATAGTGAAACAGAGCACTGGCGCGTTGGCGCCGTGTCACGGAGGCAATGCTCCGCGTTGGCCTCCGTGACACGTTGAAGGCAAATCTGGAATTTTTTAAAATTCCAGTAAGCCAACGCGTTGGCTCCGTGTCACGGAGGAGGGACTCCGCGTTACCCTCCGTGACACGTTGCCCTTATCCCAGTGCCGGGTCACACCGGGTTTCCGGGTGACCCGCGTGTTTTCTTAATAAAAACCCCCAATTTCGCCCCTATTTTCCCCATTCCCTCTTCCCTCCGCGACCAAACACCCATTCCCCTACCCCAAAGCTCCATGCCACGTTAAGAGGCAAGGAAAACGTCAAGTCTTTATCGATTCTTCAATTCCAAGGTATGTTTTCATCGTCTATCTCAAATTTTTGGCGATATTTGTCGATTTTGAGCATGTGAGGTGAGATATATCACCCTAGGTAGAAATTAAACATGACGTGAATTATTTTGCGATTGATTGTGTTCGGATTGTTGTAGTTGACGTGTGAACTTATCGATTGATTGAATAATTCATTGTTGATTGTCGAATTGAGTTCTAGGGCTTGGGGTTGTTGAATTTTAACTTGGGTAACTTGATAGTTTGACGAAATTGATGCCGGGGTGTGTTTATTATTTGAGATAAGTCGTGGTAAATATTGTATAATTGGTGAAAGACGACTAATTCTCGAATTTTTGTGGGACATTGCGTAATATGTAAATTGGTTGAATTGCTTAGATTAGTGTATATAAAATGTTTGTATTGTTGTTTCTATTTTGTTGTTGTTATTGTTGCTAAGTGCTATGGGTGAATAGCTGTCGATAGTAGGATTGGGTTAGCTGTATGAAGTCTGAGTAGTTCGCTAGCCGTTATGCTGTCGATATTTTGTGAACGCACTAAGCAATATGTTTATAGTGATTGTGCTTGGGGTGTAAATAGATCTATCCTTGCTAACATGTTGTAAATATTGTTAAAGACTAAGTGTGGGGTAAATTTTGTTTAACCCGACCTTAGCCAAAACTAACAAGTTTTTAGCTTAACGTTGTGCTTGTCTGTGTAAATTGACAGGTACAATGGCCAGCCGACAAGATAAAGGCAAGGGTGCTTCAACCTCAGGCACCGGCAGAAAGAGAATGAGACTGGGCACTGCTGTCCCAGCTGCACCTGCTGTTCCACGTGGTCAACACCGCCGATACGGGACACGATGGGTCACCGATGAAGGGAAGAAATGGTACGCAAAGCATAAGGAGAACAAGTACTTCCCGGAGGAACATATTGCAAGGGAACCACTCGCACAGGAGTTCCCTCGCATCGTACAGAGGATTGAAGCAGCTGGGCTCAGCTTTATTTTTCAGGAGCCCAAGGAGTGCAACCTTCACTTGGTCCGGGAATTTTATGCCAACTGGAACCCGGCCATCAGAAGCCACACTATTAAAATCAGAGGGCAGATTGTCACTCTGGAACCCCAGCAGCTGAATGCCATCGTTAGAGCGCGGGACACAGACGCCCACGTTCTCCGCCAGCTCAACATCACCCCACCGTACGCCACATCAGACGTACGTTGTGTGGGGCTCGATCCACAGCCCGATCGAGTAGACACAAAGAGAGGGGTTACCACCAGACTCTGCCTTATTCGCAGATGAACAGGGAGGCCAGAATCTGGCTAAAAATTGTATGTTCGTGTTTGATCCCGGGAGTACATATGACAGACGTGACCCGGGACCGTGTCTGCCTGGTGTATGCCCTTATGAAAGGGCTTGAGATTAATGTGGGGGCGGTTATAATATCCGCCATGAAGAGAGCCAGACTACACCAGGGCCACAGATACGGGTTTGGTGGACTCATCACCACCTTCCTCCGAGGCCTCGACGTTGAGGAAGAAGCCTTGGATTACATTCCGCAGTTGGAGCGGAGGGCTCTTGATGTGACAAAGACCAAGGCCCTCGACACTACACACGGACCTGTGCTGACTCTGGGCGAGCGACATGCTCGTGACGACCAGTATATGGCTCGTATGTTCGGTATGCAGATGCTGCAGCTACGGATAGGTGGGAGACCAGCCACCGAGGATGAATTATGGCAGCTGGAGCTGGACTACCCTTTTGGCGAGAACGCCAGAGCTTTATGCAAGGTGGGGCCAGCCTTTGTGGAGCCGACTGACGACGACGTCCCTACTGATGAGGAGACACGTCGTGAGGACTCTGATGTGGAGTCCGATGACGGCGAGGGAGCTGATTCAGATATGGGCGACGAGGCCGCAGCACTGGATGAGGAAGTCGAATATTTCGACTGAGCAGGGAGTTTCACCACCCACAATTTTGTGCTTTGTATTTTTGTGAACACTGGGGACAGTGTTCGATTTAAGTGTGGGGTGGGGAGTAGTTAGGTGCTGGGTCATAGGCTCTAAATCTGCTGTATATTCTTCCTTGACGTTTATGTATGTCTGTGCTTTCCCTGTTGTTGTGAACGGATTTGTGAATGATGTGTATATATTTGTTTGTGGCTAATGGTGTGTGTTTTTAAAAAGTTATGGTTACCTTTGTAAATATTTTGTAAATTTTGTAAATATTTTTTTTTCTCTATCGATATGATCGATATTTTTCAAAATTTTTGTGAAAAGATGTTGCACTTATCAACATATTTTGTAAATATTTTTTTTCATCGAAATGATCGATGTGTTGCAAAAATTTTGAAGTTTTATTTTTGGGTTTCTCGGAGTTTGTTTTCGGTCCTTTTACCGAGAATAGTCCCATTGAACCGATGTCATAGTTAGTGAACATTCCCTATGATGGATGGATGACGACCGTCTTAAGGGAAATGTAGTCGATAGGAGTAGATGTTTTGTTTTTAGTTTCTTTGGTGGATTGCATCAATAAACTGTAGTTGCTTATGGTTGCTAAAAATTTTGTTGCGTGTGTAATTGATGTTCGAAATGTGAAAGTGATTCGTTTGAAAGCATGCAATTGTGTAAATATGTTGAGTTACCTAGACTATAGAATTTGGTTCATTATGATTGAGGCTTAATCTTGAATTCATGTAATTGACTAATTAAAGAGTCTGTGAATGCATCTTGATTCGAGCATGTGCATGAAGTGTGAGTGAGGTTTTGCTATTCCATGTCATTGTGAATTGTCTAGAACTTGCCTGGCGTGTATACTAAGCGAAATGAAGGAGGTGTAGTGTCAGAAAGGATGTAGGCATTTCTTTATTTTAACCGTTAGTTTCCATTGTTTTCTTGTCAAGTTCTACCTTTTTATATGTTGTATACCCTAGTCAGCCCGTTGAGCCTTTAGCCGATTTCTTTCTTTTGTCCAGAATTGTATGAACTAAGCTTTATTCCTTCTTTTCATTAGCCTTAAAGTCTATAAGAAGCTCTTAAGCGCTTACAAAGAACAGAAAATTGTTTCCCAAAGTGTTAAAGAGTGAAAAGAGTGAAAAGAAAAGAAAAGCAAAGTGAGGAAAGAAAAGATGATGTTGAAGAGGCACTAGTTGTAATTAAATGAAATTGAGGGTACATGAAAACCTTCCGTTTGGGGTCAAGTGTGCCTGATGAAATGGGCTGTATGAAAGTAAACCAGCATGAATGGGAGAAAAAGAGAAAAGATAGGAACAATGTCCATGAGTCGATGGGAATGAGTTGAAAAGGCGCTTAAGGATGCTAGCGACTATTATTGGCTAATCCTATATATATATACTAGATCCATAGCCCAGTTACAACCCATTAAAAGTCCTATTTGATCCTACACTGTATTTCTTTATATTAGTGGAGTAATACACTAAGGGCAAGCCTATGGGTCATGACATGATGCATGTGAATTCTTTTGGGAGAGAGAGTGAAATTAATTTTTATATGCCCCTACTTGCATGTTTGTGTGCTGCACGAGCATAAAAGGGGAAGTTTCTCTCGAGTTGTGAGGGTACATGCTTGATGACAGATTGATTTTCGTGTCGGATTTCTTGATTAGTAGATTTGCATGAGTTTGCCGATATCAAGAATCAATTCTTAAAAGTCTAGGAAGCCTCGATGTATTAAGGTCATTGTCTTGTACGACCAAGAATGTTTTCTCGATGAATTGCAAAAATCGAATAATCGGTATGACCGTAACGTAAATGGTTGCACCATAGTGACAAAGGTTGAGATGTGATGTGCATGATTTGTGTATGTGTTGTTCGAGGACGAACAAGGATTTAAGTGTGGGGTAAGTGATCTTGGGCAGATTTATATGCCCAAGTGATACTCAAACGTATCATTTTTACCTTGTTTGTTGTGCAATGTGTATATAATATCATGTATTTGGTAATAAAATGCGAATTTGTACTAACCAACATGATTAGCATTTGTTTTGCAGGATAATGTGATTTTTAAGAGCTAAAATGCGTGTTGGAACTATGTCGGAGTTGGACTTGGATGCGAGCGTGGAAAAGACCTCGGATGGCACATTTTACAGTGGCTCCGCGATGGAGCTGTGCCACGCTGCCATCGCGGTAGCACACTGCCTGGGCAGAAATAAAAGTGGCAATTTCCAGTGTGCCTGCGCGTCAGCTCCGTGGCACGGAGATAGGCCTCCGCGAAGGCCTCCGTGCCACGTTGAGGCTAAATATCCGGACCCTGCAATTTCCAGAGAGGGTCCGCGTCCACGCCGTGTCACGGAGGCAGTGCTCCGCGTTGGCCTCCGTGACACGTTGCTTGTTATTCCGGGAAAAATTTCCCACTAGTATAAATAGCACACTTAGGTTATTTTTAAAGAGGAGTTCTTTTAGTTTTAGTTTTTTTTGCCTGAGTTCAGAAGTGGGAGCAGGAACGTGGTTTTGTGGCAGTTGAAGAATAGAAAAGATAAGAGTTTTCTTCTCTTCCCTTCTTCTTTTCCTTCAATTGTATGCATGATTCACACTCATTCTAGGATGATTAATCCAAGAATGAGTGGCTAATTCCTTTCTTGCTGAGGTTTTGAACTTGTGTAATGAATGTTGGTAATAATTGATATGGTTTCTTCTTCTTCTTGCATGTTGTTCTATTAATTCTTGTGCTTATTACATTATTGATTGGCCACCATTAATGTATATCTAAAAAGTCCAATTTCACTCGAGAGAGCATGAAATTGGAAAGTTGTGAATTAATAGGGTATTGTTCTTAACTTGATCTGGGAAAATTGGGTTTTGATGTGCTTTCTTGATAGAAATATACTTGAAAGCCGTATTAGTCAATTTAGGAACCGGAATTGTAGTGTTAGGTCATAAATTGCATTTGATCACAGAAATGTAGACGAATGGTTTATGAATCTAAAGTGAAATTAAATACGGAAGTTTTAATTTCTAGGCAAACGTTCTTGGCTAGCAATATGAAGAAGAAGATAACCAAATTATCATGATTATCAAGTTCATTACTCGTTCTTAACCTTGGCATGTGCATATCCATTGTCTAAACTCAACGTAAATAGTAGTTATTACTTTTAGTAGAAAATTAGTTTAGAAACAAAACTCACTCAAATCTTGGTTGGATTGTTGTTAACATAGTTAGAAATAGAATAGAGATATAGTAAACTGGGCAGTTTTGCATATCTAGAGCAGCCTCCTTGGATCGATACTTGGCTACTTAGCCACTTTATTACTTGTTTGACCACGTACACTTGCGTGTCGGTGTATAATATATACCGAGCAGCAGAGAATGAGCAACGAGGATCCTATTTTGGTAAAGTTAAAGAAAGCTGTTTAGAATCAAAAGGTGGAGGTATTCTCCAAAGGGGGAGATGGTATGCTCCGATATTAGGGTCGTCTGTGTGTACCGGATGTTGATGATTTGAGATATCGAATGTTGCACGAGGCTCATGGTTCCAGATATTCCATACATCTAGGTTCTACCAAGATGTACCGTGACCTACGGGAAGTCTATTTGTGGAATGGCATGAAGAAGTACATAGCGGAGTTTGTGGATATGTGTCCCAATTTTCAGCAAGTGAAGGTTCAGAACCAAAGACCAGGAGGTGTACTTCAAAAAATCAGTATTCCTACTTAGAAGTGGGAGTTAGTTCATTTGCATGGAGTGCCATTTTCTATCGTATCTAATAGAGCTACTAATTTTACCTCCCAATTTTTGAGATTATTTCAAAAGGGACTTGGTACTCAAGTCAAGCTTAGCACATCATTTCACCCGTAAATAGATGGTCAGGCGGAGCAGACTATTCAGACTCTCGAGGACATGTTGAGAACATGTGTGATTGATTTAAAGTGTAGTCGTGATGATCATTGCATATCACTGAGTTTGCGTATTACAACAACTACCATTCCAGCATTCAGATGGCTCCGTTTGAGGCTCTCTATGGGCGGAGATGTAGATCACCTATTGGTTAGTTTGAAGTCGGTGAAGCTATGATGATAGGACTAGATTCAATCCATAAGGCCATGGAGAAAGTTCAGCTTATTAGGGAGAGGTTGAAAACAACTCAGAGTCGCCGAAAGTCCTATGCGTATGTGAGGAGGAGAGAACTTGAGTTTGAAGTTGATGATTGGGTGTTTTTGAAGGTATCTCCTGTGAAGGGAGTGATAACATTAGAAAGAAAGGGAAACTCAGTCCCCGTTATGTTTTCCCGTACCGGATTGTGAAACGGGTTTGCAAGGTAGCATATGAATTGGAGTTGCCCTCAGAATTAGCTTCTGTTCATCCAGTTTTCTATGTATCGCTCTTAAAGAAGTGCTTGGGTGACCTGGCTGTAGTTGTTACAGTGGATAGCGTAGGTGTGAAGGATAGACTTAGTTATGAAGAGGTTCTGTTAGAGATACTAGATCGTTAATTTCGTAAGCTAAGAAACCAAAAAGTAGCTTCAGTCAAAAGTTTTATGGAGGAATCAGCATGTTGAGGGAGCTATGTGGGAAACCGAAGCAGATATAATGGCTAATACCCACACCTATTCCCTTCCAGCTTAGTTTCGGCTTGAGGTATTAGTTTCCTCCTTAATACTCTATTCAATTTCATGTTCAGCTCATGTACCCTATTTTATTTCATATCAGTGAATGTAAGTGTGATTCAGGAATTCAGTTCAGTCATGTAGTTCAAATCAGAGTAAGTCATTCCATCAGTTTTCAGCATGTATGTTTAGTATTTGAGTATGATGATTGCATTTCTCCTCTTTTCATTATGATTTTCAACATTTGAGGACGAATGTTCCCAAGAGGGAGATATTGTAATAGCCCGAAAACCCTAAGATCAGACCCGGGAGTTAAAACAGAGAAAACAGGAATTTCTGCACCAGCTCATAGGACGAGTCATCCAGTGACCCATCAGGAACACCACAAGTTGTTAAGTGACTTGTGGGGAAGGGTTTGACCATGGTTGGAAATTTCAAGTTTGGTGTGACCACGGGTGTGTCCACGAGTCGTGGTCATCCCCACGATCCGTTAAGTCACCTGTGGTCAAAGATGATATGAAGGAAGAAGAAATTTGGACAGTGTACCTAACGACCAGTCACCACGAGTCGTGGTCAATGCCACAATTCATTGAGTGGGTCGTGGTTAGCTGTTTGTTAAAGGTAAATGTTGTTAAATGTTTTTTTTGGCAGTGAAGGTGACAGGCGGTGCCATGAGTCATGGTCACTGAAAACGATCTGTCCAGTCCCTCATTGGAACTGGCACTGTGTTTTTCCCTGCCAATTCAATAAGGGCTTTTTCATAATTTCTAAGTTCCTAAGGCCTAAACTACGTTGTTTTAAGCATAGAATAGTATGTTTTAAGAAGGGTTAAGTTATTCTAAGCCTATCCTAATTCATGCATGCAAGTTTAGAGGGTTGAGAGGTGATCATGTCTAGTTCTTCAAAGTTCTTCCTCAATTCTCTTTGGGCAATCAAGGAAGTTGTGAAATCAGGTCTCTTCAGGTATATAAAGCTATGAATGGGTGCAATAGTCCACAGCCATGCCCAATTCCCTCTCAATTCATGATGTTCTAATTGATGATTCTATGGGGTTTTTACCCAACGTGTGAATTTTCTAAGTATTTATCATGGGTATGATCTAAGCATGGTTTAAATGTTGAATTATGATTAATGGGTAGATTTTACAATATTTTAAATTATAAATATTGTTTTCAAATTTTCTAAATTATGATGCCCATCCATGAAAGTCCATGAAAGATGAGATCTATGAAGTATGTTTTCAAGTATGAGGAGATATTTATGAATAAAGTATGATTTCAAAATACCCATGTTTATGTTCATGTTTTCAAAGTGAATCAAGTTGATTTCAAGCATGTTAAGTATTGGGGAAGCCCATATCATCAAGTATGTTCTTATGAGTTTGTGAATTATCTTACCACGTGGTTTTGGAGTCAATACTCCCAATTATGTTCAGCTTGTGGTATGGTTTGAGCTACGGCTTCTCATGTTATGATTTCAGATTTATGCATGTATGTTATTATTCAGCTTCATCACTAGACGAAGGTCAACTTCGTTGAAAAATGATAGAGAGCATATGCATGTTTTGGGAGTGGTGTCTTGCACCAATAGGCTAAGGGTTAGTCAACCCTATGTCTCTGAACTATGCGCCAATATAGGTATATTCATATTATTTAGAACCTCCCTTGTGAACTTCCCCTGCCCCAAGGGGCCTTCAACTTGATATTGATATCATGGTAGCGTCCTTAGCCCTGACAAAGCCTTGGACGACTCTGATCACTTGAGCGTGATAGTCAGGACCACTTAAGCTCTATCATGTTAATGTCGATTATATGACGAGTTCCCATTGTTCCTCATGATTTCGGTTATGCATGTACATCAGTCATGGTATTACGTTTTTAGAAGGTTTGACCCAATGTTCAGTTTTACTTATGATTATTAGTTTTCAGCTTTGGGTCATTCGATTCAGTTATGATGTTCAGTTATGTTCAGATCATGATTTCAGAAAATAGCATGCAAGCCCTACTCTCAGATTCTTATCTTGATTATGTTTTTATACTATGCATGTTTAATGATTTTACTTACTTAGCGGTTTTACTTACCTTGCATACTAGGTACATTCCATGTACTGACCGCATAATCTATGTTGTATCATGAGGCTACAATATCTAGAAGCAGTCCCGCCAATAGCCAGATTTCCAGCATTAGCACTTCCCGATCAGAGTTGGTGAGTCCTCATCTTTCGAGGGCCTTTCTATTCAAATATGTTCAGTATTTTTAGTTTTTAGATTTTAGTGAGTTAGTTGGGGTCTTGTCCCATCAACGCGTTAGTATTAGAGGCTTTAGTGAGTTAGTTAGGGTCTTGTCCCATCAACGCGTCAGTATTAGAGGCTTTACGCGCATAGTTTGTATTCAGCTTTAGACTCTTGTATATATTCAGATGTCATATTTTACTAAGACTTCCACAATGTTAATCATGAGGATCTTTCGTATTATTTAAATGAGTTAGATGTTATGTTCATGCCATGGGCCGACTTGGAGCCTCTTGAGATTCTTTGTCTCGTATCTCGATTCGGGCCTATGTTCGGGTCGTGATAATTGTTCACTTATTCTTTTTATGCTCCTCAATGTCTCCTCTATCTCTTCTTGTAGAGATTTGCAACTTTCTTCTTGAAGAATTGATGATTCCATGGGCATGGAGGGGTTGACATTCTTTTCCGCACTAAACTCCCGCTCCAAAAAGGCTTGGAGCATAGTTTTCATGCGCCCATATGTATTTCTCCTTTCATCACTTGCCATGGCTTCATTCCTATCAAGCTTAGGAGCACAACATCTATCATAGCCACTATAACGAGAAGTGACCCCATTTGGGCATCCATCCTAATGTATCCCATGACTAGCACATAACGTGCATATATACCCACCATAGGAAGGAGAAGGTGCACTTATCTCCCTTCTATGGGAATATTTTCAATCTTGCCAATAGTGTGGTCCTCTACAATAAGGACATGGGTCATTATAATAAGGATTGCAACCAACAAACCTCCTTTCATTCCACGATGCCATCATACAACTACAAATAAAAAAAATAAAAACAAAAATAAAAACAAGATGTAAAAAAAAAAGCAAAACTAGTTTGAATCAAGAAACAAATAATTTCTTATCACAACTCAATTTTCAGGCGACGACGCTATTTTTGATAACGTCTAAAATACACTCTTCATTACGAGAGAGCGTAAACGGTTGTTGTATCAAAAGAAATATCCTGACGGATATCGGGGTCGAATCCCACAAAGACTAACAAATGATATGGGCAAGTGTTGTTTGGAAAATTAAAATAAGTTTGCACCACTCAAAAGTAACAAAGCAATAAACACTTTGGAGGAGACTTGATGTTAACAATATGGTATAGATTCTAATTCGTCTAATTAGAATGACAAAATAATCAAAGTTGTCGACAATAATAAGGACTAGAGGTGTGATGTAGATGATGTGTTAATTAAACAAGGCTATTCTAGATTATCTATTCAGTTCAAATTATGCAAATAACTTTGGGAAGGTGGGCATTTTATGTTTTTCAACCTCATAAATGCCTCTTCCTAGAGTTCTTTCGAACCACTAAACACAACTAAATTAACCCAAATAAGTTTGGAATAAAAGCTGCATTAATGTCTAGCTATTAGCCCTTAATGAGGAATGAGAATATGGGTTTGGCTATGTATAGCCCAACTCCACAAAATCACATCCATTTCCACCATCAAATTCTCTCCCAATAGTCAATTCTTCTCTTTCAAGTAAAAATCAAGTAAGAAAAGTAGACCCACATCTGCAACTATGGATCTTCAATTTTAAATTGAATAGAACTTAACAGACTTACTCTAATTAAATAATATTGAGATGAATTTAGCAATACCCGATCTTGTTACGCACTCAACACCACACACCTCTAGTTAATGATTTAGATACTCATGGTTAAGAAATTAAAGAGAATATTTAATAATAAACTCATTTATTTCAATAATAAGAGTAGCAAAAAATCAAATTCAGCAAGAAGTCTTCAACAACGGTGGTACCTTGCTATAGAGGAAGAAGAAGAAAAGAAAATCAATCTTTTGCAATTTCCACCAATAGAATTCTACTTTCTTGCTCCCCAAAGAGAATGTTCCCAAAAAGCTAAAACTTAAGATTTGATGGGTCCAGAGTACTTCTTTCTAGAATATATCTAAAAGTAGGGAAACCAATACTCTCTTTTTCAGTGTTGGACATATTTTCCCCTGCTCAGGTATTCTGGCACTTACGAGAGTACCAGCGGTTCGCCGGTTACATTCTGCGAAACATCGACTATAATTGATTGCTCCTTCAGTAATTACCAATATCCTTCGGAAGTTCCTTCGGCGATTCACCAGCCTTCAACCGTGCTCTGCTGACTTCTTTCTCTTTGATCCAGCACATTCAGGTGTCAGTAGGCGAGTTAACCGGTGTGTCGCCGGTTGATGTCCATGACTGCCGGATTCTTTAGTTCCCCAAGGCAGTGATCATCTGTGTTTGGCCAACGTTTCACCGGTCTTCTCCGGTGAAGTGTGGGTTTTCACCTGATTCCCTTATTTTTACTCCACTTCTTGCTCTTTTCTTCAAATCAGATATCTGCACACAAAAAGGAAGAAAGGGCATAAAATTCATCTAAATGAGTTGAAAACTAAGTTAAAGCTCATACTTAAGAGCTTAATGAGTTGGTAAATTACCAACTCTCAGTTACTTAATCTCTAATTTCTTAAGTCATATAAAATTACATCTATCTTCCACTACCGAGCTTAGATATGAAGGCGGCCTACATTCTGGTTAGGCATTGCTGCAGCAGTAATTTGACCATTGCCGTGGTCTCACGGTTATGGAAATTCTACTGCTGTAGTGGTACTACTATAAGAAATAGCTCAACTTCACTGACAACGTTTATATTCCTAGTTCATTCATCTAACTTATGATATTACACTAACAACAGTTAACCTTTATTTAGCAATTGTTAACCCTAAAAGACCTATTACCCACTCTAATTCACCTTAACTAAATTAGTTTAGACCCAGATCAATTAAGCTACCAACCCCGGAGCATATGCAACTTTATCGACATACAATTTTCAACAACCATTTGGAAACACAATAAAAGAATTAACTATAAAATAATTAATCATGCTAACGGAGTCATGAACCCACAGGAATACAAATGCAAGCATATATTTGCACCTTCTTGATCTCACTCTGTACACATCTACACCATATTCATATCATCTAGTACCATACCTATACCATATCATCATATATTATCTCATATACGTGTCTCACATCATGTCCAAATCATATTGGTATATCACGTATTACACCTGTATATCTATACATATTTCACGCATTCATATATCTATTCGTCTACCACACATCGTATATTTATACGTCTGTGACACATCTAAATATATGTACGTCTATCACATATCTGTATATCTGTACACACATGCTAGAGGGTCGTATTTCTTCCCTTCCAGTCATGACCTACAGGGGACTCTAGAAATCCATGTAATATACACCCAGCCATATGAACACCATATCATACTTGTCTGTGTACTTGTAAACCTAGCCATATAAATATCATATGATACATGTTTGTGTACTCATATCATATTGCTCGCTTGGATGCTCACCTCAAGCATGAGCAACTCATATCTAATTAATCATACACATGCTCAATCACACTAAATGCCCGTCTAGATGCTCACTTTTGACACAGGCCTCTGATCTCAGGGTAAGGATATATTACACTTCATCTCAACATGTTTCATCATAGTCTTAATCAATTGCCACATACTCCATTCGCAGCTCAGAAATAATATATCACAATTCAATCCACTTAACCAAATACATTCAATAACAAAATTTAATCATTACAATTTCTAACACAATCATTGTCTGGAGACTATTCAAGTATATAGATCAGTTTATCGACACTTAAGACACTAACTATAATCCTATTTCCCACGTTTATGATTTGTTGACCAGTAAAGATGTGAAAATTTAATCCACCTCACTAGACCCATATGTGTATCAAACATCTACTCTAATATTTATGAAAAATCCTACTTCATATCCGTTTTCCATCATTTATTAGTTTACCCTCACGAACTCTCGTCACTCAGCACAATAATTTGAGGCTATCCTCTTAAAAATTCTCCTCTATTTCTGAATACCACCCCTCACAGTGATTTTCTATTTCTATTGTTATAAATAAATTAGTGATTTACCACCCAACTTTCCATCCTTAATTTCCCTCTTTCCTCTTACCATCATAAATTTAATTCACACACACATGAAAACACAAAAATATAGATAAATACTTTAATCTAGCCACATTATTTGGGGAATATCATGGGAGCAACCTTTAGGACCCTTAACCTAGAGCAGACGATTGATAATCTAATATCAAATCTATTCATGCTTCAATGGTTACTTATGCCATAAGTCCCCCCCCCCTTTTGTAATCCCTACTATTTCTTCTCACCCTTACTAATTACTAGCTATGGTCCAAACTAGTGTCATTAATATTATATATTTTGTTTTACCTACCAAAAACACATCAAACACACACACATATATGAATTGCTAATCGAAGTCTAACACAAAGGTAAGCCATAGCCGACCTAAGCGCCAAGCTGTTATAAAAATGCTTGGGAGGCTGCATTCTTGCATTTAAATATGGGGGTTCTTGCAAAGAATTATTGGGGAGGGTGATGGAGTCCTTGCCCTTTCTAGTCAGCTTACTTTTTCCTTGTTTAGAAACCCAACTTTTATTTAATGGGCATTTTTAGCTACCAATCCTTATGAAACTAGGTTTTAAATCCAAACCTGAACTGATTCACGAAGTTCTGGTCCGCATCACCCATTGTGGTGAGGGTTCTTTCGCTGTGGCAGTCTCGCTACAAAGGAGTTCTGTCTACCACAGTGACCCTACGCCTGGGCCCACCTAATTTTAACTTGGTCTATTTTAAAATTTTCATGCTTATATCATCTAGGTGCTATAGCGATCAGACGGGTCGTTACACACATGGTTTCAAAAAATTTTGTGCATCTTTGGACAAAGTTGGCCAATAGAACTTGGAATTGAGGATCTTAGTTGTTGTCCTATCACTGTTGTGGTGTCCCACATAAGAGCGACAACTTTTAATGATCGCACTTACCTCCTTTTCTGGAATACATCTTTTAGCTTGCTGATCTGGGTGCCAACTTGTAAAGGTAAGGCTTGTCCACACATAGATCAACTATCATGACGATGTCATCTCTTACTCTCTTGAGTAGCATCTAGAGAGCATATTTAACTTACAAAAAAATTTACCATGTCAGCATAACATGGTAAATTAGGTGTTTTTAGAGTATAGAGCTGCTCATCAAGGAATGTTTCTGTGATATATACATCTTCGTCGACAAGTTTTTTGACCCCTAGTCTACACAAGTGATTAACCACCTGATTTTCTATCCTCTTTTAGTCTCTTATTTCTATAACAAATTCCTGTAGCAGTAATATGCATCGAATAAGCTTGGCTTTATGTATTTCTTTGTGAACAAGTATCAGAATGTTGTATGATCTGTATACACAATTACCTTGGTCCCTGCTATATGAGCTTTCAAGTTAAGATCATGATTTTATGAATTATTCTAGCTTCTTAATTTAAAGTATGCATATCTGTTTTAAGACCAAGGGCTATTCTTGAGCCTTAAGAAAAGGCATGTTAGAGAATGTGCGCCTTTAGATAAGGCCAAGCTTTCAGAATAGGACTTTTCAAATAATGGTAAGATTATGAGCCCAAGGGCTATTACAACAATATTGTTAGATAGGAGCAAGTGGCTAACCGAGAGGACATGAGCCTTCTAAGGAAAGTGCTAGAAACTATGTTTGCTGGTGTAGGATTGGAGCATGTCGAGTACGGGCACAACCCCAAATTCAATTTTTCCCCTAGAAGTGGTGGGTTTTTTTAGGAAATTTTACTAGCAAGATCAGTTCAATTTTTGTTCTAAAACAGTTATTTATCAAAAGCTTTACTTCCATGCATGATTTATCTTGAGAAGCTTTACTTCGAATGTATGATTTGTCTGCTTCGCAAATTTGTATTATTCATGTCCCTATATGTATATATGATTGCTCATAGTTTCATGCCATGTTGATTGATATGCTTGGGCCAACAATGACATAGGGTGCCAGTCTCGTCTAGGCCCTAGGCTGGGGCATAACAAACTCGGTATCAGAGACTTAGGTTCATGTGTCCTAGGGAGTCTATGAAGTTGTGTCTAGTAGAGTCGTACTTATGGGTATGT
This sequence comes from Datura wrightii, assembly GCA_035772735.1. NCBI lineage: Eukaryota > Viridiplantae > Streptophyta > Magnoliopsida > Solanales > Solanaceae > Datura > Datura wrightii. Next base: position 69,232,874 of record JASDFA010000010.1, on the reverse strand, counting down.
AGTACACCACACTTATAATTAGGAGGCTACAGGACATTTAGAAAATGTTACTCTTCTTTCCCACTCTAGATCGTGTTATAGAGCGGCTCTAAGAATTGGAATCTAACTCGTGCATTACTATGAGTTTCAGCTCTTGATTTGACAATGCCTCTTAAAGGAAAGACGACAGCAGGCCAGAGGGCTAACACTACTGCCACTACTACAGTAGGGGTAGAGGCTAGTGAGTTGCCTCAGACCCAAGGGATCCAGATAAGATCCCATGGTCCCTCAATTACCCAACCAGCCATGGCATCGTCTCCTTCCCCGATAGTTCTAGGGATTATTTAATCATTCCCACCTTAGTAATTGCATTCTTTAGATACAGAGTTTAGGGGAGCTACATAAATGCTCATCCAATTTTTTGTAGCCTAGTCTCAGAGGTAGAAAATAGCTCATGTCAATGCCGGTCAGTAGAATCTGACGAGTACCTCCAGAATTAGGGAGTTCCTTAGAATGAACCCACCAAAATTTATTGGGTCTAGACCAGAGGAAGATCCTCAAGACTTTATTCATGACACCTAGGGGATCCTCAGGCCCATGCATATTAGTGAAATGGAGGGAGTTGAGCTCGATGCTTACCAATTGAAGGGTGTTGCTAGTGTTATGTTGCAAGAAGTGGGAGGTGTCCTGAGAGGATGACGTGGCTCTTGCTGTGGGGGGAGACTTTATGGAGGATTTCATGGATCATTTCCTACCCTTGGAGATAAGGGAATCTAAGGACGAAGAGGTTATAGTACTCAATAAAAATGACATGAGTCTGAGGGAGTTAGCCTCAAGTTCACAAAGCTAGCCTTCTTTGCTCCGGTGATGATTTCCACAATGCCAGCCAGGATGCACATATTTGTATATGGTCTTGAGAGGCTCATAGTGGGTGAGTGTGTTGTGGTCTTGCAACACAAGGACATAGGAATAGCTAGGCTGATGGTCTATGTCCAACAGAAAAAGGACACGAAGCAGGTAAATAGGCTTGATAAAGAGCAATACAAGAGCAAGAAGGCCAGGTCGGCTGGCCATGATAGCAGTCACAGGGAGAGTAGCAACTGATTTGCATTCCATCATGGGTCATCAAGACCTGCCCTATCTGCTGCTAGTGATCTTGGGCAGAATTATATGCCCAAGTGATACTCAATTGCTTCATTTCGTCTTGTTTATCTATCGTTATTTGTACATTCTCATGTGATTTCTAGTTAAAATGTGAATTTATACTAACTAACATGATTAGTGTTGTTTTGCAGGAAAAATGTAATTTTAGGAAGCTAAGGCATGTTGGTGAAAATCGGGAATGGACTCGGAAGCGAGTAGTGGAAAAGGTCAAGGAAAAGCAGCAAATATAGGGGCTCCGCGATGGAGCCGTGTCACGCTGCCATCGCAGAGGCATTCTACCTCAGATTATTTATTTTGGCAAATTTCCAATGAAGGTCCGCATTGCCTCCGTGACACGGAGGCAATGCCACACGATACAAGTCGTGGCACATTGGGGATATTTACCTGGAACATCAAATTCCAGTAAGGGTTCGCTATGGCGCCGTGGCACGTTGGCCAAGCCCCGCGTTGCATGTCGTGGCACGCTGAGGAGTAAAATGCTGAGGGACTTAATTCCAGAGAGGGTCTGCGTTAGCTCCGTGTCACGGAGGCAGTGCTCCGCGATGCACTCCGTGACACGTTGCTTGTTATTCCGGGAAAAATTTCCACTAGTATAAATAGTACACTTAGGTTTATTTTTAATTATTCTGACTTAGTTGAGCAAGGACGTGGGTTACAGGCAGTTGAGGGGACGAAATTCTTAGGGTTCTTCTCTAACTCTTTCTCTTTTATTTCAATTGTTTGTATGATTTATACTCATTTGATGATGTTTAATCGACAAATGAGTGGCTAAATTCACTTTTTGCTGAGGTTAAGAACATTTGTAGTGGAATGTAATTATTGATCATTTTGGTTTTTCATCTTTTCTTCCATGGTTGTTCTATCAATTCTTGTTCTTACTGCATTAGTGTCTGGCCAATGTTAATGTATATCTAAAAAATCCAGTTTTATCTTGAAAAGGAAAGAAATTGAAAAGTTGTGAATTGGTAGGATATGATCTCTTCTTAGTTTGGGAAAATTGAGAATTGATTTACCTTCAGAATAGAAATATATCTTAAAGTCGTATTAGTCAATTAAGGAATCGGTTTCGTATGGCTAGAACATGAAATTCTTTTATCACAGAAATGTAGGTTGAAGGTTCATGATTCTTAAGTTGGGTAGAATACGAAAGTTTCTATCCATAGGCAATAATTCTTGACTAGCAACCGAAGAAAAGATTAACCGAATTGTATCAATGAATTACTTCCCTGCATGTTTGTTTTGGCCTCAGCTTGCTCATTACTATAGTTCAGACTCACTTTATCATTTTGTCTTAGATTAGTATAAATTAGGAAACAAACTCTCCAAATCTTTTTTTAAATTGTTGTCTGCATTTTTAGAGTTAGAGTTCATTAACACTTAATTCGATTATTACCTTGGTTCAGTCCCTGTGGGATTGATACTTGGCTTACTTTAGCCATTTTACTATTTTTTCGACCACGTGCACTTGCGTGTAGTTGCGAAACATTCCGAACAAGTTTTTGGTGCCGTTGCCGGGGACTGCCAATTGGTAAAATTGTTTTCTTAGTGTTAGTTTACAATTTCGTTAGTTTACAATTTCTATATAAGTGCTAACAACATGATCTTAGCCTGTCTTTTGCAGATATTGAATTCTGTTGAACACTGGCAAGAGACAAGGAGCTGGTGGATTCATACTTAGAGACGGAAAGATAATTTCATCATCAAAGGAGAGAAGCTCTAGATAAAAAGCTGCAGTTGCTCAGACAAACAATCCTGGAGCAACAACAGAATCCACCACTTGTGAGGGCAGTGTTAGTGCCCGAGGAAATGGCAGCTAGGCCGGTTCGCGAAGTGGCAATCCCAAATGCTAACAATGGTACATCAAGCATTCGCAAACCTTAGCCAGGAGGGAGGTTTGAGCTGAAACAGAATATGGTGCAATTGCTGCACACCAACGGGCAATTCACAGGTCTCCCACACGAGGATCCACAACAACATCTCCAAAACTTTTTGGAGATAAGTGACACTTACATCCTCGCTGGAGTATCATCTGATTACGTAAGGCTTACATTGTTCCCATTTTCACTATTGGGAGAAGCAAAAAGGTTGTTGAAAGCTGAGCCACCTAATTACATCACCACTTGGGATGATCTTGCAAGAAACTTTTTGATACGGTTCTTTCCATCTGGTAAAACAGCAAGACTTAGAAGTCAAATTCTAAGTTTAAACAAAGAGAGGGGGAGAATCTATATCAAGCTTGGGAAAGATTCAAATCCATGTTACGGGATTGTCCTCACCATCACCAGTCCAATGATGTGCTGGTGCATACTTTCATAGAGGGTTTGGAACCCCACACAGAAATTTTGTTAGACTCAGCAACTGGGGGACAAGCATTAGAAAAGACTTATGAGGAGCTGTATACTTTGTTAAATCATATTTCGCAAGGAAATCCAGAGTGCACTGCGGACTCTTCTAGAGGAGGAACAAGGAAAGCGACAGAGTCTTGGAAGTGGATGGTTTTACAGCTATCACTGCACAGATAGCTGCATTACAGAATCAACTTAACACCCACTTCAGCAATATGAGCTTGAATCAACCTCAAGCCCCAGTTAATGTAGTGCAACAGATTTGGTGTGAAGTATGCGGTAGTAATGAACACTCAGTTGAGTGTTGTGGTGCAAATCCTGATTCAGTGAACTTTGTTGGTAATGTACAGGGAAATAATCACCAACAGTATGGCAACAACTACAACTCTAATTGGAGGAATCATCCGAATTTCTCCTGGGTAGTAACAGCCATCAAGGGCAGAGTTCAAATCAGGGTGCGCAGAGAAATCAAGGAGGGCAGAAGAACTATCAGACTCAATACAGAAGCAACAATACACCTCCTCCACCACCACCACCCAGCATTGAGGAAATGTTTAAAACAATGATAGCTAACCAAGCTCAATTGCAGGCTGACTATGTGAAATTGGCGACAGATGTAAAGAACAATCAGTTAGCTACAAAGGCGTTGGAGTACCAATTTGGGCAACTGGCTGGAGCTCAAAACACCAGGCGAAGAGGAGGACTACCGAGTGAAACTGACCTGAATCCCAAGCAAGTAAATGCAGTGACCACAAAGAGTGGTTTACAACTCAAGGAGGTGGAACCAGAAAGACCACCTCAGCAGTCAGGAGCAGTGGAGAAAGAGAGGGAACAAAATGATGAGAGGGGGAAGAAGAAGGAAGCTAAACCAGAAAGACCACCACCCCCGTTCCCTCAAAGATTAAAGAAACACAAGGAGGAAGCGTGTTTCAAAAAGTTCGTGGAGGTGCTTAAACAGGTGCACATTAATTTACCTCTTGTTGATGTTTTGCAGGGAGTGCTGAAGTATGCAAAGTATATCAAGGACATCGTGGCGAACAAAACCAGGCTGACGGAGTACGCTTCGGTGGCGCTTACGGAGGAGTGCATTTCCCGGATACAGAACAGGTTGCCTACAAAGCTCAAGGATCCTGGGAGCTTTACAATTCAAATTACAATTGGGCAAAGTATCCGAATTCGCAGATTATGCGATTTGGGAGCGAGCATTAACTTGATGCCAACATTAGTATTCAAGAAGTTAGGGCTGGGCAGTGCTAGACCAACTACAGTGATCTTGCAGAGCGGATCGTTCTTTGGCCTGACCATATGGCATTGTGGAGGACGTGCTTGTGCAAGTGGGCTCCCTTATCTTCCTGGTAGATTTTGTTGTGCCGGATTTTGAGCCGGATGCGGAAGTCCCATTTATTTTAGGACGCCCTTTCTTGGCAACCACGAAAGCATTGATTGATGTAGCTGCAGGGCAGCTAACCACCCGGGCGCATGACAAGGTGGAGGTATTTGATGTGTACAAGGCCACGAAGCTTTCGGCCATATATGAGGAGCTTTCAGCAATCAACGTGCTAAATCAAGCAGATATTATTCAGATTGTTGATTCTCGAGACCCAGTGGGAAAACCACCTATTGAGGACACCCCAAAACTGGAGTTATGGCAAGAAGATCGAAGTGCCACGTTCTTAGTCAATAGGCAGCGGTGTAAGCATTACTGGGGTGAGGACGTTAGTCGAGAGAAGACGTCCGTCACTCTAGAGGATGATTGAGCTTTAATGACGTCGAGCCGTGACGGTAAACCAGGCGCTGCACGGGGGGTAACCCGTGAAATTGTTGTAATAGAAGAGTAGAATTAGTTAAAAAGAAAAAAAAAGAAAAAAAAGAAAATAAAAATAAAAATAAAAACAAAAAGCGTGGTTGTGTTTGAACCTATGAATTCTATCCAATTTATTGTTGTGAGATGAATTTCAGGTGGAACGGAGGGCAAAAATGCAAAGAATCGCCAAGGAAAAAATCAAGGTGAGAAAAATAAAAAAGTGGCATTACAATGAGCCTATGCGTTGGCTCCATGTTACGGAAGAGGGCCTCCGCGTTACCCTCCGTGACACGTTGAAGCCAATTCTAGAATTTTTACAAATTCCAGAAGGCTGGCGTGATGGCTCCGTGTCACTAAGGGGGTGCTCCGCGTTACCCTCCATGACACGTTGAGGTGTATTTCGCATTCGGTCACACCGGGTCACCGGGTAACCCGCATGAAAAAACCTCTTTTTAACCCTGAATTCCCCTCATTTTTCCCATTTCCCACTCCCCTCCTCAACAAACCCCCTAAAATCCCCCCTCCCCCAACGTGACACGGACCTAGGATCGAAGTTTCTTCAACTTTTCTTCGAGTTCATCGAATTAAAGGTATGTTCTTGAACTTAACCTCAATTTTTAAGCATGTGAGGTGAGTAAAGCTTGCCCTACGTGTAAATTAAGCTTGAATTCGTTTAAAGTATGATTGATTGATGTTCGTAGTATCGTTATGAGTATATGAACTCAATAAATACATGTTTGATTGAATTTTTGCGAAATTGGTAGCTAGGGTTGGAATTTGAATAGGAAGAAACTAAAAGTGGTTGAAATGTGAAAATTTTGGGTTGTGCATGTTGGGTGAGGTGAAGTAGGTTGTGAATATAGATGAATATGCTAAATAAACAAGGGAATTTCCGGGAAAATGAAATTGGTGAATTGCATAGGTTGTTGTGTTGAAACAATTCTTGGCTAAGTGCTATGTGATGAAATGGAATCGATGGTGATATTGTTATGCGTTGTATAAAGTTTGAGTAGTACTTAGTAATTATTCCATCAACTTATCTGAATGCACGAGGCATGTTAATTGTAAAAATTGGGAAAGTATGAGTGTCTTACCGAGTAGTTTTAATTAGGGCTAAAGACTAAGTGTGGGGTGGCCTAACTCAACCCAACCATAGTCGAAGTTAATTTTAGACTTGAATAAAATTAGGACTGTTTGATTGATTTGATAGGAACGATGTCAAGCAGGCAAGACAAAGGAAAGGGCGCATCTATATCAGGCGCCGGTAGAAAGAGGATTAGACTGGGAACACCAGTTCCAGCAGCACCAGCGGTTCCACGCGGCCAACGCCGTCAATATGGAACCCGATGGGTGATTGACGAAGGGAATAAATGGGATGCAAAACACAAGGAGACCAAATACTTCCCTGAGGAGCACATTGCAAGGGAGCCACTTGCATAGGAATTCCCCAGAATCGTACATTGGATTGACACTACCGGGCTGAATTTCATCTTCGAAGAACCCAAGGAGTGCAATCTCCATCTGATTCGGGAGTTCTACGCAAACTAGAACCCCACACTCCACCGTCACACCGTCAAGATAAGGGGGCAGGTTGTCACCTTTGAGCCCCATCACCTGAATGCCATCTTGGGGCCGCGGGACACAGACGCCCATGTACTCCGGCAGCTGAACATAACTCCACCTTATGCGGACATCAGACGCACTCTGTGTGGAGCCCGTTCGACAGCACGGTAGAGTAGGCACAAGGAGAGGGGCTACCATCAGACACTACCTTACTCTTAAATGAACAGGGAAGCCAGGATTTGGCTTAAAATTGTGTGTTCCTGCCTGATCCCGGGGATGCATATAACTGATGTCACCCGGGATCGAGTGTGCTTGGTTTATGCCCTGATGAAAGGGCTTGAGATAAATGTTGGGGCGGTGATCATCTCCGCCATGAAGAGGGCCCGTTTGAATCAAGGGCACAGGTACGGGTTTGGTGGTTTGCTCACCATGTTTCTGAGGGGCCTTGATATCGAGGAAGAGGCCCTGGACTACATCCCGCAAATGGATAGGCGTGCCTTGGACGTCACCAAAACCAAGGCACCCGACACCACTCATGGGCCAGTTCTCACATTAGCCGAGCAACATGCTCGGGATAATTAATATATGGCCTGCATGTATGGGATGCAGATGCTGTAGTTGCGCATAGGCGGGAGGCCAGCAATAGAGGATGAGCTATGGCAGCTCAGGAGTCCAGCAACAGAAGATGAGCTATGGCAGCTCGAGCTAGATTACCCTTTTGGCGAGAATGTCCGGGCTCTATGCCGAGTGGGGCCAGCTATTGTGGAGCCGGTAGATGATGATGTCCCCACTGATGAGGAGACCCGTCGTGAGCGCTCAGATGTTGAGTCAGATGAGGACAGCGGGGGCGATTCAGATATGGGAGATGAGGCAATGGCACCTGATGAAGAATTGGAATACTTCAATTGATCAGGGAGTTTTACCACCCACCTTTGTGATATACTGAATTTTATGAACACTGGGGACAGTGCTCGGTTTAAATGTGGGGTGGGAGTAGTTAGGTGCTAGATGTTTCGTTGTTGTTTTTGTTTATGTTTATGTTTTGTGTTGTTGTGCCTATGAAAAATGTGACCCTGTGATTTTGTGCGTATGTTATGCACTATAATTCAGTGTTGTAATGAATGTTAAGCTATTGTGTGTTGTGGTGAGTTGTTGTTGTTGGTTGGCTGTGTAAATATTTTTTTCTATCGAAATTATCGATATTTTTAAAATTTTTGTTGAGTTATTTCATGATTGGGTTTCTCGACCTTTATTTTCGGTGCTTTTACCGAGAATAGTCCCATTGAACCAAAGTCGTAAATAGTGACCATTCCCTATGATGGATGGATGACGACCGTCTTAAGGGAAATGTAGTCGATAAGAGTAGTTTTTTTCCTTTTCTTTTATTTTCTTTCTTTTGTTTGTTTCCCAAACGTGTCGTTACTTCATGGTTCGAAATTCTTGTTGCGTGTTGTACATGATATTAAAGATGCAAAGGTTATTCGTATGAAAGCATGCAAATGTGTAAACATGTTGAGATACCTAGGCCATAGAGTTTGATTCGGTGTGATTGAGTCTTAATATTGAATTCATGTAATTAGCTGATTGAAGAGTCTAGGAATATGTCTTGAGTTGAGCATGTGCAATGAGTGTGAGGTGAGGTTTCGATTCTTCCATGCTATTGTGAAGTGACTAGAACTTGCCTGGTGTGTGTACAAAACGAAATGAAGGATGTATAGTATAGGAAAGGATGTAGGCATTTCTTTGATTTAACCGAAAGTTTTTTTCTTATCATACCTACCTTGAATGTACATCCTAGTTAGCCCCATTGAGCCTTTAGCCTATTTTTTTTTCTTTCGTGAAAAGGTACAAACCGAGCTTAATCCCTTCTTTTCATTAGCCGTGAATTTGATCCAAAACTTTACGCGCTCAAGAAAAATAATTTTCCCACAGTGTCAAGGAGTGAAAAGTGTGAAAAGAAAGGAAAAGCGGAAGTAGTGAAAGTAAAGATAAGGTCAAAGGTGCACTTGTCGTTTTAAATAAAATGAAGATGTATAACTAATCTTTGTTATTAAGTCGAGTGTGCTTAAAGAAATGGGAACATAAATAAAGAAAGACTTCAAGAATGGGAGGATGAATGAAGAAACAATGCCCATAATGATGGTGGGATGTGTTGAAAAGCACTTAAGGAAGCTAGTTGCTATTATTGGTTAGCCCAGTATTTACTAGTTCCTTAGCTTACATTACAACCCGTTAAGTCCTACGCGATCTTACATCACTCTTCCTTATATTAGTGGAGTAATACACTAGAGGCAAGCCTATGGTTCATCACATGATGCATGCCAATTCTTTGGGAGAGAGCAAAATTGTGTTCATATACCCCTAAGTGTAATGCTTTGAGGTCATATTATTGAAAATGGGGAAATTATCTTGTGTTGTGAGGGCACATGCTTGACGAGAGATTGAATTTCGTGTCGGATGTCTTGATCATCTGATTTGCATGAGTTTGACGAGATCGAGAGTCGATTCTTGAGTTTAGGAGGTCTTAATGTGGTGAATGTAATTGTATTGATGATACTATGCATGCTTTCTTGATGATTTGCTATAGTAAATAATCGGTATAACCGTAGCTTGAATTGTCGAGCCAAAGTAGCTAGGCGTGGGTGTCAATTGCATGAGATGTGAGAGTATTGTTCGAGGACGAACAAAGTTTTAAGTGTGGGGTAAGTGATCTTGGGCAGAATTATATGCCCAAGTGATACTCAATTGCTTCATTTCATCTTGTTTATCTATGGTTATTTATACATTCTCATGTGATTTGTAGTTAAAATGTAAATTTATACTAACCAACATGATTAGTGTTGTTTTTCAGGAAAAATGTAATTTTAGGAAGCTAAGATGCATGTTGGTGAAAATCGGGAATGGACTCGGAATCGAGCAGTCGAAAAGGTCAAGGAAAAGCAGCAAATATAAGGGCTCCGCGATGGAGCCGTGTCACGCTGCCATCGCGGAGGCATTCTGCCTCAGATTATTTATTTTGGCAAATTTCCAGTGAAGGTCCACGTTGCCTCCGTGACACGGAGGCAATGCCATGCGATACAAGTCGTGGCACGTTGGGGATATTTACCTGGAACATCAAATTCCAGTAAGGGTTCGCTACGGCGCCGTAGCACGTTGGCCAAGCCCCGCGTTGCATGCCGTGGCATGCTGAGGAGTAAAATGCCGAGGGACCTAATTCCAGAGAGGGTCCGCGTTAGCTCCGTGTCATGGAGGCAGTGCTCCGCGATGCACTCCGTGACACGTTGCTTGTTATTCGGGGAAAAATTTCCACTAGTATAAATAGTACACTTAGGTTTATTTTTAATTATTCTGACTTAGTTGAGCAAGGACGTGGGTTACAGGCAGTTGAGGGGACGAAATTCTTAGGCTTCTTCTCTAACTCTTTCTCCTTTATTTCAATTGTTTGTATGATTTATACTCATTTGATGATGTTTAATCCACAAATGAGTGGCTAAATTCACTTCTTGCTGAGGTTAAGAACATTTGTAGTGGAATGTAATTGTTGATCATTTTGGTTTTTCATCTTTTCTTCCATGGTTGTTCTATCAATTCTTGTTCTTACTGCATTAGTGTCTGGCCAATGTTAATGTATATCTAAAAAATCTAGTTTTATCTTGAAAAGGAAAGAAATTGGAAAGTTGTGAATTGGTAGGATATGATCTCTTCTTAGTTTGGGAAAATTGAGAATTGATTTACCTTCATAATAGAAATATATCTGAAAGTCATATTAGTCAATTAAGGAATCGGTTTCGTATGGGTAGAACATGAAATTCTTTTATCACAGAAATGTAGGTTGAAGGTTCATGATTCTTAAGTTGGGTAGAATACGAAAGTTTCTCTCCATAGGCAATAATTCTTGACTAGCAACTGAAGGAAAGATTAACCGAATTGTATCGATGAATTATTTCTCTGCATGTTCATTTTGGCCTCAGCTTGCTCATTACTATAGTTCAGACTCACTTTATCATTTTGTCTTAGATTAGTATAAATTAGGAAACAAACTCTCCAAATCTTTTTTTAAATTGTTTTCTGCATTTTTAGAGTTAAAGTTCATTAACACTTAATTCGATTATTACCTTGGTTTAGTCCCTATGGGATCGATACTTGGCTTACTTTAGCCATTTTACTATTTGTTCGACCACGTGCACTTGTGTGTAGTTGCGAAACATTCCGAACAGCTAGAACACTACCTAGAGGTCCTGGAATGATCAACAGGGTTAGAGTATTCAGGGTTATGTCCGTGGAGCATTCGGATCCTAGTCTCAGGAAAATGTTATTAAGAGTTTCCCACGATTTACCCTATGTAGAAAGTATGGGAGGAGTCACCCAGGGGAATATCAATTGGCATCCAGTGGATGTTTTGTATGTGGGTGATAGAGTCACTTCCAGATGCAGGTCAAAAGGCTGGGGGTAGTGTAACATGGTCTGATAATGCCACCCTTGTTCCTACAGTTCCTCCTCGTGGTACTCTAGCCCAACAAGGGAATGGTGTGAATAGAGGCGATCGGCAGAATCACTTATATGCTTGATGTTAGTCATATTCTTATGCCAATTTTCCATGTTTTTGCACATCTTTTACTTTGTCTTGAGTTCATAATCCTTATGAAATGTATAAATTCATGTTTATATGTGTTTTGTGAACTAACAAATGTTATTAGATGTTTTGAGTAGGAAACCAAGGAAAAAGGACTCAAAAATGACCCAAGATGTGAAGAAAGAAGAGTTCGCAAAAGTTGTCCTCGTGAGATGGCTGGCGCGGCGCGCCAACCTCTAAACTTCAGAGAAATTTGTACAAAAGTTGGTGCTATGGGTGGCGTGGCACGTTAGGTCCCTAAATTCAAAGGAAAATTTGATCAACACCTTGGCAAGATAGATGGCGTAGCATGCCGGAAGCATCCCAGACTTAGGAAATTTTTCTAACACTCTAGTGCTTTGGACAGTGGGGCACACCAAAGGTGTCCGGATGACTAGAAATTTAACTAACACCTTGGTGCATTGGTTGGTGTGGGGCACCTGGAGCAATACTTCAGAGGAAAATTCAGCTAGACCTAGTGCCCTGGGGAGCGGTGCGCCAGACCTATTTTGTGACTAATTTTGCTGATTATATGTCATGCCGGAGGAATGAATGGCACCTAGTGTCACACTAGACTCTAAGATGACCTAGCTAGGAATATGCACTTCTGGTGCCTGATAGCAACACATAATCAAGAAAACGAATAGTTATATCTCAGCTGCAAAACACAGCCTCAGGCCAACAAGGCCGCACAATGAACCTGCATAAAGACAACTAACCCAGCAATCACAATAATGAAAGGATCCTATGTGGGTTGACAAAACCACCTTGCTATCTAAGTAATAATAGAAGGAAGGCAGGCAGTTATATATAAAATTCAGCAATAACGACATATAAAACATAACACATATAGGCCCCACACGGCCAATAACAAACAACTTTCTAGGAATTGTAGTCTGCAAGCCTCTAAGAGTGAAATAGTGGTCGGGATAGGGCCCCGGCCTACCCTGATCTTGGGCATAATTATATGCCCAAGTGCTATTTTATATCTCAATCCTAGTCATGTTTGTTAATTTAATTGATTATATTCTAATGTGATCTCTTATAATTATGAGCATTAACTAACCAATGTGATTAGCCCTTGGTTGTAGGTGAAAAATGCAAAGGATGAGCTTAATATGATGATGCATGAATATTAAGGAAGATAGGGATTGAGTGCAAGGAAAGGGACTTGAACAAAACATGGAAGTGCCATGAGCGCACATTGCAGCCTGCCATGGCAAGAGATTGCTGCAATGGGCACCGTGTTACGAACATGGCGTGCTCATGAGATGCTTCCAGGAAGTGTGCCTGCGCTATAGTGCCTTGCCATGCCGGCCAAGCTCTGCGCCAATAGACGTGTCACACCCCATGCCATGCATGCGCGAGGAGATATCTACTGCTGAGAGAAGTTGCGCGTCTAAGCCATGTCACGACATGCGAGAGGTATGATGGACTTCGTGCCACGCCCAAGACCCTCACCTCTACCATTGCCAAGGCCGACAATTTCCAGTGAGGTTACACATTTTCTCCGTGTCATGGAGGAAAATCAGCGCGCCAAGCTTCGTAACACAGAGCCATCCCACACACGGCCAAATTTTGCATTTTTCCATTTAATATAAATAGGACCCTTAGCTTCTAAAATCATTATGAAGAAAATATTTTGGGCAAAGCAGAGAGGAGCGAAGAACTTCACCTAGGGTTCAAGCTTTTTCATTCTCTTTTAATCATTCTTGTAACTACATTACTTTAATTATGTTTTTGGTACTTGTACGAACATGAGTGGCTAAAACCCTTTCTCTAGGGTTGAGGCCACATGATATGAATGTAATTTCTCTATTTTCATCGCTGGTTCAGTTTTCATTGTTGTTTTATCTTGTATTCTTAATTATTGTTAATTTTATGCTTGATCACCATGGAAACAAGCTTGTTAAGCTTAGATAAAAGCTCAAAAGAGTAACCCTAGGTTAGAGTGAAAGAATATAGGGAGAAAGTTCTTGTCCTTACAATAAGATTCGCGGTTACACCTAATTTTCCTTTCTTGGTTAATAAAATGGGATGAGAGCTGGACACCAACTTAGAATTTTCACATCACCACTCATATAAGTAGTTGTGAAGCTAAGTCAGGTTAAATGATTATAGATACGAAAGTCCATAATCAAGGGCATAAACCTCGTAAACCACATCCACGTAGTGGAAGTGCTCACGAATTAGGACGTCACATCCTCGCTCAACAATGTAGTTGGGAGACTAGTTTGTTGTGTTTAGAGTGTCAAAAGACCATGAACACTGCATGTTAACTCTGTGACACAACAACTGAAGTTTTCATACTTGAACCATTGTGAATTGTAGCATTTCATGATTATAAAGCCTTAACTTTAGTTGCTTCTTGTATTATTTCCCAATTGTTTTGTGATCACACCTAGCTTTAATTACACTTATTCCAAAATCTTTTAAACCAACACTTGTGAAATTTAATACAACACTTAAACTTGAATATTCGCTGAATCAGTCTAGTCCCTGTGGGTTCGACATCTGGCTCTTAAAAGGGCTATTGTATTACTTGTACGACCGCGTATGCTTGCGCGTGCACTGGGGCGCAACAAGTTTTGACGTCGTTGCCGGGGACTGGCAGCATTTAGTGAATTTTTCTATTTTTGTGTGAATTTTATTTTCCTTAAGTGTTGAAAAACTTGGTCTGAGTCTGCTATATTGCAGGTAACAGGTTGTCCTTGCAGAACTGGCAAGGAATAGAGAGCTGGTGGAACCTTTGTTGGAACCTGAACGTCAACTAGATTTGCTTAGGAGGGAAGCTCTAGAGCGGAAGTTTGAAAAGGTTACAAGATAGTTACAACAAAATCTACTAGTTGAGCAAGTAGAGTTGTTACTTAATCAGATGGCATCCTGACCAGTTCGCGAAGTGGAAATCCCACTGGCGACGAATGTGACCTCCAGTATCCGCAAACCAGAGCCTGGAGGAAATTTTAAGCTGAAACAGAATAAGGTGCAGTTGTCACATTCTAGTGTCCAGTTAACTACGATGACACATGAGGACCCACAATAGCACTTACAGAATTTCCTAGAGATCAGTGACACTTTTATCCACACCAGAGTGTCAACTGACTATGTCTGACTCACCCTCTTTCCATTTTCACTGTTGGGAAAGGCAAAGAGGTGGTTTAAGGCTGAGACACCAAACTCCATTACTCCTTGGGATGACCTTGCAAGGATGTTCCTCATCAGATTCTTTCCTTCAGGCAAGACTGCCAAACTCAGAAGTGAGATTTTAAGCTTCAAACAGAGGCCGGAGGAGAACCTATATTTGTCTTGGGAAAGATTCAAGTCATTGCCGAAAGACTACCGTCATCTCCAGAAGTCTAATGAGGTGTTATTCCACATCTTTGTGGAGAGTCTAGACCCACATACAAAAATCGTATTAGACTCTGCATTGGGTGGGCAAGCACTGGAGAAGACATATGATGAGTTGTACACTCTATTAAACAGAATTGCTCAAGGAAATCCATAGTGGCATAGAGAATCATCAAGAGGGGCAAGAAAGAGAGCAACAGGGCTAATAGAAGTGGACAGTGTCAGTGCTTTGGTAGCATAGCTGACGTCGTTGCAGCACCAGATGATGACTCAGTTCAGCAAACTGAGTATGAACCAATTGCAGGGACAGGTGAATGCAATTGAGCACATGCTCCTAGATGGTGCAAAATCTGTGGTAATAATAGGCACAATGCAGAATCTTACTAGGCCAATCCAGAATCTGTTAATTTTGTGGGGAATGTCCAAAGAAATAATCATTACATATGGGAACACCTACAATAAAAATTGACAAAGTCACCCAAATTTTTCTTGGGGTGGAAATAAGAGTAAGAGCTACCAGCAACCTTAGAAGCAATAGTATTAGCAGCCGAACAGGCAAAATAGTGGCCTGTCAAGCAACAACAACATTGAGAAGATGTTGCAAAAAATTATGGCTACTCAGACCCAATTGGCAGAGAATTAGGCAAGGATGGATTCAGATTTGAAAAATCAACAGATGGCCAACCGAAATCTAGAGAAGCAAATGGGTCAATTAGTAGTTGCTCAGCACACCAGACCTCAGGGAGGATTACCAAGTGACACAGATACAAACCCATGCCAGGACAATGACATCAGTCTAAGGTGTGCAAAGCAATTGTTTGATGCACCACCAAAGTAAAAGAGAAATGAGGTGCATCCAGAGCTGGTTAGACATGGTCCATTATTTGACAGAGGAGAAACTAAGAATGTCGGGCAACAAAATGCAACATCATCATTGCAACCAACACATAGACCACCACCGTTCCCACAAAGTCTTAAGAAGAGTAAGGAGGAAGAATGTTTTAAGAATTTCTTTGATATTTTCAAAGAACTTCACATTAATTTGCCTTTACTTGATGTCTTATAGGGAATGCCGAAGTACACAAAGTACTTGAAAGATGTGGTCGCCAACAATGTGAGGTTGGTGGATGTCCAGATGGTGGCACTTACTGAGGAGTGCAGCTACAGAGTGATGAGAAAGATGCCAAAGAATCTCAAAGACCCAGGGAGTTTCACCCTCCCTGTACAAATCAGTGAAGTTGATATTATTAGGGCTTTGTGTGATTTAAGGGCAACAGTTAATTTAATGCCCCTATCTCTGTTTAACACCTTGGGGTTGGGTAAGTCGAGGCCCACAAGAGTTATGTTGCAGTTGGCAAACAAGTCCACAGTGGCACCTCAGGGAATCATTAAGGACCTTCTCATCAAAGTGGTTAAGTTCATCATACCCGCTGATTTTATCATTCTTGATTGTAAAGTTAATGATAAGGTACCCCTGATCTTAGGACGGCCATTCTTGGCAACTGGAGGAGCCATCATCAATGTGAGAGTGGGTACCCTTAAAATGAGGGTCAATTATGAAATAGCTCTTCCGAGTCTATCAAGAGATCAACCCACCCACACACTACCGCAATCTTTATTAGATCAGTGTGTCGTCAGATGCTAAGTTTGGGGTGTTAAATTCCTTGGCCCCACTATTGCAACATATGTTAACACTTCAGCCCAAATCTGATGGAGGGCGAAAACCAAGGAAAAAGAAGTTGGAAGAGGAGAGGGACAGAGTGAAGGTTGTTCCCTCTAAAAATAAAAAGAAAAAAAGATGTTTCTCGAAAGGGAACACTTGTTTGAGGATATCCTAAGTAGGATAGTCCACATCGTGCCACGACGAAAAATCAGGTACTGCTTGGGAGGCAACTCAAGAGTACCACAAGTACAATTTCTTTTTCAATTGTTTGTAATTTTTGTGATTTTTCACTTGTTGTTATTTGTTTTGTTGGATAAGCATAGATTTAGGGGAAGTTTGAGTACCCATGAAAGTGAAAGCTAAGGAACGTGAATAAAAAATGAGTGTGGGGTCGGCGACCCATGTATTCGAAAAGTGATGAAAACATGTTGTTAGCAAGGCCTAGAAGCCTCGGGGTGTATTTCTCACCCTTGTTTTCATTTTAGTTGATGCTTTAGGGACATAACATAATTCAAGTGTGGGGTGAGGGAAAATTCAAAAAAAATTGTGCTTAGTGAATTCGGATGTGGTTGGTACTTGGTATGAATTGTGGTTGTTGACAAAGTTGTTAGTTGAGCACAACTTACCCAACCTTTGGTTTTTCTTTTTGGTTTTTTTATAAAGGGGGGCACTTTGAACCGAGAAATAAAAATTTTTCTTTGTCTATACATGATTGATGTTAGTCATAGTTAGAGACTTTTCCTGACGATGGATGGATGATGACCGGCTTGAGGAAAAATTAGACTGTAGGTGTAAGCTTGAATCCTTAGCTAATTGATAGTTTGATGTTCTTGTTATATACTATACCTGATTGTGAGATGCAAATAAGTTAATATTGAAGCATGCCTAGAAATTGTATAACTCTGTTTGAGACATCTAGGCTCTTGAATATGACTCTATGTGTTAGAAGCTTAATTGTGAATTCTTGTGATTAGATGTAAGATTCTATTGAATTTTTCTTGAATTAAGCATGTGCCGTGAGTGTAAGGTTTTTGAATATTCCATGCTATTGTGTAGTGTCTAGAACTTGCCTGGTGTGCATACAAAACGAAATGAGGGAAGTCAATTGTAGGAGATGATTTAGGCATTGCATTGAATGAGCCCACTTTTTATCCATCGGTTTACCTACCTTTAATATATGATCCTAGTTAGCCCCATTGAGCCTTTAACCTATCCTTTGCTAGCAACAAAAGGAGCTTAATCCTTTCTTTTCAATAGCCTTGGATTTGATCCAAAACTCCTAAGCGCTTAAGTGAAAATTCAAAGAAGTTAAGGAGTGAAGAGTTGGAAGAAGAAGGAAAAGAGAAGTTGTGGGAGTTGAAGAAAAGACTAGAGGCGCACTTGTTTAAAAATGAATAAGAGTTAGTAGGGAGAAAAAGAAGGAAAGAGTATTTCAATAGCTTATGTACTCCTTACTAATAGATTAAGTATGCCTAATGAAATGGGAAAACAAAGAAGAAAAATGGGAATTGAAAAGAATAAAGGTGAAGTAAGAGGATAAAGATTCATAACGAAAGTGTGATGAATTAAAAGCTCTTAGGGAAGATAGTCACTATTACTAGCCAGAATAGTACCTACCCATCCCTTAGCCTACATTAAAACCCACTAAGTCCTACTTGATCTTACTTTCAAACATTCCTAAATTAGTGGAGTAAAACACTAAAGACAAGCTTATGGGTCAATACATGTTGCATGCGAATTCTTTGTGAGAGTGAGCTTACTTCTTATTCATATACCCATATATGTTATAATTTGAAAACTTATGAGTGAAAAATTGAGTAACTCTCTTGGTGTGAGGGCACATGTTTGATGAATGATAAAATTAATGTTGAATGTCTTAATTAGTTAATTTTCATGAATTTGCTAAGTTTAAGAGCCGATACTTGAGGCTAGGAAGTTTTAACTTTGTTAAATAGGGTTTTAATGGTGATATATTGCATGCTCTATTTTAAACTTGCTATCTAAATCTATTGGTGTAGCCGTAGCTTGAATCATCTTGTTTCGATTTGCTGCGTGTGAGTTCTTCATGTGCATGAGATGTAATAGAGTTGTGTGAGTACGAACAAGGATTTAAGTTTGGGGTAGTGATCTTGGGCATAATTACATGCCAAAGTGCTATTTTATATCTCAAACCTAGTCATGCTTGTTAATTTAATTGATTATATTCTTATGTGATCTCGTATAATCATAAGCATAAACTAACCAATGTGATTAGCCCTTGGTTGTAGGTGAAAAATTCAAAGGATGAGTTTAATATGATGATGCAGGAAGATTAAGGAAGATCAGGAATGAGTGCAAGGAAAGGGACTTGAAGAAAACATGGAAGTGCCATAAGCGCACCTTGCAGCGTGCCACGACAAGAGATTGCTGCGATGGGCACCGTGTCACGCAATGGCGTGCGCGCGAGATGCTTACCAGGCAATGTGCCTGTGTGACAATGCTGTGCAATGCCGGCCAAGCTCCGTGCTAACAGGGGAATCACGCCCCATTCCATGCGCGTGTGAGGAGATGTCAACTGCCAGGAGAAGTTGTGCGTCCAAGCCGTGTCATAGTATGCGAAAGGCGCGATGGCCTCCGTGCCACTCCCAACACCCTCGCCTCTACCATTACCAAGGCCGACAATTTCTAGTGAGCTTAGGCATTTCTTCCATGTCACGGAGGCAAAAAAGCGCCAACCTTCCTAATACGATGCCATCCCACACACGACCAAATTTTGCTTTTTTCCATTTAATATAAATAGGACCCTTAGCTTCTAAAATCATTATCATGAAAATATTTTGGGGAAAGCAGAGAGGAGCGAAGGGAGAAGCGAAGAACTTCACCTAGCGTTCAAGGTTTTTCATTCTCTTTTAATTATTCTTGCAAGTACATTACTTTAATTATGTTTTTGAGTAAATGTATGAACATGAGTGGCTAAAACCCTTCCTCTAGGGTTGAGGCCACATGATATGAATGTAATTGCTCGATTTTCATCATTGGTTCGAGTTGTCATTGTGGTTTTGTCTTGCATTCTTAATTATTTTTGTTCTTATGCTTGATCACCATGGAAACAAGCTTGTTAAGCGTAGGTAAAAGCTTGAAAGAGTAACCCTAGGTTAGAACAAAAGAATGCAGGGAGAAATTTCTTGTCCTTAGGATAAGATTTGCGGTTAGGATAGAATTTACACCTAATTTGCCTTGCTTGGTTAATAAAAAGGGATGATAGCTAGACACCGACTTAGAATTGTCACATCACCGCTTGTAGAAGTAGTTGTGAAGCTATGTCAGGTTAAATGATCAGAGGTATGAAAATCCATAGTCAAGGGCATAAATCTCGTAAACCATATTGTCACGACCCGGACGTACACCTGGATCGTAGACACAGGACAAGGAGCCTCGAGAGACCCCAAGTCAATCCATGGCATGAGCGTACATCTAATTCAATCACATAAGCAGAAGACTTAACATAAGAAAGCGTACACATGTCATAAATACAGGGAAAGTACAATACATAATCCATACATGATGGCTGAATACAACTTGTAGTCTGAAAAGCCTCTAATCATGAAAGATGGATTGATGAGACAACTCCCCAACTAACCCAACAATTCTAAAACCAAAAGGAAAGCATAGAGTCTGAGCATATAGCCCTCAGAACATGAGGACTCACCCAAGTACACTGATAACAATCTCGGAAGCACTACTGAGAGGGTAAGCCTCAGAATCGGGTCCGGTATCATGAAACGATACATCATAGAAGAATGCGATCAGTACGTGGAATGTACTGAGTATGCAAGGTAAGTAAAATAGACATTTAAAATGTATAAAAGCTCATAAATGATAGTAAGAGTATGACATCATGCTCATATCATAAATATCATAACCTAACATATCATAGGGCTCAAGGTTATCAAGACATTCATAATACAATCAAAATTATAATCATGGGAGGAAAGCCGTATTGAATATAACTTGAGCCAATATATATAATCATGACATGCATAAATCATGAGGAACAATGGGAGATTCTCTTAACCGATATACCCCATATGAGCACACATGAAGCCCGACTTGTAACCCTAGTCGGGAGGGTGTCTGTACCTTTACTAGGGTAGGACCATGAAAGTGTGATATCACCATGAAAGGGCCATTTGGGCCAGTGACAGTCCCATAGGAGGTCCCAACATACCTACTCGGTGTTTGATACTACTCCCAAAACATATATAGTGCTCATAGTATAACATGCATTAATTCATGGGCTAGTTAAATCATAATAATTATAAACATACTTGTACATGCATGAGCTAGCCATGAAATGAGGCTCATGATTCGCCCAAAACATAATTCATGATTCATAAGGTTCACACATACTTATAAGTCATGCATATAGCTTGAAATTCATAACATCATGATGGGTAATATAATATATCCATAATTCAAATCGTAAATCATACCGGGTTAGTAAATAGGATCATTTGAGGAGAAGATCATAAATCGATTCATCATGGGTCATGCATAATTGGGCTTAATTTCATAGAAATCAAAATCGTTAAAATTATAAATGATTTAAATAAAAAAAAAGTTGATCAAAACCCATAGATTATAATGAGATTCTAAAATCACAAATCCATTATCAAATCATTAAACGTTTATAAAATCATCTTCAAGACCCCATAAGTTTTTAATAAAATTTTTTGTAAAAAACGTAGAGGATGGATATGGGTGTGGATGAAATCACCCATTGATAGCATTACGTACCTGGGAATAACTTGTTCTTAACTTTCCTAGATTGCCCAAGAGGAAATTGAGGAAGAACACCTTGAAATCACCTAGATCACCCTTCAATCACCTTCCCAAACCTTTGCATGCATGAATGAGGACTTAGGCTAGTCTATTCCCTCTTTAACCACCCTTTCTAATGTTAAAGTGATGTACTGTAGGCCCAAAGGACTTGGGAATTACGGAAAAACTCTTACTAAAGTCGCAGAATCTTGTTGATTGCCAGTCCCCACGAGGGACTGGACGACTCATGACCAAAGCTAATGACCCGTGGCCTGGAGTCATGAGATACACTGCCAAAATTCACCTTGGGACCCCACGGAGGATACCACGAATCGTGGTGGGTTACCACGTCTCATGGTAACCATCTGTGGTCCACACTTCCCAACCATATTTCAAAAACATCCAGTCCAGGCCACGGGTGACCTCACGAGTCGTGAGGCCTGACCATGACTCGTGGTCATGCCCGTGGTCTTCTCTACAAGTTTTTCCACCCCTTTGGGACCACAAGTCACCTCACGACTCATGGTCACTCCTCACAAGTGTCTTCACGGTTCGTCTTGTGATCTGGTGCGAAATTCAGTTTTTTCCCCGTTTTGACTCCAGGGTCTGATCCTTGGGTTCCTGCGGTATAAAAATATCTCCCCCTTGGGATCATTCGTCTTTGAATGTTAGAAACACACAAAAAACTCAAAATCATTCATTTACCATATGTAAATACTGATTATTTTAACTGAAGGCTGACGGAATGACTACTTCCGAAAAGAACTACACAGTGGAACCGAATCCAGACATCACATACCTCTATCATATCATAAATCAAACTTGTGCACCTGAACTGAACATGGAAACTGATTAGAGAATTAAATCAAAACTGATACCTCAAACTAGAACTGAGCCGGTAGGGAACAAGTGAGGGTATTTAGCCATCATAGTCGCTTTGACTTCCCACGTAGCTCCCTCAACATGTTGGTTTCTCCATAATAGTTTAATTGAAGCTACCTTTTTATTCCGTAACCTCCGAACCTTAAGATCCAAAGATCGCAACTAGAATCTCCTCGTAGCTGAGGCTATCTCCCACACCAGCACTTTCCATCGAGACAACTAAAGATGACTCACCCAAGAAATTTTTAAAGAGCGATACATGAAAGACGGGATGAAGTGAAGATAGCTTTGATGGCAAGTCCAACTCATACGCTACCTTACCAACTCTTTTCATAACCCGGTAGGGACCAACATAGCGGATATTGAGTTTTCCTTTCTTTCCAAAACGCATGACTCCTTTCACGGAGATACCTTCAAAAATACCCAATCGTCCACCTCGAACTCCAACTCTCTCCTTCTCACATCTGCATATGACTTTTGACGACTCTGAGTGGTTTTCAGCCTGCCCCTTATCAACTGAACCTTTACCATAGCCTCATAAACTAAATCAGGTCCTATCATGGATGCCTCACCAACCTCAAACCATCCAATGGTCAATCTACACCTTTGTACATAAAGAGCCTCAAACAGTGCCATTTGGATTCTAGAGTGATGGCCATTATTATAAGCAAATTCGATCAAGGGCAAATGCTCATCCCAGCTGTCACACACCATTTTCCTCGCGGAAAGCAGAACTCAACATGCGACAACTCTTAAGGGTTATTTAAAGTGAAGAGTCGCCACCTAACGATTTGAGGTGCGTTAGGGCACCGTACTAACCTAAGGGCTTGTTATACTAGCCTAGGTCACTAGAGTTGGGTAAGGGTTCAAATTACCTTGAAAGGAAGGTGTTAGGCACCTTTCGAGGTCCACAACTTTGGGTCCCTTCCGGATTCATTTTATGTGGGGAAATCTAAGTTGCAAATAAGGTTAATTTCGACTATTCTTATGTAAAACAAATTAAGTGAACTATATGATCAAAATAATAAATTGTTCAAATAACATTATGATTAAAATAAACAAAATCAGATAAAGCGAGAAAGATATAATGCAAGGAATATAATTTGTTCAAATAATGATTAACAAGCAAAGAAAAATAACAAATAAACATTAAATTGGAAGAGCAATAACAAAATAAATAAATGAAAATTTTAAGGATTAGACCGAACCTCAAAAAGGTGCCTACGTATCCCAAAATGGAATCAGGTCAAACATAGTTCTGCTTTTTAAAAGGGGGGGGGGTTATTTTAACCTAACGAGATCACCCCGTGCGACTAAAATAATATTTCGCAACCTATTTAGGTTGCTCATATTATTCAGTGGGCACAAACTATCATATCCCACTACCCACCTAAATAATTTGTTATTAATCCTAAAGCACTCTAAGTGAAGGAAAAACTAACGCCCTAGCATGTGCCTACCCGTCCCAGTCTTAATGTCCAAGAGGCATTTGGACTACTATCTTGGAGTTGGGTTTAAAATTCTTAGGGATTTTTTAAAGGTGATTAAACGTCAAACAAATAAATAATGATTAAAAGAAAATAGAAAATAAGGATTTCAAACAAGCCTCCGTCCTATAAGTATGATTTCTAAATATAAGAATAAATCCTACAAGCATGGTTTCTAATCCAATATCATATTTAAATGCACATAATACTCCTATTAGCTGAAATTCCTATATAAATACACTATTGAATAAACAGACAGCGGACATATTTTAAGAACTTGAACCATCCCTGCACTAAGTTAGTGGCTAGATATGAAAAAGAAATATTTAAGCACTATAGTTAATTAATAGCGAGCAGTTTTATAATGCAACGTACAATTTTAATTTGTGACTAACCATATTATGAAACACTATCTACATGTTTAACAAGGCGTCATTAGTTCACATGCTTCCCAGATTAAAATACTTATTGCGGAATGTTATAATAATCAATTAATGACTGTTTTAAGCCTCGCAATTTATGATGATCCTATTGTTGAAATATAAGTATTTGCGGTATATACCGTCTAGTGACTTGATGAAATATTGGCCTAATTCTTCTTCAGAGAGCGAGTAATGGATCTTAGAAGCTTCCCTCCGCCATCGAGTCACATATTCCTCAAAAGATTCGTGATTCATTTTTCTTAAATCAAGAAAATCTAGAAATGTTGGGTCATCCTTGGTGTTAAATTTATATTGCTCTAAAAAATCTCGAGCCATATCTTCCCAAGTATGCCATTTGTTGAAGTTTTGTTTGGCATACCAAGTTAAGGCAATTCCTGACAGGCTCTGCATAAATAATCTCATTAGGAGAGCTTCATCATGTCCAATTCCGATTGATCTAAAACAATAGTCCTTCAAATGTTCGATTGGGTCTCCATGCCCATCGAAGGTGTTGAATTTTGGGATCTTGTATCTCAATGGCAATTGAACACTTGGGTGTAGGTACAACTTCTTATACCTTAAATCTGGAATATTTTTTGAGCGTAGCTTCTCATCCACAATCTTTTCCAAGTTATTGAACTCTCTCCGTAGTGTGATGATCCCCCTTTCGGATATTGTGATGTCCTGCAAAGGGCCAAGATGGGCATGCTGATCTTGGGCAGACTTGCATGCCCAAGTGATACTCAAATGCTTTATTTCTACTTGTTTATCTATTGTTATGTGTACATGCTCATGTGATTTTTAGTTAAATGTGAATTTATACTAACCAACATGATTAGTGTTGTTTTGCAGGTAAAAGAAAATTTTGGAAGCTAATATATATGTTGGTGAAGTGCGGGAATGGACCTGGAAACAAGGAGTGGAAGTTGACAAGGGAAAGCAGCAAAAATAAGGGCTCCGCGATGGCGCCGTGTCACGCTACCATCTCGGAGGAATTCTGCTTCGGATGAATTAATTATGTCAAAATCCAGCAGAGGTTCGCGTTACCTCCGTGGCACGGAGGCAGTGCTCCGCGATGCACTCCGCATCACGTTGAGTGTGATTACCTGGACCTCAAGTTCCAGTTAAGGTGTGCGATAGCACCGTGGCACGGAGGCAAGACTCTACAATGCAAGTTGTGCCACGTTGAGGTGCAATTACCTGGGAGGGGACTTCCAGTGAGGGTCCGCGATATCCCCGTGGCACGGAAGGAGTGCTCCGCGATACACTCCGTGCCACGTTGCTTGTTATTCCGGAAAAAATTCTCAATAGTATAAATAGCACACTTCGGTTTTATTTTAAACATTCTGACTTGGCTGAGCAAGAAAGTGGGTTACAGGCAGTTGAGAGGACAAAAATTCTAGGGTTATTCTCTACCTTTTTCGCTTTAATTTCAATTTCTTGTATGAATTCTACTTATTTGAAGATGTTTAATCCACAAATGAGTGGCTAATTCACTTCGTGCTAAGGTTAAGGATAATTGTAGAGGAATGTAATTATCGATCATTTTAGTTTTCATCTCTTCTTCTATGGTTGTTCTATCAATTCTTGTTTTACTGCATTAATGTTTGGCCAATGTTAATGTATATCTTAGAAATCCAATTTTGATTTTGAGAAGGAAAGAAATTAGACAGATGTGAATTGGTAGGATATGATCTTTTCTTAGTAGAGAAAATTGAGAATTGATTTGCGTTCAGAATAGAAATATATCTGAAAGTCTATTAGTCATTTATGGAATCGGTTATGTATGGCTAGAGCATGAGATTCTTAAATCACAAAAATGTAGAATAAGGTTTCATGATTCTTTAATTGGATAGGAGTCGAAAGATCCAATCCATTGGCAATTAATTCCTGACTAGCAACCGAAGAGAAGATTGACTGAAGTGAATTAAGAAATTACATCCCTGCATGTCTTCCTTAACCTCAGTTTGTTCATTGCTATTGTTCAGACTCAAATTATAATCTAGACTTAGATTCTTATTAATTAGTGATCTTAACTCATAAAAGATTGTTTATTTGGTTGTCTGCATTCATAGAGATATCGTTCACTGACACTTAAGTTAATTAATACCGTAGTTCAGTCCCTGTGGGATCGATACTTGGCTTGAAATAAGCCATTTTACTACTTGTACGACCACGTGCACTTGCGTGTAGTTTTGGAGTCGAGCAAGTTTTTAGCGTCGTTGTCGGGGACTGGCAATTGGTAAATTTAATTTCTTAATGTTAGTTTACAATTTTAATATAAGTGCTGACAACTTGATCTTAGCCTTTCTCTTGAAGGTATTGAATTTTTTTTCTGAACGCTGGCAAGAGATAAGGGGTTGGTGGATTCATTTACAGAGCCGGAGAGACAATTTCATCGCCAAAGAAGGGAAGCTCTAGAGAAGAAGCTGCAGTTGCTAAGACAGGAAATTCTGTAGCAACAATAGAATCCACCACTTGTGAGGGTAGTTTTAGTTCCCTAGGAGATGGCAGCAAGGCCGGTCCGCGAAGTGGCAATCCCACATGCAAACAATGTTACATCTAGTATTCGCAGACCAGAGCCAGGTGGGAGGTTCGAGCTTAAAAGAACATGGTGCAGTTGTTGCACACTAGCGGGCAATTCACGGGTCTCCCTCATGAAGATCCACAACAACATCTCCAAAACTTTTTGAGATAAGTGACACTTACATTCCCACTGGAGTATCATCCGACTATGTGCGGCTTACATTATTTCCATTCTCATTATTGGGGGAAGAAAAGAGGTGGTTAAAAGCCGAACCACCTAATTATATCACCACTTGGGAGTATCTTGCAAGAAAGTTTTTGATATGATTCTTTCCATCTGGGAAGACAGCCCAACTTAGAAGTCAGATTCTATGTTTTAAAAAAAGAGAAGGAGAGAATTTGTATCGAGCTTGGGAGAGGTTCAAGTTTATGCTAAGGGACTGTCCTCATCATCACCAATCTAATGATGTGTTGGTGCATACATTTATTGAGGGTTTAGAACCACATACTAAAATTCTGTTAGATTCAGCAGCTGGTGGGCAGGCATTGGAGAAGACTTATGAGGAGCTTTACACTTTGTTAAACCGTATTTCATAGGGAAATCCAGATGGAATGCGGATTCAACTAGAGGAGGAACGAGGAAAGCTGCAGGAGTTTTTGAGGTGGATGGTTTTACAGCTATTGCTGCACAGATAGCTGCATTGCAAAATCAACTCAACACCCACTTCAGCAGTATGAACTTGAATCAAGCAAAAGCACAAGTCAATGCAGTTCATTAGGAATGGTGTGAAGTATGTGGGAGTAGTGAACACTCAGCTGAGTGTTGTGGTGCAAATCCAAACTCGGTGAATTTTGTTGGGAACACCCAGAGGAACAATAATCAACAATATGGCAACACTTACAACTCAAACTGGAGGAATCATCCGAATTTCTCTTAGGGGAGTAATAGCCATAAAGGTCAGAGTTCGAATCAGGGCGTACAGAGAAAAATCAAGGGGGGCATCAGAATTTTTAGTCTCAATACAGAGGAAACAATGCACCTCCTCCACCACCCAACAGCATTGAGGATATGTTCAAAACAATTATAGCTAACCAAGTGCAAATGTAGGTTGATTATGTGAAATTAGCAGCTGACATGAAAAATAAGCAGTTAGCTACAAAGGCATTGGAGTATCAGTTGGGACAATTAGCTGGAGCTCAAAACACCAAGCCCAGAGGAGGACTACCGAGTGATACTGACCCAAATCCCAAGCAGGTCAATGTAGTGACCACAAGGAGTGGAGTACAACTTAAGGAGGTGGAACCAGAAAGACCACCTCAACAATCTAGAGTAGTGGAAAAGATGGGGAACATGATGATGTGAGGGGGAAGGAAAAGGCGGTTGAGACAAAAAGACCACCACCCCTGTTCCCTCAAAGATTAAAGAAGCACAAGGAAGAAGCTTGCTTTAAGAAGTTCATGAAGGTGCTGAAACAGGTACACATTAATTTACCTTTGGTTGATGTTTTGCAGGGAGTGCTGAAATATGCAAAGTATATCAAGGACATCGTAGAAAATAAAAGCAGATTGACGGAGTATGCTACGGTGGCTCTTACTGAGGAGTGCACTTCCCGGATATAGAACAGGTTGCCGACAAAGGTCAAGGATCTTGGGAGCTTTACCATTCAGATTACAATCCGGCAAAGTATTCGAGCTCGCGGATTATGTGACTTGGGAGCAAGCATAAACTTGATGCCGACATCGGTGTTCAAGAAGTTGGGGCTGGGCAGCCCTATACCAACTACTGTGATTTTACAGCTAGCTGACCATTCTTTGGCCAAACCAGATGATATTGTGGAGGATGTGCTAGTACAAGTGGGCTCCCTCATTTTCCCGGTGGATTTTATTATCTTGGATTTCGAGCTGGATGGGGAAGTCCCATTTATTTGGGATGTCATTTCTTGGCAACCGGGCGAGCTTTGATTGATGTGGCTGCTGGGCAGCTAACCATGCAAGCTCATGACAAAGTATACGTGTTTGATTTGTATAAGGCCATGAAGCTACGGCCATTTATGAGGAGCTGTCAGAGATCAATGTGCTAAATCAGGAAGCAATTCTGCAGATTATTAACTCTCAGGACCCATTGGAGAGAGCCTTGATGGGCTCCGATCATTTTGGAGAATGTGCTACATACGAGATGGTGCAGACACTGAACGAGCCAAAATGGTTTCCCAGGAAGCGAGACTTTGAGTCGTTGATGAGATCCTTGGAACCGTTGCCAAAACCATCAATTGAGAAGGCACCAAAATCGGAGTTGAAGACATTGCCTCCACATCTGAAGTATGTATTTCTAGGGGAAGATGACACCTTACCAGTAATCATTTCCACAGAACTGACAGAGGCACAAGTGAGTGAGGCATTGGTGGTCCTCAAGAGCGGGAAGAAAGAAATGGGGTGGCAAATATCAAACATCAGAGGAATTAATCCAGCTTTTTACACACACAGGATTTTTATGGAAGAAGGATCAAAGCCAACTGTACAACATCAGCGGAGGTTGAATCCGGTGATGAAGGATGTAGTTAGGAAGGAAGTGATTAAGTGGCTTGATACAGGTGTGGTATATCCCATTTCAGACAGTGAATGGGTCAGTCCCGTTCAGTGTGTCCAACGAAAGGAGGGATGACCGTGGGCAACAATGAATAGAATGAGCTAATTCCTACACGCAGAGTCACAGGCTGGCAAATATGCATCAATTACAGAAAGCTCAATGAGGCCACGAGGAAAGATCATTATCCTATCCCATTTATTGATCAGATATTGGACAGGTTGGTAGGTAAAGAATATTATTGTTTCCTTGATGGATATTCTGGCTATAACCAAATAGCCATAGCACCGGAGGACCAGGAGAAGACCACTTTTACACGTCCTTATAGGACATATGCTTTCAGGCGGATGCCATTCGGTCTAGAAATGCACCAGCAACATTCAAGAGATGCATGATGGCGATCTTTCACGATATGGTGGAAGATTTTGTTGAGGTATTTGTGGATGATTTTTCTGTTTCCGGTAATTCGTTTGCTACATGTTTACAGAATCTTGACAGGGTGCTAGCTCGATGTGATGACTCTAACCTTGTGCTCAACTGGGAGAAATGTCATTTTTTAGTCAAGGAGGGTATCTTCCTTGGCCATAAGGTGTCATGCAAGGGGTTGGAAGTTGATCGTGCAAAGATCGAAGTGATCGAAAAGCTACCACCACCAGTGTCAGGGAAGGGTGTTCACAGTTTTCTCGGACATGCAGGGTTCTACAGATGGTTCATCAAGAACTTCTCTAAAATTTCTAGATCGATATGTTAGTTTCTAGATAAAGAGGTGAAGTTCGAGTTTGACAAGGATTGCGTTAAAGCATTCGAGGAGTTAAAACAGAAACTGGTAGAAGCACCTATTCTTATTTCTCCATATTGGGAGCAACCATTTGAATTAATGTGTGATGCAAGTGATGTGGCTATAGAAGCTATATTGGGGCAGCAGAGGAATTGAATTTTTCATTCCATGCATTATGCAAGCGAAACACTTGACGCAGCCCAAGTCAATTATACAGTCACAGAAAAGGAGATGCTAGCCTTGGTGTTCGCATTTGATAAATTCAGGTCCTACTTGGTGGGTTCTAAAGTAGTGGTGTATACCGATCATGCAGCAATTCGGTATCTATTTAACAAGAAGGATGCAAATCCTAGACTAATCAGATGGATATTGTTGCTACAAGAGTTTGACCTAGAGATTTGGGACAGAAAAGGGAGCGAGAATAAGTGGCAGATCACCTATCGCAATTGGAAAGCCGGTTGCATATAAAGGAAGGTGATATTATCAAAGAAGAGTTCCCAAATGAGCAGCTCTTAGCAATAAGGGAAGCTGAAATCCCTTGGTATGCAGACATTGTGAATTTGCTGGTAAGTGGAGTCTACCCACCAGAGGCTACGGCTCAGCAAACAAAGAAATTGAGACATGATTGCAGGTATTACATATGGGATGAGCCATATCTCTTTAAGCAGGGACCGGATCAAGTGATGAGACAATGCATCCCAGATAGGCAGATTGCAGAAGTATTGAGGAGTTGTCACTCATCGTTGTATGGAGGGCACCACGGAGGCGAGCGGACAACTCACAAGGTGTTACAGTCAGGTTTCTTTTGGCCTACACTATTCAGAGATTCTATAGCATACATAAAAATGTGCGATAGATGTCAAAGAACAGGCATAATTGGTAGAATACAGGAGATGCCACTACAACAGATATTAGAGGTTGAGATTTTTGATGCATGGGGAATAGACTTCATGGGCCCATTTCCACCGTCATTTGGTAATCGTTACATCTTGGTAGCGGTTGACTATGTATCTAAATGGGTCGAGGCAACAACTTGTCCAAAGAATGACAACAAGGTGGTGATGAAATTTGTGAAAAAGCATATTTTCACCAAGTTCGGGACACCCCAAGCTATTATCAGTGATGGAGGGGCTCATTTTGTGAATGCGAGTTTCAAGAATTTGCTAGCTAAGTATAGGGTGCGGCACAAGGTAGCAACAACGTATCATCCCCAAACTAGTGGGCAAGTGGAGGTGTCGAACAGAGAGATAAAGCAGATTCTACAGAAGACAGTGAATGCACAATGAATTTATTGGTCAAGCAAACTTGACGATGCGTTGTGGGCTTATAAAATTACATACAAGACACCCATTGGAACTTCTCCGTACAGATTAGTCTATAAAAGGCATGTCATTTGCCTGTGGAGCTGGAACATCGAGCCTTTTGGGCCGTGAGAAAGTTGAACATGGATCTGGAACTAGCAGGGAAGAAAAGATTGATGCAACTCAGTGAATTAGATGAGTTTCGATGGCATGCTTATGAAAGTGCAAAATGCTACAAGGAGAGAACTAACAGATGGCACGACAGGCATATGGTGCATCGGATCTTTGAGCCGGGGCAGAAAGTATTGTTATTTAATTCAAGGTTGAAGCTTTTTCTAGGTAAATTGCGGTCCAAATGGTCAGGGCCATTCGAAGTGGTGAGAATGACCCCACACGGGGCAGTGAAGTTGTGGCAAGAAGATAGAAGTGCCACATTTTTGGTGAATGGGCAACGATGTAAGCATTATTGGGGTGAGAACGTTATTCAAGAGAAGATGTCCATCACTCTAGAGGATGATTGCGCATGAATAGCATCGAGCCGCGACAATAAATCAGGCGCTGCACGAGAGGCAACCTGTGAATGTGTTGTAATAGAAGAGTAGAATTATTTGAAAAAAAATAAAAAAGAAAAGAAAAAAAAGAAAAAAAACAAAGAAAAAGAAAAATAAAATTTTTTGCATTGAAACCTATGATTTCTAACCAATTTCTTGTGGTGAAATGATTTTCAGGTGGAACGGAGGGAAAAAATACAAAAAAAATGCAAAGGAAAAATATCGAGGTAAGAAAATAAAAATAGACACATTCCAGCGAGCCTGCACGATGGCTCCGTGTCATAGAGGAGGGCCTCCGCGTTACCCTCCGTGACACGTTGAGGCTTATTTCGGATTTTTAAAAATTCAGAATGCCTGCGGGATGGTTCCGTGTCACGGAGGCCGTGCTCCGCGTTGCACTTCGTGACACGTTGAGGTGTATTTCACGGGTCACCTCGGGTCACCGAGTAACCCGTGCGAAAAAACCTCAATTTAACCCCAATTCCTTCATTTTTTTCCTATTCTCTCATTTCCTCTGCGACCCACACCCAAAATCCCTTTCTCCCCCAACATGACACAGACTCAGTGTGCAACTTTCTTCAAGTTTTCTTCAATTTCATCGAAGAAAAGGTATGTTCTTGAATTTTTCGTTATTATTGCTCAAATTATTGATTCTTGAACATGTTTTGTGATTAAACCTTGCCCTAAGTAGGAAATAAGCTTGAAATCACTTGAATTATGATTGAATGATGTTCATAGTATCGTTGTTAGTAGATGAACTCAATGATTGCATGTTTTATTGAAATTCTTGCGAAATTGATAGCTAGGGTTGAGGATTGAATAGGAAGAAGACTAAATGCTTTAAAAATGTTGATAAATTGGGTTGTGCATGTTGGGTGAAGTGAATGTAGTGTGATTGATGTTGAATATGCTAAGTTAGACGAGGGATTTTCAGGACAATGCAATTGGAGAATTACGTAGGTTGTTGAAAAAAAATTTGAAAAGAGCTAATGATGATGTAATTGAATCGATGGAGAAATTTTTTTTCATTGTATGAAGTCTGAGTAGTACAAAGTAATTATCCCATTGAATTATATGAATTCACTAAGCATGTTGAATGCTAAGAATGGCATGATCAGGAATATCTTGTTGAATTGTGTTGATTGTGGTTAAAGACTAAGTGTGGGGTGATCCAATTAAACCCAAACTTAGTTGTAGCTAATTATGACTTGCATAACATTGGGACTGTATGTTTGAATGTACAGGAACAATGTCAGGCCGACAGGACAAGGGCAAGGGCGCATCTACATCGGGCGCCAGTAGAAAGAGGATAAGATTGGGAACAGCAGTTCCGACAGCACCAGCGGTTCCTAGAGGTCAAAGCAGACAATACGGAACCAGATGGGTGGGCGATGAGGGGAAGAAGTGGTATGACAAACATAAAGAAGCCAAATACTTCCCGGAGGAGCAAATGGCATGGGAACCACTGGCACAGGAATTCCTGCGGATTGTACACCGGATTGACACCGTTGGGCTAAACTTCATTTTTGAAGAGCCCAGAGAGTGAAATCTTCATCTTATCCGGGAGTTCTATGCAAATTGGAACCCGACCTTACGCAACCACACCATAAAAATCAGAGGGCAGGTTGTCACTTTTGAACCCCACCATCTGAATGTAATCCTGGGGGCGCAGGACACAGATGCTCATGTCCTCCATCAGCTGAACATCACTCCACCTTATGCGGACATCAGACGCACCTTATATGGAGCCCGATCAACAGCGAGGTGGCGTAGGCACAAGGAGAGGGGCTACTATCAGACATTTCCCTACTCTCAGATGAACCGAGAGGCCCGGATTTGGTTGAAGATTGTGTGTTCATGCCTGATCCTGGGGGTACACATGACAGATGTCACCCGGGATAGAGTTTGTTTGGTGTATGCCCTGATGAAGGGGATGGAAATCAATGTTGGGGCGATAATCATCTCTGCCATGAAAAGAGCCCGACTGCATCAGAGGCATAGATACGGGTTCGGTGGTCTGCTTACCATGTTCCTGAGGGGCCACAATATTGAGGAGGAGGCCTTAGATTACATCCCACAGATCGACAGGCGTGCCTTGGATGTCACCAAAACCACGGCACCTGACACTACTTTTGGGCCGGTGCCCACACTAGCTGAGCGACATGCTCGGGATGATCAATACATGGCCCGCATGTACCAGATGCAGATGTTGCAGCTGCGCATCGGAGGACGGCCCGCAACGGAGGATGAGCTGTGGCAGCTCGAGTTGAATTACCCATTCAACGAGAATTCCTGAGCTTTATGCAGAGTGGGGCCCGCATTTATGGAGCCCGTGGATGATGATGTCCCTACCGGTAAGGAGACACCCGGGAGGACTCAGATGTTGAGTCGGATGAGGACGGCGGGGGTGATTCTGACATGGGCGACGAAGCACTAGCACTTGGTGAAAAAGTTTAATACTTTGATTGATCAGGGAGTTTCACCACCCAACCTTTGTGATATTTTGAAATTATGTGAACACTGGGGACAGTGTTCGGCTTATGTGTGGGGTGGGAGTAGTTAGGTGCTAGCTGTTTTGTTTATGTTTTGTTTATGTTTGTTGTGCTTGTGCTAAATGTGACCTTGTGACCCTGTGTTTCGTATTCTGTAATTAATGTTGGTGTTGTAATGAATCTTGAGCTGTTGTTGTGTTGTTGTTATATATGATATGTAAATATTTTTCAAATTATATTTTTATCTTTTTCTATCGAATTTTCTTGTTGAAATTTTTTTATGTAGGGTTTTTTCGGCTTTTGTTTTCGGTGATTTTACCGAGAATAGTCCCATTGAACCGATGCGTAGATAGCAACTGTTCCCTATGATGGATGGATGACGACCGTCTTAAGGGAAATGTAGTGGATAGGAGTAGTTTTTTTTTCTTCTTTCTTTTGTTTGTTTCCCAAACGTATCGCTAATTAATGTGTCGGAATTCTTGTTACATGTTGTACATGATATTAAGATGCAAAGGTGATTCGTATGAAAGCATGCAAATGTGTTAAACATGTTGAGATACCTAGGCCATAGAGTTTGATTCGGTGTGATCGAGGCTTAATAGTTAATTCTTGTAATTAGCTGATTGAAGAGTCTATGAATATGTCTTGAGTTGAGCATGTGAAATGAGTGTGAGGTGAGTTTTCGACTATTCCATGCTATTGTGAAGTGTCTACAACTTGTCTGGTGTGTGTACTAAACGAAATGAAGGATGTGGATTGTAGGAAAAGATGTAGGCATTTCTTTGAATAAACTGAAAGTTTCTCCCTTATCATACCTACCTTGACTATTACATCCTAGTTAGCCCCATTGAGCCTTTAGCCTATTCTTTGAGAGGTACAAATCGTGACTTCTTGTTTTTGGGAGCTAAGGGACCTATTTATAGTAAATGAGAATTGTGCAAAATTATGCATGTCGTGGAATGGCTCCATGGCATAGAGTGTATCGCGGAGCACTGCCTCTATGACAAAGTGTGTATCGCGAAGCACTGCCTCCGTGACACGGAGGTATCGCGGAAGCACTCTGGAAATCGCCCAATTTATTCCAACTTTGGTGTTTCGCTCCCGATATCATTCCTCCACTTCACCAAATCATAGATTGGGTCCTCCAATGCATTATTTACCTTCAAAAACAAGGACTAATCAGATGGGTTAATACATATTCACATTTACATAAAAACACATGAGAATGTATATAAATAAATAGATAAACAAGGCAAAACTAAGATATAAAGTATCACTTGGGCATGCTATTTTGCCCATGATCACCTACCCCACACTTAAAGCCTTGTTCATCCTCGAACAACCCTTTTACATCTCATGTAAATGATGACTAACACATAACTAATTTAGCAAGACAATTCAAGCTACGGCTATAATGATTATTTATGATAGCAAGTTAAAAATAGAGAATGCATGATTTAATCAATGAAATGATATACAACTCTGTTAAGACTTCCTAACCTCAAGAATCGACTCTCAATCTTACCAAACTCATGCAAATCAACCAATCAAGAAATCTGACATTAATTTTATCTCTCATTGAACATGTGCCCTCACAACACAAGAGAGTTACCCATTTTTACTCACAAAATTTTCAAATCACAATATGTATGGGTATATGAATAAAATTAAACTCACTCTCTCAAAGAATGCACATGCATCATGTAGTGAACCATAAGCTTGCCCTTAGTGTTTTACTCCACTAATTTCAGGATGTATGAACGTAAGATCAAGTAGGACTTAGTGGGTTGTAATGTAAGCTAAGGGACGGGTAGGTACTATTATGGCCAGTAATAGTGACTATCTTCCCCAAGCACTTTTAATAACTTCACCCTTCATTAAGGACATCTCTTCTTTTACTTCACCCTCAGTCTTTTCACTCTTGAATTTTCTCTTCTTTTTCCCATTTCTTTAAGCACAATTAGCTTATTAGTAAGGAGTACTTAACAACTTTTTCATTCATTTATTTTTTTACTCCCTATAATAACCAACTATTTTCACACAAGTGCACCTTTGTCCTTGTCTCAACTTGCACAACTTCTACTTTTCCTTCTTTTTCACGCTTCTCACTCCTTTACTCTTTGGAATTTTTCACTTATGCGCTTCGGAGTTTTAGATCAAATTCAAGGCTCATGAAAGAAAAAGGTTTTATCTTATGTTGTAGCTATCAAAGAATAGGCTTAACGCTCAATGGGGCTAACTAGGATTAAATATTCAAGGTAGGTAAAGTGAGGGATAACATTTAGGTTCATTCAAAGAAATGCCTAAATCATCTCCTACAATTCACATCCTTAATTTCGTTTTATATACACACCAGACAAGTTCTAGATATTCCACAATAGCACAGAATATTCTAAAAACTTACACTCTCAGCACATGCTCAATTCAAGACACATTCAACAGACTCTTACTCAGCTAATCACAAGAATTCAGAATTAAGCTTCAATCACATCGAGTAAAATTCAAGAGCCTAAGTGTCTCAAACAAAGTTATACACTTGCATGCTTCAACACTCAACATACTTGCATCTAACAATCATGTATAGCACATAAAAAGAACATCAAGCCATCAATTAGCTACGGGTTCAAAACCAACCTATTGACTAATTTTCCTCAAGACGGTCGTCATCCATCTATCGTCGAAAACAGTCTCTAACTATGACTAAAAACATTATATATAGACAAAGAAAAATTTTTATTCTTCGGTTCAAAAGGCCCCCCGTCGGAAAAGAACCGCAAAGAAAAACCAACGGGTGATGAAGTCATGCTTGACTCACAAAAAAAAAAATTTTCAAATATTTCTCACAAGCACTACATTCACCAAAAATCGTTAAGAACAAAAATTTTGAAATTTTCCTCACCCCACACTTGAATCATGCTATGTCCTTATAGCATCAAATTAAAATTTAAAAAGGGTGAGAAATACTCCCTGAGGCCTCTAGGCCTAGCTAATAGCATGATTTTCTTCAACTTTGCACAAGTGGGTGTTCGACCCCACACTTTTTCTCTTCCATGCTTGTTAGCTTCCTCCTCCACGGGTACTTAGACTTCCCCTCCATCTGTGTTTAACTTTCCACCAAAACAACACAAGATGAAAAATAAATAAAATCAACTTAAATGCAAGAAATTAAAATGGTACCCATGGTACCCTTGGGTTGCCTCCCAAGCAGCGCCTAATTTTACGTCGTGGCACGACGTATCAAGTTTCACCACTTTTTCCTCCACCTTGAGGATATGAATCTCACCCCTAATTTCTTCTCTAATTTTCTCTTATGCTCCCGGGGTGGTGGTGAAAAAATTAAAGGACCAAACAGTAGATGTTGCCTCTTGCATTTATTGGCCCTTAAGTAAGTGAAGTCATTCTTTCCTTTAGAATCAGCAAATTTCAGAATATATGGGGCTTGTTCCCCCTCTATATCTTTCTCCACAAGTTTGGAAGACTCTAGTTCTAGGTTGTCAACCAAACTTAATGTCGAAAAATGATTCGAGTGGGGTACAAAACACCTCGACTCTGAAAATGCATTTTGCTTGACTTTCTTACTTGTATATACCTTCTCCACATTAACATCTAACTCCTCGTGAATGTCAAATGGAAGGTACTCTATCTCTTCTTTCATAAATGGATTGGATATATGTGTGAGACTATCACGGGGACTCTTAAGAGATTCTAATTGTTGGGCTTTTTCCAAAAATTCACCCTTGTCTTCTTCTTGTAGTTCCTCTTGAGTATCGCCTAAAACTGTTACCTGTCGTTCACCACAAGCTTCAGCCTCAGCCATCATCTCCGTGATTTTGACGCTCATCATTTCTAGGGCCTCTCCATTTTCTTCTTGCTGAATTCTCAATGCTTCCGTCTCCTCCTTCATTGCTTCTGTTTGCTCAAGGATCTGTTTTAGCATGTCTTCTATTTGAGCTTAGCGTTCCAAGTCCTCATTTTCATCATGCCTATAATCAGCAAAAACAACAGAAGGATCATAGTAGGGGCTTGGGGGAGGGGAGTATGCATTCGGATAGCCATCCCAATGGCCATCTTGACCTCCACATATATTGCAAGCGTATGCATGTGGGAAACCATTCCAATGGCCATTTTTACCACCGCATATATTACAAGTACTACAATGTTGCCATAAGTGGGGTCCTCTGCAATTCAGACAAGACTCATTAAAATAAGAGTATCCACCATTTAACCCATTTATATTCCATGATGTCATGTTAAGAAGGGTATCAGATTACAAATTAAAAATAAAATAAAT
Organism: Datura wrightii; assembly: GCA_035772735.1. Taxonomy (NCBI): domain Eukaryota; kingdom Viridiplantae; phylum Streptophyta; class Magnoliopsida; order Solanales; family Solanaceae; genus Datura; species Datura wrightii. Next base: position 69,194,282 of record JASDFA010000010.1, on the reverse strand, counting down.
CTAAAACTAATAAAGAAGAATTTTTTTTCAACACTTAAGGAAATTTAAAAATCACAAAAAAACAGACAAATTCACTAAACTTCGCCGAATTCCCGGCAACGACGCCAAAAACTTGTTGGGCCCGCAAGTGTATGGGTCGTACAAGTAATATAGTGGCCCTTTTTAAGAGCCGGATGTCGAACCCACAGTGATTGGACCAATTAAGCTAACTATCAAGTTCAAGTGTGCTATTAAATGTCGCAATTGTTGATTATAGACTTCTTCGAGAAAGGTTTAATTAAGTCTAGGGGCTGTCAACGAAATACTCTGAATTAATTCAAGGAGCAACTAGAGTTAAAGCCGGATAATCATGCGATACTATGCTTTGTAATGGTTTTAGTATGAAACTATCAATTGTCATCTCACATAATTAAAATTGCATGTTCATGGCCTTCCGAACCTCTAAACACGACAAACTAGCCTCACTACTACATCGTTGAGCGAGGATGTTATTTCTAGTTCGTGGGCAATTCAATTACGTGGATGTGGTTTACATGGATATGATTAGGGACTCTCGTACTTCTAATCACTCGACTCAACTTAGCTTCACAACTACTTCTTCGAGTGGTGATGTAATAATTCTAAGTTGGTGTCTAGCTCATCCCGTTTTATCAACCAAGCAAGGCATTAGGTATATTTCTATCCTAACACAAATCATATCGTGAGATACAATCTTGCTCCCTACATTCTCTTGTTCCTTCCTAGGTCATCTTTCTCAAGCATGTACCTAGGCTTAACCCACTTGCTTTCATGGTGATCATTCATAAAAACAACCATTATTAAGAATGCAAGACAAAACAACAATCAATAACTTAAAACCAAAACAAAATAGCAAAATCACAATCATATCTTGTGGCTTCAACCCTAGAGGGAGGGTTCTAGCCACTCATGTTTGTATAATTACAAGAAAACATAATTAAAGTAACCTACTTACAAGAATTGGTAGAAGAGAAGATGAAATTGACAAACCCTAAGTGAGTTCTCCCACTTCTCCCTCACTCCTTGGCAGTTTTTCAGAAATAAATAGTGACTTCTTGTTTTTGGGAGCTAAGGGACCTATTTATAGTAAATGAGAATTGTGCAAAATTATGCCTGTCATGGAATGGCTATGCCTCCGTGACATAGAGTGTATCGCGGAGCACTGCCTCTATGACACGGTGTGTATCGCGGAGCACTGCCTCCGTGACACGGAGGTATCGTGGAAGCACTCTGGAAATCGCCCAATTTATTCCAACTTTGGTGTTTCGCTCCCGATATCATTCCTCCCCTTCACCAAATCATAGATTGAGTCCTCCAATGCATTATTTACCTTCAAAAACAAGGACTAATCATGTGGTTTAATACATATTCACATTTACGTAAAAACACATGAGAATGTATATAAATAAATAGATAAACAAGGCAAAACTAAGTTATAAAGTATCACTTGGGCATGCTATTTTACCCACGATCACATGCGATGAAGGAATTTGTTGAGGAAGTGTAAGAGATGGGGTTGGATGGAGAGATACTGTAGAGAAGAGACTTTGTGTCGGGAGAGAACCAAAGTTTGTGTCAGGAATAAGAGTAGAATTGTTTGGGATGTTGGACATTTAGTCAGAATTGCAGATTCTCGCTGAGTTGATGTTCAAATATTTGACAACCTTTAAGAAAAATAAACATATCAAATGCAAACATCCGGTTACATACAAAAATAGAAAGTATTAATAATTGCATCAAAATAACGATCTTGTTAAAGTGTTTCAAGCAAGATAAGTAAATTTAAGCTTTGACACAACAAAAATTTACGGCATAATGCGGATGAGGGTGACAAAACTCGCGATTTTAGATGAATGATATTAACGACTGTTAGAGAGTTAAGATTTGAATAAGTAGATTGTGATATTGCTAAAGGATTTAGCAAGTCGGTGGAATGAGGATGTCGACTTATGCCGAACAATCAGATTCTTGATATTTAAGCGAAAGGAGACACATAATGCTAAATAAAGATAGTGATTTATGCTTATTAAAAAAAATGAATCGAAATTGTGAGAGCTTTAGGAGAATATTGAAACCTTAGTGGCAAAAGGATAAACTGATGCAGATTTAGGATTTAATTTGAACAAATAAAATGTGAATGCTAAAGAGGCTATTTTGGAAGACACATAAATCAACATTGATGAAAGAAAATTTGAGCAAGGCTACAGGATTATATGCTTTGGGCATAAAAGTGTAGGTTATACGGAATATGAGATTGAGAGAGTGTGAACATGAGATGATTTTAGAATTATATAATGATTAGGAATCAACGGACGAAGGGAAATAAAATAAGAAACAATTACACAAGTATATCTTAAATTAACATGTAACAAATAATTCATGCGGTCCTAATGTATTATGACCCCTTTGTGCCAGAGGTAAGCCTAACGGATTTTGAGAGACAAATATGCCATAATATATCATTCTATTTGCTCTCGCTAAAATATCCAATATGAATAATTTTTTCTTTGATTTTTCAAAAAATGAAATATTACAAGAAAAAATTAGAAGAGAAATCATTCTATTTGCTCTCGCTAAAATATCCAATGTGAATAATTTTTGCTTTGATTTTTCAAAAAATGAAATATTACAAGAAAAAATTACAAGAGAAATGAAGCTATAATTTAAGTAAAATGCTCCTTCTTCTTTCGGCTTAATCATAGCTTAAACGACATGAAATTAGTTCATTACAACCTGCATTATAAAGAAGTTTGTTTTGCCTTTTCTTCCTAAGGAATAAATAGTCCACATATTTAGACGTATTTGTCTCTAAAAAAATGCAAATAAGCATGATAATGTCCTTTTCGAGATTGTAAATCTCTTTGGACTTCGGCATAAGTCAAACTAATGATCTCAAGATACCAAGGATATCGAGACCTCTTAGGGATAATGCATGCATGACTTAACATAGATTTCTAAGAGTAGGATTGACACAGACTCAAAGATTCTTATGCGGGAAGGTACGTGGTCACATGGTTGTAAAACTATCCATTCAACCCACGTATATGCCGACTTTCTAAATGAGTTTTTTCTAAAGGAATTTTAGAGAAGTGCAAAGAACAACTCACGTGTACAGTGTGTGATAGTGAGAGATTTCCAGGTGGGGGAAATATGAACGGAATGACAAGTCTAAGCAATAATAATTAGCACATAATAAAAAAAGGTTAAGACAATAAAAGTTAGGAAGAGCAATAAAAATTTAATAAAGCAATAAAAATAAATAAACACGTCATAGGTTATTTCAAATAAACACATAAAGAAAGAGTTGGAAAGGATTAACGTTAAATAATAACATTAAACAAGAAACAAACAAGGAGATAAGAAAGGAGATTAAACATGTATTAAATAATCTAAATAAGGAAACAAATAAAGGGAATAAGGGGGAATAATTTTAACAAGGAAGCAAATATAGGGAATAAGGAAAAGGATTCACATGAGAGGAAACAAATTAACTTGAGAGAATAACCAATCAAATTAGACATATGCACTTATGATTCCCATAACTTATGAAAGCGCCTTTTTCGGGATTCTTATAATCCTTTGGGACACAAGACAAAGTTTCACTAAATCTTTGGCGTGCCTTGGACGTCACAATTTTCTAGGTTTTAGATGATGCGTATTCCTTAGTAAAGGGATACATGATCAAGATCTACGAGTAAGAATGGGTTTAGAAACAGTTCCCTCAAGCGGACGACTTGAGAGTGAGGAAGCTCATGACCGTCGACGCACCGCTAATCGACCAAATCATAAGGCAATCCTCAGGGGTGTTTTAATAGTGAACGACCATGAAACCACGCAACCGTATTAACTGTGTGATAGTGAGAGATTCCCGAGTGGGGGAAGTATGAACGGAATGACAATTATAAGAAGGAAGTAACACATAACAAATTAAGAAAAACCATAGCAAAAATATACAATTGATAAAGGTGTAATAAAATATAAATATATTAAGTAAAGAGATAGGTAAATAAGTAAACCAAATAACAAATTTGTTAGTCATAAAATATCAAAGAGATAATGTTCAATAACAATTAACAGATAAATAAATACAGGGATATTATGAAAAGTGTATCACATAAACAAGGAAATAAAGACATGTACACGGAAATAGAATAATTGAAATAAGACAACAAATAAAGAAAAACTAGAAAATATTCAACACAGAAGGAAGATTTACCAATAATGAAACATATAAAAAGTAAAGGAATAGACTTAATCATGTAAAGAAATTAAGCTAAACAAGGCAACAAATAAAACAAAAGGGAAAGAGCTATAAATGGAAAGAAACATGAATTATATAAGGAAAATAAACTTCAAATTAAGGCAAATAAATATTCATGAGAGAAGTGAATCTAAACTCAACAAAAAAAATCATAAAATACAAATAAAGATGCAAACAAAACACAAAATCCCACATAAATATATCTGTAATGGTTAGAACCTAAAAAATATCCCCAGTGGAGTCGCCATGCTGTCACGCCCCATTTTCCTTTCTCTCTTCTCCTCACCTCCTCACCATTAATGCCGCCTCCCTTCTCACCTCTCCCCTGCCGTTTTCACCATCAAATCCGGCCACTGTTGGCCGAAAAACCTCATTAACCCTGCGCCACAGCCCTCTTCTTTCTCTCCCTCTTCTCTTCCCCCTCACCAAACCTGCGCTGCACCACCACGGCTCCATAACTTCCAGCAGCATCCGCCGCAAAGCTACCAGCCCTCTCCTCCATTTTCCTCTCTTTTTCTCTCTTTCTCGCTTCACCGTCGTCCAACCACAAAATATTATCTTTGAAACACCTCTTCCCATCATCCTCTACCATATTTTCCAGCCAACTTTGTCCAGAGAACTACCAAACCATTAACGACAGCCGCCTCCTCCTTTCCCTCCAGCGACGAACAACAACCCTTGACCCAGCTGCCTCTCTGTTCATCTTCTCCGGTGAAATCGGACTCCTCTCCCTCGCTGGCCCTATCTTCTCCTTCGTTTCCCTCTCCTCTGCCAACCACAGTGCCGAACACCACCATTCTCCCCTTTCACCCGCAAACCACCAGCCACCGTTCACAGCAGCCAACCAGTGGCACCATCAATCTCCGACCAATGTCACAGATAAATTTTGCTCTTAACTCGAACATAGACCCATGTCCGATTTGGCCTCTATCACCTATTATTACTATTGATTATTTATTGTCTCTTAATTTTTTCTCATGATAAGATTCAAGTTTTAATCTATGCATGTTAGGTGTTGATTTGTGTCTGAAACTTTGCTGACAATTGCTCCTCCATCTCACATATATAAAATTCATATTCGTTCGACAATTTAGATTCAAGATTGTTATATGTAAAACCTGTCTATCCTAATGTGTATCATTATAGTACTCAGCATTCTGCATGCCTAAAATTATATAAGTTTACCAAATTATTTAGTTCTATAAATTTTGCTGAAAAGGATTGTTTATATGCATGTATGGTGAGGTTTTGTCAATCTCATATGGTATATTTGTTTAGTTCTTGATATTTTCATATCGTATACTTTCCTTTCCACTTTAAATTGATCTTACACAACTTATTACGCTTTATTCGCAGCCATGGAAATTCTTTTATTGAGGGTATGTTGCTGTCTAAAATTTTGATTATTTGTTTATTTGGTAAATTGTTATATACTTGAATAATTCATTTCCTTTCCTCGTATAATTAGTATGTCACTTTTGGTAAGTTTGCATAAGTTAATCCTATCTTCTTTGAACAAAATGATTGGTATCCCCTTACTTTATTCATTTCCTGCCTAAGTATGATTATGTTTGTATGTCTTCGTATATCTTCTAGATTGACTGTATGTTTTATCAACTCATATCCGTCTTGCCTTTTACAGATTTTAGATATAAAATTTGCTAGTATTGGCTATAGATTTAGTTTAAAAGTTCATGTCTTTAGTTATTCATTTGTTTATTCATATTGGAGAGCTTTGGGTTAGCCACTATATGTTGATAAACCAGTTTTGTTAGTCTCCTACAAACTAAGTTCATGTTGTTATTTTTAAAGCATGAAACATCTATCTGCATTTTTTTAGTTTTAGTCACAAATGTGATATGATATTTTTGGTGCATTGTTGAAAATCCTATTTGATTTGTTCCCTTTCCTCATACTGATTTAAAATATTTCATCATTTTTTCTAAGTAAACTTTGATTCATGTGAAACTTAGCTAATTTCGTTTAAGGAATTTGTGATAGTTTGTTTGCTTAATTTATTCTACTATGGTGGAAAATCTTTATAATGCAAATTGTGATTTCATCTTTTTTCCTTTTCCTGAATTAATATGGAAAGATTAGTATTTTTCTATTTATGATAAATTGATATCCTTACCTTAACATTCTATGTGACAGCTCTAATAGGCGATTACTTGTGGTAAATTTTATTTAAATCTTATACTTGATTGCTTCCTTTCTAGGAATTGATTTATATTATTTTATTTTTGGAAAGCTTTGTTAATTTTGGGACTGATTTTCTATTGATTTTTGAATATATGTCCTTTGATTGTGCTAAATATTTCCCCTTCCTTTAACCCTTTTACTTATTAACTCATGCTATTTCTTTCTTTTCTCTAATGAAGAACATCTCCGATTCTCGTACAAATAAAAAAAAATAAATACTTTTATCATTTTCATTCCAACTTTGCTATTCTTTGAGCAACATAAGAACTCGAAAATTACTTTGTTCCTCAGATATATCTTTGCTCTCTCATTTCCTAGACAATTTTATATTTCTTTTAACTCACCTCGACACAAGCACTGCTCGGAATATTTAAGATTCTTGTGATCTTGATGTGTTGAGGACTGGGTATCAGTGAAGGCAATTTGTTACATTTAATCCGTTAATTTCTATTCGATTTTGGCATTTGCTGGTTAGTTTGTTTATCTTTATAATATGACATTTGCATTGTCGTTTATTCCCTTTGATTGATCTTTCTCTTATCATGATTATATGTTTAATATGTTTTAACATGATTTTACTAAATACATGATTGAGACTATGAGATTATTAATTCGTATCTATTATCGTACTAATTTTTAAGAGGTATTATTCTATTTCGGATCCTTCAGAGAGTCTCCATAGCGAAAGGGGACTATAGGAAGTAGTCTAACATTATTTGTTTTATTTATGTGTTGTATTTATTTTATTTTATTTTATTTTATTTCACTTTAGTTGTAATAATTGTAATAAAAGCTCATAATAGTAAAAAGAGGGTCATGGGGGTGGGGGTTTGTATGTTCTTTATTGCTTTTATTTCTTGATTACTATTTAGGCAATTTCGTATAGAAAGCATTGCCTATAGGATTAATGCTTACGTAAATCATTTATGATAGAAATAATATGAGCTAAAACAAATGATTTTAAGTATATCATTTTCAAGACCATAGAGATCATGTCTATAGGATTTGCAATATAATTATCTTGCTTGTGCATTCTCAGAAAACATGCCTATGGGACTTATATTTCAATGATAGGATCATCATAAATTACGAGGCTTAAAATAGTCATTAATTGATTATTATAACATTCCGCAATAAGCATTTTAATCTGGGAAGCATGTGAATTAATGACGCCTTGTTAAACATGTAGATAGTATTTCATAATAAGGTTAGTCATAAATTAAAATTGTAAGTTGCATTATAAAACTACTCATTATTAATTAAATATAGTGCTTAAATATTTCTTTTTCATATCTAGCCACTAACTTAGTGCAGGGATGGTTCAAGTTCTTAAAATATGTCCGCTGTCTGTTTATTCAATAGTGAATTTATATAGGAATCTCAGCTAATAGGAGTTATGTGCATTTAAATGTGATATTTCATTAGAAACCATACTTGTAGGATTTATTCTTATATTTAGAAATCATACTTATAGGAAGGAGGCCTGTCTGAAATCCCTCTTTGCTATTTGCTTTTAATCATTATTTATTTGTTTGACATTTAATAACCTTTAAAAAATCCCTAGGAATTTTAGACCAAACTCCAAAATAGTAGTCCAAATGCCTCTTGGACATTAAGATTGGGACGGGTAGGCACATGCTAGGGCGTTAGTTTTTCCTTCACTTAGAGCGCTTTAGGATTAATAACAAATTATTTAGGCGGGTAGTGGGATATGATAGTCTGTGCCCGCTGAATAATATGAGCAACCTAAATAAGTTGCGAAAATTATTTTAGTCACACGAGGTGATCCCGTTAGCTTAAAATAACCCCCCCCCCTCCCGTTTAAAAGGCAGAACTACGTTTGACCTAATTCCCTTTTGGGATACGTAGGCGCCTTTTTGAGGTTCGGTCCAATCCTTAAAATTTTCATTTATTTATTTTGTTATTGTTCTTTTAATTTAATGTTTACTTGTTATTTTTCTTTCCTTTTTAATCATTATTTGAACAAATTCTATTCCTTGCATTATATCTTTCTTGCTTTATCTGATTTTGTTTATTTTAATCATAATGTTATTTGAACAATTTATTATTTTGATCATATAGTTCACTTTATTTGTTTTACATAAGAAAAGTTGAAATTAACCTTATTTGCAACTTAGTTTTCCCCACATAAAACAAATCCAAAAGGGACTCACAGTTGTGGACCTCGGAAGGTGCCTAACACCTTCCTTTCAAGGTAATTTGAACCCTCACCCTACTCTGGTGACCTAGACTAGTGTAAAAAACCCTTAGGTTAGTACGGTGCCCTAACGCACCTCAAATCGTTAGGTGGCGACTCTTCTCTTTAAATAACCCTTAAGAGTTGTCACATGTCGAGTTCTGCTTTCCGCGAGGAAAATGGGGCATGACACCAGCTACCTTTGAAATCCATCACACATACTTTCAACATGTCCTTGAGAGTCTGGATTATTCGTTTGGCTTGACCATCTGTTTGGGGATGAAAGGTTGTGTGGAGCTTAACTTGAGTCCCAAGCCCCTTCTGAAAGGACCGCCAGAACTAGGAGGTAAATTGAGTACCTCGGTCTGAAATAATAGACAAGGGAACTCCATGAAGTCGAACCAACTCCCAAATATAAAATTTGGCATAATCATCCACTGAATCTGTGGTTTTGATAGATAGAAATGTGTCGCCTTGGTAAACCTGTCTACCACCACCCAAATGGATTCATATTGTCGGCGAGTACGGGGTAGGCTAGCAATGAAATCCATATTAATCTCTTCCAACTTCCAAGTGGGAATGCTAATGTCTTGAAGTACGCCTCCCTGCCTTTGGTGCTAGACCTTCACTTTCTAACAGTTCGGGAACTTGGCTATGAATTATGTGATATCCCTCTTCATGCTGTTCCACCAATATATTTCCTGCAAATCATGATACATCTTGGTGGAACCCGGATGGATAGAGTACCTAGATCCATGTGCCTCATGCAATATCTGATCTCTCAAATCATCTATATCTGAAACATATAGATGACCCTGGCACCGCAACACACCATCTCCCCCTTAGGAGAAAACCCCCACCTTCTAACTTCCAATGGCTTCCTTCAGCTTTAGCAAAATTGGATCCTCATCTTGCTTAGCCTTCACATCAGTCACCAAGGACGATTTTGATCTGTTTTGCACAGTAACGCCACCTTCAGTCGAGTCAACTAACCTAACTCCCAGCTTCGCAAGTCTATGGACATCTTTCATCAACTCCTTCTTCCCTTCATCCACATGGGACACACCCTCCATAGAGATCCTACTAAGTGCGTCCACTACAACATTGGCCTTAATCGGGTGGTAAAGGACACTCATGTCGTAGTCCTTTAGTAGCTCCAACCACCTCCTTTTCCAAAGATTGAGATCTTTCTGCGTGAACACATATTGAAAACTCTTTTGATCCATGAATACATCCACGTGGACCCCATACAAGTAATGTTGCCATATCTTCAATGCAAACACCACCGTGGCCAACTCAAGATCATGGGTCGGGTAATTCTTCTCATGGACTTTCAACTATCTTGAGGCGTATGCTATCACTTTCCCATGCTGCATCAACACACCCCCAAGTTCGATTCTCGAGTCGTCACAATATACTACAAAACCATTGATACCCTCGGCTAGGGTCACCATTGGTGTTGAAGTGAGTCGAGTCTTCAACTCTTGGAAGCTTTTCTCACAAGCCTCCGACCATTGGAACTTTACATTCTTCTTAGTCAAATTGGTCAAAGGTGCTGCAATAGATGAAAATCCCTCGACAAACCTCCGATAGAAGCTTGCTAGGACCAAGAAACTCTGAATTTCTAAATGATTCACCGGTCTGGGCCAATTCTTTACCACTTCAATTTTATGAGAATCCATCCTTATGCCCTCACTAGATACCACATGGCCCAAGAAGACCACAACGTCTAGCCAAAACTCATACTTGCTGAACTTTATGTACAACTGATGATCCTTAAGGGTCTGAAGCACAACACTCAAGTGAGCGGCATGCTCCTCCTCGCTCCGAGAGTATATAAGGATGTCTTCGATGAACACAATCATGAACATATCCAAATATTCCTTGAACACCCAATTCATTAGATCCATAAAAGCTGTAGGGGCATTGATTAGTCCAAAAGACATAACAACGAATTCATAGTGACCATACCGAGTTCTGAAGGCGGTTTTTGGAATGTCACTCTCCCGAACCCTGACTTGGTGATACCAGGACCTGAGATTAGTCTTGGAGAAATACTTGGCACCCTGAAGCTAGTCAAACAAATCATCGATCCTGGGTAACGGATACCTGTTCTTAATGGTGACCTTGTTCAACTGCCTATAATCAATGCACATCCGTAGAGAATCATCTTTCTTTCGAATGAATAGGACTGGTGCACCCCATGGAGACTTACCCGACCTAATAAAGTCCTTATCTAATAGGTCCTTCAACTGATCCTTCAACTCTTTTAGCTCGGTGGGAGCCATTCTGTAGGGTGGAATAGATATAGGTGCATGCCGGGAAGAAGATCTATACCGAAATCAATTTCCCTCTCCGAGGAACACCTGGCAAATCATGGGGAAAAACCTCCGGATACTCACAAACTATTGGAACTAATTGGACAGTCGGGGTCTCGGACTCAACATCCTTAACCCTAACTAAGTGATACATGAAGCCCTTAGAAATCATCTTCCCGGCCTTAAGATATGAAATAGACCGACCGACTGGTATAGCTGAATTAACCTTCCACTTAAACACTGCCTCACCCGAAAATCGGAATTCCACCGCACGGTTCCTACAATTTATTGATGCATAACATGCAAACAACCACTCCATACCCAAAATGATGTCAAAGTCAGTCATAGCTAACTCTACTAAGTCTGCAAAGGTAACCTTATACAGCACTGTGATGAGGAGACCTCTATACACCCGCCTAGCTACAATTGATTTACCGACTGGGTTAGAGACCGAGAATGGTTCTGACAGGACTTTAGGGCTAACTCCAAAACTACTAGCAATATAAGGGGTCATAAAGACAAAGTAGCTTCTGGATCTAACAAGGCATAAGCATCAATATGGAAGACTTGCAACATACCAGTACAAGATCTGGTGAAGCCTCCTGCTCCTGGCAGGGTACTAAAGCATAAAGTCTATTTTGGCGTTGACCACCTGCTGAACTAGTAGAGGCACCCTGATCAGGGGGATGTTCTACTGGAGTGACAAAACTGGCTGCTTTCACACTGGCCCCACCGACCCCTGACCTGGCTGAAGGGCAGTCCCTAAGTTTGTGCCCGGGTTTGCCACACCTGAAACACGCATCTGAGCCAACTAAGCACCTCCCGAGATGATTCTTGCCGCACTTCTCACAAGTTGGAAAAGTGCTCTCCACCGGCATGCTACCCTGATCCCTCTATCCTGAAGCCCTGTTCATCTGATCTCCTCTGATCCTAGATGGCATGCTAGCCAATGATTGAGCCGGGGTGATAGACCTATGTTGGGACTGCTGATGCTATCCACCCCTTGACCTGACCTGAGAAACCCCAAAGCTGTCGGTCCTGGCCCTCTTGGACTCCCTCTGCCTCCGATAGAATGACTCCATCTATTGAGCATGCGACACAATGCTGGGAAAGTCGCTATCCTAATGTAGCACGGCGATCCTGCAATCCTTGTCCAAATAATCCGCCTCCCCATGGACAAAACGACACACTTGAGCCCTCTGTCTGCCACCAACCCTAGAGTATACTTAGATAATCGAGTGAAGTCTAATGCATACTCCAAAACGGACATGTTACCCTGCTTCAAATTAACAAACTTGGCCGCCTTGAGCTCCCTCTCTCCCGAGGGAAGAATCGATCCATAAAGTCCACGAGGAACTCCTCCTAACCTATCGGGCCTGCACCCACTACCCTGGTATCTCTCCACTGCTTAAACCATATATGAGCCACCTATTTTAGCTAATAAGAGGTCAAATCAGCACACTCCCCATTATTCACCCCCATAACCTGGGTGATCTTCAGAATCTCCTAGATGAAATCATGTGGATCCTCGTCCACCCTCGACCCCGTGAAATCAGGAGGGCTCATCCTCAAGAAATCCCTCACCCTAGGTGCCGCTACATTCCCATTATAAGGGTAATGCGACACTGTCTGATTTTGAACCTGGGCCGCCATGGTCTGTGCCAACATCTGAATCACTGCCCTAAACTCAGCGTGGGTAGCTGGCTCTGGTGCGTGCTCATCATGAATGGGTGGGGCTGACTGTTGCTCCTCACCCTTGGTACCCTCATGATCATTATCATTACTATTTCTTCTGGTGTTCACTTGGCATGGAGGCATGATGCTACAAATGTCAAAAACACGAATTAGAAGGGTAGAAGACTTTTCATCGCATGACATAGATCATGAAAGAAGGGAACATTTGCTAAATATCTCGTAGCCTCTTCATCATAAGTGTGGAGCACTTCACACCCATGAAAAAGACTCTACTTAACACGGCTTTCAGACTCCCTAGGATACTTCAAAACCTATGGCTCTGATACCAAGTTTGTCACGACCTGGACGTACACACAGATCGTAGACACGGGATAAGGAGCTCCGATAGACCCCAAGTTAATCCATGGCATGAGTGTACGTCTAATTCAATCACATAAGCAGAAGACTTAACATAAGAAAGCATAAACATGTCATAAATAAGGGGAAAGTACAATACATAATCCATACATGAAGGCTGAATACAACTTGTAGTCTGAAAAGTCTCTAATCATGAAAGAGTAGGACATCATGCTCATACCATAAATATCATAACCTAACATATCATAGGGCTCAAGGCTATCAAGACATTTGTAATACAACCAAAATTATAATCATGGGAGGAAAGCCGTATCGAACATAACTTGAGCCAATATTCATAATCCATAGACATGCATAAATCATGAGGAATAGTGGAGATTCTCTTAACTGACATACCCCTTATGAGCATACATGAAGCCCGACTTGTAATCCTAGTCGGGAGGGTGTCCATACCTTTCTAAGGGTAGGGCCATGAAAGAGTGATATCACCATGAAAGGGCCATTTGGTCCAGGGACATTCCCATAGGAGGTCCCAACATACCTACGATGGCACGTAGTTTATGAGGTTCGGGGAAGAACCTAGGCCCCAAACCTACTCGTTGTTCGATACTACTCCAAAAACATATATAGTGCTCATAGTATAACATGCATGAATTCATGGGCTAGTTAAATAATAATAATCATAAACTTACTTGTGCATGCGCGAACTAGCCATGAAATGAGGCCTGTGAGTCGGCCAAAACATAATTCATGATTCATAAGGTTCATACATACTTATAAGTCATGCACGTAGCTTGAAATTCATAACATCATGATGGGTAATATCATAAATCCATAATTCAAATCGTAAATCATACCAGGTTCATAAATAACATCATTTGAAGAGAAGATCATAAATGGATTCATCATGAGTCAGGCATAAGTAGTCTTAATTTCATAGAAATCAAAATCATTAAAACTATAAATTATTTAAATTTAAAAAAAAGCTGATCAAAACCCATCGATTATGATGAGATTCTAAAATCACAAAACCCATTATCAAATCATTAAACTTTTATAAAATCATCTTCAAAACCCCATAAGTTTTTAATAAAATTTTCGTAAAAATCATAGAGGATGGGCATGGGTGTAGAAGAAATCACCCATTGATAGCCTTACATACCTAGGAATAACTGGTTCTTAACTTTCCTAGATTTCCCAAGAGGAAATTGAGGAAGAACACCTTGAAATCACCTAGATCACCCTCCAATCACCTTCCCATACCTTTGCATGCATGAATGAGGACTTAGGCTAGTCTATTCCCTTTTAAACCACCCTTTGTGATGTTAAAACGATGTAGTATAGGTCCCAAGGACTTGGGAGTTATGAAAAAGCCCTTACTAAAATCGCAGAATCTTGCTGACTGCCAGTCCCCATAAGGGACCGGATAACTCGTCACCAGAGCTAACGACTTGTGGCTTGGAGTCGTGAGATACACTGCCAAAATTCACCTTGGGACCTCACGGAGGAAACCATGAATAGTGGTGGGTGACCACGACTCGTGGTCACCATTCGTGGTCCACACTGCCCAACCATCTTGCCAAAACATCCAATCCAGGCCACGGGTAACCTCATGAGTCGTGAGGCCTGACCACGACTCGTGGTCATACCTGTGGTCTTCTCTACAAGTCCTGCCAACCCTGCTAGACCACGATTCATCTCATGACTCTTGGTAGCTCCTCACGAGTCTCCTCATGATTCATCCTATGATCTGGTGCGAAATTTTAGTTTTTTTCACCATTTTTTCTCCCGAGTCTGATCCTTGGGTTCCCAGGGAATAACACATATCCACATAGTTGAAGTGCTCATGAATTAGGACATCACATCCCCACTCAACGATGTAGGTAGGAGACTAGTTTGTTGTGTTTAGAGGCTTGAAAGACCATGAACACTGCATGTTAACTCTGTGAGACAACAACTAAGCTTTTCATACTTGAACCATTGTGAATTGTAGTATTGCATGATTATGAGGCCTTAACTCTATTTGCTTCTTGTATTATTTCCCAATTGTGTTGTGATCACACCTAGCTTTAATTAAACTTATTCAAAAATCTCTTAAACCAACACTAGTGAAATTTAATACAACACTTGAACTTGAATATTCGCTGAATCAGTCTAGTCCCAATGGGTTTGACATCCGACACTTAAAAGGGCTACTGTATTACTTGTATGACTGCGTACGCTTGCGCGTGCTCTGAACATACCCCAAAAATATACAACAAAAATAAGCAAAACTTCTCTACTGGCAACTCCAAAAGAAAGGGAGCTGACCAATCTACTGACCCTGAGTAGCTGCTAAAAGAGGTCCTGAAACTCATCTGTCCAAACCTGCAGGCAAGTATGTAACGCCCTAAATGTAGGCATCAATATATACCGAATATTTAAATCGGTAATTGAAATAGATGAATGAAAGCTGTTAAAAGAACTGGAAGTAATCAACAACAGGAATCTGAATCTAACCTGTGCAATGTCATGTTATAACTACCAAATAATATTCAAACAAGAACCTAATTGGGCCCCCATAAGCTTGGAAGGTACAACCAATATAGAGATAACCCACGTGGGCCCCCATAAGCCCCGGTAAGTGCTAATCAGTCTATATACCCCTATTGATACCCCTAAGGCCCCACATGTGACTACAACTGTGTTTCCGGCACACAAAGCCCAAGTGAGGGTCGGTAGTGCCATCTTGGCGTAGGAGTTCATAGGAGACTCTAGTGTAGCCCCGAAGGCTTTACTTTAGTCCTTTCATACAATTAATAACTCTGTAAGCAATTGTATAGATCCATAAGCAATTCGAGTTTGTAGCTTCAAAAGCAGTCTATAGCCCCGTAAGTGATAGCAACATTGTAACTCCGTAAGCAATTTATAACTCCATAAGTATCAGCAACAACATAACTCCATAAGCAATTTATAGCTCTGTAAGCAGTTCGTACGACTAACAGCCCCTCAACTATTCATGGTGAGAGGCCGTACAAAATACAAACAACCCGAACCAGCGATACTATGCTACAATCTCAATTCTATTGTTGATGACTAACTACAACATTCAAATTCTTAAGTTACTATAGAAGTACAAGTTGTATCAGTGTTACATGAGAATAACTTGCCGAAAAGATTAGCCTAAACATACCTTAATCATCGATTTCTATTCACCCAATCAGTCCCAATCTAAAGCTGGTAATTCGTCCAAATTATAGCCTTTACACTGAGAGAGTAAAGCTATTTTCAATTAAAGGAAACGACTTGTAACAATATCCTTAAAGCACATTAATCTATAAATCAAACTCTATCCAATTCAGTTGAAAGCTTAAAATTTCTTGAGAGCTTAGAAGGTAGAAATACTTACTTATCACTTATAGACGCTTAGGATTTAATTAGAAGTTATTCCTACAACTTCTACTCGGCGGGACTCCAAAAATCTGAGCTAGATTTTAGGAAATAACTGTGTAGATACATCCTCTTAGGCCAAAAACTCGTTATCCAAGATGAATTTGCAATTGAATGGATTTTAATGGTGTAATTCGGCGAAAACCTCACGAAATAATCAGTCACGTGTGCTCTTCTAACTTGGGGAAATGAAATGAATCAGTTAAACATGAAGGAGTTTATATACAATTTGAGGTGGTGGGAAAGGGGGCGCAACGTGCTGCCATAGCGCCATCGCATGGGCACGACGCACCTGCTAATGCGCAGGCATGGCTGCACGGTGCGGCGTCCCGTGCACCCTGCCTCCGACCCCGACCTCCTGTTCGCTCGACCATGTGCTTGCATTCTCATCCCCTAAGCCATCTCCCGCATGCGTCATACTCACAAAGTCTCAGCATACATACGCATGCGTCGGTTAAAAGATAGAAACTTATAGGGTGTAACATTTTAAAAGTAAATACTTGAGGGCACAAGAGCCTTTGAGGCCTTACTTATAAATATAACTTCTAGGCCATTTGATAACTATCTTACATCATTTTGTTTGATCGTATTGAGGGTGCAACGCATCTTTGGGGGAGAGACAAGTTCATAACTTAGGTTTTTTCTTCTTTTCTCTATCGTTTTATGCTTTAAATGATATTGTCTTTGTTTTTCCACTTGAACGTGAGTGGCTAAAATTCCAATGTAGGGTTTTGACTATAGCAGATGGTTGATGTTTGATAGACTGATTATGCTAGAATTGATTCTTCCTTAAGGGTTGTTTATATTTACTTATGTTAATTGCTTATTTATTAGATTGATCACCTTTTGAATAAATCCATAGGCTTTTGGTTGAACTGGGGAGAGGGAACTAAACGGGTTAAAAGTAAATATGAAATAAGTATTCAAAGACTCTTGTTTGATTGAGCTCAAGATAGGAATATGCCCTTCAATCTTGTTTAGTTGACAAGTAGCCATAATTGTCATCTCATGTTTCTCCTTCAACCATAGGGATATAGGCATTAGAGTTCATGGGATAGTTCTTGGATGCCCGAGAGAGTGGGAAGAAATGGGATAGTAACTTGCAACTAACAACCCTAGGAAGAATTAATCTAGATAATCAAGTTTTGAAAAGTCAACACGAAGTGAAAGTGCCATTACCCTAGATTCTACCATCATTTGAAGCACAAACATTTGTCAAATCGCTTTAAATTAAATAGTTAATTTTACTTTTCAAGTTTAGTAGTTTAAATCTCCAAACCATTTCCCATTTTTAATGTTGTTTCTTACAATATTGAGATAAGATAATAACCTTGGAGAATGAATCTGATAAGTCTCTGAGGGATGGATAATCAGACTTCACTGTCCTATATTACTTGACGATCACGTGTGCTTGCATGTGCTTGGGCGACATCAAGTTTTTGGTGACATTATAGGGGACTTGAATATTGATTAATTATTTTAGGTTAGGATTTTCATTCCAGTATTCTGTATTTTACATTTTTGTTTATTGGTTGTTGAAGTTTACAAGTGATGTGTGCTTAGTGTATGCCAAGTATAAGAAGTCAGGGACCGCCTTCGACTTTTTTTGATCCAGAAATTGAGAGAACCTTTCACAAGTTATTTATGGAGAATAACAAGCAAGCATAGGGAAACAACTAGGAGAGGGTTCCAATGCTTAACTTTGCAAGACCGAACTTGGAGAATTCTTCTAAAGCGATCATCAAGCCGACCATCATCGGAAACTTTGAGTTGAAGGAAGGGACTGTGCAGTTGGTCCAAAATACTTGCCAACATCAGGTCAAGCTACACGAGGATCCTCACAGACATCTGATGACATTCATGGAGCTGAACGAGAACTTTCACTATCAGAATGTGTCAGATGAGTATGTTAAGATCACGTTGTTCTCGTCCTCGTTGATTGGTGAAACCAAAGAGTGGCTTCGAAATGAGTCAGCAGGTTTCATTACCACTTGGGAGGCTCTTTCCAACAAATTCATCAATAAGTTCTTCTCTTCAAGGAGGACAAAAGAGTGGAGAGGGAAGATCTCTGATTTTGTGCAGAAAGATGGTGAGACCTTAGCTTAGGCTTGGGAACAATACAAAGGCTACTTGAGAGATTTCTCGTACCATATGCAGCAAAAGGAGATTATTGGGAATAATTTGTCATGACCCGAACATAGGCTCAGATTGATACACGGAACAAAAAGTCCTGAGAGGCTCCAAGTTGACCCATGGCATCAACACATCATCTAACTCAATCATAATACAGTGGAAGATTAACATAAGTAATATAGCGGAAGTCTAATAATCACATAACATCGGAATACATATTAAAGGTCGAAGATGATTACATTCTATGTTTGAAAAGCCTCTACTACTGACGAGTTGATGGGATAAGACCCCAACTAACTCACTAAAGTATGAAACTGAAAGTACTGGATACAAATGAAAAGAAGGGCCCTCGAATGATGAGGACTCACCAACTCTGGCTAATAAGTGCTAATGTTGTATGTCTGGCTAATGGGACTGAGCCTGAATATCCGAGCCTATTGTCACACCCCGCCTTGGTGGGTATGACTGGCACCTGGTGCCCTAGTAGGACCTGGACTGCTAACTGGTGAGTCTAGGCACAGCTGGCGCCTGGCTAGCTCTAACTTAGATTTCTGGAAACAAAGGGCTATATAACGGCTGTAAACACAGCCTCCGGCCAACTTGCCTATAGCCACTTGTACCTGTAATGAAAGCTAACAAGAATCATATCAATATAAGGGAGCCTATGCGGGCCGACAAGGCCACCATGCTGTCTAATTGTCTGTAACTCAACAATGGAATACTGAATAACTACGTGACCAGCAAGGTCACCACTACTGACTGGATAAGGCCTCACATGGCCAACATAAACTGAAATGCTAAATGGCTATAACAAACTGCACGGCCTCACACGACCGGCTCAACTGACCACAGGGAAAATATATACAGACTGCAAGCCTCTAGGAATACTGATAAGATGGTCGGGACAGGGCCCCGACCTACCCGTACTGTACAACAAAGAAAATGATGCAAACCTCTGAAATATCAAACTCCGGATGACAGGAGCTGATGACTCTGCGCTGGCTAGGATCACGAAGGATCGCCTCCCCGTCTATGAGTACCTGCAGGCAAGTAATGCAGTGGCCCACTGGGCGTCAGTACCACTGGTACCGAGTATGCAAAGAAACTGAAATAATACAACTGAATACAAATACATAACTAGTAGTTCTGAATAGCAGGAGACAACTGAATTTGAAGTGCTGATAGGAACTAGATCAAACCTTTCTGCACTGATAGGCAGGAGTGTGTCTGTAGTCACGGCGGCCTGCTGTCTATTAACTAGTATAGATAAAACACATAAATACATATACATTTAGCAAGCAAGAGCCAATACCAATCCCCATAAGCCAGATGGTGTCAAGCAAGCAAACAATCTATATACCCCTACCCGGGTCAAAACCATCCAAAAATAAGTCACTCCACTCATCTTCTCTCTTCGGAGCTCCTCTACCAGCCCCCTGGGTCTCCGGCTCGGGCCATAGCCTCCGATATAAGCAACCGTATCTGGGTCCGAAGGACTCCTGTGCAGATAGTAACAGATAGGGTCTGGATCCCCAGACACAACTCAACGGGGCTATCTGAAACCGGAGCTACACCTATAATAACTCAATGTACAGACAGTAACAGATAGGGTCTGGTTCCCTGGACAAAAAACTCAACAGGGCTATCTGAAACCGGAGCTGCACCTGTAATGCTGATCAGACTGCTATGGGGAAAGCTTCATCCCATCTTCGTCTAAGCTGGGGACGGCATGCCACCCCTCGGAGTGACGTAAACCTACCTGCTCAGTGGGCGACACGATTACCAACCAAGGGGCGACGAGGACGCTCAATAAGGTGCCCTCACACCACATCAAGTCTCAAGAAACAAATAGCATGTATAACTGAAAAGATTATCTGAAATCTAACTTCTTATTCTGATCTGTTTCTATACTGAACTGATTCTTTATTGATTATACTGATTCTAAAATCTTTCTTTAATGTTCGGCTAATCTATAGCCGGGATACTATCTGTCTGAATGGCTAATCTGTAGCCATAAATCTGTCTGTCTATTTGATTTTACTTTATTAGCTTTCATTCTGAAAATCTGTAACTTTTTATTCTACAACATGCTTGCTAATCATACAATAAGCTATACCGAATCTGGAATGCTAACTCGCCTTTTGGCGCATGCTTTACTAACTTTCGGAATGAATACGATACGGCAACACAACTCAGAACCTATTAGACTTACTTAATTCTCAATATTTAACTCCGAGAGTTTCAAATACGGAGTTTACTATGATTTACCCAGCTAAGGCTTACTAACTTGCCGAAGAACAACTTCACATACCTTAACCTCAAGTTATCCGACTGTCGGATGAGGCTCGATCAGTACTCCAGCTATTTCTCCCAACTGCATTCATATATACGCCAATTAGTACTAAATACAACACTATTCTGAAAGAAAACATCACTTTCGATATAATTATAGCCTAAACTTAGGCTTATCGGAAGACGATCGAAAACTTGCTATTTTTCAGAAGTCCAGAAGGGAGAAGTATTCACTTTACTGCTAGGAGCACATAGACACTAGTTTGGAGTAAGTCCACTTACCTTAGTCCGGTAGCTCGACGATTCGTCGGCTGTGTTTCGCGAAACTAAATCCGTAGGAATGCTCCCTGCTGCTAAATACCTCGGTACCTGAGGTTAATATGAGTTTGGACTACGTTTGACAGCGTAATCGGAAGGAAATTATCAAGAAACCTTCATTCCTTTTTCCTCTCTGGTTTTCTCTCTGTTTTCGCTGGAAATTATGAGAATTATTTCATTTAAAACCGAAATGGAGGGCTTATATAGTTGGGCCTGGACAGGGACAACGTGTCACGGAGCCAACGCGGAGGCTCCACCTCCGTGACACGTTGCCATCGCGGAGGGGCTCTGCCCCGGCTCCTTCCGTGATGGTTCAACAGGTTTCTCTTCTGATCCTTTCCCGGGCCTTTCCCTAGAACCTATGACTTTCAAATATGCTTAACCAACGCACGAATAGGCAATCTAGGTGCCGGGAATCTTACGGGGTATAACATTCTCCCCCCCTTAAGAACATTCGTCCTCGAATGGAAATTGCTATCTAGAGGACTTCTCCACTTACTACTTAGAAAAAGATTTCAGCAGAGTTTCCCTTGTAATATGAACTATACCAAAAACCTGAAACGTAGAAAAGTCCAATACAGGTACTGCACTTAATGTTTTAAGATTCACTGGATAGCTAAACATCAGCCTTTCTCATTTATACATGCACAACCACAAGGTACTGCATAAGTAATAATACAGACATACCAGTCGCCTGACTAGGCCTGGAATAAGTGAGGGTATCTAGCTTTCATATCTTCCTCAGCCTCCCACGTGATCTCCTCTCGGTTCCTGTTACGCCACAATACCTTGACAGACGCAATATCCTTAGTTCTCAATCTACGAATCTGTCTGTCTAAGATGGCTACTGGAACCTCTTCATAGGCCAGCTCTTCTGTAACCTGGATATCCTGGACTGGAACTGCTCTTGACGGGTCTCCTAAGCATTTCCTCAACATAGACACATGAAAGACCGGATGAACGGATTCCAATTCTGGAGGCAAGTTCAGCTCATATGCTACTCGGCCTATCTTTCGACGAATCTGATAAGGCCCAACAAACCTCGAACTGAGCTTACCTTTCTTGCCAAATCTCATCACCCCTTTCATCGGGGATACTTTCAAAAATACCCAGTCATTTACATCAAATTCCAAGTCTCTGCGCCGCACATCGGCATATGACTTCTGGCGGCTCTGTGCAGTCAGTAGGCGTTCTCTGATAAGCTTTATCTTTTCCTCTGACTGTTGAATAATGTCTGGCCCAATTAACACCGATTCCCCTACTTCAAACCAGCCAACTGGCGATCTGCACTTCCGCCCGTATAATGCCTCGAAGGGCGCCATCTGAATAGCTGAGTGATAGCTATTATTATAAGAAAACTCAATTAGGGCAAATGCTCATACCAGCTACCTCCAAAATCTAGCACACACGCTCGTAGCATGTCCTCGAGCGTCTGAATAGTGCGATCAGCCTGTCCGTCTATCTAAGGGTGGAATGCTGTGCTCAAATTAATCTGCGTTCCCAGACCCCTCTTAAACGACTGCCAAAATCTAGCCATAAATTGTGCTCCTCTGTCTGAAATAATAGATACTGGTACTCCGTGCAATCTGACTATTTCCCGGATATACAACTCCGCATAATCTTCGGCCGAGAAGGTAGCTCTTACTGGCAGGAAATGAGCTAATTTTGTCAGTCTATCAATTATCACCCATATAGAATCATGTCTGTGTCTAGTACGGGGTAATCCTACCACAAAATCCATATTCACTGCTTTCCATTTCCAGAGAGGCACAACTATGTCCTGAGTCTACCCGCCTGGTTTCTGATGTTCTGCTTTCACCTGTTGGCAGTTAGGACACTGGGCTACAAATTCAGAAATTTCTCTTTTCATACCTGGCCACCAGTAGTTTTCTTTGATATCATGGTACATTTTTGTCGCGCCAGGGTGGAGAGAATAGCGAGCGCAATGTACCTCCTTCATAATCTGCTGGCGGAGGCTTGAAACATCTGGAACACACAGACGGTCTTTACAGCGTAGCACTCCATCCTCAGTTATCTGAAAATCTGGCGCTTTACCCTACTGGATTCTGTCTTTGAGCTGGATCAGGTCAGGATCCTCATATTGCCGTTCTTTCACTTCCACAACTAATGATGACACGGCGGTGTTCTGAATTACCACTCTACCGTCCTCTGTTTCTGCTACACGAACGGCTAGGCTAGCTAATTGATGTATCTCTCTGACCAATTCCCACTGCTCGGGCTGCAAATACGCCAAACTCCCCATGGACTTACGACTGAGAGCATCTGCTACAACATTGGCTTTTCCGGGGTGGTACAGAATATTCACGTCATAATCCTTTAACAGCTCCAACCAGCGACGTTGCCCCAGATTCAACTCCCTCTGAGTGAAGATATACTGTAGGCTCTTGTGATCTGTAAAAATATCAACATGGACGCCATACAAGTAATTTCTCCATATTTTCAAGGCGTGGATCACTGCGGCTAACTCCAGGTCGTGGGTAGGGTAATTCTTTTCGTGTTTCCTCAGCTGTCTGGAAGCATACGCAATCACTTTATCATGCTACATCAACACACAACCTAACCCAACACCTGATGCGTCGCAATACACTGAATAACCCTCTGTACCTTCCGGCAATGCTAGCACTGGGGCGGAGGTTAATCTATCTTTCAGTTCCTGGAAGCTCTACTTGCATGCCTCTGTCCACTGAAACTTTGTTGCTTTCTACGTCAGTTTAGTCAGAGGTGCTGCTATAGTAGAGAACCCTTCAACAAACCTCCTGTAATATCCCGCTAATCCCAGAAAGCTACGGACTTCAGTCGAAGTGGTAGGCCTAGGCCATGATTTGACTGCTTCTATTTTCTGATTGTCAACCTGTATACCAGCATCCGACACAATATGCCCTAGGAAGGCTACTAAGTTAAGCCAGAAGTCACACTTGGAAAACTTAGCATATAACTGGCGGTCCTTGAGAATCTGGAGCACTGTCTGTAAATGAGTTCGGTGATCTGTTTCAGAGCAAGAATACACCAGAATATCATCAATAAACACTATCACGAACAAGTCCAGGTATGGTCTGAAAATACTATTCATCAGGTCCATGAATACTGCTGGGGCATTCGTCAACCCAAAGGACATAACTAGAAATTCAAAGTGTCCGTATCGGGTCCTAAACGCCATTTTAGGAATATCTCTTTCACGTACCCGAACCTGATGATATACGGACCGCAAATCAATCTTAGAGAAGTATCTGGCTCCCTGTAACTTATCAAATAAATCATCTATTCTGGGGAGCGGGTACTTGTTCTTCACTGTAACTTTATTCAACTGCCGATAATCTATACACATATGGAGTGAGCCATCTTTCTTTTTCACAAATAACATTGGCACACCCTATGGTGAAGTACTCGGCCTGATGAAACCTTTATCTAGCAAATCTTTCAACTGCTCCTTCAACTCTCTGAGTTCTGCAGGAGCCATACGATAAGGAGGAATTGATATAGGCTGAGTGCCTGGTAATAAATCAATAGCGAAATCTATTTCTCTTTCTGGGGGAAGACCAGGTAACTCATCAGGGAACTCGTTCACCACCAGAACAGACTGGAGTGTCGGGGATTCTGCCCGAACATCCTGAACTCTGACTAGGTGGTAAATACATCCTTTAGTTATAAATTTTCTCGCCTGAAGGTAGGAAATAAACCTACCTTTTGTAGTAGCTGTGCTGCCTTTCCACTCCCGCACTGCCTCTCCTGGAAAGTGGAATCTGACCGTCTTGGTCCAACATTCTACATTGGCACAGCACGACACTAGCCAATCCATACCCATTATGGCATCTAAGTCTATCATTTCTAGCTCCACCAGATCTACTGCAGTCTCGCGGTCAGAAACCTCCACTGTACACCCTTGGTAAATTCTGCTAGCTATAATAGAGTCACCAACGGGCGTGGATACTGAAAAGGGCTGCTGCAGTAATTCTGGTGCAATATTGAACTTCCGTGCCACAAATGGGGTAATATATGACAGTGTGGATCCTGGATCAATCAATACGTAAGCAGGGCATGAACAGATAGTCATCGTACCTGTCACTTCATCTGGCGACGCCTCTGAGTTCTGTCTCCCTTATAGTGCATAAGTACTGTTTGAGCCCGTACCTGAACTGGAAGCTCCTGATCTACCTCGGCCTCTGCCTGCTGAGCCTAAAGGCCCACGCCCTGCTGGGGCTGCTGGAGTCCGTGGCCCTTCGGAACCCCTGTCCTAACTGTCTCTACTCCCCTCACCTCTAGTCGGACAATCTCTCATCCGATGCCCCTCCTGTCCGCAAATATAACACCCAGTGGAGCCATATCTGCAAGCTCCAGAGTGTGGTCGATTACAATAAGAGCAGGGTGAAGGTGCAAGTCTACTCTGCTCTCCTTTTTTCTGCTGCGGAGATTCTACTGTTCTGGAACTGCCACTGGGCTCTAACTCTCCTCTACGAACATATCTACATCGATGCTGCTGCTGTGGTGGAGGTGGGGGTCTAGGGGGTCTATCTGATAGTCGAGGTCTGGGTCCTCTCTAAACTTCTCTTTGCATCTCGTCCCATCTATCTCTGCGGCGATGCTCCTGACTGGTCTGTCTACTATTCTATTGCTGCTGTCTAAGACCCTCAATGGTCTGAGCAAAGGCCTGTACTCGGGTGATATCCATATCCTCTCGTAACGTATCCGTCATACATGCCTCAGTATATTCCGGGTTCAGACCCATAATAAATCTTTGAACTCTAGCTGGCATAGTATCAACAAATGCTGGAGCATAACGGGCTAAGGAGTCAAACTGTAAAGCATACTCGCGTACGCTCCTCGCCCCCTGCTCCAGATGCAAAAACTGATCCATCGGGGCCTGCTGGATCTCTCGTGGCAAATAATGATCTAGAAAGGCCTCCGAGAAGCTGGTCCAGGTCGGAGGGGTAACATCTCTCCCTCGGGACCTTTCCCAACTCTCGTACCACAATATAGCTATATCCTATAACCGAAACACTGCCAGCTCAACAGACTCTGAAGGGGTCACATGCATAACTCGGAATATCCTCTGCATTTGATCTAGAAAGTCCTGGAGGTCCTCTGCCTGATCTGACCCTATAAACTGCGGGGGACCGAGTGCCAAAAATTCCTGAACTCTGGAACTACCTGACCCACCTGAAGACTCTGCTGCTACAGGTGGCACCGACTGGCGCTGTGTGGCCATCATTTGTGCCAACATAACTACAGCGCTACGAACCTCCTGATCTGATGGCGAAGGCACAGGAGCTATCGGGGGCGGTGTAGTGCCCAACGGCTCCTGATGTGAGGGGGACTGCTCAGAGGGCTGTGATGAAGCCTCTATATCTCCCTCAGATAGGGCTGACTCTGACTGAAGCTGAGGCATCCTACTGGTGCCTTCTCCTACTTCTGTGTCTAATCTCCTGCCTGTGGCAGGGTGTCGCTGATCTGCCATTCTTATCTGTAGACAAAGGATACGATAAGTTTTAGGAACTCGACCCTATACTGTACTGTGCTATGGCACGACTGAGTATGAAAGAAGAGTAACCATCCTATTATGCCTCGTAGCCTCCTGGCTATAGTATATGGTGCACAACACATCCATAGACAAGACTCTACTTAGCACGGCTTGCAGACTCCCTGGGACACGACCTGCTTTGATACTAAGTTTGTCACACCCCGCCTTGGGGGGTATGACTGGCACCTGGTGCCCTAGTAGGACCTGGACTGCCAACGGGTGAGCCTAGGCACAGCTGGCGCCTGGCTAGCTCTAACTCAGATTTCTAGAAACAAAGGGCTATATAACGGCTATAAACACAGCCTCCGGCCAACTGGCCTATAGCCACCTGTACCTGTAATAACAGCTAACCAGAATCATATCAATATAAGGGAGCCTATGCGGGCCGACAAGGCCACCATGCTGTCTAATTATCTGTAACTCAACAATGGAATACTGAATAACTACGTGACCGGCAAGGTCACCACTACTGACTGGATAAGGCCTCACACGGCCAACATAAACTGAAATGCTAAATGGCTATAACAAACTGCACGGCCTCACACGATCGACTCAACTGACCACATGGAAAATATATACAGACTACAAGCCTCTAGGAATACTGATAAGATGGTCGGTACAGGGCCCCGACCTACCTATACTGGACAACAAAGAAAATGATGTAAACCTCTGAAATATCAAGCTCTGAATGACAGGAGCTGATGACTCTGCGCTGGCTAGGATCACGAGGGATCGCCTCCCCGTCTATGAGTACATGCAGGCAAGTATTGCAGTACCCCACTGGGCATCAGTACCACTGGTACCAAGTATGCAAAGCAACTGAAATAATACAACTGAATACAAATACATAACTAGAAGTTCTGAATAGCAGGAGACAACTGAATCTGAAGTGCTGATAGGAACTAGATCAAACCTTTCTGCACTGATAGGCAGGAGTGTGTCTGTAGTCACGGTGGCCTGCTGTCTATTAACTAGTATAGATAAAACACATAAATACATATACATTTAGTGAGCAAGAGCCAATACCAACCCCTATAAGCCGGATGGCGCCAAGCAAGCAAACAATCTATATACCCCTACCCGGGTCAAAACCATCCAAAAATAAGTCACTCCACTCATCTGCTCGCTTCAGAGCTCCTCTACCGGCCCCCTAGGTCTCCGGCTTGGGCCATAGCCTCCGATATAAGCAACTGAGTCTGGGTCCGGAGGACTCCTGTGTAGACAGTAACAGATAGGGTCTGGATCCCCGGACACAACTCAACGGGGCTATCTGAAACCGGAGCTACACCTATAATAACTGAATGTACAGACAGTAACAGATAGGGTCTGGTTCCCTGGACATAAAACTCAACAGGGCTATCTGAAACCAGAGTTGCACCTGTAATGCTGATCAGACTGCTATGGGGAAAGCTTCATCCCATCTTCGTCCAAGCTGGGGATGGCATGCCACCCCTCGGAGTTACGTAAACCAACCCGCTCAGTGGGCGACACGATTACCAACCCAGGGGCGGTGAGGATGCTCAATAAGGTGCCCTCACGCCCCATCAAGTCTCAACAAACAAATAGCACATATAAATAGCAAGCATGTATAACTGAAAAGACTATCTGAAATCTAACTTCTTATTCTGATCTATTTCTATACTGAACTGATTCTTTATTGATTATACTGATTCTGAAATCTTTTTTAACTGTTTGGCTAATCTGTAGCCGGGATACTATCTTTCTGAATGGCTAATCTGTAGCCATAATACTGTCTGTCTATCTGATTTTACTTTATTAGCTTTCATTATGAAAATCTGTATCTTTTTATTCTACAACATGCTTGCTAATCATACAATAAGCTATACCGAATCTGAAATGCTAACTCGCCTTTTGGCGCATGCTTTACTAACTTTCGGACTGAATACGATATGTCAACACAACTCAGAACCTATTAGACTTACTTAATTCTCAACATTCAACTCTGAGAGTTTCAAATATGGAGTTTACTATGATTTACCTAGCTAAGGCTTACTAACTTGCCGAAGAACAACTTCACATACCTTAACCTCAAATTATCCGACTGTCGGACGAGGCTCGGTCAGTACTCTAGCTATTTCTCCTAACTGCATTCATATATACGTCAATTAGTACTAAATACAACACTATTCCGAAAAAAAACATCACTTTCGATATAATTATAGCCTAAACTTAGGCTTATCGGAAGACGATCGAAAACTTGCTATTTTTTAGAAGTCCGGAAGGGAGAAGTATTCACTTTATGGCTAGGAGCACATAGACACTAGTTTGGAGCAATTCCACTTACCTTAGTCCGGTAGCTCGATGATTCGTCGGCCGTATTTCGCGAAACTAAATCCGTAGGAATGCTCCCTGCTGCTAAATACCTCGTACCTGAGGTTAATCTGAGTTTGGACTACATTTGACGGCGTAATCAAAAGGAAATTATCAAGAAACCTTCGTTCCTTTTTCCTCTCTGGTTTTCTCTCTGTTTTCACTGGAAATTATGAGAGTTATTTCATTTAAAACCAAAGTGGAGGGCTTATATAGTTGGGCCTGGACAGGGCCAACGTGTCATGGAGCCAACGAGGAGGCTCCACCTCCGTGACGCGTTGCCATCTCGGAGGGGCTCTGCCCCGGCTCCTTCCGTGATGGTTCGACAGGTTTCTCGTCCGATCCTTTCCCGGGCCTTTCCCTAGCACGTATGGCTTTCAAATATGCTTAACGAACACGTGAATAGGCCATCTAGGTGCCGGGAATCTTACGGGGTATAACACCTATTTCATGAAATAATACAACATAGAGTATGCGGTCAGTACTTGGAATGTACCGAGTATGTAAGGTAAGTAAAACCGCTAAGCAAGTAAAATCATAAACCATGCATATCATAAAACATAATGAAGATAAGATTTTGAGAGTAGGGCTTGCACGCTATTTTCTGAAATCATGATCTGAACATAACTAAATATCATAACTAAATCAAATGAACCAAAGCTGAAAAATGATAATCATAATTAAAACTGAACATTGGGTCAAACCTATTGAAAACATAATATCATGATTGATGAACATGCATAACTGAAAATATGACGAACAATGGGAGACTCTTCATATAACTGTCATTACCACGATAGAGCTTACGTGGTCCCGACTATTACACTCAAGTGGGCAGAGCCGTCCAATGCCTTGCCAGGGCTAAGGACGCTACCATGATATTGATATCAAGCTGAAGGCCCCTTGGGGGCAGGGGATGCTCACAAGGGAGATACCAAATAATCTAAACAGACCTATGTTGGCGCGTAGTTCTGAGGCAAAGGGTTTATTGACCCTTAGCCTACTCGGTGCTAGACACTACTCCCGAAAACATGCATATGCTCTCCATCATTTTTCAACAAATATGAACCATCATCTAATGGTGAAGCTGACTCATAACATACATGCAGAAATTTGAAATCATAACATAAGGAGCCTTGGACTCAAACCTTACCACAAGTTGAACATAGTGGGAGTCTAGACTCCAAAATCCATGTGGTAAGCTGATACATGAAGTTTAGCTAAATTCATGAAACATACTTGATCATATGGGCTTGCCCAATACTTAAACATACTTGGCATAAACTTGATCATTCGAAAACAAGAACATATACATGGGTAATTCGAAATCATACTTTCTTCATAACATCTCATCATGCTTGAATACATATTTCATAGATCTCAACTTTCACGAACTTTCATGGATGGGCATCATAATTTTATAAAACTTTAAAACATAATTTATTGTTGAAAATATTTTAAAATATGCCCATTGATCATAATTCAACATTCAAAAAATGCTTAGATTATACCCATGATTGAAACTTAGATAATTCACATGTTGGGTAAAAACCTCATAGATTCATCAACTAGAATTCTATGAATTGAGAGGGGATTGAGCATGGGCGTGGACAATTACACTCAGTCATAACCCTATATATCTATAGAAATCTAATTTCGCAACATCCTTGACTGCCGAATGAGAATTTGGGGAAGGACTTGAGGAATTTAGGTTGATCACCCTTAGGAGCTTCTAGACTTGCATTCATGGAAGTGAATAAGTCTAGAATGAACTTACCCATCTTAAAACACTCTATTCTGAGCTTAAAATGACGTCATTTAGGCCTTAGGAATTTAGGAATTACTGAAAAGCCCTTAATAAATTCGCAGGGAAAACATACTGCCAGTCCCAATGAGGGACTATACGATCCGTTCCTTGAGAGGATGACTCGTGGCCTGCACTCATCACCAACACTAGAAAGCTTACCCTGCTAGTCACCACTAGGGACACCACTACTTGTGGTAACTGGTCGTGGGGAACAATACCAATAGTCTCAACATCCACTTCAGCTCCTGACCATGACTCATGGTTCTATCCATGAATCGTGCCTTCTCCTGTGGTCAACCCCCAAACCATTATCTGTAGCCATATTCTCCTCCATACCATGAGTCACTTAATGATTCGTGGCATACCCAATGGGTCACTGGATGACTCGTCCTGTGACCTGGTGCGGAAAATCCTATTTTCTCTGTTTCAATTCCCGAGTTTGATCTTAGGATTTTCAGGGTTTTATAATATCTCCCCCTTAGTAACATCCATCTTAGAATGTGGGAAAACATACTAAAAAGTACAGAAATGCTATCATCATGCTCAAATACTAAATGTACATGCTGAAAACTGACATAGTGACTGACTCCGAATAGAAATACATGATTGAACCCAATCCCCGAATCATACTTACATTCATTGACATGAAAGAAACTGAGGCACATGAACTAAACATGAAACTGAATGGAATGCTAAGGAGAAAACTGATACCTCAAGCTGAAATTGAGCATGAAGGGAATATATGTGGGTATTTATCCATCATATCTGCTTCGGCTTCCCATGTAGCTCCAATAACATGCTGATTCCTCCAGAAAACCATGGTTGAGGCTACTTCTTTGTATCTTAGCTTCCGAACCTGAGGATCAACTATTTCTACTAGAACCTCCTCATAACTAAGTCTATTTTTCACATCAACACTATCCACTGGAACAACCAGAGCTGGATCACCCAAAAACTGGATGGACTGAACCTAATTCTGAGGGAAACTCTAACTCATATGCTACCTTGCCTACCCATTTCACAATCCGATTGGACCAATATAACGAGGACTAAGTTTCCCTTTATTTTCAAATCTCATCCTCCCTTCATGGGGGATATCTTTAGAAATACTCAATTATCATCTTCAAACTCAAGCTCCCTCCTTCTCACATCCGCATAGTACTTTTGGCGACTCTGAGTTGTTTTCAACCTATCCCTTATAAGCTAAACTTTCTCCATAGCCTTATGGACTGAATCTAGACCGATCAATGTAACTTCACCGACCTCAAACCAACCAATAGGCGATCTACATCTCCGCCTATAAAGGCCTTAAATAGAGCCATTTGAATGTTGGAATTGTAGCTGTTATTATATGTAAATTCAATGAGAGGTAAATGGTCATCTAAACTACCCTTGAAATCAACCACACATGCTCTCAACATATCCTCAAGAGCTTTAATGGTCCGCTCAGCCTGACCATCTATCTATGGGTGAAAGGCTGTGCTAAGCTTGAACTGAGTACCATGTCCCTTTTGAAATAATCTCCAAAACTAGGAGGTAAATTGAGTACCTCTATCTGATATGATGGACAATGGAACTCCATGCAACCGAACTAACTCCTGAATGTATAAGCTAGCATAATCCTCCGCTAAATCAGTTGTTTTGACTGGTAGGAAATGAGTTGCTTTAGTCAACTTGTCCACAACCACCCGAATAGATTCATACTATCGAAGAGTGCGTGGCAACCCTGTAATGAAGTCCATATTGATCTCCTCCCACTTCGAAGTAGGGATACTAATGTCTTGAAGAACACCTCCAGGTTCCACTTTCTCCTATTGACAATTTGGACACTTAGTCACAAATTCTGCTATGTCCTTCTTCATGCCCTCCACCAATAGACTTCCCGTAGATCACGATACATCTTGGTGGCACCTAGATGTATAAAGTATCTGGTACCATGAGCCTCGTGAAACATCCGATCTCTCAAATTATCAATACCAGGAACACACAAGCAACCCTGATACTGAAGCACCCCACTCCCCCTTTGGAGAAGACGTCTACCTTCTAATTCAAAACGGCTTCCTTCAACTTTACCAATCTAGGATCCTCGTATTGTATATCTTTAACTTCGGTCACTAAGGATGATTCTGACCCATTTTGATTAATGACACCACCATCCATCGAGTAAACAAGAAGGAATCCTAGTCGTGCAAGCCGATGTACCTCCTTCACTTACTCCTTCCTTTCCTCGTCTACATGGGGCACCCTCTCCATGGAAAGCCTGCTAAGAGCGTCCACCACCACATTAGCATTGCCCGGATGATAAAGGACACTCATATCATAATCCTTCAAAAGCTCCAACCACCTTATCTAATGTAGATTCAAATCCTTTTGGGTAAACATGTACTGTAGGCTTTTGTGGTCCATAAACACATTTACATGGACCCCATACAAATAGTGCCTCAAAATCTTCAAGGCAAATACTATCACCGCCAACTCACGATCATGAGTCGAGTAATTATTTTCATGAACCTTCAGCTGTCTGGAAGCATAGGCTATAACTTTACCATGTTGCATGAGTACAAAACCAAGGATTATCCTTGAGGTGTCACATTATACCACAAACCCCTCGATAGCCTAAGGTAGGATCAACACTGATGCTGAGGTGAGTCGAGTCTTCAACTCTTGGAAGCTCTTCTCATAAGCCCCTGACCATTGAAACTTCACTTTCTTCTGGGTAAACTTAGTCAATGTGGTTACAATGGATGAAAATCCCTCAATAAATCTCCGATAGTAACCAGCTAAACCCATGAAACTCCTAATATCCAAAGGATTCACCAGTCTAGGACAATTTTTCGCCGCTTCTATCTTTTGAGAGTCCACTTGCACACCCTCACTTGATACCACATGGCCCAAAAAAGCCATTGAGTTCAGCCAAAACTTGCATTTGCTGAATTTAGCATACAACGGGTGATCCTTCAAGGTCTGTAGCAGCACCCTCAGTGAGCAGCATGCTCCTCCTCGCTCTAGGAGTATATAAGGATGTTATCTATGAACACAATCACGAACATATCCAAGTATGGCTTGAACACCCTGTTCATCAAATCCATAAAAGCTGCAAAAGCATTTGTTAGTCCAAAAGACATTACTATAAACTCATAATGACCATACCGAGTCCTAAAGGCTGTCTTCGAAATGTCATTCTCTCTATCTCTTAGCTAATGACACCCAGTTTTGAGATCTATCTTCGAAAAAGTACTTAGCACCCTGAACTGGTCAAACAAATCATCAATTCTGGGGAGAGGATACCTATTCTTGACTATAAACTTGTCCAATTGCCAATAATCAATACACATTTGAAAAGAAGTGTCTTTCTTTCGAACAAAGATAACTGGTGCATCCCATGGGGATTTTCTCGGTCTGATGAAATCCTTGTCTAACAGATCCTATAACTACTCCTTTATCTTATTTAGCTCAGCTGGAGCTATTCTATAAGGAGGAATAGTTATAGGTTGCGTATCGGGAAGAAGGTTAATACAAAAATTGATCTCCCGTTCAAGAGGGATTCCTAGTAGATCATCTGTGGAAACTTCCGGGTAATCACAAACTACAGGGACTGACTGGATAGTCAGGGTTTCAGATGTATAATCTTAACCCTAACTAGATGGTACACGCAACCCTTAGAAATCATCTTTCTGGCCTTAAGGTAGGAAATGAAACGACCTATCGGCACATCTGAACTACCCTTCCACTTTAGGACTGGCTCACTCGGAAATGTGAACTCTACTTCACGGATTTTGTAATTACCTGAGGCATAACATGCACAGAACCAATCCATGCCGAGGATAACATTAATATCGGTCATGGCTAACTCCATTAAATCTGCTGTGATGAATTTTGAAGTACTGTTACAGGGAAATTTCTATGTACCCGTCTAGCTATAACTGAACCACTGACTAGAGTAGAGACTGAGAAGGGTTATGATAATATTTTGGGTCTGTATCCAAAACTACTAGAAACATAGGGCATCACAAAAGACTAGGTATCCCCTGGATCTAACAATGCATATACATCAAGGGGGAATACTCGTAACATACCACTGACTATGTCTGGGGAGACCTCCTGCTCCTGATTAGATGCTAGGGCATATAATTTGTTTTGACGCAGACCACCACGTACGCTAGTAGATGCCTCTTGCTGGGCTGCGCGTGCTGGTGGAGCTGTTGAACTGGAGGCTGGGCCTCGACCCCTATCATTACCCTGTTTGGCTGTTGGGCAATCCCTAAGCATATGTCTGGGCTTTCCGCACCAGAAACAAGCACCTAAATCTGCTAAGCACTGACCCACATGTTTCCGTCCATATTTGCTACACTCTAGAGGGCTGGTCTCTGCGGGTCTACTACTCTATCCTCTAGAGCCTGATGCTCATCCCCTCTGATCATGCCTGGATATGGATGGCACACTCATTGCTGAAGGCACCGGGGCTGAAGATCTCTGGTGGGACTTCTAGCGGTGCCCACTAAGTCTCTGCTGGGAAAATCCAAACCTATCAGTCCCTAGCCCTCTTGGCCTCTCTCTCCCGCTTACTCATTTGTACCGCCTCCATCTACTGCGCATATAGGACTATCCGAGCAAAGTCACTGTCCTGATGAAGCATCACGATCTGGCAAACTTTGACTAAGTAGTCTGCTACCCCATGTAGAAACCATCTCACTTGGGTTCTCTAATCCGCCACCATCTCAGGTGCATACTTGGACAAATGAGTAAACTCCGAGGCATACTCCTGAACTGTTATTTTTCCTTGATTTAGGTTCATAAACTTGGCTACATTAATCTCCCTCATCTCCCGAGGGAAGAACCGATTCGGAAATGCGACGTGAAACTCATCCCAACCAATAGGGTCTGCTCTAACTTCCCTGCTATCCTTCCATTGCTTGAAGAAGATATACGCAACCCCTTTCAACTAATATGAGGCTAGATTGGCACACTCCTCTCTAGTCACCCCCATAATATGGGTGATCTTCAGATCCTCATCAATAAACTCGTGTGGATCCTTGTCCACCTTTTATCCAAGAAACTCCGGAGGGATCATCCTTAGAAAATCTCTGACTCATGTCGCCGCTGCATTCCTGATTCTAAGGGAGATGTGCTACCGCCTGTTGATTGACCTGGGCAGTCAAGGCCTGAGCTAGATCTGTATGGCTGCCCTGAACTCAGCGTGGGCAACTAGCTCAGGTACATTCTCCTCATGGGATGGTGGGGCCTGCTGTGCCCATCTCCATTTCCATTCTCGTGGCCATCTCCATTCCCATTTCTTCTTCCCTTAACTCGGTGAGGAGGCATGATTCTGCAAACGCATATAGCACGAGTTAGAAGGATAGAAAGACATTTCATCGTACGACATAGATAATGAAAGAAGGGAACATTTCCTAAACATCTCATAGCCTCTTCGTCATAAGTGTGGCGTGCTTCACACCCATGAAAAAGACTCTACTTAACGCGGCTTTTAGACACCCTAGGACACTTCAAAACCTAATGATCTGATACCAAGTTTTTCACGACCTAAACATAGGCTTGGATCGAGACACGGGACAAAGAACCCCAAGAGGCTCCAAGTGGACCCATGGCATGAACATGTCATCTAACTCAATCATAATACAATGGAAGATTAACATAATTAATATAGAAGAAGTCTAATAATCACATAACATTGGAATACATATTCAAGACGGAAGCTGATTACATTCTATATCTGAAAAGCCTCTACTACTGACGAGTTGATGGGACAAGACCCCAAGTAACTCACTAAACTCTAAAACTAAAAGTACTGGATACAACTGAAAAGAAGGGCCCTTGAAAGATGAGGACTCACCAACACTGGATGATAAGTGCTATTAGTACCGGTCTGGCTAATGACGGGACTGAGCCTGAATATTCAACCGTGTATCATGAAATAATACAACATAGAGTATGCGGTTAGTATGTGGAATGTACCGAGTATGTAAGGTAATTAAAACTGTTAAGTAAGTAGAATCATAAACCATGAATATCATAAAGCATAATCAAGATAAGATTCTGAGAGTAGGGCTTGCATGCTATTTTCTGAAATTATGATCTGAACATAACTGAATATCATAACTGAATCGAATGACCCAAATTTAGAAACTGATAATCCTAAGTAAAACTGAACATTGGGTCAAACCTATTGAAAACATAATATCATGACTGATGAACATGCATAACTTAAATCATGAGGAACAATGGGGGACTCGTTGTATTACTAACATTACCACGATAGAGTTTATGTGGTCCCTACTATCACACTCAAGTGGGTAGAGCCGTCCAAAGACTTGCCAGTGCTAAGGACGCTACCAAGATATCAATATCAAGTTGAACGCCCCTTAAGGGAAGCGGAAGCTCACAAGTTAGGTCCCAAATAATCTAAACATACCTACGTTGGCATGTAGTTCTGAGGCATAGGGTTAACTGACCCTTAGCCTACTTGGTGTTAGACACTACTGCAAAAAATATGCATATTCTCTCCATCATTTTTCAATGAAGCTGAACCATCATCTAATTATGAAGCTGAATCATAACATACATGCATAAATCTTAAATCATAACATAAGGAGCCTTGGGCTCAAACCATACCACAATTTAAACATAGTGGGATTCTAGACTCCAAAATCCATGTGGTAAGCTGATACATGAAGTTTAGATAAATTCATGAAACATACTTGATCATATGAGCTTGCCCAATACTTAAACATGCTTGACATAGACTTGATCATTCGAAAACATGAACATAGACATGGGTAATTCAAAATCATACTTTCTTCATAACATCTCATTATGCTTGAATACATATTTCATAGATCTCAACTTTCATGAACTTTCATGGATGGGCATCATAATTTTATAAAACTTAAAAACATAATTTATTATTGAAAACATTGTCAAATATGCCCACTGATCATAATTCAACATTAGAAACATGCTTAGATCATACCCATGATTGAAACTTACAGAATTCATATGTTGGGTAAAAACCCCATAGATTCATCAACTAGAATTCCATGAATTTAGAGGGGATTGGGCATGGGTGTGGACAATTTCACCCATTCATCACCCGACATACTTGTAGAAATCTGATTTTGCAACTTCCTTGATTGCCCAATGAGAATTTGGTGAAGGAGTTGAGAAATTTAGGCTTGATCAACACTTAGGGGCTTCTAGACTTACATGCATGGATGTGAATAAGCCTAGAAGGAACTTACCCCTCATAAAACACTCTATTCTGAGCTTAAAATGACATAATTTAGGCCTTAGAAACTTAAGAATTACGGAAAAGCCCTTAATAAATTCACAAGGAAAATCACATTGCTAGTCCCAAGAGGGTCTAGATGATCTGTTACCAGAGAGGACGACTCATGGCCTGCACCCGTCACCAACACTAGAAAGCTTGCCTTTGTTGGTCACCATGAGGGACACCACGACTCGTGGTGTACCTGATGACTCATGGTGAGTGGTCATGGGGAACACTGCCAATCGTCTCAACATTCACTTCAGCTCCTGACCATAACCATCCTAACGACTCGTGTACCTGACCACAAATTGTGTCTTCTCTCGTGGTCAACCCCCGGAACACCATCCGTAGCCATCTTCTCCTCCACACCACGAGTCACTTAAAAACTCATGGTGCACCCAACAGGTCACTGGACCACTCGTCCTGTGACCTGGTGTGAAAAATCCTATTTTCTCTATTTCAACTCCCAAGTCTAATCTTAGAATTTTTAAGGTATTACACAATTTTATAGAGGGGCTGAAAGACGAGTCAAAAATCTTGCTTGACGCTACTAAACAGGGAGACATTTTGTCCAAGAGATATGATTAAATAGAGGCTATTTTGAATCTAATGTCGGGAGGGAGTGAAGACTATTAGGACTTAGGTAGAGGGTTCACAGCAGCCAAGGTGCCAGGAAAAGCTTGAGGCAGATGGTGTGGCAGTAATCCGAGCATATATCAGTCAGTTGGTGAATGTGATTAGTAAGATTATAACACTACAAGTAGGAAGTCAAGTTCAATAGTTTCACCAAGTCCAGACTCCACCACCATCATGTGAGGTGTGTGGAGAACGCCACGCTTATTCATGTTGTCCACTAAACCTAGAGTCTATTTATTTTGTGGGACAATAAGGTTGTGGTGGAGGTTTTGCATGTAAAAATTACAACTAGGGGAACTGTAACACCCTAAAAGTTCCTAAGATCAGACCTTTGAGCTTAAACAAAAAGGGCAGGAAAATGTTCCCCAGGTCATAGGACGACTCGTCCAGTCACCCGTGAAGTACTCCAGGACTCGTGAAGTGGGTGGTAGGCCGGTGTCAAGCCATGGTCAGGGGGTGACCACGGATGTAGCCACAAGTCATGGTGTTACCTTACGACTCATGAAGTGAGTCATGGTCAGAGTTTTTTCTGGGAAGGGGTAATTTCCAGTGGCAACGATGAGTGAGGACCACGAGTCGTCTAGTGACCTAACGACTTGTTAGGTCACTAGCAGTGAGGTTTTCACTGTCCAAATTCCAGGGCCATTTTTATAATCTTATGTTATTTTAATGCCTACACTACGTCATTTCATGGGTATTTAGAGAGTTAGTTGATGTTTTTATCTCATTCTCTCAAGTTCAGTACATAGAAAAACTCTATCTAGAAGCAAATAGCAAGACCAAGGGTTTTGATTCTCCTCAGATTTCTCAAGTAATCTCTCAAGGGAATCTCTAATCTAGGAATGTGGGATTTCAACAAGGGAATTACTCTTCCCTTGTGCCCCAAAACCTTCCAAAAGTCTTTATTAGTTCTATACCTTTTGTACCAATGTTATGGATGTCTTTAAGGTAGAATACAAATTTCATTCTTGATATGATTTTCATGATTCTTGAAGGTTGTAGTTAGTTATACTTTATGTTGATATCTCTTTCTATGAAATATGTGTTTAGCCCTAGTATGTAAATGTGATTTGAAGAGTCTTGCATAACTGTTTAGATACAAACCTTTCTTGATTCTGATAGTTCTTGTAATCAACAGAATAGTACATTTATATTATCCAAAAAGTTGAATTATTGACTGTTTAGTCTCAGTCAGTACTTAGCCTTCCAATATCTTATAGAAATGTCAGCTGATCAATG
The DNA here is from genome assembly GCA_035772735.1 of Datura wrightii. Taxonomy (NCBI): domain Eukaryota; kingdom Viridiplantae; phylum Streptophyta; class Magnoliopsida; order Solanales; family Solanaceae; genus Datura; species Datura wrightii. The sequence goes on along the minus strand of JASDFA010000010.1, from coordinate 69,154,228 downwards.
TGATTATACTTAGTCTCTTGAGGAGTTCAGTAAAACTCCGTAGTCTTAGTTATCAGTTGTCAGGGTGCTCTTTAGACGGTTACTGCGCTTTTAGCTAAAGCAGCTCTGGCTAGTCTTAGAACCCTTAGTTTCAGTATCAAGTCCTTCAAACTCTCAGGTTACTTCCAGATAAGTATTCCTAACTTAATTCATGGGACAACAGATTTGAGCTATCAGCCTAGTAGTCACAATTAGAAAGTTCTAGTGGGAGTAGGACTTAGCACCAAGAAGGACGGGGTTCAGCACACCCAGGTTTCTAAAACTACGTTACCACCATAGGTTTTTACCCCAAATGGGTTTCAAACAGTGATCACCCAGTTCAACTACTATTCCTTGGCAAGGTATAGTATTCCTTCTTCAGTTGAGGGGGGGATATACATCGGACTCCATGTTTAGCTCACGTGGTTACATGTCAGTTATAATCTTTCCCACAGTATGGCACTATACCCCTCAATCTAGAATAGTCAAAATTTTTAGTTCAGTTATTCAAATTTTAGTATGTAGTTATGGTCCTTAATCAATACCTATATTACAGTTATATTTGGTGTTTATTAGTTCAGTTGTGTACTTCTACTATTTTCACTTACATCTCGCATACTCGATACATTCAAAGTATTGATACATATTTCTATGTTGTATTGTATTATGATACAGGTATAAGTTCTTAGTCATATCGACAGTGGTTCCCTTTCGATGACTTCAACAGCAATACATTTGGAGAGTCCTCATCTTCCGAGGACAAGAGTATCTTTCAGTTTACTTTTATCTTGAGTTAGATTTTAGAGTTAGATGGGGGTTTGTCCCAACAACTCGCCAGTTCTGAGATGGCTTTCAAACTTAGTGATGTTCAGTATGTTTTTCGCTTGGGCATAAGTTTCAGTATCATATCATACATTTCGTATTTTTTTCAGAAAAGCTATTTAGATATGTTTTTCTCAGTTTTCGCTCTGTTTAATTTAGTATACCAATGTGATGTTAAGTCATGGGTTAGCTTGGGATCACTTATGATACCAAGTACCATATTGCATCTAGGGTGTAGACTTGGGTCTTGAAAAACTTGGTATTAGAGCCCTAGATTTGGAGTATCCTAGGATGTCTAGAAGCTGCATCGAGTAGAGTCCTTTTTATGGGTATGAAGCGTGCCAAACTTATGATGGGGAGGCTACAAGGAGTTATTAGGAAATTTTCCCTTTTTTTCATGATCTTTATCGTGTCTTGAGCTAATCTCCAAAACATCCTCCTAATCTATACTCTACTCTTTTCAGATAATGACGCCTCCATTACAAAGAAATGGAAGAAGGATCGGGAATGCTAACCGGTCAGCCCCGCCAGCTCCAGCAGCCCCTCAAGATGATCAAGTTTTCTCCACTAAATTTAGGGCAATGATTAAGTTGCTGACTCAGGCTGTGAACAATCATGTGAACCGGCAACTGGTTCCCGTCAATACCAATGGGTATGTAGTTGTGACCAGAGTCTGGGATTTCACATGAATGAGTCCCCCAGCTTTTCACGGATCTAAGGTAGAAGATGACCTGCAAGAGTTCGTGGATGAGATCTACAAAATCACCCAAATATGGGTGTCACTATTATGGAGAGTGCTGAATTGGCTGCCTACTAGTTAAAAGGGGTGGCTCACATTTGTTACAAGAAGTGGAAGGAAGAGAGGCCGAATAAGGCAGGTTCGGTAGAGTGGGATGAGTTGTTACGACGTTCCTCGACATATTCTTTCCTCGGGAGTTGAGGGAAGCTAAGGCTTCGAATTCATGAACTTGAGGTAGAACAATATGAAAGTGGAGGAGTATGCATTGGACTTCACTTAGCTGTTGAGGTATGCTACGAAAATGGTCGCTCAGCTGAGGGCTCACATGCTGAAATTCATTAATGGAGTTTCGGATTTGGTTCTTAAGGAATGCAGAACTATGATGCTTGTTAAGGACATCAACCTCTCTAGCCTTATAATCCATGCACAATAGATAGAGGTGGAGAAGCTGAAGGAAATTAAGAGGGAGAGCAAACGAGAAAGAATAGTCTAGTTTGAGTATAGACAGCATAGGTTAGGTGGGGGTAGTCAACCACAACAGCAGCAGCAGCAGCAGAAACCTTTAGTACCACATCAGCCAGTGCCTCTTCTTTTCGGTCCCACAAGGACCGAAAGGGTGGAGCATCAGGCTCTTAGTCCAGAGTCATGTCTCCAGCAGCCTCACATTTCTAGCCTTCCATAAGTGTGGCAAGAATCATCCCGAGGAGTGTCATTTAGGCAAGGAGGGTTGTTACGGTTGTGGCTAGCTGGGTCACAGATTGAGAGATTATCCGTCAGTAGGACAGGGGAAAACCTAGTCTACTACCTCAACAACCCCAGCACGCCGTCCAACTAAGAAGGAACTACTTCAAGTACGAGTGGCGGGAAGCACCAAAACTATTTTTCTGCTTTGTCTTCTAATCAGGATCAGGAGAACTCACCTGATGTAGTTACGGGTATGTTGCTCTTTATACACATTGATGTATATGCCTTGTTAGATACAGGAGCCAAACTTTCCTTCGTGACTCCATATATTGATTTTCAATTTGATATTAGTCCAGAAGTCCTCTCAAAATCATTTTCAGTTTGTACTCCGGTATATGAGTTAGTTAAAGCCAGTCGGGTATATAGAAGTTGCCTAGTCTCAATGTTGAGTAAAGTTATCCAAGTTGATCTAGTAGAGATACACATGGTTGACATTGACATCATTCATAGCATGGATTGGTTATATTCCTTTTATGCCTCAGTTGACTGCAAAGCTAGAGTTGTCAGGTTTCAGTTTCTAACGAGCCAATCTTAGAACAGAAGGGTAGTGTTTCAATGCCTAAGGGTCGGTTTATTTCCTATCTTAAGGCCCGAAAAATGATTTCAAAGGGTTTCATCCATCACTTGGTTAGGGTCAGGGATTCCAGTTTTGAGACCCTGATAATTTAGTCAGTTCTAGTTTTTTAGCGAATTTCCTAACGTCTTTCCGAAGATCTTATCGGTGTTCCTCCCGAGCGGGAGATAGAATTCGACATATATCTTCTTCCAAACATCGAGCCCATCTCTATTCCTCCTTATAGAATGGCTCTAGCTGAGATTAAGGAGTTGAAGGAACAACTGAAAGACCTTCTAGATAAGGGCTTTATTAGGCCCAATATCTCTCCATGGGGTGCTCCACTGTTGTTCGTGCAGAAGAAAGATGGTAAGCTCAGAATGGGCATTGACTACCATCAACTGAAAAATGTTACTGTTAAGAACAAGTATCCTCTGCCCAGTATTGACGACTTGTTTGACCAGATTTAAGGAGCTAGTTGTTTCTCTAAGATAAACCTCAGATCGGGATACCACCCGCTCAGGGTCAAGGAATGTGACATTTTGAAAATAGCTTTAAGAACTCGGTATAGTCACTATTGATGTGCAGTAGGTTTACAGCACTTTTGATGCTCAAAACTAAGAAAATAGCATGAACTTAGGTATGTTTATGTGGATAGAAGGCACTTTTCCTTTGATTGCAAGATGAATTGATGTTAGACCTAAAAATGGCAAAAAGAAAGTCTGAAAGATGCAAAATAGTCTTAATTTGCAGACCACAGTACGAACCATAGGAAGGACATATGAGTCGTACTGACGGCCATGAGATGTTGTAGAAGGCTTAAGGTGTATAGAGGCAATGTACGAGTCTCAGTACGAACCATACCAAGATGGTACGAGTCTTGATGAAGAAATCGTGACAAAATTCAGAAAAGTTGCATAAAGTGTTGACTCTTGATACGAAAGGAACGTATGACCCATTAGAAGAAGGTATGAGTCGTACCATGATGGTTGTTAAATATGGAACTTAGTGATAACGGATAGTTTGAAACCGCTCATGAGACTTGGTCGATTGATTGAGTATAGTCATTCAATAGGGATTGGTAGGTAATTTGAATGAACCTAAGTTATCAGTTCTATAAGTAAGTTTTGGTGATAATCACGAGTGTATAGCTAAAGTAGTTATGAACACATGGGGAACACAAACCCTAGTTATCCTTTGATATTGACTCAACATTCGAATTTTAATATTTGTTTTTATTATTGATTTTCTCTTAGAATCCCCCTATTTTGAAGTAACTACCTCACAAGTTCAATTACCGGCTATAATCCAGTCTCCCTATTCCATGGGGGTTCGACCCCAACCTCTAGTTGGGTTCTTTGTTCACAACGTCCGCTTCTCACTTCAGTAAGAGTATGGTTTGAGCGTTATCAAAAAGTGGCGCCGTTACAGGGGAAGTGGGTTAAGAAAGGGGAAGATTGGGCTTGAGTTAAAAATTGAGTCATTGATACGCCTAAACTTGGGGAGGGAGGGGGGGAATCTGAGTACCCTAAAATTTTAAAAAGAATCCTTGCAAATTGAGAAAAGAATATTAGAAGTGGTATGAGGCACAGTACGGTCTGTAGGTTGCCACTACGAGTCATACTGAACACTCATGCCACCAATCTGAACATGGTTGCATGAAAATGTCCTTCCTATGACTTGTGGAATTAAACTATGGGTCGTACCATGAGTCGTGGAAAAACATAGAACAACTTAAATGTAGGGCTTCATCAGACGACTCATAGTATGGATTATACCTTGGTGGTACGAGTCATACCTGCGAATTGTACTATAAAATATTTGCAATTCTAGGACTTTTCACGGGTCGTACCTTTATGGTAACTTCTTTCTCTACAAGTACAATGACATACAAATGTAGGGAAGACAAAATAAAAGCCCGAACGACACTGATTGATGAAACAACTGACTCGGAGTCTGACAAGGCAGGAGACTCACCTAGTGGTTCAATTGAGGAGTATCAAGTAGTTACATCGGACACCGATGGAACCAGAACCACTAGGGAAAGATCAAAGGCCCAAGCCGAAGCAACCACTGCCACATCCTCTCAAGCTCCTCAATTTGAAGAGGGAGTTAGAGAGGAACAAAAAAAGTCAGGGAGCGACTACAATGCTGAAGAAGGATCAGGGGAGACCCAAAGAGAAGAGGAAAACGACAGTGATGAGTCATAGGAGGAGGCTCTTGATGAAGCACAAGAGCAGACCCCACCAGAGCAAACCGTACAATCCGGTGGAAAGTGCCGGGAGCCAAGGAAATCTATGAACAAGGCATCTCTATCACCGCCAAAAATAAGCCATGGAGGAGCATTCAAGAAGAACCGCGGATCCTCACAACCACATTGAATGAAGTTGAGGAGATGAGGAGGATTTTTATCTTCTATGGGTTTGAGTGGATGGACAAGACTCCAACACAGTACATAGAAGAGATAGTTCAATAGTTTTATGCCAACTACTTGGCCACCATGGAGGTAAAGGCAAAAGAGGGGCAGAAGATAAAAGATCAGCCTTAGCTGGAGAGTGTGTTGGTTTGAGGTCGAGAAGTTGATATATCCGAGCAGACCATTGCTTGAATATTGTATGGACCACAGTTTGTGCCTACCAGGATGATGCCAGAGTATGATTACCGGGTAGAGGCTATGAAGCAGATTAGATCCCTAAGTGTGCAGGAGCGACAGAGGCAGCTGCAATAGCTAGTAGGGGTGATTGCGGAGAACAAAGATAAGGTTGAATGGGTTTTAGGTGGGAAGCAGGTGACTAAGAATTCATTGAACTTCATAGAAAAAGCCTGTTGGACACTCGGACGCCATCGGTTATCACCTACGGTCAACGACAACACACTGAGTGCTAACAAAGCGGCTTTGGTTGCATGCCTCATGTCTCGCAACCCCATCAATATTCTGAGGATCATAGAAGAAGAGATACGTGACCGGGCGGTGGGAGTAAGTACTACTATCCCATTCCTGAGTCTTGTTTTCAGATTATGTATGGAGGCAGGAGTGCCACGGGGTGACGAGCAGTTGATCGGAGGTCAAAGGATTGCAGATATAGGCCTTATCGGGGATGAAATGAACCTGATAAGTAGAGCCAGAATTCCCACAGCTATCCTAGCAGCCCTGGAAGCAGGGGACGCATAGGTGAATGTCCCTATAATGTAGGAGCACAGAGAGACACCAGCTACAAACGCCGGTCATTCAGAGTCAGCTCCCAGCATATTTGCTGCACCACTGCCAAACATGCAGGCTTAGACACCAGCAGAGTACATCTTGGTACCACAGGACTTTATCCAAAAGCTAGCTAAGAGATTGACCAAGGCAGAGCATAAGATTCAGGCCATGATGGAAAATGTTAAACCACGGGTCAAGTCAGAGATAGAGGCAGCATCTTAGGCTCTTCATGCTCGTCTAGATAGTTTTGAGAGCTTATTCGATGAGAGAATGGAAGAGCAGACCAATACCAGCAGTCTCTGTGTGGAGTTGGGGGCTCTTTAGAGCTAAGTAGTAGAGTTGTCACCACGACAACCAACAATTTTAGCAGCTCCCACTCTTCCGGACCTAGATGCCGAGCTTGATGAGGATATTGATTTGGCAGCATATTGGGAGCCGACCATAACTGGTGATAAAGGCAAGAAAAGAGCTGCTAAAGATGCTAGTGAGGAGAGTTTGAGAAAAAGAAGAAAGAAGGAGATAAAAGAGCGTAAACGGGCTAGTGAAGAGAGTATGCAGACTCATGGCACACATATGGCTGAGCTGCATGAGAGAGCTAGAGGAGCAGGTAGCTCCACTGCACCCCAGCCCGAGCTTGCCCATGGCCATGACACTTCGAGAGAGCCACATTTAGCCCAGATATTTTCAGAGGTTGTCCAAGTGGCCATGACTACTGAAGGGGGGACCACTCCCCCTATTAACACACAATTGAACGCGCCGGCCACTGCTAGTGCCACTATTATAGTAGAGGTACCACCTCCGTGAGATGACAGGAGCGCCTAGTGCGCCACAGGTGTGTTCTCTTCCCCATGTTCTTATAGATGACGCTTCGGGGAGAAAGCCCGCTTTTCAAAAAGGGGAGGGGTGTACTTGTGATTTTTGGGATTTTTGGTCCGTCTGAGGGTTTTTCTTGTTGTGTTTCTTTTTCCTCAGACATGCTATCTAGTAGAACTGACATGTGTAGGATTTTTATTTTTAGTTTGTGATTTTTGTTTAATTGGAAAGTATCTTACACAGCCAAGAAAAATGCACTAGTTTTGGTTTTTTGTAAAAATTGACCCTGTTTAAAAAATTTTCATGCAGTAGCTATGTATTTGTGACAACATGCATGATTGTTGTGGATCTTTGGATGTCATTTAGTTTGTTAAGCCAAGTATAAACCGACAGGTGAGGTGAAAATAGTTCATGTACCGTGTGTGAGTGAGGTATATTAGTCAGTTCGATATTGTGTTATAGATCTAAAATTGTCCTGGTTGGTCTCTGAATAGGCTAAGGATGGTTGGTTAGGATATCATCATAGGTCATTTTTTTTAGCTCACTTTTAACCTATATTGCCCTACCAAAAGTTGCATGAATCCCTTGATCCCATGTTTGAGCCTTAATGGATTTTGTATCTTTGATTTACTGATTGACCGTACCCATTTTTTTTACAACAAACTTGTTTTGGCCCTGGTCCTTCCTTGGATATTGTAAACCTCAACATAAGTAAAACACTTATGTTGAGGGTGGCTAGAGTAGGGGTGCGTAAATGGTGGGGACGAAAGAAAGGAAAAGAAAAGAAAAGAAAGAAATGGTGGAAAATAAGGTGTAGTGAGATGAAGAGAAAACGATGAAAAATGTTTTAAATGTTGAGAAATAAAGCTCAAAGAAATTTTGAAAAATGTTGAAAAAAAAGTTGAAAACTCACCACACCCATGAAAATGTGAATAAAAAGGGGAAAAAGAGAATGAAAGAATAAAAGGGTGTAATAGATGAATGGTGTAGCCAATGTATGTAGTGCCAAGGAAGGAATAGTCACTTATAAAATCTTCCATCTTTATCATGTCCAGCCCTTAGCCTACATTACAAGCCATATCAAGTCCTATAGTGATCTTAACCCAACCATCTGAAAAATAAAAGTAGAGAAAATAAGGGAAAGCCTATGGTATCTGACACATAATACTTGTAACTTCTTTGTGAGAGTGAGTGCCTTACTTGTTTAGTCCCATATCATGTTTGACATTTCATATCTGAGTGGGGACTTCATTTGTGTGAGGGTACATGGATTATGGTTTCTTTTACCATTGGTCTGTGTGGAAAATATTAGTGATGACTTGATTACCTGTTCATAGATAAATGACATGTTTTGATCCCTGTTTATGATGTTTTGAGGTTGCTTGTAATACCTTAGCTGATGTTGGTCCATGAGAAAGGGTCAATAGAGTTTGTATAGAAAGTGCAAGTTATGTTTGAATCTTGGCTGTAGTATCTTAAGTCTATTTTCTAGTTGAGCATTGTGTTTTAGTTTTTCTTTTCTTTGTCTGAGGACATGCAAAAGTCTTAAGTGGAGGTGTTGATGTGTTGAGGGTTTACAACACTTTCGATGCTCAAAACTAAGAAAATAGCATGAACTTAGGTATGTTTATGTAAATATAAGGCACTTTTCCTTTGATTGAAGGATGAATTGATGTTGGACCTAAAAATGGCAAAAGATATCCTGAAAGATGCAAAATAGGCTTAATGTGCAGACCACAGTACGAACCGTAGGAAGGACCTACGAGTCGTATTGAGGGCCATGAGAAGTTGCAGAAGGCTTATGGTGCAGAGAGGCAATGTACGAGTCTCAGTACAAACCGTACCAAGATGCTACGAGTTGTGATGAAGAAATCGTGACAAAATTAAGAAAAGCTGCATAAAGTGCTGACTCCTGCTATGGAAGGAATGTACGACCCATGCGAAGAAGGTACGAGGCGTACCATGAAGGTCGTGTTGAACTTCAGAAGATTTCCAAAGTTTCAGAATTAAACTAGGGAGCTCAGTACGGGTCGTATGAAGGAGGTACGGACTGTACCTGGATCCAACACATAGCCGAAATTCATTCCACAATGTAAGGTACGACAGGCAAGTTGAAGGAAGTGTTTTTTCTCAATCATTATTGTAATTATTGATTTTTATTCTTAATCATGAATGTAAATCAAAACTTTAAAACTATGAGAAGCTCAAACCTCCATATCTAGGGTTGTGGGAACCATGGAGGATTAACAAGCTAGGGTTACACAAAGTGATTTTAAAACCAACACCAAATACTTATATTGTATTCTTTTCATGCTTAAATATTTCTTAATGGCGCGCAACGTTAGGACATACCCAAATTCTTTACTTGCTTTGGTCAAAGAGGTAGAGATTAGGAAAAAAGAATTACAACAGAGCCTTGATTTTGATGATTATTGTATTAACTTGAGTTGTCGTCGCAAGATAGTTAAATCTGGAACTTAGTGATAATGGATAGTTTGAAACCGCTCATGAGACTTGGTTGAGTGATTGAGTATAGTCATTCAATAGGGACTGGTCGGTCGTTTGAATGAACCTAAGTTATCAGTTCTATAAGTAAATATTGGTGATAATCGTGAGTGTATACCCAAAGTAGTTATGAACCCATGGGAAACACAAACCCTGGTTATCCTTTGATATTGACTCAACATTCGAATTTTAATATTTGTTTTTATTATTGATTTTCTTTTAGAATCCCCCTATTTTGAAGTAACTATCTCACAAGTTCAATTACCGGCTATAATCCAGTCTCCCTATTCCTTGTGGGTTCGACCCCAACCTCTAGTTGGGTTCTTTGTTGACAACGTCCGCTTCTCACTTCAGTAAGAGGTGTAGTTTGAGCATTATCAACTATGAATTCATGGTCATGTCTTTTGGAATAACCAATGCTCCTGCAACTTTTATGGATTTGATGAACAAGGTATTCAAGTTGTACCTAGACACATTCGTCATTGTATTCATAGATTCCATCTTGGTATACTCCAGGAATGAGGAGGACCATGCCAACCACCCGAGGATAGTGTTGCGGACTCTTAGAGACCGTCAATTGTTCGCTAAATTTAGTAAGTGTGAATTTTTGTTAAAAGTCAGTGGCTTTCCTTGGTCATGTGGTCTCAGGTGAGGATATTTAGGTGGATCCTCAAAAGATAGCAGCAGTAAAAGATTGGACAAGACCCAGTTCTCCATCAGATATCAGGAGTTTCTTGGGTTTAGCTAGTTATTACCGACAGTTTGTAGAAGGGTTTTCTTTCATTTTGTCCCCTTTGACCAAAATGACTTAGAAAAAGGTAAAGTTTTAGTGGTCAGAAACTTGTGAGAAGTGTTTCCAATAATTGAAGACTTGACTCACTACAACTCTGATTTTGACATTGCCAGAAGGAAAAGATGGGTTCGTAGTTTATTGTGATGCTTCCTGAGTTGACCTCGATTGCATCCTGATGTAGCGGGGTAAGGTGATATCTTATGCCTCCAGAAAGATCAAGGTTCATAAGAAGAACCATCTGACTCATGATCTTGAACTGGCAGCTGTGCTATTTGCTTTGAAGATATGGAGACATTAGCTTTATGGAGTTCACGTAGATGTTTTCACTAACCAAAAGAGCCTTCAACATTTGTTCAGTAAGAAGGACTTGAACCTTAGTCAGAGAAAGTGGTTGGAATTATTGAAAGACTATGACATGAGTGTGCTATACCACCCGAGCAAGGCCAATGCCTTAAGCAGGAAGTGTATGGGAAGCGTTGCTCAAGTCAAAGAGGGAAGAAAAGAAATGGCAAAATATATCCACAGGTTGGATCGATTAGGAGTGTAGTTAGTTGATTAAGCTGGCGAAAGAGTTGTAATCCAGAGTGGGACAGAATCCTCACTAGTGGTAGAGGTTAAGTCAAAGCAGGATAAAGGCCCCATACTACTCAAGCTGAAAGAAGTAGTTCTAAGAAAAGAGGTGGAGGCTTTCTCTAAAGAGGGATATAGTGTACTTCGTTACCAGGATAGATTGTGTGTTCCAGATATAGATGATTTGAAACAGAAAATAATGGAATAAGCACACAGCTTCAGGTATTCTATTCATCTAGGTGCCACTAAGATGTATCGTGACCTATGGAAAATCTATTGGTGTTACGACATGGAGAAAGACATTGTGGAATTTGTAGCTAAGTGTCTAAACTGCCAACAGGTTAAGGTTGAACATAAGAGACATGGGGGTATGACTCAAGATACCAGTATTCCTAGTTAGAAGTGGGAGGAAGTGAATATGGACTTCATCATACGTTTACCTCGACTCGTCGACATCATGATTTAATAATGGTAGTTGTAGACTGTATGGCTATGTCAGCACATTTCCTATCGGTTAATACTACCTACTCAGTTGAGGATTATGATAGACTATACATGTAGGAGTTAGTCAGAATACACAGAGTTCTCTTTTCCATCATTTCATATAGAGGTACTCAGTTCACCTCGCATTTCTAGAAATCATTTCAGAAGGGACTTGGCACCCAGCTCTAGCTCAGCAGTACTTTTCACTCACAAACAGATGGATAAGCTGAGCGGACTATTCAGACCTTGGAAGAAATGTTGAGGGCATGTGTGATTGATTTCACGGGTAGTTGGAATGATCACCTACCTCTCATTGAGTTTACATATAACAACAGCTACCACTCCAGCATTCAGATGGCCCCGTTTGAGGCATTGTATGGTAGGCGGGGTAGATCTCCTATAGGATGGTTCAAAGTTTGTGAAGCTACCCTGATAGGACCAAACTTAGTTCATGAGGCTATGCAAAAGGTTCAGCTTATCAGAGAAAGGTTGAAAATAGCTCAGAGCCGACAGAAATCATATGCAGATGTGAGGAGAGGAGAGTAGAGTTTGTTGTTGAGGATTGGGTTTACCCAAAGGTTCCACCTATGAAAGGGGTGATGAGGTTTGGGAAGAAAGGAAAACTCAGTTTGAGGTATGTGGGACCTTACAGAATCTTGAGACTCATTGGCAAAGTGGCCTATGAGTTAGAATTACCTGCATAGTTAGCATCGGTGAACACAATCTTTCATGTGTCCTTATTAAAGAAATGCATCGATGACCCAACCTCAATAGTTCCTCTAGAGAGTGTTGGTGTAAAGGATATCCTCTCTTATGAAGAAGTTCCAGTTGAGATCCTAGACCGTCAAGTTCACAAGCTGAGGAACATGGAGGTCGCTTTAGCAAAGGTTTTTGGGAGAAACCAGCTAGTTGAGGGAGCTACATGGGAAGCAGAAGAAGACATGGTGGCTAAATACCCTCATTTGTTCCCTTCAAGCTCAGCTTCAGCATAAGGTATTAAATTCCTCCCCAGTACTCTATTCAGTTCCATACTCATCAACTCTATTCATGTTTCTCATATGCACCCTAGTTGCATCAACTCAGATAGTATGCCTATATCAATTCAGAGTCAAACACTCATTAAGAAATCAGTGTATAGTTTTCAGTTTTGGGGTTGTAGCCCATTCCCAGTCTTTCAGCTTATTAAGCCTTCATTCAAGGGTGAATGTTTCCAAGGGGGAGATATTGTAACACCCTAAAAGTTCCTAAGGTCAGACTTGAGAGCTTAATAGAGAAGGTAGGAAAATGTTTCCCATGTCACAGGACGACTCGTCCAGTGACCCGTGAAGTACTCCACAACTCGTGAAGTGACTCGTGAAGTGGGTGGCAGACCGGTGTCGAGCTGTGGTCAAGGGGTGGCCACAGATGGAGCCACGAGTCATAGTGTTACCTTATGACTTATGAAGTGAGTCATAGTCAGGGTGCTGAGTGGGAGAGGGAATTTCTAGTGGCAACGACGAGTGAGGATCACGAGTCATCCAATGACCTATTGACTCATTAGGTCAGTCATGGTCACTGGTAGTGAGGTTTTAACTATTTGAATTCCAGGGGCATTTTTGTAACCTCGTGTTATTTTAATGCCGACACTACGTCATTTTGGGGTTATTTTAGGGGGATTTAGGGAGTTAGTTGATGTTTTTCTCTCATTCCTCTCATTCTCTATAGTTTAGTACGTAGAAAAACTTAGTCTAGAAGCACAGAGCAAGACGAAGGGTTTCCATTCTTCTCAGATTTGTCAAGAAATCTCTCAAGGGAATCTTTACTCAAGGCTTCTGGGATTTCAACAAGGGAATTTCTCTTCCCTTGTGACCCAAAACCTTCCAAAAATCTTTATCAGTTCTAGACCTTTTGTACCAATGTTAGCGTTGTCTTTCAGTTAGAATACGAATTCCCTTCTTGTTATGATTTTCATGATTCTTGAAGGTTGTAGTTAGTTACACCTTATGTTGATATCTCTTTCCATGAAATATGTGTTTAGCTCTAGTCTGTAAATGTGATTTGAAGAGTCTTGCATAATTGTTCAGATACAAACCTTGCTTGATTCTGATATTTCTTGTAATCAACATAATAGTATAGTTAGATTATCCAAAAAGTTGAATTATTGATTGTTTAGTCCCAGTCAATACTTAGCCTTTCCAGTATCTTATAAAAATGTCAGCTGATCAGTTTGACTATACTTAGTCTCTTAAGGAGTTCAGTAAAACTCTGTAGTCTTAGTTATCAGTTGTCAGGTTGCTCTTTAGATGGTTACAACTCTTTTAGCTAAAGCAGCTCTGACTAATCTTAGAACCCCTTAGTTTAAGTTATCAAGTCCTTCATACTCTCAGGTTACTTCTAGATAAGTATTCTTGACCTAAGTCTTGGGACATCGGGTTCGAGCTATCAGCCTAGTAGTCACAGTTAGAATGTTTCAGTGGGAGTAGGAATTAGCACCGAGCGGGGTGGGGTTCAGGACACCCAGGTTCCTAGAACTACATTGCTGCAATAGGTTTTTAGCCCAAATGGGAATAAGACAGTGATCACCTAGTTTAGCTACTATGCCTTGGAAAGGTAAAGTGGGCCTTTTTTGATGGGGGATATATTTCGGACTCCATGTTTAGCTCATATGGTTATATGTTGGTTATAGTCTCTCCCACAGTATAATAAAGTACCGCTCAATCTAGAATAGTCAAAGTTTTCAGTTTAGTTCTTCAGATTTTAGTATGTAGTTATGGTCCTTAGTCAGTACCTGTATTACATTTATATTCGATGTTTATCGGTTCAGTTGTGTGCTTCTATTGTTTCCACTTGCATCTCGTATACTCGGTACATTCAAAGTGCTGATGCATATTTCCATGCTATATCATATTATGATACAGGTACAGGTTCTCAGTCACCGCATCAACAGTAGTTCCTTTCTAACGACTTCAGCAGCAGAACATTTGGTTAGTCCTCATCTTCCGAGGACAAGAGTATCTTTCAGTTCAGTTTTTATTTAAGAATTTAGAGTTAGCTGGGGGTTTGTCCCCGTAACTCATCAGTTCTGAGATAGCTTTCAAACATAGTAATGTTCAATATATTTTGCACTTGGGAATAATTTTCAGTATCATATCAGACATTTCATTTTTTTAGAAAAGCTATTTAGATATGTTTTTCTCAGCTTCCGCTATGTTTCATTTAGTATACCAATGTGATGTTAAGCCATGGGTTAGCTTGGGGTCACTTGTGGCACCAAGTACTGTGTTACATCCAAGGTGTATACTTGGGTTGTTACAGGTACATGAATGCAGCAAATCCCTCATGGGGAGGGAATCAAAATTTCTAAAGGCCCTAGAATAACTATCCAAGACCTCAGGGCCAGCAGCATGGAAGTTCACTAGAGGAAATGATGAAGCAGTGGATGATTCAGCAGACTTAAGTGGTTAGTGAAATGCAAAAGTCCATCAATGAGTTGGAGAGATAGATGGGGCAATTGGCCTTTCAGCACACTAATGGACCACAAGGGACACTTCCGAGTAACACCAAGAACTCCAAGGAAAATATGGGCACAATCTCTTTGTGCAATGGAAAAGGTCTGGGTGAAGTGATCCCCAAAGATAAAAAAGTTGATGAAGAGCAGTTTGTTACATCCAAGAAGGAGGTTGATGAGTCAAGAAACTCACAACAAAAATTGGTAGAAGCCATACCACCTCCTCCATTTCCACAAAACTTTAAGAAGCAAAAAGCGGACATAGCTTGCCAAATATTTCTTAATGTTTTTAAGCAGATACATGTTAACTTACCATTGGTAGAGTTTTCGCATGAAGTTCCAAAATATGCCAAGTATTTGAAGGATATTTTTGGCAAACAAGAGGAAGCTTACGGAGCTTGAGACTGTGGCTCTCATGGAAGAGTGCAGTTCTTGGGTGCAAAACAAAATTCTAAAGACGCTGAAAGTCCTTGGGAGATTAACCTTTCTAGTAGTTATTGGGAACATAGTAGTTGATTCAGCACTATGTGACTTGGGTGCAAGAATTAATTTGATGCTTGCATCATTATTCAAAATAATGGATTCAGGTGAACCACATCCTGCCATAGTGACATTGTAGCTTGTCGACTCTCTTGCCTATTCTGACAGAATCATAGAGGATGTCTTGATCAAGGTGGGACCTTTAATCTTATTGGTGGTCTTCATAATCCTGGATTATGATGTAGATATAGCAGTTCTCCTCATTTTGGGCAGAGGATTCTTATCCACCACAGATGTTGTGATCAAGGTAAAGTTGGGAGAGATGTCATGTGGATGCTCAAGAGGTAGTCTTTGATGTGTTTAGAGAGGCAAGGTTTCCACCCTATTGTGAGGACTTTATAGTGAGACCAATAATAGATCTTGGAGGGTTTAATCAGGTAGTTTAGCACTATGTGAATTGTGGAAGTTCAGCAGGTGATCAGGGTCTTAATCATCTCACTCGATTGAAGGAGTGAGAAGTCTTGCTTTATGCCGCGATGTTAAATCTGACGCTACACGAGAGGCAACTCGTGAATGTCGTGCCACGACTATAACTAAGTTTCTTGGTGGGAGGCAATCCATCTTTTCTAATATTTTTTTGTTTTGTAGAGACGAACAGGGGTTTTGAGGTAAAAACAGTGGGGAAAATGAGCTGAAAAAGTTTATATCTAGGGAGAGATACCTAGCGTGGGGCGCAAGGTGTTAAACTTTAGAAAGAATTTTTTTATGTTGGTGTGTTGGGGGGCGCACCACACCAGACCCAATCCACGAAGAAAATTTTATTTTAAAGTGTGTGATGA
This sequence comes from Datura wrightii, assembly GCA_035772735.1. Lineage (NCBI taxonomy): Eukaryota > Viridiplantae > Streptophyta > Magnoliopsida > Solanales > Solanaceae > Datura > Datura wrightii. The sequence continues at coordinate 69,138,180 of JASDFA010000010.1, read as the reverse complement.
GGTGACTGGCACGCCGCATGTGTTTTAGCCAAAAAGGTTTTGGTCAATTGGTCAAAATTTGACCCAAGGACCTTCAAAATACTAAAAAACCATACTCCACACCTTTATTTTAAATCCCCATTCATCCTCTCTCATTAAAAAGTGAAAAATAAAAAGCAACAAAATTCTTCTTATCTCCCACATTAGCCGTAACTTTTCCCACCCCTTTTCCCTATTATTGTCTTCTCCTAGGAGTTTGGTGAAGCTAATTTATTCAACTCAAGTAAGTGATTTTCTTATTTCTTGGTTAGTTAATGTTAAAAGCATGCTCCTACACACTTCTTCCCCAAGTTAGAGACCCAAAATCACCATTGTTGGTGAAAACCTTGAATTTCATGATATGGGTTCATTATCTTTAATCTTTCAAGTTCTTCCATGATAATGTGTTATCCTTGTTTGGGTTTCTTATTTTTGGTTAAATTTAGTGATATTAAGTTGTGGGGATAAAAGAGGTGATTCATTGAATTTCATGAAATTGGTGGGTAGAGCTTTGATTGTAGAGAGAGAAAGTGCATTGTCTTAAATTCTTGAATGTGAAGAATCTTGAGTTGTTGGAAATTCATCCTAATTCATTGTGGATTGTAGTAAATTTCATGTTGGTTTTTGAATTAATTGATTGTAACTACTTCCATGTGTGGGTTGGTTGAATTATGAATTACAAGAGGGAAAGGGAAGGGAATGGACAAAGTGAGGCATTCTTGAAAAGCAAAAATTTAAGAGAGATTTGAAAAAAATTGACGAACTTGGGTGTAGTGTAAGGTTAGTGAATAATATTGGTTGTTGAGATTTGGGGTGATAATGGGGGAAGTCTTGAGTATTCTATTTGATAAATTCACACCAGTATGCTAGCGAATTAAGTGTGGGGTCACTTTGTACCCGCTACACCTAATTAGCTAGCCTTTTTGTTCACGAACTAATCTTGTGAAGTTCTTGATTGTTGATTGGCTGGTTTCATAGCATCAAAATTTGACAAAGGAAAGGAAGTGGAGATCGCTAACAAAGGTCACAAGCGGCTTCAAAAAGGAACAAAAAGATCAAGTTCATTGGCCGCCAAGGGAATCCATGCTAGGAGGTTCAGAACCAAAGCTAGGGATCCTCCTAGGCTAAAGTGGTACCAAGCACAAAAAGAGGCTAAATATTCTCCGGAGAACTAGATTGACAAAGGTTACCTTGACCTTGAGTTCCCTACCATCTACGACAAGGTCCATGAGTTGGGATAGGGATATGTCTTTGGAGAGCATGAATATTGCAACCTCACTTTGTTGAGGAAATTTTATACAAACTAGGACACTTCCTTTGAAGAGAGAACCAAGGTCAATTACGGGGTCAAGTGGTTCATTTCACTGCTAAGACATTCAATTCCTTCCTGGGTACACCTGTCGTAGACCCGATCGAGTACTTCATTTTGCTAGAGATGCCCCCATACCGCGACATTCTCCATACACTATGTGGTGAGAACACATCAGCCTGTTGGGCAAAGGATCACAATGGCACTCACTCTACACTCATATTCTCCTACTTGAATAAGGAGGCAAAAGTTTGGGCGAAACTTATCTGTGCCGTGATTCTCCCTGGGACACATATAATGGAGATCACTAGAGAGTGAGTCATGTTGGTATACATGCTGATGAAAGGGCTACCAATCAACTTTGGTGTAGTTCTCATAGATAACATGAGGGGGTGAAGGGACAACTATAGATGGAAGTATTGTCATGGAAGTCTCCTGACTCAATTTTTGAGAGACGCTGTCATTAAGGAAGAAGAGGAAGATCTTCATCTACCTCTAGAAGGGCACTTGGCGGGCAAGATGGTTGATGTAATGAAGGTTAAGGAGCCTATCACTTCTACAGCTCCACTCCTCACAATAGTTGATTGCCAGATTCGGGATGATAGCTAGAGAGGTCATATGTTCGGGATACTAAAGATGATGAGGAGATGTCAACCCTAGATGAGTGGTACCCACTCACTGAGTGTGTGATGCTAATGTGTAAAGTGGGACCGGCTTTTGAGGAGCCGTTGGATGATGATGAGACCACAGTGCCGATTGATGGTGTTGATGACTTGGATAATGATAAGGAGGATGATGCTACTACAGGTGCATGCAGGTTGATGGCGAGGATGATGATGATGATCAGGAGTATAATCCTAATGATGACAACTGTGCTTAGAGGTCCAGGAAGTTCTTTTTCTACCTACTTGATATATTTTCTCATGCACTGGGGACAGTGCACTATTTAAGTGTGGGGTGGAGGAAAGATTTCCTTTTTACTCTTTCTTTGCTAAATTTGTAGTAGGCTATAGAATTAGTTGTCAGTTCCTATGGTAGTAGCTCTGTGATTGGTTAGGTTTGGTTTTTAATAGATAGTAATGATGATGATTGGGAACCTGGATGATGCCTTATATTGTTGTAACAATTTGTTCGTCTTTTGTAGTATGTTTGTTTGGTTTGATTATAGAGTCAATTTTTTTTGTTTTTGTCATCACAGAATAGTGATCCATCCCGATGATGGATGAATGAGGACCGTCTTTACGGAAAATTATTCAAATTTTTTTATTTTTAGGATTGAGTCATATATCATCAACTTGTGTGCTCTTTGACATTATACTTAGTGGCTATGCTTGAGTCTTTGAAGCGGTCATCTTAATTGCATAAGTGAGAATTCCATGAGAGATGCATTAAGTTCTTTAACTTGAACTAAGACACTCTTAGGTATTAATAGTGAAATGTGTCATTCGATGTAGTTTTATGAATGTGTAGCTATAGGAAACCGACTAGATTATTGATGCCATGTGAGGTGAGCTTAATTATTGTGTTTTGAAAATAGTGTAGCATCTATAACTTGCCTTAGTGTATATACGATAGCTAGTTGTGAGGGAGTTAAGAGATGATCACGGCGTTCCTTCGAAAAAGCCATGTTTTCCTATATTTGTTTTACCTCCCTAAACATTATCCCTTGTTAACCCCTTTGAGCCTTAAGCTTTATTCTTATCTTAGCGACAAAAATAACCTATTTTGTTTTGTTGTGAGACCTCCATACTTGTTGATCAAAAAATATAGTCTTAGGAACTTCGAGACTTGAGAATGAGGAGTCCACCACAGTAGAAAAAGTTAAGGGAAAGGAAAGAGAGAAAAATGTGTTGATGATAAGAAGAGGAAAGAGAAGACAGTTCCCACAAACTATGTTGTCTACTTGATGCTAGAACATTCATAAAATATTTTAATGTTTATTAATTTTATAAGTAGAGACTAGTAGTCAAGTAGTGAAAAAGGGGCATGAAAAGAAAAGGAAAAGGGTGAGCGAAATGAAAGGTGAATAATAAAGGAGAAAGTGGTCGACAAGAAGGATGAAAAATGTCTTATAGTGCTTAGGTGGTAGTAAGTATCAAAGAAAAATCATTCCTACCCATACGCTTAGCCGACATTACAACCAAGAATAGCCCTTTTCATCTTAATCTCTTAAAATAGTTAAGTAGTGTAAATGTACATGAAGGGAAAGCTTATTGTATGTGACATATGTATAATACATTGTTTGTGAGCGTGAGTGCGCCTTGCTTATTATGTTTCATGTTTTGCATTGATAATTTGAGAAAGGAACATCACTAAAAGTGAAGGGCACAGAATGTCTAAGTCGGTGTAGTATATGCGGCATATTTCAAATTTAATCATGTTGGCCCTATTTTGAAAAGATGAGTAGGTTATAGAAGTTGTGTAGTATTGAATGTGAAATATCGATATGTTGTTGATGTGAATTGCTATATATTGACGAACCACTTAATCATATGCTCTATGCTAGTTGGTTGAGTGAGAATTGATATAGATGACAACTGGTAGTAAAAGATGAGTTTATGCATATGATTGAGGATTGTTCGAGGACGAACAATGATTTACGTGTAGGATAGTGATGTTGGGCATATTCTTATGCCTATTTGCCATATTTTTGCCCATCGTTTACCTTGTTTTGATTTCATAATCCATATGAAATGCCTAAATTCATTTTTATGTGTGTTTGTGAGCTAAAAAATGTTTTTAGATATTTTGAGCAGGAAACCAAAGAAAAAGGACTAAAAAATGACCCAAGGTATGAAGAAACAAGAGTTCGTGAAAGTTGGCCTGGTGAGATGGTTGACATGGCATGCCAACCCCTAAACTTCAGTGAAATCTATAGAAAAGTTGGTGCTATGGGTCGCGTGGCATGCCAGGTCCCTAACTTCGGAGGAAAATTTGATGAACACTTGGCAAAATGGATGGCGTGGTGCGTCAAAGATGTTTGGATGCCCAGAAATTTGACTAACACCTTGGTGCATTGGTTGGCGTGGGGTACCCAGTGCAAAACTTTAGAGAAAAATCGAACCAGACCTGGCGCTACGGGGTGGCACGGCGCGCCAGACCTATTTTGGGATGGATTTTGCTGATTTTGAAGCTAAATACTTGAGGGCAGAATTGTTATTTGAGGCCTCACTTATAAATATAACATCTAGGTGTTGGTTAGTGATCTTACATCATTTTGTTTGATCATATTGAGGGTGTAACGTAGCTTTGGAGTAGAGACAAGATCATAACTTAGGTTTTTCTTCTTTTCTCTATCATTTTATGCTTCGAATAATAATGTCTTTATTTTTTCGCTTGAACATGAGTGGCTAAACTTCCATTCTTGTATTTTGTCCATAGCAAATGATTGACATTTTATAGATTGATTATGCTAGTATTGATTATTCATTAAAGGTTGTTTATATTTACTTATGTTAATTTCTTATTCGTTAGATTGATCACCATTCAAATAAATCCATTGGATTTTAGTTGAACTTGGGAGAGGGAACTAAAAGGGTTAAAAGTAAATATAAAATAGGTTTCAAAGACTCTTGTTCGATTGAGCTCAAGATAGAAGATGTTGATGTGGATAGGAATATACCCTTCAACCTTGTTTAGTTGATACACAAGTAGCCACAACCATTGTCTATTGTTTCTCCTGTGACCATAGGGATATAGACGTTAGGTTTCATGGGATAATTCTTGCATGCTCAGGAGAGTGGCAAGAAATAAGATAGTAACTTGGAACTAGCAACCTTAGGAAGAATTAATCTAGCTAATAAAGTCCAAAAAATTCAAACCTGAAGCAAAAGTGCCATCACCCTAGATTTTATCATCATTTGAAGTACTGTCACGATCCGTACATAGGTCCGGATCTAGATAGAGAACCTAGAACCATAAATTGCACCAAGTTGATTCACGGCATGAACATGATAGCTAAAAATCCACATAAATAATTGTGAAAAAATTAACATCTGAAATAGCAAAAAACTGAATATTTAAAACATCTGAACAATGGAGTACATAACACTGAATGAATGAAAACATAAGTATGTCTGATAAGCCTCTACGATCTGATGAGTTGATGGGAAAAGAACCTAACTAACTCACTAATAAACTAAAATTGAGGATACTGACAATAAACTGATGAAAAGGGCCTCGAAGGATAAGCACTCACTAACAAGTTGAGAAATGCTAACTCTGAGGATCTGGCTAATGGCAGGACTAAACCTGAACATCTAAAATTGTATCATGAAACAATACAGCTAGAATATGCGGTTAGTACTTGAAATGTATCTGAGTATGCAAGGTAAGTAAAACCGTTAAATAAGTAAAATAAAAAAAACATGCATATCATAAAACATTTCATCATAAGATTCTGAGAGTAAGACTTGCATGTTATTATTTGAAAACATGATTTAAACATAATTGAGTATCATAACTAAATCAAACGGCCCAAAACTGAAACTGATAATCATAAGTATAACTAATCATGGGGTCAAATCTGCTAAAAACATAATATCATAACTGATGAATACGCATAGCTAAAATCATGAGGAACAATGGGAGACTCTTTATAACCAACACCATCATGATAGAGCTTACATGATGCCTCAACTATCTCTATCAAGTCGGTGGAGTCGTGGCTTGCCAGGTAAGGGACGTGCATGGCATGATATCACAAAGGGGTCTATGAATACATATACCTATGGTGGCATGTAGTTCTGAGACTATGGGGTTTACCTAAACGCTGGATCTACTCGTTGCTAGACACTGCTCCCAAAAACATGCATATGAGGGCTCATATAGAAATCGTGACATCATTGATGAAGTTCATAGACAAACAAATTATAACGTGCTTGATCATACTTGAAATACATGATTTCCCATGAATAAGGGCCCGTGAGTCGGCCAAAAGTCATAAATTAATAAATAATGAAGAACATGCATACTTGAGAAGATCCATTATACTTAACATTCATAAATCCATGAAGAGTGCTTGATGAAAATTCATATCATACATCATAATTTAGGGCTTAGGAAGGTAAAAATTATAATAGAATCATGACTTGACTTTTCACGAAACATTGCATAATTGGGCATAGATTGATTGAGATTTGAAACCATAAAAATAATAATCAATTTGGGTATAAAGTCTTCCCATAGGTCATAGAACCTCATTTAAAACATAAAGAGGATTGACCCATAATCAAATCAAAGAAAATTCCATGAATTTGGGTTAAACCCCCATAAGATCATCATATTGACTCTAATACTTGCATTCATGAACATGGAGGAAAATTGGGGAATGAGAGTGATGAGGGACTCTCATTCACAACACTACATACCTGAGTAATCTGGTCTTACACTCTTCCTTGAAAGCCCAAAGGAATTTGGAGAAGAATTTGAGAGTTCTAAACTTGATCTTCAAAGAGAAACCTCTACTCTTACATGCATGGGAGTTGAATGAATTAGGACAGATTTAACCCTCTTAAGATCCTCTTAACATAGCTTAAAATGACGTAGTTTAGGACCTTGGTGCTTAGGATTTACAAAAACACCCTTACTAAAATGCAGGAAAAATGCACACTGCCAGTCATCACGGGACTCACCACGAGTAGTACCATGAAGTAACGACTGGTGGTCGCCATTCATGATCACCACTGGTGACCTATTAACCTTCCTAGATTCTCACCATGAGTCCATCTCATGAATCGTTACAAGCCACCACGAGTGTGAGGCAACCTGTGGTCACTGAGTCTCAACTGCTAATTTTTCCTCTAAAAATTTCCACGACTTCATCCCATGATTTGTGGTTTCCTACCATGGGTCGTAACATCACTCGTGACTTCACCTCCCCACTACCCTAACCACGAGTTGTACCCACATACCATGAATCGTTGTTTGACTCATGGTCTGAATAACTAAACTCCAGATCTTCTTCATGACTCTCCCTATTATCCGTTACTTGGTCTCATGACTCGTACTATGAGTTGTTCTGGTGCAGAAGTGCAGATTTTCCTATTTTCTCTGGTTCAACCCTCGGGTATAATCTTAGGGACTTTTGGGGTATTACAATATCTCCCCCTTGGGAGCATTCTTCCTCGAATGTGGATGAACATACTGAAAGGCTGGGGAAAAGAATTGCATCCCAAATACTGAACATCTAATGCTGAAAACTGATGAAGTGGCTGACTCCTAACTGGATTACATGACCGAACTGAATTCATGTATCACATACACATGCATTGACATAAAAGAAACTGGGACACATGAACCAAACATGAAACTGAATAGAGTGTTAAGGAGGAATTTGATACCTCAAGCTGGAACTAAGCCGGGAGGGAAAAGATGCAGGTATTTAGCCATCATATCTGCCTCGGCTTCCCATGTAGCTCCTTCAACATGCTGATTTATCCACAAAACCTCAACTTTTGAACTTGACAATCAAGTATTTCAATCGGAATCTCCTCATAACTAAGGCTATCCTTCGCACCTACACTCTCCACCGGAATAACTAAAGCCGGGTCACCTATGCAATTCTTCAAGAGTGATACATGGAAAACTGGATGTACTGAACCTTATTTTGAGGGTAACTCCAACTCATAGGCCACCTGGACAACACATCTCATAATCCTGTATGGGCCAACATAGCAGGGACTAAGTTTCCCCTTCTTTCCGAATCTCATCACTCCCTTCATGAAAGATACTTTCATAAATACCCAATCATCAACTTCAAACTCAACTTCTCTGCTCCTCACATTGACATAGGATTTATGATGACGTTGATCTATTTTCAACCTTTCCCTTACAAGCTGGACTTACTCCATAGTCTTGTGACTAAATCTGGTCCTACCAACGTGGCTTCACCAACTTCAAACCAACCAATGAGTGATCTATACCTTCGTCCATAAAGAACCTCAAACGGAGCCATCTGAATGCTGGAATGGTAACTGTTGTTATATGCAAAATTGATGAGAGGTAAATGGTCATCCCAACTACCCTTGAAATCAATCACACATGCTCACAACATATCCTGAATAGTATGAATGGTCTGTTCAGCCTGACCATTTGTCTGCGGGTGAAAAGTTGTGCTAAGCTTGACCTAAGTACCAAGTTCCTTCTGAAACAACCTCCAAAACTGGAAGGTAATTGAGTACCTCTATTTGATAAAATGGACAAAGGCACTCCATGCAATCGAACTAACTCCGAATATACAATTTGGCATAATCCTCTGCTGAATCAGTAGTTTTGACTGGTAGAAAATGAGCTGCCTTAGTCAACCTGTCTACAACCACCCAAATAGAGTCATACTGTCAACGAGTACGAGACAACCCTGTAATGAAGTCCATAAGGATTTCCTCCCACTTTCGAGTAGGAATACTAATATCTTGAAGCACACCTTCAGGTCTTTGATGTTCTACATTTACTTATTGACTATTTGGGAACTTAGCCACAAACTCTGCTATGTCTTTTTTCATGCCACTCCTCCAATAGATTTCCCGTAGTTCACGGTACATCTTGGTAGCACATGGATGTATAGAATATCGGGAACCATGAGCCTCATGAAACATCTGCTCTCTCAAGTCACCAACACCCAGGACACACAGACGACCCTAGTACTGAAGTACACTATCTCCCCCTTGGGAGAAGACCTTAACTTTCTGATTCTGAACCGCTTCCTTCAGCTTTACAAAAATAGGATCCTCCTCTTTCCTAGCATTGACTTAAATCACCAGATAAGATTCTGATCCATTCTGAACAATGACACCACCATCCGCCGAGTCAACAAGACGAACTCCTAGTCGTGTAAGTCAATGTACATCCTTCACTAACTCTTTCCTCCCCTCATCTACATGAGACACACTTTCTATAGAAAGCCTTCTAAGAATGTCTGCCACCACATTAGCCTTGCTTGGATGATAAAGGACACTCATATAATAATCTTTAAAAAGCTCTAACTACCTTCTTTGATGTAAATTTAGATCCTTCTGGATAAACACGTACTATAGGCTTTTGTGTTCCATAAACGCATCCACATAGACCCCATACAGATAGTTTCTCCAAATCTTCAAGGAGAATACTACCACTGCCAACACGAGGTCATGAGTCGGATAGTTCTTTTCATGGACCTTAAGCTTCCTGGAAGCATAGGCTATAACCTTACCATGATGTGTTAATACACAACCAAGGCCGATCCTCGAGGCGTCACAATATACCACAAACCTATCGATACCCTCAGGTAGAGTCAACACTGGTGCTGAGGTGAGTCGAGTCTTCAAATCTTGGAAGCTCTTTTCACAGGCCGCCGACCATTGAAACTGCACTTTCTTCTGGGTCAACTTAGTCAATGGTGCTACAATGGATGAAAACTCTTCAATAAACCTCCAATAGTAACCAACTAATCCCAAGAAACTCCTAATATTTTAAGGACTAATTGGTCTAGAACAATTCTTCACTGCGTCTATCTTTTGAGAGTCCACTTTTACACCCGCACTTGACACCACACGACTCAAAAATGCTATTGAGTTTAGCCAAAACTCACACTTACTGAATTTAGCATACACCTGGTGATCCTTAAGAGTCTGTAGAACCACCCTCAAATCAGTGGCATGCTCCTCCTCACTCTGAAAGTATATGAGGATGTCATCTATGAGCACGATCACAAACATGTCGAAATACGGTTTGAACACCCTACTCATCAAATCCATAAAAGCTACAGGGGCATTCGTTAGTCCAAAATACATAACTACAAACTCATAGTGATCATATTGAGTCCTGACGGCTTTCTTCGAGATGTCACTCTCTCTAACTCTAAGCTAATGATATTCAAATCAGAGGTCTATCTTTGAAAAGAACTTGGCATCCTGAAGTTTGTCAAACAAGTCATTAATTTTGGGGAGAGGATACCTGTCCTTGATTGTGACCTTGTTCAACTGCCGATAGTCAATGCACATCTAAAGGGAACCATTGTTCTTCCTAACAAAGAGAACTGGTGCACCCCACAGGGATTTGCTAGGCCTGAATAAACCCTTGTCTAAGAGGTCCTTTAACTTCTTTAGCTCAGGTGGAGCCATTCTGTAAGGAGGAATAGATATAGGCGTATTGGGAAGAAGGTCAATACCAAAATCGATCTCCCTCTAAGGAGGAATTCCCAGTAGCTCATCTAGAAACACTTCTGTATAATAACATACTATAGGAACTGACTGGATAGTCGGGGTTTCAGGTGTAGCATCCTTAACCCTAACTAGGTGGTACACACTACCCTTAGAGATCATCCTTTTATCCTTAAGGTAAGAAATGAAGTAACCTACAGGCACAACTGAACTACCCTTCCATTCTAGGGCTGGCTCACCATGAAACTAGAATTCTAACGCACGAGTTCTACAATTTACTGAGGCAAAACATGCATGTAGCCGATCCATGCAAACGATAACATTAAATGTCATGGCTAGCTCTACTAAATCTTTCAACGTAACTTTCTAAAGGACTATGGCAGGGCAATTTCTGTATACCTGTCAAGCTATGATTGAATCACCGACTGGAGTAGAGACTGAGAAGGGTCTGATAGGATTCCGGGATTGAATTCGAAACTACTAGCAACATAAGGCATCAGAAAAGATAAAGTAGCCCCTGGATCTAACAATGCATACACATCAAGGTGAAATACTCGTAACATACCAGTCATCATGTTTGGTGAAGTCTCCTGCTCCTGACGAGATGCAAGGGCATAAAACCTATTCTGGCACTAACCACTACCTACATTGGTGGATGCACCCTACTGAGATGGGCATGCTTGTGCTTCTACTGAACTGGTAGCCTGAGTATGACCCATACCATCACCTTGCCTAGCCAACAGACACTCCTGACACCTGTGCCTAGATTTCCCACACCCAAAGCAAATTCTGATCTAATTAGGCACTCCCCCATATGGTTCTTGCCACACTTTCTGCAAACTGGAAAGGTACGCTCTGCTTCCATACTTCTCTGTTCCCTTGAACTTGATTCTCTGCTCCTATGGTCACCCCCGATCTAGATAGAGCACTAGCCAATCACGGAATTGGGGCTAATGACCTTTGGTGGGACTGCTGAGGATGTTCGCCTCCCAATCTCTACTGGGAGAACCCAAAACTATCCGTCCTGGCCCTCATGGACTCCCTCTCCCTTAAATGTGTTGCCTCTATCTTCTTGGCATACAAAACCAATCAGGGAAAGTTGATGTCCTAATGAAGTATCGCGGTCCTACAATCCTTGACCAAATAGTCCACTATCCCATGTACGAACCTGCTAACTCAAGCCCTCTGATACGCCACTATCTCAGGTGCATATTTGGACAAGTAGGTGAACTTTAAAGAATACTCCTGGATTGTCATGTTGGTCTGCCTCAGGTTAAAAGACTCAGCTGCTTTGATTTCCCTCATCTCTCGGGGAAAGAACCAATCCAAGAATGCAGTGAGAAACTCATCCCAACCAATGGGACGTCTCCAACTGCTCTGCTATCTTTTCACTATCTGAACCAGATATAGGCAACCCCCTTCAATTGATAAGAGGCTAGATTTGCGCACTCCTCCCCTATCACCTCTATAATCCGGATGATGTTCTGGATCTCATCAATAAGCTTGTGTAGATCCCTGTCCACCTTCGATCCAAGGAACTCAGGGGGATTCATCCTGAGAAATTCCCTGACTCTTGCCACTACCGCATTCCCATTCTAGGGAACATGAGCCACTGCCTATTGGTTGACCTAAGCGGTCAATGCTAGTGCCAACATCTGAATGGCTGCCCAAAACTCAACATGGGAAACCTGCTCGGGCACGTGATCCTCGGTGGCTTATGGGGCCAACTGGTACCCATCTCTATTACCATTTTCATGGTCATTTCCATTTCCATTCTTTTTTTCATTAACTCGGTGTTGAGGCATAAATATAAACGCATATAGCACGAGTTAGAAGGAGAGAGAGACATTTCATCACATGACATAGATCATGATAGAAGGGATATTTTCTAAAACATTTTGTAGCCTCTTCCTCATAAGTGTGACGTGCTTCACACCAATGAAGAAGACTCTACTTAACGCAACTTTCAGACATCCTAGGACACTTCAAACCTAATGCTTTGATACCATGTTTGTCATGACCCGATCATATGCCCAGATCTAGACACGGAACCTAGAACCATAAATGGTTCCAAGTTGACCCATGGCATAAACATGACAGCTAAAGCTCCAAATAAATAATTGTAGAAAAACTAACATCTGAAATAATGAAAAATTAAATATTTAAAACATCTAGAAAATGGAGTACATAACACTGAATGAACTAAAACATAACTATGTTTAATAAGCCTCTACAATCTGATGAGTTGATAGGACAAGACCCCAACTTACTAACTAATAAACTAAAACTGAGAATACTGATAATAAACTGATAAGAAGGTCCTCGAAGGATGAGGACTCACCTACATGCTGAGAAATGCTAACTCTGAGGATCTGGCTAATGATGGGACTAAACCTGAATGTCTAATCTTGTATCATGAAACGATACAGAATATAGTATGCAGTGAGTACTTGGAATGTACTAAGTATGCATGGTAAGTAAAACTGCTAAATACACAAAATCAGAAATCATGCATATCATAAACATTTAATCATAAGACTCTAAGAGTAAGACTTGCATGCTATTATATGAAAATATGATTTAAACATAGTTCAGTATCATAACTGAATTGAACAACCTAAAGTTGAAACTGATAATCATAAGTAAAACTGAACATGGGGTCAAACCTGTTGAAAACATAATATCATGACTAATGAACATGCATAACTGGAATCATGAGGTACAATAGGAGACTCGTCAAAACCAACACCATCATGATAGAACTTACATAATGCCGCAACTATCTCGCTCAAGTGGGCAAAGCCTTCCCAGGCTTGCCAGGCAAGGGACGTGTATGACGTAATATCACAAAGGGGTCCATGAATACATATACCTATGGTGGCATGTAATTCTTAGACCACGGGGTTTACCTAAATGCCGAGTCTACTCAGTACTAGACACTGCTCCCAAATAAATGCATATGAGGGCTCGTATAGAAATCGTGAAATTATTCATGAATTTCATGGCCAAATAAATCATAACATGCTTGATCATACTTGAAATTACATGATTAGTCATCAATAAGGGTCTGTGAGTCAATTAAAAGTCATAAATTCATAAATCAGGAAGAACATGCATACTTGAGAAGATCCACTATACTTAACATTCATAAATTTGTGAAGAGTACTTGAACAGAATTCATACCATACATTATAAATCATAATTTAGGGCTTAGGAAGGTAAAAATCATAATAGAATAATGATTTGACTTTTCAAGAAACTTTACATAGTTGGTCATAGATTGATTGAGATTTGAAACCATAAAATTAAGGGTATAAAATCTGCTCATAGGTCTTAGAACCTCAGTTAAAATATAAAGAGGGTTGACTCATAATAAAATCTAAGAAAATTCCATGAATATGGGTTAAAACCCCATAAGATCATCCTATTGACTCTAATACTTGCATTCATGAACATGGAGGGAAATTAGGGCATGAGAGTGAAGAGGGACTCTCATTCACAATCCTACATACCTGGGTTATCTGGTCTTATACTCTTCCTTGAAAGCCAAAAGTAATTTGGAGAAGAATTGGAGAGTTCTAGACTTGATCTTCAAAGAGAAACCTCTACTCTTGCATGCATGGGAGCTGAATGAATTAGGATAGGTTTAACCCTCTTAAGATCCTCCTAACATAGCTTAAAAATACGTAGCTTAGGACCTAGGGGATGAGGATTTACGAAAACACCCTCACTAAAACGCAGGAAAAATACATAGTGTAACACCCCAAAAGTCTCTAAGATCAAATCCGAGAGTTGAAATGGAGAAAATAGGAAAATGTGCACTAGGTCTCAGAATGAGTCGTTAAATCACTCGTCTCTTACCTAGCGAGTCGTTAATTGACTCATCGTTTTGCTAATGAGTCGGCATAAATCACACGCTATTTGCAAAGATCAGAATATTCTCTAACGAGTTAGTAAACGACTCTTCATTTGCCTAACGAGTCATCAAATGACTCATGGTTTATGGAAATATTATTTTTTTTGAAAAGTCATCATGGATTAAGAAAACGACTCATCATTTTCCTATTGAGTCATTAATTGACCCGTGGCTTGAGCAGCAGTGGGAAATTCTAGTGTACTTCATGAATTAAGCAAACAACTCATCATTTGCCTAATGAGTTGTCTAACGACTCGTCGTTTCTGGTAGTATGAGATTTTTTGTCAAACCATTAAGGGCATTATCATAATTTCTATGCTCCTAAGTCCTAAACTACATCCTTTTAAGCTCAATTAGAAGGGTTTTAAAAGTGCTAAACCTATCCTAAGCCTTATGGTTCCATGCATGCAAATTAGAGCTCTTCCTTGGAGATCAAGCTTGAAGAATTTCTCCAATTTCTCTCCAATTCCCTTTGGGATTTCAAAGAGAAGTGTAAATTAGATTTACCCAGGTATGTAGGGTTGTGAACGAGAGTTCCTCTTCACTCTTATGCCCCAACTCCCCTCTAGATTTAAGAATTAGAGCTCTTCCTTGGAGATCAAGCTTGAAGAATTTCTCCAATTTCTCTCCAATTCCCTTTGGGATTTCAAAGAGAAGTCTAAATTAGATTTGCCCAGGTATGTAGGGTTGTGAACGAGAGTTCCTCTTCACTCTTATGCCCCAACTCCCCTCTAGATTTAAGAATTCAAGTATTAAAGTGATTTGATGATCTCATGGAGTTTTAACCCAAATCCATAGAATTGTCTTTGATTTTATTATGGGTCAATTCCCTATATGTTTTAAATGATATTCTAAGACTTATGGGAATATTTTATACACAAACTGATTATGAATTTTGTGGTTTCAAATCTAGAACAAACTATGCCCAATTACGCAAGGTTTCATAAAAAGTCAATTTATGATTCTATTATGATTTTGATCTTACTAAGCCTAAATTATGATTTATGATTCATGTTATGATTTCTCTTCAAGTACTCTTCATGAATTTATGAATATCAAGTATATGAATGTCACGCCCCGCCTTGGGAGGCATGACTGGCACCTGGTGCCCTACTAAGACCTGGACTGCTGAACTACTGAGCCTAAGCACTTCTGGTTCCAGGTTGGGTCTAACTCTGGGTTCATGGAACCAACGGGCTATATAACGGCTATAAAACAGCCTCCGGCCGACTAGGCCTATAGCCACCTGTAAGACAACAACAGCTAACCAGAACAACAGTAGTATAAAGGAACCTATGCGGGCCGACAAGGCTACCATGCGGTCTAGTTACCTTCTGAATCAAGAAAACAGGTGCTAAAATGCTAAGTGACCGACAAGGTCACAACTACCAACTGAGTAAGGCCCCACACGAGCATTATAAACAAGCTAAAACATACACACGGCCTCATACAACCGGTACATCTAACCACAGGGAATATACAATCTGCAAGCCTCTAAGAATACAGATAAGATGGTCGGGACAGGGCCCCAACCTACCTATACAAAAGAAATAAACCTCTAGCTATCTAGCTCCGTAAGACAGGAGTTGATGACTCTATGTGCTGGATGGAATCACGAGGGATCGGCTCCTTGTCTATGAGTACCTGCAGGCAAGTAATGCAGCGCCCCAAACGGGTGTCAGTACCACTGGTACCGAGTATGCAAAGCAAAACTGAACATAACTGAAGATAAAAAGTAATACTGATAGTTGCTGAAATGACAGGGGGTAGCTAAAACTGTCTGGAATAGCAGAATCTCTACTGAGCTTAACTGCACTAGAAGGAAGATAAGACTCATACCTATCGATGCGGCGTCCTGCCAACTATCCATTTTATAAGTAACATGTATATATATCTAGTAAGTAACATATATATATATATATATATATATATATATATATATATATATAGCATACAAAAACCTATACCAACCCCCATAAGTCGGAAGGTGCCAATCAACATGCAATTTATATAATCCTACCCGGGTCAAACCATCCAAAAAAAAATTCACTCCACTCACCTAATACTACGAGCACCCTGCTGGCCCCCTTGGTATGCAGCTTGGACTCTCAAGGCCCCTGACTATAACTGTATCTGAGTCCAGAGGACTCCTGCAACGGTAATCTGAGATCTATATTTGTAATCTGTAATCTGTGCCCTGGGCGCAAGCGCTCAACAGGGTATACTGTAATGCTAATCAGCCTGATATGGGGAATGCTGCATCCCATCTTCGTCCTACTGTGGACAGCATGCCACTCCTTGGAGTAAAGTATCCTCACCCTCTGGCGGGCGAGTTGACACAGCTATTAACCCTGGGGCGGCAAGGAAGCTCTAAGGGTGCCCACATATCACAAACAAGTCTCAACAAACAACAATAATCACATATAACGTGTATAATAAATCTGATCATACTATTCATGCTTTGATATTCTATTCTGATTCTTTGGCTGGATTAAACTGAATTTGGTACTGAGTCTGAAATAATATCTCGCTGTTTAATACCAATCTACTGACTTTTATTCTGAACATGGCATAACAATACAAACATACTTAATACTCAGCTTCTGGAACTACCTTCTGGAATTTATTCTATTTTACTATGCTAGAATTGCTAACTTGCCAAAGAAACTAGCTTTACATACCTCAATTGTCGGCTTTCCAGCTAACTGGCGTAACTTGACCAATATTCAGCTATTTCTTCCAACTGTATTCACATTCATAGTAATTAGAAGTAAATTCATCAATATTCTGGAAGAAAATACTACTTTGAATATATATATAGCCCAAACTTTAATTTATCGAAAAATAGCCGAAAACACGCTATTTCTCGGAAGTCCAGAAGGGTGAAATACTCACTTTAGGGCTAGGAGTATATTGACACTAATTTGGAGCAATTCCACTTACCTTAGCTCAGTAGTACGACGGTTCACCGGCCAAATTTCACAAAACTAAATCCGTAGGAATGCTCCTTGCAGCTTAATACGTCACTACCTAAGATTATTTCGAGTTTGGACTGCGTATAATGGCGTAACCGAACAGAAATTTTAAGGAAATCATCGTTCCCTCTATTCTCAGCTGTTTTCTCTGTTTACTCTCTGGAAATTATGAATTTCTATTATAAAAAACCGAAGTGGGGGCTTTTATACTTGGGACCTTTAAGTCGCATTTGTCAAATGCGATTTATAAGTCGCATTTTCCTTGTGACGCGCCAACTTGGCGCTTGTCCAATCTCTCCCCGCGCCCTTTTCTCGCATGTATGGCATTCTAAAACTCTTAACCCACATTCGAATATGCCATCTACATGTCAAGAATTTACAGGATGTAACATCCTCCCCGTTAAGAACATTCGTCCTCGAATGTAAACTTCTACTTGCAAAAATTTCAACTTATTTGACTTAGTTTAGAAAAATTTCGGCAGAGTCTTCCCTATAATATGGACTATCTCAAAAATCTAGAAATGCAGAAAAGTCAAATACATGTACTCCACACAACACTAGTATTCATTACATAAGCCATCTATTTCATTTATTTACATAATATAAGGCAATTCATAAGACAACAATACTAACATACCTTTAGCTGATTAAGTCTGGAACAGTTGAGGATCTCTGACTTTCATATATTCCTCTGCTTCCCAAGTCATCTCCTCTCAGTTCCTGTTACACCATAATACTTTGACAGAAGCAATATCTTTAGTTCTCAACCTGCGAATCTGCCTGTCTAGTGTGGCTACTAGAACCTCTTCATAAGCTAGCTCTTCCGTAACCTAGACATCCTGAACTGGAACAACTCTGGAGGGGTCTCCTATATACTTCCTCAGCATAGAGACATGGAAAACTGGATGAATAGACTCTAATTCTGGAGGTAAGTTCAACTCGTATGCTACTTGGCCTATTCTTCTACGAACCTGATAAGGCCCAACAAATATCAGGCTAAGCTTACCTTGCTTGCCGAATCTCATCACCCCTTTCATAGGAGAAACTTTCAATAATACCCAGTCATTCACATTAAATTCTAGGTTTCTGCGTCGCACATTAGCATACGATTTCTAGCGGCTTTGAGCAGTCAGTAGGCGTTCTCTGATAATCTTTACCTTTTCCTCTGACTGATGAATACTATCCGGCCCAATCAGCACTGACTCTCCTACTTCAAACCAGCCAACTGGCGATCTGCATTTTCACCCATACAAAGCCTCATAGGGCGCCATCTGTATAGCTGAGTGGTAACTATTGTTATACGCAAACTCAATAAGTATTAGGTGTTTATCCCAGCTACCTCCAAAGTCCAACACACACGCCCGTAACATATCTTCGAGCGTCTGTATAATATGTTCTGCCTGCCCATCTGTCTGAGGGTGGAATGTTATGCTCAGATTAATCTGTGTTCCCAAGCCTCTCTGAGATGATTTCCAAAATCTATCTGTAAATTGCGCCCCTCTGTCGGAGATAATGGATACTAGAACACCGTGTAGTCTGACTATTTCTCTGATATACAACTCTGCATAATCTTCGACAGAGAAAGTAGCCCTTACTGGAAGAAAATGGGCCGATTTTGTCAGTCTGTCAAAAATTACCCAAATCGAGTCATTTCTATGTCTGGTACGGGGTAACCCTGCTACAAAGTCCATATTTACTGCTTCCCACTTCCAAAGAGGCACATCTATGTCTTGAGTCAATCCGCCTGGTTTCTGGTGCTTCACTTTTACTTGCTGGCAATTAGGACACTGGGATATGAATTCTGCTATTTCCCTCTTCATACCTGGCTACTAGTAGATTTCTTTGATATCGTGGTACATTTTCATCGCGCCTGGGTGGAGAGAATAGCGGCCATAATATACCTCACTCATAATTTGCTGGCGAAGCCCTGAAATATCTGGAACACAAAGGCAGCCTTTACATCGCAACACTTCATCCTCAGTTACCTAAAAATCTAGCGCTTTCCCTTGCTGAACTCTGTCTTTAAGCTGAACTAGGTCGGGATCCTCATACTGCCGTTCCTTTATCTCCACAACTAATGATGACACTACGGTGTTCTGAATTACCTCTTTGTTATCCTCTATTTCTGCTACACGAATGATTAAACTAGCTAACTGGTGTATTTCTATGGACAACTCCCACTGCTCGGGCTGCAAATACGCCAAACTCCCCATGGATTTGCGACTGAGGGCATCTGCTACTATGTTGGCTCTTCCTGGGTGATACAAATATTTACATCATAATCTTTTAGCAATTCCAACCAGCGACACTGTCGCAAATTCAACTCTCTCTGAGTGAAGATATATTGTATGCTCTTATGATCAGTGAAAATATCCATATGGACGCCGTACAAGTAATGTCTCCATATCTTTAGAGTGTGGATCACTGCGGCTAGTTCCAGGTCATGGGTAGGATAATTCTTTTCGTGTTTCCTCAGCTGTCTGGAAGCATAAGCAATTACCTTACCATGCTGCATCAATACACATCCTAACCCAATACCCAAAGCGTCACAATAAACTGCATAACTCTCTGTACCTTTTGGCAATGCTAATACTGGGGCGAAGGTCAATCTGTCTTTCAATTCCTAGAAACTCTGCTCACATGCCTCTGTCCACTGAAACTTTACTGCTTTTTGCATCAGCTTAGTCAGAGGTGCCGCTATGGTGGAGAACCCCTCAACAAATCTTCTATAGTACCCTGCTAATCCTAGAAAACTACGGACTTCGATCGGAGTGGTAGGTCTGGGCCATGTTTTTACTGCTTCTATTTTGTGCGCGTCTACCTGTATACCCGCATCTGACATAATATGCCCCAAGAAAGCTACTGAGTTCAGCCAAAATTCACATTTAGAGAACTTGGCGTACAACTGACGGTCCCTGAGAATCTGGAGCACTGTTCGCAAATGATCCTGGTGGTCTGCCTCTGAGCGAGAATACACCAGAATATCATCAATAAACACTATCACAAACAGGTCCAGGTATGGTCTGAAGATGTTTCTCATCAGGTCCATAAATACTGTTGGGGCATTCGTCAGCCCAAAGGACATGACTAGAAATTCAAAATGGTCGTATCATCTCTAATTCTACCAGATCTACTGTAGTCTGACTGTCAGCAACCTCTACTGTACACTCTCGATAAACCCTTCTGGCTATGATGGAGTCACCGATGGGTGTAGATACTGAAAGGGTTGCTGAAGCAAGTCTGGTACAACACTGAACTTTCGAGCCACAAATGGGGTAATGTAGGACAAAGTAGACCATGGATCAATCAATACATAAGCAGGGTGCGAACAAATAGCCATCATACCTATTACCACATCTAGAGACGCCTCTGAGTCCTGCCTCCCTGGTAATGCATAGGTACGGCTTGGGCCCGTACCTGAACTAGAAGCCACTGATCTACCTCGGCCTCTACCTGCTGGACCTGAAGGCCTACGCCCTGCCGAGGCTACTGGAGCTCGTGGCCTTCCTAACACCCTATCCTGATTATCTCAACTACCTTGACCTCTGGCTGGACAGTCTCTCATCACATGACCCTCCTACCCGCATATATAACACCCTTTGGAGCCATATCTGCAAGCTCCAGTGTGGGGTTGACTGCAAATAGGGCAAGGTGGGGGGGTGTACCTGCTCTGCTCTGCCCTCCTTTACTGAGGTGAATCTACTGCTCGAGAACTGCCACCAAACTCTAACTGTCCTCGGCGAATAAATCTACCCCTCTGCTGTTGTGATGGAGGTGGGGGTCTAGGTGGCCTGTCTGACAACAGAGGCCTGGATCCTCTATGAATCTCCCTCTGTATTTCATCTGATCAATCCCTGTAGCGCTGCTCCTGATTTATACGTCTACTATCTTTTTGCCGCTGTCTAAGGCCCTCAATAGTTTGGGCAAAGTCCTGCACCCGAGCAATATCCATATCCTCCCGCAGTGTAGCTATCATGCATGCCTCAATGTATTTTGGGTTCAGACCCATAATAAATCGGTGGACTCTAGATGGCATGGTGTCCACAAAAGCTAGAGCATAGCGGGCCAAGGAATCGAACTGTAGGGAGTATTCCCGCACACTCCTCACCCCCTGCTCCAAGTGCAAAAACTTATCCATCTGGGCCTGTCAAACTTCCCATGGCAAATAACGATCCAGGAAGGCCTCTGAAAAGATAGACTAGGTCGGAGGGGCAACATCTCTCCCTCGGGACCTTTCCCAACTTTCATACCACAACACGTCAATATTCCACAATCGAAATACCGCTAACTCAACTGATTTTGTAGACATCACATGCATGACCCGGAAGATTCTCTGCATCTGGTCCAGGAAATCCTGAGGGTCCTCTACCTGATCTGACCCTGTGAACTACGGGGGACCTAGTGCCAAAAACTCTCGGACGCTCAAACTGTCAGACCCACCAGATGACTCTACTATTACAGGTGGCACTGACTTGCGTTGAGTAGCCATCATTTGTGCCAACATCAGTATTGCACTTTGAATTTCTTGGTTAGATGGTGTAGGTACAGGAGCTGTCAAAGGCGGTGTCATTCCGAATGGCTCCTGGTGAGGTGGGGACTGCTGAAGAGGCTGTGATGATTCCTCTATATCGCTTCGGGCTGATTCCAAGTGAAGCTGAGGCATCTTGCTGGTGCTTTCTCGTACTGCGGTATCCAGTCTTCTGCCTGTGGCAGGGTGTCATTGGTCTACCATTTTAATCTTTAAACAAAGAGTATGATAAGTTTTAGGGAGTCAACCCTATACTATACTGCACTATGGCACGACTGAATATGAAGAAAGAGCAACCATTATATTATGCCTTGCAGCCTCCTGCCTATAGTATGTGGTGCTCAACACATCCATAGATGCGACATCCTGCTAACTATCCATTTTATAAGTAACATGTATATATATCTAGTAAGTAATATATATATATATATATAGCATACGAGAACCTATACCAGCCCCATAAGCCGGAAGGTGCCAATCAACATGCAATCTATATACCCCTACACAGGTCAAACCATTCAAAAAATAAATTCACTCCACTTACCTAATAACTATGAGCACCCTGTCGGCCCCTTGGTATGTAGCTTGGGCTCTCTGGGCCCCTGACTTTTACTGTATCTGAGTCCAGAGGACTCCTATAACTGTAATTTAAGATCTGTATCTGTAATCTGTACTCTGTGCCCTGGGCGCAAGCGCTCGACAGGGTATACTGTAATGCTGATCAGCCTAATATGGGGAATGTTGCATCCCATCTTCGTCCTACTGTAGACGGCATGCCACTCCTTGGAGTGACGTATGCTCACCCTCTGGTGGGCGAGTTGACACAACTATTAATCCTGGGGCGGCAAGGAAGCTCTAAGGGTGCCCACATATCACAAACAAGTCTCAACAAACAACAATAATCACATATAATGTGTATAATAAATCTGATCATACTATTCATGCTTTGATATTCTATTCTGATTCTTTGGCTGGATTAAACTGAATTTGGTGCTGAGTCTGAAATAATATCTCGCTGTTTAATACCAATCTACTGACTTTTATTCTAAACATGGCATAACAATACAAACATACTTAATACTCGCCTTCTGGAACTACCTTCTGGAATTTATTATATTTTGCTATGCTAGAATTTCTAACTTGCCAAAGAAACTAGCTTTACATACCTCAATTGTCGGCTTTCAGGCTAACTGGCGTAACTCAACCAATATTCAGCTATTTTTTCCAACTGTATTCACATTCATAGCAATTAGAACTAAATTCATCAATATTCTGGAAGAAAATACTACTTTGAATATATATATATATATATAGCCAAAACTTTAACTTATCGAAAAACAGCCGAAAACTAGCTATTTCTCGGAAGTCCAGAAGGGAGAAATACTCACTTTAGGGCTAGGAGTATATTGACACTAATTTGGAGCAATTCCACTTACCTTAGCTTAGTAGGACGACGGTTCGCCGGACGAATTTCACGAAACTAAATCCGTAGGAATGCTCCTTGCAGCTTAATACCTCACTACCTAAGATTATTTTGAGTTTGGACCGCGTATATTGGTGTAATCGGACAGAAATTTTAAAGAAATCTTCGTGCCCTCTGTTCTCAGTTGTTTTCTCTGTTTACTCTCTGGAAATTATGAATTTCTATCATTAAAAACCGAAGTGGGGGCTTTTATATTTGGGACCTTTAAGTCGCATTCGTCGAATGCGATTTATAAGTCGCATTTGCCTTGCGACGCGCTGACTTGGCGCTTGTCCGGTCTCTCCCCGGGCCCTTTTCTTGAACGTATGGCATTCTAAAACTCTTAACGAACATGCGAATAGGCCATCTACATGTCAAGAATTTACGGGGTGTAAAAATGAATTTTTACAAGTATGCATGATTTTCATGATTGACGGATTTATGACTTTTGGCAAACTTATGGGCCCTTGTTCATGGATAAGAATTTATTTTAAATGGGGATCAATTATGTTATTATTTATTTGGCCATGACCTTCATGAATGAATCCATGATTACTATATGAACCCTAATGTGCATGTTTTTGGGAGCAGTGTCTAGCACCGGGTAGACCCGGCGTTCAAAGGAAAATATCGTGCTCTCAAAACTATGTGCCACCGTAGATTTATGTATATTTATTATTGGATCCCTGTGATATCACCATACTGCATGTCCCCTTTCCTGGCAAGCCGGGGGCGGTCCTGACCACTTGGGCAAAATAGTAGGGCATCATGTAAGCTCTATCATGATGGTGTCGGTTAGGACGAGTCCTCCCATTGTTCCTCATGGTTTCTGCATTGTCATGTTATGTTACTTTGGCTCAAGCTATGTTTTTATAAAGTTTCTCTTACGATTATGCTTACAAATGGATTATGAACGGTTTGAAAACCTTGAGCCCTCATGTTTATAATATGATATTTACTTCACGTTCATGTTATCCTATTCTTATAAACTCTTATGTGCTTACCTTGTATACTTAGTATATTTCAAGTACTGAACGCATACTTTATGTTGTATCATCTCATGATACATGTCTGAGGGATCATTCTCAGCCGCATCACTAGTCTTGCTTTCCCCTTAGACCTGTCTAGCCTATGTTGGTGAGTCCTCATCCTTCAAGGACATTCAGTTATACAATTTTATGTTCTTTCAGTTACAGACTTTGTTGAGCTAGTTGGGGATGTTGTCCCATCAGCTCATCAGTTATGTTAGAGGCTTTTCAGACATTATGTAGAAATCAGTTTGTCATTATTGACTCTATTTTGGATTGATATGTATGTAGACTTCCACTTAAGCGTGTTTTATTATATCAGTATCTGCTTATAGTATGCTCCTAGTTGTTATGTTCATGCCATGGGTCAACTTGGAGCTTCTAGGGGTTCTTTATCCCGTGTCTCGATCCAGGCCTATGTTCAGGTCGTGACACACTGCCAATCATCATGGGCCTCACCGTGAGTCGTACCATGAAGGAATGACTCATGGTGTCCACTCATGATCACCAATGGTTACCTAGAAACCTTCCTAGATTCTCACTGCGGGTCCATCTTATGACTCGTTACAAGCTAACACCAGTTGTGAGGCTACCCGTGGTCACTGAGTCTCAACTGCTAATTTTTCTCTAAAACTTTCCATGACTTCATCCCACGACTCGCGGTTTCCTACCAAGGGTCATAAGATCAATCGTGACTTCACCTCCCCACGACCCTAACCATGAGTGGTACCCAAATACCATGACTCGTGGTGTAACTCGTGGTCTAGAGACTTAAACTCCAGATCTTCTTCATGACTCCCCCTATGACTTGTTACTTGGTCTCATGACTCATACCACAATTCGTTCTAGTGCAAAAGTGTAGATTTTTTTGTTTTCTCTAGTTCAACCCTTAGGTTTAACCTTAGGGACTTTTGGGGTATTACGAGTACAAATATTTGTGAAATTGTGTTCAATTAAATAGTTATTTTTAATTTTCAAGTTTAGTAGTTTACATCTCCGTACCATTCCCCATTTATATTGTTGTTTCTTAAAATAATGATATAAGATAATAACCTTGAACAATTAATCGACAAGTCTCTAAGGGATCAATAATCGGGACTTCACAATCCTATATTACTTGGCGATCACGTGCACTTGCATATGCTTGGGCGATATCAATGCATTAGCTTGACGCCAGGATATTGACGCATCTCCAGATGTTGCCATAAATATGAAATCAGTGTTCACCCTTGATGTTTATGCTCTTATGGATCTTGAATCCACTTTATCATGTCTGACGCCTTTTATTGCTCAAAGGTTTGGGTTACACCCCGAATGAATCCATGAACCATTTTTAGTATCTCTTCTAATAATTGTGTAAGTAGTTGTGAAGCAAGTATATATAAATTGCACTATCACAGTGTGTCACAGAGATACTAAGGCCGACCTTGTTGAATTGAAAAAGGTTGATTTGACGTCATCATGGGTATGGATTGTCTGTCTTCATGTAACGCCATGTTTAATTATTTCACCAAGGTAATAACATTTTAGTTTTTGAATGACATGGTGTTAGAATGGAAAGGGAATGTTATGGTGCCTAAGGGGTAGGTTTATTTCCTACCTTAAGGCAAGGACGTTGATTTACAAGGGATGTATGTACCATATAGCAAGAGTTAGGGATATCGATGTTGAGGCTCCAATCTTTTAGTTAGTGCCAGTTGTTAATGAATTTCCAGAGGTGATCCCAAATGAGCTCCTAAGAGGGAAAACAATTTCAGCATTGATGTTATTCCTGACACAAAGACTATTTTTATTACCCCGTATAGAATAGCCGCAGCAGAATTTAAGGAATTGAAGGAGCAGCTAACCTACACGATAAATTAATTATTGTAATGCCCCAGAAACTCAAAGACTAGATCCGGGATTAAAATTAGAGAAAATTGGAAAATATGCACCAAGTCATAAAACGAGTCATTCTGTGACCTATGGGGCATGACCACGAGTCGTTAAGTGACTCATGGTGTTAACGACTCGTGGTGAGGCTTGGGAGTATAATTAGAAATCTAGAGAAAATGGTGACTACGAGTCGTGATCAACACCACGAGTCGTGGTATGACTCGTGGTCTAGGATATGTATAAGGCTGGGAAATGCTAGGCAGTGTACCCAATGGGTCCTCACCAAAACTCATTTGGGACACCACGAGTCGCGGTGTCACCCGTTGGGACTCCTGAGAATATTAGGGCAGTGTAGTCCACGAGTGGTGACGACGAGTCTTGGTCACCAAGCACGACTCATTGGGTCCCTCGTGGTGACCATCTGTGGTTTCTAGGCATTGCACCTCACGAGTGTGACCACGAGTCGTGGTCACAACCCACGTCCCATTAGGTCATCGTGGGGACTGACAGTTAGTTTTTCCATGCGAGTGTTCAAGTGCCTTTCAGTAACTTTCTATCCTCTTAAACTTTAAACTACGTCATTTTGCACATATTTTATGACTTATTAGTGGGGTTAAATGGTTTTTTTTCCTCATTTCCCACTCAAACCTTCAGAAAATAGATCATAGAACTTCTCTCAGAGTTTTTCAAAACAAGAGCTAGGGCAATCTGTTCTCCTAATTCCTCAAGGAGTTCTTTGGGCTTTTTCACAAGGTATGTGTGAATTCAACAAGGGAATAGTTCTTCCCTTGTGTCCCCTAATTCCATCCTATTTCTCTTTATCAGTTGTAGCCCTCAAATTACTAAATGTCAAGAAATTGTTAGTCATAATTCGTCTAAATCATATGAAATATTATACCATGTTAATATTGGATTTTTTTCCATCAGTTTGTGATTGAAATGATGTTAAATATTGTGAAGTGAAATTTAGCTCTATTCTTGAGTTAGGAAATTTTTAATTTGCAATTGTGTTGGAATATAGAATTTTTGCTTGATTTTATCAGTGTTGGGAACTCCCATATTATTAGTAGCATTGAATTTCAATCGGAATATTATCAATTCAGTTTTAGTATGAAATTTTAAAATTCTCAGTGTCAGTCAGAAAATGTCAGCTGATCAGTTTGACTAAAAAATTTCCCAAGGTGTTAGTATTACCTCCCAATTATCGAAATTAGATTCAGAATTCAGTTTATTGGTCCACTAGGTGGTCATGAAACTATAGATATATAGCTCTAACTAGCCTTAGGACCCCAGTTTCATATTACATAGTTTTTTTGTAGACGGTTACGACGCTTATAGATAAGCAGCTCTGACCAATCTAGAACCTAGTTTTAGAATCTGGTCAGATAAGACTCTCAGGGTGCTTTCAGATATGTATAATTGACTAGTATTGGGCCCCAATTTTGAGCTATCAACCTAGTATTCTATCTAGGATCCAGTGGGAGTAAGACTTAGCACCGAGCAGGGTTCCAATGCACCCAGGTTCCCATAACTATGTTGTCAGTGTAGGTTACAATATTTATTTGCCTGATTGGCCCCAGACCTTTGTGATCACCCAGTTCATACCTTTATACCTTGGTAAGGTATATTGGGTCCTACGATAGGGTGTATACATCGGACTCCACGTCTAGCTCACATGGTTACATGTTGGTTATAGACTTTCCCACTAGTCAGTCCAGTCTAGTCTTAGTTCAAATAAGTATTTTGGACATAGAACATGCTTTGACCATTAGACAGGGTCTTCTAGACCACCTCAGTATTTCAGTTATTTAGTTTAGTAGCTTTAGTTGGTCATTGCATGTCTTTCAGTTAAGAATTTCTTTTGTTATTTATTCTATCGTGTTATGTTCCTCTCACTTACTCAGTACATTCAAAGTACTGACACATACTTTTATACCATATTGTTTTTATGATACAGCTGTAGAATCTAAATCTCAGCTTCGTTAGCCGATTGCTTATCGAGGACCTCGGCCTTACTAGTTGTGAGTCCTCATCCTTTAAGGACGGAGATTTATCGCTTCAGTTATACTTTCATTTCTTCTATAGATTTGGAGTTAGCTGGGGGCTTGTCCCAGCAACTCATCAGTTATAGTGGCTTTCAGACTTAGATTGGTATTTAAGACTTGTGGTGTTGCTCTAATATTTTCAAATACGATGAACCAGCTTTATTTCTTTCAGGTAGTTATATTTTTGCTTTAAACTTCTGTTGTATGTATGTTTATATTACTCAGAATGCCTATATATGATAGACCAGGGGTTGACTTGGGGTCACTTCTGACTTCAAATACCGTGTTTCATCCAGGATGTAAACTCGGGGCATGACAAACTTGGTATCATAGAACTAGGTTCAGAGTATCCTCAGATTTTTGAAAGTCGCATCGAGTAGAGTCCTTTTCATGGGTGTGAAGCGCACCACACTTATGATGGGGAGGCTATAAGATGTGATTAGGAAAATTTCCTTTATTTCATACTCCTTTCATGTATTGAAATTTAGTTCCAGAATCATTCTCCTAACTCGTACTCTGCTTCATTTAAGTGAATTATTCCTCCACAACTCGATAACTGAAGGAGGGCCCATAATGCGCAACAACCTGTCCTCCAGCCCCAATGGTCCCTCCAGACGACTCGATATCTACTATAGAATTCAGGGTGACCATTCATCTACTCGCCCAAACTGTGACCAGCTAGGTGAACTAGCAAGTGGTTCCAATCAACAACAATGGTTCCAAGCAATGCAGTGCAGGATTTCACCAGGATGAACCCTCTGGACTTTCATGGATCTAAGGTGGGATAGTAACACAGGGATTTATGGACGAGATTAAGAAGATCTCCCAATTTATGGGTGTCAGCCCCTCGGAGAGTGCTGACTTGGCTACCTACCAGCTAAAAGCGGTAGCCTAGGTCTGGTACGAGCAGTGGAAGGAGGGAGGCCAACGGAAGTAGGATCGGTGGAATGGGAGGAGTTCATTACAGCCTTCCTAGACAGATTTTTCTCTCGAAAGTTCAGGGAGGCAAAGGTAGCGGAGTTCATGAACCTGAGACAGGGAAGCAGGACCATAGAAGATTATACTCTGGAACTCACCAGGTTGTTCCAAATATGCTCCAGAGATGGTGGTCGATCCAAGGGCTCACATGCTGAAATTTGTAAATGGGGTGTCAAACCTTGTCCAAAAAGAGTACAGGACAGCGATGCTGATCAAAGATATCGACCACTCCAGCCTGATCACCTATGCCCAGTAGATTGAGATCGAAAACCTGAGGGATATGGAGCGAAAGAACAAGTGGGCAAGGACAGGCCAATTAGATTATGGCCACCATAGATCTGGCAGTAGCATCCACCCATAGCAGCAGCAGTAGCAACAGCAGTAGAGGGCTCCAATGCCTAGCTCAACCAGCGCCTCTACCTTTCGGTCCCACCAGGATTGGAGGGGTGTACCACCTGGCTCTCAGTCTTAGAGTTACAGTTCCGGTAACAGGTTTCCATCTTGCCCCAAGTGTGGAAAGAACCACCTAGGAGAGTGTCTTCACGATCGAGAGGGTTGTTTTCGCTGTGGACAGCTTGGGCATCGGCTTAAGGAATGCCCGTCAGCAGGACGGGGGAGGTCACAATCCATTACCTCAGTAGCTCCATCAGGCCAACTAGCTCATCACACTAACATATCAGGTATTGAGGGCGCTCAATGCCAAAACCATTTTTATGCATTATTATCTCGCCAGGATTAGGAGAACTGACCGGATTTGGTCACAAGTATGTTATGTCTTTTCCATCTAGATGTATATGCCCAACTTGATTAGGGGGACACACTATCATTTGTGATGCACTACGTAGCAGTTTAGTTTGATATCCATCCACAAGTCCTCTCAGAACCATTTTCAGTCTTCTCTCCAATTGGCAAGTGAGTTAGAGTCAGCCGAGTGTATAGAAATTGTCCAGTCTCAGTCTTCAATAAAGTCAATCCAGTTGACCTTGTAGAGTTAGACATGGTCGAATTTGACCTCATCCTTGGCATGGATCGGTTACACTCCGATTATTCCTTAGTCAACTATAGAACTAGGGTCATCAGGTTTCAATTCCCTAATGAGCCGGCTCTAGAATGGTCGGGTAGTAGTTTAGCGCCAAAGGATAGGCTTATTTCCTACCATAAGGCCAGGAAGCTTATTTCTAAGGAATGTATTTACCACCTTGTTTGGGTCAAGGATTCCGACTTTGAGACCCCAACTATCCAGTCAGTCCCTGTTGTCAGCGATTTTCCAGATATGTTCCCCGAAGATCTTCCCAGAGTTCCTCCTGAATGGGAAATTGACTTTGGGATAGACCTTACTCTAGATACTCAACCCATCTCCATCCCTCCTTATTGAATGGCTCCAATTGAACTCAAGGAGTTGAAGGAGTAGCTAAAAGACCTTCTTGATAAGGGTTTTGTCAGACCCAATATAGCTCTCTAGGGTGCTCCAGTGCTTTTCGTGCGTAAGAAAGATGGTACCCTCAGAATGTGCATTGATTACCATCAGTTGAACAAGGTCACAGTCAAGAACATGTATCCCCTACCCAGAATTGATGACCTATTCGACAAACTATAGGGAGCCAACTGTTTCTCCAAAATAGATCTCAGGTCAGGGTATCGCCAACTAAGAGTCAGAGAGTGTGACATACCAAAAATAGCTTTCAAGACTCGGTATGGTCACTTCGAATTTGTGGTTATGTCCTTCGGACTAACAAATACCCCTGCAACCTTTATGGTCCTGATGAATAGAGTCTTCAAGTAGTATTTGGATATGTTTGTCATTGTATTTATCGATGACGTTCTGGTATACTCCAGAAATGAGGAAGAGCATGCTAATCACCTAAGGATAGTTCTTCAGACACTCAGAGACCGCCAGTTGTTCGCCAAGTTCAGCAAGTGCGAATTCTAGTTGAAGCCCGTGACTTTCCCAAGTCATGTGGTCTCGGGTGAGGGTATTCACGTTGACCCTCAAAAGATAGCAGCAGCGAAAGACTGGCCCAGACCGACCTCCACAACTGATATAAGAAGTTTCTTGGGTTTGGCCAGTTATTACTGACGCTTTGTAGAAGGTTTGTCTTCTATAGAATCTCTAATAACTAGGCTGACTCAGAAGAAGGTGAAATTCCAATTGTTAGATACGTGTGAGAATAGTTTCCAGGAGTTAAAAACTTTACTCACTACTGCTCTAGTGTTGACTCTAACGGAAGGATCGGATGGATTTGTAGTATATTGTGATGCTTCCAGAGTTGGACCCGGTTACGTTCTGATGCAGCAGGCAAAGTGATAGCCTACGCCTCCAGAAAACTCAAGGTTCATGAGAAGAATTATCCAACTCATGACTTGGAGTTGGAAACGGTAGTGTTTGTGTTGAAAATATAGAGACATTACCTGTACGGGGTTCATGTTCACCGATCACAAGAGCCTTCAATATATATTCAGACAGAAGGACTTGAATCTTCGTTAGAGAAGGTGGTTAGAGCTCCTAAAGGATTATGACATGAGCGTGCTATTTCACCTAGGCAAAGCCAATGTGGTGGCTGAGGCCCTAAGCAGACTGTCTATGGGTAGTGTGGCTCATATTGAGAAAGGCAAAAAAAATTCGTGAAGGACATTCACAGAATAGCTCGGTTAGGAGTGCAGTTGGTTGCCTCGTCTAAGGGTGGAGTGGTGATGCAAAGAGGATCAGATTCCTCTTTGGTTGTTGAAGTTAAGTCCAAACAGTATGAAGATCCCATTTTACTTAAACTTAAGGAAGTGGTTCTCCGGAAAGAGGCTAAAGCTTTCTCCAAAGGGGGAGATGGTGTACTTCGTTACCATCACAGGTTGTGCATACCGAACATTGGTGATTTGAGACAACAAATATTG
The DNA here is from genome assembly GCA_035772735.1 of Datura wrightii. NCBI lineage: Eukaryota > Viridiplantae > Streptophyta > Magnoliopsida > Solanales > Solanaceae > Datura > Datura wrightii. Next base: position 69,106,023 of record JASDFA010000010.1, on the reverse strand, counting down.
GCTGAAGCTTATAGTTTGAGGTACTCCATCCATCCTGGTGCCACTAAGATATACCACGATTTGTGGGATATTTACTGGTGGAACAACATGAAAAGAGACATTGCCAAATTTGTAACTAAGTGCCCGAATTGCCAGAGGTAGAGCATCAAAGATCGGGAGGTATGACCCAGGATATCAGCATACCCATGTGGAAGTGAGAAGAATTAAATATGGACTTTATTAGGGTCTACCTCGAACTCATCGGCAACATGATTCCATATGGGTAGTAGTAGCCCGGATGACTAAGTCAGCACATTTCCTCTCAGTTAAAACTACAGATTCAACTTATGACTATGCTAGACTTTATATTCAGGAGTTGGTCAGGCTTCATGAAGTGCCATTATCCATCATCTTAGACAGAGGTACCCAGTTCACCTCACATTTCTGGAAGTCTTTTCAGAAGGGACTTGGCACCCAGGTCAAGCTCAGCATAGCTTTTCACCCGCAGACGGATGGGCAAGCTGAGCGGATTATTCAAACCCTAGAAGATATGTTGAGAGCATGCGCGATCGATTATCAAGGGCAATTGGGATGACCACTTTCCTTTTATCGAGTTTGCGTACAACAATAGTCATCACTCCAGCATCCAGATGGCCCTGTTTGAGGCATTGTATGGTAGAAAGTGCAGGTCTCCTATTGGATGGTTTGAGGTTGGTAAAGCTACTATAATTAAGCCAGAATCAATTCATGAAGCTATGCAGAAGGTACAGCTCATCAGAGAAAGATTGAAAATAGCTCAGAGAAATCAGAAATCTTATGCTGATGTGAGGAGAAAATAATTGGAGTTCGCTATGGATGACTGGGTTTATCTGAAAATTTCACCCATAAAAGGGGTGATGAGGTTTGGGAAGAAGGGAAAGCTCAGTCCAAGATATGTGGAACCCTACAGAATTCTAAGGCGAATTGGCAAAGTAGCCTATGACCTGGAATTACCCTCAGAGTTGGCTTCTGTGCACCCAGTATTCCATGTGTCACTACTGAAGAAGTGTATTGATGATCGAACATCACTTGTGCCACTGGACAATGTGGGAGTGAAAGATAGTATCTCATACGAGGAGGTCCCAGTCCAAATCCTTGACCATCAGGTTCGTAAGCTGAGGAACAAGGAGGTATCTTCAGTCAAGTTCTTATGGAGAAATAAGCATGTTGAGGGAGCTACATGGGAGGCTGAAGCAGATATGATGGCTAGATACCCCCATTTGTTCCCATCCGACTCAGTTTCAATTCAAGGTATCAACTCCCTTCCCAAAACTGCTTTTAGTTCATATGTTTCAATTTCATTCATGTAAATGAACATGTGTCTAATTAGAGAATTCAGTTTAGACTTGTGATTCAGTTTACAGGTAGTCATTCCTCTAGTTACAGCTTTCATGATCAGTATTTGGATATAAAGATTTCCAATCTATGTTTTCCTGTGTGTTTTCCAACATTCGAGGACGAACGTTCCCAAAGGGGAGATATTGTAATACCCCAAAAATTAAAAGACTAGACCTAGTAAAATCATAGAAAACTAGAAAATCTGCACCAGGTCACAAAACGAGTCATTCTGTGACTCGTGCGGAGTGACCACGAGTCATTAAGTAACTCATGGTGAGGCCTAGGAGTTTAATTTGAAATCTGGAGAAAGTGGTGACCACGGGGGTGACCATGAGTCGTGGTCAACACCACGAGTCGTGGTATGACCCATGGTCTAGGATATATATAAGGATGGGAAATGCTAGGCAGTTTACCCAACGGTGTCCTCACCATGACTCATTTGGGATACCACGAGTCATGGTGTCACCCGTGGGGACTCATGGGAATATTGGGGTAGTGTAGTCGATGAGACTCATGGTCACCAACCACGACTCGTTGGGTCCCTCATGGTGACCATCTGTGGTTTCCAGGCAGTGCACCTTGATCTTGGGCAGATTTATATGCCCAAGTGATACTCAAACGTATCATTTTCGTCTTGTTTATTGTGCAATGTGTATACATTTTCATGTAATTGGTAATAAAATGTGAATTTATACTAACCAACATGATTAGCATTGTTTTGTAGGTAAAACATGATTTTGAGGAGCTAAAATGCATGTTGGAACAATATTGGAGTTGGACTTGGATGCGAGCACGAAAAAGACATTGGACTGCACAATGTAAAGGAGCTCCGCGATGGAGCCGTGCCACGCTACCATCGCGGAGGCACACTGCCTGGAGGGTGATTTAATTGTCAATTTCCAGTGGAGCCTCACGACATCTCCGTGGCAGGGAGGAAAGCCACCGCGTTGCATGCCGTGCCACGTTGAGGCTTTATTCCCGGACCCCAGATTTCCAGTGAAGGTCCGCGTCCACGCCGTGTCACGGAGGCAGTGCTCCGCGTTGGCCTCCGTGACACGTTGCTTGTTATTCGGGGAAAAATTCCCACTAGTATAAATAGAACACTTAGGCTTATTTTTAATTAATTCAGACTTGGTGGAGCAAGGACGTGGGTTACAGGCAGTTGAGGGACGAAAAAGCTAAGGGTTTTTCTCTCTTTCTTTCTTCTTTCAATCAATTGTTTGTATGATTAACACTTGTTTTAGGATGATTAATCCACAAATGAGTGGCTAATTCTCTTCCTTGCTGAGGTTATGAACAATGGTGATGAATTTTGATTATTGAATTGTATGGTTTTTCATCTTCTTCTTCTATGTTGTTCTATTAATTCTTGTTTCTTCTGCATTAGTGTGTGGCCGACATTAATGTACATCTAAAAAGTCCGATTTCACTCGATAGAGCACGAAATTGGAAAGTTGTGAATTAATAGGGTATTGTTCTTAACTTGATTTGGGAAAATTGGGTTTTGATGTGCTTTCCTGATAGAAATATACTTGAAAGCCGTATTAGTCAATTTAGGAACCGGAATTGTATTGTGAGGTCACAAATTGCATTTGATCACAGAAATGTAGACGGATGGTTTATGATTCTTAAGTGAGATTAAATACGAGAGTTTTAATCTCTAGGCTAATGTTCTTGGCTAGCAACTAGAAGAGAAGAATAACAGAATTATGATTATAATCAAGTTCATTACTTATTCTTAACCCTGGCATGCTCATATCCATAGTTTCAATTCAAAGTAGATATTTGTTAATAGTTTTAGTATATAATTTATAAACAAAAAATTATTTAACTTTTGGTTACGTTGTTGTCAGCATATATAGAAGTAAGATAAAATATAGTATACTTGAGCAATTTTTACTTATCCAGAGTCTCCTTGGTTCGATACTTGGCTTACTTAGCCACTTTATTACTTGTTTGACCACGTGCACTTGCGTGTCGGTTTTTAACCCAGATACCTATAACACACAGCCGAACAAGTTTTTGGCGCCGTTGTCGGGGAGACTAGGCAATTGGTGAAATTGTGTTAAGTATAAATTTACTGTATTTTTGTTTTATTTTCTTAAGTGTTGACAACTTGGTCTTAGCCTGTATTTGGCAGACTTGATTTCTGTGAACACTGGCAAAGGACAAAGAGCTGGTGGAATCTTACATAGAGCCTGAACGTGAATTTCATAGTAAACGCAGAGAAGCTCTACAAAAGAAGCTGCAGTTGATCAGACAGACTATTATGGAGCAACAAAATCCACCGGTTGTGAGGGCAGTGTTAGTGCCCGACGAAGCAGCAGCAAGGCCGGTTCGCGAGGTGGCAATCCCACATGCCAACAATGTTCATTCAAGTATCCGCAAACCAGAGCCTGGAGGGAGATTTGAACTAAAGCAGAACATGGTGCAACTATTGCACACAAGCGGGCAATTTACCGGTCTCCCTCATGAAGACCCACAACAACATCTCCAAAACTTTTTGGAGATAAGTGACACTTATATACCCGCTGGAGTGTCACCTAATTATGTTCGGCTCACACTATTTCCATTTTCCTTACTTGGGGAAGCCAAGAGGTGGTTAAAAGCTGAACCACCAAATTCTATATCAACGTGGGATGATCTTGCACGAAAGTTCTTGATAAGATTTTTTCCCTCTGGTAAAACAGCCAGACTTAGAAGTCAAATTCTAAGTTTCAAATAGAGGGAGGGAGAAAATTTATATCAAGCCTGGGAAAGATTTAAATCCATGTTGTAGGACTGTCCTCATCATCATCAGTCCAATGAGGTGTTGGTACACACATTTATTGAGGGTTTGGAACCCCATACTAAAATTTTGTCAGACTCAGCAGCTGGAGGGCAAGTGCTGGAAAAGACTTATGAAGAGCTGTACACTTTGCTCAACCGGATTTCACAGGGCAATCCAGAATGGAATGCTGACTCATATCGAGGTGGAGCAAGGAAAGCAGAAGGAGTGCTTGAAGTGGATTGATTTACAGCTATCGCTGCATAGATAGCTGCCTTGCAGAATCAGTTGAACAACCACTTCAGCAATATGAACTTGAACCAGCCTTCAGCTTCAGTCAATGCGGTCCAGCAAATGTGGTGTGAAGTGTGTGGAAGCAGTGAGCACTCAGCTGAGTGCTGTGGAGCAAACCCAGATTCGGTTAACTTTGTGGGCAATGCACAAAGAAATCAGCAGCAGTTTGGTAGCGGCTACAACTCAAATTGGAGGAACCATCCAAATTTTTCGTGGGGTAGCAACAACCAACAAGGCCAAAGTTCGGGTCAGGGTATGCAGAGAAATCAAGGAGGGCAACAGAACTACCAATCTATATTCAGAAATCACAATGCCCCTCCTCCACCACCATCACCTACCATTGAGGAAATGTTCAAGACCATGATCGCTAATCAGGCGCAATTGCAGGCTGACTATGTTAAATTGGCAGCCGAAGTGAAAAACAATCAATTAGCGACCAAGGCTCTTGAATATCAATTTGGGCAATTTGCTAGTGCCCAAAACACAAGGCCCAGAGGAGGACTACCTAGCGACACAGATCCAAATCCGAAGCAGGTAAACGCAGTGACCACAAGGAGTGGTTTGCAGCTGAAGGAGGTGGAACCAAAAAGACCACCTCAAAAGTCAGGAGCAGCAGATGTTGAGGAAGAACAAAGTTCGGATAGGGGGAAGACCAAAGAAGCAGAATCAGGAAGACCTCCACCCCCGTTCCCTCAACGACTCAAGAAACACAAGGAGGAGGCGTGTTTCAAGAAATTTATGGAGGTGCTTAAACAGGTACATGTTAATTTACCTCTTGTTGATGTCTTGCAGGGAGTGCCAGAATATGCCAAATATATTAAAGACATCGTGGCCAACAAAAGTCGTCTGACTGAGTATGCCACGGTGGCCTTGACAGAGGAATGCACTTCCCGGATCCAAAATAGACTGCCTACGAAGCTAAAAGACCCTGGAAGTTTTACTATCCAGCTTACTATTGGGTAGAGTATCCGAGCTCGTGGATTGTATGACTTGGGGGCGAGCATAAATCTGATGCCATCTTCGGTATTCAGAAAGTTAGGTCTAAGGAGTCCTAGACCTACAACCGTAATCTTGCAGTTAGCAGACAGATCCTTAGCTAGGCCGGATGGCATTGTTGAGGATGTGCTTGTGCAAGTGGGATCCCTCATTTTTCCGGTTGATTTTATTGTTCTGGATTTTGAACCAGACGCTGAAGTCCCATTTATTTTGGGACGACCCTTCTTAGCAACCAGGAAAGCATTAATCAACGTGGCTGCGGGTCAACTTACAATGCGAGCACATGACAAGGTAGAGGTGTTCGATGTGTACAAAGCACCCAAGCTCCCGATGGTAAATGAAGAACTCTCAGTGATCAATGTAATTGATCATGGGAATGCTAAACAAATGAATGATTCCCGAGAGTTGACGGGAAGACCACCAGATAAGGGTGAGAACTACTGGGGGGAGGACAAGGATCGTGAAAAATTGTCCATCACCCTAGTGGATAAGTGAGCGTAAAGGACGTCGAGCCGCGACGGTAAACCAGGCGCTACACGGGAGGCAACCCGTGAAAAATATTTTTTTTTTCTTTTGTTTTGTAAAGTGTAAATAGATTTTATTTTATTTTTCTTTTTCTTGATTTAGTACAAATTTTTCGTTTTAGTTAGTATTTTTCATTTTAGTTAGGGAAATCTATTAATCTAACCAATTTTGTTTAGCGAGGTGATTTTCAGGTCAAACGGAGAAAAATATGCATGGAATCGGGAAGGAAAAGGCAAGGTATGAAAAAATGAATAAAATGAAGAGACAGTGAGCTGGGGCGATGGCTCCGTGTCACGGAGGAGGACCTCCGTGTTACCCTCCGCGACACGTTGAAGGTTAATCTGGAATTTCTAAAAATTCCAGTAAGCCATCGCGATAGCTCCGTGTCACGGAGGCAGTGCTCCGCGTTACCCTCCGTGACACGTTGCCCTATATTTTGTGACGGGTCACACCGGGTTGCCGAGTGACCCGCGTATTTTTCTTCATTTTAAACCAAGAAAAACCCCTTTTCCCCTCATTTTCTTACTTCTCCGCAACCAAACATCCGAATTTCCCTCCCCCAACCAACGTGCCACGGTATTAAGCAACCAAGTTGTCGAGTTTCTTTGATTATTCAACTTAAAGGTATTTTTTCCTCGTCTCTCTCAAGTTTTTGTCGATTTTAGTCGAATTTGAGCATGGGAGGTGAGATATATTACCCTAAGTAGCAATTTAGCATGAAATTGAGTTATTCTTTGATTGATAAATGTTCGAAATGTTGTAATACGCGTTTGAACTTGTCGATTGCATGAATGATTCGAATTTGATTGTGAATTCAATTCTAGGGCTTGGGTTATTGAAATTGAAATGGGTAACTTTGTAAATGTGTGAATTATATGCCGGGGTGTGTGTTGTAAATTGAGATAAGTCGTTGTAAATATTGTTTAAATGTAATAGACGACGAATTCTCGGGATTTTGGGAAAATGTGAAAATTGTTCGAATTGGTTGATTACATAGGTTCATGTGTATATAGAATTTTGTTGTTGTTTTTGTGTGTTGTTTTCGTTGCTAAGTGCGATGGTTGAATTGCTAGCGATGGTAGGATTGGGATTAGCTGTATGAAGTCTGAGTAGTACGCTAAAGTTATACTGTCGAAATTTTCTTTGCGAACGCACTAAGCATAAATTTTATAGTTGTTTGTTTTTGGTGTAAATAAAGTAATTCTTGTCGTAGTATCGTAACCGTAGCTAAGGACTAAGGGTGGGGTAAACTTAGCTTAACCCGACCTTAGCCGAAGCTAACATGCATTTAGCTTGACATGGTGCTTGTTTATTTGTATTGACAGGTACAATGGCAAGTAGGCAGGATAAGGGTAAAGGTGCATCTACTTCAGGCACCGGGAGAAAACGACTTAGACTGGGCACTGCAGTCCCAGCTGCACCAGCAGTTCCACGCGGCTAACGCCGCCAATACGGAACGAGATGGGTAACCGATGAAGGGAAGAAGTGGTACGCTAAACACAAGGTAAACAAATACTTCCCTGTGGAGCATATTGCGAGGGAACCACTAGCACAGGAGTTCCCCCGTATAGTGCAGAGGATCGAGGCAGCTGGGCTCAGCTTCATATTTCAGGAGCCCAAAGAGTGCAACTTACATCTAGTCTAGGAGTTCTATGCAAATTGGAACCCGGCAATCAGAAGCCACACAATAAAGATCAGAGGGCAGATTGTCACCTTGGAACCCCAGAAATTAAATACCATCATTGGAGTGCGGGACACAGATGCCCACGTTCTCCGCCAGCTGAATATCACCCCACCATATGCCGATATCAGATGCACATTGTGTGGGGCTCGATCCACAGCCAGATGGAGCAGACATAAGGAGAGGGGTTACCACAAGACTCTGCCGTATTCTCAAATGAACAGGGAGGCAAGAATTTGGCTGAAAATAGTTTGTTCGTGCTTAATCCCGGGGGGGCACATGACTGATGTGACCCGGGATCGTGTCTGCGTGGTGTATGCCCTGATGAAAGGGCTAGAGATTAATGTTGGGGCGGTCATCATATCCGCCATGAAGAGAGCCCGATTACACCAGGGCCACAGGTATGGGTTCGGAGGACTTATCACCACCTTCCTTCGGGGCCTCGACGTCGAGGAAGAGGCTTTGGACTACATCCCGCAGTTGGAGCGGAGGGCCCTTGATGTGACCAAAACTAAGGCCCCCGAAACCACACACGGGCCAGTGCTGACACTAGGCGAGCGACATGCTCGCGACGATCAGTACATGGCACGGATGTTTGGTATGCAAATGCTTCAGCTTCGGATTGGTGGGAGACCAGTCACGGAGGATGAATTATGGCAGCTGGAGCTAGATTACCCATTTGGCGAAAATGCCAGAGCTTTGTGCCGAGTGGGGCCAGCCTTCATTGAGCCCACTGACGATGATGTCCCCACGGACGAGGAGACACGTCGGGAGGACTCCGATGTGGAGTCCGATGATGACGACGGAGGTGACTCAGACATGGGCGATGAGGCAGCAGCACCGGATGAAAAAGTCGAATATTTCGACTGATCAGGGAGTGCCACCACCCAATTTTGTGATTTTAATTTTTGTGAACACTGGGGACAGTGTTCGATTTAAGTGTGGGGTGGGGAGTAGTTAGGTGCTGGGGCTAGGCTGGTTTGCTGTATGTTTTTCCTCTGTTTTGTATTTATGTTTATGTTTCCCTGTGTGCAAACTGGTTTGTATCTGTATATATTTGTGGTAATTGATGATGTGTGTTGTGTGAAATGTTGTGGTTTGCCAGTTAAGTCTATAGAAAAAAAAAAGTTTGTAAATATTTTCTTATGTTTTTTTTCTCTATCGAAATGATCGATATGTTTAAAATTTTGCGAAAATATTTTGTTCATATTAAAAATATTTTGTAAATATTTTTCCATCGAAATGATCGATGTGTTGCAAAATTTTTCAATTTTTATCTTTGGGTTTCTCGGAGTTTGTTTTCGGTTCTTTTACCGAGAATAGTCCCATTGAACCGACATCATAGTTAGTGACCGTTCCCTATGATGGATGGATGACAACCGTCTTAAGGGAAATGTAGTCGGTAGGAGTAGTAATTTTAATTTATTTTCAGTTTTTTTCTTTGGTCGATTGCATCACGGAACCTATAGTTACTATATGGTTGTGAAATTTTGGTTGCGTGTTGTAACTGATATTCAAAATGTAAAAGTGATTCATATGAAAGCATGCAATTTTGTAAATATGTTGAGTTACCTTGGCTGTAGAATTCGATTCGGTGTGATTGAGGCTTAATTTTGAATTCATGTAATTGGCAAATTAAAGAGTCTGTGAATGCATCTTGAATCGAGCATGTGCATGAAGTGTGAAGTGAGGTGTTGTTATTCCATGCTATTGTGAAGTGTCTAGAACTTGCCTGGTGTGTGTACAAAATGAAATGAAGGAGATGTAGTGTTGGAAAGGATGTAGGCATTTCTTTGTTTTAACCGAGAGTTTCTATTTTTTCTTGTCATACACTACCTTTTTATGTGATTGTATACCCTAGTCAGCCCGTTGATCCTTTAGCCGATTATTTCTTTCTTTTGTCCAAAAATTGTATAAACTGAGCTTAATTCTTTCTTTTCATTAGCCGTAAAGTCTATACAAAACTCTTAAGCGCTTAAGAAGAACAAAAAATTTTCCCAAAGTGTCAAAGAGTGAGAAGAGTGGAAAGAAAAAGAAAAGCAGAGTGAGGAAAGAAAAGAAAAAGGTGGAAGGTGCACTTGCTATAATTAAATGATAATGAAGATGCATGAAAAACCTTTGTGTCGTGTCAAGTGGTTGATGAAATGGGCCATACGAAAGTAAACCAGCATGAAATGGATGATGGAAAAAAGAAAAGAGAGAAACAATGTCATGAGTTGAGGGGAATGTGTTGAAAAGGCGCTTAATGATTCTAGTGGCTATTATTGGCTAATCCAATATGTACTAGTTCCATAGATTCCATTACAACCCATTAAAGTCCTACGTGATCTTACATTGCATTTCCTTATATTAGTGGAGTAATACACTAAGGGCAAGCCTATGGGTCATGACATGAGGCATGTGAATTCTTTTGGGAGAGAGAGTGAAATTAATTTTTACATGCCCCTACCTGAATGTTTGTGTGTCACATGAACAAAAAGGGGAAGATTCTCTTGAGTTGTGAGGGCACATGCTTGATGAAAGATTGATTTTCGTGTCGGATATCTTGATTAGCTGATTTTGCCGATATCGAGGGTCGATTCTTAAAGTCTAGGAAGTCTTGATGTATTAAAGGTCATTGCATTGTTAAGACCATGCATGTTTTCTTGATGATTTACAATATTGAATGATCGGTATGACCGTAGCGTAATTTGTCACACCATAGTGGCAAAGGTTGGGATGTAATTTGCATGAGTTGTGTATGTGTTGTTCGAGGACGAACAAGGATTTAAGTGTGGGGTAAGTGATCTTGGGCAGATTTATATGCCCAAGTGATACTCAAACGTATCATTTTCATCTTGTTTATTGTGCAATGTGTATACATTTTCATGTAATTGGTAATAAAATGTGAATTTATACTAACCAACATGATTAGCATTGTTTTGTAGGTAAAACATGATTTTGAGGAGCTAAAATGCATGTTGGAACAATATCAGAGTTGGACTTGAATGCGAGCACAAAAATGACATTGGACTGCACAATGTAAAGGAGCTCCGCGATGGAGCCGTGCCACGCTACCATCGCGGAGGCACACTGCCTGGAGGGTGATTTATTGTCAATTTCCAGTGGAGCCTCGCGACAGCTCCGTGGCACGGAGGCAAGCCACCGCGTTGCATGCCGTGCCACGTTGAGGCTTTATTCCCGGACCCCATATTTCCAGTGAAGGTCCGCGTCCACGCCGTGTCACGGAGGCAGTGCTCCGCGTTGGCCTCCGTGACACGTTGCTTGTTATTCTGGGAAAAATTTCCACTAGTATAAATAGAACACTTAGGCTTATTTTTAATTAATTCAGACTTGGTGGAGCAAGAACGTGGGTTACAGGCAGTTGAGGAACGAAAAAGCTAAAGGTTTTTTTCTCTTTCTTTCTTCTTTTAATCAATTGTTTGTATGATTAACACTTGTTTTAGGATGATTAATCCACAAATGAGTGGCTAATTCTCTTCCTTGCTGAGGTTATGAACAATGGTGATGAATTTTGATTATTGAATTGTATGGTTTTTCATCTTCTTCTTCTATGTTGTTCTATTAATTCTTGTTTCTTCTGCATTAGTGTGTGGCCGACATTAATGTACATCTAAAAAGTCCGATTTCACTCAAGAGAGCATGAAATTGGAAAGTTGTGAATTAATAGGGTATTGTTCTTAACTTGATTTGGGAAAATTGGGTTTTGATGTGCTTTCCTGATAGAAATATACTTGAAAGCCGTATTAGTCAATTTAGGAACCGGAATTGTATTGCGAGGTCATAAATTGCATTTGATCACAGAAATGTAGACGGATGGTTTATGATTCTTAAGTGAGATTAAATACGAGAGTTTTAATCTCTAGGCTAATGTTCTTGGCTAGCAAGTAGAAGAGAAGAATAACCGAATTATGATTATAATCAAGTTCATTACTTATTCTTAACCTTGGCATGCTCATATCCATAGTTTCAATTCAAAGTAGATATTTGTTAATAGTTTTAGTATATAATTTATAAACAAAAAATTATTTAACTTTTGGTTACGTTGTTGTCAGCATATATAGAAGTAAGATAGAATATAGTATACTTGAGCAATTTTTACTTATCCAGAGTCTCCTTGGTTCGATACTTGGCTTACTTAGCCACTTTATTACTTGTTTGACCATGTGCACTTGCGTGTCGGTTTTTAACCCAGATACCTATAACACACAGCCGAACACACCTCACGAGTGTAGCCATGAGACATGGTCACCAACCACGACCCATTAGGTCACCCGTGGGGACTGACAGTCAGATTTTCCCAACGAGTTTTCAAGGGACTTTCAGTAACTTCCTACCACATAAGCTTTAAACTACATCATTTTACATATATTTTCAAACTAATTAGTGGGGTTAAATGGTTTCTTTCCCCATTCCCCACTCAGACCTTTTAGAAAACAAATCGTAGAACTTCTGTTAGAGTTTTTCAAAGCAAGAGCTAGGGTAATATGTTCTCCTGAATTCCTCAAGGAATTCTTTGGGCTTTTTCACTAGGTACATGGGAATTCAACAAGGGAATAGTTCTTCCCTTGTGTCCCCAAATTCCTTCTTATTTCTCTCTATTAGTTGTAGCCCTGAAATTACTAAATGTCAAGAAATTATTAGTCATAATTTGTCTAAATCATGTGAAATATTATACCATGTTAATATTGGGATTTGTTCCATCAATTGGTGATTGAAATGATGATAAATCTATTGAAGTGAAATTTAGCCCTATTCTTGAGTTAGAAAATCTTGAATTTGCAATTGTGTTGGAATATTGAACCTTAGATTGATTTTATCAGTGTTGGGAACTCCTGTATTATTAGTAGCATTGAATTTCAATCGGAATATTGTCAATTTAGTTTTAGTAAGAAATGTTAAAATTCTCATTGTCCGTCAGAAAATGTTAGTTGATCAGTTTGACTAAAAAAATTCTCGAGGTGTCAGTATTACCTCCAAGTTATCAGAAATAGATTTAGAATTTAGTTTATTGGTCTACTAGGCGGTCATGAAGCTATATATATATAGCTCTAACTAGCCTTAGGACCCCAGTTTTAGATTACAGTTTGTTCTTAGACAGTTATGGCGCTTCCAGATAAGCAGCTCTGACAAGTCTAGAACCTAGTTTCAGAATCTAGTCCGATAAGACTCTTAGGGTGCTTTCAGATATGTATACCTTACTAGTATTGGGCCCTAGTTTCAAGTTATTAGCCTAGTATTCAGTGTAGGACTATCCAGTGGGAGTAGGATTTAGTACCGAGTAGGGTTCCAATGCACCCAGGTTCCCAGAACTACGTTGTTAGTGTAGGTTACAATATGTATTGGCCTGATTGGCCCCATACTTTTGTGATCACCCAGTTCATACCTTTATACCTTGGCAAGGTATATTGGGTCCTACAATGGGGTGTATACATCGGACTCCACGTCTAGCTCACGTCGTTACATGTCGGTTATAGACTCTCCCACTAGTCAGTTTAGTCTAGTCTTAGTACAGATCAGTATTCCAGACTTAGAACATGCTTTGACCATTAGATAGGGTATTCTAGACCACCTCAGTATTTAAGTTATTCGGTTCAGTAGCTTTAGTTGGTCATTGCATGTCTTTCAGTTCAGCATTTCTTTTGCTATTTATTTCATTGTGTATGTTCCTCTCACTTACTCAGTACATTCAAAGTACTGACTCATATTTTTATGTTGTATTGTTTGATGATACAGCTGCAGAATCACAATCTCAGCTTCGTTAGCCGATCGCTCATCGAGGACCTCAGCCTTACTATTTGTGAGTCCTCATCCTTTGAGGACGGAGATTTATTACTTCAGTTATACTTTCTTTTCATCTATTTAGATTTTGATTTAGCTGGCAGCTTGTCCCAAAAACTCATCAGTCATAGTGGCTTTCAGAATCAGAATGGTATTCAGACTTGTGGTGTTGCTCTAATATTTTCATATACGATGAACCAACTTTATTTCTTTCAAGTAGTTATATTTTCTCTATAAAATTCCGTTGTATGTATTTTTATATTACTCAGAATGCTCGTATGTGATAGAGCATGGGTTGACTTGGGGTCACTTCTGACTTCAAGTACCGTGTTTCGTCCAGGGTGTAAACTTAGGGCATGAAAATTATTCAGCCATGTATTTCACTAAGGGTGCACTAATCTGATTTGTTCAAAAGAAGGAAGGATCCTTACGAATGTGTATCGATTACTGCCAACTGAATAAGGTCATCATAAAAAATAAGTACCCACTTCCAAGGATTGGTGGTTTTCTTGACCAACTCGTAAGGCCCTAAATATTTCTCCAAGATAGACTTCTGATCAAGATATCACCAGTTAAAGATTAGAGAAGAAGACATCTTGAAGATGGCTTTCAAAACTCAATACGGACAGTACAAGTTTCTTTCTATGTCCTTTGGGTTAACAATGCACTAGAAGCCTTCATGGATCTCATGAACAGACTATTCAAGCCTTAAATCTACCTTTTCATGTCATTTATGACATATTGGTGTATTCGAGAGATGAGGGTAAACAAATAGATCTCCTCAGGATAGTATTGCAAACACTCAGAGATCACTAGTTGTATGTTAAGTACTTCAAGTGTGAATTTTAGCTGAACACAATGGCTTTATTTTGCCACGTGGTGTCAAGTGAGGGAATCAAGGTAGATCCTTAGAAGATTGAGGTAGTGAAAGACTGGTTGAGACCCTCGACTCCCACAAAGATTAGTAGTTTTTTGGGTTTTGTAGGTTACTACAGGAGGTTTATGGAGGGATTTCTCCTTTATATATGCTTCATTGACCATATTGACTCTCAAGAAGACCAAGTTCTAGTGGTCGCAGACCTGTGAGATGATCTTTTAGGAATTGAAGACAAGGTTCCCTACCGCTCCAGTGTTGACCTTGCCAGAAAGAACCAATGGATTCATAGTTTATTTTGATGCTTTAGGGATAGGCCTGGGGTGTGTTTTAATGTAGAATAGAAAGATAATAGCATATTCTTTTAGGTAGCTGAAACTTCACAGGAGGAACTACTCGACACATAACCTATAAATGGTAATGATGATCTTTGCGCTAAAGATGTGGCGCCATTACTTGTATGGAGTATATGTTCAAGCAGAGGGGGTTGAATCTCAGGTAGCAAGGGTGGCTTGATTTTGTCAAGGTCTATGATGTGGATATTTTGTTTCATCCAAGGAAGGCTAATATAATGGCTGACACTCTTAACTGATGCTCCATGGGGAGTTCAACTCATATTGAAGGGAGTAAGAAAGACTTGCCTAGATAGTTCACATGTTGGCAAGCCAAGGGCCGCTTATTAAACTTTGAGGATTGCAATGCATTGGTGCTAAATAGAGAAGAATCGACTATTTGTGAAAGTGAAGGGGAAGCAGTATATGATCCCATCTTGATCCAATTGAAGGAGGAAATTCACAAGAAACGAACCATGTATTTCGAGCAAGGGGAGATGGTACTTTAAGGTACCAGAGAAGGTTGTGTGCCTCGAATGTGTATGGGCTTCGAGAGAGAATTATGGTGGAGGTGCACAACTCGAGGTACTCTATCCATCCGGGTTCTACCAAAATATATCTGACTTGTAAGAGATTTATTAGTTGGTTGACATGAGGAAGAATGTAGCAGACTGTGTGGCTAAGTGTCTGAATTATCAACAAGTAAAAATAGAGAATCAAAGGCCCGAAGACCTAGCCTAGAGTACAGAACTACAAGTGTGGAAGTGGGAGATGATTAATGTGTACTTCGTGACAGGTATACCTTTCTTATTTTGGAAGCAGGATTCAATATGGGTGATTATGGACCGAATCACCAAGTTGACACATTTCTACCTATCAAGATGATAGACACAGTAGAAGATTATGTTAACTTATACATCTTGGATATTTTCAACTATATGGGACCTCAGTGTCCATTATCTTAGATAGATTGATCAGTTCATAACCCATTTTCGAAAGTCCTTTCAGAAAGGGTTGGGTGCTTGTGTTAATTTGAGCATGACTTTCCACCTGTAGGTAGATGGTCAGGACGAGCACATAATTCAGACACTCAAGGATATGTTGAGAGTTTGTATTTTGGATTTCAATGGCATTTAGGATGACCACTTGCCTCTTACTGAGTTTGCATATAATAATAGCTACTATACCGGTATCAAAATAGCTCCTTACTGGGCTTTATATGGGAGAAGGTGTAGGTTACCTATTGCTTGGTTTGATGTTGGGGAAGCAGAATTACTTGAACCAAACTTTGTTCACCAAGTCGTGGAGAAAGTTAAGTTTGTTCAGGAGAAATTGAGGACTGCTCAAAGTCACCAAAAATCCTATTCATACATGAGGCAGAGAGAATTGGAGTTTTCTTTTAATGATTGGGTATTCCATAAGGTTTCACCTATAAAGGGCGTCATACAATTCGGAAGAAAAGGGAAACTTATTCTAACGTACATTGGATCTACAAGATCGTGCATAGAGTTGCATTAGTTCCTTATGAGTTAGAGATGCCCACTAATCATGCCCAATTACACCTCAACTTTAGAGAGCAGAAATAGTCGGTTGCAATTTAAATACCCAACTTGGAGTCAGGATCGTATCCACAGAGACTTAATATTGGTGCAAGCTATCAAGTGACTTAGATATGTTTAAATGCTTTGAATACTACTCAAATTAGTTGTAAAAGAGAATTAATCTAAATTTCTAAAGTCTAGGATGCAACAGGTTGAAATCAATATACAGAAATACTAGGGATGTGCCCCTGTATAGGGTTAATCTCCAAAAATTACTCAATTAGGATTATTAAGATTGGGCTCTTAATAAATATGCAATCACTCATCTAAGAGATCATTAGGTGTGTCTCAACAACCTAACAATGTTAATCTAAATCAATTTTCTCAAATTGACAAGAATTCAAATCAAAACAGATTGCAAATTGCAAATTAGGTTCATCAAATCTCTAAGAGAACTTATTATACAGGGTTTAAGCCATGGATCATTGTTGATTGATGCTACCCAAACCTTAATTAGATCTTTAAAGTAGGATTGAGAAATTTTGACATGATTGGATGTTTGCAATTACCAATCTCACTTTACAAAATATAGATCAATCAAATATCCAAAAGTCCATAATCAGTTCATCCCAATTGAGATCATTAGGTTTCACAACCCTAGATTTGGATTTATCTACCCCTGGTGAAAGAAGAAGAAAGCATAAATTGATACATGATCAGTTACAAAGCAATAAGATAAAAGAGACAAGTCAGATTAATGGATTGAAATTCAATTTATCTCCAAACTACAATAGGTATCTTCAAAATAATGTTCTTCTACTGTAAAATTATGAAACTAATTGGTACTCTCTAATAAATGAAAAAAGAACTATTTATACTAAGGTCAAAACCCCAAGTTTAAATTTAAATTCAGAGGCCTAATAGCCAAACACAAATCATATTTTCAAATTACGGTCCATATATTAAAACGTATCTTGCATCTTAAATCAATTTTTTTTACCATTGTAACTCAACATATGGATCGTATATTGAATTTACAGTCCGTACTTTCTTCTATATGTTTCTTTTCCAAGCTGATAACTTAAGATATGCGGTTCAATTTACAGTCTACATTTTGAACATACGAAACGTATTTTCCACCATGCCTTGCTAACTGATGTCATTCAAATTCACTCCCACTATTGGGTACTGCAAATGATCACAGAAAATGCAGAACCCAACGAGGAGTTGGGGTCAAATCCCATAGAGACTACTCGAACCCCAAACTATCCAGTACTAAACAGTGAAGTATTACAAGATTAAAATCTATTCGAATTGAGAGAAGTTAAATTTAACTATTACTAAGGAGTGCATTATGCTATGGTTGTAGTAAATTAGAGATAATTCTAGGGAAGTGACCTCAATTATGGTTCGATCCCCCTATATCACCCAATGTGAAAAGATTGAGGATGGGCTAAGGCTGAACATGCAAGAAACTTACTTAGAAAACCCATGGGTATCTTTCAATAGAACCATAGGTGTCAATCAACTTCAATTTTGTAAAATTGAAGAGAACTCCCTTCTACCCAATTGCTTGTGCCCTTTAGAATTCAACCTATGTCTATGAGAATCCATTCAATAAGAGTTGTGCCTTGAGTTAGATATTAACCCAATCTAATTTTGCTCTTTCAAGCCTCATAAAGGTAATTGGGCAGGATTGAATGACTCTCATCACCATTCACACACTACAAAGAAAAAATCAATCAATTGTTCGTAACACGTAACTTAATTTTACTAGATTGGGATCAATAGGGTTTGCAACCCTAGATCTAGGTTTAGTTACCCATAGTGAGAAGGAGAAGAGAATTAAAGTAATTGAACATGCTTACAAATGGAAATTGAAATCTTCCCAGATGAATTGAGATCTTCATGCTACAAGCTAAGATTTAGAATCTACTGAAACTAGAGCTAAACTAGCTAATTTCTACTCTCTACTCGATGTATGAACTAAATAATGAAAAACTCTCTAAAAATTACAATAAGATTCTATTTATACTATGTCCCAAATAGACCAATTAATTTAAACTACAATGTGCTAGGTGTACACGGATGGACCATCTCTGGAAAAGATGGTTCGTACCTTGTACCGTATATTAGGAATCCCATTCTACCTAGCTCAAGTCCATTCTTCAATTAACGGACCATCCTTTGGGAAGATGATCCATTTTCCAACTGTATTGTAAGGACCCTATTGGCTTGGTTGCTAGATTTTGCAGCTGGGAATGGATGGTAGATGATGCGAATCATCTTTCAGATAGACAATTCATATGTTGCCTCGTCCTTTGAGCATTTTTCTAGCCTAAATTCCATTCATCTTTTCATTGCTTTAGTTCCTAAAACATAGCATAATAAGGTTAGTTTTCAATTAATTTAACTCTTAAATACATGCAAATTACTATGAAATGAAGTAAAGACGTGTCACTAATTCCCGACACATCAACACCCCCAACTTAAAGAATCTGTTTGTCCTCAAGAAAACTAAGAAGAGAAACTACCATACAACTAATTAATGTCCCAGAATCTCAAATTATCATGACTAGGGTAGTTATTGATAACAGCTATAGAAACACACAATTTAATCTAGCCACCCCCTCCATTAATCAAAACACAGTTTTCTCACAACTATTTGAATTAAGCATGCGACCTCCACTTATGACATCACATCAACATGCACATACATAAATTGGAGAATTGAAACATCCCAGGCATTCAAATCAATATGCCCTTATAATTAGACCAAGAAAAGTGTATTTTCTTTTTGAAGTAATGACAACACACACATCAAGGACACACAAGATCAATAGAGAAGAGAAACGCACTCAACTCTTGCAAATAAATTCATAAGATATGTGATCGTGGGCAAAATTGCATGCGCAAGTGATACTTTATTACTTAATTTTGACTTGTTTATATACTTCTATGTGTACATTCTCATGTGATTTTTATGTAAATGTGGATTTATACTAACCAACATGATTAGCTATTGTTTTTGCAGTTTAAAATGAATTTTGGAAACTAATCTAAAAGTTGGTGAACTGAAGGAATGGACTCGGAAGCAAAACGCGGAAGTCGGCAAGAAAATACTAAGCAATTGATGCTCCGCCGATAGAGGTTGTGGCACGCTACCATCATGGTAGCATTCTGCCTAGAGTGAAATTTTAGGTGAATTCCAGTGAAGGTGAGCGATGGCACCGTGTCACGGAGCCTATGCTCCGCGTTCACTTTCGTGACATATTGGGAAGACTTTTCTGCACACCCGGATTCCAGTGAAGGTGTGTGAAAAGTTCATGGCACGAAGCTGAGGCTCCACGATAGCCTCCGTGCAACGCTGAGGCTAAGAATCTGTGCATCCAAGTTCTAGTGAGGCTCCGCGATAAGGCCGTGGCACATAGATGATGCTCCGTGATAGCCTCCATGCCACGTTGCCAGTTTATTCAGGGAAATTTCTCACTTGTATAAATAGCACACTTAGGTTTTATTTTAAGTTATCTGACATTTCATGCAAGAACGTGGGGTAGTAGGCAGTTGAGCTGAAGAAATTCTAGGGTTAATTCTCATCCTTTATCTCTCAAATTTCAATTGCTTGTATGATTACTACTTGTTTAAAGATGTTTAATCAACAAATGAGTGGCTAAATTACCTCCGGTTGAGGTTGAGGTTAATTGCAGAAGAATGTAATTTGTGTTTTTGCAATTTGTTCTCTTCTCATAAGAACGATTGTTCTACTATTTCTTGTTTTTCAATACATTAATGCTTGGCCATCGTTAATGTACATATTAGAATTCGAATTTTATTTCCGAAAGGAAAATATTTGGATAGATGTGGAATAGTGGAATATTTTCTTGTCTTAGTTGTGAAATTAAGGGAAGATTAACGTGCAGAATAGAAATATATCTATAACGTCATATTTGGTCATCTAGGGAAATTAGTGTGTTTTACCTGAATATGGGTTTTTGCATAATAGAAATGTCTATTGTAGGCCTCATAATTCTTTAATTGGTGAGCGGTTCGAAAGACCCGAGCCATTGGTTAATAATCCCTGATTAACAACCGAAGAAAAGCGTTAGCTGAAATATAATCGATAAATTACATATCTGCATGTTCTGCCTTAACCTCAGCTTGTTCGTGCTACTGTTTAGACTATAATTCATCATTCTTACTTAATGTTACATTAGATATTATTCTAGAAAAATTATCATTGGTTTTGTCTGTATACTTGTATAAAGACGTGTGACTACTAAACAAAAATAGAAAAATTACTACCAAGTTACAGTCCCTGTGGGTTCGATACCTGGCTTGAAATAAAGCCACTATATTACTTGTACGACCACGTGCACTTGCGTGCAATTAGGAGTGATCAAGTTTTTAGCGCCGTTGCCGGGGACTGGTGTAATTGGTGAATTAAATTTGTTAGTGTATTTAACAAGATCTATACAAGTATTGACAACTTGATCTTAGCGGTTACTCTTGCAGGTACTAAGTCTTTTCTGAACGTTGGCAAGAGATAAGAAATTGGTGGATCCATTTTTGGAGCCTGAGAGACAGTTTTATTTGCAGAGGGGGGAAGCTCTAGAAAGGAAGTTGCAGTTGTTATAGAGGGAAATCTGGAACAACAACAGCAACCACCAGTGGGACAGGCAGAGTTAGTGCCAAGAGTGATGGCTTCAAGACCGGTACGCGAAGTGGCAATCCCACACGCGAATAATGTGACATCTAGCATTCGCAGGCCGGACCCAGGAGGTAGATTTTAGCTTAAACAGAACATGGTACAATTATTGCATACCAGCGAACAATTCACAGGTCTCCCTCATGAAGACCCACAACAACATCTTCAAAATTTCTTGGAGATCAGTGACACATACATACCCGCTGGAGTATCATCGGATTATGTGAGGCTTACATTATTTCCATTTTCACTGCTAGGGGAAGCTAAGAGGTGGTTAAAGGAAGAACCACCAAATTCTATTACCACATGGGATGATCTGGCAAAGAAGTTCTTAATTAGATTTTTTCCATCAGGGAAGACAGCCAAGCTTAGAAGTCAGATTCTAAGCTTCAAGCAGAGAGACGACAAAAATTTGTATCAAGCATAGGAGAGGTTCAAGTCGATGTTGAGAGATTTCCCTCACCATCATCAGTCAATTGATGTGTTGGTGCATACTTTTATCGAAGGCTTGGAACCTCATACCAAAATTTTGTTAGATTCTGCAGCCGGGGGACAAGCACTGGAAAATACATATGAAGAGTTGTATACCTTATTGAACCATATTTCACAAGGTAATCCTGAATGGAATGCTGACACAACCCGAGGGGTGGTGAAGAAAGCGGCAGGGGTCTTTGAGGTAGATGGACTCACAGCTATTGCAGCACAGATAGTCGCACTATAGAATCAGATAAATGCCCATTTTAGTAGCATGAGCTTAGGTCAGTCACAGGCTCCAGTCAATGCAGTCCAGCAAGTATGGTGTGATGTCTGTGGTAGCGGTGAACATTCAGCGGATGTATGTGGTGCCAATCCAGATCCAGTTTACTTTGTTGGCAACGCGCAAAGGAGCAATAATCATCAGTATAGCAATAATTACAACCCGAATTGGAGGAACCATCAGAATTTTTCCTGGGATAGCAATAGTCATCAGGGGCAAAGTTCAAATCAGGGCTTGCACAAGAACCAAGGGGGTCATCAGAATTTTCAGTCTCAGTTCAGAGGAAATACTGCACCGCCTCAGTCTAGCAACATCGAGGACATGCTTAAGACCATTCTATCTAACCAAGCTCATATGCAAACGGACCACGTAAAATTAACAGCTGACATGAAAAACCAACAGTTAGCCACAAAGGCTATGGAGTTTCAGTTGGGACAGTTAGCTGAAGCACAAAATACTAGACCTCGGGGTGGATTACGAAGTGATACAGATACAAATCCCAAGCAGGTAAATGTAGTTACAACTAGAAGTGGACAACAACTGAGGGAGTTGGAACCCAAAAAGCCACCACAGCAAGCTGAAGCAATAGAATAGGCTGAAGAGAATGAGAATGTGAGGGAGAGTGAAAAGGTAGTAGAGAATGAAAGACCACCACCCCCGTTTCCATAGAGATTGGGAAAGCATAAGGAGGAAGCATGTTTCAAGAAGTTTATGGAAGTGCTGAAGTAGGTGCACATTAATCTTCCTTTGGTAGATTTGTTGCAAGGAGTTCCTAAGTATGCAAAGTACATAAAGGATATTGTGGCAAACAAGAGCAGACAGACAGAATATGCTACAGTTGCACTTACTAAAGAGTGCACTTCTCGAATACAGAATAGATTGCCTATAAAGCTCAAAGATCCGGGAAGTTTTACTATACAGATTACTATTGGGTAGTCAATTCGAGCTCGTGGTTTGTGTGATTTGGGAGAAAGTATCAACTTGATGCCTACATCTGTATTTAAGAAGTTGGGGTTGGGTAGTCCCACACCTACTACAGTAATATTGCAGCTAACCGATTGTTCATTGGCACGGCCAGATGGAATTGTGGAGGATGTGCTATTGCAAGTGGGCTCCCTTATTTCCCTATGGATTTCATAATTCTTGACTTTGAGCCAAATTCGGAAGTCCCATTTATTTTGGGATGTCCCTTTTTGGCAACTGGGCAAGCTCTGATTGATGTAGCTACTGGGAAGCTAACCATGAGAGCTCATGATAAGATAGAAGTATTTGACGTCTACAAGGCTATGAAGCTACCTTCCATCTATGAAGAGTTATCAGCCATCATTATTGTGAATCAAGAGTCAACACTGCAGCTTATGCGCCCAAAGGACCCATTGGAGAGAGCATTGGTGGGACATGGTCAGTCAGGGGATGGTGCAGCATATGAAATGGTGCAAACTCTGAATGAGGCAAATATGTTCTTTCAGAAGAAGGAGTTTGAGCCATTGCAGCGGTCCTTAGAACCATCACCAAAGCCATCAATAGAGGAGGCCCCCAAATTGGAGCTGAAAACATTGCCTCCACACCTGCAGTATGTATTTTTGGGAGAAAATGAGACATTGCCGGTTATTCTTTCAGCAGAACTGATAGAGTCACAGGTGCAAGATGCGTTAGTGGTCTTGAGGAGGCGAAAGAGAGTGATGGGATGGCAGATGTCAGACATCAGGGGAATTAGTCCAGCTATTTGCATGCACAAGATATTTATGGAGGAAAGATCTAAGCCAACTGTACAACATCAACGAAGGTTGAACCCAGTGATGAAAGATGTAGTCAGGAAGGAAGTGATTAAGTGGCTAGATGCAGGAGTGGTGTATCCGATCTCAGATAGCGAGTCGGTCAGCCCGGTTAAATGTGTCCCAAAAAAAGGGGGATGACAGTGGTCACTAACGAGAAGAACGAGTTAATTCCCACGCGAACAGTCACAGGTTGGAGGATTTGCATGGATTATAGGAAACTCAATGAGGCCACTCGTAAAGATCACTATCCTAACCATTCATTGATCAAATGTTGGATAGACTGGCAGGGCAGGAGTATTATTGCTTTCTAGACAATTATTCTGGCTATAATAAAATAGTTATAGCCCCAGAAGATCAAGAGAAGACCACATTCACATGTCCCTATGGGACATATGCTTTCAAACGGATGCCCTTTGGATTATGCAATGCACCAGCCACCTTCCAACGATGCATGATGGCAATATTTCATGATATGGTGGAAGACTATGTTGAGGTATTTATGGATGATTTTTCTTTTTTTGGTAACTCGTTTGCTATGTGTTTGCAGAATTTAGACAGGGTTTTAGCTAGGTTTGAAGACTCAAACTTGGTGCTAAATTGGGAGAAGTGTCACTTTCTAGTCAAGGAGGGCATTGTTCTTGGTCATAAGGTTTCACATAAAGGTTTGGAGGTTGATCGTGCAAAGGTAGAGGTAATTGAGAATCTACCACCACTAGTATCGGTTAAGGGTGTTCCCAGTTTCTTAGGACATGTTGGCTTTTACAGAAGGTTCATTCAAGATTTTGCAAAGATCTCCAGACAAATATGCCGATTGTTAGAAAAAGATGTAAAGTTTGAGTTTAACAAGGAGTGTGTGAAAGCATTTGAGGAGCTGAAGAAAAGGCTGGTGGAAGCTCCCATTCTTATTGCTCCTAACTGGGAACACCCCTTCGAGCTGATGTGTGATGCTAGTGATGTTGCTATGGGGGCGGTATTGGGGAAGCGAAGGAAAAAGATTCTTCACTCCATCTACTACGCAAGAAAAACGCTGGATGTCGCGCGGGTGAACTACACAGTCACTGAGAAGGAGATGCTGGCACTTCTTTATGCATTTGACAAGTTTAGATCCTATCTGGTTGGGTTAAAAGTGGTGGTACACACGAATCATGCTGCAATTTGATACTTATTTGGCAAAAAAGATGCAAATCCTAGGTTAATCAGGTGGATATTATTGCTACAAGAGTTTAACTTGGAGATCCGAGATAGGAAGGGGAGTGAAAATCAGGTTGCAGATCACCTGTCACGACTAGAGAATTGGTCACATATGAAGGAGGGTGAGCGCATCCGAGAAGAGTTCCCTGATGAACAACTATTAGCGTTGCAGGAGGCAGAACTCCCATGGTATGCAGATATAGTAAACCTGATAGTGAGTGGAGTATACCCACAAGAGGCAACTTCTCAACAAAGGAAGAAGCTGAAGCATGAGTCCCGGTACTATATGTGGGATGAGCCATATTTATTCAAGCAAGGACCAGATCAAGTAATGAGGCGGTGCATTCTAGTAAGTCAGACAGCAGAGGTACTGAGAAGTTTCCATTCATCACCGTATGGAGGTCATCATGGAGGAGAGCGTACTGCTCACAAAGTGCTGTAATCCGGGTTCTTTTGGCCCACACTATTCAAAGATGTTGCAGCTTATGTCAAAGCATGTGATCAATGTCAAAGAGCGGGAGCAATCAGCAAGAGACATGAGATGCCATTGCATCACATCTTGGAAGTTGAGGTATTCGATGTATGGGGGATAGATTTTATGGGCCCATTTCCACCATCGTTTGGTAATCAATACATCTTGGTAGCAGTGTACTACGTGTCTAAGTGGGTTGAAGAAACAGCTTGTCCCGGGAATGATAACAAGGTGGCGGCTAGATTTGTGAAGAAGAAGATTTTCACAAGATTTGGAATGCCACGAGCAATTATCAGTGATGGAGGGGCACATTTTGTGAATGCATGGTTCAGGAATTTGCTAGCTAAATACGGGGTGTGGCATAAAGTGCCTACAGCATATCACCCCCAAACCAGCGGGCAAGTAGAAGGGTCAAACCGGGAAATCAAGCAAATTTTGTAGAAAACAATGAACGCTCAACGTAGAGATTAGGCAAGCAAATTAGATGATGTGTTGTGGGCGTATCAAACTGCATACAAGACGCCAATTGGAACTTCATTGTATCGGTTAATTTACAGGAAAGCGTGTCATCTACCTGTAAATCTTGAACATCAAGCCTATTTGGCTGTGCAGAAGCTGAACATGGATCCCGAGTTAGCTGGGAAAAAGCGGTTGCTTCAATTGAGTGAGTTGGATGAGCTTCGGTGGCATGCCTACGAGAATGCAAAATTGTACAAGGAAAAAACAAAGAGGTGGCATGACAAGCATATAGTGCATCGAGTATTTGAGCCGGGCCAGATGGTGTTGCTATTCAACTCCAGGTTGAAGTTATTCCCGGGTAAACTGTGCTCTAAGTGGTCGGGACCATTTGAGGTGGTAAGGATGACCCTGCACGGGGCTGTTGAATTGTGGCAAGAAGATAAAAGTGCCACATTTTTAGTAAACGGTCAGCGGTGTAAACACTACTGGGGTGAAGGCGTGAATTGAGAGAAGACGTCCATCACCTTGGAAGATGAATGAAGATGAGAGGCGTCGAGCCGCGACGGTAAACCAGGCGCTGCACGGGAGGTAACCCGTGAATGTAATGTACTATAATAGTTAGAAACTATTTTTAAAAAATGGTCATACCATGACAAAAACTAAGGCGCTAGGTGGGAGGCAACCCACTATTTGCTAACGAGTTGTTGTTGTTGGATGATTTTCAGGAGATATGGAGGGCAAAATACAAATTTGCAAGTGGAAAAACAAAGGTAAAAAGTGAAAATTGGGGCAAGAGGCAGTGAGCTACCACGATGGCCCTGTGTCACGGAGCCTATGCTCTGCGTTATCCTCCGTGACACTCTGGGGTTAATTTGCAGGTATGTCAAATTCCAGTAAACCTCCACGATGGCTCCGCGTCATGGAGATTGACCTCCGCGATGGCCTCTGTGACACATTGAGGCCAAATTCTTGTTGGGTTAGCTCGGGGCATCGGGTCAACCCACGCGAAATCATTATTTTTAACCCCAAAAACACATTTTTCCTCCATTCTTCTGCAATCCTCCGTGACAAAACCCCCATTCCCCCTTCTCCCTCAATGTGCCATGGCTCTAACTTAAGAAATTTCTTCAAGTCTTCTTCAAACTCTTCAAGTAAAGGTATGTTCTCGAATTTTTGTCATTCTTGCTGCATATTTCGATTCTTGAACATGTTTTATGATGAAATTCTGCCCTAAGTTATTAATAAGATGTGTAATTGATTGGGTCATGGATGAATGTTGATTTTGTGCTAATGTTGTGTTATGAACTCAATAATTACATGATTTGTATTGAAAATCTTACATTGTTGATAACTGGGGATGAGAAATTGAGTTTGGAAGAAGAAGAAAGGGTAGAAAAAGAAAAAAATCTTGGGTTATGTATATTGTTGGAGTTAAAAATTGGTGATTAAACTTCGATTATGTTAAGGTTGAAGGTTGATTTTGGGGGATGAAAGTAGGAAAAATCCAATAGGTTGTTGTGCAAAAAATTGTGAATTGCTCATGCACTTTGTAAATGGATAGATGGATGAACTTTAACAATGCATTGTATGAATTCTGAGCAGTACAATGAAGCCATTCCATCGACTTTTATTGATCCACTACACCTTGTGAGAAATAAGAGCTGGAATTATGTGGTTGTTCTTGTCGAATTGTATGAATTACAGCTAACAACTAAGTGTGGGGTGATCAATTTAAGCCCAGCCTTAGTAGTAGCTAACTATACCATGAATGACATTGAAAATATATTCTTTTGATGAACAGGAAAAATGTCTGGACGACAAGACAAAGGAAAAGGTGCCTCCACATCTGGCCCTAGCCGAAAAAGACTTAGAGTTAGTGCAGCAGTTCCAACAGCACCACCAGTTCCAAGGGGCCAACGAAGGCAATATGGAACACGATGGGTATTGGACGAGGGGAAGAAATGTTACTCCAAGCACAAAGAAACCAAGTACTTCCCTGAGGAGCAAATAGCAAGGGATCCACTAGCTCAAGAATTCCCGAGAATCTTACCCAAGATACACACTGTGGGGTTAAACTTCATCTTTAAAGAATCCAAAGTGTGTAATCTTCACCTCATAAGGGAATTCTATGCTAATTGGAACCCCACCCTGCACAGGCACACAGTAAAGATCAGAGGACAGGTGGTTACTTTTGAACCACAACATCTTATTGCCATCTTGGGGACACGGGACACAGACGCGCATGTTCTCCGCCAGCTGAACATCACTCCACCATATGCGGATATCAGACACACGTTATGTGAAGCATGATCAACGGCTAGGTGGAGCCGTCATAAAGAAAGAGTATATTACTAGACATTACAATATTCCCAAATGAACAGAGAAGCAAGGATTTGGCTGAAGATAGTGTGTACTTGCCTGATCCCGGGGGTACATATGATGGATGTCACCCGGGACAAAGTCTGTTTGGTATATGCATTGATGAAAGGGCTCGAGATAAATGTTGGAGCGGTGATTATTCAACAATGAAGAAAGCCAGACTTCATCAAGGGCATCGGTATGGATTCAGTGGTCTTCTAACAGCTTATCCCAGGGGCCATGGCATCAAAGAAGAGGCCCTGGATTACATTCCTCAATTTAACCATCATTCTTTGGATGTCACTAAGACTAAAGCACCCGATATCACATTTGGGCCTGTGCTTACACTCGCAGAGCGACATGCTCGGGGAAACCAATACATGGCCAGAATGTATGGAATGCAGATGCTGCAACTGCGGATTGGTGGAAGGCCCGCGACAGAGGATGAATTATGGCAACTCGAGATGGATTATCAATTTAATGAGCATGCCCGAGCATTATGCAGAATCGGGTCCGCATTTGTAAAACCGGTGGACGATGACGTACCCACTGATGAGGAAACTTACCGGGATGACTCAGACATTTAGTCAGAGGAAGATGGCAGAGAAGATTCTGATCTTGGAGATGAGGCATTGGCACCTGATGAGGAGATCGAATATTTTTATTGATCAGGGAGTTACACAACCCAAACTTTGCTTTTAATTGCAGATATGCAAACACTGAGGACAGTGTTCTGACTAAGTGTGGGGTGGGACTGGTTAGGTGTTGGTGTAGTAAGATTGTGTTGTGCTTGTGTTTATGTGGTTGGATGTGTGGCATTGTAAGACTGTGTTGTGCTTGTGTTTATGTGGTTGGATGTGTGACATTGTGTTCGTGTTGTTGTTGATGATTGTGTGTGTTGGTGTGTGTGTTGGTGCTTTTGATGTAATAAATTGTTGGATAATTATTTATGCAAGTTATGTGATGATGTGATGAAGATGTGATAAAAATTGCAAATTGATGAAAAGTGAAAAATTGAAAATTTTGAAAAAAAAACTTTTTTCTATGTCTTATTTTGAAATTTTTGTTTTGGGTTTCTCGATTTTTATTTTCGGTGCTTTTTCCAAGAATAGTCTCTTTGAACCGAAGTCTTAGATAGAGACTATTCTCTATGATGGATGGATGACGACCATCTTAAGGGAAATTTAGTCAGTAGGTTTTGAGGTTTTTAATCACGTAGCTAATTAATGGTTCGACATTCTTGTTATGTGCTACACATGATTGTAAGATGCAAGTGTGGTTAGTATGGAAGCATGCAAGTGTTCTAAATATGTTGAGACACCTAGGCTCTAGAATTTGACTCAATGTGATTAAAGCTTAATTTTGAATTCTTGTAATTAGCTGAGTTAAGAGTCTGTTGAATATGTCTTTAATTGAGCATGTGTAGTGAGTGTGAGTTTTTCGAATATTCCGTGCTATTGTGGAATGTCTAGAATTTGCCTGATATGTATACAAAATGAAATGAAGGAGGTAGAGTGTAGGAGATGATTTAGGCATTACTTCTAATGAGCCTAATTATTACTCATAGCCTTACCTACCTTGAATGTTGAATCCTAGTTAGCTCCATTGAGTCTTAAGCCTATTCTTTGATAGCTACAACATAAGCTTAATCCTTTTCTTTCATGAGCCTTGTATTTGATCCAAAACTCCTAAGCACTTAAGTGAAAAATCTGAAAGAGTGAAGGAGTGAGAAGTGGGAAAAAGAAGGAAAAATAGCAGTTGTGGAAGTTAAGGAAAAACTTAGAGGTGCACTTGGTTGAAAATGCCTAATTACTGGTAGGGAGTAAGAAAATAAATGAATGAAAAAGTGCTTAAGTACTCCTTACCGATAGGCCAAGTGTGCTTAAAGAAATGGGAACAGGAAGGAAGATAATTCAAGAGTGAAAAGAAGGAAGGTGAAGCAAAAGAAAATGTGTATTTAATAAAAATGTGATGTAGTAAAAGCGCTTGGGAAAGATTGTCACTGTTATTAGCAATAGGGTGATCCCACCTGCCCTTAGCCTACATTACAACCTAAAAAGTCCTACTTAATCTTACATTCAAACATCCTTAAATTAGTGGAGTACAACACTGAGGGCAAGCTTATGGTTCACTACATGATGCATGCAAATTGAGAGAGTGAGCGAAATTCTATTCATACACCCATACATATTGTGACTTGATAATTCGTGAATAAAAAATGGGTAACTCTCGTGTGGTGAAGGCACATGTTTAATAAGGGATAACATTCATGTCGAATTCTTGATTAGTTGATTGGCATGAGTTTGCTGAGATTGAGAGTCAAGTCTGGAGGCTAGGAAGTCTCAACATAGTTAAATATGATTTTAATGGGTAAACCTTGCATGCACTAGTTTTTTACTTGTCATCTCAACCAGTCATTGTAGCCGTAGCTCGAATTGTCTTGCTAAATTAGCTATGTGTGAGTTTCACTTGAATGAGATGTAAAAGGGTTGTTTGAGGACAAACAAGGATTTAAGTGTGGGGTAGGTGATCTTGGGCAGAATTTCATGCCCAAGTGATACTTTATTACTTAATTTTGACTTGTTTATCTACTTCTATGTGTACATTCTCATGTGATTTTTATGTAAATGTGAATTTATACTAACCAACATGATTAGCTATTATTTTTGCAGTTTAAAATGAATTTTGGAAACTAATCTACAAGTTGGTGAAGTGAAGGAATGGACTCGGAAGCAAAACGACGAAGTCAGTAAGAAAATACTCAACAATTGATGCTCCGGCCTCCATCGCGGTAGAATTCTTCCTAGAGTTAAATTTTAGGCGAATTCCGGTGAAAGTGCACGATGTCACCATGTCACGGAGCCTATGCTCTGCATTCACTTCCGTGACACGTGGGGAAGACTTTGTTGCACACCCGGATTCCAGTGAAGGAGGCGACAAGTCCATGGCACAGAGCTGAGGCTCCGCGATAGCCTCCTTGCCATGCTAAGGCTAAGAATCTGTGCATCCAAGTTCCAGTGAGGCTCCACGACAAGGTCGTGGCACGGAGCTGATGCTCCGCGATAACCTTCGTGCCTGTTGCCAGTTTATTCCGGGAAATTTCTCACTTGTATAAATAGCACACTTAGGTTTTATTTTAAGTTATCTGACATTTCATGCAAGAACGTGGGGTAGCAGGCAGTTGAGCTGAAGAAATTCTAGGGTTAATTCTCATCCTTTTTCTCTCAAATTTCAATTAGTTGTATGATTACTACTGGTTTGAAGATATTTAATCAACAAATGAGTGGATAAATTACCTCCGGTTGAGGTTGAGGCTAATTGCAGAAGTATGTAATTTGTGTTATTGCAGTTTGTTCTCTTCTCTTAAGAACGGTTGTTCTACTATTTCTTGTTTTTCAATACATTAATGCTTGGCCATCGTTAATGTACATATTAGAATTCAAATTTTATTTCCGAAAGGAAAATTATTTGGATAGATGTGGAATAGTGGAATATGTTCTTGTCTTAGTTGTGAAATTAAGGGAAGATTAACCTGCAAAATAGAAATATATCTGTAACGTCATATTTGGTCATCTAGGGAAATTAGTGTGTTTTACCTGAATGTGGGTTTTTGCATCACAGAAATGTGTATTGTAGGCCTCATAATTATTTAATTGGTGAGGGGTTCGAAAGACCCGAGCCATTGGTTAATAATCCCTGTCTAACAACCGAAGAGAAGCGTTAGCTGAAATATAGCCGATATATTACATATTTGCATGTTCTTCCTTAACCTCAGTTTGTTCGTGCTATTGTTTAGACTATAATTCATCATTCTTACTTAATGTTACATTAGATATTATTCTAGAAAAATTATCATTGGTTTTGTCTGTATACTTTTATAAAGACGTGTGACTACTAAACACAAAGAGAAAAATTACTACCAAGTTACAGTCCATGTGGGTTCGATACCTGGCTTGAAATAAAGCCACTATATTACTTGTACGACCACATGCACTTGCGTGCAATTGGGAGTGATCAATATGTCACACCTACGATATGCTTGCCCATTTACTCAAATTCCATTCTTTTCAGATATCCAGTTTGAGATCACATAAGGTCTTTTCTAAGCTTGTAATAAAGGTTAAAGGGTTGGTAAGGTAAATTTTGGCATTTAGTGAGTCATTTACCATCCTTGGACACTTCATCACTTTTCCACAATTTTTTACCTTTTCAATCCCTTTTTTCATCACTTCTTTTGTTTTGGCATTTCTCGTATCCCAAAGTGTTTTTGTAATCTCAAACTTCATTTTTGTCTTTTTCTATATTGCTTTCTTTTCTTTTTCTTCTTTTTAGCTCATTGCGCAAGTACATCTTGGGATGTTCCTATTCATTGTCTTTTTAGCCTATTTCTTTCTTCCCATCTTTATTACCCCAGCATACTACTTTTGCTCATTTTTCATTACTTTACAAGTGTCAAGGAGGATAAGTTCAAAATAGGGTCAACCTGAGAATTGGCTTCAGCTTCCATTGCGGTTGATCAAGAGAAAGGTCAAAAGGCTCAAAGAGGGAGACTAGGGATGCATGTATAATTTTGTGCATATCTTTATGTATATGTGTCTTGTGAAGAAAAAACAAGCCTAAATTCGTCTCTACAATCCATAGTCAATCCTAAATTCAAGCACAAGTAGCAAAGCATGTTCTAGAGTGCGATCAAATCAGGTGAATAAACAATTTTCCTTCCATACATTGGCATATGGATATAAAAACGACTAACACATCACTCTCAATGAGGAACACGTTGCCAATAATTTCATATCACAAATTGAGATATACAACTCAATATCAAACAGTCACGACAAAATTTTTTGAGGGGGAAATTATTTTTAAAAATTAACATAAATATGCAAAATATCTCAAGTGCTGCCACCACCACCTAAGTCAAAAAATAATTTATTCATCCTAAGATGACTCATAAAGTAGGCTGGTACCTGATAATTCTAGAACTCACAGTTCCTGGCAAAGTATGAAGCGATAGTTTTCAATAAAAAATCAAACTAAGAGGTTGGTGTCGAACCTAGAGGGAATAGGGTAAGATCTGGATAATGTCGGTAATTGAATTTTTTGGTGAGTTATCTCAAAATTGGGGGGTTTTAAAGAAAATAATATTAAAACAAGATTATATTCATGTTTTAAATAAAGATTTGCAAACAACTAGGGTAAGTGTTCCCCATGGGTTCATAAATACTTCGGGTATACACATGTGATCAATCCCAATGCTTACTTGTAGAACTGATAACTAGAGTTCATCCAAACTAACCATTATTAATATGTTCCAAATTTAACTATCCTACGACCACGACTCAAGTTAATACAATTATCATAAAGACCAAGGCTTTGTTGTAATTTTTTTTTCCTAATCTCTACTTCTCTAGGTTCAAGAATGTGAAGAATTCGAAAAAGTTCTAACGTTGTACACTGTTAAGAAACACTTAAAGATGAAGAGAACACAATACAAGTATTTAGCATTGGTTTTGAATCACTTTTGTGTAACCCTATTTCGTTAATCCACCATGGTTCCCACAACCCTTAGTTGTGGAGGTTTTAGTCTCTCATGGTTGTAAGATTACAATTTGCATTTATAGACAAACACATAATTAAATACTTACAACAACAATTGGAAGAAAACTAGATCTGAATATCAAATAAAAATCTCAAGAACAATATAGGAATTCAGAATTTGATCCCAAGAATTACTCTCCAAAACTTGGTAGAAATTCAAAAATATTATTCTTCACACGTCTACTACTTCATTTCTATATTCTCTCTCTCTAATTTTCAACTATATTACATAGAAATAACAGATATTTATAATGGTAGAGTAAGTCTTCCTTGTTCCTTCATGAAGTGGAATTGCGATTTGCAACTCCTTTTCCTAGTAGAAGTAGGATTTGACTTTCTAAAAATAACCTATAAAAGTATTTATACAAATAATTAGAACTTTCTCCTAAATTAACAAGAAAAATAATTTAACTACTGACGCCTGATCCTAGACTCGTACCATGAACCTATGAATCGTAGCTTCCTCTCGTACAATACTCAGCAGTCTTGAATTTGGTTAAGTCTTGGAAGTTGGTACTACTCATACAATGTTCTTACGAATTGTACAATGCCTGTCGTGATCTAATCTTGTGATGTCGGGCATCCTCTGATATTTTCATGATTGTTGTGGTACAACTCATACCTTGATAGCACGACTCTGACTTCCTGGTGCCCTAGGATCTGCCAATCACATTTTCTCTAAAGTTCATCACGGCTCTTTTGTGCGAGTCATATGTGGTCATCACAACTCATATCTTCCATTCGTACCATGAGCTCAGAAAAGGGCAATATTTTTGTAATTTTCCATGACTGCTATGGTACGGCTCGTACCAGGATGGTATGGCTCGTACCAAGAGTCGTTAATTGCCAGTTCCTTATGCAATTCCTCTGAATTTTATCAGGGATGTCTATGTACTACTCGTACTTCCAAGATATGACTCATACTAAGATCTGCAATTTCACCATTTTCAGCTTCTTTTCTCTTCCTTTGCACATTTAAACTCTAATACATAATTTTCCTCAAAACAAAGTAAAATTACATCATATATGTACAAACACACTTAAGACCACGCATATTTTCTAAGTTTTAAGCATCGAAAGTGCTATAAATTCACAACACATCAGTACCCTTAAGAATGTCACCTAGCAATCCATTATCAGGCCCATGCACTACAATACTTAACTACTTTATTGCACCAGATTCAACAAAAAGTAAGCCTCTCTGGAAATAACCATGGCTAAGAAAATCAAGGAGGGCTTTTTACTACAAAAGAAAAAAAGTTAATTTAAGAAAGAAAAAGAAGAAGCTGTACTAATAAAACTGTAAAAACATGTGGACTAGAGTACATCACATTCACACATCCAAAACTCATTCATAAATATAATTTCATACAAATCAGAGTTTTTACACAACCAAGCACTACTCAAGCATATTATAAATTCCACATATTTACCCCCACCATAAAAATGGTGCAGTGTCCTCAATGCACAAACAAAACAAAGTAATAGGGTAAGAGGGTTGCTAAAACTTCCTGCAACACTCAAATCACACTACTACACATCATCCTATGGTGGCAATGATGGGACGACCTCTACATCATGAGCACGGCCTCGGGTGTTCAACCGTGAACCCCCTATCATTCTCTTGAGGGCCTCTACCTCCAATGTGGATAGCTCTAAGTCCTCTGGTGGAGTATCTAAGGCCGGAGGCTTTCCCTTATCTGCTGGTGAGGTAGGAACATTAGTTTGGGCTGAAGTATGGGTATGAATTTGCTCCTGTATAGTGCTAGCCTGTGTAACTGGGACTGGTGGTGGTCGTCTGGGCTAGTAAAATAGGCACCGCATGTGGAATGAAGTCCATAACATTGGAAATGGGTTGTGTCCTATCCACCAGCAGTATTTGCACCTTTGCTGGCTTCCTCTCTTACATTTTCATCTCTAGAACGACAACTTTAGTCTCTGCTAAGTCAGCTCGAAGGCCCACTATATCGAAGCACTAACATTTCCTCCGAGCTAGTGCATCATGGCATCCATGGCTTCTAGCCTTGAGCTTAGAGCTTCATGAGAGATCCTAAAAGTGTCACAGAGCGGCTGAAGAGCTTGATCAATGATCGTGCCATAAAGGTTGGAAAATTCTATATAAGTTAGGTAAGCTGTCTCTTCTCTACATCCAACTGCGAGTCCAACTCGGTAAGTGAATCTCCGGATGTGTGTAGTGGCCCCGGTAGAGTGGTTGGAATGGATACATGGTGGTTAAATATGCTGCTGTTGTAGGGTTTGCCTCACCAATGAGCTATGATGTGGGCTCCTCAGTCTGGATATCTTGACGCTCATTAGTAGGCTCGCCTAGTAAGATAGAGCTAGGATGGGTCACCGCGGTGACCATTGTGTCATCTCTCATTTTGTTGATATCCGTCACCTGGTGAGCATCTATGAACAATTCCTTCCTTGGAAGGATCGGCACACCTGCCCTCCAACATAAAGTTGTAATAAGACATGGAAATGATTAGGAGGTAACAATTTGAATGACCCTGACCTTCAGCTCCACACTGACTATCTAGCCAATATCAATGCTCTTTTTGGCCATGACGGATGCCATAATAACAGTTTTCCCCAATGATAATTTGTTATCGATCTTTGTGGGGCATAATCTACTTTAAACCATGTTCCTCTTGAATATATTGGTTGTATTAGACACAGTCCACACTAGAATATCTCGGGCTATCACACTGGCTATCCATCCTCTAGCTAGCCTTCCCCAGTCAGCAGCCTCATTATATGCAGAGGTGTACACCACCTATCAACCAATACTCCTCTAATCACCACCAAAGTCAATGGCATCGGATTCAACCTGAGGATCGACCCATAGACAACATAGAACTCCGAGACTAGTGTCTGCATATATATTGACCCACTGGCCAAAACTAGAAAACCTAGTGTTGAAACCTCAACTGCTCCATAATGTTAGGGTACAACTCCAAGCCATTGGAGTTAGTGGTCCTCTCCTCAGCGATCCCCCAATGAATCCTGCCATAGACTATACCACATCCCTACAAATAGTGCTCCCTGGTGCCCTGGATTGCCCACCTAAGTCGGTACATCTCCTCTCTCTATTTTTGTCTCAACTCTACTATTGGGGGAGATGAGGTCTGGCTGGATGATTCTTCATCAATGGCCTTACTGGCGGAAATATCTGTCTGGTCCCTATTGTAACGGGCTTGATCATTGTTGATACTGGAATGGAATAAAGAACTTTGAGTCTGGGGTCTAACTGGATGATTCTTCATCAGCAACCTCGCTGGAGGAAATATCTGTCTGGGCCCCTACTGGAATGGGCCTGATCATGGTTGCTACCAGACTGGATAAAGATCCTTAAGCTGGTGTATCTATACATGTAACCCGAGCTAATGGGATGGGTGCCACCTCAGCTACATGCTCCGCACCTGTCCCACTACTTGAAGGCAAGTACTCCTCCTCGTCTGAAAGGCAGGACCTCTTGGGTGTACTCGACTTGCCTCCTCGGGGTAATGCTCGCTTTCTCCCCATTTACTTGTGATAATGCACAAACTTTTCAGAATAAGAACTCGGGGTATCAGGAAATTAGAACAATGTAAGGGCAAGCTGGCTGGAGAGACGGTCTGTACCCTCAAAGGACAGACCGTATGATGTACTGTCAAGTGAACCTAAAAATTTCCAACTCACTACTTTAATGTGCGGTTCAAGGTACGAACCATCCTTCCAAAGAAGGGTTCATGCCTTGAGTCGTTCTTTGACTCTGAAGGTTAGGACACTCTGGTTCAATTGACGAAACAATAGAAGGTCCATCTTTGTAAAAGCCAGTCCATCTATTAGGGTTCACAAATTTTCAACAAACTTAGGCAATTCAAATTTTGAACAGATCTCAGACAAGGGAAGGGTCTATATAAATATCAAGATCAATAAGACATTTTAAAGCATCAAAACATGTTTAAATAATTTTGTAAGCCCTGTCCAAAATAGTAGAAAATTTAACTCAAGTCTCCCCCCACCCCCCAATGTCATACTCCAAACATAGGCAATCCATAACCCCAATTAAATACATGGTGCAACATAACATTAGGTATAAAATTCAAAGCTCAATGGTCAAGAACAATACCTACATGCTAGCAAGTGTTCGTGTACTTGATGAGTGAAGAAGCACGACCAAGATTGGGGTTTCCAAACCGTAGTCTGCATGCCGGTTTGAGTGATAGTGAGGAACGATAAAGAGCAAAAAGTATTTGGAGAAAACTAGTAGCAACAATGGATAATAGTGAAGCCCATGAGAAATGAAAGAAGAAGAAGAAGAAGAAGAAGAAGAAGGGAAAGATGGGGTTTCACTAATCGTCGAGCAAGAATGCCCTTTGGCATATACCCGATTCCTCTTTAAAATAATATGGTTAGGTCAGTCAAGCCCATAAGTGGCTAAATTAAAGACCAACCTGACCCACTTAAACAAGATCCGACCCAAAAATTTCAACCTCCATATACGCCTACTGATTTCCAATTTAATGACCAGAGACGGTCCAACAAACGGAGCTTCTAGCCATGGTACAGTCCATACATTGGACCATCTCTTGCCAATTCTTGCCAGTGCATCAGAATTAAAAGATGGGTGGACATGCGGTCTGTCTTTTGAATGGACGGTCCATCTATTCCATCATCTTTTACACACTAGATTTCTCCTTTTCTATTTTAGACTACTTTCCTCAATCTTGTTAAGTGTACTTGTATGCACTGACACCCATTAGTCCAGAAAAAAGCTTGGCCTGCCTCTCAAGAAACACTTGATTTACCGTTGCCTTTCAAGAAGCGCTTGATTTAACATCGTAGCATGATGCAAGATACCTGAGAATAGATTTGGTGATCCACCCTTGGGACTGGGACTTCCTTACCCACTTCCAATTTTCAGTGCCACAGAGGCACTGCTTCATCCATGTTGATTTAACCTTCTTTCTACCATGTGATGCAACAATAGTACGCTCAGCCACTCTTTCTACTCCTTTGTCAACATTTACCACAAAGATGTCCCCAACTACTATGGGCAACAAATGACCTCTTCCGGCTTTGAAAGTAATGCTCTCATACTTGATTTGGAACATGATTTTATGCTTTTTTGAGTCCATCAAAGGTCTCCCGGTTTCCCGAAATGGTCACCCAAGTATGATGGGAAATCCCTATCCACGTCACAGTCAATAACCACAAAGTCAGCCAGATGCACAAACTTTCCAACTTTTACAAGCTTATACTCACCACCCTCACTAGTGTTTTGATTGTTTTATCAGCCATTTGGAGCCAGATAAAGGTGGACTTCAACATGGACAACCCTAACTGCTTGTAAATAGCAAGAGGCTCAGCTTAATACTTTCCCCATTATCACAAAGGTCAAACAAGCAATCATATATACCGGACAAACTCTCCCGAGTTTCCTTTCTTTTCAACATATGTGCCTGCTATTATTGAACTCACTCTATGCATCATAAGGATCAACTCCTTTTTGACACACGATAACTTTGTAGTCACAACATTTTAAAATAGTTCGCAAACCTAGGCATCTCTTTGATGGCATCGATGAACGGTACCTAGGGTGTTGCTTCTTTAAGACACTCAATGTGCTTTGCTACTTTCGCATCAAGATCTTGTTGAGCAATTCTTTGTGGAAATGGAGGGACAGGCAGAGGAAAATATTTTGCAAATTCATCCATTCCTCCCTTTGTTTTCCCTCTTTCCCTTAAAAAATCTATACTATCTTTATGAATTTTCTCACTTGGTGGCTTTTTGGATCCACCCTCAACTACCTCATTAACGCAAGGCTTTTTAGGCCTCTGTTCCTTCTTATCAATCTCAACCACAATTTTGGTCTCATTCTCCCCCCACCATCATCAACCTCAACATCAACAGGTTGCATAATCTTGCCAATCCTAGTGATAATGGTCATACATTGAGCATTGGAAGGTCCCACATATCCTTTAAGATCCACCATTATATCACTAGGGAGATGGCCATTTTGCTTTGGATTTTTGTCATAAAAAAGATCCCGCACCTGTTGCTCTAATTTCTAAATGGAAGTTGTGTGAGAGCGTATAATTCAATGAGGCTCCTGAGACAAGCATCCATTCTCTCCTAGTTGGAAAACACCTTCTCTAACATCCGTTCAAGCTTTGAGACTCCATGATCATGAGAAGGAGCCTCCCTCCAATTTTGGGAGTTAGATGGGGGACCTCTTAGTGGAACATAAGAAGATAAGCCTCTGTTATGGTAATATGTACCACTGTGCCAACCTTGCTTTTGACCACCATAACCATTTCTAGGGTAATATTGACCTTGACCTTGCGGTTGAGGTCTCCATTTCCCTTAGTATGAATTAGAGGAATGGCCCTGTTGACTGCGGTCTATAGCCACCGAATGAGTTGGCGTCTTCCACTTGCATAGGAGGTGGATCTTGTAATGGCTGATTTTGAAATGGAGAAGGAGGGCATCCATGTCTGTATTGAACACCGTTCATGGTCTCTCAATAGGATGCACATTTTAAACTCAAACATAGTCAACTTCTTTGTGAGAAGGCTTATGTTGGTTTCCATAGTGTCCATCATCTAATCACGCACCTGATTCTCCTTCATCAAATGAGATAAAGAAGGAGTCCTCACATTTATTCATCCACTTTGGTTTCCATCATGCCAAGCCTGGTTGTGCTTTTCTATTTTGTCCAAATGATGGCAATTCTGTTGAATGGCTTATCCATGAAGCACCCACCATCAACATTATTGGCAACAGACTGTGTCAAGCATCTAAATCGGTGTAAAACTTCACCAATAAGATATGCTCCAAGAACCCATGGTTGGGTGCCCGAAGGATGTATTGCTAGAATCTCTCCCATACTTCGAACAACTGTTCTCTCAGTAGCTGCAAAAAATAAAATATCTTATCCCGTTGCTCCGCCTTTTTTCTAGGCAGAAACCATTTCTTCAGGAAGACACTCACCAACTCCTACCAGGTATGAATTGAGTTTGGAGGGAGTCTATTGAACCAATCCATTGCCTCAACGGCTAACAATTATTTGAACACTCGTAGCCGGATAGCATCATCTGAAATATTTTTTTTGCTTGTGGAGGTTGCACACCTCCAAGAAAAATTTCAACTATTGATGTGGGTTGTAGTCTGTGGAGTTGAAACTGTTCCCTCCTCCTTTAGCATAATGTAGATTCTTCTGTCAATCTTAAATGATGCAGCATTTATCCTAGGTGGGATGATCGCGCTCACACAGTCAACTTCCTTATTAGCTTCTACAAACATGTTTTCCAAATCTCCAGCCAAGAGAGCAACCATGATCTTGTATCAAGAGACAAAAATAAAAAAAGAAGGTAAAAGAATTGGTCTAAACTAGCAAACTAGATTGTTAGGGATAGATAGGGCTTGTGTAGTAGTCCCCGACAACGGAACTATAATATTTGATGTAATTCAAATCCATTCCTACTATTGGGTAGTGCAAATAATAGCTGTAAATATAGAACCCAATGAGGAGTTGGGGTCGAATCCCAAAGAGAATACTCGAAGCCCAGACTACCTATTACTGAATAGTAAAGTATTGCAAGATTAGAATCTATTTGAATTGAGAGAAGTAAAATTTAGCTAAAGCTAATGAGTCCAATATTCTAGGGTTCTAGTCAATTAGAATAATTCTAGGGAAGTCACCCCAATTATGGGTCGATCCCCATAAATCACCTAATGTTGAAGGATTGAGAATGGACTAGGGTTGAACATGCTATAAATTTACTTAGGCAACTCATGGGTATCTTTCAAAAGAACAATAGGTGTCAATGTATTTTAATTTTGTCAAATTGAAGAAAACTCCATTCTACCGAATTGCTTGGGCCAATTAGAATTCAACTTATGTCTAGGAGAATCCATTAAACAAGGGTTATGCCTTGAGTAATTATTAATTGATGCTAACCCAACCTAAATTTTCTCTTTCAATCCTCATAAAGGTAATTAGGTAGGATTGGATGACTCTCATGATCAATCATACACTGCAAAGAAAAAATCAATCAAATATTCATAAGTCTAAACTCAATTTTACTAAATTGGGATCATTAGGGTTCACAACCCTAGATTTTGGTTTAGTTACTCATAGCAAGAAGAAGAAGAGAATTAAAGTAATTGAACATGCATAGCAATGGAAATTGAAATCTTCACTAGATGAATTGAAATCTTCAAGTCACAAGCTAAGATTTAGAACATACTTTGAAACTCCAGCTAAACTAGCTAATTTATACTCTCTACTCTATGTATAAACTAAAGAATGAAAAGACTCTCTAAATATTACAAGAAAAATATATTTATACTATGTCCCAAGATGCCCAATTAATTCAATCTTCGGAGTGTCAGGTGTACAAGGAAGAATCGTCCTATAGAAGGATGGACCATCCTTTGGCCCGTACTTTACATTTCAGCTTCTATCCAGCAGCATGTCATCCTTGGATTGATGGACCATATTTGGGAAAGACGGTTCATACCTTGTAACGTACTTTAGGAATCCCATTCTGCCTAGCTCGAGTCTATTCTTTAATTGATGGACCGTCCATCCAACTGCATTGTAAGGACCCTATTAACTCGGTTTCTAAAATTTGCAGTTGGGAATGGATAGTAGATGGTGCGGACCATCTTTTAGACAGATGGTCCATATGTTGTCTCATTCTTTGACCATTTCTTTGTCCTGAACTCTTTTCATCTTTTCATTACTTGAGTTTATAAAATATAGCATAATAAGGTTAGTTTTCACTTAGTTTAACTTTTAAAGACATGCAAAATGCTACGAAATAAAGTAAAGATGTATCGTTAATTCTTGACACATCAATGATAGCTCTCTCTCTCAAATACAAATGTCAAGAAAGGGATTCCTTGGATAAGTGGAAAAATGTGCAACTCTCTGGTTTGAACTATGGGTTGAAAGCGTGGGCCGCATCTTGCATTTGCAGTCTGGTTGTTCCATTCTTTGGAAACTCTTTTGAATTATGAATTTTTTCTCCAACACATTGAAAATCCTGAAACTTAGCAAAATTGTATTAGCAAATGACTTAAATTATTACTTGAAGGCATGAAAAACTCATTTAAAAAAGTACAAATATGTTGTAAAATCTTGACAGATCACCTGCAGAATTAGCTTGCGTACATCCAGTTTTCCACGTATCTATGTTGAGAACGTGCACGGGAAACCTGTCTCTAGTTTTCCCTATCAAGAATATAAGTGTCCAATAAAACCTGGCTTGTGAGAAAGTCCTAGTGGCCATCCTTGATCACCAAGTTCACAAGTTAAGAACTAAAGAGATTGCTTTAGTGAAAGTACTTGGCAAAATCAGAATATTGAAGAGGCTACCTAGGAAGCCAAGGATAAAATGAAAGTAAAATGTCCTCAACTATTCTTTGAGCAGGAATAAAATGCCACGTACTTATTCTATCTCTACTTAGTGTTTTTCATGGCTCCACCCTCTATGTCATTGCTCATAAT
Source organism: Datura wrightii (assembly GCA_035772735.1). NCBI lineage: Eukaryota > Viridiplantae > Streptophyta > Magnoliopsida > Solanales > Solanaceae > Datura > Datura wrightii. The sequence goes on along the minus strand of JASDFA010000010.1, from coordinate 69,063,056 downwards.
ATGTTGAACTTATGTTTATGTTTTCCTATTTTTTGTGACTCGTGCCTATAATCACTTATTGTTTACAATTCTTCTCCCTTTGTAAACTGGTGTCTATCAGTAGTATTCTTCCATCAGTGGGGAGGAGTTACAAGGAAATGTGGAAGTGGAAGTAGGAAGGGTATTCAATTGATTTTGATGTTCCCATTCCTATGATATTAGAAGCCAATGAGGGATTAGTATGATTTTTGTTCATTCTTTCCCGTTGTCGTATTTGATTTTTCCTTGTGAATCCTATGATGATGTTTCTGATTAGCTAATGTAAGATTTGAAATATGGGGTAGTACCTGATACAAAGAAAACTCTGACAAAATTTTTGAAGGATTTCAAAGTCTACTAGTACCTATAGTAAGGAGGAGGTATTGTAACACCTTATACCTTTCAAAAGAATTCTCGGCCTTAGTACGTGAGCCTTATGTGAATTATGTATTGTATGTGTTGTGTGAAAAAATTTACAAAGCGTGGAAGTTCCCACCAATTAAGTGAAAAAAGTGTGAAGTTTCAGAAAAAGGGCATTGTGTAGGTGTCGCAGATAACATATGAGACGTATGTCGAAGTGTGGAGAGCAGTCTTAAGGTTGAGCTACCGTTAAGGTCTATAAAAAAACCTACGAACCGCAGAATTAATATACAAGCCATACTTTATGCCGCAAATGATACTTCATAGAATGAACGAGCAACATATTCAACAAATGAAGAAATATATAGTTCGTAAAAAGATTCTATGAACCATACCTAGGAACAGTTGTTGAACTTCAAAGACTTGGTTTTTCTTCAACCAATAGAAGAAATGATCTATGGACCACATATTTGATTTATGTTTCTTACCTTGCCTCCATAAATGAAACTCCAGAGAGTCGATTTTCCTTAGTTCAATAGGCAAGCCATTCTACAGACACAGATTAATTCTACAGTCCATTTCTGCAAACCATAAGTGGAGAATGAATACCCATTATCAATATACGAGAGATTTATGGACTGCATATCAGTTCTACGATTTGTAATAGTGCCCCCAGGTACTGTAAGTTGCATTTTTCTCTGCGTCTATATATAGCTCCTACCCGATTTTTCTCACTCATTCTCTTCACTTCCAACTAAGTAACCGACCTTCTTCTCTTCTTCAAGCCCTCCTACTCTAAGTTAAGTACCTTTTAATCTTTTCCATGAGATTTTCTTGTGTGCATGTGTCAATATAGTAATTTCTAGCTCTTCTCTTCTAAGGTTTTAAGCAAAAACCATTCTTAGCTCAAAAAGGACATAGCAGCCCTCCTTCCAAGCTTGAAATCATGATTTTATATTATTTCATAGAGAAAATAAGGTTTGCAAGGCAAACCCTAAGTGTGGAACATGATGTTCTTCCCACAAGTGTTTTCTTAAACTCATACAATCTTATACTACATGATTTTGATTAGATTTGTTCCTTGAGTTGGAAATTGCATGTCTATAGCTTTGTGAACTCTTTGTATCTATCATGAGCAGCTTAGTTTCTCATATGAGTAAATTTTATGATATTCCATGATCATCCATGAATAAAAATTATAATTTTTCCCTTCTGAGTCAAATTATCAAAATAATGAAATGTTTTTAGATTTTTCCATGAGATTATTATCATAGGTTTTGGCCAAGGCTATATGTGATTTTATTGATTATTGACATACGAAATTTTAGCATGATAATGGGCTTTAATGTTAAGATCATAATTTTACAAGTTGGTCTAGCTTCTTTATTTAAAGTACAATATCAGTTTTAAGTGCAAGGGCTATTCATGAGCCTTCAAAAAAGACATGTTACAGAAGGTGACCGTTTAGATAAAGCCATGTTTTCAGAGATTATAAGTATGATTTAAAATAGGAGTAAGTGGTTAACTCAGATGGCATGAGTCTTCTAAGGCAAGTGCCAAAAACTAAATTTGCTGACGTAAGATTGGAGCGTATCGAGTATGGGGGAATCCCAAATTAAATTTTCTCCTCGAATGTGATGCGTTTTCAGTAAATATTCTAGCAAGTTAGTTCAGTTCAATCCTCCTACCCAGCAAGGTAGGTGGTTGCTTAGTTGGCTAGGCCATAGGGATCATACTCCATGTTTACATGGTGCACTATGTCGGTCATGCCACAAGCTTCCACATAATTTTTAGATCACAGCGTGATTTTAGATTTTAAATGGGCAAATTGCATGTTTTGCTTTCAAAACCCTTATGTTGATTTTTACATGATTAGTTATGATTTTTTGTAAAATCTCTCTCTACACCTCAGTATTCTATGTTTCATGTTTTTGCCATCTTACGTACAGTATGATTCCATGTACTAATGCACTTTTTGTTGGCAGTGTTGTATTATTTAATAATGTAGCCTCAAGTATAGATATGTTCAAATGCACAACTCAATAGGCTTATCCCATATCAGCTTTTGGTGAGCTCTATTCTCTTTTGGGGAAGTTATCTTTTTCAGCTATGTATAAAGTTGCTAGAGAATATATTGGGGGTCTTGTCCCAACAGATCAGACACTCTTAGTTTTGTAAAGGCTTTATAGACTATCATATAGTATGTTCTGATGTTCATTACTCTAATTAGACCATTGTGTCACTTTTGTACTGAAATGGTGATTTATAGAAGCTTTCTGATGTATGATTAATCTCCTTCTCAAGTTTGTATTATTCTTCTCCCTACATGTTTACATTATTTCTCACAGTTTCATCCATATTGAAAGTTCGTTCCAGCCATCTATAGAATCGGGTGCGGATCTCTCCTAGGCCCTAGGCTGGGGTGTGACAGTTTTCTGTGTCGCGTCTAGTGTCATACTTCTATATAGATAGGATAAAATCTCTTATCTCTAATTTCCCCCAAAATAGCTCAGACTACAAAATCACTGGTGTCACAAATCAATATGAATGATAAGGACTAGTCAGGTGCTATAGTAATTGGTGTAGTCACCAACTTCACTTTCAATCTATAAATTTTCCTCAGATGGGTGTCATCAAATAAAAATTTCACATCCTTCTCTAGTATCTGCTCTTTAGGGTGGAAATCATTGAGAAATATTTTATGAAATGTCTGTAAAAGCATGCGTTCCCAAAAAACTATACACCCACTTCACAGACAAGGGCGGTGGTAGTTTCTCGATTGCCTCTATCTTTGCCTTGTCTGCCTCAATACCTTATTTGGAGATCTTGTGCCATAAAATAATGCCTTCATGCACCATGAAGTGACACTTTTCTCAGTTTAACATGAGCTTTGTCTCTACGCAATAGGCTAGCACAGCATCTAGATGCATCAAACATTCATCGAAGGAATCGCCAAATACAAAGAAGTTTTCTATGAACACCTTTACATATTTTCCACCATATCTGCAAAAATAGCCATTATGCATAATTGAAAGGTACAGGAGGGTTACATAAACTAAATGACATCCTTCAAAATACAAAGGTTCCATATGGACATGTGAATGTAGTCTTCTCTTAATCCTCTAGTGCAATCATAATCTGGTTGTAGTCTGAGTAACCATCTAAGAAATAGTATAAAGCATGCCCTGCCAATTGATGTAGTATATGATCCATAAAAAGAAATGGGTATTGATCCTTCATGGTGAATCTGTTCAGTTTGTGATAGTCAATGCAAATCCTCCATCCTATCATAGTCCTTTAGGGAACTAGCTCATCTTTGTCATTTCACAGTATAGTTATCCCCCTTTCTTTGGGACACACTGAACTGGGATCACCTAGTGACTGTATGAGATGGGTAGATAACACTAGCTTAACGTTAAGCCATTGATTACCTCTTTCTTGACGACCTCATTCATGCTCGAATTCAACCTTAGTTGGTGTTTTATGCTACTCCTTGTATCTTCCTCTAGTAAAATCTCGTACATGCAAAATGAGTTGTTGATGCCTATAATGTCCGCTATGGTCTAGCCAATAGCACTAATTCTATCTTGTAGCCCTCTCAACACTTTTTCAACCTGCATATCAGTTAATAAAGAAGATAGGATTATGGACAATGTGTTATCACTGCCCAGATATGTATAATGTATACGTGAATGCAAGGGTTTAAATAAAGAACTAGAGCCTCCTCAGTGGAGGGCTTTGGCTTCTTCCATGTTGTGGGTCTTTTGAGTTCTTTGAATCCCACATCCCCTTCAATATACGCACAAGTAATGTCTAGAATATGGAGACACTCCCCGATCTCTCCATCTTTGATCAGCACTTCACCGTAAATGAGAGCTCTTTCTAATGGATTTTTATATGATAGGAAGTGATCTAATACATTATCAGAAATCTTTGGTTTTATCACTATAATTTCCTTCAACTCCTTGTCGTAAGCTAATAGTTTAGAGGCCTTGAAACATAAAAAAATTTAATCTGCACCATCTATTATCATAGATATTTTTCTTGATTTGACTCCAGTCACAGCATCTGCAGTACCCAATAATCCTTATCTCGTAATATTAGGCATTATTTTATCAGCCTCATAGTCAAGATTAATGATATTAAATGGATGGACAAATAGTCTCACTTTTATGAGGACATCTTCAATAATACCATCTGGAAATGTCAAAGATCTGTCTTCCAGCTGCGGAGTTATAGTAGTTGGGAATGGCTTACCGAAACCCAAGGTTTTAAACAAGAAGATGGGCATCAAATATATGCTTGCACCCAGATCATGTTCTGTGTCTAGCTTCTTACCTCTTTGCGGTGCTTCCTCCAATTTTTTTCCATTTCACAAGATAATTGTACTAACATCCTCCTTGGGGTTTTCCTCTTTGTTGTTGGGTAGTGCCCGAAGATTTTTTTAATTTACCTTATAGCTATCTTACCAGTTTGGCACTCAAGCTCATGAATGGACTTTTTCATTTCATTCACTATTTGTGTTTGCTGTCCCATCAACTGTTTCATGGTCTTTTAGGATGAACTGCTGGTCTGTTGAGCCTATTTTCATTGAAAGTTATTATGTGGCCCTTGAAAATTCTAGTTCCCACCATAATATAGATTTGGTGTGTTTTTGTAGCTCTAACTGTAATTTTTACCTTGATAACCCCTATCGCGATTTTGCTAGCCCATAAAGTACAAAGACTCAAGATTTAAAGGACATTCTGAGTAAGAATGATTTTCTCCACATGCCTCTGATGTCGGCTGTGTTGGTTATACTTGTTGGACTTGTTGTTGATGTATTGTGGGTTTACAGCATTTTTGATGCTTAAAATTGAGAAAAGATGCATGGTCTTAGGTGTGTTTATACAGATATGATGCACTTTTGCTTTGTTTTTAGGGAAATAAGGTGTTGGGGTTGAAATCTATGAAAGAAGGAGAAAGAGTAAAAAATTAGGCCAAGTACAAAATTCAGCAAGAGTCGTATTGTGAGTTCTTGATGTCTCCCAAGAACACACAACGCTCGTGGTCATCAAGTAATATAGGACTGGAAGCCCCAATAAATAAATAGTTGAAATGGGGAATGGTTTTGGGAAATTAAACTACTAAAAGATTTACATGTAAAATTAACTAAAATGATTCCAAGCTTGGTTCTACTTCGATGATGATGAAAATCTAGGGAGATGGAACTTGTTTGGTTTGAAGTTGAGTTTTCAAAATGTGATTACATAACGATTCTTCCTATTGTTGTTAGTTTCAAGTTACTATCCCATTCTTTGCCACTATCCCTAGCATCCAAGAACTATTTGATGAACCCTAACGCCTATATCCCTATGGTCGCAGGAGAAACATGAAATGACAATTATGCCTACTTCTATTTCAACTAAATAGGGTTGAAGGGTATATATCTATCCTCAACAACAACTTCTATCCTCTAACCAATGGGTTCGAGCGTCTTTGTATTCCTGTTCTGTATTTACCTTTAACCCTTTCGATCCCCTTTTCCAAGTTCAATCAAAAGCCAACAGAATTACTTATAAGGTAATCAGTCTCATAAATAAGCAATTAAAAAAAGAAAATACTAGCAACCATTGAAGAAGAATCGAATCTAGATTAATTCAGTCTTTCAAATAATCAACCATCCTGTTACACCCCGTAGAATTCCCGGCACTCAGATGACCTATTCCCACGTTGGTTAAGCATATTTGAAGGCCATACGTGTTGGAGAAAGGCCCGGAAAAAGATCGGATGAGAAGCCCGTCGAACCATCGCGGAAGGAGCCGAGGCAGAGCCCCTCCGCGATGGCAGCGTGTCACGGAGGAGAGGCCTCTGCGATGGCTCCGTGACACGTTGGCCTTGTCCAGGCCCAAGTATATAAAGCCTCACTTCGGTTTTAAATGATAAAAACTTTGTAAAATTTCCAGAGAATGCAGCAAAACAGAGGAGGACGAAGAGGGAATATATATTATCGCTCGATTACACTGCTAAACGCTGCCCAAACTCAAATTAACTCCAGATACGGGGGTATTTAGCAACAGAGAGCATTCTTACGGATTCAGTTTCGCGAAATACGGCCGGCGAATCGTCGAGCCACCGAGCCAAGGTAGGTGGAATTGCTCTAAATTAGTGTGTATGTGTCCCTAGCTGTGAAGTGAATATTTCTCCCTTCTGGACCTCTGAAAAATAGCGAGTTTCTGGCCGTCTTTCGATAAGCCTAAGTTTAGGATATAAACTATATCGAAAGTGACATTGCCTTTTGAAATAAAGTTGTATTTAGTATTGATTGATATGTTTATGAATGCAGTTGGGAGAAAGCAGTTAAAGTACCGACCGAGCTTCGTCCGACAGATGAATAGTTCAAGGATAAGGTATGTAAAGTTAGTTTCCTCGGCAAGTTAAGTAATGTTGAGACAGTATAGTAATTTACAGACCAGTAGAATGTTCAGAAGTCGAGTATTGCGTTATTATGAATATTGGTACAATGTAAGAAGCTTTGGGTTGTAACGTGTACGAGACCTATCAGTATGATATAGATTCTAACGCAAGCGTTAGAGATTGCCCAGTATATTCAGTGTGTGATGTAATATGCCATGTTAAGATATTGTTGTGTTCAGCTGAAACCCCGCAGAGTAGTACAGTATCCGTAAAGCACTTCAGAAATAGAATAGCAGGCTAAAATGAAGTTCAGAAAGCATGTCAGAAATAGTAAATCATGTTACTATAGAAAATCAGTATACAGCATAGCTCAGCAGAAAGACTATATTTGTATATATATATATATAGTACTTCTAGCCTCAGCATGTATCAAGTGTGTACATATTTCTATCACTAGTCCAGCATATAGTGTATACAGAAACTTAGTAAATAGCAGAGTTTTCAGCAGAAACATTATCTTATATAGCATTTGCCCAGTACAGCCCGGCAGAAGACTATATTCATATTTATACATCCTTACCTGCCTCAGCACGTATTAAATACGTACAGATTACTATCATTAGCTCAGCATGTAATATATATGATACTTTACCCCTATTAGCCTCAGCATGTGAGATACCCAGATAGTATTACCAGTTGAGACCGTTGTATTGTTTGGGGTTGGATTACCTAGCATCCATGACTGCCCAGGGTTAATAGCTGTATCGACTCGTCCGCCAGAGGACGAGGATACGTCACTCTACGGAGTGGCATGCCGTCCCGCCAGGGGACGAAGATGGGATGCCAGTTTTCCCCATATTGTGCCTTGATCGGCCCTTACACACCCCAGTCGAGCGGATACGCCCGGGTGCAGATTCAGGAGTCCTCCAGACTCTGATGCAGTTATAGTCAGGGGCTCAGTGAGCCCAAGTGCATACCCAGGGACCGGCAGGGTGCTTACAGCCACTATAGGAGATGGGATGACCGGGGTAGGGGTATAGATTCTGTGCTGGTTGTACCTCCCGGCTTATGGGGGTCGAGTAAGGTTTGTGTGTGCTATGTTATGTTATTTCATGTTATGCCATGTTAAGTTAGATACAAGTAGATCAGCAGTAGCACGATACGTTTCCAGGTATGACTCTCATCCCTTCCAGTAAAGATTGAGAGAAGGTAAGATTTACATTATCAGACAGTTAAGTTATTCCTTCTACTTCAGTTTCATCAGTTATATTATTGCTTTCAGATTTTGTTCTCAGTTATTTCTTTACATACTCAGTACCAGCGGTACTGACGCCCGGTGGGGCGCTACATTACTTGCCTGCAGGTACTCATAGACGAGCAGGTGACACCACGTGATTCCTGTCAGCGTTGAGCATTCATCTCCTGTCATCCGGAGACTGAATTCCAGAGGTGTACTTCAGTTTCTGTTGTTATATAGTATGGGTAGGTCCGGGCCCTGTCCCGATCATTTCTATTGCTATTCCTAGAGGCTTGCAGTCTGCATATTTCCCTGTGGTCAGTTGAGCCGGTCGTGTGAGGCCGTGCAGTGGTTAGCTGTTAGTACTCTTGCTTCTTTTATGTTGGCCGTGTGGGGCCATAAGTTTGACAGTAGTGGTGACCTTGCCGGTCACGTAACCTTCTAGTATTTTATTGCTGAATGCAGATAACTAGACAGCATGGTGGCCTTGTCGGCCCGCATAGGTTTCCCTATAGTTGTTTGTTCTGGTCAGCTGTTATTACAGGTACATGAGGCTATAGGCCAATGGGCCGGAGGCTGTGTTTACAGCCGTTATATAGCCCTTTGTTTCTAGAAATGTGAGTTAGAGCCAGCCAGGTACCAGATGTGCCTAGGCTTAGCAGTCCAGTAGTTCAGGTCCTAGTAGGGCACCAGGTGCCAGTCATACCCCTCGAGACGGGGCGTGACAAACTTGGTATCAGAGCAGGTCATATCCCAGGGAGTCTTCAAGCCGTGCTAAGTAGAGTCTTGTCTATGGATGTGTTGTGCACCACATACTATAGACAGGAGGCTGCGAGGCATGATATGATGGTTACCCTTCCTTCTCAGTCAGTCGTGCTTTAGAGCTGTACAGTGTAGGGTTGAGTCCCTGAAAACTTACCGTATTCTTTGATTACAGATATAAAGGTAGATCAGCATTTTCTTATCACAGGCAGAAGATCAGAGATAGCAACAGAAGAGAACCTCAGTCAGTTACATGATAACTATAGCAGCAGGAGGGGGGGTGTCAGAGACCTCCCAGCGTAATACCTTTAGTGGCATTACTCCTAGTATACGTTGATAATGTCAGAATAGGAAGTCAGAAGTATAGTGTTCATATGAGTTGATTTACGTATTAGTTATACAGGATTTGATTATGATTACGGATAAGGTCAGACCACCAGGTATGTACGAAAAAGAGAAGGAAATGCGGGAATCCCGAATACATCTTGTTGGGTATGGTACAGTTGAATGCTTTTATTTGTTGTAATAAGAAAAGGGCTATCCCTACCTCCTGATTTTGATGCCAGTATAGTAAAGGGGCATAAGACTTGAGATGGGGTTGCCAGATCAAGCAGTAAGTAAAGATGGGCTGATTGATCCTAGTAAGTATTAGAAAGTATAAAGAGCCCTTATGATTACGTAAGCTGTGCAGACCCTTATGACAATAAGCCAGTAGAGAAAGTAAGATTATTTAGCTTGCCCGAAGCAGGGATAAAAGACCTATTAGTAATAAATGCTTAGTAATAGTCAAGTTTGAGCCAGAAAAGGCCAAGCCCTCCATATATGCTAACAGATAGCAAGACATACCGGTAAGATTATGGTTATGATCTAGTTGTGACATCGAGAGATATAGAGGTCATGTGAATCAGATGGGCTTGAGTATATGCCCAAAGAAGTATAGGCCGAGGCTTGACCAGTAATCTCATTAGCAACAAAAGGCGGGTACCTTGAACCCCAGAGTTCAGTTTAAGTAAGATGAGAGGAAGAAGCAGGAATGTCAGATCTCGTGGAGAAATTAGAACTACCCCGGATCGATAAAGTATCGTATTAAGGATTAAGCCTCGGGCTGACTGTAAGATTGCAGTTCAGAATACCGCAGGGTGTCTATTATAGAAAAGTTAAGAAGTTACCGATACAGCAATTCTAATCCAGTGTAGCCTAGAGATAAGGCCTAGCAGACAGTTATGGGCTCTCAATATATGCCTAGTAAGGCTACAGGATTCGAACGTCAACCCCCACATCGCAAGAGTGGCGGGATTTTAAACAGCAGACAATAACTAGAATGTTTATGTTTGTTACTTTCAGAATGGGGTGACAATACAATGAAATGATAAGTCAGGGCAGGAGATATTATTAGGCCGTAGAAGAAATGTATCATGTACGATGTGAGACTCAGCAGAACATGTCGGAGGTTATGAATTACTGCAGGAATCAGTACATATTGTACGTAGCCAGCGATATATAGATATACAGATAATAGATAGGTTGTGAGTGGCTGCCTATAAGGGCTACAATCACAGATGCTGATTAGTAATATAGAGCCTATACAAATTGCATTGGGGGACCAAAAAAAAAGAAAAGAGAAGAAAGAGGGGGAAGAAAGAAAGAAAAGAATAAGAGAAAGGGCGGATTAAGTGTGAGTTACGTATGAAGTCATAAAAACTATCTCAGTTTTCAGTTATTAGATAAACAGACTTATGTGTTGTTGTCAGATTTAGGCTCTAGGAGCTTACCAGAGTTATTGACCTAAGACAGATGGCTAGATGATAAGGGCGCAGTTAGACAGTTTACCGACCAGCTGTCGCCTGCATCAGCAGGGAGGCATCCCTGAAGATCGGTAATAGTATTTCATGTGCCAGAACCAGGATTAGAGACCGAATAGGCAAATTTCAAAGATTAGCAATACCAGAATTATTCTAGCATGTTAAGTGGTCATACGTCGTTTTCCCAGCCTCGTGGGCGACAGTCGGCCTTAGTCAACCTAGCAGTTGTTATGTAGAACACCTCATAAGTCAGCCGGCTGTCCCAGTCAGAATACCCGTGGGTACCCCAAGGAAGGGCCCACATCAGCAGTCAGCGATAGACTAGTATTTCAGCTGGTTTTCGTAAGGTATTTAGATACAGAGCCCTAGCAGAGGGCCAGTATTTACAGAATATCTCATAAGACCGAAAATTCCCCAGAATAGCAGTATAAACCCAAGTGGATACACACAAGGCGTAAGAAATTAACAGTACCCTGCTAGCATAGTGTTTATTAAGACCAGGGGATCAGTAGACTCCCCGTGGAGATCCAGAGATTGATCGCCTGGGAGTAAGTTGATTAAGTCCAGACTTACAGTGGTTTAAGCAAAATAACAGAGCAATTAGATGCCCACGAGTTGGCGGTGATGCACGAACTATAAGTACTCAAGTAGTACAGTTAGGGCATTACTAGACTACTATCACATTTGGGTCATTCAACCCGACTATTCAGTCATTTAAGGTTATGTAGCCAGATCATTAGAGGTCATGGTCAGTATTAGGACCCTCTGATCGGATAAAGGCACAAGGTGCGCAGACAGTCGTTCAGGTTATCCCAGCAACAAGTAGCCTTAGCATACGGCCAGAAGGCCAGATAAGCTCTGTCTATACCAGTAGATTACTTGTCAGATTCTCCGGCATAATAAACCAGTATGACCATTAGTTATATGCCAATTCCTTGTAAATCTGAATTTTAGCTAAGTTTAGTAGCCTTTTTGGTCACATGGTGTTGGAGGCTGGTGTACAGATAGATACACAGAAAAATCAAAGTAATGAGGATCTAGCCTTGACCTACCACTCCGATCGAAGTATGCAATCCCTGTGGTTAGCCGGGTGCTGCAGAGGGTCCGTGGAAGGATTTTCCACCTTAGCAGCACCTCTGACTAAGTTGGCACAGAAGGCAGCGAAGTTCCAGTAGACTGAGGCGTGTAAGCAGAATTTCCAGGAGTTAACAGCCAGGTTAACCTTAGCCCCAGTGTTAGTATGGCCAGAAGGTACAGAGGGTTGGTGTAGCATGGTAAAGTAACAGTTTATGCTTTCAGGCAATTGAAGAAACGTGAAAAGAATTGTCTTACCCATGACCTGGAGGTAGTTGTAGTAGTTTATACTTGAAAAATCAAGAATTTTGTGTCACCCGGGGAGGGCTAATACGGTAGTAGATGCCCTTAGCCATAGATCTACGGGGTGTTGGCATGCTTGCCGCCCGAACAGCGGGAATACACCCGAGGATTTTACTAGTTAGCCGATCTAGCCGCTCGCATAGCAGAAGTAAAGGATAACAGAACGATAATACAGAATATCGCAGCATTGCGGTTAGAGGTGGAAGTAAAGGAACGGCAGTATAGAAACCCTAGCCAGGTTTAACTTGAACACAAGATTCAGTAAGGAGAGATGACATATTTTCAGATACCCGGGGATGAAGTGTGGCGATATAAAGGCCGAATTTGTACTCCAGATATTTTGGGGCATCGCCAGTAGTTTATGAGCGAGGTACATTACGCCGGCTATTCCCTTCATCCCGATACGACAAAGAGGTACCATGACATTAAAAAGAACTACTGGTAGCCCAGCGTCCTAACTGCCAACAGTTGAAGGCAGAATATTAGAAAATAGGCAGGTTAATTTAGAACATAGTTGTGCCTCTTTGGAAATGAGAAGCGGTGAATATGAATTTTGTAGCAAGATTACCCCGTACTAAACACAGACATGACTCTATATGAGTGATAAGTGACAGATTGTCAAAAATCAGCTCATTTCTTGCCAGTAAGAACTACCTTCTCGGCCAAAGATTATGCTGAGTTGCATATCAGAAAGATAGTCAGATTACATGGAATACCAGTATCCATTATTTCAGACAGAGGAGCACACTTCACAACTAGATTTTGGCAATCATTTCAGAAGAGTTTGGGAGCGCAGATTAATTTAAGCGCAGCGTTCTATCCTCAGACAGATGAGCAGGCTGAGTGCACAATTCAGACGCTCGAAGACATGTTGCGAACGTGTGTGCTAGATTTCAGTAATAGCCAAAATGAGCATTTACCATTAATCGAATTTGCCTCCAGAATTAGAATCCATTCATCCGGTCTTCTATGTAACTATGCTGAGGAAATGCCTAGGAGACCCGTCCAGAGCAGTCCCAGTCCAGAATATCCAGGTTACAAAACGTTGGCCTATGAAGAGGCTCCAATAACTATCTTAAACAGACAGATTCGCAGATTGAGGACTAAATATATTGCGTCTATCAAGGTATTGAGACGTAACAGGAACCGAGAGGAGATGACTTGAGAAACGGAGGAAGATATAAGGACCAGATATCCTCACCCTATTTCAGGCCTAGTCAGGCGACAGGTATGTCCGTATTATTACTTATGCAGTATCTTATGGTTGTATGTCTGTAAATGATAAAGGAAAAATTGATATTTAGTCATCCAGTGGATCTTAGAATATTGTGTGCAGTGCCTGTGTTGGACTTTTCTACATTTCAGGTTTTTGCGATAGTCCATATTACAGGGGAAACTCTGCCGAAATTCTTTCAGAAAGTAAAGTAATCAGTCCTCTAGATAACAGTATACATTCGAGGACGAATGTTCTTAAGGGGGGGAGAATGTTACACCCCGTAGAATTCTCGGCACTCAGATGACCTATTCCCACGTTGGTTAAGCATATTTGAAGGCCATACGTGTTGGAGAAAGGCCCGGGAAAAGATCGGACGAGAAGCCCGTCGAACCATCGTGGAAGGAGCCAAGGCAGAGCCCCTCCGCGATGGCAGCGTGTCACGGAGGAGAGGCCTCCGAGATGGCTCCGTGACACGTTGGCCTTGTCCAGGCCCAAGTATATAAAGCCTCACTTCGGTTTTAAATGATAAAAGCTTTGTAAAATTTCCAGAGAATACAGCAAAACAGAGGAGGACGAAGAGGGAATATATATTATCGCTCGATTACACTGCTAAATGCTGCCCAAACTCAAATTAACTCCAGATACGGGGGTATTTAGCGACAGAGAGCATTCCTACGGATTCAGTTTCGCGAAATACGGCCGGCGAATCGTCGAGCCACCGAGCCAAGGTAAGTGGAATTGCTCTAAATTAGTGTTTATGTGTCCCTAGCTGTGAAGTGAATATTTCTCCCTTCTGGACCTCTGAAAAATAGCGAGTTTCTGGCCGTATTTCGATAAGCCTAAGTTTAGGATATAAACTATATCGAAAGTGATGTTGCCTTTTGAAATAAAGTTGTATTTAGTATTGATTGATATGTTTATGAATGCAGTTGGGAGAAAGCAGTTAAAGTACCGGCCGAGCTTCGTCCGACAGACGAATAGTTCAAGCATAAGGTATGTAAAGTTAGTTTCCTCGGCAAGTTAAGTAATGTTGAGACAGTATAGTAATTTACAGACCAGTAGAATGTTCAGAAGTCGAGTATTGCGTTATTATGAATATTGGTACAATGTAAGAAGCTTTGGGTTGTAACGTGTACGAGACCTATCAGTATGATATAGATTCTAATGCAAGCGTTAGAGATTGCCCAGTATATTCAGTGTGTGATGTAATATGCCATGTTAAGATATTGTTGTGTTCAGCTGAAACCCCGCGGAGTAGTATAGTATCCGTAAAGCACTTCAGAAATAGAATAGCAGGCTAAAATGAAGTTCAGAAAGCATGTCAGAAATAGTAAATCATGTTACTATAGAAAATCAGTATACAGCATAGTTCAGCAGAAAGACTATATTTGTATATATATATATATAGTACTTCCAGCCTCAGCATGTATCAAGTGTGTACATATTTCTATCACTAGTCCAGCATATAGTGTATACAGAAACTTAGTAAACAGCAGAGTTTTCAGCAGAAACATTATCTTATATAGCATTTGCCCAGTACAGCCCTGCAGAAGACTATATTCATATTTATACATCCTTACCTGCCTCAGCACGTATTAAATACGTACAGATTACTATCATTAGCTCAGCATGTAATATATATGATACTTTACCCCTATTAGCCTCAGCATGTGAGATACCCAAATAGTATTACCAGTTGAGACCGTTGTATTGTTTGGGGTTGGATTACCTAGCATCAATGACCGCCCAGGGTTAATAGCTGTATCGACTCGTCCGCCAGAGGATGAGGATACGTCACTCTACGGAGTGGCATGCCGTCCCGCCAAGGGACAAAGATGGGATGCCAGTTTTCCCCATATTGTGCCTTGATCGGCCCTTACACACCCCAGTCGAGTGGATACGCTCGGGTGCAGATTCAGGAGTCCTCCGGACTCAGATGCAGTTATAGTCAGGGGCTCAGCGAGCCCAAGTGCATACCCAGGGACCGACAGGGTGCTTATAGCCACTATAGGAGATGGGATGACCGGGATAGGGGTATAGATTCTGTGCTGGTTGTACCTCCCAGCTTATGGGGGTCGGGTAAGGTTTGTGTGTGCTATGTTATGTTATTTCATGTTATGCCATGTTAAGTTAGATACAAGTAGATCAGCAGTAGCACGATACATTTCCAGGTATGACTCTCATCCCTTCCAGTAAAGATTGAGAGAAGGTAAGATTTACATTATCAGACAGTTAAGTTATTCCTTCTACTTCAGTTTCATCAGTTATATTATTGCTTTCAGATTTTGTTCTTAGTTATTGCTTTACATACTCAGTACCAGCGGTACTGACGCCCGGTGGGGCGCTGCATTACTTGCCTACAGGTACTCATAGACGAGTAGGTGACACCACGTGATTCCTGTCAGCGTTGAGCTTTCAGCTCCTGTAATCCGGAGACTGAATTCCAGAGGTGTACTTCAGTTTCTGTTGTTATATAGTATGGGTAGGTCGGGGCCCTGTCCCGATCATTTCTATTGCTATTCCTAGAGGCTTGCAGTCTGTATATTTCCCTGTGGTCAGTTGAGCCGGTCGTGTGAGGCTGTGCAGTGGTTAGCTGTTAGTACTCTTGCTTCTTTTATGTTGGTCGTGTGGGGCCATAAGTTTGACAGTAGTGGTGACCTTGCCGGTCACGTAGCCTTCTGTATTTTATTGCTGAATGCAGATAACTAGACAGCATGGTGGCCTTGTCGGCCCGCATAGGTTTCCCTATAGTTGTTTGTTCTGGTCAGCTGTTATTACAGGTACAGGAGGCTATAGGACAATGGGCCGGAAGCTGTGTTTACAACCGTTATATAGCCCTTTGTTTCCAGAAATGTGAGTTAGAGCCAGCCAGGTACCAGATGTGCCTAGGCTTAGCAGTCCAGTAGTTCAGGTCCTAGTAGGGCACCAGGTGCCAGTCATACCCCCCGAGGCGTGGCGTGACACATCCACCATGGCCAAAACACTAGAGTATGTGTTTAGCCACTAATAGACAAGTGGAAAAACGAATACTTAATCATCATCATAAAAAGTAAAATAGTAAAGAAGAGAAGAAACCTAGTGTAGAAATTTGTCTTCCTTCCAAACCGCTTACAAGCCTCCACAAATTAAATACTGAATGTAAAAATGATCAAAATATTGCTAACAAACGCCCTAGAGGATGTATTTATAGTAGATCCTTCAAATGACGTTTCTCCTCTCCAACACTTAGCTTTAAAATAATAAATTTAAGCCTGGAATAGGTCTGGCGCACTGCCTCACCTATCACACCGCACTGTTAGTCAAATTTCTTGCAATTTCAGCTCTGGGATAGGCCTAATGCACCACCCAATCCATACCACCAAGGACTTAGCCAATTTTCTACACTTCTATCACCTCTGATGCCCTACTCTCACCATAGCACTAGAGTATTAGTCAAATTTATGAACTTCAAGGCTCTTCTGGCGCCTAGCTCCATATATTTCACTAGAATCTTGGAAAGTTTCTCTAGGACTGGAATGCTCTAGGGCTCCACGCTATCCATAGCACCAGAATTTTGGTGCTATAGATGGGGCTCCATGGCTCTCATCCCGGCAAGGTGTTGAGTAGATTTTCTTCTAAAGTTTTGGACGTGGTGCGGTGTACCACACATAGCACAAAATTTTGTGCATATTTCTCTAATGTTTAGGACCTTGTGTTGTCGCCAGCCATAGCCCCTGGTCCTTCTTCTCAGCTTCTCAAATTTTCACACCTTGAGCTAATTTGGGTCCTTTTTCCTTGATTTCCTACTCAAAACATCTCAAACAATTCATAATCTTACAAAACACAAAAACACATGAATTTATGCACTTCATAGGGATTATAAACTCAAAACAAGGTAAAAGATGGGAAAAACATGGCAAATGGGCATAGAAATATGCGCAACATCAGATAAACTTCAGAATGATTGCTCAAGGTACTGGCTAGTTATGAATCTTGGTATGAGCCGTACCATCTTGTACAAGTCGTACCAGAGTAGCCGTGGAAAATTTCAAAAGGATGCACTTTGATTAATCTCCTAGTATGGGTATAACTACGATCCGTGAACATGAATACCTACGGTCCGTACCAAGGAGCTATGGTGAAGTTCAAAAAGATTGTTGAAAGGCAGATTCCATGGTACGAAAGGCAACCCTGAGTCATAAGAGCAAGGTATGATCCATACCAAGACACTCGTGGAAATATTCAGAGGATGCGAGAAATCACAGGCTCAAACCACAATAGAAATGTACAACTCTTAGGAGCATTGTACCAGTCATACCAACTCCTAGAACTTAGCCAGATTTAGAGCTGCCAGGCATTGTAGGAGCAGAAGGTACAATTCGTACAATCTTGGTACAAGTTGAAGGAGAGGGCGGCGACAATTTTATTAGTTTCCCTATAAATTTAGGAAAGGTTTCTAATTATTTGTATAAATACTTTTCTAGGTTATTTTAGTTATAAGATGACCTTCTTGGCAAAGAGTTTGACTTTTTTGGAGATTCATCTTGAGTTTTCGAATATTCTTGGAATTAATATCCATTGTTCTTGAATTGTTCTAAGTAGAATATTTCATTAACCAAGTAGGTTTTATTTCAGTCTCCATTGTAAGTTCTTAATTATGTTTTTTTAACGAATGCTAATTCTTCTCTTACAATCATGAGAGGCTAAAACTCCATAATTAGGATTGTGGGAACCATGGTGAATTATAAAACTAGGGTTTGCATATAGTGATTCTAAACCAATATGCATGCTTGTACTATCTTCTTTTTATCTTAAACATTTTTTAATGGAGTGTAATGTTAGGACTTGCTTGAAATCTCTATTTTTTTAACCTAGAGAGGTAGAGATTAGGAAAAGAGAATAACAACGAAGTCTTGAACTTTATGGTTCATTATATAACTTGAGTTGCGGTTGTAGGATAGTTAATTTGGAACAACTTGATAACGGTTAAAGTGAAATCATTCGAGAGTCCTAACCCGGTAATTGAGTATAGTCATTCAATAGGGACGAAACAGTCGTTTGGATGAACTTATGTTATCAGTTGGTACAAGTTAAGTATTTAGATATATCACAAGTGAAAAACTCAAAGTAGTTATGAATCCATGGAGAACACCTCCCTTGTTAATTGCATCAACTTGATAACAACTTCAATCTTCAATACTTTTATGTGTTTAGGAGTTAATCGAACTAAAAGCATAAATAATAGCATTATATAGTTCTACATCCTGACCATATTTCCTGTGGGATCGACCCTGACCTTTGTTAGGTTCTTTATTGACAATGTCCGCATTATACTTTTGCAGGAGTATGATTTGAGCGTTAGCAGTTGCACCTGACTTATGTTTGGTATACTAACCAACTTGTTTATTGCATTCTCTAGTTGGCTTATATTAGATTGCATGGTGTCCACACCATCAATTTCTAATTTTCCTGGAGGCTTTTGCGCCACAAACCCTCTACATGGTTCTTATTATTCTTGGCTACCTAAAAACAGAAGATTCAATAAGGCTTTAATCTCATCATAACTCTTGACAGGATTTGTTCTTGAGAGTAACACCCGAAAAGTACCTAAAATCTGACCCGAGGGTTGAAATGGAGAAAACAAAAAAATCTACACCGGGTCACAGAATGAATCATCCAGTGACTCATCAGTGATCTAACGGATCGTTGAGTGACCCGTTAACTGGTGCCAAGTTGAAAAATAAATGTTACTTCCCAAAAGTTATGAGGGATGGGGTGACGAGTTATTAAGACTCCCAATAAGTCATGGTGTGAGCCGTTAAGTATGAAGTGGTGGAGAAAATGTTGTTTCTCGTATACTTCACCGATTGGAGAAACGGTTCATCAAGTCCCCTGATGACTTGTTAAGTGACTCATTGAGTGAGAAAGATCAAAGAACAGAGAAGTTATTAGTGGCAATGGCTCAGGGGATGACCCGCCAAGTCTCCTAAGGGGCCGTCCAGTCTCTGGTCGAGTCTAGCAGCGTGCAATTTCCTATCAGATCATTAAGGGTATTTTTGTAATTTTTAAGTTTTTAACTCTTACACTATGTCATTTAAAGCCTTCTAAAGAGTGTATTAAGGGTTTTATTAATCCTAAGCCCTTATTCTACTCCTAAAACTCTCATTAAAAGATCAAATCCTCTTCCATGATCAAGCTAGGGTTCTTTATCAAGTCTTCCTTAATTCCCGTTAGGTCTCCAATCTAGTTGAAGATTCTCAAAGCCTAGGTATGTAGGGACATGAATGGGGGATTTCTTCCTCCCTCATGCCCAATTTCTTTCTAACTCATGAATTCAAGTCTCCAATTAAGTGTATTGAAAATTCTAAGGTTTAACCCAATTTCCCAACTAGTACTATTTGATATAAAAAAATCCAACCTGGAAACTTTCTCTCAATGGAAAAGGAGAAAGGAATTTTTTATAGAGAATGCAAATAATCCTGATATGTCTATGAGTCCAATTCCATCATATTTTTACTAATGATTTAAGACTATTGGGGTAGATTTTACTCTCCTTTTAATTATTAAACCATGATTCAAGTTTATGAGAACTATGCCCTATTATGCATGATTTACAAAATTCAAGCTTATAAGTCTATTATTTAAAGTATGATGAATTATTTAGTATGCACAAATATTTATGAATTCTTAACTTATGATCCCATGATTTTAAATTATGAAGCTTGTTTCAAGTATGTATGATTTCATGACTTGGGCAAGCCCATGTAAAGTTAAGTATGTTTATCATGATTCGGCCAAGGCTTACAAGATTATTTTTAAAGAAATATGTGGAGTCAAAACTCCCTGATATTCAGATTTAAGCTATTTTTTTGAGAATTCGATTATATGAGCATTATTCATGTTTTGGGAGTAGTGTCTAGCACTGAGTAGGCTAGGGATTCCAGGGACCCCGGTCTCTAAGCTACCCGCCAACGTAGGATATATTTCTTATTTGGGACCTCTCAAGAGAGTGTTTCTCTTGCCCGAGGGAACACCCGTGATATCACACTTCATTCTTCCTTTGCCCTGGCAAGGCTTAGGATGGCTCTCCTCCACGTGGGCAAGACGTGGGATCATCATGCGCTCATACATGATGGTTTTCAGTTATGATGAGTCTCCTATTGTTCCTCATGTCTTCAGTTACTCATATTCATGCCTTAAAATATTATGTTCAGCTTATGATGAATGACTTATGAGTATGTGTAATTTAGATATATGGCCATTAGCATGTTGTCCTACTCTCATGATTTATCCTAATTTATATTCATGATTTCAACTAATTTTCAACTAAGAATGTTTACTTACCTTGCATACTTAGTAGATTAAAAGTATTGACCACATACGTTATGCTATATCGTCTCATGATAAAGGTTTGGGTGATCCTCCTCAACCTCGTCTCTAGCTCGCACTCGCTCCATTCAGCTCCATTATACTTTTGGTGAGTCCTCATCATTCGAGGATGGCTATCAGTTTATGCTTGTTATGCTTTTCTTTAGTTTCAAACTTGGAGTTAGCTGGGGGCTTTTCCCAGCATCTCATCAGTTAGTAGAGGCTTTCAGACATAGAGTTAGTATGTTCAGCTTGTGACTAAGCGTTGTGATATTGTCACTTTTATTTATTTATGATATTCAGACTTCCTATTAACAATGATTAAATCAAATTTTTTCTTGATTATGCTCTTAAGTCACACTATATATGTACCATAGGTTAGCGTAGAGCCATTCGTGGTTCTAGATCCTGTGTCTCGGTCCGAGGTCTCAGCTGGGGTCGTGAAAAACTTTATATCAGAGCAAAGGTTTAGGTGTGTCCTAGGGTGTCTGAAAGCCACATTAAGTAGAGTCTTATTCATGGTTGTGAAGCGTGCCACTCTTATGGGAAAAAGGCTACAAGACGCTTTAGGAAATTTTCATTCCTTCATGATCTATATTGTGTGATGAAGTACCTCGGTATTCCTCTAACTCGTGTTATACATGTTTGTAGAAATATTCCTCCATGATGAGTTAATGGTAGAATAAATTGCAATGGAAATAGCCATGGCAATGGCCATGGAGATGGGCATCAGCCTACCTCACTAGCTCCAGTGGATCCCTTACCCCAGCAGGTCACTCATGCCGAGTTTAGGGCTGCATTTCAGATGTTGGCTCAGGTCAACCAGCAGGCAGTGGCCCATGGTCATTAAAGTGGAAATACGGCAGCGATGAGAGTATGAGGCTTCCTTAGGATGAACCCACCTGAGTTTCTTGAGTCGAAGGTAGATGAGGACCCACGCGAATTCATAGAGGAGGTGCAGAACATCACCCAAATCATGGGGGTGGTTGGAGAGAAGAGTGCAGACTTAGCCTCCTATCAGCTGAAGGTGGTTTCTCATATATAGGTCCATCCGTGGAAGGACAGCAGGGGAGTTAGACCGGTCCCATTGGTTGGGATGAGTTTGTGACCGATTTCTTGGATAGGTTCTTTCCTAGGAAGTTGAGAGAGGCAAAGGCAGCTGAGTCCATCAATTTGGAGTAGAACAGCATGACTGTCTAGGAGTACTCCTTGGAGTTTACCAGGTTATCTAAGTATGCACCATAGATAGTTGCTGATATGAGGGATCGTATGAGCAAGTTTGTGAATGGAGTGGCAAATTCACTGGTCAAGGAGTGCAAGACCGCCATGTTGATCAATGATACATATTTCTCCCAGTTTATCATATATATGCCCAGTAGATAGAGGCGGAACAAATGAAGGAGAAGGAGAGAGAGGCCAAGAGGGCCAAGAAAGGGAGTCATGGGAACTTTTACCAGAGATCCGATAGCAGACATTGCCCTCAGTTTGTCCAGAGGTCATCAGCCCCAGCTCCCTTATCAACCAGGATTCCAATCTAGACCTCGAGGACATTAGAGAGGTAAAGTGTTAGTCACTAGGGGTTGGAGGAGCATGTCAAGTGAGCACACTTTTTTAGCTTGTAAGACGTGTAGCATGAAGCATCCTAGAGAGTGCTTTGTTGGTACTGATGGTTTTTTTGGGTGTGGGAAGCCCTGACATATGCTCAGGATTGTCATTCAACTAGGCAGGGAAACAATAAAGGTCATGCCCTAGCTACCACTTCAGCAGCTCCAGTAACTCACCCATCTAAGTAGGGTGCATCTTCTAGTGCAGGTGGCAGCCAGCGCTAGAATAGGTTCTATGCACTATTATCTCGCTAGGAGCAGCAGGTCTCTCCCAATGTATCACTGGTATATTTTGAGTATTCCATCTTGATGTGTATGTAGTGTTAGATCTAGGGGATACATTGTCTTTCATGACTCCTTATGTTGCTGTTAGTTTCGAAGTCGGTCCCAAAATCCAGTGAAAACCATTCTCAGTCTCTACTCCTGTTGATAAGTCAGTCTTAATTCGATGGGTATACAGAAATTTTCCTATCACGATTCTTCAGAAAGTCACCTCAACCTATTTAGTGGAGTAAGGTATGACCGATATCGATGTTATACTCAATATGGATTGGTTATATTCTTGTTATGCCTCGGTCAATTGTAGAACTCATACGGTAGAGTTTTGATTTTCGGGTGAGGCAGTCATAGAGTAGAAGGGTAGTTCAGTTGTGCTTGTAGGTTGCATTGTTTCCTATCTCGACGCCAAGAAGATGAACTCTAAGGGTTGATATATCATCTAGTTTGGGTTAAGGATTCTACGTCTGAGCCTCGACTCTTCAGTCTATTCCTATTGTATGTGAGTATCTAAAGGTGTTCCTAGAAGATTTACCAAGAGTTCCTCCCGAGTGAGAAATCGACTTTGGTATTGACCTTCTCCTTGTTATGCAGGCCATATCCATTCATCCTTGTAGAATAGCTCCAGTCGAGCTAAAGGAGTTGAAGAAAAAGTTGAAGGATCTCCTAGATAAGGTTTTTATTAGGCCTAGTAAATTCCCATGAGGTGCTCCAGTCCTCTTTGTCTAGAAGAAAGATGGTTCCCTTCGTATGTGCATCAACTACCGGCCATTGAACAAGGTGACAATCAAGAACAGGTATATCCCCTCTCTAGAATAGATGACTTGTTTGACCAACTTCAGGGTGTTTCTCAAAGATAGACCTCAGATCCAGGTATCATCAGCTCAGGGTTCGGGAGAGTGACATTCTGAAGACAACCTTCAGGACTCAGTATGGTCACTATGAGTTCGTAGTTATGCGTTTTGGACTAACAAATGCTCCTGTAGCTTTTATGGACTTTATGAATAGGGTATTCAAGAATTATTAAGATATGTTTGTGATTGTCTTCATAGATAATATTCTCATATACTTTCAGAGTGAGGAGGAGCATGCCGCTCATTTGAGGATTTTGTTGCAGACTCTCAAGGATCACCAGTTATTTGCTAAATTCAAAAAGTGTGTGTTTTGGATAAGCAAAGTAGCATTTTTGGGTCATGTAGTGTCTTGTGAGGGTGTGTAGGTGGGCTCTTAAAATATACAAGCGATGAAGAATATTCCTAGACCTGTTAGTCCTATAGATATTAGGAGCTTCTTGGTTTTAGATGGATACTACCAGAGGTTCATATAGGGATTTTCATCCATTGTAGCATCGTTGACTTAGTTAACCCAGAAAAAGGTTGAATTTCAGTGGTATGAGGCTTGTGAGAAGAGTTTTCAGGAGTTAAAGACTCGACTCATTTCAGCTCCAGTGCTGACCTTACTGGAGGGCACAAGATGGATTTGTTGTGTATTATGATGCTTATAGGGTTGGTCTTGATTGTATGTTGAAGAAGTATGGCAAGGTCATTGCGTACACCTCTAGATAGCTTAAGACTCATGAGAAGGATTATCCGACACATGACCTAGAGTTGGCAGTTGTGGTGTTTGCTTTGACAATTTGGAGGCACTACTTGTATGGGGTGCATGTGGATGTGTTCAGGGACCACAAGATCCTTCAATACATGTTTACTCAAAAGGACCTGAATTTGCGGCAAAGGCGATGGCTAGAGCTTCTTAAGGATTATGACATGAGTGTCCTTATCATCTAGGAAAGGTGATGAGTGGGTAATTTACCAACTTATTAGGCTCTTAAGCATGAGCTTTAGCTTAGTTTTCAAGTCATTTAGATAAATTTTATGCCTTTTTTGCCTTTTTTTTCCTTTTTATGTGCAAATATCTATGTTGAAAAGAAAGAGCATGAAATGGAGTAAAAAGGATGAATTCAGGTGAAAACCGGCGCTCCACTGGAGGACACCAGAGAAATGCCGACCAATTGCAAGCAACCATTGGTTTGAGGAGAAAATGCAACTGGCGGCCCGCGGACATCAACTGACAACTCGCCAGTTCAATCGCCGAAGTGTTGGATCTTGTTGGACCAAAGAGGAAATTAACCAGAGAACCACCGAAGGCATCGCCAAAAGGTCCTGGAATGGTGCTGGATCATAGAAGAAAATGAACGGCGGTTCGCAGATTGCAACCGGCGAGCCGCCTATTCCATCACAAGTGAAAAAATGTCTGAATAGGGGCAATTATGTCTAACACTAAAAAAGAGGAGATTGGTTGACCTATTTTTGCATATAGTATAGAAGAAAGTACTATGTACATATCTTTTGAACATTCCTTCTGCTTTGAAAAGAGAAAAACACCATTGGAGAAGAAATTTTAATATTTCTCTCTCCTTTTTTCATCTTCTTCCTTAGCAAGGTATAACTATTGTTGTAGTCATATTTTGAGCTTGCTCGTAGTAATGAAATCATTGAGTTTATTAATGAATATGATCTTTAGTTTCTAAATTATGAGTAGCTAAACCATTAGCTAGAGGTGTGTGATGATGAGTGTTTAATTAGATTGGGTATTGCTAGCTTCATCTTAATATTGCTTAATTAGTGTAAATCTGTTGAATTCTCTTCAAATTTTAATTGATTGCCCATATTGGCAAATACGGTTTTGGTTTTCTTACCTGATTGTGGCTTGAAAAAGAAGAATTAAGTATTAGGGGAGAATTTAATAGTGGGAATGGATGTGACTGTGTGGTGGTTGGGCTAGAAACAGCCAAAACCCATATTCATAATCCTAATTAGTGGTTGATGGCTAGAACTATCTCAGCTACTAACTCAAACTATATTGGGCTAATTGAATTGTGTCTTCAGGTTCGGAAGGACTCAAGAAAAAGGCGCCCAAGAGGTTGAGAAACATCGGGCACTATCTCGTCCAAAGTTATTTACACTTATTCGCAATAATTTGATGATCTAGCATATCCTCATTTGATTAAAACCCCATCTACACCACACCTCTAGTCCTCACTATTCATTGTCTCTCAATTTGGGTTGTTTTGCTATTTTAACTAGCTGAGTTAGAATCTAAAATATTATTGACTTCATTTTCCACAAAAAATTTATTGTTTTATTTCCCTTGATTTGGTGAATTAATTCAAAATTTCTTAAACAACACTTGCACAAATCATTCACTAGTCTCTGTGGGATTTCACCCCGACATCCGTTGGGAATATTTGTTTTGAGCAACTACCGCTCTCTTGTTAATAGGGGTGTAGTTTTGACGTTATCAGGAAAGGTGTTGTTGCCAGGGACTAGCGCTTGATATCCTTGATTTGTTTGCTAATTTGAATTGATCTTGCATCTTAGTTGTCTGACTTTGTTCTTGTTGTTGGTACTTAGGGTGAACTCATATGAGCCAACACTCGCAAGTAGGAGATAGTTCAGTGGAAGGAAACATCGAGCATGATGACGCTAACTCCATTATGCCTGAGGTTGTAGGGGCCATTTGCCTACCATCTACAGTGGGGAATGTAGTGTTTCATGTCACTAGTACGTTGTTACACTTATTGTAGATGAAAGGGCTCTTTTAGGGGTAAATCGAGTGAGAATGCGAACCGCCATTTGAGTAATTTCTTAGAGATTTGCCAGCCTTTAACATAACAAATATAAGCCAAGAGTCTATCAGGTTTAGGCTCTGTCTATTCTCCCTAATGGGAGAAGCAACTATGTGGTTGGAGGAGCTACCTCCGGGTTGTATTACCTCATGGCAAGAATTGTAAGAAGCATTTTTGGATCATTTTTTCCGTCCCTCAAAGATGTTGCAACTGAGGGATGATATTACAAACATTAGACAAGTGCAGAGTGAGCCTTTGCATGAAGCATGGTTGAGATTCAAGAAGAAAGTGTCACTTTGCCCTAACCATGGTATCCCCGATGGAGTGCTCCTTTAAATCTTTTATCGAGCTCTAGACTCCATCTATGAATCCGTTGCTAATAATCTAGCTGGAGAATCAATCATGGATCAGATGTATGGTTTAGCTAAAGCACTCTTGGATAGAATGACGAAGACGAATAGGTTGTGGCATACAAGGGAGACTAATGTATCATCACATGATGTTGGTTCTAGTGTGCTAATAGCTGAAATGAGAAAAAGAGATGAAGAGCGAGATGAAAATCTTGCTAAAATGATGACTCGGCTGGTGTTAATAACTAAGCATGTGATGCGAGTCAGGCCTAAAGTTGTAAATGTTGTGGGAATGCAAGGTCCAATGCATTTTGAAGGAGAGTCATCGCCACCGAGATACGAAGAGGAGTGCCAATATATGGAAAATTAGATGCGGGGTTATCGACCCAGGTATCAAGGGACTAATCAAGGTCGTTGGCGCCCACGGGAAGAGAACCAAGGTTGGAGGAACCGTGATGAACAAGTGTGGCCAAATCGAATGAGAGATGGAGAAATGGAGAGCAAAATCATAAGTGGGACCGCTATCATCGAAGCCCAAATCCGTATGTTCCCCCCCCCCCTAAAGCTGAGAACGCCCATGCTCAACCGGGTGTGAGCAATGTTGGGAATTCAAAAATTGAAGAAATGTTGGCAAGGGTTCTCAAGAAAGTTGAATCAACTGACAACAAGGTCAAGGAACTAAAAGGGTAGGTGTCTAATCTTGTCTAAGCGGTGAGTTCACACTCAACTTCTATCAAGCATTTGGAAGCCCAAATGAAACCCCGAATGAAGGGAACACTTCCTAGTGATACAAAGCCAAATCCCAAGAAGGATAGTCGATGTATGTCCATTGTCACGAGGAGCGGTAAGATGCTTGGAGATGTGGGAATTAAGCCTAAGGAAGTTGTTTCCCCTAAGGCAAGTGATGCAAAAGAATCAGATATGCCACAAGCACCAATTGGTTGTGATAATGTTGAGGATGAAGGTTATGGGGATGTTGATGAGATTTCCTCAAATGATGAAGAAATATATGAAGGCATGAAGGCCTCAAGTGAGAAATAACAAGAACCAAGAGTTCCACCTCCTTATCCACAGTGGTTGGCCAAGAAGAAAAATGATAATCAATTCAGCAAGTTTATTGACATGTTCAGCAAATATCTATAAATATACTATTGGTTGATGCTTTACTTCAAATGTCCGAATATGCAAAGTTCATGAAGGAACTACTGAAGAAAAAGAAGGTTGTAGATGTGGGCACTAGAGAGACAACACATCATTGTAGTACTATGATGATGAGCAACCTGGCCCCAAAATGGAAGGATCCGGGAGCTTTCACAATTCCTTGCACTATTGTGTTTTGTGTGTTCAAGAAATCCCTTAATTATCTTAGGGCAAGTATAAATTTGATGCCCCTCATAATCTGAAAGAAGTTGGGGCCTGGGAACACCAAACCTACCTCAATGAGATTGCTAATGGCTGATCACTCTATTAAGAAACTTGTGGGTGTTTTGGAGGATATACTGGTGAGGGTAGATAAGTTTGTTCTACCAGTTGACTTTGTGGTTCTCAATTTTGAGATTGATGTGGGATTTTCAATCATTTTGTGGAGACCATTACTCACCACGGGTAGAGCATTGGTAGATGTGGAGCTAGGTGAGCTCAAGTTTCGGGTTGGAGGTGAAGTTACCTTCAAGGTGTGCCAATCCGCTGAACCTCCTGATGAATGCAAGGTTATTGGAGTGTTGAATGATGGGAATGAGTATGGAGGATTTGATATGGAGGAGGTTGAGTTGGAGCATGATCCTCAAGAGAATGAATTCTGAATGAGAGATATGTCGTGCCACGATGTTAACTAAGGAGCTTCTTAGAGGAAACCCAACAGTTTGCTTTTGAATGTTTTAATATCATTGTTGTTTCTAGTTTTTTAGGACTAAGTAGGCGAGAAGCAAGGAGTAGGAGCACAAAACAAGGCAGGCACCGCGCTAGACCGGTGAACCGCCGCCTCCTTATGTCATGAAAGAAGAAACCTAGGAACAAAATGGTCAAACTAACGAGTCACCGGAGAAATGCGTACACCAGTTTGCAAACTGCCGCTTGACCGTTGGCTCAAGTCAGAACACCTGAGATGTGGGAGCATGAACGGTGATCAACCAGCGGAATATACAACCAAATCTGCGAACCGCCGGTCAACCGCTGGGCACAAAGCAGAGAACTGGACATAAATTCAGGTCTGTAATGGTATGGCGGCAAACCATCACTTCTAATCGGTGACTGCCAGTGAAACGTTGGTATAGGTACGTGCCTTGTTCTAAGATCTTTACCAACCCATTGACCGACCCAACCCATATTCCTTTTTCAGCCGTCCAAACTTGATTAATTCCCTTTTTATTCTCCCAAAATCCCCTTTTCCCACTTTTTAACACTTCCGCATACACCTTTTCATCTTCCCAACACTCCACCTTTCCATATTCCAACAATCCCCTTTTCCCACTCCCTCTACATTTAAATCACCATCAGACCTCCACCTTTTCCTCAACAAATACGACCATTTCCCTTCACCTATAAAAAACCCCCTTTCTTTCGCCTAACTCTCACTACAATCTTCACTCTCTACTAGCGAAGTTCCCATCTCCCCCATTGTTGAGCTAATTCAAGTATCCATATCTCTCATCTATTCTCAAGCTTTGTCACTTGGTAAAATGCTCCTAACACTTTAATATTGTTACAAGTTATAGTCTTGGTGCATATGAGTTTTGTTGTAGCATGTTTCTCCCTTCTTTTTACTACCCCCTTTCCCCCAACATTTGTATTATTGTGCTTATACATGATGAATGTGGTTGATGGTTGCAATGTGAAATTTGTGGGGTAGTAGGGGCCTGATGCTTAAATGGGTGTGGGAAAATGGTTTCTCTTATGTAGTTGAGTGGGGTGAAGTCTGAGTAACCCCAAGGGATGAAAAGGACAAAAATTTTCTGATGATAGATCGGGTGATGCCATTCTGAAGGGTAAATCATCATTTTGTTCCTTTTATTGGGTAGGTAATACTTATAGCAGATGTGAATATGTGTTTTTTTGAGAGTTGATGTTGTAGTGCATTTTTGAGGAAATGGGGACGATGACCATCGGCTACTTGTCGGTCAGGTCCGGTGAAATGCCGATGAAAAGTCAATTTGGGTAAAATATGGCTTTAGGCCACTACCTCGATCCCGCGTCGCATTGACTTTTCACGGATCGCGACTGGAACCACGCCAATGAGTCACTGGTAGAAACTTCCCTACCCAGTATTCTGCTTAATATCGGTAGTTCATCGGTGGTCTACGGATCACCTCCTGCAGTTCATTGAAATTCCACCGATGCTGCCAATCCCTTCATTATAATTTCTCCTCTTATTTCTCATTTAATTTTTAGAATAGTTGTTGGTTGTTTTCATTTTTATCATTAGAAAAATACAAAATGAAACATTGTGGGTGTGAATAACATCGTGTCTGCAGAAAATGTCTTCTTCTACGGATCCAAGCAAAGGAAAGGCTATCGCCACATCAAAGACAAAGGGCAAAGGAAAAGGCAAAGCCATCTCAGCCCCTGCCAACACTAGAGAGGCGATAATATTTTGTGTGCCCAATATAAAGGGGCACTATGCTATCTGTGAAGGCCGCTCCATCACTAAGGAGAAGCGCTTTGATATAGTGGGGCTGAGGGGTGATTTCCCCAACATTACTGCCTAATTCACCGACTTCCAGCGGCATGTCTTTGCCAACCCTCTCCCAGATTTTTACAGAAGCCTGGTCCCGAAATTCTATGCTCCATATCAGGCTAGGCAAGAGAGTATGAATCATAAAGGAAAAGTTGAGGACTTTCCATGCCTACCCTCAGTGTTAGTAAGGGGTGTTGAGGTCGACATAACCCTAGCAGCCATAAATTTGTTGTTCTGGAAGGATGAAATTGATGAGGGTATGAAATATTTGGTCCGCCTTGCCAACAAAGAGGCCCAATTCAGTGTTATAGCTCTATTCATCGCCACCGTCACACCACTTTGGGAACCTATGGGTGGTGAGATATATCACCTTGACCTACACTTCGAGGCCAAGTTATGACTTGACTTCATTTGCGGTAGAATCATGCCATCCTAGAACGAACAACGGGTGAATTTGGAAGCCACCATCTTGATTTATTGCATCATGATAGAGGTCCTAATTAACTTTGGGGAGATAGTGGCCAATTAGATGTTGAGAAAGGCCAGACAAGCCAGCATTTTAATGTCATATGCGGTGCTGATATTGCAGTTATGCTTAAGAGCGGGAGTACCCCTTTTCCCGGATGAGACCCCTAGCGCTGTGTTAAGTGTGATCACCATTGCCAACAAGAGGGACGCTGATGCTCCCAAGAACAAGAGGCAGCAAATACAAGCCTTTGATGTCCTAGATGAGCCTGTCACCCTTCGTTTAGAGCCGACCCCCTATGCCCCTGATCTCAACATGCCACATCCTGAGACATCAGGGCAAACTTCTGGAGTTTCTTCAATTCGAGCCTCCTCACCTCCTCCTACTTCCTCATATCCCAGTCATCTTCAAAAGCTTGCATAAATGACCCACTCTCATGAGAGCCAACCCCAACAGCTAGCTAAGAGCCTCCCGGAACATATCATGAAAATAGTTAAAAAGGAGTTGAAGTCAATCAAGGATAGCTTGGGTAAGCTATGTGCTCTTGTGCATATGGCGGAGGGAGTTGTCACATCTCTCAGAGTTGAGGTTCAGGATGGAAGAACCGAACACCTATGGCAGCACCCGACATGAGTGCTCTTGATGTAGCTATGGCTGTCCCTTCCATATCTCAAGGCGCTATCCATAATTTGTTTTAGGGCTTAGGTGACGGGGAGGATGATGGGGATGAGGTTGGCCATGTTGGAGATGAAGATGATGATGAAGTTGATGATGAGTGACCACACCAAGAAATCTCTTTCCCATTTTTAATTCTCATGCATACGTTGAGGACAATGTACATTATTTTTGTTAGGGGTGGGTTGAGTGTGATGTTTTTTAATAAATTTGTTTGATGAATTTGTGCCTTTGCCGGGTATATTAGTTTATAGTCTGAAAGCCTTTGTCGAGCTTAACATGATATGCATTGTTGATGTTAGTGCTATTGAATGGGTGTTTGTTCTTATTGCCTAAATTTGTGACCCATGCATGATTTTATTTGCCTTTGTAAATAGTATATAGTAATCAAACTCCAAGGATTTTCTTCATATCATGATTCTTTCCCAAGGAGAATGTCACACCCCGCCTTGGGGGGTATGACTGGCACCTGGTGCCCTACTAGGACCTGACCTGCTGGACTGTTAAGCCTGGGCACATCTGGTGCCTGGCTGGCTCTAACTCATATTTCTGGAAACAAAGGGCTATATAATGGCTGTAAATACAGCCCCCGGCCCGTTGGCCTATAGCCTTCTGTACCTGTACTAGCAGCTGACCAGAAACATACTAATTCAGAGGAACCTATGCGGGCCGACAAGGCCACCATGCTGTCTAGTTATCTGCAACTCAATCATAACGCATGAAAAGAACTACGTGACCGGCAAGGTCACCACTACTGGCAAACTATGGCCCCACACGGCCATCATAAAAGGAAGAAAGAGTAAATGCAACTATACAACTGCACGGCCCCACACGACCGGCTCATCTGACCACAGGGAATATATACAGACTGCAAGCCTCTAGGAATGGTAATAGAACTGATCGGGACAGGGCCCCGACCTACCCATACTATATAACAAAAGAACTGAAATACACCTCTGGAATTCAGTCTCCGGATGACAGGAGCTGAATACTCGATCGTTGACAGGAATCACGTAGTGTCACCTGCTCGTCTATAAGTACCTGCAGGCAAGTAATGCAGCGCCCCACCGGGCGTCAGTACCGCTGGTACTGAGTATG
The DNA here is from genome assembly GCA_035772735.1 of Datura wrightii. Classification (NCBI taxonomy): domain Eukaryota; kingdom Viridiplantae; phylum Streptophyta; class Magnoliopsida; order Solanales; family Solanaceae; genus Datura; species Datura wrightii. Next base: position 69,030,771 of record JASDFA010000010.1, on the reverse strand, counting down.
TAAAGCAATAACTGAAGCAAAATCTGAATACAATAATATAACTGAAGAAACTGAAGTAGAGAGAATAGACTAACTGTCTGATAATGTAAATCATACCTTCTCTCAATCTTTACTGGGAAGGATAAGAGTCATACCTGGAAACGTATCGTGCTACTGCTGATCTACTTGTATCTAACATAACATGGCATAACATGAAATAACATAACATAGCACACACAAACCTTACCCGGCCCCCATAAGCCGGGAGGTACAATCAACACAGAATCTATGCCCCTACCCCGGTCATCCCATCTCCTATAGTGGCTGTAAGCATCCTGCCGGTCCCTGGGTATGCACTTGGGCTCGCTGAGCCCCTGCCTATAACTGTATCTGAGTCCGAAGGACTCTAAAATCAACACCCCGGGCGTACCCGCTCGATGGGGGTGTATAAGGGCCGACCAAGGCACAATATGGGGAAACTGGCATTCCATCTTCGTCCCCTTGCGGGACGGAATATCACTCCGTAGAGCGACGTATCCTCGTCCTCTGGCGGACGAGTCGATACAGCTATTAACCCTGGGCAGTCAGGGATGCTAGGTAATCCAACCCCAATCAATACAATGGTCTCAACTAATCATGCTGTCTGTGTATCTCATAAGCTAAGATTAACAGGTGCAGGGTATCGTATAAATCACATACTGAGCTAATAATAGTAATCTGTAAGTGTCTGATACATGCTGAGACAGGTAAGTATAAATGTAAATATAGCCTCCTGTCAAACTGTACTGGGGTAAAAGTTATACGAGGAGGTGTTTCTGCTGAAAGCTATACTGTTTACTAAGTTTCTGCGTTAACATAATTTCCTATTTCTAACATGCTTTCTAAACCATATACAGTTACTATTCTATATCTGGAATGCTTTGCTGATACTGTACTACCTCGCGAGGCTTTAGCTAAACACAACAATATCTTAACATGGCATATTACATCACATACTGAATATACTGGGCAACCTTAACCACTTACGCCCGAATCTATATCGTACGGATAGGTATCGTACACGTTACAACCCAAAACTTCTCATATTGCACCAATATTCAAAATAACACGATAATCGATTTCTAAACATGCAACTGGTCTGTAAATTACTATACTGCTTCGGGGTTACTCAACTTGCCGAGGAAACTTAACTTTACATACCTTATCTCTAAGCTATTTGTCTGTCGGGCGGAACTCGGCCGGTACTTCAACTGTTTTCTCCCAACTGCATTCATAAACATATCAATTAACACAAAATACAACTTTATTTCAAAAGGAAACGTCACTTTCGATATAGTTTATAGCCTAAACTTAGGCTTATCGAAAGACGGCCAGAAACTCGCTATTTTTCAGCGGCCCAGAAGGGAGAAATATTCACTTCACAGCTAGGAACACATATACACTGATTTAGAGCAATTCCACTTACCTTGGCTCGGTGACTCGACGATTCGTCGGCCGTATTTTACGAAACTGAATCCGTAGGAATGCTCTCTACTGCTAAATACTTCAGTATCTGGGATTAATTTGAGTTTGGGCAGCGTTTGGCAGCGTAATCGGACGGAAATTAATTAATTTCCTTCGTCCCTCTCTGCTCTCTACGTTTTCTGGAAATTTTTATAAGTTTCTATCATTTAAAACCGAAATGGGGCTTTATATACTTGGGCCTGGACAAGGCAAACGTGTCACGGAGCTAACGCGGAGGCTCCTCCTCCGTGACACGCTGCCATCGCGGAGGGGCTCTGCCTCGGCTCCTTCCGCGATGGTTCGACAGGCTTCTCGTCCGATCTTTTCCCGGGCCTTTCTCCAACACGTATGGCCTTCAAATATGCTTAACCAACGTGGGAATAGGTCATCTAAGTTCCAGGAATTCTACGGGGTGTAACATTCTCCCCCCTTAAGAACATTCGTCCTCGAATGTATACTGTTATCTAGAGGACTGATTACTTTACTTTCTGGAAGAATTTCGGCAGAGTTTCCCCTGTAATATGGACTATCGCAAAAACCTGAAATGCAGAAAAGCCAACACGGGCACTGCACACAATATTCTAAGATCCACTAGATGACCATATATTAATTTTCCTTTATCATTTACAGACATACAACTCTAAGATACTGCATAAATAATAATACGGACATACCTGTCGCCTGACTAGACCTGAAATAGGGTGAGGATATCTGGTCCTTATATCTGCGAATCTGTCTGTCTAGTCGTAACCTGGATATTCTAAACTGGGACTACACTGGACGGGCCTCCTATGTATTTCCTCAGCATAGCTACATAGAAGACCGGATGAATGGATTCTAATTCTGGAGGCAAATTCGATTAATGGTAAATGCTCATTTTGGCTATTACTGAAATCTAGCACACACGCTCGCAACATAACTTCGAGCGTCTGCGTAGTACGCTCAGCCTGCTCATCTGTCTGAGGATAGAACGCTGCGCTTAAATTAATCCACGCTCCTAAACTCTTCTAAAATGACTGCCAGAATCTAGCTGTGAAGTGTGCTCCTTTGTCTGAAATAATGGATACTGGTATTCCATGTAATCTGACTATCTTTCTGATATGCAACTCAGCATAATCTTCGGCCAAGAAAGTAGTTCTTACTGGCAAGAAATGAGCTGATTTTTATCAATCTGTCACTTATCACTCATATAGAGCCATGTCTGTGTTTAGTACGGGGTAATTCTTGCTACAAAATTCATATTCATTGCTTCTCATTTCTAAAGAGGCACAGCTATGTTCTAAACTAACCTGCCTGGTTTCTGATATTCTGCCTTCAACTGTTGGCAGTTAGGACACTGGGCTACCTGTAGTTCTTTTTAATGTCATGGTACCTCTTTGTCGTATCGGGATGAAGGGAATAGCGGGCGTAATGTACCTCGCTCATAAACTACTGGCGAGGCCCCAAAATATCTGGAGTACAAATGCGGCCTTTATATCGCCACACTTCATCCCCGGGTATCTGAAAATATGTCACCTCTCCTTATTGAATCTTGTGTTCAAGTTAAACCTGACTAGGGTTTCTACACTGCCGTTTCTTTACTTCCCCCTCTAACCGTAATGCTGCGATATTCTATATTATCGTTCTGTTATCCTTTATTTCTGCTATGCGAACGGCTAGACCGGCTAACTAGTAAAATTCTCGGGTCTACTCCCGCTGTTTAGGTGGTAAGTATGCCAACTCCCCATAGATCTATAGCTAAGGGCGTCTGCTACCATATTAGCCCTTCCTGGATGATACAAAATTTTCGCTTTTTCAGGCATAAGCTACTGCAGCTAACTGGGTGATACCCAGATCGTGGGTAAGATAATTCTTCTCACGTTTCTTCAATTACCCGAAAGTATAAACTGTTACTTTACCATGCTGCACCAATCCTCTGTACCTTCTGGCGATACTACACTGGAGCTGAGGTTAACCTGGCTGTTAACTCTTGGAAATTCTGCTCACACTCCTCAGTCTACTGGAACTTTGCTGCCTTCTATGTCCACTTAGTCATAGGTGCTGCTAAAGTGAAAAATCCGTCCACAAACCCTCTGCAGTACCCGGCTAACCGCAGGGATTGCGTACTTCGATTGGAGTGGTAAATCTAGGCTATATCTTCATTACTTCGATTTTCTGTATATCTGTCTGTACACCAGCCTCCGACACAATGTGACCAAAAGCTACTGAACTCAACTAAAATTCACATTTACCACAATTGACATATAACTAATGGTCATATTGGTTTATTATGCCGGAGAATCTGACAAGTAATCTACCGGTATAGACCGAGCTTATCTGGCCTTCTGGCCGTATGCTAAGGCTACTTGTTGCTAAGGTAACCTGAACGACCGTCTGCGCACCTCGTGCCTTTATCTGATCCGAGGATCCTGATATTGATCATGACCTCTAACGATCTGGCTGCATAACCCTAAATAACTGAATAGTCGGGTTGAATAACCCGAAGGTGACAGTAGTCTAGTAATGCTCTAACTGTACTACTTGAGTACTTATAGTTCGTGCATAACCGCAAACTCGTGGGCATCTAATTGCTCTTGTTATTTTTCTTAAACCACTGTAAGGCTGCACTTAATCAACTTACTCCCAGGCGATCAATCTCTGGACCTTCACGGGGAGTCTACTGATCCCCTGGTCTTAATAAACACTATGCTAGCAGGGTACTGTTAATTTCTTACGCCTTGTGTGTATCCACTTGGATCTATACTGCTGTTCTGGGGAATTCTCGGTCTCATAGGCTATTATGTGACTACTGGCCTTCTGCTAGGGCTCTGTATCTAAATATCTTATGAAAACCAGCTGAAATACTAGTCTATCGCTGACTGCTGATGTGGACCCTCCCTTGGGGTACCCACGGGTATTCTGACTGGGACGGTCGGCTGACTTATGAGGTGTTCTACATAACCACTGCTCGGTTGACTAAGGCCGATTATCGCCCACGAGGATGGGAAAACAACGTATGACCACTTAGCATGCTAGAACAACTCTGGTATTGCTAATCTCTGAAATTTGCCTATTCGGTCTCTAATCCTGGTTCTGGCACATGCACTACTGTTACCGATCTTCAGGGATGCCTCCCTGCTGATGCAGGCGACAGTTGGTTGGTAGACTGTCTAACTGCGCCCTTATCATCTAGCCATCTGTCTTAGGTCAATAACTTAGGTAAGCTCCAAGAGCCTAAATCTGACAACAACACATAAGTTTGTTAATCTAATAACTGAAAACTGAGATAGTTTTTATGACTTCATACGTAACTCACACTTAATCCGCCCTTTCTCTTCTTCTTTTCTTTCTTTCTTCTCTCTTCTTTCTCTTTTTTTTTTGTTGTCCTGCAATGCAATTTGTGTAGGCTTTCTATTACTAATCAGCATCTGCGATTATAGCCCTTATAGGCAACCACTCATAACATATCTATGATCTGTATACATATATATCGCTAGTTACGTACAACATGTACTGATTTCTGCTGTAATTCATAATCTCTGACATGTTCTGCTGAGTCTCACATCGCACATGATACATTTCTTCTACGGCCTAATAATATCTCCTGCCCTGACTTATCATTTCATTGCATCGTCACCCCATTCTTAAAATAACAACATAAACATTCTAGTTATTGTCTGCTGTTTGAAATTCCACCACTCTTGCGATGTGGGGGGTCAACGTTCGAATCCTGTAGCCTTACTAGGCATATATTGAGAGCCCATGACTGTCTGCTGGGCCTTATCTCCAGGCTACACTAAATTAGAATTACTGTATCGGTAACTTCTTAACTTTTCCATAGCGGACATACTGCGGTATTCTGAACCACAATCTTACTGTCAGCACGAAGCTTAATCCTTAATACGATACTTTATCAATCCGGGGTAGTTCTAATTTCCCCACAAGATCTGACATTCCTGCTTCTTCCTCTCATCTTGCTTAGACTGAACTCTGGGGTTCATGGTACCTGCCCTTCATTGCTAATGAGATTACTGATCAAGCCTCGGCCCATACTTCTTCTGGCGTATGTTCAAGCCCATCTGATTCACATGACCTTTATATCTTTCGAGGTCACAACTAGATCGTACTATAATCTTACAGGTATGTCTTGCTATTTGTTAGCGTATATGGCGGACTTGGCCTTTTTCTGACTCAAACTTGACTATTATTAGGCATTCATCACTAGCCGGTCTGTTACCCCTACTTCGGGTAGACTAGCAGTCTTACTTTCTTTACTGGCGTGTTATCATAAGGGTCCGCACCACTTACGTAATCATGAGGTCTCTTTATACTTTCTAATACTTACTAGGATCAATCAACCCATCTTTACTTACTACTTGATCTGGCAACCCCATCTCAAGTCTTATGCCCCTTTACTATACTGGCATCAAAATCAGGAGGTAGGGATAGCCCTTTTCTTAGTGCAGCAAATAAAAACATTCAACTGTACCAAATTCAAAAGGATGTATTTGGGATTCCTGCATTTTCCCTCTCCTTTTTTTTTATACCTACCCGGTGGTCTGACCTTATCTGTAATCATAATCAGATCTCATATAGCTATAAATGAATCAACTCATATATACATTATATTTCTGACTTCCTATTATGACATTATCAACATATACTGGGAATAATGCCAATAACAGTATCACGCTGGGAGGTCTCTGATACCTCCTCCTACTGTTGTAATTATCATGTAACTGACTGATGCTCTCTTCCGTTGCTATTTCTGATCTTCTTCCTGTGATAGGGTAATGCTGATCTGTCTTTGTATCTGTAACCAAAGAATACGGTGAGTTCTCAGGGACTCAACCCTATACTGTACCGCTCTAAAGCACGACTGACTGAGAAAGAAGGGTAACTATCATATCATGCCTCGTAGCCTCCTGCCTATAGTATGTGGTGCACAACACATCCATAGACAAGACTCTACTTAGCACGGCTTGCAGACTCCCTGGGATACGACCTGCTCTGATACCAAGTTTGTCACACCCCGCCTTGGGGGGTATGACTGGCACCTGGTGCCCTACTAGGACCTGACCTGCTGGACTGTTAAGCCTGGGCACATCTGGTGCCTGGCTGGCTCTAACTCATATTTATGGAAACAAAGGGCTATATAACGGCTGTAAATACAGCCCCCGGCCCATTGGCCTATAGCCTTCTGTACCTGTACTAGCAGCTGACCAGAAACATACTAATTCAGAGGAACCTATGCGGGCCGACAAGGCCACCATGCTGTCTAGTTATCTGCAACTCAATCATAACGCATGAAAAGAACTACGTGACCAGCAAGGTCACCACTACTGGCAAACTATGGCCCCACACGGCCATCATAAAAGGAAGAAAGAGTAAATGCAACTATACAACTGCACGGCCCCACACGACCGGCTCATCTGACCACAGGGAATATATACAGACTGCAAGCCTCTAGGAATGGTAATAGAACTGATCGGGACAGGGCCCCGACCTACCCGTACTATATAACAAAAGAACTGAAATACACCTCTGGAATTCAGTCTCCGGATGACAAGAGCTGAATACTCGATCGCTGACAAGAATCACGTAGTGTCACCTGCTCGTTTATAAGTACCTACAGGCAAGTAATACAGCGCCCCATCGGGCGTCAGTACCGCTGGTACTGAGTATGTAAAGCAATAACTGAAGCAAAATCTAAATACAATAATATAACTGAAGAAACTGAAGTAGAGAGAATAGACTAACTGTCTGATAATGTAAATCATACCTTCTCTCAATCTTTACTGGGAAGGATAAGAGTCATACCTGGAAACGTATCATGCTACTGCTGATCTACTTGTATCTAACATAACATGGCATAACATGAAATAACATAACATAGCACACACAAACCTTACCCGGCCCCCATAAGCCGGGAGGTACAATCAACAAAGAATCTATGCCCCTACCCCGGTCATCCCATCTCCTATAGTGGTTGTAAGCATCCTGCCTGTCCCTGGGTATGCACTTGGGCTCGCTGAGCCCCTGCCTATAACTGTATCTGAGTCCGAAGGACTCTAAAATCAACACCCCGGGCGTACCCGCTCGACGGGGGTGTATAAGGGCCGACCAAGGCACAATATGGGGAAACTGGCATCCCATCTTCGTCCCCTTGCGGGACGGCATATCACTCCGTAGAGCGACGTATCCTCGTCCTCTGGCGGACGAGTCGATACAGCTATTAACCCTGGGCGGTCAGGGATGCTAGGTAATCCAACCCCAATCAATACAATGGTCTCAACTAATTATGCTGTCTGTGTATCTCATAAGCTAAGATTAACAGGTGCAGGGTATCGTATAATCACATACTGAGCTAATAATAGTAATTTGTAAGTGTCTGATACATGCTGAGATAGGTAAGTATAAATGTAAATATAGCCTCCTGTCAAACTGTACTGGGGTAAAAGTTATACGAGGAGGTGTTTCTGCTGAAAGCTATACTGTTTACTAAGTTTCTGCGTTAACATAATTTCCTATTTCTAACATGCTTTCTAAACCATATACAGTTACTATTCTATATCTGGAATGCTTTGCTGATACTGTACTACCTCGCGAGGCTTCAGCTAAACACAACAATATCTTAACATGGCATATTACATCACATACTGAATATACTGGGCAACCTTAACCACTTACGCCCGAATCTATATCGTACGGATAGGTATCGTACACGTTACAACCCAAAACTTCTCATATTGCACCAATATTCAAAATAACACGATAATTGATTTCTAAACATGCAACTGGTCTGTAAATTACTATACTGCTTCGGGGTTACTCAACTTGCCGAGGAAACTTAACTTTACATACCTTATCTCTGAGCTATTTGTCTGTCGGGCGGAACTCGGCCGGTACTTCAACTGTTTTCTCCCAACTGCATTCATAAACATATCAATTAACACAAAATACAACTTTATTTCAAAAGGCAACATCACTTTCGATATAGTTTATAGCCTGAACTTAGGCTTATCGAAAGACGGCCAGAAACTCACTATTTTTCAGCGGCCCAGAAGGGAGAAATATTCACTTCACAGCTAGGAACACATAGACACTGATTTAGAGCAATTCCACTTACCTTGGCTCGGTGGCTCGACGATTCGTCGGCCGTATTTTACGAAACTGAATCCGTAGGAATGCTCTCTGCTGCTAAATACTACGGTATCTGGGATTAATTTGAGTTTGGGCAGCGTTTGGCAGCGTAATCGGACGGAAATTAATTAATTTCCTTCGTCCCTCTCTGCTCTCTGCGTTTTCTGGAAATTTTTATAAGTTTCTATCATTTAAAACCGAAGTGGGGCTTTATATACTTGGGCCTGGACAAGGCCAACGTGTCACGGAGCCAACGCGGAGGCTCCTCCTCCGTGACACACTGCCATCGCGGAGGGGCTCTGCCTCGGCTCCTTCCGCGATGGTTCGACAGGCTTCTCGTCCGATCTTTTCCCGGGCCTTTCTCCAACACGTATGGCCTTCAAATATGCTTAACCAACGTGGGAATAGGTCATCTAAGTGCCGGGAATTCTACGGGGTGTAACAGAGAATTTTTCTTTTTGATTGTCGAACCGGGTAGACATTTCCCAATGATAGATTGTGAGGCGGCTTTCTTAAGGGAATATTCCACGTCTTTCCTTGAGTCTTTTACAGAGCTGTTTTGAGAGGTACCACAAAACATTTTGGGATGTGGCATGAAAATGAAAAATTGGCATTTGAAATTAGAAACGTAGCACTCTCTTGTCATACATTGGAAATTTCCTCTTTGGCTTGTGAATTCACATTCTCTAGTGTCTTGAGTCAAAATCTTGTGATGATAATGACTTGTGTGGACTCTTTGGGTGTGATGCCTTTTGTTGTAAGGATTTTTGTGAATCTCATTGTCATGACCTGAACTTAGGCCTGGATCAAGACACGGGACAAAGAACCGTGAGAGGCTCCAAGTCGACTCATGGCATGAACATAACATCTAACTCATTCAATATAATGGAAGATCAACATGAATAACATAGCGGAAGTCTAAACATAACATAAAACCTGAGTACATACATACGTTTAAAACTGAATACAAACTATGTCCAAAAAGCCTCTAATACTGATGAGCTAATGTGACAAGACCCCAACTAACACACTATGGAAAACTGAAAAGACAAAATACAACTGATAAGAAGCGCCCATGTAAGATGAGGACTTACCCACTAATACTGAGAAGTGCTAACTCCGGGAGTCTGACTAGCGGCGGGACTGAGTCTCGATATCTGAGCCTGTATCATAAAATGATATAGCATAGAGTATGCGGTCAGTACTTGAAATGTACTGAGTATGCAAGGTAAATAAAAGGATAGTTAAAATACATAAGAGTTCATAAGAGTAGGACAACATGATCATAACATAAATATCATAATGTAAACATAAGGGCTCAAGGTTTTCAAAACATTTGTAAATCAATAATATTCATAATCATAAGAGAAAAGATTTATTAAAATTACTTGAGCCAAATTGCATAAACTTAACCATGCATAAATCATGAGGAACAGTGGAGATTCTTATAACCGACATACCCCATATGACCACACATAGAGCCTGACCTATAAACCCCTAGTCGTAAGGGTGTTTGTACCTTGCCAAGGGTAGAACCATGAAAAGAGTGTGATATCACTCATGAAAGGAACATTCAGGCAAAAAGGGATAGTCTCAAGAGAGGTCCTATCATGGCTGTGTTGGCGCGTAGTTTTGAGACTCGGGATATGCTTGGACCCAGGGTCTACACGGTGTTAAATAATACTCCCAAAACATATATAGTGATCATATAATAATAGGAAAAACATACATGAGATTCATGGGCTAGTTAAATCATAATAATCATAACCATGCTTGAAATACGTAAACTAACCATGAAATAAGGCCCGTGAGTCGGCCATAATCATAGATCCATAACTCTGAAATCCTTGCATACTTGTAAAACATATATATACTTGATATTTCATAAATCCATGATGAGTACTTGAGATAAATAATATTGTAAGGCATAAATCATAATTGAGCTAATTTAGATCAAGGTCATAATCAAAATCATAATGTAACTTTTCATAAGAACATGAATGAGTGGGTATAATTTAATTAAAATTTCAAACTATAATTTAATAATGAAAATAGTCATAAATTCTGCCCATAGATCATAAAACATGATTTGATACATGAAAGGGATTGACCCATTGATAGATCATAGAGAATTTCACAAAAATTGGCATAAACCTCATTGATCATGAAAATTGAATTATAGAATTGAAATCCGTGGAATTTGAGACAAATTTAGGGAATGATAGTGAAAGCAACTCTTATACATAGCTTCACATACCTGGTTAAGTTGATTTCACTCTCTTCCTTGAACATCCAAAGGAAATTGAAGAAGAATTTATGGATTTTTGCCTTGATCACCCCTAAGAACCGTCTAGTCTTGCATGCATGGTATGGAAAAGATTAGGATAGGTTTAACTCTCTTAAAATCCCTGTAAATGAGCTTAAAACAACATATTTAGGCCTTAGGAACTTAGGAATTATAGAAAAGCCCTTAATAAATTTGCAGGGAAAACATACTGCCAGTCCCAACGAGGTACTGGATGAGCCGTTACCAGTGACCATGACTCGTGGTCACCAGTCATCATGAACACTGCCCATTCTTCCTCTGATGGTCGCCACGATGGAAACCACTACTCATGGTGTACCCAATGACTCGTGGTGACCAGTCGTTGCCAACACTGTCGAAGTTCTCCAATCTTCACCCAACCTTTGACCACGAACCACTCAATGAATCATGGTGTTGACCACGAATCATGGTCACACCCGTGGCTAGCTCCCAACTCAAAATTTCAACCATGTCTAGACCCCTCCCCACGAGTCAATTAGCGACTCGTGGTGTTCCTGATGGGTCACTGGATGACTCGTCCTGTGACCTACTGTAGAAATTCCTGTTTTCTCTAATTCAATTCTCGGGTCTGATATTAGGGTTTTTTGGGTATTACAATATATCCCTCTTGGTAACATTCATCCTCGAATGAGGAAAACATACTAAAAATTAGAGAAATAAAATCATCATACCCAAATTCTGAACATACATGCTGAAAACTGACAGAGTGACTGACTCTGATTTGAACTACATAGCTAAACCGAATCCCTAAATGACACACACATTCATTAACATGAAAGAAACTAAGGCACATGAGATGAAAATGAAACTGAATAGAGTATTAAGGAGGAAACTGATACATCAAGCAGAAACTGAATCGGAAGGGAACATAGGCGGGTAGTTAGCCATCAGATCTGCTTCTGCTTCCCTTGTAGCTCCCTCAACGTGTTGATTCCTCCATAAAATCTTGACTGAAGCTACTTCATTTTTTCTTATCTTACGAACCTGAAGATCCAATATTTCCACCTGAACCTTCTTATAACTAAGGCTATCCTTCACACCTACAGTTTCCACTGGAACAACTAGAGATGGATTACCCATTCGTTTCTTTAAGAGTGATACATGAAAAAACTAGATGGACTGAAGCTAATTTTAAGGGAAACTCTTCATATGCTACCTTGGCAACCCGTTTCACAATTCGGTACAGGACAACATAAAGGGGACTGAGTTTCCCTTTCTTTTTGAACCTCATCACTCTCTTAATGGGAGACACCTTTAGAAACACCCAATCATCGACTTCAAACTCAAGTTCTCTCCTCCTCACATCTACATAGAACTTTTGGCGACTTTGAGCTGATTTCAACTTGTCCCTTATAAGTTGAACTTTATCCATAGCCTCATGGATTGAATCTAGTCCTATCATCGCAGCTTCACCGACTTCAAACCAACCGATAGGCGATCTATATCTCTGCCCATACAGAGTCTCAAACGGAGCCATCTGAATGCTGGAATGATAGCTGTCGTTATACGAAAACTCAATGAGAGGTAAATTATCATCCCAACTACCTTTGAAATCAATCACACATGCTCTCAACATATCCTTAAGGGTCTAAATAATCCCCTCCACCTGACCATCTATTTGCGGGTAAAATACTATGCTAAGCTTGACCTGAGTACCAAGATCCTTTTGAAAAGATTTCCAAAACTAGGAGGTGAACTAAGTACCTCTATCCGATATGATGGTCAATGGCACTCCATGCAACCGAACTAACTCCTGAATGTATAATTTAGCATAATCCTGCACTGAATCAGTAGTTTTGACCGGTAGGAAATGAGTTACTTTGTTCAACCTATTCACAACCACCAAAATGAAGTCATACTGTCGACGAGTGCGAGGCAACCCTTTGATAAAGTCCATATTAATCTTCTCCCACTTCAATGTAGGAATACCGATATCTTAAAGAACACCTCCTGGTCTTTGATGCTCCACTTTCACCTTTTGACAATTCCGACACTTATCCACAAACTCCACTATGTCCTTCTTCATGCCATTCCACCAATAGACTTCCCGTAGGTCACGGTACATCTTGGTGTCACCTGGATGTATTGAATATCTGGAACCATGAGCCTTGTGCAGCTTCTGATCTCTCAAATTATCAACATCTGATACATACAAACGACCCTGATATTGGAGCATACCATCTCCCCCTTTGGAGAAGACCTCTACCTTCTGATTCTGAACGGCTTTCTTTAACTTTACTAAAATAGGATCCTCGTCTTGTCTAGATTTTACATCAGTCACCGAGGATGATTCTAATCCTTTCTGAACAATGAACCACCATCAGTCGAGTTAACCAAACGAACCCCCAATTGTGCGAGCCGATGCAAATCCTTCACCAGGTCCTTCCTCCCCTCATCTACATGGGACACACTCTCCATAGAAAGCCTACTAAGAGCATCTTCTACCACATTAGCCTTGCTCGGATGATAAAGGACACTCATATCATAATCTTTAAAAATCTCTAACTACCTTCTTTGACGTAAATTTAGATCCTTCTGGGTAAACACGTACTCTAGGCTTTTGTGTTCCATAAATGTATCCATATGGACCCCGTACAGATAGTGTCTCCAAATCTTCAAGGCGGATTCTACTGCTGCCAATTCGAGGTCGTGAGTCGGATAGTTCTTTTCATAGACTTAAGCTACTTGGAAGCATAGGGTATAACCTTACTGTGCTGCATTAATACACAACCAAGGCAGATCCTCAAGGCGCCACAATATACCACAAACCCATCAGTACCCTCAGGTAGAGTCAACACTGGAGCTGAGGTGAGTCGAGCCTTCAACTCTTGGAAGCTCCTCTCACAACCTCCGACCATTGGAACTTCACTTTCTTCTAGGTTAGTTTGGTCAATGGTGCTGCAATTGATGAAAACCCCTCAACAAACCTTTGATATTAACCAGCTAAACCCGAGAAACTCCTGATATCTGAAGGATTCACTGGTCTAGACCAACTCTTTACTTCTTCTATCTTTTGAGAGTCCACCTGTACACCCTCACTTGAAACCACATGAACAAAAAATGCCACTGAGTTCAACTAAAACTCGCATTTACTAAATATAGCATACAGTTGGCGATCCTTGAGAGTCTGTAGCACCACCCTCAAATGAGCAGCATGCTCCTCGCTCTGAGAGTATATTAAGATGTCATCTATGAACACAATCACGAACATATCCAAGTACGACTTGAACACCCTGTTCATCAGATCCATAAAAAGCTGCGGGAGCATTTGTTAGTCCAAAAGACATAATTACAAACTCATAGTGACCATACCGAGTCTTGAAGTCTATTTTCGGGATGTCACTCTCCCGAACCATGAGTTGATGGTATCGTATCTGAGATCTATCTTTGAAAAGCACTTAGCACCCTGAAGCTGGACATCAAACCTGGGGAGAGATACTTGTTCTTGATGGTGGCCTTGTTCAATTGCCAATAATCAATGCACATACGAAGAGAACCATCTTTCTTGCGGACAAAGAGAACTGGTGCACCCCATGGGGATTTTTTCGGTCTGATAAAACTCTTGTCTAAAAGATCTTTCAATTGCTCCTTCAACTCCTTTAACTCAACTGGAGAAATTCTATAAGGAGGAATAGATATAGACTGCGTATTAGGAAGAAGGTCAATACAGTAAATCTCCCGCTCGGGACGAATTTCCGGTAAATCATCTAGAAACACTTCTGGATACTTGCGCACTATGGGAACTGATTGGATAGTCGGGGTCTCAGACGTAGCATCCTTAACCCTAACAATGTGATACACGCAACCCTTGGAAATTATCTTTTTGGCCTTAAGGTAGGAAATAAACTGACCTACAGGCACACCGGAACTACCCTTCCACTCTAAGGATGGTTCACCCAAAAATATGAACTCTACTACACGGATTCTATAATTGATTGAGGCATAGCATGCAAATAACAAATCCATGCCAAGGATAACACTAAAATCGGTCATGGCTAACTCTACTAAATCTGTTGAGGTGATTTTCTGAAGGAATGTAACTGGGCAATTTCTATAGACCCGTCGAGCTATAACCGAATCACCAACTACAGTAGAGGCTGAGAAGGGTTCTAATAGGATTTCGGGACTGACTCCAAAACTACTAAAAACATAGGGCGTCACAAAAGACAAAGTAGCTCCTGGGTCTAACAATGAATAAACATCAAGGTGAAATACTCAAACGTACCGGTAACCACATCCGGTGAAGTCTCCTGCTCCTGTCGAGGTGTAAGGGCATAGAACCTTTTCTGATGCTGGCTGCCAGCTAAACTAGTAGAAGCACCCTGTTGGAAGGGATATGCTGCTGGGGCTGCTGAACTAGCGGTAGGGGTACGGGCCCCACCATCGTTGATCTGGCTTAACGGCAATCCCTGAGCCTGTGTTCGAGTTTGCCACACTTGAAACAAGCGTCTGAGCCAACTAAACACCTCCCTGGGTGGTTCTTTCCACACTTCGCACAGGCTAGAAAAGTGTGATCTCCTAAAATGCTTCCCTAGCCCCTCGATCCAGACGCTCTACCCCTTTGATCATGTCTGGGTTGGGATGGGACACTGGCTGATGATGGTGCTGGGGCTAAGGACCTTTGCTAGAATTAAGGGCGGTGACCGACACTGGATCTCTGCTGAGTGAACCCAACACTGTCCATCCTGGCCCTCTTGGCCTCTCTCTCTCTCAGATACACCACCTCCATTTGTTGGGTGTGCAAAACTATACGGGGGAAATCAATATCCTGATGAAGCATGGTGATCCTACAATCCTTCTCCAGGTAGTCCGCCACTCTATGTACAAACCTGCTCACCTGAGCTCTCTAATCAGCCACCAGCTCTTGTGCATACTTAGACAAACGAGTGAACTCCAAAGCATACTCTTCTACTGTCATGTTACCCTGCTTCAGGTTTATGAACTCCGCTACTTAAATCTCCTTCATCTCATGAGGGAAGAACCGCTCCAGGAATGCAATATTATACTCCTCCCAACCAATGGGACTTGCTCCTATTGTCCAGCTATCTTTCCACTACTTGAACAAGATATGCACAAAGCCTTTCCGCTGATAAGAGGCTAAGTCTTCGCACTCCTCTCTGTTCACCCCCATGATCTGGGTGATCTTCAGAATTTTATCAATAAACTCATGTGGATCCTCGTCCACCTTCGATCCAAGGAACTTGGGAGGGTTCATCCTCAGAAAATCCCTAACTCTTTCCGCCGCCACATTCCTGTTCTGAGGGATATGTGCCATCGCCTGCTGATTAACCTGGGTGGTCAAGGCCTGGGCTAACATCTGAATGGCTGCCCTAAACTTTGTGTGGGCAACCAGCTTAGGTACGTGCTCCTCATGGGTTGGTGGGGCCTACAGGTGCCCATCTTCATTGCCATTCTAGTGGCCATTTCCATTTTCATTTCTCCTTCCATTAACTCTTCGAGGAGATATAATTCTGCAAATTCGTATAGCACAAGTTAGGTGAATGGAGAGACATTTCATCGCACAACTTAGATTGTGAAAGAAGGGAACAATTTCTAAATGTCTCGTAGCCTCTTTGTCATAAGTGTGGTGTGCTTCACACCCATGAAAAAGACTCTACTTAATGCGTCTTTCAGACACCATAGGAAACTTCAAAATCTAATGCTCTGATAGCAAATTTGTCATGACCCGAACATAGGCCCGGATCGAGACACAGGAAAAATAACCCCAGAGGATCCAAGTCAAACTGTGGCATGAACATAACATCTAACTCATTTAATATAACGGAAGATCAACATGAATAACATGGAGGAAGTCTAAACATAACATAACATTTAAGTACATACATATATCTAAAGATGAATACAAACTATGTTCGAAAAGCCTCTAATACAGATGAGCTGATAGGACATGACTCCAACTAACTCAGTATAGTCTGAAAACTGAAAGGACAAAATACAACTGATAAGAAGGGCCCTCGCAAGACAAGGTCTCACCAACTAATACTTAGAAGTGCTAACTCCGGGAGTCTGGCTAGCAGCGTGACTGAGTCTGGATATTGAATCCTGTATTATAAAATGATACAACATAGGTTATGCAGTCAGTACTTGGAATGTACTGAGTATGCAAGGTAAGTAAAATGGACAGTTAAGATACACAAGAGTTCATAAGAGTAGGACAATGTGATCATAACATAAATATCATAATGTAAACATAAGGGCTCAAGGTTTTCAAAACATTTGCAAATCAATCATATTCATAATCATAAAAGAAAATATTTCTTGACATGAATTAAGCCATAAACAAAATCATACATAAATCATGATAAAGAGTTGGAGATTCTTATAACCGACATACCCCATATGAGCGCACATGGAGCCCGACCTGTAATCCCCTAGTTGGGAGGGTGTTCGTGCCTTGAAAAGGGTAGAACCATTAAAAGAGGCATGATATCACTAATGAAAGGCCCATTCACGATAAAAGGGGCAGTCTCTAGGGAGGTCCTATTATGGCTACATTGGCGTGTAGTTCTGAGACTCGGGGTATGCTTGAACCCCGGGTCTTCTCGGTGTTAAATACTACTCCCAAAACATATATAGTGTGTCGCGCCCCATTTTTCCTTGCGAAAAGCGGGATACAACATGTGACGTCTCTTAAGGGTTTGTTATTTTGAAGAGTCGCCACCTAACGGATTAAGGTGCGTTAGGGCACCGTTCTAAGCTAAGATTTGTTACCTTGGTTACCAGAGTCAGGCAAGGGCTTAAATTACCTCAAAAGGAAGGTGTTAGGCACCTTTCGAGGTCCACAAATGTGGTTCCCGGCCGGATTCATTAATGGGGAATTAACTAAGTGACCAATTAAAACTGATTTTAACTTAGTATTTGTATTAAAATGGGCGACAAAGAACTGAGAATGAAACTTTGTTGAAACAAGCGAGAGGAAAGAAATTAGACGGAATAAATTTAAAGAAAATTTATCTTATTTTATTTTTCTTAAACAATAAATACAAAAGTCGTGGCAAATAACAGAACCATTTATTAAAATTAAACAAACAAATAATCACTTCTTTTAATTATGGGGCCGAACCTCGTTGAGGCGCTTACGTATCCCTTAAGGGAATCAGGCCAAACGTAGTTCTACCCAAAAGAGAGATTGTTTGACCTAGTGGGATCACCCCGTGCAACTTAAATAATATTTCACAATCCTTTGAATTGCTCGTATTATTTAGCGAGCACGGACTATCATTTCCCATCTACCCACCTAGTTAATTATTAACTTAAAACGTTCTATGTGATAGACTATCGTCCTAATATTTGCCTACCCGTTCGGATCTTAAAGTCCAAGAGGCATTGGACAGCTACTTTGGATTTTTGGGGTTGGGATCTAGAACTCTTAGGCTTTAAAAGGTGATTGAACGCCAAATAATCAAACAAGCAGGTAATAACTAAACAGATAGCAAATATGGGTTTCAAATACGCCTCAACCTTATAAACATGATTACTAAATATGAGCATGATTTATAACATGGCATTATATCTAAAAGCACATAACATAGTAATATTACTCCACGATGATTCTAAATAAACAGACGGCAAACACTGTTTATTAAACTTTAACTAATTTCATTAAATTAATGGCCAAATATGGAAAGAGAAATTTAAGCACTATATTTGGTTAATGGCCTACAAAACTTAATTTATAACTATCTTTTTCATGAAATATTATCTATCGACAGATTCTATAACAAGGCGCCAATCAGATTCACATGCTCCCCGAATTAGTATACTTATTACAACTAAGTAATGGCAAGTTGTTTGAAAGCTCATAATTTATGACGATCTCACTTTTTAGATATAAAGTCCTATAGGCATTTTTTCTACATTTTTACGTCTTATAGGCATGATATCTAAGTGAGGTTCCTAATTATCAGATGATAAAAATGTAAAGTAAACAACAATCCCCGCCCCCGTAAGCCCCTTCCACTATTATCAACATTTTTACAGTTATTAAAAAATAAAGAAAAGAAAAGACAGAATAACGAATTAATACAATGCAATACTGATTTAAAAAAAGTAAAATTCCTCTCGACCCGAGCGACTCTTGTCACACCCCGCCCTGGGGGGTATGACTGGCACCTGGTGCCCTAGTAGGACCTAGACTTCTATCTGGTGAGCCCAAGCACATCTGGTACCTGGCTGGCTCTAACTCAAATTCCTGGAAACAAAGGGCTATATAACGGCTGTAAACACAGCCTCCGGCCAACAGGCCTATAGCCACTTGAAAAACAGCTGACCAGAAACATACTACTGTCAAGGGAACCTATGCGGGCCGACAAGGCCACCATGCTGTCTAGTTCTCTGTAACTCAACGATAACATGCTAAATATCCGGACCGCAAGTCAATTTTAGAAAAATATCTGGCTCCCTGTAACTGATCAAATAAATCATCAATCCTGGGAAGCGGGTACTTGTTCTTCACTGTAACCTTGTTTAATTGCCGATAATCTATGCACATCCGGAGTGAGCCATCTTTCTTTCTCACAAATAGAACTGGCGCACCCCATGGTGAAGTACTCGGCCTAATAAAACCTTTATCCAATAAGTCCTTCAGCTGCTCCTTCAATTCTCTGAGTTATGCAGGAGCCATGCGATAAGGAGGAATTGATATCGGCTGGGTGCCTGGTAATAAATCAATAGCAAAATCTATTTCCCTTTCTGGGGGAATACCAGGTAACTCATCCGGAAACACATCAGGGAACTCGTTCACCACTGGAACAGACTGGAGTGTCGGAGATTCTGCAGCTGCAGGTGGTACTGGCTGACGCTGAGTAGCCAGCATCTGGGTCAACATAACCATCGCACTACGTAGCTCCTGATCAGATGAAGTGGGTGTAGGAGCTGTGGGAGGCGGTGCTGCCTCAAGTGGTGTCTGGCGAGGCAGAGACTGCTGGGAGGGTCGAGATGACACCTCCGTATCGCTCTCAGACCGGGCTAAATCTGGCTGTAAATGAGGCATCCTACTGGTGCCTTCGCCTGCTGTTGTATCCAATCTTCTACCTGTAGCTGAGTGCCACTGGTCTGCCATAGTATCTGTAAACAAAGAGGGTGGTAAGTTTCAAAAGAACCAACCCTATACTGTACTATGCTAGGCACGACTGAGTATGGAAAGAAGGGTAACTGTCCTATTATGCCTCGCAGCCTCCTGCCTATGGTATGTGGTGCACAACACACCCATAGACAAGACTCTACTTAGCACGGCTTGCAGACTCCCTGGGACACGACCTGCCCGGATACCAAGTTTGTCACACCCCGCCTTGGGGTATGACTAGCACCTGGTGCCCTAGTAGGACCTAGACTGCTATCTGGTGAGCCCAAGCACATCTGGTGCCTGGCTGGCTCTAACTAAAATTCCTGGAAACAAAGGGCTATATAACGACTGTAATCACAGCCTCCGGCCAACAGGCCTATAGCCACTTGAAAAACAGCTGACTAGAAACATACTACTGTCAAGGGAACCTATGCGGGCCGACAAGGCCACCATGCTGTCTAGTTCTCTGTAACTCAACGATAACATGCTAAATAATTACGTGACCGGCAAGGTCACCACTACTGACTGATTATGGCCACACATGGCCAATAGGAACAGAAATAACAAATAACTATAGCAAGTTGCACGGCCTCACACAACCGGCTCGACTGCCCACACGGAAATATATACAGACTGCAAGCCTCTAGGAATAACAATAGAAATGATCGGGACAGGGCCCCGACCTACCCGTACTGTACAACAAAAGAAAATGAAATACACCTCTGGAATTCAGTCTCCGGATGACAGGAGCTGAATACTCAATAGCTGACTGGAATCATGAGGGATCGCCTCCTCGTCTATGAGTACCTGCAGGCAAGTAATGCAGCGCCCCACTGGGCGTCAGTACCACAGGTACTGAGCATGTAAAGCAACTGAAATACACAACTGAAAAGAATAACAACAGTGACATGACATATAAGCAGAAAGTAGCTGAGAATAACTGGGGAGAGTTTATTTATTCTATAACTAAACTGAGCGTACCTGATGTCGTGTCGTCCCACTGTCTATCAGTATCTAATAGCACATATAGGTATACATATAAATACACACAATACCTGACCGACCCCCATAAGCCGGAAGGTGCCAACCAACACACAATCTATTTACCCCTACCCGGGTCTAAACCAACCAAAAATAAGTCACTCCACTCATCTGATAACTGTGAGCTCCTCCTACCGGTCCCCTTGGGTACGTAGCTCAGACCTTGGCCTCTAACAATAAACTGTGTCTGAGTCCGAAGACTCCTATCTCTGGGCGCAGGTGCACGCGGGGTGTGTAATAAAAACTGCCCCTGGGTGCAAGCACGTAACAGGGTAATTTTATAAAAATCTGTATCTGAAACTGCCCCCGGCCACAAGCGCACACAGAGTGTTCTGCCCCTGTAAACAGGGTGGACTGGCTCTGTGCAGAGTAAACTGAACTACCCCTGCAAGCAGGGTGGTCTGGACCGTATTATCATGGTGGTCGGCCATCATCTTCCTCTAGGCGGACGGCATCGCCCAGCTGGTGGCGGTATCTGAATCTGGTATCGACACAACTATAACCCAGGGGCGGTGGGGATGCTAAAAGGGTGCCCACATGCCACAACAAGTCTCAACAAACAAATAGCACATAGAAATTGCAAGCATGTATAACTGAAAAGACTATGTGGAATCTAACTTCTTATTCCGATCTGTTTCTATATTGAACTGATTCTTACTAAATATACTGATTCTGCAATCTCTGTTTAACTTTACGGCTAATTTGTAGCCATGATACTTTCTGTCTGAATGGCTAATCTGTAGCCATAACTGTCTGTCTATCAGATCTTTCTTTATTGACTGTTATTACGCAAATCTGTTCCTTTTTATTCTACAACATGCTTGCTATTCACATAATAGGCTGTACTGAATCTGAACTACTAACTTGCCCTTGGGCACATGCTTTTCTAACTTTCAGACTGAATATGATATCACAACACAAACTAGGTTTACTGAACTTGCACAATACTTAACATTCAACTTCCGGGAATTCTACTTCGGAGTTTATTGTACTATACAAGGCTAAAGCTACTAACTTGCCGAAGGAACTAGATTTACATACCTTATCCTCGAACTATCCGTCTGTCGGACGAGGCTCGGCCAATACTTCAACTATTTTTCCCAACTGCATTCATAGATATGTCAATTAATACTAAATATAACTTTATTCTAAAGAACAACATCACTTTCGATATAATTATAGCCTAAACTTAGGCTTATCGAAAGACGGTCAAAAACTCGCTATTTTCCAGAAGTCCAGAAGGAAGAAATATTCACTTCACAGCTAGGAACACATAGACACTAGTTTGGAGCAAATTCTACTTACCTTAGCTCGGTAGCTCGACGATTCGTCGGCCGTATTGCACGAAACCAAATTCGTAGGAATGCTCTCTACTGCTAAATACCTCGGTATCTGAGGTTAATTTGGGTTTGGACTGCGTTTGGCAGCGTAATCGGACGAAAATTATATTAGCCTCTTCGTTCCTTTCCTTCCTCTGATTTTTCCTCTCTGTTTTCGCTGGAAATTATGAGAATAATCAACTTAAAACCGAAGTGGGGCTTTATATACTTTGGCCTGGACAAGGCCAACATGTCACGGAGCCAACGCGGAGGCTTCACCTCCGTGACACGCTGCCATCGCGGAGGGGCTCTGCCTCGGCTCCTCCCGCGATGGTTCGACAGTTTACTCGTCCGGTCTTTTCCCGGGCCTTTCTCTAGCACGTATGGCTTCCAAATATGCTTAACCAACGCACGAATAAGCCATCTAGGTGCCGGGAATCCTACGGGGTATAACATTCTCCCCCCTTTAAGAACATTCATCCTCGAATGTAAACTTCTATCTAGAGGACTTCTCAACATACTACTTAGAAAAATTTCGGCAGAGTTTCCCCCTATAATATGGACTCTAGCAAAAACCTGAAATGCAGAAAAGTCCAACACAGGTACCGCACGCAATGATTCAAGATTCACTGGATAGCTAAACATCAATCTTTCTCACTTATACATATACAACCATAAGGTACTACATAAGTAATAATACAGACATACCTGTTGCCTGACTAGGCCTGGAATAGGTGAGGATATCTAGCTTTCATATCTTCTTCAGCTTCCCACGTCATCTCCTCTCGGTTCCTGTTATGCCACAATACCTTGACAGATGCAATATCCTTAGTTCTCAATCTACGAATCTGCCTGTCTAGGATGGCTACTAGAACCTCTTCATAGGCCAGCTCTTCGGTAACCTAGATATCCTAGACCGGGACTGCTCTGGATGGGTCTCCTATGCATTTTCTCAACATGGACACATGAAAGACGGGATGAACGGATCCTAGCTCTGGAGGCAAGTTCAACTCATATGCTACTCGGCCTATCCTCCGACGAATCTGATAAGGTCCAACAAACCTCGGACTGAGCTTACCCTTCTTATCGAATCTCATCACCCCTTTCATCGGAGATACTTTCAGAAATACCCAATCCTTCACATTGAACTCCAGGTCTCTGCGCTGTACATCTGCATATGATTTCTGGCGACTCTGTGTAGTCAATAGGCGTTCTCTGATAAGCTTTACTTTCTCTTCTGACTGCTGAACAATGTCTGGCCCAATTATCGTTGATTCCCCTACCTCGAACCAGCCAACCGGCGATTTGCACTTTCGTCCGTATAAAGCATCAAAAGGTGCCATCTGAATAGCCGAGTGATAGCTATTATTATAAGCAAATTCTATCAGCGGCAAATGCTCGTCCCAGCTACCACCAAAGTCTAGCACACACACTTGCAGCATATCTTCGAGCGTCTGAATAGTGCGCTCAGCCTGTCCGTCTGTTTGAGGGTGGAAAGCTGTGCTCAAATTAATCTGCGTTCCCAGTATCTTCTGGAATGATTGCCAGAACCTAGCCGTGAACTGCGCTTCTCTGTCTGAAATAATGGATACTGGCACTCTGTGCAATCTGACTATCTCTCGGATATACAACTCCGCATAATCTTCAGTCGAGAAAGTAGTTCTGATTGGCAGGAAATGAGCTGATTTAGTCAATCTGTCAACTATTACCCATATAGAGTCATGTCTGTGTCTGGTACAGGGTAATCCTGCCACAAAATCCATATTCACTGCTTCCCATTTCCAGAGAGGTACAACTATGTCCTGAGTTAACCCGCCTGGCTTCTGGTGTTCTGCTTTCACCCGTTGGCAGTTAGGACACTGGGCTACAATTTCAGCAATTTCCCTTTTCATACCTGGCCACCAATAGTTCTCTTTAATGTCATGGTACATTTTTGTCGCACCGGGATGAAGGGAATAACGGGCGTAATGTACCTCGTTCATAATCCGCTGGCGGAGGTCTGAAACATTGGGAACACATAAACGATCTTTACAATGCAACACTCCATCCTCTGTTACCCGGAACCCTGGCACCTTCCCTAGTGGAATGTAATCTTTAAGTTGAACTAGGTCAGGATCCTCAAATTGCCGTTCTTTCACTTCCACAACCAACAATGACACGGCAGTGTTCTGAATCACCGCTCTACCGTCCTCTGTTTCTACTACAAGAACGACTAGGCTAGCTAACTGATGTATCTCCCTGACCAATTCCCGTTGCTCGGGCTGCAAATAAGCCA
This sequence comes from Datura wrightii, assembly GCA_035772735.1. Classification (NCBI taxonomy): domain Eukaryota; kingdom Viridiplantae; phylum Streptophyta; class Magnoliopsida; order Solanales; family Solanaceae; genus Datura; species Datura wrightii. The sequence continues at coordinate 69,006,121 of JASDFA010000010.1, read as the reverse complement.
AGCTCCCCATGGACTTTCGACTGAGAGCGTCTACTACAACATTATCTTTTCCCGGGTGGTACAGAATGTTCACATCATAATCTTTTAACAACTCCAACCAGCGACGTTGTCGCAAATTCAGCTCCTCTGAGTGAAGATATACTGTAGGCTCTTGTGATCTGTGAAAATATTAACATGGACGCCATACAGGTAATGTCTCCACATTTTCAATACATGAATCACTGCGGCTGACTCCAGGTCGTGGGTAGGATAATTCTTCTCATGTTTCCTCAATTGTCTGGAAGCATATGTGATCACCTTACCATGCTGCATCAACACACAACCCAACCCAACGCCTGATGCATCGCAATATACTGAATAACCTTCTGTACCTTCCGGCAAGGCTAGCACTGGGGCGGAGGTCAATCTATCTTTCAGTTCTTGGAAGCTCTGCTCGCATGCCTCTGTCCACTGAAACTTTGCTGCTTTCTGCGTCAATTTAGTCAGAGGTGCTGCTATGGTAGAGAATCCCTCAACAAACCTCCTGTAATATCCTGCTAATCCCAGGAAACTGCGGACCTCGGTCGGAGTAGTAGGCCTGGGCCATGATTTGACTACTTCTATCTTTTGCGTGTCAACCTGTATACCAGCATCCGACACAATATGTCCCAAAAAGGCTACTGAATTAAGCCAGAATTCACACTTAGAGAATTTAGCATATAACTGGCGGTCCCTGAGGATCTGGAGCACTGTCCGCAAATAAGTCCGGTGATCTGCTTCAGAGCGAGAATACACCAGAATATCATCAATAAATACTATTACGGACAAGTCCAGGAAAGGTCTAAAAATACTGTTCATCAGGTCCATGAATACTGCTGGGGCATTCGTTAACCCAAAGGACATAACTAGGAATTCAAAGTGTCCATATCGGGTCCAGAACGCCATTTTGGGAATATCTCTTTCACGAACTCGAACCTGGTGATATCCGGACCCCAAGTCAATTTTAGAAAAATATCTGGCTCCCTGTAACTGATCAAATAAATCATCAATCCTGGGAAGCGGGTACTTGTTCTTCATTGTAACCTTGTTTAATTGCCGATAATCTATGCACATCCGGAGTGAGCCATCTTTCTTTCTCACAAATAGAACTGGCGCACCCCATGGTGAAGTACTCGGCCTAATAAAACCTTTATCCAATAAGTCCTTCAGCTGCTCCTTCAATTCTCTGAGTTATGCAGGAGCCATGCGATAAGGATGAATTGATATCGGCTGGGTGCCTGGTAATAAATCAATAGCAAAATCTATTTCCCTTTCTGGGGGAATACCAGGTAACTCATCCGGAAACACATCAGGGAACTCGTTCACCACTGGAACAGACTGGAGTGTCGGAGATTCTGCAGCTGCAGGTGGTACTAGCTGACGCTGAGTAGCCAGCATCTGGGTCAACATAACCACCGCACTACGTAGCTCCTGATCAGATGAAGTGGGTGTAGGAGCTGTGGGAGGCGGTGCTGCCTCAAGTGGTGTCTGGCGAGGCAGAGACTGCTGGGAGGGTCGAGATGACACCTCCGTATCACTCTCAGACCGGGCTAAATCTGGCTGTAAATGAGGCATCCTACTGGTGCCTTCGCCCGCTGCTGTATCCAATCTTCTGCCTGTAGCTGAGTGCCACTGGTCTGCCATAGTATCTGTAAACAAAGAGGGTGGTAAGTTTCAAAAGAACCAACCCTATACTGTACTATGCTAGGCACGACTGAGTATGGAAAGAAGGGTAACTGTCCTATTATGCCTCGCAGCCTCCTGCCTATGGTATGTGTTGCACAACACACCCATAGACAAGACTCTACTTAGCACGGCTTGCAGACTCCCTGGGACACGACCTGCCCGGATACCAAGTTTGTCACACCCCGCCCTGGGGTATGACTAGCACCTGGTGCCCTAGTAGGACCTAGACTGCTATCTGGTGAGCCCAAGCACATCTGGTGCCTGGCTGGCTCTAACTAAAATTCCTGGAAACAAAGGGCTATATAACGACTGTAATCACAGCCTCCGGCCAACAGGCCTATAGCCACTTGAAAAACAGCTGACTAGAAACATACTACTGTCAAGGGAACCTATGCGGGCCGACAAGGCCACCATGCTGTCTAGTTCTCTGTAACTCAACGAAAAATGCTAAATAATTACGTGACCGGCAAGGTCACCACTACTGACTGATTATGGCCACACACGGCCAATAGGAACAGAAATAACAAATAACTATAGCAAGCTGCACGGCCTCACACAACCGGCTCGACTACCCACAGGGAAATATATACAGACTGCAAGCCTCTAGGAATAACAATAGAAATGATCGGGACAGGGCCCCGACCTACCCGTACTGTACAACAAAAGAAAATGAAATACACCTCTGGAATTCAGTCTCCGGATGACAGGAGCTGAATACTCAATAGCTGACTGGAATCATGAGGGATCGCCTCCTCATCTATGAGTACCTGCAGGCAAGTAATGCAGCGCCCCACTGGGCGTCAGTACCACAGGTATTGAGCATGTAAAGCAACTGAAATACACAACTGAAAAGAATAAGAACAGTGACATGACATATAAGCAGAAAGTAGCTGAGAATAACTGGGGAGAGTTTATTTATTCTATAACTAAACTGAGCGTACCTGATGTCGTGTCGTCCCACTGTCTATCAGTATCTAATAGCACATATAGGTATACATATAAATACACACAATACCTGACCGACCCCCATAAGCCGGAAGGTGCCAACCAACACACAATCTATTTACCCCTACCCGGGTCTAAACCAACCAAAAATAAGTCACTCCACTCATCTGATAACTGTGAGCTCGTCCTACCGGTCCCCTTGGGTACGTAGCTCAGACCTTGGCCTCTAACAATAAACTGTGTCTGAGTCCGAAGACTCCTATCTCTGGGCGCAGGTGCACGTGGGGTGTGTAATAAAAACTGCCCCTGGGTGCAAGCACGCAATAGGGTAATTTTATAAAAATCTGTATCTGAAACTGCCCCCGGCCACAAGCGTACACAGAGTGTTCTGCCCCTGTAAACAGGGTGGACTGGCTCTGCGCAGAGTAAACTGAACTACCCCTGCAAGCAGGGTGGTCTGGACCGTATTATCATGGTGGTCGGCCATCATCGTCCTCTAGGCGGACGGCATCGCCCAGCTGGTGGCGGTATCTGAATCTGGTATCGACACAACTATAACCCAGGGGCGGTGGGGATGCTAAAAGGGTGCCCACATGCCACAACAAGTCTCAACAAACAAATAGCACATAGAAATAGCAAGCATGTATAACTGAAAAGACTATGTGGAATCTAACTTCTTATTCCGATCTGTTTCTATATTGAACTGATTCTTACTAAATATACTGATTCTGTAATCTCTGTTTAACTTTACGGCTAATTTGTAGCCATGATACTTTCTGTCTGAATGGCTAATCTGTAGCCATAACTGTCTGTCTATCAGATCTTTCTTTACTGACTGTTATTACGCAAATCTGTTCCTTTTTATTCTACAACATGCTTGTTATTCACATAATAGGCTGTACTGAATCTGAACTACTAACTTGCCCTTGGGCACATGCTTTTCTAACTTTCAGACTGAATATGATATCACAACACAAACTAGGTTTACTGAACTTGCACAATACTTAACATTCAACTTCCGGGAATTCTACTTCGGAGTTTATTGTACTATACAAGGCTAAAGCTACTAACTTGCCGAAGGAACTAGATTTACATACCTTATCCTCGAACTATCCGTCTGTCGGACGAGGCTCGGCCAATACTTCAACTATTTTTCCCAACTGCATTCATAGATATGTCAATTAATACTAAATATAACTTTATTCTAAAGAGCAACATCACTTTCGATATAATTATAGCCTAAACTTAGGCTTATCGAAAGACGGTCAAAAACTCACTATTTTTCAGAAGTCCAGAAGGAAGAAATATTCACTTCACAGCTAGAAACACATAGACACTAGTTTGGAGCAAATTCTACTTACCTTAGCTCGGTAGCTCGACGATTCGTCGGCCGTATTTCACGAAACTAAATCCGTAGGAATGCTCTCTACTGCTAAATACCTCGGTATCTGAGGTTAATTTGGGTTTGGACTGCGTTTGGCAGCGTAATCGGACGGAAATTATATTACCCACTTCGTTCCTTTCCTTCCTCTGATTTTTCCTCTCTGTTTTTGCTGGAAATTATGAGAATAATCAATTTAAAACTGAAGTGGGGCTTTATATACTTGGGCCTGGACAAGGCCAACGTGTCACGAAGCCAACGTGGAGGCTTCACCTCCGTGACACGCTGCCATCGCGGAGGGGCTCTGCCTCGGCTCCTCCCGCGATGGTTTGACAGGTTACACGTCCGGTCTTTTTCCGGGCCTTTCTCTAGCACGTATGGCTTCCAAATATGCTTAACCAACGCACGAATAGGCCATCTAGGTGCCGGGAATCCTACGGGGTATAACAACTCTTCCCTCCAACTTAGAGTAACCTGTTTTAAAAGAAGTAACACAACAAATATGCACGTACAAACATATATTTGGGATTTGCTAAGCTACAAGTTATTTGACTTTTCACAAGATACTCACATAGACATATTTGGATGGTAATGATTCGAGCACTCACTTCGGTATAACAAAATATTTAAAAAGTTCAGATTCATTATAACATGATACGAGTGCATATTATGAAGAGATAGACTAACCGGAATAAAGTAAACCAACAATTTCAGAAAGGTTTTTCAATAATTGAGACCCATGCCCCAACACGTCAAGATCACAAGGACCTCGTGGGTCCCGAGTAGTGCTCGTATTGGGGCGGGGCAGAAGAACTAAGAATCTTTGAAGGAGCAGAATAATATTTTTGAAAATAATTTATTTCTTTCTATGACCGTCTTGCCCCCTTCAAATGAGAGGTGAAGGTCTGCTTATATAGCTGGAGAAAGAGGAATTAAAGGAAATAAACCGTCCGCATAATTAATTAAAAGAATCTTTTTTATGGACAAAGCCTTCCCATAACCAGCCAAACATTGAATTAATTAAGGAGAGGAAATCATCAATCAACTACCTTTATTTAATTAATAAAAGCTGAAGCTATATTTACCATAAATAAATAAGTAAATAACGGGCAAATCAAATCAAAACTTTACACTAGTTTAATTAAGGGAGGAAAACAATCTATAAGAATAAGTTAGGAAATCATTTTTCCTCAATTGAAGAAAATTAGGAATAAAGACCTACCAATAAATCTATATTTACCATAATTAACAGATTTAAAACTTAGCTATAAAAAAAATCTTCTCTTTAAATAAGGCCTGTCATATGGAAAGAGTTCACCAAGAATTATTATACAATTGTTATAAGAAATAAAAATGTATACACGCATGCATAGATGAAAATAATAGTAAAAAATAATAATAATAATAACAATAAAAATGATGATAATAAACAAATAGATGCCACGTCGGTTCAAATAGTACACATTGCAAGTATAATATCTGATTAACAATTTTAAATAAGTAAAGAAATAAATCAAGTATGAAAACTTGCCATAGTTTGTTGAATACAAAATTATTCTTAACATGTAAATTAGTTAAAAATTATCATATTCATTTCTTAATTAAAAATATGACAAGGTAATCAAGCAACAAAGTTACCAACTAATGACGGGATTTTAACAGGCATAATAATTAATAGATATTTATTATATAAATATTATAAATGAAACAAAAGGAAGAACAATATATATTATTATATATATAGATGAAACAGAAAGGATAACAATATATATTACTTATATATATATACGTATATTATATATATCTATAGATGAACAGAAAGGAAAACAATATATATAGTGTTTTATATATATATATATATATATATATATATATATATATATATATATATATATTCATACGTCTATCACATATATATTATACATACTTATATACATATATATTATGTATTTATTTTATTAAATATAAACTGAAACGGAAAACAACATATCATATATATATCTAATATATACATATATACATAACAATAAACAACAAAAAATAAAAATAATTAAATAAATAAATAATTTACGGACAGATTTGTGATCTGTCCAATCCATCGGTTGGGAGGTAACCTGAGCGACGGGGTGAAGAGGGAAAAGGTGTGACACTTGTTCTTCGGCCACGGTGGCTGGAAATAATGGTGATAGAGGAAGATGCGGTTGGATTTGGTGGTTTTCTGGACGGCAATGGCCGGAGTTAATGGTGGAAACAGTGAGGGGATGGGGTGAAGCAAAGGTACGGCGTTCGGTTGAGGGAGAAGGCTGTTGGGTGTTTTTGGGTGAAGTTTCAATGAGGGAAATGGAGGAGAGGAAGGTCGGCTCGTTTCCGGTGGTGGAGAGGAGGGAGATCCGGTGGTTTACGGCGATTTTTTTGGTTTTCCGGTTGGCGATGGCGGTGTGCGACAGTGAGGGAGAATAGAGGGAAGTTGGGTGACTGCTAGGGAGACGGGTGGCTGGTATCTCCATGGTGAAACGGGAGAGGGAAGAGTGAGGAGGGAGGTGCCGCCGTGGATGGTGGTGTGCTGCTACTGCCGTCGCTGGCAGTGGAGAGAAAAGAGAGAGGTCCGGTGGTAGTGCAATGGGTTCTCGTCGGAGTTCGCCCAAAAAAATGAGAGAGGGAAAATGAAGATGAGTGGGAAAGAGAGGAAGAGGGGCGGCGGCTCCTTAGAGGGAGAAGGGGGAGAGAATGAAATGTTTTTAGGTTTGGGGGGTAGGATATTAGAAATAGGAAAGTGGGTAGGGTTAATCTCATCCGAAAGAATTAAGTTTGATGAACGGATAATATTAATCCTTAGGTTCTGGGTTGGGTCACGGGTTATGGAGCGTGGGTCGCGGGTAGGATAAATGGGTAGATTTAATTCAAAATTGAATTGGATTTAAAAAATGGTCAGATTTGATAAAATAGGCTGAAATTGACATAAATGTGGCTAAAATTGGTATTAAATTGAATAGAAAATGGCTGAATGTTAAATAAATTGAATGAAATTGAATTTAGCTGCTATTAAATTAATAAATATACTACACTTGTAGATAATTTAATAAATAGATAATAAAATAATTCAAATTATAGGAAAATCATATAAATATTATTATTAATTAATAAATCCTAAAATTAAGTATACTTATGTAAATATCATTAAATTACTATATTTAGAAATAATTTAATGACTAGAAAATTAAATTAAATTATCAAATATCATATTATTAACATAAATAATTTATAAATTTGAGTAATAATATTAGTCAAATAAATTTGTAAAATTTAGGAAAATTATATAAATAGTTTATTAAATAAATATATATTTCAAGATAAGGGCGCATATTAAAACGAGATACATTATATACGGCATAACTATTTAATATCAAAACTTAAAATTAATATGAGTCATATATATGTAACTTGAAATAATTTCCACAACATTATGATAATAAATTATTTTATAAATATAAAAGTAAGTCAAATATTTGCGTAAAATAAATAAATAAATAAATAAATAAATATATATATATATATATATATATATATATATATATATATATATATATATATATATATATATATATATAAGCAGCATATTAAGGCGTAGGGAGGTCAAAATTGGGTGTCAAATAGTGTTCATATAATAATAGGGAAAACATACATGAGATTCATAGGCTAGTAAATCATAATAATCATAACCATGCTTGAAATACGTGAACTAGCCATGAAATAAGGCCCGTGAGTCATCCATAATCATAGATCCATAACTCATGAATTCCTTGCATACTTGTAAAACATGTATATACTTGATATTTCATAAATCTGTAATGAGTACTTCAGAGAAATCATATCGTAAGGCGTAAATCATATTTGGGCTAGTTTAGATCAAAGTCATAATTAAATCATAACTTAACTTTTCTTAAGAACATGCATGAGTGGGAATAATTTAATTAAAATTTCAAACAATAATTTAATAATGAAAATAGTCATACATTCTTCCCGTAGATCATAAAACATGATTTGATACATGAAGGGAATTGACCCATTGGTAGATCATAGAGAATTTCACAAGAATTGTCATAAACCTCATTGATCATGAAAAATGAATTGTAGAATTGAAATCCATGGAATTTGAGAAGAGTTTAGGGCACAAGAGTGAAAGGAACCACCATTCATAGCCTCACATACCTGGGTAAGATGTTTTCACTCTCTTCCTTGAACACCCAAAGGAAATGGAAGAAGAATTGATGGATTTTAGCCTTAATCACCTCTAAGAACCTTCTAGTCTTGCATGCACGAAATGGTAAGGCTTAGAATAGGTTAACTCTCTTAAAACGACATAGTTTAGACCTTAGGAACTTGGTAATTACGAAAAAGCCCTTATAAATTTGTAGGGAAAACATACTGTCAATCCCAATGAGGGACCGGACGAGCCATTACCAGTGACCACGACTCATGGTCACCAGTCGTAATGAACACTGCCTATTCATCCTCTGAGGGTCATCAAAAGGAACAACACAACTTTGGTGTACATAACGACTCGTGGTGACCAGTCTTGCCAACACTGCCGAAGTTCTCCAATCTTCACCCGACCTTTAACCACAGACCACCCAACGAATCGTGGTGTTGACCATGACTCGTGGTCACACCCGTGGCCAGCTCCCAACTTAAAATTTCAACCATGGCCAGACCCCTCCTCATGAATCACTTAATGACTCGTGGTGTTCCTAATGGTTCACTAGATGACTTGCCTTATGACCTGGTGCAGAAATTTCTATTTTCTCCGTTTCAACTCACGGGGTTTGATCTTAGGGTGTTCGGGGTATTATACTCACGCATCTCTTCTTTTCTAGAACTTGCCCTAAGTGTGACTCAAGAAAAAATCCTAGATGTAGCTACACTTAGAACATGATTTTAGGCTTTCATTTGACTAGTCACTCTACCCAAAATGACCTCCAAAAATGTCTTCCTTTGCTAGCCAATGTTGAGCCTTTTGGATTGTTTATTCTTGGAGACCAAATTACAAGCCAATGTCCCATTTTGATCCCCTCTTTTTGGCACCCATAATCCCTAATTGCTAGTGGTGAGCGAATGAGAATAATAGGGGTTGAAAAAGCCCAAAGACATAGGGAGAGATAAGAACTCAGTGAGAAAGAGGCAAAGAGCCTAAGTTTGGGGCTTTTCAAGAATGGGGGAAATATGAGAAGCCTAAATTTGAGGTAACACCAAATTTTAAGAAAAATGAAATGATGAGTTGAGAAACTGATGTGTTGTGAGTTTTTACAACACTTTCGATGCTTAAAATTGAGAAAATAGCATGGACTTAGATATGTTTATATAGATATGAGGTACTTTTACTTTGTTTTTAGGGAAAATAGATGTTGGAGCAAAAATGTGCAAAAGAGGCTTAAAATGACTCTCATTATTAGTCGTACCAAGATGGTACGAGCCGTAACTAGAGTTGTGAAAATCTTCAGAGAAATTTGCACAAGGCAGTATCTTGGTATGGTATAACCCACGGATTGTAGCAACCACTTACGAACCATACCATAAGTTGTGGTGAGCTTGAATGATTCTTCAAGATTTGGTAGAACTTCAAATACAACAAGCAGTACGAGTCATAGGAGGAAGGTATGAGGCGTACCACAACACTCGTGGAAAACTTCAAAAGATGTCAGAGTTCTCAGTCCAAGCCATGGATGCATTGTACGACTCACAGGACAATGGTACGAGTCATGCCAGTTGCCAACACTTAGAGGGTGTTTGGTTTACTAGCTTATAAGCACTTTTTAACTTTTTGTAGTATTTGGTTTTATCAAAAAGTACTTAAAAAAAGTTAAAAAGTACTTTAAAAAAGCCAAAAGCCAAAAATTAGTAGATACCAACTTTTTATCTTTTGACTTATAAGTCAATATGTTTGACCAAATTATTTACCTTTTTATCCCATAATATTTTTCTAATTTCAATAATACCCTCATTTAAATCTTTGACAAAATTTTATTTTTTTGTGCATATTAGAAAAAAAATATTAAAATTTTGAAAAGATAAAAAACTCGAGGTAGTATTAATTCATTTAAATTATTATATTCAATTTTACAAATAAAAAATAGAACTATACTCCTAATAAAAAGTAAAGGGGAGATTTGCCTAATTTTATTTAAATTATATATTTTAAAAATTAAAAATAACTTAAATAATTAGTTTATATTAAAAATAAATAAAAATATAAATTAATTTAAATTTTAATTATTTTAGAAATAAAATATTATAGTAATTCGACTTCTATAGTGTTAATAGATTTAAGGGAATTTTAGTCGTTTGACCCAAATTAAGTGCTTAACAACACTTGTATATCAAACATATCAATAACATTTTTTCAACTTCAGCACTTTTATCCAAACACATAACTGCTTATTTATAAAATAAGTTTCAACACTTAAAAAGTATTTTAAGTACTTATAGTTAAAAGCCACCTTTTTCAGCTAAACCAAATGGGCTCTTAGACAAATCTGCAGCAGCCAAGGATGTACGAGAAGTAGGTATGATCCATAAAATCCTATTACGAGTCGTAGGAACAATCGTGATACAGGCCGACGCCAAATATGGATAATTCCCTGAAGCTTAGGAAAAAGTTTGGTAATGTCTGTATAAATACCTTTTATGTTTTATTTTAGTAGGAGAAGCAAGAAAGGAAGTAGTAGAGATGTGTGAAGAGTAATATTTGTGAATTTTTATCAAGTTTCGGAGAGCAATTCTTAGGATCAAACACTTGATTTCATCAATTGTTCTTGAGATTGTTCATTGATATTCAAAGCAGGTTTTCTTCCAATTATTGTTGTAAGTATTTAATTATGTGTTTGTCTATGAATGCTAATTATAATCTTACAATTATAAGAGGCTAAAACCTCCACAACTAGGATTGTGGGAACTATGGTGGATTAACAAAATAGGTTTACATAAAATTGATTCAAAACCAATGCTAAACACTCGTATCATATTCTCTTTATCTTTAAATATTTTTTAACAGTGTACAATGTTAGGACATGCCTGAATTCTTTACTTGTTTGAAGCTAGAGAAGTAGAGATTATGAAAAGAGAATTACAACAAAGCCTTGATCATTATGATCATTGTATTAACTTGAGTTGTGGTTGCAGGATAGTTAAATTTGGAACAAATTGATAACGGTTAGTTCGAAATCGTTCATGAAACCTGACTTGGTGATTGAGTATAGTCATTCAATAGGAACGAATCACTAGTTTGGATGAACCCTAGTTATCAGTTCTACAAGTAAACATTGGGATTGATCATGTGTGTATACCCAAAGCAGTTATGAACCCATGGGGAACACTAACCCTAGTTATTTGCAAATCTTGATAACAACCACAATTATAATCTTACTTTAATATTGTTTTTCTTTGAAACCCCCCAATTGGAAGATAACTTACCAACAAGTTTAAGTGCCGGCATTAGTATAGATCATACCTTATTCCCTGTGGATTCGGCTGGGAACCTCTTTGTTGGGTTCTTTATTGACAACGTTCGCTTCATACTTTGTCAAAAAGTGTGAGTTTGAGCATTATCAGAAACCTTAAGGTACAAAAAAAGAAAAGAAAAGTGAAATGGTGTTACCTCTTACTTAGACAAGGCTTAATGTGATAGCCAAAAGAGCTACAAGAAAGGTCTTTGAGAAATAGAAGATGAAAATGGTTACAAAAGGAGGAATAAGGTGCAGTGATATAAAAAGTTAGATGGGAAGGGTTAAAGTGTTCACATAAAGGCATTAGGGAGATTCTAGTCACTAGAGCCAAATAATTTTCCTACCATTAACCCTAGACTTCATCATGACCCACAAGTCCTAATTGATTTTGAGTGTAGTTGTTCCGTATTAGTGGCAAATTACACGAAGAGAAAGCCTATGGATCAAGTTGTGTGCATCAAGATTTCTTTTGGGAGAGTGAGTATGATAATCTTTTTCTATAATCACTTATGTGTGCATTGATTCATGACAAAGAAAAGGGATTCTCTCTTGAAGTGAGTGACATCATTCTCTTTTGAGGACACACTTGCATTGAGTAGTGTGAGCTTTAAGGCAAACTTTGGATGTGTAGTGATTATCAATTGAGATGCTATGTGTATTGGATAAGTGATGCCCTTGATTTGCAAAATGAAAGCATTTGTGAATCATGTTTTTGAATTTTGGTTGCCTCTAACTTTTCCACGGTTTAAATTTTTTTAGGGGGAAATTGCTTCTCTTTTTCTGTGAGTTGGTGAGCATTTTTGGGTTGTCATAGATTAAGTGGCCACTGATGCATAAACTCTTGTGGAGTGACATGTCATTCCTTTTGAACGACTAATAAGTATTGCATTACTTGAGGACAAGCAATGGTTCAAGTTTGGGGGTATGATGAGTTGGTTATTTACCAACTCATTAGGCTCTTAAGCATGAGCTTTAGCTTAGTTTTCAAGTCATTTAGATGAATTTTATGCCCTTTTTGCCTTTTTATGTGCAGATATATGAGTTGAAAAGAAAGAGCATGAATTGGAGCAAAAAAGATGAATTCAAGTGAAAACCTGTCCTCCACCTTCAATTGCAGGCAACCATTGGTTTGACAAGAAAATGCAACTAGTGGCCCGCGGACATCAGTCGGTGACTGGCCAGTTCCATAGCCAACGAGTGCTGGATCTTGTTGTACTAAAGATAAAATTAACTAACGGATCATAGATAGAAATTGGTAAACCACCAAAGGAATCGCCAAAAGGTCCTAGAATGGCACTGGATCGAAGGAGAAATCGACGGCTCGCAGATTTCAACCGGCAAACCGCCATTTCCATCACAAGTGAAAAAAATGCCTGAATAGAGGCAGTTATGTTTAGCACTTAAAAAGAGGATATTGGTTGTCCTATTTTTATATATATTCTAGAAGAAAGTACTCTGTACATATCTTTTGAACATTCATTTTTCTTTGAAAAGAGAAAAACCCCATTGGAGAAGAAATTTGAATATTGCTCTCTCCTATTTTCATCTTCTTCCTTAGCTAGGTATAACTATGCTGCAGATATATTTTGAGTTTGATTTTTCTTTCTCTTAGTAATAAAATCATTGAGTTTATTAATGAATATGCTCTTTAGTTTCTTAATTATGAGTAGCTAAATCATTAGCTAGAGGTGTGTGATAATGGGTGTTTAATTAGATTGGGTTATGCTAGATTCATCTTATATTGCTTAATTAGTATAAATCTGTTGAATTCTCTTCAAATTATAATTGATTGCCCATAGTTGCAAATATGGGTTTGGTTTTCTTACTTGATTTTGGCTTGAAAAAGAAGAATTAAGTATTGGGGAGAATTTGATAGTGGGAATGGATGTGTTTGTGTGGGGGTTGGGCTAGAAATAGCCAAAACCCATATTCATATTCCTAATTAGTTGTTGATGTCTAGAACTAGCTCAGCTACTAACCCAAACTATATTGGGCTAATTGAATTATGTCTTGAGGTTTGAAAGGACTCGAAAAAAAGGAACCCAAGAGGTTGAAAAACATCAGGAACCATCTCGTCCAAAGTTATTTACACTTATTCACAATAATTTGATGATCTAGCATATCCTCATTTGATTAACACCCCATCTACACCACACTCTAGTCTTCATTCATCATTGTCTCTCAATTTTGGTTATTTTGACTAGCTGAGTAAGAATCCACAATATTATTGACTTCATTTCCCCCCAAAAAATTAACTGTTTTATTTTTCTTGATTTGGTGCGAATTAATTCAAATTTCCTAAACAAATCTTGCGCATATCATTCACTAGTATCTGTGGAATTCGGCCCTGATATCCATCGGGAATTTTTATTTTGAGCAACGACCATTTATGCTCTCTTGTTAAGAGGGGTGTAGTTTGGACGTTATCACAAGGACAATATAGTGGCAGATTCTCTTAGTAGGTTGTCCATGGAGAGTATGTCTGATGTCGAGAAGGAGAGAAAGGAGCTGTTGAATGATGTCCATAGTCTTGCTCGTTTAGGGGTTCACTTTAGTGATTCTAAGGATGACGGTGTTATCATTCAAAATGGGTTGGAATCTTCATTGGTGACGAAATTCAAGGCTAGGGAAGATGAGGATCCTATCCTAGTGAAGTTAAAGAAAGCTATTCCGAATAAGAAAGTGGAGGTTTTCTCCCAAGGGGGAGATAGTGTACACCGATATCATGGTTGATTTTATGTTCCGGTTGTAGATGTCTTGAGAGAGGAGAAGTTGAGCAAGGCTCATGGTACGTAGTACTCTATCTATACAGGTGCCACCAAGATGTATCGTAATCTATGGGAAGTCTATTGGTGAAATGGCATGAAGAAGGACATAGCAGAGTTTGTGGCTAAGTGTCTAAATTGCCAGCAGATGAAGGTTAAGCATCAAAGACCTGGAGGTATGCTTCAAGATATTGACATTCCTACTTGGAAGTGGGACGAGATCAATATGAACTTCATTACAGGATTTCCTCTTACACGTCGATAGTATGACCCCATATGGGTGATTGTGGATAGGTTGATGAAATCAACCTATTTCCTACCTGTCAAAACTACTGATTCAACTAAGGATTGACAATGTCCAAATCCACTCCTCGTGAAGAGAGAGTGTAAACATTCGTTGGAAAAACAAATATACCCAATGGGTGTTGGGGTCGAATCCCACAGGAAATAGTACTTAGATGGAATAAAAGTTGTCTATCAAGTCAAATTAAGAAGCATCATCGTATTGAAAACAAACAAGTAAAAATTTAAGGGTTCAAAAGATTACAATTAACATGTAAAAACAACTATTGATCAATCAACAAGATAACCAACTTGAATTACAAAAGTGAACAAGAGCTAAGGGTACGCTTTTGAAAGGGGCGTCAATTGGATTGGAATTTGACTAGGAAATCAAATAATTACTCATAAATATAAATAACCATGGATGAATGATTATGGGTTTTAGCAATCTCTACCCTAACCCCACACAATCAACACCCAATTACCCACCATTTCTTTCTCACCCATCTCAATCCCTTTTTCAAGAAAAAATAGAGTAAGTATACATAACTCACATTTGCAACTATGAGTAATTTAATTAAAAATTGGCAGAAAGCAATAGACTTATATTAAATGAGTAACTCTAAGATCAATCTAGTAAACCCAACCCAAATTAACCCAAACCATGCACACACTCCTAACAAAGAGATTTAGCTACTTATTGATGACAAATAAAAAATTATATTAACAATTTTATCAAGAGTTAATGTCAAGCTCACAATTGTCTTCAATGGAGGTTTTTACCTTGAAGAAGAAGAAGAATAAAAAGCTATTCAATATTTCTCTCTCTAACTCTACAAATTTGGAATGGAATATCTGGTACTTTTCTAGAGAATGTAAATAAATAGGTTAAAAAATGGTCCTCAAATTCTGTGTTGAATCATTTTTCCCTCCTGAAGGTTGCCTCACTTGCGAGTCACTAGCGTTCCATCAGTGCCAATCCACGGAGTGTCCCTGCATCACAGGTGAGGGGGCAGTGACTCTGGGTTTGGCCGGCATCAGCACCGGCGGTTCGTAGGTGTTGACCAGCATTCCGCCGATGCATCTTTCACTCTTGTCCAGTATGCTGCTGCATACATCCGGTGGAGCTCAGGTCCCGTATGATAGAGCTCCAGTCCTCTTCTTTACTTCCATGCTTTTGTCCAAGTTCTTTCTTTCTCTCCTTAAATTAAATACCTGCAAAAACTAAAGAGAAAGAGCAGAAGATCCTCTCAAATGACTTGAAAATCAAGCAAAAGCTCATTTTTAAAAGTCTAAGGAGTTGGTAAATTACCAACTAATCAAACCCCTAAACTTGAATCATTGCTTATCCTCAAGTAATTCAATTCTTTACATCAGAACAATAGGAATAAGCATATCATCCTACTTGAAATTATGCACAAGGGACCTCTATGACCTAGACAATCCAAAGATTGCTCACCAACACAAAAGAAAAGAAGAGACTCAACACTTTATGCAAATGCTTCAAGAGATAACGACAATCAATTGGCATGATTTACCTCTGATTCCTTCATTCAGAACAAAGGGAATTGTTAATCACAGCAAGCTTATATAGCATCTTAAGTCATTAAAAATCCACATTCAATGTTTTCCTTCAAGTTTATTACAATCTTGTCTCAATTATATCTTTTGGCATGTGCAAGCATGTTTCCCAAGGAGGTGATGCTACTCACAACAGGAGAGAATTTCATTTAGTTATCAAGAAATTCACACTCAAGAGATTATAGAATGAAACAATTACGTTCACCCTCACAAAGAAATTCTCATGCACATAACTTGACCCGAAGGCTTGCCCTTCGTGTAACTCGCTACTAATGTAGAGTCGCTACACTTAAAATCAATTAGGACTTGGAGGTCATGATTTAGGCTAGGGGTAAAGGTAGGATGACTTTTAAGTTCTAGTGACTAGAACCTCCCTAATGCCTTTTATGTGAATCTTATTGCATGCTCCATTTTCTTTTGAGATTACCCTCACCTTATCTCTCCTTGTGCAACATTTTCACTTTAGAAACAAAAGACCTCCTTACTCTCCTTAACTACTACTTCTCATCTCATTTGAGCAAGAGACAACATCTTTTTATAATTCAGTTCTTTTCACCCAAATGATTCATTCACTCTTTTCATAATGTAATGCTGCCTCATATTGAAGTTCACATAATTTTTCCATTTTTCTTTTTGTAAACCCCAAACTTAGGCTTTTGTCTCATCTATTCCTTTTCTATCCCCACACATTGGGACTTCAATCATCATTTTTTTTCATTTCTTCCCACAACTATCACTAGGGAGGATGGGTGCCAAAGAGAAATTATGAAAGGGGTAATAGGTCTGTAATGTGGTTTCCAAGGAAAAGGCTTAAAGGCTCAACATTGGCTAGAAAGGATTCATGCTCAAGGAGATCATATGGGTAAAGTAGCTATCTAAAAGAAAGCCTAAAATCATCATCCAAGTACAATTACATCTAGGATTTCTCTTTGAATCACACTTGGGGAAAGTTCTAGACAATCGTTCATGCAAGAGAATTAAACTAAAATATTTTCCAAAAAGCATCACCCTCCAAGGGATTCATACCATTTTCATCACTACATCAACAGTCATAAAAAATGATATCATGTGAATCAACAAGCCAAATAAAGAATGTATAACTTATGACAAAAGAGTACTTAGCTTTAAAATTCAACTATTCCTTTGCTTATCAAAATTCATTTTTTTTAACATCCATGCCATTTAAAAAAAAATTCTTGTGGTACATCTCGGAAGCTATTGCAATCATTGACTCAAAAAAACTTAAAACTCGGCATTTCCCCTTAAGAATGTTGTCTCTCAATCCATTATAGGAAATGCCACACAATTTGATAATAAAAGGAAAGAAAAGAAAAGAAAAGAAAATCGCTCCTTGGGAAAGAACCGCGGTATAAAGAAACCCTTGGAGTTTATTCACTAACTACTATAAGCGAAAGGCGATAATTGAAACTCGGGTCATGAAACATTTGGCGATTGAACACAGACCCAATAAATGCACTAATAATTTTAATAACAATTTTTCATTCATTTTTACTTCATCATATGCCCGACAAGGGCAGCAACCAACACCACAACATCATACCAAAAAAATCAAATCAGCCTGCAAGGGCATTCCACCACAATTAAAAACTATAAATCATCCAGAACATTAGAAATTCAGCCCGGCAAGGGCAACACAGACATCAACAACAAGCCCAAAAAGGGCACAAAAAACCAATAATGACCATAAGAGAGAAAAAGAAAACTCAAGCCACCCCTAACTATAACACTACATTGTCCCAATATATGCATGAAAAATAGAAAGGGTGGTGGGAACTCCCTGAAGTGGCTACTCCTCATCCTCATTATCATCAAAGCTGCCCATATATGGATCCTCCTCCACACCTAATCCCTCAAACAGATCATCAATGGGGTCCCAAGTTGTGGATGGGGCAACCATGGCTGCATCAAGTGCACTCAATTCAGGGTTTGTCAGTGGTGCTCATTCGCTCAAGTCCCGTAACTCCAATCGAAGTGAAGATATAGCTCTCTCCACCACATCTACTCAGGAGCAGAGCTTTGTCAAGCTGTCATAAACATTCTTCATCTCCCCTTTCACAGTTCTAGTGATAAGGACCGAGAGATTTTGGGCTAGCTTTTGCAGCTGGCTCTCATGAGAAGCAGTCATTTCGGCCAGCTTTTGTATACCGCTTGAGCGAGAGGATGTGGGAGGAGGAGAAATCCCTAGAAATAGTGTTTCCCCCTATGCATGGCCTGATGTCTTGGTATGTGCATATTAAGGTTGGGAGAAATAAGGTTCTCTTCTATGTCATGGGAGGTAGAGCCTTGGGGAGCCTTAAAAGTTTGCAATCTTTTTCTCTCCTCGTTGATCACACCGGTGGCTGAGTTAGGAGACTCTTTAGGTAATAGCGACACCCCTGCATTGAGGCATAGTTAAGACATAAGCACTGCATATGGCATCGACATTCCCTACTGCTTGGCCTTTCTCTTCACTTAGTTGGCCATGATCTCCCCAAAGTTGATTGGCACCCCTATCATTATACAGGCGATGAGTATAGCAACATCCAAGTTAACTCTTTTATCATTCTTTGATGGAATGATCCGGCCACACCCAAACTCCAACCACAGTTTTACCTCAAACTTGAGGTTATGCCTTGAAATCTTTCCACCCATAGAGGCCCATAGTGGCTGACCACTGGCAATGATTGGGGCTATCTAGCTGAATTGATTTTCTTTTTCGGCTACTCTATATGCATATTCAATCCCTAGGTCAATCTCATCAGCCCAGAACAATGTAGTGATGGAGACTGGGTGATATCAACCTCCACACCCCTGATCCGAGCTAAGGGAAGCCAAGGAAATTCATCAACTTTCCCCTTATTCTTCATCGCATCTTGTCGTGCCTGGTATGAAGCATAAAATAGAGGCACCAAGTTGGTGTAGTACTCCGACAGAAGCTTAGTAAATACATGCCATTGACGGTGGTTGAACTAGGAAATGATATTGGGGAAGTCATTTCTAATCCCTCCCAGATCAAATCTTTTCTCCTTTGTGATTAATCTACCATCACAAATGGCATAATGTGCCTTTGTGTTGGGCACATAAAATATGCTTGCCTCCCTGGTGTTGGTGGGGGCTAGCTTTGAATTGGCCTTCCCTTTGCTCTTGCTTTTTGAAGTAGAAGAAGCCTTGGCCTTTTCTGACTGCCTGGATGAAGTCGTAATTCTAAAATCCATGTTAGTACTGCAACAAAACAACATTTCTCTTCTTTTTTTTTTTTGTATTTTTCATAATTGAAAAGAAAGAGCAACAACTATCCTAAGCCAAGGCAAGAAATTATAAAGATTGGATGACCAACATTTTGCAGGATCAAAATCAAGTATTGGTGGTACCGATGCAAGACCGGCAAGTTGAGCCGCCGATGCTTGGCAGAAGACTGGGTGAAAATTATCTATCCGGTGCCACACCGGCATTTCACTGATCTTGACCCGTGAAGTGTAGGCGAAATGCAGGTCTATGCAGTGTCATGAAGCCTTGCACCCCGACCTATATTTAATCGGCGTTTTGCCGAGACTGACCGGTCATTTGCTGGTGGATGCTGCTCAGTGAATTTTACCCCTAAACTCAGTTAAATAGAAATACTTCACATTTATGACTCACTCACTCACTTCACATTATGATTTTATTCATATAAGCAACACAACAAAAATAAAAATGATGATTTTCCCTTAAGAATGACGTCATCTAATCTATCATCGGACAAATCCTACCTTTTTAGCATATGGAGTTACTCATACTTCACCCCCAACTATTTTATCCAACACACACTTCACCTTTTTCTTAAACCAAAATAAACACTCACAACAACAATATGCAATTAATATTCAACCCCTAACATACCCACATAATGAGAAATATTCAACAATGAAACAACACAAAAATAGGTAATGGGGAACATGGGTATTGAAAATATTAGATGCAACATGATTCACATTCTTAACTATCAGTAAAATTAACGCAATATAAGAGCTCATGAACACATACCAATTTGACAAGTGACAAGAAGTGAAGAAATTAAACTTTCTGCTTGACCAATAATGGTGTTCTAAAGAATGAAAGCTTATATTGCTAAGAGAGAGTTTGAGTGAGTAGAAGTGAGAAATAGAGAATGAGAATGGGGGTTTATATAGGTTGACGAGAGGTAATGTGCTTGGGTACTGTAAAGATGGTTGTTAATGGTGGGTTTTATTGGAGGAAAGTTGGGAAGGTGAAAGGGTGTGGTTAGGTGAAAAGGTAAATAGAGAGAGTATTGGAAAGGTAAAAAGGGTGCTTTGATTGGTTTTGATAATTTTCACAAATATTAGTGTCGGGTTAGTCAACAAGTTGATCTAGATTCAAAATTAAAATTACGTACCTCCACCTGTGCTATACCTGCATCCATCTGTGAGTACTGGCGTTTCACCGGTTCCAATGCAGGTGACCGCTTGAAATCCCAGTTTACTATTTTCTGATTGCCATCAACAGGTGTTTCGTGGATCTTCACCAGCGGGATTCGCAACTTACCCTTTTATTTTCAACTTTTCTCCAAGTATACCGGTTCACACCTGCGCCAGACCAGCATTTCGCTGGTAAGACGCCGACTTCCTCCCCTTTTTTATCCACATCTACTTCTCTTGTGTGATAGGGCGACAACTCGCGCTTGAACACCAGCGTTTTACCAATCTAGCATAGTGTCCACCAAGGTTTCCTTCTCTTTGTTTCTCATCCAATCATCCTACAAAAACAAAATCAACAATGCATCAAGGAATCAAAACATCAAAACGCTTGGGTTTCCTCCTAAGAAGCACCTTATTTAATATCGTGGCATGACATATACTTCCTCAACTCTCAGTTTTTTGGAGGGTCATCCTCTAAATCAGCCTCATCAATGCAAACTTTGTCTTGTGCTGCCTCATCATTCAAAACCCCTCTCACCTTGCACTCATCCGGGGGCTCAGTGGTTTGACAAACCTTGAAGGTGACTTCCTCACCTCCCATACAAAATTTTAGCTCACCAAGCTCCACATCTACCAATGCCCTGCCCGTTACAAGGAGTGGTCTCCCCAAGATGATAAGTACTTCAACATCCATATTACAATTTAGCACGACGAAGTCAGCTGGAAGGATTAACTTGTGAACCCGCACCAAGACGTCCTCCAACACTCCACTGGTTTCTTTATGGATCGATCTGCTATCAACTACCTCATTAAGGTGGGTTTGGGCTCCCCAACCCCAACTTCTTGAAAATAATGAGAGGCATCAGATTTATGCTTACTCTAAGATCACATAGGGTCTTTTTGAACACACACAACCCAATGGTGCAAGGAATAGTATACGCTCCCAAATCCTCTCTTTTGGGAGTGAGATTGCTTTTCATCATGGCACTGCAATGTTGTGTTACTTCCCATACACCAACATCAACGACCTTCTTTTTCTTCAATAATTCTTTCATAAATTTGGTATAATTCAGCATTTGGAGCAACGCATCCACCAGAGCTATATTAATGGACAATTTACTAAACATCTCAATGAATTTTTGAAACTGATTGTCCTGCTTCTTCTTTGCTAACCTCTGAGGATAAGGAGGTGCAATCCTAAGTCGGGTAAAGCCTCTTTGCTCATTTCCTCTTTAACAACTTTATTCATGGGAGTCATATCAACTTCTCCCTCATTCAATCCTTCTTCATCATTAACTTCCCTTGGTTCTTTTGGCACATCATCCATTACTCCATCACCACTTGCTTTTGGGTCAACAACATATTTGGGCTTCACACCCACAACTTCCAACACTTTGCCACTTCTAGTCACCATCATCATACAATGTCCATCCTTCTTTGGGTTGGTTACGGTGTCATTGGGAAGTGTCCTCTTCAGTCGAGGATTCTTTGGGAACAAAAATAATTCATTTGTACTTACAAGTGCTTAATCGATGTCGAGTGAGAGTTTACTATTTGGGCGAGGTCCGAAACCTCCCCTTTCAATTCCTTGACTCCACCATTGGCGGATTCCACTCTCTTGAGTACTCTAGCCAGCATCTCTTTAATCTTAGAGCTTCCCACATTGCTCACACCAAGTTGTAAAAGGGGATTTTCAGCCTTTGGAGGGTGAACATATGGGTTTGATCTTTGGTGATAACATTCCCCATCACGATTTTGATCAGGATTACCCCATCTGTCATTTCTATCAACCCAACCTTGGCTGTCACAGTTTCTCCAACCTTGATTCTCTTTCCTTGGGTGCCAAGGGCCTTGATTGGCACCTTGGTACCCCAGGCAATAACCCCCATTTGATTTTACATGAATTGATACTCTTCTTTGTACCTTAGCGGTGAAGATTCATTCTCTTATTGCTTAGAACTTTGAGTCCCCACAGTATTAACATTCTTTGACCCGGTTCCTAAAATATGCTTTGTCATCAACTCGAGTTGGGTCATCATTTTTGATAGGGCCGCATTCCTTTCTTCGTCTCTTTTTCATATCTCCATAGTCAAAACACTTGGACTAGCACCATTTGTGGGTACCTTAGTGTCCCTCGTATCCAAGCTCAATTTTTTTTGTTCATTTTATCTAAAAGAGCTCAAGTTATACCATAAGGCTGGTCCATGAGAGATTCACCCCCCAAGTTATTGGTCACAGACTTATTGATGGAACCCAAGAAACGATAAAAACTTTGAAGGAGCACTCCATCCGGAAGCCCATGGTTGGGACATAGGGCCACTTTCTTCTTGAACCTCAGTCATGCCTCATGTAAAGGTTCCCCTGAGATTTGCTTGAAGTTTGTGATATCATCTCTTAGTTGCAACATCCCCGAGGGAGTTCCTCAAGCCACATAGTTGCTTCCCCAGTCAAAGAAAATGAGAAGTGCCTCAACAAGATTGACTCTTGACATATGTTTGTGATATCGGAAGATTGGCATATATCAAGGAAATTTTGAAGATGTCAATTTGCATGTTCACTTGGCTGACCTCTGAAGAGTCCTTTCATTTGTAGTAGGTGTAGCATTGTGTTGGTCACATGAAACACCGCATTTCCTACCGTGGGTTGTAGGCAAATGACACCTTCTATGTCTGGCATCATGGAGTCATCATCCTCGTGTATATGACCATTCGTGGAACCTTCTTGAGATTGTTGGCCAATATCGGTCATCCTATAAAGGCACCCCAAAAAAACAACAAAGGTAAAAAAACAATACAAAAGATGCTAAAGTAATTCAACTCAATAATAAACTAGGGGCTCTCTAATCCTATTCCATGGAAACAGTGAAAATTTTGATAATGCCAAAATTACTCTTTGTGAAGAGAGAGTGAAAACGATCATCGACAAAACAAATATACCCAACGAGTGTCGGTGTCAAATCCCAAAGGGAATAGTACTTAGATGGCACAAAAGTTATATATATCAAGTAAAACTAAGAAAATCATTGTATTGAAAATAAAAAAGGAAAAATTTTGGTGTCTAAAAGATTACAATTAAAATATAAAAACAACTATTTATCAATCAATGAGATAACCAACTTGAATTACAATCGTTAGCAAGAGTGGGAGGTATGCTTTTAAATGGGGTATCAATTGGATTGGAATTGACCAGGAAATCGAATTATTACTTATAAATATAAATAATCATGGATGAGGCGGCACCCAATATTTTTGTAACCATTTGAGTACCTTTTGCCTCGGGTGTTCTCAAACACGAAGATCCCAAATAATATATCCATTAATACTTGGGTTAGTTTGAGCTATTTCTAGCCTCAAATCTCTCATGGGTGAATGATTATCGATTTTAGCTATCTCTAGCCTAACCCCACACAATCAACACCCAATTATCTACCATTGCTTTCTCACGCATACTGAATTTCTCTTTTTCAAGCAAAAATAGAGTAAGTAGACATAAACCACATTTGAAACTATGAGTAATTTAATTTAAAATTGGGAGAAAACAATAGATTTATATTAAATGAGTAACACTAAGATCAATCTAGCAGCTCCCAATCCAATTTAACCCCAAATCATACACACACCCCTAGCAAAGAGACTTAGCTACTCATTGATGAGAAATACAAAATTATATTAACAATTAAAATCATAACATTCATTATCAAGAGTTAATTTCAAGCTCACAATTTTCTTCAATTAAGGTTTTTACCTTGAAGAAGAAGAAGAAAAAGCCATTCAATATTTCTCTCTCTAACTCTACAAATCTAAAATGGAATATCTAGCACTTTTCTAGAGAATGTACAAAAATAGGTTAAAAATGCTTCTTAAATTCTTTGTTGGATGATTTTTCCCTCCTAAAGGCGGCCTCACTTGTGAATCACCGGCGTTCCATTAGTGCCTATCCATAGAGAATCGCTGCATTGCAGGTGGGGGGGTAGTGACTTTGGGTCTGGCCGGCGTTGGCATCGTCAGTTCATAGGTGCTGACCCATATTCTACCGGTGCACCTTCCACTCTTGTCTAGTATGCTCCTGTGTTTCAGTCGGCATTTTGCTGGCTCCATATGGTGGAGCACCGATCCCATCCGATAAAGCTCCAATCCTCTTTTTAACTACCATGCTTTTGTCCAAGTTCTTGCTTTCTCTCCTTAAATTAAATACCTGCAAACACTAAAGCGAAAGAGCATAAAATCCTCTTAAATGGCTTGAAAACCAAGCAACAACTCATGTTTAAAAGCCTAATAAGTTGGAAAATTGCCAACTCGTCAAGGATTATGCTAGATTATACCTTTGGGAGTTGATCCTTTTTCCATCATCTCTGATAGGGGTACACAATTCGCCTCTTAGTTTTGGAGGTCATTTCAGATTGGCCTTAGTACTAAGGTTAAGCTTAGCACAACTTTTCACCCGCATATAGATAGTCAGGATGAGTGGACCATTCAGAATCTTGATGACATGTTGAGAGCATGTGTAATTGATTTCAAGGGTAGTTTGGATGATCACTTGCCTCTCAATGAGTTTGCCTACAATAATAGTTACCACTCCAATATTCAGATAGCTCCTTTTGAGGCTCTTTACGAGTAGAGGTGCAGGTCGCCTATTGAATGATTCGATATTCGTGAGACTACATTGATAGGGCCAGATTAAATTCATGAGGCTATAGAGAAAGTCCAGCTCATTAGGGTGAGGCTAAAAATAGCTCAGAGTGGTCAGAAATCTTATGCGGATGTTAGGCCTAGAGAACTTGAGTTTGAGGTTGATGATTGGGTGTTTCAGAAGGTGTCTCTCATGAAGGGATTGATGAGGTTCTGAAATAAAGGGAAGCTTAGTCCTCGATATTTTTGTCCTTATAGGATTCTGAGGCGAGTTTACAAGGTGGCATATGATTTAGAGCTACCAACAGAGCTAGCTTCGGTGCATCCAGTTTTTCGTGTATCTTTGTTGAAGAAGTGCATCAGTGATCCAGCCTTAGTTATTCCAGTAGAGAGAATTGGTGTGAGGGATAGCCTTACTTTTGAGGAGGTTCCAGTTGAGATCCTTGATCATTAGGTTCGAAAGTTGAGGAACAAGAAAGTAGCTTCAATGAAGGTTTTATAGAGAAATCAGCTTGTTGAGGGAGCTACGTGGAAAGCCGAAGCAGATATGATGGCTAGATACCTGCATGTTTTCCATTTCGGCTCAGTTCCAGCATGATTTCAAGTTTATGAGAATTATGCCATATTATGCATAAGTAACAAAATTCAAGCTTTTGAGTCTATGATTTAAAGTATGATGAATTAGCTAGTATGCATGAACGTTTATGAATTCTTAACTTATGATCCCATGATTTCGAATTTATGAAGCTTATTTCAAGTATGTATGATTTCATGAGTTGGGCAGGACTATTTAAAGTTAAGTATGTTTGTCATGATTTTAGCCAAGGCTTACAAGATCAGTTTTAAAGAGATACATGGAGTCAAGACTCCCCAATATTCATATTTAATCTATGTTTTGAGAATATGATTATATGAGCATTATGCATGTTGTGGGAGTAGTGTCTAGTACCGAGTAGGCCAGGAATTTCAAGGACCCCGATCTCTGAACTATGCACCAACGTAGGATATATTTCTTATTTGGGACCTCTCAAGAGAGTGTTTCCCCTTCCTGAGGGAATACTCGGATATCACACCTCATTCGTCCTTTGCCCTGGAAAGTCTTAGGATGGCTCTCCTCCACATGGGCAAGATGTGGGATCATCATATGCTCATACATGATGGTTGTCGGTTATGACGAGTCTCCCATTGTTCATCATATCTTCAATTACTCATGTTCATGTCTTAAAATATTATGTTTAGCTTATGATAAATAGCTTATGAGTATGTATATTTCATATATATGGCCATTAGCATGTTGTCCTACTCTCATGATTTATCTTGATTTATATTCATGATTTTAACTAATGTTTTTATAAGCATGTTTTACTTACCTTGCATAATCAGTGTATTCAAAGTACTAACTGCATACTTTATGCTATATCCTCTCATGATATAGGTTTGGGAGATCCTCCTCAACCTCATCGCTAGATCGCACTCGCTCAATTCAGCTCCATCCCACTTTTGGTGAGTCGTCATCATCCAAGGAAATCTATCAGTTCATGCTTGTTATGCTTTGTTTTAGTTTTAGACTTGGAGTTAGCTGGGGGATTGTCCCAGCATCTCATCAGTTAATAGAGGCTTTCAGACATAGAGTTAGTATGTTTAGCTTATGACTCAGCGTTGTGATATTGCCACTTTTATTTACGCTTTATGATATTTAGACTTCCACTTACCCATTCTTAAGTTAAATTTCTGCTTGATTACACTCTTAGGTCATGCTATGAATGTACCATGGGTTATCTTCGAGCCATTGGTGTTTCTAGGTCCTGTGTCTCGGTCTGGGGTCTCAGCTTGGGTCGTGACATTGAGTTGTTTCATCGAGCAATATTTTTGTTTTGGCCTCAAGCCCTCTATGAAGTTGTGGTCGATGATCTCTTTTAATTGCATGTGTGATCTTTCTGGGTCATTTTGCAACCACTATTTTACTCTTCAATCAATGATAAGAGAAAAGAGTGAGTTTTACATATTTGTTGGAGACATTCTGATTTTTAAAGTTCTTACTTAGCTCAGTGAATGTTATTAAGTGTCGGTGTGAGTTTTCATAATGTTTACCTTAATACTAGCATGTATTTTGCACCAGTTTCACTGGTCCCTCCTTGAGCTCAAAATTCCTTATAAACGTAGGCTTAACAATAGCCTTTGAAGCATTCTCCAGGTTAGGCTTGGCAAAATTCAAGACAAGGATCTGATTTTGTGCATTACCAGGTGCTCAAGTAACCTCCCTATTATCTGGGTATGGTTTAGTTCCTAGTTATTTACCATCAGTGCTAATCGTTGAAAAGTTCTTTCGATCTCTACATCAAGAGGGGCCAAGGGATTTCCTTGACTCCTTGTATTTGGTATATACTGAGACAAAACACCCAAGATGCACAAAAATAAACAAACAAGTAAATATTGAATAATGTAATAATAAGTCAAACTAAAAAATAATCTTTCCCAAATCCCCGCAATGGCACCAAATACTTAATATGTCCAAATACACGGGCACACGTGGTTATCAAGTAATACAAAACAGTAAGTCTAGATTATCGTACCCACAGAAACTTGTCAAATTGATTGTTCTAGTTTAAACTCTTATTTCACTATTCTAAATGAATATTTTATGTTCAAAATTTTGTTGTTCTATGTATTTGAAAATTAAGGATTTAAATGTAGCAAACATGCAATTTTTCATTTTTGTTCAATAGAGATCAAAATCCAGGGTCTTGGTTGTTTCGCAATCCGGTTGGGTTATCAAATTGTTATACTTATCTACTATTCTGGTTTCCTAGTTACAGGTTAATATTACTTTGTTGAGAATCTTTCTGATAACTTCAAAGACTATTTAACTATCCTTAATATCTATATTTCTATAGTCATCGGATAATAGTGAAGTGCATGTAAGAATTTATCTGTATCAACTAAGCGAGGCTGCAGGTATATTTCTATCCTCAATATCTAATCGATCCTCTTTCCCTATAAGATTCACAATCACGTGCTCTTTCTCCTTATTACCCTAGTAATTCTCTCTTTTGAGTTTAAATAACCAAGTCATAAATAGTATTTTCAAGGTGATCAAGCTAGCAAATAAGTAAATTTAAGAAGAAATAAACAACGCAATCATGGAGAAATAACTTAAGCATAAACGAATCTCAAAAATCAACCTTCATATTTTTTGCCAAAACCCTGGAATTAAGTAGTTTAGTTACTAATGATTTATACAATCATGCAAGAATTCATGAAATTACGAGAATTATATGAAAGAAATAAAATAAAAGAAACATACCAGAAGAAGTTCTTCCTTTGCCCTAGGTATCTCTCTAAAAATTTGTCCAGCCCTTTTTTTCTACGTTAAAATATCTATTTATTGAGTTTAGGATCATGTCACCAACATCCCACACCTGATTGTGCTTGGTTGCCCTGTCTA
Organism: Datura wrightii; assembly: GCA_035772735.1. NCBI lineage: Eukaryota > Viridiplantae > Streptophyta > Magnoliopsida > Solanales > Solanaceae > Datura > Datura wrightii. The sequence goes on along the minus strand of JASDFA010000010.1, from coordinate 68,977,476 downwards.
ATATGCTGGTAATACGAGCAAATATTTTTTTCCATGAAACAACCTCCATCTACATTATTAGTTTCTGATTGTATGAATAGGTCTAACCCTGTGTAAAACTTTTCTATCAGGGTATTGTCTGGGAAGCTGAGGGTCGGAGCCCTGAGTATATACCGCTTGAACCTCTCCCACATTTCATACAACTGTTCCCTCGAAGTTTGTTTGAAATCAATAATTTTATATCTCTGTTCAACTTTCTTACTAGGAGGGAACACTTCTTTAATAACATATTTACCATTTTTTTTCATGTGTGTATAGAGTTTGGTGGCAAATTATTTAGTCATGTTTTTGCTTCCTTCATTAGGGAGTACTTGAATACTCTTAAGCGGGTAGAATCTTCAAGGACATTGTTCAGCTTATGCGTCGTGCATACCTCCAGAAATTTTATCAGGTGCTGATATGGGTATTGATATGTTGAGTTGTGAAACTAACCCTCAACCTTCAACATAGTGTATATGCTACCATCAATTTTAAAATTGGATCCATTTATCATGGGGGCACAATAACATTTGCATAGTCAATCTAATATGTCTTGTGAGCAAACATGTTCCACCATCATGATTATGTATTGTCATGGTGACCTGGTTCACCACAAAGCAAACAAGGTGTGATGGAATAGAAAAAGATTTGAATCTAAGTAAAGAACAATCAGTAATTTCTAAATATATTCCCTAGAAATGATACTGATATTTAATACGCTCAAAATTATACATAAAGATGATGTAATGTAGTCATGCAAATATAGTAACCCAAAGTGGTTGGGGTCGAATCTCACAGAGAATAAGCACAAATATATTACTAGATTTTTCTATATATCTATTCTGTAAGGGTTATACTATTTTATATTCTATGTAATAAAATAATTCTACTGTGAGTTTGTTGCAAACATATGTATTAATGAACTGAGGTTGTGTCCCCTTCAATGGATATTTCACTTGAGTTATCAATCAAGATATTGATCATGGGTTAGATTTGATATGCGGATAATCTTTATGTAACTACTTAATGTTTTCCAATAGTTGAATAATATTTCTCTTATTGAATTCTTCTAAATTAACAAGAGTTACAATAAATACGATTAATTCCTACCATGTAACTTGTACTTATTCCTAAGCAAATTTGCTAACCGAAGGTTAACACCTCGAGTTCTTGTTAATTATACCTACCAAATTCTACTTAACTTTTTCAAGTTCACTTAGAGAATTTTGGCTTATGTTAATGTTTTCAACCGTCAACCGACAATGAAACTAAGGAATAATTAAATATCTAAAACCCACAATCAAACATCAAAATAAGATTCTAGTGAGTGAAACAAACCTATTGGGTCCACATTTCTAGTAAGAAATTTAGCTACTCATAATGATGTAATAAAAAAAATAAAGAAATCCTAAATTACATACTATTATGATGAAGAAACGTTCATACAAAAAGCAATAATTGTTCTTCGAAAAGTATCAAGAAATACGAATGTTAAATCCTAAAACTTTTCTGAGAAATATACCGACTAACTTATATGAAAAACCTAAAAACAAATTTATATTGGTCCCAGATATCCAAATCTTATTCTTAGTTGGAAGTGCGCAACTTCACATATGGGCCGCAGAATTGACATGCGGTCCTCAAGTGGACCTTGGGCTAGTCGCAAATGACTTGTAATTTCTTCCAGCAATTCCAACATAACTCCATATGCATCTCAAAGAATGGACATACAACCTGCATGTGGCTGTCATTCTTTGCTTATATCTATTCCTAAATGCCTCTGTCGTATGTTAACTCGTGGCTCGCATATTTCATGTGAAAATCACATTTTAATCTCTTTGAGCTTCACCATTCTTTACCTGCAAGCTGCAGATTCCACTTGTGGCTCAGAATTTGTTATACCCCGAAAGCTCTAAGATTAGACCCGAGAGTTGAAACGGAGAAAACAGGATTTTCTGCACTAGGTCATGGGACGAGTCATTCAGTGACCTATCAGGATAAACACGAGTCGTTAAGTGACTCGTGGTGAGGAGTTGGACTTAGGTGGAAATTTTAAGTTTGGGGTGACCACAGATGTGACAATGAGTCGTGGTCAGCCCCATGATTAGTTAAGTCACCCATGGTCAAGGATGGTTGAAGGAAGAGGAAGAATGAGCAGTGCTCCTAACAGGTTTGTCACCACGGCTCGTTGGGTGCACCACGAGTCGTGGTGTTTCCCGTGGTGATCCCCAGGTGAGTTTCTGGCAATGAATATAACGGGAGGTGACCAAAAGTCATGGTCACTAATAACAAATCATTTAGTGCCTCGTGGTGACAACCTAAATGAACTTTCCAGTGGAGGCAATGATTCCAGGCCACGAGTCATGGCCAGTGACGACGACTCATCCAGTCCCTCGTTGGGATTGGCAGTCTGATTTTCTCTGTGAATATAGTAAGGGATTTTTCATAATTTATATGATTATAAGGCCTAAACTTTGTCGTTTTAAGCTCTAAATAGCGAGTTTTAAGAAGGGAAAGTTCATTCTAAGACATTCCTAATTCATGCATGCAAGTTTAGAAATCTAGAGAGTGATCAAGCTCAATCTCTCAAGGTTCTTTCTCAATTATTCCTTAGGTAATCAGAGAAGTTGTAGAATCAGATTCTCTCAGGTATGTAGGTTATGAATGGGTGAAATTGTTCACACCCATGCCTAATCCTTCTCTAATTCATCAAAATCTACATGTTAATTCTATGGGATTTTAACCCAATGCATGAATTCCCTAAGTTTCTACCATGGGTATGATCTAAGCATGTTTCTATTGTTGAATTATGATTCGTGGGAAATTTTTACCATGTTTTCAATTATAACATGTTTTCAAGTTTTATAAGTTATGATTCCCATCGTGGTAATGTCAGTTATATGACGAGTCTCCCATTGTTCCTCATGATTTCAGTTATGCATGTACATCAGTCATGATATTGTGTTTTCAACAGGTTTGACTCAATGTTTAGTTTTACTTATGATTATCAGATTTTAGCCTTAGGTCATTCGATTCAGATATGATGTTCAGATCATGATTTCAGAAAATAGCATGCAAGCCCTACTCTCAGATGCTTATCTTGATTATGTTTTAGATTATGCATATTCAATGATTTTACGTACTTAGCGATTTTACTTACCTTGCTTACACGGTACATTCCATGTACTCACCACACACTCTATGCTGAAAGCTCTGATATTCAAACTCAGCCTCGTTGCTAGCCAGCCTTCTAGAGTAGAATATTAAGTCTTAGTTTGTGAGTCCTCATCTCCCGAGGACCATTCCTTATCAGTTATGTTTACATTTTTAGTTTTCAGACTTAGATAGTTAGTTGGGGTCTTGTCCCATCAACTCATTAGAAGTAGAGGCTTTTTTATTTAGCTTCAGACTCATGATGTATGTTTAGATTTCATTTTATGTTTAAACTTTCGTTGTTATACCCCAAAAGCCCAAAGATCAGACCCAAAAGTTGAAACGTAGAAAATAGAATTTTCTGCACCAGGTAACATAACGAGTCATCCTGTGACCCGTGGGGGTAGACCACGAGTCATGAAGTGACTCATGGTAAGGTGCATGACTTAAATTGGAAATGTTTTTGACTTTGGAGTCCCAACGGACATGACCACGAGTCGTGGTCAACACCCCCAACTCATTGAGTCAATCGTGATCGAGAGCTAGTGAAAGGTGAAGGTTCAGTTGGCAGTTTTCCCTAAGGTTTGACACCACGAGTCGTGGTCAGACACCACGATTTGTTAGGTGAGTCATGGTCAACATTTGGTGAATGACTTGGGATTTTTGTAGTGGAGGTAAAGAGTGGTGACCACGAGTCGTGGTCACCAGTAACGAGTCATTAGGTCCCTTGTGGGGACCCCTCGAGGAAAAGTGGAAGTGGACTTCACGACAGCAAACGATGACTCGTTTCCCCTGGCAACGACTCATCCATTCTCTCGTTGGGACTGGCAATCAGTTATTTTTAGTGAATTTAGAAAGGGCTTATCCGTAATTTCTATGATCCTAAGGTCTAAACTATGTTGTTTTAAGCTATGAATAACGAGTTTTAAGAGGGGTAAGTTCATTCTAGGATATTCTTATTCATGCATGAAAACTTAGAGAGCTAGAGAGGTGATCAAGTTCAATTCCTTCAAGTTTTTCTTCAACTCTTCATCAGGCAATTAAGGGAGTTGTAAAATCTGATTCTCTCAGATACGTCGGGTTATGAGTGGGTGAATTTGTTCACACCTATGCCCAATCTCTCTCTAATTCATGAAATTCTATGAATAATTTTATGGGGGTTATATCCCTACTCTTATGAAATCCTTATGATCTACCTATGGGTTAATCTCCTTCATGTATCAATTTATATTCTATGAATCATGGGCAGATTTTACAGCTATTTCAGTTATAAACTTAGGTATTTAAATTTCTACAAAACTATGCCCAATTATGCATGTTTTATGGAAGTTCCAATTATGCTTCTACTTTGATGTTGATGTTCATTGGCCCATTATGATTTATAACTTATGATATGATTTCTCTAAAATGCTCATCTTGAATTTCTGAATATCAAGTATATACATGTTTTTCAAGTTTGCATGGACCTCATGAATTATGATTTATGATTATGGCCAACTCACAAGTGCTACTTTCATGGCTATTTCACGTATTTAAAGCATTATCATGATTTTTAACTAGCCTATGAATATCATGTATATTATTCTATGAGCACTATATATGATCTTGGGCATAATTACGTGCCCAAGTGCTATTTTATAACTTAATTAAGTCATGTTTGTCAATTTAATTAATTACATTCTCATGTGATTTTGTATAATTTCGTGCATAAACTAACCAATGTGATTAGCTCTTTGTTTTGTAGGAAAAAATATCAAAGATGGGCTAAATATAAAGATGCACAAGCAAGGAGGAGCTTTGGATTGAGTTGGGATGACAATTGCACAAGATGGCATGTAAAACAGCCCTGCCGCATAGCCTAGCGTGCCACTCTGGCTGACCTACGCGATAAGCACCGTGTCACGCTCGTGCATGTGCGCGCGAGGGAAGGCAAAGCAGAAGCGGCAGCGCGCGATGGCGTCATGCCACGCTAAGGGCCCTGCACGATGGTTGTGGTGCCATGCCAGGCGACGCACAACAATGAAGCACACAATCTGTCAAGAAGTCTAAACCAGTGGGCATCCGTGTTTACTCCGTGGCACAGAGGTAAATTGGGGTGTCCAGCTCCGTTACACGGAGGCAGTCCATGCACAGCCAAATTTTGCAAATTTTCATTTAGTAAGATTAAAACCTTAGCTCCTAAAATCATTGGTCACAAAATATTTTTGTGAAACCGTAAAGGAGGAGGGAGAATGGAAGAACTCTATCTAGGGTTCCTTATTTTTCATTCTCTTTTAATTATTCTTGTAAGTACTCTACTTTAAACATGTTTTTGAGTATTTGTACGAACATGAGTAGCTAAAACCCTTCCTCTAGGGTTGAGGCTGCGTAAGATGAGTGTAAATGCATGAATTCTTCTTGGTTTGAGTTTTTAGTTGTTATTTCGTCTTCCACTCTTTATTATTGTTGTTTTTATGCTTGATCACCATGAAAACAAATGTGTTAAGCTTTGGTAAAAGCTTGAAAGAGTAACCCTATGCTAGAACATGAGAATGTAGGGAGCAAGTTCTTACCTTTATGATAGGATTCGCAATTAGGATAGATATTATACCTAATTTGCCTTGCTTGGCTACTAAAACGAGATGAGCTAGACACCAACTTAGAATTATCACATCACCACTCATAGAAGTAGTTGTCAAGCTAAGTTCGGTTAAATGATTAGAGATACGAAAGTACATAATCAAGGGTGCAAACTCCGTAAACTACACCCATGTAATTAAATTGATCACGAATTAGGATGTCACATCCCCGCTCAACGATGTAGGTGTGAGACTAGTTTGTCGTGTTTAGAGGCTCGAAAGACCATGAATATAGCATTTTAATTATGTGAGCAACTGAAGTTTTCATACTCGAACCATTGAGAATTATAGCATTGCATGATTATTAAACCTTAACTCTAGTTGCTTCGTATATTATTTCTCAAGTATTTTGTGATCACCCCTAAATTTAATTAGAATTTATGGAAAATTTCTATAATCAACCCTCGTGAAGTTAATTTTAACACTTGAACTTGATAATTTTCTGAATTGGTGCAGTTCCTGTGGGTTCTACATCCGGCTCTTAAAAGGGCCACTGTATTACTTGTACGACCACGTACGCTTGCAAGTGCACTGGAGCACAACAAGTTTTTGGCGCCGTTGCCGGGGACTACGAAGTTTAGTGAATTTTTCTATTTTTATGTGATTTTTAATTTCCTTAAGTGTTGAAAAACTTGGTCTTAGTTTGATATTTTGTAGGTGACAGGTTGTCCTTGTAGAGCTGGAAAGAAATAGAGATCTGGTGTAACCATTGTTGGAACCTGAACGACAATTGCATTTGCTCAGGAGGGAAGCTTGTCACACCTCAAGACTACACCCTAGACGTAACACGGTACTTGAAGTCACAAGTGACCCCAAGTCAACCCCTGGTCTATCATACATTGGTATTTTGAGTAAAACAATATATAAATAGAAGAAGTTTTGAACAAACAACATAAGAGCATTTGAGAAAATAAACTAGAAGAAAACATTAAAATTTAATACATCTGAAGTCTAAAATTAACTGTGTGTCTAAAAGCCTTCTAACTGATGAGTTTCTGGGACTATCCTCCAGCTAATTCTAAGTCTAACTAAAAATAATAACTCAACTGAAAGAAATCAAAACAAGGCCCTCAAATGATGAGGACTCACACATCAGCTGAAGCGGAAGAGGATCTGAATTGCAATGGCTAACGATACTGAGTCTAGGAACCTGCAACTGTATCATGAAACGATATAGCATAAAAGTATGCGTCAGTACTGTTACACCCTATAAGTTTCTAGCATTTAGTTAGCCTATTCGCATGTTGGTTGAGAGTTTTAGAATGCCATACATACGAGGAAAGAGCCCGGGGAAAGGCCGAACAAGTGCCAAGTTGGGATTTCGCGAGAGGAGGCCAAACCAAGCTGCCTAGAGGGGCAAAGTGGCACGGAGTAGAATCAACGCGTTAGCCAACGTGGCACGGAGCAGAGTCAGCACGTTGAGCAACGTGCCACGTTGCCTTGTATGCTTCTTCAAGTATATATAGGCCTCACCCTTAGATTTCATGTTATTTTTCATATATAACATGACCAGAAGAGAATAGGGACGAAGGAGAATTATAATTTTCATCCAATTATGCTGCTAAACGCCATCCAAATCCAAATTAACTTCAGGTACCAAAGTATAAGGTTGCAGGGAGCATTTCTACGGAGTTAGTTTCGTGGAATTCGCCCGGCGAATCGTCGTCCTGCCGAGCCAAAGTTGTTGGAATTGCTCCAAACCAGTGTCAATACGATCCCAGGCTTAAAGTAAGTATTTCTCTCTTCTAGATTCCCGAGAAATTATGAGTTTTTGATCGTCTTTCGATAAATTGAAGTATAGTCAGTATATATATATATATATATATATATATATATATATATATATATATATATATATATATATAAGTTATTGTTTTCTGCAAGTATAGTAATAAAGTTAGCCCTATTCTTCCGTTAATATGATTACAGTTGGGAAGAACAGCTGAATACCATCCGAACCTCGCCAGTTAATAGGTAAATAACGAACGAGGTATGTTAAGGCATTTTCTTTCGGCAAGTTAGTTTCTTCAGCATAGTAATCTAGTATGAATCCCAGTAAAGTACGTCAGGGATATGCTACCATGTTTAGTTTGTCGTTGTCAGTTGAGACTTGTAAATTGTATTGTTTTGGGCTGGATTATACCTGTATAGCTTCCGTGACCGCCCCAGGGTTAATAGCTGTGTCGACTTGCCCGCCAGGGGCGAGGATACGTCGCTCTATGGAGCGGCATGCCGTCCGTAAGGGACGAAGATGGGGATCCAGATCCTCATATTTTCCATGGTTGGCCTTATATACACCCTCGCCGAGCGCTTACACTCAGGGTTTAGATATTTGGAGTCCTCTGGACTTAGGCACAGCTATAGTCAGGGGCTGAGCGGGCCCAGCTGCAGACCCAGGGGATTGGCAGGACACTTATAGCTATTAGTTGACTCAATATGACCTGGATAGGGGTATATAGATTGAGGTGTACTCGCTAGGGCTAATGGGGGCCCAGGTGGGTTATTCCGTGCTGATTGTACCTTCGGGCTTATGGGGGCCAGGTAAGGTTTATGTTTGTTTTAGTTACTGATAGTTAGATAGTAAGATGCCTCGTTGTCCGGTATGACCGCTACCTTCCTTATCACAGTTATGTTTAGTCCTGATTTCACTACTTTATCATTTTCAGTCTGTTTTCTTTACTTCAGCTATTGTCAGTCCTATTTCCTTATTTTCAGTTATTTAAAGTTACTGGTTTACATACTCAGTACCTGTGGTACTGACGCCCTCTTCTGGGGCACTGCATTACTTGCCTGCAGGTACACATAGACGAGGAGCAGGTCCCTCATAGTTCCAGCCAGCCGCACAGAGCCATCAGCTCCTTTCTTCCGAAGCTTGTGTGATAAAGGTTTACTTCTTTTTGTTTATACAGTATGGGTAGGCCGAGGCCCTGTACCGACCATTTTATTACTCCTAGAGGATTGTATTGTGTTACTTCCCTGTGGTTAGATGATATCGGCCGTGTGGGGACCATATGTGTTTTAGACTATGTGTTTTGGTCGTGTCGGGCCCTGTTTAGCTGTTGGTTGGTGGCCTCGGTCATAGCTCAGTTTAGCATTGGCTTTTAACTTTCCAGTTATAACTAGATATCATGGTTGTCTTGTCAGCTCGCATAGGACTCCCTATAATTGTTTGTCTCTGTTTAGCTATTTATTTTCACAGGTGGTTATAGGCCTCTTCGGCGGGGGGTTGTATTTACAGCTGCTATATAGCCCGTTGTTTTCTTGATTCTAGAGTTAGAGCCAGCCTTGCACCAGAGGTGCTTAGGCTCAGTCAGCTTAGCAGTTCAGGTCCTAGTAGGGCAGCAGGTGCCAGTCATGCCTCCCAAGGTGGGGCGTGACAAACTTGGTACCAGAGCAGGTTGTATCCCAAGGAGTCTGCAAGTCATGCTAAGTAGATTCTTGTCTATAGATGTGTTGTGCACCACATACTATAGGCAGGAGGCTACAAGGCACGATAGGATGGTTACTCTTTCTTCTTATTCAGTCTGCTATAGAGCGGTATAGTATAGGGTTGAGTCCCTATGCTCATTATACTTTTTTGCTTACAGAGAAATGTCAGACCAGCAACACCCTACGACAGGCAGGAGGTTAGATGTAGCAGCAGGAGAAGGCACCAGCAGGATGCCTCAGCCTCAGTCAGAGTCGGCCCTATTTGAGGACAATACGGAGGTATCATCTCAACCTCCCCAGCAATCTCCACCACGTTAGGAGCCTCTTGGGATGGCTGGTGTGACGGCACCGCCTCCGGCAGTTTCTATACCCGTACCATCCGACCAGGAGGTCAGGAGCACGGTGGTTATGCTAGCACAGATGATGGATGCTCAACGCTAGCCAGTGCTACCTACAGTTGCAGAATCTTTAGAAGGGCCTGGTAGTTTGAGGGTCCGAGAGTTCCTAGCACTAAGTCCCTTGCAATTTACTGGGACAGATAGGACCGAGGACCCACAAGACTTCTTAGACTAGATACAGAGGATTTTCAGGGTGATGCATGCTACACCCAAAGAGTTAGTTGAGTTGGCGGTATTCCGGCTATGGGACATCGCTATGCTATGGTATGAGAGTTGGGAGAGGTCTCGAGGGAGAGATGTTTCCCCTACGACCTGGTCAAGCTTCTCAGAGGCTTTCTTCGATCAGTACCTACAGCAGGAGATTCGACAGGCCCGGGTTGATCAGTTCCTACACTTGGAGTAGGGGTCGATGAGTGTTCAGGAATATGCCATGCGGTTTGATTCCTTGGCTCGATATGCGCCAGCCTTTGTGGATACAATACCAACCAGGGTACACCGCTTTATTATGGGGCTGAACCCAGAATATGTTGAGACCTGCATCACAGCTACACTACAAGAGGATATGGATATCGCCCGTGTGCAGGCTTTTGCTCATAGTATTAAGGGTATCAGACAGTGGCAATGGGAGATTAGGAGGACAAGTCAGGAGCAGCGCCGTAGGGATAGACCGAATGAATTACAGGAGGAGTCTCGGGGAGGACCTAGGCCACGGTTATCGGATAGGCCACCTAGACCCCCGCCTCTAGTGCAGCGGCAAAGGAGCGGGTCTAGCCGCCGAGGGCAGCCAGAGCCCAGCGAAGGTTCATGAGCAGTAGGTTCACAGCAGCGAAGGAGAGTGGAGCAGAGTGGGTTTATGATACCACTTTGCCCTATTTGCAGTCGGCGCCACTCCGGAGCATGCAGGTATGGCTCCACATCATGCTATATTTAGGGATAGGAGGGTCATCAGATGAGGAATTGTCCATCTAGGGGTCAGGGTGACCGGGATCGACAGGATAGGTCCTCGGCAGGATCACAAGTTCCAACATCCCTAGCAGGGCGTAGGCCATCAGTTTTAGCTGGTAGAGGCCAAGGCAGATCAGGGGCCTCCAGCTCAGGTGCCGTCCCAGACCGTACTTATGCATTTCTAGGGCGACACGAGTTAGAGTCGTCACCAGATGTTGTGACAGGTATGTTGAACATTTGCTCTCATCCTACTTATGTGTTGAAAGATCCAGGATCCACCTTGTCCTATGTTACACCATTAGTGGCGCGGAAGTTTAGTATTATGTCAGAATTGCTTCGGCGACCTTTCACAGTGTCTACACCCGTTGGTGACTCTATTATAGCCAAAAGGGTCTATCGGGGGTGTATAGTAGAGATTGCCAGTCGTCAGACTACAGCAGACCTAATAGAACTAAAAATGGTTGATTTTGATGCTATTATGGGTATGGATTGGCTAGCTCCATGCTATGCCAATGTCGAATGTTGGACCAAGATTGTTCGATTCCACTTTTCAAGAGAGGCAGTACGGAAGTGGAAAGGTAGTATAGCCACGCCAAAGGGTAGGTTTATTTCCTACCTTCGGGAGAGAAAATTGATATAAAAAGGGTGCATTTATCATATTTTCAGAGTTCAGGATGTTCGGGCAGAGCCTCCAACCCTTCAGTCTATTCCAGTGGTTAACGAATTTCCCGACGTATTTCCAGATGAGCTTCCTGGTATTCCCCCAAAAAGGGAAATTGATTTTGCAATTGATCTATTACCAAGCACTCAGCCTATATCTATTCCTCCATATCGGATGGCTCCTGCTGAACTCAGACAGCTAAAGGAACAATTGAAGGATTTGCTAGACAAGGGCTTTATCAAATCGAGTACCTCACCATGGGGTGCGCTAGTTCTGTTTGTGAGGAAGAAGGACGGCTCCCTTCGTATGTGTATAGATTATTGGCAGCCAAAAAAAGTCACTATCAAGAATAAGTACCCGCTTCCCAGAATAGACGATTTATTTGATCAGCTATAGGGAGCGAGGTATTTTTCAAAGATTGACTTAAGATCAGGATATCATCAGGTCCGGGTTCATGAAAGAGATATTCGAAAGACTGCCTTCAGGACCAGATATGGCCACTTTGAATTTCTAGTCATGTCCTTCGGATTGACAAATGCCCCAGCAGTGTTCATGGACCTTATGAACAACATTTTCAGACCATACCTGGACTTATTCATGATAGTATTTATCAATGATATTCTGGTGTATTCCCGCTCAGAGGCAGATCACCGGGATCATCTATGGACAGTGCTCCAAATTCTCAAAGATCGCCAGCTATATGCAAAATTTTCTAAATGTGAATTTTGGCTGAATTCAGTAGCCTTCTTTGGCCATATTGTGTCAGATGCTGGTATACAGGTAGATATGTAGAAGATAGAGGTAGTGAAAACATGGACTAGACCTACCACTCCGACCGAGGTACGTAGTTTCCTGGGGTTAGCCAGGTACCACAGAAGGTTTGTGGAAGGATTTTCCACTTTAACAGCACCTTAAACCAAACTGATGCAGAAGGCAGCAAAATTCCATTGGATTGAGGCATGTGAGCAGAGCTTTCAGGAACTGAAAGATAGATTGACATCAGCACTGGTGCTAGTGTTGCCAGAAGGAATAGAGGGCTATACAGACTATTGTGACGCTTCGGGTGTTGGGTTAGGATGTGTTTTGATGCAACATGGTAAGGTGATTGCCTATGCTTCCAGGCAGCTGAGGAAGCATGAGAAGAACTACCCTACCCATGACCTGGAGTTAGCCGCAGTGATTCATGCCTTGAAAATAGGAGACATTACCTGTATGGCGTCCACGTAGATATTTTCACTGATCACAAAAGCCTGCAGTACATTTTCACCCAGAAAGAGTTGAATCTGCGGCAGCGTCACTGGTTGGAGCTGTTAAAGGATAATGATGTGAATATTTTATATCACCCAGGAAGGACCAATGTTGTAGCTGATGCCCTTAGCCGCAAATAAATGGGAAGCCTGACATATTTACAGCCCGAGCGGCAGGAATTGGCCCGAGAAGTGCATCAGCTAGCCAGTTTAGCCGTTCGTATAGTAGAATCAGGAGATAATGGAGCAGTAATCAAGAATACCGTAGTGTCATCATTGGTTGTGGAAGTGAAAGAATGGAAGTATGAAGATCCTAGCCTGGTTCAGCTCAGAAATAGGGTCCAGCGAGGGGAAGTGACAGATTTCCAAGTAACCGAGGAAGGAGTTTTTAGATATAGGGATCGCCTCTGTGTTCCAAACGTGGCAGGGCTTCGCCAGAAAATTATGGGTGAGGTACACTATGCCCGTTACTCTATCTATCTAGGTTCTACAAAGATGTACCATGACATAAAAGAGATTTACTAGTGGACGGGAATGAAAAAGGGGATAACAGAATTTGTAGTTCAATGTCGCAATTGCCAACAAGTGAAAGCTAAACATCAGAAACCAGGTGGACTGACACAGGATATAGCTGTGCCTTTATGGAAATGGGAGGCAATTAATATGGATTTCGTAGTAGGGTTACCTCTTACTAGGCGTAAATATGATTCTATCTGGGTAATTGTTGACAGGTTGACAAAATTAGCTCACTTTCTGCTAGTAAGGGCTACCTTTTCAGCCGAAGATTATGCTGACCTGTATATTAGAGAAATAGTCCGATTGCATGGTGTTCTGCTGTCAATTATCTCTGATAGAGGGGCGCAGTTTACAACTAAGTTTTGGCAATCTTTTCAGAGGGGCCTGGTGATGTAGGTTAACCTGAGCACAGCCTTCCATCCTCAGACAGACGGGCAGGTAGAACGTACAATCCAGATGTTCGAGGATATGTTACGGGCATGTGTGATAGATTTTGGAGGCAGCTGGGATGAACATCTACCGCTTATTAAATTTGCCTATAATAACAGTTATCATTCAGCAATTCAGATGGCTCCTTACGAAGCGTTATATGGGCAGAAGTGAAGATCGCCAGCTGGTTGGTTTGAGGTAGGAGAATCAACATTGATTGGGCCAGATATTATTCGTCAGTCAGAAGAGAAGGTAAAGCTTATTAAGGAATGTCTGCTGACAGCTCAGAGCCGCCAGAAATCTTATTCTGATGTGAGACGAAGAAACCTAGAATTTAATATGGGTGACTGGGTAATACTGAAAGTTTCACCGATGAAGGGTGTGATGAGATTTGGTAAGAAAGTCAAGCTCAGCCCGGGGTTTATTGGGCCTTATCAGATTCGCCGAAGGATAGGTCAGGTGGCTTATGAATTGGAATTACCCCTAGAATTAGAATTTGTTCACCTAGTTTTTCATGTATCAGTGCTGAGGAAGTGCATAGGAGATCCCTCCCGGATTGTCCCGGTGGAAGACATCCAAATCACTGAGGAGTTAGCTTATGAAGAAGCTCCAGTAGCCATACTAGATCGGCAGATCCGCAGACTAAGAACAAAAGATGTTGCTTCCGTTAAAGTGTTATGACGAAATAAGAACCGCGACAAAATGACCTGTGAAGCATAAGATGATATGAAAACCCAATATCCTAAGTTATTTCAGACTTAATAAGATTGTGCAGCAATAGGTATGTTGTTATTGTTGTTTCATAAGTCGCATTATATACATGTATATGTGGAGTAGTTGACTTTAGTCTATTGTGAAATGAATGCCATAGTATTGTGTGGAGTACCTGTATTGGACTTTTCTGTGTTTCAGGGTTTTTTGATAGTCTATATTATAGGGGAGACTCTGCCGAAATTTTTCCAAGAATAAGTAATTGCAAGGTTAAGGTTCTTTCATGTAGAAGTTAACATTCAAGGATGAATGTTCTTAAGGGGGGAGGATGTTACACCCCGTAAGTTTCTAGCGTCTAGTCGACCTATTCGCATGTTGGTTGAGAGTTTTAGAATTCCATACGTATGAGGAAAGGGTCTGGGGAAAGGCCGAACGAGTGCCAAGTCGGGATTTCGCGAGAGGAGGCCGAACCAAGCTACCCAGAGGGGCAAAGTGGCACGGAGCAGAATCAGTGCGTTAGCCAACGTGGCACAGAGCAGAATCAGCGTGTTGAGCAACGTGCCACATTGCCTTGTATGCTGCTTCAAGTATATATAGGCCTCACCCTTAGATTTCATGTTATTTTTCATATATAACACGACCAACAGAGGTAAAGTACGAAGAAAGTAAATAAATTTCCTCCGTTTACGCTACGAAACGCTGCCCGAATTCAAATTAACTTCGGGTAATGAAGTATAAGGCTACAAGGAGCATTACTAAGGAGTTAGTTTTGCAAAATTTGCCCAGTAAATCGTAACTCTGTTGAGCTAAAGTTGTTGGAATTTCTCCAAACTAGTGTCAATACGATTCCAGGCTTATAGTAAGTATTTCTCCCTTCTAGATTCCCGAGAAATTATGAGTTTTTAATCGCCTTTCGATAAATTAAAGTCTAGTCAGTATATATATATATATAAGTTATTGTTTTCTTCAAATATAGTAATAAAATTAGCCCTATTCTTTCGTTAATATGATTACAGTTGGGAAGAACAGCTGAATACCAGTCGAACCTCGCCAGTTAATCGGTAGATAGCGAATGAGGTATGTTAAGGCATTTTCTTTCGGCAAGTTAGTTTCTTTAGCATAGTAATCTAGTATGAATCCCAGAAAAGTATGTCAGGAATATGCTACCATGTTTAGTTTTCGTTGTCAGTTGATACTTGTAAATTGTATTGTTTTGGGTTGGATTATACCTGTATAGCTTCCGTGACCGCCCCAGGGTTAATAGCTGTGTCGACTCGCCCGCCAAGGGCGAGGATAAATCGCTCTACGGAGCGGCATGTCGTCCGCAAGGGACAAAGGTAGGGATCCAAATCCTCATATTTTCCGTGGTTGGCCTTATACACACCCCCGTAGAGCACTGACACCCGGGTGTAGATATCAGGAGTCCTTCGGACTCATGCACAGCTATATTTAGGGGCCGAGTAGGCCAACTGTAGACCCAGGGGATTGGTAGGATGCTTATAGCTATTAGTTGACTGAGTATGACCTGGATAGGGGTATATAGATTGAGGTGTACTCGCTAGGGCTAATGGGGGCCCAGGTGGGTTATTCCGTGCTGATTGTACCTTTCGGCTTATGGGGACCATGTAAGGTTTATGTTTGCTTTAGTTACTGATAGTTAGACAGTAAGACGCCTCGTTGTCAGGTATGACCCCTACCTTCCTTATCACAGTTATGTTTAGTCCTGATTTCACTACTTCAGTCATTTTCAGTCCGTTTTCTTTACTTCAGTTATTGTCAGTCCTATTTCCTTACTTTCAGTTATTTAAAGTTACTGCTTTACATACTCAGTACCTGTGGTACTGACGCCCTCTTCTGGGGCGCTGCATTACTTTCCTACAGGTACACATAGACGAGGAGCTGGTCCCTCGTAGTTCTAGCCAGCCGCACAGAGCCATCAGCTCCTTTCTTCTGGAGCTTGTATGATAGAGGTTTACTTCTTTTTGTTTGTACAGTATGGGTAGGTCGGGGCCCTGTCCCGACCATCTTATTACTCCTAGAGGCTTGCAGATTATGTTACTTCCCTGTAGTTAGATGATATCGGCCGTGTTGGGGCCATATGTGTTTTAGACAATGTGTGTTGGCCTTGTGGGGCCCTTTTTAGCTATTGGTTGGTGGCCTTGTCAGTCATAGCTCAGTTTAGCATCGAATTTTAACTTTCCAGTTATAACTAGATATCATGGTGGCCTTGTCGGCCAGCATAGGGCTCCCTATAATTGTTTGTTTCTGGTTAGCTGTTTATTTTCACAGGTGGCTATAGGCCTTGTCGGCCGGGGGTTGTATTTACAGCCGCTATATAGCCCGTTGTTTTGTTGATTCAAGAGTTAGAGCCAGCCCTGCACCAGAGGTTCTTAGGCTCAGTTAGCTCAGCATTTTAGGTCCTTGTAGGGCACCAGGTGCCAGTCATGCCTCCCAAGGTGGGGCGTGACAAGTGTTCGGTGCATTTGTTATAGGTGTTAAAAACCGACACGCAAGTGCACGTGGTTAAACAAGTAATAAAGTGGCTAAGTAAGCCAAGTATCGAACCAAGGAGACTCTGGATAAGTAAAATTGTTTAAGTATACTATATTCTAGCTTACTTCTAATTATGCTGACAACAACGTAACCAAAAGTTAAATAATTTTGTTTTTATAGATTATATACTAAAACTATTAACAAATATTTACTTTGAATTGAAACTATGGATATGAGCATGCCAAGGTTAAGAACAAGTAATGAACTTGATTATAATCATAATTCGGTTATTCTTCTCTTCTAGTTGCTAGCCAAGAACATTAGCCTAGAGATTAAAACTCTCGTATTTAATCTCACTTTAGAATCATAAACCATCCGTCTACATTTCTGTGATCAAATGCAATTTATGACCTAGCAATACAATTCCGGTTCCTAAATTGACTAATACGGCTTTCAAGTATATTTCTATCAGGAAAGCACATCAAAACCCAATTTTCCCAAATCAAGTTAAGAACAATACCCTATTAATTCACAACTTTCTAATTTCGTGCTCTCTCGAGTGAAATCGGACTTTTTAGATGTACATTAATGTCGGCCACACACTAATGCAGTAGAAACAAGAATTAATAGAACAACATAGAAGAAGATGATGAAAAACCATACAATTCAATAATCAACATTCATCACCATTGTTCATAACCTCAGCAAGGAAGAGAATCAGCCACTCATTTGTGGATTAATCATCCTAAAACAAGTGTTAATCATACAAACAATTGATTGAAAGAAGAAAGAAAGAGAGAAAAACCCTTAGCTTTTTCGTTCCTCAACTGCCTCTAACCCACGTCCTTGCTCCACCAAGTCTGAATTTATTAAAAATAAGCGTAAGTGTTCTATTTATACTATTGGGAATTTTTCCCGGAATAACAAGCAACGTGTCACGGAGGCCAACGCGGAGCACTGCCTCCGTGACATGGCGTGGACGCGGACCCTCACTGGAAATCCAGGGTCCGGGAATATAGCCTCAACGTGGCACGGAGGCCAACACGGAGGCTTATCTCCGTGCCACGGAGCTGTCGCGAGGCTTCACTGGAAATTTCCAATTAAATCACCCTCCAGGCAGTGTGCCTCCGCGATGGTAGCGTGGTACGGCTCCATCGCGGAGCCCCTTTACATTGCGCATTCCAATGTCTTTTCCATGCTCGCATCCAAGTCCAACTCTGATATTGTTCCACCATGCATTTTAGCTCCTAAAAATCATGTTTTACCTGCAAAACAATGCTAATCATGTTGGTTAGTATAAATTCACATTTTATTACCAATTACATGAAAATGTATACATATTGCACAATAAACAAGACGAAAATGATACGTTTGAGTATCACTTGGGCATATAAATCTGCCCAAGATCAACAAGTACTTTGAATATACTGAGTAAGTGGGAGAAAACATAACTAAAATGGTCAAGATGACCCTGTCTGATGGCCAAAGACATGCCCTAAGTCTAAAATATTGAGCCTAAGAGACCACACTAAACTGATCTGAACTGTCAAAATTGAGAGTGAACTGAACTGACTAGTGGGAGAGTCTCTATCCGACATATAACCACGTGAGCTAGACATGGAGTCTGATGTATACACCCCACCAGTGGGACCCAATATATATTTCCAAGGTATAAAGGCATGAACTGGGTAATAACAAAAGTCTGGGGCCAATCAGGCCAAGTAATACTATAACCTACGCTGGCAACATAGTTTTGGGAATCAGGGTCGCTGGAACCCCGGCCCGCTCGGTGCTAAGTCCTACTCCCACTGGAAACCTATACTGAACTACTAAGATGATAGCTCGAAACTGGGGTCTAAGACTAGTCAGGGACATATAACTGAAAGTACCCTAACAGTCTTACCGGACAAGATTCTGAAACTGAGTTCTAGACTGGTAAGAGCTGCTTATCTGGAAGCGTCGTAACCGTCTAAGAACAAATTGTAAACTGAATTGGGGTCCAAGGGCTAGTCAGAGCTATATATCTAAAATGTCATGACCGCCTAATGGACCAAAAACTAGATTTTGGGTCTGATTCTAATAACTGGGAGGAACCATTGACACCTCAGAAAAATACTGGAGTCATACTGATCAGCTGACATTTCTGACTAACACTAGATATTCTATTATTTTGTCTGAAACTGTACTGACAATAGTCTAACTAGTTTAAATACAATCAATAACATGGAAATTCTAAACACTGTTAGAATCAAGCAAAAATCTCGGGATGTGAACACTATTGCAAGATTCTAGTTTCCTGTATTCAAAACTAGGGGCTAGATTTCATATAAATTGGAATTAGCAACAACACGATAACAAACTGGTGGAAAAACATCAGCAATTAACTTAAACGATAATTCATACGATTTAAGGGAGGTCTAACAATTAGTTTCATCACTTTTAAAAGTCTCAAGGCTAAAGCTGATAGAGAAAACAAAGAAGGATTTTGGGTTCACAAGGGAAGAACTATTTCGTTGTTGAATTCCCACATACCTAACTAAAATACTTTCGGAGAAGAAGCTTGAACTGCTGCAAGAGATGAGAAGCTCTAGTCTTGCTTGGACGGTTCTTGAGAGGAGAACTTTCAATGTTCCTGAGAACTAAGAGTGGGGAATGAGAAATAAATTGTTTTCCCCACTAAAACATATAAAATTATTACTAAAACGATGTAGTTTAAAGCTTGGGAGAGTAGGAAATTACTAAATAAGCCTTAGAAATTCGCTGGGAAAAACTGCCAGGTGCCCCAAATGGGTCGTGGTGGCTGACCATGACTCATGGTCACTCCCTTTAGGTACACTGGCTAAGAACTCAATAAGACTGGTAACGGGGGACATAACGAGTCATTACTGGGGACCACGACTCGTTGCCCCCACCCGTCAAGTACACTGGTCAACAAAATATATTCCTGACTCAAGCCTGACCACGAGTGGCCTAACGGATCGTGGTCAATGACCACGACTCATGAAGTCCCTCATTGGGTACACTTCCTTCCTTCTCCAAAATCTCAAACCTCCTTCTCACGGCTCACCTAACTAGTCGTGTGGTCACTTAATGATTCGTTAGGTGGGTCAGCCTGTAGCTTTTTCAGATTTTCAGATTTAAGTCCCAGAATTAGATTTTGAGTTTTTGGGGCATTACAATATCTCCCCCTTGTAAACATTCAATCAAAATTTCCAAATACTGCTCATTTTACTCCAAAACTGATGGAATGACTACCTCCATTTCAAAATACATAACTGAACTTAATTTACTTTTGATACACACATCCAAAGTCGTAAAAGAAATTTATACACATGTATTGAATTCAACAACTAGATCAGATCCTAAGGCAAAACTAGCATTTCAAGCTACAACAGAGTCAGTAGAGAACAAGTGCGGGTATTTGGCCATCATATCTGCTTAAGCCTCCCACGTAGCTCCTTCAACCTGCTGATTTCTCCATAGGACCTTGACTGAAGCTATTTCTTTATTCCTCAACTTATGAACTTGACGGTCAGGAATCTGGACTGGTACCTCCTCGTATGTGAGACTATTCTTTATTCCCATGCTATCTAATGGCACAATTGAGGTTGGATCTCCGATGCACTTCTTCAGAAATGACACATGTAAAACTAGGTGTACAACTGCTAGTTCTGAAGGTAACTCTAGCTCATAGGCCACGTTGCCGATGCGCCTGTTGACACCCAATTTTGACCTCTTTATGCCCCGTCTAAGCGGCGTATTAATATATAATATATATTTAAAAATTACATCTTTTACGTAATTGTTTAGTTCATATTCATAATATTTTAATGAGTAATTTTGCATAATTATTTCAAATTATAATATTTATTTACATTTAGTCTCAATTTATTAATATCTTAATATTATGTAATTATGTCATATATAGTGTATTACATATTAATATGTATGCATACATACCTTTAATTAAACAAGTTCTTATTTCAAAATATATAATTTTACTTAAATTTTATAAAATATTTACATAATAATATTTGAATAATTTTACTTGAATAAATTATTTATATTGATAATAATATTTATATCTTTGTAAATTAAGCTATTATATTATCTAATTATTAATTTATTTTACAAGTATAGTAAATTAAACTATTATATTATCTATTTTTTAATTTATTTTACAAGTGTATGTTTTTATTAATTTAATAGAAGCCAATTTAATTTTCGTTCAATTCATTTAAAATTCAACCATTTTTATCTAATTTATGACATTTTTAGCCAGTTTGAATCAATTTTGGCTACATTTTAAATCCAATTGTAACCAAATCAAACCCTTTTGAACCCAATTCAGCCATAAATTAAATTCCTACCCATTTACTTAATTCACCTGACCCATATAGCCCATCCATGACCTATAAACTTACCTATTAATCTACCTTTTAATCTCAGCCTTATATTTCATCTAATCTAACAAATGAGATTAAACCCTATATTTATTTCCCTTAATAACCCCTACCCCAGAAACCCTAAAAAATATTTTCATTTCCCCCTCATCAGATCTACCGCCCACACCCTCAGACCTCCCTCTTCTTCCTCGTCGTTTCACCGCCAGTGATTACCAACGGAAAATCACCGCGAACAACCAAACTGCCGCCTCTCTTTTTCTCCTCCATTAACACCGACCACACACCACCACTCATTTCCTTCTTCTTCCTCATTGCTAGCCAACCATACCACTGGACAGCGCCGCACAAACCATCAGAATCCACAATGCTGCACCACCACTAAGCCACCGGGCAGACCCACTCTATCTTCATAGAGGGACGACCACCACGCACAGCCGTACAGACCATCAGAAGTCTTCACTGCTTCATCTTCTCCGCCGCACCACGAATCCATCAAACCCTCCTCTCCACCGGCAAAATGCTACTTGAAGTAACCTTGAACACTCAAAATACTTAACTTATTACTATTTTTTTACTTATGTATGATCCATTATTCTTTTTCTTGTAATTAATAATGAGAACTGCTATGTTTGAATATCATGGTAAGTTTATGATTTTTGCACCGTAATTAATGGAATTACGTTAATACATTAGAGAAAGAATGATATGACTAATTATTTCTTTTTCTTAATTTATTCAGTATTCGTCTGGTTATGGTAACATTTGTTTAGTTTTGCACATATGTGATTTCACCTTTGCTAAATAGGGAAAAGAATATCCACCATTTGACCATTAGGATTATTCCCCTCACGGTTCTTCTTTTAATCTGACCATGAGTTTACATATGATAAAATTTTATTTTTATGCTTAATAGTTTTTTTTTGTCTTTCCGATAAAGAAAATAGGTTTATTTATTTATTTTCCTTCCTTAATTGATTATGCAATTTTTGATTGGATTTTGTTAATTAGAGAGATTTTTCCCTTGATTTGGTTTTGGACAAATTAATCGTTTATGGAAAAGCTTACATGGACATCTTTGTTAATTATGGAAAAGATCTCTTTAATTTATTTTCCTAAACATCCTCCCTTTCCTTAGCCATTTTTGCTTTATATAAAATAAACAAACTACCCTCCTCTTCTCGGCAGAGGTTGGAGGGGCTTATTCTTGTCATTCTATTTGAACCTTATCAATCCTCTAGAGATAACTTTGCTTCTCTTTTCTTTCACAATCGAGCCTTGCTTGCTTTATCTCTCTCTCTAGTAAAAATATTTTTTTATTCTCGTCTTAGAATTGCTGAAAACTTAAAGTCCTTGCTTTGTAAAATCATTCTTCGGTACTAAATACACATCTTTTAACTGGTTAGTCATCCGATTATGCAACTTTTATGATTTTTCTAATAACATGATTTATGTTTAATGTCTATTACTTTCTAGTTTTCTTTAGGTCTACATGAGAAGCATCAGTCTTTTAATTTCATTTATAACTAGGATATTATTATTTTATCTATATATGCATTGCTCGTATTTGTTTATCCATGTTCAAAGGAGGTACTCCCCTGACTTTGTTCGGAACCCAGAAGAGTTGCTCGGGTTTGGAAGGGAGTGAAAGGAATGTTTGAACTAGTTATATGATGTTATCTATTTTTCTTGTTTTTTTTTTCATTATGTTGTAATTTGTAATAAACAATGACATAGTGAAAAAGGGATACTTAAAGGGGGTTGGGAATTCTGGGCTAGTTGTTTAAACTTTTCTTTTATTTTTGAAGTTTCTTATAAGTTTACATTATTATTTATTAATACAAATTTTAAAATTAAAAAAAATAATAATAAAAAAAATCAAAGTCACCGTCCAAATCCATTTTTCCTTATCTGAATGGGACAGTGTGTTTTATATTTATAGGAATGCTATCCCTTAACATATAGTTATTGAAAAATCCAAGGAATTACGAGGTCTAATTTCAAATTTTAAAAAATTTAGCCGACCCTTTTCTCCGGAGCAACATCAACCTAAGATTTAAAAAGTATTTATGTGTACTTATATGAAGATACTAGATGCTTTATGTGTTTATTTGAATTTCAAATTTTATTCACAAATATATATCATTATTAATTTTTTAACTTATGAACGACCTCCAATTAGCTTGTTGCTAAGGTCGAAGGTTACGATCCATTATATCGTGTTGCCCTTCCTATAAAGCAACACATTATTTTTTAGATTGTTAACTCTTTTAAGCTTGTCTAATATTTGAAAAATATTTTAAATCATTTATAAAAGTATTTATAAATTATAGTTTTTATTATCCTTCTTTTATTTTGTTTGGGGTAAGTACAACTTATATATTGTGAGTTAACAAATAAGAATATCATTTATAATTTTTTTTCCTTTGAATTTTTTTCCTATCCTTGCTTGTCTGAATACCTTGGCTCTTTTAATTAATGATGTCCTTTTCCTTTTAATTATCCGTGAATTTAATAAATAATTCGATATTGCATTAAGCACTTAGTATCATTTAAAAATAGTTTAAAATATATAACTTACTTCCTCCTTTGAATTAAAAAAATATATTTTTAGTAAAAAAGTTGGAGTTGTTTATCACTTAATTTTTCATTTATATTAATTAGAGTATTAATTTAACTTATATCGAGATATACTCATTTTTTTAATTAAATTTTATATGTCTAATTAGAAAATAACTGAATTATTATTTTGTCACATAATTTTGCATTAGTTCAGTAAACAACTTAATTTATGTTTAATTTATTTAGGTTGTAATGAAATATTCAATTTAATTATCTTACACATTAAATATTTTGGAATGTTATATTTATGTTATGATAAGTTTGCATTATCTTATTGCATAAGTCTTATGTTAACTAATGAATTAATTAAGTCATGTTTGAGTCTTTATATAAACCTTATATGCTTAATTATTATGAAATTTAGTTAGTATCTTATGATCTGGTCTAACGCTAATGTTTGAGCATATATTTAATTTGTTTGTTTATTTATACCTCATAAGAATTCATTTTGCCTTGTCACATAGTTAAGCTAGTTTAATAAAATAATTGACCCAAGTTTTTCACTAATTTTCCCACATAATTAATGGATCCAGAAGGGACCCACATTTGTGGACCTTTAAAGGTGCTTAACACCTTCCTTTCGAGGTAGCTTCAACCATTCCCAACTCTGGCGATCTAGACTAGTAAAATAGATTTCTTATCTTAGTATGGTGCCCTAACGCACCATAAATTTGTTAGGTGGTGGCTCTTCAATTTAATAATCCTAAAAGAGTTGTCATGTGTTGAATCCCGCTTTTCGCGAGAAAAATGGGGCGCGACAGAATGGCGACTCCGCTGGGGATATTTTAGGTTTTTACCATTACGTGTTCGTTTCATGTGGGATTTTACTTAGGTTTTTATTGAGTTTTCAAAACAAATATGTATCATTTCCTTTTCTACTTATTTGTTTCCTATCATGTTTAATCACTTTCCTTTTCTCACTTATTTTTTTCCCTATTTAATTGATTATTTTTTTCTTATATTGCTTCAAGCACGAAGTTACTAATGTTTTGCTCTCCCTTTTTATTTTTTCTATCTACATTTATCATTATTTGATTTAATTTTTATTTTCTTTCCTTATATTGTCATTACGTTCTGCTTTCCCTACTTGAGAACCTCTCACTATCATACACTTAATGACAGTTGTGTGGTTTTACGACTGTTTACTGTTAATACCCATATTGGAAAATATTTTATGGATTGGTCGATCAACGGTGCATCGACGGCCATGAGCTTTCCCACTCTCAAGTTGTCCGCTTGAGATAACTGTGTCTATACCCACTGATAGTTAAATCCTGGATATAATTCCTGCATAATTTATGTGCACTTTGTTATTTGTTTCCTAGAATAAGTTGTTTTTTCCATATCTAACTTATTCCTTGTTATCTTTATTTGTTTCCTTATTTAAAATATATTTCTTTTATATGATTAATCTACTTATATGTTTCCATGTTTAATTTCTTTCAAACATTTCTTGATTTGTTTTCCTGAAATAAGTTATTTTCTATCATATATTATTTGTTTTTTTTATGTATTTAAAATATTTATTACATGATTAATCCGTCTGCTTATCTCCTCTATATGTTTCCTTGTTGATGTTTGATTTTTTCGATCATTTATATTTATTGACTTCTTAATTGCTTATGTGTTCCTGCTTTTAATTATGTGACAATTGTTATATAACTACATATAACTATCATTCTGTTCATACTTTCCCTACTTGGGAATCTCTCACTATCACACACTGTACCCGCGAGTTGTGCTTTGCACTTCTCCAAAATCCTTTCAAAACTCAATTAGAGAATTGGCATATATGTGGGGTGAATGGTTAGTTTTACTACCATGTGACCATGTGCCTTCTCGCATAAGAATTTTTTTAGTCCGTTTACCCAACTCTTAGAAATTTAAGTTAAGTCATGCATGCATTATACCCTAGGAAGTCGCAATATCCTTAGTGTATTGAGGCCATTAGTTTAACTTGGCCCAAAGTCCAAAGATTTTTATAATCCCAAAAAGGACATTATCATATCTATTGGCATTTTATTTGAGAGGTCAATATGCCTAAAAATTTAGACTATGTTGCTCCTTAGGTGGGAAGAGTAAAACTAACTTTATGATGCAAGTGTTGAGCACGAATTCACATCGCGTAAGTTAGGAAGAAGCCAAAGAAGGAAGAGCATTTCCATAGCTTTATTTATTTTTGTTTTGTAATTTATTTCTTGTAATATTTCATTATGTAAAATAAAAAAATAATTTTTTTTATGTATTTGGGGATTTTAATGGAGCAAATGGAATGATACATTATGACATATTCGACTCTCAAAATATGCTAGGCCTACCTCTAGCACAAAAGAGACCCCCAAATTAGGAAAGCGTATTAATGTGCTTAATCTTTCATCTACCACATGAAGTGTATTAATGTGTTTATTTCTTTTAATCTTTTATCTACATGTTATGCTTGAGTTTCTTTACTGATTTTATTTTTCTGTTTATTGTTTATCTTGATTATCCCCCTTCTTAAGTTTGATTTGTGCCTACCTACCCGTTATACACTTCTCCTAGGCGGTCAATAGGTAAAAGAGAAAATGAATGATAGTAACAATTTAGCAGACAGAATTGATACGAACGCTCCAAGAGATTCCGGAGAGATTTCGGAGAGGAAGTATTCGCTCGAGTATAATGACATGGTACTAAGGATGGAACAAAGGATTTTAGAACTTTAAGGAGAATTATCCCAAGTTCGTAATGCAACCAACTTGTCGGTTCCATTAAAGACTTCGTTGGAACCACAAACTAAGATCCACGCCCCTATCAAACCTAACGTCACTTTTACAAGCCTTCCTCTGTCATCACATCAAGCCTCATATCCTCAAAACAATTCTAGTCATACCTACTCACTTCCTCAAAATCATATACAACATCCGCATAATGCTTATGCAACTCATTCAAATATACATCAGAATCAAGCCACTTCACAAAAACCTTCCACCATATCTTATGTTCATCACTTAGCTCCCACATCTACATCCAACATGCCTTACGCCCATTCCTCAGGAGATCATACCGTAAACCCCATTTACATTGAGACTACTCTGGTCACTCAGCATCTAAGAGAATCTGGACTCTTTGAAAAAGACAGCTTGATACAGTCTATGGTCGCAGAGCTCAAAAAGATGAACGACTGTATACAGAATATCTAAGGGGCCAAGGGGATAGGAGGTCTAAATTATGAAGACTTATGCATACATCCTGATGTCGAACTACCAGAGGGGTACAAACCTCCTAAGTTCAAATTGTTTACTGGTTCCGGTGATCCAAGGGCCCATTTGAGATTGTATTGTGATAAATTGGTAGGAGTGGGATGAAATGAGAAGATAAGAATGAAGCTTTTCATGAGAAGTTTGATTGGAGATGCTCTCAATTGGTACGTAGAGCAAAATCCAAGAAAATAGATTAACTGGACTAATATGGCTGCAACTTTCGTAGAGCGATTCAGTTTCAATACAGAAAATGCACGGGATTTGCACTGCATTTAGAATTTGAAAAGAAAGCCTACAGATACATTTAGGGAATATGCTACCCGTTGGAGGTCCAAAGCCGCCAGAGTGCGACCTCCAATGGAGGAAGTACAAATGAAGGATATCTTCATGCGAAATTTTGACCCGCAAGTATATGATAGGCTAATGCTTGTTAGTGAGAAGAGCTTCGCCGAAATCATCAAATTAGGCAAAAAAATTGAGGACGGTATCAAGAATGGTACCATTATCGATTGGGGAGCACTGCAAGCAGCTTTCAAGACTTCACAGTCTGGAAGGACCACTGATAACAAGAACGTGAAAAAGGTGAATGTTGTATCACCTACAGACGAGCCGAAAACCCCTTGGAGTTACCAAACACCTCCACTCCAATACCAAGTGCCTCCATTTCCCACACCAACATACAATAACTAAATGTCGTTCTACAACCCTACCACTTATCCTATCCATTATGGACAACCTACACACTTTCAGTTCCCTCCACCGGCACTCCAAAGGCCCCCAGTTTATCAAAATACACCGACTCAACAATCTCATTGGCCCCCGAGACCTCGAGCAAGTTCATCAAAGTAGTATACTCCTTTGGGTGATCCTATAACCCAATTGTATGAAAGATTAAAGGTTGCCGGCTATATCACTCTGATTCCTACAATAGTGATGGATACACATGTGAAATGGCTCGATCATACTAAGATTTGCGACTATCATTCAGGGATGAGAGGACAAACCGCAAAAGAGTGTCAAGCTTTGAAAGATAGGATTCAAGCAATGATTAATGCCAAGGTGAAACACCTAAAATGAAAGCTGATGTCCATTGAAGTCGAGGGCTACTCTTAGTTTGATTTGCTCCTTTATTTGAAAGCTTTTCACCATTTGTAGTTTGAACTACGTTGGACCTGATTCTCATTTAAGAGGGATACATAGATGTCCCTATGGGACTCGGTCTATATCTTAATAAAATCTCCTTCTCCCCTTTGTTGAGAGGGTCTCGGCGATTTTTATTAGGTTTTCTATGGTGTAATGATTAACAAGCTGCAAACTGGGGCAAAAGTTCCTTTTGTAAAGAAGTACAAGATTTTCCTACGTTAATAACTGGGGTAGAAATTTTGAAAAGGATCTTAAAATTTCATCATGATTAAGTCAAAGACAAAGGATTGATTCTCCAAAAATGACATCTAGGGAAAGACGTGACATCCAATCTGATCACAAATTAAAAGCTCACGAGATTGGGATAGCAACAGACGAATCGAGGCACAAATCAACCTTTCCCTTTTAAAACTTATAATTTTTCTTTGAATACAGGAACGGTAGGTACAAATTTGCAATCTCTCTGTATATCATCAAGATTTACGAAGGTATTCATTATCAACTGCAAAACTAAATTACTTGTAGTTCGTCCATGAACGGGGTTAAGCGCTACCCTCTTAGTAAGTTATTCAAAGTTGAACATAGTTTATTTAAAACTAAGTATTAATACTTTGATTTCTGAATTGGTTTAGCACTACCCTAAATGTTTCTTTAAGGGCTAAGCATTGTCCTATGGATTAAGCACTGTCCTAAATGTTTCTTTAAGGACTAAGCATTTTCCTATGGGTTAAGCACTACCCTCAATTTTTAAGGGCTAAGCACTACCCTAACTTTTAAGGGCTAAGCATTGCTCTATGGGTTAAGCAGTACCCTAAATTTTTCTTCAAGGATTAAGCATTGTCCTATGGATTAAGCATTACACTCAATTTTTAAGGACTAAGCACAGCCCTATGGGTTAAGCACGACCCTAAATTTTAAGGGCTAAGCATTGCTCTATGGGTTAAGCACTACTCTAAATGTTTTTTTAAGGGATAAGCATTGTCCTATGGGTTAAGCACTGCCCTCAATCTTAAGGGGCAAGCACTGCCCTGTGGGTTAAGCTCTACCCTCAAATCTCTTAAGGTTAAGCATTGTCTTCTGAATTTTAATCAGGTTAAGTACTATCTTTTCTAATTTATTCGATCTAATTGTTAATTTTGCAAAACATTATCTTATGCTTATTGACTAATCGTTTTTATCTAGTATTTTAAGGTTTTCAGGCTATTATTGTGTTATTTCAAGTTACGCTCTTGGTTTTGAATCAAGCTACTATCATGCTACTTTCAAGCTCCTATGCTGTTTTGCCACACTTATGCTATTTTTCAAACTTTCAAGCTACCTTCAAATTATTATCGTTTTCTTCAAGCCACTATTTGCTACTCTTAACATATTATCATTGTGTTACTATCACCATTCTTTTAATTGGGTTAAGCATTACCTTACAAATTTTTAAGGGCTAAGCATGGTCCTACCATTTCTGAACATTGTTCAGGTTGAGCATTATCCACTTCAAAGTTATTCGAGCTATGCTTTGTTTTTGAATTTATATGTTATTTTAATTATCTCTGTCGTCATTATTTATTTGTTTGTTTATTTACCTTCAAGGTCTACCACTTTTCATCGCATATTACTTAGAAGCGACTTTCACTTTCCTCTCGCTTTTCGATCTTTTTATCTTCCATATTAGCCCTCATTTTAATATTTTCGCATTTTGACACGAAAGTAACAACATCATCTGTCTCTTTCATCTATCTAATATTATGATTTCATACTCCTTGTGTTCCTTATTCAAATCTCGTATTATGTCACGACCCACCTTGGGAGGCATGACTGGCACCTAGTGCCCTACTAGGGTCTGAACTAACTAAGCTAAGCTGTGCATTCTTGGTGCAGGCTTACTTCTCAATTCAAGAAAACAACGGGCTATATCTCGGCTGTAAATACAACCTATGGTCGACAAGGCCTTATGGACACCTGTAAAAGAAAACCAGCTAGCCAGAAACAACAAAAATAAGAATCCTATGTGGGCCGACAAGACCACCATAATTTTTAGTTATGACTATAAAGTAAAATCAGTGCTCAGCTAACTATGACCAACAAGGCCACTAATCTGTCAGCTAAACAAGGCCCCACAAGGCCAACATGTAAATTAAAACACATATGGGCCCCACATGGCTAACGTAAACTAAAGCATGTATAGGCCCTACACAACCAATAAAAACTAACCACAGGGAAAAAGAAAAATCTACAAGCCTTTAGGAGTAATATGATGGTCGGGACAGGGCCCTGACCTACCCATGAACTGTACAATCAAAAGGAAGTAACTTTCTATCTACAAGCTCCGGAAGAAAGGAGCTAACTGCTCTAGTGATCTATCTACAAGCTCCGGAAGAAAGGAGCTAACTGCTCTGGTGATGCTGGCTGAAAGCTACGAGGGACCTGCTCCCCATCTATCTGTACCTGCAGGCAAGTAATGCAGCGCCCCAAAAAGGGCGTCAGTACAATATGTACTGAATATGTAAGGAGATAATTGTAAATGACTGAAATAAAGAGATAAAACTGAGAATAACTGAAATGAAGGAATAGAGATCATAACTGAGTAATGAACGTCTTATTGTCTAACTATCAATAACTAAAGCAAACATAAACCTTACGTGGCCCCCATAAGCCGAAAGGTACAACCAGTACAGAATAACCCACCTAGAGCCCCCATAAGCCCTGGTGAGTACACCTTAGTCTATATACCCCTATCCAAGGTCACACTGGTCAACTAATAGCTATAACCTTCATACCAATCCCCTGGGTCTGCAATTTAGCCCGCTCGACCCCTGATTGTAACTATGTTTGAGTCTGGTGGACTCCTGATATCTTCACCCCGAGCACCAGGCTCGATGGGAGTGTATAAAGGCAACCACGACATATGAGGACTTTGGGCCCCATCATTATCCCTGGAGGATGGCATACCGCTCCGTAGAGCAATGTCATCTCGCCACTGGTGGGTGTTGACATAGCTAATAACCCTGGAGTTGGTCATGAAGGCTATACAAGCATAATCCATCCCAAACTAAACATGGAATATGAGTTTCAGCTAATACTAGCAACTAATCATAATAGGCATGCTTTTGGTACTCTTACTGGGACTCAACTGAGTTATCATGCTAAGAAAACTAACTTGCCAAAAGAAACTGCCTTAACATACCTCGGTCATCGATTACTGATTAACTGGTGAGTTTCAGCTCGTATTCAACTGCTCTTCTCAATTTCAATCGTATTATTAGAAGAATGAGACTAATTCTAGTACTAAATTCGTGAAAAATGATAACTTTATACATAAATATTAACTATATTTCAACTTGACGGAAAACGTTTGAAAACTCATAATTTCTCGAGAATCTAGAATTGAGAAATGCTTACATTAAGCCTGTGATCGTATTGACACTAGTTTGGAGCAATTCCAACAACTTTAGCTCGGCGGAGTTACAATTTACCGGGTGAATTTTGCAAAACTAACTCCGCAGTAGTACTCCTTGCAGCCTTATACTTCATTACCCGAAGTTAATTATAATTCGGGCAGCATTTTGTAGCGTAAACAGAGGAAATTTATTTACTTTCTTCGTACTTTACCTCTGCTGGTCGAATATGAATATGGGAAATGAAAAGAAATTAAAGGGTGAAACATATATATACTTGAGGAAGTGGACAGGGGTCCGTGGCACGGTCCTTGTCGTGCCAATTTGTGGGCGTGCCACGGAGCCCATTGCGGAGGACATGTCCGTGCCACACTACCCCTTTGGGCAGCTAGCCCGACATCCTCCCGCGCGGCCCCGACTTCGTGCTCGTCCGACCTTCTACCGGGCCCCTTTCTCGTATGTATTGTACTCTAAAACTATTAACCAACATACGAATAGTCCATCTAAATATTAGAAACTTATGGTGTGTAACATTCTCCCCCCTTAGGAACATTCGTCCTTGAATGTTAACTTTAGCTTATAGGCGTCTTAACTCTTATAACTACTAATTCTGGAAAACTTTCGGCAGAGTCTCCCCTGTAATGTGGACTATACAAAAATCCTGAAATGCAGAAAAGTCCAATACAGGCACTTCACATAATACTATCACAACTATTTCAAAATAAGGCTTGAGTTCACTGAGCAATATATATAACACAAATCATGAAACAACGACTGAGTTCAATAACTTACCTTAACTGCATAATCTGGGCTAAGCCTTGAACAAATGAGGATATCTGGATTTCATGTCATCTTCAACTTCCCAATTCATTTCGTCTCTGTTCTTATTCCTCCATAGTACTTTAACTGAAGCGACACCCTTTGTCTTCAACTTGCGAACCTGTCAATCCGATATAGCTATTGGAACCTCTTCATAGGCTAATTACTCAGTAAGTTGGACATCCTCAACTGGCACAACTCGGTACAGATCCCTTTTGCACTTTTGTAGCATTGGCACATGGAAGACTAGATGAACAGATTCTAACTCTGAAGGAAAATCTAGCTCGTATGCCACTTGGCCTATTCTCCAGAGTATTCGATATGACCCAATAAACCTTGGGCTAAGCTTACCCTTTTTGCCAAACCTCATTACGCCCTTCATTGGAGAGAATTTTAGAAATACCCAGTCACCTACACTGAACTCCAGGTTTCTATGCCACATATCAGTGCAAGATTTCTGGCAGCTCTAAGCTGTCAGCAGAGGTTCTCTGATAAGCTTTACTTTCTCTTCTGACCGATGAATTATATCCGGTCCAATTAACCATGTCTCTCCAACCTCGAACCAACCAACCGGGGACCTACATTTTCGCCCGTATAAAGCCTCATAAAGCGCCATCTAAATCACTGAATGGTAACTGTTATTGTTAGCAAACTCAATAAGCGGTAAGTGTTCATCCCAGCTACCTTCAAAATCTGGCACACACGCTCGTAACATATCCTCGAGCGTCTGAATTGTACGTTCTGCCTGCTCGTCTGTTTGAGGATGGAAGGCCGTATTCAGATTAACCTGAGTCCCCAGACCTTTCTGGAAGGATTGCTAAAATTTTGCTGTGACCAGTGCCCCTCTGTCGGAAATGATTGATACTGGAACACCATGCAATTGTACTATTTATCTGATATATAATTTATTATAGTCCTTGGCTGAGAAGGTAGCCCTGACTAGCAGAAAGTGAGATGATTTCGTCAACCTGTCAACAATCACCCAGATGGAATCAAATTTACGCCTGGTATGAGGTAAACCTGTCACAAAATCCATATTAATTGCCTCTCACTTCCACATACGCACCGTTATCTCCTGTGTTAGTCCGTCGGGTTTCTAATGTTTGGCTTTCACCTGCTGGCAATTAGGACATAGAGCTACAAATTCTGCTATCTCCTTTTTCATTCCCGGCCACCAGTAAATCTCTTTTATATCATGATACATCTTTTTTGAACTCGGATGAAGAGAGTAACGGGAATAATGCACCTCGCCCATAATTTGTTGGCAAAGTCCTGCTGCATTTGGAACACCTAGGCGATCCCTATATCTGAAAACTCCGTCTTCGGTTACCTGGAAATCTGTAACTTCCCCTAGTTGAACCTTGTCTCTAAACTGAACCAGGTTAGGGTCTTTGTACTACCGTTCTTTCACTTCCACAACTAACGACGATACTGCCGTATTTTGAATGATTGCTGCACTGTCTCCCGAATCTACTATACGGATGACTAAACTGGCTAATTGATGCAATTCTCAGGCCAGTTCCCATTTTCCTAGCTTCAGGTGTACTAAACTCCCCATTGATTTACGGCTGAGGGCATCTATTACAACATTGGCTTTCCCTGGATGATACAAAATATTCACATCATAGTCTTTCAACAGCTCTAACCAGCGACGCTGCCGTAGATTCAACTCTTTTTGTGTGAAAATGTACTGAAGGCTTTTGTGATTAGTAAAAAATATCTACATGAACGCTATACAGATAGTGCCCATATTTTCATGGCATGGATGACTGAGGCTAATTCCAGGTCATGAGCGGGGTAGTTCTTTACATGTTTCCTCAGCGTCCTAGAAGCGTAAGCAATTACTTTACCACGCTGCATCAGAACACATCCTAACCTGACGCCTGAAGCTTCGCAGTATACTGTATAACCCTCTGATCCTTCTGGCAAGGCTAATACTGGTGCTGAGGTCAGTCTATTTTTCAACTCCTGAAAGCTCTATTCACATGCTTTAGTCTAGTGAAATTTAGCTGCTTTCTAAGTTAACTTGGTCAAAGGCATTGCTAAGGTGGAAAATCCTTCCACGAACCTTTTGTAATACCTAGCTAACCCTAGGAAACTATGTACCTCGGTCGGAGTGGTAGGTCTAGGCCATGTTTCCACTGCTTTAATTTTCTACAAGTCTACCTGAATGCCAGCATCTGACACAATATGGCCCAAAAGGCTACTGAATTCAACCAAAATTCACATTTAGAAAACTTCGCATACAGCTAGCGATTTCTGAGAGTCTGGAGCACGTTTGTAGGTGATCCTGGTGATCTGCCTCTGAACGGGAATATACCAGAATATCATCAATAAATACTATCACAAATAGGTCCAGACATGACCTAAAGATGTTCTTCATTATGTCCATGAACACTGCTGGAGCATTCGTCAGTCCAAAGGACATGACTAGAAATTCAAAGTGGCCATACCTGGTCCTGAAAGCAGTTTTTGGAATATCCCTCTCACGAACCCGAACCTAACGTTACCCTAACCTTAAGTCAATTTTTGAGAAATACATTGCCTCCTACAACTGGTCAAACAAGTCATCTATTCTGGGAAGTGGGTACTTATTCTTGATAGTGACTTTATTTAGATACTGGTAATCTATTCACATACGAAGGTAGCCATCCTTCTTTCTCACAAACAGAACTGGTGCTCCCCACGGTGAAGTCCTCAACCTGATGATGCCCTTATGCAATAGATATTTCAAATGTTCCTTCAATTCTCTGAGCTCAGCAGGAGCCATTCAGTACAGAGGAATATATATGGGCTGAGTACCTAGTAATAAATCAATTGCAAAGTCGATTTCCCATTCTGGGGGAATGCCAGGTACCTCATCCGGGATTACATTTGAAAATTCATTGAGTACTGGAATGGACTGAAGAGTTGGAGATTCTTCTTGGACATCCTGAACTCTGACAATATGATAAATACACCCTTTTGCTATCAATTTCCTCGCCCGAAGATAGGAAATAAACCTACCTTTTGGCATGGCTGCACTACCTTTCCACTCTCGTACAACCTCCCTCGGAAAGTGGAATCGGACAGTCTTGGTCCAACATTCAACATAGGCATAGCATGGTGCCAGCCAATTCATACCCATAATTGCATAAAAATCAATCATTTCTAGTTCTATCAAGTCTACTAAAGTCTGACGACCAACAACCTCTACTGTGCATACCCGGTAAACCCTCTTATCTATGATAGAGTCACCAATGGGTATGGACACTGAGAAAGGTCGCTGAAGCAATTCTGGTGTAATATCAAACTTCCAAGCCACTAATGGGGTAACGTAAGACAAGGTGGATTCTGGATCTATCAGTACATAAATAGAATGAGAGAAAATATCCAGCATACCTGTCACCACATCCGGCGATGACTTTGACTCCTGTCGTCTCGGTAAAGCATAAGTGCGATCTGGATTGGTACCCGAGCTAGATACCCCTAATCTGCCTTGACCTCTGCTGGATGGAGCTGAGGGCCTACGCCCTGCTGTACATGCTGGGGCACGTGATCATACCGAAGATCTATCCTTTCAGTCCCGATCATTCTGACCCCTGGCTAGACAATCCCTCATCTGATGACCCTCCTGTCCATAAGTATAACAGGTTGTAGAACCATACCTGCATGCGCTAGAGTGACGTCGACTACAAAAAGGGAAAAGCGGCACGGTGAATCTACTCTGCTCCACTCTTCTCTGCTGCTGTGAACTTACTGATCGTGAGCTCTCGTCGGGACTTGAATGCCCCCGACGACTAGATCCACTCCCTTGCTGCTGTTTTGGGGGTGGGGGTCTTGTGTTCTGCCTGCAAATTGTGGCATATTTCTACCCTAGGACTCCACCTACATGTCACTAGGTCTGGCCATGCAGCGCTTCTCCTAATCTGTCCTCTTTATCTCCCGTTTCCACTGTCTGA
This sequence comes from Datura wrightii, assembly GCA_035772735.1. Lineage (NCBI taxonomy): Eukaryota > Viridiplantae > Streptophyta > Magnoliopsida > Solanales > Solanaceae > Datura > Datura wrightii. The sequence goes on along the minus strand of JASDFA010000010.1, from coordinate 68,941,302 downwards.
TCCGTTCAATATTCTGAGCAAAAGCCTAAACGCGGGCAATATCCTTTTCCTCTCACAGAGTGCCCGTAATAAAGGTCTCCACATATTCTGGATTCATCCCCATAATAAATCGATGCACCCTAGTCGGCATGGTATCCACAAAAGTTTGTGCATATCGGGCCAAGGAGTCGAACCTCATAGCATACTCCTTGACACTGATCGACCCCTGCTCTAGATATAGGAACTGATCAACCCAGGCCTGTCGAATTTCCTGTGGTAGGTAGTGGTCTAGAAAAGCCTCTAAGAAGCTGGGCCAAGTCGGAGGGGAAACACCTCTCCCTCGGGACCTCTCCCAGCTCTCGTACCACAGTACTGTGATGTCCCGTAGCTGGAATACTGCTAACTCCACCGACTCTGCAGGTGTAGCATACATTACCCTGAAAATCCGCTGTATCTGATTTAATAAATCCTGAGGATCCTCCTCCCAGTCCGTCCCTGTGAACTGCGGAAGACTCAGTGCGAGAAACTCCCGGAACCTCGAACTACTAGGTCCCCCTGAGGACTCTGTAACCATGAGCATCACTGGCTGATGCTGTGCAACCATCATTTGAGCTAACATAACAACAACACTCCTAACCTCCTGATCCGATGGTACCGGTATAGAGACTGCTGGAGGCGGTACCCTCACATTTACCGTTACGAGCGGCTCCTGGAGTAGTGGAGAGTGATGGGGAGACTGAGATGAAGTCTCCCTGTCACCCTCAGATCGGGCTGACTCTGACTGAGGCACCCTGCTAGTGCCTTCCCCTACTGCAACATGCAATATTCTACCAGCCGTGGGGTGCCGCGAGTCTGTCATTTCTCTGTATATAAAAGAATATGGTAAGCTTAGGGAATCAACCCTATACTATACATCTCTATAGCACGACCTTATAAGAAGAAAGAGTAACCATCCTATCATGCCTCACAGCCTCCTGCCTATAGACTGTGGTGCATAATACATCCATAGACAAGACTCTACTTATCACGGCTTGCAGACTCCCTGGGATACGACCTGCTCTGATACCAAGTTTATCACGCCCCACCTTGGGAGGAATGACTGGCACCTAGTTCCCTACTAGGGTTTGAACTAACTAAGTTAAGCTGTGCACTCCTAGTGCAGGCTCACTTCTCAATTCAAGAAAACAATGGGCTATATCTCGACTGTAAATACAACCTCCGACCGACAAGGCCTTATAGCCACCTGTAAAAGAAAACCATCTAGCCAAAAACAATAGCAACAGGGAATCCTATGAGGGCCGACAAGACCACCATGATGTCTAGTTATGACTATAAAATAAAACCAGTGCTAAGCTAAATTATGGCCGACAAGGCCACTAATCTGTCAGCTAAAGAAGACCCCACACGACCAACATATAAAGTAAAACAGATATGGCCCCCACGTGGCCAACATGTAAACTAAAGCACGTATAGGCCCCACACGACCAATAACAACTAGCCACAGGAAAAAAGAACAATCTGCAAGCCTCTAGGAGTAATACGATGGTCAGGACAGGGCCCCAACCTACGTATGAACTGTACAATCAAAACGAAGTAGCCTTCTATCTACAAGCTCCGAAAGAAAGGAGCTAATTGCTCTAGTGAATGGCTGAAAGCTACGAGGGACCTGCTCCCCGTCTATCCGCACCTGTAGGCAAGTAATGCAGCGCCCCAGAAAGGGCGTCAGTACAATATGCACTGAATATGTAAGGTGATAACTGTAAATGACTGAAATAAGGAGATAAAACTGAGAATAAATGAAATGAAGGAATTGAGATCATACCTGAGTAATATAACATCTTACTGTCTAACTATCAATAACTAAAGCAAACATAAACCTTACCTAGCCCCCATAAGCCGGAAGGTACAACCAGTACAGAATAACCCACCTATGGGCCCCATAAGCCCTGGTGAGTACACCTCAGTCTATATACCCCTATCCAAGGTCACATTGTTCAACTAATAACTATAGCCGTCCTACCAATCCCCTTGGTCTGCAACTGAGCCTTCTCGGCCCCTGACTGTAACTGTGCGCACCCCGAGCACCAGGCTCGACGGGGGTGTATAAAGCCAGCCACGACATATGAGGACCTGGGACCCCATCTTCATCCTTGTCGGACGGCATACCGCTTCGTAGAGCGACGTCATCTCGCCCCTGGCAGGCGTCGACACAACTAATAACCCTAGGGTCGGTCATGAAGGCTATACAGGCATAATCCATCCCAAAGTAAACATGGATATGAGTTTTAGCTAATAACAACAACTAATCATAATAGGCATGCTTCTGGTGCTCTTACTAGGACTCAACTAAGTTACCATGCTAAGAAAACTAACTTGCCGAAAGAAACAACCTTAACATACCTCGTTCACTGATAACTGATTAACTGGCGAGTTTCAGCTCGTATTCAACTGATCTTCTCAACTGCAATCATATTATTAGAAGAATGAGGCTAATTTTAGTACTAAATTCGATGAAAAACGATAACTTTATATAGAAATATTAACTATATTTCAACTTGACGGAACACGGTCGAAAACTCGTAATTTCTCGAGAATCTAGAAAGAAGAAATGCTTACTTTAAGCCTGTGATCGTATTGACACTAATTTGTAGAAATTCCAACAACTTTAGCTCGGCGGAGTTGCGATTTGCCGCGCGAATTTTGCGAAACTAACTTCGTAGTAATGCTCCTTGCAACCTTATACTTTGATGCCAGAAGTTAATTTGAATTCGGGCAGCGTTTCATAGCGTAAATGGAGAAAATTTATTTACTTTCTTCATACTTTACCTCTACTGGTCGAATATGAATTTGGGAAATGAAATGAAATTAAAGGGTGAAACATATATATACTTGAAGCAGTGGACAGGGGTCCCTGGCATGGACCCTGTTGCACCAATTTGAGGGCGTGCCATGGAGCCCATCGCGGAGGACATGGTCCGTTCTACGCTTTCCCTTTGGGCAGCTGGCCCGGCCTCCTCCCGCTCGTCCCCGACTTCACGCTCGTCCAACCTTTTTTTGGGCCCCTTTCTCGTAGGTATTATACTCTAAAACTCTTAACCAACATACGAATAGGCTATATAAACATTAGAAACTTATGGGGTGTAACATATTATTAATTTCTTTTAAGGATTTCATTCGTCCTTAAATTTTGAAATACACATGGCCTGATTCTCGTAGATCTGAGATATGTAGGCGACTTGACACTGAAGTCTCGGCCGCAATATCTTTATAACTCCATTTTCTTTCATTTGGCCCCACCGAAATTTTTTCTTTCGGTCGGACAAAATTGGCTACTAAGTCAACGTTCTTTGCTCGACAATTCATCCTTCATTCCCGAGCAAAGAAGGGGCAGTTGTTGACACCCAATTTTAACCTCTCTATGCCCTGTCTAAGCTGCGTATTAATATATAATGTATTTTTAAAAATTACATCTTTTACGTAATTGTTTAGTTAAAATTCATAATATTTTAATTAGTAATTTTTCATAATTATTTCAAATTATAATATTTATTTACATTTAGTCTCCATTTATTAATTTCTTAATATTATGTAATTATGTCATAAATAGTGTATTACGTATTAATATGTATGCATACAAATCTTTAATTAAACAAGTTCTTATTTTAAAATATATAATTTTACTTAAATTTTATAAAATATTTACATAATAATATTTGAATAATTTTACTTGAATAAATTATTTATATTGATAATAATATTTATATCTTTGTAAATTAAGCTATTATATTATCTATTTATTAAATTATTTTATAACTGTAGTAAATTAACTATTATATTATCTATTTATTAATTTATTTTACAAGTGTATGTTTTTATTAGTTTAATAGCAGCCAGTTCAATTTTCCTTCAATTAGTTTAAAATCCAATTGTAACAAAATCAAACCCTTTTGAGCCCAATTCAGTCATAAATTAAATTCCTACCCATTTACTTAATTCACCTGACCCGTATACCCCATCCATGACCCATGACCCATTAATCTATCTTTTAATCTCAACCTTACATTTCATCTGATCTAACGGATGAGACTAAACACTACATTTATTTTCTTTAATATCCCATACCCCAGAAACCCTAAAAAATATTTTCATTTCCCCCTCATCAGATCTGCCACCCACACCCTCAGACCTCCCTCTTCTTCCTCGTCATTTTCCTCCTCAATGCCAGTGATTACCGACAAAAAATCACCGTGAACAACCAAACTACCGCCTCTCTCTTTCTCCTCCATTAACACCAACCAAAAACCACCACTCATTTCCTTCTTCTTCCTCGTTGCTAGCCAACCAGACCATTGGACGGTGCCGCACAAACCACCAGAATCCACAGCGCTCCACCACCACTAAGCCACTGGGCAGACCCAATCCATCTTCGTTGAGGGAAGACCACCACGCACAGCCGCACAGACCATCAGAAGTCACCGCTGCTTCATCTTCTCCGCCACACCGCGAATCCATCAGACCCTCCTCTATGCCGACAAAATGCTACAGCCGGTTAATCTTCGCCCTCCGTCCAGCCCCAACATCATCAGCCTTCACCCATTTTTTTTCATCCTTTAATCCGAAGTATTACCTAAGATGTAAAATTTATGAATTCTTATTTTATTTGTTAATTTATTAGCCGTTTGAAGCCCTATATTAACACATTTTGGCTAAAATGCAATTTCTAGTAATCTTCAAGCATGATAATTACATGACATTTCTGAGATCTTCTACATGAAATAATGTTTCTGTAGCTTGTGATTTACATGTCTAAGAAAAACTATCAAAATCTATATTTTATGGTATGATAGTAGATTCTTAGGCTTATGATTTTTTCCCTTCCTCGAGGCAAATTTTGAAGTAACCTTGAGCACTCAATATACTTAACTTATTACAATTTTTTTACTTATGTATGTCCATTATTCTTTTTCTTGTAATTAATAACGAGAGCTTCTATGTTTGAATATCATGGTAAGTTTTTGATTTTTGCGTCATAATTTATGCAATTACGTTAATCTATTAGAGAAAGAATGATGTGACTGATTATTTCTTTTTCTTAATTTATCCAATATATGTCTACTTATGGTAACATTTGTTTAGTTTTGCACATCTGTGATTTCACCTTTGCTAAATAAGAAAAGAATATCCACCGTTTGACCATCAGGATTATTCCCCTCATGATTCTTCTTTTAATCTGATCATGAGTTTACTTATGATAAAATTTTATTTTTATGCTTAATTGATTTTTTTGCCTTTCCGATAAAGTAAATTGGTTCATTTAATTATTTTCCTTCCTTAATTGATTACACAAGTTTTGACTGGATTCTATTAATTAGATAGATTTTGCCCTTGATTTGGTTTTGGACAAATTAATCATTTAGGGAAAAGCTTATATGGACATCTTTGTTAATTATGAAAAAGATCCCTTTAATTTATTTTCCTAATATCCTCCCTTTCCTTAACCATTTTTTCTTTATCTATATAAATAAACTATCCTCCTCTTCTCGGCAGAGATTGGAGGGGCTTATTCTTATCATTCTATTCGAACTTTACCAATCCTCTAAAGATAACTTTGCTTCTCTTTTCTTTCACAATCGAGCCTTGCTTGCTTTCTCTCTCTCTCTCTCTCTCACACATAAAAATATCATTTTATTCTCGTCTTAGAATTGCTGAAAACTTAAAGTCCTTTTTGCTTTGCAAAACCATTCTTCGGTACTAAATACACATCTTTTAACTGGTTAGTCACCCGATTATGAAACTTTTATGATTTTGCTAATAACAGGATTTATGTTTAATTTTTATTGCTTGCTAGTTTTCTTTAGGTCTACATGAGAAGCATCAGTCCTTTAGTTTCATTCATAACTAAGATATTATTATTTTATCTATATATGCGTTGCTCGTATTTGTTTAGCCATGTTCAAAGCAGGTACTCCCTTGACTTTGTTCGGAACCCAGAAGAGTTGCTCGGGTTTGGAAGGGAGTGAAAGGGCTGTTTGAACTAGTTATATGATGTTATCTATTTTTTTTAGTTTTTTTCATTATGTTGTAATTTGTAATAAACAATGACATAGTGAAAAAGGGATACTTAAAGGGGGTTGGGAATTCTGTGCTAGTTGTTTTAGATTTTTTTTTGAAGTTTCTTATAAGTTTACATTATTATTTATTATTACAAATTTTAAAATAAAAAAATAATAATTATAAAATAAATCAAAGTCACTGTCCAGATCCGTTTTTCCTTATTTAAATGGGACAGTGTGTTTTATATTAATATAAATGCTATCTCTTAACATATAATTATTGAGAAAGCCAATGAATTACGAGGTCTAATTCCAAATTTTAAAAAATTTAGCTGACCCTTTTCTCCGGAAGCAACATCAACCCAAGATTTAAAAAGTATTTATGTGTTCTTATATGAAGATACTAGATGCTTTATGTGTTTATATGAATTTCAAATTTTATTCACAAATATATATTATTATTAAATTTTTAACTTAAGACCGACCTCCAATTAACTTGTTGCTAAGGTATGTCATGATCCATTATATCATGTTGCCCTCCCTATAAAGCAACAAATATTTTTCTTTTAGATTTTTAACTCTTTCAAGCTTGTTTAATATTTGGAAAACACTTTCATTTATAAAAGTATTAATAAATTATAGTTTTTATTATCCTTCTTTTATTTTGTTTGGGTAATTAAAACTTATATGTTGTGAGTTAACAATTAAGAATATCGTTTATAATTTTTTTCCTTTGAAATTTTTTCATATCCTTGCTTGTCTAAATACCTTGGCTCTTTTAATTAATGATGTCCTTTTCTTTTAATTATCTGTGAATTTAATAAATAATTTGATATTGCATTAAGTACTTAGTATCATTTTAAAATAATTTAAAATATATAACTTACTTCCTCCTTTGAATTTAAGAAAAAACTATTTTTAGTAAAAAAGTTGGAGTTGTTTATCACTTAATTTTTCATTTATATTAATTACAGTATTAATTTAACTTATATCGAGATATACTCATTTGTTTTAAATTAAATTTTCTATGTATAATTAGAAAATAACTTAATTATTATTTTGTCACATAATTCTGCATTTATTCGGTAAACGACTTAATTTATGTTTTAATTTATATAGGTTGTAATGAAATATTCGATTTAATTATCTTGCACATTAAAGATTTGGAATGTTATATTTATGTTATGATAAGTTTGTATTATCTTATTGCATAAGTCTTATGTGTTACACCCCGTAAAATTTCCAATACATAGATGGCCTATTCGCGTGTTGGTTAAGAGTATTTGAAAGCCATACATGCTAGAAAAAGGCCCGGGAAAAGACCGGACGAGAAACCTGTCGAACCATCGCGGAAGGAGCCGGGGCAGAGCCCCTCCGCGATGGCAACGTGTCACGGAGGTGGAGCCTCCGCGTTGGCTTCGTGACACGTTGGCCCTGTCCAGACCCAAGTATATAAACCCCTCACTTCGGTTTTTAATGATATAACTCATATAATTTCCATAGAAACCGAGGGAAAACAGGGAGGATCGAGAATCTCCTACAATATTCGTCCGATTACGCCGTCAAACGCGGTCCAAACTCAAATTAACTCCAGATACCGAGGTATTAAGCAGTAAGGAGCATTCCTACAGATTTAGTTTCGTGAAATTTGGTCGGCGAATCATCGTGCTACTGAATCAAGGTAAGTGGAATTGCTCCAAACTAGTGTCAATATACTCCTATCCCTAAAGTGAGTATTTCTCCCTTCTGGACTTTCGAGAAATAGCGAGTTTTTGACCGTCTTTCGATAAGCCAAAGTTTAGGCTATAAATATATCAAAAGTAACGTTTTCTTTCAGAATATTGGTGTAGTTAGTTCTAATTGACATGTATATGAATGTAGGTGGGAGAAACAGCAGAAGTACCGACGGAAATCACATCGGTCAGTCGGGTACTCAGAAACCAGGTATGTAAAGCTATTCTTTCGGCAAGCCAGGAAGTACAGTCTAGAAAATAAATAGAATAAAGGCTATTAACAGATACCCAACGTACAAGAATGACTTCAGTACACTTTCCAGCAAGCATGCTAGTATATCATTACGTATCATGCGATAATCAGAATAACGAATAGTCAGATGATTTTAGATAGTAATATGGTATCCGCTAGTAGCTCAGCATGTTCTTACGTAATACCCATAATGGAAGTTGTAAAAGCAGTATAATGAATTAGCAAGATTACAGATGGTATATATTACATTTGTTGAGACTGTATCCGATAATAGATGACACATTTTATATTATTGAGCTATATCCAGTTATAGATGGCATGTTCTATGTTATTGAGTTATATCTAGATATAATCAGATCAGTAATCAGATATAGAAATAGCTCTAGACACCGATATAGCTCCAGATACAGATATAGCTCCAGAAACAGATATGGCTCTAGAAACTGATATAACTTCAGATCACGGATAATAATAATCAGATAAACAGATAAAGGCCAGGTAGCAGTTAACCTAGTAATCAGAAAAAGTGTAAAACAGAATATAGCATCAATTGTTTAATACAAACTGACCTTGAAATAAAAGAAGAGAATATGATTAGTATTTCTCATTTGAGCATGCTTGCTGTGTATGTGTTTTGCATGTTGAGACTTGTTATGGCATGTGGGTATCCTTTAGCATCCCCGCCGCCCCTGGGTTATAGCTGTGTCGATACCAGATTCAAATACCGCCCCCAGCTGGGCGATGCCATCCGCCTAGAGGACGATGATGGCTGACCACCATAATAATACAGTCCAGATCACCCTGCTTGCAGGGGTAGTTCAGTTCGCTCTGAGCAGAGCCAGATTACCCTGTTTACAGGGGTAGACTACTCTGTGTGCACTTGTGGTCGGGGGCAGTTTTTGATACAGATTTTTATAAAATTACCCTATTGCGTGTTTACACCCAGGGGCAGTTTCAGTCACAGATACAACAACAGATTACCCCGTTGAGCGCTTGCGCCCGGAGGCAGGAGTCTTCGGACTCAGACACAGTTCATTGTCAGAGGCCAAGGACTGAGCTACGTACCCAAGGGGGCCGGTAGGAGGAGCTCACAGTTATCAGATGTGTGGAGAGACTTATTTTTGGTTGGTTTAGACCCGGGTAGGGGTAAATAGATTGTTCTATTGGTTGGCACCTTCCGGCTTATGGGGGTCGGTCAGGTATTGTGTGTATTTATATGTATATCTATATGTGCTATTAGATACTGATAGACAGTAGGACGACACATCGTCAGGTACGCCTAGTTTAGTTACAGAATAGGTAAACTCTCCCCAGTTATCCTCAGCCAGATAGACTCAGCTACTTCCTGCTTATATTTCATGTTATTGTTGTTACCCATTTCAGTTGTATATTTCAGTTTGCTTTACATGTTCAGTACCTTTGGTACTGACGCCCATGGGGGCGCTGCATTGCTTGCCTGCAGGTACACATAGACGAGGAATCGATCCCTCGTGATCCAGTCAGTAGAGTTATCAGCTCCTATCCTCCGGAGCTAGACAGTCGGAGGTCGTTCCTATTTCCTTTTTGATTACAGTTTGGGTAGGTCGGGGCCCTGTCTCGACCATTCTATTATTACTTCCTAGAGGCTTGCAGTCTGATGTTTCCCTGTGGTGGTGGAGCCGGTCGTGTGGGGCCGTGCATGTATATATGTGTTTAGTTGTTGATGTTGGCCGCCTGGGGCCTTCTTCTGGTTATAGTTAGTGACCTTGTTGGTCACAAATGTGAATAACAGTTGCTTCGGATTATAGTGTCATCGTTCTTGTTAGCTGTTGTGCATTGCAGGTGGTTATAGGCCTAATCGGCCGGGGGATGTATTTACAGGCGCTATATAGCCGGTTCGTTTCTTGAAATAGAGCCAGAGTCTAGCAAGCCGTGCTAAGTAGAGTCTTGTCTATGGATGTGTTGTGCACCACATACTATAGGCAGGAGGCTGCAAGGCATAATAGGATGGTTACTCTTTCTTCATATTCTGTCATGCCATAGAACAGTACAGTACAGGGTCGAGTTCTTAAAACTTATCATATTTTTTGTCTACAGATAAAAATAATGGCAGACCAGCGACACCCTGCCATAGGTAGAAGGTTGGATACAGCGGCGGGCAAAGGCACCAACAGGATGCCTCACTTACAACCAGATTTAGCCTGGTCTGAGGGCGATACGGAGGTGTCATCTCGACCCTACCAGCAGTCTCCACCACGCCAGACACCATTTGAGGAAGCACCGCCTCCCATAGCTCCTGCACCCACTTCATCTGATTAGGAGCTACGTAGTGCGGTGGTTATGTTAACCCAGATGCTAGCTACTCAGTGTCAGCCAATACCACCTGTAGCAGCAGAATCTCTAGGTGGGCCAGGTAGTTCCAGGGTTAGAGAATTCTTGGCATTGGGACCCCCTCAGTTTATAGGGTCAGATTCAGCGGAGGACCCTCAGGACTTTCTGGACCAGATGTAGACAATCTTTAGAGTCATGCACGTAACCCCAGCATAATTTGTGGAATTAGCAGTGTTCCAGTTGAGGGATATTGCTGTTTTGTGGTACAAAGTTGGGAGAAATCTCGGGGAAGAGACGCAGCCACTCCTACTTGGTCCAGCTTCTCAGAGGCCTTCCTGGACCACTACTTACCCCGGGAGGTCAGACAGGCCCGGATGGACCAGTTCTTACACTTAGAGCAGGGGGCCAGGAGCGTCCGCGAGTACTCTTTACAGTTCAACTCCTTAGCCCACTATGCTCCAGCATTTGTGGACTCCATGTTGTCCAGAGTCCATCGCTTTATTATGGGCCTAAATTCAGATTACATAGAGACGTGCATGACGGCTACTTTGAGAGAGGACATGGACATAGCCAGGGTACAGGCCTTCGCATAGATAATTGAGGGCTTGAGACAGCGGCAGCGGGGTGACAGGCAGGCGACTTCAGAGCAGCGCCATAGAAACAAACCCGCTGAGATTCTGGGGGAAATCCCTAGGGGGCCGAGACCACGGTTTTCAGATAGGCCACCTAGATCTTTACCTCCGGTACAGCAGCAGAGAGGCAGATTTGTTCGCCGGAGTCAGTCAGAGTTCGGTAGTAGTTTATGGATAGTAGCATCACCTTAGCAGCGGAGGGCAGAACAGAGTAGGTTTGCACCTACCCCTTGTCCTATATGCCACCAACCCCATTCTGGAGCCTGCAGGCAAGGCTTCTCAGGGTGCTATTACTGCAGAAAGGAAGGGCATTTAATGAGAGATTGTCCGGCCAGAGGACAAGGTAGCCGGGATAGTCTGGATAGAACCTCAGCGGGGCCATGAGCTCCAGCAGCCTCAGCAGGGCGCAGACCCTCAAGTTCAGCAAATAGGGGCTGAGGTAGATCAGGAGCCTCTGGCTCAGGTGCGGCCCCAGCCGTACCTATGCATTACCAGGGAGGCAGGATTTAGAGGCATCTCCTAACGTGGTCACAGGTATATTGATTATCTACTCATACCCTGTTTATGTATTGATTGATCCAGGGTCTACCTTGTCATATATTACACCATTTGTGGCCCAGAAGTTGGGTATCAAACCAAAATTGCTTCAGCAGCCCTTTTCAGTGCTTATACCGGTCGGTGACTCGATTACAGCTAAAAGAGTTTACCGAGCAGCGTAAATCCATGGGAAGTTTGGCATATTTGCAGCCTGAGCAGCGGAAGTTGGTCAGGGAGGTACATCAATTAGCCAGCCTAGCCGTTCGTATAGCAGAAACAGAGGACAACAGAGCGGTAACTCAGAACACCGCCATGTCATCATTAGTTGTGGAAGTAAAAGAACGGCAGTATGAGGATCCTGACCTGATCCAGCTCAAAGATAGAATCCAGCAGGGGAAAGCACCAGATTTTCAGATAACTGAGGAAGAAGTGCTGTTATGTAAAGGCCGCCTCTGTGTTCCAGATGTTTCAGGGCTTCGCCAACAGATTATGAACGAGGTACATTACGCCCATTATTTTCTTCACCCCGGTGCGACGAAAATGTACCATGATATCAAGGAGAATTATTGGTGGCCAGGAATGAAAAGAGAAATTGCCGAATTTGTAGCTCAGTGTCCTAACTGCCAACAGGCAAAAGCAGAACACCAGAAACCAGGTGGGTTAACTCAGGACATAACTGTGCCTCTCGGGAAATGGGAAGCAGTGAACATGGATTTTGTAGCAGGATTACCTCGTACCAGACATAGACATGATTCTATTTGGGTAATCGTTGACAGGCTGACTAAATCAACCCACTTCCTGCCTGTGAAAGCTACTTTCTCCACCGAGGATTATGCCGAATTGTATATCAGAGAAATAGTTAGATTACATGGTGTTCCAGTATCTATTATCTCTGACAGAGGAGCATAATTTATAGCTAGATTTTGGCAGTCATTTCAGAGAGGTCTGGGAACACAGATTAATTTGAGCACAACATTCCATCCTCTGACAGATGGACAGGCTGAGCGCACTATTCAGACGCTCGAGGATGTGATACGAGCGTGTGTGGTAGATTTTGGAGGTAGTTGGGACGAGTATTTGCCGTTAATTGAATTTTCTTATAATAATAGCTATCACTCAGCCATCCAGATGGCGCCCTTTGAAGCATTATATGGGCAAAAATGCAGATCGCCGGTTGGCTGGTTTGAAGTGGGAGAATCAGCGTTGATTGGTCCAGACATCATTCAATAGTTAGAGGAGAAGGTAAAGCTTATCAGATAACGCCTACTGACTGCACAGAGCCGCCAGAAATCGTATGCTGATGTGCGGTGCAGAGACCTGGAATTTGATGTGAATGACTGGGTATTTCTGAAAGTATCTCCGATGAAAGGGGTGATGAGATTCGGCAAGAAAGGTAAGCTCAGTCCGAGATTTGTTGGGCCTTATCAGATTCATCGAAGGATAAGCCGAGTAGCATATGAGTTGAACTTGCCTCTAGAATTGGAATCCGTTCATCCGGTCTTTCATGTATCTATGCTGAGGAAATGCATAGGAGACCCATCCAGAGCAGTCCCAGTCCAGGATATCCAGGAAACGTAAGAGCTGGCCTATGAAGAGGTTCCAGTAGCCATCTTAGACAGACAGATTCGTAGATTAAGAACTAAAGATATTGCGTCTGTCAAGGTATTGTGGCGTAACAGGAACTGAGAGGAGATGACTTGGGAGGCGGAGGAAGATATGAAGACTAGATACCCTCATTTATTTCAAGCCTAGTTAGGTGACAGGTATGTTAATATTATTATCTTATGCAGTACCTTATAGTATACATTAGCTGTTGTGCATTGCAGGTGGCTATAGGCCTAATCGGCTGGGGGCTGTATTTACAACCGCTATATAGCCGGTTCGTTTCTTGAAATAGAGCCAAAGTCTAGCAGGCACCAGGTGCTCGTCATACCCCCCAAGATGGGGTGTGACATTATGTTAACTAATGAATTAATTTAAGTCATGTTTGAGTCTTTATATAAACCTTATATGCTTAATTATTATGAAACTTAGTTAGTATATTATTATCTGGTCTAACACTAATGTTTGAGCATATATTTAATTTGTTTGTTTATTTATAACTCAAAAGAATTCATTTTGTCTCTTCACATAGTTAAGCTAGTTGAATAAAATAATTGACCCTAGTATGCCACTAATTTTCCCATATAATTAACAAATTCGGAAGGAATCCATATTTGTGGATATGGAAAGGTGCTTAACACTTTTCTTTTGAGGTAACTTGAACCCTTACTCGACTCTGGCGACCTAGACTAGTAAAATAGATTTCTTAGCTTAGTACAGTGCCCTAACGCACCTTAAATTCATTAGGTGGCGACTCTTCAATTTAATAATCCTAAAAGAGTTTTCACGTGTTGAATCCCGCATTTCGCGAGAAAAATGGGGCACGACAATGCCTCAAAATTCTATAAGGTCCCACATATCTCGGACTGAGTTTCCCCTTCTTTCGAAACCTCATCACCTCTTTCATGGGCGAAATTTTTCGGTATACCCAGTCATCAACTGCAAACTCCAATTCTCTTTTCTTCACATCGGCATAAAATTTCTGACTGCTTTGAGCTGTTTTCAATCTTTCTCGGATGAGCTGAACTTTCTACATTGCCTCGTGAACCGATTCTTGCCCTATCAAGGTAGCTTCACCAGATTCAAACCACCCTATAGGAGATCTACACCTTCTACCATACAATGCTTCAAATAGGGCCATCTGGATGCTGGAATGGTAGCTGTTGTTGTATGCAAACTCGATAAGGGGAAATGATCATCCCAATTACCCTTAAAATCAATCGTGCATGCTCTAAACATATCTTCTAGGGTCTGAATGGTTCACTCAGCTTGCCCATCAGTCTACGGATGAAAAGAGGTGCTGAGTTTGACCTGAGGACCTAGTCCCTTCTGAAAGGACTTCCAAAAGTGTGAGTTGAACTGACCCCCCTGTCTGAAATTATAGGCAAAGGCACCCCACAGAGTCTAACTAACTCTCGGATGTAAAGTTTGGCTTAGTCCTCAGCTGAGTCTATGGTTTTAACTTGGAGGAAATGAGCTGACTTTGTCATTCAATCTACTACCACCCAGATTGAGTCACGCTGTCGGCGAGTCCGAGATAGACCCGTAATAAAATCCATATTCACTTCCTCCCACTTCCACGTGGGTATTCTGATATCTTGGATCATGCCTCCTTGCCTTTGATGCTCTACCTTGACTTGCTGGTAGTTCGGGCACTTGGCTACAAATTCAGCAATGTCTCTTTTCATGTCGTTCCACCAGTAAATATCCCGCAAGTCGCGGTACATTTTAGTAGAACCAGGGTGGATGGAGTACCTCGAGCAATATGCCTCTGCCAATATCTGTTGTCTCAACTCACCAACATCCGTCACACACAATCTTCCTTGGTAATGAAGCACCCCATCTCCCCCTTGGAGAAAACCTTAACCTCTTTTTTGAGAACTGCTTCTTTAAGTTTAAGTAGGACTAGATCTTCATCTTGTCTGGACTTAACTTCAACTACCAAGGATGATTCCGATCCACTTTGCACTACCGCCCCACCTTCGGCTGAGTCCACCAGCTGCACCCATAATTAGGCTAGTCTGTGGAAATCCCTTGCTAACTCCTTTTTTCCTTCCTCAAAGTGAGCCACACTCCCTATAGACCTTCAGCTTAGGGCGTCGTCCACCACATTGGCATTACCCAGGTGATACAACACACTCATGTCATAGTCCTTTAGCAGCTCCAACCACCGTCTCTGATGCAGGTTTAGGTCCTTCTGGCTAAACACATACTGAAGGCTCTTGTGATCTGTGAACACATCCACGTGAGCCCCATAAAGGTAATGTCTCCAAATTTTTAGAGCGAATACCACCGTTGCCAACTCCAAGTCATGAGTTGGATAATTCTTCTAATGAACTTTGAGCTGTATGGAGGAATAGGCTATCATTTTGCACCACTGCATTAGAACGCAACCGAGTCCAACCCTGGAAGTATCACAATAAACAACAAATCCATCTATTCCTTCTAGCAAGGTTAAAACGGGAGAGATAGTGAGTTGAGTCTTCAACTCCTGAAAACTCTTCTCACACTCATCCGACCACAAAAATTTCACCGTATTCTGAGTTGACTTAGTCAGAAGGAGATGCTATAGAGGAGAAACCTTCCACAAACCGTCAGTAATAACCCGCCAAATCCAGGAAACTCCTGATTTCAGTAGGAGAGGTAGGTCTGGGCCAATCTTCCACGACTGCTATTTTGGGAGGGTCTACTTGTATTCCTTCACCTGAGACCACATGACCTAAGAAGGTCACATACTTTAACCAGAATTTGCACTTGCTGAACTTGGCAAACAACTAATGGTCCCTAAGTGTCTGTAATGCTAACCTTAGGTGATTGGCATGCTCTACCTTATTACCAGAGTATACTAGAATGTCATCGATAAATACAATGACGAACATATCCAGGTATTGCTTGAAGACCCTATTCATCAAATCCGTGAAGGCTGTTGGGGCGTTTGTTAACCCGAAGGACATCGCCATAAATTTGTAGTGACCATACCGAGTTCTAAAATCTGTTTTCGGTATATCACTCTCTCTAACCCTTAACTGATGGTACCCTGACTTGACATCGAATTTTGAGAAACAATTGGATCCCTGAAGTTGGTCAAATAGGTCATCAATTCTGGGTAAGGTATATTTGTTCTTTATTATGACTTTGTTCAGCTGACGGTAATCTATGCACATTCTGAGGGTACCGTCCTTCTTACGCATGAATAACATAGGAGCACCCCAGGGAGAGATGTTGGGTCTGATAAAACTCTTATCAAGAAGATCCTTTAACTTCTCCTTTAGCTTCTTAAGCTCAAATGGAGCCATTCTTTAAGGAGGGATGGAGATGGACTGAGTATCTCTGAAGTCTATTTCCCGTTCAGGGGGAACTCCGGGAAGATCCTCAGGAAATACATCTGGGAACTCGCTGACCATTGGAACTGACTGGATAGTTGGGGTCTTAGAGTTGGAATCCTTGACCCTAACTAGATGATAAATACAACCCTTGGAGATGAGTTTTTGGGTCTTAAGGTAGGAAATAAACCTGCCCTTAGGCACTGAATTACTGCCCGTCAATTCTAACACTTGTTCATTTGGAAACTGAAACTTCACAACTCTAGTTCTGTAATCAACTGAGGCATAGCAGGAGTGTAACCAATCCATGCCAAGGATAAGGTCAAAATCGACCATGTCTAACTCTACGAGGTCAGCTGGGATGACTTTATTTAGGATTGAGACTAGGAAGTTTGTATACACCCGGCTGGCTCTAACTGACTCGCCAACTGGGGTAAAGACTGAGAATGTTTTTGAGAGGACCTATGGACTGATATTGAACTGGACTGCTATGTAGGGATTCACAAATGAAGGAGTGGCTCCTGGATCTAGAAGGGAATACACGTCTAGATGAGAAAGATGTAACATACTGGTGATTACGTCAGATGAGCTCTCCTGGTCCTGATGGGAAGATAGAGCATAAAAATGATTTTGACGCTAACTGTCATCTATACCTGATGTGTTAGCCTGCTGGGATGGTCAACCTGCTGGAATAGATGAAGTGGTGGATTGTTGTCTCCCTCGCCGGACTGATGGGCACTTCCTAAGCCGATGTCCGAACTGTCCACAACCAAAACAGCCCTCTCGACCTTGAAGGCACTCACCCAGATGGTTCCTACCACACTTGGGACAAGATGGATACTTGTTCCCAGTACTGTGGGCCTGAGAATAAGTGCCAGATGACCCACCCCTCTGATCCTGACGGGACCAAAAGGTTGGGGCACACCGGCGGAACAGGATGCTGGGGCTCTCTGTTGTTGTTGCTGCTGCGGCTACTGCTCTGGGCGGCTACTACAGTTGGACCTTTGATGGTTGAAATCTGAATGGCCAGTCCATGCCCATTTGTTCTTCTACTCCATATTCTTCAGCTTTTTGGCCTCAATCTGCTGGGCATAGACAATCAAGCTGGAGAGGTCCATAGCCTTAATCAACATCGCTGTCCTGCACTACTTGAGGACCAGGTTCGACACCCTGTTCACAAACTTAACATGGGATCCCTTGGTTTGTCTACCATCTCTGGAGCGTACTTAGACAGCCTAGTAAACTCCAGAGCATACCCCTCCACGGTCCTGTTTCCCTATCACAAATTCATAAAATCTGCCATCCTTGCCTCCCTCAGCTCCCGAAGGAAAAATCTATCCAAGAAAGCTATATGGAATTCTTCCCACTCCACTGGTCCTGCTCTGACTGGCCACCCCTCTTTCCACTGGTTATGCTAGACCTGAGTTACCCCTTTGAGCTGGTAGGGAGCCAGGTCAGCACTCTCAGAAGAGCTAACACCCATAATGCGGGTGATCTTTCTTATCTCATCCACGAACTCTGGGGATCCTCCCCTACCTTGGATCCTTAAAACGATGGAGGGTTCATACGGGTGAAGTCGCGCACCCTCGCAACTACTGTAGAACCGTTGGTGTTCATCGGCACCACCTGCTGGTTCACCTGGTTGGTGACTGGTTGGGCTAGCAGTTGAATGGCTTCCCTGAATTCAGTAGTAGACACCAAATCATCTTGAGGAGTTGTCGGGGCTGGTGGGGCAGGTCTGTTGGCGTTACCGGCCCTTCTTCCATTACTGCATTTGGGTGGCATGGTTCACTGAAATGAAACAGAGCATGAATTAGAATGGCATTTATGGAATTGAATTTTAACGCACGATATAGAGTATGAACAAAAGAGAGTTTTTCCTAATAACATCTCATAGCCTCCTCATCATAAGTGTGGCGCGCTTCAAACTTATGAAAAGAAAAATACTCGATGCAGCTTTCAGACATTCCGAGGATACTCTAAACCTAGTGCTTTGATCCAAGTTTGTCATGCCCTGAGACTACACCCTGGACGTAACACGGTACTTGAAGTCACAAGTGACCCCAAGTCAACCCCTGGTCTAATATACACTGGTATTCTTAGTAAAACAATATATAAATAGCAGATGCTTTGAAATAATAGCATAAGAGCATTTGAGAAAATAAACTAGAAGAAAACATTAAAATTTAATACATTTGAAGTTTGAAATTAACTCTATGTATGAAAGCCTTCTAACTGATGAGTTGCTGGGACAAGCCCCCAGCTAACTCTAAGTCTAACTAAAAATAATAACTCGACTGAAAGAAAGCAAAACAAGGCCCTCGAATGATGAGGACTCACACTTCGGCTGCAGTGGAAGAGGATCTAAAGCGAAATGGCTGACAATACTGAGTCTAGAAACCTGCAACTGTATCATGAAATGATACAGCATAAAAGTATGTGTCAACACTTTGAATGTACTGAGTAAGTGGGAGAAAACATAATTGAATATAAAGTCTGAACTGAAATGACAGGCAATGACCAACAGGTAAGCTGAACTGAACTACTGATATAATTTGAAATGGTCAAGATGACCCTGTCTAATGGTCAAAGACATGCCCTAAGTATGAAATACTGGGCCTAAGAGACCACACTGAAATGATCCGAACTGAACTGAACTGTCAAAACTTAGAGTGAACTATATTGACTAGTGGGAGAGTCTCTAACCGATTTATAACCACGTGAGCTAGACGTGGAGTCTGATATATACACCCCATCGGTAGGACTCAATATACCTTGCCAGGGTATAAAGGCATGAACTGGGTGATCACAAAAGTCTGGGCCCAATCAGGTCAAGTAATACTGTAACCTATGTTGGCAGCGTAGTTCTGAGAACCTGGGTGCGCTGGAACCCCAGCCCGCCCGGTGCTTAGTTCTACTCCAACTGGAAACCTATATTGAAATGCAAAGATGATAGCTCGGAACTGGGGTCCAAGACTAGTTAAGGACATATAACTAAAAGTACCCTGAGAGTCTTATCGGACCATATTCTGAAATTGAGTTCTAGACTGGTTAGAGCTGCTTATCTGGAAGCATTGTAACCGTCTACGAACAAACTTTAAATTAAGTTGGGGTCGTAGGGATGGTCAAAGCTATATATCTAAAATGTCATGACTACCTAATGGACCAAAAACTAGATTTTGAGTTTGATTCTGATAACTGGTAGGCACCACTGACACCTCGGGAAAAGACTGGAGTCAAACTGATCGGCTGACATTTCTCACTAACACTAGATATTCTATTATTTTTTTGAAACTGTATTGACAATAGTCTAACTAGTTTAAATACATCAACAACATGGAAATTCTCAACACTATTAGAATCAAGCAAAAATCTCGAGATGTGAACATTATTACAAGATTCTAGTTATCCTGTATTCAAAACTAGGGCTAGATTTCATATTTATTGGAATGAGAAACAACACAATCACAAACTGGTGGAAAAACATCAGCAACTAACATAAACGATAATTCATAGGATTTAAAGAAGGTGTAACATTAATTTCATCACTTTCGAAAGTCTGAGGGCTAAAACTGATAGAGAAAACAAAGAATGATTTTGGGGGCACAAGGGAAGAAATATTCCCTTGTTGAATTCCCACATACCTGACTAAAATCCTTCCGGAGAAGAAGCTTGAACTGCTACAAGAGATGAGAAGCCCTAATCTTGCTTGGAGGGTTCTTGAGAGGAGAACTTTCAATGTTTCTGAGAACTAAGAGTGGGGAATGAGGAACAAACCGTTTTTCCCCACTAAAGCATCAAAAGTTATTACTAAAATAATGTAGTTTCAAGCTTGGGAGAGTAGGAAATTACTAAATAGCCCTTAGAAATTCATTGAAAAAAATTACTCGGTGCCACTAATGGGTCGTGGTGGCTGACCGTCAGATACACTGGTTAAAAACTCAATAAGACTTGTAACGGGGGACATAATGAGTCATTACTGGGGACCACGACTCATTTCCCCCACCCATCAAGTACACTGGTCAATAAAATATTTTCCTAATTCAGGCATAACCACGAGTGACCTAACGGGTCGTGGTCAGTGACCACGACTCGTGAAGTCCCTCGTTGGGTAAACTGCCTTCCTTCTCCAAAATCTCAAACCTCCTTCTCACAGCTCATCTAACGAGTCATGGGGTCACTTATCAAGTCATTAGATGGGTCTTCCTGTAGCTTTTCTGCAGTTTTTCTAGATTTCTAGATTTAAGTCCCAAAATTAGATGTTGAGTTTTCGGGGCATTACAAAGCTCTAGAGAGAAATTTGAAAAGATTACAAGAGCAGTTGCAATGACATCCACCAGTAGGTCAAGCAGAGTTTTTACCTGACTAAATGGAAGCCCGTCCAATTTGTGAAATGGCAATCCCACTAGCGACAAATATGACCTTTAGTATCCACAAACTGAAGCCCTGAGGGAACTTTGAGTTGAAACAGAATATGGTGCAGCTGTTACATTCGAGTGACAAGTTCACTGGGATGACTCATGAGGACCCATAGCAGCACTTACATAACTTCATAGAGATCATTAATACCTTCATTCCTACCGGAGTGTCAACTGATTATGTCCGACTCACACTTTTCCCATTTTCATTATTGGGAGAGGAAAAGAGGTGGTTGAAGGCTGAGCCATCTAATTCCATTACTTCTTGGGACGACATAGCAAAGAAGTTCCTCATTAGATTCTTTCCTTCAGGCAAGACTCCCAAACTCAAGAGTGAAATATTAAGCTTCAAGTAGAGGCTGGAGGAGAACTTGTATTTGTCTTGGGAGAGATTCAAGTTAGTATTGAGAGACTGTCCCCATCACCAGTAGTCTAATGAAGTGCTAGCCCACACCTTTGTGGAAAGTCTAAACCCATACACCAAAAGTTTACTAGACTCTACATTGGGTGGGCAAGCATTGAAGAAGACTTATGATGAACTATACACTTTGTTGAATAGGATTGCTTAGGGGAATCCAGAGTGGCACAATGATTCATTGAGAGGGGCAGGAAAGAGAACAACAGGGCTAATAGAGGTGGATAGTGTAAATGCCTTAGCGGCACAGCTAGCATCATTTCACCATCAGATGATGACTCAATTCAATAAACTAAGTATGAACCAACAACAGGAAATGGTTAATGCAGTTCAGCAGGCTCCTAGTTGGTGTGAAATCTTCGGTAATAATGGGCACAATACAAAATCTTGCAGGGACAATCCTAAATTGATCAATTTTGTTGGGAATTTTCAGAGAAACAATTAGAATTTTTGGAACAATTACAACAAGAATTGGCAGAGCCACCCGAATTTTCTTGGGGTGGAAATCAAAGTCAAAGCTACCAGCAACCTCAGTAGAAACAGTATCAGCAGTAGAACAGGCAGAATGGTGGCCAGTCGAGCAGCAATATTAAGGAGATGTTGCAAAAGATTATGGCAATACAGACCCAATTAGTAGATAATCGGGTGAGGATGACATCAGATTTGAAAAATCAGTAGTTGGCCACCCGCAATCTAGAGAAGAAGATGGGTCAAATAGCTGCTGCTCAACACACCATACCTCAGGGAGGGTTACCTATTGACACAGATACAAACCCCCGACAGGCCAATGCCATCAGTCTGAGGAGTGGCAGGTAATTGGCTGATACACCACCAAAGGAAAAGAAAAATGAGGTGCAACCGGAGTTGGTTAGAAAAGTGCCACCGACTGACAACGGTGATAATCAGAGTGCTGTACAACAAAATGCACAATCATCATTGCAACCAGCACAGAGACCACCACCACCTTTCCCACAAAGATTGAAAAAGAGCAAGGAGGAGGAATGCTTTCAAAAGTTCTTTGATATTTCCAAAGAACTTCACATAAATTTTCCTTTAATTGATGTTTTGCATGGAATGCCCAAGTATGCTAAGTACTTGAAAGATGTGGTGGCCAACAAAGTCAGATTGATGGATGTTCAGATAGTGGCACTGACTGAGGAGTGCAACCACAGGGTAATGAGAAAGATATCAAAAAAGCTCAAAGACCTAGGGAGTTTTACCCTCCCCATACAAATTGGTAAAGTTGAGGTGATATGAGCTCTATGTGATTTAGGGGCAGAAGTTATTTTAATGCCCCTATATTTGTTTAACACCTTGGAATTGGGTAATTGAGACTAACACGAATGATGCTGCAGTTGGCAGACAAGTCTCAAGTGGCACCAGATGGAATAATCAAGGACCTTCTCATCAAAGTGGGTAAGTTCATTATACCCACTGACTTCATTATACTTTATTTTAAAGTTAATGACAAGGTACCCCTGATCTTGGGATGGCCATTTTTGGCCACTGGAGGAGCAATTATTGATGTAAGAGCAGGAACCCTAAAAATGAGGGTCGATGATGAGGAAGAACTCTTCCGGCCCTACAAAGAGATCAACCCACCCACACACTATAGATACCTTTGTAAGGTCAGTGTGTTGTTAGAGGCTAAGTGTGGATGGTAGATTCCATAGGTCCACAGCCGTAGGAGATGATCACTTTTCAACCCGAATCTGATGGAGGGCTTCAATTAGAGAAGGAGTTGGAGCAAGAGAGGGATAGAGTGGAGGTTGTTCCCCAAAAAACAAAAAGAGAAGAAGATGGTTCTCGAAAGGGAACACTGGTTTGAGGATTTCCTGAGAAGGATAACTCACGTCGTGCCGCGACATAAAATCAGGCGCTTCTTGGGAGGCAACCCAAGGGTACCACAAGTATAATTTCATTTTAATTTTGTTTTAACCTTTTTTTATTTTTTGTGGTGAATTAAGCATAGATTAAGGGGAAGTCTAAGTACCATTGGAAGAGAATGTTAAGGAGCATAAAAGAGGAAATGTGTGGGGTCGATAACTCACTTGTACAAAAATTTTGAAAAACATGTTGTTAGCTAGGCCTAGAGGCCTTAGGGAGTATTTCTCACCCTTTTTGTATTTTAATTTGATGCTTTGGGGACATAGCATATTTTAAGTGTGGGGTGAGGGAAATTTCAAAATTTTGTGCTTAATGATTTTGGGTGGAATTAGTGCTTTGTAAGGTATTGTTGGATGAAAAAGTTGAGTTGAGCATGACTCACCCATCTGTTGGTTTTTCTTTTTGGTTTTTTTCTGATGGGGGGCACTTTGAACTAATGAATAAAATTTTTCTTTGTTTGTACATAGCTGTTTTAGTCATAGTTAGGGACTGTTCTCGATGATGGATGGATGACGACCGTCTTGAGGGAAAATTAGTCTATAGGTTTTTATTTTGAAACCTGTAGTTGATTGATGGCTTCATTTTCTTGTTATGTGCTATTTATGATTGTGAGATGCAAGTCTTGTAAATTTTGAAGCATGTGAGCAGTTTTATAACTCTGTTTGAGACACCTAAGCTCTTTGATGCGACTCAATGTGTTTAAAGATGAATTTTTGCATTCTTGTGATTAGCTGAGTTAAGAGTCTACTAAATTTGTCTTGAATTGAGCATGTCTTGTGTGTGTAAGGTTTTTTAATATTCCATTCTATTGTGTAGTGTCTAGAACTTTATTGGTGTGTATACAAAGCGGTATGAAGGATGTATATTGTAGGAGATGATTTAGGCATTTGTTTGAATGATCCTAATTTTTATCTCTCGCTTTACCTACTTTGAATGTCTGATCCTAGTTAGCCCCATTGAGCCTTTAGCCTATTCTTTGCTAGCCACAAAATGAGCTTAGTCCTTTTGTTTCATTAGCCTTTAATTTTATCCAAAACTCATGAGCACTTATGTGAAATTGAAAAGAAGTTGAGGAGTGAGAAGTGAAATAAGAAGGAAAATAGTAGTTGGGCGAGTTGAAGAGAAGACTAGAGGTGCGCTTGTTTAAAAATGAATAAGAGTTGGTAGGGAGTAAAAGAAGAAAAGAGCGAAAAATAAAATCATAGAATATTGCTCAAGTACTCCGTATTAACAACTTAAGTGTGCCTAATGAGATGGGGAAACAAAAGTGGAAAATGAGAGTACAAAAGTATAAAGGTGAAGTAGGAGGATGGAAATTCTTAATGAAAGTGTGGTGCATTAAAAGCGCTTACGGAAGATAGTCACTATCATTGGCCATAATAGTACCTACCCGCCCTTAGCTTACATTACAACCCATTAAGTCCTACTTGATCTTACATTCGAACATTCTTAAATTAGTGGAGTAAAACACTAAAGGCAAGCTTATTGGTCAATACACGTGGCATGTGAATTCTTTGTGATAATGAGCTTATCCCTTATGCATAAACCCATACATGTTCCAAATTTGAAGAATTGTGAGTGAGAAATGGGTAACTCTCTTGTTGTGAGGGAACATGTTTAATGAAGGATAAAATTCATGTCGGATGTCTTGATCGGTTAATTTGCATGAGTTTGTTGAGATTGAGAGCCATTCTTGATGCTGGGAAGTCTTTATATGCGATTTTAAGGGTTAAATCTTGCATGCTCTATTATTAACTTGCCATCTAAAATAATCGTTGTAGCCTTAGCTTGAATCGTTTTACCTCAATTAGCTATGTGTGAGTCTTCATGTGCATGAGATGTAAAATAGTTGTTCAAGGACGAACAACACTTTAAGTGTGGGGTACTGATCTTAGGCATAATTAAGTGCCCAAGTGCTATTTTATAACTTAAGTCATGTTTGTCAATTTAATTAATTACATTCTCATGTGATTTTGTATAATTTCGTGCATAAACTAACCAATGTGATTAGCTCTTTGTTTTGTAGGAAATAATGTTAAAGATGGGCTAAATATGAAGATGCACGAGCAAGGAGGAGCTTTGGATTGATTTGGAATGACAATTGCACAAGATGGCATGAAAAACATCCCTGTCGCACAGCCCAGCGTGCCACGCCGTTTGACCTGCGCGAGAGGCTTCGTGTCATGCCCATGCATGTGGGCGCGAGGGCAGGCAAAGCAGCAGCAGCAGTGCACGATGGTGCCGTGCCACGCTA
Organism: Datura wrightii; assembly: GCA_035772735.1. Classification (NCBI taxonomy): domain Eukaryota; kingdom Viridiplantae; phylum Streptophyta; class Magnoliopsida; order Solanales; family Solanaceae; genus Datura; species Datura wrightii. Next base: position 68,915,906 of record JASDFA010000010.1, on the reverse strand, counting down.
AGGTCCCTACGCGATGGCTGCCGTGCCTCGCCAGGTGATGCACAGTAATGAAGCACACGAGCTGCCGAAAAGTCCAAACCAGTGGCACCCGCGTTTGCTTCGTGGCACAGAGGTACATTAGGGCGTCCAACTCCATGACACAGAGGCAGTCCATGCATGACCAAATTTTGCAAATTTTCACTTAGTATAAATTAAAACATTAGTTCCTAAAATCATGGTCACGAAATATTTTTGGGAAACCGTAAAGGAGCAAAGGGAGAAGGAAGAACTCTACCTAGGGTTCCTTATTTTTCATTCTCTTTTAATTATTCTTGCAAGTACTCTACTTTAAATATGTTTTTGAGTATTTGTACGAACATGAGTAGCTAAAGCCCTTCCTCTAGGGGTTGAGGCTACGTAAGATGATTGTAAATGCATGAATTCTTCTTGGTTTGAGTTTTTAGTTGTTGTTTTTTTTAGTTGTTGTTTTGTCTTCCATTCTTTATTATTGTTGTTTTTATGCTTGATCACCATGAAAACAAATGTGTTAAGCATGGGTAAAAGCTTGAAAGAGTAACCCTAGGCTAGAACATGAGAATGTAGGGAGCAAGTTCTTACCTTTATCATAGGATTCGCAATTAGGATAGAAATTATATCTAATTTTCCTTGCTTGGTTACTAAAATGGGATGAGCTAGACACCAACTTAGAATTATCACATCACCACTCGTAGAAGTAGTTGTGAAGCTAATTTCGGTTAAATGATTAGATGTATGAAAGTCCATAATCAAGGGTGCAAACTCCGTAAACCACATCCATGTAATTAAATTTCTCACAAATTAGGACATCACATCCCTGCTAAACGATGTAGGTATAAGACAAGTTTGTCATGTTTAGAGGCTCGAAAGACCATGAACATGGCATTTTAATTATGTGAGACAACAACTGAAGTTTTCATACTCGAACCATTGAGAATTGTAGCATTGCATGATTATTAAGCCTTAACTCTAGTTGCTTCGTATATTGTTTCTCAAGTATTTTATGATCACCCCTACACTTAATTAGAATTTACCAAAAATTTCTATAATCAATTTTTTGAAGTTAATTTTAACACTTGAACTTGATAATTCACTGAATTGGTCCAGTCCCTGTGGTTTCGACATCCGGCTCTTAAAAGGGCCACTGTATTACTTGTACGACCATGTACCCTTGCGAGTGCGCTGGAGCACAACATGGGGAGTAGTATTTAACACTGAATAAACTCGGGGTCCAAGCATGCTTGAGTCTCAGAACTATGCACCAACATAGCCACGATAGGACCTCTATGTTACTGACCCTTGCCCAAATGGGCCTTCTTGTTGTGATATAACACCTCTTTCATGGTTCTACCCTTGGCAACCTACGAAAACCCTCCCGACTAGGGGTTTACAGGTCTGGCTCTATGTGTGCTCATATGGGGTATGCCAATTATAAGAATCTCCCACTGTTCCTCAAGATTTATGTATGGTTATGATTATATACTTTATCTCAAGTCATGTATAATAAAGCTTTTCTCTTATGATTATGATTACGGATGATTTATGAATATTTTGAAAACCTTGAGCCTTATGTTGCATTATGATATTATTTTACAATCATGTTGCCCTACTCTTATAAACTTTTATGTATTTTAAAGGTTCGTTTTACTTACCTTGCATACTCAGTACATTCCATGTACTGACCGTATACTCTATGTTGTATCATTTCATGATACAGGCTCCGATCTTCAGACTCAGCCTCATCACTAGGCAGTTCTCTAGAGTTAGCATTTATCTTTAGTGGTGAGTCCTTGTCGGTGCTTTTGGGTATATAGCTACACGCAAGTGCACGTGGTCGAACAAGTAGTAAAGTGGCTTAAGTAAGCCAAGTATCGATCCCACAGGGACTGGGCGAGGGTAACAATCTACTCAAGTGTCACTATACTTTAACTCTAAAAATGCAGACAACAGTGTAAAGAAGAGTTTGATATTTTGGTTTCTAATTTTATGCTAAGTCTAAAATGAATATATAATTTGAGTCTGAACTATGAATATGAGCATCCTGAGGTTAAATGAACATGTATAGAAACAAATTATCGATACACTTTGGTTAATCTTTCCTCCGGTTGCTAGTCAAGAATTATTGTCAATGGATTAAAACTCTCGTATTTAACCCAACTTAAGAATCATGAACCTTCCACCTACATTTCTGTGATAAAACGAAATTCATGTTCTAGCCATACAAAACCGATTCCTTAATTGACTAATACGACTTTCAGGTATATTTCTATCCTGAAGGTAAATCAATTCTCAATTTTTCCAAACTAAGAAAAGATCATATCCTATCAATTAACAACTTTCCAATTTCTTGCTCTCTCAAGTGAAACCGGACTTTTTAGATATATATTAACATTGGCCACACATTAATGCAGTAAGAACAAGAATCAATAGAACAACCATGGAAGAAAAGATGAAAAACCAATTGATAAATAACTACATTTCAATACAATTGTTCTTAACCTCAGCAAGAAGAGGATTTAGCCACTCATTTGTGGATTAGACATCGTTAAATGAGTGTTAATCATACAAGCAATTGAATTAAAGAAGAAGGAGATAGAGAAAAACCCTGAGATTTTCGTCCTCTCAGCTGCCTGTAACCCACGTTCTTGCTCCACCAAGTCAGAATAATTAAAAATGAACCTAAGTGTTCTATTTATACTAGTGGGAATTTTTCCTGGAATAACAAGCAACGTGTCACGGAGTGCATCGCGGAGCACTGCCTCCGTGACACGCCACTGACGTGGGACCCTTACTGGAATGTGGTTGTCCAGGTATTAAGGCCCAACGTGGCACGACGTGCAACGCGGGGCTAGGCCAACGTGCCACGGCCCCAACGCGCACCTTCACTGGAATTTGGCAAAAATTCCATATCCAGGCAGAAGGCATCCGCGATGGCAGCGTGACACGGCTCCATCGCGGAGCCCCTTTAATTTGTGCCTTCAAGTGCATTTTCCCTTGCTAGCGTCCGAGTCCAACCCCGATCTCTCCCAACATGCATTTTAGCTTCCCAAAATTATATTTCACCTGTAAAACAACGCTAATCATGTTGGTTAGTATAAATTCACATTTTATTACAAATCACATGAGAATGTATAAACATCAATAGATAAACAAGGAAAAAATGACACATTGGAGAATCACTTGTGCATATAAATTTTCCCAAGATCACTTACCCCACACTTAAATCCTTGTTCGTCCCCGAACAACAATCTTACACCTCATGCAATTGACACCCCAACCTGGCTACTTTGGTTTAACAATTCAAGCTACGGTTATACCGATTATTTAATACAGTAAATCATCAAGAAAACATGCATGGTCTTATCAATACAATGACCTTCAACACATTAAGACTTCCTATTCTCAAGAATCGACTCTCGATATCGGCAAACTCATGCAAATCAGCTGATCAAGATATCCGACACGAATTTTAATCTCTCGTCAAGCATGTGCCCTCACAACACAAGAGAATTTTTCCCTTTTTAATCACATGACTCAAAAGATTACATGCAGGGGCATATAAACACAATTTCGCTCTCTCTCCCAAAAGAATTCACATGCATCATGTTAAGAACCATAGGCTTGCCTTTAGTGTATTAATCCACTAATATAAGGAAATGTGATGTAGGATCATGTAGGACTTAACGGGTTGTAATGTAAGCTATGAAACTAGTAAATATTGGGCTAACCAATAATAGCCACTAGCATCCTTAAGCTCTTTTTCAATACATCCCATCAACTTCATGGGCATTGTTTCTTCCTTCATCCTCCCATTCTTGAAGTCTGTCTTTATTTTGACCCATATCTTTAAGCACGCTTGACTCAATAACAAAGATTATTCATACATCTTCATTATATTTAATTTATAACGACTGCACCTTCAACCTTTTCTTTCCTTTCATCACTCTGCTTTTCTTTTCTTTTCACCATTCTCACTTTTTGACACTTTGGGAAAATTATTTTCTTTTCTTAAGCGCTTAAGAGTTTTGGATCAAATTCACGGATAATGAAAAGAAGGGGTTAAGCTCAGTTTACACCTTTTTGACTCAAGAAAAATAATAGGCTAAAGGCTCAACGGGCTAACTAGGGTGTATATTCAAGGGGGGTACGATAATGAAAAAGAGAAACTTTCGGTTAAAACAAAGAAATGTCTACATCCTTTCCTACAATACACGTCCTTCATTTTGTTTCATACACACACCAGGAAAGTTATAGACATTTCACAATAGCATGGAATAACCAAAACCTCACCATACATTTATTGCACATGCTCAATTCAAGACGTATTCACAGACTCTTCAACCAGCTAATTACAAGAATTCAAACATTAAGCCTCAATCACACTGAATCGACTCTATGGCCTAGGGATCTAAACATATTTACACAGTCGCATGCTTTCATACGAATCACCTTTGCATTTCAAATATCATGTACAACACGCAACCAGAATTCCGCAACCATAAAGTAACTACAGGTTTTGGGATGCAACCCACAAAAGAAAAAAACTGAAAAATAAATGAAAAAAAATCTACTCCTAACGACTACATTTCCCTTAATACGGTCGTCATCCATCCATCATAGGGAACGATCACTAACTATGACTTCGGTTCAATGGGACCATTCTCGGTAAAAGAATCGAAAACAAACGCTTAGAAACCCAAAAATTTAAAAATATCGATCATTTCGATAAAACAAAAATATGTACAAAGCCAACTAACAACATCCAACAGCACACAACAACTTCACATTAATTACAATACAAAACATACCCATCACAATCACAGGGTCACAATTTTATCATATGCACGACAACAGAACAGAAACATACATTAAAAATAGCAGCAACCAACACCTAACTACTCCCACCCCACACTTAAATTGAACACTGTCCCCAGTGTTCACAAATTAGCATAGCACAAGAGTGGGTGGTGAAACTCCCTGATCAATCAAAGTATTCCACTTCTTCATCAGGTGTTGCTGTCTCGTCTCCCATGTCTGAATCACCCCCATCATCATCAGCTGACTCCACATCGGAGTCATCACGACGTGTCTCCTCATCTGTGGGGACATCATCATCCGTGGGCTCCACAAAAGCTGACCCCACTCGGCATAGAGCCCTGGCATTTCCGCCAAAAGGGTAGTCTAGCTCGAGCTTCCGCAGCTCCTCTTCTGTTGCCGGCCTCCCGCCTATTCGCAGTTGGAGCATCTGCATCCCGTACATGTGAGCCATGTACTGATCATCCCGAGTATGTCGCTCGGCTAGTGTAAGAACTGGCCCGTGAGTGGTGTGGGGTGCCTTAGTTTTGGTGACATCTAAGGCCCGCCGCTCCATCTGCGGGATGTAGTCAAGGGCCTCCTCCTCAATATCCAGGCCCCTCAGGAATGTGGTGAGTAATCTACCAAACCCGTACCGGTGCCCTTGATGCAAACGGGCTCTCTTCATGGCGGAGATAATCACCGCCCCCACGTTGCTCTCCAGCCCTCTCATCAAGGCGTATACAAAGCATACATGATCCCGGGTAACATCTGTCATATGCACCCCCGGGATTAGGCAGGAACAAACAATCTTTAGCCATATCCTGGCTTCCCTATTCATCTGTGAGTAGGGCAAGGTCTGATGGTAGCCCCTCTCCTTATGTCTGCTCCACCGAGCTGTCGACCGGGTTCCACACAAAGTGCGTCTGATGTCCGCATATGGTGGAGTGATATTCAACTGTCGAAGCACATGGGCATCTGTGTCCCGTGCCCCTAAGATAGCATTAAGGTGGTGGGGCTCAAAAGTGACTATTTGTCCCCTTATCTTGATGGTGTGACTTCTGAGAGTCGGGTTCCAGTTGGCGTAGAATTTCCGAATCAAGTGCAAGTTCCATTCCTTGGGCTCTTCAAAGATGAAATTCAGCTCGGCTGCCTCGATCCTGTGGACAATCCTGGGGAACTCCTGTGCCAACGGTTCCCTGTCAATGTGTTCTTCGGGAAAGTATTTGCTTTCCTTATGCTTCACATACCATTTCTTCCCCTCCTATGTCACCCATCTAGTTTCGTATTGACGGCGTTGGCCGCGTGGAACCGCTGGTGCTGCTGGGACTGCAGTTCCCAGCCTAATTCTTTTTCTTCTGGCGCCTAATGTTGATGCGTCTTTTCCCTTATCTTGCCTGCTTGCCATTGTTCCTGTCAAACCACACAGACAAGTTCAATGTTAATCCAATTAAAATTAGCTTCGACTAAGGTTGGATCAAGCTAGGCTACCCCACACTTAGTCTTTAGCCAAAATCACAACATTACGGCAAGATCATACTTATTTCCACAAACAAAAAACAAAACATAACAAATATGCTTAGTGCATTCAGAGAATTCGACGGTATACATTCTATGTACTCTCAGACTTCGTACAGCTAGTCATAATAATAACTATCGATAACATTTCATCACATAGCACTTAAGAAGGAGAACAAAGAAACAAGAAAAGAATTTATCTACATGAATCCATATAATTCATCCATTTCTTGCAATTTCCACAATTTCCTTAACCAGAAAATCCGTCGGTCTTTTAGCATATTACAGTTAGCACAATCGACTCATCTCACCCACATAAACAACCCAGCTAGAATTCCAATGTTCAACTCAATTTTTCCGTTTCACACTCAAATTCAAGCCCTAGCTATGCTTTTATTTAAAATCCTATCAAGCTATGTAATTTTCGAGTTCATGCAATCACAATGATTCTACGAACGTCAATCAATAATAACTCAATCGAATTTAAGCTTAATTTCTACTTAGGGCAAGTTTTCTTCACTTCCTATGCTAAAAATCGGAAAAATAAGGTAAGAAATGAGATGAAGTTAACAAAGATACCTTAAATTCGATGATATCGAAGAAAAGTTGATAAAATTGAACTCCTAGGCCATGTCACGTTGGGGAAGGGGGGGGGGAATTTCGGGTTGTTTGTCGCGAAGGAGGTGAGGAATGGGAAAAAATGAGGGAAAATCGGGGTTAAAAGGGGGGTTTTTCGCGCGGGTCACCCGGCGACCCGGTGTGACCCGTCGCGATATACACCTCAACGTGTCACGGAGGGTAACGCGGAGATTGCCCTTCGTGACACAGAGCTATCGCGCAGGTGTTCTGGAATTTGTAAAAATTCCAGAATTACCTTCAACGTGTCACGGAGGGTAACGCGGAGGCCCTCCTCCGTGACACGGAGCCATCGCGTGGGCTCACGGTTTTGCCACTTTTGATTATTTTTCATACCTCAATTTTTCCTTTGCTATTCTTTGCATATTTATCCTCAGTTCAACCTGAAATTCATCTCACAACAAGAAATTTGTTAGAATTATAGGTTTCACTAAAAAATAAAAAAATATATAACAAATATAAAAATTTTGTTTTTAATTATTTTTTCCTCTTTTTTTTTCATTTTTCTTTTTCTACGAAATCTATTCACATTTTACAAAGAAAATTTCATGGGTTGCCTCCCGTGCAGCGCCTGGTTTACCGCCGCGGCTCGACGTCCTTAAGCTCAGTTATCTTCTAGGGTGACAGACGTTTTCTCTCGACCACCGTCCTCACCCCAGTAATGCTTACATCTTTGCCCATTGACCAAGAACGTGGCACTCCGATCTTCTTGCCACAACTCTACTGCCCCGTGCGGGGTCATTCTCACCACCTCAAATGGCCCCGACCATTTGGACCTCAGCTTTCCTGGAAATATCTTCAATCTTGAATTGAAGAGCAATACTTTCTGCCCCGGCTCAAAAATACGATGCACCACATGCTTGTCATGCCACCTTTTCGTTTTTTCCTTGTAGTACTTAGCACTCTCATAAGCATGCCAGTGGAACTCTTCAAGTTCACTGAGTTGCATTAGTCTCTTCTTGCCCGCTAGCTCTAAGTCCATATTCAATTTCCTCACGGCCCAGAAGGCTCGGTGCTCTAGCTCCACTGGCAAATGACATGCTTTACCATAGACCAATCGGTATGGTGAAGTTCCAATCGGTGTCTTGTAAGCAGTTCTGTATGCCCACAACGCATCATCAAGTTTTCTTGACCAATCATGCCGTTGTGTATTCACTGTTTTTTGGAGAATCTGCTTCACTTCTCTATTTGACACCTCTACTTGCCCACTAGTTTGGGGGTGGTATGCTGTTGCCACCTTGTGGCGCACCCCATACTTGGCTAGTAGCTTCTTGAAACTTGCATTGACAAAATGAGCCCCTCCATCACTGATAATGGTTCGGGGTGTCCCGAACCTGGTGAGAATGTGTTTTTTCACAAATTTTGTTACCACCTTGTTGTCATTCCTGGGGCAAGCTATTGCTTCCACCCACTTTGATACATAATCTATGGCCACCAAGATGTAACGATTATCAAATGACGGTGGGAACGGGCCCATGAAATCAATGCCCCATACATCAAAGGTCTCTACTTCCAGTATATTCTGCAGCGGCATCTCCTGTCTTCTACCAATCGTTCCTGTACGCTGACATCTATCACACATTTTGACGTATGCCATAGAGTCTCTGAACAGTGTAGGCCAAAACAACCCTGACTGTCGAACCTTAAGTGTTGTCCGCTCGCCTCCATGGTGCCCCCCATACAACGAAGAGTGACAACTCCTCAACACCTCTGCAATCTGACTCTCCGGGATGCATCTTCTCATCACCTGATCCGGTCCCTGTTTAAATAAGTATGGCTCATCCCAAATAAAGTACCGACAATCATGCCTCAACTTTCTTCTCTGCTGGACTGTCGCCTCAGGTGGGTAGACTCCACTCACCAACAAGTTGACTATGTCTGCGTACCAGGGAACTTCAGCTTCCCCTACTGCCAAGAGCTGCTCATCCGGGAACTCCTCATTGATGTTATCACCTTCCTTCACATGCACCCGGCTCTCCAGGCACGATAAGTGATCTGCCACCTGATTTTCGCTCCCCTTTCTATCCTTAATTTCGAGGTCGAACTCTTGCAACAACAGGATCCATCTAATCAGCCTGGGCTTAGCATCCTTCTTGTTAAACAGGTACCGAATCGCTGCATGATCGGTGCACACCACTACTTTTGAACCCACCAAATAGGACCTGAATTTGTCAAATGCAAACACCAATACTAGCATCTCCTTCTCTGTGACTGTATAATTACTTTGGGCGTATTCAGCGTTTTGCTTGCATAATGAATAGAATGAAAGATTCTATTTTTCCTCTGCCCTAATACAGCTCCCACAACCACATCGCTTGCATCACACATCAACTCAAATGGTTGTCCCCAATCCGGAGAAGTAAGGATAGGTGCTTCTATCAATTTCTGCTTCAACTCCTCGAATGCTTTAACACACTCATCATCCAACTCAAACTTCACCTCTTTTTCTAACAATCTGCATAATGGTCTAGAAATTTTGGAAAAGTTTCTGATGAACCGTCTGTAGAACCCTGCATGCCCAAGAAAACTGCGCACACCTTTCACCAACACGGGAGGTGGTAACTTCTCAATAACCTCGATCTTAGCACGATCGACTTCCAACCCTTTGCGAGACACTTTGTGGCCAAGGACAATACCCTCCTTAACTAAAAAATGGCATTTCTCCTAGTTTAGTACAAGGTTGGATTCCTCGCAGCGAGCCAGCACCCTGTCGAGATTCTGCAAACAAGTAGCAAACGAATTACCGAAAACAGAAAAATCATCCATAAATACCTCAACAAAATCCTCCACCATGTCATGGAAAATAGCCATCATGCATCTCTGGAATGTGGCAGGTGTATTGCATAACCCAAATGGCATCCGTCTAAAAGCATATGTCCCATAAGGACAGGTAAAAGTAGTCTTCTCTTGGTCCTCCGGAGCTATGGCTATTTGGTTCTAACCAGAGTACCCATCAAGGAAACAAAAATATTCCTATCCAGCCAACCTATCTAATATCTGATAATGAATGGGATAAGATAATTATATTTCCTTGTGGCTTCATTAAGCTTTCTATAGTCCATGCAAATTCGCCAGCCTGTGACGGTTCGTGTAGGAATCAGCTCATTTTTCTCATTGGTGACCACGGTCATCCCTCCTTTCTTTGGAACGCACTGAACGGCGCTGACCCATTCACTATCTGAAATCGAGTAGACCACACCTGCATCAAGCCACTTAATTATTTCTTTCCTAACCACATCCTTCATTGCTGGATTTAGCCTTCGTTGCTGCTGAATGGTTGGTTTTGCTCCTGTCTCCATGAAAATCCTGTGTGTGCAAAAAGCTGGATTGATACCCTGAATATCTGACATTTGCCAACCCATTACTTTGTTCCTTTTTCTGAGGACACCCAATGCTTCCTTCTCCTGTGCCTCCGTCAATTCTGCGGAGATGATAACCGACAACGTCTCATCTTCCCCCAGAAAGACATATTTTAAATGGGAAGGTATTTCTTTCAATTCCAACTTTGGTGCTTCCTCAATGGATAGTTTCGGCAATGGTTCCAAAGATCTCATCAAAGACTGAAATTCCTGTTTCCTCGGATGCCTTTGTGACTCATTCAGCATTTGTACCACCTCATAAGCGTCTCTATCTCCAAACTGATCAGAGTTCATCAGCACTCTTTCCAGTGGATCGATCCCACAGGGACTGGGCGAGGGTAACAATCTACTCAAGTGTCACTATACTTTAACTCTGAAAATGCAGACAACAGTGTAAAGAAAAGTTTGATATTTTGGTTTCTAATTTTATGCTAAGTCTAAAATGAATATATAATTTGATTCTGAACTATGAATATGAGCATGCTGAGGTTAAATGAACATGTATAGAAACAAATTATCGATACACTTTGGTTAATCTTTCTTCCAGTTGCTAGTCAAGAATTATTGCCAATGGATTAAAACTCTCGTATTTAACCCAACTTAAGAATCATGAACCGTCCACCTACATTTCTGTGATAAAACGAAATTCATGTTCTAGCCATACAAAACCGATTCCATTATTGACTAATACGACTTTCAGGTATATTTGTATCCTGAAGGTAAATCAATTTTCAATTTTCCCAAACTAAGAAAAGATCATATCCTATCAATTCACAACTTTCCAATTTCTTGCTCTCTCGAGTGAAACCGGACTTTTTAGATATATATTAACATTGGCCACACATTAATGCAGTAAGAACAAGAATCAATAGAACAACCATGGAAGAAAATATGAAAACCAATTGATCAATAACTACATTTCAATACAATTGTTCTTAACCTCAGCAAGAAGAGGATTTAGCCACTCATTTGTGGATTAAACATCGTTAAATGAGTGTTAATCATACAAGCAATTGAATTAAAGAAGAAGGAGATATAGAAAAACCTTGAGATTTTCGTCCCCTCAACTGCCTGTAACCCACGTTCTTGCTCCACCAAGTCAGAATAATTAAAAATGAACCTAAGTGTTCTATTTATACTAGTGGGAAATTTTTCCAGAATAACAAGCAACGTGTCATGGAGTGCATCGCGGAGCACTGCCTCCGTGACATGCCACTGATGCGGACCGTTACTGGAATTTGGTTGTCCAGGTATTAAGGCCCATGTGGCACGGCGTGCAACGCGGGGCTAGGCCAACGTGCCACAGCCCCAACGCGCACCTTCACTGGAATTTGGCAAAAATTCCATATCCAGGTAGAAGGCATCCGCGATGGCAGCGTGACATGGCTCCATCACGGAGCCCCTTTAATTTGTGCCTTCAAGTGCATTTTCCCTTGCTAGCGTTCGAGTCCAACCCCGATCTCTCCCAACATGCATTTTAGCTTCCCAAAATTATATTTCACCTGCAAAACAATGCTAATCATGTTGGTTAGTATAAATTCACATTTTATTACAAATCACATGAGAATGTATAAACATCGATAGATAAACAAGGCAAAAAAGACACATTTGAGTATCACTTGGGCATATAAATTTTCCCAAGATCAGTCCTCATCTCTCGAGGACTACTCATTATTAGTTATCTTATATTTTTAGTTTTTAGACTCATTGGGTTAGTTGGGGTCTTTTCCCTATCAACCCATCATATATATTAGAGGCTTTTAGACTATATGGAGTAATCAACTTGTCATGTATGAAGTGAATCCCGGTTCCGATGTCATGTTATAAATAGGCTTGCATTATGTTTATTATGTTAAGTCTTCCTCTTTATTGGATTGAGATAGATTTATGTTCATTCCATTGGTTGGCTTGGAGTCTCTCAGGGCTCCTCGTCTCGTGTCTCGATTCGGGACTATGTTCGGGTTGTGACCAAACTAGGTATCAGAGCAATAGGTTTTGATGTGTCCTAGGGTGTCTAAAAGCCGCATTAATTAGAGTCCTTTTTATGGGTGTGAAGCGCGCCACACTTATGACAAAAGGGCTACCAAATGTTTAGGAAATGTTCCCTTCTTTCATGATCTATGTCATGTAGTGAATTGTCTCTATATCCTTCAAACTCGTGCTATTCGCGATTGTATAATCATGCCTCCCCGCAGAGTTAACGACAGAAGAAATGGGAATGGGAAATGTCTATGAGAATGGCAGAGGAGACATGCACCAACAAGCCCCACTAGCCCATGAGCACCATCCACCAGAGCCAGTTGCCCGCACTGAATTCAGGGAAGCCATTCAGGTGCTAGCTTTGACCGCTTAGGTCAACCAACAGGCAGTGGCACATGTCCTGCAAAACAGGAACGCGACAGCAACAAGGGTTAGAGACATTCTGAGGATGAACACTCCCAGGTTCCTTAGATCGAAGGTGGGTAAGGATCCACACGAGTTCATAAAGGAGATTTTTAAAATCACCCAGATTATGGGGTGAATGGAGAGAAGTGTGCCGATTTGGCCTCATATCAGTTAAAAGGGGTCGAACACATTTGGTTCAAATAGTGGAAGGATAGTAGGCGGTTGGAGCAGGCCCTGTCAATTGGGATGAGTTTCATGTCACCTTTCTTTATCGGTTCTTCCCTCGAGAGATGAGGGAGATGAGAGAGGCCGAGTTTGTGAATCTTAAGTAGGGAAAGATGACAGTTCAGGAGTATGCCTTTGAGTTCACACGTCTGTCCAGGTATGCAACCGAGTTAGTGGCGGATCAGAGAGCCCGTGTGAGCAGGTTCATACATGGGATAGCAGACTCTTTGGTCAGGGATTGTCGGACTGCGATTATTCTCCAGGATATTGACTTTGCTATTATTGTCCTGTATGTCCAACAGATGGAGGCGGTATAGATGAGTGAGCGGGAGAGGGAGGCTAGAAGGGCCAGAACTAATAGAATTGGATTCCCCTAGTCGAGGACTAGTGGGAACCGTCAGTAGTCCGACCAGAGATATTTAGCCCCAGCATCATCATCAGCTAGTGTCCCATCCCAACCCAAGCGTGATCAGAGAGGTAGTGCATCAGGCTCAAGGGGATAGGGGAGAATTTTAGGAGATTGCACTTTTCTAGCCTGTGCGAAGTGTGGCAAGAACCACCCAAGGAGGTGTCTAGTTGGTTCAGATGCTTGTTTTAGGTGTAGCAAACTCGTACACAGGCTCAGAGATTGACCTTCAGCCAGATCAGGTGACAATGGAGCCCGTACTCCAGCTTCTAATTCAGCAACTCCACCAGCACGCCCTTCTCAGTAGAGGACTTCTACTAGCACAAGTGGAGGATGGTGCCAAAGAACATTTTATGCCCTATCATCCCTCCAGGAGCAGGAGGTCTCCCCGGATGTAGTCATTGGTATGTTGTGAGTTTTCCATCTTGATGTATATACTTTGTTAGATCCAGGGGCTACCTTGTCATTTGTTACACCTTAAGTTGCTAGTAGTTTTGGAGTCAGTCCTGAAATCATGTCAGAACACTTCTCAGTCTCTACTCCAGTAGGTGATTCAGTTGTAGCTAGACGGGTGTATAGAAGTTGCCCTGTCACAGTCCTTTAGAAAGTCAGCTCAGCAGATTTAGTAGAGTTAGCCATGACCGATTTAGATGTTATCCATGGCATGGATTGGATATTTTCATGTTATGCATCAGTTAATTGTAGAACCCGAGTAGTAGAGTTCAGATTTTCGGGTGAGCTAGTCATGGAATGGAAGGGTAGTTCAGCTATGTCTGTAGGTTGTTTCATTTCCTACCTTAAGGCCAGAAAAATGATCTATATGGGTTGCGTGTACCATATAGATAGGGTCAAGGATGCCATGTTCGAGACCCCGACTATCCAATCACTTCCAGTAGTATTTGTGTATCCAAAAGTCTTCCTAGAGGACCTACCGAGAATCCCTCCTAAGTGGGAGATTGATTTTGATATTGGCCTTCTTCCCGATACACAACTTATATCTATTCCTACTTACAGAATGGATCCAGCTGAGCTAAAGGAGTTAATGAAGAAGTTGAAAGACCTTTAGATAAGGGATTCATCAAACCAAGCAAATCCCCATGGGGTGCACTAGTTCTCGTTTTCTGAAAGAAAGATGGTTCTCTTTGTATGTGTATTGATTATCAGTAATTGAACAAGGTCATCGTCAAGAATAGGTATCCTCTTCCCAGGATTGATGATTTGTTCGACTAGCTTCAGGATGCTAAGTGCTTTCCGAAGATAGATCTCAGATCCCGGTACCATTAACTCATAGTTCGGGAGACTGACATCCCAAAAAAAAATTTCAAGACACGGTATGGTCGTTGTGAGTTTGTAGTTATGTCTTTTGAACTAATGAATGCTCCTGCAACTTTTATGGACATGATGAATAGGGTGTTCAAGCCATACTTGGATATGTTTGTCATCATGTTTATTAATGACATCCTGATATACTCTCGGATTGAGGAGGAGCATGCCACTCATTTGAGGGTGGTACTATAGCCTCTTAAGGATCACCAACTATACACCAAATTCAGCAAGTCTGAGTTTTGGTTGAACTCAGTGGCATTTTTGGGCCATGTGGTGTCTAGTGAGTGTTGAAACGATGAAGAATTGGCCTAGACCGGTAAATCCTTCAGATATAAGGAGCTTCTTGGGATTAGCTGGTTATTATTAGAGATTTTTGGAGGGGTTTTCATCATTTGCAATGCCATTGACTAGATTGACCCAAAAGAAGGTGAAGCTCCAAAGGTTGGAGGATTGTGAGAAGTGTTTCCACGAGTTGAAGACTCGACTCACCTCAGCATCGGTGTTAACCCTACCTAAGGGTACTGATGGGCTTTTGGTGTATTGTGATGTTGTAGAATCAGCCTTGGTTGTGTATTGATGCATCATGGTAAAGTAACAGCATATGTTTCCACGCAATTGAAGGTTCATGAAAGGAATTACCTGACCCATGATCTTGAATTGGCGGTGGTGGTATTTGCATTAGAGATTCGGAGAGACTATTTGTATGGGGTCCATGTAGATGCGTTTACAGACTACAAGAGTCTACAATATGTATTTACCCAGAAGGATCTAAATCTATGCCAAAGGAGGTGGTTGGAGCTACTCAAAGATTATGATATGAGTGTCCTTTACTATCTGGGTAAGGACAATATGGTGGCAGGCATACTTAGTAGACTCTCTACGGAGAGTGTTTCCCATGTAGATGAGGGAAAGAAGGAGCTAGTGAATGATGTGCATCGACTTACACGGATGGGAGTTTTCTTGGTTGACTCGACCGATGGTGGTGTTATAGTTTAGAAAAGGTCAGAATCATCCTTGGTGACTGATGTGAAAGCTAGACAAGATGAGGACCCTATTTTGGTAAAGTTAAAGGAAGCCATTCAGAATCAGAAGGTAGAGGTCTTCTCCAGGGGGGAGTTGGTGTAGTTCGATATCAAGGTGGTTTATGTGTCCTGGACGTTGATCATTTGAGAAGTCGGATGTTGCATGAGCCTTACACTTCCAGATATTCAATACGTCCAGGTGCCACCAAGATGTACCATGACCTATGGGAAGTCTATTGGTGGAATGACATGAAGAAGGACATCACAGAATTTGTAGCTAAATGTTAGAATTGTTAGCAAGTGAAAGTTGAGCAGTAAAGACCAGGAGGTGTTCTTTAAGACATTAGTATCCCTACTTGAAAGTGTGAGGAAATCAATATGGACATCATTACAGGGTTTTCTCGCACTCATCAACATTATGACTCCATTTGGGTGGTCGTGAATAGGTTGACCAAAGTCGCTCATTTTCTACCAATCAAAACCACCAATTCAGCAGAGGATTTTGCCAAACTATACCTACGAGAGCTAGTTTGGTTGCATGGAGTTCCCTTGTCTATCATATCAAACAAAGGTACTCAGTTTACCCTTTAGTTTTGGAGATTGTTTAAGAAAGGACTTGGTACTCAGTTCAAGCTCAGTAGAGTATTTCATCCACAAACTGATGGTCAGGCGAGCGGACTATTTAGACTCTCAAGGACATGTTGAGATTGTGTGTGATTGATTTCATGGGTAGTTGGGATGATCATTTGCCTCTTATTGAGTTCGCATACAATTACATCTACCACTCCAACATTCAGATGGCTCCGTTTAAGGCTCTTTATGAGCGGAGATGTAGATTTCCTATTGGTTGGTTTGAAGTAGGTGAATTAGCCTATGTTAAAGTTTTATGGAGGAATCAGCATGTTGAGGGAACTATATGGAAAGCCGAAGCAGACATTGATACTAGATACCCACATTTATTTCCTACCAGCTCAGTTCTAGCTTGAGGCATCAGTTTTTTCCCTAAAACTCTATTCAGTTTCATGTTCAATTCATGTGCCCTAGTTTCTTTCATATCTATGTATGTATGTATGATTCATGAATTCAGTTCAACATTGTAGTTTGAATCGAACTTAGTCATTTCTGTCAGTTTTCAACTTATATGATCAGTATTGAATATGATGATTCCATTTCTCTGCTTTTCTATATGATTTTCAACATTCGAGGATGAATTTTCCCAAGGGGAAGATATTGTTATACCTCGAAATCCCAAATATCAAACCCGAATGTTGAAATGGAGAAAATTGTATTTTCTACACCAGATCACAAAACAAGTCGTCCTGTGACTCGTGGGGTTAGACCACGAGTCGTGAAGTGACTCATGGTGACGTGCATGACTTAAGTTGGAAATTTTGACTTTAGAGTCCCCACAGATATGACTATGAGTCGTGGTCAACACCCACGACTCATTGATCCACTCGTGGTCGAGAGCTAATGAAAAGTGAAAGTTGAGTTGGCAGTGTTCCCTACGGTTGGACACCACGAGTCATAGTCAAACACCACGATTCGTTAGGTGAGTTATGGTCAGCATTTGGTGAATGACATGGGATTTTGGCAGTGGAGGTAACGAGACTCATGGTCACCACTAACAAGTCATTAGGTCCCTCGTGGGGACCCCTTGACGAAAAGTGGTAGTGGACTTCACGACAGCAGATGATGACTCGTTTCCCCTGGCAACAACTCATCCAGTCCCTCGTGGGGACTGACAGTCAGTTATTTTCTCCAAATTAGTAAGGTCTTATCCGTAATTCATATGATCCTAAGGCCTAAACTACATTGTTCTAAGCTATGAATAATGAGTTTTAAGAGGGGTAAGTTCACTCTAGGCTATTCCTACTCATGCATGCAAACTTAGAGAGCTAAAGAGGTGATCAAGTTCAATTCCTTCAAGTTTTTCTTCAATTCTTCATTGGGCAATTAAGGGAGTTGTAGAATCTTATTCTCTCAGGTATATAGGGCTATAAATGGGTGAATTTGTTCAGACCCATGCCCAATCTCTCTATAATTCACAAAATTATATGGATAATTCTATGGGTTTATATCCCAATTCTTATGAAATCCTTATGATCTATCTATGGGTTAATCTCCTTCATGTATCAATCTATATTCTATGAATCATGGGAAGATTTTACAACTATTTCAATTATAAACTTAGGGATTTAAATTTCTACAAAACTATGCCCAATTATGCATGTTTTATTGAAGTTCCAGAGATGATTCTACTTTGATGTTGATGTTCATTAGCCAATTATGATTTATGACTTATAATATGATTTCTCTAAAATGCTTATCATGAATTTATAAATATCAAGCATATACATGTTTTCAAGTATGCATGGACCTCATGATTTATGATTTATGATTATGACCAACTCACAGGCCCTACTTTCATGGCTAGTTCCCGTATTTAAAGCAAGCTTATGATTATCATGATTTTTAACTAGCCTATGAATCTCATGTATATTATCCTGTGAGCACTATATATAGAGTAGTATTTAAGACCGACTAGACCTGGGGTCCAAGCATGCCCCGAGTCTCATAACTACGCGCCAACGTAGCCACGATGGGACCTCCATATTCCTGTCCCCTTGCCCAAATGGGACTTCTTGTTGTGATATCACACCTCTTTCATGGTTCTAACCTTGGGAAGGTACGGATACCCTCCTGACTAGGGGTTTACAGGTTGGGCTCCATGTGTGCTCATATGGGGTATGTCAGTTATAAGAATCTCCCACTATTCCTCATGATTTATGTACGGTTATTATTATATACTTTATCTCAAGTCATGTATAATAAAGCTTTTCTCTTATGATTATGATTATGGATGATTTACGAATATTTTGAAAACCTTGAGCCTTATGTTGCATTATGATATTTATGTTACGATCATGTTTCCCTACTCTTATAAAATTTTATGTATTTTAAATGTCCGTTTTACTTACCTTTCATACTCGGTACATTCCACATACTGACCGTATACTCTATGCTGTATCATTTCGTGATACAGGCTCCGATTTTCAAACTCAGCCTAATCACTAGCCAGTTCTCCGAAGTTAGCATTCAGCTTTGGTGGTGAGTCCTCATCTCTCGAGGACTACTCATTATTAGTTATCTTATATTTTTAGTTTTTAGACTCGTTGGGTTAGTTGGGGTTTTTGTCCCATCAACCCATCAGATATATTAGAGGCTTTCAGACTATATAGAGTAATCAACTTGTCATGTATGAGTGAATCCCGGTTCCGATGTCACGTTATGAATAGGCTTTTGTTATGTTTATTATGTTAAGTCTTCCTCTTTATTGAATTGAGATAGATGTATCTTCATGCCATGGGTCGGCTTGGAGTCTCTCAGGGCTCCTTGTTTCGTGTCTCGATCTGGTTCTACGTTCGGGTTGTGACCAGACTTGGTATTAGAGAAATAGGTTTTGAAGTGTCCTAGGGTGTCTAAAAGTTGCTTTAATTAGAGTCCTTTTCATGTGTGTGAAGCGCTCCACACTTATGACAAAAGGGCTACTAAATGTTTAGGAAATGTTCCCTTCTTTCATGATCTATGTCGTGCAGTGAAATGTCTCTATATCCTTCTAACTCTATGTATTTTAAAGGTTTGGTTTACTTACCTTGCATACTCAGTACATTCCACATACTGATCGCATACGCTATGCTGTATCATTTCATGATACAGGCTCTGATCTTCACACTCAGCCCCGTCACTAGCCAGTTCTCCAGAGTTAGCATTCAGCTTCAGTGGTGAGTCCTCATCTCTAGAGGACTACTCATTATTAGTTATCTTGTAATTACAATTTTTAGACTCATCGGGTTTGTTGGGGGCATTGTCCTATCAACCCATCAGATATGTTAGAGGCTTTCAGACAATATGTAGTAATTAGCTTGTTATCTACGAAGTGAATCCCGATTTCAATGCCATGTTATGAATAGGCTTCCATTATGTTTATTATGTTAAGTCTTCTACTTTATTGGATTGACATAGATGTATGTTCATTCCATGGGTTGACTTGGAGTCTCTGGGGGCTCCTTATCCCGTGTCTCAATTCGGGCCTATGTTTGGGTCGTGACATTCGCTATGCTTATCATGTTGACCTTCCGCTTTATTTGATTGAGTTTGATGTTATGTTGATGCCATGGGTCAACTTAGAGCCTTTCGGGGTTCCTTGTCCCGTCTCTCGATTCGGGCCTATGTTCGGGTCATGACAAACTTGATATCAGAGCAATAGGTTTTGAAGTGTCCTATGCTGTCTGAAATTCACGTTAAGTAGAGTCTTTTTGATGGGTGTGAAGCGCACCACACTTACGATGAAGATTCTATGAGACATTTCGAAAATGTTCCCTTCTTTCGTGATCTAAGTCGTGCGATGAGATGTCTCTCTATCCTTCTAACTCATGTTGTATGCATTTGCAGAATCATGCCTCCCCGCTGAGTTAATGGAAGAAGAAATAAAAATAGAAATGGCCACGAGGATGCAATGGAGATGGGCACCAATAGGCCCCACCAGCCCTTGAGGACCATGAACCGAAGCCGGTTTCCCACACTGAATTCAGGGTAGCCATTCAGATACTAGCACAGGCCTTGAATGCCAAGTTAATCAGCAAGCAGCGGTGCATGCCCCTCAGAACAAGAATTCCGCGGCAACACGAGTTAGAGATTTTCTAAGGATGAACCCTCCAGAGTTTCTTGGGTCAAAGGTGGGCGAGAATCCACATGAGTTTATCGATGAGATTCTAAAGAACACCCAGGTCATAAGGATGACTGGAGAGGAGTGTGTCGATTTAGCCTCATATCAGTTAAAGGGGGTTGCACACATTTTGTTTAAATAGTGGAAGGATAGTAGGGCAGTGAGAGCAGGCCCTATTTGTTGGGACATGTTTCATGCCGCATTTCTTGAGTGATTCTTTCCTCGCGAGATAAGGGAGATTAAAGCAGCTGAATGTGTGAATTTGAGACAAGGGAAGATGACAATTCAAGAGTATGCCTTAGAGTTCACTCGTTTCTCCAAGTACGCACCAGAGTTAGTGGTTGATCAGAGAGCTTGAGTGAGCAGGTTTGTTTATGGAGTGGCGCACTACCTAGATAAGGATTCTCAGATTGCGATGCTTCATTAGGATATATATTTTCCTCGGATAGTCTTTTATACCAAGTATATGGAGGTGGTGCATGTGAGAGAGAGAGAGAGAGAGAGAGAGAGGCCAAGAGGGCCAGGACAGACAGTTATAGGTTCTCTCAGTAGAGACCAGGTGGTGGACACCGCAGCAGTCCTACCAGTCAGCCCCAGCATCATCGGCTGTGAGTGTGCCATCCAGATCTAAACACGACCAAAGAGGACGAGCATCAGGCTCCAGAGGCCAGAGCAGCAGGCCCACAGATTCCAGTATCCCAGTTTGCGACAGATGTGGCTGGAGACATACGGGTCAGTGTTTGGTAGGTATAGTTTCTTGCTTCGGGTGTGGGAAGCCTGTACGTATGCTTAGAGATTGCCCAGCAGCAAGACAGGGCCATGATAGGGGCTGAGGCCCAACTTCTAGTTCAACAGCTCCACCATCATACCCAACTCAACAGGGGGAACCTACAAGTGCGGGTGGCGGACAACACTAGAACATCTTTTGTGCCCTAGCATCCCACCAGGAGCAGGAGGTCTCCCTAGATATAGTCACTGGTATGTTACGAGTTTTCCACCTTGATGTATATGCTTTGTTAGATCCAGGGCTACTTTGTCTTTTGTGATGCCCTATGTTGCTAGTATTCTCGGAGTCAGTCTCAAAATCTTTTCAGAACCCTTCTCAGTCTCTACACCAGTCGGTGATTCAGTTATAGCTCGACGGGTGTATAGAAATTGCCCTGTCACAATCCTTCAAAAAGTCACCTCAGCAGATCTAGTAGAGTTATCCATGACTGACTTTGATGTTATCCTCGACATGGATTGGCTATTTTCATATTATGCCTTAGTTAATTGTAGAACCCGTGTAGTAGGGTTTTGATTTCCGGGTGAGCCAGTATTAGAGTGGAAGGGTAGTTTAGTTGTGCCTGTAGGTCGTTTCATTTCCTACTTTAAGGACATAAAGATGATTGCTAAGGGTTGTGTGTACCATCTACTTAGGTTAAGGATGCTACGTCTGGGACCCCGACTATCCAGTCAGTTCCAGTAGTATGTGAGTATCCAGAAGTGTTCCCAGATGATTTATTGGGAATTTCTCCCGAGAGGAAAATCAATTTTGGTATTGACCTTCTTCCTGATACATAACCTATATCTTTTCCTCCTTACAAAATGGCTCCAGCTGTGTTAAATGAGTTGAAGGAGCAGTTGAAGGACCTCCTAGACAAGGGTTTCATAAGACCTAGCAAATCTCCTTAGGGTGCACCTGTTCTCTTTGTCCGTAAGAAAGATGGTTATCTTCGTATGTGTATTGATTATCGGCAATTGAACAAGGTGACCATCAAGAACCTGGAACTTTTAGATAATAGTTCCAGGATCATTTTTTTGACCAGCATCAGGGTGCTAAGTGCTTTTAGATAATAGACCTCTGATCCGGATACCATTAGCTCAGGGTTCGGGAGAGTGACATCCCGAAGATGACCTTCAGGATGTGGTATGGTCATTATGAGTTTGTAGTTATGTATTTTAGACTAAAGAATGATCCTGGAACTTTTATGGATTTGTCGAAAAGGGTGTTCAAGAAATACTTGGATATGTTCGTGATTGTGTTCATAGACATCCTTATATACTTTTAGAGCAAGGAGGAGCATGCCGCTGACTTAATGGTGGTGTTACAGACTTTGAATGATCGCCAATTATATGCTAAATTCAGCAAGTGCAAGTTTTGGTTGAAGTCAGTGGCATTTTTGAGTCACATGGTGCCAGGTGAGGGTGTTCAGGTAGACTCTCAAAAGTTAGAGGCGGCAAGGAATTGGCCTAGACCGGTGAATCCTTTGGATATCAGGAGTTTCTTGGTTTGGTTGGGTATTATTGGAGATTTGTTGAGGGGTTTTCATCCGTTGCAGCCTCATTAACTAAGTTGATCCAGAAGAAAGTAAAGTTCCAATGGTCAGAGGCTTATGAGAAGATCTTCCAAGAGTCGAAGACTCGACTCACCTCAGCACCGGTGCTAACCCTACCCGAGGGTACCAATGGGCTTATGGTATATTGTGATGCTTCGAGGATTGACCTTGGTTGTGTATTGGTGTAGCATGGTATATGCTTCCAGGAAGCTGAAGGTCCATGAAAGGAATTACCAGACTCATGATCTCGAATTGGCGGCAGTGGTATTTTCCTTGATGATTTGGAGGCACTATTTGTACGGGGTCCTCGCAGATGTGTTTATGGTCCACAAAAGCCTATAATATGTGTTTACCCAAAAGGATCTAAATTTGCGTCAAAGAAGATGGTTGGAGCTACTCAAGGATTATGATATGAGTGTCCTTTACCATCTGAGAAAGGCTAATGTGGTAGAAGACGCCCTTAGTAGGATTTCTATGGAGAGTGTGTCCCATGTAGATGAGGAGAGGAAGGACTTAGTTAAGGATGTGCATTGACTTGCACGGTTGGGAATTCATCGGGTTGACTCGACAAATGGTGGTGTTATTGTTCAGAACGGGTTAGAATCATCCTTGGTGACTGATGTTAAAGCTAGGGAAGACGAAGATTCTATTTTGGTAAAACTAAAGAAAGCTGTTCAAAATCAGAAGGTAGAGGTCTTCTCCCAAGAGGGAGATGGTGTGCTTCAATATCAGGGTCGTTTATGTGTTCTGGATGTTGATGATTTAAGGGAGTGAATGTTGCATGAAGCTCATGGATCCAAATATTCGATGCATCCAGGTTCCACCAAGATGTATCGTGACCTACAAGAAGTCTATTGGTGGAATGGCATGAAGAAGGACATAGCAAAGTTTGTGGCTAAGTGTCCAAACTATCAACAGGTGAAGGTTGAACATTAAAGACCCGGAGGTGCGCTCCAAGATATTAGCATTCCTACTTTGAAGTGGGAAGAGATCAACATGGATTTCGTTACAGGGTTACCTTACACTCGTCGGTGATATGACTCCGTTTGGGTTGTAGACAGATTGACTAAAGCGGCTCATTTCCTACTAGTTAAAACTACTGATTCAGCGGAGAATTATTCCAAACTATACATTCAAGAGCTAGTTTGGTTGCATGGAGTTCCCTTGTCCATCATATCAGATAGAGGTATTCAGTTTACCTCCTAGTTTTGGAGATCGTTTAAAAAGTGACTAGGTACTCAAGTCAAGCGTAGGACAACATTTGACCTGCAAACCGATGGTCAGGTGGAGCGGACTATTCAGACTCTCAATGAGATGTTGAGAGCATGTGTGATTGACTTCAAGGGTAGTTGGGATGATAATTTGCCTCTCATTGAGTTTGCTTATAACAACAACTATCATTCCAACATTAGATGGCTCTGTTTGAGGCTCTCTATGGGCGGAGATGTAGATTTCCTATTGGTTGGTTTGAAGTAGGTGAAGCTGTGATGATAGGACCGGATTCAGTCCATGAGGCCATGGAGAAAGTTCAGCTTATAAGGGATAGGCTAAAAATAGCTTAGAGTCGCCAAAAGTCCTATGCAAATGTGAGAAGGAGAGAACTTGAGTTTGAAGTCGACGATTGGGTGTTTCTAAAGGTGTCTCCCATGAAAGGAGTGATGAGGTTCGAAAAGAAAGGGAAACCCAGTCCCCATTATGTTTGTCTGTATCGAATTGTGAAACGGGTTGGCATGGTAGCATATGAGTTGGAGTTGCCCTCAAAATTGGCTTCACTCCATCTAGTTTTCCGTGTATCGCTCTTAAAAAAGTGATTAGTTGATCCATCTCTAGTTATTCTGGTGGACAGTGTCGATGTGAAAGACGGCCTTAGTTATGAAAAGGTTTCGGTGGAAATATTGGATCGTCAGCTTTAGTTAAAGTTTTATGGTGGAATCCGCATGTTGAGGGAGCTCTGTGGGAAGCTGAAGCAGTTCTGATGGCTAGATACACACATCTATTCCCTTCCAGCTCAGTTCCAGCTTGAGGTATAAGTTTTTTCCCTAAAACTCTATTCAGTTTCATGTTCAGTTCATGTGTCCCAGTTTCTTTCATGTCAAAGCATGTATGTATAGTTCGTGAATTCAATTCAGTCATGTAGGTTAGTTCGGAGGCATTCATTCTGTCAGTTTGCAATTTATATGATCAGTATTTGAATATGATGATTGCATTCCTCTACTTGTCTGTATGTCTTCCAACATTTAAGGACGAAGGTTCCCAAGATTTTCTGCACCAGGTCACAGGACGAGTCGTCCAGTGAATTGTAAGGATGACCACGAGTTGTTAAGTGACTCATGGTGAGGAGTTGGACTTAGTTGGAAATTTTAAATTTGGGGTAACCACGGGTGTGGCCACGAGTTGTAGTCAGCCCTACAATTGGTTAAGTCACCCGTGGTCAAGGATGGTTGAAGGAAGAGGAAGAATCGGCAGTGCTCCTAACGGATTGGTCACCACGACTCATTGGGTGCACCACAAGTCGTGGTGGTTCCCATGGTGACCCCTAGATGAGTTTCTGGCAGTGAGGATAACGGGAGGTGACCACAAGTCGTGGTCACCAGTAGCAAATCGTTAGGTTCCTCGTGGTGACAACCTAGATTAGATTTCCAGTAGAGGCAACGAATCCAGGCCACGAGTCGTGCCCACTGACGACGACTTGTTCAGTCCCTTATTGGGACTGGCAGTGTGATTTTCTCTGCGAATTTAGTAAGGGCTTTTCCATAATTCCTATGAATCTAAGGCCTAAAATATATCGTTTTAAGCTCTGAATAGTGAGTTTTAAGAAGGGCAAGTTCATTCTGAACCATTCCTAATTCATGCATGCAAGTTTTGAAATCTAGAGGGGTGATCAAGCTCAATATCTCAAGGTTCTTCCTCAATTATTCCTTGGGAAATCAGAGAAGTTGTAGAATCCAATTCTCTTAGGTATGTAGGGTTATAAATAGGTGAAATTGTCACACCCATGCCCAATCCTTCTCTAATTCATGAAAATCTACATGTTAATTCTATGGGGTTTTAACACAATGCATGAATTCCCTAAGTTTCTACCATGGGTATGATCTAAGAAAGTTTCTATTGTTGAATTATGATTCATGGGCAACTTTTATAATATTTTCAAATATAAATCATGTTTTCAAGTTTTATAAGTTATGATTCCCATCCATGAAAGTTCATGAAAGTTGAGATCTATGATGTATGTTCAAGTATGATGAGATATTTATGAAAAAAGCATGTTTTCAAGTTACCCATGTCTATGATCATATTTTCAAGTGAATCAAGTATTTTCAAGCATGTTTAAGTATTGGGCAATGCCATATCTTCAAGTATGATTTATGATTTCATGAATTAGCTTACCACATAATTTTGGAGTAAAGACTCCCAATTATGTTCAGCTTATGGTATGGTTTGAGACAAGGTTACTCATGTATGATTTCAGATTTTACATGTACACGATTATTCATCTTCGTTACTAGATGATGGTCATTTTTTTTGAAAAACGATGGAGAGCATATGCGTCTTTTTTGGGAGTAGTGTCTAGCACTGAGTAGGCTAAGGGTCAGTCAACCTTATGCCTCATAACTACGAGCCAATGTAGATATATTCAGATAATTTAGGAGCTCCTTTGTGAGCTTTCCCCTTCTCCAAGGGTCCTTCAGCTTGATCTCGATATCATGGTAGCATCTTTAGCCCTGGCAAGGCTTTAGACGACTCTACCCACTTGAGTGCAATAGTCGGGACCACGTAAGCTCTATCGTGATAATGTCGGTTATATGAAAAGTCTCCCATTGTTCCTCATGTTTTCAGTTATGCATGTATATCAGTCATGATATTATGTTTTCAACAGGTTTGACCCAATGTTCAGTTTTACTTATGATTATCAGATTTCAGCTTTGGGTTATTTGATTCAGCTATGATGTTCAATTATGTTCAGATCATGATTTCAGAAAATAGCATGCAAGCCCTACTCTCAGATGCTTATCTTGATTATGTTTTACATTATGCATGTTCAATGATTTTACTTAGCAGTTTTACTTACCTTGCTTACTCGGTACATTCCACGTACTGACCGCATACTCTAAGCTTTATCATTTCATGATACAGGGTCCAATATTCAGACTCAACCTCGTTGATAGCCAACCTTCCAGAGTAGTATATTAAGTCACAGTTGGTGATTCCTCATCTCCCGAGGACCATTCTTTATCATTTATCTTTACATTTTCAGTTTTCATACTTATAGAATTAGTTGGGGTCTTGTCCCATCAACTCATCAGAAGTAGAGGCTTTTTCAAACATAGATTGTATTTAGCTTCAGACTCATGTTGTATGTTCAGATTTCATATTATGTTCAGACTTCCGCTATGCTTATCATGTTGACCTTTCGCTTTATTTGATTGATTTAGAAGTTATGTTCATGCCATGGGTTGATTTGGAGCCTCTCAGGTTCCTTGTCTCATGTCTCGATCCGAACTTATGTTCGGGTCCTGACATAATTAGCCACAATAGGTCGATTATACGCTTTTCTTCCTTTTTGTTTAAGACTCACGACTGAACATATGACTCGTAGATGGATTCTACGGCCGTATGTCTCTTCATATGTTGCTCTATATGTAGATGATTTTTCTCTTTTCTTCAGATGCCTTCTGCGGCCCATCTTCGATGGGACATATGGTCCATACAATCAAAGTACAACCTGTATATGCCCCGTTTTGGTGTTGTGCTTCTTTTTATTCATGCGCTTTTCCTCTTTTTTATTCGAATACCTACAACACATCATTTTAATATTGGAAATGTCTGAAATAGTGCTAGAAGATACTACAACTCATACAAAAGACATCAATTATTTTATAAAATTCTTACATATCAATAATTAAGATTCATACCTAAAAGACAAATAAATATGATGACAGAGATATAAATGATCAAGATTAAGATACTTATTTAATGCCAAAAAATAAGACCTAATGTGCATAAGTAATATTAGACAAAAGAAAAGAAAACATGTCAACCAAACATTTTGAGAAAGGGAAAAAAAACAAATTTCCATATCATGTTAAAAAGGGAAAAACATTAGAAGAGAAAGTCAGCTTGCACTTTGGTGATTGAATTTGAGAAAAAAAACAAAAAAGGTCCCTTAAGTTTGAACATAGATCCAAAATAGTCTTCTAAACATACAATTAATAGTTTTGATTCTTTAAATTTTTAAAAGTTAATATTTTTAGTCTGCATTAAATATTTACCGAACTCTGTCCATTAGATTGGAGGAGAACCACGAAGATAAGAAGATTAGTGGAAACTCATATTTATAAGTATAATTTTCCTATGTTTTAAATTATTTCTAGAGTTTGATGAATTTGTTGAGATGTAATTTTTTCTATTTGTGTATCTTTTTAATGTCTAATATAGTTTTTATTGTATTGTATTATGAAACTAATTGTGCGGATGTCCAATACTCAAATATAGTTTACACTACTCTTCTCCATGATGTAATTAATCCCTCATTACTCAGACTATTATGATATTAACTCCTGCGCCTTCATAATCTTCCTCATGATCTTCCCTTATAATGTTCATGATTAATGTCATTTTATGGAAACCTTTTATATGCTTCTATGAATACGATAAATAGAGGCAAACAAACTTATATTGTGTACACTTGAAAAAATTTGGGAAACACTTTAAAGAATGAGAAAAGCTTTCATCTTTTGTCTCCCTATTCTAGTGCTTTCAAATTCTAATATTGTTTCTTATTTGCTGTCATTTTATAACATGTTATCAACACAACCTAGTTTCTTCTATTTATTAATGAATGGGTAATATTCTTAAGTACTCATTCATGTTTTAAAATTATCAGATATGACTATCTTCCTCATACTTCATAGTATTATGTTTACCATTTATTGGTTGACATACTGAGAAGGAAAAATTATATAGTATAATATTGCTTCATATATTTTCATGTTACTATCACTGCACCACAAAATCTCAATTATTTTTATTCATCAAGTGTAGTGTTAATAAGATACAATTAATGTATATCCTAACATGTAGTTAATTACTTTATTGGTTCTAGTTATACATGTTCATTAACATATAAGGTAGATTATTTTTAGAGTTATTTCTTTTTAATTGGATTATATAAGAGGACTCAACCCTAGAAATAAGTTTCTTAGACACACTTAATCTTACATGAATTTTACAAAGTGTAATGGTTCATGTAAAAATAATGAATGAAAAAAAAAGAGAGAAAGAACTCTAGAAATGTAGCCTCCTTTCATTGCTCTGCACTACAAGTCGTGCGTCCTCCCGTGTCTTGTGTCTTCTTAAAATAACAAGTTAAGTGTTATATTTATAAAGTGTAGGAATTTTGCCGAACTTTGAAAACTAACATGCCATGCTGCTCAACGCGGCTATCAAGCAGCGTGACATGGCCTTATCGTGCACGTCCACTGGTTAGCACTTCGGGAATGTCATGCCTTTGGTGTGGCAGGTGGCCAACACACTATTCCCACACCGTGACACAGGCTCAACGTGGCAATATAGCCAACATGACATGGCCCCAACGCGACGCTTCACTATTTAAGCACTTGAAATGGATAGCAGCTTGGCATGGCAAGGTGGCCAGCACGCCAATGCCATAATGTGACATGGTTCCAGTGCGCATGCCCACTAATTAACCACTTATTCCTTCCAATTTGAACTCCTTGCTCTGTGCCACAACCTTTAACATTGATCTTCCCGCTAAGCTCAATCCTTTAGCAATTTTCACCTACAAAGAGGCCTAACCACATATGTTAGTCCATGGACACACTTTTAATTAAAATACACGAGATTATAATTGAATCAATGCAAAATCTAAGCTACAATATGGGCATAAAATGGAACTTGGACATATAAATACGCTCAAGATCACCACCCCATACTTAAAGCCTTGTTCGTCCTTGAACAACTCTTTTATATCTAATGCTACAAGAAAATATTTATGGTCGCCAATTGAAGTAAAATTACTCAAGCTAAGGATACAACGACTAACATAGATGACAAGTTCTTGTCAATAATATTTTATTCAACACAATTAAGCTTGTAAAAAACTACTTCAAGACCTCCTAGCCTCAAGAACTAACTCTACAATATTAGCAAACTTATGCAAGTCACCCAACCAAGAAGTTAAATGCGTCATGTATCTTTCATCAACCATGCGCCCTCACAGAAAAAAAGTTACCCACATTCCCTCTCAAATATACAAGTTATCACAAGAATGGGTATAAGAATTACAGTCACTCTCACAAAGAATTTCATATGCCACATACAATGAATCATAAGATTGCTCTTAGTGTACTACTCAGCTAATATAAGAATATTAAAATGTATGATCAAGTAGGACTATTCCAGATTGTAATGTAGGTTAAGGGATGGGTAGGAACTACTCTGGCCAGTAATAATGACAATCTTCCCTAAGTGCTTTAATACATCACAATTTCTCATTAAAACGCTTTCTTCAATTAACTACTTTTTCCACTACTCTTTTCATCTATAAACTTTCTTTGTTTTTCCATTTTTAAGCAAGTTCACATACGATTAGTAGGGAGTACTCAATTATCAAACTTCTTTCTAAATTCCTTTTGTTCTTTCTCTACTCCTATCACAACCCGAACATAGGCCCAGATCGAGACATGGGGCAAGGAGCCCCGAGAGACCCCAAGTCAACCCATGGAATGAACATACATCTAACTCAATCAATTAAATAGAAGGATTGACATGATAATCTTAGCGGAAGTCTGAAATAAATATAACATCAGAATACGCATAATCTGAAGCTGAAAACATTGTATTTTCTGAAAGCCTCTAAGTCTTATGAGATGATGGGACAAGACACCAACTAACTCTGTAATACTAAAACTGAAAGTACACCAGTATCTGAAAGAAAATGGTCCTCGGAAGATGAGGACTCACCACTAAGCTGGGTGCTAACTCTGGAATTAACTACTGACGGAGCTGAGTCAGAGTACCGGGGACTGTATCATAAAATGATGCAACATAGATTATGCGGTCTGTACGTGGAATATACCAAGTATGCAAGGTAAGTAAAACTACATAGATAAGAAAATCATTTTAAACATGCATAATGTAAAACACAACAAAATAAGAATCTGAGAGTAGGGCTTGCATGCTATCTTTTTGAAAACATGATCTCGACATAACATAACATCATAACTGAATCATTTGACCCAAAGATGAAATTTGATAGGTATAGATAAAGCTGAACATTGTATCAAACCTGCTTTAGAACATATGTAGATATTTATACAACATGAGTGATAAACATGCATAATTGAAATCATGAGGAACAATGGGAGACTCGTCTCTTAACCGACATACCACGATAGAGCTTACGTGATCCCAACTATCACACTCAAGTGGGAAGAGCCGTCCAAAACCTTGCCAGGGCTAGGGACGATACCATGATATTGATATCAAGCTCGGGGCCCAATCAAGGCAGGGGATAGCTCACAAGAGAGGTCCCAAAGTATTTTATATATATATAATTATAAACCTACATTGGTATGTAATTCTGAGGCATAGAATCCACCCTTAGCCTACTCGGTGCTAGAAAAACTACTCCCAAAATATGCATATGCTCTCAATCGTTTTTCTATGAAGCTTACCATTGTCTATTGATGAAGCTCGATTATCAAATACATCTAAAATCCGAAGTTATGCATATGAGAAGATTTAGCTCAAACCATACCACAAGCTGAAAAATAATTGGTAGTCCTTGCTCCGAAACCATGTGGTAAGCTTAATTCGGGAAAATCATAGATCATATTTGAACATATGGGAATTTTCCAATACATTAACATACTTGAAAAATACTCAATTTACTTAAAAACATGATTATAAAGATGAGTAACTTGATAACATGCTTTTCATCAATAATATCTCATCATACTTGAACATTCATCATAAATCTCAACTTTCATGATTTTCTCATAAATGGGCATCTCAAATTTGTAAAACTTGAAACATGATTTTAATTGAAAACAATGTAAAACTTTTCCATTCATCATAACTCTAGAGTAGAAACATATTTAAGTCATACCCATGTAGAGAATTAGGAATTCCATGCATTGGGTTAAAACATCATAAAATTGACATACGAATTTTCATAATTTAAAGAGATTGGGCATGGGTGTGAAAGGATTCACCCACTCGTAACCCTACATACCTGATTATCACTGACTCTTACACTTGTCTGATTGACCAAGAGGAATTGAAGAGAATTTGAATGCGAACAAGCTTGATCACCTCTCTAACCCTCTAACTTTGCATGCATGAGGAAGAATGGCCTAAAATGGACTTAACCCTCTTAAAATCTATCATTCATAACTTAAAACGACGTAGTTTAGGCTTTAGAATCATAGGAATTATGGAAAAAACCTTACTAAATTCGCAGAGAATAATTGACTGCCAGTCCCTATGAGGGACTGGACGCCTCGTCACTTCAGGCCACGACTCGTGGCATCATCTGCCAAGTATACTGCCTGAGGGTTCGTTTGGGGCTCATCATGGGGAACTTCACTATTCGTTATTGGTGACCACGAGTCTTGGTCACCACTCGTCACATGCACTACCTCAATTTCAAATAAATTCCATCTGGCTGACCATGACCTATCCCACGAATCGTGGTGACTGACCACGACTTGTGGAACCTTTCGTTGGGTACACTGCTATTTCTCTGCACCTTCTCAAGATCATTGCCCATGATTGAATCAATGATTCATGGGGTCTGACCACGACTCGTGATCATGTCCGTGGAGACCTTAACTCCCAAAATCCAATTGACACCCTGATCATCGCCACGACTCACATCACGACTTGTGGTATGCTCCCACAAGACACAGAACAACTCGTTCTGTGACCTGATGCCAGATTTCAAATTTTTCTCCATTTTAGCTCCCAGGTCTGATCTTTGGGTTTTCGGGGTATAACAACTCCCTACTAACAACATTATGCATTTTGAAATATTTGCACCTTTAGTCTTTTCTTCAGTCTTTTCTTCATACTTCCAACTCAAATATTTCCTTTTTTCAATTCTCACTCCTTGTAACCTTTTATGCATTTTCAATTTAAGTGATTAGGAGTTTCGGATCAAATTAAAGGTCAATTGAAAGAAAAGGAATACACTTCTTATGTGGCTACCAAAGAGGAGCCTAAAGGCTCAATGGTGCTAACTAGGAACATTTATCATGGGTAGGTAAAGAGAAGTATAAAACATTTCTATAAAGAAAATACCTATATCATCTCTTAAATTTGACATTCTTCATTTTGCCTTGAAAACACACTGGCAAGTTCTAGACATTAGCATGAAAGCATGGACTATCACAAATTCCTCACACTCAAGGCACATGCTATTCAAGAAGGGTCCATACAGACTGCCAATTAGGCTAACAATATGGGTTCAAATTTAAGCACAAATCATACAAGAGTCAAGCTCATGAGCCTAGGTGTCTCCAATGAAGTTATTCATTTTACACAGCTTGCTTTTAATATTAAAACCAACTTGCATCATTCAATCATGTGTACCACCGAACAAGAGCACCTAGCATTCAATTAGTGAAAGGTTCTATAATTCCTAATGATTAGTTTTTCCTCAAGGCGTTCCTCATCCATCCATTGTCGGAAAAAGTCCCTAACTACGATTGAAAAACCAAAAATTCACTCCTAAAAATAAAAAGGATAGGTCGTCAGTTCAAAGGGCCTCCCCTCGAAAAAGAACCGAAAAAAACCAAGGGGTGGGTAAAGTATGCTCTACTTAAAAGAGTAACTAGAACAAATCAAACCATAACATACTTCACCCTAATCACAAAATTGGAAGATTCCCACCTCATACTTGAAATCATGCTATGTCGCCAAAGCAGTAATCATAATTAAACAAGGGTTAGAAATACTCTCAAAGGCCTCTATGTCTAGCTCGGAGCATGTTACACTCCAAAATCCATAAAAGGGGCAAACAACCCAACTCTTATGCTTCACCATGCTCATTAGCTTAAATTTTGCAGGTACTCAAACTTCCTCTCAATCTACAAAACAAGACAAAACAGAAACTAAAGGTGACATTATACAACAAAAACAAACAAAAATTACCTCTTATACAACTTGGTTAGCTCCCAAGCAGCGCCTGATTTAATGTCACCAAACGACGCTATCAAGTTTCACCACTTATTCTTCCACTTTGAGGATATGAATTTCACGCCTAATTTCTTTTCTAATTTCCTATTATGCTCCAGGGGTGGCGGTGAAAAAATGAAGGGACTAAGTAGTAGATGTCGCATCTTGCAATTCTTGGCCCTTAAGTGAGGGATGTCATTTTGTGTTTTTAGTATAGAACATTTTAGAATATAGGGGCATTGCTCCTCATCTATACCTTTCTCCAGAGGCTTGGAAGACTCTATTTCTATGTTGTCAACCAAACATAATGTCGAAAAGTATTTAAAATGAGGACCAATACACGCCAACTTCAAAATTGCATTATGCTTGACATCCTCACTTTTAATTACCTTCTTAACATCAATATCAACCAACAAAGAATAGTCAAATGATTGGAATTCTTTTCCCTGTTACATAAATTGGCTACTATCCACAATACTTTATAGTTGGGCCTCAAACGCCATAACATTTTTATTTAAAAGAGCCTACTGGTCATGGATATCTAAGACAAATTGGTCAATTGCTTGTCGAGCTCTATTCTACCTTCCATGAATTGATTACCCATGTACGTAGGAACATCATAGAGACCCATCATGAGATTCTGTTTGTTGATCTTGTTCCAAGAACTCACTCTTTTCTTCGACTTGAGGTTCCTCCTGAGTATTGACTAAGACCGTAACTTGCAAATTATTATAAGTTTTAGCCTTAACCTTCATCTCCATAAGCTTGGTGCTCATCCTATGTATGGCTTTTCCTTGTTCGTTATAATGCTCCCTCATTACTTCCAACTTCTGAAGGACCTATTTTACCAGATTGCAACCATGAGCATGATGTTCTAAATCCTCCTCTTCATTATTCCTGTAAGTATCAAAAACAACAGGAGGATCATAATAGGGGCATGGGGAAGGGGAATACGAATTCGGAAAACTATTCCAATGGTCATTCTGACCACCACATATACTACAATTATGACAGTGTTTCCACAAGTGGGGTCCTCAACAATTTAGATAAGGATCACCAAAATATGAGTACCCACCATTCAACCCATTTATATGCCATAATGTCATGTCAAGATGGGTAACAAAATATAAACAAAATTAGAAAAACACTAAATCTATATAAAATAAAATAATACAAAAAAATCTTCTTGTCGACACTTGTATAATAATAGTAAAACTAAAATTATAAATTCACTAATTTATAAATCTCCGGTAACGACACCAAAAACTTATTACGTCTAAATACACGTGCAAGTGTACATAGTTGTGAAAGTAATATAGTGCCTCTTGCGAGCCAGATGTCGAACCCACAAGGACTTCTGATTTAGTAAACATCTAATTTAAGAAATACAATTAAATTCAACAAGTGCAATTATAATCAAGAATATGTTGATTGTTTGTGTAAATCTAAAGTGAACACGTAAAGTAATATGAAATTGGTGTAATCAATATGGGAGAGGATTCTAGGGTCAACGTATAACAATCAAGTATATAAATATTTCACATTGGTCAAGTTATTTATATTGACTATTTAATTATTAGGATAATGACATGATCATGATCTTTCAAATCTCTAATCGTCTAACTGATTTGACCTCACAATTACATGTTTGAGTGATGATATGATAATCCAATTCAAAACTCAATTATTTATCATCCTATATTGAAACCAAATGAGGCATATTATATATATTTCTATCCTAAACGTAAATCCTGTCTCTAGTCTCTATTAATAACAAAAACTCATTCCTCACATTCTTTGTTCTATTCTCATGTTTCTCCTTTTGGGTTTGCATAAAAATTTAATATTTATTCTAATAGTTGAGAATCATTAAAATAGTATAGTAAGAGTGTAAGAAAAATCAAATACAATAAACAAGTCAAACCAAAATTAAGAATATGTAACACCCAAAAGTCCCTAAGATTAGGCTTGTTGGTGAAACGAAAAAAACAAGAAAACCTGCACCAGGTCACAGAACGAGTCATGGTTTGACTCTTCAAGTGACCTGATGGGTTGTGGTGTGAACCGTTAAGTGTGAAAGTTGGTGAAAAAATGGAGTTTCAGAGAGTGTTAACGACTAGTTAAGTTACCCGTTAAGTGACACGATGAATTGTCAAGTGAGGCATCAAGAGAAGATCAGGAATTTGAAAAGAATTTTCCAGTGACAAAGGGTCAAGTGATGACCCACCAGGTCTCCTAATGGGTCGTCCAGTCACTCATTGGGTCTGGTAGTGAGTAATTTTATGTCAGATCATTAAGGGTGTTTTCATAATTTCTAAGTTTCTAACTCCTAAACTAAATTATTTTAAGCCTTCTAAACAGTGTTTTAAGGGTTTTAGTCATCCTAAACCCTCATTCTACTCCTAGCACCCCTAAGTGAAGATCAAATCCCCTCAAGAGAAGCTAGGGTTCTTCATCAAATTTTTCCCTCAATTCCCTTTGAGTCTCCAATCAAGTTGATGATTCATCAAGCCCAGGCATGTAGGGTTATGATTTGGGGGAATTCTTCCACCCTCATCCCAAGTTCATCGCAATTCTATGATTTTAAGTCTCTAAGTATGTCATATTGAAATTTTAGGATTTCACCCAATTCCATGAAATTAATGATGATATCTCTATGGGTTCGATTATCTCATATTCCAATTGATGAAATATAGTTATTAAGGAAAATTTTACTCATAAGTTCTTCATGAATTAATGATTCAAAGATTATAATGATTTTTCCCTATTATGCATGATCTTATGAATTTCAAGCTAATGACCATGAATTATCAAAGTATATATGAATATTATTAATTCTTAAACTTATGAATCTATGATTTCAAATTATGAAGCTTATTTCAAGTATGTGTGATCTTATGTTTTGGGAAAGCCCATGTAAACTCAAGTATGTTTTATCATGATTTTAGCCCAGGCTTACATGATCAGTTTTAAAGAAATATTTGGAGTCAAGATTCCCAAGTAAATGATTCAAGTTATATTCTGAGAATATGATTATGAGTAATATGGATGTTTTGGGAGTAGCGTTTAGCATCGAGTAGGCCAGGGATTCTAAGGACCCCGGTCTCATAACTACGCGCCACTGTAGATATATATTCTTATTTAGGATGTCTCAAGAGAGTGCTTCCCCCGCCCGAAGGCACACTAGTGACATCACACTTCCATCATTCTTTTCCCTGGCAAGGCTTAGGATGACTCTGCCAACTTGAGCGAGATAGTTGGGGCATCATGTAAGCTCTATCATGATGGTGTTGGTTAAAAGGAAGCTCCCACTGTTCCTCATGTTTTCAGTTACTTATGTTGATGTCTTATGATATTATGTTTAATAGGAGATTTGACCGATTGTCATTTTATGAGTTTTCACTTATGATTTCAAGTATAGCACGCTATATGATTTCTATTTCTAAATATTAGATCATTATGTTCAGCTTATGATGAATAGCTCATGATTATGCTTTTTATAGGAATATGGCTTTTAGCATGTTGCCCTTACTCTCATGTTTTATTTTGATTTATATTCATGAATTAAAACTTTCGTTTTTACTAGTATGTTTTACTTTCTCTATATACTCAGTACATTTCAAGTACTGACCGCATACTCTATGTTATATCATCTCATGATAAAGGTTTAGGTGATCTATCTTAGTCCCGTCATTAGCTCGCTCCCGATCAATTCAGCTGTATCCCAATCTCGGTGAGTCCTCATGATTCGAGGACATCAATTTTGATTTTGCCTCTGTTGTTCATCTCTTTTAGTTCTATACTTAGCGAGATAGTTGGAGGTGTTGTCCCATCAGCTCATCTTACGTTTAGAGGTTTTCAGACAGTTATATAGTAGATAATCAGCATCGTTGACTATTAGTCTTTTCTTATGTTTTTATGCTATATGTTGTAGACTTCCGCTTTTATATTATGTTCATGCTTTAATTAAGATTTGCTATTCTCTTAATCATGCTATGTATGTGTCATTGATTATCTTGGATCTTTTCATGGTTCTAGGTCCCGTATCTCGATCTGGGGTCCATCTCGGGTCATGATAGAATATGTTATACAATCATATCTTATGGACTCAACCCTAGAAGAGGTTCTTTGCCATGCATAATCTTACACGAATTTTACAAAGTTTAATGGTTCATGTAAAAATAATGAATGAAAAAAGAAAAAGAGAAAGAACACAAGACATGAAGCCTCTTTTCATTGCTCTGCACTAAAAGTCGTGCGTCCTCCCGTGTGTTATGTCTTCTTAAGATAAAAAGCTAATTGCATTATTTATAGAGTGTAGAAATTTGGCCGAACTTTGACACCTAACATGTCATGTTGCCCAACGCGGCTGTCAAGCAACATGACACCACCTTGTCTTGCACATCTACTGGTTAGCACTTCAGGATTGTCATGTCTTTGGCATGACACCGTGGCCAGTGCGCCATTCCCACACTGTGACACAACCTCAACGCGGCATTGTAGCCAATGTTACACAGCCCCAATGTGGCCCTTCATTGTTTAAGCACTTGAAATGCATGGAAACTTTGTGTGGCATGATGCCCAGCGGGCCAATGCCACAATGTGACACGGCTCCAATACACATGACCATTGTTTAAGTGCATCATCTCATTCCAAGTTGAACTCCTTGCTCCATGCCACAACCTTTAACATTCATCTTGACACTAAGCTCTATTCTTTA
Source organism: Datura wrightii (assembly GCA_035772735.1). Lineage (NCBI taxonomy): Eukaryota > Viridiplantae > Streptophyta > Magnoliopsida > Solanales > Solanaceae > Datura > Datura wrightii. The sequence continues at coordinate 68,877,254 of JASDFA010000010.1, read as the reverse complement.
GCATTTTCCACCGACAAAAGGCCTAATCACACATGTTAGTCCATGGAAACACATTTAATTAATTAAAATACATGAGATTATAATTGAATGAATGGACAAACGAAGCTAGAATATTGGCATAAAATGGCACTTGGATATATGAATACGCCCATTATTGGTAAGATGGTAAAGTCTCATCGCCCCAAGAGGTAAGACATCGAATTGCAGTCATTAGGATCATACCCTATGAATAGAGGAGGACTCAAAATAAGGAATTCTTAGGTTTTGGAACTCTCTAAACTACTAACTCTAGTACCTATTACTACCCCTAACTACTGTTCCTGTACGACTACCATTAGAGTCAACAATCAGGCTGCACTCTTGACATCCTGTTCCTCGGTATCAGGTGGAGGGACGGTGGGTGCTAGAGGGTCTATTTTACTAGCTTCCTTAGGTTCCACTGGAGTAGGTGGAGTTGGAGGTGCCAGATCTCTTCTAACCTCAGCATGTGCTGATAAAACAGGGATCACTGGAGTCAGAGATTCAGTTTAAGCTTCCAGTCTAAGATCCCTTTGGTCGGGCATGGAATGACTAGTGCCTTCCTCAGTATTAGTGTCAATCTGCCTGCTAGCTATCTGTCTATTCATACATTTCAAGGGGCTTAAAAGCATGATTCAAATTTTAAGTATTCTTAGGACTCTGCTCTAATGCACGATTTATTAATGAAAGAATTATAACCACTCCTAAATGCCTTATAGATTTATGATTATAAGTGTGGTGTACAACACACCCATAAACAAGACTCAACCTGACATGGCTTGTGGACTCCTTAGGACTCGACGTGCTTTGATATCAAGTTTGCCATGCCCCAAACACAGGGAGGCGTAACTGACACCCGGTGCCTTACTTGGCTATGTTAGCCACTAAAACTCAGCTATAAAAAGACAATTGGGCCAACAAGGCCACTATAGCAAATTTTTTGTAATATAGATAACTCAGGACCAACAAGGTCACGACAATAATGAAGAATGATAAGGCCGGCAAGACCACTACACAACTGCTCGAGAAAGACAATAAGACAACAAATCTGCAACTAAACAATGTAAACAACATTGGAAAGGCCATACACAATAAACTAAACTAACATACACAACATATCCACAGCCTCTAAGAGTACTATCAGACAACTGATCGGGATAAGGCCCAGACCTGCCCATCAACTATATATAAAATTCTTGAAAATGCAAAACTAGAAAGTTAATCAATAACTCCAAAATGAGTTGATCTTACAACTAATCATCTCAATAATAACTCCTACTATAAAAGTTTATCTGGACATCTATCTAAGCCTACAGCATGAAATGCAGCACCCTAGTCAAAGGGATGTCAGTACGAATAATGTGTACTGGTTTTTAAGGATGAAAGTACTAAGCATAAAGCATAAGGAAGTTGTAAACAAGGAGTAAAGAAATACAACCTGGAACTTTAATTTCCACAATGTGTACATAACCTAAAACTCAATGAAAGCCATCTTTATGTGTCACGACCTAAGCTGGGACCCCGAATTGAGACACGAGAACTAGAACGATGGATGGATCAAAGCTAACCCATGACATGTGCATAGCAACTCATAAGAATAAAGTAAAATGGGAAGTTTAAAATTTAAACATGAATGTGGCGGAGTCTATATGGAATAGAAATAAAACAAGAGTGACAAATGTAACAGCTGAGTCAACCAACACACTAAAAAAGCCTCTAGTCGTAGATGGACTGATGGGACAGCCTCCCTATCTAGTCCACTAAATGTGAAACTGAAATGAAAAAACATATAACTAGAAGAATATCCTCGGTAGATGAAGACTCACCAAGAAGGGACTGAACTGGACTGATATAGGAGCGGGGCTAATGGCATGGCTGAGTCTGATCGCTCGAACCTCTATCATGATGTTACACTCCATAAGTTCCTATCATTTAACTGACGCATGTGTACGTATGTTGAGAGTTCTGGAGTATGATGCATGTAAGAAAGGGCCTGGTATGAGTATACGAGCGTGACATCAAGTGAGCAGGAGGCCGGAGCCAGAGGCCAAGTGCCCTGGGCGTCATGCCGCGCTGCCAGGCCGGCACGTCGCGCCCCTAGCCTGGCGTTATGACCAGTGCGTTGTGCCACCCTTCCAACCAACTCCAAACTATTTAAACATTTCAAGGTTAATTTGAAATCATAAAAACAGTTCCCCAAATTAGGAACTCGATCCTATGAAGGGTTCTCTCCATTTTTCATCCGTTTCTCACTAATTTACGTTGTTCTACTCCGTCGAAATGCAAATTCATCTTGGATAACAAGTTTCAGGTGTAATACACCAAAAACCCTAAGATTAGACCCAGGAGTTGAAATGGAGAAATTAGAAATTTCGGCACCAGGTCACAAGATGAGTAGTCCAGTCACCCGTCAGGAACACTACGAGTCGTTAAGTGACTCGTGGGGAGGGGTTTGACTATGATTGGAAATTTCAGATTTGGGGTGACCATGGGTGTGACCATGAGTCATGGTCAGCCCCATGATTCATTAGGTCAACCATGTTAAATGGTGGTTTGAAGTATGAAGGAAAGCAGGCAGTGTACCTAACGGGTCATCACCACGAATCGTTGGGTACACCACGAATCGTTGGGTCCCTCGTGGTGACCCTTAGAAGGTTTTTGGAAGTGTAGGCAATGGCTGGAAGACCACAAGTTATGGTCCAGGGCACGAGTCGTCCAGTCCCTCGTGGCGACCGGCAATGTGTTTTTCCCTGCGAATTTAATAAGGGGTTTTCTGTAATTCCTAAGTTCCTAAAACTTAAACTACGTCATTTTAAGCTCAAAATAGAGTTTTTAAAGAAGGGTTAAGTCATTCTAAAGCTATCTTAATTAATGTATACAAGTTTAGAGGTTTGAGAGGTGATCAAGCCTAGTTCTTCAAAGTTCTTCCTCAATTCTCATTGGGCAATCAACGAAGTTGTGAAATCAGATCTCTTTAGGTATGTAAGGCAATGAATGGTTGCAATAGTTCACACCCATGCCCAATTCTCTCTCTAAATTCATGAAATTCTATTGATGAATTTATGGGGTTTTTATCCAAGGTGTGAATGTTACACCCAGAAATTTTTTTAGAAATTATTTGATGTTCGTATGCTATGTTAAGGGAAGTATGAGTTGTATATTGATCATAGATGACAAGGGAAATGTGTACGAATGGAAAAAACAAAGAGTATGTAAAGTTTATAAATTAGGGTTAATTTTAAATGACCACTTCTCCTAATATACAATGAATTAGAAGCCCCACTACCTATCAAATTAAAGGTTTTTGAGTCTAGTTTTCAAAACATCAAATGGCTCATCAATCGGAGTTCGGAAGAAAAAGTTATAGGTGTTTTACGTAGCACTATCGGGCAATGACATGGCCACCGCCCTAAAAACGGCCACCGCCCAAACACCTTTATATTTTATGTTCTTGGTTATGAAATCATTTTCAAATTTTCCAGGTTTGAGGTGCTTGCTTACCCTTTGAAGTCCTCTCTCTTTTACAGTAGAAAAGTCTTAGAAACCAAGAGGAAATCCTGAAGAAAACACCATCAAAACACAAGAAAAAGTTTATGGAAATGAAGGCAACATTGTGGTGAAGTTGTTGCTGCCTTGTAGCTTCGTTTTGGAAGTGTTGTTGCTGCCTGTTTGGGACTATTTTGAGAGTTATACTCCATATTAGTAGGAATTGTTCCAAATAAATAGTAAGTCTCTTCCCTCTTTTGAAATCTCTAATAAGTGTATGAATTTTTTAAGGAAAACTAGAAGAAAGTTAGGGTTTGTATGTTGAGTTGTTGTAGTTGTTGTGCTATTATTTTGCTGCGTTTTGGACAGCAAGATTTCTGCATTATTGGGAAGTGATTTGGAGGAAAATACTCCTATTGTATCCAACAATATTCTCATTCCAAGGGTAAGTGTTTCTAATTTCTTAACTTGCCTAAAAATCCTAGCTAAAGCTAGAAGTTGGAGGTTTTGTTGGGCTGCCGTTGTTGTTATGTTGTTGTTGAAGTTCTGCTCGTTTTTGAAGGTTGGAATAGCTGTGTTTTGCTGAGTATAAACTCTATATTTGTGGGAGTTTTTCATGAGAAAAGTGAGGTAATTTACTACCTCTATTTTCCCCCAAAGTTGTAGAAACAAGTTGAAATAAGAAATGCTAAGTGTTGCCTTATTTGTTTGTGTTGTGATTGCCTATTGATGTAACATTTTGGATGGATAGATTTGCTTGAAACAGCCTTTTCACTTGGTGAAAAACTCAATTATTTTAAGGGGCTAAAGTTCTGGTTGTTGAAAGAAAGAAACGACAAAAGAAAGCTCGCTTGAAAAAAAAGGTATGTAAGGCGTTCTCCGTCTCTTGATTTTCAAGCACGAATTCATGCCGAGGATTAACCCAGCATTCCCCTGTACTTGAGCTTCTGTAGTAGCATATTATGGTTCCTCCCAATTTTTATAATTACTTGGTATTAAGGTGTGTATTTTCTAAAGAGTTGGAACACATGAATGTGAAGTAGAGAGGGCAATTGCCTTCTATTATGGACGTAGTTGTAAATTGAGTCTGAAGTCCCCTCGGCGTGGGCACTATGATCTGGTCCTTTACATTATGTTATGTATTTGTGGTGTAGAAGTTTTTTCACATTATGGTTGCTAAGAAATTTGGTAAGCATGGCAAGACGACGATGCGCAGACAAACCTAATAATTGAAATCGGATTTTAACTCAATAAGGGCTAACGAGAGTAACGAAATAGAATTTCCTTATGACAGTTACCTACCCTCTCATATTCATGTTTTAAGGTACCTAGGGCCATGAGATGATAAGCGACTAATTAATGCGTTTCTTAATTAACCGATACGTTAAACTTGGAAAATAGGGCCCGAATGGATAACCTATTGATATTTCTATGGAACCATCTTTATTGGCAGGTTATGCACAATATAATGATATTAATAGGTTATACGAAAATCATGATATATATATATATATATGTATGTATATGCGTTTATGCTTACGTTCAAATTACGCGCTAAAGCGGTAAGGATTACCTTCCAAAAGTCGCTATATATTTATTAGAGCTCTTGAGTTATCTAGACCTCCAGAGAATTTCTTAAGGCTTTAAGTAGACACGTTGTATGTTCTTTGAAAGTTGTAGATGTGTAAGGAAATCAACCTAAGAGTAAAGGTTGAGGGTCTGGTAGCAATGGATAGGTAAGAGTAAATATTAGACCTTTTAAGCTAAAATGTGAGTTATATGCCCTCTGTCCATAGTTCATTTCAAGAACCTTTGAGAGATGTCAAATATTAACAAGACGATGTTTAAGAGATAAGGTTGGAAATTAGGTAAAAAGGTAAGTGCGTATAAGAAATTTTTAAATAATGAACACGAGACTAAATAATTAAGTAGGGAATTACGAATCCTGGTTGAAAAGAATTTATGGTGAATACAAAAAGTAAAGCCAAAGGTTGGTTTTAGATGATAAGTGTTACGATTTTTAATGAGTTACGCAAATGGCCAACAAGATTTACCCTTTTCTAATGACATTTAGCGAAAAGGATTGTAAATAAAGTTGGTTATGTTCAGTTGTATTAAGATAATAGAAGGCTAGTATAGTGTTAACTTCTTAAGAAATTATTAGAATTGAATATTTTAAGATAGTGACACAAGTTAAGGAGAAGTTCTTCGTCCTCCTTTTTAAACAATTATTTTTGATTATTTGTTCTATGAGTTGGAGTAACTTTCTCAAGTTTTAAAGGATTTTTTTGTTGGAAGCTTCTAAACTCTTTATAATGCTGGTAAGCTTTTCTAAGCTCCACATATAGTGCAATGTTTCACATGAGCTTTTCCTATGCTGTCTGAAGCACGACTATAAGTCTTTATTTATTTTAGCTCAACCCCTAGACAGTTGCCTAGAATTTGCATATTAAAGAGCTCCAGGTTTGAGATACACAAGTTATGTCTTCCTATTCATAAGTTACCTCGAGATGTGATATGATGTGCAATGAATAAGGTATGGTCACAATTCTTGATATGAAAGTATGAAAGTCAAACGAGTATAAGCACGAAATGAATGCTAAGATTGTTAATAGAAAATGTTAGGTTAAGTGATTCCTCTCCGCTCCTCGTGTTACAATTGCTAGGAGATGTTTAAAATCATGAATGTGAGTCTACAAATGTCTTTATGATATTCCAGTTCTAGGAACTTCCCTAGAATTCATTCACAGCATATGTATGTATTTAAATTCTAAATGAAAGACCTATATGTGTATGGAATAATTGTAGTATTAGGGGTCGTGGTAAGATCCTACACATGTTATAGTTACTGATCAATATATTTTGTGGTTTTTAGTATTCAGATAATTTTTATGAGCTCTGTCAGCTCCATTTATGATGGTGATTAAGATTTATTTTTATTTGACCGGTGGTGTGGTACACCGGCTGGATATCTTTTTATTTTACCCATGTGTGGTACATCGGCTGGAGATATTTTTATTTTACCCCGGTGTGGTACAACGGTTGGAGATATTTTATTTTACCTCGGTGTGGTACATCGGCTGGAGATATTTTTATTTTACCCCGATGTGGTACACCGGCTGGAGATCTTCTTATTTTACCCCGGTGTGGTATGTCGGCTGGAGATATTTTTATTTTACCCCAGTGTGGTACATCGGCTGGACGAATTTTATATATTACGATTGGCTGGTCGCTGGCATTACAGTTATAGTTTCTTTCTTGTGCATTTCTTAATTGCATTTTCATCTCTTTATAGAGTTATTATCAGGTTTCAGTTTTCAGGATTCCAGGTTGTTACCATTCCTTATTCCTGGTTAAGTTATCTTGAGTTCAGTTATGTTATAGTAAGTTGTTATCAATTATAGATTGCAGAGTTTCGGGTTTTATTTATCCTCTATATGTTTATGGGCTAAGTCAGTTATTACAGGATTGTTATCTCATGGTTACAGTTTCAGCCTTACATACCAGTACATTTCATTCGTACTAACGTCCCCTTGCTTAGGGACCTGCGTTCGTACCGCAGGTGCAGGTAGAGGTCAGGATGGCTAGTTGTGTAGCAGTTCGTGAGATCAACAGATGGTTGGTATACTTGTTTCTTCCTGGAGCAAGGGCTTAGTTATTTATGCTTGAGTTTTGATATAAAGGTATGGGTAGGTCGGAGCCCTGTTCCGACCACCAGTTAGTTTACTCTTTAGAGGCTTTGTGGACTTAGTGTGTACAGTGTTATCAGTTTGTGGCCTCGTCGGCTTATTGTTTCTTGGTTAGCACATTAATTACCTTGGTTGCATTTCGATTGTTTACCCCGTATTGTTGAGACCTTATGGTACCAGTTTATTCTTCAGTTGATTGTGACAGGTGGCCTGGATGGCCTAAGTGCTACAGTTCAGATGTCATATAGCCGGCTTCTCGATCAATCATGAATTGAGTGCCAGTTGAGCCCTAACCCAATTTTGGGGCGTGACAAACTTGGTATCAGAGCGAAGTCGTATCCTAGGGAGTCCACAAGCCGTGTCTAGTAGAGTCTTACTTATGAGTATGTTGTGCACCACACTTATAATCAGTATGTTGCAGGGCATTTAGGGGTTGTTTCACTTTGTCCATTAATAGATCGTGCTATAGAGCAAAGATGTAAGGGCTGTTTGAAGTCTAAATCGTGCTTATGTTTTAGAATTCACTTGCAGTAAGGTAGATGGCAATGAGATTCTTGACAGGGTCTCAGTCGCCCCTCCTGTCAATCCGAGAAAAAGATTATATGCTCGGAGTGAGTTTTTTTATTTCTCGTGTTATAGTTCCTCTAGTTCTACTTAAAGCTACCGTGAGAAGGGATTCAGCCCCTCATGTTGTCCCAGTTTCAGTAGATCCAGAAGGAGGTAGAGTTTTTTTTTCCTCCAGCACCTTCAGCTATATCAAAGGGATGAGATATTGAGGAAGCATTTGATATGTTAACCCAAATAGTGACGTTTCAAGAATCAGCTGCTGAAATTAATGGTAGGTTCTAGGGAAATACTTCTGAGAGCTTTAGTGCCTGTGGATTTTGAGCCTAAATCCCCTAGCCTTTACAGATTAGTGCTTACCATGGGAACTTCAATGAGTTCGAGTTAGTATATTTTTGTACCTAATGCACAGCAGCATGAGTATTCATGAATATAGTCTCAGGTTTAATTCTTTGGCCAATATGCTTCGTATAAGGTGCGAATTATGAGGGAGTATATCAATTGTAATAGGTTTTATAGAGGATCTGATTCACCGTCTTCAAGTACCGACATAAAAGTAGAATAGAGTGGAGAATACCAGGTCAACAGTATTATTTAAGGCTCCTTGTAGTGTTTCAAGGAACTAGGTCGCCAGACATTTAGTTTCTCTTAATTTCTTAGTCCCTTTTTGTTTTCCTAGATCACACTAGTTCCAGTTATCAGGACCGCCAATAATGGGTCGTGGTAAAAGCAATGGTAAAAGCATAGCTTCAGATTTAACATTGATCTTGCATCTTAAGTAGTGAATGGAAAGTGGTATTGGAGTTAATTATATGTCGCGGTAGTGTATAAATTTTCTTATGGTTAAAAAAGTTCATCGATTATGTAGTGTTAAGGCACGTCTGCCTTACGTTAGGTAAATAGAATGAGTTAAATAAAAATCATTTGATATGAAGCAACGACTGGAAGGAATATGTTTATGAATATATGGAATGTATGTTTATGATGGAAGACAAGGATGAGTTAAAGGTGTTATGACATTCAAGGACGAATATTTTCGAAATTTTTTTGGAAATTATTTGATGTTCGTATGCTTTGTTAAGGGAAGAACGGGTTATATATTGATCGTAGATGAAAAGAGAAATGTGTACGAATGGAAAAAACAAAGAGTATGTAAAGTTTATAAATTAGGGTCAAAGTTAAATGACCATTTCTCCCAATATATAATTAATTCGACGCCCCACAACCTATCAAATTAAATATCTTTGAGTTTAGTTTTCAGAACATCAAACGGCTCATCAATTGGAATTCTGAATAAAATGTTAGAGGTGTTTTACGATAGCACATCGGGCAGTGACATGGCCACCACCCTAAAAACGGCCAACGCCCAAACACCTTTATATTTTATGTTTTTGGTCATGAAATCATTTTCAAATTTTCCAGGTTTGAGGTGCTTGCTTACCCTCTGAAATCATCTCTCATTTCCAATAGCAAAGCCTTAGAAACCAAAAGTAAATCCTCGAGAAAACACAATCAAAACACAAGCAAAAGTTGATGGAAGTGAAGGCAACATTGTGGTGAAGTTGTTGCTGCCTTGTAGCTTCGTTTTGGATGTGTTGTTGCTGCGTGTTTGGGACTATTTTGAGCTAATGTTATACTCCATCTTAGTAGGAAATGTTCCTAAGAAATAGTAAGTCACTTCCCTCTTTTGAAATCTCTAATAAGTGTATGAATATTTGAAGGAAAACTAGAAGAAAGTTATGGTTTGTATGTTGACTTGTTGTAGTTGTTTTGCTGTTATTTTGCTGCGTTTTGGGCAGCAAGATTTCTGCATTATTGGGAAGTGATTTGTAGGAAAATACTCCTATTATATCCAACAATATTCTCATGCCAAGGGTAAGTGTTTCTAATTTCTTAACTTGCCTAAAAATCCTAGCTAAAGCTAGAAGTTGGAGGTTATGTTGGGCTGCCGTTGTTGTTATGTTGTTGTTGAATTTCTGCTCGTTTTTGAAGGTTGGAATAGCTTTGTTTTGCTGATTATAAACTCTATATTTGTGGGAGTTTTTCATGAGAAAATTGAGGTAATTTACTACCTCTATTTTCCCCCAAAGTTGTAGAAACAAGTTGAAATAAGAATTGCTAAGTGTTACCTTATTTGTTTGTGTTGTGATTGCCTATTGATGTAACATTTTGGCTGGATAAATTTGCTTGAAACAGCCTTGTCACTTGGTGATAAACTCAATTAATTTAAGGGGCTAAAGTTCTGGTTGTTGAAAGAAAGAAACGACAAAAGAAAGCTCGCTGAAAAAAAAAGGTATGTAAGGCGTTCTCTGTCTCTTGATTTTCAAGCACGAATTCATGCCGAGGATTAATCCAGCATTCCCCTGTACTTGAGCTTCTGTAGTAGCATATTATGGTTCCTCCCAATTTTTATAATTACTTGGTATTAAGGTGTGTATTTTCTAAAGAGTTGGAACGCATGAATGTGAAGTAGAGAGGGCAATTGCCTTCTATTATGGACGTAGTTGTAAATTGAGTCTGAAGTCCCCTCGGCGTGGGCACTATGAGCTGGTCCTTTACATTATGTTATGTATTTGTGGTGTAGAAGTTGTTTCACATTATGGTTGCTAAGAAATTTGGTAAGCATGGCAAGACGACGATGCGCAGACAAACCTAATAATTGAAATCGGGTTTTAACTCAATAAGGGCTAACGAGGGTAACGAAATGGAATTTACTTATGACAGTTACCTACCCTCTAATATTCATGTTTTAAGGTACCTAGGGCCATGAGATGATTCCCCGATCCCTATTCCTTAAGCTAAGCGAATAATTAATGTGTTTCTTAATTAACAAATACGTTAAACTTGGAAAATAGGGTCCGAATAGATAAACTATTGGTATTTCTATGGAACCATCTTTATTGGCAAGTTATGTAAAATATCTTGATATTAACAGGTTATACGAAAATCATGATGTGTGTGTGTGTATATATATATATATACACATACATACATATATACATACATATATATGTGTGTGTGTGTATTTGCGTTTATGCTTACGTTCAAATTACACACTGAAGCGGTAAGGATTACCTTCCGAAAGTCGCTATATGTTTATTAGAGCTCTTGAGTTATCTAGACCTCCTGAGAATTGCTTAAATCTTTAAGTAGACACGTCGTATGTTCTTTGAAAGTTGTAGATGTGTAAGAAAATCAACCTAAGAGTAAAGGTTGAGGCTCTAGTAGAAATGGATAGGAAAGAGTAAATATTAGACCTTTTAAGGTAAAATGTGAGTTATATGCCCCCTATCCATAGTTTATTTCAAGAACCTTTGAGAGATGTCAAATATGAACAAGACGATGTTTAAGAGATAAGGTTGGAAATTAGGTAAAAAGGTAAGTGTGTATAAGAAATTCTTGAATAATGAACACGAGAGTAAATAATTAAGTAGGGAATTATGAATCCTGGTTGGAAAAGAATTTATGGTGAATACGAAAAGTAAATCCAAAGGTTGTTTTTAGATGATAAGTGTTACGATTTTTAATGAGTTAGGCAAATGGCCAACAAGATTTACCCTTTTGTAATGACATTTAGCGAAAAGGATTGTAAATAAAGTTGGTTATGTTCAGTTGTATTAAGATAATAGAAGGCTAGTAAAGTGTTAACTTCTTAAGAAATGATTAGAATTGAATATTTTAAGATAGTGACTCAAGTTAAGGAGAAGTTCTTCGTCGTCCTTTTTAAACAATTATTTTTGATTATTTGTTCTATGAGTTGGAATAACTTTCTAAAGTTTTAAAGGATTTTTTTTCTTGGAAGCTTCTAAACTCTTTATAATGCTGCTAAGCTTTTCTAAGCTCCACATATATTGCAATATTTCACATGAGCTTTTCCTACGCTGTCTGAAGAACGACTATAAGTCTTTATTTATTTTAACACAACCCCTAGATAGTTGCCTAGAATTTGTAAATTAAAGAGCTCCAGATTTGAGATACACAAGTTATGTCTTCCTGTTCATAAGTTACCCTAAGATGTGATATGGTGTGCGATGAATGAGGTATGCTCACAATTCTTGATATGAAAGTATGAAAGTCAAACGAGTATAAGCACGAAATGAATGCTAAGATTGTTAATAGAAAATGTTAGATTAAGTGATTCCTCTCTGCTCCTCGTGTTAGAATTGCTTGGAGATTTTTAAAGTCATGATTGTGAGTCTACATATATCTTTATGATATTCTAGTTCTAGGAACTTCCCTAGAATTCATTCACAGCATATGTATGTATTTAAATGCTAAATGAAATACATATATGTGTAGGGAATAATTGTAGTATTAAGGGTCGTGCTAAGATCCTATACATGTTATAGTTACTGATGAGCATATTTTATGGTTTCCAGTATTCAGATAATTTGTATGAGCTCTATCAGCTCCATTTATAATGGTGATTAAGATTTATTTTATTTGACCACAGTGTGGTACACTGGATGGAGATCTTTTTATTTTACCCCGGTGTGGTACATCTGTTGGAGATATTTTTATTTTACCCCGGTATGGTACATCGTCTGGAGATACTTTATTATACCCCAGTGTGGTACATCGGCTGGAGATATATTTATTTTACCCCTGTGTGGTACACCGACTGGATATATTTTTATTTTACCCCAGTGTGGTACATCGGCTGGAGATATTTTTATTTTACCCCAGTGAGGTACACCGGCTGGACGAATTTTATATATGGATTTACGGTTGGTTGGTCACTGGCGTTACAATTATAGTTTCTTTCTTGTGCATTTCTTAATTGCATTTTCATCTCTTTATAGAGTTATTATCAGGTTTCAGTTTCCAAGATTCCAGGTTGTTACCATTCCTTATTCCTGGTTCAGTTATCTTGAGTTTAGTTATGTTATAGTAAGTTGTTATCAATTACAGGTTGCAGAGTTCCAGGTTATATTTATCCTCTATATGTTTATGTGCTAAGTCAGTTATTACAGGATTGTTATCTTATGGTTACAGTTTCAGCCTTACATACCAGTACATTTCATTCATACTAACGTCCCCTTGCTTAGGGACCTACCTTCGTGCCGTAGGTGCAGGTAGAGGTCAGGATGGCCAGTAGAGTAGCAGTTCGTGAGATCAATAGATGGTTGGTATGCTCCTTTCTTCCTGGAGCTAGGGCTTAGTTATTTATGCTTGAGTTTTGAGATGCAGGTATGGGTAGGTCGGAGCCCTGTTCCGACCATTAGTTAGTTTACTCTTTATAGGCTTTGTGGACTTAGTGTGTACAGTCTTATTCAGTTTGTGGCCTCGTCGGCTTATTGTTTCTTGGTTAGCACACTAATTTCCTTGGATGCATTTCGATTGTTTACCCCGTATTGTTGAGTCCTTATGGGCCCAGTTTATTCTTCAGTTGATTGTGACAGGTGGCCTGGATGGCCTAAGTGCTACAGTTACAGATGTCATATAGCCAGCTTCTCGATTAATCATGAATCGAGTGCCAGTTACGCCCTACCCCAGTTTTGGGTCGTGACAAACTTTTGAATTTCCTAAGTAACAATCATGGGTGTGATCTAAGAATGTTTTCAATGTTGAATTATGATAAATGGGCAGATTTTACAATGTTTAAATTATAAATTATGGTTTCAAGTTTTCTAAAAGTATGATCCCATCCATGAATGTTCATGAAAGTTGAGATCCATAAGATTGATGTTTAATTATGGTGAGATGTTTATGAAGAAAGTCTAATTTTACATTACCCATGTCTATGATCATGTTTCAAAAGTAAATCAAGTTGATTTCAAGCATGTGTATGTATTGGCAAAGCCCATATGATCAAGTATGTTTTATGATTTCATGTATTAGCTTACCACATGGTTTTGGAGTCTAGAATCCCATTATTTTCAGCTTGTGGTATGGTTTTAGCCAAGGCTTCTTATGTTATAATTTAAAATTTATGTATGTATGTTATGAGTCAGCTTCATCAGTAGACGATGGTTCAGCTTCGTTGAAAAATGATGGAGAGCATGTGCATGTTTTTGGGATTAGTGTCTAGCACTGAGTAGGCTAAGGGTCAGTCAACCCTATGCCTCAAAACTACGTGCCGACGTAGGTATGTTCAGATTATTGGGACATCCCTTGTTAGCTTCTCATGCCCCCAAGGGGCCTTTAGCTTGATATCAATATCATGGTAGCGTCCTTAGCCCTGGCAAAACTTTGGACGGCTCTGCTCACTTGAGTGTGATAGTCGGGACCATGTAAGCTCTATCGTGGTAATGTCAGTTATATGACGAGTCTCCCATTGTTCCTAATGATTTCAGTTATGCATGTTCATTCCTCATGATACTATGTTTTTAGCATGTTGAACCAATGTTTACTTTTACTTATGATTATCAGTTTTCAGCTTTGGGTCATTTAATTTAGTTATGATATTTAGTTATGTTCATATCATGATTTCAGAAAATAGCATGCAAACCCTACTCTCAAAATCGTATCTTGATTTTATTTATATTATGCATGATTTATGATTTTACTTACTTAGCTTACTTAATGATTTATGATTTTACCTACTTAGCGGTTTTACTTACTTTGCATACTCAGTACATTCCACGCACTAACAACATACTCTATGCTTTATCATTTCATGATATAGGCTCCGATATCCAGACTTAGTCCCGATGCTAGCTAGATACCACGAATTAGTACCTCTTGATTAGAATTGGTGAGTCTTAATCTTTCAAGGGCCTTTCTTATCAGATACGTTTCATATTTTCAGTTTCAGACTATAGTGAATTAGGTTGGGTCTTATCCCATCAACTCGTCAGTGTTAGAGGCTTTTCAGACACGGTATGTGTTCAGATTCAGACTTATGTATGTTTTTAGAAGTTATGTTATGTTCAGACTTCTACTATGTTATTTATGTTGATATTCCTCTTATCTATGTTTGAGTTAGATGTTATGTTCATGCCATGTGTCGACTTGGAGCCTCTCGGGATTCTTTGTCCTTAGTCTCAATCCGGGCCTATGTTTGGGTCGTGACAAACTTGGTATCAAAGTATTAGGTTTTGAAGTGTCCTAGGGTGTCTGAAAGCTGCATTAAGTAGAGTCTTTTTCATGGGTGTGAAGCACGCCACACTTATGAAGAAGATGCTATGAAAAATTTAGGAAATGTTCCCTTCTTTCATGATCTATGTCGTGTGATGAAATGTCTCTCTATCCTTATAACTCGTTCTATATGCATTTTCAGAATCATGCCTCCCCATAGAGTTAATGGAAGGAGAAATAAAAATGGAGATGTCCATAAGAGTGGCAAAAGAGACGGGCACTAGCAGGCCCCACCAGCCCATGAGGAGCACGTACCCGAGCCGGTTGAGCATGCAGAGTTCAGGGCGGCCATTTAGATGTTAGCTCAGGTGTTGACCACCCAGGTCAATCAATAGGTAGTAGCGCATGTCCCTCATAACGGGAATGCGGCGGCAGCAAGAGTTAGAGACTTTCTGAGGATGAACCCTCCATATTTCCTTAGGTCAAAGGTCAGTGAGGATCTAGATGAGTTTAGCGATGAGGTTCTGAAGATCACCCAGATTATAGGGGTGACCCAGGAGGAGTGTACCGATTTAGCCTCGTACCATTTGAAGGGGGTTGTGCACATTTGGTTCAAGAAATGGAAGGATAGTAGGGAAGTTGGAGTAGGACCTATTAGTTGGGATGAGTTTCATGCCACCTTTCTGGATCGGTTTTTGCCTTGGGAGATGAGGGAGATCATAGCAGCTGAGTTTGTGAATCTAAAGCAAGGAAGGATGATAGTTAAAGATTATGCCTTGGAGTTCACTCACTTTTCCAAGTGTGCACTAGAGATGGTGTCAGACTAGGGAACTCGACTGAGTCGGTTCGTGCACGGCATAGCAGACTACTTGGTCAAGGATTGCTGGACCGCGATGCTTCTTTGGGACATTGAATTTTCTTGGATAGTCCTGTACGCCCAGCAGATACAGGAAGTGCAGATAAGTTAGCGGGAGAGGGATGCCAAGAGAGCCAGGACCGATAGCTTTGAATTCTCCCAGCAGAGACCTAGTGGGCACCATCAGTAGTCCCACTAGAGGTCTTCAGCCCCAACTTTCATGCCCCAAAAGTGGGGGAGGGCACGACTAGCTCCCGATACCTGACTGACCAGGAAGCACACTATATAACTTCTGTAGCTGTAACACCTAGGCCTTCCAGGACACCTGTCACAATCAATTGAAGTAAATATCTAGAACCATAAGGTCTCAACTACCACAAATAAATAACTGAAATGCCAATAAGTCCACAAACTGAATAATACTATACATACTAAGTCCATAAAGCTTCTAATGAGTAAACTAAACTGATGGTCGAAAAAGGGCTCCGACCTGCCCGTAACTATAACTCAAAACTCAAGCTGAAATAACTAAGCCCTAGCTCTAGGAAGAAAGGAGAATACCAATATATCCGCTGATCTCATGAACCGCTACCACAACTGTTAATCCCAGCCTTTGCTTGCACTTTCGGCACAAACGCAGGTCCCTAGGCGAAGGGACGTCAGTACAAATGAAATGTAGTGGTATGTAAGGCTAAAAATTGTAAACATATAAGATAACAATGATAACTGAGCCAGAAATAAGGAATAGTAACAACATGGAATCCTGGAAACTGAAACCTAACAATAACTCAATACTGAAGTGCAAATGCAACCAAGTAATTCATAAGCAAAGTTATAACTGTAATGTTGTTGGCAAGCCGACCATGAAATTCATGAAAAAGAATGCCTCCAGCTGATGTACCACAAAGGGGTAAAATAAAAATATCTTCAGCCGGTGTAGCACACCAGGGTAAAATAAAAATATTTCCAGCTAGTGTACCATACTAGGGTAAAATAAAAATATCTCCAGCCGGTGTATCATATCGGGGTAAAATAAAAATATCTCTATCCAATGTACCATATCAGAGTAAAAAAAATATCTCAATCATAATCATGAACGAAGCCGATAGAGCTTATACTGAGTCAAGTTAACACATATGGCATTTAAATGACAAATGCTAAATCTGTTGCTGTAATAGGTTTCTTTCGTAATATATAATACAAGTGAGCACATATACCATGCAAAATTAGAAAATATGCACATATATCACCTGAATTTTTCAAATTATATACAAACATATCGACTCAGTGAGTCAACGGACCTTTAGAAGGTCTAGACAACATAAAACTTTAGTAGGCTTATAAGTAATGTCCTACAAATAATCTTGCCATTTAACATATCGCTTGAGTAGAAGCACATAGATTCTCACTTCTATACAATCCTTCAACATCTGGAAACTATATATATATATATACTATCCACAGGGTGGTTCCTTTACATGTAATGACAACTATACACTGGAATTCTATTATCAAACTTATCACATCGATGAGCACATAGAGTTCTTAATTCATTTGTCTTATTTGCAAGAAAACATGGAATTATAACTTGGAACCTGGAGTTATTTGTCATAACACTTAGTGAATACATGGAGGTGAGAGTTGAAATACGGACATACAACGTATAAAATCATATTTAGTTAATTGAGTGACCTCTAGGAGACTTCCTGGTATTCAAAGTTCTGAGCTTAACTGATCATTTTCGTAGCATGCGCTTATACTTACTTAAACATTAGGAATATTGGTACATTGGACAATCCCTTCTTTGAATTCAGGAAATTCAAATAAGAACTCAACAAGAGTTGAATATATAGATGTATGACTTGAATATAAATGAAAGAATTCAACTATATGTTATAACATGAAAATCATATACATTAAAACTTCTTAACAAAAATTCTTATAATGACTTGTATGCAACTTCAAATACTTGACTGAGACATTAGCATGATTCTCAAAAAAAGATTTCTTGAAAACTTCTTAGATTAGCATAGCACATTTCAACATAACATAGGGACGTGAAGACATAACTTACGAATCTGAGATTGGGATTTTTTCAGCATGGGAACTCATAAGAAACGCTCTAAGTTCTTCCTTATAGTAAAAAAAGACTTACAGCCGTAATTCGGACAATGCTGGATTAACATACACAAATGTGCAATTATCTGAGGAGCTTAAGAAAACTTACATAACTATAAGTGGCTTAGAATCTCCTAATATTACCCTTTTCAAACTTGGAAAATAATTTCAACACATAGAATGGATAACTTAACATAATCGTTTGAAAATATAATGAAAAGCTTTTCTTTAACTTGAGTTACTATCTCAAAAGCATTCGATTCTAATCATTTCATAAGAAGTTAACACTTTATTGGCCAATCAACTTAACACATACTGAACATAAACAACTTTATTTATAACTCTTTTACTAAACGTCTTTAGAACAGGGTTAATTTTCCTAGTTGTTTGCCTAACTTGTTCACAATCGTAACTCGTATCATCTAATTTAACAACCTTTAGCTCTACTTTCCTTATTCATCTTAACTTCTTTTCCAAACATTATTCACTTTACACTCAACTCTTTACTCTCGTGTTCACTATTCCATCAATTCTTATATGCACTTACCTCTTTACCTAATTAACAACTTTATCTGCTAAACCTCGTCTTGCTTATATTTTAACGTTGTTCAAAAGTTATAGAAAGAAATTATGGGAAAAGATCATACTACTCACATATTACCTTAAAAGGTCTAACATTTACTCTTATCTTCCCTTTTTATAACATCACAAAAAGATTAACAACTTAGTCACACTTTCCTCGTTAACATCTATCGACTTAGCTTATTTGTTACGCGGCACTTGCTCAGCTTTAAGGAGGGGAAACATAAAATCTCCATTTTACCTTAAGAACTTTAAAACATAAACATATAGGAGGGAATAACCATATTATGAAAATGTCATTTCAATAAGCTCGTTTACCCTCAATCGGCTTAGAGTCATCTTTTTAGCTTAAGATCGACACACGTCGTTGTCTTAGCATTTCTTACCAATTTCACTAAGTGACCATACCTTAACATATATTCAATATCACATATACAATATACTCCAAAGGACCAGCTCGCGATGCCCATATTAAGGGGACTTCAGACTTGATTTACAATTACGACAACAATCATAGAAAAATTATGTCTTTCGCTGCACATTTGTTTGCTTCAACCATTCTTAACAATTCAAACATTATGCCAAGTACTTCCAACCCTTTGGATAGAATCATACATGCCTCAATATTATCTTAAAAACATAGGAATATTGATATTTTCAATGACTTAGTTTTTTGCTTGAAAAACAAGGAAAGGAATACCTTTACATACCTTGGCACGTCGACTCTAATTTTGTCGAAAACCTTCCTTTCAAGCTTACTCCTTAAGGCTCCTTCCAAGTCCAATTTACAATAAAAAAAAAGCAGCAACTTCACTTTACCAAAGTTCTGAAAAATTGGGCAGCAACATTCCACAAAAATATATAAAGAAACAACAACACAATACTACAACATTCTCCAAGTTATAACCTCATAAACTCAAAGAAATCAAAAGGGGAATTACTTACCCTTTCTTGGAGATGTTATTATCTAAAGTAGTTGTATACTCCTACTCTTTCCTCTACCTAGAACCAGCTAAAAATGCAGCAACACCATAATCAATAGCAAGAAAACGACAAGCCATTACTTTCTTCAAAAGGTTCTCTTCCCAAAGCCCAAAAGAGATAAGAGTGAAGTTTCTTACTTGGGATATCTTTTCACCATGTTGTCTGGCTTTTAATTCTATGAATTCTGAAAAAATAATGAGGTGAAACAGAGTAGAAATGAGCTTTTTAGCTCAAAATTACTTCATATAGGAGGGCTGGGCGGTGCCCGCGTGCGGCGCCCATGCGACGTGACCTTGCACGCGCACCTGCTGCCTGCCTGTCTTGGTGCCCCCGCGCCATATCTCTTTACCTGCTGATAGTGTTGTCTTCATACAAGCATAACCTTTTACTTCAAACTCCAATTGATGAGCGGTTTTTTTTCACTTTAATTACATTTAAATACCTTTCATTTGATATATTATAGGGTTTATGAATCATTATATATTTGGAGATATGTCCGTTTAAAGTTGACCCTTACTTACAAACATCACATACTCTTTGCTTTTCCTTTTACACATGTTTCCCTCCTCACCTACGGCAAAAATACAATCCATAATTCCCTTAATACGACATATAACCATCAAATAATCATCAACAAAAAATTTGGGATGTAATACGAGCGCCTTCAACTATGAGCGCGCCATCTAGATACAGGCGTGATCAGAGGGGACGAGCATCAGGCTTTAGAGGCTAATGTACCAAACCAGAAGCGACCAACCCTCTAGAGTGTAGCAGATGTGGTTGGAGACACGTGGGTCAGTGCCTAGTAGGTTCAGATGCTTGTTTCGGGTGCGGGAAACCCGGACAATTTCTCAAAGATTTCCTAACAGCTAGACGAGGCCATGATAGGGGCCAAGGCCTAGCCTCCAGTTTAGCAGCTCCACCAGCACGCCCAACTTAGCAAGGGGCATCTACTAGTGTGGGTGGTGGTCAGCGTCAAAATAGATTCTATGCCCCCGCATCCTGTTAGGAGCAGGAGATCTACCTAGATGTAGTCACTAGTATGTTACCAGTATTCTACCTTGATGTATATGCATTGATAGATCCAGGGGCTATCTTATCTTTTGTGACGCCCTATGTTGCTAGTAGTTTCAGAGTAAGTCCCAAAATCTTGTCAGGACCCTTCTCAGTCTCTACTCCAGTTGATGATTCAGTTATAGCTAGATGGGTGTATATAAATTGCCCTGTTACAGTCCTTCAGAAAGTCAACTCAACAGATTTAGTAGAGTTATATATGACCAATTTTGATGTTATCCTCGATATGGATTGGTTATATGCATGATATGCCTCAGCCAATTGTAGAACCCGTGCAGTAGAGTTTAGATTTCCAAGTGAACCAATCTCAGAGTGGAAAGGTAGTTCAGTTGTGCCTGTAGTTCTTTTTATTTCCTACCTTAAGGCTAGTAAGATGATTTCTAAGGGTTGCATGTACCATCTAGTGAGGTCTAAGGATGCTACGTCCGAAACCCCAACTATCCAGTTGATGTGTTGTGGATTTACAACACTATTGGCGCTCAAAACTAAGAACATAGCATGGACTTAGGTGTATTTATGTGGATATGAGGCACTTTTCCTTTGATTTCAGGATAAATAGGTGTTGGAACAATATGCAAAAGGAAGCTAAAAGTGTGCAAAAAAGGGAAAAAAGTGTAGACCATAGTACAATCCGAAGGATGGACCTACTAGTCCTACTGAAGGCTCTGAAAAGAAGCTGAAAGTTTAACCTAGAAGACTGAACTTATGAGACTTGTCATGGATCGTACCATGGTGGTACAAGTCGTGGTAAGCCAGTCGTGATGAAATCCAGAAGAAATGCACAGAAGGTTGATTCTCGGTATGAGAGCACCTTATGACCCGTGAGATGAAGGTACGAGTCGTACCATATTGGTCGTGGTGAAGTTCAGAAAAGGTTCAAGAGTACTAGGATGAAGCCATGGTTGCAATGTATGATTCGTAGGATGTTTGTCCGAATCGTACCTTGGCCCAACGCTTAGCCAAAATTCAGCCAACACTTCAAGGCACCAGTTGATGCCACGGTCCGTGAGAAGCCTCTATGAGTCGTAGGTGGATCCGTGACGAGGTCGGTAACAGATATGGAAAGAAGTCCTGTTAGTTAGGAAAAGGATTCTTGTGTCTATATAAATAATTTTTATGTTTTATTTTTCATAGAAGAGAATAGAAGAGAAGAAAAGAGAGAGGATGATGAATAGACTTAATTCTAGTAGGAAAACATTGTAGTAAGGAGTTTTACATCATTGGAAGAGAGAATTGAGTTGGTTCAACCTTGTGACCAACCTTTTCATAAATTCATCTTGTTCTTTCTACTTGTTACTCAAGATTTCATGGTTTAATTGAAGGAATTATTTTTCACAATCATCTTTGTAAGTATTGTTTTGTGTTTTCAATCATGAACACAAATCATAACGTTGCAACTATGAGAGGCTAAAACCTCCTTAGCTAGGGTTGTGGGAACCATGGTGGATTAACAATTTAGGGTTGCACAAAATGAGTCTAAAACCAATACTAATTACTTATATTGTATTCTCTTCATCTTTAATGATTCTTAGCAGTGTAGAACGTTAGGAAGTGCCTGAATTGTTTACTTGCTTTGGTCGAAGAGGTAGAGATTAGGAAAAGAGAATTACAACAGAGCTTTGATCTTGATGATCATTGTATTAACTTGAGTTGTGGTCACAGGATAGTTATATCTGGATCTTAGTGATAACGGTTAGTTTGCGAAACTCATGAGACTTGGTCGAGTTATTTAGGATAGTAATTCAATAGGGTTTGGTTGATCGTTTGAATGAACCTAAGTTATCAGTTCTATAAGTATTGGTAAAGATCACGAGTATATAGCCAAAGCTATTATGAACCTATGGGGAACACAAACCCTAGTTATTCCTTTAATTGTTTATTCACAAATATAATCTTGACAGTTGTTTATTTCTATTATTGATTTTTATTAGAATTCCCCCCATTGTGAAGGAATTACCAAACAAGTTCATCTACCGGCTGTAATCTAGATCTTCCATATTCCCTATGGGATCGACCCCAATCTCTAAGTTGGGTTCTTTATTGACAACGTCCCCTTCATAATTTAGTTGGAAGTGTAGTTTGAGCGTTATCAAAAAGTGGCGCCGTTGCCGAGGAATACGATTATGACTAGGTTATTTGCTTGTATTTGACTTTTTGGTAATTATTTCCTTAATTACGTTCATTTTTGTGTTTTTCTTTGATACCCACAGGCTGTCCTCCAGTGAATGCCAAGCACTCAGAGTAGAGGAGACCCCTTTGTTCCACTAAATCCCAAAATCGAACAAGCACTGCATAGAATGGAGAACCCTGAGCAGAGAGAAGCCCGCTTAGCTGAAGAAGCTAGGCAAGCCAAGCTATCTCGGTTAGCTACACTTCAGTAGGCTGGTGATGACAGCGATGAGGTGGTAAATGCTGGTCGGTATGGGAGTAGCAACCGAGCTCAGATATTTTCCCCTCAGTTCTTCGATAATGATGACCCAGATATAGACGAGGTTGGGTCAACTAGAGCAATTGTGCCACCACCACTGCCAGCTCGGGACAAATTTGACATTACGAGCACCATGATTCAATTGCTAAACATGAAAAGGGTATTCAGTGGCCACGCAGCGGATGACGCCAACCTGCACTTGATGAATTTTGTAGGAATATGCAAGGCATACAGGTT
This sequence comes from Datura wrightii, assembly GCA_035772735.1. Lineage (NCBI taxonomy): Eukaryota > Viridiplantae > Streptophyta > Magnoliopsida > Solanales > Solanaceae > Datura > Datura wrightii. Next base: position 68,854,198 of record JASDFA010000010.1, on the reverse strand, counting down.
TCTCGAAGTAAGCCAAGATGCAATAAGACTCCGACTCTTCCCTTTCTCTCTATTAGGGGAAGTTACTTTTGTGGTTATCGGAGTTGCCCAACGACTCGATAACCAATTGGAGGGAGCTTAAACAAGCCTTCTTGGAGAGATTCTTTCCCCATCAACGATGTTACAGTTAAAAGATGAGATCTACAACTTCCGGTAAATTAAGATGGAGGCACTTCATGAAACCTGGTTGAGGTTCAAAAAGAAGTTGACTAAGTGCCCGAACCATAAAATCCAAGATGACAGTTTGTTGGAAATCTTTTATAGTTCTCTTAATAATAGCACCAAGTCTATAGCAGACACGGTGGTGGGTGGAACACTGATGAGTTACACCTGGGAGGAAGCAGCCACTATCCTTGAAAGGGTGACAAAGACAAACAGGGCCTGACATACGAGGGAGGCTGATGCAGTGGCAGTTATATATGTTGTTGGTTTGACTGCAGACCAGTGAAGGAAGGAGGAAGAATGCGATCAGGAGTTAGCTCACATGCGCACATCATTGGATTTGCTGACAAAGCATATCATGGGAGAATGAGCTAAGAAGGTAAATGCAGTGGGAACTCAAGGAAGGGAGTAGGGAGCAGAGCACTCTGATTCTGAGGAAGAGGCAAACTTCCTAGATAGCCAAGTGGCGGGTTTTCGAGCCAATGACCAAGTGTTTGGACAAGACAATTGGCGCCAAGGTTCTGGAAATCAAGGTCGGAACCAATACAGAGACAACTACAATAGGAACGGGTTCAGAGATAGGAGCCATGGTCGTGAGCGAGAGGGAGAATGGAGAAGAAATAATGGATATCACAATGTCCAGGATGGAGTCTATGTGCCTCCCAACGCACGAGAAAGGGAGGATAGACAATCAAAGCTGGAGAGTATGAGCGCCGAAATGCTGAAGAAGGTGAGGTCCACAGATGATCAGTTAAAAGAAATTCGAAGTGATTTGTCTAACATGGGTCAGAAAGTGGAATCTCACGCCACCGCCATCAAGAAGATAGAACACCAACTTGGGCAACTGTGGCATCAAAGAACCCTAGGAAAAAGGGTACACTTTCTAGAAACACTATCCAGAATCCAAAGAATGATGCTCATTGCATGACAGTGATGACTAGGAGTGGTAAAACCACAGTTGACCCCCCCGTTTCCTATTGAAGTTAAAAGGAGCAAAGAAAACGTGATTGAGGAAGTAGAGATTGGTGATGATACACAACATGATGGGTTGAAAAATGCCCCTAGGAGTGAGAAGGAATGCTACATGGATCAAGGGGAAACTCTAGTGCAAAATGCTATCCCGAGACCACATCCACCATTCCCGCAAAGGACGAAGAAAAAGGCGGATAACGGTAAGTTCCAAAAATTTCTTTCAATGCTCAAACAACTTTCTGTGAATATATTGTTTGTCGAAGCACTAGAGTAGATGTCGGGATATGCAAAATTCATGAAGGACCTGGTGACGAAGAAAAGATCTGTAAGCTATGAGCTGGTTGAAAATGTCCATCACTGCAGTGACATAGCAACAAGGGTCTTAACTCAGAGAAAGGAAGACCCAGGTGCCTTCACGGTACCTTGTACCATTGGTAATGACGAGTTGACAAGGGCACCCTGTGATCTGGGAGATAGAATTAATATAATTCCCTTGGCAGTCTTCAAGAAGCTAGGATTGGGAGCCCCCACACCAACCAACATGCGGCTACTGTTGGCCGACAGAATAGTAAAGAGACCAGTGGGCATCCTAGTTGATGTGCTTGTCAAGGTAGATATGTTTATATTCCCAACGAACTTTGTGATATTGGATTGTGAGGTCGATTATGAGGGCCCCATCATTATGGGGTTACCATTCCTCTCCATTGGGAGAGCTTTAGTAGATGTGGAAGCTGTCCTGTTGAAGTTTAGGCTAAACAAAGAAGAGGCCACTTTCAACATCTGTCGGACCATGAACCAACCAAAGGAATTTAGTGTGATCTCAACACTTCAGGATGACTATGAGTCACTTGACGAATTCTGAGTAGTCAAGAGACTTGCGTCGTGCCGCGACGATAAATCAAGAGCTTCTTGGGAGGCAACCCAAGTGGTGGTTTGGTTAAATCTGAGTAACCAAACCACCTGCTTCATGTTGCGATATTAAATCAAGCGCTTCTTGGGAGGGAACCCAAGTTATTGAACTAATGTGTGCTCAGTGTGTAGGGAAAAAGAAATAGGTGGCAGAAAAATCTGCTGCTACAGGATCTCAGTATGAATCGTGGTGAGTTCCTACGAGTCGTGGCAGCAATGGTGGTGAAAAGCAGAGAAAATTCTAAGAAAAGTCTGACCTACGACTCATCCTACGATTCGTACTTCAATGGTACGAGTCGTAGGATGCTCTCATAGGTCACCAGGTATGTTCTCTGTGGCTAAAGTCATTATGGGCCAGGGATGAGTCATAAGTTGCTCCTACGACTCATGGTACAAATTTTGACGGGTCAAAATTACTCGATCTGGCCCAGATTTTTATGATATCCCTTGATCACGGGCAAAAATAGCATGCCCGAGATACGCTTTATTACTTAAATTAGTCTTGTTTATCTAAGTTATTGTATACATTTTCATGTAATTTTATATGAAGTGAAGAGATGTGCTAACCAACATGATTAGCCTTTGTTTTGTAGGTTTTGATGACTTTTGAGTAACTAATCCATGAGTTGGTGAAGTAGATGCTTGGAAACGGAATTAACACGCGAACGTCGGCAAAAAGGAGGCACAAAACAGCCCACGTGCGTGTCGGCAACGTGCCATGGCAGGCAGGCTGATCACAACAGCCCACCTGCACGTTGGCAACGTGCCACGGCAGGTTGGCTGCACGACCAAGAGATGCCAACACGCTGCCCAAGCAGCGTGACACGCTGCCAACGCGGCAGGGTGCTACCGGGGCCAAGTTCGGGTGATTTCCAGAGAGCCTCCGCGTTCATAGCGTGTCACGGAGGCAGTGCTCCGCGATGCACTCCGTGACACGTTGCTTGTTATTCCGGGAAAGAGACCTACTACTATAAATAACACACTTAGGTTTATTTTTCAGAATTCAGACTTGGTGGAGCAAGGACGTGGGTTACAGGCAGTTGAGGGACGAAAAGTTCAGGGTTTTTTCTCTCTTTCTTTCTTCTCTAATTCAATTGTTTGTATGATTAACACTTGATTTAGGATGATTAATCCACAAATGAGTGGCTAATTCCCTTCCTTGCTGAGGTTATGAACATTTGTGATGAATTTTGATTATTGAATTATATGGTTTTTCATCTTCTTCTTCCATGTTGTTCTATTAATTCTTGTTTCTACTGCATTGGTGTGTGGCCGACGTTAATGTACATCTAAAAAGTCTGATTTCACTCGAGAGAGCACGAAATTGGAAAGTTGTGAATTAATAGGATATTGTTCTTTACTTGATTTGGGAAAATTGAGTTTTGATGTGCTTTCCTGATAGAAATATACTTGAAAGTCGTATTAGTCAATTTAGGAATCGGAATTGTATGGATAGAACATGAATTGCATTTGATCACAAAAATGTAGACGGATGGTTCATGATTCTTAAGTGAGATTAAATACGAGAGTTTTAATCTCTTGGCAGATGTTCTTGGCTAGCAACTGGAAGAAAAGATTAACCAATTTATGATGATAATCAGTTTCATTACATGTTCTTTAACCTCGGCATGCTCTTATTCATAGTCCAAATTCAAAGTAGATAATTGTTTGTAGTTTAGTATAAAATTTATAAAACAAATTATTCACTTTTTGGTTATTTAGTTGTCAGCATATTTAGAAGTAAAAATATAGTATACTTGAGCAAATTGCACTTAACCCAAGTCTCTGAGGGATCGATACTTGGCTTACTAAAGCCACTTACTACTTGTTCGACCACGTGCACTTGCGTGTCAGTTTTATAACCCCAATAAACGCACCGAACAAGTTCACCTACTTAAACTTCAAAATTGACCAGCTTCCCATGCAAACACCTCAAAACCATGACCCACGACTTGAGAACCCTCTTCCCAACAACCGTAGCTTCCCATCATCAAGAAACTAATGCACGAAATTCTTGCTTAAACTGAGTGTGCAAAGCCCGAGAAGTTGATTTCCAGTCTATGAATTGACAATCAAGTAAGTGATTTACATTGTAAGTTCTTAATGCTTGAAAGTGAACTTAAGGGAATCAAAAATCCATAAGAATAACTGGGTATTCTTGAAAATCAATGGGTATGTGAGAAAAGCTCCAACTCAACCAAAAACACACTGGAAATTTATTCAATTACGAACCAAGAACATCTAAAGGGAGCTACGAGTAGGGAAGGATTAAGTGGTGTAAAAAGGGAGTTTATCAAATGCTAGACCTGGGGGAAATCTGAGTACCCAAAAATGTGCAAAACAAACACTCACACACTGAGCAAAAGATTGTAAAAAAAATGGGTTGAAAAAAGGTAGAAAGCAAAGTACGGATCGTAGGTTGACACTACGAGTCGTACTAAGTGCTCGTATGACTTATCTTGAAAAAAAATCAATTTGGGAAGCCAACCCTATGACACGTGGAATTGACCTACAGGTCGTACCATGAGTCGTGATTGAAAACAGAATTTATGAAAAATGGAACTTCATCAGACGACTCAAGGTGCGGATCGTACCTTCATGGTATGAGTTGTAGCTGCAAGTCGTGGGGCACCATCAGGCTTCTCACGAGTCATACCTCTGAGGTACAACTCATATTGCGGACCCGTGATGAGATAATGAACTTCTTATATATGGTTTTTTGTTTTTCAAAAATGGAATACTAACCTCTTTCTCACTAGGTACAATGACATACAAACGCAGGGCGGACAAAACACAAGCCCGTAGGACATTGATAGATGAAACAACAGACTCAGCGTCTGATCAAGCTGGAGATTCACCTAGTGGTTCACTTGAGGAGTATCAAGTAGACACCTCAGACATAGATGGAACAAGAACCAATAGGGAAAGAGAAAAGGCCCAAGCCCAAGCAACCATGACCATATCCGCTCAAGCTCCCCAGTCTGAAGAGGGAGCTAGAGAGGAACAACAAAGGCCGGGAACCGACTCCAACACTGAGGAAGGGTCAGAAGGGACCCAAAATGGTGCAGAAATCACTGAGGAAGTAGATAAGGAGGAGACCCCTACCGGAGAAAATAGAACAATGCAATGGAGGTTCCAGGTGCTAAAGAGATATATGAACAAGGCATCGCTTTCACCGCCAAAACAAGCCAAAAAGAAGCATCCAAGAAGAACTTTGGATCATCACTAATACCTTGAATGAAGTTGAGGAGATGAAGCATATTTTTAGCTTATATGGGTTAGATTAGATGGACAAGACTCCTACACAATACATAGAGGAGATCGTCAAGGTGTTCTATGCCAACTACCTGGCCACAATTGAGGAGAAAGCAAAGGAGGGGCAAAAGATAAAGGAGCAACCATGATTGGAGAGTGTTCTAGTCCGAGGGCGATTAGTAGATATATTTGATCGGACTATTGCATGGATGTTGTATGGACCTCAGTTCAGACAAACTAGGATAACCCTAGAGTATGACTACAGGGTTGAGGCAGTGAAGCAAACTAGGAGTTTGAGCAGGGGTGAGCGACAGAGGCAGCTGCAATGGCTAGCAAAAGTTATAGATGAGAACAAGGAAGAGGCCGAGTGGGTTACAGGTGGCAAGCAGGTGACAAAGAATTTACTGAACTTAATCGCAAAGGCCTGCTTGACATTTGTAAGACATCGATTAGCACCCACGGTCGATGAGAACAGGCTTACTATTGATAGAGCGGCGTTGGTGGCATGCCTTATGTCTCGCTACCCTCTTAACATCCCGAGGATCATAGCTACAAAGATACGAGACCGGGCAGTGGAAGTAAGCACGACTATTCCATTCCTGAGTCATGTATACAGTTTGTGTAGAGAGGCAAGAGTTCAGCGGGGTGATGAGAGGTTGATTGGAGGCTAGAGAATTGTAGACATAGGCCTTATCCGGGATGAGATAAACCCAATTAGAAGATCTTGGATGCCTACAACTATCTTAGCAGCTCAGCCAGCAGGGGACGTAAAGGTGAATGTCCCAAGTACTTAGGAGCAGAGCGAGACACTGACTACAGATGCCGGTAATTAAGAGTCAGCTCCCAATGATTCAGCTACACCGCTGCCTAGTGTACAGACTCAGACTCTAGCAGGGTACATCTTGGTACTACAGGATTTCCTCCAGAAATTGGCAAAGAGATTGACCATGGCCGAGGGCAAAATTCAGGCAATGATGGAGAATGTAACGCCATGGGTCAAATCTGAGATAGATGCAGCATCTCAGGCTCTTCACACCTACCTGGATAGTTTTGAGAGAAGATTCAACATGAGGATGGTGGAGCAGTCATACACTGGCAGTCTCCGTGTAGAATTGGGGGCTCTTCGGAGCCAAGTGGTTGAGTTGTGTTTACGGCAACCAACTATTATAGAAGCCCCCACTCTTTCGGACCTAGATGCAGAGCTTGAGAAGGACATAGATTTAGCAGCATGCCATTTGCCAACTATAGCCGTTGATAAAGGCAATAAGAGAGCTGCTGAAGATGCTGGTGAGAAAAGTTTGAAAAAGAAGAGAAAGAAGGAGAAGAAAGAGAAGAAGCGGTCTAGAGCAGAGAGTATGCAGGCTCATGAGGAGCATATGACTGAGCTGCATCAGAGAGTAAAAGGAGTGGGAAGCTCCACCACTACTCAGCCCGAGCTTGCTAGTGGTCATGACCCTTCGGGTGAGCCATCTTCGACCCCGGTTACCATAAAGGCCATTCAAACGGCTGTATCCACTAAGGGGGGACCGCTACCCCCAATGTTACACCATTGAGTGCGTCTGCCACCACTAGAACCACTACTATTGTGGAGGTACTGCCTTCGCAAGATGACAGAGGCAAAGTATGAGTAGCCACGGTATGTCCCTTTTTCCCTTCATGCTTATATTTTATGCTTCGGGGACGAAGCACATTTTTCAAAAAGAGGGGGTGTACTTATTATTTTTGGGAGATTCTTGTTCCTCTGAGGGTTTTTCTTGCCGTGTTTCTTTTTCCTCAGGCATGCTATCTAGTAGAACTGGCATGTGTTATGATTTTTGTTTTTAGTTGTGATTTTCGTTCAATTAGAAATTAACTTAGGAATACTCAGCCTATGGATATGCACTATTTTTGTTATTTTTGAAAAATTGACCCTGTTTAAAATGTTTTTGCTATGTATTTTTGACAACAATGCATTATTTCTGTGGATCGTTTTATGTCAGTTAGTTATTGATAGTGCTAGTCTTGTTAACTCATGTATGAAGAAGACAGGTAAAGAGAAAATAGTTCATGTACCATGTGTGAGTGAGGTCTTAGTATTTATTGTGGTATGTTGTTTAAGATCTAGAACTTGCCTGGTTGGTTTTTGCATAGGTTGAGGATGGTTGGTTAGGATATGATCATAGGCCATTTTTGTGTTAACTCACTTTTAGCCTATATTTCTCTACAAAGGTTTCATGAATCCCTTGATCCCAAGTTTGAACCTTAATAGACCATATTTCTTCGATTTACCTGTTAACCGTACCCATTTGTTTATAATGAACCTATTTGGCCCTAGTCCTTCCTTAGATATTGTGAACCTCAAAATAAGAAAATGCTTAAGTTGAGGGTGGCTAAAGTAGGGGTGCACAAATGGTGGGAGCGGGGAAAAGGAAAGAAAATAAAATAAAGAAAAAAATGGTGAAAAAAGGTATGGTGAGGTGAAAAAGTAAAAAGCTAAAAATTTGAGAATATTGAGAGAAAAAAAAGAGAGAAATTCAAAATAGCTTGAAAGTGTTGAAAAATGTGAAAAATCGCCTCACCCATGCAAATATTCTTAAAATGGGAAAAAGGGAAGAAAAGAAGACAAAAAGAATGAAGGGTAAAATAGAAAAATGGTGTAGCCAATGAATGTAGTGCCAAGGAAGAGATAGTCACTCATAAAATCTTTCATCTTTACCATGTCCAGCCCTAAGCCTACATTACAAGCCATATCAAGTCCTATAGTGATCCTAAATTTACCATGTAACAAACCAAAGCAGAGAAAATAAGGGCAAGCCTATGGTATGTGATGCATAATACTTGCAGTTCTTTGAGAGAGTGAGTGCTTCATTTTCCTAGTCCCATGTTTTAGTTGATACTTCATAGTAGAGTGGAGAGTTTATTTTTTTGTGAGGGTACACGAATTATGTTCTCTTACCATTGGTCTGTGTGAAACACATAGGTGATTACTTGATTGCTTTTTGATAGCTAGATGATATGTCTTGATCCCTGAATATGATGTTTTGATGTTTCTCGTAATACATTAGCTGATGATGTTTCAAGAGGAAGGGTCAATAGAGTTTGTATATAGAGTGCGCAAATTTGTTTGATTTTTGGCTGTAGTATCTTAATTTTATTTTCTAGTTGAGCTTCGTGTTTAGTTTTTCTTTTTCTTTGCCTAAGGACATGCAAAAGTCTTAATTTGACGGCGTTGATGTGCTATGGATTTACAACACTATTGACGCTCAAAACTAAGAAAATAACATGGAATTAGGTGTATTTATGTGGATATGAGACACTTTTACTTTGATTTCAGGATAAATGGGTGTTGGAACAATAAAGTGCAAAAGGAAGCTAAAAGTGTGCAAAAAAGGGGAAAAAGTGCAGACCACGGTACGATCTGTAGGATAGACCTACGAGTCGTACTGAAGGCCCTGATAAGAAGCTGAATGTTAAACCTTGAAGACTAAACTTATGAGACTTGTCACGGGTCGCACCATGGTGGTACGAGTCGTGGTAAGACAGTCGTGATGAAATCTAGAAGAAATGCACAGAAGGTTGATTCTCAATACAAGAGAACCTTACGACCCATGAGATGAAGGTATGAGTCGTACAATACTAGTCGTGGTGAAGTTCTGAAAACATTCAAGAGTACCAGGATCAAGCCACAGATACAATGTATGAGTCATAGGATGTTGGTACGAATCGTACCTTGGCCCAACACTTAGCCAAAATTCAGCCAACACTTCAAGCCATGAGTTGATGCCACGGTCCATGAGAAGCCCCTACGAGTCATAGGTGGATCCATGACGAGGTCGGCAACAGATATGGAAAGCAGTCCTGTTAGTTTAGGAAAAGGATTCTTGTGTATACATAAATAATTTTTATGTTTTATTTTTCATAGAAGATAATAGAAGAGAAGAGAAGAGAGAGGACGACGAATAAACTTAATTCTAGTAGGAAAACATTGTAGTAAGGAGTTTTACATCATTGGAAGAGAGAATTGAGTTGGTTCAACCTTGTGACCAACCTTTTCTTAAATTCATCTTGTTCTTTCTACTGTTATTCAAGATTTCGTGGTTTAATTGATGGAATTATTTTTCGCAATCATCTTTGTAAGTATTGTTTTATGTTTTTAATCATGAACACTAATCATAACCTTGCAACTATGAGAGGCTAAAACCTCCTTAGCTAGGGTTTTGGGAACCATGGTGGATTAACAAGTTAGGGTTGCACAAAGTGAGTCTAACACCAATACTAATTAGCTATATTGTATTCTCTTCATCTTTAATGATTCTTAGCGGTGTACAACGTTAGGAAGTGCCTGAATTCTTTACTTGCTTTGGTCAAAGAGGTAGAGATTAGGAAAAGACAATTACAATAGAGCCTTGATCTTGATGATCATTGTATTAACTTGAGTTGTGGTCACAGGATAGTTATATCTGGAACTTAGTGATAACGGTTAGTTTGCAAAACTCATGAGACTTGGTCGAGTGATTTAGGATAGTAATTCAATAGGGATTGGTTGATCGTTTGAATGAACCTAAGTTATCAGTTCTGTAAGTATTGGTAAAGATGACGAGTGTATACCCAAAGTTGTTATGAACCCATGTGGAACACAAACCTTAGTTATTCCTTTAATTATTGATTAACAAATATAATCTTGACCGCTGTTTATTTCTATTATTGATTTTTATTAGAATTCCCCCCATTGTGAAGTAATTACCATGCAAGTTCATCTACCAGCCGTAATCTAGAATTTCCATATTCCCTGTGGGATCGACCCCAACCTCTAAGTTGGGTTCTTTATTGGCAACGTCCACTTCATACTTCAGTTGGAAGTGGGGTTTGGGCGTTATCACCAGTCAGTCCCTGTAGTGTGTGAGTACCCAGAAGTGTTCCCAGATGATCTACCGGGAATCCCTCCTAAGGGGATATTATTTTAGGATTGACTTTCTTCCTAATATGCAGCCTATATTTATTCCTCCTTAGAGAACAGCTCCAGTTGAGCTAAAGGAGTTGAAGGAGCAGTTGAAACACCTTTTAGACAAGGGATTCATTACACCTAGCAAATCCCCGTGGAGTGCACCATTTCTCTCTGTCCGTAAGAAAGATGGTTCTCCTTGCATGTGCATTGATTATCCACAATTGAACAAAGTTACCATCAAGAACATGTATCCTCTCCCTAGGATTGATGATTTATTTGACTAGCTTTAGGGTGCTAATTGCTTTTCGAAGATAGACCTCAGGTCCGGATACCATCAGCTTAGTGTTCGGGAGAGTGACATTTCGAACACAGCCTTCAGAACATGGTATGGACACTATGAGTTTGTAGCTAATATCTTTTGTACTAACAAATTCCCCTGTAGCTTTTATGGATTTGATGATGTCACGACCCAAACATACCCCTGGATCATAGACACAGGACAAGGAGCCGCGAGAGACCCCAAGTCGACCCATGGCATGAGCATACATCTCATTTAATACCATAAGCGGAAGACTTAACATATGGAATATAATCATAACATAGCATAAGGGAGAATCAGTACTAGACTTATACAATACGACGGAATACAACTAGTAGTCTGATAAGCCTCTAAATGTGACAGACGGATGATGGGATAACTCCCCAACTAATCCAACATTTTGGAACTGAAAGGAATAACATAGAGTATGGACATATGACCCTCGAAACATGAGGACTCACCAATACACCGATAATGGAATCGGAAGCACTACTGAGGAGGATAAGCCTTAGAATCGGGACCTGTATCATAAAACGATAGAACATAGAAAGTATGCAGTCAGTACGCGGAATGTACTGAGTATGCAAGGTAAGTAAAACTGATATTTAAAACATATATGAAATTCATAAATTATCATAAGAGTAGTACATCATGCTCGTATTGTAAATGATAATATCAGATCATATGGCTCAAGGTTTTCAAAACGTTCGTAACATAACATAATCATAATCATAATCATAATAGGAGAGGTTTACTTAACATGACTTGAGCCAACATACATAATCATAACATGCATAAATCATGAGGAACAGTGGGAGATTCTCTTAATCAACATACCCCATATGAGCACACATGAATCTCGACTTATAACCCTAGTTGGGAGGGTGTTCGTACCTTGACAAGGGTAGGAACCATGAAGGGCATGATAACACTTGAAAAGGGCCCTTTGGGCCAGGGACAACATGAAAGGGTCCCAACATACCTACAGGGGCATGTAGTTCATGGGTCCTGGGCTTAACCTGAGCCCCGAACCTACTCGGTGTTCGATACTACTTCCAAAACACATATAGTGCTCATAATAATACATACATGATTTCATGGGCTAGTTAAATCATGATAATTGTAGACATGATTGAACATACGTGAACTAGCCATGACTTGAGGCCCGTGGATCGGCCAAAAAAACATAATTCATGATTGATAAAATTCATATATACTTGTGGATCATGCATGTATCTTGAAATTCATAAGTTCATAGTAGATAACAAAATAAATTCATAATTCACGCTGGGCTTATCAAAACACCAATGGATCAATGGATCATAAATTGATTCATCATGGGGAATGCATAATCAAGCTTAATTGTTTAGAAATTTAGAATCAATAACATTATAATTAGTTTAAATCCTAAAAGATGATCAAAATCAATATATTATATTATGATAAGATTTCAAAATCACAAGACCCATAATTAAATCATTAAATTTTATACAAATCAAATACAAAACCCCCATGAGTTTTTGATAATTTATAAATAAAATCATAGAGTAGGAAAATGGGTGTGGAAGGAACCACCCATTGATGACCTTACATACCTGGAAACACTAATTCTCAATCTCCCTTCAAAACCCAAGATGAAATTTAGAGAATTTGGGGAAGAACTCCTTGAATCACCTTCTAGACTCCTCTCTATACTCTTGAATGCATGATTGAGGCCTAACATGAGATAATCCCCCTTAAAATAATCCATTTAGAGCTTAAAACGACGTAGTTTAGGCTTTAGGAGCTTAGGAATTGCAAAAACAACCTTATTAAAATGCTGGAAAAACACTTCCAGGGCCCCGAACGAGGGATCTCAAGAGTCGTTGCCAAGGGGCACGACTCGTGGCTAGGACCCATGAAGTCCACTGTCCAAAAAACTGAGAGGGACCCCATGAGGGACACCACAAATTATGGTGGCTGACCATGACTCGTGGTCACCACCTGTGATCCCTATTGCCCCAAAACCCTGACCAACCCTCCAATGCAGACCACGAGTGACCTCACGAGTCATGAGGTCTGACCATGACACATGGTAAGGCCCGTGGCCTCCTCAACCTGACCTTTCCCAGCCTGCTGACCATGAGTCACATCATGACTCGTGGTCACTCCTCACGACCCACCTCACGAGTTGTCCTGCAACCTGACGCAAAATTCTAGTTTTTCTCCATTTTGACTCCTAGGACTGGTCCTTGGGTTCCCGGGGTTATAACAATATCTCCCCCTTGGGAAAATTCGTCCTCCAACATTAGAATCATGCAGAAAACTCAATAACAAGTAATCACCATATATAAATACTGATCATTAAGCTGAAAACAGACGGATTAACTATCCACGAAAAGAACTACATAACTACACTGAATTCAAACACCTCATACATTTACCGTATCAAAAAAAACTTGTACGGATGAACAAAACATGAAAACTGATTAAAGGTTTAGGGAAAAAACTGATACCTCAAACTGAAAATGAGCTAGTAGAAAATAGGTGTCGGTATCTTTCCATCATATCCGCTTTGGCTTCCCATATAGCTCCTTCAACATGCTGGTTTCTCCACAATACTTTAACTAAAGCTACTTCTTTGTGTCTTAGATTACAGACTTGACGATCTAAGATTTTCACCGGAATATCTTCATAGCTGAGGCTATCCTTTACACCAACGCTGTCCACAGGGACTACTACAGCTGGATCACCCAAGCACTTTTTCAAAAGTGACGCATGAAACACAGGATGAACTGAAGATAACTCTGAGGACATGTCCAACTCATACGCCACCTTACCAACTCTCCTCACAACCCGGTAGGGGCGAACATAGCATGGGACTGAGTTTTCCCTTTTCCCAAACCGCATGACTCCCTTCATAGGAGATACCTTTAAAAATACCCAGTCTTCCGCATCAAACTCCAAGTCTCTTCTTTGGCATATAATTTCTGATGACTCTGAGCGGTTTTCAACCGATCCCTTTTCAACTGAACCTTCACCATCGCCTCGTGAACCGAATCTGGCCCTATCGTAGCTGGCTCACCAACCTCAAACCATCTGATGGGAGATATACACCTCTGCCCATAGAGGGCCTTAACGGTTCCATTTGGATACTAGAGTGGCAATTTTTATTATAAGCAAACTTGATCAAGGGAAAATGATCATCCCAACTACCTTTAAAATCCCAAACACATGCCCTAAACATATCCTATAGAGTATGGATCGTTCGTTATGTCTGGCTATCTGTTTGTGGATGGAAGGCTGTACTGAGCTTAACTTGAGTCCTAAGTCCTTTCTGAAAAGATTGCCAGAACTGGGAGGTAAACTGAGTACCTCGGTCTGCAATAATAGAAAAGGGAACTCCATGAAGTCGAACTATCTCCCGAATATAAAACTTGGCATAATCATCCACTGAATCTGTGGTCTTGACCGGTAGAAAATGGGTAGCCTTAATTAAACTATCTACCACAATCCAAATGGAATCATAGTGTCCTTGAGTACGAGGCAGGCCTATAATGAAATCGATATTAATCTCTTCCAACTTCCAAGTGGGGATGCTAATATCCTGAAGTACGCCTCCCGGTCTTTGATGCTCGACCTTCACTATAGGACAGTTAGGACACTTGGCTACGAACTCTGCGATATCTTTTTTCATACCATCCCACCAATAGATTTCCCCGAAGTGGTGGTACATTTCATGGATACCGGGTGGACAGAATATCTGGTACCATGTGCTTTATGCAATATCCGAATCCTCAAATTATCGACGTCGGGAACACATAGTCGACCCTGGTATCGTAGCACACCATCTCTCCCTTAGGAGAAAACCTCCACCTTTTGACTCCGCACTGCTTCCTTCATCTTCCTAAAAATCGGATCTTCATCTTGCTTAGATTTGACATCAACCACCAAGGACGATTCTGACCCATTCTACACAACGACTCCACCATCGATTGAGTTGATCAATCTAACTCTAAATCTTGCCAGCCGGTGGACATCCTTCACCAAATCCCTCTTTCCTCCTCCATGTGGGACACACTATCCATAGAGAGCCTACTAAGTGTATCTGCCACCACATTAGCCTTGCCGAGGTGGTAAAGAACACTCATATCGTAGTCCTTTAATAACTCCAACCACCTCCTTTGCCGAAGATAGAGATCCTTCTGTGTGAACACATATTTCAAGCTCTTGTGATCTGTGAATACATCCACGTGGACCCCATACAAGTAATGCCTCCATACCTTCAATGAAAACACCACCGCAGCCAACTCGAGATCATGGGTCGGGTAATTCTTTTCGTGAACTTTAAGCTGCCTAGAGGCATATGATATTACTTTCCCATGCTGCATCAACACACATCCTAGTCTGACTCTTGAAGCATCACAATATACAACAAAGCCATTCGTACCCTTGGGTAAAGTCAACACTGGTGATGAAGTGAGTCGGGTCTTCTATTCCTGGAAGCTTTCCTCACAAGCCTCTGACCATTGGAACTTTACCTTCTTTTGAGTCAATTTCGTCAAAGGTGCTGCAATGGATGAGAAACCCTCAACAAATCTCCTCTAGTAACCTTCTAGGCCCAAGAAACCCCAAATTTCTGAAGGATTCACCGATCTGAGCCAATTCTTCATCGCTTCGATTTTCTGGGAATCTACCTTAATTCCCTCACCTGAAACCACATCGCCTAGAAATGCCACCGAGTCCAGCCAAAACTCACATTTGCTAAACCCTGCATATAACTGACAATCCTTGAGGACCTGAAGCACTATACGTAAGTGAGTAGCATGCTCCTCCTCACTCCGAGAGTATATAAGGATATCATCGATGAACATAATTATGAACATGTCCAGATACGACTTCAACACCCTATTCATTAGGTCCATAAAAGATGCAGAAGCATTGGTTAGTATAGATGACAAAACTACAAACTCATAATGGCCATACCGGGTTCTGAAGGTTGTCTTCGGGATATCACACTCCCGAACTCTAAGCTGGTGATACCCGTACCTGAGATCTATCTTCGAGAAACACCTGGCACCCTAGAGTTGGTCAAATAAATCATCGATCCTAGGCAAGGGGTACCTATTCTTGATAGTGACCTTAGTCAGTTGGGACCCATCCTTCTTTCGAACGAAAAGAACTGGTGCACCCTATAGAGACTTGATCAGTCTAATGAAACCCTTATCCAACAAGTCCTTCAACTGTTCTTTTAGCTCCGTTAGCTCTGCTGGAGCCATCCTTTATGGAGGAATAGATATAGGCTGCGTATCGGGCAATAGATCAATACCAAAATCAATTTTCCTCTCCGAAGGAACACTTGGCAAATCATCGGGGAAAACCTTTGAATACTCACACACCACTGGAACTGACTGTATAGTCGGGATCTCGGTTTCTACATCCTTAACCCTAACTAGGTGGTACATGCAACCCTTAGAGATCATTTTCCTGGCCTTAAGGTATGAAATAAACCGACTAGTTGGTATGGTGGAATTACCCTTCCATTCCAAAACTGACTTACCCAGAAATCAGAATTCTGCTACACAGGTGCTACAATTTACCGAAGCATAACATACAATGAACTAATCCATACACAGGATGATATCAAATTCTGTCATGGACAACTCTACTAGGTCCGCAGAGGTAACCTTATGCAACACTGTAATGGGGCAACCTCTATATACCCGCCTAGCTACAACAGATTCACTGACTGGAGTAGATACGGAGAACGGTTCTGACAGGATTTTGGGACTAACTCCAAAACTACTAGAAATGTAAGGGGTCACAAAAGACAAAGTAGCTCCAGGATATAACAAAGCATAAGCATCAATATGGAAGACTTGCAACATACCAGTGGCCATATCTGGCGAAGCCTCCTGCTCCTGGCGAGGCACTAGGGAACAAAACCTGTTTTGGCGCTGACTGCCAGCTAAACTACTGGAAGCACCCTGCTGTGGGATTCGTGCTTCTAGAGTGGTAGAACTAGCTGAAGGACAATCTCTGATTCTATATTCGGGTTTGCCACACCTAAAACAAGCATCTGCACTGACCAGGCACCTCCCGAGATTATTTTACCGTATCTTGCACAAGCTGGGAAAGTGCGCTCCACTTGCATGCTACTATGATCCCTCGAGCCTGTAGCCCTTCTCCTCTGGTCTCCTTTGAATCAGGATCACATGCTCGCCGATGATGGAGCTGGAGCAATGGACCTTTGCTGGGACTGCTATCATGGTCCACCCCCTGACCTAACTTATGAAACCCCATAGCTATCAGTTTTGGCACTTTTGGCCTCTGTCTGCCTCCTATAGACCGACTCCATCTACTGTGCATGCAATACAATAAGGAGAAAGTCAATGTCCCGGTGAAGCATGGCCATCCAGCAATCTTTGCCCAAGTAATATGCTACTCAATGCACAAAGTGACTCTTCCGAACCAGCTGATACACCACCAACTTCGAAACATGTTTAGATAACCAGGTGAAATCCAATGCATAATCTTGGATAGACATGCTACCTTGCTTTAGATAAACAAACTCGTCTGCCTTGAGCTCTCTCATCTCCCGAGGAAAGAACCGATCCATGAATGTAGTGTGAAACTCATCCCAACATATCGGGCCTGCACCCTCTGCCCTGGCATCTTTCCATTGCTTAAAACATATATGTGCTACCCCCCTTTAGCTGATAGGAGGTAAAGTCAATGCATTCCCAATTTTCACCTCCATGACCTAGGTGATTTTCAGAATCTCCTCTATAAAATCATCTAGATCCTCGTCCACCTTTGACCCCGTGAACTCCGGAGGGCTCATCCTTAAGAAATCTATTACCCTAGCTGCCGCTGCATTGCCATTCTAAGGGAAATGCGCCACTGTCTGATTCTGGACCTGGGCAGTCATGGCTTGTGCTAGCATCATAATCGCCGCCCTAAACTCAGCATGGGTGGCTGGCTCTGGTACGTACTCCTCATGAACAGGTGGAGCTGGCTGATGCTCACCATCATGGGATCCCTCATGATCATTAGCATTTTCGTTTCTCCTGGTGTTTACTCAATGTGGAGGCATGATTCTGCAAACACTAATAGCATGAATTAAAGGAGTAAAGGACGTTCATCGCACGACATAGATCATGAAAAAAGGGAACATTTCCTAAACGTCTAGTAGCCTCTTCATCATGAGGGTGGCACACTTCACACCCATGAAAAAGACTCTACTTAACGCGGCTTTCAGACTCCCTAGGACACACAAATTAATGGCTCTGATACCAAGTTTTTCACGAACCAAATATACCCTTGGATTGTAGAAACGGGACAAGGAGAGGTTTACTTAACATGACTTGAGCAAACATACATAATCATAACATGCATAAATCACGAGGAACAGTGGGAGATTCTCTTAATCAACATACCCAATATGAGCACACATGAAGCTCGACTTATAACCCTAGTCGGGAGGGTGTTCGTACCTTGACAAGGGTAAGAACCATGAAGGGCGTGATAACACTTGAAAAGGGCCATTTGGGCCAGGGACAACATGAAAGGGTCCCAACGTACCTACAATGGCACGTAGTTCATGAGATCTGGGGCTTAACTTGAGCCCCCGAACCTACTCGGTGTTTGATGCTACTTCTAAAACACATATAGTGCTCATAATAATACATACATTAGTTCATGGGCTAGTTAAATCATGATAATCATAGACATGACTAAACATACGTGAACTAGCCATGACTTGAGGCTCGTGGATCGGCCAAAAACATAATTCATGATTGATAAAATTCATACATACTTGTAGATCATGCATGTAGCTTGAAATTCATAAGTTCATAGTAGATAACAAAATAAATTCATAATTCATGTTGGGCTTATCAAAACACTAATGGATCAATGGATCATAAATCGATTCGTCATGGGGAATGCATAATCAAGCTTAATGGTTTAGAAATTTAAAATCAATAATATTATAATTAGTTTAAATTCTAAAAGATGATCAAAATCAGTATATTATATTATGATAAGATTTCAAAATCACAAGACCCATAATTAAATCATTAAATTTTATACAAATCAAATACAAAACCCCCATGAGTTTTTGATAATTTATAAATAAAATCATAGAGTTGGAGAATGGGTGTGGAAGGAACCACCCATTGATGACCTTACATACCTGGAAATACTGATTCTTAATCTCCTTACAAAACCCAAGATGGAATTTAGAGAAATTGGTGAACAACACCTTGAATCACCTTCTAGACTCCTCTCTATACTCTTGCATGCATGATTGAGGCCTAACATGAGATAATCCCCCTCAAAAGAATCCATTTAGAGCTTAAAACGACGTAGTTTAGGCCTTAGGATCTTAGGAATTGTGAAAAAACCCTTATTAAAATACAGGAAAAACACTGCCAGGGCCCCTAACGAGGGACCTCACGAGTCATCGCCAAGGGGCACTGGTGGGCCCGCAAGTGTACGGGTCGTACAAGTAATATAGTGGCCCTTTTTAAGAGCGGGAATGTCGAACCCACAGGGACTGGTTCAGCAAATTATCAAGTTCAAGTGTTAGTTAAGAAGTCGGTTTTAGAAGTTTTCGATAAATTATAGTTAAATCTTAGTGGTGACACGAAATAATCTGGAAGCAATACAAAACAAAACTAGAGTTAAGGTCGGATAATCATGCAATGCTACAATTCATAATGGGTTAAGTATGAAATTATCAATTGTTGTCTCACATAATTGGAATTGCATGTTCATGGTCTTCTGAACCTCTAAACATGACAAACTAGCCTCACTACTACATGGTTGAGCGAGGATGTCATTTCTAGTTCATGGGCAATTCACTACGTGGATGTGGTTTATGGGGTTTATGCCCTTGATTGGGAACTTCCGTACCTCCAACCATTTAACCAAACTTAGCTTTACAACTACCCCTACAAGTGGTGGAGTACAATTTTAAGTTGGTGTCTTTCTATCATCCCATTTTATCAACCAAGCAAGGTAAATTAGGTATATTCCTATCCTAACCACAAATCTTATCAAAAGACAAGAACTTGCTTCCTACATTCTTATGTTCTTGCCTAGGTTTGCTCTTCCAAGCTTCCACCCAAGCTTAACCCACTTGTTTTCATGGTTATCAAGCATAAAAACAACAATAATAAAGATTGTAAGAAAAAACAACAACTAACAACTCAACCCAAAATGAATCTAAGCAAATACAATCATATCTGTGGCCTCAACCCTAAATGGAGGGTTCTAGCCACCCATGTTTGTACAAATACTCAAAAACATGTTTATAATAGATTACTTGCAAGTATAGATGAAAAGAAATGAAGAAAATATGAATCCAAGAGGAGTTCTCCAAGTCTCCTTCGCGCCTCCTTTCGACTTTTCCAGAAAATCGCGTCTTCCCTAATTTTGGGGCAAGGTTCCTATTTATAGTAAATGAGAATCTGTAGATTTTTTGCCCGTGGTGGAATAGCAACGTGTCATGGAGGAGTGCTCTGCGATACACTCCGTGACACGGAGGTAACGCGTACCCTCACTGGAATGTGCCAAAAAATGCAATTTTCGGCCAAGTGTTGCCGCGTTGGCAACGTGCCATGGCCCCTATTGCGTAGGGTGCCAGTTGTTGCATGTTTTCTTGCTGATTTTTATGTTTTGCTCTTGATTCCATTACTCCATTTCACAAAATCATGAATTAGTTCCTCAAATGCATTATTAAACTTCAAAAACAAGGACTAATCATGTTGGTTAGTATATATTCGCATTTACATAAAATTACATGAGAATGTATATAAATAAGTAGATAAACAAGACTAAATTGAGTTATAAAGTAGCACTTGGGCATGCAATTATGCCCAACATCAGGCACGACTCGTGGCTAGGACCCATGAAGTCCACTGTCCGAAAAACTCAGGGAGACCCCACGAGGGACATCATAAATTATGGTGGCTGACCATGACTCGTGGTCACCACCCGTGATCCCTATTGCCCCAAAACCCTGACCAACCCACCAATGCAGACCACAGGTGACCTCACGAGTCATGAGGTCTGACCACGACTCATGGTCAGGCCATTGGCCTCCTCAACCTGACCTTGCCCAGCCTGCTGACCATGAGTCACATCATGACTCGTGGTCACTCCTCACGACCCACCTCACGAGTCGTCCTGCAACCTGATGCAAAATTCTAGTTTTTCTCCATTTTGACTCCTAGGTCTTATCCTTGGGTTCCTAGGGTTATAACAATATCTCCCCCTTGGGAACATTCATCCTCGAACATTAGAATCATGCAGAAAACTCAGTAACAAGCAATTACCATATATAAATACTGATCATTAAGCTGAAAACTGACAGATTGACTATCTATGAAAAGAACTACATAACTACACTGAATTCAGACACCTCATACATTTACCATATCAATAAAAAAATTTGTATGGATGAACGGAACATGAAAACTGATTAGAGGTTTAGGGAAAAAACTAATACCTCAAACTAAAAATGAGCCAGTAGAAAATAGGTGTGGGTATCTTGCCATCATATCTACTTTGGCTTCCCATGTAGCTCCTTCAACATGCTGGTTTCTCCATAATACTTTAACTGAAGCTACTTCTCTGTGTCTTAGCTTACAGACTTGACGATCTAAGATTTTCATCGGAATTTCTTCATAGCTGAGGCTATCCTTTACACCCTATTCATCAGTTCTATAAATGATGCAGGAGCATTGGTTAGTATAGATGACATAACTACAAAGTCATAATGGCCATACCGGTTTCTGAAGGCTGTCTTCAGGATATCACACTCCCAAACCCTGAGCTGGTGATACCCGTACCTGAGATCTATCTTCGAGAAACACCTAGCACCCTAGAGTTGGTCAAATAAATCATCGATCCTAGGCAAGGGGTACCTGTTCTTGATAGTGACCTTATTCATTTGGGACCCATCCTTCTTTCGAACAAAAAGAACCGGTGCACCCTAAGGAGACTTGCTCAGTCTAATTAAACCCTTATCCAACAAGTCCTTCATCTGTTCTTCTAGCTCCTTTAGCTCTGTTGGAGCCATCCTATAAGGAGGAATAGATATAGGCTGCGTATTGGGCAATAGATCAATACCAAAATCAATTTCCCTCTCCGAAGGAACACTTGGAAAATCATTGGGGATAACCTTCAAATACTCACACACCACTGGAACTGACTGTATAGTCGGGGTCTCGGTCTCTACATCCTTAACCCTAACTAGGTGATACATGCAACCCTTAGAGATCATTTTCCTAGCCTTAAGGTATGAAATAAACTGACTAGTTGGTACGACGGAGTTACCCTTCCATTCCAAAACTGACTCACCCAGAAATCGGAATTCTTCTACACAGGTGCTACAATTTACCGAAGCATAGCATGCAATCAACCAATCCATACCCAGGATGATATAAAATTCCATCATGGCAACCTATACTAGGTCCACAGAGGTAACCTTATGCAACACCTGTGATGGGGCAACCTCTATATACCCGCCTAGCTACAACATATTCACCGACTAGCGTAGATACAGAGAACGGTTCTGATAGGATTTTGGGACTGACTCCAAAACTACTAGAAATGTAAGGGGTCACAAAAGACAAAGTAGCTCCAGGATCTTACAAAGCATAAATCAATATGGAAGACTTGCAACATACCTGTGACCATATCTGGCGAAGCCTTTTGTTCCTAGCGAGGCACTAGGGCATAAAACTTGTTTTGGCGCTGACTGCCAGCTGAACTAGTGGAAGCACCCTGCTGTGGGAGTCGTGCTTCTAGAGTGGTAGAACTAGATGTAGGGCAATCTCTGGTTCTATATCCGCATTTTCCACACCCGAAACTAGCATCTACACTAACCAAGCACCTCCCGAGATTATTTTTATCGCATCTCGCACAAGCTGGGAAAGTGCGCTCCACCTGCATGCTACTATGATCCCTCGAGCCTGTAGCCCTACTCCTCTGGTCTCCTCTAAATTGAGATGGCGTGCTTACCGATGATGGAGCTGGAGTAATGAACCTTTTTTGGGACTGCTAGCGTGGTCCACCCCCTGACCTAGCCTGAGAAACCCTATAGCTATTGGTTTTGGCCCTTTTGGCCTCTCTCTGCCTCCTATAGACCGACTCCATCTGTTGTGCATGCAATACAATACGGAGAAAGTCAATGTCCCGGTGAAGCATGTCGATCCAGTAATCTTTGAGCAAGTAATATGCTACTCCATGCACAAAGTGACTCATCCGAACCAGTTGATACACCACCAACTTCGGAGCATATTTAGATAACCAGGTGAACTCCAATGCATAATCTTGGACAGACATGCTACCTTGCTTTAGATAAACAAACTCGTCTGCCTTGAGCTCTCTCATCTCCCGAGGAAAGAACCGATCCATGAATGTAGTGTGAGAATCATCCCAGCCTATCGGGCCTGCACCCTCCGCCCTGGCATCTTTCCTTTTCTTAAAACATATATGTGCTACCCCCTTTAGCTGATAAGAGGTCAAGTCAAGGCATTCCCCATTTTCAACCCCATGACCTAGGTGATTTTCAAAATCTCCTCTATAAAATCGTGTGGATCTTCGTCCACCTTTGACCCCGTAAACTCTGGAGGGCGCATCCTTAAGAAACCTATTACCCTAGCTGCCGCTGCATTTCCATTCTAAGGGAAATGCGCCACTGTCTGGTTCTGGACCTGGGCAGTCATGGCCTGTGCTAGCATCAGAATCACCGCCCTAAACTCAGCATGGGCGGCTGGCTCTGGTACGTACTCCTCATGAATGGGTGGAGCTGGCTGATGCTCACCATCATGGGATCCCTCATGATCATTACCATTTCTGTTTCTCCTAGCGTTTACTCGATGTGGAGGCATGATTCTGCAAACATGAATAGCATGAATTAAAGGAGTAAAGGGCGTTCATCGCATGACATAGATTATGAAAGAAGGGAACATTTCCTAAACATCTAGTAGCCTCTTCATCATGAGGGTGGCACACTTCACACCCATGAAAAAGACTCTACTTAACGCGACTTTCAAACTCCTTATGACACATAAACTAATGGCTCTGATTCCAAGTTTTTCACGACCCAAATGTACCCCCAGATTGTAGACACGGGACATGGAACCCAAAGAGACTCCAAGTCGACCCATGGCATGAGCATACATCCAATTCAATCACATAAGCGGAAGACTTAACATATGGAATGTAATCATAGCATAGCATAAGGGAGAATAAGTACTAGATTTATACAATACGGCGGAATACAACTAGTAGTCTGATAAGCCTCTAAACATGATAGGCGGATTGATGGGACAACTCCCCAACTAATCCAACATTTCGAAATTGAAAGGAATAACATAGAGTATGAACATATAGCCCTCGAAACATGAGGACTCACCAATACGCTGATAACGATCTAGGAAGCACTACTGAGGAGGATGAACCTGAGAACCGGGACCTGTATTATAAAACAATACAACATAGAAAGTATGCGGTCAATACGTGGAATGTACTGAGTATGCAAGGTAAGTAAAATGGACATTTAAAACATATATGAAATTCACAAATTATCATAAGAGTAGGACGTCATGCTCGTTTCGTATATCTAAATAACTTATCATATGACTCAAGGTTTTCAAAACGTTCGTAGCATAACATAATCATAATCATAATAGGAGAGGTTTACTTAACAAGACTTGCACCAACATACATAATCACAATATGCATATATCATGAGGAACTGTGGGATATTCTCTTAACCAACATACCCCATATGAGAACACTTGAAGCCCGACTTGTAACCCTAGTCGGGAGGGTGTTCATACCTTTCCAAGGGTAGGAACCATGAAAGGCGTGATCACACATGAAAAGGGACATTTCGTCTAGGGACAACATGAAAGGGTCCCAACAGACCTACGATGGCACGTAGTTCACGAGATCTGGAGCTTAACCTAAGCCCCGAAACTACTCGATGTTCGATGCTACTCCCAAAACATATATAGTGCTCTTAACAATACATACATGAGTTCATGGGCTAGTTAAATCATGATAATAATACACATGCTTGAACATATGTGAACTAGCCATGACTTGAGGCCCATGAGTCAGCCAAAAACATAATTCATAATTGATAAAATTCATACATACCTATAGATCATGCAAGTAGCTTGAAATTCATAAGTTCATAGTAGATAACAAAATAAATTCTTAAATAAATTCATAATTCATGCTGGGCTTATCAAAACACCAATGGATCAACGGATCATAAATCAATTCATCATGGGGCATGCATAATCAAGCTTAATGTTTTAGAAACTCAAAATCAATAATATTATAATCAGTTTAAATCCCAAAAGATGATCAAAATTAGTAGATTATGATAAGATTTTAAAATCACAAGACCCATAATTAAATCATTAAATTTTATACAAATCAATTACAAAACCCCCATGAGTTTTTGATAATTTATAAATAAAATCATAGAGTAGGAGCATGGGTCTTGAAGGAACCACCCATTGATTACCTTACATACCTGGAAACACTGATTGTTAATCTCCCTTGAAAACCTAAGATGGAATTTAGAGAATTTGGGGAAGAACACCTTGAATCACCTTCTAGACTCCTCTGAATACTCCTGTATGAATGAATGAGGCCTAACATGAGTTAATACCCCTTAAAAGACCCCATTTAGATCTTAAAACGATGTAGTTTAGGCCTTAGGAGCTTAGGAATTATGAAAACACCCTTATTAAAATGCAGAAAAAACATTGCCATGGCCCCTAACGAGGGACTGGATGACTCATCGTCAAGGATCACGAGGGACCCCACAAATCGTTATGGTTTACCACGACTCGTGGTCACCACCTATGATCCCTACTGCCCTAAAACCCTAACCAACCCTCCAATGCAGACCACGTGTGACTTCATGAGTCATGAGGTCTGACCACAACTCATGGTCAGGCCCGTGGCCTCCTCTACCTGAGCTTGCCTAGCCTACTTACCATGAGTCACATCACGACTCGTGGTCACTCCTCACAACCCACCTCATTAGTCGTCCTACAACCTGATGCAATATTCTAGTTTTCCTCCATTTTGACATCCGGGTCTGATCCTTGGGTTCCCGGGATATAACAATATCTCCCCCTTGGGAACATTCATCCTTGAATGTTAGAATCATGCAGAAAACTTAGTAACAAGCAATCACCATATATAAATACTGATCATTAAGTTGAAAACTGACGGATTGACTACCTCTGAAAAGAACTACATAACTTAACTGAATTCAGACACCACATACATATACCAAATCATAAAAAAAACTTGTATTCATGAACAGAACGTGAAAACTGATTAGACGTTTAGGGAAAAAACTGATACCTCAAACTGAACTTTAGCCGGTAGAAAACAGGTGTGGGTATCTAGCCATCATATCCACTTCGACTTCCCATGCAGCTCCTTCAACATGCTGGTTTCTCCATAATACTTTAACTGAAGCTACTTCTTTGTTCCTTAGCTTACAGACTTGACGATCTAAGATTTTCACCGGAATTTCTTCATAGCTGAGGCTACCCTTTACACCAACATTGTCCACCGGGACTACCACAGCTGGATCACCCAAGCACTTTTCAAAAGTGACACATGAAACACAGGATGAACTAAAGATAACTCCGAGGGAAAGTCCAACTCATACGCCACCTTACCAACTCTCCTCACAACTCGGTTGGGGCCAACATAGTGGGGACTGAGTTTCCCCTTTTCCCAAACCGCATGACTCCCTTCATATGAGATACTTTTAGAAATACCCAGTCTTCCATATCAAACTCCAAGTCTCTTCTCCTCACACTGGCATATGATTTATGATGACTCTCAAAGGTTTTCAAGTGGTCCCTTATCAACCGAACCTTTACCATTGCCTCGTGAACCGAATATTTCCGTATCATAGGTGTCTCATCAACCTCAAACCATCCGATAGGAGATCTACACCTCCTCCCATAGAGGGACTCGAACGGTGCCATTCGGATACTAGAGTGATAATTGTTATTATAAGAAAACTCGATCAAGGGTAAATGATGATCCCAACTACCTTTAAAATCCATAACACCTGCCCTCAATATATCTTGAAGAGTCTGGATTATTCGTTCTGCCTGACCGTCTGTTTGTGGATAGAAGGTTGTACTAAGCTTAACTTGAGTCCCAAGTCCCTTCTGAAAAGATCGCCAGAACTAGGAGGTAAAGTGAGTACCTCGGTCTGAAATAATAGACAAGGGCACTCCATGAAGTCGAACCAGCTCCCAAATATACAACATGGCATAATTATCCGCTAAATCTGCGGTCTTGACTGGTAGAAAATGGGACACCTTAGTTAACCTATCTACCACCACCCAAATGGAATCATAGTGTCCTCGAGTACGTGGTAGGCCTATAATGAAATCCATATTAATCTCTTCCCACTTCCAAGTGGGAATGCTAATATCCTAAGGTATGCCTCTCGGTCTCTGAAGCTCGACCTTTACTTGCTGACAGTTAGGACATTTGGCTATGAACTCTGCGATATCCTTTTTCATACCATCCCACCAATAGATTTTCTACAAGTCCCAGTACGTCTTCGTGGATCCTGGGTGGATAGAATATCTGGTACCATATGATTCATGCAATATCCGAACCCTCAAATAATCGACGTCCAGAACAGAAAGTTGACCCTGGTATCGTAGCACACTATATCCCCCTTGGGAGAAAACCTCCACCTTTTGACTCCGCACTTCTTCCTTTAGCTTCCTAAAAACCGGATCTTCATCTTGCTTAGATTTGACATCAACCACCAAGGAAAATTTTGACCCATTCTGCACAACGACATTGCCATCGGTTGAGTCGATCAATCTAACTCACAATCTTGCAAGCCGGTGGACATCCTTCACCAACTCCTTCTTTCCCTCCTCCACGTGGGACAAACAATCCATAGAGAGCCTACTAAGTGCATCAGCCACCATATTAGCCTTGCCCGGGTGGTAAAGAACACTCATATTGTAGTCCTTTAATAGCTCCAACCACCTCCTTTACCGAAGATTGAGGTCCTTCTATGTGAACACATATTGCAAGCACTTGTGATCCGTTAATACATCCATGTGGACGCCATACAAGTAATGCCGCCATATCTTCAATGCAAACACCACCACGACCAACTCGAGATCATGGGTCGAGTAATTCTTTTCTTGAACTTTCAGCTACCTAGAGGCATATGCTATTACTTTCCCATGCGGCATCAACACACATCCCAGTCCGACTCTCGAAGCATCACAATATACAACAAAGCCATCTGTACCCTTAGGTAAAGTCAACATTGGTGCTGAAGTGAGTCGGGTCTTCAATTCCTGGAAGCTTTCCTCACAATCCTCCGACTAGTGGAACTTTACCTTCTTCTGAGTCAACTTGGTCAAAGGTGTCGCAATAAATGAGAAACCCTCAACAAATCTCTGGTAGTAACCTGCTAGGCCCAAGAAACTTCGAATTTCTGAAGGATTCACTAGTCTGGGCCAATTCTTCACCGCTTTGATTTTCTGGGAATCTACCTTAATGCCCTCACCTGAAACCACATGGCCTAGAAATGCCACTGAGTCCAGCCAAAAATCACATTTGCTGAATTGTACATATAATTGACGATCCTTGAGGACCTAAAGCACTATACTCAAGTAAGTAGCATGCTCCTCCTCGCTCCGGGAGTATATAAGGATATAATAGATGGACAAAATTACAAACATGTCCAGATACTACTTGAACACCCTATTCATCAGGTCCATAAAAGCTGCGGGAGAATTGGCTAGTCCAAATGACATAACTACAAACTTATAATGGCCATACCGAGTTTTGGAGGTTGTCTTCGGGATATCACACTCCTAAACTCTGAGCTGGTGTGTTATACCCCGGGAACCCAAGGATTAGACTTGGAAGTAAAAATCGATAAAAATTGAAAATTCACACCAGGTCATAGAACCTGTGAGTTGAGTCGTGAGGATTGACCACGAGTCGTGAGGTGACTTGTGGTCAGCATGTTGTGGTAAGGCCTGAGTGAGGAGGCCACAGGCTTGACCAGGAGTCGTGGTCAGACCTCACAACTCGTGAAGTCACCCGTGGTCAACCCCGAAGGATTGGAAAGTTGGAATAGTCAGTGTAGGCCACGGAAGGTAACACGAGTCATGGTATGACCTAACAACTCATGAAGTCACCAATGGGGTTCCCTTGGATGTTTGGGCAGTGGACTCAATGGATCAAGGCCACGAGTAGTGCCCTGTGGCAATGACCTGTTAGGTCCCTCATGGGGACTGACGACCAGAAATTCCTGCGTTTTAATAAGGGCATTTTCATAACTTCCTGAGTCCCTAAGGCCTAAACTACGTTGTTTTGGATATGTTTCTGAGTTAGATAAGATGGGTTAAGCCCCTTATGCATGCCCATACTCGTGCAAGATCTTAGAGGGGTTCTTTTGAGATTCAAGGCCTTCTTCCCCAAATATTCATCAATTTCTTTGTGGGTGTTCAAGGAACTTTAAGACCATCCAAGCTCAGGTATTAGGGCTTTTAAAATGGGTGAAATTCTTCCTCACCCATGCCCAAATTTTGATTTAAATCATGAATACTTCTTTCCAAGTCTATGGGGTTTTACTCAAATGCATGAAAATGTGATTTCTATTTATGGGTCTGATTTGATTGAGTTTTTAATTATCAAATTATGAATGATGGGCAGGTTCTATTATTATTTTCTTCAAATCATGTCTCAATCTTTTGAATGTAAAAATTCTCATTTGATGAAAGTTCATGGAAGTTATGATGTATGATGACTACTGCATAATTAGAGTATATTGATGATAAAAAAGCATGATTTTCAAGTTACCCATGTTTATGAGTATGTTTTGAAAGAATTGAATATGATGAAACATTGGGCAATGCCCACAAGATGAAGGATGATTTAAGATTTATGAAATGAATTTCATGACTTATCGATTTATGATGTTGGCCGATAAAAAAGGCCTTTGATTCTTGGCTAACCATGTTTAAAGGGGATCAATAACGAGAAATGTTATATCTTAGCCAATAAATTTTAATGCATGATGTTATTGATTTGTGTATGAGCCTATATGCATGTTTTTGGGTGCCATGTCTAGCATCAAGTAGCCCAACGTTCAAATGACTACGCCGGTGTCTCACAACCATGTGCCACCATGGGTTTCTAATGATATGAATTATTGATAATGATCCCCTCAAATATGATGTCAAGCCTTATGCACGACCCTCGCCTGGAAAATATGGGTCGACTCTGCCCACTTGAGCAAGACAGTGGGGCATCATGAAAGGCTCTACCGTGATGGTGACGGTTATGATGAGTCCTCCCATTGTTCTATTTGTTTTATGCATTGTTATGTTTATGTTATTGGCTCAAGTTATATTTTGATGAAGTTACTTATAATTATGATAATGAATGATGTGAAAGTCTTGAGCCCTATGTTTATTATTATGATTTTGATGCAAGCATGATGTCCTTCTCCTACATCTATTTATGAGTTTACTTTACTTTTAAAATGTCCATTTTACTTACCTTGCATACTCGGTACATTCCACGTACTGACCGCTTACTTTCCATACTATATCGTTTCATTATACAGGGTTTAGATCTTAGGCTCATCCTCATCCTTAGTCCATCTCAGCTATGTTTTCAGTTGATTGGTGAGTCCTCATGTTTTGAGGGCCATTTTGTTGACTTTCATGTTGTTTATGTTCAGTTTTTGTCAGGTTAGTTGGGAATGTTATCCCATCAACCCATGTTATGTATTAAAGGCTTTCAGACAAGTATGTAGTGCTCCGCCGTGTGTACGCCTAGTATTTCTTGATGTTATGCTATAATTACTTTTTCATTTTGTTTTATGAGTATCATTCCAATCATTTGGATAAGATTAGTTGTATGCATGTGCCATGGGTCGACTTGGGGTCCCTCGGGGTCGCTCATCCCGTGTCTACGATCCGAATATATGTTCGGGTCATGACAAACATAGTATCAGAGCCATAGGTTAAGATGTGTCCTGGGGAGTCTGAAAGATGCGTTAGGTAGAGTCTTTTTTATGGGTGTAAAGCGCGCCACACTTATGACAAAGAGGCTACTACATGTTTAGGAAATGTTCCCTTCTTTCATGTTCTATGTCGTGCGATAAAAAGCCTTTCCATCCTTCTAATTCGTGCGATTTTCAATTGCGAAATTATGGATCCTATAAGAATGAATGGAAAGAGAAATGGAAATGATGAAGGCCATGGTGATGACAATGAACATGGGCATTAACAAGCCCCACCTGTTCAGGAGCCCCAGGCACCAGAGCCAGCTGCCCACGCTGAGTTTCAAGCGGCTATTCAGATGTTGGTGCAGGCCGACCGCTCAGGTAAACCAGCAGACTATTGCGCAGGTCCCATAGAATGGCAATGTGGCGGAGGCTCGGATTAGAGACTTCTTGAGGATGAACCCTCCTGAGTTCATAGTATTAAAGGTGGATGAGGATCCACACGAGTTTATTGAAGGGATCTTGAAGGTCACTTGGGTTATGGGGGTGACAAATGGGGAGTGTGTTGAATTGGCCTCTTAACAGCTAAAAGAGGTCACTCATATTTGGTACAAGCAATGGAAGGATAGCAGGGCAGCGGGAGCGGGCCCTATTAGCTGGGATGAGTTCAACATGTCCTTTCTCGACAGGTTCTTCCCTCAAGAGATGAGGGAGTTGAAGGAAGCTAAATTTGTGAACCTCAAGCAGAGAAAGATGACAGTGCTGGAGTATTCGCTCGAGTTCACTCATTTTTCAAAATACGCCCCACAATTGGTGATGGATCAGAGGACGCGAGTGAGCCAATTTTTTCATGGCGTGGCCGGTTATTTAGACAAGGATTGCAGGACTGCCATGCTTCATCAGGATATGGACTTCCCTCGCATAGTGTTGCATGCCCAACAAATGGAGGTGGCTCATGCAACGGAGAGGGAGGCAAAGAGAGCTCCGACAGATAGTCGTGGGTTTTCACATTAGAGGTTCGGCGGTGGCTACCATCCACAGTTTCAGTAGAGGCCACTAGCCCCAGCCCTATCATCAGCTAGGGTCCCATCTAGGCCCAGGGGTGATCATAGGAGCAGGGCTTCAGGGTCGAGGGATCAGAGGGGCACCTAGTTAGAGTATACCTCTCTAGCCTGCGGGAAGTGCAGCAAGAGTCACTGTGGGAAGTGCCTGCTCGATTTGGATGTCTGCTTCGGGTGTGGTACATTTAAGCACATGTGCCGAGCATGTCCATATGCCTTTCAGGTGGATGATAGGGGTCGAGCACAGACCACCAGGACAGTAGCAGCTCTAGCCCCTTCAGCTCCAAAATTGATTCTATGCCCTTGCCTCGTGCTAGGAGTAAGAGACTTCACCAGATGTGGTCACTGGTATGTTGCGTGTCTTTCATATTGATTTTTATACCTTGTTAGACCCAGGAGCTACATTTTCTTTTATGACTCCTTACATTGCTAGTAGCCTTGGAGTTAGTCCCGAGAACTTGTTAGAACCATTTTCAGTTTCGACCCCTGTTGGTGATTCGGTCATAGCTAGATGAGTATATAGAGGTTGCCCCATTACGGTGTTGCATAAGGTTACCTCTGCGAACTTAGTAGAATTGGCCATGACTGATTTCGACATCATTTTTGATATGGATTGGTTGTTTGCATGTTATGCTTCGATTAATTGTAGGACCTGTGCAGTGGATTTCCGATTTCCAGGGGAGTCAGTTTTGGAATGGAAGGGTAATTTAGTTGTACCAGCCGATCGGTTTATTTCCTATATTAAGGCCTAGAAGATGATCTCTAAGGGTTACATGTACCACCTAGTTAGTGTTAAGGATGTGGAGTCCGAGACCTCGACTATCCAGTCAGTTCCGGTGGTATGCGAGTATCTGGAGGTGTTTCCAGAGGATTTGCCAGGTTTTCCTCCAGAAAGGAAAATCTATTTTTGGATTGATCTATTGCTAGATAAGCAACTTATTTCTATCCTTCCTTACAAGATGGCTCCAGTCGAGCTAAAGGAATTAAAGGATCTGTTGAAGGACTTGTTGGATAAGGGTTTTATTAGACCAAGCAAGTTTCCATAGGGTGTGCCAGTTCTATTTGTTCGAAAGAAGGACGGTTTCCTTCGCATGTGTATTGACTATCAGTAGTTGAACAAGGTTACCGTCAAGAAAAAGTACCCTTACCTAGGATCGATGATTTGTTCGACTAGCTTCAGGGTGCCAAGTGCTTCTCCAAGATTGATCTAAGGTCTGGGTATCACCAATTTAGAGTGCAGAAGTGTGACATCCCAAAACCCGCTTTCAAGACCCAGTATGGTCATCACAAATTTGTTGTTATGTCTTTCAGACTAACTAATGCCGCCATGGCTTTTATGGATCTAAGGAATAGGGTGTTCATGGAATATTTGGACATGTTCGTGATTGTGTTCATTGATGACATCTTGATATCCTCTCAGAGTGAAGAGGAGCATTCCACTCATTTGAGGATGGTGCTGCAAACACTCAAGGATCTCCAGTTGTATGCAAAGTTTAGCAAGTGTGAATTTTGGCTAAACTTGGTAGCATTTCTGGGACACGTGGTGTCAGGAGAAGCCATAAGGGTGATTCCCAGAAGATCGAAGCGGTGAAGAATTGGCCTAGACCGGTGAATCCTTCATAAATTTGGAGTTTCTTGGGCCTAGAAGGTTACTAACGAAGGTTTGTAGAGGGTTTCTCATCTATTGCGGCACCTTTGACTAAGTTGACTCAGAAAAATGTGGAATTCCATTGGTCGGATGCTTGTGAGAAAAGCTTCTAAGAGTTGAAGACCCGACTCACTTCAGCACCAGTGTTGACCTTACCCGAGGGTACTGATGGATTTGTAGTGTATTGTGATTCTTTGAGAGTCGGGCTAGGATGTGTGTTGATGCAACATGGGAAGGTAATAGCATATGCCTCGAGATAGTTGAAAGTTCATGAATAGAATTACCCGACCATGATATTAAGTTGGTCGAAATGGTGATTTCATTGAGATATGGTGGCATTACTTGTATGGGGTCCAAGTGGATGTATTTACGGATCACAAGAGATTGCAATATGTGTTCACACAGAAGGATCTAAATCTTTGGCAAAGGAGGTGGTTGGAATTACTTAAGGACTACGACATGAGTGTCCTCTACCACCCGGGCAAGGCTAATGTGGTTGTGGATGCACTTAGTTGGATCTCCATGGAAAGTGTGTCCCACATGGATGAGGGAAATAAGGAGTGGGTGAAGGATGTCCACCGACTTGCAAGACTGGGAGTTAGGTTGATCGACTCGATCAAGGGCTGTTTTGTTGTGCATAACGGGTTAGAATCATCCTTAGTGGTTGAGGTTAAATCCAGGCAAGATTAGGATCCCATTTTGATGAAGCTGAAGGAGACGGTGCAGAGTCAAAAGGTGGAGGTTTTCTCCCAAGGGGGAGATGGTGTGCTACAATACCAAAGTCGTCTATGTGCTCCGGATGTAGATGATTTGAGAGTTCGGATATTGCATGAGGCACATGGTACCAAATATTCTATTCATCTAGGATAAAAAAAATATATCGAGACTTGCGAGAAATCTATTGGTGGGATGGTATGAAGAAGGATATTGCAGAATTCATAGCAAAATATCCAAACTGCCAGCAAGTGAAGGTTAAGCATCAACGACCAGGAGGTGTACTTCAGGATATCAACATTTCCCACTTGGAAGTGGGAAGAGATTAATATGGATTTTGTTACAGGTCTACCCCGTACTCGTGGGCAATACGACTCCATTTGGGTGGTGGTCGATAGGTTAACCAAGGCTGCACATTTCCTACCGGTCAAGACCACGGATTCAGAAAATGATTATGCTAAGTTGTATATTCGAGAGTTGGTTCGACTTCATGGAGTGCCCTTGTCTATTATTTCAGACCGAGGTACTCAATTTACCTCTCAATTCTGGCGTTCTTTTAAAAAAGGACTTGGGACGCATGTTAAGCTCAGTACAGCCTTCCATCCGCAAATAGACGACCAAGAAGAAAGAACCATTCAGACCCTTGAGGATATGTTAAGGGCATGTTTTATGGATTTTAAAGGTAGTTGGGATGATCATTTTCCCTTGATCGAGTTTGCTTATAATAAAAGTTACAATTCTAGTATCCAGATGGCACCATGGCCTTTTGCCTCTTAAGACGTCCTTCTTTCTCAATGCCCAAGCATCCATCCAATGGAATTATTTCTGGTTAAAGAATCTCTTTCTAGTTGCTCTGGAACAATTAGGAGATTCTCTAGAAGTGATACGGGGTTCTGCTTCTAGCGAAGCCCTTGTTTAAGTGAGAGCTTTTAGAATGCCATTCATTTCACAATAAGAAACTTTTCCACATTGAGGTTTCATCTACTTAAAGCGAGAGAGTTTTTCACATCAAAATTATGTATTAGATATACTAATACCCTACCCCATTCATCTGAAATGCTGAGTTTCAATCCCATTCTAACTAAGGATTCTTGTGTTTCCGGAGGATCCAATTAATACCCTACCCCGTTTGAGGCTCTTTACGGGAAGAGGTGTAGATCTCCCATCAGATGGTTTGAGGTTGGTGAGCCTGCTATGATAGGACCCAATTCTGTTCACAAGGTGATGGTGAAGGTTCAGTTGATAAAGGACCGGTTGAAAACAGCTCAGAGTCATCAGAAGTCGTATGCTGATGTGAGGAGAAGAGATTTGGAGTTTGATGTGGATGACTAGATATTTCTAAAGGTATCAACCCACAAAGGGAGTCATGCGGTTTGGTATGAAAGGGAAACTCAGTCTCCGCTATATTGACCCCTACCGGGTCGTGAGAAGAGTTGGTAAGATGGAGTATGAGTTTGACTTACCCTCTGAGCTATCTGCGGTTCATCCCATCTTCCATGTGTCACTTTTGAAGAAGTTCTTGGATGATCCAGCCTTGGTGGTTCCGCTAGACAGCATTGGAGTGTAGGACAATCTCAGTTATGAAGAAATTCCCATTAAAATCTTGGATCGTTAGGTTCGGAGGCTGAGGAACAAAGAAGTAGCTTCAATTAAAGTATTATGGAGATATCAACATGTTGAGGGAGCTACATTAGAAGCCGAAGCAGATATGATAGCTAAATACCCTCATTTGTTCCCTACTGGCTCCGTTTCAGTTCGAGGTATCAGTTTTTCCCTAAACCTTTAATCAGCTTTTCCTGTTTAGTTCATGTGTACAAGTTTTTTTATGATATGGTAAATGTATGTGATGTCAGAATTTAGTTTATCTATGTTGTTCCTTTCGGAGGTAGTCATTCCGTCAGTTTTTGACATAAATGACTGGTAATTGTATATGGTGATAGCTTGTTTCTAAATTTTCAACATGTTTCTAACATTTGAGGATGAATGTTCCCAAAGGGGAGATATTGTTATACCCCGGGAACCCAAGGATCAGACTCGGAAGCAAAAATGGAGAAAAACTTAAAATTTGCACCATGTCACAGAACGACCTATGAGGTGAGTCGTGAGGAGTGACCATGAGTCGTGAGGTGACTCGTGGTCAGCGTGGTGTGGCAAGGACTGAGTGAGGAGACCACGGGCTTGACCATGAGTCGTGGTCAGACCTCACGACTTGTGAAGTCACCCGTGGTCAACCCCGGAGGATATGCAAGTTGGAATGGTCAGTGTAGGCCACGGAAGGTGACCACGAGTCATGGTCTGACCTCACGACTCGTGAAATCACCTGTGGGGTTCCCTTGGATTTTTGGCCAGTGGACTCAACGGATCAAGGCCACGAGTCATGCCTTGTGGAAACGACCCTTTAGGTCCCTCGTGGGGACTGGCAACCAGAAATTCCTGCATTTTAATAAGGGTGTTTTTGTAACTTTCTAAGTCCCTAAGGCCTAAACTACGTTGTTTTGGATATGTTTTTGAGTTATATAAGATGGGTTAAGCCCTTTATGCATGCCCATTCTCACGCAAGAGCTTAGAGGGGTGTTTGGGAGATTCAAGGCCTTCTTCCCAAAATTTTCATCAATTTCTTTGTGGGTGTTCAAGGAACTTTAAGTCCATCCATTCCTAGGTTTGCAGGGATTTTAAAATGGGTGAAATTTTTCCTCACCCATGCCCAAATTTTGATTAAATCATGAATACTCCTATCCAAGTCTATGGGCTTTTACTCAAATGCATGATAATGTTATTTCTCTTTATGGGTCTGATTTGATTGAGTTTTTAATTATCAAATTATGAATGATGGGCAAGTTCTATTATTATTTTCTTCAAATCATGTCTCAATCTTTTGAATCTAAAAATGCCCATTTTATTAAAGCTCATGAAAGTTATGATTTATGATGACTACTCTATAATTTGAGTTTATTGATGATAGAAAAGAATGATTTTCAAGTTACCCATGTTTATGAGCATGTTTTGAAAGAATTGAAAATGATGAAGCATTGGGAAATGCCCACATGATGAAGGATGATTTACAATTTATGAAAAGAATTTCATGACTTATCGATTTATGATGTTGGCCGATAAAAAGGGCCTTTGATTCTTTGCTAACCATGTATAAAGGGGATCAATGATGAGAAATGTTATATCTTAGCCAATGAATTTTAATGCATGATGTTATTGATTTGTGTATGTGCCTATATGCATGTTTTTGGGTGCCGTGTCTAGCACCGAGCAGCCCGACGTTCAAAGGACTACGCCAATGTCTCACAACCACGTGCCACCGTGGGTTTCTAATGATATGAGGTATTGATAATGATCCCCTAAAATGTGATATCATGCCTTATGCATGACCCTCGCCTGGAAGTATGGGTTGGCTCTACCCACTTGAACAAGACAGTGGGGCATCATGAAAGGCTCTACCATGATGGTGTCGGTTCTTACGAGTCCTCCCATTGTTCTGCATGTTTTATGCATTGTTATTTTTATGTTATTGGATCAAGTTATATTTTGATGAAGTTACTTAAAATTATGATAATGCATGATTATGAATAATTTGAAAGTCTTGAGCCCTATGTTTATTACGAAGATTTTGATGCAAGCATGATTTCCTACTCCTATGTCTATTTATGTGTTTACTTTACTTTTAAAATGTCCATTTTACTTACCTTGCATACTGGCTAAATTTCATGTACTGACCACATACTTTCTATGTTATATCATTTCATGATATTGGGTCCAGATCTCAAGATCATCCTCATCCTTAGTCCATCTCAGCCTACGTTTTCAGCTGATTGGTTTGTCCTCATGTTCCAAGGGTCGTTTGATTTACTTTCATGTTGTTTATGTTCAGTTTTAGTCGGGTTATTTGGTCACGTTGTTCCATCAACCCATCTTATGTGTTAGAGGCTTTCAGACAAGTATGTAGTGCTCTGCCATGTATATGCCCAGTATTTTTTGGTGTTATGCTATAATTACGTTTTCGCTATGTTTTATAATTATCATTCCGCTCATTTGAATAAGATTTGTTGTATGCATGTCGACTTGGGGTCCCTCGTTCCGTGTCTACAATCTGGGTTTACATTCGGGTCGTGACATGGTGATACCCAGAACTGAGATCTATCTTCAAGAAACACCTGGCACCCTGGAGGTGGTCAAATAAATCATCGATCCTGGGCAAGGGGTACCTGTTCTTGATAGTGACCTTATTTAGCTAACGATAGTCAATACACATTCGAAGGGACCCATCCTTCTTTTAAACAAAGAGAACCGGTGCACCCAATGGAGAATTGCTCAGTATAATGAAACCCTTATCCAACAAGTCCTTCATCTCTTCTTTTAGATCCTTTAGCTCGGCTGGAGCCATCCTATAAGGAGGAATAGATATAGGCTATGTATCGGGAAATAGATCAATACCGAAATCAATTTCCCTCTCCGGAGGAACAATTTGGCAAATCATCGGGGAAAACCTCGAGATACTCACGCACCACTAGAACTGACTGTATAGTCGGGGTCTCGGACTCTACATCCTCAACTCTAACTAGGTAGTACATGAAACCCTTAGAGATCATTTTCCTAGCCTTAAGTTATGAAATACACCAACCGGTTGGTACAACGGAATTACCCTTGCATTCCAAAACTGACTCATCCCGGAAATTGGAATTCTACTGCACATGTCCTACAATTAACCGAAGCATAACACACAAGCAACCAATCCATACCCAGGATGATATCAAAGTCCGTCATGGCTAACTCTACTAGGTTTGCGGAGGTAACCTTATACAACAAGGTAATGGGGCAACCTCTATATACCCGCCTAGCTACAATAGATTCACCGACTGGAGTAGATAGGGAGAACGATTCTGACAGAATTTCGGGACTAACTCCAAAACTACTAGCAATGTAAGAGGTCACAAAAGAAAAAGTATCTCCTAGATCTAAAAAAGCATAAGCATCAATATGGAAGACTTGCAACATATCCGTTGATCGTGGGCAAAAATAGCATGCCCGAGTGACACTTTATAACTTAGTTTTGTCTTGTTTATCTAATTTATTTTATACATTTTCATGTAATTTTATATAAATGTGAATATATGTGATAACCAACATGATTAGTCCTTGTTTTTTAGGTTTCAATGATTTTGAGGAACTAATTCATAAGTTGGT
This sequence comes from Datura wrightii, assembly GCA_035772735.1. Classification (NCBI taxonomy): domain Eukaryota; kingdom Viridiplantae; phylum Streptophyta; class Magnoliopsida; order Solanales; family Solanaceae; genus Datura; species Datura wrightii. The sequence goes on along the minus strand of JASDFA010000010.1, from coordinate 68,814,952 downwards.
GAAGAAGAGGAATGGAGTCGGGAGCAAATTGCGAAAGTCGGCAAAACGCATGCCATGGCAAGGCTCCAGCGCGCCAGCACCGTGCCACGCTAGGCCAGCTGCGTGACATGGCAAGGCCAACGTGCTGCATTAGCAGAGTGTCACGTTGGCAGCGCGGTGGCACTCGGCAGTTTCGGCTTCCGGAGGCAATTTCAGAGAGCTTTCGCGTTACCTCCATGTCACGGAGGCAGTGCTCCGCGATACACTCTGTGACACGGAGCCATTCCACGACAGGCTAAATTGTGCACATTTCTCATTTATTATAAATAGGACCCTTAGCTCCTAAAACCACTTTGTCATGATTTTATTCCGGAAAACTACCTAGGAGTGAAGGGAGAAGTGGGAAAACTCATCTAGGGTTTGGCAAATTCCCTTCTCATCTACCAAATTCATGTAAGTAAGTTAGTTGTAGTTAGTTGTAGTTTTACGAACATGAATGGCAAGAACCCTTCCTCTAGGGTTGAAGCCATGAATTATGATTGTGATTTTATGAAATTGTTTTGGAATTAAGTTATTGATTGTTGTTTTCGTCTTGCATTCTGGATTGCTGGTTGTTTTTATGATTGATCACCATGAAAACATATATGTTAGCTTGGGCAATTTCTTGAGAAAGAATTACCTAGGTCAGGACATGAGAATGTAAGGAGCATGTTTGTATCTCATGGTATAATTTCGTGTTAGGATAGAAATATACCTAACACCTTACTTGGTTGATAAAATGGGGGTTATTAAGAGACCAACTTAGGATTGTCACATCACCACTCGAAGAAGTAGTTGTGAGGGTAAGTTGTGTTAAATGGTTAGATGCATGAAAGTCCCAAATCGTTTCCCCGTAAGCCACAACATAATTAATTGCCCGCGAACTAGAAATTAGCATCCTCACTCACAATGATGCAGTGAGGCTAGTTTGCCGTGTTTAGAGGCTCGAAAGACCATGAACATGCAATTCTAATTATGTGAAACAACAATCGCTAGTTTCATGCTTAACCCATTGCAATTCGTAGTATCGCATAATTATCTGGTTTTAACTCTATGTTGCTCTTAGAGTAAATTCCGAATATTTCATTGACCAAAACTAGACTTAATTAAATCTCCCTCGAAAACTTCTATAACCAACACTTGCAAAAGTTAAGATCACACTTGAAATGGATAGTTAGAGGAATGGGTCCATTCCCTGTGGGTTTGACATTCCGGTTCTCTAAAAGAGCTACTATATTACTTGCACGACCCGTACACTTACGGACGCGCGAATAAGGGCACAAACAAGTTTTTGGCGCCGTTGCCAGTGACTCGGCGAAGTTTTGATAATTTATCTATTTTTGTGTGATTTTTTAATTTCCTAAAGTGTTGAGAAACTTGGTCTTAGTCTGTTTATTTGCAGGTGACAGGTTGTCCTGCCGAGCTGGCTAGCCATAGAGAGCTTGTGGAACCGTTGCTTGAACCTGAATGTCAAATCCATTTGCGAAGGAGAGTAGCTCTAGAGCAAAAGCTGAAGAGACTTCAAGAAAAGGTATAATAACAACCACCTGCGGGACAAGCACAATGGTGATCAGAAGCAATGGTAGCAAGATCAGTTCGCGAAGTGGCAATCCCACTAGCGACGAATGTGACCTCTAGCATCCGTAAACCGGAGCCTGGAGGGCACTTTGAGCTTAAACAGAACATGGTGCAGCTATTACATTCTAGTGGTCAATTCACTGGGATGCCACATGAGGACCCGCAACAGCACCTATAGAGCTTTTTAGAGATTAGTGACACGTTTGTCCCCACCGGCGTGTCCACAGATTATGTCCGACTGACGCTCTTCCCATTTTCACTGTTGGGAGAGGCGAAAAAGTGGCTGAAGGCTCAGCCACTAAACTCCGTAACTTCATGGAATGACTTGGCTAAGAAGTTCCTTATCATATTCTTCCCTTCAGGCAAAATTGCAAAGCTGAGAAGTGAAATACTCAGTTTCAAGCAGAGGCCTGATGAGAACTTATATATGGCTTGGAAAGATTCAAGTCATTGTTGAGAGACTGCCCCCATCACCAGCAATCAAATGAAGTACTGGCTCATACCTTTGTAGAAAGTCTAGACCCACACACAAAAATATTACTAGACTCTGCATCGGGTGGGCAAGCCTTGGAGAAGACGTATGATAAGTTGTACACTTTGTTGAACAGAATCGCTCAAGGAAATCCAGAGTGGCATAGCGAGTCATCGAGAGGGGCAGGAAAGAGACCAGGGTTGATAGAGGTAGATGGACTGAATGCCTTGGCAGCGCAGTTAGCTTCGTTCCAGCATCAGATGATGACTCAATTAAATAAACTGAGTATGAACCAACACTAGGGCCAGGTTAACGCAGTTCAACAAGCTCCAAGTTGGTGCGAAATTTGTGGTAATACTGGCACAATGCAGAATCTTGTGGAGCCAATCCGGAGTCAGTTAATTTTGTTGGTAATGTGCAGTGCAACAATCAGAATTTTGGAACCAGTTATAACAAAAATTGGCAGGGCTACCCGAATTTTTCTTGGGGTGGAAACCAAAAGCAGAGTTATATGCACCCTCAACAATAGAAATATCAGCAGAATAGGCAGAATGATGGGAGATTGAGCAGCAGCATTGAGGAAACATTGCAGAAAATCATGGAGACCGAGACTCAGTTAGTGGAAAATCAGGCGAGGATGGCAACAGACTTAAAGAATCAGCAAATGGCCACCCGATATCTTGAAAAACAAGTGGGTCAGATAGCAGCTGCTCAAAACATGAGATCACAAGGGGGATTACCAAGCGATACAGATCCTAACCCCCGACAGATCAATGCCATTAGTCTGAGAAGCGGTAAGCAATTAGCTGATGCAGTGCCAAAAGAGTTGAGAAAAGGGGTGCAACCGGAGTTGGTTAGACCAGGACCATCCATCAACATGGGAGATAATCAGAGTGTTGGGCAACAAAATGCGCAACTTTCATTGCAGCCAGCACAAAGACCACCACCACCATTCCCTCAGAAATTCAAAAAGAGCAAGGAGGAGGAATGCTTCAAAAAGTTCTTTGAGAGCTTTAAAGAACTTCACATAAATTTGCCTCTTATTGATGTCTTGCAGGGATTGCCCAAGTATGCTAAATACTTGAAGGACGTGATGGCGAACAAAGTTAGATTGGTGGATGTCCAGACTGTAGCACTGACTGAGGAGTGCAGTCACAGGGTATTGATCAAAATGCCGAAGAAGCTCAAAGATCCAGGGAGTTTTATCCTCCCCATACAAATTGGTAAAGCTGAGGGTCTACGAGCTTTGTGTAACTTAGGGGCAACAGTTAATCTAATGCCCCTATCGTTATTCAACACCCTGGGGTTGGGAAAACCGAGGCCGACAAGGTTGATGCTGCAGCTGGCTGACAAGTCGCAAGTGACACCTGATGGAATAATAGAGGACCTTCTCATCAAAGTAGGTAAGTTTATTATACCTGCTGATTTTATTGTTTTAGATTTTCAAGTTGATGACTAGGTACCCCTGATCTTGGGACGGCCACTCTTGGCCACCGGAGGAGCGGTGATTGACTTGAAAGCAGGGACCCTGAAAATGAGGGTTGAGGATGAAGAAGAAATATTTCGCATTTACCAAGAAATGAACCCATCGGGACACTATAGAAACCCTTGTCAAGTTAGTGTGTTGGCAGAGGATAAGTGTGGGGTGGAGGATTCCACAGGTGCACGGCTAAAGGCAATGTCAAGTCTTCAACCCAAGTCTGATAGAGGGCTTCGAATTGAGAAGAAATTGGAGGAAGAGAGGAACAGAGTGGAGGTTGTTTCCTCTAAACAGCAAAAGAAAAGGAGATGGTTCTCGAAAGAGATCCCAGGTATGAGGATGTCCTGAAAAGGACAGTCTACATCAGGCCACGACGTAAAATAAGGCGCTGCTTGGGAGGCAACCCAAGGGTACCTCAGGTACAATTTGTAATTTTCATTTTGTGTTGATTTTGTTATTTTCATTTTGTTTGTGTTTTTGGGTGGAAAGTTAAGCACAGATGGAGGGAAGTCTTAGTAACGAGAAGGTGGAAGCTAAAGAGCATGGAATTGAAGAAGTGTGGGGTCGAACACCCACCTCTGAAAACTTGAAAGGAAAGCATGCTTTTAGTTTAGCATAGAGGCTTAGGGAGTATTTTTCGTCCTTCAAATTTTAGTTTGATGCTATGAGGACATAACATGGTTTAAGTGTGGGGTGAAAAAAATTTCAAAATTTTTGTGCTTAACAAGTTTTTGGTCAATGTAATGCTTGTGTGAAATTTGTGAGAAATTTGAAAATTTTTTGTGAATTAAGCATGACTTCATCACCCGTTGGTTTTTCTTTTAGGTTCTTTTTTGACGGGGGGTCTTTGAACCGAAGAATAAAAAAAAATTTTCTTTGTCTGTGTATAATATTTTTAGTCATAGTTAGGGACTGTTTCCGACGATGGACGATGACGACCGTCTTGAGAAAAATTAGTCATTAAGTTTTGGTTTTTGAACCCATAGCTAATTGGTGCTTGATGTTCTTGTTATGTGCTATACATGATTGTAGGATGCAAGTATGTTTAGTGTTGAAGCATGCAAGTGTATAACTTTGTGTTAGACTCTTAGGCTCTTGAATTGACTCAATATGATGGAAGCTTAAGTTGAATTCTTGTGATTAGCTGAGTTAAGAGTCTGCTGAATGTGTCTTGAATTGAGCATGTGCCATGAGTGTAAGGTTTTTGAGTATTCTGTGCTATTGTGGATTGTTTAGAACTTGCCTGGTGTGTTTATAAAACGAAATGAAGGATGTGAATTGTAGGAGATGATTTAGGCATTTCTTTGAATGAATCAACTTTTTATCCCTCATTTTACCTACCTTGAAAAATTAATCCTTGTTAGCCCCATTAAGCCTTGAGCCTATTCTTTGATAGCTGCAACACAAGCTGAATCCTTTTTCTTTCATTAGCCTTGTGTTTGATCCAAAACTCCTAAGCGCTTGAGCGAAAAAATCCAAAGGAGAAAAGGAGTGAGAAGAATGAAAAGAAAGGAAAAGTAGCAAGTTGTAGAAGTGAGAAAAGGACAAAGGTGCACTTGTGTGAAAATGGTTGATTATTAGTAAGGAGCAAGAAAACAAATTAATGAAAAATTATTTATAGAACTCCTTACTAATAAGCTAAAAGTTCCTAAAGAAAGGGGGAACATAAGAGGAAAAAGAAAGATGAAAGGAGAAAAAGGTGAAGTAAGGGAAGGGAAGTTCGTGATGAGGGCCCAATGTATTAAAAGCGCTTGGGAAAGATAGTCAGTATTATTGGATAGAATAGTACCTACCCGTCCCTTAGCTTACATTACAACCCATTAAGTCCTACTTGATCTTACATCTTAAATTAGTGGAATAAAACACTAAGGGCAAGCTTATGGGTCATTACATAATGCATGTGAATCCTTTGTGAGAGTGAGCGAAATTCTATTCATGTACCCACACATGTTGTGATTTAAAAAGTTTTTGCGTGTGAAAATGGGTAACTCTCGTTCCGTGAGGGCACATGTTGAATGAAGGATATAATTCATGTGGGATTTTTTAATCAGTTGATTTCCATGAGTTTGCTAAGATTGAGAGTCGCTTCTTGAGGTTAAGAAGTCTTAGCAGGGTTGTATTACATTTCAATGTTCATGTTATACCCCGTAAAATTCCCAACACATTGATGGCCTATTCGCGTTTTGGTTAAGAGTATTTGAAAGCCATACATGATAGGAAAAGGCCTGGGGAAAATACCGGATGAGAAACCTATCGAACCATTGCGGAAGGAGCCGGGGCAGAGCCCCTCCGCGATGGCAACGTGTCACGGAGGTGGAGCCTCCGCATTGGCTCCGTGACACATTGGCCCTGCCCAGGCCCAACTATATAAGCCCTCCACTTCGGTTTTTAATGTTATATTTCATATAATTTCCAGAGAAATTGATAAAAACATAGAGGATGCGAAAGTACTACTTAATTATCGTCCGATTACGTAGTCAAACGCGGTCCAAACTCAAATTAACTCCAGATACCGAGGTATTTAGCAACAGGGAGCATTCCTATGGATTTAGTTTCACAAAATTCGGTCGGCGAATCGTCGTGCTACCGAACTAAGGTAAGTCGAATTGCTCCAAATTGGTGTTAATATACTCCTAGCCTTAAAGTGAATATTTCTCCCTTCTAGACTTTCGAGAAATAGCGGGGTTGTGACCGTCTTTCGATAAGCCTAAGTTTAAGCTATAAATATATTGGAACTAACGTTTTCTTTCAGAATATTGGTGTAGTTAGTTCTAATTAACATGTATATGAATGTAGTTGGGAGAAACAGCAGAAGTACCGATGGAAATCACATCGGTCAGTCGGGTACTCAGAAACCAGGTATGTAAAGCTATTCTTTCGTCAAGCCAGGAAGTACAATCTAGAAAATAAATAGAATCAAGGCTATTGACAGATACCCAGTGTACAGAAATGATTTTAGTACGATTTCCAGCAAGCATGCTAGTATATCACTACGTATTATGCGATAATCAGAATAACGGATAGTTAGAAAATTTTAGATGATAATGTGGTATCAGATAGTAGCTCAGCATGTTCTTACGTAATACCCAGAATGGAAGTTGTAAAAGCAGTATAATGAATTAGTAGGGTTACAGATAGTATGTATTACATATGTTGAGACTGTATCCGGTAATAGATGGCACCCCTTGTGTTATTGAGCTATATCCAGTTATAGATGGCATGTTCTATGTTATCGAGTTATATCCAGATATAACCAGATCAGTAATCGGATATAGGAATAGCTCCAGATACAGATGTAGCTCCAGAAACAAATATGGCTCTAGAAACTGATATAGCTTCGGATCGCGGGTAACAATAATCAGGTAAACAGATAAAGGCCAGGTAGCAGTTAGCCCAGCAATCGGAAACAGTGTAAAACAGAATATAACATCAGTTGTTTAATACGGACTGGCCTTGAAATAAAAGAAGAGAATATGATTAGTATTTTTCATTTGAGCATGCTTGTTGTGTATGTGTTTTGCGTGTTGAGACTTGTTATGGCATGTGGGCACCCTTTAGCATGCCCACCGCCCCTGGGTTATAGCTGTGTCGATACCAGATTCAGATACAACCACTAGCTGGGCGATGCCATCCGCCTAGAGGACGATGATGGCCGACCACCATGATAATACGGTCCAGATTACCCTGCTTGCAAGGGCAGTTTAGTTCGCTCTACGTAGAGCCAGATTACCCTGTTTACAGGGGAAAATTACTCTGTGTGCGCTTGTGGCCGGGGGCAGTTTAAGATACAGATTTTTATAAAATTACCCTGTTGCATTCTTGCACCCAGGGGCAGTTTCAGTTACAGATACAGCAGCAGATTACCCCGTGTGCACTTGCGCCCAGAGGCAGGAGTCTTCAGACCCAGACACAGTTTATTGTCAGAGGCCAGGGCCTGAGCTACGTACCCAAGGGGGCCGGTAGGAGGAGCTCACAGTTATCAGATGAGTGGAGTGACTTATTTTTGGTTGGTTTAGACCCGGGTAGGGGTAAATAGATTGTGTGTTGGTTGGCACCTTCCGGCTTATGGGGGTCGGTCAGGTATTGTGTGTATTTATATGTATATCTATATGTGCTATTAGATACTAATAGACAGTAGGATGACACATCATCTGGTACGCCCAGTTTAGTTACAAAATATGTAAACTCTCCCCAGTTATCCTCAGCCAGATAGATTCAGCTACTTCCTGCTTATATGTCATGTTATTGTTGTTACCCATTTCAGTTGTATATTTTAGTTTTCTTTAAATGCTCAGTACCTGTGGTACTGACGCCTGTAGGGGCGCTGCATTGCTTTCCTGCAGGTACTCACAGATGAGGAGGCGATCCCTCGTGATTCCAGCTAGCTTACAAAGTCATCAGCTCTTGTCATCCGGAGCTTGACATTTAGAGGTGTATTTCATTTTTTTGTTGTATAGTACGGGTAGACCATTTTATCAGTATTCCTAGAGGCTCGCAGTCTGTATATATTTCGTTGTGGTTAGTTGTGTTGGTCGTGTGAGGCCTCATCCAGTCAGTAGTGGTGACCTTGCCAGTCACGTAGCTGTTCCGCATTTGTTATATTGAGTTAGAGATAACTAGACAGCATGGTGGCCTTGTCGGTCCGCATAGGCTCCCTTATATTGGCATGATTCTGGTTAGCTGTTGTTATAGTACAGGTGGCTATAGGCCCAGCCGGCTGGAGGCTGTATTTACAGCCGTTATATAGACCGTTGATTCCATAAATTTGAGTTAGAGTCAGCCAAAGCACCAGATGTGCTCAGGCTGGACCGTTTAGTAGCCCAGAGTCTAGCAAGCACCAGGTGCCCGTCATACCCCCCCCCCCAAGGTGGGGTGTGACAGTTCAAATCTTGCATGCTCTATTTTTCACTTGCTATCTTAAATAATTAGTACAGCTGTAGCTTGAATTCTCTTGCTAAATTAGTTATGTGTGAGTCCCCATATGTATGAGATGTAAAAGGTTGGTTCGAGGACGAACAAGGCTTTAAGTGTGGGGTAGGTGATCGTGGGCAAAAATAGCATGCCCGAGTGATACTTTATAACTTAGTTTTGTCTTGTTTATTTAATTTATTTTATACATTTTCGTGTAAGTTTATATAAATGTGAATATATGTGCTAACCAACATGATTAGTCCTTGTTTTGTAGGTTTTTATGATTTTGAGGAAATAATTCATAAGTTGGTGAAGTAGAGGAATGGAGTCGGGAGCAAATCGTGAAAGTCGGCAAAACGCATGCCATGGCAAGGCTCCAGCGTGCCACCACCGTGCCACACTAGGCCAGCTACGCGACATGGCAAGGACAACCCGCTGCATTAGCAGAGTGTCACGTTGGCAGCGCGGTGGCACTCGGCAGTTTCGGCTTTCGGAGGCAATTTCCAGAGAGCTTTCGCGTTACCTCCATGTCACGGAGGCAGTGCTCCGCGATACACTCCGTGACACGGATCCATTCCACGACAGGATAAATTGTGCAAGTTTCTCATTTATTATAAATAAGACCCTTAGTTCCTAAAACCACTTTGTCACGATTTTATTCTCGAAAACTACCTAGGAGTGAAGGGAGAAGTGGGAGAACTCATCTAGGGTTTGGGAAATTCCCTTCTCATCTACCAAATTCATGTAAGTATGTTAGTTAGTAGTAGTTAGTTGTAGTTTTACGAACATGAATGGCAAGAACCCTTCCTCTAGGGTTGAAGCCAGGAATTATGATTGTGATTTTATGAAATTGTTTTGGAATTAAGTTATTGATTATTGTTTTCGTCTTGCATTCTGGATTGTTGATTGTTTTTATGATTGATCACCATGAAAACATATACGTTAGCTTGGGCAATTGCTTGAGAAAGAATTACCTAGGTCAGGACATGAGAATGTAAGGAGCATGTTTGTATCTCACGGTATAATTTCGTGTTAGGATAGAAATATACCTAACACCTTGCTTAGTTGATAAAACGGGGGTTATTAAGAGACCAACTTAGGATAATCACATCACCACTCGAAGAAGTAGTTGTGAGGGTAAGTTGAGTTAAATGGTTAGACACATGAAAGTCCCTAATCGTTTCCCTGTAAGCCACAACATAATTAATTGCCCGCGAACTAGAAATTAGCAGCCTCACTCACAATGGTGCAGTGAGGCTAGTTTGCCGTGTTTAGAGGCTCGAAAGACCATGAACATGCAATTCTAATTATGTGAAACAACAATCGCTATTTTCATGCTTAACCCATTGCAATTCGTAGTATCGCATAATTATCTGGTTTTAACTCTATGTTGCTCCTAGAGTAAATTTTGGATATTTCGTTGACCAAAACTTGACTTAATTAAATATCCCTCGAAAATTTCTATAACCAACACTTGCGAAATTTAAGATCACACCTGAAATGGATAGTTAGATGAATGGGTCCAGTCCCTGTGGGTTCGATATTCCAGTTCTCTAGAAGAGCCACTATATTTGATCTTGGGCAAATTTATATGCCCAAGTGATACTCAAATGTGTCATTTAAGCCTGGTTTAACTATCGATGTTTATACATTCTCATGTGATTTGTAATAAAATGTGAATGTATACTAACCAACATGATTAGCGTTGTTTTGCAGGTGAAAATATAAATTTATGGAGCTAAGATGCATGTTGGGAGAAATCGGGGTTGGACTCGGACGCTAGCAAGGGAAAAAGCACTTGAAGGCACGAATTAAAGGGGCTCCGCGATGGAGCCGTGTCACGCTGCCATCGCGGATGCCTTCTGCCTGGATAGGGAATTTTTTCCAAATTCCAGTGAAGGTGCGCGTTGGGGCCGTGGCACGTTGGCCTAGCCCCGCGTTGCATGTCATGCCACGTTGGGCCTTAATACCTGGACGACCAAATTCCAGTAAGGGTCCGCGTCAGTGGCGTGTCACGGAGGCAGTGCTCCGCAATGCACTCTGTGACACGTTGCTTGTTAATCCGGGAAAAATTCCCACTAGTATAAATAGAACACTTAGGTTCATTTTTAATAATTCTGACTTGGTGGAGCAAGAATGTGGGTTACAGGTAGTTGAGGGGACGAAAATATCAGGGTTTTTCTTTATCTCCTTCTTCTTGATTTGAATTGCTTGTATGATTTACACTCATTTAACGATGTTTAATCCACAAGTGAGTGGCTAAATCCTCTTCTTGCTGAGGTTAAGAACAATTGTATTGAAATGTGATTATTGATAAATTGTTTTTTTATCTTTTCTTTCATGGTTGTTCTATTGATTCTTGTTCTTACTGCATTAATGTGTGGCCAACGTTAATGTATATCTAAAAAGTTCGGTTTCACTCGAGAGAGCAAGAAATTGGAAAGTTGTGAATTAATAGGATATGATCTTTTCTTAGTTTGGGAAAATTGAGAATTGATTTACCTTAAGGATAGAAATATACCTGAAAGTCATATTAGTCAATTAAGGAATCGGTTTTGTATGGCTAGAACATGAATTTCGTTTTATCACAGAAATGTAGGTGGAAGGTTCATGATTCTTAAGTTGGGTTAAATACGAGAGTTTTAATCCATAGGCAATAATTCTTGACTAGCAACTGTAAGAAAGATTAACCAAATTGTATCGATAATTTATTTCTCTACATGTTCGTTTAACCTCAGCATGCTCATACTTATAGTTCAGACTCAAATTTGTATATTCGTTTTATAATTAGTATAAAATTAGAAACCAAAATACCAAACTTTTCTTGACACTATTGTCTGCATTTTTAGAGTTAAGGTATATTGACACTTGAGTAGATTGTTACCCTAGCCCAGTCCTTGTGGGATCGATACTTGGCTTACTTGAGCCACTTTATTACTTGTTCGACCACGTGCACTTGCGTGTTATTGTTCCGAACAGCCGAACAAGTTTTTGGCGTCGTTGCCAGGGACTGGCAATCGGTAAATTTTTCTTAAGTGTTAGTTTGCTATTTCTTCTTAGTGTTGACAACTTGGTCTTAGCCTGTATTTTGCAGATACTAATTTCTGTTGAACACTGGCAAGAGACAAGGAGCTGGTGGACTCATATTTAGAGCTGGAAAGACAATTTCATCGTCAAAAGAGAGAAGCTCTAAAGAAAAAGCTACAGTTGCTCAGACAAACAATTATGGAGCAACAACAGAATCCACCAGTTGTACGGGCAATGTTAGTGCCCGATGACATGGCATCCAGGCCGGTTCGTGAGGTGGCAATCCCACATGCTAACAATGTCACATCTATCATCCGCAAACCTGAGCCAGGAGGGAGGTTCGAGCTCAAACAAAACATGGAGCAATTGCTGCACACCTGCGGGCAGTTATACAGGTCTCCCTAATGAGGATCCACAATAACATCTCCAAAATTTCTTGGAGATAAGTGACACTTACATCCCCGCGGGAGTGTCATTAGATTATGTCAGGATTACATTGTTCCCATTTTCACTTTTGGGAGAAGCCAAGAGGTGGTTGAAAGCTGAGCCACCTAATTCTATTACTACATGGGATGATCTTGCAAGGAAGTTCTTGATACGATTTTTTCTATCCGGTAAAACAGCAAGACTTAGAAGTCAAATTCTAAGTTTTAAACAGAGAGAGGGAGAGAATCTGTATCAAGCATGGGAGAGATTCAAATCTATGTTGCGGGATTGTCCTCATCATCACCAATCCAATGAAGTGCTGGTGCATACTTTCATAGAGGGTTTGGAACCCCACACAAAAATCTTGCTAGACTCAGCAGCTGGGGGGCAAGCATTGGAGAAAACTTATGAGGAGTTGTATACCTTGTTGAATCGTATTTTGCAGGGAAATCCAGAGTGGAATGCGAACTCGTCAAGAGGAGGAACGAGGAAAGCAGCGGGAGTGTTAGAAGTGGATGGTTTCACAGCTATTGCTGCACAGATAGCTGCTTTATAGAATCAACTCAACACCCACTTCAGTAACATGAGCATGAACCAATCTCAAGCCCTAGTGAATGTAGTGCAGCAGATTTGGTGTGAAGTATGCGGAAGTAGTGAACACTCAGCTGCGTGTTGTGGAGCAAATCCTGATTCGGTGAACTTTGTGGGAAATGTACAAAGAAACAACCATCTACAGTATGGCAACAACTACAACTCCAACTGGAGGAATCACCCGAATTTCTCTTGGGGTAGCAATAACCATCAAGGGCAAAGTTCGAGTCAGGGGGCGCAGAGGAATCAAGGAGGACAGAAGAACTATCAGGCACAATATAGAAGCAACAATGCACCTCCTCCACCACCATCACCCAGCATTGAGGAGATGTTCCAGACAATGATAGCTAACCAAGCTCAATTGCAGGCTGTCTATGTAAAATTGGCAGCCAAGGTAAAGAACAACCAGTTAGCTACCAAGGCACTAGAGTATCAATTTGGGCAATTTGCTGGAGCCCAAAACACCAGGCCTAGAGGAGGACTCCTGAGTGACACAGATCCCAACCCCAAGCAGGTGAATGCAGTGACCATAAGGAGTGGCTTGCAGCTTAAAGATGTGGAACCAGAAAGACCACTTCAACAGTCGGGAGCTGCAGAAAGTGAGAGGGAGCAAAGTGAAGAGAGGGGGAAGAAAAAGGAGGATGAACCAGAGAGACCACCACCCCCATTCCCTCAAAGATTAAAGAAACACAAGGAGGAGGCGTGTTTCAAGAAATTCATGGAGGTGCTGAAACAGGTACATATTAACTTACCTCTTGTTGATGTTTTGCAGGGAGTGCCGAAGTACGCAAAGTATATTAAGGACATCGTGGCGAACAAAAGTCGGTTGACTGAGTATGCCACGGTGGCTCTTACGGAGGAATGCACTTCCCAGATACAAAACAGGTTGCCCACAAAGCTCAAGGACCCTGGGAGCTTTACAATACAAATTACAATTGGGCAGAGTATCCGATCTCGCGGATTATGTGATTTGGGAGTGAGCATTAACTTGATGCCGACATCAGTATTCAAGAAGTTGGGTCTAGGGAGTCCTAGATCAACAACAGTGATATTGCAACTAGCGGATCGTTCCTTAGCCAGACCTGATGGCATTGTGGAGGACGTGCTGGTGCAAGTGGGCTCCCTTATCTTCCTGGTAGATTTCGTCGTGCTGGATTTTGAGCCAGACGTGGAAGTCCCATTTATTTTGGGACGTCCTTTCTTGGCAACTGGGAAAGCGCTGATTGATGTAGCTGCAGGGCAGCTAACTATGCGAGCACAAAACAAGGTGGAGGTGTTTGATGCATACAAGGCCACCAAGCTCCCGGCTGTGTACAAGGAACTCTCGGTGATCAATGTGATTGATTGAGTTGATGTTGCCCAGATAGTTGAGTCACGAGAGTTATTGGGAAAACCATCGGAGCGATGTAAGAATTACTGGGGTGAGGACGGTGGTCGAGAGAAAACGTCCGTCACCCTAGAAGATGACTGAGCTGAAGGACGTCGAGCCGCGACGGTAAACCAGGCACTACACGGGAGGCAACCTGTGAAATTTCCTTTGTAAAATTTGAATAGATTTCATAGAAAAAGAAAAAAAATGAAAAATGAGAAAAAGAAGAATAAAAAGAGAAACAAATAATTAAAAACAAAATTTTATTTTTTTATAATTTTTTATTTTTAGTGAAACCTATAATTCTAACCAATTTCTTGTTGTGAGATGAATTTAAGGTTGAATGGAGGATAAATACGCAAAGGATCGCAAAGGAAAAATCGAGGTATGAAAAATAATAAAAAGGGGCAAAATAGTGAGCCCACGCGATGGCTCCGTGTCACGGAGGAGGGCATTCGCGTTACCCTCCGTGACACGTTGAAGGTGATTCTAGAATTTTTCAAATTGCAGAACACCTGCGCGATGGCTCCGTGTCACGGAGGGCATGCTCCGCGTTACCCTCCGTGACACGTTGAGGTGTATATCGCGATGGGTCACACCGGGTCACCGGGTGACCCGCGCGAAATCTTCACTTTTTAGCCCCGATTTCCCCTCATTTTTCCTCATTTTTCATTCCCTAAGCGATAAACTTCCCAAAAACCCCTTCTCCCTCAACGTGACACGGACCTAGGCACCCATTTTCATCAAGTTTCTTCATTTCATCGAATTCAAGGTATGTTCGTCAACTCTATCTCAATTCATGTCAAATTTTTTGATGTTGAACATGTGATATGAGCAAAACTTTCCCTAAGTAGAAATTGAGCTTAAATTCAATTGTGTTATTGTTGATTGATGTTCGTAGAATCATTGTGATTGCATGAACTCGATAATCACATAGCTTGATAGAATTTTTGATAAAATCATAGCTAGGGCTTGAATTTGAGTGTGAAAAGGAGAAATTTAGTTGAACTATGGAATTCGTGCTGGGTTGTTTATGTTGGGTGCGATGAATCGGTTGTGCTAACTGTTAATATGCTAAAAGACCGACGGATTTTCGGGTTAAGAAAATTGTGGAAATTGCAAGAAATTGTTGAATTATATGGCTTCATGTAGATAACTTTTCTTTAATTCTCCTTGCTAAGTGCTATGGGATGAAAAGTGATCGATGGTAATGTTGTGGTTAGCTGTACGAAGTCTGAGTAGTACAAAAGAATTTATACTGTCAAATTCTCTGAATGCACTAAGCATACTTGTTATGTTTTGTTGTTTGTTTTTGGAAATGAGTATGATCTTGTCGTAACGTGGTGATTGGGGGCTAAAGACTATGTGTGGGGTAGCCTAGCCTAACCCAACCTTAGTCGAAGCTAATTTCAATTGGAATAACATTGGGACTATCTTTTGGGTTTGACAGTAACAATGGCAAGCAGGCAAGACAAAGGAAAGGGCGCATCAACATCAGGCGCCGGAAAGAAAAGAATCAGACTGGGAACAACAGTCCCAGCAGCACCAGCGGTTCCAAGCGGCCAACGCCGTCAATATGGAACCAGATGGGTGACAGAGGAGGGGAAGAAATGGTGCGCGAAGCATAAGGAAAGCAAGTACTTCCCCGAAGAACACATTGCTAGGGAACCGTTGGCACAGGAGTTCCCCAGGATTGTCCACAGAATTGAGGCAGCCGGGCTAAACTTCATCTTTGAAGAGCCCAAGGAGTGCAACCTGCACCTGATTCGGGAATTCTACGCCAATTGGAACCCGACTCTCAGAAGTCACACCATCAAGATACGGGGGCAAATAGTCACTTTTGAACCCCATCACCTTAATGCTATCTTAGGGCGCGGGACACAGACGCCCATGTGCTTCGACAGCTGAATATCACTCCACCATACGCGGATATCCGATGCACTTTGTGTGGAACTCGGTCTACAGCACGTTGGAGCATGCATAATGAGAGGGGCTACCATCAGACCTTGCCCTACTCATAGATGAACAGGGAAGCCAGGATATGGCTGAAGATTGTTTGTTCCTGCCTGATCCCGGGGGTGCATATGACAGATGTCACCGGAGATTGTGTATGCTTGGTATACGCCCTGATGAAAGGGCTGGAGATCAATGTAGGGGCGGTGATTATCTCCGCCATGAAGAGAGCCCGTTTGCATCAGGGGCATAGGTACGGGTTTGGTGGATTACTGACCACGTTCCTGAGGGGCCTGGATATCGAGGAGGAGGCCCTTGACTACATCCCGCAGATGGAGCGGCGGGCCTTAGATGTCACCAAAACTAAGGCACCCGACACCACTCACAGGCCAGTTCTTACACTAGCCGAGCGACATGCTCGGGATGATCAGTACATGGCTCGCATGTTTGGGATGCAGATGCTCTAGCTGCGCATAGGCGGGAGGCCGTCAACAGAAGAGGAGCTGTGGCAGCTCGAGCTAGACTACCCTTTTGGCGAAAATACCAGGGCTCTATGCCGATTGGGGCCAGCTTTTATGGAGCCCACCGATGATGATGTCCCCATAGATGAGGAGACACGTCATGACGACTCCGATGTGGAGTCAGATGAGGACGATGGGGGCGATTCAGGCATGGGAGACGAGGCAGCAGCACCTGATGAAGAAGTGGAATACTTTGATTGATCAGGGAGTTTCACCACCCACTCTTGTACTATGCTAATTTTTGTGAACACTGGGGACAGTGTTCGATTTAAGTGTGGGGTGGGAGTAGTTAGGTGTTGGTTGCTGTTGTTTTTAATGTATGTTTCTATTTTGTTATCGTGCCTGTGGAAAATTGTGACCCTGCGATTGTGATGTTTATGTTTCGTATTGTAATTAATGTGAAGCTGCTGTGTGCTGTTGAATGTTGTTAGCTGGCTTTGTACATATTTTTGTTTTATCGAAATGATCGATATTTTTAAAATTTTTGTTATGAATTTTTAAATTTTTGGGTTTCTCGGCGTTTGTTTTCGGTTCTTTTACCGAGAATAGTTCCGTTGAACCGAAGTCTTAGTTAGTGACCGTTCCCTATGATGGATGGATGACGACCGTCTTAAGGGAAATGTAGTCGTTAGGAGTAGATTTTTTTCGTGTATTTTTCAGTTTTTTCTTTTGTGGGTTGCATCCCAAAACCTGTAGTTACTTTATGGTTGCGGAATTCTGGTTGCGTGTTGTATATGATGTTTGAAATGCAAAGGTGATTCATATGAAAGCATGCAACTTTGTAGATATGTTGAGATACCTAGGCCATAGAGTTCGACTCAGTGTGATTGAGGCTTAATGATTGAATTCTTGTAATTAGCTGATTGAAGAGTCTGTGAATATGTCTTGAGTTGAGCATGTGCAATAAGTGTATGGTGAGGTTTTGTTTATTCCATGTTATTGCGAAATGACTAGAACTTGCCTGGTGTGTGTACAAACCGAAATGAAGGATGTGTATTGTAGGAAAGGATGTAGGCATTTCTTTGCTTTAACCGAATTTTTTTCTTTCATTATCAAACCCACCTTGAATGTACACCCTAGTTAGCCCATTGAGTCTTTAGCCTATTATTTTTCTTTTGTAAAAAAGGTGTAAACCGAGCTGAACCCCTTCTTTTCATTATCCGTGAATTTGATCCAAAACTCTTAAGCGCTTAAGAAAAGAAAATAATTTTCCCACAGTGTCAAAGAGTGAGAATGGTGAAAAGAAAAGCAGAGTGATGAAAGGAAAGAAAAGGTCGAAGGTGCACTCATTATAAATTAAATATAATGAAGATGTATAAATAATCTTTGTTATTGAGTCAAGTGTGCTTGAAGATATGGGTCAAAATAAAGACAAACTTCAAGAATGGGAGGATGAAGGAAGAAACAATGCCCATGAGGTTGTTGGGATGTATTGAAAAATCGCTTAAGGATGCTAGTGGCTATTATTGGTTAGCCCAATATTTACTAGTTTCATAGCTTACATAACAACCCGTTAAGTCCTACGTGATCCTACATCACATTTCCTTATATTAGTGGAGTAATACACTAAAGGCAAGCCTATGGTTCATGACATGATGCATGTGAATTCTTTTGGGAGAGAGAGCGAAATTGTGTTTATATGCCCCTGCATGTAATCTTGTGAGTTCATGTGATTAAAAAGGGGAAAATTCTCTTGTGTTGTGAGGGCACATGCTTGACGAGAGATTAAATGTCGTGTCGGATATCTTGATCAGCTGATTTGCATGAGTTTGCCAATATCGAGAGTCGATTCTTGAGTCTAGGAGATCTTAATGTGTTGAAGGTCATTGTATTGATAAGACCATGCATGTTTTCTTGATGATTTGCTGTATTAAATAATCGGTATAACTGTAGCTTGAATTGTCGAACCAAAGTAGCCAGGTTGGGGTGTCAATTGCATGAGTTGTGAGATTATTGTTCGGGGACGAACAAGGATTTAAGTGTGGGGTAAGTGATCTTGGAAAATTTATATGCCCAAGTGATACTCAAATATGTCATTTAAGCCTTGTTTATCTATCGATGTTTATACATTCTCATGTGATTTGTAATAAAATGTGAATGTATACTAACCAACATGATTAGCGTTGTTTTGCAGGTGAAATTATAAATTTATGGAGCTAAGATGCATGTTGGGAGAAATCGGGGTTGGACTCGGACGCTAGCAAGGGAAAAAGCACTTGAAGGCACGAATTAAAGGGGCTCTGCGATGGAGTCGTGTCAGGCTGCCATCGCGGATGCCTTCTTCCTGGATAGGGAATTTTTGCCAAATTCCAGTGAAGGTGCGCGTTGGGGCCGTGGCACATTGGCCTAGCCCCACGTTGCACGCTGTGCCACGTTGGGCCTTAATACCTGGATGACCAAATTTCAGTAAGGGTCCGCGTCAGTGGCGTGTCACGGAGGCAGTGCTCCGCGATGCACTCCGTGACATGTTGCTTGTTATTCCGAGAAAAATTCCCACTAGTATAAATAGAACAGTTAGGTTCATTTTTAAAAATTCTGTCTTGGTGGAGCAAGAACATGGCTTGCAGGCAGTTGAGGGGACGAAAATATCAGGGTTTTTCTTTATCTCCTTCTTCTTGATTTGAATTGCTTGTATGATTTACACTCATTTAACGATGTTTAATCCACAAATGAGTGGCTAAATCCTCTTCTTGCTGAGGTTAAGAACAATTGTATTGAAATGTGATTATTGATAAATTGGTTTCTTTTTATCTTTTCTTTCATGGTTGTTCTGTTGATTTTTGTTCTTACTACATTAATGTGTGGCCAACGTTAATGTATATCTAAAAAGTCTGGTTTCACTCGAGAGAGCAAGGAATTAGAAAGTTGTGAATTAATAGGATATGATCTTTTCTTAGTTTGGGAAAATTGAGAATTGATTTACCTTCAGGATAGAAATATACCTGAAAGTCGTATTAGTCAATTAAGGAATCAGTTTTGTATGGCTAGAAGATGAATTTCGTTTTATCACAGAAATGTAGGTGGAAGGTTCATGATACTTAAGTTGGGTTAAATACGAGAGTTAATCCATAGGCAATAATTCTTGACTAGCTACCGGAAGAAAGATTAACCAAATTGTATTGATAATTTGTTTCTCTACATGTTCGTCTAACCTCAGCATGCTCATACTTATAGTTCAGACTCAAATTTGTATATTCGTTTTATAATTAGTATAAAATTAGAAACCAAAATACCAAACTTTTCTTAAACTGCATTTTTAGAGTTAAGGTTTATTGACACTTGAGTACATTGTAATCCTAGCCCAGTCCTTGTGGGATCGATACTTGGCTTACTTGAGCCACTTTATTACTTGTTCGACCACGTGCACTTACGTGTTGTTGTTCCAAACAGCCGAACAATATTACTTGCACGACCCATACACTTGCGGATGCGCGAATATGGGCACGAACATCCATGACCAAATTTGGCGAAGCCTCCTGCTTCTGGCGAGGTACTAGGGCATAAAACCCGTTTTGGCACTTACCGCCGGCTGAACTAGTAGAAGAACCTTGCCGTGGGGGTCGTGCTGCTGCAGTGGTAGAATTGGGTGAAGGGAAATCTCTAATCCGGTGTTCGGGTTTTCCACACCCGAAACAAGCATCTGCACCGGCCAGGAACCTCCCGGTATGACTTTTACCGCATCTCACACAAGATGGGAAAGTGCGCTCCACCTACATGCTACCATGATCCCTCGAGCCTGCAGCCCATCTCCTTTGGTCTCCCCTGAATCAGGATGGCATCCTGGCTGATTATGGAGCTAGAGCAATGGACCTATGCTGGGACTGCTAGCATGGTCCACCCCCTGACCTTGCCTGAGAAACCCCGTAGCTGTCGGTTTTTGCACTCTTGGCGTCTCTCTGCTGCCTATAGACCGACTACATTTGCTGAGCATGCAATACAATACGGGGAAAGTCAATGTCTCGGTGAAGCATGGCGATCCGGCAATCTTTGACCATGTAATCTGCTACTCCATGCACAAAGCGGCTCACCCGAGCCCGCTGATCCACCACCAACTCCAGAGAATATTTAGATAACCAGGTGAACTACAATGTATACTCTTGGACAGACATTCTACCTCGCTTTAGATTAACAAACTCGACCTCCTTGAGCTCTCTCATCTCCCGAGGGAAGAACTAATCCATGAATGTAGTGTGAAACTCATCCCAGCCTATCGGGCCTGTACCCACCGCCCTGGCATCTCTCTATTGCTTAAAACATATATGTGCTACCCCCCTTTAGCTGATAGTAGGTCAAGTCAATACATTCCCCATTGTTCACCCCCATGACCTGCGTGATTTTCATAATCTCCTCTATAAAATCGTGTGGATCCTCGTCCACCTTTGACTCCATGAACTCAGGAGGGCTCATCCTCAAGAAATTTCTTACCCTAGATGCCGCTACATTCCTATTCTGAGGGAAATGTGCCACCATATGATGCTGGACCTGGGAAGTCATGGCCTATGATAGCATCTAAATTGCCGCCCTAAACACAACATGGGCGGCTGGCTCTGGTACGTGCTCCTTATGAACGGGTGGAGCTGGCTAATGCTCACCATTATGGGCACCCTCATGATCATTACCATTTCCGTTTCTCATGGATTTACTTGACATGGAGGCATGATTCTGCAAACACGAATAGCATGAATTAGAGGAGTCAAGGGCCTTCATCGCACGACATAGATCTTTAAAGAAGGGAACATTTCCTAAACATCTAATACGCTCTTCGTCATGAGTGTGGCGCGCATCACACCCATGAAAAAAATTCTACTTAACGTGGCTTTCAGACTCCCTAGGATACATAAACCTACAACTCTGATATCAAGTTTGTCACGACCCAAACGTACCCACGGATTGTAGACACGGGAAAAGGAGCCCTGAGAGACCCCAAGTCAACCTATGGCATGAGAATACATCTAATTCAATCTAATAAGCAAAAGACTTAACATATGGAATGTAATCATAGCATAGCATAGGAGAGAATCAGTACTATACTTATACAATACGACGGAATACAAGTAGTAGTTTGATAAGCGTCTAAACGTGACAAGCGGATTAATGGGACAACTCCCCAACTAATGCAATATTCCAAAACTGAATGGAACAACATAGATTATGAGCATACGACCCTCGAAACATGAGCACTCACAAATACACTGATAATGATCTTGGAAGCATTACTGAGGAGGATGAGCCTCAAAATCGGGACCTGTATCATAAAATGATACAAAATAGAAAGTATGGGGTCAGTATGTGGAATATACTGAGTATGCAAGGTAAGTAAAATGGACATTTAAAACATATATGAAATTCAAAAATTATCATAAGAGCAGGATGTCATGCTCGTATCGTATATCATAATAACATATCATATGGCTCAAGGTTTTCAAAACATTCATAACATAACATAATCATAATCATAATAGGAGACGTTTTCTTAACATGACTTGAGCCAACATACATAATATTAATATACATAAATCATGAGGAACAGTGGGAGATTCTCTTAACCGACATACCCCATATGAGCACACATGAAGCCCAACTTGTAACCCTGGTCGGGAGGGTGTTCGTACCTTTCCAAGGTAGGAACTAGGAAGGGCGTGATCACACATGAAAAGGGACATCTGGTCCAGGGACAACACGAAAGGGTCCCAACATACCTACGGTGGCACGTAGTTCATGAGATCCGGGGCTTAACCTGAGCCCCGAACCTATCGGTGTTTGACACTACTCCCAAAACTTATATAGCGCTCATAATAATACATACATGAGTTCATGGGCTATTTAAATCATGATAATCATAAACATGCTTGAACATACGTGAACTAACCATGACTTGAGGCCCGTGGGTCGGCCAAAAACATAATTCATGATTGATAAAATTCATACATACTTGTAGATCATGCATATAGCTATAAATTCATAAGTTCATAGTAGATAACAAAATAGATTCATAAATAAATTCATAATTCATTCTACGCTTATAAAAACACCAATGGATCAATGAATCACAAATTGATTCATCATGGGGCATGCATAATCAAGCTAAATTATTTAGAAATTCAAAATCAACAATATTATAATATATTTAAATCCAATAAGATGATCAAAATCAGTAGATTATGATAGGACTTCAAAATCACAAGCCCCATAATTAAATCATTAAATTTTATACAAATCAATTACAAAACCCCCATGAGTGTTTGATAATTTATAAATAAAATCATAAAGTAGGAGCATAGGTGTGGAAGGAACCACCCATTGATGACCTTACATACCTAGAAACATTGATTATTAATCTCCCTTGCAAACCCAAGATGAAATTTAGAGAATTTGGGAAAGAACACCTTGAATCACCTTATAGACTCCTCTCTATACTCTTTCATGCATGAATGAGGCCTAACATGAGATAATCCCCCTTAAAATACCCCATTTAGAGCTTAAAACAACGTAGTTTAGGCCTTAGGAGCTTAGGAATTATGAAAACACCCTTATTAAAACGCAGGAAAAACACTGCCAGGGCCCTTAACGAGGGACTTGACGAGTTGTTTCCAAGGGGCATGACTCGTGTCTAGGTACCGTGATGTCCACTATCCAAAACACTCAGGGGGACCCCACGAGGGACCCCACAAATTATGGTGGCTGACCACGACTCATGGTCACCACCCGTGATCCCTACTGCCCCAAAATCCTGACCAACCCTCCAATGCAGACCACGGGTGACCTTTTGAGTCGTGAGGTATGACCACAACTCATGGTCAGGCCTGTGGCCTCCTCAACCTGAGCTTTCCCAGCCTACTGACCATGAGTCACATCACGACTAGTGGTCAATCCTCACGACCAACCTCACGAGTCGTCCTGCAGCCTGATGCAAAATTCTAGTTTTTCTCCATTTTGACTCCCTAGTCTGATCCTTGGGTTCCTGGGGTATAACGGATGAACTGAGTGTTCAAGCCATATTTGGATATGTTCGTGATTGTGTTCATAGATGAAATACTTATGTACTCTCAAAGCTAGGAGGAGCATGCTGCTTATTTGATGGTAGTGCTATAGACTCTTAAGGATCGATAGTTGTATGCTAAATTCAGTAAATGTGAGTTTTTGTTTAACTCGGTGCCGTTTTTGAGTCATATGGTGTCAAGTGAGGGTGTAAGGTAGACTCTCAGAAGATAGAAGCGGTGAAGAATCAGCCTAGACTAGTGAATCCTTTAGATATCAGGAGTTTCTTGGGTTTAGGTAGTTATAATTGAAAATTTGTTGAGAGGTTTTCATCAATTGTAGCACCATTAACCAAATTGACCCAGAAGAAAGTGAAGTTTCAATGGTCATAGGCTTGTGAGAGGGGCTTCCAGGACTTGAAGACTCGATTCACCTCAACACTAGTGTTAACCCTACCTAAGGGTATCGACGGGTTTGTGGTATATTGTGACGCTTTGAGGATCGACCTTGGTTGTGTATTGATGCAGCACGGTAAAGTTATAGCCTATGCTTATAGGCTGCTGAAGGTCCATGAAAAGAATACCCGACTCATCATCTTAAATTGGGTACAATAGTATTTTCCTTAAAGATTTGGAGACACTATCTGTACGGGGTCCACGTAGATGTATTTATGGACTATAAAAGCCTACAATATAAGTTTACCTAGAAGGATATAAATATACATTAAAGGAGGTGGTTGGAGTTACTCAAGGATTATGATATGAGTGTCCTTTACCATCTGGTAAAGGGTAATGTGGTAGCAGACACTCTTAGTAGCCTTTTTATGGAGAGTGTGTCCCTTTTAGATGAAGGGAGGAAGGAGTTGGTGAAGGATGTGCATCGGCTTGCACGGTTAGGAGTTCGTTTGGTTGACTCGACCGATGGTGGTACTGTTATGTAGAATGGGTCAGAATCATCCTTGGTGATAGATGTTAAGGCAAGGCAAGACGAGGATCCTATTTTGGTGAAGTTGCAGTAATCCGTTCAGAATCAGAAGGTAGAGGACTTCTCCAAAGGGGGAAGATGGTGTGTGACGTGCCCGCAAGTGTATGGGTCATGCAAGTAATATAGTGGCTCTTCTAGAGAACCGGAATGTCGAACCCACGGGGACTGGACCCATTCCTCTAACTATCCATTTCAAGTGTGATCTTAACTTTCTCAAATGTTGGTTGTAGAAGTTTTCGAGGGAGATTTAATTAAGTCTAGTTTTGGTCAATGAAATATCCTGAATTTACTCTAGGAGC
This sequence comes from Datura wrightii, assembly GCA_035772735.1. Lineage (NCBI taxonomy): Eukaryota > Viridiplantae > Streptophyta > Magnoliopsida > Solanales > Solanaceae > Datura > Datura wrightii. The sequence goes on along the minus strand of JASDFA010000010.1, from coordinate 68,790,345 downwards.
AACATAGAGTTAAAACTAGATAATCATGCGATACTACGATTTGCAATGGGTTAAGCATGACACTATCGATTATTATTTCACATAATTAGAATTGCATGTTTATGGTCTTTCGAGCCTCTAAACACGATAATCTAGCCTCACTGCATCATTGTGAGCGAGGAGTTTAATTTCTAGTCGCAGGCAATCAATTATGTTGTGGTTTACGGGGAAACGATTAGGGACTTTCATGAGTCTAACCATTTAACTCAACTTAGCCTCACAATTACTTCATCGAGTGGTGATGTGACATCCCAAATTGGTCTTTCATAACCCCCGTGTCTCAACCAAGCACGGTGTTAGGTATATTTCTGTCCTGACACAAAAATCTCTCCCGAGATACAAACATGCTCCTCACATTCTCATGTCCTGACCTAGGTAATGCTTTCTCAAGCTATTACTCAAGCTAACAAATATGCTTTCAGGGTGATCAATCATAAAAACAACCAACAATCAAGAATGCAAGATGAAAACAACAATCAATAACTTAATTCCAAAACAATTTCATAAAATAACAATCATAATTCATGGCTTCAACCCTAGAGAAAGGGTTTCTTGCCATTCATGTTTGTAAAACTACACTAACTACTACTAAACTAACATACTTACATGAATTTGGTAGATGAGAAGGGAATTTGCCAAACCCTAGATGAGTTCTCCCACTTCTCCCTTCACTCCTAGGTAGTTTTCCAGAATAAAATCGTGACAAAATGGAATTAGGAGCTAAGGGACCTATTTATAATAAATGAGAAACGTGCCCAATTTAGCTTGTCATGGAATGGCTCCGTGTCACGGAGTGTATCGCGGAGCACTGCCTCCGTGACACGGAGGTAACGCGAAGGCTCTCTGGAAATCACCCAAAAGCGACCCTAGGCAGCCTTCTTGACGCGTTGGCAGCGTGTCACGCTGCTTGGGCAGCTCGTTGACACTCCTTTGGCGCGGGGATGGCCTGTCGTGGCACGTTGCTGGCGCGCTGGAGCACTGCCTGCTGTCGCATCTGCTCGCTTGCCATGCCTAGGCCTTGCCGACTTTCGCCGATTGCTTCCAACTACATTCCTTTCTTTCACCAACTTATAATTTAGTTCCTCCAAATCATTGAAACCTACAAAACAAGGACTAATCATGTTGGTTAGAACATATATTCACATTTATATAAAATTACATGAAAATGTATAAAATACATTAGATAAACAAGACTACATTAAGGTATAAAACATCACTCCGACATGCTATTTTATCCTAAGATCACCTACCCCACACTTAAAGTCTTGTTCGTCCTCGAACAACCATTTACATCTCATGCATATGGAGACTCACCCATAACTTATTTAGCAAGAATATTTAAGCTACGACTACAATGATTACTTAAGATAACAAGCTGAAAATAGAGCATGCACGATTTGATCATCGAAATGAAGTACAACTATGTTAAGACTTCTTAACCTCAAGAGTCGACTCTCAATCTTGGCAAACTCATGCAAATCTACTGATTAAGAAATCCGACATGAATTATATCCTTCATTCAACATGTGCCCTCACGGAAAGAGAGTTACCCAATTTCACACGCAAAATAATTTTTAACTCACAACATTTGTGGGTACATGAATAGAATTACACTCACTCTCACAAAGAATTCACATGCATCATGTAATGACCCATAAGCTTGCCCTTAGTGTTTTATTCCACTAATTTAAGGATGTGTGAATGTAAGATCAAGTAGGACTTAATGGGTTATAATGTAAGCTAAGGGACATGCAGGTACTATTCTAGCCAATAATTGTGACTAACTTTCCCAAGCGCTTTTAATACATTACGCCCTCATTACGAACTTCCCTTCCCTTAGTTCACCTTTTTTCTCCATTCAGATTTCTTTTTCCTCTTATGTTCCCTCTTTCTTTAGGAACTTTTAGCTTATTAGTAAGGAGCTCTATAAAAAATGTTCATTAATTTGTTTTCTAACTCCTTAATAATAATCAACCATTTTCACACAAGTGCATCTTTGTCCTTTTCTCCACTTCTACAACTTGCTACTTTTCCTTTCTTTCCACTCCTTTACTCTTTCATATTTTTCCCTTAAGCGCTTAGGAGTTTTGGATCAAATTCAAGGCTAATGAAAGAAAAAGGATTAAGCTTATGTTGCAGCTGTCAAAGAATAGGCTCAAGGCTCAATGGGGCTAACTAGGATTAATTTGTCAAGGTAGGTAAAATGAGGGATAAAAATTTGGTTCATTCAAAGAAATGCCTAGATCATCTCCTACACTTAACATCCTTCCTTTCATTTTATAAACACACCAGGCATGTTCTAGACAATCCACAATAGCACAAAATTCTAAAAAACCTTACACTCATGGCACATGCTCAATTCAAGACACATTCATCAGACTCTTACTCAGCTAATCACAAGAATTCAGAATTAACCTTCAATCATATTGAGCCAAATTCAAGAGCCTAAGTGTCTCACACAAAGTTATACACTTGCATGCTTCACACTAAACATACTTGCCTCTTACAATCATGTATAGCACATAACAAGAACATCAAGCACCAATTAGTTATGGTTTCAAAAACCCAAAACCTATCGACTAATTTTTCCTCAAGACGGTCGTCATCCATCCATCGTTGGAAACAGTCCCTAACTATGACTAAAACATTATATACAGACAAAGGAAAGAAAAAGAAAAAATTTTATTCTTCGGTTCAAATACCCCCCGTCGGAAAAGAACCGAAAAGAAAAACCAACGGGTGATGAAGTCATGCTTACTTCACAAAATTTTTTCAATTTTTTCAAATTTCTCACAAATTCCTCAAAAGCATAACATTCACCACAAACTTGTTAAGCACAAAAATTTTGAAATTTTTCTCACCCCACACTTAAATCATGTTATGTCCTCATAGCATCAAATTAACATTTAAAGGATGAGAAATACTCCCTGAGCCTCTATGCCAAGTTAAAAGCATGCTTTCCTTTCAAGTTTTCAGAGGTGGGTGTTTGACCCCATACTTCTTCTATTCCATGCTCTTTCGCTTCCACCTTCTCGGTACTCAGACTTCCCTCGATTTGTGCTTAACTTTCCACCAAAAACACAAACAAAATGAAAATAACAAAAGCAACACAAAAATCAAAATTACGAATTGTACCTGAGGTACCCTTGGGTTGCCTCCCAAGCAGCGCCTTATTTTATGTCGTGGCCCAACGTGGACTGTCCTTTTCAGGACATCCTTATACCTGGGTTCTCTTTCGAGAACCATCTCCTTTTCTTTTGCTGTTTAGAGGAAACAGCCTTCACTCTGTTCCTCTCTTCCTCCAACTTCTTCTCAATTTGAAACCCTTTATCAGACTCGGGCTGAACACTTGACCTTGCCTTTGGCCGTGCACCTGTGGAATCCTCCACCCCACACTAATCCTCTGCCAGCACAGTAACCTGACAAAGGTTTTTGTAGTGTGCAGATGGGTTCATTTCTTGGTAAACGCGGAAGATTTCTTCTTCATCCTCAACCCTTATTTTCAGGGTCCCTGCTTTCAAGTAAATCACCGCTCCTCCAGTGGCCAAGAATGGCCGTCCCAAGATCAGGGGTACCTGGTCATCAACCTGAAAATCTAAGACATAAAAATCAGTAGGTATAATGAACTTACCTACTTTGATGAGAAGGTCCTCTATTATTCCATCAGGTGTCACTCGCGACTTGTCAGCCAGCTGCAGCATCAACCTTATCGGCCTCGGTTTTCCCAACCCCAGGGTGTTGAATAAGGATAGGGGCATTAAATTAACTGCTGCCCCTAAGTCACACAAAGCTCGTAGCACCTTAGCTTTACCAATTTTTATGGGGAGGGTAAAACTCCCTGGGTCTTTGAGCTTCTTTGGCATTCTGCTCAATACCCTGTGACTGCACTCCTCAGTCAGTGCTACAGTCTGGACGTCCACCAATCTAACTTTGTTCGCCATCACGTCCTTCAAGTATTTATCATACTTGGGCATTTCCTGCAAGACATCAATAAGAGGCAAATTTATGTGAAGTTCTTTGAAGCTCTCAAAGAACTTTTTGGAGCATTCCTTCTCCTTGCTCTTTCTGAATTTCTGAGGGAATGGTGGTGGTGGTCTTTATGCTGGCTGCAATGAAAGTTGCGCATTTTGTTGTCCAGCACTCTGATTATCTCCCATGTTGATGGATGGTCCTGGTCTAACCAATTCCGGCTGCACCCCATTCCTCAGCTCTTTCGGCACTGCATCAGCTAATTGCTTACCGCTTCTCAGACTGATGGCATTGATCTATGGGGGTTAGGATCTGTGTCACTTGGTAATCCCCCTTGTGATCTCATGTTTTGAGCAGCTGCTATCTGACCCACTTGTTTTTCAAGATTGCGGGTGGCTACTTGCTGATTCATTAAGTCTGTTGCCATCCTCGCCTGATTTTCCGCTAACTGATTCCGGGTCTCCAAAATTTTCTGCAGTGTATCCTCAATGCTGCTACTCAATTTCCCCTCATTCTGCTTATTCTGCTGATACTGCTATTGTTGAGGTTGCATATAATTCTGCTTTTGGTTTCCACCCCGAGAAAAATTCGGGTGGCCCTGCCAATTTCTGTTGGAGTCGTTCCCAAAATTCTGATTCCTATGCACATTACCAACAAAATTGACTGATTCCGGATTGGCTCCACAAGATTCTGCATTGTGCCTAGTATTACCACAAATTTTGCACCAACTCAGAGCTTGCTGAATTGCGTTAACTTGGCCCTGGTGTTGGTTCATACTCAGTTTATTGAACTGAGTCATCATCTGATGCTGGAACGCAGCTAACTGTGCTGCCAAGGCATTCAAACCATCTACTTCTATCAACCCCGATCTGTTTCCTTCCCCCCTCGATAACTCGCTGTGCCACTCTGGATTTCCTTGTGCAATTCTGTTCAACAAAGTGTATAACTCATCATATGTTTTATCCAAGGCTTGCCCACCCGATGTAGAGTCTAGTAATATTTTTGTGTGTGGGTCTAGACTTTCTACAAAGTTATGAGCCAGCACTTCATTTGATTGCTGGTGATGGGGGCAGTCTCTCAACAATGACTTGAATCTTTCCCAAGCCATATACAAGTTCTCATCAGGCCTCTTCTTGAAACTGAGTATTTCACTTCTCAACTTTGCAGTCTTGCCTGAAGGAAAGAATCTGATAAGGAACTTCTTAGCCAAGTCATTCCATGAAGTTATGGAGTTCGGTGGCTCAACCTTCAGGCACTTTTTCGCCTCTCCCAATAGTGAAAATGGGAAGAGGGTCAGTCGGACATAATCTGTGGACACGCCGGTGGGGACAAACGTGTCACTAATCTCTAAAAAGCTCTGTAAGTGCTACTGCGGGTCCTCATGTGCCATCCCAGTGAATTGACCACTGGAATGTAACAGCTGCACCATGTTCTGTTTAAGCTCAAAGTGCCCTCCAGGCTCCGATTTACGGATGCTAGAGGTCACATTCGTCGCTAGTGGGATTGCCACTTCGCGAACTGGTCTTGCTGCCATTGCTTCTGATGACAATTGTACTTCTCCCGCGGGTGGTTGTTGTTGTACCTTTTCTTGAAGTCTCTTCATCTTTTGCTCTAGATCTACTCTCCTTCACAAATGGATTTGACATTCAGGTTCAAGCAACGGTTCCACAAGCTCTCTATTTCTAGCCAGCTCGGCAGGACAACCTGTCACCTGCAAATAAACAGACTAAGACCAAGTTTTTCAACACTTTAGGGAATTCAAAAATCACACAAAAACAAATAAATTATCAAAACATCGCCGAGTCCCCGGAAACGGCACCAAAAACTTGACGTGCCCGCAAGTGTACGGGTCGTGCAAGTAATATAGTGGCCCTTTTTAAGAACCGGAATGTCGAACCCACAGGGACTGGACCCATTCCTCTAACTATACATTTCAAGTGTGATCTTAACTTTCTCAAATGTTGGTTATAGAAGTTTTCGAGGGAGATTTAACTAAGTCTAGTTTTGGTCAACGAAATATCCTAAATTTACTCTAGGAGCAACATAGAGTTAAAACCAGATAATCATGCGATACTACGATTTGCAATGGGTTAAGCATGACAATATTATGGTCTTTCGAGCCTCTAAACACGACAATCTAGCCTCACTGCATCATTGTGAGCGAGGAGTTTAATTTCTAGTTGCGGGCAATACACTATGTTGTGGTTTACGGGGAAACGATTAGGGACCTTCATGCGTCTAACCATTTAACTCAACTTAGCCTCACAACTACATCTTCGAGTGGTGATGTGACATCCCAAGTTGGTCTTTCATAACCCCCGTGTCTCAACCAAGCACGGTGTTAGGTATATTTCTATCCTGACACAAAAATCTCTCCCGAGATACAAACATGCTCCTCACATTCTCATGTCCTGACCTAGGTAATGCTTTCTCAAGCTATTACTCAAGCTAACAAATATGCTTTCATGGTGATCAATCATAAAAACAACCAACAATCTAGAATGCAAGATGAAAACAACAATCAATAACTTAACTCCAAAACAATTTCATAAAATCACAATCATAATTTATGGCTTCAACCCTAGAGGAAGGGTTCTTGCCATTCATGTTCGTAAAACTACACTAACTACTAATAAACTAATATACATACATGAATTTGGTAGATGAGAAGGGAATTTTCCAAACCCTAGATGAGTTCTCCCACTTCTCCCTTCACTCCTAGGTAGTTTTCCAGAATAAAATCGTGACAAAATGGAATTAGGAGCTAAGGGACCTATCTATAATAAATGAGAAATGTGCCCAATTTAGCTTGTCATGGAATGGCTCCATGTCACGGAGTGTATCGCAGAGCACTGCCTCCGTGACACAGAGGTAACGCGAAGGCTCTATGGAAATCACCAAAAATCGACCCTAGGCAGCCTTCTTGACGCGTTGGCAGCGTGTCACGCTGCTTGGGCAGCGTGTTGACACTCCTTTGGCGCAGGGATGGCCTGCCGTGGCACGTTTCTGGCGCGCTGGAGCACTGCCTGCTGCCGCATCTGCTCTCTTGCCATGCTTAGGCCTTGCCAACTTTCGCAGATTTCTTCCAACTACATTCCTTTCTTTCACCAACTTATAAATTAGTTCCTCCAAATCATTGAAACCTACAAAACAAGGACTAATCATGTTGGTTAGCACATATATTCACATTTATAAAAAATTACATGAAAATGTATAAAATACATTAGATAAACAAGACTACATTAGGGTATAAAGCATCACTCCGGCATGCTATTTTAGCCTAACATCAGTGTGTTCCGATATCTGGGTCATTTTTGTGTACCAGATGTTGGTCACTTGAGGGAGCAGATGTTGCATAAAGCTCATGGTTCCAGATACTCTATACATCCAGGTGCCACCAAGATGTATCGTGACCTACGGGAAGTCTTGGTGGAATGGCATGAAGAAGGACATAACAGAGTTTGTGGCTAAGTGTCCGAATTGTCAACAAGTGACAGTTGAGCACCATAGACTAGGAGGTGTACTTTAAGACATCAGTATCCCTACTTGGAAGTGGGAGGAGATCAAATGGACTTCATCACAGGGTTGCCTCGTAATCACTGACAATATGACTCTATTTGGGTGATTGTGGATAGGCTGACTAAGGCAGCTCATTTCTTACCGGTCAAAACCACCAATCCAGTGGAGGATTATGCTAAGTTGTACATTCGGGAGCTAGTTTGGTTGATTGGAGTGCCCTTGTCCATCATATCAAATAGAGGTACTCAGTTTACCTCCCAGTTTTGGAGATTATTTTAGAAAGGACTTGGTACTCAGGTCAAGCTTAGCATAGCATTTCATCCGCAGACAGATGGTCAGGAAGAGCGGACCATTCATACCCTTGAGGATATGTGGAGAGTCTGTGTGATTGATTTCAAGGGTAGTTGGGATGATCATTTGCCTCTCATTGGCTTTACGTATAACAACAACTACTATTCCAGCATTCAGATGACTCCGTTTGAGGCTCTCTATGGGCGGAGATGTAGATCGGCTATTAGTTGGTTTGAAGTCAGTGAAGTTGTGATGAAAGGACTAGATTTAGTCCATGAGGATATGGAGAAAGTTTAGCTTATAAGGGATAGGTTGAAAACAGCTCAAAGTCGCCAAAAGTCCTATGCAGATATCAGGAGGAGAGAACTTGAGTTTGGAGTTGAGCCGTCTAAAGCCTTGCATGGGTTAAAGACGCTACCATGATATTGATATCAAGATGAAAGCCCCTTGGGGTAGGGTAAAGCTCACAAAGGAGGTCCCAAAATAATCTGATCATACCTACGTTGGCGCGTAGTTCTGAGGCATAGGGTTGACTGACCCTTAGCCTACTCGGTGCTAGACACTACTCCCAAAAACATGCATATGCTCTCTACCATTTTTTGACGAAGCTGACCATCGTCTATTGAGAAGCTGAATAATCATGTACATCTAAAATTTGAAATCATAGATGAGGAGTCTTAGCTCTAACCATACCACAAGCTGAACATAATTGGGAGTCTTGACTCCGAAACCATGTGATAAGCTAATTGACATGAATTCATAAATCATACTTGAACATATGGGCTTGCCCAATACTTAAACATGCTTGAAAGTACTTGATTAACTTGAAAACATGATCATAAATATGGGTAACTTGGAAACATGCTTTTCATCATAAATATCTCATCATACTTGGACATTACATCATAGATCTCAATTTTCATGGACTTCTCATGTGTGGGCATCATAATGTATAAAACTTGAAACATGATTTAAAATTGAAAGCGTTGTAAATCTTACCCATGAATCATAATTCAATAATAGAAACATACTTAGATCATACCCATGGTAGAAACTTAAGAAATTGATGCATTGGGTTAAGACCCCATAGAACCAACATATAGATTTTTGTGAATTAGTGAGGTATTGGGCATTGGTGTGAACAAATTCACCCATTCATGACCTTACATACCTGAGAGAATCTGATTGTACAACTTCTCTGATTGCCTAAGGAAGAATTGAGAAGATTTTGGAGGGAAATAAGCTTGATCACCTCTCTATCCCTCTAAGCTTGCATGCATGAATAGGAATAGCTTGAAATGAACTTACCCCTCTTAAAACTCATTACATAGATCAAAACAACGTAGTTTAAGCCTTAAGATCATAGGAATTATGGAAATGCCCTTAATAAACTCGCAGGGAAAAACTGACTGACAACCCCAACAAGGAACTGGATGAGTCGTTACCACTGGGCATGACTCATCTCCTATCATCAAGTGAACTGCCAATATTCCTCAAAGGGTCACCACGAGGGACCTAACAGTTCTTCACTGTCATGTTCACTTCTCGTTACCTCAATTGCCCAAAACATTAAGTCCTTAACCAACTGCTGACCACGACTCACCTAATGAATCGTGGCATTGACCACGACTCGTGTTGTCCAGCCATGGGGTACACCGCTGTCTCTTCCTTCATCTTTCAACTTCTCTTGACCAAAGGTGACCTAATGACTCATGGGGCTGATCGCGACTCGTGGTCACACGTGTGGTCACACGCGTGGTCACCCTAACTTGAATATCCCAGGCAAGTCAACACTCCTCACCACTAGTCAATTAATGACTCGTGGTCAGCCTGACGGGTCACAGGATGACTCATTTTGTGACCTAGTGTAGAAAATTCTATTTTCTCCATTTCAATTCCCAGGTCTGATCTTAGGTCTTTTGGGGTATAACATCCTTTCATTAAGAGTTGCCAGGTAGTGGAAGTTTTCTCTTTTTTTGTACCGTTTGGGTAGGTTGGGGCCCTGTCCCGACCACTATTCAACTCTTATAGGCTAGCAGATTATAGTTTTCAGTTAGTTGGTTGTTGTTGTCCATGTGTGGCCTATGTATGTATATTTTAAGTGTTGGCCATGTGGGGCCTATGTATGTATATTTTGCGTGTTGGTCGTGTATGTAGCTTTTAGTTAGCAGCCTTGTTGGCTATAGTATAAATATGATGCCTTTTTCCTTCTGTTTTAACAAGGCAGCATGGTTGTCTTGTAGGCCCACATAGGATCCCTTTATTGTTATGTTGTTGGGTTAGCTATTTTACTTGCTAGGTTTGCTTCGTGGCCTTGTTGGCCCGATACTGTGTTTACAGTCGAGATATAGCAGATTGTTTTCCTGATTTTGAGTTGCTAGAAGGCACCAGAGGTGCTTATACCCAGCCAGGTCAGCTCAAGTCCTAGTATGACATTAGGTGCCAATCATGCCTCCCAAGGTGAGGCATGACACATGAAACGATATCGCATAAAGTATGCAGTCTGTACTTTGAATATACTGAGTATGTGGGGTTAGTAAAATAGACTAATAAAATGCATAAAGAGTTCATGAGAGTAGGACATTCAAAAATGAAGTAATAGTCATAATTTAGGCATGAGGGCTCAAGGTTTTCAAAAACAGTTCATAAGCTAGTCATAATCATATGAATAAGAGAAACCTTGTAAAACATAACACGAACCAAATTATCATAATCATGGACATGCATAAAATCATAAGGAATAGTGGGAGGGTTCATCATAACTGATACCATTATGATAAAGCTTACATGATGCCCCAACTATCTCCTTCAAGTGGGTAGAGCCGCCCCAAGCTTACCAAGGCAAGGGATGATGATATGATGTTATATCACTAATGATTAACATGAAAATATCATACGTTGGCGCATAGTTCTGAGTCCTTGATTCCTCGAAACCCTGACCTACTCGATGTTAGATACTTCAAAATATGCACATGGCTCATATTCTAATCATGAAATATACTTGAAGTACATGGGCTAGTTAGAATCACAAGATATATGAACATGCTTGAAATACATGAACTATCCATAAAAGGGACCCATGAGTCAACATGAACATAAACATGATACATGTAAAAGCTATGCATACTTGAGAAAGTCATCATACTTGAAATTCATAAGTTCATGAAGGGTTCTTGTAAAACTCATACATCGTGATCATAATACATAACTTAAAACTTGAGAGTTGATATTATATTAAAATCATGGAATTTTGTTAGAAAGGAATTTAACCCTACAAGCTCATAATCATGCTAGTAACTTAGGAATTGAAATTGCATGGAAGGTTTGATAGGACTACAAAACCAAATGTGACGAACCGAGTTTACACCCTAGCCGTAACACGAGACCTGTAACCATGGATGGCTCCAAGTTGCCCCATGGCATAATTATAACATGATACTAACAAGATAGCAACTAAAAGAATCATAACTAAATGGAAGATAACTGGAAAAGTCTAATCGACACCATAAGAACATAGTATATTATAAACACTAAATCAAAAGCTGAATCTGTCAATACATGTTTGAAGGCCTCTATAAATCGATGAGCTGTTGGGACAAATCCCTAGCTAACTCCTAAAGTCTGAAACTAAAATAAAACTAAAATAGAAAAATCAAAAATATTGTCCTCGGTAGATAAGGACTCACCACTGACAGCTGAGGTGGGAATAGAGCGTGTCTAACCACGAGGCTGAGTCTGGAAATCTGGATTTATATCATAAAATGATATAGAACATAAAGTATGCGGTCAGTACTTGGAATGCATGGAGTATTTCGGAAATGTAAAAGAACTATAAACATGCAAGTATACTGAAAGAAAGTAAACTAAATACATAACTGAATGCATAATTGCACTAAAGTACAATGGCCCTATTTGAAAAGTATAGATACTGATGAGATATGCTTATTTGAAAACGTTTAAATAAAATATAGGTAAAGCTGATGCATAAGGGTCATGTACATGCACTGATTACTGATATTATCACTAATAGCATACACCATACTAACTAATTGCTGACAATTGAGACTAAAATCCACAATGAAAGAGCTGAACTGAAATCTGAGGCTATACTGAGCTAATTGGAAATGAAATCATAAACTAAGGGAACCTTTCTCTACTATTGAGAATACTTGAGAGAGTTGAGGGGAAACACTCTCTATTATTGAGGATCCCTAACTAGATTGAGAGAACACTCTCTACTATAGAGGATCCCTAACTCAGCTGAGGGAACATTCTCTACTATGGAGGATCCCTAATTGAGTTGAGGGAGCAATCTCTACTATGGAGGATCCTTGACTGAGTTAAGGGAGTCACTATCTACTGTTGAGGATCCCTGACTAAACTGAGGGAGACACTCACTACTATTAAGGATCCCAATTATACTAACATGGAAGACACCAATCTAACATCATTAATCTAGTGTAGGCTACTTCATCTAATTAGAGACCTGAGTGTTCAACTAATCTTAACTTATTGAATTCATTAGTCTAATCAAAGCTACTTTCTACAAATAAAAGGCTCAAAAACCTAAAAAATCATGATCATGACTTATAATTGAAATTCATAACATCATAGACCAAAAATTTTAGTATAAATCATGTATTCTAGATTCATGAAAATTCATAGGTTCAAGTCATACTTTAAGCATATAAAATCGAAATCACAGTAAAAGCATGTACATATTTCATACGGGCAATATCTTGAAAATAGTACTAATTCATGGTAAAATTCTAGAAGATCATACTACTATCCTATCATATACATAAATCAAGAGTTTGGGAGCAATTTCATCAACATGCATAGCTACTTATCATGATAGTCTTGAAACTCATAGGAGATATGTGAGAATTCATGCATAGATTGAAACCATAAGGAATGCTTTTCTAGAAATCAAGGAATTAGGGTTTCAACATAAAATTTGGGACACAAGGATGAAAGGAAATTCCTATTGAAGTCCCACATACCTGGCTTGGAAAAATCCTCCACTAGAATTCGGATCTTGAAGCCCTTGCAGAAACCCTAGGTTGATGTTGAGCCTTGAGAGAGAAGGAGGAGGAAGAGTTTGTCTGAGTTTTTTTTTATGGAATAAGAGATTAGGCTAGATATTCCCCTTAAAATTGTTTCACCTAATACCCAAAATGATGTAGTTTAGGAATTAGAAGCATAGGAATTTACAAAAACACCCTTAAAAATTCGCAGGAAAAAGGACCCTTCTAGTCCTCACGAGGGACATCACGAATCGTGAGTTACTGGATGAGTCATGAGTCCAATCTGTGAAGTTTACTAGAATTTCCACAAAATTTTGCCACTTAACAAGTCACTTAACTAGTCGTTAAGTGACTTAACAGTTCACTTAACTAGTTGTGAAGTCCTCTATGAAACTGAAGTTTTTTAGAAATTTTTGTCACTTAACGGGTCACTTAACGAGTCGTTAGGTGACCTAACAAGTCATCTGACGAATCATTCTGTGATGTAGTGCAGTTTCACTAAATTGCTCATAATTGTTTACTCCGAACTCCAATTAACGCAAGGTCAGGTGCGTTGGAAAGAAAACACAAAGGGATTCAATTTGATATATTGAATCACCCAAAAACACTTTGTCAAAAGGGATCTATGGTTGTTAGAATTTGACCCTTGCTATAACTTGTACGATAACTCAATCGGCAAGAAGGCTCTCAACTCAACTTTGTGCGAGAAGTTTCTTATGACTTTAATTTGTATCCATTACACTTCTCACACTTGAGGATTGACATTAACACCTAGTATCCATAGAACTCATTGTTCTTGGACCTATCCATATACCTAGAAAGGTTCCAAACATAGCCCGAAAGTCTAAGGCATTTAAATATCTCAACCACTAGTTTTTGGTCTACTTTTAGAGACTTTTGGGGTGTTACAGTATCTCCCCCTGGGAACATTCTTCCCTGAATGTGCATAATCATACTAAAAATCTGGGAAAAGGAACTGCCATCCTAATTACTGAACATTTGATGTTGAAAACTAATGGAGTGACTGAGCTAAGAGGCTAGGGAAAGAGCTGTAATCTGGAGAACGGAATACTAAGGGTTAAATGCTAATGGAGTTTCTGACTCCGAGTTGAACTACATCTCTGAACTGAATTTCTTAATTATACATGGATGCTAACATATGAGAGGGACTGAAAGATATGAGACTAACATGGAACTAGATAGAGTACTAGGGAGGACCTATTTCCTTAAATTGGAACTAAGCTGGTAAGGATTGAGATATCGTTCTCAACCTTCTTTCTGATACTGAACTAGCAATCATGGTATCTGGTCTGACTGAAAATAAGGGACTCATAAGCATGAATCATTCATGACATCTAAACCTGAGCACATATATGAGGTAACCTGATCTACTGAGCTACTAAAGCAACTTCTAAAGACTTAGTTCGAGGGCTGAGCATACTATAAGACATGAGTTAACACACATAGCTAGTTTATGACATGATGCTGAGACTTATAGATTCACAGAGTAAGATTGGGATTGCTATCTGAAGTCCTTATCTAGAAATTTTAAAATTCTACACATAGGAATAGTTAGAGTGTGACTTCAACTGAGCATAAGGGAAATCATCTAAACCTGAAGGAATTGGAATCCCATAACTATTAGTGTAGGGACCCGCCACTAGCGCACTCAAGATTTGACTTGTCTCATAGACTTATCATGTCCCCTATAGATTTAAGCCACCATTCTAAGGCTCCTGGATCTTTCTTAAGGTTGGGCTTAACCACAAACTCTTAATTCCTTCTTCACCTCTAAAATTCAATGATAGCTTCATACCCATAGCTATTTCACACCATGTATCGATAATCTCCTCTCAACATACATCGAAGGACTTCCTACTCCATACTGGGGTTTTGGGATCTAGCAACACGCAAAGAGTAACACAATTAGCTAATAACATACCTGCAACTACTTTCGGTGATTTTCCCTAATCCTGATGTGCTGATAAGGTGTAAGAGCAGTTTTGATGTTGTCCACTACCTAGACAAAAGATGCGTCCTATTGAAAGGGGAAGGCCTTCAAAGTTACTGAAGAGGTGTTTGGGGCTCTACTCCCGCCCTGCTTGGCTGCTGGGCAATCTCTGAGCTTATGACCCGACTTTTCGCACCAAAAACAAGCACCCAAACCAATTATGCACTCCCCCAAATGGTTATTCACATAGTTCTTACAAGCTGGAAACGTAATCTCCATTACAATAGGTTTGTAGGGGACACGGCTATCGAAGGTGCTGGGGCCGATGACCTCTGCTGGGAGCATGAGAGGTATCCACCACTCATTTTTTGATGGAAGAACTCTGAATCTCCTGCCCTATCTCTCTTGGTCTCTCTCTCATTTTGCTTAACCTGCTCTGCCTCTATTTGTTGGCCATATATGTCCAAACGCGAAAAGTCTATGTCCTTGTGCAACATGGCGGTCCTACACTCCTTGACTAAGGAGTCTGCCACTCTATTCATGAACATGCTCACATGAGCCCTCTGGTCTGCTACCATCTCCGTCGCATACTTGGATAATTAGGTAAACTCCAATGCATACTCCTGTACGGACATACTGTTTTGCCTCAAGTTGTTGAACTCTGCTACCTTTGACTCCCTCAACTCTCTAGGGAAAAACCTGTCCAAGAAGGAAGTCATAAACTCATCCCAACTTATGGGGACTACTCCAACTCTTCGACTATCCTTCCACTGATGGAAACATATATGAGCGACCCCTTTAGCTGGTAGGAGGCTAAGTCTGTGCTCTCCATTCTAGTCACCCCCATAATTTGGGTGATCTTCTCGATCTCCTCTAAGAACTCATACGAGTCTTTATCCACCCTTGACACTAAGAATTTGGGTGGGTTCATCTTGAAGAAGTCTCTTACTCTAGCCGTTGCTATTTTCCTATTCTAGGGAACATGAGCCATCGCCTGTTGATTAACTTGAGCAGCCATGGCCTGCACCAACATGTGGAAGACTTTCTTGAACTTGGCACGAGTAACATGTTCATTCATAGAGTTCACGAGGGCTGGTGGGGCTTGCTGGTGCCCGTTATCGTTTCTCCTTCTATTTGCTCGTCTGGGAGGCATTATCTCCGAGCACATAAAGCATGAGTTAGGAGAGGAATAATTGGAGTCTTAAACTCTACACACGATAAGAATCATGAAGAAAGGGGAACTTTCCTAAAACATCTTATAGCCTCTTTGTCATAAGTGTGGCGAGCTTTACACTGACTCTACTTAACACGGCTTTCAGAAACCCTAGGACACTCTAAACCTTTGCTTTGATACCATGTTTATCACGAACTGAGTTTACACCCTAGCCGTAACACGGGACCTAGAACCACGGATGTCCCTAAGTCAACCCATGATATAATCATAGCATGATACTAACAAGATAACAACTAATAGAATCATAATTGAGCGGAAGTTAACTAGAAAAGTATAATCAACACAATAAGAACATAGTCTATTATAAACACTAAATAAAAAGTTGAATCTGTCTATACATGTCTGAAAGCCTCTACTAAACCAATGAGATGCTATGACAAGTCCCCCTCTAACTCCTAAAGTCTAAAAATTAAATAAAATTAAAATAGGAAATCATAAATCTTGTCCCTAGTAGATGTGGACTCACCACTGATAGCTGAGGTGAGAATAGAGTGTGTCTAACCGTGAGGCTAAGTCTTAAAACCTAGATCTATATCATAAAATGATATACTAAATAAAGTATGCGGTTAGTACTTAAAACATATTAAATATATGGGAAACATAAAAAAACTGAAAACATGCAAGTATATTGAAAGAAATTAAACTGAATACGTAAATGAATGCATAAATAAACTGAAGTACAGTGACCCTATCTAAAAAGTATAGATACTGATGAGATATGCTTATTTGAAAACATTTAAATAAAATATAGGTAAAGCTGATGCATAAGGGTCATGTACATGCACTGAGACTGATATTATCACTAATATCATACACCGTACTAACTAACTACAGACAACCGAGATTGAACTCCACAGTGATCAAGCTGAACTAAAGTATGAGGCTATATTGAGCTGAACTGGAACTAAAATCATGAACTAAGGGAGCCCTTCTCTACTATTGAGAATCTCTCAATGAGTTGAAGGGAAGCACTCTCTACTATTGAAGATCCCTAATTGGACTAAGGGACCACTCTCTACTATGGAGGATCCCTGATTGAGCTGAGGGAACACTCCCTACCATGGAGGATCCCTAACTAAGCTGAGGGAACACTCTCTACTAAGGAGGATCCCAGACTGAGTTGGGGGAGTCAGTCTCTACTATTGAGGATCCTTGACTGAACTGAAGGAGACACTCTCTACTATTGAGGATCCCAATTGTACTAACATAGAAGATCAATCTGACATCACTCATCTAGTCTAGGCTACTTCAGCTAATCATAGACCAGAGTGTTCAGCTAATCATAGCATATTGAATTCGTTAGAGTCTAATCAGGGCTACTTTCTACTAACAAGAGGCCCGAAAATCTGAAGAATCATGATCATGCTTTATCATAAAAATTCATGACATCATAGACCCAAATCTTTTTATAAATTAGGTACTCTTGATTCATGAAAATTCATAGGTTCAAGTCATACTTTAAACATATACATCGAAATCATAGTAAAAGCATGTATATATTTCATAAGGGCCATGTCTTGAAAATAGTACTAATTCATGGTAAAATTTCAGAAGATCATACTACTATCCTACCATATACGTAAATCATGAGTTTGGGAGAAGTTTCATCAACATGCATAATTACTTATCATGATAGTCTTGAAACCCATAGGAGACATATGAGAATTCATGCATAGATTGAAACCCTAGTGTATGGTTTTATAGAAATCAAGGAATTAGGGTTTTAACATAAAATTTTGGATACAATGATGAAAGGAAATCCTTGTTGAAGTCCTATATACCTGTCTTGGCAAAATCCTCCACTAGAATTTGGATCTTGAAGCCCATGGAGAAACCCTAGGTGATCTTGTGCCTTGAGAGATAAGTGGAGGAAGAGTTTGTCTGAGTTTTTTTATGGAATGAGGGATTAGGCTACATATTCCCCTTAAAATTGTCCCACCTGATACTCAAAATGACGTAGTTTAGGATTTAGAAGCATAGGATTTTACGAAAAACCCTTGAAAATTCATAGGAAAAAGGAACCTTCTAGTCCTCACGAGGTACATCATGACTCGTGAGGTAATGGACAAGTTGGGAATCCAATTCGTGAAGTTTACTGGAATTTTCACAAAATTTTTCAACTTAACGAGTCGTTGGGTAACTTAATGGGTCACTTAACCAGTCGTAAAGTCCCCTCAGAAACTAAAGTTTTGCAGTAATTTTTGCCACTTAGCAAGTCGTTAGCTGACCTAATGAGTCACTTGATGAATTGTTCAGTGATCTGGTGCAGTTTCACTAAATTTCTCATAACGTTTTATTCTGAACTCTGATTGATACGATGTTGGATACGTTGGAAACAAATGTCAAACATATTTAATTTGATATGTTGAATCAGCCAAAAACACTTGTAAAAAGGGATCTATGATTGTTAGAATTGACCCTAGCTAGAACTTGTACGAAAACTCAATCAGTAAGAAGACTCTCAACTCAATTTTTTGCTAGAAGTTCCTTATGATCTTAATTTGTATCCATTGCACTTCTCACACTTGAGAATTTGATATTAACACCTAGTATCCATAGAATTCATTGGGCTCGAACCTATCCATATACCTTGAATGGTTCAAACTTAGCACGAAAGTCCGGGGCATTGAAATATCTCAATTCACTAGTTTTGAGTCTAGTATTAGAGACTTTTGGAGTGTGACACCTAATCATGGAATTATCCATTTAATCAGAATAGCTAATCCCATAGGTGAATCATAGAGGAATTTGACAACACCCAATATAGCCCTAGGATTTTGAATTTGGGCATGGGAAATGGGAGATCATGATTTCGATTAGAAAGGGTTATGAGGGTGGAACAAAACCCCATTGACAATCCCCACATACCTTGGTTCACTAATTTCTTGACTTAGCTTGAAACCCCAAGAAAATTTGAGAAGATGAGAGTGAAGAACCCTAGATTGTTCTTGTGAGCCTTGAGGGTTTTTTTGGGTAAATAGACCTAGCCCAAGGTTTTTACCCCTAGTGGGGGTCAGGGGCTGAGTAACACCCCCAGGCCTTAACATAAATAAACAACAAAAAATATGGACAAAGAGGGGGACATAAACCTTACCTTCGATCCTATGGTGGTTCATAAGTCGGTCATCCTAATAAGAATATCCAACTCATCCCCAATATTAGAAAGAAAGCCTAAAAACTAAGAACCTAAGAACATATAACTCCTCATCAAACACAAAGAAACTAGAAAAGCATAAATAAGGGAGTCTCTCCCCTTACATAGAAAGAAAGGAAAATCATAAAAGAGCTAAGACCAATTCAAAGAAGCTAAAACTTATATGAAAAGGATTGAGAAAACAAAAGGTGGTGCAGAGGGATCTATACCATGACTTGCTAAAGCACCAAGAAACACAATATAAGCTCAAGGGGGTTTCTTTATTCTCTTTAATTTTCTCCTTCTAAAGTTTTTCACGCCCATTTTATCAATCTTATAATGACCTCTTTCTTCTTCTAGTAGCTACCGCAAATTGTACAAATGTTGTGGTGTGTCCAGCTTATGACTATATTTGGAAAGGGAGTTGGCCGTAAAGTTTTCTACTCTATATGTATGTTTTCTTTGAAATTAATCCAGCATACTGATGAGGTCTTTATGTTCTATGATGTATCTTTGTATATTCCATGGACGTTGGTGTTGTTATTGAGCCACTTCATGAGTAGTTCAGAATCAACCTCTGGAATGAACCTACTATAGCCATTTTGAATGCACCAATGAAGCCCATAAATTGCTGTTTGAATCTCTGCCTGGTTGTTAGTACCAATACTAGGGGGTATCAAAATCAAAATTTAAATGCCCTTTGCAATCTCGAAGAATGCCACCAGCCCCTATGTTTCTTGGATTTTCAAGTGCAGTCCCATCTGTGTTGAGTTTGACTATAGGGTGAGTAGGTTTGTTCCTACAGACCTTGATCACCTTAGTTTCATGTTGACACTTCTCCGCCAATGTACTCAATTCTATCCAATTAGAAGGACAAGAGATATAAGGAAAAGTGGAAGCAAGTAAGTTGGAGATGTCTTTGAAGATAAATTACTTTTTGACTGCTTTCCCCCATATTGGCTAGCACATCTACTATTCCAAAGGTTTAAACACACAATAGTAGGAGTCTCATGTAAAATGAGTTTGCGAACCTCATTGTTGTTCCTAGAAATCCATCAAGTCATAAGAAGTCTCCTTAAAGAACTATCTCTCTGCTAAATGCCCAAAGGATCTGAAATAAGCTTCCAAATGTATGTAGCAAAGTGACCGGATGAGAAGATGTGCTCAATAGTGTCCAAGCCAGGTATGTAGCAATAAGAACATTCAGAAAGTTCACTTCCAAAGGTGATAATCTTCTCATTAGTAGGAAGTTTGGCTCTCAAAGCTCTCCAAATAAGAAAAGACACTTTAAAAGGGATATTTTTGTTCCAAGTAAGAGTATTAGTCATAGTCTTGATCTTCATTTTCCTTAAAAGATCCCAAGCTGAAGCACTAGTAAAATTTTCATGAGTGTTGAGCTTCCAAACTGGCTGATCAGGAACACCTTCCCAAAATCGAAATTGAGTGTTAAGAATCAGCTGAACAAACTGTGGAGGTGTATTTTGAACCACAATCTCCTCATTCCAATGACCATTAATTAGAAATTAATACACAACCATATCATTGAGCCTAGGAAAGATATCTCTGTGATAAGAAAGAGGCCCAATACCTAACCAATCATCCCACCAAAAGTATATGTGCCTAAATGGAGGGTCCACTGAATATGGTTCTTTGACACCTGCTTAGTCCTCTTCATGTGCTCCTAAATCAAGGAATGGCTAGTCCATTTTTTGCTTATGGGATTGGCCCTTTAACAATATTTAGCTCAGAGAAATTACCCCCAAAGAGAATTATTGGTTCTAAAATTCCACCACTATTTATACTGAAGAGCAAGACAAATATCTGAAAGCTACTTGAAACCAATACCACCTTCTTCATATGGATGATAGGGAGTTTCTCAAGAGGCCCAATGGTATTTCTTCTTATTTGTTTCCCATCCCCAAAAGAAATTAGTTGTGGTTGACTTGATTTGCTTGAGTGAAGTCTTTGGAGGTGATATATAAAAAAGTATGTGAATGGGTAAAGATTGCATCACAAACTTCACAAGAGTAGTTGTTCCTCCAAAACTAAGTATCTTGGATTGCCACCCTCTGATCGTAGCTGCCACTTTAGCCACCATTCCAGAGTATTAGTTGATTCTTTGCCTTCCTATGTAAAGAGGGCAACTAAGGTAAGTGATAGGACTATCCTTCTGAGTGAAATCAGTGATATCCTTAATTTTGCATACAATACAATGAGGAGTAAGTGTAGAGATCATGAAATGACTCTTCTACTTGTTCATGAGTTGGCCAGACACACCCTAATAAGTAGATAAAACTTTCATAATCAATTGTATTGAAGAACTAGTCACTGATGAGAATATGATAACATCATCTATGAAACTTAGGTGATTTATCTGAGGCCCATTTCTCTCCATGTGAAACCCTTGGTACAAATAATGTTGATGAATGTGGTTCATCATTATAGATAAAACTTCAGCCCCAATGATGAAAAGTGTTGGAGACAAGTGATCTCCTTGCTTGAGACCTCTAGTAGAGTGAAAACATCCATGTCTTGGCACTATTGACTATGACAGAATACCAGTTGTTAGCCATAATTCTCCAAATGAAATCAATGATAGTCTCACCAAATCCCATCCTTCTCATCACTAGGAAGATGTAGGTCTAAGAAACCCAATCGTATGCCTTGGCCATGTCCAATTTGATGACTACATTATCTCCCTCTTTAGGCTTCTTGATACTGTGAATTATCTCCTGAGCAAGCATAATATTTTCAGAGATGTTTCTACCTTTAACAAATCCAAATTGATTATAAAAAATGACGTGGGGTAGAATAGGGGCTAGCCTGAGACAAATGAGTTTGGAAATAATCTTGTTGGTGAAATTGATAAGGCTTATAGGCCTGAATTCTGAGAGGTTATTATGATGGTCTACTTTTGGGAGTAGAACCAAACAAGCATAAAAAAGATATTTGCGCATACTGTGACCACAATAGAAGAATTGAACAACAACCAGGAGGTCAATTTTTATAATGTCCTAAAAAGCTTGGAATAACTTTCCATTCATACCATCTGGTCTGGCAGCCAAGTGTGGACTCATAGAAAACACCACCAGTCATAACTCCTCCATAGTAGGAATGACTTGAAGAATGATGTTCTTCTCATCATTAATCATCCTAGGAATGTAGTTAAGTACTTCTTCATTTATAAGCTTCTCTTCTCCAGTAAAGATCTTCTAGAAATGGTCACAAGTTGCTTTGGCAATATTTCATCACCTTGTAATTCGACCTCATTATCATCATAAATCTTATGAATGAACAATCTTCTTCTCCTACCCTCATCAAAGCATGAAAGTATTTTGTATTTTCATCACCATTTTTGAACCAATGAAGTTGTGATTTTTGTTTGAGAATACAATCTTCTAACTTCATATATCTAATTTACTCAGCATTCAGTCCATGTAGTTTAGCTCTATTCTCCTCATTGTTGTTAGTCAAGATCTCTTCTGCAATTCTGACCTTCTCCTCAAAATCTTTCGCAGTAGCATAGATATCCCCATATTAAGATTTTAACCAGCTACTAAGATTTGAGGCAAGTCTCTTCAGTTTTATGTGAAACACCCACATTGGATTGCCATCCATATCTCTATTCAACAAGTTTGAATAGTAGGTAAAAATAAGTGATTTTCAACCCAACAATTCAAGAATTTGAAATACTTAGTGATGTTATCCTGTCTAACCGTAAGCTCCAACAAAAGAGGATAGTGATCTCAGCCCACTGAAAAAAGATGAGTAACAGCAGTGTATGGCATGAATTCTAGCCATTTGTCATTAACCATAGCCTTGTCTAACCATTTCCATATTCTAAAATCTGCTGCTATTTCATTGCACCAAGTGAATTTTTGTCCATGAAACCCAAGGTCTATAAGGTCACAAGCTTCAATAACACTGATAAAGTCAAAACTTTTGTTCATGTTATAATATAGACCCCCCATCCTCTCCTCAAGATCAGTAATAACATTAAAATCACCCAAATTACACCAAGGCAAATTAGTGTCTGCATAACTCTATAACTTATTCCAAAGAGGTCTTCTAAGATGATCTCTACACTTTGCATAAATGAATGTAGTGAAAAAAGAAGTAGGATTCTCCACATGCTTGATCACACAAGTAATCTGTTGGTCATCAGATTCCAAGACTCTGCAACTAACATTTTGAGTCCAAAAAATCCATATTTTCCCATTAGGATTACAAGCTGCTTCCTTCATGTTGAGAGGCATTCTACAAATGTTGATTTGGAGTTATTTGTAAATGGTTCCAAGATGGTGATCATATATAACTTGTGAAGCTTAGAAAGATTATAAATTCTTTCCATAGCACCTTTGGTATGAATACCTCCAGCATTTCAAATGATTGTACTAATCATTATAAGTATTGGCTTTGGGATCTAGTGATTGGTCTGGCTGTTTTGACAGAAGTGCTAGCAGTAGCATGTTTTCCTTGAGGGATTTTGATCTTCTAATAAGAGTGTTAGGAGTAGATCGAAAGATAGAGGGTGAATATTCCCCAAAAAGAACTATTTCCCAAGCTTAAAATGATGTAGTTTAGGAATTAGAAGGTTAGAAATTATGAAAACACCCTTAATGATTCATCTAGAAAAAGGACACTGTCAGCTACAATGACCCATCCAACAGGTCATTGCTAGATATGATGGCTCGTTGGATCCGTTCTATGTATCTGGAGCACTCCTGGTATCCTTCTAATCCTCTGACATATCCTAATCAACGATTATATGTTAATTTAAGAAAGACGCACCAACAGAGTGGACTAAGGAGTGTCAAAAATCCGTTGACACTATAAAAGATTATTTGTCCAATCCTTTGACACTATCAAAGATTATTTGTCACCACTGCCACCCTAACACAGTTTTTGAAGTCCTTCCAACGGATTGATACCACTAGTCAGCACTCGCCACCATGGGTCATTGCACCCTTCCATTGACACTGACGTAGATTTGAGCCCTTACTGAACTCTACTCAATGACTGCTTGGGAGCAATTCTTGGGATCAAATTCATGATTTCCTACATTGTTCTTGAGATTGTTCTTTGATATTCAGATCTAGTTTTCATCCAATTGTTGCTATAAATGTTTTAGTATGTGTTTGTCTATGAATGCAGATTATAACCTTACAACCATAAAAGACTAAAACCTCGACAACTCGGGGTAGTTGAAACCATGGTGGATTAATGAAATAGGGTTACATAAAAGTGATTCAAAATGCTAAGTGCTTGTATTGTATTCTTTTCATCTTTAAACACTTCTTAACGGTGTAGAACATTAGGATTTGCCCAAATTCTTTACTTTCTTGAAACTAGAGAAGTAGAGATTAGGAAAAAAGAATTACAACAAAGTCTTGGTATTTATGATCGTTGTATTAACTTGAACTGTGGTCATAGGATAGTTAAATATAAAACATATTAATTACAGTTAGATTAAAATCACTCATGAGACCTGACCCAGTGATTGAGTAAAGGCATCCAATAGGGATGAAACGGTTGTTTGGATGAACCCTAGTTATCAGTTCTATAAGTAAGCTTTGGGATTGATCACGTGTGTATACCCGAAGTAGTTATGAACCCATGGGGTACACTTACCCTAGTTGTTTGCAAATCTTTGTTTAATTAATGAATATAGTCTTATTTTATACTGTTATCTTTACCCCCCCCCCCAATTTTGGAGATAACTCACCAACAAGTTCAATTACCAGCATTAGTCTAGATCTTACCCTATTCCCTGTAGATTCAACCCCAACATCTTAGTTGGGTCTTTATTAACAACAACTGCTTTATACTTTGATAGGAAGTGTGAGTTTGAGTGTTATCAAAAAGTGGCGCCATTGCCAGGGAGTTTAACACGGGTGATTTAGTCCTACTGTTCAACTCAAGGCTCCATTTTCACCATGGAAAGTTGAAATCTAGATGCATGGAACCTTGGAAAATGGTGAATCTATCTCCATATGGTGCAATGGAACTTGAGAACAAAGATGGAAAAAATTTCAAGGTGAATGGCAAAGAATAAAGCTATATATGGGAGATACAGAGGAAATAAGAGAAATCGAGGTAGTGTACCTTAATGATGCCTGAAGAATCACAAAAGTTATGTCGTGCCACAATGTTAAATTAGGCGCTGCATGTAACAGCCCAGGCCACCGCTTGTTGAAATTGTCCGCTTTGGAGCCTTTGCCCCTCACGGTTTTAAAACACGTCTACAAGGGAAAGGTATCCAAGAACATATAAAGAACTCTTCGTTCTCCTCCCCAACCGATGTGGGATTCGCCTAAACCAATGTGGGATTCTCCTAAGGCAAGCCTTACTCTCAACCCCCCTTGGGACTCAGCATCCTAGCTGAGGTTTGCCCCACAATTGGGTTTGCCCCACCACCGGCCCGACACCGGCTCTGATACCAACTGTAACAGCCCAGGCCGGCGCTTGTAGAAATTGTCCACTTTGGAGCCTTCGCCCCTCACGGTTTTAAAATGCATCTACAAGGGAAAGGTATCCAAGCACTTGTAAAGCACTCTTTGTTCTCCTCCCCAACCGATGTGAGATTCACCTAAACCAATGTGGGATTCGCCTGAGGAAAGCCTTACACTGTCACGCCCCGCCTTGGGAGGCATGAATGATACCTGGTGCCCTACTAGGACCTGGACTGCTGGACTACTGAGCCTAAGCACTTCTGGTGCCAGGCTAACTCTAATTCTGAATTATGAAAACAACGGGCTATATAATAGCTGTAAATACAGCTTCCGGCCAACAAGGCCTATAGCCACCTATAGGAATATAACAGCTACCCAGAACAACTGAACATAAGGGAACCTATGCGGGCCGACAAGGCCATCATGCTGACTAGTTATCACTGAAAAGTAGAATCAAGTGCCAAACTGATTTGTGACTGACAAGGTTACCAACTGACAACTGAAAAAGGCCCCACACGTCCATCACATGCAAACTAAAAACATTAACACAGCCCCACACGACCGGTACAACTAACCACAGGGAATATACAATCCGCAAGCCTCTAAGAATAATAAGATGGTCGGGACAAGGCCCCGGCCTACCCATAATGTACAAACAAAAGGGGAAGTAAACCTTTAGCTGTCAAGCTCCGGATGATAGGAGCTGAAGACTCTATACGTTGGCTGGAACTCGAGGGATTTGCTCCTCGTCTATGAGTACCTGCAGGCAAGTAATGCAGTGCCCCAAAACTAGTGTCAGTACCACCGGTACTGAGTATGCAAAGAAATTACTGAAAATAACTGAAAGCAAATAATAATACTAATAGATACTCAACTAATAGGAGACGGGCTGAAAATGACTGAAAAGAGTGTAAGTTTACTGAAGAGAGTAAGAGTCATACCTGATAACATGGCCGTCTACTTTCTATCTATTAATAACTAACACAACATAGCATACAATAACCTTACCAGCCCCAATAAGCTGTAAGGTACCAAGTAGCAAACAATCTATATACCCCTACTCAGGTCATACCATCCACCTAGTAACTATGAGCATCCTGCCGGTCCCATGGGTATGCAACTTGGGCTCGTTGCGCCCCTGACTATAGTTGTATCTGAGACTAGAGGACTCCTGAAATCTTAAATTTGAAATCTAAAATCTGCACCCCGGGCGCAAGTGCTCGACAGGGGGTGTGGTATAGTGTTGATCAGCTTGCTATGGGGAATCTGCATCCCATCTTTGTCTGCTGGCGGACAATATGCCACTCCATAGAGCGATGTATCCTCACTCTCTGGTGAGCGAGTCGACACAACTATTAACCCTAGGGCGGTCAAGGAAGCTCTAAGGGTACCCAACACAGAACAATCATGTCTCCACAGATAGCAATAGGCACATGTAATATATATACTGGATCAGATAATAATATTTATGTTCTGGTATTCTGTTCTGAATCTCATATTGAAATGTACTGAATCTGATACTGAAATATACTGAATCTGTAATAATATTTCTAGAATATTCTGTTGGGACTTATACTGTTTTACTAAATTTCATATTGAACACTATATTATATTTCTAACATGCTTACTAAATTTCATACTGAACATTATATACGACTTCTGAAACACTCTACTAAAATTCGTACTATTTTTCTATACTAGAACTACTAGCTTGCCAAAAGAAACTGGCTTTACATACCCCAACTGCCGACTTTCTTATTAACTAGCGTAGCTCGGCTAGTATTCGACTATTTCTCCCAACTGTATTCATACTCATGAAAGAATAGAATTAATTCTACAATTATTTTGGAAAGAAACCATATTATGGCTATACCTACTGCTTATTCTTCGACTTATCAAAGAACGACCGAAAAATCGCTATTTCTCGTGGGTCTAGAAGGGAGAAATACTCACTTTAATGTTGGGAGTATATTAACACTTGTTTGGAGCAATTACACTTACCTTAGCTCAGCGTGACGACAATTTGCTGGCCGAATTTTGCGAAACTAACTCCGCAGGAATGCTCCCGGCAGCTTTATACTTCGCTACCCGAAGTTATTTTGAGTTTGGACTGTGTTTGACGGTGTAAATGGAAGGAAATTTAATCAAACCCTTCGTTCCCCTCTGTTTCTGTTCGTTTACTGGAAATTATGTGAAGGAAAAATGATTTAAAACGAAGTGGGAGCCTTATATACTTGGGGCCTTTAAGTCGCATTTGTCGAATGCGATTTATAAGTCGCATTTGTCGAATGCAATTTATAAGTCACATTTGTCTTGCGACGCTCTGACTTGTCGCTTGTTCGGTCCCTCCCCAGGCCCTTTTCTCGCACGTATGGAATTCTAAAACTCTTAACCAATATGTGAATAGGCCAACTAAGTGTCAAGAACTTACGGGGTGTAACATTCTTCCCCCCTTAAGAACATTCGTCCTCGAATGTTAACTTCTGTTTACAGAAATTTTAACTTGCTCTACCTTTTCTGGAAAAATTTCGACAGAGTTTCCCTGTAATATGGACAATCACAAAAATCCTAAAACGCAGAAAAGTCTAATACAGGTACTCCATATAATACTATAGCATCCGTTACATAATAAACTGAAGTGAACATCTCACTCATAAAACAGTAATATCAACATACCTCTGAATAACTAAGTCTCAAATAACTGAGGGTATATGGCTTTGATATCTTCTTCTGCTTCCCAAGTCATTTCCTCTCGGTTCTTGTTACGCCATAATACTTTGAAAGAAGAAACATCTTTAATTCTTAATCTGCGGATCTGTCGGTCTAGTATGGCTACTGGAACTTCTTCATAGGCCAACTCCTCTGTAACCTGAACATCTTTGACTGGGACAATTTTGGAGGGATCTCCTATGCACTTTCTCAGCATTGGTACATGGAAAACTGGGTGGACAAATTCTAACTTTGGAGGTAAGTCTAACTCATATGCCACTTGGCCTATTATTCGGCGGATCTAATAAGGCCCAACAAACCTCGGGCTGAGCTTCCCTTTCTTGCCAAATCTCATTACACCCTTCATCGGTGAAACTTTCAGAAAAACCCAATCACCCATATTAAATTCCAAGTTTCTACCCCGCACATCAGCATAAGATTTCTGGCGGCTCTAAGCAGTCAGTAAACGTTCTCTAATAAGATTTACTTTTTCCTCTGACTGATGAATGATATTTGGCGCAATCAATGCCGATTCTCCTACCTCAAACCAACCAACTGGAGATCTGCACTTTCACCCATATAATGCCTCATAAGATGCATTCTGAATAGAAGAATGGTAACTGTTATTATAGGAGAACTCAATGAGTGGTAAATGTTCATCCCAGCTACCTCCAAAATCCAAAACACAGGCTCGCAACATATCCTCGAGCGTTTGAATGGTGCATTCTGCCTGCCCATCTGTCTGAGGATGAAAAGCTATGCTCAGGTTAACCTGTGTCCCCAAGCCTCTTTGAAATGATTGCCAGAATTTAGCTATAAACTGCGCCCCTCTATCGGAGATAATGGACACTGGAAGACCATGCAACCTGACTATTTCTTTGATAGATAGCTCAACATAATCCTCAGCGGAAAAGGTAGCCCTTACTGGCAGAAAATGAGCTGATTTTGGCAGTCTGTCAACAATCACCCAGATCGAATCATATCTATGCCTGGTGTGGAGTAATCCTGCTACAAAATCCATATTTACTACTTGCCATTTCCATAGAGGCACAGTTATATCCTGAGTCAGTCCGCCTGGTTTCTTATGTTCAGCTTTTACCTGCTGGGAGTTGGGACACTGAGCTACGAATTCTGCTATCCCCTTCTTCATTCTTGGACACCAGTAGATTTCTTTTATATTTTGGTACACTTTCATCTAACCTAGGTGGAGAGAATAACGGGCATAATGTACCTCTCCCATAATCTACTGGCGAAGCCTTGCAATGTCTGGAATAGAAAGGCGATATTTATATCGCAATACCCCATCCTCGGTTGTCTGAAAATCTGTCACCTCTCCTTGCTGAACTCTGTTTCTAAGCTGAACTAGGGTAGCATCTTCACACTGCCATTCCTTTACTTCCACTACTAAATACGACACTACAGTGTTCTAGATTACCACTTTGTTGTCCTTTGTTTCTATTACACGAACGGCTAAATTGGCTAACTGATGCAATTCCAGGGCTAATTCCCGCTGCTCAAGTTGTAAGTGTGCCAAACTTCCCATAGATTTACGGCTAAGGGCCTCTGCCACCACATTAGTTCTCCCTGGGTGATACAAAATATTCACATCAAGTCTTTCAAAAGCTCTAACCAGCAACGTTACTGCAAATTCAACTCTTTCTCGGTGAAGATATATTGTAGGCTCTTATGATCAGTGGAAATATCCACGTGGACGCCATACAAGTAATGTCTCCATATCTTTAGGGCATGAATCACTGCGGCCAATTCTAGGTCATGGGTAGGATAGTTCTTTTCATGTTTCCTCATCTGTCAGGAAGCATAAGCAATTACTTTACCATACTGCATCAACACACATCCTAACCCAACACTCCAAGCATCACAACAAACTGCATAACCTTCTATACCTTCTGGCAATGCTAACACTAGAGCTGATGTTAACCTGTCTTTCAATTGCCTAAAGCTCTTCTCACATGCCTCAGTCCACTAAAATTTTGCTTCCTTCTACGTCAGTTTAGTCAGAGGTGCTGCTAAGGTGGAAAATCCTTCAACAAACCTTCAGTAGTACCCTGCTAACCCAAGGAAACTGCGTACCTCGATCGGAGTGGTAGGTCTGGGACATGCTTTTACTGCTTCTATCTTTCGTGCATCTACCTGTATACCAGCATCCGACACGATATGACCCAAAAAGGCTACTAAATTCAGCCAAAATTCACATTTAGAGAACTTGGCATACAGCTGACGGTCTTTGAGAATCTGGAACACTGTCTGCAAATGATCCTGGTGGTCTGCCTCTAAGCGAGAATACACCAGAATATCGTCAATAAACACTATCACGAACAAGTCCAGGTATGGTCTGAAAATACTATTCATCAGGTCCATAAACACGGTTGGAGCATTCGTCTGCCCAAAGGACATGAACAAAAATTCAAAATGGTCGTATCTGGTCCTAAAGGCAGTCTTTGGAATGTCCCTTTCACGAACCCGAACCTGATGATATCCGGTCCTTAAGTCAATTTTGGAGAAATATCTGGTTCCCTGTAACTGATCAAATAAATCATCTATTTTGGGAAGCGGATACTTATTCTTGACTGTGACTTTATTCAGTTGCCGATAGTCTATACACATGCACAGGGAACCATCCTTCTTTCTCACAAATAAAACTGGCGCACCCCAAGGTGAAGTACTCGGCCTAATAAAGTCGTTGTCTAATAAATCCTTCAACTACTACTTTAGTTCTCTAAGTTCAGCAGGAGCCATGCGATAAGGGGGAATTGATATGGGCTGAGTGCCCCGCAATAAATCAATTGCAAAGTCTATTTCCCTTTCTAGGAGAATACCAGGTAACTCACTTGGAAATACATCAGGGAATTAATTCACCACTGGAATAGACTGGAGAGTCGGAGGCTCTACCCGAACATCCTGAACTCTTACAATGTGGTAAATGCACCCCTTGGCTATCAACTTTCTCGCCCGAAGATGGAAAATAAACCTACCTTTTGGCGTAGCTGTACTGCCCTTCCACTCTCGTACTGCCTCCCCTAGAAAGTGGAATCGGACCATCTTGATCCAG
Organism: Datura wrightii; assembly: GCA_035772735.1. Lineage (NCBI taxonomy): Eukaryota > Viridiplantae > Streptophyta > Magnoliopsida > Solanales > Solanaceae > Datura > Datura wrightii. Next base: position 68,758,951 of record JASDFA010000010.1, on the reverse strand, counting down.
TATTCTACATTGGCATAGCATGGAGCTAACCAATCCATACCTATAATGGCGTCAAAATCAACCATTTCTAACTATACCAAATCTGTTGTGTTCTGACGGCTAGCAACCTTTACTATACACCATTGATAAACCCTTCTGGCTATGATAGAGTCACCGACAGGTGTAGATACTGAAAAGGGTTTCCGAAGAAATTTTGTTACAATACCGAACTTTCGAGCCACTAATGGGGTAACATAGGACAAGGTAGATCCCGGATCGATTAATACATAAGCAGGCTGAGAGAAAATAGTCATCATACCTATCACAACATCTGGAGACGCCTCTGAATCCTGTCTCCCTGGTAATGTATAGGTACGGCTTAGGCCCGTACCTAAACTAGAGGCCCCTGATCTGCCTCGGCCTCTACCTGCTGAAACTGAGGGCCTGCGCTTTGCAGGGGCTGCTGGAGCTCGCGATCCTGCTGATGCCCTGTCCTGTCTACCTCGGTCACCCTGACCCCTGGCTGGACAATCTCTCATCATATGACCCTCCTGTCCACATATATAACACCCTATGGAGCCATATCTGCAAGCTCCAAACTGGCGTCGGTTGCAAATCGGGCAAAGTGGTTGTGTATACCTGCTCTGCTATGCTCTCCTCTACTGGGGTGAATCTACTATTCGAGAACTTCTGCCGGACTCTGACTGTCCTCGGCGACTGAACCTACCCCTCTGCTGTTGTGATGGAGGCGGGGGTCTAGGTGGCCTATTTGACAACCGTGGCCTAGGCCCTCCCCAAATCTCCCCCTGTAACTCATTTGACCTGTCCCTGCGGCGCTGTTCCTGACTTGTTCGTCTGCTATCCTGTTGCCACTGTCTGAGGCCCTATATAGATGAGCAAAAGCCTGCACTCGAGCAATATCCATATCTTCCAACAAAGTAACTATCATACAGGCCTCAATATACTCTGGGTTCAGCCCCATAATAAACCGGTAGACTCTGGATAGTATGGTGTCTACAAAGGCCAGAGCATAGCGGGCCAAAGAATCGAATTGTAGGGTGTATTCTCGAACACTCATCGCCCCTTGCTCCAGGTGTAAAAACTGGTCCATCCGGGCCTGTTGGATCTCTCGTGGTAGGTAACGGTCCAGGAAAGCCTCTGAAAAGCTGGACCTGGTCGGAGGGGCAACATCTCTCCCTCGAGACCTTTCCCAACTCTCATACCACAACACAACAATATCCCGCAATCAGAATACTGCCAATTCAACCGACTCTATAGATGTAACATGCATTACCCAGAAGATCCTCTGCATCTAATCCAGGAAGTCCTGGGGTTCCTATGTCCGATTTGACCGTGTGAACTGCGGGGGACCTAGTGCCAGGAATTCTCAGACCCTCGAACTACCAGGCCCACCTAATAACTCTACAACTGTAGGTGGCATTGACTGGCGCTCAGTAGCCATCATTTGCGTTAACATAACTACGGCACTCCTGACCTCCTGGTCAGATGGTATAGGTATAGGAACTGTCGGAGGTGGTGTCGTCCCGAGTGACTCCTAATGGGGTGGAGACTGCTGAGAAGGTCGGGACGATGCCTCTGTATCGCCCTCAGATCGGGCTGATTCTAATCGAGACTGGGGCATCCTGGTGGTGCCCTCTCCTGCTGTTGTATCCAATCTTCAGCCTGTGATAGGATGTCGCTGATCTGACATTTTATCTATAAACAAAGAGTATAGTAAGATTTAGGGAATCAACCCTATACTGTACTGCTCTATGGCACGACTGAATGTGAAGAAAGAGTAACTATCTGTTCATGCCTTACAGCCTCTTGCCTATGGTATGTGGTACACAGCACATCCATACACAAGAATCTACTTAGCACGATTTGCAGACTCCCTGGGATACGACCTGCTCTGGTGCCAAGTTTTTCACGCCCCGCTTTGGGAGGCATGACTGGCACGTGGTGCCCTACTAGGACCTGGACTACTGGACTACTGAGCCTAAGCACTTCTGGTGCCATGCTGACTCTAATTCTGGATTTATGAAAACAACGTGCTATATAACAATTGTAAATATAGCCTCCGGATGACAAGGCCTATAGCCACCTGTAGGAATATAACAGCTACCCAGAACAACTGAATATAAGGGAACCTTGTGGGCCGACAATGCCACCATGCTGACTAGTTATCACAGAAAAGTAGAATCAAGTGCTAAATTGATCTGTGACCGACAAGGTCACCAACTGATAACTGAACAAGGCCCCACACGGCCATCACATGCAAACTAAAAACATACACACGGCCCCACACGACCAATACAACTAACCACAGGGAATATACAATCCGCAAGCCTCTAAGAATAATAAGATGGTCGGGACAAAGCCCCAGCCTACCCATACTGTACAAACAAAAAGGGAAGTAAACCTTTAGCTGTCAAGCTCCGAATGATAGGAGCTGAAGACTCTGTACGCTAGCTGGAACTACGAGGGATATCCTCCTCGTCTATGAGTACCTACAGGCAAGTAATGCAGCGACCCAAAATGGGCGTCAGTACCACTGGTACTGAGTATTCAAAGCAATAACTGAAAATAACTGAAAGCAAAAAATAATACTGATAGATACTGAAGTAATAGGAGACGGGCTGATAGTGACTTAAAAGAGCGTAACTTTACTGAAGAGAGTAAGAGTCATACCTGATAACATGGCGGTCTACTTTCTATCTATTAATAACTAACACAACATAGCATACAAGAACCTTACCATCCCCGATAAGCCGTAAGGTACCAACCAGCACACAATCTATATACCCCTACCCAGGTCATACCATCCACCTAGTAACTATGAGCATCCTGTCGGCCCCCTGAATATGCAACTTGGGCTTGCTGGGCCCCTAACTATAGCTGTATCTGAGTCCGGAGGATTCCTAAAATCTAAAATCTAAAATCTAAAATCTGCACCTCGGGCACAAGCGCTTGACAGAGGGTGTGGTATAGTGCTGATCAGCCTGCTATGGGGAATCTGCATCCCATCTTCTTCCGCGGGCGGACGGCATGCCACTCTATAGTGCGACGTATCCTCACCCTCTGGCGGGCAAGTCGACATAGCTATTAACCCTAGGGCGGTCAAGGAAGCTCTAAGGGTGCCCAACACAGAACAATTATGTCTCCACATATAGCAATAGGCAAATGTAATATATGTACTGGATCTGATAATAATATTTATGTTCTGGTATTCTATTCTGAATCTCATATTCAAATATACTGAATCTGATACTGAAATATACTGAATCTGTAATAACATTTCTGGAATATTCTGCTGGGATTTATACTATTTTACTAAATTTCATGCTGAACACTGTATTATATTTCTAACATGCTTACTAAATTTCATACTGAACATAATATACGACTTATGAAACACTACTGAAATCCGTACTATTTTTCTATACTAGAATTACTAGCTTGCTGAAAGAAACTAGCTTTACATACCTCAACTGCCGACTTTCTTATTAACTGGCGTAGCTCGGCTAGTATTCAGCTATTTCTCCCAAATGTATTCACACTCACGAAATAATAGAATTAATTCTACTATTATTTTGGAAATAAACCATACTATGGCTATACCTACTGCCTATTCTTCGACTTATCAAAGAACGGCCGAATAATCGCTATTTCTCGGGGGTATAGAAGGGAGAAATACTCACATTAATGCTGGGAGTATATTAACACTAGTTTGGAGCAATTCCACATAACTTAGCTTGGCGTGACGATGATTCGCCGACCGAATTTCGCGAAACTAACTCCGGAGGAATGCTCCCGACAACTTTATACTTCACTACCCGAAGTTATTTCGAGATTGGACTGCATTTGATGGTGTAAACGGAAGGAAATTTAATCAAACCCTTCAATCCCCTCTGTTTCTATTCGTTTACTGGAAATTATGTGAAGGGAAAATGATTTAAAACGAAGTGGGAGCCTTAAATAATTGGGGCCTTTAAGTCGCATTTGTCGAATGTAATTTATTAGTCGCATTTGTCGAATTCGATTTATAAGTCGCATTTGCCTTGCGATGCTCCGACTTGGCACTTGTCTGGTCTCTCCCCGAGCCCTTTTCTCGCACGTATGGAATTCTAAAACTCTTAACCAACATGCGAATAGGCCAACTAAGTGTTAAGAACTTACGGGGTGTAACATTGCATGGGAGGCAACCCATGGATGGTGAAGTCTGAGCAGCTGCAAGTATGTTCCCTTACCTCTGTTTTTACATTTTATGCTTCAGGGACGAAGCATGTTTTTTAAAAAGGGGAGGGGGTGTACTTGTCATTTTTGGACTTTTGATTCATTCGAGGGTTTTTCTTGTCGTATTTCTTTTCCCTCGGGCATGCTATCTAGTAGAACCGGCATATTTAGGTTTTTATTTTTGTGATTTTTTTAATTTCAAAGTAGCTTAGGAGTACTCATCCAATAAATTGCACTAGTTTTGGATTTGTAAAAAAAAAGTAACCCTGTTTAAAAAAATAATTGATTAGCTGTGTACTGGTGATTGCAAGCACTATTTCTATGGATCTTTTTATGTCATTTAGTATATTAGCATGTATAGTTTTTGTTAATCCATGAATAAACTGCATAGGAAGAGTGAATCCAAGTCATGTACCATGAGTGTGTGAGGTCTAATACTTAGTTCAATACTGCATAGAGGATCTAGAACTTGCCCAATTGGTTTTTACATATGTTTTAGGATGGTTGATTAGGAAAGGATCATAGGCCATTTTCATTTCGCCAAAGAATTGCTCCTTAAAACATGATAAAAATTCACAAAAATAATTCTTCACACATCTCCTACTTTGTTTTTATCATTCTCTAACTAAAATAAAATATAGAAGCTATTTATACAGACATTTGAAACTTTTTCCCAAACTAACAATGAATATTTCATATCTAGTCCGACTGTGTCATGACTGAACCTATGACCTGTAGCACGATTGTAAGGGTCATACCTACTTCTTGTACGTCCCTGGCTGCTGCAGATTTGTCTAAGTGTTGGTAGGAGGGTATGACTCATACCACATTCCTACGAGTCGTACAATGCATCCGTGGTTTGGCCTTGAGAACTCTGATATCTTCTAAAATTTTCCACGAGTGTTGTGGTACGACTCATACCTATTCCTATGACTCGTACTGTTTGTAGTGTATGAATTTCTACCAAGTCTTGAAGAATCTTCTGAAGTTCACCATGGCTCATGGTACAGTTCGTATATTGGTGTTACAATACGCGAGTCCATCTGTACCAAGAGTCTGCCTTGGTGCAATTTTATCTGAACAATTCCACGACTCCAGTTACGGCTATTACCAACTTGGTACGGCTCATACTAAGAGTCGTATGTTTCCTTCCCCTCATTCTAGCCTTCTGACATTCATCACGGTTCTTAGTACGGCTCATACAATCAAGGTACGGCTCGTACTGAGACTTGTTCTTTGGATGATTTTCTATATTTTTAAGCCTCTTTTGCACATTTTTTTCTCCAACACTTATTTTCCTTGAAATCAAAGAAAAACTACCTCATATCCAAATAAACATACCTAAGTCCATGCTATTTTCTCAATTTTAAGCATCGAAAGTGTTGTAAACTCACAGCACATCATGAACTACGCAACACTTATGGGGAAGAGGCTATGAGAAATTTTAGGAAATTTCCCTTCTTTCATGATCTATCTCTTGTGATGAAGTACCTCTCTCTATTCTTCTAACTAGTGTCATATGCATTTGTATCAATATGCCTCCATGCCGATTTAATCGTAGAAGAAATGGAAATGTAAATGGTCATGGCAATGGTAACAGAGATGGGCATCAGCTAGTCCCACCAACTCTAGCAAATCCCTTGCTCGAGCAGGTTACACGTGCCGAGTTCAGGGCCTCTTTTCATATGTTGGCTCAAGCTATGACAACCCAGGTCAACCAGTAGGAAGTGGCCCATGTCCACCAGAATAGGAGTGTAGCAGCAGCGAGAGTACGAGACTTCCTTAGGATGAACCCACCTAAGTTTCTTAGGCCAAAGGTAGATGAGGACCCATAAGAGTTTATAGAGGAGGTCCAGAAGATCACCCAGATTATTATGGTGACTGGATATAAGAGTACAGACTGTCACACCCCAAAACTAGGGTGCAACGCAACTAGCACTCAATTCATGGTCGATCAAGAAACCGACTATATAACATCTATAAATGTAACACTAAGGCTGACCAAGCCACCTGTCACAACCAACCAAGATAAATACTGGGCCAATAATGCCTTGACAATTATAAATATGCAACCTGGAAAGCCGACAAGGCTACAATAAAGCTAAGCAAAGAAATGAAAAACCAATACGATTACATAACCCACACTACTATACAAACTAGTCCACATCAGCCTTTAAAGAGTAAACAAACTGAAATGCACGGGGCAGGGCCCCAACCAACCCATGCGGTACACAAAACTGAAAATAGTCCAAACTAGGACATGGCTCCTAGAAGAGAGGAGCATACCACTATTCTGCTGAAATTTGGCTCCTACTACGTCCGATGATCTGAGCATCGGCCTGTACCTGTAGCATGATTGCAGAAAGGGTCCCAAGATAAAGGTACGTCAGTACGAATAAAATGTACTAGTATGCAAGGCCAAAAAATTTAAACATGTAAGATAAAAATGATAATTAGGACAAAAATAAGGAGTAGTAGCATCCCGGAATCCTGAAAATAGAAACCTGACAATAACTCATTATTGAAGTATAAATGCAACAATCTAATGCACAACAAAGACTATAACTGAAATGTCAGTAGACAGCCGACCATAAAATCTATATACAATTCTTCCAGCCAGTGTACCACACCGGGGTAAAAAAAAAAATGCCTCCAGCCGGTGTACCATAATCGGAGTAAAATCCGTCCAGCTGGTGTACCACACCAGGCTAAAAAAACAAAACCTCCAGCCGGTGTACCACACCGGGGTAAAATCTATAAATCTTAGACAAAATCATAAATGGAGCCGATATGGCTTATACTAGACCATCTCAATACGTACAACATAGAAATGACGAATACTAAACATGTGGCTTGCATAAGCCTCCTTCGTAATGCATAACTAGAACTGAGTATATATAACATGTAAAGCTAGAAAATAGAACTTAAATGCATGTATTAAAAACTTGTATAAATCATAAGGAATTACAGATGAACTAAGAGTTTCAACAAAATTTATAGATCGTGTTCAAGGGACATTAGAGCTCCGAAACTCGCTAGCTTGTCGTTCAACTTAAGGGAAAGGAATTATGAAATCTCCCATTGGAATGAGATATTTCATAACATACACATAAGATAAATGACAACCATAACCAGGTAATCCTAATTCGATAAGCTCGTTTACCCTCAATAGCTTGCGACGTCTTTACGTGGCTTAAAATTATTTACACGTCCTCATCTTTGCTCTTTCACCAATTTCAGTTCGAAACAAGAACTTTAAACACATTTAACATCTCATATATATATACATGACATAAAATAAGGACCAGCTAACAATGCCCACGCTGAGGGGTCTCCAATTCAATGTACAACTACGACAACAATCAACACAATATCACACTTTAGATGTCTCACTTCGGCTAGGCATAATCTTAACATTTATCCTCAATAAAACATGGAAATTTAAAGATTAAATGAAACTTAACATACTTCCTCAATACTTTTAAATAGGTTTCTGTCTCATTCGATTCACAACACCCAAATTGTGCTTAAAAGAATGATAGACGGGGCGCCTTACATACCTTTCTCCGATGAACTTTTCTCTAGCCGATTTCCTATCTCAATGATCATCCTTCAACCTCCTTAATCTAGTGTTTTAATAGGCCAACGAAAAGCTTAATGTATAGAAAAGAATGCAGCCAAAATAACTAACCATAGGCATTCACAATAGCAACAACAACACACGACAACATCATTTAGCCATTTTCTCAACTAGTTTTCACTAACTTTTGAGGGAGAAATAAGAGGGAAATTTTACCTTATTTTTTTATTTAATTCTACCCCTCAATATGATATATAATTCCAGCGAAAGAAACAGCCAAAAATCCTAAGGAAAACGACCAAAACTCAGCTAACAAATAGTCCATCGGCAGATCACTTAGCTGCCAATTTCCAGATTTTCTCTTTGCAATTTGAGAGGTTTAAAAGGGGAAAAATCCTTACCTTTTCTCCTGATTTCAACACCTACTCAAAGATGGATAAATAGGCAGTCCAAATAGATTTTGAAACGCAGAAAAACTTCTTCAAAACCTTGCCAAAACGAGCTCCAAAAAAGCCCCTAACACACTTGGCAAGGTAATCTTAGCTTATCTTGTGATTTTCTTGAACTTTGCTTGATGTTCCTCCTTGATTATCTTTGTCCTAGCTGCTAGAATTGAGAGAGAAATGGAATCCTTATAAAGCTTGTCAATTTAGATTTAGCTGAAAATATTTTCAACAAGTAAAAATTAGATTTTATGTAAATAGGGCGGTAAAGGCGCTAGGGTGTCATGCCCGCATCATCGCTCGCGATAATTTGGTAAAATGCCCATAACTTCTTACTCCGAACTCCTATTGACAAGTGGTATGATGTACTAGAAACTAGACTCAAAGACCTTTAATTTGATAGGTCGTAGGGCTTTCAATTCATTATATATTGGGAGATATGATTGTTTAAAGTTGACCTTTACTTATGAACTTCACATACTGTTTGTTTTTTTTGAACGTATACATATCCCTTGTCATCTACGACCAATATACAACCCGTACTTTCCTTAACCTAGCATAAAAACATCAAATAATCACCAAAAATTTTCAGGGGTGTTATGTTCTCCCCCCCTTAGGAACATCCGTCCCTGAATGGAAATTAATTTCACTCAATATGCATCAAAATAGATACTCAGTAACTTAAGTATCAAAGACATACCTTAACATCACGTCGACATCGTAAATAGGTGAGGATATTTATTCTTCATTTCCTCCTCAGCCTCCCCACTTCCTCGATGTTATTACTTCACCATAATACTTTAACTGAGGTGATTTCTTTGGTTCAAAGTTTCCTGACTTGCCGGTCAAGAGTAGCAACTGGTACCTTGGTGTGGTCATCTCCTCAAAAATTTGGACATCATCGATAGGCATAACATAGGTTTGGTCTCCTATACACTTCCACAACATCGATACATGAAATACTGGGTGGACTGCCGCTAACTCTGTTCGCAACTCCAACTCATAGGCAACTTTTCCTATCTTGCGAATAACTCGTTAGGGCCCAATATATCTAGGACTCAGGTTGCCTTTTCGGCCAAATCGCAAAACGCGTTTTATAGGTGACACTTTCAGGAAGACCCAATCATTAACAACAAACTCCAACACTCGATGGTGTACATCAGCATAGGACTTCTGCCTGCTCTGGGCTGTCTGAAGTCGATCTCAAATAAGTTTCACCTTGTAAATAGCTTGCGGCACTAAGTCTAGTCCCATAACTCTACCTCACTAAGTTCAAACCAACCCACTAGTGACCTACATTTTCGCCCATATAAAGCTTCATATGGTGCAATGTGAATACTGAATACTTTCCTGGTAGATGTTATTATAGACGAACTCAATAAAGGAAACATGATCATCCCAGCTTCCACCAAAATCTAAAACACAGACACGCAACATATCTTCAAGAGTTTGAATGGTGCGTTTAGCCTGTCAGCCTGTCTGAGGATGAAATGCGGTACTGAGGCTTGCCTGAGTGCCTAGGCCTTTCTGGAGAGACTTCCAGAAGTTTGTTGTGAACTGAGCACCTCTGTCAGAAATAACGGACAAGGGGACGCCATGTAGGCGAACTATCTCTCGTATATAAAGCCTAGCATAATCCTCTGCAGCATATGTGGTCTTAACTGGCAAGAAGTGAGCTGATTTAGTTAATCTATCAACTATTACCCAGATAAAATCATGCTTCCTGCTCGTTTTAGGCAATCCTGCATTAAAATCCATATTAATCACCTTCCACTTCCAGGCTGGAATTTTTATATCCTACACCAAACCTCCAAGCCTCTAGTGCTCAACCTTCACCTTTGGCAATTGGGACACCGAGTCACAAGACCGGTGATGTCCTTTTTCATGCCATTCCATCAATATAGCTACCTCAGGTCACAATACATCTTTGTTTCACCTGGGTGTACTGAATATCGAGAATAATGAGCTTCATTCATAATTTGTTCCCGTAGTTCACCCACATTAGGTACACATAGATGGCCCTAGTATCTAAGAACTCCATCGGGTCCACAATCAAATAAGCTCTGCTTCTGTTGTGATATACTATCTCTCAGTAAGACTAACTCTGCATCATCATATTATCGTTGCTTAACTTCTACTACCAAGGACGATTCTGCTGTGTTTTTGACAATAACACCCCCATCTTCAACATCCAGTAACCGAATCTGTAAGTCATCCAACTGTCTTAGAGCCTTCATCATTTCAGTCCTGTCAACCTGAATATGACTCAAGCTACCCATAGACTTGCAACTTAGCGCATCAGCTACAACATTTGCCTTGCCCGGATGATACAAGATACTAACATCATAATCTTTCAGCAATTCTAACCACCTTCTCTGGCATAAATTCAACTCCTTCTGTTGAAACAAATACTGGAGGCCCTTATGATATGTGAAGATATCAACATGTACCCTGTATAATTAGTGGCGCCAAATCTTCAATGCAAATACCACTGCGGCCAACTCAAGATCATGGGTAGGATAACTTTTCTCATGCTTCCTCAACTGTCTAAAGGCATAAGAAATGACCTTGTCGTGTTGCATCAGAAAACAACCTAGCCCAACTCCCGAAGCATCACAATAGACCACATAACCCTCGACACCCTCTAGAAGAGTCAGGACAGGTGCTAAAGTCAGCTTATCCTTCAATTCTTGAAAACTTCGCTCACATGCCTTTTTCCACTGAAACTTAGCTGCTTTATTAGTCAACTTTGTCAATGGTGCAGCGATAGTAGAGAAACCTTCCATAAATCGGCGATAATAACCTGCTAACCCCGGAAAGCTGCAAACTTCTGTAGGATTCAGGGGTCTGGGCCAAGTCTTTACTGCCTCTATCTTCAGACTATCCACTCTTATACCTTCAGCTGTAATTACATGACCAAGGAAAGCCACAGATGTTAGCCAAAACTCACATTTTTAGAAAATTTAACATATAACATGTGCTCCTGTAGAGTCTGTGATACTGCTCTCAAATGAATTGCATGCTCGGCCTCGGATTGCAAGTAAATCAGAATATCATCAATGAAGACAATCACAAATACATCAAGAAAAGGCCTAAACACCCGATTCATCAGGTCCATAAAAGTTGCTGGGGCATTAGTAAGCCCAAATGACATCACTAGGAACTCATAATGGCCATATCTAGTCCTGAAGGCAGTCTTGGGGATATCAACTTCCCTAACCCGTAACTTATGGTACCCGAATCTTAAATCAATCTTTGAAAAGAATCTTTCACCCTATAGCTAATCAAACAAGTCATCAGTCCTAGGAAGTGGGTACTTATTCTTAATCGTAACCTTATTTAGTTGCCTACAGTCGATACACATTCTTAACGACCCGTCTTTCTTTCTCACAAAGAGCATTGGTGCACCCCAAGGCGATACACTAGGTCGAATGAATGCCTTCTCGAGAAGATCTCTCAACTGCTCCTTTAATTCCCTTAGCTCTGCTGGAGCCATTCTGTAAGGAGGGATTGATATAGGCTTAGTACTTGGAAATAGATCAATAGAAAAATCTATCTCCTTTTCAGGAGGAATTCCAGGAAAATCCTCCGGAAAGACCTCAACTCATTTACAATAGGAATTGACTAGAGAGTCGTAGGCTCACATTCCATGTTTCTTACCTGAACCAAATGAGAAATACAACCTTTGGATATCAACTTCTAAGCCTTAAGTTATGAAATATACTTACCTTTAGGCGTAACAACATTACCTTGCCATTCCCGGACTAGCTCGCTGGGAAAATTGAATCTGATAACCTTAGATCTACAATCAACATTAGCATAACATGCCGCCAACCAATCCATACCCAAAATGACATCAAAATAAACCATTTCAAGTTCAACTAGATCTGCTAAGGTTGATCTATCACATATCAATACTATGCAGTTTTGGTAAACTCATCTAGCTAACACAGATTCACCAATTGGCATAGAAACAGCAAATGGTATAGATAATAACTCAGGGACTATCTCAAACTGACTAGCAACCAATGGTGTGACATAAGAGAGTGTAGAACCTAGATCAAGTAAGACATATACTGCAGGATAATAAATAATCAAAGTACCTATAACAACATCAGGTGAGGCCTCTTGGTCCTATCGACCGCCCAAAGCATAAAATCAATTCTGGGTTACCCCAGAACTAGAAGCCTCTCTCCCTCTGACTCTTCCATGGTCTGTTGCTAGATGAGGATCAGGTTTGGGAGGTCAAACGAAGGATGACGAAGCAACCGCTGATCGCGCCTGATTTGCCTCGACCCTAACTGAACAATCCCTCATAAAGTGCTCTGGCTGCCCACAATGATAACATACATTCTACCCCTAACGACACTTATCTGAATGATATTTCCCACAATGGGGACAAGGCGGCAATGGTGGTCGCCCTGCCCCACCAGCTCCTATCGTCGAGAGCTAGATGGAGCTGGGCCTTGGCCCCTTCTCTGTCCTTGAAATTGAGGTGGGGCACTCCCTATTGGCCTAACTAACTGCTTGGATGACTGAGCCCCTGGGTCACCCTGCGACCCTCTTTAAGGGCCCACAGTCCTAGCTCTTTTTTGTTGCTCCTACTGTCTCCGAGTGTCCCATAATTGATGAACCAAATCCTCTGCCATCTGGGCGAAAGCCTGAATTTGTGAAATGTCCATGTGCTCCTGAGTAGATACCCCCAAGAAATCTCAAGCTATATGAATCCCCAACCCTAACACGAACCGATGAACTATATCCTACATCATCTGAACCATGTGAGCAGCATACCTGGCAAGAGAATTAAACCAAAGACAATACTCACGCACACTCATACTTCATTGCTCTAGGTGCAAAAATCGCTCAACTCGAGCCTGTCGAAGCTCCTGGGGTAGATAGTGGTGCATAAAGGCCTCAGAGAACTCTTCCCACTCAGCTTGTGGTGCATCGGCTCCTTTGGATCGATCCCAAGCCTCATACAACAATATGGCCATATCACATAGTCTGAAGGCCGACAACTCTACTTCCTCAGCGTTGTAGCTCACATCACCTTTAACACCCTATAAGTTTGACTAATAAAGTCTTGAGGATCCTCACTTTGGTCTGATCCGGTGAATATAGGAGTTCTCAAACTCAAGAACTTGCTGGCCCTGGAACTCTCACTTGTCAGGCCTCTATGTCTCTCCATCGCCTCCAATCGTTGCTCTTGACCTGCGGCTATACGAGCCATCAGCTGAAAAGCTCCCTCAAGACCCTGTCCTTCCAAAACAATTGGAGGTACCACAGGCGTGGGAGGGTCTGCCACTCTACTACCCTCAAGTACTACTGGTGCGGGAGGAGGTTGAGGTCTATCTGCCATTGCTCTGGCCGGTGCGGGAGGAACTGTAATTCTTGGGTTAGGAGATTCACTCTAAGCCTCTGACTTGTCTCTCTGATCCACTGTAGGGAGACTAGTACCCTCCCCAACAGTTGTGCCAATCAACCTTGTAGTCATCTTCCTTGTCACAGGCATACTCTGAAACAATAACACGATTTAGATATCACGGTACTTATGAGCTCGACCTATAGCATGAACTATTACTAAAAGAAGTGAAACAATTCCTAAATATCCTGTAGCCTCCTGACTATAAGTATAGTGCACAACATACCCATAAGCAAGAATCTACTAGACACAGCTTTGTGGACTCCCTAGGACACGACTTCGCTCTGATACCAATCCTTTCATGCCCCAGAACTAGGGTAGAGCGCAACTAGCACTCAATTCACGGTCGATCGAGAAGCCGACTATATAACATCTATAAATGTAACAGTAAGGCTGACCAAGCCACCTGTCACAACCAACAAAGATAAATACTGGGCCAATAATGCCTTGACAATTATAAATATGCAACTTGGAAAGCCTACAAGGCTACAATAAAGCTAAGCAAAGAAACGAAAAACCAATATGACTACATACCACACTACTATACAAACTAGTCTACATCAGCCTCTACAGAGTAAACAAACTGACATGCATGGGACAGGGCCCCGGCCTACCCATGCTGTACACAAAACTGAAAATAGTCCAAACTAGGACATGGCTCCTAGAAGAGAGGAGCATACCACTATTCTGCTAAAATCTGGCTCCTACTACGTCCGATGATCTGAGCCTCAGCCTATACCTGTAGCACGATTGCAGGAAGGGTCCCAAGATAAAGTTACGTTAGTACGAATAAAATGTACTAGTATGTAAGGCGGAAAACTATAAAGATGTAAGATAAAAATGATAACTAGGCTAGATATAAGGAGTAGTAACAACCCGGAATCCTGAAAATAGAAACCTGACAATAACTCATTATTGAAGTGTAAATGCAACCATCTAATGCACAAAAAAGAATATAACTAAAATTCCAGCACACAGCCGACCATAAAATCTATATACAATTCTTCCAGCCAGTGTACCACACCGGGTAAAAATAAAAATGCCTCCAGCCAGTGTACCATACCGAGGTAAAATCCATCCAGCTGGTGTACCACACCGGGGTAAAATAACAAGACCTCCAGTCGGTGTACCACACCGGGGTAAAATCAATAAATCTTAGAAAAAATCATAAATGGAGCCGATATGGCTTATACTGGACCAGCTCAATACGTACAACATAGAAATGATGAATACTAAACATGTGGCCTGCATAGTCCTCCTTCGTAATGCATAACTGGAACTGAGTACATTTAACATGTAAAGCTAGAAAATAGAACTTAAATGCATGTATTAAAAACATGTATAAATCACAAGGAACTACGGATGACCTAAGAGTTTCAACAAAATTTATAGATCGTGTTCAAGGGAAATTAGAGCTCAGAAACTCGCTAGCTTCTCGTTCGACTTAAGGGAAAGGGATTATGAAATCTCCCCTTGGCCTGACCTATTTCATAACATACACATAAGATCAATTAAAATCATAACTAGGTAATCCTAATTCGATAATCTCGTTTACCCTCAATAGCTTGCGACGTCTTTATGTGGCTTAAAATCATTTACACGTCCTCATCTTGGCTCTTTCAGCAATTTCAGTTAGTAACCAGACCTTTAAACACATTTAACATCACATATATATACACATTACATAATGTAAGGACCAGATAACAATGCCCATGCTGAGGGGTCTCCAACTCAATATACAACTACGATAACAATGAACACAATATCACACTTTAGATGTCTCACTTCGGCTAGGCGTAATCTTAACATTTATCCTCAATAAAAATGGAACTTTAAAGATTAAATGAATCTTAACATACTGCCTCAATAATTTTAAATAGGTTGTTGTCTCATTCGATTCACAACACACGAATCGTGCTCAAAAGAATGATATACGGGGCACCTTACATACCTTTTCTCTGATGAACTTTTCTCTAGCCGATTTCCTATCTCAATGATCAGCCTTAAACCTCCTTAATCCAGTGGTTTTATAGGCAAATGACAAGCTTAATATATAGCAAAAAATGCAGCAAAAATAACTAACCAGTGGCAGTCACAATAGCAACAACAACACACGGCAACATCAACAACATTTAGCCATTTTCTCAACTAGTTTTCACTAACTTTTGAGGGAGAAACAAGAGGGAAATTTTACCTTAGTTTTTCTGTAATTCTACCCCTCAATATGAAGTGTAATTCCAGTAAAATAAAAAACCAAAAAGGCTAAGGAAAATGAGAAAAACTCAGCTAACTAACAGTCCATCGGCAGCTCACTTAGCTGCCAATTTCCAGATTTTTTCTTTGCAATTTTAGAGGTTTAAAAGGGGCGAAATCCTTACCTTTTCTCCTGATTTCAAAACCTACTCAAAGATGGATATATAGGAAGTCAAAATAGATTTTGAAACGCAGAAAAACTTCTTCAAAACCTTGCCAAAATGAGCTCCAAAACAGCCCCTAACACACTTGGTAAGGTAATCTCAGCTTATCTTGTGATTTTCTTGAACTTTGCTTGATGTTCCTCCTTGATTTTATTTGTCCTAGCTTCTGGAATTGAGAGATAAATGGAATCCTTATCAATATGGTTGATTTAGATTTAGCTAAAAATATTTTCTACAAGTGAAAAATCAGATTTTAAGTAAATAGGGTGGAGGCGCTAGGGCGTCATGCCCGCGTCACCGCTCGTGATGCTTCGGTAAAATGCCTATAACGTCTTACTCCGAACTCCGATTGACAAGAGGTTTAATGTTCTGAAAACCATACTGAAAGTCCTTCAATTTTATAGGTTGTGGGGCTTCTAATTCATTATATATTAAGAGATATGGTTGTTTAAAGTTGACCCTTACTTATGAACTTCACATACTCTTTGGTTTTTTTGATTGTACACATTTCCCTTGTCATCTACGACCAATATACAACCTGTACGTTCCTTAACCTAGCTAAAAACATCAAATAATCACCAAAAATTTTCTGGTGTGTTATACAGACTTAGCTTCCTATCAGTTGAAGGGGGTTGCTCATATATGGTTCCATCACATGAAGGAGAACAAGGGAGTAGGCACGGTCCCCGTTGGTTGGGATGAGTTTGTCACCGCTTTCTTGGATGGATTCTTTCCTCTAGAGTTGAGACAAGAAAAGGCAGCTAAGTTTGTCAACTTAAAGAAGAACAATATGATTGTTCAGGAGTATTTCTTGGAGTTTACTCAATTGTCCAAGTATGCACCAGAGATGGTTACTGATCCGAGGGCTCGTATGAGCAGATTCGTGAATGGGGTGGTAGATTCCTTGGTCAAGGAGTGCATAACTTCCATGCCGATCAATGACGTCTCTAGATTGATCATATATGCCCAACAGATAGAGGCAGAGAAAATGTAGGAGAAAGAGAGAGAGGCAAAGAGGGCTAAGAAAAGGAGCTATGAGCCGTTCCAACAAAGGTCCGGTGGTGTACATCTCCCTCAGACCCACCAAAGATTGTCAGCTCCAGCTCCATCATCGGTCAATGTTCTTTCCAAACCCAGATGTTATCAGAGGGGTTGATGTGTTGTGGATTTACAACACTTTCGACGCTAAAAACTAAAGAAAATACCATGGACTTAGGTATGTTTATATGGATGTGAGGTACTTTTCTTTTATATTCAGGTAAACTTAGGTGTTGGAGCAAGATTGTGAAAAAAAAGCTTAAAAGAGCAGAAAATGAGTCAAAATGACAGTCTCGGTACAGGTTGTACATTGATGGTACGAATCGTACAAAGACTCATGAAAACATTCAAGAGGATGAGCTGAGAAAGATGCAATTAATGACTCACAATATGAGCCGTATGATCATTGTACGAGCCGTAATTTCAATTCATGGAAAGATTCAGAGAAATTTCACAAAGTCTGACTATGGGTATGAAAGACTACAGTATGAGTCATGAAAGCAAGATATGAATCGTACCAAGACACATGTGACAAACTTTCAAAAAATTCATAGTCTTCAGATGCAAACCACGAAAGCTCAGTGCGACTCGTAGGAAGTTGGTATGAGTCGTACCAAGATCTAACACTTAGCCAAATTTCAGCCAACCAACTAACATACGGAAAGAAAGTACGATCCGTACATACCTGCTACGGATCGTAGGTCTGGTCGTGGCTCAAGCGGCAGCAGATATGGAAGTTTACCCTGTTAGCTTGGGAAACTGATTTTTATGTCTGCACAAATACGTTTTATGTTTTCTTTTCATAAGAGAGTCGACTAGACATAAATTAGGAGTGATTAGAACTGATTAGCAACGAAATAAAGGAGATATAGATGTGAGAATTGATTTGTTCAACTTCTGATCAACATTTTCTTGATCTTCATATTGTTTTTTAGGATTTTTCTGATTAATTCAAGGATGTTTTCTCTCAATTATAATTGTAAGTATTGATTCATGTCTTTAATTATGCAAACAAATCACAATCTTGCAACTATGAGAGGCTAAAACCTCCATAGCTAGGGTTGTGGGAACCATGGTGGTGATTATAAAGCTAGGGTTACCTAAGGTGGTTGAAAACCAATGCAAAATACTTGTATTTTATTCTCTTCATGCTTAAACATTTCTTAACGGTGTACAACATTAGGATATGCCCGACTTCTTTACTTGCTTAGGTCTAAGAGGTAGATATTAGGAAAAGAGAATTACGACAAAACCTTGATCTTGATGATACTTGTATTAACTTGAGTTGTGGTTGTAGGATAGTTAAAATTTGGGACATATTGATAACGGTTAATTTGCAATCTCTCATGAGACTTGGCTGAGTGATTGAGTATCGTCACGCCCTGCCTTGGGAGGCATGACTGGCACCTGGTGCCCTACTAAGACCTGGACTACTGGACTACTGAGCCTAAGCATTTCTGGTGCCAGGCTGGCTCTAACCCTGGATTCATGGAACCAACAGGCTATATAGTGGTTGTAAATACAGCCTCTGGCCGACTAGGCCTATAGCCTCGTGTAAGAAAACAATAGCTAACCAGAACCATAGGAGTATAAAGGAACCTATGCGGGCTGACATGGTCACCATGCTGACTAGTTTCACTAAAACGCTGAACTAAATGCTAAACTACTCTATGACCGACAAGGTCACCAACTATCAACTATACAAGGCCCCACACGGCCATCATAAACAAACTAAAACATACACACGACCTCACACAACCGGTACAACTAACCAAAAGGAATATACAATTTGCAAGCCTCAAAGAATGATAATAAGATGGTCGGGACAGGGCCCTAGCCTACCCATACTTTACAAAAAAAAAGAGAAATAAACCTCTAGTTTTCAATCTCCGAATGACAGGAGATGATGACTCTGTGCGATACCTAGAATTACGAGGTATCGGCTCCTCGTCTATGAGTACCAGCAGGCAAGTAATGTTGCGCCCCCAAACGGGCGTCAGTACTATAGGTACCGAGTATGCAAAGCAATAACTAGAACATAACTAAAGATAAACAATAATACTGATAGTTACTGAAGTATAGGAGATGGCTAAGACTGCCTGGGACAGTAGAATTTGAATTGAGCTTAACTGTACTAGAGAGAAGGTGAGAATCATACCTGTCAGTACGGTGTCCTGCTATCTATGAATTTAATAAATAACACATATAGCATACAAGAACCTATAGCATCCCCCATAAGCCGGAAGGTACCAATAAACATGCAATCTATATACCCCTACCCGGGTCGCCATCCACCTAGTAACTATTCACACCACTCACCTAGTAACTACAAGAATCCCGCCGGCCCCCTGGGTATGCATCTTGGGCTCTCTAGGCCCCTAACTATAGTTATATCTGAGTGCGGAGGACTCCTGTAAACTGTGATTTGAGATCTGTATCTGTAATCTGTAATCTGTACCCCGGGCGCAAGCGCTCGATAGGGGTGTGCTATAATGCTGATCAGCTTGCTATGGGGAATGCTGCCTCCCATCTTCGTCCTCTGATCGGACGACATGTCACTCCTTGGAGTGACGTATCCTCACCCTCTGGCGGGCGAGCCGACACAGCTATTAACCCTGGGGCAGCAAGGAAGCTCTAAGGGTGCCCAACATAGAACAATTAGGTCTCTACAAACAACAATAATCACATATAACGTATATATTAAATATAATAATACTGTCCATGTTCTGATATTCTATTCTAAATCCCTTGCTAAATTATACTGAATCTGATACTGAGTTATACTGAGTCTAGAATAATATCTCGCTGCCTGATACTAATTTACTGACTTTTATTCTGAATATGACATAATAATTATTCAAGCATGTTTACTGAATTCACACTGGGCATAATACTCAGCTTTGAAACGTTCTTCTGGAATTTATTCTATTTTAGTATACTAGAATTACTATCTTGTCAAAGAAACTGGCTTTACATACCTCAACTACCGACTTCTTGATTAACTGGCATAGCTCGGCTAGTATTCAGTTGTTTCTCCCAACTGTATTCATATTCACGAAAGAATAGAATTAATTCTACTATTATTGTCACACCCCGCCTTGGGGGGTATGACTGGCACCTGGTGCCCTGCTAGGACCTGAACTGCTGGACTGCTAAGCCTGGGTACATCTGGTGCTTGGCTGGTTCTAACTCATATTTTTGAAAACAAAGGGCTATATAACGGCTGTAAACAGAGCCCCCGGCCTATTGGCCTATAGCCTTCTGTACCTGTTCTAACAGCTGACCAGAAACATATCAATTCAGGAAAACCTATGCGGGCCGACAAGGCCACCATGCTGTCTAGTTATCTGCAACTCCATCATGAAGTACTAAAAAGCTACGTGACCGGCAAGGTCACCACTACTGGCAAACTATGGCCCCACACGGCCATCAGGAACAGAAATAACAAGTAACTATAACAAGCTACACGGCCTCACACGACCAGCTCGACTGACCACAGGGAAACATATACAGACTGCAAGCCTCTAAGAATAACAATAGAAATGATCGGGACAGGGCCCCGACCTACCCGTACTGTACAACAAAAGAAAACAAAATACACCTCTGGAATTCAGACTCCGGATGACAGGAGCTGAATACTCAATAGCTGGCTGGAATCACGAGGGATCGCCTCCTCGTCTATGAGTACCTGCAGGCAAGTAATGCAGCGCCCCACTGGGCGTCAGTACCACTGGTACTGAGTATGCAAAGCAACTGAAGTAATACGACTGAAAACAACTGAATATAGATAGCATAACTAGCATTTCTGTATAGCAGGAGATAGCTGAATCTGAAGAAGCTGATATAAACTGACTCAAGCTTTCTGTACTGATAAGGCAGAGGCGTACCTGTAGACGCGACGGCCTGCTGTCTAGTAGCTAGTATATAATATATAGAGCACATAAATAGATATACAAGTAGCTAATAAGAGCCAATACCAACCCCCATAAGCCGGATGGCGCCAAGCAAGCAAACAATCTATATACCCCTACCCGGGTCAAAACCAACCAAAAATAAGTCACACCACTCATCTGATAACTGTGAGCTCCTCCTACCGGCCCCCTTGGGTACGTAGCTCAGGCCTTGGCCTCTGACAATAAACTGTGTCTGAGCCCGAAGAATCCTGCCTCTGGGCGCAAGTGTACACGACGTGTGTAATAAAAACTGCCCCTGGGTGCAAGCACGCAACAGGGTAATTTTATAAAAATCTGTATCTGAAACTGCCCCTGGCCACAAGTGCACACAGAGTGTTCTGCCCCTGTAAACAGGGTGGACTGGCTCTACGCAGAGTAAACTGAACTACCCCTGCAAGCAGGGTGGTCTGGACTGTATTATCATGGTGGTCGGCCATCATCGTCCTCTAGGCGGATGACATCGCCAGCTGGTGGCGGTATTTGAATCTAGTATCGACACAGCTATAACCCAGGGGCGGTGGGGATGCTAAAAGGGTGCCCACATGCCACAACAAGTCTCAACAAACAAATAGCACATAGAAATAGCAAGCATGTATAACTGAAAAGACTATTTGGAATCTAACTTCTTATTCTGATCTGTTTCTATACTGAACTGATTCTTTACTGATTATACTGATTCTGAAATCTCTGTTTAACTATACGGCTAATCTGTAGCCATAACTGTTTGTCTATCAGATCTTTCTTTATTGACTGTTATTATGAAAATCTGTTCCTTTTTATTCTACAACATGCTTGCTATTCACATAATAGGTTGTACTGAATCTGAACTACTAACTTGCCCTTGGGCACATGCTTTTCTAACTTTCAGACTGAATACGATATAACAACGCAAACTAGGTTTACTGAACCTTGCACAATACTTAACATTCAACTCCGGGAATTCTACTACGGAGTTTATTGTACTATACAAGGCTAAAGCTACTAACTTGCCAAAGGAACTAGCTTTACATACCTTAAGCTCGAGTTATCCGACTGTCGGACGAGGCTCGATCAATACTCTCGCTATTTCTCCCAACTGCATTCATAAATATATCAATTAATACTAAATATAGCTTTATCCTGAAGAACAACGTCACTTTCGATATAATTATAGCCTAAACTTAGGCTTATCGAAAGAAGGTCAAAAACTCGCTATTTTCCAGAAGTCCAGAAGGGAGAAGTATTCACTTCACAGCTAGGAGCACATAGACACTAGTTTGGAGCAATTCTACTTACCTTAGCTCGGTAGCTCGACGATTCGTCGGCCGTATTTCGTGAAACAAAATCCGTAGGAATGCTCCCTGCTGCTAAATACCTCGGTACCTGAGGTTAATTCAAGTTTGGACCGCATTTGACAGCGTAATCGGAAGGAAATTATCAAATAATCCTCGTTCCTCTTTCTCTCTGCTTACCCTCTGTTTTTCACTGGAAATTATAAGAAACTTTAATGAAAAGTCGAAGTTGGAGGCTTTATATAATTTGGACTTGTAAGTCGCATTCAGGGAATGCGATTTATAAGTTGCATTCCTAGAATTCGATTTATAAGTTGCATTCCTAGAATTCGATTTATAAGTTGCATTCCTGGAATGGAACTTATAAGTCACATTTTGCCTTGCGACGCGCCGACTTGGCGCTTGTCCGATCTTTCCCCGAGCCTTTTTCTAGCATGTATGGTTTTCAAATACTCTTAACCAACACACGAATAGGCCATCTATATGCCGAGAATTTACGGGGTGTAACAATTATTTTGGAAAGAAACTATACTTATGGATATACCTACTGCCTATTCTTCGACTTATCGAAGAACGGTCAAAAACTCGTAATTTCTCAAAAGTCTAGAAGGGAGAAATACTCACTTTAATGCTGGGAGTATATTAACACTAGTTTGGAGCAATTCCACTTACCTTGGCTTGGCGTGACGACGATTCGCCGGCCGAATTTCGCGAAACTAACTCCGAAGGAATGCTCCCTGCAGCTTTATACTTCGCTACCCGAAGTTAATTTGAGTTGGGACTGCGTTTGATGGCTTAATCGGACGAAAATTACTGAAAACCCTTCGTCTCCCCTAGTTACTGGTTGTTCACTGGAAATTAAACGTAAGGAAATGATTTAATATAAGGTGGGAGGCCTTATATACTTGGGGCCTTTAAGTCGCATTTGTCGAATGCGATTTATAAGTCGCATTTGCCTTTCGATGCTCCGACTTGGCGCTTGTCCGGTCCCTCCCCAGGCCCTTTTCTCGCACGTATGGAATTGTAAAACTCTTAACCAACACGTGCATAGGCCAACTAAGTGTCAAGAACTTACGGGGTGTAACATCTTCCCCCCTTAAGAACATTCGTCCTCGAATATTAACTTCTTTTTACAGAAATTTTAACTTGCTCTACTTATTATGGAAAAATTTCGACAGAGTTTCCCCTCTTAGAAAAGTCCAATACAGGTATTCCATATAATACTATAGCATCCATTACATAATAAACTAGAGTCAACTATCTCA
This sequence comes from Datura wrightii, assembly GCA_035772735.1. NCBI lineage: Eukaryota > Viridiplantae > Streptophyta > Magnoliopsida > Solanales > Solanaceae > Datura > Datura wrightii. The sequence goes on along the minus strand of JASDFA010000010.1, from coordinate 68,735,347 downwards.
CGTACACATGAATATACTGTAACTCATAAAACAGTAATAATAACATACCTCTAGCTGACTAAGTCTGAAATAACTGAGGATATCTGACTTTCATATTTTCTTCTGCTTCCCAATTCATTTCCTCTCGGTTCCTGTTACGCCATAACACTTTGACAGAAGCAACATCTTTAGTTCTTAATTTGTGGATCTGCCGGTCTAGTATGGCTACTGGAACTTCTTCATAGGCCAACTCCTCGGTAGCCTAAACATCTTGGACTGGGACAATTCTGGACGGATCTCCTATGCACTTTCTCAACATTGATACATGGAAAACTAGGTGGACAAATTCTAACTCTAGAGGTAAGTCTAACTCATATGCCACTTGGCCTATTCTTCGGCGAATCTGATAAGGCCCAACAAACCTCGGGCTTACCATGCATTTCTTGCCAAATCTTATTACACCCTTCATCGACGAAACTTTTAGAAACACCCAATCACCCACATTAAATTCCAAGTTTTTGCACCGCATGTCAGCATAAGATTTTTGGTAGCTCTGAACAGTTAGTAAACGTTCTCTGATAAGATTTACTTTTTCCTCTGACTGATGAAAGTTATCTAGCCCAATCAATGCTTATTCTCCTACCTCAAACCAACCAACTGGAGATCTGCACTTTGGCCCATATCACGCCTCATAAGGCGCCATCTGACTAGCTGAATGGTAACTGTTATTATAGGAGAACTCAATGAGTGGTAAATTTTCATCCCAGCTACCTCCGAAATACAACACACATGCTCGCAACATATCTTCGAGCGTTTGAATAGTGTGTTCTGCCTGCCCATCTGTCTGAGGATGAATAGATGTGCTTAGGTTAACCTGCGTCACCAAGCCTCTCTGAAATGATTGCCAAAATTTAGCGGTAAATTACGCCCCTCTTTCGGAGATAATGGAAACTGGAACACCATGCAACCTGGCTATTTCTCTGATATACAGCTCAGCGTAATCCTCGGTGGAAAAGGTAGCCCTTACTAGCAGAAAATGAGCTGATTTTCTCAGTCTGTCAACAACCACCCGGATCGAATCATATCTATGTCTGGTGTGGGGTAACCCTGCTACAAAATCCATATTTACTACTTACCATTTTAATAGAGGCACAACTATATCCTGAGTCAGTCCTCCTAGTTTCTGATGTTCAGCTTTTTCCTACTGGAAGTTGGGACACAGAGCTATGAATTCTGCTATCCCCTTCTTCATTCCTGACCACCAGTAGATTTCTTTTATATCGTGGTACATTTTCGTCGAACCTGGATGGAGAGAATAACGGGCATAATGTACCTCGCCCATAATCTACTGGCGAAGTCCTGCAATGTCTGGAACATAAAGGCGATCTGTATATCGCAATACCCCATCCTTGGTTATCTGAAAATCTGTCACCTCTCCTTGTGGAACTCTGTTTCTAAGCTGAACCAGGCTAGGATCTTCACACTGCCGATCCTTTACTTCCACGACTAAAGACGACACTGCAGTGTTCTGGATTACCGTTCTGTTGTCCTCTGTTTCTGCTACACGAACGACTGAATTGGCTAATTAATGCAATTGCCTGTCTAATTCCCGCTGCTTAGGCTGTAAGTGTGCTAGAATTCCCATGATTTACGGCTAAGGGCATCTGCCACCACATTAGCTCTCCCTAGGTGATATAAAATATTCATATCATAGTCTTTCAACAGCTCTAACCAGCGACGCTGCCGCAAATTCAACTCATTTTGGGTGAAGATATACTGTAGGCTCTTATGATCAGTGAAAATATCCACGTGGACGCCATACAAGTAATGTCTCCATATCTTTAAGGCGTGAATCACTACGGCCAATTCCTGGTCATGGGTAGGACAGTTCTTTTCATGTTTCCTCAGCTGTCTAGAAGCATAAGCAATTACTTTACCATGCTGCATCAACACACATCCTAACCCAACACCCGAAGCGTCACAATAAACTACATAACCTTCCGTACCTTCTGGCAATGCTAATGTCGGAGCTGTCGTTAACCTGTCTTTCAATTCCTGGAATCTCTACTCACATGCCTCAGTCCACTGAAATTTTGCTGCCTTCTGCGTCAGTTTAGTTAGACGTGCTGCTAAGGTGGAAAATTCTTCAACAAACCTCCTGTAGTACCCTGCTAACCCCAGGAAACTGCGTACCTCGGTCGGAGTGGTAGGTCTGGGCCATGTTTTCACTACTTCTATTTTCTATGTATCTACCTGTATACTAGCATCCGACACAATATAACCCAAAAAGGCCACTAAATTCAACAAAAATTCATATTTAGAGAACTTGGCATACAGGTGACGGTCTCTGATAATCTAGAGCACTGTCTGAAAATGATCCTGGTGGTCTACCTCTAAGCGAGAATACACCAGAATATCATCAATAAACACTATCATGAACAGGTCCACGTATGGTGTAAAAATGTTGTTCATCAGGTCCATAAACACGGCTGGAGCATTCGTCAGCCCAAAGGACATGACTAAGAATCAAAATGGTCGTATATGATCATGAAGGCAGTCTTTGGAATGTCCCTTTCACGAACCCGAACCTGATGATATCCGGACCTTAAGTCAATTTTGGAGAAATATCTAGCTCCCTGTAACTAATCAAACAAATCATCTATCCTAGGAAGTGGATACTTGTTCTTGACAGTAACTTTATTCAGTTTTCGATAGTCTATACACATGCGAAGGGAACCATCCTTCTCTCTTACAAATAGAACTGGTGCATCCCAAGGTGAAGTACTCAGCCTCATAAAGCCCTTGTCTAACAAATCTTTCAAGTACTCCTTTAATTCTCTGAGTTCAGTAGGAGCCATGCGATAAGGGGGAACTGATATGGGTTGAGTGCCCCGCAATAATTCAATTGGAAAGTCTATTTCCCTTTTGGGAGGAATACCAGGTAGCTCATTTGGGAATACATCGGGGAATTCATTAACCACTGAAACAGACTGGAGAGTCGGAGTCTCTACCCGAACATCCTGAACTCTCACAATATGGTAAATGCACCCCTTGGCTATCAACTTTCCTGCCCAAAGATAGGAAATAAACCTGCTTTTTGGCGTAGCTGTACTGCCCTTCCACTCTCGTACTGCCTCCCCTGGAAAGTGGAATCGGATTGTTTTGGTCCAGTATTCTACATTGGCATAGCATGGAGCTAACCAATCCATACCCATAATGGCGTCAAAATCAACCATTTCTAACTCTACCAAATCTGTTGTGGTCTGACGGTTAGCAACCTCTACTGTACACCCTCGATAAACCCTTCTGGCTATAATAGAGTCACCGACGGGTGTAGATACTGAAAAGGGTTTCCAAAGCAATTCTAGTACAATACTGAATTTTCGAGCCACTAATGGGGTAACATAGGACAAGGTAGATCCCAGATCGATTAATACATAAGCAGGGTGAGAGCAAACAGTCATCATACCTTTCACAATTCGAGATGCCTCTGAATCATTGTCTTCCTGGTAATGCATAGGTACGGCTTGGGAACGTACTCTAAACTACAGGCCCCTGATCTGCCTCAGCCTCTGCCTGCTGAAACTGAGGGCCTGCGCCCTGCCGGGGCAGCTGGAGCTAGCAACCCTGCTGATGCCCTGTCCTGTCTATACCGGTCACCCTGACCCCTGGCTGGACAATCTCTCATCACATGAGCCTCCTGTCCGCATATATAACACCTTGTGGAGCCATATCTGCAAGCTCTAGAGTGGCGTCGGCTATAAATAGGGCAAAGTGATGGTGTATACCTGCTCTGTTCTGCCCTCATCTGCTGGGGTGAATCAACTGTTCGAGAACTTCCGCCGAACTCTGACTGTCCTCGGCGACTGAATCTAACCCTCTACTGCTATGATAGAGGCGGGGGTCTAGGTGGCCTATCTGACAACTGTGGCCTAGGCCCGCTCCGAATCTCCCCCCGTAACTCATCTGACCTGTCCCTGCTGCGTTTTTCCTAACTTGTTCATCTGCTATCCAGTTGTCGCTGTCTGAGGCCCTCAATAGTCTGAGCAAAAGCCTGTACTCGAGCAATATCCATATCTTCCTGCAAAGTAGCTGTCATACAGGCCTCAATATACTCTGGGTTCAGCCCCATAATAAACCGGTGGACTCTAGATGGCCTGGTGTCTACAAAGGCTGGAGCATATCGGGCCAAAGAATCGAACTGCAGGGCGTATTCTCGAACATTCATCGCCCCCTTCTCCAGGTGTAAAAACTGGTCCATCCGAGCCTGTCAAATCTCTCGTGGTAGATAACGGTCCAGGAAAGCCTCTGAAAAGCTGGACCAGGTCAGGGCAGCAACATCTCTCCCTCTAGACCTTTCCCAACTCTCATACAACAACACAACAATATCCCTTAATTGGAATACTGCCAATTCGACCGAATCTGTAGATGTAATATGCATTACCTGGAAGATCCTCTACATCTGATCCAGGTAGTCCTGGGGGTCCTCTATTCGATCTGTCCCGATAAACTGTGGGGGACCTAGTGCCAAGAATTCTCGAACTCTCGAACTACCAGGCCCACCTGTTGATTCTGCCGCTGTAGGTGGCATTGACTGGCGCTGAGTATTCATCATTTGTGCTAACATATCTACTGCACTCCTGACCTCCTGGTCAGATGGTGTAGGTATAGGAACTATCGGAGGTGGTGCCGTTCCAAGCGGCTCCTGATGTAATGGTGACTTCTGCGAAGGTCAAGACGATGCCTCTGTATCGCCCTCAGATCAAGCTGATTCTAATCGAGGCTAAGGCATCCTACTGGTGCCCTCTCCTGCAGCTATATCGAATCTCCTGCCTGTCGTAGGATATCGTTGGTCCGATATTTTATCTGTAAACAAAGAGTATGAAAAGCTTAGGGACTCACCCTAGACTGTACCGCTCTATAGCACGACTGAATAAGAAGAAAGAGTAACCATCCTATCATGCATTGCAGCCTCCTGCCTATAGTATGTGGTGCACAACACATCCATAGAAAAGTCTCTACTTAGCACGGCTTGAAGACTCCCTGGGATACGACCTGCTCTGATACAAAGTTTGTCACGCCCCGCCTTGGGAGGCATGATTGGCACCTGGTGCCCTACTAAGACCTGGACTGCTGGACTACTGAGCCTAAGCACTTCTAGTGCCAGGCTGGCTCTAACCCGAGATTCATGGAACCAACGGGCTATATAGCGGCTGTAAATACAGCCTCCGGCTGACTAGGCCTATAGCCTCCTGTAAGAAAACAAAAGATGACCAGAACCACAGGAGTATAAAGGAACCTATACGGGCCGACAAGGCCACCATGCTGACTAGTTTCACTGAAAAGCTAAACTAAATGCTAAACTGCTTTGTGACCAACAAGGTCACCAACTATCAACTATACAAGGCCCCACACGACCATCATAAACAAAGTAAAACATACACACGACCTCACACGACCGGTACGACTAACCACAGGGAATATAAAATCTGCAAGCCTCTAAGAATGATAATAAGATGGTCGGGACAGGGCCCCGGCCTACCCATACTGTACGAAAAAAAGAGAAATAAACCTCTAGCTGTCAAGCTCTGGATGACAGGAGCTAATGACTCTGTGCGCTGGCTGGAATTACGAGGGATTGGCTCCTCTTCTATGAGTTCCTGCAGGAAAGTAATGCAGCGCCCCCAAACGGGCGTCAGTACCACAGGTACCGAGTATACGAAGAAATAACTATAACATAATTGAAGATAAACAGTAATACTGATAGTTACTGAAGTATATGAAATGGCTAAGACTGCCTGGGATAGCAGAATCTGAAATGAGCTTAACTGTACTAGAGAGAAGGTGAGAATCATACCTGTCAGTGCGGCGTCCTTCCATCTATCAATTTAATAAATATCACATATAGCATACAATAACCTATACCATCCCCCATAAGCCGGAAGGTGATCTTGGGCAAAATAGCATGCCCAAGGGATACTTTACAACTTGGTTTTGACTTATTTAGCCACTTTTTATATACATTCTCATGTAATTTTATGTAAATGTGAATATATATACCAACCAACATTATTAGTTCTTGTTTTTGTAGGTTTAAAATGAATTTGAGGAACTAATCCATGAGTTGGTAAAGTGGAGGCATGGAATCGGAAGTAAAACGTGAACGTCGGCAAGGAGGATGCGCGAAACAGCCCACCTGTGTGTTGGCAATGTGCCACGGCAGGCAGGCTGCGCGACCAAGGGTGTGTCACGGCCCCAAACGCGCTGCACAAGCAGCGTGCCGCGCGGCAGGGGGCTGCCTGGCGATGGTTTTATGTGTTTTCCAGTGTGCATCCGCGACGCCTCCGTTTCGCGAAGGCATATTGGCGCGATAACCTCCGTGACACGGAGCTATTTCATGCCGGGCATAATTTTGTATATTTCTCATTTACTATAAATAGGTCCCTTATCTTCTAAAATTATTTTGTCACGAAATTATTCTGAAAAACTACCAAAGAGTGAGGGAGAAGTGGGAGAACTCACCTAGGGTTCTTAAATTTCATCTTCTCTTCTACCAATTCTTGTAAGTATGTTACTTTAATTATGTTTTCTTGTAATTATACGAACTTGAGTGGCTAGAACCCTCCCTCTAGGGTTGAAACCACATGGTATGATTGTGAATACATGATTTTGTTTTGGTTTTAAGTTGTTGATTGTTGTTTCGTCTTACGTTCTTAATTATGGTTGTTTTTATGATTGATCACCATGAAAATACACAAGTTACACCTAGGTAAAAGCTTGAGAAAGTAAACCTAGGAAAGAACAAAGAATGTAGGGAGAAAGTTTGTATCTTACGATATAATTCGCGGTTAGGATAAGAAATTATACCTAATTTTCCTTGCTTGGTTACTAAAACGGGATGAACTAGAAACCAACTTAGAATTATCACATCACCACTCGTAGAAGTAGTTGTGAAGCTAAGTTCGGTTAAACGATTTGAGTTACGAAAGTCCCTAATCAAAAGCATAAACCCCGTAAACCACATTCACGTAATTGAATTGCCCACGAACTAGAATGTCACATCCCCGCTCAACGATGTAGTTGTGAGGCTAGTTTGTCGTGTTTAGAGGCTCGAAAGACCATGAACATGCAATTGTAATTATGTGAGACGATAATTGATAATTCCATACTTAAACCATTACAAAGTGTAGTATCGCATGATTATCCGGCTTTAGCTCTAGTTGCTTCTTGAATGTTTTCAGAGTATTTCGATGACCACCCCTAGACTTAATTAAACTTTATCGAAAAAAGTCTTTAATCAACACTTGCGAAAGTTAATATCACGCTTGAACTTGATAATTAGCTGAATTGGTCCAGTCCGTGTGGGTTCGACATCCAGCTCTTAAAAAGGGCCAATATATTACTTGTACGACCGCGTACACTTGCAGGGCATCATGTTTTTGTCGCCGTTGCCAGGGAGTAACCAGTTTTTGGCACCACTGTTATGCAGTCTCAACCAGTTTTTGGCGCCGTCATCGGGGACTCGGGGAAGTTTAGTGAATTTTTCTGTTTTTGTGTGACTTTAAATTTCCTTAAGTGTTGAAAAAATTTTTTTTTTATTAGTTTTAAATTTATTTTATTTTTAGTTTTTAGTCTGATACCATTCTTGACATGACATCATGGAACACAAATGGGTTGATTGGTGGATACTCATATTTTGGTGAGTCCTGTTTGAATTGTGGAGAACCCCACCTATAGCAAAACTGTAACACTTGCAATATATGTAGTGGTCAAGATGGCCATTGGGATGACTGTCCGAATGCATACTCCCCTCCCCCAAACCCCTACTATGATCCTTTTGTTGTTTTTGATGAGTACAGGAATGATGAAAATGAGGACCTAGAACACAAGCTCAAATAGAAAACATGTTGAAACAGGTCCTTGAGCAGACAGAAGCAATGAGGGAGCAAATGGAAGTATTAGGAATTCAGACTAAGGAAAATAGAGAGGCCTTATAAATGATAAGCGCCAAGATCACGGAGATAATGGTTGAGGCTGAAGCTTGCGCTGATTTGCGAGTAACGATTTTATGCAATACTAAAGAGGGATTACAAGGAGAAGAAAAGGGTGAGTTCTTGGAAGAAGCTCAACAATTAGAAGCTCTTGAGAGTCCCCGTGATGGTCTAACACATATGGAAAATCCATTCATGGAAAAAGAGATAGAGTATCCCCCATTTTACATTAATGGAGAAACAGATGTTGATACGGAGAAGGTGTATACAAGTAAGGAGGTCAAGCACAATGTAGTTTCAGAGTTGAGGTGTATTGTACCCCACTCGAAGCATTTTTCGATATTAAGTTTGGTTGACAACCTAGAAATAGAGTCTTTCAAGCTTATAGAGAAATATCTAGAGGAGGAACAAGACCCATATATTCTGAAATTTGCTGACTCGGAGAGAAAAAATGACATTGCTTACTTAAGGGCCAATAAGTGCAAAAAGAGACATCTACTTCTTGGTCCTTTCATTTTTTCACCACCGCCGCTGGAGCATAAGAGGAAACTAGAGAAGAAATTGGGGGTGAGATTCATATCCTCAAGGTGGAAGAAAAAGTGGTGAAACCTGATACGTCGTGCCACGACATAAAATTAGGTGCTGCTTGGGAGGCAACCCAAGGGTACCATTTTAATTTCTTGCATTTGAGTTGATTTTATGTATTTTTCAATTTGTGGTGTTTTGGTGGAAAGTTAGGCACAAATGCAGGGGAAGTCTGAGTACCCGTGAAGGAGGAAGCTAAAAAGCATGAAGAGAAAAAGTGTGGGCTCAAACACCCACTTGTGAAAATTTGAAGAAAAGCATGTTGTTAGCTAGGCATGGAGGCCTCAGGGAATATTTCTCACCCTTTTGACTTTTAATTCGATGCTTTGGGGACATTGCATGATTCAAGTGTGGGGTGAGGAAAATTTAAATTTTTTTTGTGCTTAATGATTTTGGTGAATGAAGTGCTTGATACATATTGGAAAATTTTTTGAGTTGAGCATGACTTCACCACTCGTTGGTTTTTCCTTTCGATTCTTTTTCAACAGGGGGTCTTTGAACCGAGGAATAATAAAAATTTTCTTTTTCTATATATAATGTTTTGTGTCATAGTTAGGGATTGTTTCCAACGATGGATGGATGACGACCGTCTTGAGGGAAATTGAGTCAATAGGTTTTTGGTTTTTTAACCCGTAGCTAATTGATGGCTTGATGTTCTTGTTATGCGTTATACATGATTGTAAGATACAAGTGTGGTTAGTGTTGAAGCGTGTAAGAAGTGTATAACTTTGTTTGAGACAATTAGGCTCTTGAATTTGACTCGATGTGATTGAAGCTTAATTTTGAATTCTTGTGATTAGCTGAGTAAGAGCCTGCTGAATGTGTCTTGAATTGAGCATGTGCTGTGAGTGTAAGTTTTTCAAATATTTTGTGCTATTGTGCAATGTCTAGAACTTGCCTGGTGTGTATATAAAACGAAATGAAGGATGTGGACTGTAGGAGATGATTTAGGCATTTCTTTGAATGAACCTAATTTCTATCCCTCACTTTACCTATCTTTAATGTTGAATCCTAGTGAGCCCCATTGAGCCTTAAGACTATTCTTTGATAGCTACAACATAAGCTTAATCCTTTTTCTTTTATTAGCCTTGAATTTGATCCAAAACTCCTAAGCGCTTAAGTGAAAAATTCCAAAGGATGAAGGAGTGAGAAGCATGGAAAAGAAGGAAAAGTAGCAGTTGTAAAAGTTGAGAAAGGTCAAGGGTGCACTTGTTTGAAAATGCTTGATTATTGGTAGGGAGTAAGAAAGTAAATGAATGAAAAAGTTGTGTAAGTACTCCTTACTAATAAGCTAAGTGTGCTCAAAGAAATGGGAACAAGAAGAGAAAATTCAAGATTGAAGAGAATGAGGAGGAAGTAAGAAAAGAGATGTCCTTAATGAATGTTGGATGTATTAAAAGCGCTTGGGGAAGATAGTCACTATTACTGGCCAGAATAGTACCTACCCGTCCCTTAGCTTACGTTACAACCCATTAAGTCCTACTTAATCTTACATTCATACATCCTTAAATTTGTGGAGTAAAACACTAAGGGCAAGCTTATGGTTCACTACATGATGCATGTGAATTCTTTGAGAGAGTGAGCATAATGCTATTCATATACCCATACATGTTGTGATTTGAAAACATGCGAATAATAACAGGTAACTCTCTTGTTGTGAGGGCACATGTGTAATGAGAGATAACATTCATGTTGGATTTCTTGATCGGTCTATTTGCATGAGTTTGCTAAAATTGAGAGTCGATTCTTGAGGTTAGGAAGTCTTAACGTAGTTATATATCATTTTAATGATTAAATCTTGCATGCTCTATTTTTAACTTGTTATCTTAAATAATCATTATAGACGTAACTTGAATTGTCTTACTAAATTAGTTATGTGTGAGTCTTCATTTACATGAGATGTAAAAGGGTTGTTCGAGGACGAACAAGGCTTTAAGTGTGGGGTAGGTGATCTTGGGCAAAATAGCATGCCCAAGGGATACTTTACAACTTAGTTTTGTCTTGTTTAGCCACTTATTTATATACATTCTCATGTAATTTTATATAAATGTGAATATATATACTAACCAACATGATTATTTCTTGTTTTTGTAGGTTTAAAATGAATTTGAGGAACTAATCCATGAGTGGGTGAAGTTGAGGCATGGAATCGGAAGTAAAACGTAAACGTCGGCAAGGAGGATCCGCGAAACAGCCCACCTGCGCGTTGGCAAAGTGCCACAGCAGGCAGGCTGCGTGACCAAGGGCGTGTCACAGCCCCAAACGCGCTGCACAAGCAACGTGCCACGTTGCCAACGCGGAAGGGGGCTGCCTGGCGATGGTTTTATGTGTTTTACAGTGTGCATCCGCGATGCCTCAGTGTCACGGAGGCATATTGGCAATTTAATAACCACCGTGACGCGGAGCTATTTCATGTTGGGCATAATTTTGTATATTTTTCATTTACTATAAATAGGTCCCTTAGCTTCTAAAATTATTTTGTCACGAAATTGTTCTGAAAAACTGCCAAGGAGTGAGGAAGAAGTGGGAGAACTCACCTAAGGTTCTTAAATTTCATCTTCTCTTCTACCAATTCTTGTAAGTATGTTACTTTAATTATGTTTTCTTGTAATTATATGAACTTGAGTGGCTAGAACCCTCCCTCTAGGGTTGAAACCACATGGTATGATTGTGAATTCATGATTTTGTTTTGGTTTTAAGTTGTTGATTGTTGTTTTGTCTTACGTTCTTAATTATGGTTGTTTTTATGATTGATCACCATGAAAATACACACGTTACACCTAGGTAAAAGCTTGAGAAAGTAAACCTAGGAAAGAACAAAGAATGTAGGGAGAAAGTTTGTATCTTACGATATAATTCGCGGTTAGGATAAGAAATTATACCTAATTTGCCTTGCTTGGTTACTAAAACGGGATGAGCTAGAAACCAACTTAGAATTATGACATCACCACTCGTAGAAGTAGTTGTGAAGCTAAGTTCGGTTAAATGATTTGAGGTACGAAAGTCCCTAATCAAGATCATAAACCCCGTAAACCACGTCCACGTAATTGAATTGCCCACGAACTAGAATGTCACATCCCCGCTCAACGATGTAGTTGTGAGGCTAGTTTGTCGTGCTTAGAGGCTCGAAAGACCATGTACATGCAATTATAATTATGTGAGATGAAAATTGATAATTCCATACTTTAACCATTACAAAGCGTAGTATCACAAGATTATCCGGCTTTAGCTCTAGTTGCTTCTTGAATGTTTTCAGAGTATTTCGATGACTACCCCTTGACTTAATTAAACTTTATCGAAAAAAGTCTTTAATCAACACTTGCGAAAGTTAATATCACACTTGAACTTAGCTGAATTGGTCCAGTCCGTGTGGGTTCGACATCTGGCTCTTAAAAAGGGCCACTATATTACTTGTACGACCACGTACACTTGCGGGGCATCAGAAGGTACCAATCAACATGCAATCTATATACCCCTACCCAGGTCGCCATCCACCTAGTAACTATTCACACCACTCACCTAGTAACTACGAGCATCCACCGGCCCCCTGGGTATGCAACTTGGGCTCTCTAGGCCCCTGACTATAGCTGTATCTGTGTCCGGAGGACTCCTAAAAATTGTGATCTAAGATCTGTCTCTTTAATCTGTAATTTGTACCCCGGGAGCAAGCGCTCGACGGGGGTGTGCTATAATGCTGATCAGCCTGCTATGGGGAATGTTGCCTCCCATCTTCATCCTCTGGCGGATGGCATGCCACTCCTTGGAGTGACGTATCCTCACCCTCTAGCGGGCGAGTCGACACAGCTATTAACCCTAGGGCGGCAAGGAAGCTCAAAGGGTGCCCAACATAGAACAATCAGGTCTCTACAAACAACAATAATCACATATAACATATATATTAAATCTGATAATACTGTCCATGTTCTGATATTCTATTATGAATCCTTTGCTAAATTATACTGAATCTGATACTGAGTTATACTGAGTCTAGAATAATATCTCGCTGTCTAATACTAATTTAATGACTTTTATTCTGAATATGACATAATAATTATTCAAGCATGCTTACTGAATTCACACTGGGCATAATACTCGGCTTTGAAACGTTCTTCTGGAATTTATTCTATTTTATTATACTAGAATTATTATCTTGCCGAAGAAACTGGCTTTACATACCTAAACTGCCAACTTTTTGATTAACTGGCGTAGCTCAGCTAGTATTCAGCTATTTCTCCCAACTGTATTCATATTCAGGAAAGAATAGAATTAATTCTATTATTATTTTTGAAAGAAACCATACTTATGGATATACCTACTGCCTATTCTTCGACTTATAGAAGAACGACTGAAAACGCGTAATTTCTCGGAAGTCTAGAAGGGTGAAATACTCATTTTAATGTTGGGAGTATATTAACACTAGTTTGGAGAAATTCCACTTACCTTGGCTCGGAATGACGACAATTCGCCGGCCGAATTTCGCGAAACTAACTCCGCAGGAATGCTCCCTGCAGCTTTACACTTCGCTACCCGAAGTTAATTTGAGTTTGGACTGCGTTTGATGGATTAATCGGACGAAAATTAATGAAAACCCTTCATCTCCCCTGTTTATTGGTCGTTCACTGGAAATTAAATTTAAGGAAATGATTTAAAACAAGGTGCGAGGCCTTATATACTTGGAGACTTTAAGTCGCATTTGCTGAATGCAATTTATAGGTCGCATTTTCCTTTCGACACTCCTACTTGGGGCTTGTCCAGTCCCTCCCCGGGCCCTTTTCTCACACGTATGTCATTCTAAAACTCTTAACCAACATGTGAATAGGCCAACTAAGTGTCAAAAACATACGGGGTGTAACAAGTACAGTCAATCAATAGGGACTGGGAAATCATTTGAATGAATTTAGGTTATCAGTTCTACAAGTAAGCATTGGTGATGATCATGTATGAATACCCAGAGCTAGGCATTGGTGATGATCACGTATGTATACCCGAAGCAGTTATGAACCCATGGGGAACACAAAACCCTAGTTATCTTTCATTTTTAATACCCTTAAAAGTCTTAACTGTGTTTTTAATTATTATTTTCTTTAGAACCCCATTTTTGGAGTAACTACCTAACAAGTTCACTTATTGGCGGTAGTCTAGCTCTTCCATATTCCCTATGGGATCGACCCCAACCTCTAGTTGGGTTCTTTATTGACAACATCCTCTTCATACTTCAGTAGGGGGTATGATTTAAGCGTTATGAAAAAGTTGCGCCGTTGCCGGAAAATATCGCTAAGACTAGATTATTTTCTTGTATTTGATTTTTTTGGTAGTTATTCCCTTAATTACGTTTTCTTTTTGTTTTTGATACCCACAAGATGTTCTTCAGTGAATGCCAAGCACTCAAAGTAGTGGAGATCCCCTGATTCTATTGAACCCAAAAATTGAACGAACACTGCACAGAATGGAAAACCAAGAACAGAGAGATGCCCACATAGCTGAAGAATCTAGGCAAGCTGAGCTAGCTCGGCAAGCTGCAGTTCAGGATGCGAATGATGTCAGAGAAGAGGTAGTGAATAATAGTCGACATGGGAGGCACAATAGAGGTTACAGACATGCCCCTCAGTTCTTCGATGATAAGGACCCAGACATTGATAAAGTTGTGACGACTGGAGCAATTATGCCACCACCACAACCCACTAAGGCCAAGTTTGATATCACGAGTACCATGGTTCAATTGTTATACATGAAAGGGGTTTTCAATGGTCATGCAGTAGATGATGCCAACCTGCACTTGATGAACTTCGTAGTAATATTCAAGACATATAGGATACCATATGGCTCAGACTTTTCCCCTTCTCTCTATCATGGGAAGCCATGTTATGGTTATCAGAGTTTCCCAATGTCTCTATAACGAACTGGAGGGAGCTCAAACAGCTCTTCTTAGAGAGATTCTTCCTCCCCCCACCTAGAATGTTGCAGCTAAAAGATGAGATCTATAATTTTCGACAAATTAACACAGAGGCACTTCATGAAACCTGGTTGACATTCAAAAAGAAGTTGACAAAGTGCCGAACCACAAGATCCCAAATGACAGTTTGTTGCAAATCTTTTACAAGTCTTTGAATAGTAGCACAAAAGCTATAGAGGACACCGTGGCAGGGGGAGCATTGATGAGTCACACCTAGGAGCAAGCTGCTACAATCCTTGACAGGGTGACTAAGACGAACAAGGAATGGCATACGAGGGAGGCTGATGTCGCAGTCGGTACATATGTTGTTGGTTTGACTATTGACCAGCGAAGGAATTAAGAGGAATAGAGGAAGTATACCTTGATGATGTTTGAGGAGTCACAAAAGCCACGTCATGTCGCGATGTTAAATCAGACGCTGCATGGGAGGCAACCCATGAATGGCGAAGCCTAGAGTGCCACCGGTATGTTCCCTTAACTACGATCTTATAGTTCATGCTTCGGGGATGAAGCTTAATTTTCAAAAAGGGGAGGCGGTGTACTTGTGATTTTTGGGATTTTTGATTAATATGAGGGTTTTTCTTGTGGTGTATCTTTTCCCTTAGGCATGCTATGTAGTAGAATCTACATGTTTAGGATTTTTATTTTTTTACTTTTTTTATTTTTGTTTAATTAGGAAATAACTTAGGAGTACTCAGCCAATAAAAATGCACTAGTTTTTGTTTTCGGAAAAAATTGACTATGTTTAAATAATTTTTAGGCATTAGCTACTTATTTGTGACTGCATGCATGATTTCTATGGATCATTTTTAATGTCATTTAGTTAATTAGCATGAGGAGTATGGTTAAGCAATGTGTAAACCAGACAGGTGAGGTGAATATAAGTCATGTAGCATGAGTGAGTGAGGTATGCTACTTAGTTTAGTATTATGTTGAAGATCTAGAACTTTCATGGTTGGTTTTTGCATAGGCTAAGGATGGCTACTTAGGATATGATCATAGGTCATTTTTTTTAAAGCTCACTTTTAGCCTAAATAACCCTACCAAAATCAGATGATTCCCTTGATCCCAATTTTGAGCCTTTAATGGACTATTTTTCTTTGATTTATTGATTAACCATACCCATTTATTTATAATGAACCTGTTTTGGCTCTGGTCCTTCCTTGGATATTGTGAACCTCAACATAGGTAAAATTCCTCAATTGAGGGTGGCTAGAGTAGGGGTGCATAAAGGTGGGAATGAGAAAAAGGAAAAGAAAAGAGAAAAAGGTTGAAAATGAGGTGTGGTGGAAAGAAAAAGATATGAAAAAGTTGTAAATCTTGAAAAAGAAAATTTCAATAAAATACTTGGAAAAAAAGGTTGAAAATACACCACACCCATGCAAAAGAACATAAAAGGGGTGAAAAGGGAAGAAAAGGAATAAAGGGTGAAATAGGTGAAAAGTAAAGCCAATGTATGTAGTGAAAAGGAAGGGATAGTCACTTAAAAAGATCTCATCTTTATCATGTCCGCCCTAAGCAAACATTACAAGCCATATCATGTTCTATAGTGATCCTAATTTGACCATCCGACAAACCAAAGTAGTGAAAATAAGGGCATGCTTATGGTATCTGATACATAATATTTGTAACTTCTTTGTGAGAGTGAGCACCTTACTTGTTTAGTCCCATGAAATGTTTGACACTATATACATATGAGTAGGGACTTCATTTGTTGTTAGGGTACATGGATTATGTTTACTTTTACCGTTGGTCTGTGTGAAAAACATTTGTGACGACTTGATTGCCTGTTGATACCTAGATGAAATGTCTTGATCCCTGTACATTATGTTTTGTAGTTGCTTGTAATACATTAGTTGATGTTGGTTCATGGAAAAGGGTCAGAAGTTGTTGTATAGAAAGTGCAAATTTTATTTAAGTATTGGATGTAGTATCCTAGATTTATTTTCTAGTTGAGCATTGTGTTTTAGTTTTTCTTTTCTTTGCTTGAGGACATGCAAAAGTCTTAAGTTGAGGGTGTTGATGTTTTGTAGATTTACAGCACTTTCGACGCTCAAACCTAAAGAAAATTGCATGGACTTAGGCATGTTTATATGGATATGAGGTACTTTTCTTGAGTTTTTAGGTAAACTTAGGTGTCGGAGCAAGATTGTGCAAAAGAAGCTTAAAAGAGTAGAAAATAAGCCAAGATGACAGTCTCAGTATGAGTCATATATTGATGGTACGAATCATACTAAGACTCGTGAAAATATTCAGAATGATGAGCTGAGAAAGATGCAATCCACGACTCACAGTACAAGCCGTATGATCATGGTATGAGTTGTAATTTCAAGTCCTGGAAAGATTCAGAGAAATTTCGCAAAGGCTGACTCTTGGTACGGAAGACTACAGTACGAGTCGTGAAGGAAAGGTACGAGTCATACCAAGACACTTGTGACAAACTTCAGAAAAATTCATAGTCTTCAGATGCAAACCATAGAAGCTCAGTACGACTCGTAGGAAGTAGGTCCGAGTCGTACCATGATCCAACACTTAGCAAAATTTCAACCAGCCAACTAACATATGGAAAGTAGGTACGATCCGTACATACCTGCTATGGATCGTAGGTTTGGTCGTGGCTTGAGCGACAGCAGATATGGAAGTTTACCCTGTTAGTTTAGGAAAAGGATTTTTATGTCTGTATAAATATGTTTTATGTTTTGTTTTAATAAGAGAGTAGATTAGAAGTAAACTAGGAGTGACTAGAACTGATTAACAATGAAATTAAGGAGATATAGAAATGAGAATTGAGTTGTTCAACTTGTGATCAACCTTTTCTTGATCTTCATATTGATCTTTAGGACTTTTCTGATTAATTCAAGGAAGTTTCTCTTTATTATAATTGTAAGTATTGATTCATGTCTTTAATTATGCAAACAAATCACAATCTTGCAACTATGAGAGGCTAAAACCTCCATAGCTAGGTTTGTGGGAACCCTGATGGATTATCAAGCTAGGGTTACATAAAAGTGATTCAAAACCAATACAAAATACTTGTATTATACTCACTTCATGCTTAAATATTTCTTAACGGTGTACAACGTTAGGACATGCCCGAATTCTTTACTTTCTTAGATCTAAGAGGTAGAGATTAGGAAAAGATAATTACAGCAAAGCCTTGATCTTGATGATCATTGTATTAACTTGAGCTTTGGTCGTAGGATAGTTAAAATTTGGATATTGATAATGGCTAATTTGAAATCGCTCATGAGACCTGGTCGGGTGATTGAGTATAGTCATTCAATAGGGATTGGTCGGTCATTTGAATGAATTTAGGTTATCAGTTCTACAAGTAAGCATTGGTGATGATCATGTATGTATACCCGAAGTAGTTATATGAACCCATGGGGAACAGAAAATCCTAGTTATCTGTCATTATTGATTTCTAGAAAAGTCTTAACTGTGTTTTTAATTATTGTTTTCTTTAGAACCCCCATTTTTCTGGGAGTAACTACCTAAAAGGTTCACTTACCGACTGTAGTCTAGCTCTTCTATATTCCCTATAGAATCGACCCCAACCTCTAGTTGGGTTCTTTATTTACAATGTCCGCTTCATACTTCAGTAAGGGTATGGTTTGAGCATTATTAGGGGTATGGCATCAGGCTCTAGAATCCAGGAAAGCACACTTTTATAGACTATTTGAGGTTCTGCAAGAACCATCCTAGGTGATGCTTAGTTGGTTCAGATGCTTGTTTCAGGTGTGTCAAACTGGGACACAGACTTAGGGATTTCCCTTCAGCCGGACAGGGCGATGGTGGGGTACGCACACCAGCCACCAGTTCAGCAACTCCAATAGTTCACCAATCTCAATAGGGCGCCTCTTCTAGTGCAGTAGACGGACAGTGCTAGAACAAGTTTTACGCACTATCATCTCGTTAGGAGCAGGAGTGTTCACCCGATGTGGTTACTAGTACGTTATGAGTATTCCATCTTGATGTCTATGCATTGTTAGACCCAAGGGCTACATTGTCTTTTATGACTCCTTATGTTGTTGTTAGTTTCGGAGTCAGTCCCAAAATCCTGTCAGAACCCTTCTCAATCTCTATTCCTATCGTTGAGTCAGTTTTATCTCAACGAGTATACAGAAACTGCCTTATCATAATTCTGTATAAAGTCACCTCAGTCGACTTAGTGGAGTTAGATAAGACTGATTTCGATGTTTATTTGGTATGGATTGGTTACATTCTTGTTAGGCCTCAGTTAATTGTAGAACCCGTAGGTAGAGTTCTGGTTTTCGGGTGAACTAGTCCTAGAGTGGAAGGGTAGTTCAGTTGTACTTGTAGGTTGCTTTGTTTCCTATCTGAAGGCCAGAAAGATGATCTCTAAGGGTTGTGCAATCACCTAGTTCGGGTTATGGATGCTATGTCTAAAACCCCGACTCTTCAGTCAGTTTTTGTTGTATGAGAGTATCTGAAGGTGTTTCTAGATGATCTAGTAGGAGTCTCTCCTCAGAGGGAGATTGACTTTTGTATTGACCTTATCCCCGATACGTAGCCCATATATATTTCTCCTTACAGAATGGCTCCAGCCGAGCTAAAGGAGTTTGAAAGAGCAATTGAAGGATCTCCTAGATAAGGATTTCATCAGGCCTAGTATGTCCCCATGGGATGCTCCAGTTCTTTTTGTCCGGAAGAAGGATGGTTCCTTAGGATGTGCATTGACTATCGACAGTTGAATAAGGTCACAATCAAGAATAAGTATCCCTTCACCAGGATTGACGACCTGTTTGACAAACTTTAGGGTACTAAATGCTTTTCTAAGATAGACCTCAGATCCGTCTATCATCAGCTCAGAGTTAGGAAGAGTGACATTCCGAAGATTGCCTTCAAGACTAGATATGGTCTCTATGAATTCATGGTTATGCCTTTTGGACTAATGAATGCTCCTACAGCTTTTATGGACTTGATGAACAGGGTATTCAAGCAGTATTTGGACATGTTCGTGATTGTCTTCACAGATGATATTCTCATATACTCACGAAGCAAGGAGAAGCATGTCACTCATTTGAGAATTATGTTGCAGACTCTCAAGGATCGCTAACTATTTGCTAAATTTAGCAAGTGTGTGTTTTGTCTGAATTTAGTTGCATTTTTGGGTTATGTAGTGTCTAGCGAGGGTGTGTAAGTGGACTCTCAAAAGATAGAAGCGATAAAGAGTTGTCTTAGACCTGTAAGTCCGATAGATATTAAAAACTTCTTAGGTTTAGCTGGTTACTATGGTAGGTTCGTCGAGGGATTTCATCCATTTTAGCACCGTTGACTAAGTTGACATAGAATAAGGTCAAATTTCAGTGGTCGGATACTTGTGAAAAAAGTTTTCAATAGTTAATGACTCGACTCACTTCATCCCCAGTATTGACCCTACCGGGGGCACGAACAGTTTTGTTGTGTATTGTGATGCCTCTAGGGTTGGTCTTGGTTGTGTGTTGATGCAATATGGTAAGGTCATTGTGTATGCCTCTAGACAGCTTAAGACATAGAGAAGAATTATCCGACGCATGGCCTAGAATTGGCAGTTGTGTTGTTTGCCTTGAAGATTTGGAGGCATTACTTGTGTGGGGTGTATGTAGATGTGTTTTCACGAACCACAAGAGCCTTCAGTATGTGTTTACTCAGAAGGACCTAAATTTTTGGCAAAGGATATGGCTATAACTTCTCAAGGACTATGACATGAGTGTGCTTCATCTTCCGGGCAAGACCAATATAGTGGCAGATTGTCCATGGAGATTGTGTCTCATGTCGAGAATAGGATAAATGAGTTGGTGAAGGATGTCCATAGGCTTGATTGTTTAGGAGTTCACCTTATAGATTTGACAGATAGTGGTGTAATTGTTCAGAATAGGTCAAAATCTTCATTGATGATGGAAGTCAATGCTAGGCAAGATGAGGATCCTATCCTAGTGAAGTTGAAGGAAGCAGTCTGGAATCAGAAAGTGGAGATTTTCTCCCAAAGGGGAGATAGTGTACTCTGGTATTAGGGCCGATTGTGCATTCCAACTGTAGATGACTTGAGAGAGTGGATATTGAGCGAGTCTCATGGATCTTTGTACTATATCAATCCAGGTGCCACCAAGATGTATCGTGGTCTACGAGATGTCTATTAGTGAAATAGCATGAAGGACATAGCGGAGTTTGTGGCTAAGTGTCGGAATTGCCAACAAGTGAACGTTGAGCATCAGAAGCTTAGAGATATGCTTCAGGACATTAGCATTCCTACTTGGAAGGAGGAAGATGTCAATATGGATTTTATTACAAGTTTGCCTCGTACAAGCCGATAGTATGACTCCATATGGGTGATTGTGGATAGGTTAACCAAATCAGCCCATTTCCTATCGATCAAAATTACTTATTCAGCTGTGGGTTATGCTAGATTGTACATTTAGGAGTTGGTTCAGTTGCATGGAGTTACCTTATCCATCATATTGAATAGGGGTACTTAGTTCACCTCTCAATTTTAGAGGTCATTTCAGAGGGGCCTTGGTACTTAGGTGAAGCTTAGCATAACTTTTCACCCGTAGACAGATGGTCAGGCCGAGCGTACTATTCAGACTCTTGAGGACATGTTGTGAGCGAGTTTGATTGATTTCAAGGGTAGTTAGGATGATAACATGCCTCTCATCATGTTTGCCTACAATAGTAGTTATCACCCTAACATCCATATGGCTTCATTTGAGGCTCTTTATGGGTACTATTGGATGGTTTGAGGTAGGCGAGGCGACATTGACAGGGCCAACTTCAGTTCATAAGGACATGGAGAAAGTTTAGCTCATTAGGGAGAGGTTGAAAACAACTCAAAGTCGTTAAAAATCTTATATGGATGTTAGGAGGAGAGAGCTTGAGTTTAAGGTTAATGATTGGGTGTTTCTGAAGGTGTCTTCCATGAAGGGAGTGATGAGGTCTGTAATACCCTGAAAAGGCCTAAGAATATACCTGAGAGTTAAAATTGAATAGTGCAAAAAACTGACAAAAATATCACAGAACGGACGACCCTACTACTTAAGGTAGGATACCACAGGTCATCATATAAAGTCATGGTTGGGGAAGTCAGGGAAGCAGTGGTGACAACGGACGGTGTAACGACTCGTTGTCTGGAACGACGAGTCGTTGTTACCAGTTGTTAGAAGGACTGAACTTAGGCTGAGGAGGAAGCAACGGGATATCCTACGATTCATGGTTAGAGACAACAACCCATTATTTCAAGTCATTACTTGTTGGTTGAAGATTCCAGTGCATTCAATGGATGAAGACCACGACTTGTTGGATACCACCATGAGTCGTGGTGAGGCTCGTGGAAACAGAAGTCAGATTTGGTTAAGGGGCTGATGACGGTTGACTCAATGATCCATGGTTTGTTGTAATGACTTGTCCTGTCGTGTCGTGGGAAGGATCTGAGACATGTCATGGGGTAGTGTACCTAATGACTCAATACCACGAGTCGTGGTATGATACCATGACTCGTTGGGTCGGTCGTTGGTCTGTTCGGGAAATTATTTTAAGGGTATGTCGACCATTCCTCATTTTTAGCCCCTAAACTACGTGGTTTTGGTTATTTCCTAAGTGTAATAAGAGGAGTTAAGTCCCTATCGCATGCCCATTCTCATGCAAGGATTCTACAGCGGTCTTGGGAGATTCAAGGCCTTCTTCCTAAAATTTTTGTTCAATTTCTTTGTGGGTGTTCAAGGAGCTTTAAGTTCATCCATTCCCAGGTAAGTAGGATTTCAAAATGGGTGGAATTCTTCTCATCCATGCCCAATTTCAATTAAAGTCATGAATTCTCCTACTCAAATTGTATGAGGTTTTACCCAAAGCATGACAATATGATTTCTTTATGGGTATGATTTAATTGAGTTTTAGTTACTAAATTATGAATGATGGGCAGGTTTTATTATTATTTTCTTTAATTCATGTTTGAAGCTTTTGAATCCAAAATACCCATTTATTGAAGTTCAAGAAAATTATGATTTATGATGAATATTCATTATTTTAAGTTTATTGATTATGGAAATGCATGAATCCAAGTTACCCATCTCTGTGAGCATATTTTGAAAGAATTGATTATGATGAAGCATTGGGAAATTCCCATATGATGAAGAATGAGTTATGATTTATGTAACAAGTTTCATGATTTATCGATTTATGATATTGGCTGATAAAAAGGGCCTTAATTCTTGGCTAAGCATTTTTAGAGGGGATCAATGATGATAAATGTTATATCTAAGCCAATGAATTTGATTCATGATGTTAATGATTTACGTGTGATCCTATAGGCATGTCTTTGGGAGCCGTGTCTAGCACCGAACAGCCCGACGTTTAAAGGACTATGTCAGTGCCTCATAACCACGTGCCACCATAGGTTGTAAATTTTATGATTTTATGATATTGATCCCCTAAAATGTGATATCATGCCTTATGCACGACCCTCGCCTGGCAAGCCAGGGTCGGCTCTGCCCACTTGAGCGAGACAGTGGGGCATCATGAAAGGCTCTACCATGATGGTGTCGGTTATGACGAGTCCTCCCATTGTTCCACATGTTTTTATGCATTGTTATGTTTATGTTATTAGCTCAAGTTATATTATGATAAAGTTATTTACAATTATGATAAATGAATGATTATGAATGATTTGAAATTATTGACCCTTATATATTATTACGAAGATTTTCGATGCAAGCATGATGTCCTTCTCCTATGTATATTTATGAGTTTACATTACTTTTAAAATGTCCGTTTTACTTACCTTGCACTACTTAGTACATTCCACGTACCGGCCGCATACTTTCTATGTTGTATCATTTCATGATACAGGGTTCGAATTACAGGCTCATCCTCACCTTAGGCTATCTCAACCTACGCCTTCAGCTTGTTGGTGAGTCCTCATATTTCGAGGGCTATTTTACAGACTTTCTTGTTGTTTATGTTTCTGTATTGGTCGGGTTAGTTGGGAATGTTGTCCCATCAAGCCATCTTATGTATTAGAGGCTTTCAGGCAAGTATGTAGTACTCAGCTATGTAAACGTTGGTATTTCTTGATGCTATGTTATGATTATGTTTCCTCTATATCTTTATGATTATCATTCCACTTTTTTGAATGAGATTAGTTGTATTCATGAGCCATGGGTCGAATGGGGTCCCTTGGGTTCCTTGTTCTGTGTCTACAACCCAGGTGCATGTTCGGGTCGTGACAAACTTTGTATAAGAGTAATAGGTTTTAAGTGTCCTAGGGTGTCTGCATGTCGCGTTAGGTAGACTCTTTTTCATGGGTGTGAAGAGCACCACACCTATGACGAAGAGGCTACTAAACGTTTTAGGAAATTTTCCCTTCGTTCATGTTGTATGTTGTGTGATGAAAAGCTTTTCCATCCTTCTAATTCGTGCGATTAGCGATTGTAGAATTATGGCTCCTAGACGAATGAACGGAAGGAAGAATGGAAATGATGAAGGCCTAGCAAGCCCCACCTTTTTCGGAGCCCCAGGCACCCTAGCTAGCTGCCCGCGTCGAGTTTCAGGCGGCTATTCAGATGTTGGTGCAGGACTTGACCACTCAGGTTAATCAGTAGGCTGTCACACAGGTTCCACAGAATGGGAATGCGGCGGCGGCTCAAATTAGAGATTTCTTGAGGTTGAACCCTCCTGAGTTCATGGGATCAAAGGTGGATGAGGATCCACACGAGTTCATTGAAGGGATCCTGAAGGTCACTCATGTTATGGGAGTGACAAATGGGGAGTGTGTGGATTTGGCCTCTTACCAGCTAAAGGAGGTTTCCCTAATTTGGTACAAGCAATGGAAGGACAGCAGGTTAGCGGGAGCGGGCCCTATCAGCTGGGATGAGTTCCACATGGCCTTTCATGACAAGTTCTTCCCTTAGGAAATGAGGGAATCGAAGGCTACTGAGTTTGTTAACCTCAAGCAAGGAAAGATGATAATGATGGAGTATTCACTTGAGTTCACTCTCTTATCGAAATACACCCCAGAGTTGGTGATTTATCAGAGGGCGCGGGTGAGCCGATTTGTTCATGGCCTAGCCGGTTATTTAGACAAGGACTACAGGACTGCTATTCTCCACCAGGATATGGACTTTCCTCACATAGTGTTGTACGCCCAGCAGATGGAGGTGGCTCATGCGAGGGAGAGGGAGGCAAAGAGGGCTCGGAAAGATAAGCATGGGTTTTCATGTTAGAGGTCTGGCAGTGGCTACCATGCACAGTTTCAGCAGAGATCACTAGCCCCAGCACCATCATCAACTAGTGTTCCATCCAAACCACGAAGTGATCAGAAGAGCAGGGCTTCAGGGTTGAGGGATCAGAGGGGCACCCAATTAGTGTATACTTCTCCAGCCTACGGGAAGTGTGGCAAGAGTCACACTAGGGAGTGCCTGCTCAATTCGGGTGTCTGCTTCGGGTGTGGTAGGTCTGCGCACATGCACCGAGCATGTCCGTATGCCAGACAGGGTGATGATAAGGGTCGAGCACAGACTACCAGGACAGCAGCAGCTCCAGCCCGTTCAGCTCAACAAGGAGCATCTACTAGTGGGGTGGCAGTCAGCGCTAAAATCGATTCTATACCCTTGCCTCGCGCCAGGAGTAGGAGACATCGCCAGACGTGGTCACTACTATGTTTTGTGACTTTCATAGTGATGTTTATGCCTTGCTAGATCGGGGAGCTATATTTTCTTTCATTACTCCTTACATTTCTAGTAGCCTTGGAGTTAGTCCCGAGACTTTGTCAGAACCATTTTCAGTTTCTACCCTTGTCGGTGATTCAGTTGTAGCTAGATGGGCATATAGAGGGTGCCCGGTCACTGTGTTGCATAAGGTTACCTCCGCAGACTCAGTAGAATTGGCCATGACTGATTTTGACATCATTTTAGGCATGGATTGGTTGTTTTCATGTTATGGTTCGATTAATTGTAGAACCTGTACCATGGAGCTTTGTTTTCCGATTGAGTTAGTTGTGGAGTGGAAGGGTAGTTCGGTGGTGCCAACAGGTTGGTTTATTTCCTATCTTAAGGCTAGGAAGATGATCTCTAAGGGGTGCATGTACCACCTAGTTAGGGTTAAGGATGTGGAGTCCGAGACCCCGACTATTCAGTCAGTTCTGGTAGTGTGCAAATACCCGGAGGTGTTTCCCAAGGATTTGCTAGGTGTTCCTCTGGAAAGGGAAATTGATTTCAGTGTTGATCTATTGCCAGATACGCATCCTATTTCTATCCCTCCTTACAGGATGGCTCTAGCTGAGCTAAAGAAATTGAAGGAGTAGTTGAAAGATCTGTTGGACAAGGGCTTCATTAGACCGATCCAGTCTCCATAGGGTGCACCAATTCTATTTGTTCAAAAGAAGGATTGTTCCCTTCGCATGTGTATTGACTACCGGCAGTTGAACAAGGTTATCATCAAGAACAGGTACCCCTTATCCAGGATCGATGATTTGTTTGACCAGCTTCGGGGTGCCAATGCTTCTCCAAGATTGAGCTCAGGTCCGGGTATCACCATCTCAGAGTTCGGGAGAGTGACATCCCGAAGATCGCTTTCAGGACTCGATATGGTAATTATGAGTTTGTAGTTATGTATTTTGGACTAAAGAATGCTCATGCGACTTTTATGGACTTGATGAATAGGGTATTCATGTCATATTTGGACCTGTTCATGATTGTGTTCATCGATGACATCTTAATATATTCTCAGATCGAGGAAGAGCATGCCACTCACTTGAGAGTAGTGCTTCAGACCCTCAAGGATCGCCAATTGTATGCAAAGTTCAGCAAGTGTTAGTTTTGGCTGAACTCGATAGCATTTCTGGGCTATGTGGTATCAACCGAAGGTATAAGAGTAGATTCCCAAAAGATAGAAGCGGTGAAGAATTGGCCCAGACCGGTGAATCCTTCAGAAATTCGGAGTTTCTTGGGCCTAGAAGGCTATTACAGAAGGTTTTTGGAGGGTTTCTCATCTATTGCAGCACCATTGACTAAGTTAACTCAGAAAAAGGTGAAATTTCAATGGTTGGATACTTGTGAGAAAAGCTTCCAAGAGTTGAAGACCGGACTCACTTTAGCACCCGTGTTGACCTTACCCAAGGGTACCGGTGGCTTCGTTGTCTATTGTGATGCTTCGAGAGTCAAACTGGTTTCCGTAAGGTTTTGCAATTCTTGTGACGGTAATGTTTAGTTATTGGTTTACACAATTAAATTCTTTTTGTAAGGTCATTTGTAATTCTGAAGCAGATAAGAACCAAAGAAGTCTATACATGCAGATGAAAGAGGAGCTTCTACGTGAACATTTCTAACACCTCCATGGACATGCAAAAGAGAAATGCTATCCCCACTCGGACCAAGATAGAACTTTTGATGCAGCCTGGGTAGGTAATAGCATATGCCTCGAGACAGCTGAAGGTCCATGAAAAGAATTACCCAACCCATGATCTTGAGTTAGCCGCGGTGGTGTTTGCATTGAAGATATGGCAGCATTACTTGTATGGGGTCCACATGGATGTATTTACGTATCGTAAGAGCTTGTAGTATGTGTTCGCCTAGAAGGATCTAAATCTTCATCAAAGGAGGTGGTTGAAATTACTTAAGGACTATGAGATGAGTTTCCTTTACCACCCGGGCAAGGCTAATGTGGTTGCAGATGTGCTTAATAGACTCTCCATGGAAAGTGTGTCCCACATGAATAAGGAAAATAAGGAGTTGGTGAAGGATGTCGACCGACTTGCAAGACTAGGAGTTAGATTGATCGATGCGACCGATGGCGGTGTTGTTGTACATAACGGGTCAGAATCGTCCTTGGTGGTTGATTTTAAATCCAGGCAAGATGAGGATCCAATATTGAGGAAGCTCAAGGAGGCAGTGCGGGGTCAAAAGGTGGATGTCTTCTCCAAAGGGGGAGATGGTGTGCTACGATACAGGGTCCACTATGTGATCTAGACGTCAATAATTTGAGAGTTCGAATATTGCATGAGGAACATGGTAATAGATATTCTATTCATCCAGGATCCACGAAAATGTATTAGGATTTGCGAGATATCTATTGGTGGGATGGTATGAAGAAATACATTGTGGAGTTTGTGGCAAAGCGTCCAAACTGTCAACAAGTGAAAGTCGAACATCAAAGGCCGGGAGGCGTACTTTAGGATATCAGCATCCCCACTTAGAAGTGGGAAGAGATTAATATATATTTTTGTACAGGGCTACCTCATACTCGGGGACACCATGACTCCATTTGTGTGGTGGTGGATAGGCTAACTAAGGTGGCACACTTCTAACCGATCAAGACCACTTATTCAGCGGATGAATATGCCAAGCTGTATATTCGAGAGTTGGTTCAACTTCATGGAGTGCCCTTGTCAATTATCTCAAACCGAGGTACTCAGTTTACCTCTCAATTCTGGCGCTCCTTTCAAAAAGTACTTGGGACGCTAGTTAAGCTCAGTACAACCTTCCATCCGCAAACAGGTGGCTAGGCATAACGAACCATTCAAACCCTTGAGGATATGTTGAGGGTATGTGTTATGAATTTTAAAGGTAGTTGGGATGATCATTTTCCCTTGATCGAGTTTGCTTATAATAATAGTTACCACTCCAGTATCCAGATGGCACCTTTTGAGGCTCTTTATGGCAGAGGTGTATATCTCCCATCGGATGGTTCGAGGTTGTTGAGGTAGCTATGATAGGACCAGATTCGGTTCATGAGGCGATGGTGAAGGTTCAGTTGATACTGGACTAGTTGAAAACCGCTCAGAGTCATCAGAAATCATATGCTGATATGAGGAGAAGAGATTTGGAGTTTGGTGTGGATGATTGGGTATTTCTAAAGGTATCTCCCATGAGGGGAGTCATGCGGTTCGAAAAGAAAGGTAAACTCAGCTATATTGGTCCCTATCGGGTTGTGAGGAGAGTTGGTAAGGTGGCGTATGAGTTGGACTTGCCATCGGAGCTATCTTCGGTTCATCCCGTCTTTCATGTGTCACTTTTGAAAAAGTTCTTTAGTGATCTAGTCTTGGTAGTTCGGGTAGACAGAATTGGGGTGAAAGATAGCCTCAGCTATGAACAAATTCTGGTGGAAATCTTAGATCGTCAAGTCCGCAAGCTAAGGAATAAAGAAGTAACTTCAGTTAAAGTATTATGGAGGAACCAACATGTTGAGGGAGCTACGTGGGAAGACGAAGCGTATATGATGGCTAAATACTTACATCTGTTCTCTACCGGCTCCGTTCCGACTTGAGGTATCAGTTTTGCCCTATGACTTTATTAGTTTTCATGTTCAGTTTATGTGTGCTAGTTCCTTTTATATGTATGAATGCATATGTGAAGCATGAAATCAATTCATCTATGTGGTTTGATTTGGAGGTAGTCATTCCGTGAAAACTTTGGTTAAAATGATCAGTATGTGGCTATGATAAATTGTACGGTTTTGTTTGCTTCTTATTTCCTACATTCAAGGACGAATGTTCCCAAGCGGGAGAAATTGTAATACCCCAGAAATTCCTAAGAATAGACACGGGAGTTAAAATTGAATAGTGCAGAAAACTGGCAAAAATATCACAGCACAGATGACCCTATAACTCGTGGTAGGATACCACGGGTCATCATATATAGTCGTGGTTTGGGAAGTCAGGGAAGAAGTGGTGACAATGGATGGTGTAACGATGAGTCGTTGTTACCAGTTGTTAGAAGGACTGAACTTAGGGTGAGGAGGAAGCAATGGACCATCCCACGATCCGTGGTGAGAGACAACGACCCATTGTTTCAAGTCATTGCTTTTTGGTTGAAGTTTCCATTGCATTCAACGGATGGAGACCACGACTTGTTGGATGCCACCACGAGTCGTGGTGAGGCTCATGGAAAGAGAAGTCAGATTTGGTCAAGGGGCTGATGACGGTCGATTCAGCGATCTGTGGTTTGTTGCAATGACTCGTCCTATTGTGTCGTGGGAAGGATCTGAGACATGTCATAGAGCAGTGGACCCAACGACTCAATACCACGAGTCGTGGTATGATGCCACGACCCGTTGGGTCGGTCGTTGGTCTGTCTGGGGCAGATTTTAGGGAAATTATTTTAAGGGTATTTTTGACCTTTCCTCATTTTTAGCCCCTAAACTATGTCGTTTTGGTTATATCCTGGGTGTAATAAGAAGAGTTAAGTCCCTATTGCTTGTCCATTCTCATGCAAGGATTCTAGAGAGGTTTTGGGAGATTCAAGGACTTCTTCCTCAAATTTTTGTTCAATTTCTTTGTGGGTGTTCAAGGAGCTTTAAGTTCATCCATTCCCAAGTATGTAGGGTTTTAAAATGGGTGGAATTCTTCCTCACCCATGCCCAATTTCGATTAAATTCATGAATTCTCCTACTCAAATTCCTGAGCTTTTACCCAAAGCATGACAATGTGATTTCTCTTTATGGGTATTATTTAATTGAGTTTTAATTACTAAATTATGAATGATGGGCAGGTTTTATTATTATTTTCTTTTGTTAATGTTTCAAGCTTTTGAATCCAAAATGCCCATTTATGAACGTTCATGAAAATTTTGATTTTTGATGAATATTCATTATTTTAAGTTTATTGATTATGGAAATTCACTAATCCATGTTACCCATGTCGATGAGCATATTTTGAAAGAATTGAGTATGATGAAGCACTGGGCAATGCCCATATGATGAAGAATTATTTATGATTTATGAAACGAATTTCATGATTTATCGATTTATGATGTTGGCCGATAAAAAGGGCCTTGATTCTTGGCTAAGCATGTTTTAAAGGGGATCAATGATGAGAAATGTTATATCTTAGCCAATGAATTTTATGCATGATGTTAATGATTTATGTATGAGCCTATATGTATATTTTTGGGAGTCGTGTCTAGCACCGAGTAGCCTGCCGTTCAAAGGACTATGTCGGTGCCTCATAACCACGTGCCACCATGGGTTGTAGACGTTGTGATGTTATGATAATGATCCCCTAAAATGTGATATCATGCCTTATGCACGACCCTCGCTGGCAAGCCAGGGTCGGCTCTGGCCACTTGAGCGAGACAGTGGGGCATCATGAAAGGCTAGATACCATGATGGTGTCGATTATAACGAGTCCTCCCATTATTCCAGATGTTCTTATGCATTGTTATAGTTATGTTATTGGCTCAAGTTATATTATGATAAAGTTATTTACGATTATTATAATGAATGATTATGAATGATTTGAAAGTCTTGAGCCTTATGTACTATTACGAAGATTTTTGATGCAAGCATGATGTCCTTCTTTTATGTCTATTTATGAGCTTACTTTACTTTTAAAATGTCTATTTTACTTACCTTGCATACTCAATACATTCCACGTACTAAACGCATGCTTTCAATGTTGTATCATTTCATGATACAAGGTCCGGATCACAGGCTCATCCTCACCCTTAGGCCATCTCAGCCTATGCCTTCAGCTTGTTGGTGAGTCCTCATATTCCGAGGGCTGTTTTATAGGATTTCTTGTTGTTTATGTTTCCGTATTGGTCGGGTTAGTTCGGGATGTTGTCCCATCAACCCATATTATGTATCAGAGGCTTTCAGACAAGTATGTAGTACTCAGCTATGTAAACGTTGATATTTCTTGATGCTATGTTATGATTACGTTTCCACTATATCTTTACGATTATCATTCCACTTATTTGAATGAGATTAGTTGTATGCATGAGCTGTGGGTCGACTTGGGATCCCTCGAGGTCCCTCATCCCATGTCTACGACCCGAGTGCACGTTCGGGTCGTGACAGGTTCAGTATGGGAGGGGAGCTTAGTCCCCGATATATTGGTCGTTATAGCATTCTGAGACAAATTGGCAAGGTGACATATGAGTTGGAGCTACCAGCATAGTTAGATTTGGTGCATCAAGTTTTCTATGTATCCCTATTGAAAAACTGCATTAGTGACCCAGCCATTGCAGTTCCGATAGAGAGCATTGGTGTGAAGAAGAGCCTTACCTATGAAGAGGTTCCGATTAAGACCCTTGATAGTCATGTTCGGAAGTTGAGAAACAAGGAAGTAGCTTTAATGAAAATTTTGTGGAGAAATCAGCTTGTTGAGGGAGCTACGTGGGAAGCCGAAGTAGATATGATGGATAAATACCCGCATCTTTTTCCTTCCGGCTCAGTTCCAGCATGAGGTACTACTTTTCTCCTTAATACTCTACTTAGTTTCATTTCAAGTTCATGTCTCTAGTTCCTTTCATTTTATAGCATCCATGCATGTTTCATGAATTCAGTTCAGTGATGTATATCATTCCGGAGTCATTGACTTCATTAGTTTTCAGCTATGATTGTTCAATTTTGGGCTTTCAGTTCTTTCCCCACCCTTCAAGTATACTTAATATATATTCGAGAATGAATGTTCCTAAGGGGAAGATAATGTAAAACCCCAAAAGTCCCTCAGATTAGACCTTAGACTTTTAGTAGGAAATGGCACCAGAGTCATCGAAAGACTCAAGAAATGAGTCGCTGTGAGGAATAACGATCTGTAATGTGCCTCATTGTAAGGCCTCAGTTGAATCTTCCAATAGACAACGAGTCAAGTGATGAATCAATATTTCATGTAATGGGTGGTCCTAAGAAGTTGTTAAGTGGAGTTCAGAAAGGGGTCAAATTTGGTTTAAAGACAATGAAAGGATATAAAGTCTCATTGGGGCATGCGACGACCCATGGTATTGATCTGTTAGAAAGATTTCAGAATCAGGGCAGGTGTGACAGTGGTGACAACGAGAGGACTAACGAGTCGCTGTTGCACATAACAACTCATCCCGTCTAGCTATTCATTACGGAAGTAGAAGAGTAATAGATGTACTCTAGAATCAATGGGTGGATACAACGAGTCTTCAAGTTTGATAACAACTCATTGGATGGGCCATTGCAGCTGGCAATCAGGAATTTTAATGCATTTTCTTTGGTGTAGTTATGTAAATTCCTAAGCTTCTAACTCCTTAATGACGTTTTTTGGGCTTCTAAAAGAGTGCTTTAAGTGGTTTAACCTAGCCTAAGTCATTATGCTCTCATAATTCCATTAGATTTGAAATCCTTTTCCAAGATCAAGCTAGGGTTCCTCATCAAATTCTCTCCAAATCTTCTTGGGTTTCCAATACTAGTCAAGGAATAAATTTAACCAAGTATGTAGGGTTATGAATGGGGGAATATCTTCCACCCTCATGTCCAATTTCATCCTAATTCTATGGTTCAAGTCTCTAAGCATGTCAAATTGAATTCTAGGGTTTTTACCCAATTTTCATGTAGTCTTCCATGTTTTCTCTATGAGTATAATAGCTTCATGTTTTGATTGATGTTCCATGTCTATTATGGAAGATTTGGACCTCAATTTAATTATTAATTCATGATTTCAAGTTTATAAAGTTTATACCCTATTATGCATGATTTATGAAATTTAAGCTTATGAGTCTATGATTTCAAGTATGATGAATTAAATGATGTTTTATGATCATAATGCATGATTTCCACAAGAACACTTCATGAATTTATGAATTTTAGAGTATGATGATTTCCTCAAGTATGCATGGATTTTATGAATATCAAGGTTATGATCATGGCCGACTCACGGGCCCATTTTATGGCTAGTTCACTTATATCAAGCATGTTTATAAATCTCATGATTTCAACTGGTCCATTTACTTCAAGTATATTTCATGATTATAATATGAGCACTATATATATTTTTTTGGAGTAGTATTTAATATCCAATAGGTTAGGGTTCCAGCTTACATAAGTCTCAAAACTACGTGCCAATGTAGCCATGATTGGGTCCTCCACCAGAGTGTCTCCCATGTCTTTATGGGCCACCCATGAGTGATATCATGCCTTTTTCGAGGTTCTACCTCGCAAGGTATGGATACCCTTTCGAATAGGGATTTACAGGTTGGGCTCCATGTATGCTCATGTGGGGTATGTCGGTTATAAGAATCCCCCACTTTCCTTATATTTTCAGTTACTCACGTTCACGACTTATGATATTATGTTTTATAGCATACTTGACCCATTGATCAGTTTATGAGCTTTCCCTTACGATTTCAAGAATGAGAAGTTATATAGTTTCTATTTCTAAACCTTGGCTTATTATGTTCAGATTATGATGAATAACTTATCAATATGTATACTTCAGATTTATGGCTTCTAGCATGTTGTCCTTACTCATAATGATTTTTATTGATTTATACTCATGATTTCAGACTTACATTTTACTAGCATGTTTTACTTTCATCATATACTCAGTACATTCAAAGTACTGACCGTATATTCTACACTATATCATCTTATGATATAGGTTTGGGTGATCCATCTCAGCCTCGCCATTAGCTCACTCCTGCTCAAACTAGCTAGTTTTCCACAGTCTTGGTGAGTCCTCATCATCCGTGGACATCTATTTGTTTATTTTTTTATACCTTGTTTTAGTTTCGAACTTGGAGTTAGATGGGGGCTTGTCCCAGCTGCTTATCAGTTAGTAGAGGCTTTCAGGCATAGAGTTAGTATGTTCAGCTTTACAACTCAACATTGTGATATTGTCGCTTTACTTACGCTTTATGGTATATAGATTTTCGCTTACCCATGATTATATTTAAATTCTTCTTGATTCTGCTCTTATGTTATGTTATTGTATGTACCATGGGTTAGCTTGGAGCCATTCGTGGTTCTAGGTTCAGTTTCTCAATCTGGGGTCCTAGTTAAGGTCGTGACACCTCTGGAGCATATGGAGGTGGACGTATGTCAATGCTAGGCTTGGTTCACGCAATGGAACCTCTTAATGTACCCCTTCAATATCAGGCTCCTCACCTACTGACATCAGTAGGCTTAGGTGGTGCTAGACAGTGATATTTTTCTCATCTCTCATCTTAGTAATGTCCACCACCTATTTGGACTCAATATAATCATCCTCTCTTTGATGTGGATGACTCCCGCCCTGTTGCATAAGGTTGTGATGAGACAGGGGAAAGGGAGGGAGGTAGCAATCTAGAGCACCCTCTCTTTAAGCTCAATGGCCAACAGACAACCAATATCTACTCTCCTCTTGTCAACAATGGATGCCACCACTACTACGCTGCAAGGCATGAGAGCATTGTTGCTCTTTATTTTTCATATGCGACTGATCATCATATTCCACAAAAAATTGACCTGCAACTTCAATTTTCTCTTAGAAATGGGGCCGAAGTGATAACGAGCCACACAACCGTGGCTACGGCAATAAGAGGGTCCATCAATGGTATAACACTATCTTTGTCCTAGACCTTCTCATCAATGGTTGATGATTATATTTGTAATGCCCCGAAAACCCTAAGATCAGACCTGGGAGTTGAAACAAAGAAAATAAGATTTTCTACACCAGGTCACAGGACGAGTAGTCCAGTGAACCCGTTAGAATGACAATGAGTCGTTAAGTGACTCGTAATGAGGAGTTTTGACTTAGTTGAAAATTTTCAAGTTTGGGGTGACCATGGTTGTGAACACGAGTCATGGTCAACCCCATGATCTGTTAGGTCACTAATGGTCAAGGATGGTCAAAGGAAGAAGAGAAGCTGGCAGTGTTGGGGACGGGTCATCACCACGACTCGTTGGGTGCACCAAAATTGTGGTGTTCCCTGTGATGACACCCATGTCAGTTTTGGCAGTGTACGTGACGGATGAAAGACCACGAGTCGTGGCCAAGGGGACGACTCGTCCAGTCCCTTGTTGGGACTGGTTCCCAGCGAGTTTATTAAGGGATTTTTCGTAATTCTTATGTTTCTAAGGCCTAAAATACATCGTTTTAAGGTTAGCATGGAGTTTCTTAAGAAGGGTTAAGTCCTACTAAGCCTATCATAATTCATGCATTCAAGTTTAGAAGATTGACAGGTGATCAAGGCTAATTCTTCCAAGTTCATCCTCAATTCTCTTTGGGCTATTAAGCAAGTGTGAAAAATCAGATCTCTTCACGTATGTAAGGCTATGAATGGGTGAAATTGTACACACCCATGCCCAATCCCCTCAATTCATGATGTTCCAATTGATAATTCCATGGGTTATTTACCCAATGCATGAATTCCTAAGTTTTAATCATGGGTATGATCTAAGCTTGTTTTGAATGATGAATTATGATTAATGGGAAGATTTTACAATATTTTAAATTATAAATTATGGTTTCAAATTTTTTAAATTATGATGTCCATCCATGAATGTTCATGAAAGTTGTAATCCATGAGATATATGTTCAAGTATGATGTGATGTTTATGAAGAAAGTATGATTTTGAAATACCCATATTTATGTTCATTTTTTCAAAGTGAATCAAGTTGATTTCAAGTATGTTTAAGGATTGGTCAAGCCCATATGATCAAGTTTGATTTATGTTTTCATGAATTAGCTTACCACATGATTTTGGTGTCAAGACTCCCATTATTTTCAACTTGTAGTATGGTTTGAGCCAAGGCTCCCCATGTTATGATTTTAGATTATGCATGTATGTTATTATTTAGCTTCGTCATCAGATGATGGTCAACTTCGTTGGAAAATGATGGAGAGCATATGTATATTTATGGGAGTAGTGTCTAGCATCGAGTAGGCTGAGGTTCAGTCAACCCTATGCCTCAGAACTACGCGCCAACGTAGGTATGATCAAATTATTTGGGATCTCCTTTGGAGCTTTCCCCTTCCCCCAAGGGGCCTTGAGCTTGATATCGATATCATGGTATCGCCCTTAGCCCTGGAAAGGCTTTGGATGGCTCTGCCCACTTGAGTATGATAGTCGAGACCACGTAAGCTCTATCGTGGTAATGTCGGTTATATGACGAGTCTTCCATTATTCCTCACGATTTCAGTTATGCATGTACATCAGCATGATATTATGTTTTCAGAAGGTTTGACCCAATATTTAGTTTTACTTGTAATTATCAATTTTCAGCTTTGGGTTATTCGATTCAGCTATGTTCAGACCATGATTTCAAAAAATAGCATGCAAGCCCTACTCTCAATCCTATCTTGATTATGTTTTGTATTATGCATGTTTAATGATTTTACTTAGTGATTTTGCTTACCTTGCATACTCGGTACATTCCACGTACTAACTGCATACTTTATGTAGTATCATTTCATGATATAGGCTTTGACATCCAGGCTCAATCCCGCCGCTAGTCATATTCCCGGAGTTAGCTTTCCTCATCCTCAGTTGGTGGGTCCTCATCTTGTGAGGGCCCTTCTTACCAGTTGTATGTCATATTTTCAGTTTTTAGATTTAGTGAGTTAGTGGAGGTCTTGTCCCATCAACTCGTCAATTTAGAGGCTTTTCGGACATAGTGTGTATTCAGCGTTGGATTCATGTATGTATTCAAATATTACATTTTGGTTAGACTTA
The DNA here is from genome assembly GCA_035772735.1 of Datura wrightii. Classification (NCBI taxonomy): domain Eukaryota; kingdom Viridiplantae; phylum Streptophyta; class Magnoliopsida; order Solanales; family Solanaceae; genus Datura; species Datura wrightii. Next base: position 68,698,447 of record JASDFA010000010.1, on the reverse strand, counting down.
CGCTGTGTTATTTGTGATGATCTTACGCTTATTTATGATTGAGTTAGATGTATGTTCATTCCATGGGTCGATTTGGAGCTTCTCGGGGTTCCTTTTTCCATATCTTGATCTGGGCTATTAGAGCATTAGGTTTGAAGTGCCCTAGGGTGTCTAAAAGTTGCGTTAAGTAGAGTCTTTTTCATGGGTGTGAAGTGCGCCACACTTATGACCAAGAGGCTATGAGAAATTTAGAAAATGTTCCCCTCTTTCATGATCAATGTCGTGCGGTGAAATGTCTCTCTATCATTCTAACTCCTGCTACACGCGTTTACGGAATCATGTCTCTCCGTAGAGTTAATGGAAGGAGAAATGGAAGTAGAAATGGCCACAAGATTGGCAATTGAGATGAGCACTAGCAGGCCCCACCAGCCCACGAGGAGCATATACCCAAGCCAATTGCCTACGTGGAATTCAGGGAAGCCATTCAAATGTTAGCCTAGGCCTTGACCACCCAGGTCAAACAGTAGGCGGTAGCACATGTCCCTCAAAATGAGAATGCGGCAGCGGGGAGAGTTAGAGACTTTCTAAGGATGAACCCTCTTGAGTTCCTTTTGTCGAAGGTGGACAAGGATCAACATGAGTTTGTTAAGGAGATTTTTAAGATCACCCAGATTATGGGGGTGACGGGGGAGGAGTGCACCGATTTGGCCTCATATCAGTTGAAGGGAGTCATGCGTATTTTGTTCAAGCAATGGAAGGATAGTAGGGAAGTTGGAGCAGGCCCTATCAGTTGGGATGTGTTCCATGCCGCTTTTTCTAGATTGGTTCTTCCCTTGGGAGATGATAGAGATCAAAGTGGTCGAGTTTTTGAATCTAAAGCAAGGAAAGATGACGGTTTAGGAATATGCCTTGGAATTGACTCATCTGTCCAAGTATGCACCTAAAATGGTGGTGGATCAGAGAGCCCGTGTGAGCAGGTTTGTACACAGGATAGCATACTACATAGTCAGGGATTGCCGGACCACGATGCTTTTTCAGGATATTAACTTTGCTCGAATATTCCTGTACACCCAGTAGATGGAGGCAGTGTAGATGAGTGAGCGGGAGAGGGAGGCTAAGAGGGCCAATACTAATACCATCGGATTCTCCCAGTAGAGGCCTAGTGGGCAGCGTCAGTAGTCCCACCTGAGATCCTCAACCCTAGCACCTTCGGCTATGAGTGTGCCAACCAAGTCTAGGTGTGATAAGAGGGGACGAGCATCAGGCTTGAGAGGTCAGGGTAGCAGACCCATAGAGACCAGCCCTCCAGAGTGCAACAGATGTGGCTAGAGACAAACAAGCCAGTGTTTGGCGAGTACAGGTGCTTGCTTTGGGTACGGAAAGCCCGGACACATGCTTACGGATTGTCCAGCGGCTAGACAGGGTCTTGACAGAGGCCAAAGCCCAGCTTCTAGTTTGGTAGCTCCACCAGCACACCGATCTCAGTAGGGGGCATCTACTAGTATAGGTGGCATACATTGCCAAAACAGATCTATGCCTTAGCAGACGTGGACACTGGTATGTTATGAGTATTCCACCTTGATGTATCTTCTTTGTCAGATCTAGGGGCTACTTTATCTTTTGTGACACCCTATGTTGCTAGTAGTATCGGATTTAGTGACTCCGTTAGTATTCAGTATGTATGGTCAATATCTGAGTATGATGAATGCATTTCTCTGCGTTTCAGTATGTTTTCTAAAATTTGAGGACAAATATTCACAATGGGGAGACATTGTAATGCCCTAGAAATCCTAAGATCAGACCCGGGAGTTGAAATGGAGAAAACATGATTTTCTGCATCAGGTCACAAGACGAGTCATTCAGTGAGCCATCAGCATGACCACGAGTCATTAAGTGACTCATGGTGAGGAGTTTTACTTAGTTGAAAATTTTCAAGTTTGGGGTGACCACGGACAAGTCGTGGTCAACCCCAAAATCCATTAGGTCACCAATGGTCAAGGATGGTCGACGGAAGAAGAGAAACTAGCAGTGTTGGCGACAGGTCATTACCACGACTCATTGGGTGCACCACGAGTCATGGTGTCCCCCGTGATGACTCCCAGGTGAGTTTTGGCAGTGTACTTGACGGATGAAAGACCACGAGTCGTGGCCAAGGGGATGACTCATCCAGTCCCTCGTTGGGACTAGCAATCTGTTTTTTCATGCGAGTTTGTTAAGGGCTTTTACATAATTCCTATGTTCCTAAGGTCTAAACTATATCATTTTAAGTTCAGAATAGAGTGTTTTAAGAAGGGTTAAGTAATTCTATGTCTATCCTAATTGATGCATGCATGTTTAGAAGTTTGAGGGGTGATCAAGGCTAATTATTCCAAGTTCTTCCTCAATTCTCTTTGGGCTATCAAGAAAGTGTGAAAAATCAGTTCTCTTCAGGTATGTAAGGCTATGAATGGGTGCAATTGTCCATACCAATGCCTAATTTCCTCTGAATTCATAATGTTCTAATTTGATGATTCCATGGGGTTTTTACCCAATGCGTGAATTTCTAAGTTTTAATTATGGGTATGATCTAAGCATGTTTTGAATGATGAATTATGATTAATGGGTAGATTTTACAATGTTTTAAATTATAAATTATGTTCTCATAATTTTCTGAACTATGATGCCTATTCGTAAATGTTCATAAAAGTTGAGATCGATGAGACATATGTTCAAGTATAATATGATATTTATGAAGAAAGTATGATTTCGAAATACCCATGTTTATGTTCATGTTTTCAAAGTGAATCAAGTTGATTTCATGTATGTTTAAGCATTGGGCAAGCCCATATCATCAAGTATGATTTATGTTCTCATTAATTAGCTTACCACGTGATTTTTGAGTCAAGTCTCCCATTATTTTCAACTTGTGGTATGGTTTGAGCTTGTGATATGTTATGATTTCAGACTATGAATGCATGTTATTATTCAGCTTCATGATTAGACGATAGTCAGCTTCATGGAAAAATGATGGAGAAGATATGCATATTTTTGGGAGTAGTGTCTAGAACTGAGTAGGCTAAGGGTCAGTCAACCCTATGCCTCAGAACTACGCGCCAACGTAGGAATGATCAAATTATGTGGGACCTCCTTGGAGCTTGCCCTGCCGCCAAGGGGCCTTGAGCTTGATATCAATATCATGGTAGCGCCCTTAGCCCTGGCAAGGCTATGGACGGCTCTGCCCACTTGAATGTGATAGTTGGAACCACATAAGCTTTATCGTGGTAATGTCGTTTATATGAAGAGTCTTCCAATTGTTCCTCGTGATTTCAGTTATGCATGTACATGGTCATGAATTATGTTTTCAGCAGGTTTGACCCAATATTCAATTTTAATTATGATTATCAGATTTCAGCTTTGGGTCATCTAATTAAGTTATGATTTTCAGTTATGTTCAAATCATGATTTCAGAAAATAGCATGAAAGTCGTCACGGCCCGAGACTACACCCTGGATGTAACACAGTACTTGAAGTCACAAGTGACCCCAAGTCAACCCTTGATCTATCATACATTGGTATTCTGAGTAAACATGCGCAACGAAACATTGAAACAATATCATAAAGCATTTATGAAAAATCAGTCTGAGAACATAAAGTTCAAAACACTTGAATAATACTAATACATTTGAAAATCATGTTTGTCTGAAAGCCATCAAATAGAGGAGTAGCTGGGACAAGCCCCTAGCTAACTCTACGTATAACTGAAACTAATAAATGAGTGAAAGAAAGAAATAATGCCCTCAGATGATGAGGACTCACACTTCACTACTAAGGTGGAGAATCTGAATTGCGGCAACTAACGGTGCTGAGTCTGAGAACTTGCAGCTATATCATGAAATGATACAGCATAAAAGTATTCATCGGTACTTTGAATGTACTGAGTAAGTGGGAGAAAATTTAATTGTATATAGTGCTTGAACTGATATGACATGCAATGACCAATAAGTAACTAAACTACTGAAGTAAACTGTGGTGGTCAAATGACCCTGTCTTATGGTTGAGGCATGTCCTAAGTCTGAAAGTACTGAGTCTGAGATACTCAACTGAATTGAGCTAAACTAGTAGAATTAGAACTGAATTGAGTTGCTTGTTCTGCAACTGGACTAAACTGACTAGTAGGAGAATCTATAACCGACATATAACCACGAGAGCTAGACGTGGAATCCGATGTATACACCCCACCGGTAGGACCCAATATACCTTGCCAGGGTATAAAGGCATGAATTGGGTGGTCACAAAAGTCTGGGGCCAATTAGGCCATAATACTGTAACCTACGCTGACAACGTAGTTCTGGGAACCTAGGTGCACTGCAACCCTGGCCCACTCTGTGTTATGTTCTACTCCCACTGGAAAAACCTAAACCGAACTACTAGGCTGATAAGTCGAAACTGGGGCCCAAGACTAGTCAGGGACAAATAACTGAAAGTACCCTGAGAGTCTTATCGAACCTGATTCTGAAACTGGGTTCTCGACTAGTCAGAGCTGGTTATCTGGAAGCGTCGTAACCAACTATGAACAAGATGTAACTGAACGGGGGTCCTGGGCTGGTCAGAGCTATATACTAGAATGTCATGACCGCCTAATGGACCAAATAATTATAATCTGAGTCTGATTCTGATATTTGAGAGGCACCACTGACACCTTGCAATAAGACAGAAGTCAAACTGATCAGTTGACACTTTCTGAATAGTTCTGAAAGGGAAAGTTTTGTGTTCTAACTGACTAGACTACTAAGCATCTAATAAAGAGATCATTCATCCTAACAACACAGACAATTTCATAATATAACCGACATATAACCAGGTGAGCTAGACGTGGAATCCGATGTACACACCCTACCAGTAGGACCCAATATACCTTGTCAGGGTATAAAGGCATGAACAGGGTGATCACAAAAGTTTGGGGACAATCAGGCCATGTCATACTATAACCTACGTTTGCAACGTAATTCTGGGAACCTAGGTGCCCTGGAACCCCGGCCTGCTCGGTGCTAAATTCTACTCCCACTGGAAAAACTAAAGTTAACTACTGGGTTGATAAGTCGAAACTGGGGCCTAAGACTAGTTAGGGACATATAACTGAAAGTACCCTAAGAGTCTTACTGGACGAGATTCTAAAATTGGGTTCTAGACTGGTCCGAGTTGCTTATCTGGAAGCGTCGTAGTCGTCTATGAACTAGATGTAACTTAAAGGGGGTCCTGGGGCTAGTTAGAGCTATTTACTAGAATGTCATGACCACCTAATGGACCAAATAATTATAATATGAATCTGATTCTGATAATTGAGAGGCACCACTAACACCTCAGAATAAGACGGAAGTCAAACTGATCAGTTGACACTTTTTGAATAGTTCTGAAAGGGAAAGTTCTGTGTTCTACAAGACTACTAAGCATCTAATAAAGAGCTCATTCATTCTGACAACACGGATAATTTAATAATATCGCGAAGTTTCAATAACTAAAAGAATCTCATCTAGCAGGGCTAAATCATTCTCGTTAGTGTAATAATTACTCAACAAATATTTACAATAGAAATTTCGTGAAAAAACAGCCCACAATATACTTCGCAAAAATAGACGGAATTTAATACGCAATAATCTGATCGTGGGCAAAAATAGCTTGCCCGAGTGATGCTTTATACCTTAATGTAGTCTTGTTTATCTAATGTATTTTATACATTTTCATGTAATTTTATTTAAATGTGAGTATATGTGCTAACCAACATGATTAGTCCTTGTTTTGTAGGTTTCAATGATTTGGAGGAACTAATTTATAAGTTGGTGAAAGAAAGGAATGTAGTCGGAAGCAATCGGCGGAAGTCGGCAAGGCCTAGGCATGGCAAGCGAGCAGATGCGGCAGCAGGCAGTGCTCCAGCGCGCCAGCAACGTGCCACGGCAGGCCATCCCCATGCCAAAGGAGTGTCAATGCGCTGCCCATGCAGCGTGACACGCTGCCAACGCATCAAGAAGGCTGCCTAGGGTCGATTTTGGGTGATTTCCAGAGAGCCTTCGCGTTACCTCCGTGTCACGGAGGCAGTTCTCCGCGATACACTCCGTGACACGGAGCCATTCCTCGACAGGCTAAATTATGCACGTTTTTCATTTATTATAAATAGGTCCCTAAGCTCCTAATTCCACTGGGTCACGATTTTATTCTGGAAAACTACCTAGGAGTGAAGGGAGAAGTGGGAGAACTCATCTAGGGTTTGTCAAATTCCCTTCTCATCTACCAAATTCATGTAAGTATGTTAGTTTAGTAGTAGTTAGTTGTAGTTTTACGAACATGAACGGCAAGAACCCTTCCTCTAGGGTTGAAGCCATGAATTATGATTGTGATTTTATGAAATTGTTTTGGAATTAAGTTATTGATTGTTGTTTTCGTCTTGCATTCTGGATTTGTGGTTTTTTTATGATTGATCAACATGAAAACATATACATTAGCTTGGGAAATTGCTTGAGAAAGAATTACCTAGGTCAGGACATGAGAATGTAAGGAGCATGTTTGTATCTCACGATATAATTTCGTGTTAGGATAGAAATATACCTAACACCTTGCTTGGTTTATAAAACGGGGGTTATTAAGAGACCAACATAGGATTATCACATCACCACTCGAAGAAGTAGTTGTGAGGGTAAGTTGAGTTAAATGGTTAGACGCATGAAAGTCCCTAATCGTTTCCCTGTAAACCACAACATAATTAATTGCCCGCGAACTAGAAATTAGCATCCTCGCTCACAATGATGCAGTGAGGCTAGTTTGCCGTGTTTAGAGGCTCGAAAGACCATGAACATGCAATTCTAATTATGTGAAATAATAATCGATAGTTGCATACTTAACCCATTGCAAATCGTAGCATCGCATGATTATCTGATTTTAACTCTATGTTGCTCCTAGAGTGCATTCAGAATATTTCGTTGATCAAATTTAGACTTAATTAAAAATCTCCCTCGAAAACTTCTATAACCAACATTTTTTGGTATTTAAGATCACACTTGTAATGGATAGTTAGAGGAATGGGTCCAGTCCCTGTGGGTTCGACATTCCGGTTATTAAAAATAGCCACTATATTACTTGCACGACCCGTACACTTGCGGGGCGCGAACAAGTTTTTGGCGCCGTTGCCGGGGACTCGGCGAATTTTTGATAATTTATCTGTTTTTGTGTGATTTTTAAATTTCCTTAAGTGTTAAAAAATTTGGTCTTAGTCTACTTATTGCAGGTGACAGGTTGTCCTGCCGAGCTGGCTAGAAACAGAGAGCTTGTGGAACTGTTTCTTGAACCTGAACGTCAAATCCATTTGCGAAGGAGAGTAGCTCTAGAGCAAAAGCTGAAGATACTTCAAGAAAAGGTACAACAACAACCACCCGTGGGACAAGCACAATTGTCATTGACAGCAATGGCAGCTAGACCAGTTCGCGACGTGGCAATCCCACTAGTGACTAATGTGAACTCCAGTATCCGTAAACCGGAGCCTGGAGGGAACTTTGAGCTTAAAAAGAATATGGTGCAGCTGTTACATTCTAGTAGTCAATTCACTGGGATGGCACATGAGGACCCGCAGCAGCACTTACAGAGCTTTTTAGAGATTAGTGACACGTTTGTCCCCACCGGCGTGTCCACAGATTATGTCCGACTGACCCTCTTCCCATTTTTACTATTGGGAGAGGCGAAAAAGTGGCTGAAGGCTGAGCCACCGAACTCCATAACTTCATGGAATGACTTGGCTAAGAAGTTCCTTATCAGATTCTTTCCTTCAGGCAAGACTGCAGAGTTGAGAAGTGAAATACTCAGTTTCAAGCAGAGGCCTGAGGAGAACTTGTATATGGCTTGGGAAAGATTCAAGTCATTGTTGAGAGACTGCCCCCATCACCAGCAATCAAATGAAGTGCTACCTCATACCTTTGTAGAAAGTCTATACCCACACACAAAAATATTACTAGACTCTGCATCGAGTGGGCAAGCCTTGGATAAAACATATGATGAGTTGTACACTTTGTTGAACAGAATTGCTCAAAGAAATCCAGAGTGGCACAGCGAGTCATCAAGGGGGGCAGGAAACAGATCGGGATTGATAGAAGTAGATGGTTTGAATGCCTTGGCAGCACAGTTAGCTGCGTTCCAGCATCAGATGATGACTCAGTTTAATAAACTGAGTATGAACCAACACCAGGGCCAAGTTAATGCAGTTCATCAAGCTCTGTGTTGGTGTGACATTTGTGGTAATAATGGGAACAATGTTGAATATTGTGGAGCCAATCCGGAATCAGTCAATTTTATTGGTAATTTGCATAGGAATTAGAATTTTGGGAACAACTCCAACAGAAATTGGCAGGGCCACCCGAATTTTCCTAGGGGTGGCAACCAAAAGCAGAATTATATGCAACCTCAACAACAACAGTATAAGCAGAATAGGCAGAATGAGGGGAAATTGAGTAGCAGCATTGAGGAAACACTGCAGAAAATTTTGGAGACCCAGAATCAGTTAGTGGAAAATCAGGCGAGGATGGCAACAAACTTAATGAATCAACAAGTAGCCACCCACAATCTTGAAAAACATGTGGGTCAGATAGCAGCTGCTCAAAACATGAGATCACAAGGGGGATTACCAAGCGATACAGATCCTAACCCCCGGCAGATCAATGCCATCAGTCTGAGAAACGGTAAGCAATTAGCTGATGCAGTGCCAAAAGAGCTGAGAAAGGGGGTGCAGCCGGAATTGGTTAGACCAGGACCATCCATCAACATGGGAGATAATCAGAGTGATAGACAATAAAATGCGCAACTTTCATTAAAGCCAGCACAAAGACCACCACAACCATTCCCTCAGAAATTCAGAAAGAGCAAGGAGGAGGAATGCTTCAAAAAGTTCTTGAGAGCTTCAAAGAACTTCACATAAATTTGCCTCTTATTGATGTCTTGCAGGGAATGCACAAGTATGCTAAATACTTGAAGGACGTGATGGCGAACAAAGTTAGATTGGTGGATGTCCATACTGTAGCACTAACTGAGGAGTGCAGTCACAGCGTACTGAGCAAAATGCCAAAGAAGCTCAAAGACCCAGGGAGCTTTACCCTCCTCATACAAATTGGTAAAGCTGAGGTGCTACGAGCTTTATATGAATTAGGGGTAGCAGTTAATCTAATGCCCCTATCCTTATTCAACACCCTGGGGTTGGGAGAACCGAGGCCAACAAGGTTTATGCTGCAGCTGGCTGACAAGTCGCAAGTGACACCTGATGGAATAATAGAGGACCTCCTCATCAAAGTAGGTAAGTTTATTATACCTGTTGATTTTATTATTCTAGATTTTCAGGTTGATGACCAGGTACCCTTAATCTTGGGACGACCATTCTTGGCCACCGGTGGAGCGGTGATTGATCTGAGAGTAGGGACCCCGAAAATGAGGGTCGAAGATGAAGAAGAACTCTTCCGCGTTTACCAAGAAATGAACCCATCCGCACAATACACTAACCTTTGTCAGGTTAGTGTGTTGGTAGAGGATGAGTGTGGGGTGGAGGATTCCACAGGTGCACGGCCAAAGGCAAGGTCGAGTGTTCAGCCCGAGTCTGATAGAGGACGTCAAATTGAGAAGAAGTTGGAGCAAGAGAGGAACAGAGTGGAGGCTGTTTCCTCTAAACAGCAAAAGAAAAGGAGATGGTTCTCGAAAGAGAACCCAGGTATGAGGATGTCCTGAAAAGGACAGTCCACGTCGGGCCACGACGTAAAATAAGGCGCTACTTGGGAGGCAACCCAGGGGTACCTCAGGTACAATTTTGTAATTTTGATTTTGTGTTGATTTTGTTATGTTTATTTAGTTTGTGTTTTTGGTGGAATGTTAAGCACAGATGGAGGGAAGTCTGAGTACCGAGAAGGTGGAAGCTAAAGAGCATGGAATAGAAGAAGTGTGGGGTCAAACACCCACCTCTCAAAACTTCAAAGGAAAGCATGCTTTTAGCTTGGCATAGAGGCTCAGGGAGTATTTCTCATCCTTTAAATGTTAATTTGATGCTATGAGGACATATCATGATTGAAGTGTGTGGTGAGGGAAATTTCTTGAAAATTTCAAAATTTTTGTGCTTAACGAGTTTTTGGTGAATGTAATGCTTGTGTGAAATTTGTGAGAAAATTGAAAATTTTTGGGAGTCAAGATGAATTCATCACCCATTGGTTTTTCTTTTCGGTTTTTTTCCGACGGGGGGTATTTGAACCGAAGAATAAAATTTTTCAATTTCTTTCCTTTGTCTGTATATAATGTTTTAGTCATAGTTAGGGACTGTTTCCAACGATGGATGGATGACGACCGTCGTGAGGAAAAATTAGTCGATAGGTTTTGGGTTTTTGAAACCATAACTAATTGGTGCTTGATGTTCTTGTTATGTGCTATACGTGATTGTAAGAGGCAAGTATGTTCAGTGTGAAGCATGCAGGTGTATAACTTTGTGTGAGACACTTAGGCTCTTGAATTTGACTCAATATGATTGAAGCTTAATTCTAAATTCTTGTGATTAGCTGAGTAAGAGTCTGATGAATGTGTCTTGAATTGAGCATGTGCCATGAGTGTAAGGTTTTTGAGTATTCTGTGCTATTGTGGATTGTCTAGAACTTGCCTGGTGTATTTATAAACTGAAATGAAGGATGTAATTGTAGGAGATGATATAGGCATTTTCTTTGAATGAACCAAATTGTTATCCCTCATTTTACCTACCTTGAAAAATTAATCCTAGTTAGCCCCATTGAGCCTTGAGCCTATTCTTTGACAGCTGCAACATAAGCTTAATCCTTTTTCTTTCGTCAGCCTTGAACTTGATCCAAAACTCCTAAGCGCTTAAGGGAAAAATATGAAAGAGTGAAGGAGAGAGAAGAAGGAAAAGAAGGAAAAATGGAAGTTGTAAAAGTTGAGAAAGGTCAAGGGTGCACTGATGTGAAAACGGTTGATTATTATAAGGAGTAAGAAAATAAATTAATGAAAAGTTACATATAGAACTCCTTACTAATAAGCCAAAAGTGCCTAAAAGAAAAGGGGAACAAAAGAGGAAAAAGAAAGCTGAAAGGAGAAAAGGTGAAGTAAGAAAAGGGAAGTTTGTATTGAGGGTAGAATGTATTAAAAGCGCTTGGGAAAGTTAGTCACTATTATTGGCCAGAATAGTACGTACATGTCCCTTAGCTTACATTACAACCCATTAAGTCCTACTTGATCTTACATTCATACATCCTTAAATTAGTGGAATAAAACACTAAAGGCAAGCTTATGGGTCATTACATGATGCATGTGAATTCTTTGTGAGAGTGAGCGTAATTCTATTCATATACCCACACATGTTGTGATTTAAAAATTGTTTTTGCGTGTGAATTTGGGTAACTCTCTTTCCATGAGGGCACATGTTGAATGAAGGATAGAATTCATGTGGTATTTCTTAATCAGTTGATTTGCATGAGTTTGCTAAGATATAGAGTCGCTTCTTGAGGTTAAGAAGTTTTAACATAGTTGTACTTCATTTCGATGACCAAATCATGCACGCTCTATTTGTAGCTGGTTATCTTACGTAATCATTGTAGCCATAGCGTGAATATTCTTTCTAAATGAGTTATGGGTGAGTATCCATACGCATGAGATGTAATAGGTTGTTCAAGGATGAACAAGACTTTAAGTGTGGGGTAGGTGATCGCGGGCAAAAATAGCATGCCTGAGTGATGCTTTATACCTTAATGTAGTCTTGTTTATCTTATGTATTTTATACATTTTCATGTAATTTTATATAAATGTGAATATATGTGCTAACCAACATGATTAGTCCTTGTTTTGTAGGTTTCAATGATTTGGAGGAACTAATTTATAAGTTGGTGAAAGAAAGGAATGTAGTTGGAAGCAATCGGCGGAAGTCGGCAAGGCCAAGGCATGGCAAGCGAGCAGATGAGGCAGCAGGCAGTGCTCCAGCGTGCCAGCAACATGCCATGGCAGGCCATCCCCACGCCAAAGGAGTGTCAACGCGCTGCCCAAGCAGCATGACATGCTGCCAACGCGTCAAGAAGGCTGCCTAGGGTCGATTTTGGGTGATTTCTAGAGAGCCTTCGCGTTACCTCCGTGTCACGGAGGCAGTGCTCCGCGATACACTCCATGACACGAATCCATTCCACGACAGGCTAAATTATGTACGTTTCTCATTTATTATAAATAGGTCCCTTAGCTCCTAATTCCACTAGGTCACGATTTTATTCTGGAAAACTACCTAGGAGTGAAGGGAGAAGTGGGAGAACTCATCTAGGGTTTGTCAAATTCCCTTCTCATCTACCAAATTCATGTAAGTATGTTAGTTTAGTAGTAGTTAGTTGTAGTTTTACGAACATGAACGGCAAGAACCCTTCCTCTAGGGTTGAAGCCATGAATTATGATTGTGATTTTATGAAATTATTTTGGAATTAAGTTATTGATTGTTGTTTTCGTCTTGCATTCTGGATTTGTGGTTGTTTTTATGATTGATCACCATGAAAACATATACGTTAGCTTGGGCAATTTCTTTAGAAAGAATTACCTAGGTCAGGACATGAGAATGTAAGGAGCATGTTTGTATCTCACGATATAATTTCGTGTTAGGATAGAAATATACCTAACAACTTGCTTGGTTTATAGAACGGGGGTTATTAAGAGACCAACTTAGGATTATCACATCACCACTCAAAGAAGTAGTTGTGAGGGTAAGTTGAGTTAAATGGTTAGACGCATGAAAGTCCCTAATCGTTTCCTCGTAAACCACAACATAATTAATTGCCCGCAAACTAGGAATTAGCATCCTCGCTCACAATGATGCAGTGAGGCTAGTTTGCCGTGTTTAGAGGCTTGAAAGACCATGAACATGCAATTCTAATTATGTGAAATAATAATCGATAGTTGCATACTTAACCCATTGCAAATTGTAGCATCGCATGATTATCTTGTTTTAACTCTATGTTGCTCCTAGAGTGCATTCAGAATATTTCGTTGATCAAATTTAGACTTAATTAAAAATCTCCCTCGAAAACTTCTATAACCAACATTTTTTGGTATTTAAGATCACACTTGTAATGGATAGTTAGAGGAATGGGTCCAGTCCTTGTGGGTTCGACATTCCGTTTCTTAAAAAGAGCCACTATATTACTTGCACGACCCGTAACCTTGCGAGGCGCGAACATAATCAACACTTAAAAACTTAGGGTTGTAAATTGTCTTGGCCAAAACAACAACAATTTATCTACAAATTCATATAAATCATATGGATAATAAACATGGATATTAACCCAATTGAAATTAATGAAAACCAATATGAAATTATCTGTATATTCGAATATCTCAAGGCTAAACTGATAGGGAAATTATGGAAGGAAATTGGGGGACACAAGGGAAGGACAATTCCCTTATTGAATTCCCACGTACCTAATGAAGAAACTTGGAGAAATTGCTTTAGAATCAAAGGGGTAAGATCTGCCCTAGCTCTTGCTCTGAAATTCTCTGAGAGAGAACTCTACGTTTTGTTTCTAGAGGGTTTGAGTGGGGAATCAGGAAGAGAACCTGTTACCCCCACTAAAACATCTGATATTAATGCTAAAACGATGTAGTTTAAAGCTTGGGAGGGTAAGAAATTACTAAATAGCCCTTAGAATATCGCTGGGAAAAACTGCCATGTAACCCTAACGGGTGACCTAACGGGTCGTGGTAACTGACCTCGACTTGTGGTCACACCCGTCAGGTGCACTAGCTAAAATTTAACTGGGGCTAGTGACAGGGGACATAACGAGTCGTTACTTGGGACCATGACTCATTGACCCTATTCGTCAAGCACACTGGACAACACAATATTTTCTCAACTCAGTTCTAACCACGAGTGACCTAACGGGTCGTGGTTGGTGACCACGACTCGTGACATCCCTTGTTAGGTACACTGCCTCCCTCCTTTACATTATCCATCCTTCTCCTCATGGCTCACTTAACGAGTCGTGAGGTTACTTAATGACTCATCAGGTGGCCCGTCCTGCAACATTTGTACAATTTTCTAAATTTTCTTATTTAAGTCCGGGATATTGATTTTGAGTTTCCGGGGCATTACAATATCTCCCCCTTGCAAACATTCATCCTCGAATGTTAGAAAACGCACAGAAAGCAGAAAAATAGCAGATCAAAATTTCAAAATACTGCTCATTTAACTCCAAAACTACCAGAATGACTACCTTTGTTTCAAAATACATAACTGAAATGAATTTATTTTTCATACATACATTAAAAAACATAAAAGAGACTCGAACATCTGAACTGAGTCATGAAAACTAAACTGAGTTCTAGGGTCATAACTATATCTAAAGTTGTGCTGGAGCGTGTAGGGAACAAGTACGGGTATTTGGCCATCATATCTGCTTTGGCCTCCCTCATAGCTCCCTCAACCTGCTGATTTCTCCGTAAGACTTTGACTGAAGCTATTTCCTTGTTCCTCATCTTACGCACCTGAAGGTCAAGGATTTGTACTAGTACTTCCTCATATGAGAGACTATCTTGTATTCCTACATTGTCCAATGGCACAACTGAGGTTGGATCTCCGATGTACTTCTTCAAAAGTGACACATGGAAAACTGGGTGCACATTGCTAGTTCTGAAGATAACTCTAGCTCATAGGCTACCTTGCCGATATGCCTCAAAATTCTATAAGGTCCCACATACCTCGGACTGAGCTTTCCTTTCTTGCCAAACCTCATCACCCCTTTCATGGGAGAAATTTTCAAGTATACCCAGTCATCAATTGTAAACTCCAACTCTCTTCTTCACACATCGGCATAAGATTTCTGATGGCTTTAAGCTATTTTCAACCTTTCTTGGATGAGCTGAAATTTTTACATTTCCTCGTGAATCGAGTTTGGCCTATCAAGGTAGCTTTTCCAACATCGAACCACCCTATAGGAGATCTACACCTTCTACCATACAATTCTTCAAATGGGGCCATTTGGATACTAGAATGGTAATTGTTGTTGTACGAAAACTCGATAAGAGGCAACTGGTCATCCCAATTACCCTTAAAATCGATCGCGCATGCTCTTAGAATATCTTCTAGAGTCTGAATAGTCCGCTCAGCTTGCCCATCTTTCTGCGGGTGAAAAGTTGTATTGAGCTTGACCTGAGTGCCAAGTCCCTTCTGAAAAGACTTCCAGAAATGGGAGGTGAACTGGGTACCCCTGCCTGAAATGATGGCCAATGGCACCCCATGAAGTCTAACCAGCTCCCGAATATAAAGTTTAGCATAGTCCTCAGCGGAATCCGTGGTTTTGACAGGGAGAAAATGTGCTGACTTAGTCATCCGGTGTACTACTACCCAGATTGAGTCATGCTAATGGCGAGTCCGAGGTAGACCCGTAATGAAATCCATATTAACTTCTTCCCACTTCCATGTGGGTATACTGATATCTTGGGTCGTGCTTCCTGGCCTTTGATGCTCTACCATGACTTGTTGGCAGTTCGGGCACCTGGCTACTAACTCAGAAATGTCTCTTTTCATACTGTTCCACCGGTAAATATCCGGCAAATCGCGGTACATTTTTGTAGCACCGGGGTGAATGGTGTATCTCAAGCTGTGTGCCTTAGCCAGTATCTGCTGTCTTAACTCACCAACATTCGGTACACACAACCTGCCCTGGTAACGAAGCACCCCACCTCCCCCTTGGAAGAAAGCCTCAACCTATTTTCTGAGAACTTCTTCTTTAAGTTTAAGTGGGACTGGATCTTTATCTGGTTTGGAATTAACTTCAACTACCAAGGATGAATCCGACCCTCTTTGTATTACCACGCCACCTTCAGCTGAATCCACCAACTGTACCCCTAATCGGGATAGCCTGTGAAATTCTTTCGCTAGCTCCCTCTTGCTTTCCTCAATGTAAGCTACACTTCCCATAGACCACCTACTTAGGGTGTCAGCTACCCCATTGGGTTTGCCCCGGTGATCTAGTACACCCATGTCATAATCTTTTAGCAGCTCCAACCACTGTCTCTGATGTAGGTTTAGGTCCTTATGGATGAACACATACTAAAGGCTCTTGTGATCTGTGAACAAATCCATGTGAGCCCCGTACAAGTAGTGTCTCCATATTCTTAACGCGAATACCACTGCTGCCAACTCCAAGTCATGAGTTGGATAATTTTTCTCATGAACTTTGAGTTGTCTGGAGGTGTAGGCTATCACTTTGCCTCGCTGCATCAAAACACAACCAAGTCCAACTCTGGAAACATCACAATAAATAACTAACCCATCTGATCCTTCCGACAAGGTTAACACTGGAGCGGTAGTGAGTCGAGTCTTCAACTCCTGAAAACTCTTCTCACAATCGTCCGACCACTAGAATTTCACCTTTTTCTAGGTTAACTTGGTTAGAGGAGATTCTATGGAGGAGAAACCTTCCACAAACCGTTGGTAATAACCCGCTAAGCCCAGGAAGCTCTTGATTTCAATGGGAGAGGTAGGTCTTGGCCAATCTTTCACTACTGCTATTTTATGAGGGTCTACTCGTATTCCTTCTCCTGAAACCGCATGACCTAAGAAAGTCCTGAACCATAACTAGAATTCACATTTGCTGAACATGGAAAACAACTGGTGGTCTCTGAGTGTTTGAAGCACTATCCTCAGGTGATCTGCATGCTCTTTCTCATTTCTGCAGTATACCAGAATGTCATCGATAAATATAATGATGAACATATCCAGGTACTACTTGAAGACCCTATTCATCAAATCCATGAAGGCTGTTGAGGCGTTTGTGAGTCCAAAGGACATCACCACAAACTCGTAGTGACCATACTGAGTTCTAAATGTTGTTTTCTGTATGTTAGACTCTCTGACCCTTAACTGATGGTATCCTAACCTGAGATCGATCTTGGAGAAACAACTGGCTCCCTAAAGTTGGTTGAATAGGTCATCAATTCTAGGTAGGGGATATTTGTTCTTGATTGTGACTTTGTTTAGTTGACGGTAATCTATGCACATTCTGAGGGTACCGTCTTTCTTTTGCATGAATAGAACTGGAGCACCCCAGGGAGAGATGCTGGGTCTAATAAAACCCTTGTCAAGAAGGTCTTTTAGTTGCTCCTTCAACTCCTTAAGCTCAGCTAGATCCATTCTGTAAGGAGGGATGGAGATAGGCTGAGTATCTAGGAGGAGATCTATTTTGAAATCTATTTCTCGTTCAGGGGGATCTCTGGGAAGATCCTCAGGAATAACATCTGGGAACTCACTGACTATTAGAACTGACTGGATGGTTGGGTTCTCAGAGTTGGAATCCTTGACCCTAATCAGATGATATAGACATCCTTTGGAAATGAGTTTCTAGGCCTTAAGTTAGGAAATAAACCTACCCTTAGGCACTGAACTATTGCCTGACCATTCTAACACTGGCTCATTCGGAAATTGAAACTTGACAATTCTAGTTCTATAATAAACTGAGGCATATCAGGAGTGTAACCAATCCATGCCAAGAATAAGGTCAAAGTCGACCATATCTATCTCTACGGGATTAGCTGGAATGACATTATTCAGGACTGAGACTGGGTAGTTTCTATACACCCAGCTGGCTCTAACTGACTAGCCAACTGGGGTGGAGACTGAAAATGGTTCTGAGAGGACCTATGGATTGATGTTGAACTGCACTATTATATAGGGAGTCACGAATGAAAGTGTGGCTCTTGTATCTAAGAGGGCATACATGTTTAGATGGAAGAGACACAACATACTAGTAACTACATTAGGTGAGCTTTCTTGATCCTGAAGGGATGATAGAGCATAGACACGATTTTGGCGCTGACCGCTATCTGTACCTGATGTGTTAGCCTGCTGAGCTGGTGATCTTGGGCAGATTTATATGCCCAAGTGATACTCAAAAGTATCATTTTCGCCTTGTTTATCTAGCAATGTGTATACATTTTCATGTAATTGGTAATAAAAGGTGAATTTATATTAACCAACATGATTAACATTGTTTTGTAGGTAAAATGTGATTTCGAGGAGCTAAAATGCATGTTGGATGATATCGGAGTTGGACTTGGAATCGAGCACGGAAAAAGGCATTGGACTGCACAAATTAAAGGGGCTCCGCGATGGAGCCGTGTCACGCTGCCATCGCGGAGGCATTCTTCCTGGAGGGTGAAAATTCACCAATTTCCAGTGGAGGTTCGCGACAGCTCCATGGCACGGTGGCTAGCCTCCGCGTTGCACGCCGTGCCACGTTGGTGTTATATTCCCGGACCCCCCAATTCCAGTGAGGGTCCGCGTCCACGGCGTGTCACGGAGGCAGTGCTCTGCAATGCACTCCGTGACACGTTGCTCATTATTCCGGGAAAAATTCCCACTAGTATAAATAGAACACTTAAGTGTATTTTTCATAATTCAGACTTGGTGGAGCAAGGACGTGGGTTACAGGCAGTTGAGGGACGAAAAGTTCAGGGTTTTTTCTCTCTTTCTTTCTTCTCTAATTCAATTGTTTGTATGATTAACACTTGTTTTAGGATGATTAATCCACAAATGAGTGGCTAATTCCCTTCCTTGCTGAGGTTATGAACACTTGTGATGAATTTTGATTATTAATCATCTAGTTTTTCATCTTTTTCTTCCATGTTGTTCTATTAATTCTTGTTCTTACTGCATTGGTGTGTGGCCTACATTAATGTACATCTAAAAAGTCCGATTTCACTCGAGAGAGCACGAAATTTGAAAGTTGTGAATTAATAGGATATTGTTCTTTACTTGATTTAGGAAAATTGAGTTTTGATGTGCTTTCCTGATAGAAATATACTTGAAAGCCGTATTAGTCAATTTAGGAACCGGAATTGTATTGCTAGGTCATGAATTGCATTTGATCACAGAAACGTAGACAGATGGTTTATGATTCTTAAGTGAGATTAAATACGAGAGTTTTAATCTCTTGGCTAATGTTTTTGGCTAGCAACTGGAAGAAAAGATTAACCAATTTATGATGATAATCAGTTTCATTACATGTTCTTTACCTCGGCATGCTCATATCCATAGTTTAAATTCAAAGTAGATAATTGTTAGTAGTTATAGTATAGAATTTATAAAACAAATTATTCACTTTTTGGTTACGTTGTTGTCAGCATATTTAGAAGTGAAATATAGTATAGTATACTTAAGCAAACTTCTCTTAATCCGAGTCTCTGAGGGATCGATACTTGGCTTACTAAAGCCACTTACTACTTGTTCGACCACGTGCACTTGTGTGTCAGTTTAGATACCGATATAACACACCGAACAAGTTTTTGGCGCCGTTGCCGGGGACTTGGCAATTGGTGAAATTGTGTTAAGTGTAAATTTACTGTATTTTATTTTCTTTTCTTAAGTGTTGACAACTTGGTCTTAGCCTGTATTTTGCAGACTTAATTGCTGTGAACACTGGCAAGAGACAAAGAGCTAGTGGAATCTTATATGGAGCCTGAACGTATATTTCATAGTAAACGAAGAGAAGCTCTACAAAGGAAGCTGCAGTTGCTCAGACAGACTATTATGGAGCAACAAAATCCACCGGTTGTGAGGGCAGTGTTAGTGCCCGAAGAAGCAGCAGCCAGGCCGGTTCGCGAGGTGGCAATCCCACATGCCAACAATGTTACATCCAGTATCCGCAAACCAGAGCCTGGAGGGAGATTTGAACTCAAGCAAAATATGGTGCAACTGTTGAACACAAGCAGGCAATTTACCGGTCTCTCTCATGAAGACCCACAACAGTATCTCCAAAACTTTTTGGAGATAAGTGACACTTATATACCCGCTGGAGTGTCACCTGATTATGTTCGACTTACATTATTTCCGTTCTCATTACTCGGAGAAGCCAAGAGGTGGTTGAAAGCTGAGCCACCAAATTCTATTTCAACGTGGGATGATATTGCACGAAAGTTTTTGATAAGGTTCTTTCCCTCTGGCAAAACAGCAAGACTTAGAAGTCAAATTCTAAGTTCCAAACAGAGAGAGGGAGAAAATTTATATCAAGCCTGGGAGAGATTTAAATCCATGTTGCGGGACTGTCCTCATCATCATCAGTCCAATGACGTGTTGGTGCACACATTTATTGAGGGTTTGGAACCCCATACCAAAATTTTGCTAGATTCAGCAGCTGGAGGGCAAGCGCTTGAAACTACTTATGAGGAGCTGTACACCTTGCTAAACTGGATTTCATAGGGCAATCCAGAATGGAATGCTGAGTCATCACGAGGTGGAATAAGGAAAGCAGCAGGAGTGCTTGAAGTGGATGGATTCACAGCTATCGCTGCACAGATAGCTGCCTTGCAAAATCAATTGAACAACCACTTCAGCAACATGACTTTGAACCTGCCTTCAGCTCCAGTTAATGCAGTCCAGCAAATGTGGTGTGAAGTGTGTGGAAGCAGTGAGCACTCAGCCGAGTGTTGTGGAGCCAACCCTGATTCGGTTAACTTTGTGGGCAATGCACAAAGAAATCATCAGCAGTATGGGAGTAGCTACAATTCAAATTGGAGGAAGCATCCAAATTTTTCATGGGGTAGCAACAACCATCAAGGCCAAAGTGCGGGTCAGGGTATGCAAAGGAATCAAGGAGGGCAACAGAACTACCAATCTCAATTCAGAAATAACAATGCCCCTCCTCCACCACCATCACCCAGCATTGAGGAGATGTTCAAGACCATGATCGCTAATCAAGTGCAATTGCAGGCTGACTATGTTAAATTGGCAGCCAAAGTGAAAAATAACCAGTTAGCGACCAAGGCTCTTGAGTATCAATTTGGGCAATTTGCTAGTGCCCAAAATACAAGGCCCAGAGGAGGACTGCCGAGTGACACGGATCCGAATCCGAAGCAGGTAAATGCAGTGACCACAAGGAGTGGTTTGCAGCTGAAGGAGGTGGAACCAGAAAGACCACCTCAAAATTCGGGAGCAACAGAAGTTGAGGGGGAGCAAAGTTCGGAAAGGGGGAAGACCAAAGAAGCTGAATCAGAAAGACCTCTACCCCCATTCCCTCGACGACTCAAGAAACACAAGGAGGAGGCGTGTTTCAAGAAATTCATGGAGGTGCTTAAACAGGTACATGTTAACTTACCTCTTGTTGATGTCTTGCAGGGAGTGCCTAAATATGCTAAATACATTAAAGACATCGTGGCCAACAAAAGTCGTTTGACTGAGTATGCCACAGTGGCTTTGACGGAGGAGTGCACTTCCCGGATCCAAAAAAGATTGCCCACAAAGCTAAAAGACCCTGGAAGTTTTACTATCCAGCTTACTATTGGGCAAAGCATACGAGCTCATGGATTGTGTGACTTGGGGGCAAGTATAAATCTGATGCCATCTTCGGTATTCAGAAAGTTGGGTCTAGGGAGTCCTAGACCCATAACCGTAATCTTGCAGTTGGCGGATCGATCCTTAGCTAGGCCGGATGGCATTGTTGAGGATGTTCTAGTGCAAGTTGGCTCCCTAATTTTTTCGGTAGATTTTATTGTTCTGGATTTTGAACCAGACGTGGAAGTCCCATATATTTTGGGACGACCCTTCTTGGCAACCGGGAAAGCATTAATCGACGTAGCTGCGGGGAAACTTACAATGCGAGCACATGACAAGGTAGAGGTGTTCGATGTGTATAAAGCACCCAAGCTCCCGATGGTGCATGAAGAACTCTCGGTGATCAATGTGATTGATCATGGTAATGCTAAGCAGATGAAGCATTCCCGAGAGTTATTGGGAAGACCACCGGATAGGTGTAAGCACTACTGGGGGGAGGACAATGATCGTGAGAAATCGTCCATCACCCTAGCGGACAATTGAGTGTAAATGACATCGAGCCGAGACGGTAAACCAGGTGCTGCACGGGAGGCAACCCGTGAAAAAAAATTTTTCTTTCATTTTGTAAAGTGTAAATAAATTTCCTTTTTCTTTTTCTTGATTTATTACAAAAAAAAATTTCGTTTTAGTTAGTATTTTTATTTTTTAGTTAGGTGAAACCTATTATTCTAACCAATTTTGTTTAGTGAGATGATTTTCAGGTCAAACGGAAGAAAATGTGCACGGAACCGTGAAGGAAAAGGCGAGGTATGAAAAATTAATAAAATGTAGAAGACAGTGAGCTGGGGCGATAGCTCCGTGTCACGGAGGCAGTGCACCGCGATGCACTCCGTGACACGTTGCCGTGTAAATTGTGATGGGTCACACCGGGTTGCCGGGTGACCCGCATGTTTTCTACCTTTTAAACCCCGATTTCTCCCTTTTTTCCCTCATTTTCATTTTCCTCCGCGACCAAACGTCCCAAAACCCCTCCCCCACCAATGTGCCACGGCTTAAGGCAACAAATTACCAAGTTTTCTTCGCTTCTTCAACGTTAAGGTATGTTTTCCGATTCACTCTCAAGTTTTTGTCGATTTTATTCGAAATTAAGCATGGGAGGTGAGATAAATCGCCCTAAGTCGAAATTTAGCATGAATTCGAGTAAATTATTGATTGATAAATGTTCGGAATGTCGTAATGATCGTTTGAACTTGTCGATTGCATGAATTATTCGAATTTAATAGAAGAAATCAATTCTAGGGCTTGTTTTTGAATTTGAAGTTGGTAATGTGTCGAAATCATGAATTGTATGCCGGGTTGTACGTGTTGAATGGGTTGAATCGTTGTACAAATTGTTTGAATGTTAATTGACGACGAATTCTCGGGTTTGGGGAAAATGTTGAAAATTTGTTCAAATTTGGTTGGTTGTATAGGTTCATGTGTATAGAATTTTTGTTGTTGTTTTTGTTTCGTTGTTTTTCTTTGCTAAGTGCAATGATTAAAATGTTAACGATGGTAGTGATTGGGATTAGCTGTACGAAGTCTGAGTAGTACGCAGAAGTTATACCGTTGAATTTTCATTTGAACGCACTAAGCATGATTGTATAGCTGGTTGTTTGGTGTAAATAAAGTTATTCTTGTCGTAGTATCGTAACTGTAGCTAAAGGACTAAGTGTGGGGTGAACCTAGCTAGCCCGACCTTAGCCGAAGTTAATATTCATTTAGCTTGACATTGAGCTTGTTTACTTGTGTTGACAGGTAAAATGGCAAGCAGGCAAGATAAAGGTAAGGGTGCATCAACTTCAGGCACCGGAAGAAAGCGACTCAGACTGGGCACAGCAGTCCCAGCTGCACCAGTAGTTCCACGCGGCCAGCGCCGCCAATAAGGAACGAGATGGGTGACTGACGAGGGGAAAAAGTGGTATGCCAAGCACAAAGAGAATAAATACTTCCCCGAGGAGCATATAGCACGGGAGCCATTAGCACAGGAGTTCCCCAGAATAGTTCAACGGATCGAGGCTGCTGGGCTAAGTTTCGTATTTCAGGAGCACAAAGAATGCAACTTGCACCTAGTCCGGGAGTTCTATGCAAATTGGAACCCGTCAATAAGAAGCCACACCATCAAAATTAGAGGGCAGATAGTCACTCTGGAACCCCACCAGCTAAATGCCATCATCTAAGCGCGGGACACAGACGCCCACATTCTCCGCTAGCTGAACATTACCCCACCGTATGCCGACATCAGACGCACACTGTGTGGGGCTCGATCCACAGCTAGATGGAGCAGACATAAAGAAAGGGGCTACCACCAGACTCTGCCTTATTCTCAAATGAACAGGGAAGCCTGAATCTGGCTGAAGATAGTCTGCTCGTGCCTAATCCCGGGGGTACACATGACTGATGTGACTCGGGACCGTGTTTGCCTGGTGTACGCTCTGATGAAAGGGCTGGAGATTAATTTCGGGGCGGTCATCATATCTGCCATGAAGAGAGCCCGATTGCACCAGGGCCACAGGTATGGTTTCGGTGGACTACTCACCACCTTTCTTAGAGGCCTCGACGTCGAGGAGGAGGCTTTGGATTATATCCCGCAGTTGGAGCGGCAGGCCTTGGATGTGACCAAAACTAAGGCTCTTGACACCACCCACGGGCCAGTGCTGACACTTGGCGAGCGACATGCTCGTGATGACCAGTACATGGCGCAGATGTATGGGATGCAAATGCTCCAGCTCAGGATAGGTGGGAGACCAGCCACGGAGTAGGAGCTATGGCAACTCGAGCTAGATTACCCATTTGGCAAAAACGCCAGGGCTCTATGCCGAGTGGGGCCAGCCTTTGTAGAGCCCACAGACAATGATGTCCCCACGGACGAGGAGACACGTCGGGAGGACTCCGATGTGGAGTCCGATGACGATGACGGAGGCGACTCAGACATGGGAGATGAGGCAGCAGCACCTGATGAAGAAGTGGAATACTTTGACTGATCAAGAAGTTCCACCACCCGATTTTGTGCTATTTGATTTTTGTGAACACTGGGGACAGTGTTCGGTTTAAGTGTGGGGTGGGAGTAGTTAGGTGCTGGGCTGGGCTGGTTTGCTTATATGCTTTCCTCTGTATATTTACATGTTTTGTTTCCCTGTGTTTGTGAATTTTTAAACTGTTCTGTATCTGTACATATTTGTGGAATTGATGTGTGTTGTGGAATGTTGCCAGCTGATTCTGTAAAAAAAATTTGTAAATATTTTTTTCTTATCGAAATGATCGATAATTTTAAAATTTTGTGAAAATATTTTGTTCATATTTAAAATATGTTGTAAATAATTTTTCTATCGAAATGATCGATGTTTTGCAAAATTTTTCAATTTTTTTTATTTTTGGGTTTCTCGGCGTTTGTTTTCGGTTCTTTTACCGAGAATGGTCCCATTGAACCGACGTCATAGTTAGTGACCGTTCCCTATTATGGATGGATGACGACCGTCTTAAGGGAAATGTAGTTGTTAGGAGTAGATTTTTTTCAATTAATTTTTCATTTTTCTTTGGTGGATTGCATCCCGGAACCTGTAGTTACTATATGGTTGCGAAATCTTGGTTGTGTGTTGTAACTGGTATTCAAAATTAAAAGGTGATTCGTATGAAAGCATGCAAACTTGTAAATATGTTGAGATACCTAGGCTGTAGAGTTTGAGTCGGTGTGATTGAGGCTTGATGTTTGAATTCGTGTAATTAGCTGATTGAAGAATCTGTGAATGCATCTTGAATCAAGCATGTGCATAAAGTGTGAAGTGAGGTATTGTTATTCCATGCTATTTTGAAGTGTCTAGAACTTGCCTGGTGTGTGTACAAAACAAAATGAAGGAGGTGTATTGTTGGAAAGGATGTAGCCATTTCTTTGTTTTACCCGAGAGTTTCTAAATTTTTTCCTTCTCATACTCCCCCTTTCTGTGATTGTATACCCTAGTCATCCCTTTGAGACTTTAGCCTGTTATCTCTTTCTTTTGTCCAAAAAGTATAAACTGAGCTTAATTCTTTCTTTTCATTAGCCGTAAAGTCTATACAAAACTCTTAAGCGCTTAAGAAGAAAATAATGTTCCCAAAGTGTCAAAGAGTGAGAATGGTGAAAAGAAAAAGAAAAGCAGAGTGAGGAAAGAAAAGAAAAGGTTGAAGGTGCACTTGCTATAAATAAACGATAATGAAGGTGCAAGAATAACCTTTGTTATTGTGTCAAATGTGCTTAATGAAATGGGCCATACTAAAGTAAATCGTCAAGAATGGGATGATGAAAAAAAAAAGGAAAAGAGAGGAACAATGTCCATGAGTTGATGGGAATGTGTTGCAAAGGCGCTTAAGGATGCTAGTGGCTATTATTGGCTAATCCAATATATACTAGTTCCATAGCTTCCATTACAACCCATTAAACTCCTACGTGATCTTACATTGCATTTCTTTATATTAGTGGAGTAATACACTAAGGGCAAGCTTATGGGTCATGACATGATGCATGTGAATTCTTTTGGGAGAGAGAGTGAAATTGTTTTTACATGCCCCTACTTGAATGTTTGTGTGTCACATGAGCAAAAAGGGGGTAGATTCTCTTGAGTTGTGAGGGCACATGCTTGATGAAAGATTGATTTTTGTGTTGGATATCTTGAGTAGCTGATTTGCATGAGTTTGCCGATATCGAGAATCGATTCTTAAAGTCTAGAAAGTCTTAATGTATTGAAGGTCATTGCATGGTTAAGACCATGCATGTTTTCTTGATGATTTGAAATCTTGAATGATCGGGATGACCGTAGCTTAAATTGTCGCACCATAGTATCTAAGGTTGGGATGTAAATTGCATGAATTGTATGTTTATTGTTCGAGGACGAACAAGGATTTAAGTGTGGGGTAAGTGATCTTGGGCAGAATTATATGCCCAAGTGATACTCAAAAGTATCATTTTCGCCTTGTTTATCTAGCAATGTGTATACATTTTCATGTAATTGGTAATAAAATGTGAATTTATACTAACCAACATCATTAGCATTGTTTTGTAGGTAAAATGTGATTTCGAGGAGCTAAAATGCATGTTGGATGATATCGGAGTTGGACTTGGAATCGAGCACGGAAAAAGGCATTGGACTGCACAAATTAAAGGGGCTCCGCGATGGAGCTGTGTCACGCTGCCATCGCGGAGGCATTCTGCCTGGAGGGTGAAAATTCACCAATTTCCAGTGGAGGTTCGCGATAGCTCCGTGGCATGGTGGATAGCCTCCGCGTTGCACACCGTGCCACGTTGGTGTTATATTCCCGGACCCCCCAATTCCAGTGAGGGTCCGCGTCCACGACGTGTCACAGAGGTAGTGCTCCGCGATGCACTCTGTGACACGTTGCTCATTATTCCGGGAAATATTTCCACTAGTATAAATAGAACACTTAAGTGTATTTTTCATAATTCAGACTTGGTGGAGCAAGGACGTGGGTTACAGGCAGTTGAGGGACGAAAAGTTCAGGGTTTTTTCTCTCTTTCTTTCTTCTCTAATTCAATTGTTTGTATGATTAACATTTGTTTTAGGATGATTAATCCACAAATGAGTGACTAATTCCCTTCCTTGCTGAGGTTATGAACACTTGTGATGAATTTTGATTATTAATCATCTAGTTTTTCATCTTTTTCTTCCATGTTGTTCTATTAATTCTTGTTCTTACTGCATTGTTGTGTGGCCTACATTAATGTACATCTAAAAAGTCCGATTTCACTCGAGAGAGCACGAAATTGGAAAGTTGTGAATTAATAGGATATTGTTCTTTACTTGATTTGGGAAAATTGAGGTTTGATGTGCTTTCCTGATAGAAATATACTTGAAAGCCGTATTAGTCAATTTAGGAACCGGAATAGTATTTCTAGGTCAACAATTGCATTTGATCACAAAAATGTAGACGGATGGTTTATGATTCTTAAGTGAGATTAAATACGAGAGTTTTAATCTCTTGGCTAATGTTCTTGGCTAGCAACTGGAAGAAAAGATTAATCAATTTATGATGATAATCAGTTTCATTACATGTTCTTTACCTCGGCATGCTCATATCCATAGTTTAAATTCAAAGTAGATAATTGTTAGTAGTTATAGTATAGAATTTATAAAACAAATTATTCACTTTTTGGTTACGTTGTTGTCAGCATATTTAGAAGTGAAATATAGTATAGTATACTTAAGCAAACTTCACTTAATCCGAGTCTCTGAGGGATCGATACTTGGCTTACTAAAGCCACTTACTACTTGTTCGACCACGTGCACTTGCGTGTCGGTTTAGATACCCATATAACACACCGAACAGCTGGTCGACCTACTGGAGCTGATGATGTGCTAGATTGTGATCTCTCTCGCCCTGCTGACAGGCACTCCCTAAGCCTATGTCCAAATTTTCCACACCCAAAGCAGCCCTCTCATCCTTGAAGGCATTCTCCTGGGAGATTCCTACCACACTTGGGATAAGCTGGATTCTTGTTCCCGGTACTGTGATCCTGAGACTGAGTGCCAGATGACCCACCCCTCTGATCCTAGCGGGACCAAAAGGTTGGGGCGCTGGCTGAACTAGGTGTTGGGGCTCTCTATTGTTGTTGCTCTGGATGGCTACTACCACTAGACCTCTGATGGCTGAAATCTGACTGGCCAGGCCTTGCTCGTTTGTCCTTACGTTCCATATCTTTCATTTTTTCGGCCTCAATCTGTTGGGCATACACAATTAAGCTATAGAGGTCTATATCCTTGATTAGCATTGCCTTCTTGCACTCCTTGAGGACTAGATTAGATACTCTATTTATGAAATTCAACATCCGATCCCTTGGCTCGGCTACCATCTCCGGAGCATACTTTGATAGTTTGGTAAACTCTAGAGAATATTCCTCCACTATTCTATTACCCTGATGTAGATTAATAAATTCTGCCAACTTAGCCTCCCTCAGCTCCCGAGGGAAAAAATTGTACAGGAAAGCTGTGTGGAATTCTTCCCACTCCACCGGTCCTGGTTCTGTTTGCTGTCCTTCCTTCCACAAGTCATGCCAGACTTGGGCTACTCCTTTCAGCTGGTAGGCAGCCAAATCAGCACTTTCAGAGGAATTGAGACCCATAATTCAGGTGATATTTCTAATATCATCTACAAATCCTTGTGGGTCCTCTCCCACCTTCGTTCCATGAAAATCTGGAGGATTCATCTGGGTAAAATCCCGCACCCGAGCAACAGGTGCAGACCCATTTGTGGCTACTGGAACCACCTACTGTTTCACCTGGTTTGTGACTATTTGAGCTAGCAATTGAATGGACGCCCTGAATGTGGTAGATATGGATTCATCCTGAGGAACTGCCAGGGCTAATAGGGCGGGTCTATTGGAGTTACCGTCCCTTCGTCCATTTCCACATCGGGGAGGCATTATTCACTAAAACAAAACAGAGCAAGAGTTAGAAGGGCGTTTATAGAATTGGACTTTAACACATGATAAGGAGTATGAATAAAAGGGAATTTTCCTAATAACATCTTGTAACCTCATCATCACAAGTGTGGCGTGCTTCACACCCTTGAAAATGACTTTACTCGATGTAGCTTTCAGACTTTCCAAGGATACTCTAAACCTAGTGCTCTAATACCAAGATTGTCACACTCCGAGACTATACCCTGGACTTAACACGATACTTGAAGTCACAAGTAACCCCAAGTCAACCCTTGATCTATCATACACTGGTATTCTGAGTAAACATGCACAGTGGAACTTTGAAATAATATCATAAAGCATTTATGAAAAACAAGTCTGAGAACATAAAGTTCAAAACACTTGAATAATACTGATAAATCTAAAAATCATGTCTATCTGAAAGCCATCAAATAGAGGAGTTGCTGGTACAAGCCCCAAGCTAACTCTAAGTCTAACTGAAACTAATAAATAACTGAACGAAATAAATAATTCCCTCACATGATGAGGACTCACACTTCACTGCTGAGGTGGAGAATCTAAACTACGGCAACTAACGGTGCTGAGTTTGAGAACCAGCAGCTGTATCATGAAACAATACAGCATAAAAGTATGTGTCGGTACTTTGAATGTACAGAGTAAGTAGGAGAAAATATAATTGAATATAATGCCTGAACTGATATGACATGCAATGACCAATAAGTAACTGAACTACTGAAGTAAACTGTGGTGGTCAAATGACCCTGTCTGATGGTCGAGGCATGTCCTATGTCTGAAAGTACTGAGTCTTAGATATTGAGCTAAACTGAGCTAAACTGATAGAATTAGAACTTAATTGAGTTGCTTATTCTGGAACTGGACTAAACTGACTAGTAGGAGAATCTATAACTGACATATAACCAGGTGAGCTAGACATGGAATCCGATGTACACACCCTACTGGTAGGACCCAATATACCTTGTCAGGGTATAAAGGCATGAACAGGGTGATCACAAAAGTTTGGGGACAATCAGGCCATATAATACTATAACCTACGTTTGCAATGTAATTCTGGGAACCTGGGTGCCCTGGAACCCCGGCCTGCTCGGTGCTAAATTCTACTCCCACTGGAAAAACTAAAGTTAACTACTGGGCTGATAAGTCGAAACTGGGGCCTAAGACTAGTTAGGGACATATAACTGAAAGTACCCTAAGAGTCTTACTGGACGAGATTCTAAATTTGGGTTCTAGACTGGTCCGAGTTGCTTATCTAGAAGCGTCGTAGTCGTCTATGAACTAGATGTAACTGAACGGGGGTCCTGGGGCTAGTCAGAGCTATTTACTAGAATGTCATGACCACCTAATGGACCAAATAATTATAATCTGAATCTGATTCTGATAATTGAGAGGCACCACTAACACCTCGGAATAAGACGGAAGTCAAACTGATCAGTTGACACTTTTTGAATAGTTCTGAAAGGGAAAGTTCTGTGTTCTACAAGACTACTAAGCATCTAATAAAGAGCTCATTCATTCTGACAACACGGAAAATTTAATAATATCGCGAAGTTTCAAGAATTAAAGGAATCTCATCTAGCAGGGCTAAATCATTCTCATTAGTGGAATAATTACTCAACAAATATTTACAATAGAAATTTCTAGGAAAAACAACCCACAATATACTTTACAAAATAGATGAAATTTAATACGCAATAATCCATACTCAAAAACTTAGGGCTGTAAATCATCTTGGAAAGAATAAAAATTTATCTACAAATTGACGGAAATCATATGGATAATAAACATGGATAATAACCCAATTGAAATTAACGAAAACCAATATGAAATTCGGTTACACCCCGTAAATTCTTGACATTTAGATGGCCTATTCGCATGTTGGTTAAGAGTTTTAGAATGCCATACGTGCTAGGAAAAGGGCCCGGGGAGAGACCGGACAAGCGCCAAGTCGGAGTGTCGCAAGGAAAATGCGACTTATAAATATCATTCGACAAATGCGACTTATAAATCGCATTCGACAAATGCGACTTAAAGGCCCCAACTATATAAACCCCCACTTCGGTTTTTAAGTGATAATTATCAATATTTCCAGTGAGTAAACCAGAGAACAGTAGAGAAATAGAGAGGATGAAGGTTTCCATTAAAATTCCTTCCATTTACACTGTTAAACGCGGTCCAAACTCAAATTAACTTTGGGTAGTGAAGTATAAAGCTGCAGGGAGAATTCCTACGGAGTTAGTTTCGTGAAATTCGGCTGGCGAATCATCGTCCTATCGAGCTAAGAAGTGGAATTGCTCCAAATTAGTGCCAATATAGTTAAGTAAGTATTTCTCCCTTCTAGACTTCCGAGAAATAGCGAGTTTTTGGCTGTTTTTTCTAAAGTCAAAGTTTGGGCAGTATATATATTCAAAGTAGTGTTTTCTTCTAGAATATTGATGAATTTAGTTTTATTTGCTATGAATATGAATGCAGTTGGAAGAAATACCTGGATATTGGTCGAGTTACGCCAGCTAGTCAAGAAGTCGGCAACTGAAGTATGTAAAGCCAGTTTCTTCGGCAAGATAGTAATTCTAGTATAGTTAAATAGAATAAATTCCAGAAGAACGTTTCAAAGCCGAGTATTATGCCCAGTGTGAATTCAGTAGGCATGTTTGAATAATTATTATGTCATATTCAGAATAAAAGTCAGTAAATTAGTATCAGACAGTGAGATATTATTCCAGACTCAGTATAACTCAGTATCAGATTCAGTATAATTCTATAAGGGATTTAGAATAGAATATCAGAACATGGACAGTATTATCAAATTTAATATACATGTTATATGTGATTATTATTGTTTGTAGAGACCTGATTGTTCTATATTGGGCACCCTTTGAGCTTCCTTGCCGCCAAGGGTTAATAGCTGTGTCGATTCGCTCGCCAGAGGGTGAGGATATGTCACTTCAAGGAGTGGCATACTGTCTGCTAGAGGACGATGATAAGATGCAATATTCCCCATAGCAGGCTGATCAGCATTATAGCATACCCCTGTCGAGCACTTGCGCCCAAGGTACAGATTACAGATTACAGATTACAGATCTCAGATTACAGTTTACAAGAGTCCTCCAGACTAATATAAAGCTATAGTCAGGGACCCAAAGATCCTAAGTTGCATACCTAGGGGGTCGGCGGGATGCTCATTGTTACTAGATGAGTGGAGTGAATTGTTATTTTTGGATGGCGACCCGAGTAGGGGTATATAGATCGCATGTTGATTGGTACCTTCCGGCTTATGGGGGCTGGTATAGGTTCTTGTATGTTATATATGTTATTTATTAAATTGATAAATAGCAGGACGTCGCATTGATAGATATGGTTCTCACCTTCTCTCCAGTACAGTTAAGATTAGTTTAGATTTTGCCATCCCTGACAGTCTTAGCCATCTTCTTTTATTCTGTAACTATCAATATTACTGTCTATTTTCAGTTATCTTTAGTTATTTCTTTGCATACTCGGTACCAGTGGTACTAACGCCTGTTTGGGGGTGTTGCATTACTTGCCTGTAGGTACTCATAGACGAGGAGTCATCAGCTCCTGTCATCCGGAGCTTGAAAACTAGAGATTTATTCCTTTTCTTTTGTTGTATAGTACGGGTAGGTCGGGGCATCTTATCAGTATTCTCAGAGGCTTGCAGATTGTATATTCCCTGTGGTTAGTTGTACCGATCGTGTGTGGCCATGTCTATGTCTTAGTTTGTTTATGATGGTCGTGTGGGGCCTTATTCAGTTAATAGTTGGTGACCTTGCCGGTCATAGAGTAGTTTATCATTTGATTCAGCATTTTAGTGAAACTAGTCAGCATGATGGCCTTGTCGGCCCGCATAGGTTCCTTTATACTACTGTTGTTGTCTTACAGGTGGCTATAGGCCTAGTCGGCCGAAGGCTGTATTTACAGTCGTTATATAGCCCGTTGGTTCCATGAACCCAGAGTTAGAGCTAGCCTGGCACCAGAAGTGCTTAGGCTCAGTAGTCCAGCAGTCCAGGTCTTAGTAGGACACCAGGTGCTAGTCATGCTTCCCAAGGCGGGGCGTGGCAAACTTGGTATCAGAGAAGGTCGTATCCCAGGGAGTTTGCAAGCCGTGCTAAGTAGAGTCTTGTCTATGGATGTTGTGCACCACATACCATAGGCAGGAGGCTGCAAGGCATGATAGGATGGTTACTCTTTCTTCATAATCAATCATGCCATAGAGCAGTACAGTATAGGGTTGAGTCCCTAAAACTTATCATACTCTTTTTTTACATATAAAATGGCAGACCAGCAACATCCTATCACTGGTAGAAGACTGGATACCGCAACCGGAGAAGGCACCAGCAAGATGCGTCAGCCTCACTTAGAATCAGCCCGATCTGAGGGTGATACAGAGGCGTCATCTCGACCATCACAGCAGTCCCCACCCCACTAGGAGCCACTCGGGACGACATTACCTCTGACAGTTCTTGTACCTACACCATTGACCAAGAAATTCAAAGTGCAGTAGTTATGTTAGCACAAATGATGGCTACTCAGCGACAGTCAGTGCCACCCGTAACAGCAGAGTCATCAGGTGGGCCTGGCAGTTCGAGGGTCTGAGAATTTTTGGAACTAGGCCCCCACAGTTCATTGGGTCGAATAAGGCAGAGGACCCCCAAGACTTCCTGGATCAGATGTAGAGAATCTTCCGAGTCATGCATGTGACATCTACAGAGTCGGTTGAGTTTGTGGTATTCCGGCTGTGGGATATTATTGTGTTGTGGTACGAGAGTTGGCAAAGGTCTCGAGGGAGAGATGTTGCCCCTCCGAACTGGTCCAGCTTTTCAGAGGCTTTCCTGGACCTTTATCTACCATGAGAAATCCGACTGGCCCGGATGGACCAGTTTTGCACTTGGAGCAGGGGGTGAGAAGCGTACGTGAGTACGCCCTGTAGTTCGATTCCTTGGCCCGCTATGCTCCAGCCTTTGTGGATACCATGCCATCTAGAGTCCACCTGTTTATTATGGGTCTGAACCCAGAATATATTGAGTCATGCATGACAGCTACGCTGTGGGAAGATATGGATATTTCTAGGGTGCAGGCCTTCGCCCAGACTATTGAGGGCCTTAGACAGTAGCAATAGGATAGCAGACGAATAAATTAGGAATGGCACTGCAGGGATAGATCAGATGAGATATAGGGGGAGATTTATAGAGGGCCTAGGCCACGGTTGTCAGATAGGCCACCTAGACCCCTTCCTCCATCACAGCAGCAGAGGGGTAGATTTGGTCGTCGGGGACAGACAAAGTCCGGCGGGAGTTCTCGAACGGTAGATTCACCCCAGCAGAGGAGGGTAGAGCAGAGCAAGTATACACCCCCACCTTGCCCTATTTGCAGCCGACCCCACACTGGAGCTTACAGATATAGCTCCATAGGGTGTTATATATGCGGGCAGGAGGGTCATGTGATGAGAGACTGTCCAGCAAGGGGTCAGGGTAACCGAGATAGACAGTACAGGGAATCAACAGGGCTGCGAGCTCCAGCAGCCTCGGCAGGGCGTAGGCCCTCAGTCCCAGCAGGCAGGGGCTGAGGCAGATTAGGGGACTCAAGTTCAGGTATGGGCCCAAGCCATACCTATGCATTACCAGGGAGGCAGGACTTAGAGGCGTCTACAGATGTGGTAACAGGTATGATGACTATTTTCTCTCGCCCTGCTTATGTATTTATTGATCCAGGATCTACCTTGTCCCACGTTACCCCATTTTTGGCTTGAAAGTTCAGTGTTGTACCAGAGTGTTTCAGCAACCCTTTTTAGTATCTACACCCATCAGTGACTCCATCATAGCTAGAAGGGTTTATCGAGGGTGTATAGTAGAGGTTGTTGATCGTCAGACCAAAGTAGATCTGGTAGAATTAGAGATGATTGATTTTCGATGCCATTATGGGTATGGATTGGTTAGTGTCGTGCTATGCCAATGTAGAATTCTGGACCAAGATGGTCCGATTCCACTTTCCAGGGGAGGCGTTATGAGAGTGGAAGGGCAGTACAGCTACGCCAAAAGGTAGGTTTATTTCCTACCTTCAGTCAAGGAAGTTGATAGCTAAGGATGCATTTGCCTCATAGTCAGAGTCCAGGATGTGCGGGTAGAGCCTCCGACTCTCCAATCTATTCCAGTGGTCAATGAATTCCCCGATGTATTCCCAGATGAGCTACCTGGTATTCCCCCAGAAAGAGAAATAGATTTTGCAATTGATTTGCTACCAGGAACTCAGCCCATATTGATCCCTCCGTATCGTATGGCTCCTGCTGAACTCAGAGAACTAAAGGAGCAGCTGAAGGATCTATTAGATAAGGGCTTTATTAGGTCGAGTACTTCACGTTGGGGTGCGCCGGTTCTGTTTGTGAGAAAGAAGGATGGATCCCTCCGCATGTGTATAGACTACCGGTAATTGAATAAGGTTACAGTCAAGAATAAGTATCCGCTTCCCAGAATAGATGATTTGTTTGATCAGTTACAGGGGGCCAGATATTTCTCCAAGATTGACTTACGGTCCGGAAATCATCAGGTTTGAGTTCGTGAAAGAGACATTCCGAAGACTACCTTCAGGACGAGATACGGCCATTTTGAATTCCTAGTCATGTCCTTTGGGATGACGAATGCTCCCGCAGTATTCATGGACCTGATGAACAACATCTTCAGACCATACCTGGACCTGTTCGTGATAGTGTTTATTGAAGATATTCTGGTGTATTCTCACTCAGAGGCAGACCACTAGGATCATTTGTGGACAGTGCTCCATATTCTCAGGGACTGTCAGTTGTATGCCAAGTTCTCTAAATGTGAATTTTGGCTGAACTCAGTAGCCTTATTGGGGATATCGTGTTGGATGCTGGTATACAAGTAGACACACAGAAAATAAAAGCAGTAAAAACATGGACCAGACCTACCACTCCAACCGAAGTACGCAGTTTTCTAGAATTAGCAGGGTACTATAGAAGATTTGTTGAGGGATTCTCTACCATAGCGGCACCTCTGACTAAGCTGACACAAAAAGAAGTAAAGTTTCAGTGGACAAAGGCATGTGAGCAGAGTATCCAGGAATTGAAAGACAGGTTAACCTCTGCCCCAGTGTTTAGCATTGCCAGAAGGTATAGAGGGTTATGCAGTTTATTGTGACACTTTGGGTGTTGGGTTAGGATGTGTGTTGATGCAGCATGGTAAAGTAATTGCTTATGCTTCCAGACAGTTGAGGAAACACGAAAAGAATTATCCTACCCATGACTTGGAACTAGTCGTAGTGATCAACGCCCTAAAGATGTGGAGACATTACTTGTATGGCGTCTATGTGGATATTTTCACTGATCATAAGAGCCTACAGTATATCATCACTCAAAGAGAGTTGAATTTGCAGCAGCGTCGCTGGTTAGAGTTGTTAAAAGATTATGATGTAAATATTCTGTATTACCCAGGAAGAGCTAACGTAGTAGCAGATGCCCTTAGCCGTAAGTCTATGGGGAGTTTGGCATACTTGCAGCCCGAGCAGCGGGAATTGGCCCAAGAAATACACCAGTTAGCCAGTTTAGTCGTTCGTGTAGTAGAAATAGAGGACAACAGACTGGTAATTCAGAACACCACAGTGTCGTCATTAGTTGTGGAGGTAAAGGAACGACAATATGAAGATCCTAACCTGGTTCAGCTTAAAGACAGAGTTCAGCAAAGAAAAGCGCCGGATTTTCAGGTAACTGAGGATGAAGTGTGCGATGTAAGGGCCGCCTTTGTGTTCCAGACATTGCAGGGCTTCGCCAGCAGATTATGGGCAAGGTACATTACGCTCGCTATTCTCTCCATCCAGGCGCGATGAAAATGTACCACGATATCAAAGAAATCTACTGGTGGCCAGGTATGAATAGGGAAATAGCAGAATTCGTAGCCCAGTGTCCTAACTGCCAGCAAGTAAAAGCTGAACACCAGAAACCACGCGGATTAACTTAAGACATAGCTATGCCTCTTTGGAAGTGGGAAGCAGTAAATATGGATTTTGTAGGAGGATTACCCCGTACCAGGCATAGAAATGACTCGATTTGGGTAATTCCTGACAAACTAACAAAATCAGCCCATTTTCTACAAGTAAGGGCTACTTTATCTACCGAAGATTATGCTGAGTTGTATATCAGAGAAATAGTCAGACTTCATGGTGTTCTAGTGTCCATTATCTCTGACAGAGGGACATAATTTATAGCCAAATTTTGGCAATCATTTCAAAGAGGCCTAGGAACACAAATTAACCTGAGCACAGCTTTTCACCCTGATCTTGGGAAAATTTATATGCCCAAGTGATACTCAAATGTGTCATTTTAGCCTTGTTTATCTATTGATGTTTATACAATCTCGTGTGATTGATAACAAAATGTGAATTTATACTAACCAACATGATTAGCGTTGTTTTGCAGGTGAAATAAAATTTTGGGAAGCTAAAATATGTGTTGGGAGAGATCAAGGTTGGACTCGGATGCGAGCAAGGGAAAAAGCACTTGAAGGCACAAATTAAAAGGGCTCCGCGATGGAGCCGTGTCACGCTGCCATCGCGGATGCCTTCTGCCTGGATATGGAATTTTTGCCTAATTCCAGTGAAGGTGCGCGTTGGGGCCGTGGCACATTGGCCTAGCCCCGCGTTGCACGTCGTGCCACGTTGGGACTTAATACCTGGACAACCAAATTCCAGTAAGGGTCTACGACAGTGGCGTGTCATGGAGGCAGTGCTCCACGATGCACTCCGTGACACGTTGCTTGTTATTCCGGGAAAAATTCCAACCAATATAAATAGAACACTTAGGTTCATTTTTAATATTCTGACCTGGTGGAGCGAGAACGTGGGTTACAGGCAGTTGAGGGGACGAAAATCTCAAGGTTTTTCTTTATCTCCTTCTTCTTTAATTCAATTGCTTGTATGTTCAACACTCATTTAACGATGTTTAATCCACAAATGAGTGGCTAAATCCTCTTCTTGCTGAGGTTAAGAACAATTGTATTGAAATGTGATTATTGATCAATTTGGGTTTTCATCTTTTCTTCCATGGTTGTTCTATTGATTCTTGTTCATACTGCATTAATGTGTGGCCAACGTTAATGTACATCTAAAAAGTCCGGTTTCACTCGAGAGAGCAAGAAATTGGAAAGTTGTGAATTAATAGGATATGATCTTTTCTTAGTTTGGGAAAATTGAGAATTGATTTACCTTCAGGATAGAAATATACCTGAAAGTCGTATTAGTCAATTAAGGAATCGATTTTGTATGGCTAGAACATGAATTTTGTTTTATCACAGAAATGTAGGTGGACGGTTCATGATTCTTAAGTTGGGTTAAATATGAGAGTTTTAATCCATTGGCAATAATTCTTGACTAGCAACCGGAGGAAAGATTAACCAAAGTGTATCGTTAATTTGTTTCCATACATATTCGTTTTAACCTCAGCATGCTCAAATTCATAGTTCAGACTCAAATTATATAATTGTTTTAGACTTAGTATAAAATTGGAAACCAAAATATTAAACTTTTCATTACACTGTTGTCAGCATTTTTAGAGTAAAGTATAGTGACACTTGAGTAGATTGTTACCCTCGCCCAGTCCCTGTGGGATCGGTACTTTGCTTACTTAAGCCACTTTACTACTTGTTCGACCATGTGCACTTGCGTGTAGCTATATACCCAAAAGCACCCGAGCAAGTTTTTGGCACCGTTGCCGGGGACTGGCAATTGGTGAATTTTTCTTAAGTGTTAATTTACTATATTTTTTTTTCTTAGTGTTGACAACTTGGTCTTAGCCTGTATTTTGCAGATACTATTTTTTGTTGAACACTAGCAAGAAACAAGGAGCTGGTGGACTCATATTTAGAGCCTGAAAGACAATTTCATCGTCAAAGGAGAGAAGCTCTAGAGAAAAAGCTGCAGTTGCTTAAACAAACAATCATGGAGCAACAACAGAATCCACCAGTTGTAAGGGCAATGTTAGTGCCCGAGGAAATGGCAGCTAAGCCGGTTCGCGAGGTGGCAATCCCACATGCTAACAATGTCATATCTAGCATCCGCAAACCTGAGCCAGGAGGGAGGTTCGAGCTCAAACAAAACATGGTGTAATTGCTGCACACCAGCGGGCAGTTCACAGGTCTCCCTCATGAGGATCCACAACAGCATCTCCAAAATTGTTTGGAGATAAGTGACACTTACATCCCCACTGGAGGGTCATCAGATTATGTCAGGCTTACATTGTTCCCATTTTCACTATTGGGAGAAGCCAAGAGGTGGTTGAAAGCTGAGCCACCTAATTCTATTACTACGTGGGATGATCTTGCAAAGAAATTCTTGATACAATTTTTTCCATCCGATAAAACAGCAAGACTTAGAAGTCAACTTCTAAGTTTTAAATAGAGAGAGGGAGAGAATCTGTATCAGGCTTGGGAGAGATTCAAGTCTATGTTGCGGGATTGTCCTCATCATCACCAATCCAATGATGTGCTGGTGCACCCTTTTATAGAGGGTTTGGAACCCCACACAAAGATCTTGCTAGACTCAGCAGCTAGGGGACAAGCATTGGAGAAAACTTATGAGGAGTTGTATACCTTGTTAAATCGTATTTCGCAGGGAAATCCGGAGTGGAATGCTGATTCGTCAAGAGGAGGAACAAGGAAAGTAGCAGGAGTCCTAGAAGTGGATGGTTTTACAGCTATTGCTGCACAGATAGCTGCTTTACAGAATCAACTCAACACCCACTTCAGTAACATGATAATGAACCAGACTCAAGCCCCAGTGAATGTAGTGCAGCAAATTTGGTGTGAAGTGTGCGGGAGTAGTGAGAACTTAGCTGAGTGTTGTGGAGCAAATCCTAATTCGGTGAACTTTGTGGGAAATGTACAGAGGAACAACCACCAACAGTATGGCAACAACTACAATTCCAACAGGAGGAATCACCCCAATTTCTCTTGGGGTAGCAACAACCATCAAGGGCAAAGTTCGAGTCAGGGGGCGCAGAGGAATCAAGGAGGGAAGCAAAACTATCAGGCACAATATAGAAACAACAATGCACCTCCTCCGCCACCATCACCCAGTATTGAGGAGATGTTCAAGACAATGATAGCTAACCAAGCTCAGTTGCAGGCTGACTATGTGAAATTGGCAGCCGAGGTGAAGAACAACCAGTTAGCTACTAAGGCACTTGAATATCAATTTGGGCAATTTGCTGGAGCCCAAAACACCAGGCCTAGAGGAGGACTCCCGAGCGACACAGATCCCAACCCCAAACAAGTGAATGCAGTGACCACAAGGAGTGGTTTGCAGCTTAAAGAGGTGGAACCAGAAAGACCACCTCAACAATCGGGAGCAGCAGAAGTTGAGAGGGAGCAATTTGATGAGAGTGGGAAAAAAAAGGAGGCTGAATCAGAAAGACCACCACCCCCGTTCCCTCAAAGATTAAAGAAATACAAGGAGGAGGCATGTTTCAAGAAATTCATGGAGGTGCTGAAACAGGTATATATTAACTTACCTCTTGTTGATGTTTTGCAGGGAGTGCAGAAGTACGCAAAGTACATTAAGGACATCGTGGCGAACAAAAGTCGGTTGACTGAGTATGCTACAGTGGCTCTCACGGAGGAGTGCACTTCCCGGATACAAAACCGATTTCCCACAAAGCTCAAGGATCCTAGGAGATTTACTATACAAATTACCATTGGGCAGAGTATCCAAGCTCGCGGATTATGTGATTTGGGAGCGAGCATTAATTTGGTGCCGTCATCGGTATTCAAGAAGTTGGGTCTAGGGAGTCCTAGACCAACATCAGTGATCTTGCAACTAGCGGATTGGTCCTTAGCCAGACCTGATGGCATTGTGGAGGATGTGCTAGTGCAAGTGGGATCCCTTATCTTCCTGGTAGATTTCGTCGTGCTGGATTTTGAGCCAGACACGGAAGTCCCATTTGTTTTGGGACGTCCTTTCTTGGCGACCGGGAAAGCATTGATTTATGTAGCTGCAGGGCAGCTAACCATGCGAGCACACGACAAGGTGGAAGTTTTTGATGTATACAAGGCCACCAAGCTCCCGACTGTGTATGAGGAACTCTCGGTGATCAACGTGATTGATCGAGCTGATGATGCGCAGATAGTTGAATCATGAGAGTTATTGGGAAAACCACCGGAGAGATGTAAGCACTACTGGGGTGAGGACGGCGGTCGAGAGAAAACGTCCGTCACCCTAGAAGATAACTGAGCAGAATGACCTCAAGCCGCGACGGTAAACCAGGCGCTGCACGGGAGGCAACCCGTGAAATTTTTCTTTGTTAAATGTGAATAGATTTCATAGAAAAAAAGAAAAAAGAGAAATTATTTTTTTATTAACAACAAAAATTTTAGTTTTTATTTTTATTTTTATTTTGAGTGAAACCTATAATTCTAACCAATTTCTTGTCGTAAGATGAATTGCAGGTTAAACAGAGGATAAATATGCAAAGGATCGCAAAGGAAAATCTAAGGTATGAAAAATAATAAAAAGTGGCAAAAACAGTGAGCCAGGGCGATGGCTCCGTGTCACAGAGGAGGGCCTCCGCGTTACCCTCTGTGACACGTTGAAGGTAATTCTGGAATTTTTACAAATTCCAGAACACCTGCGCGATGGCTCCGTGTCATAGAGGGCATGCTCCGCGTTACCCTCTGTGACACGTTGAGGTGTATATCGCGACGGGTCACACTGGGTCGCCGGGTGACCCGTGCGAAATTTCCACTTTTTAACCCCGATTTCCCCTTATTTTTCATCGTTTTTCATATCCCCCGCAACCAACATCCCAAAAACCCCTTCCCCCTCAATGTGACACGGATCTAGGCACATAATTTCATCAAGTTTCCGTTATTTCATCGAATTCAAGGTATGTTCTTCAACTCTATCTTAATTCTTGTCGAATTTTTGCGATGTTGAACATGTGATATGAGCATAACTTGCCCTAAGTAGAAATTAAGCTTAAATTCAATTGAATTATTGTTGATTGACGTTAGGAGTATCATTGTGATTTCTTGAACTCAATAATTACATAGCTTAATCGAATTTTTGATAAAATCATAGCTAGGGCTTGACTTTGAGTTTGAAATAGAAAAATTGAGTTGAACTATTGAAATTCTTGCTGGGTTGTGTATGTTGGGTGAGATGAGTCGGTTGTGCTAACTGTTAATATGCTTAAAGACTGACGGATTTTTGGGTTAAGGAAATTGTGGAAATTGCAAGAAATGGGTGAATTGTATGGGATCATGTAGTTAAATTTTTCTTTTGTTTCTCCTTGCTAAGGGTTATGGGATAAAATGTTATCGATGGTAATGATTGTGGTTAGCTGTACAAAGTCTGAGTAGTACATAGAATATATACCGTCGAATTCTCTGAATGCACTAAGCATATTTGTTATGTTTTGTTGTTTGTTTGTGGAAATAAGTACGATCTTGCCGTAATGTTGTGATTTTGGGCTAAAGACTAAGTGTGGGGTAGCCTAGCTTAACCCAACCTTAGTCGAAGCTAATTTTAATTGGAATGACATTGGGACTGTCTGTTTGGTTTGACAGGAACAATGGCAAGCAGGAAAGACAAGGGAAAAGGCGCATCAACATCCGGCGCTGAAAGAAAAAGAATCAGACTGGGCACAGCAGTCCCAGCAGCACCAGCGGTTCCACGCGGCCAACACCGTCAATACGGAACCAGATGGGTGACAGAGGAGGGGAAGAAATGGTACGCGAAGCACAAGGAAAGCAAATACTTCCCCGAGGAACACATAGCAAGGGAACCGTTGGCACAGGAGTTCCCTAGGATTGTCCAATGGATCGAGGCAGCCGGGCTGAATTTCATCTTTGAAGAGCCCAAGGAATGCAACTTGCACTTGATTCGGGAATTCTATGC
Source organism: Datura wrightii (assembly GCA_035772735.1). Taxonomy (NCBI): domain Eukaryota; kingdom Viridiplantae; phylum Streptophyta; class Magnoliopsida; order Solanales; family Solanaceae; genus Datura; species Datura wrightii. The sequence goes on along the minus strand of JASDFA010000010.1, from coordinate 68,655,782 downwards.
CAACTGGAACCCAACTCTCAGAAGTCACACCATCAAAATAAGGGGGCAAATAGTCACTTTTGAGCCCCACCACCTTAATGCTATCCTAGGGGCGCGGAACACACACTCTCATGTGCTTCGACAGCTGAATATCGCTCCACCATATGCAGACATCAGACGCACTTTGTGTGGAACCCAATCGATAGCTCGATGGAGCAGGAATAAGGAGAGGGGCTACCATCAGACCTTGCCCTACTCACAGATGAACATAGAAGCCAGGATATGGCTTAAGATTGTGTGTTCCTGCCTAATCCTGGGGGTGCATATGACGGATGTAACTCAGGATCGTGTATGCTTGGTATACGCCCTGATGAAAGGGCTGGAGATCAATGTGGGGGCGGTGATTATCTCCGCCATGAAGAGAGCCTGGTTGCATCAAGGGCACAGGTACGGGTTTGGTGGATTAATCACCACATTCCTGAGGGGCCTGGATATCGAGGAAGAGGCCCTTGACTACATCCCGTAGATGGAGCGGCGGGCCTTAGATGTCACCAAAACTAAGGCACCCGACACCACCCATGGGCCAGTTCTTACACTAGTTGAGTGACATGCTCGGGATGATTAGTACATGGTTCGCATGTACGGGATGCAGATGCTCCAGCTGCGAATAGGCGGGAGGCCGGCAACAGAAGAGGAGCTATGGCAGCTCGAGCTAGATTACCCTTTTGGTGAAAATGTCAGGGCTCTATGCTGAGTGGGGCCAGTTTTTGTGGAGCCCATGGATGATGATGTCCCCACAGATGAGGAGACACGTCGTGAGGACTTCGATGTGGAGTCAGATGATGACGATGGGGGCGATTCAGACATGGGAGATGAGGCAGCAACACCTGATGAAGAAGTGGAGTATTTTGATTGATCAGGGAGTTTCACCACCTACTCTTGTGCTATGCTAATTTTTTTGAACACTAGGGACAGTGTTCGATTTAAGTGTGGGGTGGGAGTAGTTAGGTGTTGGTTGCTATTGTTTTTGATGTATGTTTCTATTCTGTTGTTGTTCCTGTGGAAAAATTGTGACCCTGTGATTATGATGTTTATGTTGTGTATTGTAATTAATGTGAAGTTGTTGTGTGCTGCTGAATGTGCTAGCTGGTTTTGTACATATTTTTGTTTTATCAAAATGATCGATATTTTTAAAAAAAATTTCAATTTTTGGGTTTCTCGGCGTTTGTTTTCAGTTCTTTTACCGAGAATGGTCCCATTGAACTGAAGTCTTAGTTAGTGACCGTTCCCTATGATGGATGGATGATGACCGTCTTAAGGGAAATGTAGTCGTTAGAAGTAGATTTTTTTTCATTTATTTTGCAGTTTTTTCTTCTTTTTTGTGGGTTGCATCCCAAAACTTGTAGTTACTTTATGGTTGCGGAATTCTGGTTGCATGTTGTACATGAGATGTTAAATGCAAAGGTGATTCGTATGAAAGCATGCAACTTTGTAAATATGTTGAGATACCTAGGCCATAGAGTCGATTCAGTGTGATTGAGGATTAATGTTTGAGTTCTTGTAATTAGCTGATTGAAGAGTCTGTGAATGCGTCTTGAATTGAGCATGTGTAATAAGTGTATGGTGAGGTTTTGTTTATTCCATGCTATTTTGAAAAGTCTAGAACTTGCCTGGTGTGTGTACGAAACGAAATGAAGGACGTGTATTGTAGGAAAGGATGTAGGCATTTCATTGTTTTAACCAAAAGTTTCTCTTTTTCATTATCGTACCCCCCTTGAATGTATACCCTAGTTAGCCCGTTGAGCCTTTAGCCTATTATTTTTCTTTTGTCAAAAATGTGTAAACCGAGCTTAACCCTTTCTTTTCATTATCCGTGAATTTGATCCAAAACTCTTAAGCGCTTAAGAAGAGAAAATAATTTTCCCAAAGTGTCAAAGAGTGAGAATGGTGAAAAGGAAAGAAAAGCAGAGTGATGAAAGGAAAGAAAAGGTTGAAGGTGCACTCGTTATAAATTAAATATAATGAAGATGTATGAATAATCTTTGTTATTGAGTCAAGTGTGCTTAAAGATATGGGTCAAAATAAAGATAGACTTCAAGAATGGGAGGATGAAGGAAGAAACAATACCCATGAGTTTGATGGGATGTATTGAAAAAGCGCTTAAGGATGCTAGTGGCTATTATTGGCTAGCCCAATATTTACTAGTTCTGTAGCTTACATTACAACCTGTTAAGTCCTATGTGATTGTACATTATGCTTCCTTAGATTAGTGGAGTAATACACTAAGGGCAAGCCTATGGTTCATGACATGATGCATGTGAATTCTTTTGGGGAGAGAGAGTGAAATTGTGTTTATATGCCCCTGCATGTAATCTTTTGAGTTCATGTGATTACAAAAAGGGAAAAATTCTCTTGTGTTGTGAGGGCACATGCTTGATGAGAGATTAAAATTCGTGTCGGATATCTTGATCAGCTGATTTGCATGAGTTTTCCAATATCAACAGTCGATTCTTGAGTCTAGGACGTCTTAATGTGTTGAAGGTCATTGTATTGATAGGACCATGCGTGTTTTCTTGATGATTTGTTGTATTAAATAATCGGTATGACCGTAGCTTGAATTGTCGAACCAAAGTAGCCAGGAAGGGGTGTAAAGTACATGAGGTGTAAGATTGTTGTTCGGGGACGAACAAGGATTTAAGTATGGGGTAAGTGATCTTGGGAAAATTTATATGCGCAAGTGATACTCAAATGTGTCATTTTAGCCTTGTTTATCTATTGATGTTTATACATTCTCATATGATTGATAATAAAATGTGAATTTATACTAATGAACATGATTAGCATTGTTTTGCAGGTGAAATACAATTTTGGGAAGCTAAAATGTGTGTTGGGAGATATCGGGGTTGGACTCGGATGCGAGCAAGTGAAAAAGCACTTGAAGGCACAAATTAAAGGGGCTCCGCGATGGAGCCGTGTCACGCTGCCATCGCGGATGCCTTCTGCCTGGATATGGAATTTTTGCCTAATTCTAGTGAAGGTGCGCGTTGGGGCCGTGGCACGTTGGCCTAGCCCCGCGTTGCACGCTATGCCACGTTGGGACTTAATACCTGGACAACCAAATTCCAGTAAGGTTCCGCGTCAGTGGCGTGTCACGGAGGCAGTGCTCCGCGATGCACTCCGTGACACGTTGCTTGTTATTCCGTGAAAAATTCCCACCAATATAAATAGAACACTTAGGTTCATTTTTAATATTCTGACCTGGTGGAGCAAGAACGTGGGTTTCAGGCAGTTGAGGGGACGAAAATCTCAGGGTTTTTCTCTATCTCCTTCTTCTTTAATTCAATTACTTGTATGTTCAACACTCATTTAACGACGTTTAATCCACAAATGAGTGGCTAAATCCTCTTCTTGCTGAGGTTAAGAACAATTGTATTGAAATGTGATTATTGATCAATTTGGGTTTTCATCTTTTCTTCCATGGTTGTTCTATTGATTCTTGTTCTTATTGCATTAATGTGTGGCCAATGTTAATGTACATCTAAAAAGTCCGGTTTCACTCGAGAGAGCAAGAAATTGGAAAGTTGTCAATTAATAGGATATGATCTTTTTTTAGTTTGGGAAAATTGAGAATTGATTTACCTTCAGGATAGAAATAAACCTGAAAGTTGTATTAGTCAATTAAGGAATCGGTTTTGTATGGCTAGAACATGAATTTTGTTTTACCACAGAAATGTAGGTGGACGATTCGTGATTCTTAACTTGTTTAAATACGAGAGTTTTAATCCATTGGCAATAATTCTTGACTAGCAACCGAAGGAAAGATTAACCAAAGTGTATTGTTAATTTGTTTCTATACATGTTCGTTTTAACCTTATCATGCTCAAATTCATAGTTCAGACTCAAATTATATAATTGTTTTAGACTTAGTATAAAATTAGAATCCAAAATATTAAACTTTTCTTTACACTGTTGTCTGCATTTTTAGAGTAAAGTATAGTGACACTTGAGTAGATTGTTACCCTCGCCCAGTCCCTGTGGGATCGATACTTGGCTTACTTAAGCCACTTTACTACTTGTTTGACCACGTGCACTTGCGTGTAGCTATATACTCAAAAGCACCCGAGCACACCCTATGACAAATAGCAGGCAGAATGCACTACTCAGATGCTCGAGGATATGTTGCGAGCGTGTGTGTTCGACTTTGGAGGTAGCTGGGAAGAGCACTTACCACTTATTGAGTTTGCTTATAATAACAGTTACCATTTAGCTATCCAGATGGCGCCTTATGAGGCATTGCATGGGCAAAAGTGCAGATCGCCAGTTGGCTGGTTTGAAGTAGGAGAGTCAGCGCTGATTGGGCCGGATATTATTCATCAATCAAAGAAAAAGGTAAAGCTTTTCAGAGAACGCCTACTGACTGCTCAGAGCATCCAGAAATCGTATGCTGATGTGCGATGCAGAAACTTGGAATTTAATGTGAATGACTGGGTATTCTTGAAAGTCTCTCCAATAAAAGGGGTGATGAAATTCAGCAAGAAAGGCAAGCTCAGCCCGAGATTTGTTGGGCCTTATCAAATTCGCCGAAGAATAGGCCAAGTGGCATACGAGTTGAACTTATCTCTAAAATTAGAGTCTGTTCACCCAGTGTTCCACGTGTCCATGCTGAGGAAGTATATAGGAGACCCCTCCACAATTGTCCCAATTTAGGATTTCTAGGTTACAGAGGAGCTAGCTTATGAAGAGGTTCCAGTAGCCATACTAGACCGGCAGATTCGCAGATTAAGAACTAAAGATGTTGCTTCTGTCAAGGTATTATAGCGTAACAGGAACCAAGAGGAAATGACTTGGGAAGCAGAGGAAGATAAGAAAGTCAGATATCCTCAGTTATTTCAGGCTTAATGAGCAAGAGGTACGTTAATATTGTTGTTTTACGAGTTGCCTTATATTTATGTGTATAAATGAAATAGTTGACTCTAGTCTATTCCGTGATGAATACTATAGTATTGTGTCAAATACCTGTATTGGACTTTTTTGCGTTTCAAGATTTTTGAGGTAGTCCATATTACAGGGGAAACTCTGCCAAAATTTTTCAAGAATAAGTCGAGTAAGTTGAGATTCCTGAGCAGGAGTTCACATTCGAGGACGGATGTTCTTAAGGGGGAAAGGATGTTACACCCGTAAATTCTTGACATTTAGATGGCCTATTCGCATGTTGGTTAAGAGTTTTAAAATGCCATACGTGCTAGGAAAAGGGCCCGGGGAGAGACCGAACAAGCGCCAAGTCGGAGTGTTGCAAGGCAAATGCGACTTATAAATCGCATTCGACAAATGCGACTTAAAGGCCCCAAGTATATAAGCCCCCACTTTGGTTTTTAAGTGAAAATTATCATTATTTCTAGTGAGTAAACAAGAGAACAGTAGAGAAACAAAGACGATGAAGGTTTCCCTTAAAATTCCTTCTGTTTATGCTGTTAAACGCGGTCCAAACTCAAATTAACTTCGGGTAGCGAAGTATAAAGCTGCAGGGAGCATTCCTAAGGAGTTAGTTTCATGAAATTCGGTCGGCGAATCATCGTCCTACCGAGCTAAGGTAACTGGAATTGCTCCAAATTAGTGACAATATACTCCTAGCCCTAAAGTAAGTATTTCTCCCTTCTGGACTTCCGAGAAATAGTGAGTTTTGGCCGATAAGTCAAAGTTTGGGCAGTATATATATTCAAAGTTGTGTTTTCTTCTAGAATATTGATGAATTTAGTTTTATTTGCTATGAATATGAATGCAGTTGGAAGAAATAGCTGGATATTGGCAGAGTTACGCCAGTTAGTCAAGAAGTCGGACACTGAGGTATGTAAAGCCAGTTTCTTCGGCAAGATAGTAATTCTAGTATAGTAAAATAGAATAAATTCCAGAAGAACATTTCAAAGCCGATTATTATGCCCAATGTAAATTCAGTAAGCATGCTTGAATAATTATTATGTCATATTCAAAATAAAAGTCAGTAAATTAGTATCAGACAGCGAGATATTATTCCAGACTCAGTATAACTCAGTATCAGATTCAGTATAATTCAGCAAGGGATTTAGAATAGAATATCAAAACATGGATAGTATTATCAGATTTAATATATATGTTATATGTGATTATTGTTTTTTGTAGAGACCTGATTGTTCTATGTTGGGCACCATTAGAGCTTCCTTGCCGCCCCGGGTAATAGCTGTGTCGACTCGCCCGCCAAAGGGTGAGGATACATCACTCCAAGGAGTGGCATGCCGTCCGCCAGAGGATGAAGATAGGATGCAACATTCCCCATAGCAGGTTGATCAGCATTATAGCATACCCCTGTCGAGCGCTTGCGCACAGGGCACAGATTACAGATTACAGATCATAGATCTCAGATTACAGTTTACAGGAGCCCTCTGGACTCAGATACAGCTATAGTCAAGGGCCCAGAGAGCCCAAGCTGCATACCCAGGGGACCGGCAGGATGCTCATAGCTACTAGATGAGTGGAATGAATTGTTATATTTGGGGCGACCCGGGTGGGGGTATATAGATCGCATGTTGATTGGTACCTTACAGCTTATGGGGGATGGTATAGGTTCTTGTATGCTATATGTGTTATTTATTAAATTGATAGATAGCAGGATGCCGCATTGACAGGTATTATTCTCACCTTCTCTCCAGTACAGTTAAGCTTAGTTTAGATTCTACCATCCCAGACAGTCTTAGCCATCTTCTATTATTCAGTAACTATCAGTATTACTGTCTATTTTAAGTTATGTTTAGTTATTACTTTGCATACTCGGTACCAGTGGTACTGATGTTTGTTTGGGGGCGCTGCATTACTTGCCTGCAGGTACTCATAGACGAGGAGCCGATCCCTCGTAATTCCAGCCAGCACACAAAATCATCAGCTCCTATCATCCGGAGCTTGACAGGTAGAGGTTTATTCCTTTTCTTTTGTTATACAGTACGGGTAGGTCGGGGCCCTGTCCCGACCATCTTATCAATATTCTTAGAGGCTTCCAGATTGTATATTCCTTGTAGTTAGTTGTACCGGTCGTGTGAGGTCATTTCAATGTTTTAGTTTGTTTATGATGGCCGTGTGGGGCCTTATTCAGTTAATAGTTGGTGACCTTGCCAGTCACAGAGTAGTTTAGCATTTGATTCAGCATTTCAGTGAAACTAGTCAGCATGGTGCCCTTGTCGGCCCGCATAGGTTCCTTTATACTACTGTTGTTCTGGTTAGTTGTTGTTGTCTTACAGGTGGCTATAGGCCTAGTTAGCCGGAGGCTGTATTTACAGTCGTTATATAGCCCGTTAGTTCCATGAACCCAAAGTTAGAGCCAGCCTGGCACCAAAAGTGCTTAGGCTCAGTAGTCCAGCAGTCCAGGTATTAGTAGGGCACCAGGTGCCAGTCATGCCTCCTAAGGAGGGGCGTGAAAAATTCTCTGCATATTCAAAAAATCTCAGGGCTAAACTGATAGGGAAATTATGGAAGGAAATTAGGCGACACAAGGTAAGGACAATTCCTTTATTGAATTCCCACATACCTAACAAAGAAACCTGGAGAAATTTCTTAAGAATCGAAGGGGTAAGATCTCCCCTAGCTCTTGCTATGAAATACTCTGAGAGAGAACTCTACATTTTGTTTCTAGAGGGTTTGAGTGGGGAATGAGGAAGAGAAACTTTTACCCCCACTAAAACATCTAAAATTAATGATAAAATGACGTAGTTTAAAGCTTGGGAGGGTAGGAAATTACTAAATAGCCCTTAGAAAATCGCTGGAAAAACTGCCAGGTGACCCTAACGGGTCGTGGTGACTGACCATGACTTGTGGGTGATCTTGGGCATAATTGCATGCCCAAGTGATACTTTATTACTTAATTTTGACTTGTTTATCTACTTTTATGTGTACTTTCTCATGTGGTTTTTATGTAAATGTGGATTTGTACTAACCACATGATTAGTTATTGTTTTTGCAATTAGAATGAATTTTGGAAACTAATCTACAAGTTGTTGAAGTGGAGAAATGGACTCGGAAGCAAAACTAGGAAGTCGGCAAGAAAATGCTAAAAAATTTATGCTCCGCGACAGGGCCATGTCACGCCACCATCACGGAGGCATTCTTCCTAGAGTGGAATTTGGGTGGAATTCCAATGAAGGTGCGGCACCGTGTCACGGAGCCCATGCTCCGCGTTCACTTCAGTGACACGGTGGGAGGACTTAGCCGCACACTTGGATTACAGTGAAGGAGCGCGATACATCCGTGGCACGGAGCTGAGGCTCTGCGATACCCTTCGTGCCACGCTGAAGATAATAATCCGGCACCCCAAGTTCTAGTGAAGGTCCACGTCAAGGCCGTGGCACGGAGATATGCTCCGCGATACCCTCCCTGCCACGTTGCCAGTTTATTTCGAGAAATTTCCCACTTGTATAAATAGCACACTTAGATTTTATTTTAATATATTTGACATTTCAAGCTAGAATGTGGGTATCAGGCAGTTGAGCTGAAGAAGTTCTTGGGTTAATTTTCTTCCTTTTTCTCTTTAATTTCAATTGCTTGTATGATTTCTACTTGTTTGAAGATGTTTAATCATCAAATGAGTGGCTAATTCACCTTTGGTTGAGGTTGAGGATGATTGTAGTAGTATGTAATTGATATTATTTCAGTTTTTATCTTCTCGACAACGGTTGTTCTACTAATTCTTGTTTTCACTACATTAATGCTTGGCCATTGTTAATGTAAATCCTAGAATTCCAGTTTTATTTCTAAAAGGAAGATTAATTGGATAGATGTGAATTGGTGGGATATGTTCTTGTCTTGGTTGAGAAATTAAGAGAAGATTCACATTCAGAATAGAAATATATATGTAATGTCATATTTGGTCATCTATGGAATTTGTTGTGTATTGCTAGAATATGAAGTGTTTGCATCACAGAAATGTGTAATGTAAGTCTCATTATTCTTTAATTGGAGAGGAGTCGAAAGACCCAATCCATTGGTTAATAATTCCTGACCAACAACTGAAGAAAAGTGTTGATTGAAATTCAATCAGTAAATTACATATCTGCATGTTTTGCCTTAACCTTAGCTTGTTTGTATTATTGTTCGGATTATAATTTACAATCTCTTTACTTAAAGTTACATTAACTAATATTCTTGAAAACTCACCATTTGTTCTGTTTTTCTTCTTGTATAAAATTTCATATACTAAACACTTGAAGAAAAATTACTGACACATTACAGTCCCTATGGGTTTGATACCTAGCTTGAAATAAAGCCACTTTATTACTTGTACGACCACGTGCACTTGCGTGGAGTTGCGAGTGAACAAGTTTTTGGCGCTGTTGCAGGAGACTGGCACAATTAGTGAATTAAAAATATTTTCTTGTGTTAGTTTACATTCTTATAAAAAAATAATAATAATAATATTTCTTGTTTTGTGTTAGTATATATATATTTTTTTAATGTTAAAAATTTTTTTTATTTGTTTTAAATTTATTTTAAATTTTTGTTTTTACTCTGATACCCTTCTTAACATGACATCATGGAATACAAATGGGTTAAATGGTGGATACTCTTATTTTGGTGAGTGTTGTCTGAATTGTGGAGGACCTCACTTGTGGCAACATTGTAATACTTGCAATATATGTGGTGGTCAAAACGGCCATTGGGATGGCTGTCCAAATGCATACTACCCTCCCCCAAGCCCCTACTACGATCCTCCTATTCTTTTTGATGAATATAGGAATGATGAAAATGAGTACTTGGAACGCCAAGCTCGGATACAAAACATGATAAAATAAGTCCTTGAGCAAACAAAAGCAATGAAGGAGGAGATGAAAGCATTGAAAATTCAGCAAGAGGAAAATGGAGAGGCCCTAGAAATGATGAGAGTCAAAATCACGGAGATGATGGCTGAGGCTGAAGCTTGTGGTAATTTGCAAGTAAAGGTCTTATGCAATACTCAAGAGGAACCACAAGAAGAAGAAAAGGGTGAGTTCTTGGAATAAGCCCAACAATTAGAAGCTCTTGAGAGTCCCCGTGATGGTTTCACACATATGGCCAATCCATTTATGAAAGAAGAGTTAGAGTCCCACCCATTTGACATTCATGGGGAATTAGTTGTTGATGTAGAGAAGGTGTACACAAGTAGGGAAGTCAAGCACAATGCAGCTTCAGAGTTGAGGTGTATTGTACCATACTCGAAGCATTTCTCGACATTAAGTTTGGTTGACAACCTAGAAATAGAGTCTTCCAAGCTTGTAGAGAAAGAGGTAGAGGAGGAACAAGCCCCATACATTTTGAAATTTGCTGATTTTGAGAGCAAAAATGACTTCACTTACGTAAGGGCCAATAAATGCAAGAGGCAACATTTACTGCTTGGTCCTTTAAAATTTTCACCACCACCCTGGGAGCATAAGAGAAAATTAGAGAAGAAATTAGGGGTGAGATTCATGTCCTCAAAGTGGAGGGAAAAGTGGTGAAACTTGATGTGTCGTGCCGCAACGTAAAATTAAGCGTTGCTTGGGAGGCAACCCAAGGGTACCACAGGTACCATTTAATTTCTTGTGTTTGTGTGATTTTGTTTATTTTCATCTTGTTGCTGTTTTTGGTGGAGATTTAAGCACAGATGGAGAGGAAGTCTGAGTACCCTTGGAGGAGGAAGCTAAGAAGCATGAAAGAGGAAAAGTGTGGGGTTGAATACCCACGTGTTCAAAGAAAGAAAAACATGTTGTTATCTAGGCCTCAAGGCCTCAAGGAGTATTTCTCACCATCTTTAAATTTTAATTTGATGCTATGAGGACATAGCATGATTCAAGTGTGGGGTGAGTGAAATTTCAAGGGAAATTTCAAAATTTTGTGCTTAATAATTTTGGACGAATTTAGTGCTTGATAAGTATTGGTTAACGGAACATTTTCGATTTGAGCATGATTCACCCACCCGTGGGTTTTTCTTGTCGGTTCTTTTCCGATGGGGGGGGGGGCTTTGAACAGAAGAAGAATAAAATTTTATTTTTTTTCTTTTTGAACCCGTAGCTAATTGATGGTTTGATAATCTTGTTATGTGCTATGCATGATTGTAAGATGCGAATGTGGCTAGTGTTGAAGCATGCAAGAAGTGTATAACTTTGTTTGAGACACCTAGGCTCTTGAATTTGACTCTATGTGCTGAAAGCTTAATTTTGCATCTTTGTGATTAGCTGAGTTAAGAGTATGCTGAATGTGTCTTGAATTGAACATGTGCTATGTGTGTAAGATGTTTGAATATTCCATGCTATTCTGGAGTGCCCAGAGCTTGCCCGATATGTATATAAAACGAAATAAAGGCTGTAGAGTGTAGGAAATGATTTAGGCATTTCTTTGAATGAGCCAAATATTTAATCCTTGCCTTATCTACCCTTAATATTGAATCCTAGTTAGCTCCATTGAGCCTTAAGCCTATTCTTTGATAGCTACAACATAAGCTAAATCCTTTTTCTTTCATTAGCCTTGAAATTGATCCAAAACTCCTAGGCGCTTAAGTGAAAAATTCGAAAGAGTGAAGGAGTGAGAATTGGGAAAAGAAGGAAAAATATCAGTTGTGGAAGTTAAGGAAAAACTTAGAGGTGCACTTGTTTGAAAATTCTTGATTATTGGTAGGGAGTAAGAAAATAAATAAATGAAAAAGGGCTTAAGTACTCCTTACCAATAAGCTAAGTGTGCTTAAAGAAATGGGAACAAGAAGAGGAAAAGTGAAAAGAAGGAGGGTGAAGTAAGAGAAGAAATATTTCTAATGAAGGTGTGATGTATTAAAAGCGCTTGGGGAAGAATGATACGATCATTAAAGAATACCTACCTACCCTTAGCCTACATTACAACCTAAAAAGTCCTACTTGATCTTACGTTCAAACATCCTTAAATTAGTAGAGTAAAACACTAAGGGAAAGCTTATGGGTCATTACATGATGCATGTGAATTCTTTGTGAGAGTGAGCGTAATTCTATCCATTTACCCATACATGTTGTGATTTAAAAATTTGCGTGTGAAAATGGGTACTCTCTTGTTGTGAGGGCACATGTTTAATGAAGGATATAATTCATGTTGGATTTCTTAATCAGTTGATTTGCATGAGTTTACTAAGATTGAGAGTCAAGTCTTGAGGTTAGGAAGTCTTAACATAGTTAAAATTGATTTTAATGGTTAAATCTTGCATGGTCTATTTTTAGCTGGCTATCTTAAAAAGTCATTGTAGCCCCAGCTTGAATTATCTTGCTAAATTAGCTATGTGTGAGTCTTCATGTGCATGAGATGTAAAAGGTTTGTTCAAGGATGAACAAGGCTTTGAGTGTGGGGTTGTGATCCGTGGGATAATTGCATGCCCAAGTGCTACTTTATAACTCAATTTAGTCTTGTTTATCTACTTATTTATATACATTCTCATGTGATTTTATGTAAATGTGAATATATACTAACCAACATGATTAGTCCTTGTTTTTGAAGGTTAATAATGCATTTGAGGAACCAATTCATGATTTTGTGAAGTGGAGGAATGGAATCAAGAGAAAAACGTGAAAGTCAACAAGAAAACATGCAATAACTGCCACCGTGCGCGATAGGGGCCGTGGCACGCTGCCAACACGGCAACACTTGGCCGAAAATTGCATTTTTTAGCACATTCCAGTGAGGGTACGCGTTACCTCTGTGTCACGGAGGCAAGGCTCCGCATTCACCTCCGTGACACGTTGCCATTCCACTATAGGCAAAAAATCTGTAGATTCTCATTTACTATAAATAGGAACCTTGCCCCAAAATTAGGGTACAGGCGATTTTTCGAAAAACTGCGAAGGAGGGGCGAAGGAGACTTGAAGAACTCCTATTGGGTTCATCATTTCTTGGTTTCTTTTCATCTATTCTTGTAAGCATATTACTCTAAATATGTTTTTGAGTATTTGTACAAACATGAGTGGCTAGAACCCTCCATCTAGGGTTGAGGCCATGGATATGATTGTATTTGCTTATAATCATTTTGGGTTGAGTCGTTAGTTGCTATTTTGTCTTACAATCTTTATTATTGTTGGTTTTATGCTTGATCACCATGAAAACAAGTGGGTTAAGCTTGGGTGAAAGCTTGGAAGAGCAAACCTACGCAAGAACATAAGAATGTAGGAAGCAAGTTCTTGTCTTTTGATAAGATTTGTGGTTAGGATAGGAATATACCTAATTTACCTTTCTTGGTTGATAAAATGGGAAGATAGAAAGACACCAACTTAGAATTGTAATCCATCAATTGTAGGAGTAGTTGTGAAGCTTAGTTTGGTTAAATGGTTGGAGGTACGGAAGTCCCCAATCAAGGGCATAAACCCCATAAACCACATCCACGTAGTGAATTGCCCACGAACTAGAAATGACATCTTTGCTCAACGATGTAGTAGTGAGGCTAGTTTGTCGTGTTTAGAGGTTCAAAAGACCATGAACACGCAATTCCAATTATGTGAGACAACAATTGATAATTTCATACTTAACCCATTATGAATTGTAGCATTGCATGATTATCCGGCCTTAACTCTAGTTTTGTTTTGTATTTCTTCTAGATTATTTCGTGTCACCACTAAGATTTAATTATAATTTATCAAAAACATCTAAAACTGACTTCTTAACTAACACTTGAACTTGATAATTTGCTGAACCAGTCCCTGTGGGTTCGACATTCCAGCTCTTAAAAAGGGCCACTATATTACTTGTACGACCCGTACACAAAAACTTGATGGGCCCGCAAGTTTACACCCGAATTCCCACAAAAATATAAAAGGGGCCAATATATTACTTGTACGACCTGTACACAAATTAAACGTAGTTTAGGTCTTAGGAATGTAGGAATTACAAAGATGCCCTTACTAATTTCGCAGGAAATTATTGCCAGGTGTTCCTAACGGACGACCTGATGACTCATCACTGGGAAAATGATTCATTACTTGGCACGTCAGGTGCACTGCCTAGCCTTGTCTTCTGGGCTCATAATGTCACGCTCCACCTTAGGAGGCAAGTGATCTTGGGCAGAATTATATGCCCAAGTGATACTCAAATGCTTCATTTCGTCTTGTTTATCCATTGATAATTGTACATTCTCATGTGATTTGTAGTTAAAATTTGAATTTATACTAACCAACATGATTAGTGTTGTTTTGCAGGAAAAATGTAATTTTAGGAAGCTAAGGTGCATGTTGGGAGAAATCGGGAATGGACTTGGAAGCGAGCAGTGGAAAAGGCCAGTGTCATGCAGCAAATTAAGGGGCTCCGCGATGGAGCCGTGTCACGCTGCCATCGCGGATGCATTCTGCCCCAGATGATGAAAATAGGCCATGTTCTAGTGAAGGTCCGCATTGGGGCCGTGGCATGTTGGCCAAGCTCCACGTTGCACGTCATGGCATGTTGGGCATAATTACCTGGAGGACCGAATTCCAGTGAGGGTTCGCGTTTGTGGCGTGTCACGAAGGCAGTGCTCCGCGATGCACTCCGTGACACGTTGCTTGTTATTTCGGGAAAAATTCCCACTAGTATAAATAGCACATTTAGGTTTATTTTTAATTATTCTGACTTGGTTGAGAAAGAACGTGGGTTACAGGAGTTGAGGGGATGAAATTCTTAGGGTTCTTCTCTATCTCTTTCTTCCTTATTTCAATTATTTGTATGATTTACACTCATTTAACGATGTTTAATCCACGAATGAGTGGCTAAATTCACTTCTTGCTGAGGTTAAGAACATTTATAGTGGAATGTAATTATTGATCATCTTGGTTTTTCATCTTTTCTTCCATGGTTGTTCTATTAATTCTTGTTCTCACTGCATTAATGTCTGGCCAATATTAATGTATATCTAAAAAATCCGGTTTGCGCTCAAAAGAGAAAGAAATTGGAAAGTTGTGAATTAATAGGATATGATCTCTTCTTGGTTTGGGAAAATTGAGAATTGATTTACCTTCAGAATAGAAATATATCTGAAAGTCGTATTAGTCAATTAAGGAATCGGTTTCGTATGGCTAGAACATGAATTTCTTCTTATCACAGAAATGTAGGTGGAAGGTTCATGATTCTTAAGTTGGGTTAAATACGAGAGTTTTAATCCATAGGCAATAATTCTTGACTAGCAACCGAAGGAAAGATTAACCAATTTGTATCAATAAATTGCTTCCCTGCATGTTTGTTTTAGCCTCAGCATGCTCATTACTATAGTTCAGACTCAAATTGTACATTTGTTTTAGATTAGTATAAATTAGGAAACAAACTCCCAAAATCTTCTTGAAACTGTTGTCTGCATTATTAGAGTTAGAGTTTATTAACACTTAATTAGATTATTACCTTGGTCCAGTCCCTCTGTGATCGATACTTGGCTACTCTAGCTATTTTACTACTTGTTCGACCATGTGCACTTGCGTGTAGGCATTCCAAACCACCGAACAATAACATCCGAAGCTAACACATACATAAGTCTGAAAAACCACTAGTCTAGATGAGTTGATAGGACAGGCGCCCAACTAACTCAACCATACTGAAATTGGAAATGCATAAAGCAAAATGATATTCTGGTCCTCAATGGATGAGGACTCACCAATCCGAGCAGATACTAACTCTGAAAAGCTGACTAAGAGCGGGGCAAAAGTTGTGGGTCGGGTCTTGTATCATGAAACGATATAACATAGAAGGTATGCGGTCAGTACGTTGAATGTACTGAGTATGCATGGTAAGTAAAACCGGTTAAGTAAAGTGAATCATTTAAAACATTTCATAACATATCATAAGCTTTCAAGTCTGAGAAGAAGGGCTACATGCACTCATTCTGAAATCATAATCTTTTCATAGTGTGACCATTCATAGTTTCATAACATCATAATTGACTCCAATGACTCAAAGATGAAATATGACATTTATAGAAAAAGCTGAACAATGAGTCAAACCTTACCTTTAGAACATCCATGCTTGAAGTAATAATCATGAGTAATGAATATGCAAATTTGAAACATGTAGACAATGGGAGACTCGTCACTTAATCGGTATACCACGATAGAGCTAATGTTGTCCTAACTATCACACTCAAGTGGGCAGAGTCGTCCAGAACCTTGTCAGGTCTAAGGACGCTACCATGATATCAATATCAATCTTATGGGCCATTTGGGATGGGGATAGCTCACAAGGGAGGTCCCAATAATATATTAGTATCAACCTACATTGGTGTGTAGTTCTGGGGCATAGGGTGATCAACACTTAGCCCACTCAATTCTACACTCTTCTCCCAAAAGATGAAATGCTCTATATCGTATACATCGAAGCTCAACATATTCTATTGATGAAGCTCAAGATGAAATCAGGCATAACTCAACATCATATGAACCGAAGCTCAACAATGTCCTTTGACAAAGGTCAATAATGAAATCATGCATAGACTCAAAATCATATGAAAATGAAGCTCAACATTGTCCTTTGACAAAGATCAATAATGGAATACATCTCAATTATGAACTTATGCATATGAGAAGCTTTAATTTGAAACATACCACAAGCTAATAATATGAAATTTGGGAGACTTCGCTCCAAACTATGTGGTAAGCTTATTTCGGGAATAACATCATTTTAAATCAACATGTGGGGATTGCCCAAATCTTTACCATACTTTGATCTACTCAATTAATTTGAAAACAGTATCATAATCATGGGTAGCTTTAGAAACATGCTTTTCATCATCAAATCTCATCATCATCATACATTCATCATCATTCTATTCTTTCATGAACTTCTCATCCATGGGCATTTAATTTCATAATTTAGAAAACATAATTTGTATTGAAAATAATTTAAAATCTGCGCAAGCTTCACAATTCATCAATATAAATATAATCTAACCATACCCATGTATAAAGATCGAAGAATTATGCAATTGGGTAAAAACCCCATACTTGATCATAGGTAATTTTCATGATTTGATAGAAATTGGGCATGGGTGTGGAAGAAGACACCCACTCATAGACTTACATACTTGGGAGGGATGATTTTACCACTTCTCTAATCGCCCAAGATGAGATTCCAATGGAAACCTTCAAAACTTACTCTAAATCCTCTCGTCAAACTCTCAAGTTTGCATGTATTGAATGAATTATCTTAGAATAGGTTTTCCCCTCCTTAAACCCACTGAAATGGGCCTTAAAAGACGTAGTATAGGCCCCTAGGACTTAGGAATTACATAAAAGCCCTTACTAAAATAGCAGAATTTGGCTGATTGCCACTCCCCACGAGGGACTGGATGACTCGTGCTCTCAGGTCACGACTCGTGGTCATGAGTCATCTGGTACACTGCTTAAAACCACTAGGGGACCTCACAAAATACACCACGACTTTTGGTCACCATCCGTGGCTTCTACTGCCCAAAGCCTCCTTGCCACGACCAATCTAGGCCACGGGAGACCTCACGAGTTGTGAGGCCTGACCACGACTCATGGTCATGCCCATGGTCTTCTCAACAATCCCTGCCAAACTTGATGGACCACGAGTCGCCTTACGACTCATGGTCACTCCTCATGAGCCTTCTCACGATTCATCCTGTGACCTGGTGTGAAATTTCAATTTTTCACTGTTTTGACTCTCGGGTCTGATCTTTGGGCTCCCGAGGTATAACATCTTCTCTGCATCCTGTGTTTCATGTATCGCTTCTGAATAAATATTTGGGAGATCCAGCCTTAGTAGTTCCGGTGGATAGCATTAGTGTGAAAGATAGACTCAACTGTGAGGAAGTTCTAGTGGGAATATTAGATCGCCAAGTTTGTAAGCTAAGGAATAAATAAGTAGCTTTAGTTAAAGTATTATGGAGAAATTAGCATGTGGAAGGAGCTACTTGGGAAGCCGAAGCGGATATGATGGCTAAGTACCCACACTTATTCTCTACCAGCTTAATGTCATCTTGAGGTATCAGTTTTGCCCCATGACTCTATTTAGGTTTCATGTTCAGTTCATGTGTTCCAGTTTCTCTTTTGTGTATGGATGCGTATGTGAAGTATGAGATCAACTGAGCTATGTGTTATGAATCGGAGGAAGTCATTCCGTTATGTTTCAATTTTAATGATCAGTATTTGAATATGATAATTGCATGTTTTTGTTTTCTTCTTGTTTTCCAACATTCAAGGACAAAGTTTCCTAAGGGGGAGATAATATTATACCCCAGGAACCCAAAGTTCTGACCCGGGAGTTAAAGCAGAGGAAAGTTGAAAATTTGGCACCAAGCACAGGACGAGTTGTGGGGACACTTGTAAGGACAACCCATGAGTCGTTATGTAACTCGTAGGGGATGGGCCAAGTGTTCAGTGAAGAACTGGAGATCTAAGTCACCACAGGTCTAACAATGAGTTGTGGTCAGTCCTCACGACTCGTGAGGTCAGCCGTGGTCAAGTGGAGTAATTAAAGGAAATTGGGTTAGCAGTGTACCCAACGATTCATGACCACGAGTCGTGGTCACTCCTGACGAATCATGGGGTGACCCATCACGAATCCAGGAGGGAAGGTTATACAGTGTACTTGATGAGCAGCATGATGAGTTGTCTTCCCTAGTGATGAGTTGTTAGGTCGTCTGTTAGGACCACCTAACAGTTATTTTCTGCGAATTAATAAGGGCCTTTTCATAAATTATAAATGTCATAAAGCCTAAACTACGTCATTTTAGTCTATGAAAGGTGGGTTTTTAGAGGAATAATCTATTCTAAGTCCTCATTCATGCATGCAAGAGTATAGAGAAGTGATCAAGGGTAATTCAAGGTTTCCCTTTTCAAATCCTTCCAATTCCTTCTTGGGCTATCAAGGGAGATTAAGAATCAGTGGTTTTCAGGTATGTAAGGATATCAATGGGTGTTTCCTTTCACACGCATGACTATTCTCCATGATTTAATGAAAATTCTACCAAAAATTCATTGGGTTTTGAAGTAAAGTTTATATAAAAATTTAATGATTGTTAATGGGCTATGTGATTTTCAAACCTTATTGTATTCTATGGGGTTTTGATCTGATTTTGTAATTTAATTTATTTATAATATTATACACTATAGAATTCTCTTGAACTTAAGCCTAATTATGCATGACCCATGATGAATCAATTTATGATCTATTTTTCCATTAATGATATTTACGAGCCCATCATGAATTACGATTTAAAATATTAATCAATTACCCATCATGATTTTACGAATTTCAAGCTATATGCATGATCTACAAGTATGTATGAACTTTATGATTCATGAATTATGTTTTGGCCGACTCATGGGCCTTGTTTCATGGCTATTTCACGTAAGTACAAGTATATTTATGATTATTATGACTTAACTAGCCCATAAATTCATGCATGCTATACTATGAGCACTATATATGTTTTAGGAGTTGTATCGAACACTGAGTAGGTTTGGGACCCGGGTTATGCCCCGGATCTGATAAACTACGTGCCACCGTAGGTATGTTGGGCCCTCCTTTGTGACTATCCCCAGTCCTAATGGCCCTTTTTATGGTGATATCACGCCCTTCATGGTTCTACCCTTGACAAGGTATGAATGGCCTCCCCACTAGGTTTATGAGTCGGACTTCATGTGTGTTCATATGGGGTATGTTGGTTCAGAGAATCTCCCATTATTCTTCATGATTTATTCATGCTATGATTATGTGTTGTGGCTCAGGTCATGTTAAGTAAAGCTTTTCTCCTGTGATTATGATTATGTTTGTATTACGAATATTTTGAAAACCTTGAGCCTTATGTTATGTTATGATGTTTATGATATGATCATGATGTCCTACTCTTATGGCCATTTATGACTTTTATATATTTTAAATGTCTGTTTTACTTACTTTGCATACTCGATACATTCCACGTACTGACCGCATACTTTCTATGTTGTATCGTTTCATGATACAGGCCCCGGCTCTCAGGCTCACCCTCCTCAGCAACTCTTCAGAGTTTGCTATTAGCTTATTTGGTGAGTCCTCATGTTCTGAGGGCTCTATGTTCAGACTCTATTGCTCTCTTTCACTTTCAATATTGTAGGGTTAGTTGGGATATTGTCCCATCAACCTGTCTTTCATGATTAGAGGCTTTTCAGACTATGAATCGTATTCAGCCGTCATGCATGGATCATGTATTGTCTTTTCTCTATTATTATGTCATGATTTCGCTTCCTTATGTTAAGTCTTCCACTTATGTGAATTATTTAGTTGTATGCTCACGCCATGGGTCGACTTGGGGTCTCTCGGGGCTCCTTGTCCCGTGTTTACAATCCAGGTGTACGTTCGGGTCGTGACACTCTCAGAATCTTATCTTGATTATGTTTTTTACTATGCATGTTTTATAATATTACTTAGTGGTTTTACTTACCTTACATACTCGGTACATTCTACGTACTGACTGCATACTCTATGTTGTATCATTTTATGATACAGGCTTCGATATCCAAGCTCAGTCCCGCCGCTAGTCAGATTCCCGGAGTTATCTCTCCTCAACCTCATTTGGTGATTCCTCATCTTGCAAGGGCCCTTCTTATAAGTTGTATGTCGTATTTTTCAATTTTTTTCAGATTTTAGTGAGTTTAGTTGGGGTCTTGTCCAATCAACTTAGGATTTTTAGAGGCTTTTTCGGACATAGTTGTATTCATCTCTAGACTCAAGTACATTTTAAGATGTTATATTTTTCTTAGATTTCCTCTATGTTATTTATGATGACCTTCCACTTAATTATGATTGAGTTAGATGTATGTTCATGCCATGGATTGACTTGGAGCCTTTCAGGGTTCCTTGTTCCGTGTCTCGATCCAGGCCTATGTTCAGGTTGTGACAAACTTGGTATCAGAGCATTAGGTTTAGAAGTTTCCTAGGGTTTCTGAAAGCCGCATTAAGTAGAGTCTTTTTCATGTGTGTGAAGTGCGCCACACTTATGAAGAAGAGACTACGAGACATTTAGGAAGTGTTCCCTTCTTCCTTGATCTATGACGTGCGGTGACATGTCTTGGTATCCTTCTAACTCGTGCTATACGCGTTAGCAAAATCATGCCTCCCCGCAGAGTTAACGGAAGAAGAAATAGAAACGGAAATGCCCACGAGGGTGGCAATGGAGACGGTCATCAGCAGGCCCCACTAACCCATGAGGAGCATGTTCCCGAACTAGTTGCCCACGCAGAGTTAAGGGCAGCCATTCAGATGTTAGCCCAGGCCCTGACCACCCAGGTCAATTAGCAGGCGGTAGCACATGCCCCTCAAAACGGGAATGTTGTGGCGGCAAGGGTTAGAGACTTTCTGAGGATGAACCCTCCTGAGTTCCTTGGGTCGAAGGTGGATGAGAATCCACATGAGTTCATTGAGGAGATTTTGAGATCACCTAGACTGTGGGGGTGACTAGGGAGGAGTGCATCGATATTGGCCTTTCATCAGCTAAAGGGGGTCGTGCACATTTGGTTCAAGCAATGGAAGGATAGTAGGGATGTTGGAGGAGGCCCTATTAGTTGGGATAAGTTCCATGCCGCTTTTCTAGATCGATTCTTACCTTGGGATATGAGGGAGATCAAAGCGGTTGAGTTTGTGAATCTAAAGCAAGGAATGATGACGGTTCAAGAGTATTCCTTGGAGTTAACTCGACTGTCCAAGTATGCACCTGAGATGGTGGCAGATCAGAGAGCCCGTGTGAGCAGGTTTGTACACGGGGTAGAAGACTACTTGGTTAGGGATTGCCATACAGTGATGCTTCATCAGGATATTGATTTTGCTCGGATAGTCCAGAAGCCCAACAGATAGAGGCAGTGCAGATGAGTGAGCGGGAGAGAGAGGCCTATAGGGCCAGGACTGATAGCATTGGATTATCCCAGCAAAGGCCTAGTGGGCACCGTCAACAATCCCACTAGAGATCTTCAGCCCCATCACCTTTGTCTATGAGTGTTCCATTCAGGTCCAGGCATGATCAGAGGGGATGAGCACCAAGCTTAAGAGGTCAGAGTAGCAGACCTATCGAGAATAGCCCTACAGAGTATAACAAATATGGTCAGAGATATAAAGCTCAGTGTTTGGCGAGTACAGGTGCTTGCTTCAGTTGCAGAATGCCCGAACACATGCTTAGGGATTTCCCAGCAGCCAAACTAGGTCATGATAGGGTCCGAGGCCCAACCTCTAGCTCAGCAACGCCATCAGCACGCCCAACTCAGTAGGGTGCTTCTACTAGTATAGGTGACAGACAGTGCCAAAATAGATTATATGCCATAGTATCTCGCCAGGAGAAGGAGGTCTCCCCGGATGTAGTCACTGGTATGTTACGAGTATTTCATCTTGATGTATATGCATTGTTAGATCCAGGGACTACTTTGTCTTTTGTGGTGCCCTGTGTTGCTAGTAGTTTCAGAGTCGGTCTCAAAGCTTATTAGAACCCTTCTCAGTCTCTACTCTAGTTGGTGATTCAGTTATAGCTAGATGGGTGTATAGAAGTTACCCTATCATGGTTCTTCAGAAAAAGTCACCTCAGTAGATTTGGTAGAGTTAGCAATGATCGATTTTTATGTTAACCTCTGCATGGATTTGCTATTTTCATGCTATGCCTCAGTCAATTGTAGAACCCGTGCAGTAGAGTTTAGATTTTTGAGTGAGCCAGTCCTAGACTGGAGGGGTAGTTTAGTTGTGCCTGTAGGTCGTTTCATTTCCTACCTTAAGGCCAGAAAGATGATTTCTAAGGGTTGCATGTACCATCTAGTTAGAGTTAAGGATGCTACGTCCGAGACCCCGACTATCCAGTCAGTTCCAGTAGTATATGAGTATCCAGAAGTCTTCCCAGATGATTTACCAGGAATTCCTCCCGAGCGGGAGATTGATTTTGGTATTGACCTTCTTCCCAATACGCAACCTATATCTATTCCTACTTATAGAATGGCTTTAACTGAGACAAAGAAGTTAAAAGAGAAGTTGGAAGATCTTTTAGACAAGGGGTTCATCAGACCTAGAAAATTCCTATGGGGTGCACCAGTACTCTTTGTCCGAAAGAAAGATGGTTCTCTTCATATGTGCATTGATTATCGACAATTGAACCAGATCAATATCAAGAACAAGTATCCTCTCCCTAGGATTGATGACTTGTTTCACCAGTTTCAGGGTGCTAACTTCTTTTTGAAGATAAATCTCAAATCCGAATACCATCAACTCAGGGTTCGAGAGAGTCATATCGGAGACATCGTTCAGGACTCGGTATGGTCACTACGAGTTTGTAGTTATGACTCTTGGACTAACGAATGCTCCTGCATCTTTTGTGGATTTGATAAACAGGGTGTTCAAGCAGTACTTGGATACGTTCATGATTGTGTTCATAGATGACATCCTTATATACTCTCAGAGCGAGTAGGAGCATGCCGCTCATTTGAGGGTGGTGCTACAGACCTTGAAGGATCGTCGATTATATGATAAATTCAGCATGTGTGAGTTCTGGTTGAATTCAGTGTCATTTTTGGATCATGTGGTATCAAGTGAGGGTATTTAGGTGGACTCTCAAAAGATAGAAATGGTGAAGAATTGGCCTAGACCAGTGAATCCTTCGGATATTAGGAGTTTTTTCGGTTTAGCTGGGTGTTATCGGAGATTTGTTGAGGGGTTTTCATCTATTTCAATGCCATTGACCAAATTGACCCAAAAGAAAGTGAAGTTCCAATGGTTGGAGGCTTGTGAAAGGAGCTTCAAACAGTTGAAGACTCGACTCACCTCAACACCGGTGTTAACCCTACCTGAGGGTACTGATGGGTTTTTGGTATATTGTGATGCTTCAAGGATCAACCTTGATTGTGTGTTGATGCAGCATGGTAAGGTTATAGCATATGCTTCCAGGCAGTAGAAGGTTCATGAAAAGAATTACCCGACTCATGATCTTGAATTGGCAGTGATAGTATTTGCCTTGAAGATTTGGAGACACTACTTGTATGGGGTCCATGTGGATGTGTTTATAGACTACAAGCGCCTACAATGTGTTTTTACCCAAATTTGCGTCAAAGAAAGTGGTTGGAGCTACTCAAGGATTATGATATGAGTGTCATTTACCATCCAGGAAAGGCTAATGTGGTAGCAGCATCTCTTAGTAGGCTTTTTATGGAGAGTGTGTCCCATGTAGATGAGGGAAGGAAGCAGATGGTGAAGGATGTGCATCGGCTTACATGGGTGGGAGTTCGTTTGGTTGACTCAATCGATGGTGGTGTTATTGTTCAGAACGGATCAGAATCATCCTTGGTAACTGATGTAAAGGATAGAAAAGATGAGGACCCTATTTTGGTAAAGTTAAAGGAAGTCGTTCAGAATTAGAAGGTAGAAGTCTTCTCCAAAGGGGGAGATTGTATGCTTCGATATCAGGACCGTTTATGTGTTTCGAATATTGATGATTTGAGAGATCGGATGTTGCGTGAGGCTCATGGTTCTAGATATTCCATACATCTAGATGCCACCAAGATGTGTCGTGACCTATGAGAAGTCTATTGGTGGAATGACATGAAAAAGGACATTGTAGAATTTGTGGCTAAGTTCCCGAATTGTCAACAAGTGAAAGTGGAGCATCAAAGACCGGGAGGTGTTCTTCAAGACATCAGTATTCCTACTTGGAAGTGGGAAGAGATCAATACGGACTTCATCACAGGGTTGCATCGCACTCGTCGACATTATGACTCTATTTGGGTTGTTGTGGATAGGTTGACCATAGCAGCTTATATCCTACCGGTCAAAACTACTGATTCAGTGGACAACTATGCTAAATTATACATTCGGAAATTTGTTCGATTGCATGGAGTGCCCTTTTACATCATATTGGGTCGAGGTACTCAGTTTACCTCCCAGTTTTGGAAATCATTTCAAAGGGGACTTGGTACACAGGTCAGCTCAGTACAGCATTTCACCCGCAAACGGATGGTCAGGCGGAGCGGACTATTCAGACTCTCGAGGACATGTTGAGAGCATGTGTGATTGACTTCAAGGGTATTTGGGATGACCATTTGCCTCTCATTGAGTTTGCATATAACAACAACTACTATTTGAACATCCAGATGGCTCCGTTTGAGGCTCTCTATGGGCGGAGATGTAGATCACCTGTTGGTTGTTTTGAAGTCAGTGAAGCTACAATAATAGGACTGGATTTAGTCCATGAGGCCATGGAGAATGTTTAGCTTATAAGGGACAGGTTGAAACAACTCAAAGTCCCCAAAAGTCCTATGTGGATTTGAGGAGGAGAGAACTTGAGTTTGAAGTCAATGATTGGATGTTTCTGATGGTATCTCCCATGAAGGGAGTGATGAGGTTTGGAAAGAAAGGGAAACTCAATCCCTATTACATTGGTCTATATCGGATTGTGAAAAGGGTTGGCAAGGTAGCATATGAGTTGGAATTGCCCTCAGAATTAGCTTCAGTCCATCCAGTTTTCCATATATTACTCTTAAAGAAGTGTTTGGGTGATCTAGCTCTAGTTGTTCTAGTGGACAGTGTTGGTGTGAAAGACAACATTAGTTATGAAGAGGTTTCGGTGGAGATATTGGATCATCAGGTTCGTGAACATATAAAACAAAGAAGTAGCTTTGGTTAAGGTTTTATGGAGGAATCAGCATGCTGAGGGACCTACGCGGGAAGCCGAAGAAGATATGATGTCTAAATACCTGCATTTATTCCCTTCCAGCTCAGTTCCATCTTGAGGTATCAATTTCCTCCTTAATACTCTATTCAGTTTCATGTTCAGCTCTTGTATCCTAGTTTCTTTCATGTAAATGGATGTATGTGTGATTCGGAAATTCAGTTCAGTCATGTAGTTCAATTCGGAGTTGGTCACTCCATCAGTTTTCAACATGTATGTTTAGTGTTTGAGTAAAATGATTGCATTTCTCTATTTTTTGTATGTTTACCCACATTCGAGGAAAAATGTTCCCAATGGGGAGATATTATAATGCCCCAGTGCCTAAGACTAGACTCTTGAGTTGAAATAAAAACTGGAAGAAAAAAATCTGAAAATCTACTGAGAACATCTCGTTGAATGGATCATTGGTGCGACCAACGACCCGTGGGAGGTTCCCATGGTGAGAAGCTGTAGAATCTGCTAGGAAGTAACAAGCCACAATATGACTCATTGGAAGTTGTAACGAGTCATTCAATGGAGTCATTGTGAGGATTGTTCTTTATAAAGGAGGAAGTAACGATTCATAGAATGACCTGTTGTTGGAAACAACGAGCCATTGTCAGCATCCATTGAGAGGAATCCCAGGTTAGGGTAGTGGTGACAACTACTGGCAGCAACGAGGCATTCAAACATGTAATTATCTCATCCTGTCTGGTCATGGTAGGGGATCTGAGACTTAAATCGGGGATGAGATGATGAGGGGTAGTAACGAACCGTGGGAGCTAGCAACGGTCCGTTGTGTCGACCGTTGCCACTAGTAGAGCAGTTTTTTCAGGAAATTCATTAAGGGTATTTTCATAACTCCTAAATCCTAGGGTCCTAAACTATGTCATTTTAAGCTTGAAATAAAGTGTTTTAAGAGGGGTTATGTCATTCTAAGCCCATCCTAATTCATGCATGCAAGTTTAGGGGTTTTGAGAGGTGATCAAGTATAGTTTCTACAAGTTCTTCCTCAATTCTCTTTGGGCAATCAACTGAGTGGTAAAATCAGATCCCTTCAGGTATGTAAGTCTATGAATGGCTGAAATTGTCCAAACCCATGCCCAATTCCCTCTTAATTCAATGATGTTCTAATTGATGAATCCATGGGTGATCTTGAGCATAATTATGTGCCCAAGTGCTATTTTATACCTTAGTTTAGCCATGCTTGTCAATTTATATGATTACATTCTCATGTATTTATGCTTAATTTTGCCCCGGAACTAACCAACATGATTAGTCTTTGTTTTGTAGGTGTAAAATGCATAGGAGGGACTAAATAATGATGGTTGAAGCGAAGGAATGAAGTTCAAAACAAAGTTGAAAAAGAAGGCAAGTGGACATGCCAAGGCAAGGTTGGCCGCGCCAGGCAGCGTGCCACACTGTGTGTGCACCGGGCCCAACGCTGTGCCAAGCCCATGCCTTGCGCGCTGAGGCTTTCCATCCAGTTCCCCAGTGCGATAGTACCATACCACGGCATGCACAAGGCTTGATGGTCTCCGTGCCACGCTGGGCGACGCACAAAAGTGGAGCACAAGAGCTGCTGGGAAGTCCAAACTTTTAAGCCTACACGTTGCCTCCATGTCACAAAGGAAAATCAGGGCGTTAGGGTCCGTGACACGGAGCTAGTTCATGGCCTCCAGAAATATTAAATTTCCACTAAGTATAAACTGAACACTTAGCTCCTAAAATCATTTTACCACGAAATATTTGGAGAACAACGGAAAAGAGCGAAGGGAGAAAGGAAGGACTCTACCTAGAGTTCACTAATTTTCATTCTCTTCTAACTATTCTTGTAATTACTTTACTTTAATCATATTTTGAAGTATCTGTATGAACATGAGTGCCTAAAACCCTTCCTCTAGGGTTGAGACCACATGATATTATTGTACATGCATGAATTCTTCGTTGGTTTGAGTTTTTCGTTGTTGTTTTGTATTACATTCTTTATTATTATTGTTTTTATGCTTGATCACCTTGAAAACAAACTCGTTAACCTTAGGTAAAAGCTCGAAAGAGTAAACCTAGGCTAGAACACAAGAATGTAGGGAGCAAGTTCTTATCTTTACGATAGGATTAACAGTTAGGATAGAAATTATACCTAATTTGCCTTGCTTGGTTACTAAAATGGAATTAGCTCGACACCGACTTAGAATTGTCACATCACCGCTCATAGAAGTAGTTGTGAAGCTAGGTCAGGTCTAATTATTAGGGTTACGAAAGTTAATAGTCAACGGCACAAACTCCGTAAACCACATCCACGTAGTTAAATTGGTCACGAATTAGGACGTCACATCCCCGCTCAATGATGTAGGTGTGAGACTAGTTTGTCGTGTTTAGAGGCTCGAGAGACCATGAACACTGTGTTTTAACTATGTGAGACAAAAACAAAAGTTCTCATACTTTAACCATTGGGAATTGTAGTATTGCATGATTATTAGGCCTTAACTCTAGTTGTTTCTTGTATTGTTTCTCGATTATTTTGTGATCACCCCTAAATTTGATTATAATTTTCAGAAATTTCTACAATCAGCACTTGTGAAGTTTAATTTAACACTTGAAATTGATAATTTGCTGAGTTAGTCTAGTCCCTATAAGTTCGACCATTCGGCTCTGAAAAAGGGCCACAGTATTACTTGTACCACCGCGTACGCTTGTGCGTGCGCTGGGGTGCCATCAAGTTTTTGGTGCCATTGCCAGGGACTTGCAAATTTTAGTGAATTTTTTTTGTTTATGTGATTTTTAATTTCCTTAAGTGTTAAAAAACATGGTGTTAGTCTACTATATTGCAGATAACAGGTTGTCCTTGCAGAACTGGCAAGGAATAGAGAGCTGGTGGAACCTTTGTTGGAACCTGAATGCCAACTATATTTGCTCAGGAGGGAAGCTCTAGAGCGAAAGTTGAAAAGGTTACAAGAGCAGTTGCAACAATATCCACTAGTGGGGCTAGCAGAGTTGTTACCTAATCAGATGGCAGCTCGACTAGTTCTCGAACTGGCAATCCGACTAGCGACGAATGTGACTTCCAATATCCGTAAATTGGAGCCCGGAGGGAACTTTGAGCATAATTAGAATATGCTGTAGTTGTTACATTCTAGTGGCCAGTTCACTAGAATGAGTCATGAGAACCCACAACAGCACTTACAAAATTTCCTAGAGATTAGTGACACTTTTGTCCCCACTAGAGTGTTAACTGACTATGTCCGACTCACACTCTTCCCATTTTCATTGTTGAGAGAGGCAAAGAGGTGCTTGAAGGCTGAGCCACCGAATACCATTACTTCGTGGAATGACCTTGCAAGGAAGTTCCTCATCAGATTCTATCCCTCAGGCAAGACTGCCAAGCTCAGAAGTGAGATATTAAGCTTAAAGCAGAGGCCGGAGGAGAACCTATATTTGGCTTGGGAGAGATTCAAGTCATTGTTGAGAGACTGCCCCCATCACCAGTAGTCCAATGAGGTGTTAGCTCATACTTTTGTAGAGAGTCTAGACCCACATATGAAGATTTTGTTAGACTTTGCATCGGGTGGGCAAGAATTAGAGAAGACTTATGATGAGTTATACACTCTGTTGAACAGGATTTCTCAAGGAAATCCAGAGTGGCATAGCGAATAATCGAGAGGGGCAGGTAATGTCACACCCCACATTGGAGGGTATGACGGGCACCTGGTGCCTGCTAAACTCTGGACTGCTAGATGGTCCAGCCTAAGCACGTCTGGTGCTTTTGGCTGGCCCTGACTCTATTCCAAGAAACCAACTGGCTATATAACGGCTGTAAATACAGCCTCCGGCCAACTGGCCTATAGCCACCTGTACCTGTACTATCAGCTAACCAGAACACATTCAATATAGGGGAGCCTATGCGGGATGACGAGGCCACCATGCTGTCTAGTTATCTGTAACTCAACAATGAAATACTAGAAAGCTACGTGACCGGCAAGGTCACCACTACTGTTAAGTTGTGGCCCCACACGGCCAACATAAAAGAAGTAAAAGTACTAACAGCTATACGACTGCACGGCCTCACACGACTGGCTCAACTGACCACAGGGAAATATATACAGACTGCAAGCCTCTAGGAATAACAATAGAAATGATCGGGACAGGGCCCCGACCTACCCGTACTGTACAGCATAAGAAAACAAAATACACCTCTGGAATTCAGTCTCCGGATGACAGGAGCTGAATACTCGATCGCTGACAGGAATCACGAGGGATCGCCTCCTCGTCTATGAGTACCTGCAGGCAAGTAATGCAGCGCCCCACCGGGCGTCAGTACCGCTGGTACTGAGTATGTAAAGCAATAACTGAAAGAGATATCTGAAAATAACAATACAACTGATGAAACTGAAATAGGAAGAAAAAGATTAACTGTCTAATAATGTAGAACTATGCCTACTCTTAACTATACTGAAAGGAGTAGGAGTCATACCTGGAGATGTATCATTCTACTATCGATCTACTCGTATCTAATGTGACATGGCATAACATGACATAACATAACATAGCATACACAAACCTTACCCGGCCCCCATAAGCCGGGAGGTACAACCAGCACAAAATCTATACCCCTACCCCAGTCATCCCATCTCCTAAAGTAACTATAAGCATTCTGCTGTTCCCCTAGGTATGCACTTGGGCTCGCTGAGCCCCTGACTATAACTGTACCTGAGTCCGGAGGACTCCTGAATCAACACCCGGGCGTATCCGCTCGACAGGGGTGTGTAAAGGCCGACCAAGGCACAATATGGGGAAAACTGGCATCCCATCTTCGTCCCCTGTGGGACGGCATGCCACTCCATAGAACGACGTATCCTCGTCCTCTGGCGGACAAGTCGATACAGCTATTAACCCTGGGGCGGTCAGGGATGCTAGGTAATCCAACCCCAAGACAATACAGCGGTCTCAACTAGTAATACTATCTGCATATATCACATGCTGAAGCTAATAATTATAATGTATCTGTGTCTACTGTATGCAGAACTAGTGATAGCGATATGTATGTACTTAATTCATGCTGAGACTGATAATAGTGTATATGTACAAATATAATCTTCTGCCATACTGTACTGTATACTGTGTTTCTGTAATAACATGATTTAATATCCCTAACATGCTTTCTAAACTTCATTTTTAACCTTTCATTCTACTTCTGAGATGCCTTACAGATATTACATTGTTTTACCGGGTTTCAACTGAATCCGATAATATCCTACATTCTGTAGTACATCACATACTGGGCATGCTGTGCAGTTCCTAACACTTGTATTAGAATCTATATCGTGCTAGCAAGTTTCAGGCTAATTATAACATAATGCTTCTAATATCATACCAACATTCGTAATAAACATAACACATGACTTCTGAATATTCTACTGGCCTTTAAATTACTTTACTATACCGAGCTTACTAACTTGCCGAGGAAACTAGCTTTACATACCTTATCCTCAACTATCCGTCTGTCGGATGAGGCTCAGCCAATACTTCAACTATTTCTCCCAACTGCATTCATAAATATGTCAATTAATACTAAATATAGCTTTATTTTAAAGAACAACGTCACTTTCGATATAATTTATAGCCTAAACTTAGGCTTATCGAAAGACGGTCGAAAACTCGCTATTTTTTAGAGGTCCAGAAGGGAGAAATATTCACTTCACAGCTAGGATCACATAGACACTAGTTTGGAGCAATTCTACTTACCTTAGCTCGGTAGCTCGATGATTCGTCGGCCGTATTTCACGAAACTAAATCCGTAGGAATGCTCTCTGCTGCTAAATACCTCAGTATCTAAGGTTAATTTGAGTTTGGACAACGTTTGGCAGCGTAATCGGATGAAATTATATTACCCCCTTCGTTCTCTCCTCTCCTCTGGTTTTTCCTCTCTGTTTCACTGGAAATTTATAAGTTTAAATGAATTAAAACCGAAGTGGGGCTTTATATACTTGGGCTTGGACAAGGCCAACATGTCACGGAGCCAACGCAGAGGCTTCACCTCCGTGACACGCTGCCATCGCGGAGGGGCTCTGCCTCGGCTCCTCCCGCGATGGTTCGACAGGTTATCCGTCCGATCCTTTCCCGGGCCTTCCTCTAGCATGTATGGCTTTCAAATATGCCTAACCATCGTGGGAATAGGCCACCTAGGTGCCGGAAATCTTACGGGGTATAACAAGTAAGAGAGCAGCAGGGCTGATAGAAGTGGACAGTGTCAATGCCTTATCAGCACAACTAGCATCATTTCAACATCAGATGATGACTTAGTTAAACAAATTAAGTATGAACCAACCGCAGGGATAGGTGAATGCAATTCAACAGGCATGAGTTGGTGTGAAATTTGTGGTAACAATGGGCACAATGCAAAATCTTGCAGGGAAAATCCAGAATCTGTCAATTTTGTGGGGAATGTTCAGAGAAACAATCAGAATTATGGAAACACCTACAATAAGAATTGGCAGAGTCGCCCAAATTTTTCTTAGTGTGGCAATTAGAGTCAAAGCTAACAACATCCTCAGCAGCAGCAGTACCAGCAGTAGAACAGGTAGAACGGTGGCCAGTCCAGCAGCAACAACATTGAGGAGATGTTGCAAAAGATTATGGCTACTCAGATTCAATTGGCAGAGAATTAGGCACGGATGGCTTCAGATTTGAAAAATCAGTAGTTGGCCACCCGCAATCTAGAGAAGCAGATGGGTCAATTAGTAGCTTCTCATCACACAACACCTCAAAGAGGGTTACCTAGTGACACAGATATAAACCCCTGATAGGTCAATGACATCAGTCTGAGGAGTGGTAAGCAATTGATTGATGCACCACCAAAGGAAAAGAGAAATGAGGTGCAGCCCGAGCTGGTCAAACAGGGCTCATCTGCCGGCAAGGGATATAATCAGAGTGTTGTAAAACACAATGCACAATGATCTTTGAAGCCAGCATAGAGACCACTGATCTTGGGCAAATTTATATGCCCAAGTGATACTCAAAAGTACCATTTTAGCCTTGTTTATCTACCAATGTGTATACATTCTCATGTAATTGGTAATAAAATGTGAATTTATACTAACCAACATGATTAGCACTGTTTTGCAGGTAAAATGTAATTTCGGGAAGCTAAAATGCATGTTGGATGATATCAGGGTTGGACTTGGATGCGAGTAAGGAACAAGGCATTGGACAGCATGAAATAAAGGGGCTCCGCGATGGAGCCGTGTCGCGCTTCCATCACGGAGGCCTTCTGCCTGGATAGGGAAAATTCGCCCAAATTCCAGAGAGGGTCCGCGTCCGGTCCGTGGCACGGTGGCTTGACTCCGCGTTGCACGCCATGCCACGTTGGGCCTAAATTCCTGGACCCCCAATTCCAGTGAGGGTCCGCGTCCATAGCGTGTCACGGAGGCAGTGCTCCGCGATGCACTCCGTGACACGTTTCTCGTTATTCCGGAAAAAATTCCCAGTAGTATAAATAGAACACTTAGGTTCATTTTTCAATATTCTGACTTGGTGGAGCAAGAACGTGGGTTACAGGCAGTTGAGGGATGAAAATATGAGGTTTTTTTTCTCTTTCTTTCTTCTTTAATTCAATTGCTTGTATGATTAACACTCATTTTTAAGATGTTTAATCCACAAATGAGTGGCTAATTCCTCTTCTTGCTGAGGTTATGAACAATTGTGATGAAATGTGATCATTGATTCTTTGGTTTTTCATCTTTTCTTCCATGTTGTTCTATTAATTCTTGTTCTTACTGCATTAATGTGTGGCCTACGTTAATGTACATCTAAAAAGTCCGGTTTCACTCGAGAGAGCAAGAAATTGGAAAGTTGTGAATTAATAGGATATGTTCTTTACTTGGTTTGGGAAAATTGAGTCTTGATTTGCTTTCAGGATAGAAATATACCTGAAAGTCGTATTAGTCAATTTAGGAACCGGATTTGTATGGCTAGAACATGAATTGCATTTAATCACAGAAATGTAGGTGGATGGTTCATGATTCTTAAGTGAGGTTAAATACGAGAGTTTTAATCTCTTGGCAATAGTTCTTGGCTAGCAACTGGAGGAAAAGATTAACCAAAGTATGATGATAATTAATTTCATTACATGTTCGTTTAACCTCAGCATGCTCTCATTCATAGTTCAGACTCAAATTAGATAATTGTTTTTAGCTTTAGTATAAAAATTATAAAACAAAATATCAACTTTTTGGTTACACTGTTGTCTGCATTTTTATAAGTAAAATATAGTACACTTGAGCAGATTGCACTTCATCCAAGTTTCTGTGGGATCGATACTTGGCTTACTAAAGCCACTTACTACTTGTTCGACCACGTGCACTTGCGTGTCATTTTATATACCCACAAAACACCCGAACAACCACCGCCACCACTCCCACAAAGACTCAAGAAGAGCAAGGAGGGGGAATGTTTTAAAAAGTTCTTTGATATTTTCAAAGAATATCACATCAATTTTCCCTTACTTGATGGTTTGCAGTGAATGCCAAAGTATGCTAAGTACTTAAATTATGTGGTGGCCTACAAAGTTAGATTGGTGGATGTTCAAATGGTGGCACTAACTGAGGAGGGCAACTACAGGGTAATGAGCAAGATGCCGAAAAAAGCTCAAGGACCCAAGGAGTTTTACCTTCCCTATACAAATTGGTAAAGCTGAAGTGATAAGAGCACTTTGTGACTTAGGGGAAGCAGTAAATCTAATTCCTCAATCTTTGTTTAATACCTTGGCGTTGGGTCAACCGAGGCCAAAATGTTGTAGCTAGCAAAAAAGTCCACAGTGGCACTAGAGGGAATAATTGAGGACCTTCTCATCAAAGTGGGGAAGTTCATTATACCCATTGATTTCATCATACTTGACTTTGAGGTTGATGACAGGGTACCTCTAATATTTGGACGACCATTCTTGGCTGCTGGAGGAGCAATTATAAATGTAAGAGCAGGGAACCTTAAAATGAGGGTCGATGATGAAGAAGAGCTCTTCAGAGTCTACCAAGAGATTAACCCACCCACACACTACAGAGACCTTTATAAGGTCAGTGTGTTGTCAGTTGCTATGTGTGGGGTAGTAGATTGCATGGGTCCACTATCGCAGGAGATGATCACATTCTATCCCAAATCTGATAGAGGGCTTAAGTTAAAGAAAAAGATGGAAGAAGAAAGGGATAGAATGGAGGTTTTTCCCTCAAAAAACAAAAAGAGAAGAAGGTGGTTCTCGAAAGGGAACACTATTTGAGGATATATTGAGAAGGATAGTCCACGCCGTGCCACGACGTAAAATCAGGCGCTGCTTGGGAGGCAACCCAAGAGTACCACAAGTACACTTTCTTTTTAATTTGTGTTGTATTTTGTTATTTTTCACTTGTGTTGTGTGTTTTGTTGGTTAAGCAAAGAATTAGGGGAAGTCTAAGTACTCTTAGAAGAGGAATCTAAGGAGTATGGAAAGAGGATGAGTATGGGGTCAATGACCTGCCAGTGCAAAAATGAAGAAAAACATGTTGTTAGCTAGGCCTAAAGGCCTCAGGGAATATTTCTCACCCTTGTAGTATTCTTATTAGATGCTTTAGGGACATAACATGATTCAACTGTGGGGTGAGGGAAATTTCAAAATTTTTTTCTTAACAAATTCGGGTGAAGTTAGTACTTGGTATGATATTGTTTGATGAAAGAGTTTGAGTTGAGCATAATTCACCCACCCTTGGTTTTTTTTTCGGCTCTTTTCCGAAGGGGGGCACCTTGAACTTATGAATAGAAATTTTCTTTATATGTACATAATGGTGTTAGTCATAGTTAGGGACTTTTCCTAACGATTGATGGGTTACGATCGTCTTGAGGGAAAATTACTCAATAGGTTTGTTTGTTAACTCTTAGTTGATTGATTGCTTGATGTTCTTTTTATGTGCTATACATGATTCTGAGATACAAGTGTTGTAAATTTGGAAGCATGATTAGCAATTATATAACTCTGTTTGAGACATCTAGGCTCTTGAATGTGACTCAATGTGCTTAAAGTTGAATTTTGCATTCTTGTGATTAGCTGAGTTTAGAGTCTGTTGAATTGGTCTTGAATTGAGCATGTGTTGTGAGTGTAAGGTTTTTGAATATTTCATGCTATTGTGTAGTGTCTAGAACATTCCTGGTGTGTATACAAAACGAAATGATGGATGTCGATTGTAGGAGATGATTTAGGCATTTCTTTGCATGAGCCTAATTTTTATCCCTCGCTTTACCTACCTTGTCATATGATCCTAGTTAGTCCATTGGACCTTTAGCCTATTCTTTGCTAGACACAAAATAAGCTTAATCCTTTCTTTTCAATAGCCTTGAATTTGATCCAAAACTCCTAAGCGCTTATGTGAAACTGAGGAGTTGGAAGAAGAAAGAAAAGAGTAGTTGTAGGAGTTAAAGAAAGACTAAAGGTGCACTTCTTTAAAACTGAATAAGAGTTAGTAGGAAGTAAAAGAAGAAAAGTGCAAAAAAGAAAATTGCTCAAGTACTCCTTACTAACAGCTTAAGTGTGCCTAATGAAATGGGAAACAAAAGAGGGAAATGGGAATGAAAAGAATAAAGATGAAGTAAGAGGATGGAAATTATTAATGAAAGTGTGATGGATTTAAAGTGCTTAGGGAAGATAGTCACTATTACTGTCCATGATAGTACCTACCCGCACCTTAGCTTACATTACAACCAACTAAGTCCTACTTGATCTTACTTTCGAACATTCCTAAATTAGTGGAGCAAAACACTAAAGGAAAGCGTATGGGTCAATACATGTCGCATGTGAATTTTTTGTGAGAATGAGTTTATTTCTTATTCATACACCCATATATGTCATAATTTGAAACTGATGAGAGGAAATATGGGTAACTCTCTTGTATTGAGCACACATTTTTGATGAAGGATAAAATTCATGTCGGATTTCTTGGTTGGATAATTTGCATGGGCTTGTTGAGTTTGAGAGTCGATTCTTGAGGCTAGGAAGTCTTAACGTAGTTATATTTGATTTTAATGGTTACATTTTGCATGCTATATTTTTAACTTTCCATCTAAAACAATCGATGTAGCCTTAGCTTGAATTCTCTTGTTTCAATTATCTATGTGTGAGTTCTTCATGTGCATGAGATGTAATAGAGTAGTTCGAGGATGAACAAGGCTATAAGTGTGGGGTAGTGATCTTGGGCATAATTATGTGGCCAAGTGCTATTTTATACCTTAGTTTAGTCGTCTTTGTCAATTCATAGGAGGGACTAAATAATAATGGTTGAAGTGAAGGAATGAATTTCGGAACAAAGTTGCAAAAGAAGGCAAGTGGACAAAGGCAAGGCTAGCCGCGCCAGGCAGCGTTCCACGTTGTGCGTGCGCGGTGCCCAGTGTCGTGCCATGCCCATGCCTTGTGCACAGAGGCTTTCCATCCAGTGGCCCTTTGCAATAGTACTGTGCCACGGCGTGCACAAGGCGCGATGGCCTCCGTGCCACGCCGGGCGACGCGCTGCAGTGGAGCACAAGAGCTGCCGAGAAGTCCAAGCCAGTAAACCTACGCGTTGCCCCTATTTCACGGAGGCAAATCAGGGCGTTAGGGTCTGTGACATGGAGCTAGTTCATGTCTGGCCAAAAATTGTAAATTTCCAGTAAGTATAAATAGAATACTTAGCTCCTAAAATCATTTTATCACGGAATATTTGGAGAACAACGGAAATGAGTGAAGGGAGAAAGGAAGAACTCAATCTAGGGTTCCCTAATTTTCATTCTCTTTTAACTATTCTTGTAAGTACTTTAATTTAATCATGTCTTTAAGTATTTGTATGAACATGAGTGGCTAAAACCCTTCCTCTAGGGTTGAGACCACATGATATGATTGTAAATGGATGATTTCTTCGTTGGTTTAAGTTTTTAGTTTTTTGTTTTCTCTTACATTCTTTATTATTATTGTTTTTATGCTTGATCACCATGAAAACAAACTCATTAAACTTAGGTAGAAGCTCGAAAGAGTAACCCTAGGCTAGCACACAAAAATGTAGGGAGAAAGTTCTTATCTTTACGATAGGATTAACAGTTAGGATAGAAATTATACCTAATTTGCCTTGCTTTGTTACTAAAACGAGATGAGCTAGACACCGACTTAGAATTGTCACATCACCACTCGTAGATGTAGTTGTGAAGCTAGGTTAGGTTGAATGATTAGAGGTACGAAAGTCCATAATCAAGGGACAAATGTTGTAAACCACATCCATGGAGTTAAATTGGTCACGAATTAGGACGTCACATCCTCGCTCAACGATGTAGGTGTGAGACTAGTTTGTCGTGTTTAGAGGCTCGAGAGACCATGAACACTGCATTTTACATTTGTGGGAAAACAAATAAAGTTTTCATACTTGAACCATTGGGAATTATAGTATTGCATGATTTTCAGGCCTTAACTCTAGTTGCTTCTTGTATTGTTTCTCGATTATTTTGTGATCACCCCTAAATTTAATTATAATTTTCCAAAATTTCTACAAGTAACACTTTTGAAGTTTAAGTTAACACTTGAACTTGATAATTCTCTGAGTTAGTCCAGTCCCTATGGGTTTGACATCCGGCTTTGCAAAAGGGACACTGTACTACCTGTACGACCGTGTACGCTTGCGCGTGCACTAGGGCGCAATCAATGGGGTTTTTACCCAATGCATGAATTCCTAACTTTTAATCATGGGTATGACCTAAGAATATTTCAAATGATGAATTATAATTAATGGGAAGATTTTATAATGTTTTAAATAATAATTTTTTTTTTGTTTTCTAAACTATGATGTTCATCCATGAATGTTCATAAAAGTTGAGATCTATGGAATATGTGTTTAAGTATGATGAGTTGTTTATGAATAAAGTATGATTTCTAAATACCCATGTTTATTATCATGTTTTCAAAGTAAATTAAGATGATTCAAGAATGTTTAAGTATTTGGCAAGCCCAAACGATCAAGCATGCTTTATAATTTCATGAAATTAGCTTACCACATGGTTTTGCAGTCAAGTCTCCCATTGTTTTCATCTTGTGGTATGGTTTGAGTCAAGTCTCCTCATGTTATGATTTCAGATTATGCATGTATGTTATTTATTCAGCTTCGTCACTGGACAATGGTCAGCTTCTGATGTGCCGTGATTTTACGGCACTATCGACGCTTAAAACCAAGAAATTATGCACATTCCATGTATGTTTATATGGGTATGATGTATTTTGTGCTTAATGTGAAGGAAAACACGTCTGGAAGTGAATTTGGTCGAATTAATGCTAAAAATAGCTGAAGGGTGACTACCAGGCACTTAACGAGTCGTTGGCAGGAGGCACGACCTATTTCATAGGGCGTGGGCAAAATATGGAGTTTAGAAGATACAAGGCAGTGTACTTGACAAGATGGAGGAGCGACTCGTTACACTTGGAAATGAGTCGTGAGGTCAATCGTTGGGAATTAAAGAGAAAATTTCAACAAAGTGTCCAGTGAAGTTGATGACCGACGTAACGAGTCATCATGAGATGAAACGACTCATTGTTAGGCCATTGGACCCATCCGTGAAGTGCACTAGAGTTTTGAAGGAGTTAGTCCATGAGGGACATAACGCATCGTGCTCAGGCATGACGAGTTGTTAGGTGACCCGTTGCCACAACTGGGTGCGATAGTAAGGACGACTAATGAAAGCAAGGAACGACTCGTTCGAAGGCCTAATGACCTGTCACCTAGCCCGTTGCCACTACTGACCTGGTTTCCAGTTTTATTTAGGAAAAGGATTTCTTGGAACTATAAATACCCAATAGAGGTCTATTTTTAAGAGACGATTTGGAGATGATTTCTGAGAGGATCTGGAACGATTTTTGAGGCTATTCTTGAGAGAATTTTCGTAAAATTATTCTTGATTCAAGAAAGGAAAGTAAGATTGGAGTTTTATTCAATCTACGTGGTTTTTATTCTACAATAATTTGTAAGTTGTAATTATGATTTCTTTAATATTTTGTGATTGCAATAAAACAAACATGAGTAGCTAAACCCATAAACGGGGTTTGTGGGAACCAAGATGAATTGACACACATAGGTAAAACACTTAGTGATTCTTGAAAAGGGTTTTATGAATGTATTGTTTTTCCCTTCGTTTTGATTGATTCTTGACAGTTATAAATGTTAGGACTTGCCTTATTCTTACTACCGGACCAAGGAGGTAACGAGTGGGAAAAGGTATTAACAACGGATATTTGAGGCTATCAACCCACATCTAATAGCTTGAACTTGTCCAGGGATAGCTAATTTGATATTAAGGGTAAGGGTCAACTAAAGTACACCCATATACGAATCAAGTTACGTAGTGAAAATTATCTAGATAGGGGACCAACCATTAAGGTGAACCTCACTTACCAATATTGCATGTGTCACACCCCACCTTGGGGGGGGTATGACTGGCACCTGGTGCCCTACTAAGACCTGACCTGCTAGACTGTTAAGCCTGGGCGCATCTGGCGCCTGGCTGGCTCTAATTCACATTTCTGGAAACAAAGGGCTATATAACGGCTGTAAATACAGCCCCCCAGCCCATTGGCCTATAGCCTTCTGTACCTGTATTAGCAGCTAACCAGAAACATAGTAATTCAGGGAAACCTATACGGGCCGACAAGGCCACCATGCTGTCTAGTTATCTGCAACTTAATCATAAAGCACAAAAAGAAGCTACGTGACCGGCAAGGTCACCACTACTGACAATTATGGCCCCTCACGACCATCACAGAAGTAAGAAAGAGTAAAGACAACTATACAACTGCACGGCCCCACACGACCGGCTCATCTGACCACAGGGATTTTATACAAAATGCAAGCCTCTAGGAATAGTAATAGAACTGATCGGGACAGGGCCCCGACCTACCCATGCTATATACAACAAAAGGAACTGAACTACACCTCTGAAATTCAGCCTCCGGATAACTGGAGCTGAATACTCAACCGCTGACAGGGAGTCACACAGAATCACCTGCTCGTCTAGGAGTACCTGCAGTCAAGTAATGCAGCGCCCCACTGGGCGTCAGTACCACTGGTACTGAGTATGTAAAGCAACTAAAATAGTATAACTGAAAGCAATAATATGACTAATGAAGCAGGAGTAGGAGGAATAACTTAACTGTCTGATGAAGTAGATCGTACCTGTTCTTACTGATACCGAAGGAAGTAGGAATCATACCTGGAGGCGTATCATTCTACTACCAACCCACTCGCGTCCAATATAACATAGCATAGCATACATAACATAACACAGCACATACAAACCTTACCCGGCCCCCATAAGCCGGGAGGTACAATCAACACAAAATCTATGCCCCTACCCCGGTCATCCCATCTCCTATGGTGGCTGTAAGCATCCTGCCGGTCCCTGGGTATGCACTTGGGCTCGCTGAGCCCCTAACTATAACTGTATCTGAGTCCGAAGGACTCTAAATCAACACCCCGGGCGTACCCGCTCGACGGGGGTGTATAAGGGCCGACCAAGGCACAATATGGGGAAACTGGCATCCCATCTTCGTCCCCTTGCGGGACGGCATATCACTCCGTAGAGCGACGTATCCTCGTCCTCTGGCGGACGAGTCGATACAGCTATTAACCCTGGGCGGTCAGGAATGCTAGGTAATCCAACCCCAATCAATACAATGGTCTCGACTAATCATGCTGTCTGTGTATCTCATAAGCCAAAACTAATAGGCGTAAGGTATTATATAAATCATATACTGGGCTAATAATAGCAATCTGTAGGTGTCTGATACATGCTGAGACAGGTAAGTATAAATATGAATATAGTTCCCTGTCTAACTGTATTGGGGCAAAGGCTATACAAGCGGGTGTTTCTGCTGAAGGCTATGTTGTTCACTAGGTTTCTGTATTAATATGATTTCCTATTTCTAACATGCTTTCTAAACCATATACAATTGTTATTCTATATCTAGAATGCTTTACTGATGCTGTACTACCTTGCGAGGTTTCAGCTAA
This sequence comes from Datura wrightii, assembly GCA_035772735.1. NCBI lineage: Eukaryota > Viridiplantae > Streptophyta > Magnoliopsida > Solanales > Solanaceae > Datura > Datura wrightii. Next base: position 68,614,169 of record JASDFA010000010.1, on the reverse strand, counting down.
ACACAACAATATCTTGGCAGGGCATATTACATCACATACTGAATATACTGAGCAATCTTAATCACTTACTTCTGAATCTATATCATACTGATAAGTCTCGTACATGTTACAACCCAAAGCTTCTTACATTGTACCAATATTCATAATAATACAATGCTCGACTTCTGAACATTCTACTGGTCCGTAAATTACTATACTGCTTCACTGTTACTCAACTTGCCGAGGAAACTTAACTTTACATGCCTTATTTTTGAATATCTATCCGTCGGACGAGGCTCAATTGGTACTTCAACTATTTTCTCCCAACTGCATTCATAAATACGTCAATCAATACTAAATACAACGTTATTTCAAAAGGCAACGTCACTTTCGATATAGTTTATAGCCTAAACTTAGGCTTATCGAAAGACGGTCAAAAACTCGCTATTTTTCAGCGGCCCAGAAGGGAGAAATATTTACTTCTCAGCTAGGAACGCATAGACATTAATTTAGAGCAATTCTACTTACTTTAGTTCGGCGGCTTGCCGATTCGTCGGCCGTATTTCGCGAAACTAATTCCGTAGAAATGCTCTCTGCTACTAAATACCTTGGTATCTAGGATTAATTTGGGTTTGGGCAGCGTTTGGCAGCGTAATCGGACGAAAATATTAAATTTTCTTCGTCTTCCCTCTGTTTACCTACGATTCTGGAAATTTCACTAAGTAAATAATGACCTTAAACCGTAGTGGGGGCTTTATATACTTGGGCCTGGACAAGGGCAACGTGTCACGGAGCCATCGCGGAGGCCTCACCTCCGTGACACGCTGCCATCGCGGAGGGGCTCTGCCTCGGCTCCTCCCGCGATGGTTCGACAGGTTTCTCGTCCGATCTTTTCCCGAGCCTTTCCCTAGCACGTATGGCTTTCAAATATGCTTAACCCACATGCGAATAGGTCACCTAAGTGCCGGGAATTCTACGGGGTATAACATTCTCCCCCCTTAGGAACATTCGTCCTCGAATGTATACTGTTATCTAGAGGACTGCTTACCTTACTTTCTGGAAAAGTTTTGGCAGAGTTTCCCCTGTAACATGGACTATCGCAAAAACCTGAAATGCAGAAAAGTCCAACACATGCACCGCACACATTATTCCGAGATTCACTAAACACTAAATATCACTTCTTTCTTTATCATTTACAAACATACAATCATAAGGTACTGTATAAGTAATGATACGGACATACCTGTCGTCTGACTAGGCCTGAAATAGGTGAGGATATCTGATTTTCATGTCTTCTTCAGCCTCCCACGTCATTTCTTCCCGATTTCTGTTACGCCACAATACCTTGACAGATGAAACATCTTTAGTTCTCAATCTGCGAATCTGTCTGTCTAAAATGGCTACGGGAACCTCTTCATAGGCTAACTCCTCTGTGACCTGAACATCCTGGACTGGAACTACTGTAGAAGGGTCCCCTACAAACTTCCTTAACATGGAAACGTGGAATACTGGGTGAAAAGATGCTAATTCTGGAGGCAAGTTTAACTCGTATGCCACGCGGCCTATTCTTCGCCGAATTTGATACGGTCCAATGAATCTTGGGCTAAGCTTGCCTTTCTTGCCAAACCTCATTACCCCTTTCATCGGGGACACTTTCAAATATACCCAGTCGTTTACCGAAAATTCTAGATTTCTACGCCATCTATCTGCATATGACTTCTGACGGCTCTGAGCGGTCAGAAAACGTTCTCGGATAAGCTTTATCTTTTCCTCGGACTGCCGAACAATGTCTGGGCCAACTAATGCTGATTCTCCTATCTCAAACCAGCCCACCGGCGATCTACATTTCCGCCCGTACAATGCCTCGAAAGGCGCCATCTGAATAGCTGAATGGTAGCTGTTATTATAAGCAAATTCGATTAACGAGAGATGTTCATCCCAGCTACCCCCAAAATCTAACACACACGCTCGTAGCATATCTTCGAGCATCTGAATTGTACGTTCAGCTTGCCCGTCTGTCTGAGGATGGAATGCTGTGCTCAAATTAATCTGCGTCCCCAGACCTTTCTGAAATGACTGCCAGAACCTAGCTGTAAACTGTGCCCCTCTGTCTGAAATGATAGATGCCGGCACTCCATGTAATCTAACTATTTATCTGATATACAATTCGGCATAATCCTCAGCTGAGAAGGTAGCCCTTACTGGCAGGAAATGAGCTGATTTTGTCAGCCTATCAACTATTACCCAAATGGAATCATTTCTGCGTCTGGTACGGGGTAACCCTGTTATAAAATCCATATTTATTGCTTCCCATTTCCACATAGGTATCGATATCTCTTGAGTCAAACCACCCGGTTTCTGGTGCTCTGCTTTCACCTGCTGACAATTAGCACATCTGGATACAAATTCGGCTATTTCAGTTTTCATACCTGGCCACCAGTAGATGTTTCTGATGTCGTGGTACATTTTCGTCGCCCCTGGATGAAGGGAATAGCGAGCGTAGTGTACCTCGTGCATGATCTGCCCACGAAGTCCTGAGACATTCGGGACACAGAGGCGGCCCTTACAACGTAGAACATCATCCCCGGCTATCTGAAAATCTGGCTCCTTACCTTTCTGAATTCTATCTCTGAGCTGGACTAAATCGGGATCCTCATACTGTCGTTCTTTTACTCTGCAACTAACGATGATACTGCAGAATTCTGAATTACGGCCCCATTATCTCCTGTTTCCATTACCCGAACGGCTAGCCCAGCTAACTGATGAATTTCTTTGGCTAACTTCTGCTTCTCAGGTCGCAAATACGCTAAACTCCCCATTGACTTACGGCTCAGGGCATCTGCTACAACATTAGCTTTTCCGGGGTGGTATAGAATATTCACATCATAGTCTTTTAACAACTCCAACCAGCGGCGTTGCCGCAGATTCAGCTCCCTCTGAGTGAAAATGTACTGTAGGCTCTTATGATCTGTGTAAATATCAACATGAACTCCGTACAGATAATGCCTCCACATCTTCAAGGCATGAATTACTGCGGCCAATTCTAGGTCATGGGTAGGGTAATTATTTTCGTGTTTCCTCAGCTGTCTGGAAGCATATGCAATTACTCTACCATACTGCATCAACACACAGCCCAATCCGACACCTGACGCGTTGCAATAGACTGAATAACCTTCTGTGCCTTCCGGCAATGCTAATACTGGGGCGGAGGTTAATCTGTCTTTCAGTTCCTGGAAACTCTGCTCACATGCCTCCGTCCACTGAAACTTTGTTGCTTTCTGTGTTAATTTAGTTAAGGGTGCTGCAATGGTTGAGAATCCCTCAACGAACCTCCGATAGTATCCCGCCAACCCCAGAAAGCTACGAACTTCAGTCGGGGTGGTAGGCCTGGGCCATGACTTAACTGCTTCTATCTTCTGCTTGTCTACCTGTATACCAGCGTCTGAGACAATATGTCCTAAAAAGGCCACTGAGTTAAGCCAGAATTGACATTTCGAGAATTTAGCATACAACTGGCAGTCCCTGAGAATCTGGAGCACTGTCCGCAAATGAGTACGGTGATCAGCTTCAGAGCGAGAATACACCAGAATATCATCAATGAATACTATCACGAACAAGTCCAGGAAAGGTCTGAAAATACTGTTCATCAGGTCCATAAAGACTGCTGGGGCGTTCGTTAACCCGAAGGACATAACTAGAAATTCAAAATGTCCATATCGGGTCCTAAACGCTGTCTTAGGTATGTCCCTCTCACGTACTCGGACCTAGTGATATCCGGACCGCAAGTCAATCTTAGAAAAGTATCTGGCTCCCTGTAACTGATCAAATAGGTCATCAATCCTAGGAAGCGGATACTTGTTCTTTACTGTAACTTTGTTTAGCTGTCGATAGTCTATGCACATTCGGAGCGAGCCATCTTTCTTTCTCACAAACAAGACTAGCGCACCCCACGGGGAAGTACTCGACCTGATAAATCCTTTGTCTAACAAGTCTTTCAACTGCTCGTTTAATTCTCTGAGTTCTGCAGGAGCCATACGATAAGGAGGTATTGATATTGGCTGAGTGCCTGGTAGCAAGTCAATAGCAAAGTCTATTTCCCTTTCTGGGGGAATACCAGGTAACTTATCAGCAAATACATCTGGGAATTCATTTACCACTGGAACAGACTGGAGTGTCGGAGATTCTGCTTGGACGTCTTGAACTCTGACAAGATGGTAAATGCACCCCTTAGATATCAACTTCCTCGCCCGAAGGTAGGAAATAAACCTACCTTTTGGCGTCGCGGTGCTGCCCTTCCACTCCCGTACTGCCTCCCCCGGGAAGTGGAATCGGACCGTTTTGGTCCAACATTCAACATTGGCAAAACATGGTACTAACCAATCCATACCCATTATGGCATCGAAGTCTATCATTTCTAACTCGACCAGATCTACTGTGGTCTGACGATCAGCAATCTCTACTGTACACCCGTGGTAAATTCGACTAGCTGTGATAAAGTCACCGACGGGCGTAGATACTAGGAAGGGCTGCTGTAATGATTCTGGTACAATACTAAGCTTCCGTGCCACAAATGGAGTAATATAGGACAAAGTAGACCCTGGATCAATTAGCACATAAGCAGGATGTGAGCAGATAGTTAGCATACCTGTCACAACATCAGGCGATGCCTCTGAATATTGCCTCCCTGGTAAGGCATATGTGCAGCTTGGACCCGCACCTGTACTGGAGGCCCCTGATCTGCCTCGACCCCTTCCTGCTGAAACTGGGGGCCTGCGCCCAGTCGAGGATGCTGTAGCTCGTGATCCTGTTGATGCCCTATCCTATCTGTCCCGGTCCTCACGACCTCTGGTTGGGCAATCTCTCATCAAATGGCCTTCTTGGCCACAACTATAGCATGCGGTGGAACCATACCTGCATGCTCCAGAATGGCGTCGGCTGCATATAGGGCAAAGTGGTAGGGTATACCTACTCTGCTCCGCCCTCCTCTGTGACGGTGAGTCTGCCGTCTGCGAACCTCTACCAGCCTCTGACTGCCCCCTGCGGCTGAATCTACCTCCCTGTGACTGTGGCGGAGGCGGGGGCCTGGGCGGCCTGTCTGACAATCGTGGCCTGGGTCCTCCCCGGGCCTCTCTTTGTAACTCAGCTGGCCTATCCCGGTGACGCTGCTCCTGATTAACCCTTCTGATTTCCCGATGTCGCTGTCTGATGCCCTCAATATTCTGGGCAAATGCCTGGATTCGGGAAATATCCATATCTTCTCGCAGTGTGGCCGTGATACAAGTCTCAACATACTCTGGGTTCAACCCCATAATAAAACGGTGCACTCTGGATGCCATGGTATCCATGAAAGCCGGTGCATATCGAGCCAAGGAGTCAAACCGCAAGGAATATTCCCGAACACTCATGGCCCCCTGTTCCAGATGTAGGAACTGGTCTACCCGGGCCTGTCGGATCTCCCGTGGCAAATAGTGATCTAGAAAGGCTCCTGAAAAGCTGGACCAGGTGGGAGGGGGAACATCTCTCCCTCGGGACCTCTCCCAGCTTTCATACCATAACACCGCAATATCTCGCAACCGAAATGCGGCCAATTCAACTGACTCAGTAGGTGTAGCATGCATAACCCTGAAGATTCTCTGCATCTGATCCAGAAAATCCTGGGGGTCCTCTGTGCGGTCCGTGCCTGTAAACTGTGGGGGATTCAAGGCTAAGAACTCTCGGACCCTCGAACTACCGAGCCCTCCTGATGCTTCTGCAACTGTGGATGGCATTTGCTGCCGCTGAGCATCCATCACCTGTGCTATCATAACTACAGCACTCCTAACTTCCTGATCGGAAGGCATCGGTATAGGGACTGCTGAAGATACTGTCGCTCCAAACGGCTCCTGACGTGGTGGAGACTGCTGAGGAGGCTGAGATGAAGCCTCTGTAGGGCCCTCTGATTGGGCTATCTCCAAATGACGGGGAGGCATCCTGCTGGTGCCCTCCCCTGCTACAATGTCTAAGCTCCGACCTGTAACGGGATGGCGCTGGTCTGACATTATCTGTAGCCAAAGAATATGGTAAGATTTTAGGAATTCAACCCTATACTGTACAGCTCTATAGCACGACTGAATTAGAATAAAAGACAACCATCCTATCATGCCTTGCAGCCTCCTACCCATAGTATGTGGTGCACAACACATCCATGGACAGGACTCTACTTAGCACGGCTTGCAGACTCCCTGGGATACGACCTGCTCTGATACCAAGTTTGTCACACCCCACCTTGGGGGGGGAGGTATGACTGGCACCTGGTGCCCTACTAAGACCTGAACTGCTAGACTGTTAAGCCTGGGCGCATCTGGCACCTGGCTGGCTCTAATTCACATTTCTGGAAACAAAGGGCTATATAACGGCTGTAAATACAGCCCCCCGGCCCATTGGCCTATAGCCTTCTGTACCTGTATTAGCAGCTAACCAGAAACATAGTAATTTAGGGAAACCTATATGGGCCGACAAGGCCACCATGCTGTCTAGTTATCCGCAACTTAATCATAAAGCACAAAAAGAAGCTACGTGACCGGCAAGGTCACCACTACTGACAATTATGGCCCCTCACGACCATCACAGAAGTAAGAAAGAGTAAAGACAACTATACAACTGCATGGCCCCACACGACCGGCTCATCTGACCACAGGGATTTCATACAAAATACAAGCCTCTAGGAATAGTAATAGAACTGATCGGGACAGGGCCCCGACCTACCCATGCTATAACAACAAAAGGAACTGAACTACACCTCTGAAATTCAGCCTCCGGATAACTGGAGCTGAATACTCAACCGCTGACAGGGAGTCACGCAGAATCACCTGCTCGTCTAGGAGTACCTGCAGGCAAGTAATGCAGCGCCCCACTGGGCGTCAGTACCACTGGTACTGAGTATGTAAAGCAACTAAAATAGTATAACTGAAAGGAATAATATGACTAATGAAGCAGGAGTAGGAGGAATAACTTAATTGTCTGATGAAGTAGATCGTACCCGTTCTTACTGATACCGAAGAAAGTAGGAATCATACCTGGAGGCGTATCATTCTACTACTAACCCACTCGCGTCCAATATAACATAGCATAGCATACATAACATAACACAACACATACAAACCTTACCCGGCCCCCATAAGCCGGGAGGTACAATCAACACAGAATCTATGCCCCTACCCCGGTCATCCCATCTCCTATAGTGGCTGTAAGCATCCTGCCGGTCCCTGGGTATGCACTTGGGCTCGCTGACCCCCTGACTATAACTGTATCTGAGTCCGAAGGACTCTAAATCAACACCCCGGGCGTACCCGCTCGACGGGGGTGTATAAGGGCCGACCAAGGCACAATATGGGGAAACTGGCATCCCATCTTCGTCCCCTTGCGGGACGGCATATCACTCCGTAGAGTGACGTATCCTCGTCCTCTGTCGGACGAGTCGATACAGCTATTAACCCTGGGCTGTCAGGAATGCTAGGTAATCCAACCCCAATCAATACAATGGTCTCGACTAATCATGCTGTCTGTGTATCTCATAAGCCAAAACTAATAGGCGTAAGGTATTATATAAATCATATATTGGGCTAATAATAGCAATCTGTAGGTGTCTGATACATGCTGAGACAGGTAAGTATAAATATGAATATAGTTCCCTGTCTAACTGTACTGCGGCAAAGGCTATACAAGCGGGTGTTTCTGCTGAAGGCTATGTTGTTCGCTAGGTTTCTGTATTAACATGATTTCCTATTTCTAACATGCTTTCTAAACCATATACAACTGTTATTCTATATCTGGAATGCTTTACTGATGTTGTACTACCTTGCGAGGTTTCAGCTAAACACAACAATATCTTGGCAGGGCATATTACATCACATACTGAATATACTGAGCAATCTTAATCACTTACGTCCGAATCTATATCATACTGATAAGTCTCGTACATGTTACAACCCAAAGCTTCTTACATTGTACCAATATTCATAATAATACAATGCTCGAATTCTGAACATTCTACTGGTCCGTAAATTACTATACTGCTTCACTGTTACTCAACTTGCCGAGGAAACTTAACTTTACATACCTTATCTTTGAATACGTCAATCAATACTAAATACAACGTTATTTCAAAAGGCAACGTCACTTTCGATATAGTTTATAGCCTAAACTTAGGCTTATCGAAAGACGGTCAAAAACTCGCTATTTTTCAGCGGCCCAGAAGGGAGAAATATTTACTTCTCAGCTAGGAACGCATAGACATTAATTTAGAGCAATTCTACTTACTTTAGTTCGGCGGCTCGCCGATTTGTCGGCCGTATTTCGCGAAACTAATTCCGTAGAAATGCTCTCTGCTGCTAAATACCTTGGTATCTAGGATTAATTTGGGTTTGGGCAGCGTTTAGCAGCGTAATCGGATTAAATTTTCTTCGTCTTCCCTCTGTTTACCTACGATTCTGGAAATTTCACTAAGTAAATAATGACCTTAAACCGCAGTGGGAGCTTTATATACTTGGGCGTGGACAAGGGCAACATGTCACGGAGCCATCGCGGAGGCCTCACCTCGTGACACGCTGCCATCGCGGAGGGGCTCTGCCTCGGCTCCTCCCGCGATGGTTCGACAGGTTTCTCGTCCGATCTTTTCCCGGGCCTTTCCCTAGCACGTATGGCTTTCAAATATGCTTAACCCATGTGCGAATAGGTCACCTAAGTGCCGGGAATTCTACGGGGTATAACAGCATGTTAAACACTGGAATAGATCACTAGTGTATAGGCCTTGTGGTTATGAAATTTTGGAGAACACAATCCTAGTCAAATCATTAATTGAATACAAACCAAATTTGATTTCAATATTTAGCAATTTTACTTTTTTTATTATTTTATATTTTTCCCCCTTTGGAAATAAGTAAATCAATATTAATAGTTATTCACATTAACCTAAGTTCTTACCATATTCCCTGTGGGATCGACCTCAACCTTTGTTGGGTTCTATATTTGACAATCGATCGCTTATATCTCAATTATGAGGTGTAATTTGGGGGACATCACATTTTGCCACCGTTGCCGGGGAATACGGCTAAGGCTTTTGTTAATTTTGTTAACTCTGCTATTGGTTCTTATTTTTTTATTGTTTTTCTTTTGTTGTTTTGGTTCTTAACAGCTCTTAGGTCTGTCCATGCCCGACACTAGAAGCCAAGGAAATCCCTTGATTCCAATTGATCACGAACTTGAGCTAACGTTAAGTAACCTGAGAAGAATGGCCAACATACAAGAGCAAGAAGTCGTGGACCAAGCCACAACAAAAATGTTGGCCGAAGAGCAAGCTCGGGCTAGAGATCGTGAGTTAGCCAGAGTTGCTGAAGAGCAGCATCTAGATGCAGAAGCTGAATGAGCTAGATGACCCAGAGGTCCACAATACGAGTGACACCGATATTTTGATGAGGAAGATGATGCAGACATAGATGAAGTTGGTTTCACTGGAGCAGTAGTCCCTCCTCCTTTGCCTGATGGGGAAAAGATTGATATTACAAGTGCAATGATTCAACTGCTGAATATGAAGGGAATATTTGAAGGTCATGCATCTAATAACGCCCATGCTCACTTGATGAATTTTGTAGGTATATACAAGGCATACAAGTAGTCGGGGGTCAGCCAGGATGCAACCAGATTGAGGTTATTTCCATTCTCTCTTGGGAGTGAGGAAACTATGTAGCTGTCTAAGTTACCAAATGATTCCATCATTACTTAGGGAGAGCTTAAGAGAGCTTTTCTTGAAAAGTTCTTCCCTCCATCCAAAGCATTGCAGTTGAAGGATGAGATTTATAACTTTAGAAAGCTAAATTCTGAGGCAATCCACGAGACTTGGCTGCGTTTTAACAAAAAACTCAAAAGGGTGCCAAACCACAAGATTCCGGATGATATATTATTGGATATCTTTTACCGGACCCTGAATGCCAACACCAAGGCAGTTACTGATACTATCTCAAAAGGATCGTTTATGAGCCATACATATACTGAGGTTGCGGAGCTACTCGACAAGATCACCAAAACCAACCGAGCTTGGCACACTAGAGAGTCGGAGGTTCCGGCTGTGTCATGACCCGAGAGGGGACCCGGATCGTAGACACGGGACAAGGGACCCCAAGAGACCCCAAGTCAACCCATAGCATAAGCATTCACTATCTCATTCAATAAACATGAAGGAAACATAAATATAACTCAGCAGAAGTATAACTTAGCATAACAACAAAATAAACATCTGAGTTGAATACATTTCTAAGTCTGAATAGCCTTTAATCTGGACGAGCTGATGCGACAACACCCCCAACTAGCTCAGAAATACTGAAACTGAAAGTACGCTCAAAATAACTGAAAGTCTAGTCCTCGGAGGATGAGGACTCACCAAGCAAGCAAATGCTAACTCTGATAGGCAGCTATGAGCGGGACTGAACTTGAGAACTCAATCCTGCATCATGAAATGATGCAGTATAGCAGGTATGCGATCAGTACATGGAATGTACCGAGTATCCAAGGTAAGTAAAACCACTTAATAATAATAGTCATTAAAAATCCAGTCATACATATCATAATAAACTTTGAGACTAAGTAGAAGAACGCATGCATTAATTTTGAAATCGAACTTTATCATAATGTGCTCATGCATGGTTTTAGAACATCATGGCTGACTTGAATGACTCAAAGCTAGATCATAACATTTATATCAAAAGCTGAACAATGAGTCAAACCTTTCTTTCACAACATGCATGCATATAATAATCATCATGAGTAATGGATATGCAAATTCAAATGCTATAGACAATGGGAGACTCGGCACTTAACCGATATACCACGATAGAGCTTATGTGGTCCCAACTATCACACTCAAGTGGGTAGAGCCGTCCATAAACTTGCCAGGGCAACGGACGATACCATGATATCGATATCAAGCTAAAATGGCCATTGGGGCCGGGAATGGCTCACAAGGGAGGTCCCAATAATATAATAGAATCAACCTACGTTGACGCATAGTTCTAGGGAATAGGGTAGTCGAACCTTATCCCGCTCGGTGCTAGACTCTTCTCTCAAAACATGAAATGCTCTACATCGTATAAATACGAATCTCAACATCGTCTAGTGACGAAGCTCAACATGAAGTCATGCATAAAATCAACATCATATGAAATGAAGCTCAATATTGTCTATTAACAAAGCTCATTATGAAATCATGCATGCATTAGACATCATATAAATATGAAGCTCAACAATGTCATCTCGACAAAGCTTAGAATAGAATCATGCTTAGACTCAACATCATGTGGAATGAAGCTTAATGACAACATACATCTCTATTATGAAATTCATACATATGACAAGCTTTATTATGACACATACCACAAGCTAAAGATTAGTGGGAGGCTTAACTCCAAAATCATGTGGTAAGGCTATTTCAGAAATATCACTTCACTATCATCAACATAGGGACCTTGCCCAAAACCTTATCATGCTTGAACCCATTCAAATCATTTGAAAACACTTTAATTTGGGAGGTTTTACTCCAAAACAAAATAATATAATCAATTCAATAAAACCAACATTCATACTCAACATTGGGCACTACCAAAGCTTCACCCTACATGGATCTATTTCACCCTCTTTGAAAACATCATCAAAATCATGGGTAAGATTGAAAACATGCTTTTCCTCATCTATTCCCTCATCATAACAATATCATTGGTACTCCCCACACATGGGCGTTTTAGATTCAATTTTTAGAAAATAATTTTATAAAAATAAATTAAGATAGAATCCTCCCAAGCTCAATAAATCATCAATATCAACTCAATTAATCATATCCATGAGTAGAAAGGTAAGAATCATGCAATGGAGTGAAAACCAATACTGATCATTAAGTCACAAATTAATAGGGAATGGGCATGGGTGTGGAAGAAAGCACCCACTCATAGCCTTACATACCTGGGATTGAAGAATCTTGTCTCTTCCTAATTACCCAATTGAGATTTCCCTTGAAATCCCTGAATTTCTCCTCACTTTCTCCCCTTCAATCTCTCAACCTTGCATGCATGAAGAAATTGGCCTAGATGGGTCTTTCTCAGCATAAAACCCTCTATTACGAGCTCAAAACGACGTATTATAGGCCCTTAGAACTTAGGAATTATGGAAAACTCTTACTGAAATCGCTGATAATAATTGTTAGGGAATCCTAACGGACGACCTGACGACTCGTTACTAGGGCTCACGATCTGTTTGATCACCGTTAAGTACACTACCTCATCATTCAACAAATTTCCACTAGCTTGGTAACGGCTAACCTAACGGGTCGTTAGGACTGACAACGACTCGTCGGGTGCCACTCGTCAGGTACACTAGATAAGCCTTGCTAACTTTCCCCGGGACCAACCAACGACTGACATGACGACTCATTGTGTCTGACCACGAGTCTTTACATCGCTCGTGGGGACCTCGAATCCTCCAACATCTCAAGTCTTCCCCACGAGCCACGTGACGACTCGTTATGCCTCCTCACGAGTCGTCAAGTGACCCATTCTGCAACTGGTGCAATATTTTCCAGTTTTTCTCCTGATTCACTTCCGGGTCCAATTCTTGACTTCTCGAGGAACAATATCTCCCCCTTGGGAACATTCATCCTCGAATGTTATAAACAAATAGAAAACCCAGAAACAACAATCACCATATATATATAGATGCTAATCATTGATTTTCAAACCAAAAATTAACGGAACGACTACCCCCAAAGAGAACCACATAGCTGGTCAAAGTTCAGAAATCACATATATATATATATATATCATATCATAAAAATAACTTTTTCGGATGAGTAGAACATGAAAAACTGAATAGAGGTTAGGGAAAAAATTTGATACCTCAAACTGAAATTGAGCCGGTAGGGAACAAATGGGGGTATTTATCCATCATATCTGCTTCGGCCACCCAGGTAGCTCCTTCAACATGCTGATTCCTCCATAAAAGCTTAACTGAAGCTACCTCTTTGTTCCTTAGCCTTCGAACTTGTTGATCCAAAATTTCAACCAGAATTTCTTCATAACTTAGGATGTCTTTTACACCAACGCTGTCTATCGGAACCACCAAGGATGGATCACCCAAGCACTTCTTCAAAAGTGATACATGGAAGATGAGATGAACTGAAGCCAATTCTAAAGGTAAGTCCAACTCATATGCCACCTTACCAACTCTTCTCATAACCCGGTACAGACCAACATAGCGGGGACTGAATTTACCTTTCTTTTCGAACGGCATGACTCCTTTCATGGGAGATACATTTAGAACACCCAGTCATCAACATCAAACTCCAGTTCTCTTCTTCTCACGTCAGCATACGATTTCTGATGACTCTGAGCGATTTTCAGTCGGTCCCTTTGATCTTGGGCAAATTTATATGCCCAAGTGATACTCAAAAGTACCATTTTAGCCTTGTTTATCTACCAATGTGTATACATTCTCATGTAATTGGTAATAAAATGTGATTTTATACTAACCAACATGATTAGCATTGTTTTGCAAGTAAAATGTGATTTCGGGAAACTTAAATGCATGTTGGATGAGATCGGAGTTGGACATGGATGCGAGCAAGGGAAAAGGCATTGGACAACATGAATTAAAGGGGCTCCGTGATGGAGCTGTGTCACGCTGCCATCGCGGAGGCATTCTGCTTGGATGGGGAAAATTCACCCAAATTCTAGAGAGGGTCCGCGTTTGCTCTGTGGCACAGAGCCAGTGCTCCGCGATGCACGTCGTGCCACGTTGAGCCTAAATTCCCGGACCCCCAGTTCCAGTGAGGGTCCGCGTTCGTAGAGTGTCACGGAGGCAGTGCTCCGCGATGCACTCCGTGACACGTTGCTCGTTATTCCGGAAAAAATTCTCAGCAGTGTAAATAGAACACTTAGGTTCATTTTTCAATATTCTGACTTGGTGGAGCAAGGACGTGGGTTACAAGCAGTTGAGGGACGAAAAGTTCAGGGTTTTTTCTCCCTTTCTTTCTTCTTTAATTCAATTGCTTGTATGATTAACACTCATTTTATGATGTTTAATCCATAAATGAGTGGCTAATTCCTCTCCTTGCTGAGGTTATGAACAATTGTAATGAAATTTGATCATTGATTCTTTGGTTTTCCATCTTTTCTTCCATGTTGTTCTATTAATTCTTGTTCTTACTGCATTAGTGTGTGGCCTACATTAATGTACATGTAAAAAGTCCGGTTTCACTCGGGAGAGCAAGAAATTGGAAAGTTGTGAATTAATAGGATATGTTCTTTACTTGGTTTGGGAAAATTGAGTCTTGATTTGCTTTCAGGATAGAAATATACCTGAAAGTCATATTAGTCAATTTAGGAACTGGAATTGTATGGCTAGGACATGAATTGCATTTGATCACAGAAATGTAGATGGATGGTTCATGATTCTTAAGTGAGGTTAAATACGAGAGTTTTAATCTCTTGGCAAATGTTCTTGGCTAGCAACTGGAGGAAAAGATTAACCAAAGTATGATGATAATTAGTTTCATTACATGTTCGTTTAACCTCAGCATGCTCTCATTCATAGTTCAGATTCAAGGTAGATAATTGTTCTTAGTTTTGTATAAAAATTTATAAAACAAACTATCAAACTTTTGGTACACTGTTGTCTGCATTTTTAGAAGTAAAATATAGTACACTTGAGCAAATTGCACTTCATCCAAGTCTTTGACGGATCGATACTTGGCTTACTAAAGCCACTTACTACTTGTTCGACCACGTGCACTTGTGTGTCATTTTATAACCCCACAATCACGCCGAACAAGTTTTTGGCGCTGTTGCTGGGGACTTGGCAATTGGTGAAATTGTTTTAAGTGTTAATTTACTGTATTTTTATTTTCTTAGTGTTGACAACTTGGTCTTAGCCTGTATTTTGCAGACTTAATTGCTGTTGAACACTGGCAAGAGACAAGGAGCTGGTGGAATCGTATATAGAGCCAGAAAGAATATTTCACAGTAAACGAAGAGAAGCTCTACAAAGAAAGTTGCAGTTGCTCAGACAGACGATCATGGAGCAACAACAGAATCCACCGGTAGTGCGGGTAGTGTTAGTGCCCGAAGAAGCAGCAGCACGGCCGGTTCGCAAGGTGGCAATCCCACATGCCAATAATGTTACATCGAGTATCCACAAACCAGAGCCGGGAGGGAGATTTGAACTTAAACAGAATATGGTGCAGTTGTTGCACACTAGCGGCAATTTACCGGTCTCTCTCATGACGATCCACAGCAGCATCTCCAAAATTTTTTGGAGATAAGTGACACTTACATACCCGCTGGAGTGTCACTAGACTATGTCCGACTTACATTGTTCCCATTCTCATTATTGGGAGAAGCCAAGAGGTGGTTGAAAGCTGAGCCACCGAATTCTATTTCTACGTGGGATGATCTTGCACGGATGTTCTTGATAAGGTTTTTTCCCTCTGGTAAAACAGCAAGACTTAGAAGTCAAATTCTAAGTTTCAAACAGAGAGAGGGAGAAAATTTATATCAGGCCTGGGAGAGATTTAAATCCATTTTGCGGGATTGTCCTCATCATCATCAGTCTAATGATGTGTTGGTGCACATATTTATTGAGGGTTTGGAACCCCACACCAAAATATTGCTAGACTCAGCAGCTGGAGGGCAAGCGCTGGGGAAGGCATATGAGGAGTTGTATACCTTATTGAACCGGATTTCACAGGGCAATCCAAAATGGAATGCTGATTCATCAAGAGGTGGGACAAGGAAAGCAGCAGGAGTGCTTGAAGTGGATGGGTTTACAGCTATCGCTGCACAGATAGCTGCATTACAAAATCAACTTAACACCCACTTCAGCAACATGACATTGAACCAACCTCAAGCCCCAGTTAATGCAGTCCAGCAGATGTGGTGTGAAGTGTGTGGAAGCAGTGAGCACTCAGCTGAGTGCTGTAGAGCCAATCCTGACTCGGTAAACTTTGTGGGAATGCACAAAGGAACCACCAACAGTATGGTAGTAGCTACAACTCCAATTGGAGGAATCATCCTAATTTCTCATGGGGTAGCAACAACCATCAGGGCCAAAGTTCGGGTCAGGGTGTGCAAAGGAACCAAGGAGGGCAGCAGAACTACCAAGCTCAATTCAGAAACAGCAACGCACCTCCTCCACCACCATCACCCAGCGTTGAGGAGATGTTCAAGACCATGAACCAAGCTCAATTGCAGGCTGACTATGTGAAATTGGCAGCCGAAGTGAAAAACAACCAGTTAGCTACCAAGGCACTTGAATATCAATTTGGGAAATTTGCTAGTGCCTAAAACACAAGGCCTAGAGGAGGACTGCCAAGCAACACGGATCCCAATCCCAACCAGGAAAATTCAGTGACCACAACGAGTGGTTGCAGCTGAAAGAGGTGGAACCAGAAAGACCACCTCAACAGTCGCGAGCAGCAGAAGTTGAGAGGGAGCACAGTTCTAAGAGGGGGAAGACCAAAGAAGCTGAATCAGAAAGACCTCCACCCCCGTTCCCTCAACGACTAAAGAAACACCAGGAGGAGGCGTGTTTTAAGAAATTCTTGGAGGTGCTGAAATAGGTACATGTTAACTTACCTCTTGTTGATGTCTTGCAGGGAGTGCCGAAATATGCTAAGTATATAAAGGACATCATGGCAAACAAAAGTCGGTTGACTGAGTATGCTACGGTGGCTCTAACGGAGGAGTGCACTTCCCGGATTCAAAATAGACTGCCCACAAAGCTAAAAGACCCTGGGAGTTTTACTATCCAGATTACTATTGGGCAGAGCATCCGAGCTCGTGGATTGTGTGACTTGGGAGCGAGCATAAATTTGATGCCATCTTCGGTATTCATAAAGTTGGGTCTAGGGAGTCCTAGACCCACAACGGTAATCTTGCAGTTGGCGGATCGATCCTTAGCCAGACCGGATGGCATTGTTGAGGACGTTCTGGTGCAAGTTGGCTCCCTAATTTTCCCGGTAGATTTTGTCGTGCTGGATTTTAAACCAGACGCGGAAGTCCCATTTATTTTGGGACGTCCCTTCTTGGCAACCGGAAAAGCACTAATCGACGTAGCTGCGGGGCAGCTAACAATGCGAGCACATGTCAAGGTAGAGGTGTTCGATGTGTACAAGGCACTCAAGCTCCCGATGGTGCATGAAGAACTCTCGGTGATCAATGTGATTGATCAAGGTGATGATAAGTAGATGGAGGATTCTCGAGAGTTAATGGGAAAACCACCAGAAAGGTGTAAGCACTACTGGGGGGAGGATGGTGATCGAGAGAAATCGTCCATCACCCTAGCGGACAATTGAGCTTAAATGACGTCGAGCCGAGACGGTAAACCAGGCACTGCACGGGAGGCAACCCGTGAAAAAAAAATTTCTTTCATTTTGTAAAGTGTAAATATATTTTTCTTTTTCTTTATCTTGATTTACTACAAAATTTTTCGTTGTAGTTTTTGTTTTATTTTTATTTAGAGTGAAACCTATAATTCTAACCGATTTTGTATAGTGAGATGAATTTCAGGTCAAACGGAGAAAAATACGCACGGAATCGCGAAGGAAAAGTCGAGGTATGAAAAATTAATAAAAAGTGAAAAACAGTGAGCTAGGGCGATAGCTCCGTGTCACGGAGGAGGACCTCCGCGTTACCCTCCGTGACACGTTGAGGTATAACCCGGAAATTCTAAAAATTTCCAGAATGGTCTCGCGATGGCTCCATGTCACGGAGGCAGTGCACCGCGATGCACTCCGTGACATGTTGCCTTGTATATCGCGACGGGTCACACCGGGTCGCCGGGTGACCCGCGCGATTTTCTTACTTTTTAACCCCGAAACCCTCCCTTTTTCCCTCATTTTCTAATCCCTCCGTGACCAAACCCCCCAAAACCCATCCCCTATCAACGTGACACGGAGTAAGGAAAGAAATTCACCGAGTTTTCTTCGATTCTTCAAAGTCAAGGTATGTTTTTCGATTCCCTCTCAAATTCTTGTCGATTTTCTTCGATTTTGAGCATGGGAGGTGAGCTAAATTGCCCTACATAGAAATTAAGCATGAATTCGAGTTAATTGTTGTTGATGAATGTTCGGAATGTCGTTATGATTACTTGAACTTGTCGATTGCATAACTTATTCGAATTTGATTGATAATATCAATTCTAGGGCTTGTTTGTTGAATTTGAAGTTGAAAGTGTGTTGAAATTGTGAATTTTATGCCGGGATGGATGTGTTGAATGAGATGAGTCGATGTACAAATTGTTAGGATGTTAATAGAATGACGGATTCTCGGGTTGGGGGAAATGTTGAAATTTGTAAGAATTTGGTTGGTTGTATAGGTTCATGTAGATAAATTTTCGTTGTTGTTTTTGTTTCTTTGTTTTTCTTTGCTAAGTGTGATGGGTTAAAATGTTAGCGATGGTAGTGATTGTGATTAGTTGTACGAAGTCTGAGTAGTACGCAGAAGTTATACCGTCGCATTTTTTGAACGCACTAAGCATGATTGTATAGTTGTTTATCGTGTGTAAATAAAGATAATCTTGCCGTAGTGTTGTAACTGTAGCTAAGGACTAAGTGTGGGGTAACCTAGCGTAACCCTACCTTAGCCGAAATTAATATCCGTTAGCTTAACATTGATCTTGTTTACTTGGGTTGACAGGTAAAATGGCAAGCCGGCAAGATAAAGGAAAAGGCGCGTCAACTTCAGGCGTCGGAAGGAAACGAATCAGACTGGGCACAGCAGTCCCAGCTGCACCAGTAGTTCCACGCGGCCAACTCCGCCAATACGGAACGAGATGGGTGACCGATGAGGGGAAAAAGTGGTACGCGAAGCATAAAGAAAATAAATATTTCCCCGAGGAGCACATAGCACGGGAACCATTAGCACAGGAGTTCCCTAGAATGGTCCACCGGATCGAGGCAGCTGGGCTCAAGTTCATCTTTGAAGAGCCCAAGGAATGCAATCTGCACTTGGTTCGGGAGGTCTATGCCAATTGGAACCCGACGATCAGGAGTCATACCATCAAGATCAGAGGGCAAATAGTCACTCTGGAGCCCCACCACCTCAATGCCATCATAGCAGCGCGGGACACAGACGCCCACGTACTCCGACAGCTGAACATTACCCCACCGTATGCGGACATCAGACGCACATTGTGTGGGACCCGATCGACAGCTAGATGGAGCAGACATAAAGAGAAGGGCTACCACCAGACGTTGCCCTATTCACAGATGAACAGGGAAGCCCGAATCTGGCTGAAGATAGTCTGCTCATGCCTCATCCCGGGGGTACATACGACTGATGTAACCCGGGATCGTGTTTGCCTGGTGTACGCCCTGATGAAAGGGCTGGAGATCAATGTAGGGGCGGTTATTATATCCGCCATGAAGAGAGCCCGGTTGCACCAGGGGCACAGGTATGGCTTTGGTGGACTACTGACCACCTTCCTCAGGGGCCTCGATGTTGAGGAAGAGGCCCTGGACTATATCCCGCAGTTGGAGCGGCAGGCCTTAGACGTTACTAAAACTAAGGCTCCCGACACCACCCACGGGCCAGTGCTTACACTTGGCGAGCGACATGCTCGTGATGACCAGTATATGGCTCGGATGTATGGGATGCAGATGCTCCAGCTGAGGATAGGTGGGAGGCCGGCGACAGAGGAGGAGCCATGGCAGCTCGAGCTAGACTACCCTTTTGGCGAAAACGCCAGGGCTCTATGCCGAGTGGGGCTAGCATTTGTAGAGCCCACAGATGATGATGTCCCCACAGATGAGGAGACACGTCGGGAGGACTCCGATGTGGAGTCTGATGATGACGACGGAGGCGACTCGAATATGGGAGATGAAGCAGCAGCACCCGACGAAGAAGTTGAATACTTTGACTGATCAGGGAGTTCCACCACCCGATTTTGTGCTATTTTAATTTTTGTGAACACTGGGGACAGTGTTTGGACTAAGTGTGGGGTGGGAGTAGTTAGGTGTTGGGCTGGGCTGTTTTGTTTGTATGCTCTCTTCTATTGTCATGTATGTTGTTTGTCCCTGTGAGTGTGAATTTTCAAGTTGATTTGTATTTGCAAATGTTAGTTAAATTGATGTGTGTTGGTGAATGTTGCTAGCTGATTCTAATTCTGTATATATTTTTCTAATTTTGGGTTTCTCGGCGTTTGTTTTCGGTTCTTTTACCGAGAATGGTCCCATTGAACCGAAGTCATAGTCAGTGACCGTTCCCTATGATGGATGGATGACGACCGTCTTAAGGGAAATGTAGTCGTTAGGAGTAGATTGTTTTCAATTATTTTTCAATTTTTCAGGTTTTCTTTGGGGGATTCTCTAGTTACTCTATGGTTGCGGAATTCTGGTTGCGTGTTGTGCATGATATTCAAAATGCAAAGGTGATTCGTATGAAACCATGCAAATTTGTAAATATGTTGAGATACCTAGGCTGTAGAGTTCGATTCAGTGTGATTGAGGCTTAATGTTTGAATTCATGTAATTAGCTGATTGAAGAGTCTGTGAATACATCTTGAATCGAGCATGCGCAAAAAGTGTGAAGTGAGGTGTTGATATTCCATGCTATTGTGAAGTGTCTAGAACTTGCCTGGTGTGTGTACAAAACCAAATGAAGGAGGTGTATTGTAGGAAAGGATGTAGGAATTTCTTTGTTTTAACCGAGAGTTTCTATTTTTTTCCTTGTCATACCCCCCTGTGATTGTATACCCTAGTCAGCCCGTTGAGCCTTTAGCCAATTATTCTTTCTTTTGTCCAAAAAGTGTAAACCGAGCTTAATTCCTTCTTTTCATTAGCCGTAAAGTCTATACAAAACTCTTAAGCGCATAAGAAGAGAAAATCATTTTCCCAAAGTTTCAAAGAGTGAGAATGGTGAAAAGAAAAAGAAAAGCAGAGTGATAGAAGAAAAGAAAAGGTTGAAGGTCCACCTGCTATAAATAAGCGATAATGAAGGTGCATGAATAATCTTTGTTGTTGTGTCAAGTGTGCTTAATGCAATGGGCCATACTAAAGAAAATCATCAAGAATGGGATGATGAAAAAAAAAAAACAATGTCCATGAGTTGATGGGATGTGTTGAAAAGGTGCTTAAGGATGCTAGTGGCTATTATTGGCTAATCCAATATTTACTAGTTCCGTAGCTTCCATTACAACCCATTAAAGTCCTACGTGATCTTACATCGCACTTCTTTATATTAGTGGAGTAATACACTAAGGGCAAGCTTATGGGTCATGACATGATGCATGTGAATTCTTTTGGGAGAGAGTGAAATTGTGTGTACATGCCCCTGTTTGAATGTTTGTGAGTCATATGAGCAAAAAGGGGAAGATTCTCTTGAGTTGTGAGGGCACATGCTTGATGAAAGATTAATTTTCGTGTCGGATATCTTGATTAGCTAATTTGCATGAATTTGCCGATATCGAGAGTCGATTCTTAAAGTCTAGGAGGTCTTAATGTATTGAAGGTCATTGCATTGACAAGACCATGCATGTTTTCTTGATGATTTGCTGTATTGAATAATCGGTATGACTGTAGCTTAAATTGTCGAACCGAAGTAGCAAGGTTGGGATGTAAATTGCATGAATTGTATGCTTGTGTTCGAGGAAGAACAAGGATTTAAGTGTGGGGTAAGTGATCTTGGGCAAATTTATATGCCCAAGCGATACTCAAAAGTACCATTTTAGCCTTGTTTATCTACCAATGTGTATACATTCTCATGTAATTGGTAATAAAATATGAATTTATACTAACCAACATGATTAGCATTGTTTTGCAGATAAAATGTGATTTCGGGAAGCTTAAATGCATGTTGGATGAGATCGGAGTTAGACTTGGATGCGAGCAAGGGAAAAGGCATTGGACAGCATGAATTAAAGGGTCTCCGCGATGGAGCCGTGTCGTGCTGCCATCGCGGAGGCATTCTGCTTGGATGGGGAAAATTCGCCCAAATTCCAGAGAGGGTCCGCGTTTGCTCCATGGCACGGAGCCAGTGCTCCGCGATGCACGCCATGCCACGTTGAGCCTAAATTCCCGGACCCCCAGTTCCAGTAAGGGTCCGCGTTCGTAGCGTGTCACGGAGGCAGTGCTCCGCGATGCACTCCGTGACACGTTGCTCGTTATTCCAGGAAAAATTCTCAGCAGTATAAATAGAACACTTAGGTTCATTTTTCAATATTCTGACTTGGTGGAGCAAGGACGTGGGTTACAGGCAATTGAGGGACGAAAAGTTCAGGGTTTTTTCTCTCTTTCTTTCTTCTTTAATTCAATTGCTTTTATGATTAACACTCATTTTATGATGTTTAATCCACAAATGAGTGGCTAATTCCTCTCCTTGCTGAGGTTATGAACAATTGTAATGAAATTTGATCATTGATTCTTTGGTTTTCCATCTTTTCTTCCATGTTGTTCTATTAATTCTTGTTCTTACTACATTAGTGTGTGGCCTACATTAATGTACATGTAAAAAGTCCGGTTTCACTCGAGAGAGCAAGAAATTGGAAAGTTGTGAATTAATAGGGTATGTTCTTTACTTGGTTTGGGAAAATTGAGTCTTGATTTGCTTTCAGGATAGAAATATACCTGAAAGTCGTATTAGTCAATTTAGGAACCGGAATTGTATGGCTAGGACATGAATTACATTTGATCACAGAAATGTAGACGGATGGTTCATGATTCTTAAGTGAGGTTAAATATGAGAGTTTTAATCTCTTGGCAAATGTTCTTGGCTAGCAACTGGAGGAAAAGATTAACCAAAGTATGATGATAATTAGTTTCATCACATGTTCGTTTAACCTCAGCATGCTCTCATTCATAGTTCAGATTCAAGGTAGATAATTGTTCTTAGTTTTAGTATAAAAATTTATAAAACAAACTATCAAACTTTTGGTTACACTGTTGTCTGCATTTTTAGAAGTAAAATATAGTACACTTGAGCAAATTGCACTTCATCCATGTCTCTGAGGGATCGATACTTGGCTTACTAAAGCCACTTACTACTTGTTCGACCACGTGCACTTGCGTGTCATTTTATAACCCCACAATCACGCCGAACACCATTATCAACTGAACCTTCACCATCATCTCATGAACAGAGTATGGACCTATTATGGATTCGTCACCAACCTCGAACCATCCGATGGGAGATCTACACCTTCGCCCATAGAGGGCCTCAAACGGTGCCATCTGGATACTAGAGTGGTAACTATTATTATAAGCAAACTCAAATCAAGGGCAAATGATCATCCCAACTACCTTTGAAATCCATCACACGTGCCCTCAATATATCCTCATGAGTCTGAATGGTTCGTTCTGCTTGGTCGTCCATCTGAGGGTGAAAAGTTGTGCTTAGCTTAACCTGAGTCCCAAGCCTTTTTTGAAACAAATGCTAGAATTGAGAAGTAAACTGAGTACCTCGATCCGAAATAATAGACAAGGGCACTCCATGAAGCCAAACCAACTCCCGGATATACAACTTAGCATAATCATCTGCTGAATCTGTGGTCTTGATCGGTAGGAAGTGTCCAGCCTTGGTCAACCTGTCCACCACAACCCAAATGGAGTCATATTGCTGCCGAGTACGAGGTAGACCTATAATGAAGTCCATATTGATTTCTTCCCACTTCCAAGTGGGAATGGAAATATCCTGAAGTACACCTCCAGTTATTTGACGCTCGGGTTTTACTTGCAGACAGTATGGACATTTTTCTACGAACTCCGCAATATCCCTTTTCATACCATCCCACCAATATATTGCTCACAAATCCCTATACATTTCGTGGATCTTGGATGAATAGAATATATGGTACCATTTTCCTCATGTAATATCTGAACTCTCAAATTATCAACATCAAGAACACATAGCCGACCCTGGTATCGTAGCACACCATCTCCCCCATAGGAGAAAACCTCCACTTTTTGACTCCGTACAGCCTCCTTCATCTTCCTCAATATTGGATCCTCATCTTGCCTGGATTTAACATCAACTACCAAGGACGATTCCAACCCTTTATGCATAACAACACTACCATCAGTCGAATCGAGCAATCTAACTCCCAGCCTCGCAAGCCAGTGAACATCTTTCACCAATTCTTTCTTTCCCCCATCCACATGGGACACACTCTCCATTGATAGTATACTAAGCACATCCGCAACCACAATAGCTTTGCCCGGGTGGTAAAGGACACTTATGTCATAATCCTTAAGTAACTCCAACCACCTCCTTTGCCGACGATTTAGATCTTTTTGCGAGAACACATATTGTAAACTCTTATGGTCCGTAAATACATCCAAGTAGACTCCATACAAGTAATGCCGCCATATCTTAAAAGCAAACACCACCACGACCAATTCAAGATCGTGGGTTGGAAATTCTTTTCATGCACTTTCAACTGTCGAGAGGCATAAGCTATCACCCTCCCACGTTGCATCAACACATACCCGAGTCCAACTCGTGAAGCATCACAATACACCAGGAAGCCATCATTACCCTCGGGTAGGGTCAAGACTGGTGCTAAGTTAAGTTGAGCCTTCAACTCTTGGAAGCTTTTCTCACAAGCCTCCGACCACTGAAACTTCACCTTCTTCTAAGTCAACTTAGTCAAAGGCAAAGCAATTGTTAAGAAACCCTCCACAAACCTCTGGTAGTAGCCAACTAAGCCCAAGAAACTCCGAATATCCAAAGGATTTACCGATCTGGGCCAGTTCTTCACCGCCTCGATTTTTTGCGAGTCTACTTTTATGCCTTCGTTAGACACCACATGCCCTAAGATTGTGTCGATCCTGGGTAAGGGATATTTTTTCTTGACAGTGACTTTATTCAACTTTCGATAATCAATGCACCTACGAAGGGACCATCTTTCTTCCGAAAAAATAATACTGGTGCACCCTATGGGGACTGGCTCGGTCTAATGAAACCCTTAACTAGCAAATCCTTTAACTGATACTTCAACTATTTTAGCTTGGCTGGAGCCATCCTTTAGGGTGGAATAGATATAGGCTGCATATTGGGAAGGAGGTCAATACTATAATCAATCTCCCGCTCAAGAGGAATACCTGAAAAATCATCAAGAAAGACCTCTGGATACTCACGTACTACTGGAACTAACTGGATAGTCGGGGTTTCGAACTCCACGTCATTAACCCTAACTAGATTATACATGCAACCCTTAGAAATAATCTTCCTACCCTTAAGGTAGGAAACGAAGCGACCTACAGGCACAGCTGAACTACCCTTCCATTCTAAGACTGGCTCACCCGGGAATCTGAACTCTACTGATCGGGTTCTGCAATTAATTGAAGCATAACAACCATACAACCAATCCATGCCGAGAATAACATCGAAATCGGCCATGGCTAAATCTATTAGATCTGCTGAGGTGACCTTATGGAGCACCAAGATCGGACAATCTCTATACACCCATCTAGCTATAACTGAGTCACCTATTGGAGTAGAAATTGAGAAGGATTCTGACAAGACTTCGGGACTGACTCCGAATCTACTAGCTACATAAGGTGTCACAAAGGACAAGGTGGCCCCTGTTTGGTCTATTTGGAATAACTACACGCAAGTGCACGTGGTCGAACAAGTAGTAAAGTGGCTCAAGTAAGCCAAGTATCGATCCCACAGGGAATGGACTAAGGTATCAATCTAATCAAGTGTCAATAAACTTTAACTCTAAACTGCAGACAACGGTGTGAAGAAGATTTTGATATTTTGTTTCCTAATTTTATACTAAGTCTAAAATGAATATACAAGTTGAGTCAGAACTATAAGTATGAGCATGCTGAGGTTAAAATGAATGTGTAGAGAAATAAATTAACGATACAATTTGATTAATCTTTCCTCCGGTTGCTAGTCAAGAATTATTGCCTATGGATTAAAACTCTCGTATTTAACCCAACTTAAGAATCACGAACCTTCCACCTACATCTCTGTGATAAAAAGAAATTCATGTTCTAGCCATACAAAACCGATTCCTTAATTGACTAATACGACTTTCAGGTATATCTCTATCCTGAAGGTAAATCAATTCTCAATTTTCCCAAACTAAGAAAAGATCATATCCTATCAATTCACAACTTTCCAATTTCTTGCTCTCCCGAGTGAAACCGGACTTTTTAGATATACATTAACATTGGCCATACATTAATTGTCACACCCCACCTTGGGGGTATGACTGGCACCTGGTGCCCTACTAGGACCTGACCTGCTGGACTGTTAAGCCTGGGCACATCTGGTGCCTGGCTGGCTCTAACTCACATTTCTGGAAACAAAGGGCTATATAACGGCTGTAAAACACAGCCCCCGGCCCATTGGCCTATAGCCTTCTGTACCTGTACTAACAGCTGACCAGAAACATATCAATTCAGGGGAACCTATGCGGGCCGACAAGGCCACCATGATGTCTAGTTATCTGCAACTCAATCATAAAGCACCAAAAAGCTACGTGACCGGCAAGGTCACCACTACTGGCAAACTATGGCCCCACACGACCATCATAATAGAAAGAAGGAGTACTAATAGCTATACAACTGCACGGCCTCACACGACCGGCTCATCTGACCACAGGGAGATATATACAGACTGCAAGCCTCTAAGAATAGCAATAGAACTGATCGGGACAGGTCCCCGACCTACCCGTACTATACAACAAAAAGGAACATGAAATACACCTCTGAAATTCAGCCTCCGGAGGACAGGAGCTGAATACCCGACCGCTGACAGGAATCACGTAGTATCGCCTGCTCGTCTACGAGTACCTGCAGGAAAGTAATGCAGCGCCCCACCGGGCGTCAGTATCGCTGGTACTGAGTATGTAAAACAATAACTGAAATCAATAACATAACTGATGAAACTGAAACAGGAAGAACTAGATTAACTGTCTGATGGTGTAAATCGTACTTGTTCTTAATCATGCTAGAGGGAGTAGGAGTCATATCTGGAGACGTATCATTCTACTACTAATCTACCAGTATCTAATGCGATATGACATAACAAACATAATATAACATGGCATACACAAACCTTACCCGGCCCCCATAAGCCAGGAGGTACAACCAGCACAGAATCTATACCCCTACCCCGGTCATCCCATCTCCTATAATGGCTGTAAGCATCCTGCCGGTCCCCTGGGTATGCACTTGGGCTCGCTGAGCCCCTGACTATAACTGTACCTGAGTCCGAAGGACTCCTAATCAACACCCCGGGCATACCCGCTCGACGGGGGTGTATAAGGGCCGACCAAGGCACAATATGGGGAAACTGGCATCCCATCTTCGTCCCCTGCGGGACGGCATACCACTCCGTAGAGTGACGTGTCCTCGTCCTCTGGCGGACGAGTCGATACAGCTATTAACCCTAGGGCGGTCATGGATGCTGGGTAATCCAACCCCAAACAATACAACAGTCTCAACTAGTCATGCTATCTGCGTATCTCACATGCTGAAGCTAACAGGGGTAAGGTATCGTATATATTACATGCTGGACTAGTAATAGCAATCTGTACGTATTTAATACATGCTGAGGCTGGTAAATGTAAATATATAAATATGGCCTGTTGCCAAACTGTACTAGGGCAAATGCTATACAAAATAGTGTTTCGGCTAAAACTAGGTTGTTTACTGAGTTTCTGTATTAACATGATTTCCTATTCCTAACATGCTTTCTAAACTTCATTTTAGCCTACTGTTCTGTTTCTGAAGTGCCTTACGGATACCGCATTGCTTTGCGGGGTTTCAACTGAATACAACAATATCTTAACATTTCGTATTACATCACATACTGAGCATGCTGTGCAGTTTCTAACACTTATGCTGAAATCTATATCGTACTAGTAAGTCTTACACAAGTTGTAATTTAATACTTCTAATACTGTATCAACATTCACAATAACGCAATACTTAACTTCTAAACATTCTACTGACCTGTGAATTACTATACTGTCTCAATATTACTTAACTTGCCGAGGGAACGAGCTTTACGTACCTTATTCTTGAACTATTCGTCCGTCGGACGAGGCTCGACTGGTACTTCAACTATTTTCTCCCAACTGCATTCATAAATACGTCGATTAATACTAAATACAGCTTTATTATAAAGAGCAACGTTACTTTCGATATAATTTATAGCCTAAACTTAGGCTTATCGAAAGACGGTCGAAAACTTTCTATTTTTCAGCGGGCCAGAAGGGAGAAACATTCACTTCACAGCTAGGAACACATAGACACTAATTTAGAGCAATTCCACTTACCTTAGCTTGGTGGCTCGACGATTCGTCGGCCGTATTTTACGAAACTGAATCCGTAGGAATGCTCTCTGCTTCTAAATACTTCGGTACCTGGGATTAATTTGAGTTTGGGCAGCGTTTAGCAGCGTAACGGATGAAAATTATATAATTTCCTTCGTCCTTACTTCTCTCTACCGAAGCCTCTGTTTTTTTTCTGAAATTTCCTTTGGTTAAATGAAATTAAACCAAAGTGGGGCTTATATACTTGGGCCTGAACCTGGGCAACGTGTCACGGAGCCATCGCGGAGGCCTCACCTCCGTGACACGCTGCCATCGCGGAGGGGCTCTGCCTCGGCTCCTCCCGCGATGGTTCGGCGGGTTTCTCGTCCGATCTTTTTCCCGGCCTTTCTCTAGCACGTATGGCCTTCTAATATGCTTAACCAACGTGCGAATAGGTCGTCTGGGTGCCAGGAATTCTACGGGGTATAACATTAATGCAGTAAGAACAAGAATCAATAGAACAACCAGGGAAGACAAGATGAAAAACCAATTGATCAATAATTACATTTCAATACAAATGTTCTTAACCTCAACAAGAAGTGAATTTAGCCACTCATTTGTGGATTAAACATCGTTAAATGAGTGTAAATCATACAAATAATTGAAATAAGGAAGAAAGAGATAGAGAAGAACCCTAAGAATTTCGTCCCCTCAACTACCTGTAACCCACGTTCTTGCTCAACCAAGTCAGAATTATTAAAAATAAACCTAAGTGTGCTATTTATACTAGTTGGAATTTTTCCCGGAATAACAAGCAACGTGTCACGGAGTGCATCGCGGAGCACTGCCTCCGTGACACGCCACCAACGCGGACCGTTACTGGAATTCGGTCGTCCAGGTATTTAAGCCCAACGTGGCACGGCATGCAACGCGGGGCTAGGCCAACGTGCCACGGCCCCAACGCGCACCTTCCTTGGAATTTCGCTCATCTTCACCATCCGGGCAGAATGCATCCGCGATGGCAGCGTGACACGGCTCCATCCCGGAGCCCCTTTAATTCATGCTTTCCTTGGCCTTTTCCTTGCTCGCTTCCGAGTCCAATCCCGATTTCTCCCAACATGCATCTTAGCTTCATAAAATTATATTTTTCCTGCAAAAAAATGCTAATCATGTTGGTTAGTATAAATCCACATTTGACTACAATTCACATGAGAATGTACAAACATCGATAGATAAACAAGAAAAAATGATGCATTTGAGTATCACTTGGGCATATAAATCTGCCCAAGATCACTTACCCCACTCTTAAAGCCATGTTCGTTCCTGAACAATAATCTTACACCTCATGCAATTGACACCCAATCATGGCTACTTTGGCTCGATAATCCGAGCTATGGTTATACCGATTATTTAATATAGCAAATCATCAAGAAAAATGCATAGTCTTATCAATACAATGACCTTCAACACATAAAGACCTCCTAGACTCAAGAATCGACTCTCGATATCAGCAAACTCATGCAAATCAGCTGATCAAGATATCCGACACGAAATTCAATCGCTCGTCGAGCATGTGCCCTCAAAACACAAGAAAATTTCCCCCTTTTTAATCACATGAACTCAAATACATTACATGCAGAGGCATATAAACATGATTTCACTCTCTCCCAAAAGAATTCACATGCATCATGTCATGAACCATAGGCTTGCCTCTAGTGTATTACTCCACTAATATAAGGACGCGTGATGTAAGATCACGTAGGACTTAACGGGTTGTAATGTAAGCTACAGAACTAGTTAATACTGGGCTAACCAATAATAGCAACTAGCATCCTTAAGCGCTTTTTCAATACATCCCATCAACCTTATGGGCATTGTTTCTTCCTTCATCCTCCCATTCTTGAAGTCTGTCTTTATTTTTATTCCCATATCTTTAAGCACACTCGATTTAATAACAAAGATTAGTTATACGTCTTCATTATATTTTATTTATAGCAAGTGCACCTTTGACCTTTTCTTTCCTTTCATCACTTTGCTTTTTCTTTTCTTTTCTCAATTCTCACTCCTTGACACTGTGGGAAAATTATTTCTCTTGAGCTCTTAAGAGTTTAGGATCAAATTCACGGATAATGAAAAGAAGGGGTTAAGCATGATTTACACCTTTTCGACAAAAGAAAAAATAGGCTAAAGGTTCAATGGGCTAACTAGGATGTACATTCAAGGTAGGTACGATAATGAGAAAAAAAAACTTTCGGTTAAATCAAAGAAATGCCTACATCCTTTCCTACAATACACATCCTTCATTTCGTTACGTACACACACTAGGCAAGTTCTAGACAATTCACAATAGCATGGAATAATCGAAACCTCTCCATACACTCTTTGCACACGCCCAACACAAGACATATTCACAGACTCTTCAATCAGCTAATTACAAGAATTCAAACATTAAGCCTCAATCACACCGAATCGAACTCTATGGCCTAGGTATCTCAACATATTTACAAAGTTGCATGCTTTCATACAAATCACCTTTGCATTTTAAATATCATGTACAACACGCAACCTGAATTCCGAACCATAAAGTAATGACACGTTTGGGATACAAACAAACAAAAGAAAAAAAATATTTAAAAAGAGAAAAAGAAATCTACTCCTATCGACTACATTTCCCTTATGACGGTCGTCATCCATCCATCATAGGGAATGGTCACTAATTACGACTTCGGTTCAATGGGACTATTCCCGATAAAAGCATCGAAAACAAACGCTGAGAAACCCAAAAATAAAAAATTTCACGAAAAATTTTAAAAATATCAATAATTTCGATAAAACAAAAATATTTACACAACCAGCTAACAACAACTCCATATAGCACACAACAACTTCATATTAATTACAATACAGACATACACACAAAAATCACAGGGTCACAATTTTTTCCAAGCACAACAACAGAACAGAGACATTAATAACAACAACAACCAGCACCTAACTACTCCCACCCCACACTTAAATCGAACACTGTCCCCAGTGTTCACGAAATTTAGCATAGCACAAAAGTGGGTGGTGAAACTCCCTGATCAATCAAAGTATTCCATTTCTTCATCAGGTGTCGCTGCCTCATCTTCCATGTCTGAATCGCCCCCGTCATCATCATCTGACTAAATATCTGGGTCCTCATGATGTGTCTCCTCATCGGTGGGGATATCATCATCAGTGGGCTCCCCAAAAGCTGGCCCCACTTGGCATAGAGCCCTGGCATATTCGCCAAAAGGGTAGTCTAGCTCGAGCTGCCACAACTCATCTTCTGTTGCCAGCCTCCCGCCTATGCACAACTGGAGCATCTGTATCCCGAACATGCGAGCCATATACTGATCATCCCGAGCATGTCGCTTGGCTAATGTGAGAACTGGCCCGTCAGTGGTATCGGGTGCCTTAGTTTTGGTGACGTCTAAGGCACGCCTATCCATCAGGGGGATGTAATCCAGGGCCTCTTCCTCAATATCCAGGCCCCTCAGGAACGTGGTCAGTAACCCACCAAACCCGTACCTGTGCCCTTGATGCAAACGGGCACTCTTCATGGCGGAGCTAATCACCACCCCAACATTGATCTCCAGCCCTTTCATCAAGGCATAAACCAAGCACACACGATTTCGGGTGACATCTGTCATATGCACCCCCCGAATCAGGCAGGAACAAACAATTTTAAGCCATATCCTGGCTTCCCTGTTCATCTGTGAGTAGGGCAATGTCTGATGGTAGCCCCTCTCCTTATGCCTGCTCCACCGTGATATAGACCGGGCTCCACACAGAGTACGTCTGATGTCCGCATATGGTGGAGTGATGTTCAGCTGCCGGAGTACATAGGCTTCTGTGTCCTGCGCCCCCAAGATGGCATTAAGGTGATGGGGCTCAAAAGTGACTACCTGCCCCCTTATTTTGACAGTGTGACTTCGGAGTGTCGGGTTCTAGTTGGCGCAAAACTATCGAATCAGGTGAAGATTGCACTCCTTGGGCTCTTCAAAAATGAAGTTCAGCCCGGCTTCATCAATCCTCTGGACAATTCTTGGGAATTCTTGTGCCAACGGTTCCCTTGCAATATGCTCCTCGGGGAAGTATTTGCTTTCCTTATGCTTTGTGTACCATTTCTTCCCTTCCTCTGTCACCCATCGGATTCCGTATTGACGGTGTTGGCCGCGCGGAACCGCTGGTGCTGCTGGGACTACTGTTCCCAGTCTAATCCTTTTCCTTCCGGCGCCCGATGTAGATGCGCCCTTTCCTTTATCTTGCCTGCTTGCCATTTTTCCTGTCAAATCAAATAGACAGTCCCAATGTTATTCAAATTAAAATTAGCTTTGACTAAGGTTGGGTTAAGCTAGGACACCCCACACTTAGTCTTTAGCCACAATCACAACATTACAGCAAGACAATCCTCTTTTTCTAACTTTCAAATAAAAAAACAATAACAAAAATGCCTCGTGCATTCAGAGGGTTCGACGGTATAAATTCTATGTACTACTCAGACTTCGTACATCTAATCCACTATTACCATCGATAACATTTCATCACATAGCACTTAGCAAAAAATTTCTATCAACAAAACCGATGTAATTCCCCCAATTTCTATGCAATTTCAACAATTTCATTATCCCAAAAATTTGTCACGCCTTTAGCATTTTAACGTTAAACACAACGTAATTTACCTCACCCAACATGCACAAACCAACAAGAACTTCACATTTCAACTCAATTTTAAGTTCTTCATATTAAAATTCTAACCCTAGCTACAATTTCACAAGAATTTCGATCACCCATGTATTTATCGAGTTCATATAATCACAATGATACTACGAACATCAATTAACAATAATTTACATGAATTCAAGCTCAATTTACAATTAGGGCAAGTTTTCCTCACCTCCCATGCTCAAAATCGAAATAATTAGTCAAGAAATGAGATGAAGTTAACGAACATACCTTCAATTCGACGATATCGAAGAAAAGTGGAAGAATTTTAGCTCCTAGGTCCGTGTCACGTTGGGGAAGGGGGGTTTATTGGGTGTTTGTCGCGGAGGAGATGAGAAATGGGAAAAAATTAAGGGAAAAAAGAGGTTAAAAAGAGGTATTTTCACGCGGGTCACCCGGCAACCCTGTGTGACCCGACGCGAAATTGCCTTCAATGTGTCACGGAGGGTAACGCGGAGCATGCCCTCCGTGACACGGAGCCATCGCGCCAGTACTCTGGAATTTTTCCAAAATTCCAGGTTACACTTCAACGTGTCACAGAGGGTAATGTGGAGCATGCCCTCCGTGACACGGAGCCATCGCGCAGGCTCACTATTTTGCCACTTTTTATTATTTTTCTCACCTCGATTTTTCCTTTGCGATCTTTTGCATTTTTGCCCTCCGTTCAACCTAAAATTCATCTCACCACAAGAAATTTGTTAGAATTCAAAGGTTTCAAACACAACATGATAATTGTTTTTGGTTTTATATATATATATATATATATTTTTGTTTTCTTTTTATTTTTTTTCTTTTTATTTAGCTAACTACTTCTACTTATCTCTTACAACAAATTCACGGGTTGCCTCCCGTGCAGCGCCTGGTTTACCGTCGCTGCTCGATGTCATTAAGCTTAGTCATCCTCTAGGGTGACGGATGTCTTCTCTCGACTACCGTCCTCACCCATGTCATGCTTACACTTCTCCAGTGGTTTCCCCAATGGCTCTCGTGACTCAACACTCTGAGCAATATCTGCTCGATCAAGCACATTAATCACTGAGAGTTCCTTGTACACTGCCGGAAGCTTTGTAGCCTTGTACACATCAAACACCTCCACCTTGTCGTGCGCCGGCATAGTTAGTTGCCCTGCAGCTACATCAATTAGCGCTTTCCCGGTCGCCAAGAAAGGGCATCCCAAAATAAATGGGACTTCCGCGTCTGGCTCAAAATCCAGCATGACGAAGTCTACCGGGAAGATAAAGGAGCCCACTTTTACCAACACGTCCTCCACAATGCCATCAGGTCAGGATAAGGAACGATCCGCTAGTTGCAAGATCACTGTTGTTGGTCTAGGACTCCCTAGCCCCAACTTCTTGAATACCGATGTCGACATCAAGTTAATGCTCGCTCCCAAATCACATAAGTTGCGAGCTCAGATACTCTGCCCTATTGTAATTTGAATTGTAAAGCTCCCAGGGTCCTTGAGCTTTGTGGGCAACCTATTTTGTATCCGTGAAGTGCACTCCTCCGTAAGCGCCATCGTAGCGTACTCAATCAACCTGCTTTTGTTCGCCACGATGTCCTTGATATATTTTACGTACTTCGGCACTCCCTGCAAAACATCAACAAGAGGTAAATTAATGTGTACCTATTTAAGTACCTCCATGAACTTTTTGAAACACGTTTCCTCCTTGTGTTTCCTTAGTCTTTGAGGGAACGGGGGTGGTGGTCTTTCTGGTTCATCTTCCTTCTCCTTCCCCCTATCATCATTGTGATCCCTCTCATTATCACTTGCTTCCGACTTTCCGACTGCTGTGATGGACTTTCTGGTTCCACCTCCTTGAGTTGCAAACCACTCCTTGTGGTCACTGTATTTACTTGCTTGGGGTTCGGATCAGTGTCACTCGGAAGTCCTCCTTTCGGCCTGGTGTTTTGAGCTCCAGCAAATTGCCCAAACTAGTACTCCAGCGCCTTTGTAGCTAACTGATTGTTCTTTACATCGGCTGCCAATTTTACGTAGTCAGCCTGCAATTGAGCTTGGTTAGCTATCATTGTCTTGAACATCTCCTTAATGTTGGGTGATGGTGGTGGAGGAGGTGCATTGTTGCTTCTGTATTGCGACTGATAGTTCTGCTGCCCTCCTTGATTTCTCTACGCCCCCTGACTTGAACTCTGCCCTTGATGGTTGTTGCTACCCCAAGAGAAATTCGGGTGATTCCTCCAGTTGGAATTGTAGCTGTTACCATACTGTAGGTGGTTATTTCTCTGTACATTACCAACAAAGTTCACCGAATTAGGATTTGCTCCACAACACTCAGCTGAGTGTTCATTACTCCCGCACACTTCACACCAAATCTGCTGCACTACATTCACTGGGGCTTGACACTGGTTCATGCTCATGTTACTGAAGTAGGTGTTGAGTTGATTCTGTAGCACAGCTATTTATGCAGCAATAGCTGTGAAACAATTCACTTCCAAGAATCCAGCTGCTTTCCTTGTTCCTCCTCTTGAAGAGCCCGCATTCCACTCCGGATTCCCCTGCGAAATACGATTTAACAAAGTATACAACTCCTCATAAGTTTTCTCTAATGCTTGTCCCCCAGCTGCTGAGTCTAGCAAGATTTTTGTGTGGGGTTCCAAACCCTCTATGAAAGTATGCACCAACATATCATTGGATTGGTGATGATGAGAACAATCCCGCAACATAGATTTGAATCTCTCCCAGGCTTCATACAGATTCTCTCCCTCTCTCTGTTTAAAACATAGAATTTGACTTCTAAGTCTTTCTGTTTTACTGGATGGAAAGAATCGTATCTAGAATTTCTTTGCAAGATCATCCCACGTGGTGATGGAATTAGGTGGCTCAGCTTTCAACCACCTCTTAGCTTCTCCCAAAAGTGAAAATGGGAACAATGTAAGCCTGACATAATCTGAGGACACTCCAGCGGGGATGTAAATGTCACTTATCTCCAAAACATTTTGGAGATGCTGTTGTGTCGTGAGGGAGACCTATGAACTGCCCGCTGGTGTGCAGCAATTGCACCATGTTCTGTTTAAGCTCAAACCTCCCTCCTGGCTCAGGTGTGCGGATGCTAGATGTGACATTGTTAGCATGTGGGATTTCCACCTCGCGAACCGGCCTAGCTGCCATTTCCTCAGGCACTAACACTGCCCTTACAACTGGTGGATTCTGTTGTTGCTCCAGGATTGTTTGTCTGAGCAACTGCAGCTTTTTCTTTAGAGTTTCTCTCCTTTGACGATGGAATTGTCTTTCCGGCTCTAAGTACGAGTCCACCAGCTCCTTGTCTCTTGCCAGTGTTCAATAGAAATTAATATCTGCAAAATACAGGCTAAGACCAAGTTGTCAACACTAAGAGGAAATAGTAAACTAACACTTAAGAAAAATTTTACCAATTGCCAATCCCCGGCAACGGCGCCAAAAACTTGTTCGGTCTGTTTGGAATAACTACACACAAGTGCATGTGGTCGAACAAATAGTAAAGTGTCTCAAGTAAGCCAAGTATCGATCCCACAGGAACTGGACTAAGGTATCAATCTAATCAAGTGTCAATAAGCTTTAACTCTAAACTGCAGACAACAGTGTGAAGAAGATTTTGATATTTTGTTTCCTAATTTTATACTAAGTCTAAAACGAATATACAAGTTGAGTCTGAACTATAAGTATGAGCATGCTGAGGTTAAAATGAACATGTAGAGAAATAAATTATCGATACAATTTGATTAATCTTTCCTCCGGTTGCTAGTCAAGAATTATTGCCTATGGATTAAAATTCTCGTATTTAACCCAACTTAAGAATCACGAACCTTCCACCTACATCTCTGTGATAAAAAGAAATTCATGTTCTAGCCATACAAAACCGATTCCTTAATTGACTAATACGACTTTCAGGTATATCTCTATCCTGAAGGTAAATCAATTCTCAATTTTCCCAAACTAAGAAAAGATCATATCCTATCAATTCACAACTTTTCCAATTTCTTGCTCTCTCGAGTGAAACCGGAATTTTTAGATATACATTAACATTGGCCACACATTAATGCAGTAAGAACAAGAATCAATAGAACAACCATGGAAGACAAGATGAAAACCAATTGATCAATAATTACATTTCAATACAAATGTTCTTAACCTCAGCAAGAAGTGAATTTAGCCACTCATTTGTGGATTAAACATCATTAAATTAGTGTAAATCATACAAATAATTGAAATAAGGAAGAAAGAGATAGAGAAGAACCCTAAGAATTTCGTCCCCTCAACTGCCTGTAACCCACGTTCTTGCTCAACCAAGTCAGAATTATTAAAAATAAACCTAAGTGTGCTATTTATACTAGTGGGAATTTTTCCCGGAATAACAAGCAACGTGTCACGGAGTGCATCGCGGAGCACTGCCTCTGTGACACGCCACCAACGCGGACCATTACTGGAATCCAGTCGTCCAGGTATTTAAGCCCAACGTGGCACGACATGCAACGCGGGGCTAGGCCAATGTGCCATGGCCCCAACGCGCACCTTCCTTGGAATTTGGCACATCTTCACCATTCAGGCAGAATGCATCCGCGATGGCAGCGTGACACGGCTCCATCCCGGAGCCCCTTTAATTCATGCTTTCCTTGGCCTTTTCCTTGCTCGCTTCCGAGTCCAATCCCGATTTCTCCCAACATGCATCATAGCTTCATAAAATTATATTTTTCCTGCAAAACAATGCTAATCATGTTGGTTAGTATAAATCCACATTTGACTACAATTCATACGAGAATGTACAAACATCGATAGATAAACAAGACAAAATGACGCATTTGAGTATCACTTGGGCATATAAATCTGCCCAAGATCAGCCCCTGGATCTAATAATGCATAAACATCAACATGGAAGACTCTTAACATACCAGTAACCACGTATGGGGAGACCTCCTACTCCTGACGGGATGCTAGGGCATAGAGATTGTTCTGGCGCTGACCGCCAGTTGCACTGGTAGATGCCCCCTAATGTGTTGAGTGAGGGGGTGGGGCTGCTGAGCTAGAAGCTGGGCCACAACCCCCAACCTGATCCTGTCTCACTGCTGGAAAATCTCTAATCATGTGTCCGGGTTGCTTACACCTGAAACACGCACCCAAACCTGCCAAGCGTTGGCCTGTATGCCCTCGGCCACATCTACGACAACTTGAAACACCTGAATCTGTGGGCCTGCTGCTCTGACCCCTCGAGCCTGACGCTCGTTCTCTCTAATCATGCCTAGGTCGAGATGGAACACTCAAGGCTGGTGAAGCTAGGGCGGATGACCTCTGGTGGGTCTGCTGACGGTGCCCACCGCCGGACCTCTACTGGGAACATCGGTGGTCCTTAGTCCTGGCCCTCTTGGCCTCTCTCTCTCTCGAATGCGCCGCCTCTATCTACTGGGCGTACAACACCATTTGAGGGAAGTCCATGTCCTTATGAACCATAGCAATCCTGCATTCCTTATACAAGTAACCTGCTATCCCATTCACAAACCTACTCACTTGCACCCTCTGGTGAGCCACTAACTCAGGAGCGTACTTCGATAGGCGAGTGAACTCAAGGGAATACTCTAGTACCGTCATCCTCCCTTTCTTCAGATTTATGAACTCAGCTACCTTTAGCTCCCTCATCTCCCAAAGGAAGAACCGATCAAGGAATGCAACCTGAAACTCCTCCCAAGTGACCGAACCTGCTCCGGCGACCCTGCTATCCTTACATTGACGGAAATAGATACGCACAACCCCCTTCAACTGGTAGGAGGCCACTCCGCGCACTCAACACTACCCACCCTTATAACCTAGGTGATCTTGATGATCTCATCAATGAAGTCATGTCGGTCCTCACCTACCTTAGACCCCAAGTACTTCGGCAGATTCATCCTCAAGAAGTCCCTGACTCGAGCCACCGCTGCATTGCCATTCTGCGGAACATGTGCTACAACCTGCTGATTGACCTGAGCACTCAAGGATTGCACAAGAATCTGGATATCAGCCCGGAACTCAATGTGAGCTGCTGGCTCTAGTGCTTGAGGCTCCTAAACTGGTGGGACTGGCTGATGCCCACGACCTATGCCATCCTCGTGGCCTTCACCATCTCCGTTTCTCCTTCCATTCATCCTTCAAGGATCCATGACTCTGCAATTGCGAATTGCGAATTAGAGGGATGGAAAGACTCTACATCGGACAACATAGATCATGAAAGATGGGAACATTTCCTAAAATATTTCATAGCCTCTTAGTCATAAGTGTGTCGCGCTTCACACCCATGAACAAGACTCTACTTAACGCGGCTTTCAGACTCCCTAGGAAACTTCAAACCTATTGCTCTGATACAAAGTTTGTCACGACCCGAGAGGGGACCCGAATCGTAGACACGAGACAAGGGACTCCGAGAGAGCCCTAGTCAACCAATGGCATAAGCATTCATTATCTCATTAAATAAACATGAAGGAAACATAAATATAACTCAGTGGAAGTCTAACTTAGTATAACAACAAAATAAACATCTAAGCTGAATACATGTCTAAGTCTGCATAGCCTCTGATCTGGACGAGCTGATGGGACAACACCCCCAACTAGCTTAGAAATACTGAAACTGAAAGTACGCTCAGAATAACTGAAAGTCTAGTCCTCAGAGGATAAGGACCCACCAAGCAAGAAAATGCTAACTCTGATAGGTAGCTACGAATGGGGCTGAACCTGAGAACTCGATCTTGCATCATGAAATGATGTAGCATAGCAGGTATGCATTCAGTACGTGAAATGTACCGAGTATGCAAGGTAAGTAAAACCGCTTCAATAATAATAGTCGCTAAATCCACTGATACATATATATAACAAACTTTGAGACTAAGTAGAAGAACACATGCATTAATTCTGAAACTGAACTTTATCATAATGTGCTCATGCATGGCTTTAGAACATCATGGCTGACTCGAATGACTCAAAGCTAGATCATAACATTTATATCAAAAGCTGAACAATGAGTCAAATCTTGCTTTCCCAATATGCATGCATAAGATAATCATCATGAGTAATGGATATGAAAATTCAAATACTATAGAAAATTGGAGACTCGGCACTTAACCGACATACCACAATAGAGCTTACGTTGTCCCAACTATCACACTCAAGTGGGTAGAGTCGTCCATAATCTTGCCAGAGTAATGGACGATACCATGATATCGATATCAAGCTCAAAGGGCCAATCGGGCTGGGGATGGCTCACATGAGATGTCCCAATAATATAATAGAATCAACCTACGTTGGTGCGTAGTTCTGGGGCATAGGGTGGTGGACCCTTAGCCCACTTGGTGCTAGACTCTTCTCCCAAAACATGCAATGCTCTACATCATACAAATACGAAGCTCAACATTGTCTAGTGACGAAGCTCAACATGAAGTCATGCATAAACTCAACATCGTATAAAACGAAGCTCAACATTGTCTACTAACAAAGCTCATTATGAAATCATGCATGCATTAAACATCATATAAATATGAAGCTCAACAATGTCATCTCGACAAATCTTAGAATAGAATCATGCTTAGATTCAACATCATGTGGAATGAAGCTTAATGACAACATACATTTCAATTATGAAATTCATACATATGAGAATCTTTATTATGACACATACCACAAGCTCAAGATTAGTGGAAGGCTTAACTCTAAAATCATGTGGTAAGGCTACTTCAGATATATCGCTTTACTATCATCAACATAGGGACCTTACCCAAAACCTTATCATGCTTGAACCCATTCAAATCATTTGAAAACATTTTAATTTGAGAGGTTTCACTCCAAAACGAAATAATATAATCAATTCAACAAAATCGATATTCATACTCAACATTAGGCACTACCCAAAGCTTCACCCTACATAGGTCTATTTCACCTTCTTTGAAAACATCATCAAAATCATGGATAAGATTGAAAACATGTTTTTCCTCATCTATTCCCTCATCATCACATTATCATAGGAACTCCCCACACATGGGTGTTTTAGATTCAATTTTTAGCAAATAATTTTATAAAAATAAATTAAGATAGGATCCGCCCAAGCTCAATAAATCATCAATATCAACTCAATTAATCATACCCATGAGTAGAAAGGTAGTAATCATGCAATGGAGTGAAAACCCATACTTGATCATCACAAATAAGTCACAAATTAATAGAGAATGGGCATGGGTATGGAAGAAAGCACCCACTCATAGCCTTACATACCTGGGATTGAAGAATCTTATCTCTTCGTAATTACCTAGCTGAGATTTCCCTTGAAATCCTTGAATTTGTCCTCACTTTCTCCCCTTCAAGCTCT
This sequence comes from Datura wrightii, assembly GCA_035772735.1. Classification (NCBI taxonomy): domain Eukaryota; kingdom Viridiplantae; phylum Streptophyta; class Magnoliopsida; order Solanales; family Solanaceae; genus Datura; species Datura wrightii. The sequence continues at coordinate 68,572,839 of JASDFA010000010.1, read as the reverse complement.
CACCCTTGCATGCATGAAGAAAATGGCCTAGATGGGTCTTTCTCAGCTTAAAACCCTCTATTATGAGCTCAAAACGACGTATTATAGGCCCTTAGAACTTAGGAATTACGGAAAAGCCCTTACTGAAATCACTGAAATTAACTATTAGGGGGTCTTAACGGATGACCTGAGGACTCGTTACTAGTGCTCATGATTCGTTTGATCGCCCGTCAAGTACACTGCCTCATCATTCAAGAAATTTTCACTGGCTTGGTAACGACTAACCTAATGGGTCATTAGGACTGACGATGACTCGTCGGGTGCCACCCGTCCGGTACACTAGATAAGCCTTGCTAACTTTCCCAGGGACCAATAAACGACTGAGTTGACAACTCGTGGTGACTGACCATGAGTCGTTACATCCTCCGTGTGGACCTCGAGTCCTCCAACATATCAGACCTTCCCCACGAGCCACCTGACGACTCATTATGCCTCCTCACGAGTCGTCAAGTGATCCATTCTGCAACTGCTGCAACATTTTCAAGTTTTTCTCCTGATTCACTTTCGGTTCCAATTCTTGAATTCTTGAGGTATAACAGGTTGGTTCTTATATGGTTGATATGCTTGCCGAACAGCGGACAAGATATGAGGAGTGTGACCAGGATATTGCAGAGACAAAGACCACCATGGTGTTGTTTTCCAAGCACTTAATGGGAGTTGGAGTAGAAAAGGTGAAAGCTATAGGTTCTTAGGGCAAGGCCTTGAGAAATGATGGTTGCGAGTCTGAGTCTGAAGAAGAGTTCAATTATTTGAATGATCAGAGGATGGGTTTCCGGACCAACACCCAAGGGTTTAACCAAGACTCTTGGAGTTAAGGTCAAGGGAACCAAGGTCGGAACTTCTACAAGGATAATAATTTCAACCGGGCCAATACCGAGACAACGAGGCCTGGAAGAAGTGAGAGGAGTTCAAAAATGATAAGAGCGGTCTGTATGTTCCTCCAAGAAATTGAGAGCCAGAGTCGAGTGGTTCAAGGGTTGAAGATATTCATTCCAAAGTGCTCAAGAAGTTGGAGGCAACATACAACCACTTTAAGGAGCTCCGCGCTGATATTTCTGGCTTAAATCAAAAGGTGGAGTCATATGTCGTAGCAATTAGGAAAATTGAGCAGCAAATGAGTCAGATGTCTGTTATAGTTAATCAAATACAGAAAGACACTCTTCCCAGCAATACAGTACAAAATCCAAAAAATGATAGTCATTGCATGGCAGTCACTACTAGGAGCGGGAACGCCACAGTTGATCTACTGAGGCCAGTTGTAGTTAGAGAGTCAGAAAGGCCGGTGCTGATAAATGGTGATGATGTAGCGGATGTTGACAACCCAACTTTGGTTGGGGACTCAGATGTGCAAACCGCTCTGAGTAGTGCAAAAGAGCAAGGAGATGCCCATGGGAAGGAGAAGGAGGCACAACAAAAACTCACAACAATCCCTAGACCTCCTCCTCCTTACCCGCATCACTAGAAGAAGAAAGCTGAAGATGGAAAATATCAAAAGTTTATCTTTATGCTCAAGAAGCTGTCGGTGAATATCCCATTGGTGGAGGCACTTGAGCAAATGCTCGGATATGACAAATTCATGAAGGACCTCGTCACCAGAAAAAGAACCGTAAATTTGAAACTTGCTGATAACCTGTACCACCGCGGTGCCATCACTACCAGTGTCCTAGCACAGAAGAAGGAAGACCCAGGTGCATTTACTATACCTTGCACCATTGGGGAGGTTGAGTTTGCAAGAGCGCTTTGTGACTTGGGAGCTAGCATAAATCTGATGCCGCTAGCACTATTTAAAAAGTTAGGCTTTGAAACCCCCAGACCGACTTCGATGTGGCTACTGATGGATGACCGAATAGTTAAAAAATCGGTGGGGATTTTGTTTGATGTGCTAGACAAAGTGGAAAAATTCATATTCCCCAGCATACTTCGTGATTCTGGACTGCGAAGTCGATTTAGAGGTCCCCATTATTTTGGGGCAACCATTCCTTGCAACAAGTAGGGCCCTAGTTGATGTGGAAACAGGACAGCTGAAATTTTGATTGAACATAGAAGAGGTTACCTTTAACATTAGTCGAACCATGAAACAACCCAAGGAATTCAGCATAATTTCAGCATTGGAGGATGGAGAAGAGTCACTTAACGAATTTTGAGTAGTCAAGTGACTTGCGTTATGCTGCGACGTTAAATCAGGCGCTGCATGGGAGGCAATCCATGGAGATGTGTTGGTGAAGTCTGAGTAGCCAACACACCCATGTCGTGCCACGACGTTAAATCAAGCGCTTCTTGGGAGGCAACCCAAGTTGTAAATGTAAGAAAAAGTTAGTGTTAACATTTGTTGATGGGTGCAGGTGAATAAGATGGAAAATCTGAAGTTGGAACCAAAAACTAGAACTTCAGTTCTGAAGCAGAAAAATCATAGAACGAGTCATCATCTGACTTGACGACTCGTTCATCCATCCGTTAAGAGAATTGCAGAAAACAGGGGAGCAACGGGTGACTTCACGAGTCTTTTCTCCAAGGAACGAATCATTAGGTCCCCCGTCAGGTACACTGGATCAAAGATTGAATTAAAAGAATAAGGGTGATAACGGTTCACTCAACAAATCGTTGGGAAACCAAACGAGTTGTTAAATGACCCGTTTTGAAGCTACATCAGTCCAAGGACCATCACTTAGGCAACGAATCATTGGGTGACACCACGAGTCATTACTTGACTCGTTAGGTCCCAAGTAAGTTAACCTAACCCGACCCACAATTGGAATTGGGTAAATTTCTTATATTAAAATATCCATCTCCCCGATGAACTTAAACTACCCTCTTCTTCTCTTCTTCTTCTTCTTCACTAAAACCTCATTTACAAGCACCTTCAACCATTGCACACACATTCACTGAAGCACACTCACAACCGCTATTGCACTCCATCTCTAATAAATAAAATTTTAAGTAATCTTCCCCATGAAAATTTCCGGAATTTCATTGAAAATTAATCAAGAAATTTTGAAGACCCATGTGAATGAGCTTGAATGTACTTCGATTTATATCGTGTTTATATGTGCCTCGTGATGTAGATAAACTTTAGGAAGAGTAAACATTGAATTTCGATTGTATGTCACCTGGGTTGATTTTTGATTGAGATTTTTTGTTTGTGGGATTGAAACTAAAAATAAAAGATGTACAGGAACTCTTGAGTACGGCCACATCACGAGTCGTTGGGTCACCAAACGACTCGTTATGTAGCTCGTCCTGAGTGGTAAAATTAATCTAATAGATAGTATACCTAACGACCGACCTAATGACTCATTGCCTTTGGCAACGACTTGTTGGGACCAGTCGTCAAGTACATTGGAACAACTTGAAGAAATGCTAGTTTGATATGACAAGTGACCTCACGAGTCATTGCTAGTGGCAACGACTCGTTTGGTCACCCGTCAAGAACACTGGGCACCATCTTATAAATGTTTTCTATTTCATCTCATCTTGTGTACTAACATTGTTTCCACGGGTACAATGGCTCCACGAGGTACACCAAAGAAGCTTCAAACCAAAAAGAAGGTACCTGAGCACAGTCAACCTCATACCGAAGGCTGCTAGATGATCCATCCTCCTCTGAAGAGTCGAGTGGCTCTAAAGAGGAATATGAGGTATCGAAGGAGCAGCTAGTGAGGAGGACGACCAGTGCTAGGGCTCAACAAACTTCAAATCCGATAGCCCTGATCGATACTCCCTCTCCACTTGTAAGAGATCCACCTAGCCGCACTAATGAAAGAGCTAGGGCTGCTGCTGCACTTGTTCCTGAGGCTCCCATAGCTGGGCACACTACAGAGAGAGTTGAGAATCACATGCTCAGTGAGGGGACTCTGAAAATGAGCTGACTGGGACATCGGACACATTAAATGAGCAACCGAGAAATGTGAGGAGATGGTGGGCATGCGGCTCTATACAACCGAGATATCACTCCCAATGACAAAGGTTGATCACCATCGGGTTGAAAGACCTTTCTAAGCTACAAGCAGTCTTTGATAAACATAGGTTTAGGTTGTTGACTGAGCCTTCAAGCAGCTACAGCCCATTTCTGGTTCGAGAATGCTATGCATCATATGTAGCCACCTTGCAGCGGTTAGCACTAGGAGGCCAAGATTGGAAAAAGAGGCCAGCATTGAATCAAGTGTTGGTGCGTGAGACTTCAGTCAATATATCTGAGGAGACGATTTCCAGAATGCTGTATGGGCCAGCTTATCGTGCTCCGGTGAACATAAAAGAGTTTGATCACAGGCTATCTGAGTTGAGGAAAGTCAAAACTAAAAAGTTGAATAGCATGTAGTACACTTGGCTCTCTCGAATCATTGCCACTAAGGGTCCACTAGTTGAATGGCTTCATGGTACAAAGTTGCAGATAAAGAAGGTCACTTTGAACTTTCAAGCAAAATTTTGGTGGTCACTGGTGAGGCACAGGCTGGTACCAACAAGTAATGACAATATACTCTCACCCGAAAGAGAAGCACTGGTAGCCAGCATAACGGAGGGGTATACAATCAATTTCCTGCAATTCATTGCTGAGGAGATAGCGGGCTATAAATGATGGTATGATGATTCCCTTCCCCTATTTGGTTGATAGACTTTGTTGGGAGTCTCGAGTGCTAGAGTTGCCATCAGTTGACCAGAGCATGGTGGTTCAGAAGATTACCGATATCGGGCTGATTCAAGATGATACAATCCCAGTATTGAGGGTAAGGACTCAGGCAGCTGCATCCGATGGAGAGACCATAATAGTAGAGGCATTTGGCAGTGGGATGCAAACTGATGCAGCACATTTCCCCGAGTTAGCGGTCGATCCTACTAAGGGCAAAGAGACAGGTAGCCAGGATGAGGCTACAGATGCAGCGGATACCTCCACACTTGCTGATGTTCCTTAGTCATCATCTGTGACAGCAACATCCAGACCATCAGTTTCACCTCCATGAGCCACTATAGCGGTCTAGTCACAGTTTCACAAGAAATTTTGGTTGATATGGCTAGGTGGCTAACTAAGGCTGAGAAACAGCAGACACACACAGCTCTACAAGTCAAAGTCTTGATGGAGCAGGTTAATCCGTGGGTGTAAAATGAGTTGGAGACATTCGGTGCATGGGCGATTGGATGCCTTTGAGAGAATAATGGATGAGCTCCTTGCATAGTTACAGGTGCTGGAGTTATCAAGATGGTACTCAAAGCTTGGAGTGCTACGATCCAATGTGTGGGACTTGGCCACACGACATATAGCTGCAGTACCTCCACCGGTACTCCCCGTGATCGATTATGAGTTTGAAGAAGAATTTTCACCTAGTTTTGATTTCATAATGGAGGAGACGGTGGCACATGACAAGGGGAAGAGGCCTCATGAGGAGGCAAGTGTTGATGATGATGCTTCTCTGCTCCGTCAGCAAAAACGGGAGCGGAGTGAGATGGAGAGAGCGTTGCACGAATCAAGAGAGGAGGCTCGACAGAGAGCCGAGACTGAGGCAGCGAGAGTTCATGGAGAAGGCACGAGCTCTGTAGGGTCTAAGTATGCGCCGGTTCAAGCCAGTAAATTTGGTGACGACATTGGAGGCGTATCTACACCCTCCACCGACTAGGTAGCTGAAACCTCGATCGCACAGGCATGTTCCCTATTTCCTTAGTTCTTATTTAGTATATATACGCGTCGAGGACGACGAAAGCTTTCTTGATGGGGGTTGGTAGGGATACCTATGCATTCTATTTTGCTGAACATAACCCGAGGGTTCTTCTTGTCTGATATCTTTTCCCTCGGGTGTTCCATATCTTGTAGAACCGGCATGTTTAGGATTTTATTTTGTGTTTTTGTTTTTTGTGTTAATTGGAAGAAAGTAGAAAAACTGAAAGCAGTCAAGAGCTGAAATGGTTTGATATTTTGATATTTGATGATTTGATACCCCTCCGAAAAATTGTATATGTGTATGTGAATGTTGACAAGTATGACCTTTGTGAATCTTTGCTTGGTTTGGAATTGTAAACATTTTTACCATTATATGGTTGTACCTGAACAAGCGATTTGTGGAAGTGATGATGTAGACCGGTGCTATGTGTGAAGTGATGTTAAATAGCTGAATTCGATTGTGTGTGTCAATCTAAAACTTTCTTGGTCAGTCATACCGAGATAGAGGATAAGAAATTAGGAAAGGATCATTGTCCGTTTTTGATTTATGAGTCCACTTTAGCCTAAAAGGCCTACCAAAAGTGAAAAAAAAATCCCTTCATCCAAATATTTGAGCTTAAATTTACCTTTCTTTTCATTTACACCAATTTGCCTACCTGATTTTATTATGAATGAACTTGTTTTGGCTCTGGTCCCTCCTTGGACATTGTGAACTTCAACATAGGAAAATCGCCTAAGTTAAGGTTGGCTATTATAGGGGTGAGTAAGAAGAGTCGGGTGGAAGTAAAGGTGGGAAATGAAAAAGAAAAAGAGCAGGTGCGGTTTGCATGATTAAAAAAGAGAAAAATAAAATTTTTTGTCAAAAAGAAAGAAAAGAAAAGTAAAATAATGTGTGACATCTATAAGTGTGAATAAAAAGAAACCGCATCCGTAGTGTCTAAAGCAAAAAAGCGGAAAAGTAGAAAAAGGAAAAAGGGAGAAAATAGAAATAAAGGTGAAAAGTGGAGTCAAAAGGCGTAGTTCCAAGGAGGGTTGAGCTACTAAATCCATATGTACAATACCCAAGCCCGAGCCTACATTACAAGCCTAGAAAGTCCTACAGTGATCCTAGCTACTTGTCCGAAAATCAAGGTATTGAAAGTAAAGGCAAGCCTATGGTATTGTATGCAAATAATTCGAATTTCTTTGTGAGAGTGAGTGGATCTTACCTAGTCCCAAGAGAAATATATTGAGATAATCATATACACATGTGTGAGTGTGGGACTTCTTTGAGGTGAGAGCACTTGGTCAACAAATTCGTCTGGGCAATGTTATAGATTTATGTGCATGGTTGCAGATGACAGTATTTTGCCATGTTGTGATTCCTCTGTGTTATTGTTGGAAATTTTCATATGCATAGTGTTTTGAAGTTGATACAATGAGGGAGGGGTTAGAAAATTTGATTTTCATGTATAAAAATGACTGTTGTATATTTCCTAGAGTTCTTTCAATTGAAGCGTCAAAGTAATATAGTTTGTTTTGTTTTATTTTGTGTTTTCCTGAGGACATGCAAAAGTTCTAAGTTGTGGGTGTTGATGTGCCATGATTTTACGGAACTTTTGACGCTTAAAACTAAGAAATTATGCACATTCCAGGTATGTTTATATGGGTATGATGTATTTTGTGTTAAATGTTACACCCCGTAAATTTTAAATGAATAAATAGCCTAATGACATGTTGGTTAAGGGATTTAAAAAAAAAAAAAGGGGGGGGAAGGTCAGCTTTTTCATATATACATCAACAATTTCCAGCAAAACAGGGGAATATGATATAGGAGAGGAAACCCACGACAAATATATATAACTTCCTTCCGATTACTCTACGAAACGCGGTCTAAACTCCGTTCCGGCTTAGATACAGAGGTATAAAGCTGCAAAGAGCAATCCTACGGAGTTGGTTTCGTGAAATTTGGCTGGCGAAACATCGTGCTAGCGAGGTAAGTAAATAGAATTGCTTTAAATTAGTACCAATGTGTTTCTAGCCTAGCAGTGAGCATTTATCCCTTCTGGACTATCGAGAAATAACGAGTTTTCGACTGTTTTCCGAAAGGTTAAAGTTTGGGATAAATATATATCAAAAGTGATAATTTCTCCCGGATATTAATGTATTTAGTTCTAATTGATATGTATATGAATGTAGTTGGGAGAAACAGTAGAAGTACCGATGGAAATCACATCGGTCAGTCGGGTACTCAGAAACCAGGTATGTAAAGCTATTCTTTTAGCAAGCCAGGAAGTACAGTCTAGAAAATAAATTGAATAAAGGCTATTAACAGATACCCAGCATATAGGAACGATTTTAGTACAATTTCCAGCAAGCATGCTAGTATAGCATTACGTATCATGTGATAATCAAAATAACGGATCGTCAGATGATTTTAGATAGTAATGTGGTATCAGCTAGTAGCTTAGTATGTTTCTACGTAATACCCAGAATGGAAGTTGTAAAAGCAGTATAATGAATTAGCAAGATTACAGATAGTATGTATTACATTTGTTGAGACTGTATCCGGTAATAGATGGCACATCTTATGTTATTGAGCTATATCCAGTTATAGATGGCATGTCCTATGTTATTGAGTTATATCCATATGTAATCAGATCAGTAATCAGATATAGAAATAGCTCCAGATACAAATGTAGCTCTAGAAACAGATATGGCTCTAGAAACAGATACAGCTTCAGATCGCGGATAACAATAATCAGATAAATAGATAAAGGCCAGGTAGCAGTTATCCCAACAATTAGAAACAGTGTAAAACAGAATATAACATCAGTTGTTTAGTACGGACTGGCCTTGAAATAAAAGAAGAGAATATGATTAGTATTTTTTCATTTGAGCATGCTTGCTGTGTATGTGTTTTGTATGTTGAGACTTGTTATGGCATGTGGGCACCCTTTAGCATCCCCACCGCCCCTAGGTTATAGCTGTGTTGATACCAGATTCAGATACCGCCACCAGCTGGGCGATGTCGTCCGCCTAGAGGACGATGATGGCCGACCACCATGATAATACGGTCCAAATTACCCTGCTTGCAGGGGCAGTTCAGTTTACTCTGCGCAGAGCCAGATTACCCTGTTTACAGGGGCAGATTACTCTGTGTGCGCTTCTGGCCGGGGGCAGTTTCAGATACAGATTTTTACAAAATTACCCTATTGCGTGCTTGCACCCAGGGGCAGTTTCAGTCATAGATACAACAACAGATTACCCCGTGAGCGCTTGCGCCCAGAGGCAGGAGTCATCGGACTTAGACACAGTTTATTTTCAGGGGCCAAGTCTTGAGCTACATACCCAAGGGGGCCGGTAGGAGGAGCTCACAGTTATGAGATGAGTGGAGTGACTTATTTTTGGTTGGTTTAGACCAGGGTAGGGGTAAATAGATTGTTCTGTTGGTTGGCACCTTCCGGCTTATGGGGGTCGGTCAGGTATTGTGTGTATTATTATATATATCTATATTTGCTATTAGATACTGATAGATAGTAGGACGACACGTCATCAGGTACGCTCAGCTAGTTACAGAATAAATAAACTCTCCCCAGTTATCCTCAGCTAGATAGACTTAGCTACTTCCTGCTTATATGTCATGTTATTGTTGCTATTCATTTCAGTTGTATATTTCAATTTGCTTTACATGCTTAATACCTGTGGTACTGACGCCCGTGGGGCGCTGCATTGCTTGCCTGCAGGTACTCACAGACGAGGAGCCGATCCCTCGTGATCCTACCCAACACAGAGTTATCAACTCCTATCATCCGGAGCTTGATATTCAGAGGTGTATTTCATTTTCTTTTGTTGTATAGCACGGGTAGGTCGGGGCCCTGTCCCGACCATTCTATTATTACTTCCTAGAGGCTTGCAGTCTGATGTTTTCTGTGGTGGTGGAACCGGTCGTGTGGGCCCGTGCATGTGTATATGTGTTTAGTTGTTGATGTTGGCCGTGTGGGGCCTTCTTCTGGTTATAGTTAGTGACCTTGTCGGTCACAAAGGTGAATAGTAGTTGTTTCAGATTATAGTGTCATTGTTCTGGTTAGCTGTTGTGTATTGCAGGTGGCTATAGGCCTAATCGGCCGGGGGCTGTATTTACAGCTGCTATATAGCCGGTTCGTTTCTTGAAATAGAGCCAGAGTCTAGCAGGCACCAGGTGCCCGTCATACCCCCAAGGTGGGGTGTGACACTTAATGTGCAGGAAAACAGGTCTGCAAGTGAATTTGGTCAAATTAATGCTAAAAATAACTGAAGGGTGACTGCCAGGCACTTAACGAGTCATTGGAAGTAGGCATGACCCGTTGCTTAAGGCATGGGCAAAAGATGGAGTTTGGAAGATACAAGGTAGTGTACTTGACAAGCTGGAGGAACGACTAGTTACACTTGGTAATGAGTCGTGAGGTCAATCGTTGGGCATTAAAGAGAAAATTTCAACAAAGTGGTCAGTAAAGTTGACGACCGACATAACAAGTCGTCATGAGATGAAAGGACTCATTGTCATGTCTAGGACTCCAAAATTCATTTCCATTTTCTTTTAGTTTTTAAGCCTATTGGCCGACATTGGCATTAGAATTAATGAATTTATTCACATAGGGTTTGTGAAGTGCACTGGAGTTTTCAAGGAGTCAGTCCACAAGGGACCTAACGACTCGTGCTCAGGAACGATGAGTCATTAGGTGACTCGTTGCCACAACTGGGTGTAATGCTAAGGATGACTAATGAAACAAGGAATGACTTGTTTGAAGGCCTAACGACCCATCACCTAGCCCATTACCACTGCCGACCTAGTTTCCAGTTTTATTTAAGAAAAGGATCTCTTGGAACTATAAATACACAATTTAGGTTTTTTTAAGAGATGATTTGGAGACGATTTTTGAGAGGATCTGGAACGATTTTTGAGGATATTCTTGAGAGAATTTTTGTACATTTTTTCTTGATTCAAGAAACGAAAGTAACATTGGAGTTTTATTCAATCTACGTGGTTTTTATTCTACAATAATTTGTAAGTTGCAATCATGTTTTCTTTAATATTTTGTGATTAAGATAACACGAACATGAGTAGCTAAACCCATAAACTAGGTTTGCGGGAACCAAGATGAATTAACACACATAGGTAAAACACTTAGTGATTCTTGAATGGGGTTTCATGCATGTATTGTTTTTTCCTTTGTTTTGATTGATTCTTGACAGTTGCAAACGTTAGGACTTGCCTTATTCTTACTTACTGGACTAAGGAGGTAACAAATGGGAAAACGGATTAACAATGGAGATTTGAGGCTATCAACCCTCATCTACTAGCTTGAACTTGTCTGGGGATTGCTAATTCGATATTAAGGGTAAGAGTCAACTAAAGTACACACGTATACGGACCTAGTTACGTGGTGAAAATCATCTATATAGGGGACCAACCATTTAGGTGAACCTAACTTACCAATACTGCATGTTAAATATCGGAATAGATCACTAGTGTATAAGCCTTGTGGTTATGAAATCTTGGGGAACACAATCCTAGTCAAATCATTAATTGAAAACAAACTAAATTTGATTTCAATATTTAGCAATTTTAATTTGCTTATGATTCTATATTTTCCCCTTTGAAAATAAGTAAATCAATAGTAATAGTTATTTGCATTAACCTAAGTTCTTATCATATTCCCTGTGGGATCGACCTAAACCTTTGTTGGGTTCTATATTTGAAAATCGACCGCTTATATCTCAATTGCGAGGTGTAATTTGGGCGACATCATCTTCGTTGAAAAATGATGGAGAGCATATGCATGTTTTTGGGAGTAGTGTCTAGCATCGAGTAGGCTAAAGGTTAGTCAACCTTGTGCCTCAGAACTACGCACCAATGTAGGTTTAATTATATACTTTGGGACATCCCTTGTGAGCTTCCCCTGACCCCAAGGGACCTTGAGATTGATATCCATATCATGATAGCGTCCTTAGCCCTGGCAAAGCTTTGAACGGCTCTACCCACTTGAGTGTGGTAGTTGGGACCACGTAAGCTCTATCATGGGAATGTCGGTTACATGATGAGTCTCCCATTGTTCCTAATGATTTCAGCTATGCGTGTAAATCAATCACGATATTATATTTTCAGTAGGTTTGACCCAATGTTCAATTTTACTTATGATTAACAGTTTCAAGGTTTGGGTCATTCCATTCAGTTATGATGTTCAGTTATGTTCAGATCATAATTTCATAAAACACCATGCAAGCCCTATCCTTAGAATCTTATCTTGATTATGTTTTATATTATGCATGTTTAATGATTTTAATTACTTACCGGTTTTACTTACTTTGCATACTCGGTACATTCCACATACTGACCGCATACTCTATGTTGTATCATTTTATGATACAGGCTTTGATATTCAGGCTCAGTCCCACCGCTAGTCAGATTCCCAGAGTTAGCTCTCCTCAGCCTTAGTTTGTCATGACCCAAGCCTACACGCTGGGCATAACATGGTACTTGAAGCCACAAATGACCCCAAGTCAACCCTTGGTCTATCATTCACTAACATTCTGATAAATTAGGCACAACAGAACTTTAAAGTAATAACATAAAGAATTTATGAAAAACAAAAAGTCTGAGAACATAAAGTTCAAAACACTTGAATAATACTGATAAATCTGAAAATCATGTCTGTCTGAAAGCCATGTAACTAAGGAGTTGTTGGAACAAGCCCCCAACAAAATCAATGTCTAATTGAAACTAATAAATGACCGAAAGGAAGAAATAATGCCCTCGGATGATGAGGACTCACACTTCACAGCTGAGGCGGAGAATCTGATCTGTGGCAACTAACGGTGTTGAGTCTACGAAACTACAGTTGTATCATGAAACGATACAGCATAAAAGTATGCGTCAGTACTTTGAATGTACTGAGTAAGTGGGAGATGCATAACTAAATATAAAGTCTGAACTGAAATGACACACAATGACCAACAGGTAAGCTGAACTGAACTACTGATATAATCTGAAATGGTCAAGATTACCCTATATGATGGTCAAGTACATGCCCTAAGTATGAAACACAAAGTCTGAGATACTGTACTGAACTGAGTTAAACTAAGGACTAGAACTGAATTGAGCTACTTATTCTGAAATTGGACTAGACTGACTAGTGGGAGAGTCTATAACTGGCATATAACCACATGAACTAGACGTGAAGTCCGATGTATACACCCCACCAGTAGGACCCAATATTATCTTGCCAAGGTATAAAGGCATGAACTGAGTGATCACAGAAGTTTGGGGCCAATCAGGCCAAGTAATACTGTAACCTACACTGGCAACGTAGTTCTAGGAACCTAGGTGCACTGGAACCCCGACCTGCTCAATGCTAAGTTCGACTCCTACTGAATAACCTAAACTGAACTACTAAGCTGATAGCAGATCTTGGGCAGAATTGCATGCCCAAGTGATACGCAAATGCTTCATTTCAACTTGTTTGTCTATAGTTATTGTGTACATTCTCATGTGATTTGTAGTTAAATGTGAATTTATACTAACCAACATGATTACTGTTGTTTTGCAGGTGAAATGGAATTTTGGGAAGCTAAGATACATGTTGGTAAAATAGGGAATGGACTTGGAAACAAGGAGTGGAAAAGGACAAGGAAGAGCAGCAAAAATAAGGGCTCCGTGATGGAGCCATGTCATGCTGCCAACGCGGAGGCATTCTGCCTCGGGTGAATTAAATTTGGCAATTTCTAGTGTAGGTGGCGATAGCACCGTGGCACGTTGGCTAGGCTCCGCGATGCAGGTCGTGGTACGCTGATGTGAAATTGCTGAGGAGCCGAATTCCAGTGAGGGACCGCGATACCTCCGTGGCACGGAGGGAGTGCTCCGGATACACTCCGTGCCACATTGCTTGTTATTTTGGGAAAAATTCTCAACGGTATAAATAGCGAACTTAGGTTTTATTTTAAACATTCTGACTTGGTTGAGCAAGAACGTGGGTTATAGGCAGTTGAGGGGACGAAAATTCTAGGGTTCTTCTCTATATCTTTCTCTTTTATCTCAATTTTTTGTATGAATTATACTAATTTGATGATGTTTAATCCACAAATGAGTGGATAAATTCACTTCTTGCTGAGGTTAAGAACAATTGTAGTGGAATTTAATTGTTGATCATTTCAGTTTTGATCTTTTCTTCAATGGTTGTTTTATCAATTATTGTTCTTATTGCATTAATGTTTGGCCAATGTTAATGTATATCTAAAAAATCCAATTTTGATTTTGAAAAGGAAAGAAATTGGAAAGATGTGAATTGGTAGGATATAATCTCTTCTTAGTTTGGAAAATTGAGAATTGATTTACATTCAGAATAGAAATTTATTTGAAAGTCTTATTAGTCAATTAAGGAATCGGGAATGTATGGCTAGAACATGAAATTCTTTTATCACAGAAATGTAGATTAAGGCTAATGATTCTTAAGTTGGATAGGAGTCGAAAGTTCCAATCTATAGGCAATAATTCTTGACTAGCAACCGAAGGAAAGATTAACTGAATTGTATTGATAAATTAATTCCCTGCATGTTCGTTTTAACCTCAGCTTGCTCATTACTATTGTTCAGACTCACTTTATAATTTTTCCTTATATTCTTATTAATTAGTAAACTCAAACTCTCAAAATATTATTTATTTGGTTGTCTGCATTCTTAAAGATATAGTTTATTAACACTTAAGTTAATTAGTACCGTAGCTCAATCCCTGTGGGATCAATAGTTGGCTTTACTTAAGCCACTTTACTACTTGTTCGACCACGTGCACTTGCATGTAGTCACCACAGCCCGAACAAGTTTTTGGCGCCGTTGCCGGGGACTGACAACTGGTAAAATTATTTTCTTAGTGTTAGTTTACAAATTCTATTTAAGTGCTGACAACTTGATCTTAGCCTTTCTCTTGCAGATATTGAATTCTTCTGAACACTGGCAAGAGACAAGGAGCTGGTGGATTCATACATAGAGCCGGAAAGAAAATTTCATCGTCAAAGAAGGGAAGCTCTAGAGAAAAAGCTACAGTTGCTCAGACAGGCAATTCTGGAGCAACAACAGAATCCACCACTTGTGAGGGCAGTGTTAGTGCCCGAGGAAATGACAGCTAGGCCGGTTCGCGAAGTGGCAATCCCACATGCTAACAATGTTACATCAAGTATTCGCAGACCAGAGCCAGGAGGGAGGTTTGAGGTTAAATAGAACATGGTGCAATTGTTGCACACCAGCGGGCAATTCATAGGTCTCCCTCATGAAGATCCACAACAACATCTCCAAAACATTTTGGAGATAAGTGACACTTACATCCCCGCTGGAGTATCATCCAATTACGTAAGGCTTACATTATTCCCATTTTCATTATTGGGGGAAGCAAAGAGGTGGTTGAAAGCTGAACCACCTCACTCTATCACCACTTAGGATGATCTTGCAAGAAAATTTTTGATACGATTCTTTCCATCTGGGAAAACGACAAGACTTAGAAGTCAGATTCTAAGTTTTAAACAAAGAGAGGGTGAGAATCTGTATCAAGCTTGGCAAAGATTCAAATCGATGTTAAGGGATTGTCCTCACCATCACCATTCCAATGATGTGTTGGTGCATACTTTCATAGAGGATTTGGAGCCACATACAAAAATTTTGCTAGACTCAGCAGCTGGGGGACATGCATTAGAAAAGACCTATGAGGAGCTTTATACTTTGTTAAATCGTATTTCATAGGGAAATCCAGAGTGGAATGTGGACTCTTCACGAGGAGGAACAAGGAAAGTGGCAGGAGTCTTTGAGGTGGATGATTTTACAGCTATCGCTGCACAGATAGCTGCATTGCAAAATGAACATAACACCCATTTTAGCAGTATGAGCTTGAATCAACCACAAGCCCCCATCAATGTAGTGCAGCAGGTTTGGTGTGAAGTATGTGGGAGTAATGAACACTCAGCTGAGTGTTGTGGTGCAAATCCAGATTCTATGAACTTTGTTGGGAATGTCCATAGAAATAATAATCAGCAGTATGGAAATAATTACAACTCAAATTGGAGGAATCATCCGAATTTCTCTTGGGGTTGTAACAGCCATCAAGGGCAGAGTTCGAATCAGGTTGTGCAGAGAAATCAAAGGGGGCATCAGAATTATCAGTCTCAGTACAGAGGAAACAATGCACCTCCTCCACCAACCAATAGCATCGAGGAAATGTTCAAAACAATGATAGCTAACCAAGCGCAAATGCAGGCTGATTATGTGAAATTAGCGGCAGACTTGAAAAACCAGCAGTTAGCTACAAAGGCGTTGGAGTACCAGTTTGGACAACTAGCTGGAGCTCAAAACACCAGGCCCAGAGGAGGACTACCGAGTGACACTGACCCGAATCCCAAGCAGGTCAATGCAGTGACCTCAAGGAGTGGATTATAACTCAAGGAGGTGGAACCAGAAAGATCACCTAAGCAATCAGAAGTAGTGGAAAAAGATAGGGAACATGATGATGAGAGGGGGAAGGAGAGGACAGCTGAAGCAAAACGACCACCACCCCCGTTCCCTCAAAGATTAAAGAAACACAAGGAGGAAGCTTGTTTTAAAAAGTTCACGGATGTGCTTAAATAGGTACACATTAATTTACCTTTGGTTGATGTTTTGCAGGGAGTTCCTAAATATGCAAAGTATATCAAGGACATCGTAGCCAACAAAAGCAGATTGACGGAGAATGCTACGGTGGCGCTTACTGAGGAGTGCAATTCCCGGATTCAGAACAGGTTGCCAACAAAGCTCAAGGACCCTGGGAGCTTTACAATTTAGATCACAATCGGGAAAAGTATCCAAGCTCGCGAATTATGTGATTTCGGAGCGAGCATAAACTTGATGCCAACATCGGTGTTCACGAAGTTAGGGCTGGGCAGCCCTAGACCAACTACAGTGATCTTGCAGTTAGAGGATCATTCTTTGGCCAGACAGATGGCATTGTAGAGGACGTGCTGGTGTAGGTGGGCTCCCTCATCTTCCCAGTGGATTTTATTGTCTTAGATTTTGAGTCGGATGCGGAAGTCCCATTTATTTTCGGACGTCCTTTCTTGGCAACCGGGAGAGCTTTGATTGATGCAGCTGTGGGGCAGCTAACCATGCGAGCGCATGCCAAAGTGGAGGTATTTGATGTGTATAAGGCCATGAAGCTTCCGTCCATATATGAGGAGCTATCAGCAATCAATGTGCTAAACAAGGAAGAAATTCTTCAGATTGTTGATTCTCAAGATCCATTGGAAAGAGCTTTGAGAGGCTCCGTTCATTTTGAAGACATGAATACTTATGAGATGGCGCAAATGTTTAATGAATCAAAATGGTATCTCAGAAAGCAAGACTTTCAGCCATTGATGAGGTCCCTAGAACCATTTCCAAAACCATCTATTGAGGAAGCACCAAAACTAGAGTTGAAGACATTGCCTCCACATTTGAAATATGTATTTTTGGGGGAAGATGACACCTTGCCAGTCATCATCTCCGCAGAATTGACGGAGGCACAGGTAAAGGATGCATTGGTGGTTCTCAAGAGGAGAAAGAAAGCAATGGGCTGGCAAATGTCAGACATTCGGGGTATCAATCCAACTTTTTGCACACACAAAATTTTCATGGAGGAAGGAGCAAAGCCAACTGTACAACATCAGCGGAGGTTGAATTCGATGATGAAGGATGTGGTTAGGAAGGAAGTGATTAAGTGGCTTGGTGCAGGTGTGGTCTATCTTATTTCAGACAGCGAATGGGTCAACCCCGTTTAGTGTGTCCCAAAGAAAGGAGGGATGGCCGTGGTCACCAATGAGAAAAATGAGCTGATCCGTACACGCACAGTCATAGGCTGATGGATTTGCATGGACTACAGAAAGCTCAATGAGGCCACAAGGAAAGATCACTATCCTATCCCGTTTATTGATCTATTGGATAGATTGGCAGGTCAAGAATATTACTGTTTCCTTGATGGGTATTCTGGCTATAATCAAATAGCCATAACACCGGAGGACCAGGAGAAGACTACTTTCAAATGTCCTTATGAGACATATTCTTTCAAGCGGATGCCATTTGGTTTATGCAATGCACCCACCACATTCCACAGATGCATGGTAGCGATCTTCCACAATATGGTGGAAGATTTCGTCGAGGTATTTATGGATGATTTTTCTGTTTTCGGTAATTCGTTTGCTACTTGTTTGCAGAATCTTGACAGGGTGCTAGCTCATTGTGAAGAATCCAACCTTGTACTCAACTGGGAGAAATGTCATTTCTTAGTCAAGGAGGGTATCGTCCTTGGCCATAAAGTGTCTTGCAAGGGGTTGGAAGTCGATCGTGCAAAGATCGAGGTTATTGAAAAGCTACCACCACCTGTGTAAGTGAAGGGTGTTTGCAGTTTTCTCGGACATGCAGGGTTCTACAGACGGTTCATCAAGAACTTCTCTAAAATTTCTAGACCAATGTGTAGGTTGCTAGAAAAAGAGGTGAAGTTCGAGTTTGATGAGGATTGTGTCAAAGCAATCTAGGAGTTGAAACAGAAGTTGATAGAAGCACCTATCCTCATTTCTCCAGATTGGGAACAACCGTTTGAATTAATGTGTGATGCAAGCGATGTGGTTGTAGGAGCTGTATTGGGGCAGCGAAGGAATAGAATTTTTCATTCCATTCATTATGCAAGCAAAACACTTAACGCAGCTACAGTCACTGAAAAGGAGATGCTAGCATTGGTGTTTGCATTTGATAAATTCAGGTCCTACTTGGTGGGTTCTAGAGTAGTGGTGTATACCGATCATGCAGCGATTCAGTATCTGTTTAACAAGAAGGATGCAAAGCCCAGGCTGATCAGATGGATCTTGTTGTTACAAGAGTTTGACGTAGAGATTTGTGACAGAAAGGGGAGCGAGAATCAAGTGGCAGATCACCTATCGCAATTAGAAAGTCGGTCGCATGTGAAGGAAGGTGACAGCGCGAAGGAAGAGTTCCCGGATGAGCAGCTCTTGGCAATAAGGGAAGCTGAAATCCCTTGGTATGCAGACATTGTGAATTTGCTAGTGAGTGGAGTCTATCCACCGGAGGCTACGGCTCAGCAGAGAAAGAAGTTGAGACATGATTGCAGGTATTATATTTGGGATGAGTTGTACTTATTTAAGCAGGGACCGGATCAGGTGATGAGAAGATGCATCCCGGAGAGACAGATTGCAGAAGTATTGAGGAGTTGTCACTCTTCATTGTATGGAGGGCACCACGGAGGCGAGCGGACAGCGCACAAGGTGCTACAGTCAAGTTTCTTTTGGCCTACACTGTTTAGATACTCTATGGCATACGTAAAAATGTGTGATAGATGTCATAGAATAGGCACAATTGGTAGAAGGCAGGAGATACCGCTGCAGCAGATATTAGAAGTGGAGAGCTTTGATGTATGGCGTATAGATTTCATGGGCCCGTTCCCACCGTCATTTGGTAATCGTTAAATCTTGGTAGCCGTTGATTATGTATCAAAGTGGGTCGAAGCAACAGCTTGCCCCAGGAATGACAACAAGGTGGTAACAAAATTTGTGAAAAAGCATATTTTCACCAGGTTCGGGACACCTCGAGCCATTATCAGTGATGGAGGGGCTCATTTTGTAAATGCAAGTTTCAAGAATTTGCTAGCTAAGTATGGGGTGCGCCACAAGGTAGCAACAACATATCATCCCCAAACTAGTGGGCAAGTGGAGGTGTCGAATAGAGAAGTAAAGAAGATTCTACAGAAGACAGTGAATGCACAACGTAGTGATTGGTCAAGCAACTCGACGATGCGTTGTGGGCTTATAGAACTGCGTACAAGACACCAAGTTGGACTTCTCCTTACAGATTGGTCTATGGAAAGGCGTGTCATCTGCCTGTGGAGCTAGAACACCGAACATTCTGGGCCGTGAGGAAATTGATCATGGATCTAGAGCTAGCAGGGAAGAAGAGGCTGATCCAACTCAGCGAACTTGATGAGTTTCCTTGACATGCCTATGAAAGTGCCAAGTGCTACAAAGAGAAAACAAAGAGGTGGCACGATAAGCATATGGTGCATCGGATCTTTGAGTCGGGGCAGAAAGTATTGCTATTCAATTCAAGATTGAGGCTTTTTCTAGGAAAATTGGGGTCCAAATGGTCAGCGCCGTTTTTGAGGTGGTAAGAATGACCCCGCACGGGGCGGTGGAGTTATGGCAAGAAGATAGAAACGTCACGTTCTTAGTAAATGGGCAACAATGTAAGCATTATTAGGGTGAGGACGTTATTCAAGAAAAGACATCCATCACTATAGAGGATGATTGAGAAATGAATGACGTCGATCCGCGACGGTAAATCAGGCGCTGCACGGGAGGCAACCCGTGAAATTGTTGTAATAGATGAGTGGAAATATTTGAAAAAAAACAAAAAAAAAAGAAAGAGAAAAAGAAAAAAAGAAAAAAATAAGAAAAAAAATATATATATATATATATATATATATATATATTTTGCGTTGAAACCTATGAATTCTAACCAATTTCTTGTGGTGAAATGATTTTCAGGTGGAACGGAGGGCAAAAATGCAAAGAAACGCAAAGGAAAAAATCAAGGTGAGAAAAATCAAAATTGGCACATTACAGTGAGCCTATGCGATGGCTCCGTGTCACGGAGGGGGTGCTCCGCGTTACCCTCCGTAACACGTTGAAGAGTGTTCCGTATTTTTTTTAAAAAAATCCAAAACACTGGCGCGATGGCTCCGTGTCACAGAGGGGGTGCTCCGCGTTACCCTCCGTGAAACGTTGAGTGTTATTTCGCGTCGGGTCACACCGGGTTGTCGGGTAACCCACGCGAAATATCACTTTAAAACCCCGATTTCCCTCATTTCTTCCCTTATTTTCCCTTCCCTCCGCGACCAACACCCCAAATTCCCTTCTCCACCAATGTGACACAGACCTAGGCATCAATTTTCTTCAAGTTTTCTTCAATTTCATTGGATTAAAGGTATGTTCTTGAACTTTACCTCATTTTTGCTTGAATTTCGATTCTTGAACATGTGTAGTGATTGAACCTTTCCCTAAGTGAGAATTAAGCTTGAATTCATTTAAGTTATGATTGATTGATGTTCATAGTGTCATTGTGAGTATATGAACTCGATGAATGCATGTTTTAGTGAATTTTTGCGAAATTGGTAGCTAGGGTTGGAAATTGAATAGGAAGAAGACTAAAATTGTTTGAAATGTTGAACAAAATTGGATTGTGCATGTTGGGTGAAGTGAATTATAATGTGATTAATGTTGAATGTGTTAAGTAGACAACGGATTTTCGGGAGAATGAAATTAGTGAATTGCATAGGTTGTTGAGAACAAAAATTTGGCTAAGTGCTATGATGTTGAAAATGAATCGATGGTGATAATTTTATTCATTCTACGAAGTCTGAGTAGTACATAGTAATTGTTCCATCGACTTATATGAATGCACTAAGCCGGTTGAATGTTAAGAATGAGGAAAATCATGAATGTCTTGTCAAATTGTTTTGATTGTGGCTAAAGACTAATTGTGGGGTGACCTAATTAAACCCAACCTTAGTTGAAGCTAATTATGACTTGAATAACATTGGGACTGTCTGTTTGATTGTACAGGAAAAATGTCAGTCAGGCAAGACAAGGGAAAGGGAACATCCACATAGGGCGCCGGTAGAAAAAGGATAAGATTAGGAACAGCAGTTCCAGCAGCACCATCGATTCTGCGAGGCCAACGCCGACAATACAAAACCCGATGGGTGACTGATGAAGGGAAGAAATGGTATGCAAAACACAAAGAAATCAAATACTTCCCGGAGGAGCAAATATCAAGGGAGCCGCTGGCACAGGAATTCCCGCGGATCGTACACCGGATTGACACCAGTGGGCTGAACTTCATCTTCGAAGAGCCCAGGGAGTGCAATCTCCATCTCATTCGGGAGTTCTACGCCAACTGGAACCCAACCCTCCGCAGTCACACCATCAAAATCAGGTGGCAGGTTGTCACTTTTGAGCCCCATCACTTGAATGCTATATTGGGGGCGGGGGACACAGACGTCCATGTCCTCCAGCAGCTGAACATCACTCCACCTTATGCGGACATCAGACGCACTCTATATGAAGCCCGTTCGACAGCAAGGTGGAGCAAGCACAAGGAGAGGGGCTACCACCAGACGTTGCCCTACTCGCAGATGAACAGGGAAGCCAGGATCTAGCTTAAAATTGTGTGTTACTACTTGATCCTAGGGTTGCACATGACATATGTCACCCGGGATCGAGTGTGCTTGGTGTATGCCCTGATGAAGGGGCTTGAAATAATTTTTGGGGCGGTGATCATCTCCGCCATGAAGAGAGCCCGACTACATCAAGGGCACAAATACGGGTTCGGTGGTTTGCTTACCACGTTCCTGAGGGGCCATGATATCGAGGAGGAGGCCCTGGATTACATCCCATAGATTGACAGGCGTGCCTTGGATGTCACCAAAGCCAAGGCACCTGACACCACTCATGGGCCGATGCTCACACTAGCCGAGCGACATGCTCGGGATGATCAGTATATGGCCCGCATGTACAGGATGCAGATGCTGCAACTGCGCATTGGCGGGAGGCTGGCAACAGAGGATGAGCTGTGGCAGCTCGAGTTGGATTACCCATTCGGCGAGAATGCCCGAGCTCTATGCAGAGTGGGGCCCGCATTTGTGGAGCCCGTAGATGATGATGTCCCCACCGATGAGGAGACACGCCGGGAGGACTGAGATGTTGAGTCAGATGAGGACAGCGGGGGCGATTCTGATATAGGAGACGAGGCAACGACACCTGATGAAGAAGTTGAATACTTCGATTGATCAGGGAGTTTCACCACCTACCTTTGTGATATGTTGAAATTATGTGAACACTGGGGACAGTGTTCGGTTTAAGCGTGGGGTGGGAGTAGTTAGGTGCCAGCTTCTTTTTTGTGTATGTTTATGTTGTGTGTTGTGCTTGTGAAAAATGTTACCCTGTGACTTTGTGTTATGTGTTCTGTAATTAAGTGGTGTTGTAATGAATATTAAGCTGTTGTGTGCTGTGTTGAGCTGTTGTTGGTAAGTTGTTGTGTAAATATTTTTGTTTTCTATCGAAATTATCAAAAATTTTAAATTTTTTGTTGATTTTCTTTTATGTTGGGTTTCTCGGCCTTTGTTTTTGGTGCTTTTACCGAGAATAGTCCCATTGAACCGAAGTCGTAGACAGTGACCGTTCCCTATGATGGATGGATGACGATCGTGTCCAGCTGGTTCGGTATATGTAAAACCGACACGCAAGTGCACGTGGTCAAACAAGTAATAAAGTGGCTAAGTAAGCCAAGTATCGATCCAAGGAGACTCTGGATAAGTAAAATTGCCTAAGTACACTATATTCTTATCTTACTTCTAATTATGCTAACAACAACGTAACCAACAGTTAAATAAGTTTTTGTTTATAAATTATATATACTAAAACTATTAACAATCATTTACTGTGAATTGAACTATGGATATGAGCATGCCAAGGTTAAGAACAAGCAATGAATTTGACGATAATCACAATTTGGTTAATCTTTTCTTCATGTTGCTAGCCAAGAACATTAGCCTAGAAATTAAAACTCTAGTATTTAATTTCACTTTGGAATCATAAACCATTCGTCTACATTTCTGTGATCAAATGCAATTTATGACCTAGCAATACAATTCCGGTTCCTAAATTGACTAATACGGCTTTCAAGTATATTTCTATCAGGAAAGCACATCAAAACCTAATTTTCCCAAATCAAGTTAAGAACAATACCCTATTAATTCACAACTTTCCAATTTCGTGCTCTCTCGAGTGAAATTGGACTTTTTAGATGTACATTAGTGTCGGCCACACACTAATGCAGTAGAAACAAGAATTAACAGAACAACATGGAAGAAGAAGAAGAAGAAAACCATATAATTAACAATCAAAATTCATCACCATTATTCAAAACCTCAGCAAGGAAGAGAATTAGCCACTCATTTGTGGATTAATCATCCTAAAACAAGTGTAAATCATACATACAATTGATTGAAAGAAGAAAGGAAGAGAAGAAATCCCTTAGCTTTTTCGTCCCTCAACTGCTTCTAACCCACGTCCTTGCTCCACCAAGTCTGAATTATGAAAAATAAACCTAAGTGTGCTATTTATAGTAGTAGGATTCTTTCCCGGAATAACAAGCAACGTGTCACAGAGTGCATCGCGGAGCACAGCCTCCGTGACACGCTACGGACGCGGAAGCCCTCTGAAAAATCACCCGAAACTGGCCCGGGCAGCACCCTGCCGCGTTGGCAGCGTGTCACGCTGCTTGGGCAGCGCGTTGGCAGCCCTTGGTCGCAGAGGCCACCTGCCGAGGCACGTTGCCAATGCGCAGGTGGGCTGTTGTGAGCGGCCTGCCTGCCGTGGCACCTTGTCGATGCGCCGGTGGGCTGTTTTGTGCCTCTTCTTTGCCGACGTTCGCGTGTTAATTCCGTCTCCAAGCATCTACTTCACCAATTCATGAATTAGTTGCTCAAAAGTCATCAAAACCTACAAAACAAAGGCTAATCATGTTGGTTACCACATATCTTTACTTCATATAAAATTACATGAAAATGTATACAATAACTTAGATAAACAAGACTAATTTAAGTCATAAAGCATATCTCGGGCATGTTATTTTTGCCCGTGATCACAACCCCACACTTAAAGCCTTGTTCGTCCTCGAACAACCTTTTACATATCATGCATATGGAGACTCCCACATAACTAATTTAGCAAGATAATTCATGTTATGGCTAGAATGATTACGTAAGATACAAGCTAAAAATAGAGCATGCCTGATTTGATCATTGAAATGAAGTACAACTATGTTAAGACTTCTTAACCTCAAGAATCGACTCTCAATCTTAGCAAACTCATGGCATCTCACACGAATTATATCCTTCATTAAACATGTGCCCCTCACAGGAAGAGTTACCCAATCACATGCAAAAACAATTTTTTACATCACAACATGTGTGGGTACATGAATAGAATTACGCTCACTCTCACAAAGAATTCACATGCATTATGTAATGACCCATAAGCTTGCCCTTAGTGTTTTATTCCACTAATTTAAGGATGTATGAATGTAAGATCAAGTAAGACTTTTTAGGTTGTAATGTAACTCAGGTGCGGGTAAGTACTATTATGATCAGTAATAGTGACTATCTTTCCTAAGCGCTTTTAATACATCACGCCTTCATTACAAACTTCCCTTCCCTCACTTCACCTTTTTCTCTTTTCATCTTTCTTTTTCCTCTTTTGTTCCCCCCTTTCTTTAGGCGCTTTTAGCTTATTAGTAAGGAGTTCTATTTATACTAGTGGGAATTTTTCCCGGAATAACAAGCAACGTGTCACGGAGGCCAACGCGGAGCACTGCCTCCGTGACACGGCGTGGACGCGGACCCTCACTGGAAATCCAGGGTCCGGAAATATAGCCTCAACGTAGCATGGAGGCCAACGCGGAGGCTTATCTCCGTGCCACGGAGCTGTCGCGAGGCCTTACTGGAAATTGCCATTTAAAGTACCCTCCAGGCAGTGTGCCTCCGCGATGGTAGCGTGGCACGGCTCCATCGCGGAGCCCCTTTACTTTGCGCATTCCAATGCCTTTTCCATGCTCGCTTCCCAGTCCAATTCCGATATTACTCCAACATGCATTTTAGCTCCTAAAAATCATGGTTTACCTGCAAACAAATGCTAATCATGTTGGTTAGTATAAATTCACATTTTATTACCAATTACATGAGAATATATACACATTGCATAACAAACAAGGCGAAAATGATACGTTTGAGTATCACTTGGGCATATAAATCTGCCCAAGATCACTTACCCCACACTTAAATCGAACACTGTCCCCAGTGTTCACAAAAATTAAGATCACAAAATTTTGGGTGGTGGAACTCCCTGATCAGTCGAAATATTCGACTTCTTCATCCGGTGCTGCTACCTCATCACCCATGTCCGAGTCAGCTCCATCGTCGTCATCGGACTCCACATCGGAGTCCTCCCGACGTGTCTCCTCGTCTGTGGGGACATCATCGTCAGTAGGCTCCACGAAGGCTGGTCCCACTCGGCACAAAGCTCTGGCGTTCTCGCCAAATGGGTAATCCAGCTCCAGCTGCCATAACTCTTCCTCTGTGGCTGGTCTCCCACCAATTCGGAGCTGAAGCATCTGCATACCAAACATTCGAGCTATGTACTGATCGTCACGAGCATGTCGCTCGCCCAGTGTCAGCACTGGCCCGTGTGTGGTGTCGGGGGCCTTAGTTTTTTTCACATCAAGGGCCCTCCGCTCCAACTGCGGGATGTAATCCAAAGCCTCTTCCTCGACATCGAGGCCTCGGAGGAAGGTGGTGATGAGTCCGCCGAACCCATATCTGTGGCCCTGGTGTAGTCGGGCTCTCTTCATGGCGGATATGATAACCGCCCCAACATTAATCTCCAGCCCTTTAATAAGGGCATACACCAAGCAGACACGGTCCCGGGTCACATCCGTCATGCGAACCCCCGGGATCAAGCACGAACAAACTATTTTCAGCCAAATTCTTGCCTCCCTGTTCATCTGCGAATAAGGCAGAGTCTGGTGATAACCCCTCTCCTTATGTCTGCTCCATCGGGCTGTTGATCGAGCCCCACACAAGGTACGTCTGATGTCGGCGTATGGTGGGGTGATGTTCAGCTGGCGGAGAACGTGGGCGTCTGTGTCCCGCGCTCCAACGATGGCATTAAATTGCTGGGGTTCCAGAGTGACAATCTGCCCTCTGATTTTTATTGTGTGGCTTCTGATGGCCAGGTTCCAATTTGCGTAGAACTCCCGGACCAAATGTAGGTTGCACTCCTTGGGCTCCTGAAATATAAAGCTGAGCCCAGCTGCCTCAATCCTTTGCACAATATGGGGGAACTCCTGTGCTAGTGGTTCCCGTGCAATATGCTCCTCCGGGAAGTACTTGCTTTCCTTATGTTTAGCGTACCACTTCTTTCCTTCCTCGGTTACCCACCTCGTTCTGTATTGGCGGTGTTGGCCGCGCGGAACAGCTGGTGCAGCAGGGACTGCGGTGCCCAATCTCATTCGCTTTCTCCCGGTGCCTGAAGTAGAAGCACCTTTACCCTTATCCTGCCTACTCGCCATTGTACCTGTCACAAAACAAGCACAAAGTCAAGCTAAATGCATATTAGCTTCGGCTAAGGTTGGGTTAAACTAAGTTTACCCCACACTTAGTCCTTAGCTACGTTTACGATACTACGGCAAGGATTACTTTATTTATAATAAAACAAATAACTATACAATTTATTGCTTAGTGCGTTCACAAAAATTTCGACAGCATAACTTTTAGCGTACTACTCAGACTTCATACAGCTAATCCCAATCCTAATATCGCTAGCAATTCAACCATCGCACTTAGCAACGAAAACAACAAACAAAAACAACGACAAAAATTCTATATACATACGAATCCGAATAATCAAACCAATTTGAACAATTTTCGCATTTTCCCCACAAATTCGAGAATTCGTCGTCTTTTACATTCAAACAATATTTACACGACTTATCTCAATTCACAACCACACCCCGGCATCTAATTCACCAATTTATCAAGTTACCCAATTCAATTTCAACAACCCAAGCCCTAGAATTCAATTTTACAATCAATTTCGAATAATTCATGTAATCGACAAGTTCAAACGCTAATTACAACATTTCGAACACTCATCAATCAACAAATAATTCAATTTCATGCTCAATTGCTACTTAGGAGGATATATCTCACCTCACATACTCAAATTCGAGTGGAATCGACAAAAATTTGAGAAAAACGAGGAAAACATACCGTTAAATTGAATACCCGAAGAAACTTGATGATTTCCTTGCCTAGTACCATGGCACGGTGGTTGGGGGAGGGAATTAGGGAGTTTGGTCGCGGAGAAGAGAAGAAAAGGGGAAAGAAAGGGCAAAAATCGGGGTTAAAATTAAGAAAAACACGCGGGTCACCCGGCAACCCGGTGTGACCCGGCACCAAATATAAGGCAACGTGTCACGGAGGGTAAAGCGGAGCCCCTCCTCCGTGACACGGAGCCAACGCGATGGCTCACTGGAATTTTTTTAAAAATCCGGATTTAACTTCAACGTGTCACGGAGGGTAACGCGGAGCCTCTCCTCCGTGACACGGAGCCAACGCCCCAGTGCACTGTCTCTTCATTTTATTTATTTTTAATACCTTGCCTTTTCCTTTCCGATTCCATGCATATTTTTCTCCGTTTGACCTGAAAATCACCTCACTAAATAAAATTGGTTAGATTAATAGATTTCCCTAACTAAAATGAAAAATACTAACTAAAACGAAAAATTTTATACTAAATCAAGAAAAAGAAAATTAAAATAAAAACTATTTACACCTTACTAAACAAAAGAAAAAAATATTTTTCACGGGTTGCCTCCCGTGCAGCGCCTGGTTTACCGTCGCGGCTCGACGTCTTTTATGCTTAATTATCTACTAGGGTGATGGACGATTTGTCACGATCATGGTCCTCCCCCCAGTAGTGCTCAACCTGATCAGGTGGCCTTCCTATCAACTCTCGGGAATCATTCATTTGATTAGCATTCCCATGATCAATTACATTGATCACCGAGAGTTCTTCATTCACCATCGGGAGCTTAGGTGCTTTGTACACATCGAACACTTCGACCTTGTCATGTGCTCGCATTGTAAGTTGACCCGCAGCCACGTCGATTAATGCTTTTCCGGTTGCCAAAAAGGGTCGTCCCAAAATAAATGGGACTTCAACATCTGGTTCAAAATCCAGAACAACAAAATCGACTGGAAAAATGAGGGAGCCTACTTGCACAAGCACATCCTCAACAATGCCATTAGGCCTCGCTAAGGATCTGTCTGCTAGCTACAAGATTACGGTTGTAGGTCTAGGGCTCCCCAGACCTAACTTTCTGAATACCGAAGATGGCATCAGATTTATGCTCGCCCCCAAGTCACATAATCCACGAGCTCGGATACTCTGCCCAATAGTAAGCTGGATAGTAAAACTTCCAGGGTCTTTTAGCTTCATGGGCAGTCTGTTTCGAATCTGGGAAGTGCATTCCTCCGTCAAAGCCACCGTGGCATACTCAGTCATACGACTTTTGTTGGCCACGATGTCTTTAATATATTTGGCATATTTTGGCACTCCCTACAAGACATCAACAAGAGGTAAATTAACATGTACCTGTTTAAGCACCTTCATAAATTTCTTGAAACACGCCTCCTCTTTGTGTTTCTTGAGTCGTTGAGGGAACGGGGGTGGAGGTCTTTCTTCTTCTGCTTCTTTGGTCTTCCCCCTATCAGAACTTTGTTCCTCCTCAACATCTGCTACTCCTGACTTTTGAGGCGGTCTTTCCTGTTCCACCTCCTTCAACTGTAAACCACTCCTCGTGGTCACTGCATTTACCTGCTTTGGATTAGGATCCGTGTCGCTAGGCAGTCCTCCTCTGGGTCTTGTATTTTGGGCACTAGCAAATTGCCCAAACTGATATTCAAGAGCCTTGGTCGCTAACTGATTATTCTTCACTTCGGCTGCCAATTTAACATAGTCAGCCTGCAATTGTGCCTGATTAGCGATCATGGTTTTGAACATCTCCTCAATGGTAGGTGATGGTGGTGGAGGAGGGGCATTGTGATTTCTGAATTGGGATTGATAGTTCTGTTGCCCTCCTTGATTTCTCTGCATACCCTGACTAGAACCTTGGCTTTGTTGGTTGTTGCTACCCCACGAAAAATTTGGATGGTTCCTCCAATTTGAGTTGTAGCCACTACCAAACTGCTGCTGATTTCCTGTGCATTGCCCACAAAGTTAACAGAATCAGGATTTGCTCCACAGCACTCAGCTGAGTGCTCACTACTACCACACACTTCACACCACATCTGCTGGACCGCATTGACTGAAGCTGAAGGCTGGTTCAAGTTCATATTGCTGAAGTGATTATTTAACTGATTTTGTAAGGCAGCTATTTGTGCAGCGATAGCTGTAAATCCATCCACTTCAAGCACTCCTGCTGCTTTCTTTGCTCCACCTCTTGATGAATCTGCATTCCATTCTGGATTGCCCTGTGAAATTCAGTTGAGCAAAGTGTATAGCTCCTCATAAGTCTTTTCCAGCGCTTGCCCTCCAGCTGCTGAGTGTAGCAAAATTTTAGTATGGGGTTCCAAACCCTCAATAAATGTGTGTACCAACACCTCATTGGACTGATGATGATGACGACAGTCCCGCAACATGGATTTAAATCTTTCCCAGGCTTGATATAGATTTTCTCCCTCCCTCTGTTTGAAACTTAGAATTTGACTTCTAAGTCTGGCTGTTTTACCAGAAGGAAAAAATCTGATCAAAAACTTCCGTGCTAGATCATCCCACGTTGATATAGAATTTGGTGGTTCAGCTTTTAACCACCTCTTGGCTTAACCAAGTAAGGAAAACGGAAATAAGGTGAGCCGAACATAATCAGGTGACACTCCAGCGGGTATATAAGTGTCACTTATCTCCAAAAAATTCTGGAGATGTTGTTGTGGGTCTTCATGAGGGAGACCGGTAAATTGCCCGCTTGTGTGCAAAAGTTGCACCATATTCTGCTTCAATTCAAACCTCCCTCTAGGCTCTGGTTTGCGGATACTAGAATGTACATTGTTGGCATGTGGGATTGCCACCTCGCGAACCGGCCTTGTTGCTGCTTCATCGGACACTAACACTGCCCTTACAACCGGTGGATTTTGTTGCTCCATAATAGACTGTCTGAGCAACCGCAGCTTCTTTTGTAGAGCTTCTCTACGTTGACTGTGAAATTCACGTTCAGGCTCTAAGTAAGATTCCACCAGCTCTTTGTCCCTTGCCAGTGTTCACAGAAATCAAGTCTACAAAATACAGGCTAAGACCAAGTTGTCAACACTTAAGAAAATAAAACAAAAATACAGTAAATTTACACTTATCACAATTTCACCAATTGCCTAGCCTCCCCGGCAACGGCGCCAAAAACTTGTCCGGCTGGTTCGGTATATGTAAAACCGACACGCAAGTGCATGTGGTCAAACAAGTAATAAAGTGGCTAAGTAAGCCAAGTATCGATCCAAGGAGACTCTGGATAAGTAAAATTGCCTAAGTACACTATATTCTTATCTTACTTCTAATTAAGCTAACAACAACGTAACCTACAGTTAAATAAGTTTTTGTTTATAAATTATATATACTAAAACTATTAACAATTAGTTATTGTGAATTGAAACTATGGATATGAGCATGCCAAGGTTAAGAACAAGTAATGAATTTGACGATAATCACAATTTGGTTAATCTTTTCTTCATGTTGCTAGCCAAGAACATTAGCCTAGAAATTAAAACTCTAGTATTTAATTTCACTTTAGAATCATAAACCATTCGTCTACATTTCTGTGATCAAATGTAATTTATGACCTAGCAATACAATTCCGGTTCCTAAATTGACTAATACGGCTTTCAAGTATATTTCTATCAGGAAAGCACATCAAAACCCAATTTTCCCAAATCAAGTTAAGAACAATACCCTATTAATTCAAAACTTTCCAATTTCGTGCTCTCTCGAGTGAAATTGGACTTTTTAGATGTACATTAGTGTCGGCCACACACTAATGCAGTAGAAACAAGAATTAACAAAACAACATGGAAGAAGAAGAAGAAAACCATATAATTAACAATCAAAATTCATCACCATTATTCAAAACCTCAGCAAGGAAGAGAATTAGCCACTCATTTGTGGATTAATCATCCTAAAACAAGTGTAAATCATACATACAATTGATTGAAAGAAGAAAGGAAGAGAAGAAATCCCTTAGCTTTTTCGTCCCTCAACTGCTTCTAACCCACGTCCTTGCTCCACCAAGTCTGAATTATGAAAAATAAACCTAAGTGTGCTATTTATAGTAGTAGGATTCTTTCCCGGAATAACAAGAAACGTGTCACGGAGTGCATCGCGGAGCACAGCCTCTGTGACACGCTACGGACGCGGAAGCCCTTTGAAAAATCACCCGAAACTTGCCCGGGCAGCACCCTGCCGCGTTGGCAGCGCGTTGGCAGCCCTTGGTCGCGAAGGCCACCTGCCGTGGCACGTTGCCAACGCGCCGGTGGGCTGTTGTGAGCGGCCTGCCTGCCGTGGCACCTTGTTGACGCGCCGGTGGGCTGTTTTGTGCCTCTTCTTTGCCGACGTTCGCGTGTTAATTCCGTCTCCAAGCATCTACTTCACCAATTCATGAATTAGTTGCTCAAAAGTCATCAAAACCTACAAAACAAAGGCTAATCATGTTTGTTAGCACATATCTTTACTTCATATAAAATTACATGAAAATGTATACAATAACTTAGATAAACAAGACTAATTTAAGTCATAAAGCATATCTCGGGCATGTTATTTTTGCCCGTGATCAGATCGTCTTAAGGGAAATGTAGTCGATAGGAGTAGTTTTTTCTTTCTTTATTTTCTTTCTTTTGTTTGTTTCCCAAACGTGTCGCTACTTCATGGTTCAGAATTCTTGTTACGTATTGTACATGATATTAAGATGCAAAGGTGATTCGTATGAAAGCATGAAAATGTGTAAACATGTCGAGATACCTAGGCCATAGAGTTCTATTAGGTGTGATCGAGGCTTAATAGTGAATTCTTGTAATTAGCTGATTGAAGAGTCTGTGAATATGTCTTGAGTTGAGCATGTGCAATGAGTGTGAGGTGAGATTTCGATTATTCCATGCTATTGTGAAGTGTCTAGAACTTGCCTGGTGTGTGTACGAAACGAAATGAAGGATGTGTATTGTGGGAAAGGATGTAGGCATTTCTTTGATTACACCGAAAGTTTCTCCATTATCATACCTATCTTGAATGTACATCCTAGTTAGCCCCATTGAGCCTTTAGCCTATTGTTTTCTTTCATTGAAGAGGTACAAATCGAGCTTAATCCCTTCTTTTCATTAGCCGTGAATTTGATCCAAAACTCTTAAGCGCTCAAGAAAAAACAATTTTCCCACAGTGTAAAGGAGTGAGAAATGTGAAAAGGAAGGAAAAGCGGAAGTGGTGAAAGTTAAAGAAAAGGTCAAAGGTGCACTTGCTAAAATTAAATAAAATAAAGATGTATAACTAATCTTTTCTAGTAAGTCGAGTGTGCTTAAAGAAATGGGAACAAAAACAAAGAAAAAATTTCTTCAAGAATGGGAGGATGAAAAGAAAATGGCCGTAATAATGGTGGGATGTATTGAAAAGCGCTTAAGGAAGCTAGTTGTTATTATTGGTTAGCCCAGTATTTGCTAGTTCCTTAGCTTACATTACGACCCGTTAAGTCCTTCGTGATCTTACATCACTCGTCCTTATATTAGTGGAGTAATACACTAGAGGCAAGTCTATGGTTCATGACATGATGCATGTGAATTCTTTGGGAGAGAGAGAGAAATTGTATTCATATACCCCTACATGTAGTGCTTTGGAAATCATATGATAGCAAATGGGGTATTTCTCTTGTGTTGTGAGGGCACATGCTTGACGAGAGATTAATTTCGTGTCGGATGTCTTGATCAGTTGATTTGCATGAGTTTGCCAAGATCGAGAATTGATTCTTGAGCTTAGGAGATCTTAATGTGATGTACTTCATTGTATTGATGAGACCATGCATATTTTCTTAATGATTTGCTATATTAAATAATCGGTATAGCCGTAGCTTGAATTTTTGAGCCAAAGTAGCTATGAGTGAGTGTCAATTGCATGAGATGTGAGAATATTGTTCGAGGACGAACAAGGTTTTAAGTGTGGGGTAAGTGATCTTGGGCAGAATTGCATGCCCAAGTGATACTCAAATGCTTCATTTCAACTTGTTTGTCTATCGTTATTGTGTACATTCTCATGTGATTTTTAGTTAAATGTGATATTATACTAGCCAACATGATTAGTGTTGTTTTGCAAGTGAAATGGAATTTTGGGAAGCTAAGATACATGTTGGTAAAATCGGGAATGGACTAGGAAACAAGGAGTGGAAAAGGACAAGGAAGAGTAGCAAAAATAAGGGCTCCGCGATGGAGCCGTGTCACGCTTCCATCGCGGAGGCATTCTGCCTCGGGTGAATTAAATTGGCAATTTCCAGTGTAGGTGCGCGATAGCACCATGACACGTTGGCCAGGCTCTACGATGTAGGCCGTGGCACGCTGAGGTGAAATTGCTGAGGAACCGAATTCCAGTGAGGGTCCGCGATACCTCTTTGGCACGGAGGGAGTGCTTCTGAAAGATTCTAAAAAGATTCAATGTTCTAACTTGTCAGAACTACTAGAAGCTAATAGAGGACTCAACTTATTCCAACAATATGGGAATTTTGTAATATGGAAGAAATTCAAGAATTAAAGAAATCTCATCTGAAGAGACTAAATCATTCATATCAATGAGATAATCGCTCAACAATTATATAGTAAGAATTTCTAGGAAATTCAGCCCAAAACATTATTCATTCACTAGATGGGATTTAACAAGAAGAATCATTACTCGAAAGTTAGGGCTTAAATTCACTATCTCAAGAACCTCGATAATTTAAGTAAAAACTGATGGGAATGACATCAATAGCAAACGAGGATATCATTCTATGGGAAATTAAGTGAAGCATGCGATTTTCTTGCATCCAAAAACTCAGGGCTATAACTTATAGAGAACTAGTAGAGGGTTTTGGGGGACTCAAGGGAAGAATAATTCTCCTGTTTAATTCCCACATACCTGAGTTAAGGTTTCTTGAAGAAGGAGGCTTGAATTGTTGAAATGGAGGAAAACCCTATGCTTGGTTGAGAGTTTCTTGAGAGAATCTTCGATGATTTTTTGAGAAATAATGTGAGAATGAGGAAAGGAACCATCCCAACCCTCTAATAAGTCTTAATTTACACTTAAAACGACGTGGTTTAGAGCTTAGAAGGGTAGAAAATTACTAAATAGCCCTTAGACATTCACTGGGAAAAACTGTCAGGTGTCCCTAAGGGGTGACCTTACGAGTCGTGGCGTCTGAAAACGACTCGTGGTCATGCCCGTCAGGTACACTGCCTGGAATCTTCAGTGGGTTACAATGAGTGACTTAATGAGTCTTGGTCACTGGACACAACTCGTGGTCAGCAGTCGTCGACCACACTGTCTCACCCCCTAGGAAAATAATATAAGGCTGGTAATGGGTCACTCATCGAGTCGTTCCTACTGATGACAACTCGTGACGACCACCCCTCAAGAACACTGCCAACTTCTCATGTTTCTGTAATCTGGCCTGACAACGAGTGACTCAATGAGTCATCGGACCTGACCACGACTCGTGAGGTTGCCCATTAGGAACACTAACTTTTCTTTGGCATCCTTCTCATGGTTGACCTAACAATTCGTTGGGTCCTTTAACGACTCATTGAGTCGGTCGTTCTGCAACATTTCTGCAGTTTTCTAGATTTCCTACTTTATGCCTCAGAATTGGATTGTGAGTTTTCGAGGTGTTACAATATCTCCCCTTGTAAACATTCATCCTCGAATGTTAGGAAACACACAGGAAGCAAAAAATAACAATCAAAATCTGCTCATTTAACTCTAACACTATCGGAATGACTATCTCCGTTTCAAAATACATATCTGAACTGAGTTTACTTATCATACATACATTCAAAAACATAAAAGAGACTTGAACAGCTGAATTGAGTTATGAAAACTATATTTATTTCTAGGGTCGAAACTAATATCTCAAGCTGTCCTGGAGACGGTCGGGAACAATTGTGGGTATTTGGCCATCATATCTGCTTTAGCCTCGCACATAGCTCCCCCAACCTATTGATTTCTCCATCAGACTTTGACTAAAGCTATTTCCTTGTTCCTTAGCTTACACACCTGCCAGTCAAGGATCTGGACTGGTGCTTCCTCATATGAGGGGCTATCTTTTATTTCCACACTGCCCAATGGCACAACTGAGGTAGGGTCTCTAATGCATTTCTTCAAAAGTGACACATGGAAGACTGGGTGTACAACCGCTAACTCCGAAGGTAGTTCTAGCTCATATGCCACATTGCCAATACGCCTCAGAATTCTATAAGGTCCCACATACCTGGGACTTAGCTTGCCTTTCTTCTCGAATCTCATCGCCCCTTTCATGGGTGATATTTTCAAATAAACCCAATCATCTACTGCGAACTTCAACTCTCTTCTCTGCACATCCTCATAAGATTTCTGACGGCTCTGAGCTGTTTTCAATCTTTACAAAATTAGCTGAACTTTCTGCATTGCCTCATGAACTGAGTCTGGCCCTATCAGGGTAGCTTCTCCAACCTTGAACCACCCTATAGGAGATCTACACCTTCTCCCATATAATGCTTCAAATGGGGCCATCTGAATGATAGAGTTGTAGCTATTGTTGTACGCAAACTCGATAAGAGGCAAAGGGTCATCCCAATTACCCTTGAAATCGATCATGCACACTCTTAGCATATTTTTTAGAGTCTGAGTTGTCCGCGCAGCTTGCCCATCTATCTGCGTGTGAAAAGCTGTACTGAGATTGACTTGAGTGCCAAGTCCCTTTTGAAAGGACATCCAAAATAGAGAGGTGAACTATGTAACTCTGTCTGAAATGATGGATACAGGTACCTCATGAAGTCTAACTAGTTCTCAGATATAAAGTCTAGCATAGTCCCCAGCTAAGTCGGTGGTTTTAACTGGAATGAAATGAGCTGACTTAGTCATCCGATCTACTACTACTACCCAAATTGAGTCATGTTGTCGATGAGTCCGAGGTAGACCTGTAATGAAGTCTATATTTACTTATTTCGACTTCCATGTGGGCATACTGATATCTTGAGTCATACCTCCTGGTATCTGGTGTTCTACTTTGACTTGCTGGCAGTTTGGGCACTTAGCTACAAATTCAGCGATATCCCTTTCCATGACGTTCCACAAGTAGATATCCCATAAATCCCGGTACATTTTGGTAGCACCAGGGTGGATAGAATACCTTGAGCTTTGTGCCTCAGCCAGTATTGCTGTCTCAACTCACCGACATTTAGTACACACAATCTACCCTAGTAACGGAGCACACCATCTCCCCCTTTGGAGAAAGCTTCTATTTCTTTTCTGAGTACTGCCTCCTTAAGCTTAAGCAAAATGGGATCTTCATCTTGCCTAGACTTAACTTCCACCACTAAGGAAGAATCTAACCCACTCTGCAAAATCACTCCACCCTCAGCTGAATCCACCAACTGTACTCCCAACCGAGCTGGTCTATGGATGTCCTTTACCATTTCCTTCTTTCCCTCTTCAACATGAGCTACACTTCCCATGGACAACCTACTTAGCGCATCCGCCACCACATTGGCTTTATCCGGGTGGTACAACACACTCATGTCGTAGTCTTTCAGTAATTCTAACCATCTTCTCTGACGAAGATTTAGGTCCTTCTGACTAAACACATACTGAAGGTTCTTATGGTCCGTGAATACATCCGCGTGAGCCCCATATAGGTAGTGTCTCCATATATCTAGTGCAAACACCACCACTGCCAACTCCAAGTCATTTGTTGGATAATTCTTCTCATGGACCTTGAGCTGTTTAGAGGCATAGGCTATCATTTGCCTCGCTGCATCAAAACGCAACGGAGTCCGACTCTAGAAGCATCACAATACACAACTAACACCTTTGTTCCTTCCGGCAAGGTCAAAACCGGAGCGATAGTGAGTCGAGTCTTCAACTCTTGGAAACTCTTCTAACACTCATCCGACCACTGAAATTTGACCTTCTTCTGAGTTAACTTAGTCAGAGGAGAGGCTATAGAGGAGAAACCTTCCACAAACCGTCGATAGTAACCGGCTAGACCCAGAAAACTCCTGATTTTTGTTGGAGAGGTTGGTCTGGGCCACTCTTTTACTGTTGCTATTTTATGAGGATCTACCTGTATTCCCTCACTTGAGATCACATGACCCAAGAAAGTCATAGAATTCACACTTACTGAACTTGGAGAATAACTGGCGATCTTTGAGAGTCTGTAATGCTAACCTTAGGTGATTGGCATGCTCTTCCTCAGTTCTAGAATGCACCAGAATATCATTAATAAATACAACGACAAACATATCTAGGAACTTCTTGAAGACTTTGTTCATCAGGTCCATAATGGTTGTAGGGGCGGTTGTGAGCCCGAAGGACATCACTACAAACTCTAATGACCATACCGAGTTCTCAATGCTATTTTCAGTATGTCATGCTCTCTGACCCTTAACTGATGGTATCCTGACCTGAGATTGATCTTGGAGAAACAACTGGCTCCCTGTAGCTAGTCAAACAGGTCACCAATTCTAGGTAGGGGATATCTATTCTTGACTGTGACTTTGTTCAGTTGATGGTAATCTATGCACATTCTGAGGGTACAGTCTTTCTTACGCATGAATCGCACTAGAGCACCCTAGGGAGAGATGATGGGTCTGATAATACCCTTGTTAAGAAGATCTTTTAGTTTATCCTTCAACTCCTTAAGCTCAGTTGGAGCGATTTTGTAAGGAGGGATGGAGATGGGCTTAGTATCTAGGAGGAGATCTATTTCTGAAGTCTATTTCCCGTTCAGGGGGAACTCTGGCAAGATCCTTAGGAAATACATCTAGGAACTCGCTGACAACTGGAATTGATTGAATGGTTGGGGTCTCAGAGTTAAAATCCTTGACCCAAACCAGATGATATAGACATCCTTTGGAAATGAGTTTCTGGGCCTTAAGGTAGGAAATAAACCTACCCTTAAGCACTCAACTGCTACCCGACCATTCTAAAATTGATTCATTAGGAAACTGGAACTTGACAACTCTAGTTCTGCAATCAACTGAGGTATAGTAGGAGTGTAACCAACCCATGCCAAGAATAAGGTCGAAGTTGACCATATCTAACTCTACAAGATCAGCTGGAATAACTTTACTCAGGACTGAGACTGGGCAATTTCTATACACCCGGCTGGCTCTAACTGACTCGCCAACTGGGGTGGTAAATGAGAATGGTTCTGAGAGGACCTCTGGACTTATATTGAACTGACCCGCTATATATGGAGTCACGAAGGAAAGAGTA
Source organism: Datura wrightii (assembly GCA_035772735.1). Taxonomy (NCBI): domain Eukaryota; kingdom Viridiplantae; phylum Streptophyta; class Magnoliopsida; order Solanales; family Solanaceae; genus Datura; species Datura wrightii. Next base: position 68,533,995 of record JASDFA010000010.1, on the reverse strand, counting down.
GCTCCTGAATCTAAGAGGGCATATACGACTAGATGGAAGAGACGTAACATACCAGTAACTACGTTAGGTGAGCTTTCCTGATCCTAACGAGAAGATAGAGCATAGAAATGGTTCTGGTGCTGACCGCCATCTGTACCTGCTGTGTTAGCCTGCTGGGGTGGTCGACCTGCTGGAGTTGATGATGTGGTGGATTGTAATTTCCCTCGCCCTGCTGACGGGCACTCCCTAAGCCTGTGTCCAAGTTGTTCACACCCAAAGTAGCCCTCTCGTCCCTGAAGGCATTCTCCCGGGTGATTCCTACCACACATGGGACAAGCTGGATACTTATTCCCAGTACTATGAGCCTGAGACTGAGTGCCAGGTGACCCACCCCTCTGATCCTGGTGGGACTGAAAGGCTGGGGCGCTGGCTGAACTAGGTGCTGGGGATCTTTCCTATTGTTACTGTTGGGGTTGCTGTTGTGGGCAGCTACTACCACTAGAACTCTGATGGCCAAAATCCGACTGGCCAGTCCTTGATCATTGTTCTTACGTTTTGTATCTTTCAGTTTTTCGGCCTCAATCTGCTGGGCATACACAATTAAGCTAGAGAGGTCCATATTCTTAATTAGCATTGTCGTCCTGCATTCTTTAAGGACCAGATTAGATACTCTATTTATGAACTTCAACATGTGATCCCTTGGCTCAGATACCATCTCCGTATCATACTTTGATAGTCTGGTAAACTCTAGAGTATATTCCTCCACTATTCTATTTCCTTGACACAAATTCATAAATTCCTCCGTCTTAGCCTCCCTCAGCTCCCAAGGGAAAAACCTGTCCAAGAAAGCTATGTGGAATTCTTCCCACTCCACTAGTCCTTCTTCCGCTGGTCGTCCTTCCTTCCACTGGTCATGCAAGACTTGGGTCTACTCCTTTCAGCTGGTAGGCAGCGAAATCAGCACTTCAAAGGAACTGACACCCATAATTCAGATGATTTTTCTAATCTCATCTACAAACCCTTGTGGGTCATCTCCCACCTTCATTCCATGAAAATTTGGAGGGTTCATTCAGGTAAAATCCCGCACCCGAGTAGCAGCTGCAGACCCATTTGTGGTTACTGGAACTACCTACTGGTTCACCTGGTTGGTGACTGTTTGAGGTAGCAATTGAATGGCCGCCCCGAATTCAGCGGTGGATATGGATTCATCCTGAGGAGCTGTCGGGGCTGATGGGGTGGTCTGTTGACATTAGCAGTCCTTCTTCCATTACCACATCTGTAAGGCATGGTTCTATGAAATGAGACAGAGCACAAATTAGAAGGGCCTTTCTGGAATTTGAACTTTAACGCACGATAAAGAATATGGACAAAAGGAAATTTTCCTAACGACATCTCGTAGCCTCCTCGTCATAAGTATGGCGCGCTTCACACCCATGAAAAGTACTCTACTTGAGGTGGCTTTTAGACATTCCGAGGATATTCTAAACGTACGGCTCTGATACCAAGTTTGTCATGACCCAAGCCTACACCCTGGGCGTAACCCGATACTTGAAGCCACAAGTGACCCCAAGTCAACCCTAAGTCTATCATTCACTAACATTCTGAGAAATTATGCATAGCAGAACTTTAAAGTAATAACATAAAGCATTTATGAAAAATAACATGTCTAAGAACATAAAGTTCAAAACACTTGAATAATACTGATAAATTTGAAAATCATGTCTGTCTAAAAGCCATCTAACTGAGGAGTTGCTGGGGTAAGCCCCTAACTAACTCAAAGTCTAACTAAAACTAACAAATGACCGAAAGGAAGAAATGCCCTTGGATGATGAGGACTCACACTTCATAACTGAGGCATAGAATTTGATATGTGGTAACTAATGGTGTTGAGTCAGAGAACCTGCAGCTGTATCATGAAATGATATAGCATAAAAGTATTCGTCAGTATTTCGAATGTACTGAGTAATTGGGAGAAACATAACTGAATGTAAAGTCTGAACTGAAATGACACACAATGAACAACAGGTAAGTTGAACTAAACTATTGATATAATCTGAAATGGTCGAGATGACCCTCTGTGATGGTCAAGAACATGTAAGTCTGAAACACTGAGTTTGAGATACTGCACTGAACTGAGTTAAACTAAGGACTAGAACTGAACTGAGCTGCTTATTCTAAAAATGGACTGGACTGACTAGTGGGAGAGTCTATAACCTACATATAACCACGTGAGCCAGATGTGGAGTCTGATGTATACACCCCTCTGGTAGGACCCAATATACCTCGCCAGTATAAAGGCATGAATTGAGTGATCACAGAAGTTTGGGGACAATCAGGCCAAGTAATACTGTAACCTACGCTGGCAACGTAGTTCTGGGAACCTGGGTGCATTGGAACCCTGTCCAGCTCAGTGCTAAGTTCAACTCCCACTGGAAAACCTAAACTAAACTACTAAGTTGATAGCTCGAAACTGGGGTCCAAGACTAGTCGGGGACGTATAACTGCATATACCCTGAGAGTCTTATCGGACAAAATTTTAAAACTCGGTTCTTGACTAGTCAGAGTTGCTTATCTATAAGCATCGTAATCTTCTAAGAACAAGTTGTAACTGAACCAAGGTCCTAGGGCTGGTCAGAGCTGCATGCTAGAATGCATGACCGCCTAACGGATAAAAACTATAATCTATGTCTTATTCTGATAAACTGAGAAGCACCACTAACACCTCGAAATAAGACTGAAGTCAAACTGATCAGCTGACAAATTTTCTGAAATATTCTAAAGAGATTTGACGTTCTAACTGTTCAGAACTACTAGCAGCTAATAGAGAACTCAACTTATCCCAACAACACGGGAATTTCATAATATGACAGCAATTCAAGAATTAAAGAAATCTCATCTGACAAGACTAAATCATTCATATCAATGAGATAATTGCTCAATAATTATATAGTAAGAATTTCTAGGAAATTCAGCCCGAAACATTATTCATTCACTAGATGGGATTTAATAAGCAGAATCATTACTTGAAAGTTAGGGCTTAAATTCACAATCTCAAGAACCTCGATAATTTAACTAAAAACTGATGGGAATCATATCAATAGCAAACGAGGATATCATTCATGGGAAATTAACGAAGTGAAGCTTGCGATTTGCTTGTATCCGAAAACTCAGGGCTATAACTGATAGAGAACTAGAAGAGGGTTTTGGGGGACACAAGGGAAGAACAATTCCCCTGTTGAATTCTCACATACTTTAGTTAAGGTTTCTTGAAGAAGGAGGCTTGAACTGCTGCAATGGAGGAAAACCCTACGCTTGGTTGAGAGTTTCTTGAGAGAGCCTTCGATGATTTTCTTAGAAATAACGTGAGAATGAGGGAAGGAACCGTCCCAACCCTCTAATAAGTCTAAATTTACACTTAAAACGATGCGGTTTAGAGCTTAGGAGGGTAAGGAATTACTAAATAGCCCTTAGACATTCGCTAGAAAAAACTATCAGGTGTCCCTTATAGGTGACCTAACAAGTCGTGGCGTCTGAAAAAGACTCATGGTCATGCCCATCAGATACACTGCTTGAAATCTTCAGTGGGTGACCATGAGTGAATTAACGAGTCATGGTCACTAGACAGGACTCGTGGTAACCAGTTGTCGACCACACTGTCTCACCCTCTGGGAAAATAATACAAGGCTAGTAATGGGTCACTCAATGAGTCATTCTACTGATGATGACTCGTGGTGATCACCCATCAAGAACACTGCCAACTTCTCAATTTTTTGGATTATGGCCTGACAACGAGTGACTCAACGAGTCGTGGGACCTGACCACAACGAGTGACTCAACGAGTCGTGGGACCTGACCACGACTCGTGAGGTCGCCCATTAGGAACAATGAATTTTCTTAGGCATCCTTCTCACGGTTGACCTAACGTGTTGTTGGGTCCCTTGACAACTCATTGAGTGGGTCGTTCTGCAACATTTCTGCAGTTCTCTAGATTTCCTGCTTTATGCCCCGTAATTGGATTTTGAGTTTCCGGGGTGTTACACAATTTGTGAGTCCTCATCATGCGAGGGCCCTTCTTATCAGTTGTATGTCGTATTTTCCATTTTTTCAGATTTTAGTGAATTTAGTTGGGGTCTTGTCTCATCAACTCATCAGTTTTAGAGGCTTTTTTAGACAGAGTTGTATTCAATTCTAGACTCATGTATGTATTAAGATGTTATGTTTTTCTTAGACTTCCGCTATTTTATTTATGATGACCTTCTACTTAATTATAATTGAGTTAGATGTTTGTTCATGCCATGGGTCAATTTGGAGCCTCTCGGATTTTCTTGTCTCTTGTCTCGATCCGGGCATATGTTCAGGTAGTGACACCAAGTGACTAAAACCAAGTGTACCATAATAGTAAAGAATCCTAGGGGAAGAGTTTTTCCATAATAGAAATGTTTTTGTAATTTTCTCTTCAAGCAATTCTAACTCTTCTAGTTTTAGCCCTTTGCTACATAGAACACAAAGGAATGTGCATAGTTCAATTAAAATAGAACTGACTCCTTTATCTGTTGATCTCCGCAAGGTAGGACAAAGTTCTTACATTATTAAATAACAATCATGAGTTTTTAGTCAAGATAACTTTTCTTTGCGAATCCAACGTGAGATATTAGACGTATAACCATGTGGAAACTTGTCATTTTATAGTACTTCATAAAACATCTCCTTTTCATTCGAGGTCATTGTGAAATAAATATGAGGAAAATATTCCCTCCTGCTAGCTCAATATTAAGGACATAAGCTTCATCTTATTTTCATCTCTTTCAAGTCCAATCGAACTTCTATGTTGTCTTTATACTTTTTCCCAAGTACCAATATTGTATAAATTATGTTATCACATAAATATTTTCTATGTGCATCACATCAAGATTATGGAGCACCAAGTTATACTCCCAATAAGAAAGATCGAAAAATATGCTCCTCTTTTTCCATGTTCTTTTCATCAACCCACTTACCCCTTCATTTGATTGGCCAAGAGTAAACTTTATATCTTTAACTTGATTTAACACTAGTGACCCAGATACTGCACAAGGTGCATGTCTTATTTCTCTAGTCACATCAAATGATTTTGCACCATTCCGATATTTGTGATTTGGATTCAACAAACGTCGATGCCCCATGTAATAAAATTTTCTACCATGCCTAAGCCTTTAAGAATGAGTGTTTCTGTTGCAAGTAAGGTATGCAAACCGACCATATGTTCTACATCCAGAGAGAGTGTCATATGCTGGAAAATTATTTATAGTATACATGAGAGTTGCTCGCATTTGAAATATCTTCTTAATAGAGGCATCATATGTTTCTACATCGATATCCCATAATTCATTTAATTCTTCTATTAAAGGTTGCAAAAAAACATCAATATTATTTCCATGCTCTTTGGGTCCAGGAATGAGTAAGGACAAAACGAAAAACTCTTCCTTCATGCACATCCATGGTGGAAGATTGTATGATATTAAAATCACTAGCCATGTACTGTGAATAGTTCGCATTGTGCTAAATGGATTAAACCCATTAGAAGCTAATCCCAAACGGACAGTGCGAGGATCTCAAATTTAGGATATTTACCATCAAAGCTTTTCCAAGCTTTAGAATCTACAGGATGTCATAGAACTCCATATTTGTTGCGCTCTTCATGATGCCATCACATTGCTTTAGAAGTTTCTGAAGACATATACAATCTTTGTAGCCATGGTTTTAAAGGAAAATACTTTAGGACCTTGGATGGAATTTTCTTAGCATTATTTTTTCTTCTAGAATCCCCAAAAGTTATGGATTCATTGACATTCTTACTGGAAAACTCTTTTCTAAAAAGCATGTAATCATTGGGACAAGAATGGATCTTTTCATACTTTAAGCCCAAACCTTTAACTATCTTTTTCGTCTCATAGAAAGAATGAGGCAATTTTTCCCCTTCTGGCAAGGCATCTTTCAGTAGTCTAAGAAAAGCATTGAAAGATTCATTTGACCATTTAAACATGCATTTGGTACGATAGACATGGAGCAAAAATGATAGTTTGCTAAAATTCTTACATCCAGGATATAGTTCTTCATTTTTCATAAGTCATTCAAACTTATCCACTTCTGGATGAGATTGATTTCTAGATGGATGAGTAGTATTTATTTGTAGGTTAGGATTAATCTCTCCCCTTTCATAAATATAACTATCCATGAACTATGTAAAGCCTCCAAAGGTATCATGTATCATTCCTATCATATCATCACCCCTTAAAGTTGATTGGTTGCGATTACTTACTTCAATATTGTTTGATTCTTTTAGAGATTCCCTATGACAAAACCAAGTAACATATGATAATAAAATATCTTTAACCACAAGATGATCATATGGTGTAGCATGATCTATTTGATGAAAAAACACACATTCACTACAAGGACATGAAATTTTTTCTCCATCTTGTTTTTCAAACAAGGCATGATTTATAAAATCTTTTACGCCATCCAAGTATTCTTTACTAGCTCCGTCATAATACATCTATTTTTTATCTCCACGATTGTCCATGACGTTCAAGATATTCTTTTTTAAGCAATTACTATAAGAACTAAAGATATATTAGTAAAAGAGGTGAAATTAATAAGTAGGTAGGTGCAACTCAAATAGATATCATTTTAACAATTGACACTATCAAACATAAATTCAAATATAATTATATCCAAAAATAATGAGTTATCTCAAAATAGATGGAGAAGTTAAAAAGCTTTCATTGAATATTTCATTTCCAACTAACACTAAAATGCAAGATTGTACTAGTAAATGAAGCATAGTTTAAGACAAAGAACAATATTAGAAAAACCTAAATGTGAATTCATCTAGAAATAGTATATTTCATATCTCAAGGAAGACAAAAAAATACACATGACAAAATAAAATTTCTAATGGAAATAAGTTATGATAATATTACCGCAAAAAGATACCATCATATATAGAATCATCCTGTAAAAAAATTAAATGTTCACGGTAAATAAATACTAAGATATAAAAATCTCATTCCATTGGCATGTCATCATAGTTTTGAAAATTATGATTGGTTAAAAACATTACCTATGCTTAGAGAAACCAACTTAAGAATATTATATAGCATAAGGACTTTTCTAATAAAAATTTAGCTATAGTAAATGTTCTTGAGGTGATTTAATATGACAAAGAAATTAATTCAAGAACACCTACAATACTTCTTTCTAGTTCAGAGGTAGCTAACACACTAAAATAAAATTGTATAGTTGGAATTAACTAAATTTCGATGATTACATTAGCTATCATTCTCTAGTGGCTTTAAATACGTTGATCCAACAAATTTCTTCTGTATTGGGGATTAAATTACTAAAACTACAATTGGTTTTGTAGATCCAACTGGTAGATTTGAGCTTCCGACAGTCCATGTATTAAAATCTAAGAAATTTCAATCCGAATTACACAAACAAAAATGAGTATACTAGCTTTTCAACTATAAATTCACCTAATATTCTATCCTAAAATTCAATCACATTCACCCAATAGTAGTTCCATATTTGGACAATATCAGTAGCTATCAAAAATTGTTGACAACTCATAATTCAAGATCAACTGATTTTAATATAAGAAAAAATGAGCAAACTTAAGTGAAAATAGAAAAAAGATAGCTTGATGATGAAATATCTTTAGTTTAAAGTGATTGTTAACAACTCAACTTTGGATTAGCACAACATCATAGAAATGGTATTTACTTACTCAACTTGATGGTTTAGTTCAAGATTACTAAAAAAAATATGCCAAGCAACTTATAAGTACAACACAAAGTTTTTCTCAAGAGTTAGCCCAAGATAGTGCTGGTAATATGCCACGCCCCGAGTCTATACCTTGGACGGTATACGATACTTGGGGTCACAAGTAACCCCAAGTAAACCCATGGTCTATTATGACACTGGCATTCTAAGTAAAAACATAGAAGAAGCTTTAAAATAATAAAATAAAATATTTATGAAGAACTAGTAAATCATAAGGTTTAGAACAACTGAAACAAAGCTTTAAAATCTGAATCTATATGTGTCTGAAAGTCATCTATCTGATGAGTTACTAGGATAAGCCCCCAGCTAACTCTAAGTCTAACTGAAGAAATATAATTGAAAAGAAATAATCCTCGTCCTCTAAAGATGAGGACTCACCAATGATGCAGCTGAACTTTTGAGTGAGGTCTGCTAACGGTGTTGATACTGAGAGCCTACAGTTGTATCATAAAATGATACAACATAAAAGGTATGCATTAGTACTTTGAATGTACTGAGTAAGTAAGAGAAACTATACACAAGGAATAAAATAACTGAACTGGAAAGGCATGCAATGACCAACTGAAATACTGAAATTGAATAACTGTGATATACTGAGATGGTCAAAATGACCCCGTTTGATGGTCAAAGACATGCCCTAAATCTGAGATATTGATCTGAACTGCTATATTGAACTAATAATTGTACTGAGTAGTCTGAAACTGTTCTAAACTGAGCTAAACTGAGATTGAATCGGGCTGAGCTAATCTAAAACTAAATTGACTAGTGGAAGAGTCTATAATCAACATATAACCACGTGAGTTAGACGTGGAGTCCGATGTACACACCCCATCGGTAGGACTCAATATACCTTGCCAGGGTATAAAGGCATGGACTGTGAGATCACTGTCTGGGGCCATGAGGCTAACAAAATATAACCTATAGTGACAACGTAGTTCTGGGAACCTGGGTGCGCTGAAACCCCGACCTTCTCAGTGCTAAGTCCTACTCCCACTAGATAATCCTACCATGAATACTACTGCCAAGCGAATAGATCGATACTGAGCGTCCAAAGACTATAACTGGCTCAGGGATACTGTCTGAGAGTACCCTGAGAGTCTTATAGGACTAGATTTGGAAATTGGTGTTCTAAGATTGGTCAAAGCTGCTCATCTGAGAGCGTCGTAGCCGTCTAAAGAACGAAAGAACAAATTGAGGCTGAAGTTGGTGGTTCTAAGACTAGTTAGAGTTGCTTATCTGGAAGTATCGTAACCTTCTAAAGAACCAAAAAGATCTAATAACTAATGTTTGAGTCTAAGTTCTAATAACTAGGAGGCATCACTGACACCTCAAAAATTAACTATGGTCAAACTGATCAACTGACATTTTTCTGGACTACACTGAGGTTGCTAAAATCTGACTGAGACTATACTAACATAAATCTGACTGAATTCTCAACATTTCTAGCAATAGGGGAAACCTAACTAATAAAAATCAAGCCCCAAGGAAGAAACTAGTCCAACAGGTAAAATTCTAGTTTACTGAATTCAAAGAACGGGCCAAAACTATCCTTACATGAATGAGCATTAACATGAAAACTAGGTAGTGAAAATATGACAACAATCACATAGACAATATTCCACATGATTCATTTATTCACATTCGAATGTTCAGGGCTAGAACTGATAGAGAAGATAGAGAAGATTTTTAGGGACACAAGGGAAGAACTATTCCCTTGTTGAATTCCCACATAACTAGTGATGAAATCCCAGAGAGAATTCCTTGAAAATCTGAGAAGAAATCGATTGCCCTAGTGCTAGCCCTGAGAGTTTTTACGTATTGAGTCTAAGTATCAAGAGAATGGGTAAGAGGAAAACGTCGAAAACCCTTTTAGTTCCTTCTTGGATGAGACAAAAATGATGTATTTTAGAGTTTAGGAGTTCAGAAAATTATGGAAAAGCCCCTATAAATCTCGCAGAAAAATCACCTTGTTAGTCCCAACGAGGGACTGGATGAGTCGTGCCCAGTGATCATGACTCGTGGTCCAACTCGTGAAGTCCACTACCAAAAATCCACTGTTGTGACAACGGGAGATATAACGGGTCGTTAATTGTGACCACGACTTGTGGTCATCTCTTGTCCTCAACACTGCTAGAAATTACCAAGGAGTAAGCACGGTTGACACCACGACTCGTGGTGTTTCCCACGAGTTGTGGTGAGGACCAGTTAAATACACTGCCCCATTTTTCTTCTTCCTTTGCCCATCCTTAATCATGGGTGACCTAACGAGTCGTGTGGCTAACCACGACTCGTGGTCACTGCCGTGATCACTCAAATCCCCAAATTTTCAACCAAGTCTGAACCCTTCCCGATGAGTCACTCCATCGACTCATGGCCTACCCCACAGTTCATAGGACAACTCGTTCTGTGACTTGGTGTAGAAAATTTTATTTTTTATGTTTCAACTCCCGGGTCTGGTCTTAGGATTTCCGGGGCATTACATAACAGAAAATATATCAGGAAGATTATGAATGTTTAAAGTGATTCTCTTTTCTATATTGCACCCCCACTCAAATCAGTTTTTGATCTGTTAGAAAAAGCTCTTATTAGATTCATTTGGAGTGGAGATGAGGAACACGAAAGAAACATTGGGTCTTGTGGGATAATTTAGCTTTTCCCTATGAAGAAGGTGGGGTTAATCTCAGAAAATTGTGAGATATTAGCAAAGCTTACATTGCTAAGCAGTGGTGGAGAATCGGATCTGTCCACAAGCTATCGATTCTTTGTGGCTATCACTTCCCTAATTACATTAAGTTCTATATTGTTAACTTAAACATTATCTAAAATGATGATGAGGAAAAACCTTTTCGGACTCAAGACAATTCTGGTTCTTTTTTTTGTTAAAGGTGCTTAGAACTACTTAAGGCACAATAGAGAGAATAACTCTTTCATCTCTAAAGTTTAGCAGAAACATATGTCTTTCAAAATGTCATTTGAGACATGGATACTCCTTTACAAGAGACTGCCCATTGATGATGTGATTGCCAAGTTTTCCATAAAAGGAGATAATAAGTGTGGTTGCTATAGAACCGCTCAACTTGAGAATATTGACCATATTTTTACCATAGGGGAGTTTGCTAATTCTGTTTGGAACTTCTTTTCTAAACCTGACTGGTCTGAGAGGCATTTAAGCTAATACTAGGGTCGCTCTAATACACTGATGGAATACAAAAACAATCTTTAAAATTGAATAGGCCTTTCAATTAAGTCTCAATCTAATTATATCCTCAAGTCAAACTTACAAATTGGTATACCATGTCAACTTTTTAAATAGTTTGGTATTTTAGTTGATATTTACTGCTGAATTTATATTTATATTTTCAAGTAACTATAAATAATCTTATTAACATAGTGCTCCAATGTTGTAGATTCTATTAAAATCATTCAAACTATCACTAAATATATTAAAAACAACCTTAACAAATAGAGAAATCAATTTATCAATCAATAGGGAAAATAGAAGAATCAATTCGATTAATAGCAAGCAAAAAATCACACATCGCACAGAGGAAACAAATAAAAACTTTACTTTTGTAAAATCACAAATCGCTTCAATAGTTTGGGTACCTAGGAAGTGTAGGAGATGAATGATTCCTGTAAAACCTACAAAAAAAAGTAAATTTAGAACCAAATTAAGAACAAAGTTACTAATTAACGTATGTGAAACCCCACAATCATTATATGTGACTGTTTAAAAGTCAAACTTCCAACTTGTCAACTTAGGAAGAAAATAAACTACTTTCCACTCAAATAGTTTATTGTGTATCTGATTTGAATGGAACAAGAAATATTTTGATGCGGTTTCAACATAAAATGCACTCTCTAAATCTAGTTGTTTGGTTAGCCTTTTTAGTTGGACTAACCTCTTCCCTTTAAATAACTTAGATCTCTCTTTTGTAATTTTTCAACTCTTAAACTCTATAAGTTTTTTGTGTTTTTTGAGCTGAGAGTTTTTGTTTACATATAAGGTAAAGACAACATCTGTTCTTCGGTAACTTTTGCATTCCTGGATGCCTTGATTAATATTCCACATACATCATCAAAAATAAAAATAAAAACTATTTTCCACAAAACATGCCTACACAAGAGGTTCTCTAAACCAAAGATTGACATAAAGAGCTCCAGGAAAGCAGTGTTTTAAAAGCAAAAAGAGCAAAGAATAGATGGTCGATTAGATCTGAAGCAAGAAGCGAAGTGCATACTTCTTTAAAGTAAAGCGCACTACTTATGAAAAACATTCGAATGGTCACCGAATATACTAAAAAAAACCTTAACAAATAGAGGAATAAATTTATCAATTAGTAGGAAAAAAAGAAGAATCAATTCAATCAATAGCCCATCAAATTAACTGCCGGAAAAAAATCACACACCGCATAGAGGAAACACAAGAAACTTTACTTTTACAAAAACACAAATCACCTCAATATTTTTGGCACCTGGGAAGTGTAGAGATGAATGATTCTTGTAAAACCTAAAAAAAATAAAGTAAGTTAAGAATAGAGTTCCCAAATCCATTCTTGATAAACTCAATTTGTTAACAGAACTTGACTCAAAATACCACAACTAGTGCAAACTTCTATCAGTGGATTTGTGATGATGGAGTATTTCATCAAAACACCCATAAGTCCATGAATTGTTCGACAAAAGTTTAGGATTAGTTTCTATGATGGATGTAGTTACACTAAAATTGGGTTTATGTATCAAATCAAAAATATCGATTTCTGTTTGCCTTTTCTAAGGATGGAGACACATGAAAGGCAGTGATGGTGAATTACCTGTGAATCAATGGTTGACGGTGAATTGATGGTGAATCTGCAGAGTTGAAGCATCTCGAATTTACAGAATTGAAGCGTATGTTCGAGCTTTTGTGCCCAATAATCAAGAAAAGTAGGATTTTTTATTTTAATTTTCTCTTATTAATATTTGGAGGGAATAGTTAAATGTAGTAGAAAATATTAGAGGAAAAATCCAATGAGTTGCGTTCTATTAGTGATTTTAGTGGCAAATAATTTTTATTGTCACCAAAAAATATCTTTTAGAGGCTACTATGTATATGTCGCTAATATTTCAGATTAAGAAATTAATTAGCGGCAAAATGATTAACAATGACTGAATAATTGCTGCTAAAGCCCAGTTTTGTAGTAGGTCAATCTTTGTGGGAATGGAGGAAGAAGTTTTGGAATTAAGGTTAAATATTTAGAAATTTCTACCATCTTCTTCTTGCCTTTTGGGCCTAGCACAACTTCTTCAAATTTTGGACCAACATGATGCTCCACCTCAATATAATCACCAACTCCATTCTCATCAACCTTATCATCAGCATTCTTACAAACATCAAAGTTTAATTCTTTGCCACTTTGGGTCATAATAGCCATGCAATGAGCATTAGGGCCTCCTCAATTTCCTTCGGGGTTAAGAATTGTGTCACTAGGAAGCAACCTTTTTTTCTTTGGATTTTGCTTCCTAGAGAAGTCTTGATTATTCTTAAACTCACACTTCCTAACAAAGTATAAAACGAGCATTGTCAATAAAAAATCCAACTAAGAGGTTGGGGTAAAACCTATAGGGAATAAGGTAAGATCTAGACTAATGTTGGTAATTGAACCGTGAGTTATCTCAAATTGGGGGTTTTAAAGAAAACAATATTAAAACAGGATTATATTCATGATTTAAATCAAGATTTGCAAATAACTAGGATAAGTGTTCCCCATGGGTTCATAACTACTTCGGGTATAAACACATGATCAATCCATATGCTTACTTGTAGAACTGATAACTAGTGTTCATCCAAATGACTGGTTCATCCTGATTGGATGACTATACTCAATCACAGGTTCAGGTCTCATGAGCAATTTCAAACTAACCGTTATTAATATGTTTCAAATTTAACTATCCTGCGACCACAACTCAAGTTAATACAATGATCATAAAGACCAAGGCTTTGTTGTAATTTTATTTTCCTAATCTCTAATTCTCTAGGTTCAAGCAAGTAAAGAATTCAAAAGAGTCCTAACGTTTCACACTGTTAAGAAACGTCTAAAGATGAAGAGAATACAATATAAGCATTTAACATTAGTTTTGAATCACTTTTGTGTAACCCTATTTCGTTAATCCACCATAGTTCCCACAACCCCTAAGTGTGGAGGTTTTAGTCTCTCGTGGTTGTAAGATTACAATTTGCATTTATAGGAAAACACATTATTAAATACTTACAGCAACAATTGGAAGAAAACCAGATTTGAATATCAAAGAACAATCTCAAGAACAATGGATAAAATCAAGAATTGGATCCCAAGAATTGCTCTTCGAGACTTGATAAAAATTCAAAAATAATATTCTTCATACATCTACTACTTCGTTTCTATCTTCTCTAACTTCCTTCCCTATTACATAGAAATAAAGGGTATTTATAATAGTAGTTTAAGCCTTCCTTATTCCTTTATGGACTAGAATTGGGATTCATTACTCCTTTTCCTATTTGAAGTTGGATTGGCCTTTCTAAAAATAACCTAAAAAAGTATTTATACAAATAATTAGAACTATTTACTAAATTAACAGAAAAACTAATTTAACTGCCGCCGCCTGATCCTATGGCTCGTACCATGAACCTACGAGTCGTAGCATCCTCTCGTACAATACCTGTCGTTGTCTAATCTTGTGAAGTCGGGCATCCTCTGAATGTTTTCGCTAGTGTTGTTGTACGACTTGTACCTTGATAACATGACTTGTGAGTGCATCATATATTAGGATCTGCCAATCACATTTTCTCTGAAGTTTACCACAGCTCTTTGCTTCGAATCGTATGTGGTCATCACAACTCATATCTTCCATTTGTACCATGAGCTCAGACAAGTGCAATATTTCTGTAATTTTTCACGACTGTTATAGTACGGCCTATACTAGGATGTAAAGCTTGTACCAAGAGTCGTACATGGCTAGTGCCTTGTGCTGAATTTTATCACAGATGCTACATACGACTCTTACCTCCAAGGTACGGCTCGTACTGAAGTCTACTGTTTTACCATTTTCAGCACTATTTTCTCTTCTCTTTCACATTTCAACTCCAATACATAGTTTCCCTGAAAACAAAGTAAAAGTGCATCATATCTGTATAAACACATCTACATCCATGTTATTTTCCTAGTTTTAAGCATCAAAAATATTGTAAACTCACATCACATCAACACCCTCAACTTAAGACTTTTGCAGGTCCTTAGGAAAAGAAAACCAAAAACTAAAAACGACACTTAACTAGAAAATTAACCTCGGATACTACAGCCAACATCAATCAAAATTTGAACCATAAACTCAAATAGCTTTTGACCCATTTCCCATAAACCAAATCAACATATATACATCAAGCAACCATAAACCATGATAAATAGGGATCAAGATATATCATCTTGCTATTAGCAGATAGTCAAATCATCACCAATGTTTTTCACACGGACAACTGGCAGAATAAAATGCAAACCATGTACTCTCACAGCAAATGAAGTCCCTCACTCACAGATATAGAAAAATATGAAACATGGGACTGAGCAAGTAAGACTCTCACCCTCACAATGAAGTTTCAAATACTACATGTCAGATACCATTGGCTTGCTCTTATTTTCTCTACTTCGGCTTGTCAGATGGTCAGGCTAAGATCACCATAGGACTTGATTCGATTTGCAATGTAGGCTTTAGGGATGGGTATGGTAGATATGAAATCTTTTTAGTGACTAAACTCTCCTTGGCACTACACACATATGGCTCCATTCTTTACTTTTTCACCACGTTTGTTTTTTCAACTTTTTCCTCCTTATTCACCATTGTTTTATGCAATTGTATAGGTGTGGTATATTTATTCAAATTTCCGTTCATCTTTCTCTATTGTATCTTCTTCTTCAATTTTTCTTTTTCTTCTTTTGTCACACCACACCTCATTTTTAATCCTTTTTATTTGCTCTTCCTTATTCACCTCCCCAAATTCTATGTACCCCTACTCTAGCCACCCTCAACTTAGGCATTTTGCCTATGTTGAGATTCACAATGTCCAAGGAGGGACCAGAGCCAAAATGGGTTCATTATAAATAATAGGTACGGTTAATTGGTTAATCAAAGAAAAATGATTCATTTAAGACTCAAAATCGAGATGAAGGGAATCATATTATTTTGGTAGGGTCATTTAAGCTAAGAATGGGCTAAATAAAAATGGCCTATGATCCTTTCCTAATCAACCATTCCAAAACCTATGTAAATACCAATCTGGCAAGTTCTAGATCCTCTATGCAGTATTGAACTAAGTATTAGACCTCGCTCACTCAGGCTACATGTATTGCATTCATTCTACCTATCCAATTTATACCTATCTTAACAAAAACTATTCATGCTAATATACTAAATGACATAAAAAGATCCACAAAATCATGCTTGCAATCAAAAGTACACAACTACTCATTAAAAATAAATTTAAATAGTGTCAATTTTTTTTACAAATCCAAAAATAGTGCAATTTATTAGCTGAGTACTCCTAAGCTACTTTCTAATTAAACAAAAATCACAAAAATAAAATTCTAAACATGCCAGTTCTACTAGATAACATGCCTGAGGAAAAAACATGGTAAGAAAAACCCTCGGGCGAATCAAAAATTCAAAAATGACAAATACACCCCCTCCCCTTTTTAAAAAGCTTGCTTCATCCCTGAAGTATAGAATGTAAAGCAGAGGGAAGGGAATGTAGCTGCGGTGCACTAAGCGCTCTTGTCATCCTGCAGAGGAGGTACCTCCGTTTCAATAATGGCACTGGCAGTGGTCTGCGCACTTAATGGAGCATCAATAGGGGGAGTGGCTACCCCCTTAGTAGTATCGGCCGTTTCTACGGCCTCTGGAATCATCGAGGCTGAATGTGGCTCCCATAAAGGGTCCCTACCACTGGCAAGCTCTGCCTGGGCTGTGGTGGAGCTATCCGCTCCTCTGTCTCTCTCAAGAAGCTCTGATTGATACATGTCGTGAGTCTACTGACGTTCCAATATTACCCGTTTGCGCTCTCTTTTCCTCTTCTTCTTTGGGGTCTCATCTCCAACATCCTCAGAGACCCTCTTTTTCCCTCTCTTTGTCTGCTCCTGTGGGCTCCCAATAAGCCATCAGATCAAGCTCCTAGTCAATAACAACATTGAGGTTGGGAAGGGCAGGGGCTGCTATGGTTGTCAGTTGTCGTGATGGCAACTCGACCACTTGGCTTTGAAGAGCCCTCAACTCCTCAATAAGGTTGCCTGTGTCAGTCTGATCAGCCATATGGATGTTGAACTATAACACCAGAAAACATCCCTAGACCAGACTCAGACCTTGCAAGAAGAACCAGGGGAAAAACTAGAAATTTTATTGTAGCACCCAAACAATGGGTCGTGGCAAGCTCTAATGGGCCATTGTCTGAGTCATTGTCAGCATAGCATATTTCCTTTAAGAAAAAATAAGAAGGCATAGGATGACCTATTGGTTGAAACAACGAGCTATCCTGTCATCCATTGAATTCCAAGTTCGGAATCCTATCAGACTCTTCCCTAAGGCAACAAGGGGAACTAACGGCTCGCAGTACCTACCAACGAGCCATTGCTACCACCCATTGTCCAGTCCCAAGCCTTAACAATGTATACCACAAGTTGATGTGATGACTCGTTGGTTCTACCAATGAGTCATTGTGTTGACCGTTGTCTTAGGGCCTAGTTTCCTTATCTGTAATAATGAGAGGTACCAATGACCTGTCTATGGTTCCAATGAGTCATGGTATTCTTCCGTGGTCCCTTTCAAGTGAGCTTGGTTTCTAGACCCAAAACCAACGGTGGGTTCCAATGGGTCATTGTTTCGACCAACGACCCGTTCTGAGGCCCGTTGGTCTGTGTCGGCTAGTTTTTAGTTCTTTCTTCTAGGGTATGTTGGTAATTTTTCACCTTTTTAATTCTTAAACTCCATCATTTTCCCCTTCATTTCACTCTTTCCCTCAATGTTTAAGCGTAGAATAGTCAGGAAGTTCAGAGCGGAAGCTAGGGCAGACGATTGTTTTCTTAGAATTTTCTCAAGGAGCTTCTCCAGAAATTCTTAGCTAGGTATATGGAAATTCAACAAAAGGGAATAGTTCTTCCCTTGTGTCCCCGAAAATCCTTCTCTTTCTTATCTATCAGTTCTAGCTCTGAAACTTTCGAATGTGAAGAAATTACATGTCAGACTTCGTTTAATTCATGTGAAATATTATTTATGTTAATTGTAGATATGTTTCCACTAGTTTTTGACTATGTTGTTACTTTTCCCTATAAAGTGAATTCTAGCCTTAGCTCTTGAATTCAGAAAAACTAGAGCCTTGTATAATTGACTTATTTATCAAAATTATTGGATTCTTTCAGTTTTGGGGGTTCCCATATTGTTAGTTTGTATTGAACTCTCAGTCAGATATAGGTCTGTTCAGTTTCAGTCAGAATGTTAGACCACTCAGTGTTAGTCTGAAATGTCAGCTAATTAGTTTGACTACAGAAGTTCTTGAGGTGTTAGTAGTGCCTCCCAGTTATCAGAATTAGAACCAGTATCAGATTTAGTGGTTCTTTAGGCGATCATGACACTTTCAGATAAGAAGCTCTAACTAGCCTTAGGACCCCAGCTTCAGATTACAGTTTGTTCTTTAGATTGTTACGACGCTTCCACATAAGCAGCTCTATCCAATCTTAGAACCTAGATACAGGATCTGGTTCGATAAGACTCTTAGGGTGCTTTCAAATAGGTCTTCCTGACTTAGTCTTGGGCCCTAGTTTTGAGCAATCAACTTATTAGTCAGTCTAGAAATATCCAGTGGGAGTAGGACTTAGCACCGATAGGAGCAGGGTTCCATCGCACCCAGGTTCCCAAAACTACGTTGCCACTGTAGGTTATGTTTTATTGGCCTCATGGCCCCAAACTTGTGATCACCCAGTTTATGCCTCTGTACCCTGGAAAGGTATATTGGGTCCTACCGATGGGGTGTATACATTGGATTCCACGTCTAGCTCACTTGGTTATATGTCGGTTGTAGACTCTCCCACTAGTCAGCTTAGATTAGTCAGTTCAGTTTCAGTTTGCTCAGTTCAGTCTCAGATTACTCAGTTCAGTTTCAGTTTGCTCAGTTCAGTCTCAGATTAGTCAGTTCAGATTCAGTTTGCTCAGTTTAGCACAGTTAGTTCAAACTGAAAAATCTCAGATTTAGGGAATGTCTTTGACTATCAGATAGGATCATCTTGGCCATCTCAGTATATTTCAGTTATTTTAGTTTAGTATATCAGTTGGTCATTGCATGTCATTTCAGTCTACTTATTTATATCAAGTATTATGCTTTCTCCTGTTTACTCAGTACATTCAAAGTACTGATCGCATACTTCCTATGCTGTATCATTTTATGATATAGTCGCAGGTTCTCAGTATCAACGCCGTTAGTAGATTTCTTAAGGTGATTTGAACAGCAGCAGTGGTGATTCCTCATCTTTCAAGGATGATATTTCATTTACTTCAGTTAATTTCCTTTCAATTAGATTTTAGAGTTATCTGGGGGCTTGTCCCAGCAACTCATCATTAGTAGATAGCTTCCAGACAGTATTTAAGATGTTTAGTATTGTTTTTCTTTCAGATGTATGAACCTATTATTAAATCCATTTTCTTAAATGATTCTAGTATTTAAAGCTTCTGCTATGTTTTACTCAGAATTGCCAGTGTTATAATAGACCATGGGTTGACTTAGGGTTACTTGTGATCCTAAGTACTGTGTCTTGTCTAGGGTATAGACTCAGAGCATGACAAACTTGGTATCAGAGCACTAAGTTTAGAGTATCCTTGGATTTCGGAAAGCTGCATCGAGTAGAGTCCTTTTCATGGGTGTGAAGCGCGCCACACTTATGACGGGGAGGCTACGATATGTTATTAGGAAAAATCCCTTTCATTCATACTCTTTATCGTGAGTTGAAATTCAATTCCATAGTTATTCACCTAACTCATGCTCTATTTCATTTCAGTGAATCATGCCTCCATGACATGGTTACAAAAGAAGGGTATGTAACACTCACCGACCTGCCCCACCAACTCCAGCATCCCCTCAAGACGACTCAGTGTCTACTGTAGAGTTCAAGGCAACTATCCAGCTGCTCGGTCAGATAGTTACCAATCAGGTGAACTAGAAGGTGGTTCCAATCAACAACAATGGGTCGGCAGAAGCTTCCCGAGTTCGGGACTTCACTTGAATGAACCCCCCAGATTTCCACAAATCTAAGGTGGGAGAGGACCCACAGGAGTTCGTGGATGAGATTAAGAATATCAGCTGTATTATGGGTGTTAGCTCCTCCGAGAGTGCCAACCTGGCTTCCTACCAGCTGAAAGGGGTAGCCCGGTCTGGTATGAATAGTGGAAGGAGGGAAGGGCAGCGGGAGAAGGACTGGTGGAATGAGAGGAGTTCACTACAGCCTTCCTAGACAGATTCTTCCCTGGAGAGCTCAGGGAGGCAAAAGTGGCAGAGTTCATGAATCTAAAACAAGGAAATTAAACAGTAGAGGTGTATACATTGGAGTTCACCAGACTGTTAAATATGCTCCATAGATGGTAGTCGTGCCGTGGGCTCATATGCTAAAATTTGTTAATGGGGTGTCAAACCTGGTCCTTAAGGAGCACAGGACTTGCAATGCTTATTAAGGATATCAACCTCTCTAGCCTCATTGTTCATGCCAAGCAGATTGAGGTAGAAAAACTATTATACCCCAGAAACTTAAAGATCAGACCCGGGAGTTAAAATAGGGAAATTGTGAAATTGGTGTTGCAGGAACAAGACGGGTCATGGGACGACTCGTGAGGACAACCCATGAGCCATTAGATGACTCATGGGGAGTCCAGTGAAGAGAAGGGTAGTTTTGAAGATAAGGTTCCCCACGGGCGTGGAAACAACTCGTGGTCAGACCGCACGAGTTGTCAGGACAGTCGTGGGGTGGGTTAGAAGGAAAGAAGGGGAAATTAAGGTAGTGTACCTAACGAAAGCTGACCATGACTAGTTGGGTGAGGTAAAGAGTCATGGTGTAAGTCGTGGGGTGATTTACGTGTAAACAAAAGTAATTGAGGTAGTGAACTTGACGAGCCAGGCAACGAGTCATTGCCAAGGACCACGATCCGTTAGATCGTCCATTAGGACTACCTGGCATTATGTTTCTGCAAATTTAGTAAGGGTCATTTCATAATTCATAAGTTCCTAAGACCTATAGTACGTCATTTAAAGCTCTTTTTAAAGGGTTTTAAGAGGTGAAAACCTATTCTAAGTTATTTCATCCCATGCATGCAAGCTTGAGAGTTTAAAGAGGTGATTTAGAGCAAGTCTTCAAGGTTTTCATTGGAATCTCATCTTGGGAAATCAGAGAAGTGATAGAACCCATCTCTTCCAGGTATTTATGGTTATGAGAGGGTGTTTCCTTCAACACCCATTCCATTTCTATCAAATTATGAAAATCTCCTATGATCAAGTATGGGCTTTTTACCTAAATGCATGAATATTCAATCTCTTTACATGGGTATGAGTTGATTATGATGTTAATATCGAATTGTGAAGCATGGGCTGATTTTGTTATGATTTCAATTAAAAATCATGTTTCTAGTTTCATGAATTTTGAGGCCCACTGATGATATGATTATGAAAAGTAAGATTTATGAAGTAAATGTGATAATGATGAGAGATTATGATGAAACGATTGAATTGCTACCAATGTCATTATTATGTTTTCAATGAGAATTGAGTATTTCTAAGAATGATAAAGCTTTGGGCAATGCGCACATGTTGATTTTAATGGGTGATTTTCCCGAAATAAGCTTACCACATGGTTTGGAGCGAATTATCCCATATTTTAGCTTGTGGTAGTTTTTAAATAAAGCTTCTCGTATGCATGAATTCAATTGAGATGTCTGTACTATTGAGCTTCATTTTCACAAGATGTCGAGTTTATGCATGATTTCATTATTGAGGTGTGTCAATAGACAATGTTGAGCTTCATTTTCATACGATGTTGAGCTTCGGTTATATATGACGTGGAGCATTGCATGTTTTTGGGAGAAGAGTCTTGCACCGAGCGGGCTAAGGGTCAATCACCCTATGCCCTAGAACTACGCGCCAATGTAGGTTGATACTATTATATGACTTGGGACCTCCCTGGTGAGCTTCCCCTTGCCCGAATCGGCCTTCAACTTGATATTGATATCATGGTAGCGTTCTTAGCCCTGGCAAGATTCTGGACAGCTCTTCCCACTTGAGTGTGATAGTCGGGACCACATAAGCTCTATCGTGGTATGTCAGTTAAGTGAAGAGTCTCCCATTGTGTTATATGATTCTGAACTTGCATCTTCATTACTTATGATTATTATATACTCATGCATGTTCAATAAGAATGGTTTGGCTCTATGTTAAGCTTTTCAATAAATGTTATATTCCACCTTTGAGTCATTCGAGGCAGTTGATGTTATAAATCTATATATTGTCATGTTATGAAAAGATCTTGATTTCAGAAATGATGCATGCAATCCCTACCCTCAGCTTACTGATATTTTGTTCAATTAAAGTGTTGTGTATAAATGATTTTAATTTACTTAGTGGTTTTTCTTACCTTGCATACTCGGTACATTCCACGTACTGACCACATACTTTCTATGTTGTATTGTTTCATGATACAAGACTCGACTCTCAGCTTCAGCCCCACTCTTAGGCATCTTATCGGAGTTACTAACTACTTGGTGGTGAGTCCTCATCCTTCGAGGGCTATACTTTCAGTTTCCCTTATGTATTTCCACTTTCAGTATTGTTGAGTTAGTTGGGGTTTTGTCCCATCAACTCGTCCAGATTAGAGGATTTTCAAACTTTTGTACGTAATCAGCTTTGGATGTTTATTATGATGTTATATTTAAGTTAGACTTCTGCTGAGTTTATATTGTGGTTTCATCAGTTTATTAAGTGAGTTAGATGTATGCTTATGCCATAGGTCGAGTTGGGGTTTTTCGAGGTCCCTTGTCCCTTGTCTATGGGCCTCCGTTCGAGTCGTGACAAACTTGGTATCAGTGCCATAGGTTTTGAAGCGTCCTAGGGTATCTAAAAGCTGCATTAAGTAGAGTCTTTTTCATGGGTGTGAAGCGCGCCACACTTATGACAAAGAGGCTACGGGACATTTAGGAAATGTTTCCTTCTTTCATGATCTATGTCGTGCGATGAAAAGTCTTTCTATCCTTCTAATTCGTGCTATTCACGATTGCAAAATCATGGCTCCTCGAAGAATGAATGGAAGGATGAATAGAGGTGGTGAAGGCCACGAGGATGGAAATGGCTATGGGCACCAGCCAGCCCCACCAGTTCAATTGCCTCAGGCACCGGAGCCAACTGTCCATGCAGAGTTTCGGGCCGCTATTCAGATGCTTGTGTAGGCCTTGGCCACTCAAGTTAATCAGCAGGCCGTTGAACATGTTCTGCAAAATGGAAATCGAGTTAGAGACTTCTTGAGGATGAATCTATCGGAGTTCCTTGGGTCCAAAGTAGATGAGGACCTATATGAGTTTGTTGATGAGATTGTCAAGATCACCTAGGTCATAGGGGTGAATAGGGTGGAGTGCACCGAGTTAGCCTCTTATCAGCTAAAAGGGGTCGCGTATATATGGTTTCATCAATGGAAGGAAAGTAGGGCCGCAGGAGCATGTCCGGTCACTTGGGAAGAGTTCTAGGTTGCTTTTCTAGACCGATTCTTCACTTGGGAGTTGAGGGAGTTGAAAGCAGCTGAGTTTGTTAATTTTAAACAAGGGAGAATGATTGTACAAGAGTATGCCCTTGAGTTCACTCGCTTATTCAAATATGCTCCGGAGTTGATAGCTGATCAGAGGATGCAGGTGAGTAGATTCGTCCATGGGGTCATAGGCTATTTGGACAAGGGCCACAGGACAACCATGCTGCACTAGGATATGGACTTTCCTCGGATAGTGTTGTACGCCTAGTAGATGGAGGCGGCACATTCGACAGAGAGGGAGGCCAAGAGGGTCACGACCAAGGACCACAGATTCTCGCAGTAGAGGTCTAGTGGTGGGCACCGACAGCAGACCCACTAGAGATCATCAGCCTCAGCATCTTCAGTATTAAAAGTGTCATCCAGGCCCAGACATGATCAGAGGGGCGGTTATTAGGCTCGAGGGGTCATATAAGTAGACCCGCAGATTCCAGCTGTCACGCCCTGCCTTGGGGGGTATGACTGGCACCTGGTGCCCTATTAGGACCTGGACTGCTAGACTACTGTGCCTAAGCACATCTGGTGCCTGGCTGGCTCTAACTCAGATTCATGGAATCAACGGGCTATATAACGGCTGTAAATACAGCCTCCGGCCAACTGGGCCTATAGCCACCTGTACTGTAACATCAGTTAACCAGAATCATTCTCATGTAGGGAAACCTATGCGGGCCGACAAGGCCACCATGCTGTCTAGTTGTCTCTAACTCAATATAATGAATACTGAACATCTACGTGACCGGCAAGGTCACTACTACTATCTGAATACGGCCCCACACGGCCAACACAATCAACAACACTGAACAACTAAACAAACACACGGCCCCACACGACCGGCACAACTAACCACAGGGAGATATATATACACAATCTGCAAGCCTCTAAGAATACTGATAAGATGGTCGGGACAGGGCCCTGACCTACCCGTATTATACAACAAAAGAAAATGAACTACACCTCTGAATATCAAGCTCCGGATGACAAGAGCTGATGACTCTATGAGCTGGCTGGAATCACGAGGGATCGGCTCCTCGATTATGAGTACCTGCAGGCAAGTAATGCAGCGCCCCAAACGGGCGTCAGTACCACTGGTACCGAGTATGCAAGCAAACTAAACATGACTAAATATAAACAACAATGCAAGTAAATTCTGAATAGCAGAAAGTATCTAAAACTGTTTGAACTAGCAGGATCAGGAATAGGCTTATCTATACTGAAGGTAAGGTAGAATCATACCTATCGTCATGGCGACCTGCTGTCTATCAACTAATAGATATCATGTATATACATATATATATATATAACACACAAGAACCTATACCAGCCCCCATTAGCCGGAAGGTGCCAACCAACACACAATATATATACCCCTACCCGGGTCAAAACCATCCAAAAATAAATCACTCTACTCGTCTATTAACTACGAGCACCTCTACCGGCCCCCTGGGTCTCCAGCTCGGGCTATGGCCTCTGATATAAATAACTGTGTTTGAGCCCGAAGGACTCCTATACTGTAAACTGTATTTGTAATCTGCCCCCTGGGCGCAAGCGCACAATAGGGTAAGCTATACTGCTATGCTGATCAGCCTGATATGGGGAATGCTCCATCCCATCTTCGTCCTACTGCGGATGGCATACCACTCCTTGGAGTGGCGTATCCCCACCCTCAAGGTGGGTCGACACTGTTACCAACCCAGGGGCGGCGAGGACGCTCAAAGGGTGCCCTCATAACACAAACAGGTCTCAACAAACAATAATCACATATAGCAAGCATGTTTAAACTAAAAATACTATCTGTACTCTGATTTCTCATTCTGAACTCTTTTCTGTGTTATACTAATTCTCATACTGACTATGTTGTATCTGAGATATTACCTGACTGTCTGATTATACTGTAACTGAGATATCATCTGACTGTCTGATATTGCTTTACTAACTTTTATTCTGAATATATATCATAATATTATAAAACATGCTTGTTAAATTAAAACTGGACTTAATTCTCGACTTCTGAGTTCTTTCTTCTATACATCACGCTATCTACCGTACTGGATTACTGACTAGCCGAAGGAATTAGCGTTACATACCTTCGCTTCGGATTTCCCAACTAACTGGCGTAGCTCGGTTAGTACTTCTGCTATTTCTCCCCACTGCATTCATAAATATATTAATTAGAACTAAATACGCTAATATTCTGGAAGAAAATATCACTTTCAATATATATATAGACCAAACTTTGGCTTATCGAAACACGGTCAGAAACTCGCTATTTCTTGAGAGCCCAGAAGGGAGAAATACTCACTTTAGGGATAGGAGTATATTTACACTAATTTGGAGCAATTCCACTTACCTTAGTTCGATAGCATGACGATTCGCCGGCCGAATTTCACAAAACTAAATCTGTAGGAATGCTCCTTACTACTTAATACCTCGATATCTGGAGTTAATTTGAGTTTGGACCACGTTTGACAATGTAATCGGACGAAAATTATCAAAGAACCTTCGCCCCCCTCTGTTTTCTCTCGACTTTTCTAGAAAATTTATGAAATATAACTTTAAAATCGAAGTTGGAGGCTTATATACTTGGGCTTGGATAGGGCCTCCATGACACGGAGCCAACGCGGAGGCCCTCCCTTCGTGCCACGTTGCCATCGCGGAGGGGCTCTGCCCCGGCTCCTTCCGTGATGGTTCGATGGATCTCTTATCCGGTCTTTCCCCGGGCCTTTTCCTAGCATGTATAGCATTCAAAAGCTCTTAACCAACATGCGAATAGGCCATCTATATGTTGAGAATTTACGGGGTGTAACATTCTCCCCCCCTTAAGAACATTCGTCCTCGAATGTAAACCTCTATTTATAGGATTTCTTGACTTACTCAACTTATTTTTAGAAAATTTTTGGCAGAGTTTCCCCTGTAATATGGACTATATCAAAAACCTGAAATGCAGAAAAGTCCAATACAGGTACTCCACACAATACTATAGTTTCCATCTCATAAAAGACTAGAGTCGACTATCTCATTTATACATATACTATAAGGCACTATATAAAATAACAATACTAACATACCTCTTCACTGACTAGGATTGAAACAAGTGAGGATATCTGATTTTCATATCTTCCTCTGCTTCCCAGATCATCTCTTCTCGGTTCCTATTACGCCACAGCACCTTGATAGAAGCAATATCTTTGGTTCTTAATCTATGAATCTGTCTGTCTAAGATAGCTACTAGAACCTCTTCATAGGCCAGTTCTTCCGTAACCTGGACATCCTGGACTAGGATTGCTCTGGATGGGTCTCCCATGTACTTTCTTAGCATAGATATGTGGACGACTGGATGAACGGATTCTAATTCTGGAGGTAAGTTAAGTTCGTATGCCACTCGGCCTACTCTCCGCCGGATCTGATAAGGCCCAATGAATCTCAGACTGAGCTTACCTTTTTATCGAATCTCATCACCCCTTTCATTGGAGATACTTTCAGAAATACCCAGTCATTCACATCAAATTCTAGGTGTCTGCGCCGCATATCAACATACATTTCTAGCGGCTCTGTGCAGTCAGTAGGCGTTCTCTGATAAGGTTTACCTTCTCCTCTGACTGATAAATAATATCTTGCCCAATCAGTGCTGACTCTCCCACTTCAAACTAGCCAATTGGCGATCTACATTTTTGCCCATACAGTGCCTCAAAGGGCGCCAACTGGATAGCTGAGTGATAACTATTATTATAAGCAAACTCAATCAGTGGCAAATGCTTGTCCCAGCTACCCCCAAAGTCTAGCACACATGCCCGTAGCATATTCCCGAGCGTTCGAATAGTGCGTTCAGCCTGTCCATCTGTCTGAGGGTGGAATGCTGTGCTCAAATTAATCTGCGTTGCCAGACCTCTCTGAAATGACTGCCAAAATCTAGCTGTAAATTTTGCTCCTCTGTCAGAGATAATAGATATTGGAACACCGTGTAATCTAACTATTTCTCTGATATACAATTCGGCATAATCTTCGGCAGAGAAAGTAGCTTTCACTGGCAGGAAATGGGCTGATTTCATTAGTCTATCAACTATTACCCAAATGGAATCATGTCTATGCTTGGTACGGGGTAATCCTGCCACAAAATCCATGTTTACTGCTTCCCATTTCCAGAGAGGCACAGTTATGTCCTGAGTCAATCCGCCCGGTTTCTGGTGTTCCGCTTTACCTGTTGGCAGTTAGGACATTGGGCTACAAATTATGCTATTTCCCTCTTCATACTTGGCCACCAGTAGATTTCCTTGATATCGTGGTACATTTTTATTGCACCTGGGTGGAGAGAATAGCGGGCGTAATGTACCTCATTCATAATTTGCTGGCGGAGCCCTGAAACGTCTGGAACACAGAGGCGGCCCTTACATCGCAGCACTTCATCCTCAGTTATCTGAAAATTTGGTGCTTTTCCTTGCTGAATTCTGTCCTTAAGCTGGACCAAGTCAGGATCTTCATTTTGCCGTTCTTTTACCTCCACAACTAATGACGACACAGCGGTGTTTTGAATTACCGCTTTGTTGTCCTCTGTTTCTGCTACACGAATAGCTAGGCTGGCTAATTGATGTATTTCTATGACCAACTCCCACTGCTCGGGCTGGAAATACGTCAAACTCCCCATCGATTTACGGCTGAGAGCATTTGCTACTACATTGGCTATTCCCGGATGATACAGAATGTCCACGTCATAATCTTTCAATAACTCCAACCAGCTCCCTCTGAGTGAAGATATACTGTAGGCTCTTATGATCTGTGAAAATATCCACATGGACACCATATAAGTAATGTATCCATATCTTTAAGGCGTGGATCACTGCAGCTAACTCCAGGTCATGGGTAGGATAATTCTTTTTGTGTTTCCTCAGCTGTCTCGAAGCATACGCGATCACTTTACCGTGCTGCATCGACACACAACCCAACCCAATACCTGATGCATCACAATACACTGAATAACCCTCTGTACCTTACGGTAATGCTAACACTAGAGCGGAGGTTAATCTGTCCTTTAATTCTTGAAAACTCTGCTCACATGCCTCCGTCCACTGAAACATTACTTCTTTCTGCATCAGCTTAGTCAGAGGTGCCGCTATAGTGGAGAATCCCTCAACGAATCTTCTGTAATATCTCGCTAATCCCAAAAAATCTTCGGACTTCGGGCGGAGTGGTAGATCTAGGCCATGTTTTGACTGCTTCTATTTTCTACGTGTCAACCTATATACCAACATCTGACATAATATGCCCCAAGAAAGCTACTGAGTTCAGCCAGAATTCACATTTGGCGAATTTAGCATACAACTGACGGTCCCTGAGAGTCTGGAGCACTGTCCATAAATGGGCCTGGTGGTCTGCCTCTGAGCGAGAATACACCAAAATATCATCGATAAATACTATCACGAACAGGTCTACGTATGGTCTGAAGGTGCTGTTCATCAGGTCCATAAATACTGCTGGGGCATTCGTCAACCCAAAGGACATAACTCAAATTAAAAGTGGCCATATCAGGTCCTGAAGGCCGTTTTAGGAATGTCTCTTTCACGAACTCAAACCTGATGATATCCGAACCGTAAGTCAATCATGGAGAAATATCTGGCCCCTTGTTGCTGATCAAACAAATCATCTATTCTGGGAAGCGGATACTTATTCTTGACTGTAACCTTATTCAGCTGCCGGTAATATATACACATGCAGAGCGAGCCATCCTTCTTTCTCACAAATAGAACTGGCGCACCCCACGGTGAAGTACACGGCCTGACAAAGCCCTTATCTAACAGATCCTTTAATTCTATAAGTTCTGCAGGAGCCATACGATATGGAGGAATTGATATGGGCTGAGTGCCTGGTAGCAAGTCGATTGCAAAATCTATTTCCCTTTCTGGGGGAATACCAGGTAGTTCATTTGGAAATACATCAGATAATTCATTCACCACCGAAACAGACTGGAGTGTCGGAGACTCTACCCGAACATCCTGAACCCTGACTAGGTGGTAAATACATCCCTTCGCTATCAACTTCCTCGCCTGAAGGTAGGAAATAAACCTACTTTTTGGCGTAGCTGTGCTGCCCTTCCACTCTCACAATGCCTCCCTTGGAAAGTGGAATCGGACCATCTTGGTCCAACATTCTACATTAGCATAGCATGGCACCAACCAATACATACCTATAATGGCATCGAAATCAATCATCTCTAGTTCTACCAGATCTACTGTAGTCTGATGATCAACAACCTACTATACAGCCTCGATAAATTCTACTAGTTATAATGGAGTCACCGATAGTTATAGATACTGAGAAGGGCTGCTGTAACAATTCTAGTGCAACACTAAACCTTCGAGCCACAAATGGGGTAACATAGGACAAAGTGGACCCTGGATCAATCAGTACATAAGCAGGGTATGAGAAAATAGTCATATACCTGTTACCACATCTGGAGACGCCTTTGAGTCTTGTCTCCCTGGTAATGCATAGGTACGGCTTGAGCCCGTACCTGAACTAGAGGCTCCTGATCTACCTCGGTCTCTACCTGTTGAACTTGAGGGCCTACGCCCTACCGAGGCTGCTAGAGCTCGTGGCCCTGCGGATCCCCTGTCATGGTTATCTCGACTACCTTGCCCCCTGGCCAGACAATCTCTCATCTGGTGCCCCTCCAGCCCGCATATATAACATCTTGAGGAGCCATATCTACAAGCTCCAATGTGAGGTCGGCTACAAATAGGGCAGGGTGGGGGTGTGAATCTGCTCTGCTCTACCCTCCTCTGCTGCGGTGAGTCAACCGTTCGAGAACTGCCACAAGACTCTGACTGTCCTCGATGAATAAATCTACCCCGATGCTGTTGTGGTGGAAGTGGGGGTCTAGGGGGCCTGTCTGACAACCGGGGCCTGGGTCCTCTCTTAATCTCCCTCTGTATATCATCTGATCTATCCCTGCTGTGCTGCTCCTGATTTGTCTGTCTACTGTCCTGTTGCTGCTGTCTAAGGCCCTCAATAGTCTGTGCAAAGGCCTGCACCCGGGCAATGTCCATATCTTCCCATAATGTAGCTGTTATGCATGCCTCAATGTATTCTGGGTTCAGACCCATAATAAACCGGTGGACTCTGGATGGCACAGTGTCCACAAAAGCTGGAGCATAGCGGGATAAGGAGTCAAACTGTAAGGCATATTCTCGTACGCTCCTCGCCCCCTGCTCCAAGTGCAAGAACTGATCCATCCAGGCTTGCCGGATCTCCCGTGGCAAATAACAGTCCAGGAAGGCCTCCGAGAAGCATGACCAGGTTGGAGGGGAAACATCTCTCCCTCGAGACCTTTCCCAGCTCTCGTACCATAATACAGCTATGTCTCGTAACCAAAATACTACTAACTCAACTGATTCTGTAGGTGTCACATGCATGACCCGGAAGATTCTCTGTATCTGATCTAGGAAATCCTGGGGGTCCTCTGCCTGATCTGACCCTGTGAACTATGGGGGACCCAATGCCAAAAATTCCCTGACCCTCGAACTGCCAGACCCACCTGATGGCTCTGCTATTACAGGTGGCACTGACTGGCGCTGAGTGGCCATAATTTGTGCCAACATTACAACTGCACTGCGAACTTCCTGGTCGTATGGTGTAGGTACAGGAGCTATCGGAGGTGGTGTCGTTCCGAATGGCTCCTGGTGAGATGGGGACTGCTGAGAAGGCTGTGATGATGCCTCTATATCGCCCTCAGATTGGGCTGATTCTAAATGAAGCTGAGGCATCCTGCTGGTGCCTTCTCTTGCTGCGGTATCCAACCTTCTACCTGTGGCAGGGTGTCGTTGGTCTGCCATTTTTTATCTGTAGACAAATAATATGATAAGTTTTAAGAACCCGACCCTATAATGTACTATTCTATGGCACGACGAAATATGAGGAAAGAGTAACCATCCTATTATGCCTTGCAGCCTCCTGCCTATAGTATATGGTGCACAACACATCCATAGACAAGACTCTACTTAGCACGGCTTGTAGACTCCCTAGGACATGACCTGCTCTGATACCAAGTTTGTCACGCCCCACCTTGGGGGGTATGACTGGCACCTGGTGCCCTATTAGCACCTGGACTGCTAGACTACTATGCCTAAGCACATCTGGTGCCTGGCTGGCTCTAACTCAAATTCATGGAATCAACGGGCTATATAACGGCTGTAAATACAGCCTCCGGCCGACTGGGCCTATAGCCACCTATACTGTAACATCAGCTAACCAGAATCATTCTCATATAGGGAAACCTATGCGGGCCGACAAGGCCACCATGCTGTCTAGTTGTCTCTAACTCAATATAATGAATACTGAACATCTACGTGACCGACAAGGTCACCACTAATATCTGAATATGGCCCCACACGGACAACACAATCAACAACACTAAACAGCTAAACAAACGCATGGCCCCACACGACCGGCACAACTAACCATAGGGAGATATATATACACAATCTGCAAGCCTCTAAGAATACTAATAAGATGGTCAGGACAGGGCCCCGACCTACCCGTATTATACAACAAAAGAAAATGAACTACACCTCTGAATATCAAGCTCCGGATGATAGGAGCTGATGACTCTATGAGTTGGCTAGAATCACGAGGGATCGGCTCCTCGTCTATGAGTACCTGCAGGCAAGTAGTGCAATGCCCCAAACGGGCGTCAGTACCACTAGTACCGAGTAAGCAAGCAAACTGAACATGACTGAATATAAACAATAATGTTAGTAAATTCTAAATAGCAGGAAGTATCTAAAACTGTCTGAACTAGCAGGGTCTGGAATAGGCTTATCTGTACTGCAGGTAAGGTAGAATCATACCTGTCGTCATGGCGACCTGCTATCTATCAACTAATAGATATCATGTATATACATATATATATATATAACACACAAGAACCTATACCAGCCCCCATAAGCCGGAAGGTGCCAACAAACACACAGTATATACCCCTACCCGGGTCAAAACCATCCAAAAATAAATCACTCCACTCGTCTATTAACTACGAGCACCTCTACCAGCCTCCTGGGTCTCTAGCTCGGGCTATGGCCTCTGATATAAATAACTGTGTCTGAGCCCGAAGGACTCATGTACTGTAAACTGTAATCTGTATCTGTATCTGTATCTGTAATCTGCCCCCTGGGCGCAAGCGCACAATAGGGTAAGCTATACTGCTATGCTGATCAGCCTGATATGGGGAATGCTCCATCCCATCTTCGACCTACTACGGACGGCATACCACTCCTTTGAGTGGTGTATCCCCACCCTCACGGTGGGTCAACACTGTTACCAACCCAGGGGCGGCGAGGACGCTCAAAGGGTGCCCTCATAACACAAATAGGTCTCAATAAACAATAATCACATATAGCAAGCATGTTTAAACTGAAAATACTATTTGTACTCTGATTTCTCATTCTGAACTCTTTTCTTTGTTATACTGATTCTCATACTGACTATGTTGTATCTGAGATATTACCTGACTGTCTGATTATACTGTAACTGAGATATCATCTGACTGTCTGATATTGTTTTACTAGCTTTTATTCTGAATATATATCATAATATAATAAAACATGCTTGTTAAATTCAAACTGGACTCAATTCTTGACTTCTGAGTTCTTTCTTCTATACATCACGCTATCTACCGTACTAGATTACTGACTTGCTGAAGGAATTAGCATTACATACCTTCGCTTCGGATTTCCCGACTAACTAGCGTAGCTCGGTCAGTACTTCTGCTATTTCTCCCAACTGCATTCATATATATATTAATTAGAACTAAATACGCTAATATTCTGGAAGAAAATATCACTTTCAATATATATATAGCCCAAACTTTGGCTTATCAAAAAAGGGTCAAAAACTCGCTATTTCTCGAGAGTCCAGAAGGGAGAAATACTCACTTTAGGGATAGGAGTATATTGACACTAATTTGGAGCAATTCCACTTACCTTAGTTCGGTAGCATGATGATTCGCCGGCCGAATTTCACGAAACTAAATCCGTAGGAATGCTCCTTACTGCTTAATACCTCAGTATCTGGAGTTAATTTGAGTTTAGACCGCGTTTGACGGCGTAATCGGATGAAAATTATCAAAGAACCTTCGCCCCCTCTGTTTTCTCTCGACTTTTCTGGAAAATTTATGAAATATAACTTTAAAACCGAAGTTGGAGGCTTATATACTTGGGCCTGGACAGGGCCTCCGTGACACGGAGCCAACACGGAGGCCCTCCCTCCGTGGCACGTTGCCATCGTGGAGGGGCTCTGCCTCGGCTCCTTCCGTGATGGTTCAATGGATCTCTTATCCGATCTTTCCCCGGGCCTTTTCGTAGCATGTATAGCATTCAAAAGCTCTTAACCAACATGCGAATAGGCTATCTATATGTCGAGAATTTACAGGGTGTAACACCAGCATCCCAACTTGTCGCAGGTATGGTCAAGGGAACACAGGCCAGTGTTTGGTAGGTTCAAGAGCTTGTTTTGGATGTGGGCATCCCGAACACATGCTTAGAGATTTTCCAACTGCGAGACAGGATCAGGTTGGGGGCCAAGGCCCAGCTTCTAGCTCAGCAGCCCCTCTTGTACGCTTAACACATCTTGGGGCATCTACCAGCACAGCTAGTGGTAAGCACCAGAAGAGATTCTATTCTTTAGCAACCCGTCAGGAGAAGGAGGCCTCCCCGAATGTGGTCACGGGTATGTTGAGAGTTTTCCATGTTGATGTATATGCTTTGCTAGATCCGAGGGATACCTTGTCTTTTGTAACACCTTATGTGGCCAGTAGCTTCGGAGTCAATCCCAATGTCTTGTCAGAACCCTTCTCAATTTTCGTTCTAGTAGGTGACTCAGTTATAGCTAGACAGGTGTATAAAGATTGCCCAGTCTCAGTCCTTCATAAGGTCAGCTCAGCAAATTTGATAGAGTTTGCCATTAACGATATTGATGTTATTCTTGGCATGGATTGGATATTCACATGCTATGCTTCAGTTAATTGTAGAACTTGGACAGTAGAATTCAAGTTTCCAAGTGAGCCAATCTTAGAATGGAAGGGTAGTTCAGCTGTGCCTGTAGGTCGATTCATTTCCTACCTTAAGGCCAGGAAGATGATTTCTAAGGGTTGCATGTACCATCTAGTTAGGGTTAAGGACGTTCAGTTCGAGATCCCAATCATCCAGTCCGTACCAATAGTACTTGAGTATCTAGAGGTCTTTCCTAATGATTTGACAGGTGTTCCTCCTAAGCGGTAGATTGATTTCGGTATTGACCTCATTCCCGACACACAGCCTATATCTATTCCTCCTTACAGAATGGCTCCAGCTGAGCTAAAACAGTTAAAAGAGTAGTTGAACGACTTGTTATATAAGGGTT
The DNA here is from genome assembly GCA_035772735.1 of Datura wrightii. NCBI lineage: Eukaryota > Viridiplantae > Streptophyta > Magnoliopsida > Solanales > Solanaceae > Datura > Datura wrightii. The sequence goes on along the minus strand of JASDFA010000010.1, from coordinate 68,498,983 downwards.
TCATTAGACCGAGCAAGTCTCCATGGGGTGCACAAGTTTTATTTGTCCGAAAGAAGGATGGTTCACTTCAGATGTGCATTGACTATTAGCAATCAAACAAGCTCACTATTAAGAACAAGTATCCTTTGCCCAGGATTGATGATTTGTTTGACCAACTTCAGTGTGCCAAGTGTTTCTCCAAGATTGATCTCAAATCCGGGTTTGATCAGCTTAGGGTTCGGGAATGTGATATCCCGAAAATAGCCTTTAGGACTCGGTATGGTCATTATGAGTTTGTCGTTATGTCTTTTGGACTGACAAATGCACCTGCATCCTCTATGGTCCTGATGAACAGGCTATTCTATCAATATCTATACATGTTTGTGAATGTGATCATTGATGACATCCTTATATACTCTAGGAGCGAGGAGGAGCATGCCCCTCATTTGAGAGTAGTGTTTAAAACTCTCAAGGATCAGCAGGTGTATGCAAAGTTCATCAAGTGTGAGTTTTGGTTGAACTCGGTTGCATTTTTGGGCCATGTGGTATTGAGTAAGGGCATAAAGGTAGATTCTCAGAAAATTGAAGCGGTGAAGAATTGGCCTAGGCCGGTGAATCTTTCGGATATTTGGAGTTTCTTGGGCCTAGCAGGCTACTATCAGAGATTTATTGAGGGGTTTTCATCAATTTCTGCACCGTTGACCAAGATGACTCAGAAATATGTGAAGTTTCAATGGTCGGAGGCTTGTGAGAAGAGCTTCCAGGAATTAAAGACCTGACTCACTATCGTGCCAGTGTTGACACTACATGAGGGTACGGATGGTTTTGTGGTGTATTGCGATGCTTGAAGAATCAGGCTCAGGTGTGTACTGATGCAACGGGGAAAGGTAATAGCATATGCCTCCAAACAGTTAAAGATCCATGAGAAGAATTATCCAACCCATGATCTAGAGTTGGCAGCGGTGGTATTCACCTTGAAGATATGGCGACATTACTTATATGGAATCCACGTGGATGTATTTACAAATCACAAGAGTCTACAATATGTGTTCAAGCAGATGGATCTTAATCTACGGCAAAGGAGGTGGTTAGAACTACTCAAGGACTATGATGTAAGTGTTCTTTACCATTTAGGTAAGGCTAAAGTAGTGGCGGACGCCCTTAGTAGGCTCTCTATGGAGAGTGTGACCCACATGGAGGAAGGAAAGAAAGAGATAGCAAAAGATGTCCATCAACTTGCATGGTTGGGAGTGAGGTTGGTTGACTCAACCTATGGTGTTGTTGTTTTTCAGAATGGATCATATTCGTCCTTGGTTGTTGATGTGAAATCTAGGCAAGATGAGGACCCGATTTTGAGGAAATTGAATGAAACCATGCAAAGTCAAAAGATGGAGGTTTTCTCCCAAGGGGGACATGGTGTGCTTCGGTACTAGGGTCATCTGTGTGTTCCAGATGTTGATGATTTGAGGGGTCAGATATTGCGTGAGGAACCTGGTACCAGATATTCTATCCATCTAGGATCCATGAAGATGTATCATGATTTACGAGAAATCTATTAGTGGGATTGTATGAAGAAGGATATTGTAGAGTTCGTAGTCAAATGCTCAAATTTTCAACAAGTAAAGATTGAACATCAAAGGCCAGGAGGAGTACTTCAGGATATTAGCATCCCTGTTTGGAAGTGGGAAGAGATTAACATGGATTTCATAATAGGATTATGTCATACTCACCGACACTATGATTCTATTTAGGTGGTGGTAGACAGGTTGACCAAGGCTGCACACTTTCTACTGGTCAAAACTATAGATTTAGCAGATGATTACGCCAAACTATATATTTGTCAGTTGGTGCAATTACATGGAGTACCCTTGTCTATTTTTTTAGAACAAGGTACTCAATTTACCTCTCAGTTTTGGAGGTCTTTTCAAAAGGGGCTTGGGACTCAGATTAAGCTCAGTACAACCTTTCATCCGCAAAGGAATGGCCAGGCAGAACCAACAATCGAAACTTTCAAGGACATGTTGAGATCATGTGTGCTAGACTTCAAGGGTAGTTGGGATGATCATTTTCCTCTGATTGAGTTTTCTTATAACAACAGTTATCACTTTAGCATCCAGATGGCACCATTCGAGGGTCTCTATGGGTGGAGATGTAGATCGCCCATCGGATGGTTTGAGGTTGGTGAGGCAGCTATGATAGGGCCAGATTCGGTTCATGAGGCTATGGTGAAGGTTCAGTTGATAAAGGACAAACTAAAAACAACTCAGAGTCATCAAAAGTCATATGTTGATGTGAGGAGGAGAGAGTTGGATTTCGAGGTGGATGATTGGGTATTTCTGAAGGTGTCTCCCATGAAGGGAGTCATGCGGTTCAAAAAGAAAGAAAAACTCATCCCCTACTATGTTAGTCCCTATCGGGTTATGAGAAGAGTTGGTAAGGTAGTGTATGAGTTGGACTTGCCATCAGAGTTATCTTCAAGTCATCCCGTCTTTCATGTATCGCTCTTGAAAAAGTGCTTAGGTGACCCAGCTTTAGTTGTCCCGATGGAAAGTGTTGGTACGAGAGATAACCTCAGTTATGAGGAAATTCCAGATTCAATCTTGGATCGTCAGCTTCAAGGCTGAGGAATAAAGAAGTAGCTTCAGTAAAGGTGTTATGGAGAAATCAACATGTTGAGGGAGATATGTAGGAAGCCGAAGAGGATATGACGGCTAAATACCCTCACCTGTTTCCTTTCGGCTCAGTTTCAATTTGAGGTATCAGTTTTTGCCCTAAATTTCTAATCAGTTTTCGTGTTCAGTTCATCTGCGCAAGTTTGATTTATGTTAGGATAGATGTATGTGATGTCTGAATTCGGTTCAGCAATGTAGTTCTTTTCGGAGGTAGTCATTCCATCAGTTTTTGATTTAAATGATCAGTATTTGCATATGATGATTGTATGTTTATATTTTCTGCTTGTTTCCAACATTCGAGGATGAATGTTCTCAAGGGGGAGATATTGTTATATCCCAGAAACATAAAGATCATATCAGGAGTTAAAACGGGGAAATTGTGAAATTGGTGTTGCAGGTATAGGACAAGTTGTGGGACGACTCGTGAGGACATCCCACAAGTCGTCAGGTGACTCGTGGGGAGACCAGTGAAGAGCATGGAAGTTTTGAAGAGAAGGTTCCCCAAGGGCATGGCAACGACTCGCGGTCAGACCCCACGAGTCATCAGGTCAGCCGTGGGATGGGTTAGAAGAAAAGAAGGGGAAATTAAGGTAGTGTACCTAATGGAAGCTGACCACGACTCATTGGGTGAGGAACCGAATCATGGTGTAAGTTGTGGGGTGATTTATGTGTAAAGAGAAGTAATTGAGGTAGTGTACTTGATTAGCCAGGCAATGAGTCGTTGCCAAGGACCACGATCCGTCAAGTCGTCTATTAAGACCACTTGACAGTATTTTCCTGCGAATTCAGTAAGGGTCTTTTCATAATTCCTAAGTTCCTAAAACCTATACTACGTCGTTTAAGGCTCGTTTTAAAGGGTTTTAAGAGGGGAAAATCTATTCTAACTTAATTCATCTCATGCATGCAAGCTTGAGAGGTTGAAAAGGTGATTTAGAGCAAGTCTTCAAGGTTTCCATTGGAGTCTCATCTTGGGAAATCAGGGAAGTGATACAACCCATCTCTTCCAGGTATGTAGGGTTATGAATGGGTGTTTCCTTCCACACCCATGCTCAATTTCTATAGAATTATGAAAATCTCTTATGATCAAATATGGGGTTTTTACCCAAATGCATGAATATTCAATCTCTTTACATGTGTATGAGTTGATTATGATGTTAACATCGAATTGTGAAGCATGGGCTGATTTTATTATGATTTCAATTAAAAATCATATTTCTAGTTTAATGAATGTTGAGGCCCATCGATAATATGATTAAAAAGTAAGATTTATGAAGTAAATGTGATAATGATGAGAGATTATGAAGAAAAGAATGAATTGAAGCTACCCATGTGTATAATTATGTTTTCAATGAGAATTGAGTATTTCTAAGAATGATTAAGCTTTGGGCAATGCCCACATATTGATTTTAATGGGTGATTTTCCCGAAATAAGCTTACCACATGGTTTGGAGCGAAGTCTCCCAAATTTCATATTTTAACTTGTGGTATGTTTTGAAATAAAGCTTCTCATATGCATGAATTCAATTGAGATGTATGTACTATTGAGCTTCGTTTTCACACGATGTCGAGTCTATGAATGATTTCATTATTGAGTTTTGCAAATAGACAATGTTGAGATTCATTTTCATACGATATTGAGTTTATGCATGAATTCATGTTGAGCTTCATTAATAGATGATGTTGAGCTTCTTTGTATACGATGTAGAGCATTGCATGTTTTTGGGAGAAGAGTCTAGCACCGAGCGGGCTAAGGGTCGATCACCTTATGCCCCAGATCTATGCGCCAACGTAGGTTGATACTATTGTATGACTTGGGACCTCCCTAGTGAGCTTCCCCTTTCCCGAATGGGCCTTTAGCTTGATATCGACATCATGGTAGCATCCTTAGTCCTGGCAAGGTTCTGGATGGCTCTGACCACTTGAGTGTGATAGTCGGGACCACATAAGCTCTATCGTGGTATGTCGGTTAATTGGTGATTCTCCCATTGTCTTCATTAATCATGGTTATTATATACTCATGCATGTTCCAAAAGAAAGGTTTGACTCTATGTTCAGCTTTTCCATAAATGTTATATTCCAGCTTTGAGTCATTCGAGGCAGTTGATGTTATAAAGCTATGTATTGTCATGTTATGAAAAGATCTTGATTTCAAAAATGATGCATGAAAGCCCTACCCTCAGCTTACATATATTTTGTTTAATTAAACCATTGCGTATAAATGATTTTCATTTACTTGGCGATTTTACTGACCATGCATACTCGGTACATTCCACGTACTGACCACATACTTACTATGTTGTATCATTTCATGATACAGGACCTGACTCTCAGCTTTAGCCCCACTCTTAGACAACTTATCTGAGTTAGTAACTGCTTGGTGGTGAGTCCTCATCCTTTGAGAGCTAGACTTTCAGTTTCCCTTATGTATTTCCATTTATAGTATTGTTGAGTTAGTTGGGGTCTTGTTCCATCAACTCGTCCAGATTAGAGGCTTTTTAGACTTATGTACGTAATCAGCTTCGGATGTTTATTCTGATGATATATTTAAGTTAGAATTCTGCTGAGTTTATATTGTGCTTTCTTCAGTTTATTAAGCGAGTTAGATGTATGCTTATTCCATGGGTCGACTTGGGGTCTTTCAGGGTCCCTTGTCTCGTGTCTATGATCTGGACCTCCGTTCCAGTCATGACAAAAACTAAAGGACATGGAGTAGGAGAACAAACGGGAAAGGACTGGCCAATCAGATTATGGCCATCAGAGATCTGGCAGTAGTAGCTGCCCACATTAGAAGCAACAGCAGGCTCCAACACTTAATTCAGCCAGCGCCCCTACCTTTCAGTCTCGCAAGGATCGAAGGGATGGAGCATCTAGCTCTCAGTCCCAGAGCTATAACGCTATCAATCGCCACCCAGCTTGCCCTAAGTGTAGCAAGAACCATCCAAGGGAGTGTCTTAAAGGTCGAGAGGACTATTTTGGTTATGGAAAGCTTGGTCATTGGCTTAAAGAATGTCCATCAGCAGGATGGGGGAGGTCACAATCTAGCATTTTAGTAGATCCATCTGGCCGACCAGCTCGGCAGGCCAACACTTCAGGTATGGATGGCGGCCATCTCCAAAACCATTTTTATGCGTTGTCTTCTCGTCAGGATCAGGAAAGCTCACCTGATGTGGTCACGGGTATGTCATGCCTTTTTCATCTAGATGCGTATGCCCTACTAGACCTAGGAGCCACACTTACATTCGTGACTCCCTATGTAGCAATTCAGTTTGATATCAGTCCAAAGATCCTCTCAAAATCATTCTTAGTCTCCACCCCAGTTGGCGATTCAGTTAGAGCCAGTTGGGTGTATAGAAATTGCCCTGTCTCAATCCTCAATAAAGTCATTCCAACTAAGCTAGTAGAGTTAAGACATGGTTGACTTTGACCTCATTCTTGGCATGGATTGGTTGTACTCCACTTATGGCTCAGTCCACTGCAGAACTACATAGGGATTAGCACACTTTTGGGAAGAACATAGAATAGTAGAAGATCCAGCATGCAAAACACGACAATCATTATAAATTCACGAATTAGGAATGTTGTGATATACTCTTTCGCATAACTTCTCATACCAGAGCAACTGACTAAAATGCAAATAGGGATCAGAAATGTGGTCAATATCATGTAGAATAAAGAGATACCGTCTATACCCAAATAAAAATTGATGTTTTCATAAGGAAGCCATCGAAGGCTTTCCACAAATTGAGATTTGGCCGTAGAAGGATCGAATTGTATCTTGGTCGTCAGGTTTTAGTTCCCTAATGAGCCATCCTTAGAGTGGACGGGCGGTGGTTCAGCGCCTAAGGGTTGGTTTATTTCCTACCTCAAGGCTAGAAAACTTATTTCCAAAGGGTGAATTTATCATCTAGTTCGCGTCAAAGATTCCAACTCTAAGACCCCAACTATTCAGTCAGTCCCAGTGGCCAGTGAGTTCCATGATGTGTTTCCCGAAGACCTTCCCGGAGTCTCTCCTGAGCGGGAAATAGACTTCGGTATAGACCTTCTTTCAGATACTCAGCCCATCTCTGTCCCTCCTTACAGAATGGCTCCAGCTGAGCTTAAGGAGTTGAAGGAGCAGCTAAAAGACCTTCTAGATAAAGGATTTATCAGACCCAACATCTCTCCCTAGGGTGCTCCAGTACTATTTTGCAAAAGAAAGATAGTACCCTCAGAATGTGCATCGATTACCATCAGTTGAACAAGGTCACAGTCAACAATAGGTATCCTCTACCCAGGATTGACGACTTGTTTGATCAGCTTTAAGGACCCAGTTATTTCTCCAAAATCGATCACAGATCGGGGTATCATCAGCTAAGAGTCATAGAGTGTGACATACCAATAACGGCTTTCAGGACTCGGTATGGTCATTATAAATTTGTGGTTATGTCCTTTGGAATTACAAATGCCCCCGCAGCTTTTATAGACCTGATGAAGAGGGTCTTCAATAAGCATCTGGATATGTTCGTCATTGTATTTACCGACGACATTCTAGTATACTCCAGAAATGAGGAAGAGCATGCTAATCACCTGAGGATAGTGCTTCAGACACTCAGAGATTTCCAGTTGTTCGCCAAGTTCAGCAAATTCGAATTTTGGTTGAAGTTCGTGACTTTCCCGAGTCATGTGGTCTCGGCTGAGGGTATCCAGGTAGATCCTCAAAAGATAGAAGTGGTGAAAGACTAACCCAGACCTACCTCCCCAACCGAAATCATAAGTTTCTTGGGTCTAGCCGAATACTACTGACATTTTGTGGAAGGCTTTTCCTCTATAGCATCCCCTCTGACTAGGCTGACTCAAAAGAAGGTGAAGTTTCAGTGGTCAGATGCATGTGAGAAGAGTTTCCAGGAGTTACAAACTCGACTCACTACCGCTCCAGTGTTGACCTTGCAAGAAGGAACAGATGGGTTTGTAGTGTATTGTGACGCTTCTAGAGTTGGACTTGGTTGCGTTCTGATGCAGCGAGGTAAGGTGATAGCTTACGCCTCCAGAAAGCTCAAGGTTCATGAAAAGAATTATCCGAGTCATGATCTGGAGTTGGCGGCAGTGTTGTTTGCATTGAAAATATGGAGACACTACCTGTATGGGGCTCACGTGGATGTTTTCACCGATCACAAGAGCCTTCAGTATGTGTTCAGTCAGAAAGATTTCAATATTCATCACAGAAGGTGGTTGGAGATACTGAAGGACTTTGACATGAGCATGCTGCATCACCAGAGCAAAGTGAATATGGTGGCTGATGCCTTAAGCAGAGTGTCTATGGGGAGCGTGGCTCATGTTGAGGAAGGCAAAAAGGAGCAGGCAAAGGATATCCACAAAATAGCTCGGTTGGGAGTACAGTTGGTTGATACAGCTGAGGGTGGAGTAGTTGTGCAAAGTGGATCAAATTCCTCGTTCGTAGTTGAAATTAAGTCAAGGCAGGATGAAGATCTCATACTGCTTAAACTGAAGGAGGCAATTCGCAGTAAAGAAGTGGAGGCTTTCTCCCAAGGAGGAGATAGTGTACTCCATTACCAGGGTAGATTGTGCGTACTGGATGTGGGTCATTTGAGATAGCAGATACTGGCTGAAGCACACAATTTGAGATATTCCATCCACCCTAGTGCTACTAAGATGTACCGTGATTTATGAGATATTTACTGGTGGAACGACATGAAGAGAGACGTCGCTGAATTTGTAGCTAAGTGCCCGAACTGCCAGCAAGTCAAATAGAACACCGGAGATTAGGAAGTATGACTCATGATATCAGTATACCCACATGGAAGCGGGAAGAAGCAAATATAGATTTCATTATGGGTCTACCTCGGACTCGTAGGCAGCATGACTCAATCTGGGTGATAGTAGACCGGATGACTAAGTTAGCACACTTCCTCCTAGTTAAAACTACAGATTCAGCTGAGGACTATGCTACACTTTTTATCTGGGAGTTAGTCAGACTTTATGGGGTGCCCTTATCCATTATCTCAAACAGAGGTACCCAATTCACCTCTCACTTTTGGAAGTCCTTTCAGAAGGGACTTGGTACCCAGGTCAAGCTCAGCACAGCTTTTCACCTGCAGATAGAAGTACAAGCTAAGCGGACTATTCAGACCCTAGAAGATATGTTGAGGGTGTGCGTGATCGATTTCAAGGGCAGTTGGGATGACCACTTGCCTCTCATCGAGTTTGCGTACAACAACAGCTACCACTCCAGTATCTAGATGGCCCCGTTTGAGGCATTGTAAGGTAGGAGGTGCAGATCTCCTATTGAATGGTTTGAGGTTGGTGAATCTACTTTAATCGGGCCAGACATAGTTTATGAAGCTATGCAAAAAGTACAGCTCTTCAGAGAAAGATTGAAAACAGCTCAGAGCCGTTAGAAATCTTATGCCGATGTGAGAAGAAGAGAATTGGAGTTTGCAATAGATGACTAGGTTTATCTGAAAATTTCTCCCATGAAGGGGGTGATGCGATTAGGGAAGAAAGAAAAACTCAGTCTGAGATATGTGGGACCCTACTGAATTCTGAAGCGAATTGGCAAGGTAGCCTATGAGCTGGAATTACCTTTAGAATTGGCATTTGTACACCCAGTATTCCGTGTGTCACTATTAAAGAAGTGCATCGATGATCCAACTTCAGTTGTGCCATTGGACAGTGTGGGAGTGAAAGATAGTCTCTCTTACGATGAGGTCCCAGTTCAGATCCTTGACCGTCAAGTTCATAAGCTGAGGAACAAGGAGGTAGCTTCAGTCAAAGTCTTGTGGAGAAATCAGCATGTAGAAGGAGCTACGTGGAAAGTTGAAGCTGATATGATGGCTAGATACCCACACTTATTCCCTTCCAGTTAGTTCTGACATAAGGTATCAAATTCATCCTTAGGTACTTTTTTCGGTTCCATACTTATCAGCTTTATTTAGATTTTCTATGTGCATTCTAGTTGCATCAGCTTTGTTAGTACGGTTAAGTCAGTTCAGAGTCAGTTACTCCTTCAGAAACCAGGTCATAGTCTCAGTCTAGAAATCTCAGCTGTTTTCCTAGTTTCCTGCAGTTTTAGCCTTCATTTGAGGAAGAATAATCTCAAGGGGGAGATATTGTAACACCCCGAAACTTTTATAGACTAGACTCAAACCTTGCAATAAGAACCAGGGGAAAAACAAGAAATTTCATTGCAGAATGACCTAGACAACGGTCGTGGTAAGCTCCAACAGGCCTCATTGTCAACATAGCAGATTTCCTTCGGGGGAAAACAACGAGGCATAAGATGACCCGTTGGTTGAAACAACGAGTCATCCTGTCGTCCGTTGGATCCCAAGTTCAAAATCCTATCAGACTCTTCCTTGAGGCAACGAGGAGAACTAACGGCTCGTGGTTCCTACCAACAAGCCATTTCTACCACCAGTCGCCCAGTCCCAAGCCTTAACAATGTATACCACGAGTTGATGCAATGACCCGTTGGTTCTACCAATGAGTCATTGTGTTGACCGTTGTCTTATGGCCCAGTTTCCTTATTTGTAATAATGAGAGGTACCAACGAACCTGTTGCACCCCGTAAATTCTTGACATTTAGATGGACTATTCGCATGTTGGTTAAGAGTTTTAGAATACCATACGTGCTAGAAAAAGGGCCCGGGGAGAGACCGGACAAGCGCCACATCGGAGTGTCGCAAGGCAAATGCGACTTATAAATCACATTCGACAAATGCGACTTATAAATCGCATTCGACAAATGCGACTTAAAGGCCCCAGGTATATAAAGCCTTCCCACTTTGTTTGAAATCATTTCCCATCTTTTAATTTCCAGTAAGTGACCAAACACAGAGCAAGACGAGGAGTCCATACAAATATTTGTCCGATTACACCGTCAAACACAGTCCAAACTCAAATTAACTTCGGGTAGCGAAGTATAAAGCTGCAGGGAGCATTTCTACGAAGTTAGTTTCATGAAATTCGGTTGGTGAATCGTCGTCCTATCGAGCTAAGGTAAGTGGAATTGCTCTAAATTAGTGTCAATATACTCCTAGCCCTAAAGTGAGTATTTCTCCCTTCTGGACATCCGAGAAATAGCAAGTTTTCGGCTGTTTTTCGATAAGTCAAAGTTTGGGAAGTATATATATTCAAAGTAGTGTTTTCTTCTAGAATGTTGATGAATTTAGTTTTATTTGCTATGAATATGAATGCAGTTGGAAGAAATAGCTGGATATTGGCCGAGTTACGCCAGTTAGTCAAGAAGTCGACAAATGAGGTATGTAAAGCCAGTTTCTTCGGCAAGATAGTAATTCTAGTATAGTAAAATAGAATAAATTCTAGAAGAACATTTCAAAGCCGAGTATTATGCCCGGTGTGAATTCAGTAAGCATGCTTATAATTATTATGTTATATTCAGAATAAAAGTCAGTAAATTTGTATCAGACAGCGAGATATTATTCCAGGCTCGGTATAACTTAGTATCAGATTCTGTATAATTCAGCAAGGGATTCAGAATAGAATATCAGAACATGGACGCTATTATCAGATTTAATATATATGTTATATGTGATTATTGTTGTTTGTAGAGACCTGATTGTTCTATGTTGGGCACCCCTAGAGCTTTCTTGCCACCCCAGGGTTAATAACTGTGTCGACTCGCCTGCCAGAGGGTGAGGATACGTCACTCCAAGGAGTGGCATGCCGTTCGCCAGAGGATGAAGATAGGAGACAGCATTTCCCATAGCAGGATGATCAGCATTATAGCACACCCCCATCGAGCGCTTGCGCCCGGGGTACAAATTAAAGATTACAGATACAGATCTCAGATCACAGTTTACAGGAGTCCTCTAGACTCAGATACAGCTATATTTAGGGGCCTAGAGAGCCCAAGTTGCAAACCCAGGGGGCCGACGGGATGCTCGTAGTGACTAGGTGAGTGGTGTGAATACTTACTGGGTGGATGGTGACCCGGGTAGGGGTATATAGATTGCATGTTGATTGGTACCTTCCAGCTTATGGGGGCTGGTATAGGTTCTTGTATGCTATATGTGTTATTTATTAAATTGATAGATAGCAGGACGCCGCACTGGCAGGTATGATTCTCACCTTCTCTCCAGTACAGTTAAGCTTATTTCAGATTCTACTATCCCAGGCAGTCTTAGCCATCTCCTATACTTTAGTAACTATCAGTATTACTATTTATCTTCAGTTATGTTCTAGTTATTGCTTTGCATACTCGGTACCTGTGGTACTAACGCCCGTTTGGGGACGCTGCATTACTTGCCTGCAGGTACTTATAGACGAGGAGCCGATCCCTCGTAATTCCAGCTAGCACACAGAGTCATCAGCTCCGGTCATCCGAAGCTAGACAGCTAGAGGTTTATTTCTCTTTTTATTGTACAGTATGGATAGGCCGGGGCCCTGTCCCGACCATCTTATTATCATTCTTAGAGGCTTGCAGATTGTATATTCCCTGTGGTTAGTCGTACCGATCGTGTGAGGCCGTATGTATGTTTTAGTTTGTTTATGATGGCCGTGTGGGGCCTTGTATAGTTGATAGTTGGTGACCTTGTCGGTCACAGAGCAGTGTAGCATTTAGTTTAGCTTTTCAGTGAAACTAGTCAGCATGGTGGCCTTGTCGGCCCGCATAGGTTCCTTTATACTCCTATGGTTCTGGTCAGCTGTTGTTTTCTTATAGGAGGCTATAGGCCCAGTTGACCGGAGGCTGTATTTACAGCCGTTATATAGCCCGTTGGTTCCATGAATCCATGGTTAGAGCCAGCCTAGCACCAGAAGTGCTTAGGCTTAGTAGTCTAGCAGTCCATGTCTTAGTAGGGCACCAGGTGCCAGTCATGCCTGCAAAGGCGGGGCATGACAAACTTGGTATCAGAGAAGGTCGTATCCCAGGGAGTCTGCAAGTTGTGCTAAGTAGAGTCTTGTCTATGGATGTGTTGTGCACCACATACCATAGGCAGGAGGCTGCAAGGCATGATAGGGTGGTTACTCTTTCTTCATATTCAGTCGTGCTATAGAGCAGTACAGTATAGGGTTGAGTCCCTAAAGCTTATCATACTCTTTGTTTACAAATAAAATTGCAGACCAGTGACATCTTGTCACAGGTAGAAGATTGGAAACCGCAGCAGGAGAAGGCACCAGCAGGATGCCTCAGCCTCATTTAGAATCAGCTCGATCTAAGGGCGATACAGAGGCATCATATCGACCTTCACAGCAGTCCCCACCTCACCAGGAGCCACTTGGGACGACATTACCTCCGACAGTTCCTTTACCTATACCATCCGACCAGGAAATTCAAAGTGTAGTAGTTACGTTGGCATAAATGATGGCAACTCAGCGCCAGTCAGTGCCACCCGTAACAGCAGAATCATCAGATGGGCCTGGCAGTTCGAGGGTCCGAGAATTTTTGGCACTAGGTCCCCTGCAGTTCACAGGGTCGGATCAGGTAGAGGACCCCCAGGACTTCCTGGATCAGATGCAGAGAATCTTCTGAGTCATGCATGTGACATCTACAGAGTTGGTTGAGTTAGTAGTATTCTGGCTGCGGGATATTGTTGTGTTATGGTACGAGATTTGGGAAAGGTCTCGAGGGAGAGATGTTGCCCCTCTGACCTGGTCCAGCTTTTCAGAGGCTTTCCTGGATTGTTATCTTCCACGAGAAATCCGACAGGCCCAGATGGACCAGTTTTTGCACTTGGAGCTGGGGGGTAGAAGTGTACGGGAGTATGCCCTGCAGTTCGATTCCTTAGCCAACTATGCTCCAGCCTTTGTGGACACCATGCCATTTAGAGTCCACCGGTTTATTATGGGTCTGAACCCAGAATATATTGAGGCATGCATGATAGCTAGTCTACGGGAAGATATGGATATTGCTCGGGTGTAGGCCTTTGCCCAGACTATTGAGGGCCTTAGACAGCGGCAACAAGATAACAGACGAATAAATCAGGAACAGCGCCGCAGGGACAGATCAGATGAGATACAGGGGGGATTTGGAGAGGGCCTAGGCCACGATTGTCAGATAGCCACCTAGACCCCCACCTCCATCACAACAGTAGAGGGTTAGATTTGGTCATCGGGGACAGACAGAGTCCGGCGGGAGTTCTCGAACGGTAGATTAACCCCAGCAGAGGAGGGCAGAGCAGAGCAGGTATACACCCCCACCTTGCCATATTTGCAGCCGACCCCATACTGGAGCTTGCAGATATGGCTCCACAGGGTGTTATATATGCAAGCAGGAGGGTCATGTGATGAGACACTGTCCAGCCAGGGGTCAGGGTAACCAAAATAGATAGGACAGGGCGTCAGCAGGGCCGCGAGCTCCAGCAGCCTCGGCAGGGCATAGGCCCTCAGTCCTAGCAGGCAGGGGCCGAGGCAGATCAGGTACGGGCCCAAGCCGTACCTATGCATTACATGGGAGGTAGGACTCAGAGGCATCTCCAGATGTGGTAACAGGTATGATGACTATTTTCTCTCACCCTGCTTATGTATTGATTGATCCAGGATCTACCTTGTCCCACGTTACCCCATTTGTGGCTCGAAAGTTTAGTGTTGCCAGAGTTGCTTCAGCAACCCTTTTCAGTATCTACACCCGTAGGTGACTCCATCATAGCCATAAGGGTTTATCGAGGGTGTACAGTAGATGTTGCTGATCGTCAGACCACAGTAGATCTAGTAGAATTAGAGATGATTGATTTCGATGCCATTATGGGTATGGATTGGTTAGTGCCGTGCTATGCCAATGTATTATACTGGAACAAGACGGTCCGATTCCACTTTCCAGGGGAGGCAGTACGAGAGTGGAAGGGCAGTACAGCTACGCCAAAAGGTAGGTTTATTTCCTACCTTCAGGCAAGGAAGTTGATAGCTAAGGGATGCATTTGCCACATAGTCAGAGTCCAGGATGTACAGGTAGAGCCTCCGACTCTCCATTCTGTTCCAGTAGTTAATGAATTCCCCGACGTATTCCCAAATGAGCTACCTTTTATTCCCCCAGAAAGAGAAATAGATTTTGTAATTGATTTGCTACTAGGAACTCAGCCCATATCGATCCCTCCGTATCGTATGGCTCCTGCTGCACTCAGAGAACTAAAGGAGCAGCTAAAAAATCTGTTAGATAAGGGCTTTATTAGGCCGAGTACTTCACCTTGGGGTGCGCCGGTTCTATTTGTGAGAAAGAAGGACGGCTCCCTCCGCATGTGTATGGACTACCGGCAGTTGAACAAGGTTCCAGTCAAGAATAAGTATCCGCTTCCCAGAATAAATGATTTGTTTGATCAGTTATAGGGAGCCAGATATTTCTCCAAGATTGACATATGGTCCGGATATAATCAGGTTCGAGTTCATGAAAGGGACATTTCGAAGACTGCCTTCAGGATCAGATACGGCTATTTTGAATTCCTAGTCATGTCCTTTGGGCTAACGAATGCTCCCGCAGTATTCATGGACCTGATGAATAGCATCTTCAGACCATAGCTGGACCTGTTTGTGATAGTGTTTATCGATGATATTCTGGTGTATTCTTGCTCAGAGGCAGACCACCAAGATCATTTGCGGACAGTGCTCCAGATTCTCAAGGACCGTCAGTTGTATGCCAAGTTCTCTAAATGTGAATTTTGGCTGAACTCAGTAGCCTTCTTGGAGCATATCGTGTCGGATGCTGGTATACAAGTAGACACACAGAAAGTAGAAGCAGTAAAAACTTTGCCCAGACCTACCACTCCGACCGAAGTACGTAGTTTTCTGGGATTAGTAGGGTACTACAGAAGATTTGTTGAGGGATTCTCCACCATAGCGGCACCTCTGACTAAGCTGACGCAAAAAGCGGTAAAGTTTCAGTGGACGGAGGTATGTGAGCAGAGTTTCCAGGAATTGAAAGAAAGGTTGACCTCCGCCCCAGTGTTAGCATTGCCAGAAGGTACAGAGGGTTATGTCATTTATTGTGACGCTTCGGGTATTGGGTTAGGATGTGTGTTGATGCAGCATGGTAAAGTAATTGCTTATGCTTCCAGACAGCTGAGGAAACACGAAAAGAATTATCCTGCCCCTGACCTGGAACTAGCCGCAGTGATCCACGCCCTAAAGATATGGACACATTACTTGTATGGCGTCCATGTGGATATTTTCACTGATCATAAAAGCCTACAGTATATCTTCACCCAGAGAGAGTTAAATTTGCAGCAGCGTTGCTGGTTGGAGTTGTTTAAAGATTATGATGTAAATATTCTATATCACCCAGGAAGAGCCAACGTAGCAGCAGATGCCCTTAGCCATAAGTCTATGGGGAGTTTGGCGCACTTGCAGCCCGAGCAACGGGAATTGGCCTGAGAAATACAGCAGTTAGCCAGTTTAGCCATTCGTGTAGCAGAAATAGAGGACAATAGAGTGGTAATTCAGAACACCGCAGTGTCGTCATTAGTTTTGGAGGTAAAGGAACGGCAGTATGAAGATCCTGACCTGGTTTAGCTTAAAGACAGAGTTCACCAAGGAAAAGCGCTGGATTTTTAGGTAACTGAGGATGAAGTGTTGCGATGTAAAGGCCCCTTTGTGTTCCAAATGTTGCAGGGCTTCGCCAGCAGATTATGGGTGAGGTACATTACGCCCACTATTCTCTCCATCCAGGCGCGATGAAAATGTACCACGATATCAAAGAAATCTACTAGTGGCCAGGTATGAAGAGAGAAATAGCAGAATTCGTAGCCCAGTGTCCTAATTGCCAGCAAGTAAAAGCTGAACAACAGAAACCAGGCGGATTGACTCAAGACATAGCTATGCCTCTTTGGAAGTGGGAAGCAGTAAATATGGATTTTGTAGCAGGATTACCCCATACCAGGCATAGAAATGACTCGATTTGGGTAATTGTTGACAGACTGACAAAATCAGCCTATTTTCTGCTAGTAAGGGCTACTTTCTCTGCCGAAGATTATGCTGAGTTGTATATCAGAGAAATAGTCAGACTGCACGGTGTTCCAGTGTCCATTATCTCTGACAGAGGGGCACAATTTATAGCCAAATTTTGGCAATCATTTCAGAGAGGCATGGGAACACTGATTAATCTGAGCATAGCTTTTCATCCTCAGACAGATGGGCAGGCAGAACGCACTATTCAAACGCTCGAGGATATGTTGCGAGCGTGTGTGTTGGACTTTAGAGGTAGCTGGGATGAGCACTTACCACTTATTGAGTTCTCTTATAATAACAGTTATCATTCAGCTATCCATATGGCGCCTTATGAGGCATTGTATGGGCAAAAGTGCAGATGGCCAGTCGGCTGGTTTGAAGTAGGAGAGTCAGCGCTGATTGGGCCGGATATTATTCATTAGTTAGAGGTAAAAGTAAAGCTTATCAGAGAACGCCTATTGACTGCTCAGAGCCGCCAGAAATGTATGATGATGTGTAGTGCAGAAACTTGGAATTTAATATGAATGACTGGGTATTCTTGAAAGTTTCTCCAATGAAAGGGGTGATGAGATTCGGCAAGAAAGGCAAGCTCAGCCCGAGATTTGTTGGGCCTTATCAGATTCGCCAAAGAATAGGCCAAGTGGCGTAAGAGTTGAACTTACCTCCAGAGTTAGAGTCTGTTCATCCAATTTTCCACATGTCCATGCTGAGGAAGTATATAGGAGACCCCTCCAGAGTTGTCCCAGTGTAGGATGTCCAGGTTACGGAGGAGCTGGCTTATGAAGAGGTTCCAGTAGCCATACTAGACCGCCAGATTCGCAGATTAAGAACTAAAGATGTTTCTTCTGTCAAGGTATTATGGTGTAACAGGAACCGAGAAGAAATGACTTGGGAAGTAGAGGAAGATATGAAAGTTAGATACCCTCAGTTATTTCAGACTTAATCAGCCAGAGGTACATTAGTATTGTTGTTTTATGAGTTGCCTTATATTTATGTGTATAAATGAAATAGTTGACTCTAGTCTATTGCTTGATGAATACTATAGTATTGTGTGGAATACCTGTATTGGACTTTTCTATGTTTTAGGATTTTTGAGGTAGTCCATATTACAAGGGAAACTCTGCCAAAATTTTTCGAGAATAAGTTGAGTAAGTTGAGATTCCTATGAGCAGGAGTTTACATTCGAGGACGAATGTTCTTAAGGGGGGAGGATGCTACACCCCTTAAATTCTTGACATTTAGATGGCCTATTCGCATGTTGGTTAAGAGTTTTAAAATGCCATACGTGCTAGAAAAAGGGCTTGGGGAGAGACCGGACAAGCACCAAGTCAGAGTGTCGCAAGGCAAATGCGACTTATAAATTGCATTCGACAAATGCGACTTAAAGGCCCCAAGTATATAAAGCCTTCAAACTTTGTTTTAAATCACTTCCCATCTTTTAATTTCCCGTAAGCGACCAAAAATAGAGGAAGATGAGGATTCCATACAAATATTCATCCGATTACGCTGTCAAACACAGTCCAAACTCAAATTAACTTCGGGTAGCGAAGTATAAAGCTGCAGGGAGCATTCCTATGGAGTTAGTTTCGTGAAATTCGTCCGGTGAATCATCATCCTACTGAGCTAAGGTAAGTGGAATTGCTCCAAATTAGTGTCAATATACTCCTAGCCCTAAAGTGAATATTTCTCCCTTCTGGACTTCCGAGAAATAGCGAGTTTTCGGCTGTTTTTCGATAAGTCAAAGTTTAGGTAGTATATATATATTCAAAGTGGTGTTTTCTTCCATAATATTGATTAATTTAGTTTTATTTGCTATGAATATGAATGCAGTTGGAAGAAATAGTTGGATATTGGCCGAGTTATGCCAGTTAGTCAAGAAGTTGGCAAGTGAGGTATGTAAAGCCAGTTTCTTCGGCAAGATAGTAATTCTAGTATAGTAAAATAGAATAAATTCCAGAAGAACGTTTCAAAGCCCAGTATTATGCCCGGTGTGAATTCAGTAAGCATGCTTGAATAATTATTATGTCATATTCAGAATAAAAGTCAGCAAATTAGTATCAGACAGCGAGATATTATTCCAGACTCAGTATAACTTAGTATCAGATTCAGTATAATTCAGCGAAGTATTTAGAATAGAATATCAGAACGTGGACAATATTATCAGATTTAATATATATGTTATATGTGATTATTGTTATTTGTAGAGACCTGATTGTTCTATGTTGGTCACCTTTTGAGCTTCCTTGCTTCCCCAAGGTTAATAGATGTGTCGACTCGCCCGCTAGAGAGTGAGGATATATCACTCCAAGGAGTGGCATGCCATATGTGAGAGGACGAAGATGGGAGACAGCATTCCGCATAGCAGGCTGATCAGCATTATAGCACACCCCGTTGAGCGCTTGTGCCCGGGGTATAGATTACAGATTACAGATACAGATGTCAGATCACAGTTTAGAGGACTCCTCTAGACTCAGATACAGCTATATTCAAGAGCCTAGAGAGCCCAAGTTGCATACCCAGGGGGCCGGCGGCATGCTCGTAGTGACTAGGTGAGTGGTGTGAATAGTTACTAGGTGGATGGCATCCTGGGTAGGGGTATATAGATTGCAAGTTGATTGCTACCTTTCGGCTTATGGGGGCTGGTATAGGTTCTTGTATGCTATATGTGTTATTTATTAAATTGATAGATAGCAAGATGCCGCACTGACAGGTATGATTCTCACCTTCTCTCCAGTACTGTTAAGCTCATTTTGGAACGACCTTTTTCCCTTTATTTCACTCTTTACCTCAAAGTTTAAGCATAGAATAGTCAGGAAGTTCAGAGCAGAAGCTAGGGCAGACGATTGTATTTTAAGAATTTTCTAAGGGAGCTTCTCCAAAAATTCTTTTCCAGGTATGTGGGAATTAAACAAGGGAATAGTTCTTCCCTTGTGTCCCTGAAAATCTTCTCCGTCTTATCTATTAGTTCTAGCCCTGAATCTTTCGAATATGAAGAAATTACATGTCAGACTTCATTTAATTTATGTGGAATATTATTTATGTTAATTGTAAATTTTTTTCCACCAATTTGTGACTATGTTGTTGCTTGTGCCTGTAAGGTGAATTCTAGCCCTAGCTCTTAAATGCAAAAAAACTAGAGCCCTGCATAATTGACTTATTCATCAAAATTGTAGGATTCTTTTAGTATTGGGGGTTCCTATATTGTTAGTTTGTATTGAACTCTCAGTTAGATATAGGTCAGTTTAGTTTCAGTCAGAATGTTAGAACACTCAATGTTAGTTAGAAATGTCAGCTGATCAGTTTGACTGCAAAAATTCTCAAGGTGTCTGTTGTGCCTCCCAATTATTATAATTAGCCCTAGTATTAGATCTAGTGGTTCTTTAGGCGGTCATGACATTTTCATATAAGTAGCTCTGACCAGCCTTAGGATCTCAGCTTCAGATTACAGTTTGTTCTTTAGACAGTTATGACGCTTTCAGATAAGCAGCTCTGACCAGTCTTAGAACCCACTTATAGGATTCGGTCCTATAAAACTCTCAGGGTGCTTTCAGATAGGTATTCCTGACTTATTCTTGGGCCTCAGTTTCGAGCTATCAACTTATTAGTTAGTTTAGCAATATCCAGTGGGAGTAGGACTTAGCACCAAGCGGACCGGGGTTCCAGTGCACCTAGGTTCCCAGAACTACATTGCCATAGTAGTTTATATTTTATTGGCCTCATGGCCCCATACTTATGATAACCAACTCATGCCTATATAGCCTGGCAAGGTATATTAGGTTCTACCGATGGGGTGTATACATCGGACTCCATATCTAGCTCACGTGGTTATATGTCGGTTATAACTCTCCCACTAGGCAGCTCAGTTCAGTCTCAGATTAGTTAGTTCTGTTTTGGTTTGCTCAATTTAGTCTCAGATTAGTCAGTTCCATTTCGGTTTGCTCAGTTCAGCACAATTAATTCAAACTCAGAAATCTCAGATTTAGGGCATGTCTTTGACCGTCAGACAGGGTCATCTTAACCATCTCAATATATTTTAGTTATTTCAGTTCAGTATCTTAGTTGGTCATTGCATTTCATTTCAGTTTAGTTATTTATATCAAGTATTATGTTCTCTCCTGTTTACTAAGTACATTCAAAGTACTGACGCATACTTCCTATGCTATATCGTTTTATGATACAGCCGTAGGTTCTCAGTCTCAATGTCGTTAGTAGATTTCTTTAGATGATTTCAACAATAGTAGTGATGATTCCTCATCTTTTGAGTATGATATTTCATTTACTTTAGTTAATTTCCTTTCAGTTAGATTTTAGAGTTAGTTGGGGGCTTATCCCAGCAACTCATCATTAGTAGATAGCTTCCAGACAGAACTTTAGCTGCTCAGTATTGTTGTTCTTTCAGATGTATGAACCTATTGTTAAATCAATTTTCTTAAATGATTCCAATATTTAAAGCTTTCGCTATGTTTAACTCAGAATTGCTAGTGTTATGATAGACCATGGGTTGACTTGGGGTTACTTGTGATCCTAAGTACCGTGTCTTGTCTAGGGTATAGACTTAGGGCGTGACATGAACATGGTCTCGAACCCATCTAATCTGGTGTTTAGGGCCTGTGCAGTTTTCTTTATCTCATCCTTTCCCAAGACTTGACATTCTCCATCATCGATTGAACCTTTTTCTCAGCTACGGCTAGTCTCTTGGCCAGCTTTTGGAGAAATTCCTAAGGCACTAGAATGTAACCGGCTGGAGTTTGGCTTGTGAGGCTCATAGGTGGTGTGGTAGAGGTTCTAGGAGCTGCATCTAAATGACCGGCATCTGTAGCCAGTGTCTTGCCCTTCTCCTATGATTTGGGGGCATTCTCCTGTGCGCCACCAACTGCTCGTGATAGTGGGACTGCGGTGGAAAGTCGGGCCCAACTCACTGGGTTCATTTCATCCCGGATTATGCCAATGTTAGCAATCCATTGTCATTCAATCAAGTGCTCCTTACCATGACATACCTTGATGCCTGCCTCTATACACAATCTGAAAATGAGACTCGGGAATGGGATGGTAGTGCTCAATCCCATAGCACAACCCCGCATCTCCTCTACAATGACCCTCGGGATATTGATGGGATATCTAGACATGATACAAGCTATCAAAGCTGCTCTGTCTATGTTGAGGGTATTATCATTAACTGTCGGTGCCAATCTATGGCGCACTAATGTCTAGTAGGCCTTTTATATGAAGTTTAAAGAGTTCTCTGTGACCTGTGTGCCGCTAGTGACCCACTCGGCCTCGTCTTTTTCCTCAGTGATCACGTCGGACAACCATTGAATCTGCCTCCGTCTCTCATCAAATTTGAGCTTCTTGATCTATTTCAAAGCCTTCACTCGATAGTCATATTTAGGCATAGCATGTGGTGGTATGAACTGGGGCCCATATAATACCCGAGCAATAGTGCGCTCTAATATATCAACCTCTCAGCCTCTAATCAGGACGATCTCTATCTTGGGCTGATCTTTCAACTTCTGCCCCTCTTTTGCTTTCTACACCATGGTTTCAAAATAATTGGCGTAGAACTCCCGGATGATTTCCAAAGTGTATCGGTCCAGATCCCTAGCCATCCACTCAAATTTGTAGCAGCTAAATATCTTCTTCATCTCCTCCACCTCATTCAATGAATTTGTGAAGATCCACGGCTCTTCTTGAATGCTCCTCCTAGGTTTGTTCTTAGCGGTGAGAGCAATTCCCTATTCATATATTTCCTGAGCTCAGGGTACTCTCCACCTGATAGGGTGGTTCTCCCTAGGCAGAGTATGCTCCTGCTCGGCCTTTGGTGTCTTCTCCTCTGATCCAGCATCTGCTTAGATCTCCGGATTGGCCTCCTCGGATCCATCTTCTTCATTAGAGCTGCTTCCCGGACTCTTGAGCTCTTTCATCTGCTCCTTCATTAGACTAGGGAGCACCGACAAATGTGGAAGTGGCTTTCACGGCCTAGGCTTTAGCCTTCGCCCTAGTGGTTCGAGTCTCGTCAATATCTGATGTATCGACCCTGTATTCCGCTAATAAAACACTTGGGGAGTTTCCCTCTTATTCATATTTGGAGGTCTCATCAAGCAACGTCCTCCGAGCAGTTGCCTTTGATGTTTTACATTTCATCGTCATTGTACCTGTGGAGAAAAAGGGTTAGAATTTCAAATCTAGAGAAAAGAAAGCAAGTAAAATTCCTATGTAATTTATCACGGGTCATCAGTACGGGTCGTACCTTGGAGGTACAATTCATACTGAGACCAATAATATCTCAAGTCAATGTTACGACTTTGAGGTATGGCTCGTACCATGAAGGTATGGTCCATACTATGAGTTGTATGAGGATGCCCCTTTAAAATAATTATTATGTATTTTTCCACGACTCATCATACGACCCATGAGTCAATTTCACGAGTCATAGGAAGGATCATACTGTCACTTTTGAACTTGACCCTTTTCAGATTCTTGGTACGACTTCCAGGTACGACTTGTAGCAGTAAACCATGAGTCGTACAAGGGTTCGTACCTCGTGATTGTTACAAATTTATCTTGGGAAAGTCCCAACTATCCATCCTATAAGTCGTAGTATGCAACCGTGTGGTATAAAAGGCTTGTGAAGCCTGTCCCTGCCTTAATTTTTGTTCAATTTGTAGGAGATTTCAGTTTAGTGTTGGGTACTCAAAATTCCCCAAGTCCAGGCATGTAGTTGACCTGTTTTACATTTACCCATTCCTCCCCTTTTTAATCATGGCCCGTAACTTAGTTTTAATAGTTCAATATGCAATTCTCACAAGTTCAAACCCCTACACAGTCGTACACCCTTTGTTCACATCCCTGATCATTATCCTTTGTTAATTTTTCAAGAATTGGGAGGACTCTAAAAGATTATGTGGATTTGCATCAAGCACACAATTCATATTTATAAATTCAAAGGAGTACACTTACTTGATAACTGCTTTCTTCAACTGGTAATCAGAACTATGGTTGGGATTAGGGTTTTTGGTGTAATCTGAGCAAGACTTTGCTCAATTGATCTTTGATGTTGAGTTACCGTTGTGAGGGAGATGTGATTTTAGGTTGTGATTTCGGTGTTTGAGAGCGTAGGAGGTGAACACACATAAGTAATTAACTTGTGTTGCCCCCCAAGAAGCGCTTGATTTAACATTGCAGAACGATGCAAGTGGTTCAGTTACTTAGAATTCACCAAACCACCACTTGGTTTGCCTCCCAAGAAGCACCTGCTTTAACATCACAACATGATGCAAGTCTCTAGACTACTCAGACTTCGTCAAGGAAGTCGAATTCATCCTCTATTGCTGAGACAACTTTATATTCCTTCGGCTGCTTCATTGACCGGCAAACGTTGAAGGTGACCTATTCTTTGTTGAGTCTGAACATCAACTAGCCAGCCTCCACATCTACTAAGTCTCTCCCAGTGGCAAGGAATGGTAGCCCCAAAATGATGGGGACCTCAAAATCAACCTCGCAATCAAGGATCACAAAGTCTTCTGGGAATATGAATCCATCAACTTTAACAAGCACATCGAATAGGATACCGATAGGCTTCTTCACAGTTTTCTCAGCCATTAGTAGCCGCATAGTAGTCAGTGTGGGGGCTCCCAAGCCCAACTGGTTAAACACAGCCAATGACATCAGATTGATGCTTGCTCCCAAATTGCAGAGTGCCCTTGCGGACTCGACATCGCCAATTGTGCATGGAATAGTGAAGGCACCTGGATCTTCCTTCTTCTGGGAAAGGACCCATGAGGCTATAGCACTACAATGATGCACATTGTCCATAGGCTCATAGCTCATGGACCTTTTCTTCGTGACAAGGTCCTTCATAAACTTGGCATATCTCGGCATCTGTTCCAATGCCTCGACCGATGGTATATTTACATATAACTGTTTGAGAATTAACAGAATTTCTGGAACTTACCACTCTCTACTTTCTTCTTCATTCTTTAAGGGAGAACTGGCGGTGGAAGTTGAATAGCCTTGTAAATTTGTGTAGCTCCTTACTTTTCTCCTTGTTAAGCTTTAGGCCCGAATTCAACATTTGGAGCTCATCCTTGTTTTTCTCCTTGTTCAGCTTCAGGCCCGATTTCAACATTTGGAGCCTCACTGAACTCAGCATCCTCATTATGATCCTTCTCAGCATCATCTTATTCATCATCAATCGCGCTTTGTTTCTTCCTTTAAACTACAACCAGTAGAGGGGGGTCAACCATGGTCTTTTCGTTCCTAGTCATCACAGTCATATAGCGTCCATTATTCTTTGGATTCTAGATTGTGTTGCTAGGTAGTGTAGCCTTTTACCTAGGGTTCATGGATTCTAAAAGTTTCCCTAGTTGTTGTTGATCTGCTTGATAGTCGTAGCATGTGACTCCACTCTCTGACCCATGCTCGATATATCACTACGGATGTCTTTCAGCTGAACATCTATAGATCTCACCTTATTTAGCATCTCAGCCATCATGCTCTCTAACTTTGATTGTCCAGCCTCCCCTTCACGTGCATTAGGAGGCACGTAATCTAGCTCGGTCATTGTGGTACTCGTTATTCCTTCTCCAATCTCCCTCGTGCTCATGACCTCGGCTTCTATCTATGTACCCATTCCAGTTTTAATTGTCTCTATATTGGTTCTGACCTTGGTTTCCTGAACCTTGGCACCAAGTGTCTTGTCCAGACCCTTGGGCGTTGGCTCAGAAACACGCCACCTGATTGTCTAAGAAGTTTGCTTCCTCCTTGAAATCTGAGTGATCTGGCCCTGGCTCTCATCCTTATGTCCCTACCGTGTTAAGCTTTCTGGCTCTAGTTCCAATGATATACTTAGTAAGCAAGTCCAATGATGTGAACATATGAGCCAAGTCCTGCTCACGTTCTTCTTCCTTCGTTCGTTGGTCTGCAGTCTAACCAACAACATATGTACCAGCTGCTGCTCCTACTTCTCGGGTGTGCCATACTCTATTTGTCTTGGTTACTTTTTCTAAAATAGTGGCAGTTTGTTCCCAGGTGTGGCTTATTAGTGGTCCTCCCTCCATTGTGTTTGCTACTGCTTTTGTACTAGTGTTCAATGATATATAGAAAAACTCCAAAAGACTTCATCAGGAATTTTATGGTTTGAGCACTTGGTTAACTTCTTCTTAAACCTCAATCAGGTTTCATGAAGTGCCTCAGTCTTCAGTTGCCAAAAATTATAGATCTCATCTTTAAGTTACAGCATCCTGGAAGGTGGAAAGAATCTCTCTAAGAAATCTTGCTTGAGCTCCCTCTAGTTGGTAATGGAGTTGTTGGGAAACTCCGATAACCATAATGTGGCTTCCACAGACAGAGAAAAGGGGAAGAGTCTTATGCTCTTTGCTATATAACATCCTGGCTCACTCTGGGCAACCTATACACCTTGCATATTCTAGTAAAGTTCATCACGTGTAGGTTGGCATCATCAGCTGCATGACCACTAAACACCCCTTTCATGTTCAATAACCAGATCATGGTTCTAGTGATATCAAATTTAGCCCCAGCAGGTAATGGTGGTGGTACAATAGCTCCGGTTGAACCAACCTCATCGATGTTCGGGTCATCCTCATCGAAGAACTTAGGGGAATATCTTTGACCTATATTGTCCCTTCCATGGCGACCTACATTAACAACCTCATCTTGAGCATCCTTAAGTGCAGCTTGCCTAGCTTCTTCAATAATATGGACATCTTTCTGCTCTTGGTTCTCCATCTTTCTCAGTGTTCTTTCAAGTTCAAGATCCAACAGAATTAGGGAGTTTCCACTCAGACGAGTACTTGGCATTCACCAAGCACAACCTGTGGATACCCAAAAAGAAAAAGAAAGCGTAATTCAAGAAATAACAACAAAAATTCAAAAACAAGAAATTAATCAAGTCCTCGCCGTATTCTCCTGCAACGACGCTACTTTTTGGTAATGCTCAAACTCACACTTTCTAACAAAGTATGAAGCGGACATTGTCAATAAAGAACCCAACTAAGAGGTTGGGGTCGAACCCACAGCGAATAAGGTAAGATCTAGACTAATGTCGATAATTGAACTTGTTGGTAAGTTATCTCCAAATTGAGGGTTTTAAAGAAAACAATATTAAAATAGGATAATATTTGTGATTTAAATCAATATTTGCAAACAACTAGGGTAAGTGTTCCCCATAGGTTCATAACTACTTCGGGTATACACACGTGATCAATCCCAATGCTTACTTGTAGAACATATAACTAGGGTTCATCCAAACGACTAGTTCGTCCCTATTGGATGACTATACTCAATCATCGGTTCAAGTCTCATGAGCTATTTCAAACTAACCGTTATAAATATATTCAAAATTTAACTATCTTGAGACCACAGCTCAAGTTAATACAATGATCATAAAGACCAAGGCTTTATTGTAATTCTCTTTTCGTAATCTCTACTTCTCTAGGTTCATGCAAGTAAAGAATTCGAGAAAGTCCTAATGTTATACACCATTAGGAAACATTTAAAGATGAAGAGAATATAATACAAGCGTTTAGCATTGGTTTTGAATCACTTTTGTGTAACCCTATTTTGTTAATCCACCATGGTTCCCACAACCCCTGGTTGTGGAGGTGTTAGCCTCTCATGGTTGTAAGATTACAATTTGCATTCATAGACAAGTACATAATTAAATACTCATAGTAACAATTGGAAGAAAACCAGATTTGAATATCAAAGAACAATCTCAAGAACAATGGATGAAATCAAGAATTTGATCCCAAGAATTGCTCTCCAAAACTTGATAAAAATTCACAAATAATACTCTTCACACATCTACTACTTTATTTCTATCTTCTCCAACTTCCTCCCCCATTATATAGAAATAAAGGTATTTATAATAGTAGAGTAAGCCTTCCTTGTTCCTTCATGAACTAGAATTGGGATTCATAACTCCTTTTCCTAGTTGAAGTGGGATTGGTCTTTCTAAAAATAACCTAGAAAAGTATTTATACAAATAATTAGAACTATTTCCTAAATTAACAAGGAAACTAATTTAACTGTCGTCGCCTGATCCTACGACTCGTACCCTGAACCTACGATTCGTAGCTTCCTTTCATACAATGCCTGTCGTGGTCTGATCTTGTACAGTTGAGCATCCAATAAATATTTTCATGAGTGTTGTGGTATGACTCGTACCTTGATATCACAACTCGTGACTACATCATACCTTAGGATCTGCCAATCACATTTTCTCTGAAGTTCACCACAACTTTTTGGTTCAAGTCATATCTGGTCATCACGACTCATATCTTCCATTTCTACCATTAGCTCAGACAAGTGCAATATTTCTGTAATTTTCCAAGGCTGCTATGGTACGGCCCATACTAGGATTGTACAGCTCATACCTAGAGTCGTACATGGATAGTGCCTCATGCTGAATTTTATCACAAATGCTATATACGACTCATACCTCCAATGTACAACTCGTACTGAAGTCTGCAATTTTATCATTTTCAACACTCTTTTCTCTTCTATTGCACATTTCAACTCCAATACGTAATTTCCTTGAAAACAAAGTAAAAGTGCATCATATTTGTATAAACACACCTAAGTCCATGCTATTTTTCTAGTTTTAGGCATCGAAAGTGTTGTGAACTCACAGCACATCAAGTCTCTCATTTGTTGCTCCAACTTTTGAATTGACGCCTTGTGTGGGCTTATAACTTCTGACAAACTTTTCAAATAAGCATTCGGCCTCTCTTGATTTTGGATCATTTTCTCCAACATGCTTCGAAGATTTGATCTCCCATGATATTGAGATGGCCCTTCCCTTCAATTTTAAAAACTAGAGGATGGGCCTCTTGGTGGGACATAAGGATTTGAGCTCCAATTGCCGAAGTTGCTATTTTTCCAATTCTGACTCAGACCCTTTTAGTCATTCCTACCATAATGGTTTTCTTGGCCTTATGTCTACAGTCTCCATTAATTTTGGTAGTTTGATGGTTGTTAGTACTGATTTGGTTGTTGATAATTCTTTTTTGGATAACCTCCCAGTGCATTGGTAATGTAATTTGCATCCTTAAATTGCATTAGAGGTTGGTCTTGGAATTGTTGACTTTGAACTTGAGGATGACATCCACGAATGTGAGGAGGAGAATTATGCATTTGTGATGACCAATTTAAGGTTGCGGAGGATACCTTTGCATTGGAGGAGGAAAACCATGTACATTCTCAACCATATTCACCTTTTTAACTTCATTCTTTGTCAATTTATTTGTAAGCAAAGCAATATAGGTGGTCACGGTTGCCATCATTTGATCTCTTTCTTGGTTCTCCATCATAAGATGGCTCAAATATGGAAGCACCAATATTGATACCCCTTGATTTTCTTCGCTATACCAAGATTGATTATGTTTAGTGATCCTACCAAGAATATGGTAATATTGTTATAAGTTTTGTCCATAAAGCATTCACCAGTAGCATTATTGTCTACTGATTGTGTGCTTGGAGTCAATCCCCTGTAGAAATTTTTCAAGAAGGATATTCTCACGGAACCCATTAATAGGTTCCCTAAGAACATATTCTTGAATCATTCCCATGCTTCAAATAGTTGTTCCCTTTGTATCTAACTGAAGTGAAATATCTTATCACATTGTTCAGCCTTTTTACATGGGGGGAACCACTTCCTGAGGGGCATGTTGACCAATTCTATCCATGTATGGGTGGAATTCAGAGGAAGGTAACGTAACCAACCTCAAGCCTCCCTCTCAAATGAGTACTTGAACACCCTTAGCCGGATAACATCATCAAAGACATTACTTTGCTTATGCATATGCACACCTAAAAGAAGTTTTTCAAGTGTTGGTGGGGGTCTTGGTTGGTGGAATTTTACAATTGACAGTCCACCTTGAGCATTGTATATATGCTCCCAACTATTTTGAATGTGAGAAAATTCACTCAGGGTGACACTATTGCACTTGCATAATCAATGTCATCATTTGCCTCCACAAATATGTTTTCCACCTCACCCGATGGAAGAGCCGCCATTACACACCTTTTTCACTAATCACAAGAAACAAAGTGTGACAGAAATAGATCACAACTAACAATCAAATATTACTTGCTTAGTAAATCCAATCCTAAGTCCTCTTCAATGGCGCCATAATGGATGACGTTCAATGTAATACCCCGTAAGTGCATAAGAATAGACCCGGGAGGTTGAAAGTGTAAAACTGTATAAATTGAGAAAAAAGTTGTAGGATGGGCCATGGAATGACTCGTGATATCAAACCACAAGTCGTTGTATGCAGTCATGGTTAGGATCAGGCTTGGTGACAGTGTAAACCATGGGAGACATGACGACTTGTTGTGAGAAACAAGGAGTCGTCGTTAGTAGTCATGGGAAGGATTTAGGTTCTTCAGGAGACATACACTGAGCGACCCAGCGACCCATTGGGAGAAACCATGAGTCGTTGGTTGTGGTCGTGGTTGGAGGATTGAGTTTTCCAGTAGGCTTGATGGGAGAAAACAACGATCCATTAGTTCTAGTGACGGGTCGTGGTGTGACTCATTAGGAGATGAGATGCCAAGGTTCGAGGGAGCTAACAATAGGCGATGTAAAGAGTCCTGGGTTGAAGGGACGGGTCATCCTAACGATCCGTTGTTTGATTCCGAGAATGGGTCATCAGTAGTTTATACGACGAGGGACATGACGGGTCGTTGTTGGTTCCCACAACCCGTTGATACCACTCGTGGGTTTGATCTTACCAGTTTTCAGGGCAGGTTCATTAAGGGTATTTTTGACTTTTTCACGATATAAGGCCCTAAACTACATCATTTTGTCTTGGGAAAGATGGGTTTTTAAGAGAATGACCTATTCTGAATTCTCATTCACGCATGCAAGGATTTTGATAGGTGATCTAAGGGGATTTCAAGCTTTTCACTTCAATTCTTTCAATCTCATTCTTGGGATTTTAAGAAGGGTTAGAATTTGATAATCCCAGGTATGTAAGGTCATCAATGGGTGAATTCTTCCACATCCATGCTCCTACTCTATGATTTTACTTATAAATTATCAAAAACTCATGGGGTTTTGTATTTGATTTATATAAAATTTAATGATTTAATTATGGATTGCTTTGTGATTTTGAAATCTTAACATAATCTATGGATTTTGATTATCTTTTGAGATTTAAATTGATTATAATGATATTGATTTTGATTTTCTAAACAATTGAGCTTAATTGTGTATGCCCCATGAGGAATCGATTATGATCTATTTATCCATTTATGCTCTTGACAATCCCAGCATGAATTATGATTTAAATTATGAATTTATTATATTATCTGTTATGATTTTATGACATTCAATCTATATGCATGATTTACAAGTATGTATGAACCTTATGAATCATGAATTATGTTTTAGCCAACTCACGGACCTCATTTTATGGCCAGTTCACGTATGTACAAGTATGTTTATGATTATCGTGATTTAACTAGCCCATGAATTCATCATGTTATACTATGAGCACTATATGTTTTGGGAGTAGTATCGAACACCGAGTAGGTTCGAGGCTCAGGTTAAGCCCCGGATCTCATGAATTATGTGCCACCGTAGGTATATTGGGACCCCTTGCATGACTGTACCCAGACCAAATGGCCCATTTCATGGTGATATAACACTTTCATGGTTCTACCCTTGGCAAGGTATGAACAGCCTCCCAACTAGGGTTACAAGTCGGGCTTCATGTGTGCTCATATGAGGTATGTCGGTTAAGAAAATCTTCCATTGTTCCTCATGATTCATGTATGTTATGATTATGTATGTTGGCTCAAGTCATGTTAAATAAATCTCTTCTATTATGATTATGAATATGTTTATATTACAAATGCTTTAAAAACCTTGAGCCATATGATATGTCATTATGATTTATGATACGAGCATGATGTCCTACTCTTATGATCATTTATGAATTTTGTTCGATCGTTTGTTGGGTATAAAACTACACGCAAGTGCACGTGGTCGAACAAGTAGTAAAGTGGCTCAAGTAAGCCAAGTATCGATCCCACAGGGACTGGGATAAGGTAACAATTAATCAAGTGTTACTATATTTTCAGTTTAACAATGAAGACAACAGTGTAACCAAGAGTTTGATATTTTTGGATTCTAATTTTTATGCTAAGTCTAAAACGATTATCTAATGTGAGTCTGAACTATGAATGTGAGCATGCTGAGGTTAAATGAACATGTAAAGAAATAAATTATCGATATAATTTGGTTAACTTTTCCTCCGGTTGCTAGTCAAGAACTACTGCCAATGGATTAAAACTCTCGTATTTAACCCAACTTAAGAATCATGAACCGTCCACCTACATTTCTGTGATTAAACGAAATTCATGCAAACCCGGTTCCTAAATTGACTAATATGACTTTCAGGTATATTTCTATCCTGAAGGTAAATCAATTCTCAATTTTCCCAAACTAAGAAAAGACCATATCCTATTAATTCACAACTTTCCAATTTCTTGCTCTCTCGAGTGAAATCGGACTTTTTAGATGTACATTAACGTAGGCCACACATTAATGCAGTAAGAACAAGAATCAATAGAACAACCATGGAAGAAAAGATGAAAAACCAAAGAATCAATAATCACATTTCAATACAATTGTTCTTAACCTCAGCAAGAAGAGGAATTAGCCACTCATTTGTGGATTAAACATCGTTAAATGAGTGTTAAACATACAAGCAATTGAATTCAAGGAGAAGGAAAGAGAGAAAAACCCTGATAATTTCGTCCCCTCAACTGCCTGTAACCCACGTTCTTGCTCCACCCAGTCAGAATATTGAAAAATGAACCTAAGTGTTCTATTTATACTGGTGGGAATTTTTCCCAG
This sequence comes from Datura wrightii, assembly GCA_035772735.1. NCBI lineage: Eukaryota > Viridiplantae > Streptophyta > Magnoliopsida > Solanales > Solanaceae > Datura > Datura wrightii. Next base: position 68,466,553 of record JASDFA010000010.1, on the reverse strand, counting down.
AATAACAAGCAACGTGTCACGGAGTGCATCGCGGAGCACTGCCTCCGTGACACGCCACTGACGCGGACCCTCACTGGAAGTTGGGGGTCCAGGTAATAAAGCTCAACGTGGCACGGCGTGCAACGCGGAGCTAGGCCACTGTGCCACGGACCCAACGCGAACCCTCACTGGAAATTGGGCAAAAATTCCCTATCCAGGCAGAAGGCCTCCGTGATGGCAGCGTGACACGGCTCCATCGCGGAGCCTCTTTATTTTGTGCCTTCCAACGCCTTGTCCTTTGCTCACATCCGAGTCCAACCCCGATCTATTCCAACATGCATTTTAGCTTCCCAAAATTACATTTTACCTGCAAAACAATGCTAATCATGTTGGTTAGTAAAATTCACATTTTATTACTAATCACATGAGAATTATAAACATTGATAGATAAACAAGGCTAAAATGACACATTTGAGTATCACTTGGGCATATAAATTTGCCCAAGATCACTTACCCCACACTTAAATCCTTGTTCATCCTCGAACAACAATCTTACACCTCATGCAATTTACATCCCAACCTCGCTACTTTGGTTCGACAATTTAGGCTACGGTTATACCGATTATTCAATACAGCAAATCATCAAGAAAACACGCATGGTCCAATCAATGCAATGACCTTCAATACATCAAGACCTCCTAGACTTAAGAATCGACTCTCGATATTGGCAAACTCATGCAAATCAGCTGATCAAGACATCCGACACGAAAATTAATCTCTCCTCAAGCATGTGCCCTCACAACACAAGAGAATTTTCCCCTTTTTGATCATATGAACTCACAAAATTTCAAGCAGGGGCATACAAACACAATTTCGCTCTCTCTCCCAAAAGAATTCACATGCATCATGTCACGACCCATAAGCTTGCCTTTAGTGTATTACTCCACTAATATAAAGAAATGTGATGTAAGATCACGTAGGACTTTAACGGATTGTAATGTAAGCTACGGGACTAGTAAATATTGGGCTAGCCAATAATAGCCACTAGCATCCTTAAGCGCCTTCTCAATGCATCCCATCAAACTCATGGGCAGTGTTTCTTCCTTCATCCTCCCATTCTTGATGTTTTTCTTTAGTTTGGCCCATCTTATTAAGCACACTTGACACAACAACAAAGATTATTCATACACCTTCATTATAGTTTGTTTATAACAAGTACACCTTCAACCTTTTCTTTCCCTTTATCACTCTGCTTTTCTTTTCTTTTCACCATTCTCACTCTTCGACACTTTGGGAAAATTATTTTCTCTTCTTAAGCGCTTAAGAGTTTTGGATCGACTTTATGGCTAATGAAAAGAAGGGATTAAGCTCAGTTTACACTTTTTGACAAAAGAACAAAATAATAGGCTAAAGGCTCAACGGGCTGACTAGGGTATACAATCAAAGTGGGTACGATAATGAGAAATAGAAACTTTCGGTTAAACCAAAGAAATGCCTACATCCTTTCCTACAATACACCTCCTTCATTTCGTTTTGTACACACACCAGGCAAGTTCTAGACACTTCACAATATCATGGAATAACAAAACCTCACTTCATACTTGTTGCACATGCTTAATTCAAGACGTATTCACAGACTCTTCGATCAGCTAATTACAAGAATTCAAAATTAAGCCTCAATCACACTGAATCAACTCTATGGCCTAGGTATCTCAACATATTTACAAAGTTGCATGCTTTCATACGAATCACCTTTGCATTTCAAATATCATGTACAACACGCAACTAGAATTCCGCAACCATAAAGTAACTACAAGTTTTGGGATGCAACCCACAAAAGAAAAACAACTAAAAAAATGCAAATGTAAAAGAATCTACTCCTAACGACTATATTTCCCTTAAGACGGTCATCATCCATCCATCATAGGGAACGGTCACTAACTAGGACTTCGGTTAAATGGGATCATTCTCGGTAAAAGAACCGAAAACAAACGCCGAGAAACCCAAGAATTGAAAAAAACAAAAAAAAAATTTAAAAATATCGATCATTTCGATAAACAAAAATATGTACAATATCAGCTAGCAACATTCAGCAACATACAACAGTTTCACATATAATTACAATACAGAACAACACTTAGCATTCACAAATCACAGGGTCAGAAAATTTTGTTCACAGGCACAACAATATATTAGAATCATACATACAAGCACAACCAGCACCTAACTACTCCCACCCCACACTTATCTCGAATACTGTCCCCAGTGTCCACAAAAATTAAAATAGCACAAAAAATTGGGTGGTGGAACTCCCTGATCAATCAAAATACTCCACTTCTTCATCAGGTGCTGCTGCTTCATCTCCCATGTCTGAATCAACCCCATCGTCATCATCGGATTCCACATCGGAGTCCTCCCGTCGTGTCTCCTCATCTGTGGGGACATCATCATCCGTGGGCTCCACAAAAGCTGGCCCCACTCGGCATAGAGCCCTGGCATTTTCGCCAAAAGGGTAGTCTAGCTCGAGCTGCCATAGCTCCTCCTCTGTTGCCGGCTTCCCGCCTATCCTCAGCTGGAGCATCTGCATCCCGTACATGCAAGCCATATACTGATCTTACGAGCATGTCGCTCGCCTAGTGTAAGCACTGGCCCGTGGGTGGTGTCGGGAGCCTTAGTTTTGGTGACATCTAAGGCCCGCCGCTCCATCTGCGGGATGTAGTCAAGGGCCTCTTCCTCAATATCTAAGCCCCTCAAGAATGTGGTGAGTAGTCCACCAAATCCGTATCTGTGCCCCCGATGCAACCGGGCTCTCTTCATGGCGGAAATAATCACCACCCCCACGTTGATCTCCAGCCTTTTCATCAGGGCGTACACCAGGCATACAGGTTCCCGGGTTACATCTGTCATATGTACCCCCGGGATTAGGCAGGAACAGACGATCTTAAGCCATATCCTGGCTTCCCTGTTCATCTGTGAATAAGGCAAAGTCTGATGGTAGCCCCTCTCCTTGTGTCTGCTCCATCTAGCTGTTGATCGGGTTCCACACAAGGTGTGTCTGATGTCCGCATATGGTGGAGTGATGTTCAGCTGTTGAAGCATGTGGGCGTCTGTGTCCCGCGCCCCTAGGATAGCATTGAGGTGGTAGGGCTCAAAGGTGACTATTTGCCCTCTGATTTTGATGGTGTGACTTCTGAGAGTCGGGTTCCAATTGGCATAGAATTCCTGAATCAGGTGCAAGTTGCATTCCTTGGGCTCTTCAAAGATGAAATTGAGCCCAACTGCCTCGATCCTGTGGACAATCCTAGGGAACTCATGTGCCAACGGTTCCCGTGCTATGTGTTCCTCGGGGAAGTACTTGCTCTCCTTGTGCTTGGCATACCACTTCTTCCCCTCTTCTGTCACCCACCTGGTTCCGTATTGGCGGCATTGGTCGCGTGGAACCGTTGGTGCTGCTGGGACTGCTGTGCCCAGTCTGATTCTCTTTCTTCCGGCGCCAGATGTTGATGCGCCTTTCCTTTTTTCTTGCCTGCTTGCCATTGTTCCTGTCAAACCAAACAGACAAGTTCAATGTTAAGCCCATGAAAATTTGCTTCGACTAAGGTTGGGTTAATCTAGGCTACCCCACACTTAGTCCTTAGCTATAGTGACAACATTACGGTAAGATCATACCTATTTACACAAACAAACAGCCAAATATAACAAACATGCTTAGTGCATTCGAAGAATTCGACGGTATATATTTTATGTACTACTCAGACTTCGTACAGCTAACCACAATCATTACCATCGATAACATTTTATCCCATCGCACTTAGCAAGGAGAAACAAAGACATGAAACAACAAGAATTTATCTACATGAATCTATACAACTCACCCAATTCTTGAAAATTTCAATATTCCCCTAACCCGAGAATCCGTCGGTCTTTTAGCATAATAACAATTAGCACATCGACTCATCTCACTCAACATGTACAACACAGCATGAATTTCACTAGTTCACTACACTTTCCCACTTCAAATTCAAAAACAAACCCTAGATATGATTGTAACAAAAAGAATTCGATTAAATTATGCAATTAACGAGTTCAAACAATCACAATGATACTCCAAACATCCATCAACAATAATTCAATTGAATTTACGCTTAATTTCTACTTAGGGCAAGTTTAGCTCACATCACATGCTCAATATCGAAGAAAATCGACAAGAAATGAGATGGAATTGAAGAACATACCTTAAGTTTGAAGAATTGAAGAAAACTCAATGAAATCCTTGGTCTATTCTGTGTCACGTTGAAGGGGGAGGGGTTTTAGGGGGATTGGTCGCAGAGTGTGTGAGAAATAAGGAAAATTGAGGGGGATTCGGGGTTTAAAAGTGGAAAAATCACGCGGGTCACCCGGCGACCCGGTGTGACCCGTCGCGATATACACAGCAACGTGTCACGGAGTGCATCGCGGAGCACTGCCTCTATGACACGGAGCTATCGTGAGGGTGTTCTGGAATTCTTTTAAAATTTCGGATTTACACCTCAACGTGTCACAGAGGGTAACGTGGAGGCCCTCCTCCGTGACACGGAGCTATCGCCCTAGCTCACTGTTTTGCCACTTTTTCTTGATTTTCATACCTCGAATTTTCCTTTGTGATTCCTTGCTTATTTTCCCTCCATTCGACCTGAAATTCATTCTACTACAAGAAATTGGTTAGAATTATAGGTTTCACTCAAAATAAAAATAAAAACTAAAAATTTTGTTGTTAATCAAGAAAAATAAAAAGAATTCTATTCACAATTTACAAAGAAAAAATTTCCACGGGTTGCCTCCCGTGCAGCGCCTGGTTTATCGTCGCGGCTCGACGTCATTCATCTCAGTTGTCCTCTAGGGTGATGGATGCTTTCTCTCGACCATCGTCCTCCCCCCAATAGTGCTTACATCATTCCGGTGGTTTTCCCAATAACTCTCGTGAATCCTTTATCTGCTCATCATCAACTCGATCAATCACATTGATCACCGAGAGTTCCTCGTACACAGTTGGGAGCTTGGAGGCCTTGTACACATCGAACACTTCCACCTTGTCGTGTGCTCGCATGGTTAGCTGCCCCGCAGCTACATCAATCAGCGCTTTCCCGGTCGCCAAGAAAGGACGTCCCAAAATAAATGGGACTTCCGCGTCTGGTTCAAAATCCAGCACGATGAAATCTACTGGGAAGATCAGGGAGCCAACTTGCACCAGAACGTCCTCCACAATGCCATCAGGTCTGGCTAAGGACCGATCCTCCAATTGCAAGATCACTGTTGTGGGTCTAGGACTTCCTAGACCCAGCTTTTTGAATACCGATGACGGCATCAAATTAATGCTCGCTCCCAGATCACATAATCCACGAGCTCGGATACTTTGCCCAATAGTAATCTATATAGTAAAGCTCCCAGGATCTTTGAGCTTTGTGGGCAGTTGGTTTTGTATCCGGGAAGTGCACTCCTCCATAAGAGCCACCGTAGCATACTCAGTCAACCGACTTTTGTTTGCCACGATGTCCTTTATATACTTGGCATACTTTGGCACTCCCTGCAAAACATCAACAAGAGGTAAGTTAATATGTACCTGTTTCAGCACCTCCATGAATTTCTTGAAACACGCCTCCTCCTTGTGTTTCTTTAATCGTTGAGGGAACGGGGGTGGTGGTCTTTCTGATTCAGCTTCCTTTGTCTTCCCCCTCTCATCACTTTGCTCGCTCTCAACTTCTGCTGCTCCCGATTGTTGAGGTGGTCTTTTTGGTTCCACCTCTTTCAGCTGCAAACCACTCCTTGTGGTCACCGCATTCACCTGCTTGGGGTTGGGATCTGTGTCACTCAGAAGTCCTCCTCTAGGCCTGGTGTTTTGGGCTCCAGCAAATTGCCCAAATTGATGTTCAAGTGCCTTAGTAGCTAACTGGTTGTTTTTCACCTCGGCTGCCAATTTCACATAGTCAGCCTGCAATTGAGCTTGGTTAGATATCATCGTCTTGAACATCTCCTCAATGCTGGGTGATGGTGGTGGAGGAGGTGCATTGTTGTTTCTAAATTGTGCTTGATAATTCTGCTGCCCTCCTTGGTTCCTTTGCACACCTGACTCGAACTTTGCCCCTGATGGTTGTTGCTACCCCAGGAGAAATTAGGGTGATTCCTCCAATTGGAATTGTAGCTGTTGCCATACTGTTGGTGGTTGTTCCTTTGTACATTTCCCACAAAGTTCACCGAGTCCGGATTTGCTCCACAACACTCAGCTAAGTGCTCACTGCTCCCGCACACTTCACACCAAATCTGCTACATTGCATTCACTGGGGCTTGAGGTTGGTTCATTGTCATGTTACTGAAGTGGGTGTTGAGTTGATTCTGTAAGGCAGCTATCTGTGTAGCAATAGCTGTAAAACCATCCACTTCTAGAACTCCTGCTTCTTTCCTTGTCCCTCCTCTTGATGAATCAGCATTCCACTCCGGATTGCCCTGCGAAATACGGTTCAACAAGGTATACAGCTCCTCATAAGTTTTCTCCAGCACTTGTCCCCCAGCTGCTGAGTCTAGCAATATTTTTGTATGGGGTTCCAAACCCTCTATAAAAGTGTGCACCAGCACATCATTTGATTGATGATGATAAGGACAATCCCTCAACATGGACTTGAATCTCTCCCTAGCTTAATATAGATTCTCTCCCTTTCTCTGTTTGAAACTTAGAATTTGACTTCTAAGTCTTGCTGTTTTACCGGAGGGAAAAAATCGTATCAAGAATTTCCTTGCAAGATCATCCCACATAGAAATAGAATTAGGTGGCTCAGCTTTCAACCACCTCTTGGCTTCTCCCAATAGTGAAAATGGGAACAATGTAAGCCTAACATAATCTGATGACACTCTAGTGGGGATGTAAGTGTCACTTATCTCCAAAAAATTTTGGAGATGCTGCTGTGGATCTTCATGAGGGAGACCTGTAAACTGCCCGCTAGTGTGCAGCAATTGCACCATGTTTTGTTTGAGCTCGAACCTCCCTCCTGGCTCAGGTTTACGGATGCTAGATGTGACATTATTAGCATGTGGGATTGCCACCTCGCGAACCGGCCGAGCTGCTACTTCCTCGAGCACGAACATTGCCCGTACTACTGGTGGATTCTGTTGTTGCTCCATGAGAGTTTGTCTGAGAAACTACAGCTTTCTTTCTAGAGCTTCTCTCCGCTGACGATGAAATAATCTTTCTGGCTCTAAATACGAGTCCACCAGCTCCTTGTCTCTTGCCAGTGTTCAACAGAGATTAAATCTGCAAAATACAGGCTAAGACCAAGTTGTCAACACTAAGAAAAATAAAAATATAGTAAATTCACACTTAAGAAAATTTCAGCAATTGCCAGTCCCCGGCAACGGTGCCAAAAACTTGTTCGATCGTTTGTTGGGTATAAAACTACACGCAAGTGCACGTGGTCGAACAAGTAGTAAAGTGGCTCAAGTAAGCCAAGTATCGATCCCACAGAGACTGGGATAAGGTAACAATTAATCAAGTGTTACTATATTTTCAGTTTAACAATGAAGACAACAGTGTAACCAAGAGTTTGATATTTTTGGATTCTAATCTTTATGCTAAGTCTAAAACGATTATCTAATGTGAGTCTGAACTATGAATGTGAGCATGCTGAGGTTAAATGAACATGTAAAGAAATAAATTATCGATATAATTTGGTTAACTATTCCTCCGGTTGCTAGTCAAGAACTACTGCCAATGGATTAAAACTCTCGTATTTAACCCAACTTAAGAATCATGAACCGTCCACCTACATTTTTGTGATTAAACGAAATTCATGCAAACCCGGTTCCTAAATTGACTAATATGACTTTCAGGTATATTTCTATCCTGAAGGTAAATCAATTCTCAATTTTCCCAAACTAAGAAAAGATCATATCCTATTAATTCACAACTTTCCAATTTCTTGCTCTCTCGAGTGAAACCGGACTTTTTAGATGTACATTAACGTAGGCCACACATTAATGCAGTAAGAACAAGAATCAATAGAACAACCATGGAAGAAAAGATAAAAAACCAAAGAATCAATAATCACATTTCAATACAATTGTTCTTAACCTCAGCAAGAAGAGGAATTAGCCACTCATTTGTGGATTAAACATCGTTAAATGAGTGTTAAACATACAAGCAATTGAATTCAAGGAGAAGGAAAGAGAGAAAAACCCTGATAATTTCGTCCCCTCAACTGCCTGTAATCCACGTTCTTGCTCCACCCAGTCAGAATATTGAAAAATGAACCTAAGTGTTCTATTTATACTGGTGGGAATTTTTCCCGGAATAACAAGCAACGTGTCATAGAGTGCATCGCGGAGCACTGCCTCCGTGACACGCCACTGACGCGGACCCTCACTGGAAGTTGGGGGTCCAGGTAATAAGGCTCAACGTGGCACGACGTGCAACGCGGAGCTAGGCCACCGGGCCATGGACCCAACGCGAACCCTCACTGGAAATTGGGCAAAAATTCCCTATCCAGGCAGAAGGCCTCCGCGATGGCAGCGTGACACGGCTCCATCATGGAGCCTCTTTATTTTGTGCCTTCCAATGCCTTGTCCTTTGCTCACATTCGAGTCCAACCCCGATCTATTCCAACATGCATTTTAGCTTCCCAAAATTACATTTTACCTGTAAAACAATGCTAATCATGCTGGTTAGTATTAATTCACATTTTATTACTAATCACATGAGAATGTGTAAACATTGATAGATAAACAAGGCTAAAATGACACATTTGAGTATCACTTGGGCATATAAATTTGCCCAAGATCAAATTTCATACATGTTTTAAATGTCTGCTTTACATACCTTTCATACTCAGTACATTTCACGTATTGACCGCATACTTTCTATGTTGTATCATCTCATGATACAAGTCCCAGTTCTCAAGCTCATCCTCACCCATAGATAGATTCAGACTTGCTCACAGCACACTTGGTGAGTCCTCATGTTCTAAGGGCTACATGTTCACAGTCTATGTTATTCCTTTCAATTTCTGGATGTTGGATTAGTTGGGCAGTTGGCCCATTAATTCGCCTTTCATGTTTAGAGGCTTATCAGACTACAAGTTGTGTTCCACCGTATTGTTTAAGTCTTGTACTGATTTTCCCTTATGCTATGTTATGATTACGTTCTCTATGTTAAGTATTTTGCTCATGTGATTGAATTAGATGTATTCTCATGCCATGGGTCGACTTGGGGTCTCTCGAGGCTGCTTCTCTTGTGTCTATGATCCGGATGTACGTTTGGTTCATAAAATTCAAATTCACTCCTCAATCAAGAGAAAGTGTAGACGGTCGCGTGCAATATAATTAATCCAATAAGAGTCGAACCCTACAGAGACTTAGTATCGGATTAGCTACTATAATGAGTGAATAAGTGATTTGTTGCCTTAAGATGCTATTCTAGTTAATTTGAAAAGAGGGAAGTAAAATTAAATTGAATAGTTTCAAAAGGTCTAAATCAATAAAATATGAAACTATGGTTGTGCTTCCATCTAGGGTTGATCCACATAAATCACTCAATCGGATTCATCGAAAGCGGACTTTTATTCATATGTAGATAATCACTAAGCAATACTTAATGTCACTCAACAATCAAGCAATGTTATATTAATTCTTTCAAATCAGTAAGAATTTAATACAAACTGGTTATATCCTATCAGGAAGTTTCAATTTATTCTTAAGAAAATTCATTAAATAAGAGTTATGCCTTACATTTTTGTTGATTAACCCTATCAAACTCTAATCAGCTCTTTCAAGTACAATTGGGGAAAATTAGAATTGATTGGTGTTTGCGACCACCAACCTTAATTAGAAAATCAAAGATCAATCAAATATATTTAAGCCTACTATCAATTAATAATAATTGATATCTCTAGGTTTCCCAACCCAATGGGTTGACAACCTTAGCAAAGAATTTAGCTAATCATGATGGAATTAAGAGAAAGAAAGCATTGAATTAAACATGATTTACTTACAAAAATATGAGAGAAAGGTTGACCCAGAAATCTCAAAGTTGATCTTCAAAAAATGGCTTGCAAAGCAATGGGTAATCTCCCAAATCTGATTTCTAAGTGATAATATTCGAACTTCCTATAAAAATGCTATTTATACTTGTCACGACCTGAATCTACATCCTAAATGGACACAGTACTTGGTGCCACAAGTGACCCCAAGCTAACCCATGATCTATCATTACACTAGCAAACTGAGTAAACATAACAGGAAGCTTCATAAAATAATAAAGTAACCAATACTGCTGAAAGCAAACATGACTGAAAACAATGTTGAACAACTATGTCTGAAAGACAAGTACTAACTGACAAGTTGCTGGGACAAGCCCCCAGCTAACTCTAATATCCGACTGAAAGAAACTAACTGAAAGTTAAATATCATCCTCGGAAGATGAGGACTCACCAACTGGTGTTGCTGCTAAAATTGTCGAGGGGAACTACTGACAATGTTGGCACTGAGAACCTGTGCCTGTATCATAAATACGATACAGCATGAAAAGTATGCGTCAGTACTTTGAATGTACTGAGTAAGTGAGAGATACAATAAGCATGAAAGAATAAGTAACTGTACTGAATAACATGAAATAACCAACTGAATACTGTATACTGATAAAACTGAACTATAATTTATATGGTCAATAATGACCCTAGTTGATGGTCATAAACATGTCCTAGGACTGAGATACTGAACTGAAGTAAACTGAACTGAGACTGTACTGACAAGTGGAAAAGTCTATAACCGACATATAACCACGTGAGCTAAATGTGGAGTTTGATGTATACGCCCCGTCAATAGGAGCCAATATACCATGCCAGGGTATAAAGGCATGAACTATGAGATTACTGTCTTGGCCCATTTGGGCTAATAAACTATAGTGGAAACATAGTTCTGGGAACCTTGGTGCGCTAGAACCCCGGTTCGCTCGGTGCTAAGTCCTACTCCCACTGGATAGTCCTAACTGGCTACTAAGCTAATAGCTCGAAGTTGGGGCCCAAGACTAAGTTAGGGATACTTATTTAGAAGTACCTTGAGAGTCTTATCAGACCGAATAACTATAACTGGTGTTCTAAGATTGGCAGAGCTGCTTATCTGGAACTAAAGAACAAACTGATAACTAATAACTAGGAGGCATTACTAACACCTCAAGAACTAACTATAGTCAAATTTATCAGCTGACATTACTGAAAGATACTGAAGATACTAACATTCTGTCTGAGACTGAACTAGCATGCAACTGACTGAGAATCCAGATGATAGGAATAACATGGGAATTCCAACACCAATAGAGTCAAGTAACATTAATATCTAATCAACTATGCAAGACCAAAATTACTGTATTTACAAGGTTAGGGATAAAACCATTTTTATAGGATGCAAGTAGAAACATGATCATAAGTAGTGGAAACATAGCAGGAATACATAGGGACAACAACCCATAAGAATTAATCAGGATCTGGCTACGAATTTTACCCTAACTCAAAACATCAAGGCTAGAACTGATAAGAAATTTTGGAAAGGTTTTGGAACACAATGGAAGAACAATTCCCTTTATGAATTCCCACATACCTTGTGTAGAAATCCCAAAAAAAATCTTGAGAAATTTGAGAAAAGAAATCAAAACCCTTGCTCCTTCTTTGTGCTTCCTGACTGAGTTTCTACATTCTCACTTAGAGAGAATGAAAGGAATGAAGAGGGAACGTCAATTACCTCCCTAAATTCCCTGAATATAACCCAAAACAACATAGTTTAGGGATTAGAAAGGAGGAAAGTTACAAAAATGACCCTAAAAGATAATTTGGAAAATTGCCCGACAGGGACAACAGGTCATACAACGAGTCGTTGGTTGATACCACGACTCGTTGGGACCAGTTGTTGGTCCTGGGCCTAGAATTGGGGCTCACTAGAAACTGGAAATGAATGGAACCACGACTCATTGGATGAACCAATGGGTCGTAGGTACCTCTCATTGTCACTGGCAAGAAAACTTGGTCCTTCAGCTAAGGTGATCTTGGGCAGATTTATATGCCCAAGTGATACTCAAACGTATCATTTTTACCTTGTTTGTTGTGCAATGTGTATATATATCATGTATTTGGTAATAAAATGCGAATTTATACTAACCAACATGATTAGCATTTGTTTTGCAGGATAATGTGATTTTTAGGAGCTAAAATGCGTGTTGGAACTATGTCGGAGTTGGACTAGGATGCGAGCGTGGAAAAGGCCTTGGATGGCACATTTTACAGTGGCTCCACGATGGAGTCGTGCCACGCTGCCATCGCGGTAGCACACTGCCTGGGCAGAAATAAAATTGGCAATTTCCAGTGTGCCTGCGCGTCAGCTCCGTGGCACGGAGATAGGCCTCCACGATGGCCTCCGTGCCACGTTGAGGCCAATTATCCGGACCCTGCAATTTCCAGAGAGGGTCCGCGTCCACGCCGTGTCACGGAGGCAGTGCTCCGCGTTGGCCTCCGTGACACGTTGCTTGTTATTCCGGGAAAAATTTCCCACTAGTATAAATAGCACACTTAGGTTATTTTTAAAGGAGAGTTTTTTTTAGTTTTAATTTTTTTTAGCCTGAGTTCAGAAGTGGAGAGCAGGAACGTGGTTTTGTGGCAGTTGAAGAATAGAAAAGATAAGAGTTTTCTTCTCTTCCCTTCTTCTTTCCTTCAATTGTATGCATGATTAACACTCATTCTAGGATGATTAATCCAAGAATGAGTGGCTAATTCCTTTCTTGCTGAGGTTTTGAACTTGTGTAATGAATGTTGGTAATAATTGATATGGTTTCTTCTTCTTCTTGCATGTTGTTCTATTAATTCTTGTGTTTATTACATTATTGATTGGCCACCATTAATGTATATCTAAAAAGTCCAATTTCACTCGAGAGAGCATGAAATTGGAAAGTTGTGAATTAATAGGGTATTGTTCTTAACTTGATTTGGGAAAATTGGGTTTTGATGTGCTTTCTTGATAGAAATATACTTGAAAGCCGTATTAGTTAATTTAGGAACCGGAATTGGAGTGTTAGGTCATAAATTGCATTTGATCACAGAAATGTAGACGGATGGTTTATCATTCTAAAGTGAAATTAAATACGGAAGTTTTAATTTCTAGGCAAACGTTCTTGGCTAGCAATATGAAGAAGAGGATGACCAAATTATCATGATTATCAAGTTCATTACTCGTTCTTAACCTTGGCATGTGCATATCCATTGTCTAAATTCAACGTAAATAGTAGTTATTAATTTCAGTATATAATTAGTTTAGAAACAAAACTCACTCAAATCTTGGTTGGATTGTTGTTAACATAGTTAGAAATAGAATAGAGATATAGTAAACTAGGCAGTTTTGCATATCTAGAGCAGCCTCCTTGGATCGATACTTGGCTACTTAGCCACTTTATTACTTGTTTGACCACGTACACTTGCGTGTCCGTTTTTAATATATACCGAGCAGCGATACGCGCGCAACAAGTTTTTGGCGCCGTTGCCGGGGAGGCTAGGCGATTTGTAAAATTGTGTTAAGTGTAAATTTACTATATTTTTGTTTTATTTTATTAAGTGTTGACAACTTGGTCTAGTGTTTGTTTTAATTCTTCTTTATTTTATTTTATTTTTCTGCTTGTTCGTATACCCTTATTGACATGACATCGTGGAATATAAATGGTTTCAATGGTGGATACTCATATTTTAGTGAATCTTGTCTGAACTGTGGAGGACCCCACTTGTGGCAAAACTGTAACACGTGCAATATATGTGGGTGTCAATATGGCCATTGGGGTGATTGTCCAAAGGCATATTCCCCTCCCCCAAGCCCCTACTATGATCCTTTTGTTGATTTTGCTGAATATAGGCATGTTGAAAATGAGGACTTGGGACGCCAAGTTCAAATAGAGGACATGATGAAACAACTCCTGGAGCAATCAGAAGCAATGAAGGAGTCGGTGGCAAAATTGGATAATTCAGCAAAAGGAGAATGCCGAGGCTGTAAGCAGGATGAGTGTCAAACTCACAGAGATGTGTGCTGAGGCTGAAGCTTGTGATAATTTGCAGGTGGCAGATTTAGCCGATATTCAAGAGGAACTACAAGAGGAATACAAGGGTGAATTTTTGGATGAAGCCCAACAATTAGAATCTCTTGAGTGTCCCCGTGATCGGCTCATACCTATAGAAAATCCATTCATGGAAGAAGAGAAAGAATATCTCCCATTTGACATTAATGGAGAAATAGATGTCAATGTTGAAAAGGTGTACACGAGTAAGGAAGTCAAGCACAATGCAATTTCAGAGTTGAGGTTGATTGGACCACACTCGAAGCATTTTTCGACATTAATTTTGGTTGACAACACAGAAATAGAGTCTTCCAAGATTATAGAGAAATGTCTAGAGGAGGACCAAGCCCCGTATATTTTGAAATTTGCTAACTCAGAGAGCCAAAATGACTTCACTTACTCAAGGGCCAATAAGTTCAAAAGAAAGCATCTACTGCTTGGTCCTTACAATTTTTCACCACCACCCCAGGAGCATAAGAGGAAATTAGAGAAGAAATTAGGGGTGAAATTCATATCCTCAAGGCGGAGGAAAAAGCAGTGAAACGTGGTACGTCGAGCCGCGACGTTAAACCAGGCGCTGCACGGGAGGCAACCCGTGAAAAATATTTTTTTCTTTCCTTAGTGCAAAGTTTTTCTTTTATTCTATTTTCTTTTCGTTTTCTTGACTAGGCTTAGATTTGCGTTTTATTTAGTAAATTTTTTTTATTTAGTAATTTAGAAAATTCTTTTATTTTTTAGTAGGGAATCTATTAATTTAACCAATTTTTCTTTAGTGAGGTGATTTTCAGGTATACTGGAGGAAAAATACTTGGAATCTAGGAAACGAGGCGAGGTATGAAAAATAAAATTTGATGGTGAAACAGAGCACTGGCGCGTTGGCGCCGTGTCACGGAGGCAATGCTCCGCGTTGACCTCCGTGACACGTTGAAGGCAAATCTGGAATTTTTTTAAAATTCCAGTAAGCCAACGCGTTGGCTCCGTGTCACGGAGGAGGGGCTCCGCGTTACCCTCCGTTACACGTTGCCCTTATCCCAGTGCCGGGTCACACCGGGTTTCCGGGTGACCCGCGTGTTTCCTTTAAATAAACCCCCGATTTTCACCCATTTTCCCCCATTCCCTATACCCTCCGCGACAAAAACACCCATTCCCCTACCCCCAAGCTCCGTGCCACGTTAAGAGGCAAGGAAAACGTCAAGTTTTCATCGATTCTTCAATTCCAAGGTATGTTTTCATCGTCTATCTCAATTGTTTTGGCGATTTTTGTCAATTTTGAGCATGTGAGGTGAGATATATCACCCTAGGCAGAAATTAAACATGACGTGAATTATTTTGTGATTGATTATGTTCGGATTGTTGTAGTTGACGTTTGAACTTATCGATTAATTGAATAAGTTAATGTTGATTATCGAAGTGAATTCTAGGGCTTGGGGTTGTTGAATTTTAACTTGGGTAACTTGATAGTTTAATGAAATTGATGCCGGGGTGTGTTTATTATTGGAGATAAGTCGTGGTAACTATTGTATAATTGTTGAAAGTCGACTAATTCTCGAATTTTTGTGGGAAAGTGCATAATATGTGAATTGGTTGAATTGCTTAGATTAGTTGTATATAATAGGTTTGTATTGGTGTTTTTATTTTGTTGTTGTTATTGTTGCTAAGTGCTATGGGTGAATAGCTGTCGATAGTAGGATTGGATTAGCTGTATGAAGTCTGAGTAGTTCGCTAGCCGTTATGCTGTCGAATTTTTGTGAACGCACTAAGCAACATGTTTATAGTTGATTGTGTTTGGGGTGTAAATAGAGCTATCCTTGCTAAAATGTTGTAAATATTGTTAAAGACTAAGTGTGGGGTAAATTTTGTTTAACCCGACCTTAGCCGAAGCTAACAAGTTTTTAGCTTAACGTTGTGCTTGTCTGTGTAAATTGACAGGTACAATGGCCAGCCGACAAGATAAAGGCAAGGGTGCTTCAACCTCAGGCACCGGCAGAAAGAGAATGAGACTGGGCGCTGCTGTCCCAGCTGCACCTGCTGTTCCACGCGGTCAACACCGCCGATACGGGACACGATGGGTCACCGATGAAGGGAAGAAATGGTACGCAAAGCATAAGGAGAACAAGTACTTCCCGGAGGAACATATTGCAAGGGAACCACTTGCACAGGAGTTCCCTCGCATTGTACAGAGGATTGAGGCAGCTGGGCTCAGCTTTATTTTTCAGGAGCCCAAGGAGTGCAACCTTCACTTGGTCCAGGAATTCTACGCCAACTGGAACCCGGCCATCAGGAGCCATACTATTAAAATCAGAGGGCAGATGGTCACTCTGGAACCCCAGCAGCTGAATGCCATCGTTGGAGCGCGGGACACAGACGCCCACGTCCTCCGCCAGTTAAACATCACCCCACCGTACGCCGACATCAGACGTACGTTGTGTGGGGCTCGATCCACAGCCCGATGGAGCAGACACAAAGAGAGGGGTTACCATCAGACTCTGCCTTATTTGCAGATGAACAGGGAGGCCAGAATCTGGCTAAAAATTATATGTTCTTGTTTGATCCCGGGAGTGCATATGACAGACGTGACCCGGGACCGTGTCTGCCTGGTGTATGCCCTTATGAAAGGGCTTGAGATTAATGTGGGGGCGGTCATAATATCCGCCATGAAGAGAGCCAGACTACACCAGGGCCACAGATACGGGTTTGGCGGACTCATCACCACCTTCCTCCGAGGCCTCGACATTGAGGAAGAAGCCTTGGATTACATTCCGCAGTTGGAGCGGAGGGCCCTTGATGTGACAAAGACCAAGGCCCCCGACACTACACACGGACCGGTGCTGACTCTGGGCGAGCGACATGCTCGTGACGACCAGTATATGGCCCGTATGTTCGGCATGCAGATGCTGCAGCTACGGATAGGTGGGAGACCAGCCACCGAGGATAAATTATGGCAGCCGGAGCTGGACTACCCCTTTGGCGAGAACGCCAGAGCTTTATGCAAGGTGGGGCCAGCCTTTGTGGAGCCGACTGATGAAGACGTCCCTACTGATGAGGAGACACGTCGTGAGGACTCTGATGTAGAGTTCGATGACGACGATGGAGCAGATTCGGATATGGGCGACGAGGCCGCAGCACCGGATGAGGAAGTCGAATATTTCGACTGAGCAGGGAGTTCCACCACCCATATGTTGTGCTTTGTATTGTTGTGAACACTGGGGACAGTGTTCGATTTAAGTGTGGGGTGGGGAGTAGTTAGGTGCTGGGATATAGGCTCTAAATTTGCTGTATAATTTTTCCTTGACGTTTATGTATGATTGTGCTTTCCCTGTTGTTGTGAACTGATTTTGTGATCTATGTGTATATATTTGTGTTGTGGCTGATGATGTGTGTTTTGAAAGTTATGGTTGCCTTTGTAAATATTTTGTAAATTTTGTAAATATTTTTTTCTATCGATATGATCGATATTTTTCAAAATTTTTGCGAAAAGATTTTGCATTTATCAACATAGTTTTCAAATATTTTCTATCGAAATGATCGATGTGTTGCAAAAATTTTGAAGTTTTATTTTTGGGTTTCTCGGAGTTTGTTTTCGGTTCTTTTACCGAGAATAGTCCCATTGAACCGATGTCAAAGCTAGTGACCATTCCCTATGATGGATGGATGACGACCGTCTTAAGGGAAATATAGTCGATAGGAGTAGATGTTTTGTTTTTAGTTTCTTTGGTGGATTGCATCAATAAACTGTAGTTGCTTATGGTTGCTAAAATTTCGTTGCGTGTTGTAATTGATATTCGAAATGTGAAAATGATTCGGTTGAAAGCATGCAATTGTGTAAATATGTTGAGTTACCTAGGCTATAGAATTTGGTTCATGATGATTGAGGCTTAATCTTGAATTCATGTAATTGACTAATTAAAGAGTCTGTGAATGCATCTTGATTCGAGCATGTGCATGAAGTGTGAGTGAGGTTTTGCTATTCCATGTCATTGTAAATTGTCTAGAACTTGCCTGGTGTGTATACAAAATGAAATGAAGGAGGTGTAGTGTTGGAAAGGATGTAGGCATTTCTTTGTTTTAACCGTTAGTTTCCATTTTTTTTCTTGTCAAATTCTACCTTTTTATATGTTGTATACCCTAGTCAGCCCGTTGAGCCTCTAGCCGATTTCTTTCTTTTGTCCAGAATTGTATGAACTAAGCTTTACTCCTTCTTTTCATTAGCCTTAAAGTCTTTAAGAAGCTCTTAAGCGCTTATAAAGAACAGAAAATGTTTCCCAAAGTGTTAAAGAGTGAAAAGAGTGAAAAGAAAAGAAAAGCAAAGTGAGGAAAGAAAAGGTGATGTTGAAGAGGCACCCGTTGTAATTAAATGAAATTGAGTGTACATGAAAACCTTCTATTTTGTGTCAAGTGTGCCTGATGAAATGGGCTGTATGAAAGTAAACCAGCATGAATGGGAGAAAAAGAGAAAAGAGAGGAACAATGTCTATGAGTCGATGGGAATGAGTTGAAAAGGCGCTTAAGGATGCTAGCGACTATTATTGGCTAATCCAATATATATATATACTAGATCCATAGCCCAGTTACAACCCATTAAAAATCCTATTTGATCCTACATTGCATTTCTTTATATTAGTGGAGTAATACACTAAGGGCAAGCCTATGGGTCATCACATGATGCATGTGAATTCTTTTGGGAGAGAGAGTGAAATTAATTTTTATATGCCCCTACTTGCATGTTTGTGTGCTGCATGAACATAAAAAGGGGAAGTTTCTCTCGAGTTGTGAGGGTACATGCTTGATGAAAGATTGATTTTCGTGTCGGATTTCTTGATTAGTTGATTTGCATGTGTTTGCCGATATCAAGAATCAATTCTTAAAAGTCTAGGAAGCCTCGATGTATTAAGGTCATTGTCTTGTACGACCAAGCATGTTTTCTTGATGATTTGCAAAAATCGAATAATCGGTATGACCGTAACGTAAATGGCTGCACCATAGTGACAAAGGTTGAGATGTGATGTGCATGATTTGTGTATGTGTTGTTCGAGGACGAACAAGGATTTAAGTGTGGGGTAAGTGATCTTGGGCAGATTTATATGCCCAAGTGATACTCAAACGTATCATTTTTACCTTGTTTGTTGTGCAATGTGTATATAATATCATGTATTTGGTAATAAAATGCGAATTTATACTAACCAACATGATTAGCATTTGTTTTGCAGGATAATGTGATTTTTAGGAGCTAAAATGCGTGTTGGAACTATGTCGGAGTTGGACTGGGATGCGAGCGTGGAAAAGGCCTTGGATGGCACATTTTACAGTGGCTCCGCGATGGAGTCGTGCCACGCTGCCATCGCGGTAGCACACTGCCTGGGCAGAAATAAAATTGGCAATTTCCAGTGTGCCTGCGCGTCAGCTCTGTGGCACGGAGATAGGCCTCCGCGATGGCCTCCGTGCCACGTTGAGGCCAATTATCCGGACCCTGCAATTTCCAGAGAGGGTCCGCGTCCACGCCGTGTCACGGAGGCAGTGCTCCGCGTTGGCCTCTGTGACACGTTGCTTGTTATTCCGGGAAAAATTTCCCACTAGTATAAATAGCACACTTAGGTTATTTTTAAAGGAGAGTTTTTTTTAGTTTTAGTTTTTTTTAGCCTGAGTTCAGAAGTGGAGAGCAGGAACGTGGTTTTGTGGCAGTTGAAGAATAGAAAAGATAAGAGTTTTCTTCTCTTCCCTTCTTCTTTCCTTCAATTGTATGCATGATTAACACTCATTCTAGGATGATTAATCCAAGAATGAGTGGCTAATTCCTTTCTTGCTGAGGTTTTGAACTTGTGTAATGAATGTTGGTAATAATTGATATGGTTTCTTCTTCTTCTTGCATGTTGTTCTATTAATTCTTGTGTTTATTACATTATTGATTGGCCACCATTAATGTATATCTAAAAAGTCCAATTTCACTCGAGAGAGCATGAAATTGGAAAGTTGTGAATTAATAGCGTATTGTTCTTAACTTGATTTGGGAAAATTGGGTTTTGATGTGCTTTCTTGATAGAAATATACTTGAAAGTCGTATTAGTCAATTTAGGAACCGGAATTGGAGTGTTAGGTCATAAATTGCATTTGATCACAGAAATGTAGACGGATGGTTTATGATTCTAAAGTGAAATTAAATACGGAAGTTTTAATTTCTAGGCAAACGTTCTTGGCTAGCAATATGAAGAAAAGGATGACCAAATTATCATGATTATCAAGTTCATTACTCGTTCTTAACCTTGGCATGTGCATATCCATTGTCTAAATTCAACGTAAATAGTAGTTATTAATTTCAGTATATAATTAGTTTAGAAACAAAACTCACTCAAATCTTGGTTGGATTGTTGTTAACATAGTCAGAAATAGAATAGAGATATAGTAAACTAGGCAGTTTTGCATATCTAGAGCAGCCTCCTTGGATCGATACTTGGCTACTTAGCCACTTTATTACTTGTTTGACCACGTACACTTGTGTGTCGGTTTTTAATATATACCGAGCAGCGATACGCGCACAACATAAGGGACGACACAACGACTCATTGGTAGAACCAATGGATCATTTTGTCTGCTTGTGTCCAACACTTCCTAGACCTGAGATCTGGTGACGGGGGGAAACAGTGACTCATTAGAGGTGACAACGAGTCATTGGTCCGACTCGTTGCTTCTAGAAGGTGTCTGGTAGATTTATGAACTTGGGATGCAACGGATGACATGACAACTCATTACTCCTTCCAATGAGTCGTCCTATTCCTCGTTGGTTCCTGAAGGTAAATTCTGCAGAGCTGACAACGGCTCAAACAATGACCCGTTAGAGGTGACAACGATCTATTGTCTAGGTCATTATGTGATAAAATTTTCTGGTTTCCCTAGGTTTTTCATGCGAAGTCTGAGTTTGGTCTAGGAAAGTTTCAGGATGTTACAATATCTCCCCCTTGGGATCATTCGTCCTCGAATGAAGGCTAAAATTGCTGGAAAACTGGGAAAAGAGCTAAAATTCCCAATCTGAAACTATAAGATGGTTTCTGAAGGAGTGACTGACTCTGAACTAACTTAGTCATACTAATTGAGTTGGCACAACTAGTGTGCACACTAAAAATATGAACAGAGCTAATAAGCACGGAATCGAATAGAGTGAGGAGGAATTTAATACCTGATACTGAAACTAAACTGGAAGGGAATAAATTGGGATATTTTGCCATCATGTCTGCTTCAGCCTCTTATGTGGCTCCCTCAACTAGTTGGTTCCTCCACAAGACCTTTACTGAAGCAATCTCCTTCCTTCTCAGCTTACAAACCTGACGGTCTAGGATTTGAACTAGGACTTCTTTGTAAGAGAGGCTATCCTTCACTCCCACATTGTCTAATGACAAATCTATGCTCGGATCACGATGAACTTTTTTGATAGTGACTCATGGAAGACTTGGCGCACAGATGCTAACTTTGAAGGTAATTCTAACTCATAGGCCACACTGCCAATTCGCCTCAAAATCCTGTAGGGTCCTACATACCTCGGACTGAGTTTCGCTTTCTTTCCAAACCTCATCACCCCCTTCATGGGTGAAATTTTTAGGTAAACCCAATCATCTACAGCAAATCCTAACTCTCTCCTCCTCACATCAGCATATGATTTCTATCGGCTTTGAGCTGTTTTCAACCTTTCCTTGATAAGTTTCACTTTCTGCATAGCTTCATGAACTGAGTTTGGTCCTATCAAGGTATCTTCGCCAACTTCAAACCACCCTAAAGGAGACCTACACCTCCTACCTTATAATGCCTCAAACGGGGCCATCTGAAAACTGGAGAGATAGCTATTGTTCTATGAAAACTCGATGATAGGT
This sequence comes from Datura wrightii, assembly GCA_035772735.1. Taxonomy (NCBI): domain Eukaryota; kingdom Viridiplantae; phylum Streptophyta; class Magnoliopsida; order Solanales; family Solanaceae; genus Datura; species Datura wrightii. The sequence goes on along the minus strand of JASDFA010000010.1, from coordinate 68,444,614 downwards.
AAGTGATCATCCCAATTGCCCTTAAAGTCAATCAAATAAGCTCTCAGCATATCATCTAAGGTCTAAATAGTCCACTCAGCTTGTCCATCTGTCTGAGGATGAAAAGTTGTCGCAGAGCTTGACCGGAGTACCAAGTCCTTTCTGAAATAACTTCTAGAAATACGAGGTGAACTATGTAACTCTATCTGAAATGATGGACAAGGGCACCCCATGCAGTCTGACTAACTCCCGGATGTACAACCTAGCATAATCCTCAGCTGAGTCTGTAGTTATAACTTGCAGAAAATGTGTTGACTTTGTCATCCGATCTACTATCACCCAAATTGAATAATGCTACCAACGAGTATGAATTAGACCTGTAATGAAGTCCATAATCACTTCCTCCCACTTCCACGTGGGTATGCTAATATCTTGAGTCATACCCCCAGGTCTCTGATGTTCAACTTTAACCTGCTGGCAATTCGGGCATTTAGCCACAAATTATGCAATATCTCTCTTCTTTTCGTTCCACCAGTAGATTTCCCGTATGTCACGTTAGATCTTAGTGGCACCTAGGTGGATAGAATATCTGGATCTATGTGCTTCTGCCAGTATTTGCTGTCTCAAGTCACCTACGTCTGGAACACATAGTCTGCCCTAGTAATGAAGCACACCATCTCTCCTTTTGGATAAAGCCTCCACTTCTTTTCTTAGAACTGCTTCTTTCATCTTAAGCAGTATGGTGTCTTCATCCTGCTTTGACTTAACCTCAACAACTAACAAGGATTCCGACCCACTCTATATTACTACTCTACCTTCAGCTGAATTAACCAACTGCAATCCCAACCGAGCTAACCTATGAATATCTTTTGCTAACTCTTTTCTGCCCTCTTCAACATGAGCAACACTTCCCATAGACATTCTACTCAAGGAATCCGCTACCATATTTGCCTTGCCCGGGGGGACAGCACACTCATGTCGTAATCCTTTAATAACTCCAACCACCTTCTCTAACAAAGGTTCAAATCTTTCTGACTGAACACGTACTAGAGACTCTTGTGGTTGGTGAAAACATCCATGTGAACTCCATAAAGGTAATGCCTCCATATTTTCAGAGCAAACACCACTGCCGCTAATTAAAGATCATGAGTCGGATAATTCTTCTCATGAACTTTGAGCTGTCTTGAGGCATAAGCTATCACCTTACCCCGCTGTATCAGAATGAAATCGAGGCCAACTCTAGAAGCATCACAATAGACTAATAACCCGTATGTTCCTTATAGTAAGGTCAATACTGGAGTTGTAGTGATTTGAGTCTTCAGCTCTTGGAAACTCTTCTCACATGCATCTGACCACTGAAACTTTACCATTTTTGAGTTAGCTTAGTCAGAGGAGATGCAATAGAAGAAAATCCCTCTACAAACTATCGGTAATAACCGGCTAGACCCACGAAACTTCTGATATCTATTAGGGAAGTAGGTCTTTGTCAGTCCTTCACCGCCACTATCTTTTGAGGATCTACCTGAATGCCCTCACCTGAGACCACGTGACTAAGGAAAGCCACAGACTTTAGCTAAAATTCGCATTTGCTAAATTTAGCAAACAACTGGTGGTCTCTTAGAGTCTATAACACTATCCTCAGATGGTTAGCATGCTCCTTCTCATTTTTGCAGTACACCAAAATGTCGTCTATGAACACAATGATGAACATGTCTAGATATTGTTTGAATACCCTATTCATTAGGTCCATTAAAGCTATAGGGGAATTAGTCAATCCAAAGGTCATAACCACAAATTCATAATCACCATACTGAGTTCTGAAGGCTGTTTTTTGTACGTCACATTCCTTGGCTCTAAGCTGATGATACCCCGACCTGAGATCTACTTTGGAAAAGCAACTGGCTCTCTGAAGCTGATTGAACAAGTCATTAATCCTAGGTAGGAGATACCTATTCTTAACTGTAACCTTGTTTAGTTAACGGTAGTCGGTACACATTTTGAGAGTACCGTCCTTCTTCTGCACGAACAACACTCGAGCACCCTATGGAGGGATGGTGGGCCTGATGAAACCCATATCAACAAAGTCTTTTAGTTTTTCTTTCAACTCCTTAAGCTAAGCTGGAGCCATTCTATAAGGAGAAATAAATATGCGTTGAGTTTTTGGAAGAAGGTCTATGATGAAGTCTATTTTCCGCTCGGGAGGGACTCCTGGAAGATCTTCGAGAAACATGTCAGGGAATTCACAGACAATTGGAACTGACGGGATAGTTGGGTTTTCAGAGTTGGAATCTTTGATCCAAACTAGGTGATAGATGTACCCTTTCGAAATGAGCTTCCTTGCCTTAAGGTAGGAAATAAACTGACCCTTAGGCATTGAAACACTACCCACCCATTCTAAGACTGGCTCATTTGGAAACTAAAATCTGATGACTCTATTTCTGCAGCCGACTAAGGCATAACAAGAATGTAACCAATCCATGCCAAGAATGAGGTCGAAATTGACCATTTCTAGCTCTACTAGATCAATTGGAATTACTTTACTCAACACTAAGATTGGGCAGTTTCTATATACCAAGCTGGCTCTAACTGACTCACCAATTAGGGTAGAGACTGAGAATGGTTCTGAGAGGATTCTGGACTGATTTCAAACTGAACAGCTACATAAGGAGTCACAAATGATAGTGTGGCTCATGGATCTAGTAGGGCATACACATCTAGGTGGAAAAGACATAACATACCCATAACCACGTCAGGTGGGCTACCCTGATCCTGACGGGAGGTCAAACAATAAAAGCAGTTTTGGCACTGACTACCAGTCATACCTGAAGTGTTACCCTGCTGAGCTGGATGGCCTATTGGGGCTGTTGAAGTATTAGATTGTGTTTTCCCCCATCTTGCTAACGGATACTCCTTTAGCCTGTGACCCAACTGTCCACATCCAAAGCAACCCTCTTTGCCCAGGAGACATTCACCTAGATGGTTCTTACCACACCTAGGATAAGTTGGGTAGCGGTTGCTAGCACTATGACTCTAGGACTAAGAGACGGATGCTCTACCCTTCCGATCCTTGCAAGATCGGGAAGTAGGGGCACTGGCTTAGGTGGGTGCTAGAGTCCTTTGTTGTTGTTATTGCAGTTGCGTCTCTATAGTTCTCATAGTCTTATTGACCCATTCTAGCTTGCTCATTCTCCTGCTCCATATCTTTCAACTTTTCTACCTCAATCTGTTGGGCATGAATTATGAGGCTAGAGAGGTCAATGTCCTTTATGAGCATCGCGGTCCTGCACTCTTTAAGTACCAGGTCTGATACTCCATTGATAAATTTGACCATGCAAGCCCTTGGCTCGGCTACCATATTTGGAGCATACCTCGACAATCGAGTGAACTCCAACGCACACTCCTCAATGATGTTTACCTTAATTTAAATTCATGAACTCTACGACCTTAGCATCCCTTAACTTCCGAGGGAAAAATCTATTTTGAAATGCTATGGTGAACGCTTCCCACTCTACTGGCACTACTGCTGCCCTCCCTTCCTTCCATTGGTCATACCAAATCTGGGCCACCTCTTACAACTAGTAGGCAGCCAGATCAACACTCTCCACAAAACTAACACCCATAATGTGGGTGATCTTCCGCACCTCATCTATAAACTCCTATGGGTTCTCTCCCACCTTGGATCCATGAAAAGCTGGAGGGTTCATTCGGGTGAAGTCCCGAACCCAAGCAGCTATCATGGACCCATTTTTATTCACCGAAAACACTTGCTAGTTCTCTTGGTTAGTCACCATCTGAGCCAGCAGCTGGATTGCCACATGGAATTCAATTGAGGACACATGGTCGTCCTGAGGGGCTGCTGGAGCTGGTGGGGTAGGTTAGATGGTATTGCCAGCCCTCCTTTCATTTCCTCATTTTGGAGGCATAGGTTCACTGAAATGAATAGAGCACGAGTTAGGAGGATATTTCTAGAATTAGACTTCAACGCACAAAAAAAAGAATGAACAAATGGGAGTTTTCCTAATAACGTCTTGTAGCCTCCCTGTCATAAGTGTGGCGCACTTCACACCTATGAAAAGGACTCTACTTGATGTGGATTTTAGACATCCTAAGATACTCTAAACCTAGTTCTCTAATACCAAGTTTTTCATGACCTGAGTCTACACCTTGGACGAAACACGGTACTTGGTGCCATAAGTGACCCCAAGATAACCATGGTCTATCATGACATTGGTAAACTGAGTAAACATAAGCAGAAGCATCATAAAATAATAAAGTAATCAATACTACTGAAAGCAAACATGACTAGAAACAATGCTAAACAACTATGTCTTAAAGCAAACTACTAACTGATGAGTTGTTGGGACAAGCCCCCAGCTAACTCTAAAATATGATTGAAAGAAACTAAATGAAAGGCAAATATCATCCTCAGAAGATGAGGACTCACCAACTAGTGTTGCTGCTGAAATTGTCAGGGGGAACTACTAACGATGCTGGGACTGAGAACTTGCGCTAGTATCATAATACGATATAGCATGAAAAGTATGTGTCAATACTTTGAATGTACTGAGTAAGTGAGAGATACAATAAGAATGAAAGAATGATCTTAGGCATAATTACGTGCCTAAGTACTATTTTATATCTTAATTTAGTCATGCTTGTTAGTTTAATTGATTATATTCTCATGTGAATTTTAGTTTTTTTTGTGCATGAACTAACCAACATGATTAGTCTTTGTTTCATAGATGTAAAATTCTTAGGAGGGACTAACTATGATGGTTAAATCTTGACTAAGAATCTTGGAATAAAAGGAAAAAGAGTCGCATGATGTCGCACAAGTGTATGCACATACCAAGCCACATAGCGTGCCACATAGCACGGGCAGCGCATTGAGCACCATGCCACAACAAGGAAACTGCGCGTTCAGCAGCATGCCATGCCCAGCATCTGCACACGCCAGACATGCCAATCCAATGAAGTCGCATGATAGGCCTGTGCAATGCCCAAGCTGCTCCGCGTTTAGCAGCTTTCCACGGCAGGCATCGGACAACGCTATCGCCAACCACATGCCAAATACAGTAGCTGCATGCAATACCTCTGTGTCACGGAGGCAATCTGCCACAATGGTCAGCATGACATGGAGGAAGTTCCTCCTCGGCCAATTTTCGCAAAATTTCTATTTACTATAAATTGAACACTCTTTTATATTTTTCATTTATCACAAAATATTTTGGGAAGAACGGAAAGGAGAGAAGGGAGAATGAAAGAAACTCTACCTAGGGTTCAAAAACATTCATTCTCTCTTACCCTTTTTGTAAGTACTTTACTTTAACCATGTTTTTAAGTAATTGTATGAACATGAGTGGCTAAAACCCTTCCTCTAAGGTTGAGGCCACATGATATGAATGTAATTGCTTGATTTTCATCTTTGGTTTGAGTTTTAGTTGTTGTTTTGTCTTGCATTCTTAATCATTGTTATTTTTATGCTTGATCACCATGAAAACGAGCTTGTTAAACTTAGGAAAAAGCTCAAAAGAGTAACCCTAGGTTAGAACAAAAGAATGTTGGGATCAATTCTTGTCTTTACGATAGGATTCACGATTAGGATAGTAATTATACCTAATTCGCCTTGCTTGGTTAATAAAATGGGACAATATCTAGACACCGACTGAGAATTGTCACATCACCGCTCGTAGAAGTAGTTGTGAAGCTAAGTTAGGTTAAATGGTTAGAGGTACGAAAGTCCATAATCAATGGCATAAACCCTGTAGACCACATCCACAGTGTTAATCGCTCATGAATTAGGACGTCACATCCCCACTCAACGATGTAGGTGTGGGACTGGTTTGTTGTGTTTAGAGGCTCCAGAGACCATGAATACTGCATATTAACTCTTTGAGACAACAACTGAAATTTATATACTTGAACCATTATGAATTGTAGCACTGCATGATTGTCAAGCCTTAACTCTAGATGCTTCTTATTAGTGTTTCCCGAGTATTTTGTGATCATCACTTAGATTTAGTTTAAACAACAAAAATCTCTAAAATCAACACTTGTGAAAGTTAAATTAACACTTGAACTTGAATATTTGCTGATATAGTCCAGTCCCTGTGGGTTCAAGATCCAGCTCTTAAAAGAGTCACTATATTACTTCTACGACCGCGTACGCTTGCGCGTGCACTGGGGCGCAACAAGTTTTTGGCGTCGTAGCTGGAGATTGGAAAAATTGGTGAATTTCTTGTTTTTGTGTTAATATAGAATTTTTAAAGTGTTCAAAAAAATTATTTTTAGATTTATTTTATTTTTGTTTTTAGCTTGATATCTTTCTTGACATGACATCATGGAACACAAATTGGTTGAATGGTAGATACTCATATTTTGGTGAGTCCTTTCTTAATCATGGAGGACCCCACTTATGGCAACATTTTCCTACTTTCAATATATGTGGTGGTTAGGTTCGCCATTAGAGTGGTTGTCCAAATTCTTATGCCCCTCCCCAAGCCCCTACAATGGTCGTTTTGTTGTTTTTGATGAGTATAGGAATGATGAAAAGGAGGACTTGGAACACCAAGCTCAGATAGAAAACATGTTAAAATAGGTCCTTGAGCAAATAGAAGTGATGAGGGAGCATATGGAAGTAATGGGGTTTCATACTAAGGAAACTGGAGAGACCCTAGAAATGATAAGAGCCATGTTCACGGAGTTGATGACTGAGGCTGAAGTTTGTGTTGATTTTGCAAGTAACATCTTAGACAATACTCAAGAGGGACTGCAAGGAGAAGAAAAGGGTGAGTTCTTGGAACAAGCTCAATAGTTAGAAGCTCCTGAGAGTATCCGTGATGATCTCACATATATGGCCAATCCAATCATGAAAGGAGAGATAGAGTTCTAACCATTTGACATTCATGTGGAGATGGCCACGAGGATAGCAATAGTAATGGGCACCAATAGTCCCCACCAATTCAGGAGCACCAGGCACAAGAGCCAGTTGCCCATGATGAGTTTTGGGCAACTATTTTGATGCTTGCACCGGCCTTGACTGCTCAGGTCAATTAGCAGGTGGTTGCGCATGTTCCGCAAAATGGCAATGCAGCGGTGGCTCGATTTCGGGGATTTTTGAGAATGAACCTGCTAGAGTTCCTTGGGTCAAAAGTAGATGAGAACCTGCATGAGTTCATAGATGAGATTGTGAAGATCACCCAAGTCATGAGGGTGAATGGAGTTGAGTGTGAAGAGTAGGCCTCGTACCAGTTGAAAGGGGTTACGCACATCTGGTTTCGCCAATGGAAAGATAGAAGGACCGCCGGAGCAGGCTCAGTCACTTAGGAGGAGTTCCATGTTGCATTCTTGGATCGGTTCTTCCCTCATGAGATGAGGGAGCTGAAGGCAGCCGAGTTCGTAAATCTGAAGTAGGGGAGGATGACGGTGTAGGAGTATGCTCTCGAGTTCACTCATTTGTGAAAGTATTCCCCAGAGTTAGTGGTTGATCAGAGGGCGTGGGTGAGCCAATTTGTTCATGGCGTGGCAGGCTATTTGGACAAAGATTGCAGGATCGCTATGCTCCACCAAGACATGGATTTTCCTCGGATAGTTTTGTACACCTAGCAAATAGAGGCGGCTCATATAAGGGAGACAGAGGCCAAAAGGGCCCAGACAGATAGCCATGGGTTTACTCATCCGAGGTTCGGTGGTGGTCACCGCCCTCGGTTTTAGCAGAGGTCACTAGCTCCAGCACCATTATTAGCTAACGTTCCATCTATACCCAAGGGTGATCAGAGGAGCGAGGCTTTAAGATCGAGGGACTAGAGGGACACGCAGGCAAAGTGCACCTTTCCAGCCTGCAGGAATTACGGCAAGAGTCATGCCAGGGAGTGCTTTCTTGGCTTAGATATTTTCTATGGGTATGATAGATCAGGCCACATGCGCTGAGCGTGTCCATTTTCTAGACAGGATGATGATAGAGGTCGTGCACAGCGCCAAAATAGATTCTATGCCCTCACCTCGCGTCAGGAGCAAGAGACTTCATGTGATGTGGTTACTGGTACGTTATGAGTGTTTCACCTTGATGCTTATTCTTTGTTAAATCCAGGGGCTACCTTGTCTTTTGTGACACCTTATATTGCTAGTAGCTTTGGAGTTAGTCCTGAAATTCTGTCAGAGCCATTTTTAGTTTCTACTCCTGTTGGGGATTCGGTTGTAGCTAGGTGGGTGTATAGAAGATGTCCGATCACTATATTGCATAAAGTCACCTCCGCAAACCTTGTAGAGTTATCCATGACTGACTTTGATATTATTCTTGGCATGGAGTGGTTGTATGCGTGTTATGCTTCTATTAATTATAAAACATGTGTGGTGGACTTCCGCTTTTCGGGTGAGTCAGTCTTGGAGTGGAAGAGTAGTTCGGTCGTGCTTGTAGGTCATTTTATATCCTATCTTAAGGACAGGAAGATGATTTCCAAGGGTTGTATTTATCATCTAGTTAGGTTAAGGATGTTGAGTCCGAGACCCCGACTATCCAGTCAGTTTTGATTGTGCGTGAGTACCCAAAAGTATTCCCTGATGACTTACTGGGTGTTCCTCTCGAGAGAAAAATTGATGTTGGTATTGACCTTCTTCCCGACACGCAGCCTATATCTATCCCTCCCTACAGGATGGCTCCAGCTGAGCTAAAAGAGTTGAAGGAGCAGTTGAAGGACCTGTTAGATAAGGGTTTTGTTAGACCAAGCAAGTCTCCATGGGGTGCACTAGTCTTATTTGTTCGAAAGAAGGATGGTTCCCTTTGGATATGCATTGATTATCGACAATTGAATAAAGTCACCATCAAGAATAGGTATCCTCTGCCCAGGATTGATGATTTATTTAACCAGCTTCAAGGTGCAAAGTGCTTTTCGAAGATAGATCTCAGATTCGGGTACCATCAGCTCAGAGTTCGGGAGAGCGATATCTCGAATACAGCCTTCAAGAAGCGGTATGATCATTATGAGTTTGTAGTTATGTATTTTGGACTAATGAATGCTCCTGCAGCTTTTATGGACTTGATGAATAGGGTGTTCAAGCCATACCTGGACATGTTCATGATTGTATTTATTGATGACATCTTGATATACTCTCGAAACAAGGAGGAGCATGCCGCTCGCCAATTATATGCTAAATTCAGCAAGTGTGAGTTTTGGTTGGACTCTGTGGCATTTTTGGGCCATGAGGTATCAACTGAGGGCATACAGGTAAAATCTCAAAAAATAGAAGCGGAGAAGGATTGGCCTATACCGATGAATCCTTCTGGTATCCAGAGCTTTTTGGGTTTAGTTGGCTACTATTGGAGACTCATTGAAGGTTTCTCATCTATTGCAGCAACCTTGACCAAATTGACCCAAAAGAAGTTAAAATTCCAATGGGCGGAGGCTTGTGAGAAGAGCTTCCAAGAGTTGAAGACTCAACTTACTTCAGAACCAATGATAACTCTACCAGAAGGTAATGATGGGTTCGTGGTATATTTTGATGCTTCAAGGATTGAACTTGGGTGTGTATTGATTCATCATGGGAAAGTTATAGCATATGCCTCCAAATAGCTAAAAGTTCATGAGAAGAATTACCAGACCCATGATTTTGAATTGGCTGCAGTGGTATTTGCCTTGAAGATATGGTGTCATTATTTGTATAGGGTCCACGTGGATGTGTTTACGGACCAAAAGAGCTTACAATATGTGTTTACTCAGAAGTATCTCAATCTTCGGCAAAAGAGGTGGTTGGAGTTACTCAAGGACTACGATATGAGTGTGTTATACCATCCGGGAAAGGCTATGTAGTAGCATACACACTTAATAGACTCTCTATTGAGAGTGTGTCTGGTGCATGCCTACAACTCAATTCAAGAAAACAACGAGCTATATCTCGGCTGTAAACACAGCCTCCGGCCGACAAGGCCGTATAGCCACCTGTAAATAAAAACAACTAACCAACAACACGTAAAAAAAGGGATCCTGTGTGGGCCGACGAGACCACCATGCTATCTAGTTATAACAGAAATGATAACAAGCTACTATACTAGGCCCCACATGGCCAACAACAGCTACCCAACTGGATACTGTAGTCTACAAGCCTCTAAGAATACAAATAGTGGTCGGGATAGGGCCCCATCCTATCGAAATGTTATACAAATGAAAGACTTTAATCTTTACAACCTGGCAACTATTAATGAAAGGAGCTAGCCAAATTGCTGACTCTGGACCGCTACTACTAAAGATCCTGAACTCTGTCTGTCTAAACCTGCAGGATGGGCATTAGTACAACATGTACCAAATATGTAAGGCAGTAAATAAGTTGTTAAAGACTGAAAGTAAGTAGAAAGGACGGACAGAAAGATTAACCGGTAAGATGGCTTTCCGTAATCTGCTTCTAGCAAAACACTACACGTACATGAGCTAAGACTTTATAATTACACATCCATAAGATATAACTAGCAGGAAAGAGTACAAACAAGAACCTAACCTGTCCCTCATAAGCCTGGAAGGTACAAGCAACACAGAAATAATCTACCAGAATCCCCATAAGCCCTGGAAAGTACACTTCAGTATCTATACCTCTATCTAGGTTTCTATGACTTTACTGGTGTTATAGCCAACCTACCTGTCCCCCTGGGTCTCCAACTAAACCTGCTTGGCTCCTGATCTGTAGCTGTGTCTAAGTCCGATGGACTCCTGATAATTGCACCCTGGGCACTAGGCTCAATGAGGGTGTGATGCCGATACGACATAGAGCTAGTAGTCCAGCCATGGAATTACTGTAATATGGCCCTTGAACCTCTGTATTGTCTATGGAGAAGGCATATTGCTCCTTGGAGCAACGTCATATAGCCCCTGGCGAGCGATGACACAGCTAGTAACCCTGGGGTGGTCACGGAAGGCTTCTAAGTGAGGGAAACCCCACCCGAGGTGATATACTAAAGTCTCAATCTAGCCACTCAAAAGGCATATCAGGCATTCAAGAATAATGCGACTGCTGCTTGCCCCTAGAATAATCTGTATGGATACTAGCAGGCACACCCCATGCACCTGAATCTAATCAAAGGATCCTGGTAGTAGCCATAACCTCTAATGGTCTAGACCGGATAGGGCGAGATCTGGAGTGTCCTAACAATACTCTGAATGTCCTGCTCAGGAAAATATAACTCATAAGAAACTGTAGGGTCACAGATGACCAATTACCTTGTTCTTTTTCTTAGAACGACTTTAGGGATGCTACTGACCGAACATGCTTTTGAGTGGTTTGCACCTAATCCTCCACAGGGAGCTTACTAATATTCTTAGCTTGAGGGTAATACTGTGCTAACATGGTTCTAGTCCTTTAGACCTTAACTTGGTCTATTCAGATCTTATATGACTTTCCTAGGCAAACCCTAACTTTATAGATAAGTTTATATGGATTTAGCCACTCACAGCAATCGGTTCCTAAGTATCTTATAGGAGATGGTTGGGGTGTAGGCCCTGCCTCTAACTGCTAGTAAGGTCCACTTCCTTAGGGTACCCACGGGTCTATTTGACCCAAACGACTGGGATGGCTTCATGGGCGACCTACATGACAAATATTAAATCAACTAGAACTGATAGTCACTGGTAGTAGCTAACTAAATGGTAGGCTATCACTCAGTTCACTAGATAACCCTAGTGCCACTGACTTTAAGTATGTCCACTGTATCTAAATTTCTAGCCCTTGGGCATGAGGATACGCCAATGGCCTATAGGAGTTCTTTACTGACAAATCAGGCACCTGATTGGTAGCTATATCGCTCAGCTGCGCCTATGCTATTCAACTTACTAACTCAGGCCTAATAGATATCCATAAGCTTCTAAGGTCTAGGCCTGACAATAAAACATCCCACTCCACTAACACAATGAACTGGAGAACAGCGGAGTTTGTATGACGCTTCTAACATATGTCATACTTAACATGCTCCTTCCCAACAAGGAATACTGCGGTATGATCCATATAAGTTTCCTAGCAGCTAACCACAACACATATATATATTCATAGTCTACAGACAATAGCAGACCACAACATATCTAATCGCAATCTGCTGATAGCTACTATTTGCAACATATGGGACCATTATTTCCATTCAAGAATGTAAGTCGTATCACTACAAGACGAGAATAACTTGTCAAAGGAATAAGCCTTAACATACCTTGAATGTTGATTTCTGATTTAACTGGCGAGGTTCAACTTGTAATCAGCAGCTAGCTCTCTCCAACTATACCCTTCAGGCTGAGAGAATAAGACTAATTTCAATATAGAATTCAGCGAACAATAATGACTTTCGATAACTAGAACAATTATAACTCAACTTCGAATAACTCAGCTAGAAACCTGTAATTATTCGAGAATTTAGAAGGGAGAAGTGTTTACCTAATTCCTGTGACCATTTAGGAATCAATTTGGAGCATTTCTAATAACTTCTGCTCATTGGAGTTCCGATTTACCAGGTGTATTTCTAGAAAATAACTCCATAGGAATGCTCCTTGCAGGCTTAGAACTCAATACCTGAAGTTAATTTAAGTTTGGACTGTGTTTGGTAGCGTAATCAGAGGAATTCTACGTGAAAGTAGCGTGCTTCTTTAGTTCTAGTCGTGGATATCTCTTAGGAAATGATTTGAATTAAGTGAAGGGGTATATATATAACTTAAAGCCAGTGGTGGGGGGCACGGCACGCTGCCCGTAGCGTCGAAACACGGGCGTGATGCGCTGCCTATTGTGCTGAGGTAGAGGCGTCACGTGCTGGCCGTAGCGCCAGGCTGTCTGGCGCGGGACCTTTTTCCCACACGTCGTACTCCTAAACTCTCAACATACGTATGCACACGTCCATTAAATGATAGAAACTTACGGGGTGTAACATCCTCCCCCTTAGGAACATTGATCCTTGAATATAATCTTTAGTCTTAAAAGGCTCAACTCTTTTTAACTATCGACAGAGTCTCCTCTGTATTGTGGACTATCTGAAAACCTAAAACGTAGAAAAGTCCAACATAGGCGCCTCACAGGATGCCATAAATAGTTATTTCATAACAAAGAGGTAGCCAACTATACAGTATTAATAACATAAGCGGCAAACTAACAACTGAACTACAACCTCACCTTAACTGCACAATCTGGTTCAATCCTGGAACAAGTGAGGATATCTAGATCTCATGTTGTCCTCAGCTTCCCAGGTTATCTCATTCTTTATTTATATTCCTCTATAATACCTTACTAGACTGCAACAGTGATTATTAAAATCACCCCTTCAAGAAGGATATTCTCATGGAACCCATGAATAGGTACCCTAAGAACATATACTTGAATCATTCCCATGCTTCAAATAGTTGTTCCCTTGGTAGCTAATGGAAGTGAAATATCTTATCACATTGTTCAGCCTTTTAACTCAGGGGGAACCACTTCTTGAGGGGCATGTTGACCAATTCTATCCAAGTATAGGTGGAATTCGGAGGAAGGTAATGTAACCAACCTCAAGCCTCCCTCTCAAATGAGTACTTGAACACCCTTAGCCGGATAACATCATCAAAGAAATTGCTTTGCTTATGCATATGCGCACCTAAAATATGTTTTTCAAGTGTTGGTGGGGGTCTTGGTTGGTGGAATTGTACAATTGACCCTCCGCCTTGAGCATTGTATATATGCTCCCATCTATTTTGAATGTGAGAACATTCACTCAGGGTGACACTATTGCACTTGTATAATCAATGTCATCATTTGCCTCCACAAATATGTTGTCCACCTCACCCAATGGAAGAGCCGCCATTACACACCTTTTTAACTAATCATAACAAACAAAGTGTGATAGAAATAGATCACAACTAAGAATCAAATATTACTCACTTAGTGAATCCAATCCTAAGTCCTCGTCAATGGTGCCATAATGGATGACGTTCAATGTAATACCCCAGAAGTGCGTAAGAATAGACCCGGAATACCTTCCAACTAGTCGTCCTATGCCTCATTGGTTCCTGAAGAGAAATCTGCAGAGCTGACAATGGCTCAGACAATGACTTGTTAGAGGTGACAACGATCTATTGTTTGGGTCATTCTGTGATAAAATTTCTGGTTTCCCTAGGTTTTTCGTGCGAGGTATGAGTTTGGTCTAGGAAAGTTTTGAGATTTTACAATATCTCCCCCTTGGGATCATTCGTCCTTGAATGAAGGCTAAAATTGCTGGAAAACTGGGAAAAGAGCTAAAATTCCCAATCTGAAGCTATAAGCTGGTTTTTGAAGGAGTGACTGACTCTGAACTAACTTAGTCATACTAATTGAGTTGGCACAACTAGTGTGCACACTAAAAATATGAACAGAGCTAATAAGCACGGAACCGAATAGAGTGAGGAGGAATTTAATACTTGATACTGAAACTGAACTGGAAGGGAATAAATTGGGATATTTTTCCATCATATCTGCTTCAGCCTCTTATGTGGCTCCCTCAACTAGCTGGTTCCTCCACAAGACCTTTACTGAAGCAATCTCCTTCCTTCTCAGCTTACAAACCTGACGGTCTAGGATTTGAACTAGGACTTCTTTGTAAGAGAGGCTATCCTTCACTCCCACATTGTCTAATGACAAATCTATGCTCGGATCACGATAAACTTTTTTGATAGTGACACATGAAAGACTGGGTGCACAAATGCTAACTTTGAAGGTAATTCTAACTCATAGGCCACACTGCCAATTCGCCTCAGAAGCCTGTAGGGTCCTACATACCTCGTACTGAGTTTCGCTTTCTTTCCAAATCTCATCCCCTTCATGGGTGAAATTTTTTGGTAAACCCAATCATCTACAACAAATCCTAACTCTCTCCTCCTCACATCAGCATATGATTTCTGTCGGCTCTGAGCTATTTTCAACCTTTACTTGATAAGTTGCACTTTCTACATAGCTTCATGAACTTATTCTAGTCCTATCAAGGTAGCTTCGCCAACTTCAAATGACCCTATAGGAAACCTACACCTCCTACCTTATAATTCCTCAAACGAGGCCATCTAAATACTAGAGCGATAGCTATTGTTCTATGCAAACTCAATGAGAGTTAAGTGATCGTCCCAATTGCCCTTGAAGTCGATCAAATAAGCTCTCAGCATATCTTCTAAGGTCTAAATAGTCCACTCATCTTGTCCATCTGTCTGAGGGTGAAAAGTTGTGATGAGCTTGACTGGAGTACCAAGTCCTTTCTGAAATAACTTCCAGAAATGCGAGGTGAATTGTGTACCTCTATCTGAAATGATGGACAAGGGCACCCCATGTAGTCTGACTAACTCCCGGATGTACATCCTAGCATAATCCTCAGCTGATTCTGTAGTTTTAACTGGGAGAAAATGTGCTAACTTTGTCATCCGATCTACTATCACCCAAATTGAATCATGCTGCCAACGAGTACGAAGTAGACCTGTAATGAAGTCCATATTCACTTCCTCCTACTTCCAAGTGGGTATGTTAATATCCTGAGTCATACCCCCAGATCTCTAATGTTCAACTTTAACCTGCTGGCAGTTTGGGCACTTAGCCACAAATTCTGCAATATCTCTCTTCTTTTCATTCCACCAGTAGATTTCCCGTAGGCCACGTCACTTCTTAGTGGCACCTAGGTGGATAGAATATCTAGATCTATGTGCTTCTGCCAGTATTTGCTGTCTCAAGTCACCTACGTCTGGAACACATAGTCTACCCTAGTAATGAAGCACACCATCTATCCCTTTGGATAAAGCCTCCACTTCTTTTCTTAGAACTACTTCTTTCAGCTTAAGCAGTATGGGATCTTCATCCTGCTTTGACTTAACCTCAACAACTAATGAGGATTCCGACCAACTCTGCAATACTACTCTACCTTCAGCTGAATTAACCAACTGCACTCCCAACTGAGCTAACCTATGAATATATTTTGCTAACTCTTTTCTTCCCTCTTCAACATGAGCAACACTTCCCATAGACATTCTACTCAAGGCATCTGCTATGACATTTGCCTTGCCCGGGGGGACAGCACACTCATGTCGTAATACTTCAATAACTCCAACCACCTTCTCTGACGAAGGTTCAAATCTTTCTGACTGAACACGTACTGGAGACTCTTGTGGTTAGTGAAAACATCCATGTGAACTCCATAAAGGTAATGCCTCCATATTTTCAGAGCAAAGACCACTGCCGCCAATTCAAGATAATGAGTCGAATAATTCTTCTCATGAACTTTGAGGTTTCTGGAGGAATAAGCTATCACCTTACCCCGTTGCATCAGAATGAAATCGATACCAACTCTAGAAGCATGACAATAGACTAAGAACCCGTTTGTTCCCTCTAGTAAGGTCAATACTGGAGTTGTAGTGAGTCGAGTCTTCAACTCTTGGAAACTCTGCTCACATGAATCTGACCACTGAAACTTTACCTTTTTTGAGTTAGATTAGTCAGAGGAGATGAAATAGAAGAAGATCCCTCTACAAACCGTCGGTAATAACCGGCTAGACCCAGGAAACTTTTGATATCTATTAGGGAAGTTGGTCTTGGCCAGTCCTTCACCGCCGTTATCTTTTGAGGATCTACATGAATGCCCTCACCTGAGACGACGTGACTAAGGAAAGCCACAGACATTAGCTAAAATTCACAGTATTTAGCGAACGGCTGGTGGTCTCTTAGAGTCTGTAACACTATCCTCAGATGGTTAGCATGCTCCTCCTCATTTTTGCAGTACACCAAAATGTCTTGTATGAACACAATGACGAACATGTCCAGATACTATTTGAATACCCTGTTCATTAGGTCCATGAAAGCTGTAGGGGAATTAGTCAATCCAAAGGACATAACCACAAATTCATAATCACCATACTGAGTTCTGAAGGCTATTTTTTGTACGTCACATTCCTTGGCTCTAAGATGATGATACCCCAATCTGAGATCTACTTTGGAAAAGCAACTGGCTCCCTGAAGCAGATTGAACAAGTCATCAATCTTGGGTAGGGGATACTTGTTCTTAACTCTAACCTTGTTTAGTTAATGGTAGTCGATACACATTTTGAGAGTACTGTCCTTCTTCCGCACGAACAATACTGGAGCACCCTACGGAGAGATGTTGGGCCTGATGAAACCCTTATCAACAAAGTCTTTTAGTTGTTCTTTCAACTCCTTAAGCTAAGCTGGAGCCATTCTATAAGGAGAAATAGAGATGGGCCGAGTGTTTGGAAGAAGTTCTATGCCGAAGTCTATTTTCATCTCAGGAAGGACTCCTGGAAGATCTTTGAGAAACACGTTAGGGAATTCGAAGACAACTGGAACTAACTGGATAGTTGGGTTTTCAGAGCTGGAATCTTTAAACCCAACTAGGTGATAGATGTACCCTTTCGAAATGAGCTTCCTTGCCTTAAGGTAGGAAATAAACTGACCCTTAGGCATTGAAACACTACCCACCCATTCTAAGACCGGCTCATTTGGAAATTTAAATTTGATGACTCTATTTCTGCAGTCGACTGAGGCATTACCAGAATGTAACCAATCCATGCCAAGAATGAGGTCGAAATCGACCATTTCTAACTCTACTAGATCAACTGGAATTACTTTACTCAACACTAAGATTGGGCGGTTTCTATATACCCAGCTGGCTCTAACTGACTCACTAATTATGGTAGAGACTGAGAATGGTTCTGAGAGGACTTCTGGATTGATTTCAAACTGAACAGCTACATAAGGAGTCACAAATGATAGTGTGACTCCTGGATCTAGTAGGGCATACACATATAGGTGGAAAAGGCATAACATACCTATAACCACGTCAGGTGAGCTACCCTGATCCTGACGGGAGGACAAACAATAAAAGTAGTTTTGGCACTTATTACTAGTCATACCTGAAGTATTACCTTGCTGAGCTGGATGGCCTGTTGGGGCTGCTGAAGTGGTAGATTGTGCTTTCCCCCGTCCTGTTAACAGACACTCTTTTAGCCTGTGACCCAACTGTCCACATCCAAAGCAACCCTCTTTTCCCAGGAGACATTCACCTAGATGGTTCTTGCCACACCTAGGACAAGTTGGGTAGCAGTTGCTAGCACTATAACTCTAGGACTGAGAGCCAGATGCTCTACCCTTCCGATCCTTGTGGGATCGGGAAGTAGGGGCGCTGGCTTAGGTGGGTGCTATAGTCCTTTGTTGTTGTTGTTGCATAGCGTACCTCTGGTGCTCATAGTCTGATTGACCCATTCTAGCTTTCTTGTTCTCCCGCTCCAGATCTTTCAACGTTTCTGCCTCAATCTGTTGGGCATGAATTATGAAGCTAGAGAGGTCAATGTCCTTTATGAGCATCACGGTCCTGCACTCTTTAAGTACAAGGTTTGATACTCCATTGATAAATTTGAGCATGCGAGCCCTTGTCTCGACTACCATCTTTGGAGCATAACTCGACAATCGAGTGAACTCCAACGCATACTCCTCCATGATGTTACCCTACTTTAAATTCATGAACTCTACGACCTTAGCCTCCCTCAACATCCAAGGGATAAATCTATTTCAAAATGCTATGGTGAACTCTTCCCACTCTACTGGCACTGCTACTGCCCTCCTTCCTTCCATTGGTCGTACCAAATCTAGGCCACCCCTTACAACTGGTAGGCAGCCAGATCAGCACTCTCCGCAGAACTAACACCCATAATCTGGGTGATCTTCCGCACTTCATCTATAAACTCCTACGGGTTCTCTCCCACCTTGGATCCATGAAAAGATGGAGGGTTCATTCGGGTGAAGTCCCGAACACTAGCACTGACGTGGACCCATTCTTATTCACCGAAAACACTTGCTGGTTCTCTTGGTTAGTCACCATCTGAGCCAGCAGCTGGATTGCCTCTTGGAATTCTATTGAGGACACCTGGTCGTCCTGAGGGGCTGCTGGAGCTAGTGGGGTAGGTTAGATGGCATTGCCAACCCTCCTTTCATTTCCGCATTTTTGAGGCATAGTTTCACTAAAATGAATAGAGCATGAGTTAGGAGGATATTTCTAGAATTAGACTTCAACGCACAAAAAAAGAATGAACAAAAGGGAATTTTCCTAATAACATCTTGTAGCCTCCCTTTCATAAGTGTGGCGCCCTTCATACCCATGAAAAGGACTCTACTTGATGCATCTTTTATACATCCTAAGATACTCTAAACCTAGTTCTCTAATACCAAGTTTGTCATGACTCGAGTCTACACCCTAGACGAGACACGGTACTTGGTGCCATGAGTGACCCCTAACCCATGGTTTATCATGACATCGGTAAATTGAGTAAACATAAGCAGAAGCGTCATAAAATAATAAAGTAATCAATACTATTGAAAGTAAACAGGACTGGAAACAATGCTAAACAACTATGTCTGAAAGCAAACTACTAACTAATGATTTGTTGGGACAAGCCCCCAACTAACTCTAAAATCTGAATGAAAGAAACTAAATGAAAGGCAAATGTCATCCTCAGAAGATGAGGACTCACCAACTTGTGTTGCTACTGAAATCATCGGGGGGAACTACTAACGATGCTGGGACTGAGAACTTGCGCCTGTATCATAATACGATATAGCACGAAAAGTATGCGTCAGTACTTTGAATGTACTGAGTAAGTGAGAGATACAATAAGCATGAAAAAATGATCTTGGGAATAATTACGTGCCCAAGTACTATTTTATATCTTAATTTAGCCATGTTTTTTAGTTTAATTGATTATATTCTCATGTAAATTTAGTTGTTTTTATGCATGAACTAACCAACATGATTAGTCTTTGTTTCATAGATGTAAAATGCTTAGGAGGGCCTAACTATGATGGTTAAATCTTGACTAAGAATCTTGGAATAAAGGAAAAAGATTCGCATGATGTCGCACAAGTGTATGCATATATCGAGCCACACAACATGCCACACAGCACGGGCAGCACACTGAGCACCGTGCCACAGCAAGGCAGCTGCGCGTTCAGTGGCGTGCCATGCCTAGCATCTGCACGCGCCAGGAATGCCAATCTAGTGAAGTCGCACGATAGGCCCGTGCAACGCCCAAGCTGCTCCGCGTTCAGCAGTGTGCAACATGCCAAATACAGTAGCTGCACGCAATACCTCTATTCACAGAGGCAATCTGCCGCTATGGACAGTGTGACACGGAGGCAGTTCCTCCTCAGCCAATTTTCGCAAAATTTCCATTTACTATAAATTGAACACTTGTTTATATTTTTCATTTGTCACAAAATATTTTGGGAAGAACGGAATGGAGCGAAGGGATAATGAAGGAAACTCTACCTAGGGTTCAAAAGCTTTCATTCTCTTTTACCATTTTTGTAAGTACTTTACTTTAAACATGATTTTAAGTAATTGTATGAACATAAGTGGCTAAAACCCTTCCTCTAGGGTTGAGGCCACATGATATGAATGTAATTGCTTGATTTTCATCTTTGGTTTGAGTTTTAGTTGTTGTTTTGTCTTATATTCTTAATCATTGTTATCTTATGCTTAATCACCATGAAAACAAACTTGTTAAACTTAGGAAAAAGCTTGAAAGAGTAACCCTAGGTTAGAACAAAAGAATGCAGGGAGAAACTTCTTGTCTTTACGATAGGATTCATGGTTAGGATAGTAATTATTCCTAATTTGCCTTGCTTGGTTAATAAAACGGGATAATAGCTAGACACCGACTGAGAATTGTCACATCACCGCTCATAGAAGTAGTTGTGAAGCTAAGTTAGGTTAAATGGTTAGAGGTACGAAAGTCCATAATTAATGGCATAAACCCCGTAGACCACATCCACAGTGTTAATCGCTCACGAATTAGGACGACACATCCCCGCTCAACAATGTAGGTGTGAGACTGGTTTGTTGTGTTTAGAGGCTCGAGAGACCATGAATACTGCATATTAACTCTGTGAGACAACAACTTAAATTTATATACTTGAACCATTACGAATTGTAGCATTGCATGATTGTCAGGCCTTAACTCCAGATGCTTCTTATTAATGTTTCCCGAGTATTTTGTGATCATCACTTAGATTTAGTGTAAACAACCAAAATATCTAAAATCAACACTTGTGAAAGTTAAATTAACACTTGAACTTTAATATTTGCTTATATAGTCCAGTCCCTGTGGGTTCAAGATCCGTCTCTTAAAAGAGCCATTGTATTACTTCTACGACCAATAAGTTTTTGGCGCCATGCTGGGGACTGGAAAAATTGGTGAATTTCTTGTTTTTGTGTTAATGTAGAATTTTTCAAGTGTTGAAAAAAATTTATTTTTAGATTTTTTTATTAATTTTTTATCTTGAACCTTTCTCGACATGACATCATGGAACACAAATGGGTTGAACGGTAGATACTCATATTTTGGTGAGTCCTTTCTGAATATGGAGGACTCCACTTATGGCAACATTGTCCTAATTTCAATATATGTGGTGGTCAGGTTCGCCATTAGAGTGGTTGTCCAAATTCTTGTGCCCCTCCCCCAAGCCCCTATAATGATCGTTCTGTTGTTTTTGATGAGTATAGGAATGATGAAAAGAAGGACTTGGAACACCAAGCTCAGATTGAAAACATGTTAAAACAGGTCCTTGAGCAAATAGAAGTGATGATGGAGCATATGGAAGTAATGGAGTTTCAGACTAAGGAAACTGGAGAGGCCCTAGAAATGATAAGAGCCAAGTTCACGGAGTTGATGACTGGGGCTGAAGTTTGTGTTGATTTTGCAAGTAACGGTCTTAGACAATACTCAAGAGGGACTGCAAGGAGAAGAAAAGGGTGAGTTCTTGGAACAAGCTCAATAGTTAGAAGCTCCTGAGAGTCTCCGTGATGGTCTCACACATATGGCCAATCCAGTCATGAAAGGAGAAATAGAGTTCAAACCATTTGACATTCATGTGGAGTAAGATGTTGATGTGGAGAAGGTGTACACAAGTAAGGAGGTCAAGCACAATGCAGTTTCAAAGTTGAGGTATATTGTACCCCACTTGAAGTATTTCTCAACATTAACTATGGTTGACAACCTAGAAATAGAGTTTTCCAAGCTTGTAGAGAAAGGTCTAGAGGAGGAACAAGTCCCATATATTCTGAAATTTGCTGATTTTGAGAGACAAAATGATTTCACTTACGTAAGGGACAATAAGTGTAATACCTCAGAAGTGCCTAAGATTAGACCGGGGATTTAAAAATGGGATTTGGATGAAATTGGGAAAAATACCACAGAACGGACGACCTAACGGATCGTTGGTCCAACCAACGACCCATGAGAAGCAGTTGTGAGAAGTAACGGGTCGTGGTCACCAGTCATGGGAAAGAATTCTTGTAATTTCCAGTTGATATAATGGAAGAAAATCGCAACTCGAGGGAGGAAGTAATGAGTCATGGTGAGGCTCGTGGGAAGGACTAGTACTGGACTTGAAGAAGGAAACCACGGATGATACAGCGACCCATCATTTGAAGCAACGACTCATCCTGTCGAGTCATGGGAAGGAATCTAAAAGTGTGAAATGAGGCAGTGGATCCAACGACTCGATACCATGAGTCGTGGTATCTTGTAACGACTCGTGGGATTGTCCGTTGGTTCACCCAATGCAGATTTTTTAGGGATTTCATTAAGGGCATTTTTGTCATTTCTAAGTCCTAGGGTCCTAAACTACGTCGTTTAAGGCTAAAAAATCAGTGTTTATTGAGGGTAAAACCAACCCTAGTCTTATTTATTTTCATGCATATAAAGTTAAGGGATTGAGGAGGTGATCAAGCTTGTTCTTCAAGGTTTTCTTCAAATTTTCCATAGGGATTTCAAGGAGTGGTGAGATTGATTTTCCCTAGGTATGTAGTGTTATGAATTGGTGAATCCTTTCACATCTATGCCCAATCCCTTTCAATTCATGAAATTTCCTATCTAAATTCTATGGGGGTTTTACCCAATACATGAAATTTTGATCTCTCTACATAGGCTTGATCTAATTGAGTTACTATTATTTAATTACAAATTATGGGAAAGTTTTGTGTTGTTTTTCATTAAATATCATGTTTCAAGTTTTATAAATTAAAATGCCCATTTATGAAAAGTTCATTAAAGTCAATGTTTATGATGAATGTTCATGTATGATGTATTATTTATTATGAAAAGCATGTTTTCAAGTTACCCATATTTATAATCATGTTTTCCAATGAATTGAGTATTTTTAAGCATGGTAAATTATTTGCCAATGCCCACATGTTCAAGGATAATTTACGAATTATGAAATGGATCTCATGATTTATAGATTTATGATCTTGGCCGACTAAAGAGCCTTTGGTTCTTGGATAATCATATATTTAATGGGGATCAATGATGAAAATGTTTATTTGTCCATGAATCTCAATGAATGATGTTATTGATTTACACACGAGCCTAATGTGCATGTTTGTGGGAGTAGTATCTAGCACCGAGCAGCCCGGCATTCAAAAGACTACACCGGTGTCTAATAAATATGTGCCACCGTAGGTTTATAATGATACATTACAATGTTAATTATCCCCTCTTTCGTGATATCACATACTGCACGTCCCTCGCTTGGCAAGCCAAGGGCGACTCATCCCACTTGAGTGAGATAGTTGGGGCATTATGTAAGGCTCTACCATGATGGTGTCGGTTATGAAGAGTCCTCCAATTGTTACGCATGTTTTATGTGTTGTTATGTTTATGTATCTGGCTCAAGTGATGATTTAATGAAGTTTCTCTTATGGCTATGATAATGAATGATTTACGAATGATTTGAAAACCTTAAGTCTTATGTTATCTTATGATATTTATGATACAAGAATTTTGTCCCTTTCTTATGATCATTTATGAGCTTTTATGTATTTTTAAATTTCTGTTTTACGTACCTTGCATACTCGGTACATTCCACGTACTGACCGCATACTCTATGTTGTATCATTTTATGATCCAGGCCCCGATCTTCAGATCCAACACTGTCAGTAGTCCATCTCAGGGATTAGCATCCATATTCTTGGTGAGTCCTCATTCTCTGAGGACCATATCTTTCAAATACTGATGTTCCTTTTAGTTTTCAGTTTTGCCGAGTTAGTTGGGGATGCTGTCCCATCAACCCATCTAATACGATAGAGGCTTTCAGACTATTTGTAGTACTTAGTTGTAATGTATTTAATACGTACCACTTATTATGACATTCTATGTTATGTTAATACTTCCGCTATATCATTATGTTAAGTATTCATCTTTAAATGATATGGAGTTAGATGAATTTTCATGCCATGGGTGGACTTGGAGTCTCTAGGGGCTCCTTGTCCCGTGTTACGATCCGAGTGTATGTTCGAGCCATGAAAAACTTGGTATCCGAGCCATAGGTTGGAAGTGTCCTAGGGTGTCTGAAAGCTGCATTAAGTAGAATCTTTTTCAAGGGTGTGAAGCACACCACACCTATGATGAAGAGGCTACGAGACATTTAGGAAATGTTCCCTTCTTTCATGATCCATGTCGTGCGAAAAAAATGTCTCTCTATCCTTCTAATACATGCTATTCGCGATTCCAGAATCATGGCTCCCCAAAGAATGTATGGTAGGAGGAATGGAAAAGGATATGGCCACGAGGATGGCAACGGTAATGGGCACCAACATGCCCCACCAATTCAGGAGCACCAGGCACCGAAGCCAGTTACCCATGATGAGTTTTGGGCAACTATTCTGATGCTTGCGCAGGCCTTGACTGCTCAGGTCAATCAGCAGGTGGTTTCGCATGTTCCTCAAAATGGAAATGCAGCGGTGGCTCGAGTCTGGGACTTTTTGAGAATAAACCCGCCAGAGTTCCTCGGGTCAAAAGTAGATGAGGACCTATACGAGTTCATAGATGAGATTGTGAAGATCACCCAAGTCATGGGGGTGTATGGAATTGAGTGTGCAGAGTCGGCCTCGTACCAGTTGAAAGGGGTTGCACACATCTGGTTTTGCGAATGGAAAGATAGCAGGACCTTCGGGGCAGGCTCGGTCACTTGGGAGGAGTTCCATGTTACATTCTTGGATCGATTCTTCCCTCATGAGATGAGGGAGGTGAAGGCAACTGAGTTCGTAAATCTGAAGTAGGGGAGGATGACGGTGCAGGAGTATACTCTCAAGTTCACTCGTTTGTGAAAGTATTCCCCAGAGTTAGTGGTTGATCAGAGGGAGTGGGTGAGCGATTTGTTCATAGCATGGCAGGCTATTTGGACAAAGATTGCAGGACCGCTATGCTCCACCAAGACATGGATTTTCCTCGGATAGTTTTTTACGCCTAGCAAATAGAGGCGACTCATACAAGGGAGAGAGAGGCCAAAAGGGCCTAGACCAGATAGCCATGGGTTTACTCATCAGAGGTTCGATGGTGGTCACTGCCCTCAGTTTCAGCAGAGGTCACTAGCTCCAGCACCATTATTAGCTAGCTTTCCATCTAGACCCAAGGGTGATCAGAGGAGCGAGGCTTTAAGATCGAGGGACCATAGGGGCACGCAGGTAGAGCGCACCTTTCCAGCCTGCGGGAAGTTCGGCAAGAGTCATGCCGGGGAGTGTTTGCTTGGCTTAGATATTTTCTATGGGTGTGATAGATCAGGCCACATGCGCCGAGCATGTCCATTTTCTAGACAGGATAATGATAGAGGTAGTGCACAAACAACCAGGTCAGCAGCAGCTCCAGCATGTTCAGCTCTACAAGGGGCATCTACTAGTGGGGGCAGCGGACAGCGCCAAAACAGATTATATGCCCTCTCCTCGCGTTAGGAGTAGGAGACTTCACGTGATGTGGTTACTGGTATGTTAAGAGTGTTTCACCTTGATGCTTATGCTTTGTTAGATCCAGGGACTACCTTGTCTTTTGTAACACCTTATATTGCTAGTAGCTTTGGAGTTAGTCCCAAAATTCTGTCAGAGCCATTTTCAGTTTCTACTCTTGTTGGGGATTCAGTTGTAGCTAGACGGGTGTATAGAAGATGTCTTATCACTATATTGCATAAAGTCACCTCCGCAAACCTTGTAGAATTATCCATGACTGACTTCGATATTATTCTAGGCATGGATTGGTTGTATGCATGTTATGATTCTTTTAATTGTAGAACCTGTGCGGTGGAGTTCCGCTTTTCGGGTGAGTCAGTCTTGGAGTGGAAGAGTAGTTCGGTCATGCCTGTAGGTCATTTTATTTCCTATCTTAAGGACAAGAAGATGATTTACAAGGGTTGTATTTATCATCTAGTTAGGTTAAGGATGTTGAGTCCGAGACCCCGACTATCCAGTCAGTTTCGGTTATGCGTGAGTACCCAGAAGTATTCCTTGATGACTTACCGGGTGTTCCACCCGAGAGAAAAATTGATTTTGGTATTGACCTTCTTCCCGACATGCAGCCTATATCTATCCCTCCCTATAGGATGGCTCAAGATGAGCTAAAAAATTTGAAGGAGCAGTTGAAGGACCTATTAGATAAGGGTTTTGTTAGACCAAGCAAGTCTCCATGGGGTGCACCGGTCTTATTTGTTCGAAAGAAGGATGGTTCCCTTCGGAAGTGCATTGATTATCGGCAATTGAACAAAGTCACCATCAAGAACGGGTATCCTCTGCCCAGGATTGATATATTTATTTTACCAGCTTCATGGTGCCAAGTGCTTTTAGAAGATATATCTCAGATCCGGGTACCATCAGCTCAGAGTTTCGGATAGCGATATCCTGAAGACAGCCTTCAAGACGCGGTATGATCATTATGAGTTTGTAGTTATGTATTTTGGACAAACGAATGTTCCTGCAACTTTTATGGACTTGATGAACAAGGTGTTCAAACCATACCTGGACATGTTCGTGATTGTATTTATTGATGACATCTTGATATACTCTCGGAACAAGGAGGAGCGTGCCGCTCATTTGAGGATGGTGCTACAGACTCTCAAGGATCGCCAATTATATGCTAAATTCGGCAAGTGTGAGTTTTGGTTGGACTCCGTGGCGTTTTTGGTCCATGTGGTATCAAGTGAGGGCATACAGGTAGACTCTCAGAAAATAAAAGTGGTGAAGGATTGGCCTTTACCGGTGAATCCTTCTGATATCCAGAGATTTTTGGGTTTAGCTGACTACAATTGGAGACTCATTGAAGGTTTCTCATCTATTGCAGCAACCTTGACAAAATTGACCCAAAAGAAGGTAAAATTCCAATGGGCGGAGGCTTGTGAGAAGAGCTTCAAAGAGTTGAAGACTCGACTTACTTCAGCACTAACGATAACTCTACCGGAGGGTACTGATGGTTCGTGGTGTGTTGTGATGCTTCAAGGATCGGACTTGGGTGTGTATTAGTGCAGCATGGGAAAGTTATAGCATATGCCTCCAGACAGCTAAAAGTTAATGAGAAGAATTACCAGACCCTTGATCTTCAATTGCCTGCGGTGAATTGAGTTGTGCTGTTGACGAGTACAAGATAAGCTTATGATGAAGTCCATATTCATTTCTTCCCACTTCCAAGTAGGAATGCTGATATCCTGAGTCGTACCTCCAGGTCTGTGATGTTCAATCTTGACCTGTTGACAATTTGGACACTTAGCCACAATTTCTGCAATATCCTTCTTCATATCATTCTATCAGTAAACTTTCTGTAAATCACGGTACATCTTGGTGGCACCTGGATGGATAGAATATTTGGAGGTGTGGGCTTCCATTAGTATCCGCTGCCTCAAATTGTCTACATTTGGAACACACAACTTGCCCAGGTAACGGAGTACACCATCTCCCCCTTTGGAGAACACTTCCATCTCTTCTCTTAGAACTGCTTCCTTCAGCTTGAATAGAATAGGGTCTTCATCCTTCTTTGACTTAACCTCAACTATTAGGGAGGATTCTGACCCACTCTCAATTAAAACTCCACCCTCTGTCGAGTCAACCAACTAGACCCCAACTGACCAATCTGTGAACATCTCTAACTTTCTCCTTCTTATCACCCTCAACATGAGCAACACTCCCTATGGACAATCTACTGAGGGCGTCAACCACTATGTCAGCCTTACTCGGGTGATACAAAATACTCATGTCATAGTCTTTCAATAGCTCTAACTATCTCTTCTGATGAAGATACAAATCCTTTTGACTGAACACATACTGAAGACTCTTGAGATTAGTGAAAACATCCACATGAACCCTATAAAGATAATTTTTCCAAATCTTCAACGCAAACACTACCACTGTCAATTCAAGATCATGAGTCAGATAGCTCTTATCTTAACTTTGAGTTGTTTGGAGGCGTAAGTTATGACTTTGCCATGTTGTATCAAAAAACAACCAAGGACAACTCTGGAGGCATCACAGTAGATCACGAACCCATCTGAACCTTCTGGCAAAGTCAGAACTAGGTTGTAGTGAGTTGAGTCTTTAACTCCTAAAAACTCTTCTCACATTCATCAGACCACTGAAGCTTTACCCTTTTTTGAGTTAATTTAGCCAAAGTGGAGGCAATGGAGGAGAACCCTTAAACAAACCATCTATAATAGCTGGCTAGACCCAAAAAGCTCTTGATGTCTATCAAAGAGGTGGGTCTTGGCCAGTCCTTAACTGTCGCTATCTTTTGAGGATCTACCTGAATACCCTCTAGGAGACTGACGTGCTATGATTTTATGGCACTTTCGATGCTTAAAACCAAGAAAATATGCATATTCTGGTATGTTTATGTAGATATGATGTGTTTATGTTAAGCGCTGCGAAAAAATAAGTCCGGAAAGTGAAATGGGCAAAGGAAGGCAAAAATGGACTGAAATGTCGGCTGCTACCTAGGTCACGAGTCGTCGTCCCAAGGAATGACTCATTCCTAGAGTTGTGGAGAAGGTCAGGTATTTTATGAAGAAGAAACAGTGCACCTAACGAGTTGAAGGCACGACTAATTACATCTGGTAATGAGTCGTTATGACCGTCATGGAGACTGGGAGAAAAATTTCTAAAGAATGCTCAGGGAAGACAATGAAGGACGTAACGAGTCGTGGGACAACTTGATGACTCGTCATGAGATACTGTGAGCATACGTCAAGTGCACTAGAGGATTTGGTGACCCATGGCCACTAGGGACCTAAAGACTCGTGCCTAGGCCTAACGAGTCATTAGGTGACCCGTCACCAGTACTAGGCAAGTTGCCGAGGATGACTCAAATTCATTGGCCACGACTCATTAGGAGAACTAATAAGTCATTACTTGGCTCGTTGCCTCTGCCGTTTGGAGTCCATTTTTAGTTAGGAAAAGTTCTGTTTGAAACTATAAATACATTATTTAGGTTTATTTTTTGAGTATAGTTTATTTTACCACTTTTCACGTAAATTTTAGTGTTGTTAACGATCAATCTTGGTTCAAGAAACAAATTTTGTAATTTTGTTCTTGATTTTGAGAATCAAACAACATTGAAGTTTTATTCATCGATTTTGGTGTTTTATTCAATTCACGTGGTTTTCTTCTACAAATCTTTGTAAGTTACAATTATGATTTCTTTTATATTTTGTGATTGTGATTATTCAAATATGAGTAGCTAAACCCATAACTAGGATTGTGGGAACCATGATGAATTAACATACATAGGTAAAAATACTTAGTGATTCTTGAACAAGGTTTATGCATGTATTGTTTCTCCCTTCGTTTTAATTGTTTTTTAACGGTTGCAAATGTTGGAATTTGCCTTATTCTTACTTACCGAATCAAGGGGGTTATGAATGGAAAAATGGATTAACAACAGATATTAAGGCTATCAACCTTCATATAATAGCTTGACCTTGTCCGGAAATAGCTAATCCGATATTAAGGGTAAGGGTTAATTAAGCATACACCCGTATATGGAACAAGTTGCGTGGTAATAATCATCTAGATAGGAGACTAACTATTTAGGTAAATTTAACTTACCAATATTGCATGCTAAACACCGAAATAGATCACTAGTGTAAAAGCCTTGTGGTTATGAAGTCATGGGGAACACAATACTAGTCACTTTATTGATTGAATACAACCAAATTGATTTAAGCATTTACTAGTCTTTACTTTTATTTATTATTTTTTTTATTTCAAATCTTTACCCCCTAGGAAGTAAGTAAGCCAATAGTATTAGCTAAACGCATTAACTCAAGTTCTCGTCATATTCCTCGTGGGATTTGACCCCAATCCTGCGTGGGTTCTATATTTGACATAGACCACTTTATATTTCATTCACGAGGTGTAATGTGGGCGACATCAGAGACCACATGCCCGAGGAAGGCAACTGATTTTAGCTAGAATTCACACTTGCTGAATTTGGTGAACAACTGGCGGTCCTTAAGAGTCCATAAAACTATTCTCAGATGGTCTGCATGCGCCTCCTCTATGGAGTAAAACCAGAATGTCATCTATAAAGACAATGATGAACATGTCCAGGTTGATCTTGAATACCCTGTTCATCGGATCCATAAAGGCTACAATAGCATTGGTTAGTCCAAAAGACATAACTACAAATTTGTAGTGACCATACCAAGTTCTTAAGGCTATTTTTGGAATGTCACATCCTCTGACCCTAATTTGAGATCTATCTTGGAGAAACAACTAGCTCCTTGAAGCTGATCGAACAAGTGATCAATCCTGGGTAGAGGATATCTGTTTTGACCGTGACTTTATTCAGCTAACGGTAATCGGTGCACATTCTGAGTGTACTGTCTTTCTTTCGCAAGAATAAAACTGGGGCACCCCACAAAGAAATGTTGGGTCTGATGAAGCCCTTATTTAGAAGGTCTTTCAGTTGTTCTTTCAACTCCTTAAGCTCAAATGGAGCCATTCTATAAGGAGGAATAGAGATGGGTTGGGTATTTGAAAGAAGATCTATGCCAAAGTCTATTTCCCACTCGGGAAGGACTCCAGGGAGATCTTCGGGAAACACATCAGGAAACTCATTCACGATAGGAACTGACTAGAGCATCAGGGTCTCGAAATTAGAATCTCTAACCCTAACCAAGTGATAGATGTACCATTTGTAAATCATTTTCCTAGCTGTAAGGTACAAAATAAAACGACCCGCAGGCGTTGAACTACTTCCCTTCTACTCTAAGACTGGCTCGTTAGGAAACTGAAACTTGACAACCCTGGTTCTACAATCAACTGAAGCATAACAAGAATGCAGCTAGTCTATTCCAAGGATAAGGTCAAAGTCGACCATGTCTAGCTCTACTAGATCAATTGGAGTAACTTTACTCAACACTGAGACTAAATAATTTCTATACACTCGGATAGTAACTGACTCACCAACCGGAGTAGAAACTGAAAATGGCTCTGAGAGGATTTCTGGGGTTATTTCAAACTGAATAGCAATGTATGGAATCACAAAGGAAAGTGTGGCTCCTAGATCTAGCAAAGCATATACATCAATGTGAAAAAGGCACAACATACCAGTAACCACATCAAGTGAGTTCTCCTGACCCTGCCGGAAAGATAGGGCATAGAAATGATTCTGGCGCTGACTGCCACCTGTGCTTGAAATAGTGCCCTACTGAGCTGGGTGGCCTACTAGGCTGCTAATGTAGTAGACTGGACCTTTCCCCGTCCTACTGATGGCAGTCTCTCAATCTGTGACCTAGCTAGCCACACACAAAACAACCTCTTTGCCCAGATGGTACTCACCATGGTGATTCTTACCACATTTAGGACATATTGGAAAAGTGCAGTTGCTAGAAACATGACTCTAGGACTAGTAGCCTGATGTCCCACCCCTCCTATCCTTACGGGGCCTAGGGTATGGAGCTTTGGTTGAGGAGGGTGCTAGAAGCCTGTGTTGCTACTGCGGGCAATTACCACCGCCTTCCCTCTATTGAGAGTACTCAAACTGACCAATTCTGGCCTGTTTACTCTCCCTCTCTATCTCTTTCAACTTTTCTGCCTCTATCTGATAGGCATGAATGATGAGACTAAAGAGATCTATATCTTTGATGAGCATGGCAGTCCTGCATTTCTTGAGTACCAAATTTGAGACTCTATTAACAAACTTAAGTATGCAAGCCCTCAGCTCAATAACCATTTCTAGAGCATATCTCGACAGCTGAGTGAACTTCAGCGCATACTCTTCACTGTCATGTTGTTTTGCCTTAAGTTCATGAGCTCAACAGCCTTAGCTTCCATCAATTCCTGGGGAAAGAATCTGTCCAAAAATGTTGTAACAAATTCATCCCATTCTATCGGACCTGCTCCATTCTGCCTTCCCTCCTTCCGTTCCTTGTACCAAATATGAGCCATCCCTTTCAACTGGTAGGCAGCCAGATCATCACTCTCTGTAGAGGTAACACCCATGATTTCGGTGATCTTTTGAATCTCGTCCACGAACTCCTATGGGCCCTCTTCTACCTTAGACCCGTGAAAAACTAGGAGATTCATTCATGTGAAATTCCAGACTGTAGCCGTGGCTGTAGACCAATTAGTGTTGACTAGAACAACTACCTACTGATTGACCTCATTGGTCATTGCCTGTGCCAACATCTGAATGGCGGTTCAAAATTTCCCGTGGAACACCTGGTTTTCCTGATGGCCTGCGGGAGCTAAGGGGGCTAGCCGGTCAGCATTTCTGGTCCTTCTTCCTTTTCCTCTTCTGGTAGGCTTCATTATCTGAAAAAGGTAGAGCATGAGTTAGGAGGACGTATTATATTCTAAACTCTACACACAATAATATTTGTGCATAAAGGGAATTTTCCTAAAAATGTCTCATAGCCTCCTCCTTATAAATGTGGCGAGCTTCACACCCATGAAAAGGATTCTACTTGAGGTGACTTTCAGACATCCTAGGACACTCTAAACTTGATGCTCTAATACTAGGTTTGTCATGACCCGAGTTTACACCCTAGATGCGACACGATATTTAGAGTCATAAGTGACCCCAAGAAAACCCTGGTAGAGCATTTACTACGAAAACTGATCTGAGAGAGACAATATACATAAGTGGAAGCTAACAATGAAATAGACAAACTAAATAAAAGACATAAGTCTGAAAATCTAGCTAAACTATAAACATTGTCTAAAAGCCTTCTAATCATGAATTGATGAGCTGCTGGGACAAACCCCAGACTAACACTAATATTTAAACTGAAATAAGAAACTAAAACAAAACCATAAATGGAACTTCATCCCTTGGCAAATAAGGACTCACCACTGAACTCTGCTAATTATCGCCAGAGAAGGTCTACTAATGATGTTGAGACTGAGAACCTGCATCTGTATCATAAAATAATATAGCATAGAGAGTATGCATCAGTACTTTGAATGTACTGAGTAAGTGAGATATAAAAGTACTTTGAATGTACTGAGTAAGTGAGATATAAACTAAGCATAAAAATACTAAAAGTCACAACTGTACTTTCAGGACATACAACAACCTTAACTAGAATCATAAATACCAAAGCATTTGAAAATCTAATAAATATTGTGAGTACTAATAACTTACTGAAGGTCATAAACATATTCTGAAATCTAAAGGACTGAACTGAACTGGAGACTATGATTGTACTGGACTAATTTTTACTATACTATATTGTGGGAGAGACTATAACCAACATGTAACTACATGAGATAGACGTGGAGTCCGGTGTATACACCTCATCAGAGAAAGCCCAATGTACCTTGCCAAGTTATAGTGGTTGAGCTGGATGATCACTACCTGAAACCCATTCAGGCTAATAACCTACCTTGGCAATGTAGTTCTGGAAACCGGGATGCACTGAACCTTGGCACACTCGGTACTAAGTTCTACTCCTACTGGAAATCCTTATTGTGTTTACTAGGCTAATAGCTCGAAACGGATTTCTTCAGACTTAAGTCAGGGCAACTTATCTGGAAGTGCCCTAAGAGTCTGAAGGACCTGATAACTGAAAATACTAGTGTTCTAAGACTTGTCAGAGTTGCCTTATCTAAAAGTGTCGTAACAGTAAAAAGAATGACTAATAAGCTGATAACTAGTACTACTGAGTTCTCAAAGACTAAATATAGTCAAACTGATCAGCTAACATTTCTGTAGAATTTTAAGTATATAGAGTATTGACTGAGACTCTGAGATTGAATATACCAAAAGGCTAACTGTTGTTCATGTAACTGTTCTAAATTTTATAATTTTATAGAAATTATCTTGACAAAGCAATATTCACATTTGGATTCTAAATCATGCAAGTCTCATTCAAAATCACATTTAAAGATTAGAGCTAAAATACATACTATATAAAATGAGATATCAAGCATGAATTACAACTGGTAATAATCTTGAAAAACATCAGAAATTATAAGAACGAGGAAAATCATAATCTGTCTAAAGAATAACTTTAGTTTTGACCTATAGGGATGGAATTAATAGGATTTATGTAAGAATTTTGGGACACAAAGGAAAAGAAATTCCCTTTTTGGAATCTCCCTAAGAAAATCCTTGAGAAATCTGAGAAGGAAATGAAACCCTTGTTCTTGCCCTGCACTTCTTGACTGGGTTTCTTCGAACTGACTTTGAGGGGAAGGTGAAAAATGAGAGGAAATATTCTATCAACTCCCTAAATCCCCTTCAAAATGCACTACAAACGACGTAGTTTAAGCATTAAAATAACGAAAAGTTACAAAAATACCCCAGAGCAATTGTTTGGAAAATTGCCTGGCAGGATCCAACGGGTCATATAACGAGTCGTTGGTGGTGATCATGACTCATTGGGACTAGTCATTTGTCCTGGGATTTCAAACTTCTAGTCCAGCTCTTGACCAATGGAGGGGAACAATGACTCATTAGTCAATACAATGAGTCGTTAGTTCCACCCACGGTTACTGGAAGAATTTTGGATAAATTTCTGAACTCCACCTAACGACTCACCAGATGAGTCATTACTCCTTCTAATGACTCGTTACCTTGACTCATTGTTACCACTAGAAATTTCCCATCCGACCACCTTTTAAGATAATGACTCACTTGACGAGTCGTGAAGTGGCACCACGATTCGTCCCCTAACTTGTTAAGTCCCCAAGAGATCCCCACTTTTTACTAACTGATGCACACATGACGGGTCACTTAACGACTCATCAGGTCATACAATGAGTCACTTCATGAATCATTTGGTGACCTGACACAGTTTTTTTCCTAATTCCTTCAGTTTATTTCTTAGGTCTAATCTTAAAGACTTCTGAAATGTTACATAGATACCCGTATCTTTTCTCTTACGGCTCAATTCCAGCATGAGGTACCAAGTTCCTACTTTGTACTCTATTCAGTTT
Source organism: Datura wrightii (assembly GCA_035772735.1). NCBI lineage: Eukaryota > Viridiplantae > Streptophyta > Magnoliopsida > Solanales > Solanaceae > Datura > Datura wrightii. The sequence goes on along the minus strand of JASDFA010000010.1, from coordinate 68,409,435 downwards.
CATGTCAAGTTCATATCTCTGAGTTTCTTTCATGTTATTGCATGTATGCATGTTTCATGAATTCAGTTCAGTCATGTAAATTAGATCGGAGTTAGTCACTCCATCAGTTTTCAGCTATAGTTGTTCAGTTTTGGGATTGCAGTTCCTTCCCCAACTTTCCAGTATGCTTAATCTACATTCAAGGATGAATGTTCCTAAGGAGGAGATAATGTAACACTCCAAAAGTCTCTAAGATCAGATCTGAGGGTTGAATTAGAGAAAACAAAAAAAAACCGCACCAGGTCATAGAATGAGTCATTTAGTGACTCGTCAAGGGACCTAATAGGTCGTTACATGACTCTTTCGGTGGTGCCAAGTTGGAGAAAATGTTACCTTCCAGAAGTCATGATCGGTGTTGCGATGAATCGTTAAGACTCCCTATGAGTCATAGTTTTACCCGTTAAATGTGCAGTGGTAGAGAAAGTGTTGATTTCTAGTGTACTGAACTGATTGGGGAATGAGTCGTCATGTCCCCTGACGACCCATTGAGTTGGGAAAGATCAGAGAATGAGTTGTGGTTGCTAGTGGCAATGGATCAGGGGACGACCCATCAAGTCTCCCAACGGGTCGTCCAGTCCCTCCTTAGGTCTGGCAGAGTCATTTTTTCAGTCGGTTCATTAAGGGTGTTTTCGTGATTTTTTAAGTTTTTAACTCCTAAAATAAGTCATTTTGAGCATAATAAGAAGGGTTTTAGAGGGTTTTACTCATCCTAAGCCCTCATTCTACTCCTAACACTCTCATTAGCAGATCAAATCCTCTTTCAAGATCAAGCTATGATTCCTCAACAAGTTCTATCTCAATCCTTTTGGGCTTTCAAGACCAACTTAGAAATTAAGTTACCCAGGTATTTAGGGACATGAATAGAGGATTTCTTCCACTCTCATACCTAATTTCTTCTCTAATTCATGAATTCAAGTCTCCAGTTAAGTGTATTGAAATTTCTAGGGTATTAACCCAATTCTATGAAAATACTCATGCAATGTCTATCGGTCCAATTCTCCCATGTCTCAATTAATGATTTAAGACTATTGGGGAAGATTTCACTTTCAATTTAATTATAGATTCATGATTTCAAGTTATTAGAAATTATGCCCTATTATACATGTTTTATGAAATTCAAACTTATGATTCTATGATTTCAAGCATGATGAGTTATTTAGTATGCATGAATGTTTATGAATTCTTAACTTATGATTCCATAATTTCGAATTATGAAGCCTATTTCAAGTATGTATGACTTCGTGACTGGGGCAAGCCCATGCAGAGTTAAGTATGCTTATCATGATTTTAGCCAATGCTTACAGGATCAATTTATGAAATATTTTGGAGTCAAGACTCCCAACATTCAGATTTAAGCTATGTTTTAAGAATATGATTATATGAGCAATATGCATATTTTGGAAATAGTGTCTAGCACCGAGTAGGCCAGGGATTCTGAGGACCTCGGTCTCTGACAAGGCGTCAACATAAGATATATTCTTATTTGGGCCTCTCAAGAGAGTATTTTCCCCGCCTGAGGGTACACCCGTGATATCATATCTTATTCTTCGTTTGCCCTAGCAAGGCTTAGGATGACTCTTCTCCACGTTGACAAGACATGGAATTATCATGAGCTCAAACATGATGGTTGTCGGTTATGACGAGTCTCCCGTGATACCTCATATTTTCAATTACTCATGTTTAGGACTCATGATACTATGTTTTATAATATATTTGACTCATTAATCAGTTTATGATCTTTCTCTTATGATTTCAAGCATGACAAATTAAATGATTTCTATTTTTAAATCGTGGGTCATTATGTTCAGATTATGATGAATAGCTTATGAATATGCATACTTCGAATTTATGGCTTTAGCATGCAATCCTTACTATCATGAATTTTTTTGATTTATACTCATGATTTTAGAATATTATTTTGCTAGCATATTTTATTTACCTTATATACTCAGTACATTCAAAGTAGTGACCACATATTCTATGTTATCTCATCTCATGATATAGGTTCGGGTGATCCAGCTCTATCTCGACGATAGCTTGCTCCCAATCAGCCTAATTCTATTCCCGCTTTGGTGAGTCCTCATCCTCCAGAGACGTTATGAGATTTATATCTTTACCATGTCTTTCAGTTTCAAACCTAGTAAGCTAGTTGGGGGTGTTGTCCCATCAGCTCGTCATAGTAGTAGAGGCTTTTCAGACTATTATATATAGACAGTTCAGCGATGTTGAGTTGGTTTTACGTTTTTGACCTTATGATATGCAGACTTCCGCTTATGTCATGTTCATGCTTTATTTCTGCTTAGTGGGGCTCTTATCATACTATGTATGTACCATGGGTTAGCTTGGAGCCATACGTGGTTTTAGGTCCCGTGTCTCGGTCGGGGGTTTCAACTTGAGTCGTGACAACTCTTGAAGAGCTTGGAATATAACACTTCATAAAATCTCATGAGAGGTTTAGATACCTAACAAAATAATGAAAGTGATGAGATCTTAATGAATTATGTCCTATTGCAAACTGATACAAATGATATACTGGCGAAAATATCTTTGATACAATATAGTGCATAATCTTGTAAAGATTGTGAGGATTTGAATTCTACGTCTATTAAAGCATACCAATGTAGAAATAACTATTAGATGAAATATGCATCTTGATAAGCGTAAAGCTTATTGGACCTGTAGTCCAAACTAGAAGATATTATATATTCAAATACCTATTGAATGTTGTTACTTTGACAAAATTTATATGAAAATTCTTAAAGGATTCAAAATGCCTAAAGCATTTACAAGTTTCTATAGACTTGTTGATAATTCTTATATAGAGAAAATCAAGTATAGTGGATGTGACTCAATCACCTTAGTGAATATTCACTAATAAAGGATACACTAATGAATTTGCTTATCTTTATATATTTATTTAAAAAATCACATCGAAATTTACTATACTTTCTATTTATGATTATGACATAAACTTCATTAGTACTCCAAAAGAGCTTCAAAAGAAAGTTGATTATTTAAAAAAGAAATTTGAGATGAAAGATCTAAGAAAGACAAAATTATGTCTTAATTTATAAATTAAATATTTGACAAATGGTATCTTTTTCATCAATCTATTTATACATAAAAGGTGTTAAAATAATTTTATATGGATGAAGCATATCCATTAAGTACTCTGATGGTTGTTCGATCACTTGTTGTGAATAAGAATTAGTTCCGACTTCAAGAAAAAAATGAGAAAATCCTTGGTCCTAAAGTATCATATTTTAGTATGATTGGTGGACTAATGTATCTTGCTAATACTATAAGGTCTGACATAACACTTTCTGTCAAGTTATGAGCAAGATATAGTTCTGCTCCTACCAATAGACACTAGAACAGAATCAATGCATATTGCGGTATCTAAAAAGAACTGCTGATATGAGTTTATTTTATTCAAACAATTGCAGTCCCGATCTTGTTGATTACACTGATACAGGAGATTTATCTGACTCACACGAAGCTCGATCTCAAATAGGCTATGTGTTCATAGGTAGGGATACTGTCATATCTTGGCTATCTATAAAATGGTCTATCGTGGCTTCTTCATCAAATCATGCTGCAATAATAGCTATTCATGAAGCCAGCCCAGAATATGTGTGGTTAAGATCAATGATACATCTCATTTGAGAAATATATGGTTTAAAATATAAAAAAATACCCACGATCTTATATGAAGATAATACAACATGCATAACCCAATTAAAGGGAGGATTCATAAAAAGAGATGGGACGAAGCACATCTCATCAAAAGTTTGTTTTCACACATGATCTCCAAAAGAATGATTATATCAACGTGCAACAAATTTGTTTGAGTGATAATATGACTGATTCATTCACCAAGTCTCTACCAGTTGCAACTTTTGAGAAAATGATACACAAAATTGGGATGTGAAGATTTAAGTTTTTGGATTGATGTCCTCACCGGGGTGAGTTAATACGCATTGTACTCTTTTTATCTTGTAAAGTTTTGTCCCTCTGAGTTTTTCTTGTAAGGTCTTTAATGAGGAAGCCAAAATGCATATTATTAGATATACGTACTTTTTTTCCTTCACAAGAATTTTTCCCACTAAATTTTTTATAGTAAGATTTTAACAAGACACATTATCTATTAAATAAAATTCAAAAGGAGTGTAATAAATATATTTATTATATAATAGTGACTTTTTATTTTTTATTTTTTTATAAAAAAAGTTTAAGGTTAGTAAAAACCTTAACTTTGAAACTAATAAATAAATAAGGTCTTACTCATTATATGTCATTTTTCATGAGAAACAATAAGCTTTTTTATCTTTTCTCTAGAATGTCATTCTTATTGCTTTAGTTTTTTTTATATCAAAGTCTTTCTCGTAAGGGTGGGTGTTCAGGCCATCGGATTGGATATGAGAATTTTGGTTTGAATATTCAGTTTTTGGATTTAAAAAAATACAATCCAAATCCAATTCAAATAAATTCAGATTGACTTGAATTTTTCAAGTTCGGTTTCAGATTAATCGGTTAGGATTATTTGAATTTTTGGTTTTGACTTTTGAGCTTTTTAGGTAGACCATAACAATTAACAATTTCAATCCACCTAATAGTTTGCTCCTTGAAAATTATAACTTTCTACAATTAACAAGAATTGAAGTGACTCTACCGTCCATGTCGTGTATTAAACTTTACTTACTCATGAAATATTTTACATTTTTATATTTAATTAATAGAAAATTTCATATTGATTTAATATCGTGATGGACCATAGGTATTAATATATTGGATCTTGAAAATTAAATTTATTATTATTGGACAGATATGATATGAATAAGTGAAGGGTTAAATATAAAGTATAAAAATTTTGGATTTTCAAATATCCAAAAATCCATAATACTAAATCCAATATTCAATCCAAAATCTATAAATTTTAACAATAAAATTTGAAATTTGAAATCCAATCCATAATTCAAAAATTCAATTCAACTATCCAAAATATTCAAATTTCAATTTAAATTTCGAATTGATCCAAACTATATACCCACGCCTACTTTCTTGATATTTGTAGTTATTTTTTTTTTTATATAGTTCCCTTAAATATAACAGAATGTGAAATTTTGTAAACATTTGGGGAAGACTAGAAATATTTACTTTGACAAACTTAAAGATCAATTTAACTATTGCATATTTTTCTCGAGTCGGGGAATGAAGAAATGGTACCATAAGTTTGAATTCGACCAACAGAAAATGTAAGAGAAGCTTTGAGAACAAAGTTAAGGTCCATCAATGGAGAATAGAAAAGACCTGACGTCAATCCTTCCCTTCTTGCCACTGTGTCTCCGATCATCTTCCCTTTTCTGGCCAACGCCAGTTGTTGAGGCTCTGAAAGCCCTCTCTCAAGGCCCTCATTACAGCGACGTTAACTCCGGTCAAGTCCTCTTCCTCGCAATCTCCGACATTCGGAACTCCCTCTCCCTCCCTGATTCTTCAATTTCCTCTTCTGCTTCAGACGGCTTTGCCCTCTTCTTCGATGATGTAAACCTTTTACTTTTCACCTCCTCTGTTTGTTTAGTGTATGGTCTTTTTGAACTGAATACTCGAAATGTTGGTGCAGTTAATTCCTAGGAATGAAGCTGCTAAATGGTTCGAAGAAGTGGTGCCGAAATTGGCTGATTTGCTATTGCGGTTGCCCTCCTTATTAGAGACTCACTATGAGAAGGCTGATGGTGGAATTGTTAAAGGAGTCAACACCGGTCTTCGCTTATTGGAATCACAACAGCCTGGCATTGTTTTCCTCAGTCAGGTTTTATGATTATTCTTAGGTTAATTAACATTTAAGAGTATTTGGTAATTCGCAGTATTGAGCTCTAAGAGAACTCAATTAATCATTGTAATTGTGCCTCTATGTCAAACTAGTTGGGGTAGGCTACTTGAGTGATCAGTAACCACTCCGTTCTATTATGGCCTATTTCATTCCAATGTCAAAAAGAATGTCTTTTAAAGCAAATTAGGATCTGCGAAACAATGTTTAAAAAGCAGAATAGGGACACGCCCCGGGATGAGGCACTCCTAAAATGCCCTGGTCTAACATTTTGGGGCGCTTGTCTCACGATACTTACACCTAAAGCACCTGTACATACACTTGGGGGTTGGGATGCGTCCAACGCCTATGCACGAGACTCACTCCACTGCTCTTGTGCAATCATGTGTGATTACTAATTAGCCTTTAGATCCTCAAAAGTTAACTAACCATTGACTCTTCAAGATCCCTCTTCATTAATCACATTTCAGAAGTTGAGAATATTAAAAGTAGAAATAGTTGACCTAATATTTGTGAAATTGAATTTTGATGGAACCTTTCAAAAGAAGAATCTTCATTTTTTAACTTTTGTTTTGTCTTCATTACTCAGTTTCTTACATTTATTCTCTTCAAGTCTTGTTTGATATTCTATTTTGTTTTATAATAGTATTGCCCTTTTGTGTATCATGATTATGAACTTGCTATTTAATAGGTAAATGTTAGGGAGTAACAATATACGAATAATTATATTCATTGAATATACTTTTCGTATTGAATTGTTTGTTAATTTATTAGCTTTGTTGAAAGCACACAGTTCTAAGTTGTATTATGTAATTGTGAATTATTCTTATAAGATTAAATGTGGTTTTCTGATTTATTTGTAACTTAGTTGTATCTCAAACAAAAAATTCAATAATGAAAAGAGTAGTCTTTCAAGAAAAAAATTTAAATTAAGTATTAATTAAAAAAGATTTTTGTGTTGATTTCCTTCTCAGGAGTTATAGATAACATTTTCTTCCTAGGATGATGTTTCTTTCTTTTAATGTTCGGGTTATTAGGACGTGGTTGATTCGTAGGTCACGGTACTCTAATTTATAAACTTTTGTATTATTCATGGTTGTGTTAGAACTTTTAGAATTTTCTTTTGAGACTGAGAACTTTTAGAATTTTTGTTAAAATTTTCAGCACTTCATTTAACTTCTAAATTTTATGATTTTAATGTTTTTCATATTTTTCAAATTTTTTTTTAATGAATATATAAATTAACAAAATTTAAAGATCCGTGGGGCTTACGCCCATGTCTTGGGGCTTACGCCTCGCTGTGGGACTTACCTTCGCATTGTTTTATATAAAATGACTCGCGCCATGCCACGCCCACATCTCTGCCCTTTAAGACACTGCTTAGAAATTAGAGTTCTCTAAACTTCACATAAAACCAGAGTAAAATGACTCAAAAGTCCTTCTGGAAAACACTGAATTGTAAAAGAACAAAATACTAAGCTTCTTACTAACAAAATTCACAGGCCCACTTGCAGATTATGGTAGCATGCAGTTGAACGAATGGTCATGTTTTCTTTGAAATTTAAAAAATATTATCATGAGTTGCGATTTTGACAAAGTTTCACTATAGTGTGAATCAGAATTTGATTCTTAACTTTGCAGCAAGTATTTATAGCGTAAAATGATCATGATTATCAATCTTTTTCTTTCAGGAATTAGTCGGTGCTCTTCTTGCATGTTCCTTCTTTTGTCTATTCCCTACCAGTGATAGAGGTGCCAAACATCTCCCAATGATCAACTTTGATCATTTGTTTGCGTATGTTTTAACGGCTGTCTCTCTTTTTATAGCTGTTTTGTTTTCTTTTGGAGAATGGTAAAGTCTATTTCTTTTTACAGTTGTTGTACTTATCTCTCATATTGGTTCTTTCATATGTCTTTCATGCCTGTTGTGTTCTAAGTTCTATGTTGAGGCTTTCAAAAATAATCTTATTTCTTTTCAGCTGTTGGAGAACTGCATCCACAACAGAGCCATATTTCGCTAATCACTATGTTTGAATCCTTGAATTCCAACAATTTCCTACCAAATCAGCTACAAAACAAGCCAAATTTATATATAGCACTTGAGCCTACTTGCAGGCGATCCATACCCTCACTTTGTATTACTTCACTTGATTCTGATATAGTTGTAATTGTAGAACTCTTCTCAAAGAACATCTTCTCCATTTCAATAACTTTAACTTGAGAAGAGTTTGTTCATAAGTATTTTTTGTTTGTTGGCAGTGTTGTCAAAGGCGCGCTTAAAGCATGTTGAAGCCCTGAAGCGAGGCTCAAAACACGTTGAGCGCTTCGCCTCGCTTAATTTGCGCTTTAGTGTCATCATCAGGGCTCTAAGACGAATTTTTCCTTGCAAATGAGCGTTTCCTGAAGAGTCGATACTAAACAATTGATATTTCATTTAATCCTAAACTAAATTCAATTTCTTTATCATATATTTGTTATTCATGCTTATAACTATTAGTCTTGTATATATATATATATATATATTTGTATGTTTTCTCCCTTTGCGGTTTTTCTCATTAAAGCCCACCTTTTATTTGCGCTTTGCGCTTAAAGCCCCAATGGACCTTGGAGCTTTTTTGCACTTGATAACACTGTTTGTTGTTATGGTATTGGAAATAATATGGGAGAGTTGAATGTCATGTTTTCTGATGCAGTCTTGTCTACCTACTGGGTACTGTGGCCTTTACAATCCTATCAATATTGTTTTCCAGTGCTTTTGAGTTCCATTCAGCATATTTCAGCCATCCACTTTTTTCTGTTTTGTGTGCGTAAAGATGCACATCATAATGTAACTGTGAGATAGAAACGTAGATTTCTTTTTGTTGGTTACTTAATATGTCTAGACTCTGGATTTACTGATTGGCAAGAATATCTGTGACTCTTCCATGAAAGAAAGAAGAGAAAATGGGCAAATATACTCTCAACTTTGCTACTTAGAGCGGATATACACCTTGTTAAAAAAGTGGTGCATATATATCCTCACTCGCTGTCTAACAAATAGTGCATATTTACCTTTTTCATTAATAGACCTATATTTACTGAATTAATAAAAATCCTAAACTGATATTTTAATTCCAAAAATGCTACGCGGCTTTAAAAGATTATCTCAGCCAATTTTTTTTTACTTCTCTAGACCCAATTCAATCTGACCCAACTTGAAAAAATCCAATCACTCTTTTATTCAATCATCACCCCGATGACTTAGAAACTTGAGATTTTCGAGGAATTGGTTTTTTTAGTTGTGTCAGGTCTGGAGGGGTAAAAGAAAATGGGTGAGGTAATTTTTTAAAGCCACTTGACATTTTTGGAATAAAAAAACCAGTTTTAAGATTTTTTTAATCCAGTAAATATATATTTGTTGACGAAAAGGGTAAATATGCACCATTTCTTAGACGACGAGGTGACGACGAGGTATATATGCACCACTTTTTTGACGAGGAGTACATCTGCTTTTAATCCCAAAGTTGAGGGGTATATTTGCCCCTTTTCCCAAGAAAGAAAGACATATCATAAGGGTTCCACTTCCCAGAAGCCCCATCTAACACCAGAGAAAAATGTAGCATTGATAAGTTAAAAGCATATGCCTCAGTATGTACTATTGCTCATAGAAATGGATTCAGGATAACTAGAAGTTACAAGAGCACTAAAAGAAATAATCTGTTCTGAATTCTGAAAGAGGTTAATGTGGTAGACCATTTTGTTAAACATGGAGGAGACAGTGTAGATGTACTAGTGGCGTTTGTTGATAATTTAATTGAAGTCTTCAAATAAGCAGTAGAACCCTTTAGCAGAACATCTTATGGAGAATGACGAATCAAGTCTCTGTGAGTCGTTTTCTTTCAATACTTCAGAATTTTATTTAATATGCATTATGTTTCTAGATCTGAGTGTTATTTTTTTCTGATTGAGAAGTTTCCATCTAAGTGTTTGAGAGAACAGAATTGTGTAAACAAACGAAGCATGTTGAAGTTGAGACCCTTACAAGATACTGATATTTTGCGCTCATAGCAATCACTTAGTGAGGAGTTTGACCTAAGCAATCTGAGACAGAGAATGGCTGTTGAGCTATTTCACAAGAAAAAAAGGTCTAGGATAGCATCCTAACTCTGGTTTATCAGGAGTAACCCAAGCCTGTAAAAAGCAGAGTATAGCTTTGTAGTTCTGAAGCTATTTATTGAAATTATCTACTGAAGCTATTGCCTTATGTTCTTTTGTGGTTGCAACATGCCATTTTATGTGTCAGATTCTCTGAATGCAGAAAGGAACTTCATCTGGTAAAAAACATGTTTTCCAGGTATCTGTATGATCATTATGACGAGAAACTTGAAAATAAATTAAAGTGCATTCTTCACTATTTTGAGAGGATTGGCTCATTGATGCCTCCGGGTTACGTCTCCTTTGAGCGAAAAGTGCTTGCTCTAGAACATGGTACATTTTCTTTTCCTTATCCAAAGGAAAATTTCTGGAGCCAATCCAGTATTTCCCTTTGCCCTTTTAAGGTAATAAATGAAACTATATTTTTCTCTATTTTGTGATAGAAGATGTTAGTTTTCGAAGGAATGACTTGTTTCTGTGTCTTTATAGATTTCTAATTCAGGCTTCATTGAAGATCAATCAAGTGAAGCTATTGAAGTGGATTTTGCGAACAAGTATCTTGGAGGTGGTGCTCTCAGTAGGGGCTGTATACAGGTTTTTTATTTCCCAACATATTTTCAGTTCTATTTTTTGATATATTTGTTGACAATTAGTCTATTACTCCCTGCTTCCTGTTTTATAATATGATATTTGACTCCGGCAGTAGTTTAAGATGTTAGCTTTGACATATATATGTACTTCCTCCCTCCCAATTTATGTGACAGTCTTTCCTTGTTAGTCAGTCCCAAAAAGAATGACATCTTTCCCTATTTAGTAACAATTTGAATTTAAAATTTCTAGTTTACCCTTAATGAGATAATTTATAGTCACACAAATATCTATGACTTATTTTAGACTACAAGTTTCAAAAGTTTTTCTTTCTGTCATAAACCCCGCACCCAGTCAGATACTATCACAACTGCGCTGGAGAGAATGTGTGTGTGTATATATAAGATAGATAAATAGATATAGATATATATAGTAGTAGTAGTAGAAGAAAAAAATATTAAAGTAATGGTTGGAAAGCTAGCATCAAAAGTTTAAAATTTGATTATTTTAATGAATTTGAATTTTTGAAAGTAGTATAAAAATGAAATGTGTCAAAATCATGGGACGCCCCAAAATAGAAATGGTCCTTTTACTTTTTATGTACCTTCTTGGTACTAGTTATCAATGAAATTCTTTACCTTATCCAGAAAAAAAGTTTGTCCAACCTTTTAACTACTGAAACTAGTACAGAGAACAATAACATGGTATTCGCTGGTAGAGAGTCGAGAACACTGTTGATCAACATAAGCTTGCCACTGAGGGAGAGGTATTTTCTCCTCCATCAAAGACAACTTTCTTCGCACTTTCAATATGACATCCCAAACTGCAGATGTTTTTGCTTTTCCACCCAAAGGAAGACCAAGATCTTTAGCTGGAAAAGAGCTAACATTGCAAGCCAGGATTTCTACAACTTCATGTAGATCGGGAGTTTCATTCACAGGGTAGAGAACACTCTTTGCATAGTTTGTATGTAGCCTGGACGCTGCTTCAAGATATAAAAGTATCAGCTTGAGATGGAATTGTTCCCTGTCAGGTTCAAGTCATATGCACAAAGAAGATGAGTGAGGTTTGTTACACTGGGATTAAAACCCGTTGTCTACCATTGATGCTCTTTTGCAGTTAACATCTTGCTCAAACCTTCCACAACCAAAGTGGATAAGAAAGGTGAAAGAGGGTCACATTGTCCCAAACCTTTTTCTGTTGCAAAGAAGCCGGTAGGGGCACCCATTACAAATTAACTGTGAAGATGCAAAAATTATAATTATCCAATCTACCCTTATCACCAAAACTCGTCATCTTTGGCAAATTCACAGGAATTCCTGGTGAACATTATGAAAGGTCTTCTTATCTAACTTCACAAGATTCCTGATCTCCCTCGTGTGAGTATGATTCTACACTTATTTGTAATGAGTGAAATATCAACTATCTGTCAGCCCTGTATGAAAACCATTTGAGATGGAGACACCAATTTGTTATAAGTGTCTCAAGTATGTTGTTTAACAACTTTGACAGCACCTTTTAGAAACTACTAGCCAGGCTTATTGGTCTATAATCTTTTAAATCCCTCACACCATTCTTCTTTGGAATTAGAGCTATATAAGAACCATTGAGACTTTTCTCTGATGAACCTTGAGTAAGGAAATGATTGATCACGGTGGTAATATCTGATTTGATTGTGTTTCTAACAGTTCTTGTAGAGATCCATGGTGAAACCATCTGCACTTGGAGCATTGTCCTCGATAAAACCTATGATAACACCCTGGGATCTCATCCTCCTCAAATAACCTTTGCATGTACTGGTTCTCTTCCTCTGAAATGGTTAGCATATTGTCCTGAGTCCAAGAAGGCCTTCATTAGCCAAGGCATTGTATAAGGATTCATAAATTCTCAGAATCTCGTTACTCTCCTTCAAAATTTCTCCATTTGATTTTAACTTGTCAATGTAGTTATATCTTTTGTGAGTGTTTGCCATCTGTAGAAAAATCTAGTGTATTTGTCCCTGAGCTCTAACCATAAACACCTTGACTTCTATCTCCACAAAATTTTCTCAAGTCTTGCAATTTCCTCCAATTCGATGGAAGATTCATCTTTGATCAACATTCTTTCTCCAGGAAATCTAGGGAGATTTAGTCACCATAAATTATCTAAGGCTCGGAAGAAAGACCCTTGATTATTGACAACTCAAGCCCCACAAGTGATTTGTCGGGATTTTCCATAAGAGAATAAACCCAGAAAGAACCCACTCAAACCCAGTCCTAGAATTCATGAATTGCACAGAGATGGAGCGTTGTCCTCTGGGAATTTCAGTCCCCTTTCATGTTTCCTTGTCCCATATAATCATAATGCCCTTCTTTGAAGCATCAACCTCCAAAGACAGGAAATCTTCCCTTCAATCAGGTTCCAACTGACTGAAAAAATGTTGTGGGAAGTGCTGAATTTTTGTTTGTTGCAGGCAGAGAAAATCCAATTTCCACTTCCTAAATAGTAGCTTCAAAAGGTGCCATTTTTCTGTACTATTAATCCCTCTTACATTCAATGACAAGATTTTTAATTTCATCCATACATCATGGAGGGAACTTCCCTGCCAATAATTGATATTAAACTCCAGATTACCCTATGCATCTAATTAATTCTGCTGTGAGGAAAGGTTCTCTTAAGATTTAAGAGTATAGCTTTCAAAAAAGAAAAAAGAACTTTGAATAAATTAAGAATCTAATTTTTGTATTATAGCCTGGTTGGACAAGCTTCTTGAAGGCGCTATTTGAGGCGTTTGGCAAACAAAAATAGGTGCTCAGCAGCCTCAACAGTTATTCTGCTGTTAGGAAGAAATTTCAAATTTATCCTTTTCCCATGAAGTAGAAGCAGAAGCAGAAAATTAATTTTTCAAGGCCAAAATATCCATACCATACATTTATATTTACCAAGCTATCCCTCGTTATTTTAATACTTATATCTTCTAATTAAATACACCTCTTTTCTTCTTTTCGTTTTGGTTTCTAACATATCTTCTCCTTTTCCTTATTTTCTCTGTCTCTCTCTCTCTTCTCCTTCTCCTCTTTCTCTTTGGAATACTCCAACAACAACAACACACCCAGTGTAATCTCACAAGTGGGATTTGGGGAGGCTAGAGTATATGACCTTACCCCTACTTCGTAGAGATAGAGAGGTTGTTTCTGATAGACCTTGGCTTAAATAAGGAATTTTCAAGCAGTTTGAAAAAGGGAATACAAATATGGGAGCAACAGCAAGGGTGTGGCATAATGGTCAATGAATTGGGTGGGAACTTGAGGTCTTAGGTTCAAATCTCAGCAGAGACAAAAAATGCGCGCAAGTTTGCCTGGACACCAGGGTTATCAAAAAAAAAAGTTACAAATATGGGAGCAGCAACAACAAAATAATAATGCGAAGTGGAGAGCAGTACACAACATTTAGAAAGAAAAACATTAAAGTTATTTTTCCCTTTTCTTCTACTATCTTTTGCCACTAACTCCCCTCTTGCTCTTGGGCATAACAAAGCCATCGCCAGAATATTCACAAGTTCAATCAAGTTAATGTTTTCTTCTCTATGTATGGTATCTTTTTGTTTGCACTATATCTGTTTTAAGATTTCCTTTTAAAAGATTGATCAAATTTAATATTGTATGTTGTTTAATTCTTTCGAAATAATACCTCAAAAGAATTTCCTTCATTGTGAAACCTATTATGGTATATGATAATTTGTCAGATTCTTGATTCTATTACTATTTATCATCAATAATATAACTATTTCATTGAGTTGTGTGAGATATTTATTTCCCTCTTGAAATCAAACAAACAAAGAAAAAAAGGAACACAGAGAAAATGGTGAAGTACTTGCTAGTCTTGCGCCTCAGTATTTTCTCTATATAACCATCTTATAGATCTCAATCTTTTTCGTCTCTTATGCACTCAATAATATTAGATATTCAAGATTATGTCGTTGATTAAAAAATCCAATATGTATTTATTATATTAATTAATTAAGGTCTTTTATAATAAATATTTGAAATAATTTCTTTGTTTAAATAATCCTAATTGTAAGATGAGAAAGGGAGCCTTGGAGCAGCAGTAAAGTTTTCTCCCTGTGAACTATAGGTTACGGGTCGAGCTGTAGAAGCAGCCACTAATGCTTGCACTAGAGCAGGCTGTCTATATCACACCCCTTGGATGCGGCTCTTCCCTGATCCCACTAACGCAGGATGCTTTTGTGCACTGGTTGCCCTATTTTTTTTTATAATTATAAGATGAACCTTGACTATGTTGATCGGACTCGCGTGCGGGTATCCGATCCGGGTGCGGATTTAGAGGTCGAATTCTTCATTACATAAATTCTAGGATTCAGGGGTATGGATCTGAGTGCACATACCGATGCTGGGATACGACCAGTGAGTGTGTATTACAACATATAAAGTATGTATTTCGATTAGTTAAAGTTATTGAACTAAACCTAATAAAACTTCATTCCTTATAAACACCAATAGTTTATTCTTACATCGTGTAATAGAAAAACATTCTCATACTTTATATAACTCTCTCTCTCTCTACACACACACACACACACTCTCACACACATATTATATGTGTGTGTGTGAGACGTAAACCCAAAAATCAAAACAAATACCCAATCAGTCTATACTTCTCGGTCATAGAATGTGGTTAAAGTACCCAAGGTAGGTTGACCAAATCATGTATGGATCCTGCACCCACACCCATGACGTGTCGACATGGTTGTAGCAAGGATTTTGAAGAGTCCGACAACATAGTAACTTGATACTTGCCTGTTTTGTAGTTTAATACTTGAAAACACTTTTTGAAAAATTTCCCAAATGCAATCTACTTATCAAATACTGAAAAGTATTTCTAAAATGATGTGGCGAAAGAAAAATTGGTTCTTTCCGAAAGTCTTTTTTGAAAAGCTGCTTTTGATAAAAGTACTTTTCAAAATGAGCTGTCTGGCCAGACAGGCTCTTAATTTGAAGATATTATTTACTGATCTCTTAATTAAACATATCAAATTTGCTGATTTTATTTGCATTTCTCTTGTTTGTTTCCATTCTAAGTTCATGCAACCTCTATCTGTCTCTTTGAGATGTGTTTGGAAATTTTAAAATGTTCTATTGATATTTCCTTGGTTAGGAAGAGATTCGGTTTATGATCAATCCAGAGTTAATTGCTGGCATGCTTTTCTTGCCTTGCATGGCAGACAATGAAGCAATTGAAATTGTTGGTACAGAGAGGTTCTCAAATTACACCGGGTGAGCTTAGATGGAGAAGTTATTGCTTATTACATAAGCAAGTTGACTTATAACCGAAGTTGCTTGCTAATTTATTTTAGCTGATATTTCCTCTTTCACAGCAAAGTTTTGTTGACATATTTTTACATTTGACTGCAATTCCACAATTTATTAATATATTTAATCTATTGTTAAATGTTTTCTGAATGGTGTAGATATGCTTCTTCATTCCGTTTTAATGGTGACCACGTGGACAAAAAAGAAATTGATGTTCTTGGAAGGCTTAAGAGGAGAATAATTGCAATCGATGCACTAAGCAGCCCAGGGAAACGGCAGTACCGGGTCGAATGCCTCCTAAGGTATGTGAGTGCTTATTACTCTTTAGAAATCTTATTTAGAGTAAGATTCTCTCTTAAGGTCAATTGGGCCATAAACCAGATTACTGTGAATCTGTCAGCACTTTGATCTTTAAGCTCCAATTGGGTTCTTTTTTAATTAGGAAGTACTAGTGAGGTTTAGCATAACCAAAGCTGAGGAGGAAGTAAAAGTTTATGAGCTGATGTTGCGGAGTTGATGTGAGATAAAAGTGGCTGACAGTTAGATGCAGTCGGTGAGGAGTTTATGTTATATTCCACCTGCATCTTTGATAAGAAATGAATGGTTTAGTACATATCCATATCATCTACGAAACTATCTTCTACATAAATCCTTGTCTGTCAGGCTTACCTATGCCATGGGATTCACCAGAATTGGTTGAGATAGTGCTTAATCCAGAAGTTCCTCATGAGAGGAGATGATTTACAATTGGAGATAAGTTGATTGAGTGATTCTGAAAAAGGCAAAAGGTGGATGACTTGGGTCTAAGTATTTCAGCAGCTAACAGTATGTTTTCAGTGGAACAATTTTCTTTCTCTATGCCATTTGGGTTTTAAGTAATTTGAGTTAGTAGGAGTATGAAAAAAATCAGTGAGATTCATGCCAGTATCAGTTGCTTTTAATCTACTTTAGTTTTAGAAATTGATGTATTTGGTATATTTTTCTTTGTCCTTAGCTGTGTTTAAAATTGCAAACTTACATATTCAATTTGATTGACATTTGGATGTACAATTAATCCCGTTTGAGACCCACACCTCAGTTCCATAGCTTTTGGTTCGTTATCCCGATCATGATTTTCCTACCCCCCGAGGAAAAGATACTTCCCTTTTGGGCCGGTTGTGGGCGAGGAGGATTCGAACCCCCGACACCGTGGTTCGTAGCCACGTTCTCTAATCCTTTGAGCTACAGGCCCCACTCCGTCTCCACTGGATCTCTTCCCGGGATTAGCTTCAAAAGATTTCTAGTTTGTCTTACATATCGCACAAACATAAAATCAAATAGCGGACTTACATATCCAATTTGATTGACATTTGGATGTACAATTAATCCTGTTGATTAGCTTCAAAAGATTTCTAGTTTGTCTTACATATCTCACAAACATAAAATCGAATAAAGGACATATCTGCTTTGTCTTTGGTTCATGATGCTTGTATTTATCTTGTTGTGCAAATTAGTTGGAGTCTACTTGTTTCTTTCATTGTTCTCCTGATTATTATATTAAAATTGAGAGTTTGGTAAGTTCATCTGCAGATTTTTGTTGGATGTTTGATTTCTTCAACAATCCAAGCTTCAAGTAATGTTGGACAAAGTAGTTACTAAAGTTGTACTGACATGTCCCAGACGAATTAGCATCAAAGCTAGCGTGTTACATGTAAAGTGGATAACATATTCATCAGGAATGTACTTTTTGTTCATAGTTTGTAGTTTAGAGCTGTGCTATAGGTCACTGCATACTGCGTTGGAATGTGAATAATTTCTATTCACCGATTTCCAAGTTTTTTCTTGAAGAGAGAATTCTCAAGCTTCTGTATTCTCTGCTACTTTTTGCTGTCTTTGAATCAAAATCTACATGCTAAAAGAGTAAATGTTCAATAGAATAACACTTTTGTTTTTGCTCATATAAGCTCTATGCCGAATTGATAGGTCCAGAATATTTAGAGTAAGGTGAAAACATACTTGTTTGGATTAAATAATCATTGTTTGATTAAACCATGGAGTTATTGCCATTTATGCTGAACAGGGTTGAGGGACGAAAGCAATGCACAATTTTTATTTTGATAAAACCTTGTGGATAGTGTTACTTCCAGAAATTAGATTAAGCAGGGTGGAATTCATTTTAGTAAATTTGCTGGCGAATAACTTGGCTGAGTTTAGGGTTTCATATGGGTATATTCATATTCTACTTTGCATTTTGTTCTTTCTTTGCATGTGACTTGGCTGAATTGCAATTTATTTTCTTATGTTGTCTATGTATGTGTACTTTCATCATCTGTGCCTTTCTTAAGCTGTAATTGCGCTTTACTCTTAAAGTCATAAAAGACTTGGTGCTTTTCAGCCCGTTTCACCCTTTGACAACACCGTGTCCTTTAACTTCTTGTTGTAGGGAAATTAACAAGGCTCTTTGTGGTTTTTTGGATCATTTTAAGTGCCATCAGTATCAAAAGTATTTTCAAGATGCTAGCTTCATAGGAAGTCAGCATGATCCAAATGTTAAAGGATCTTCTGGACATTCGGAAGTTTATCATTTGGTATTACCTCCCTTAGTATTTATAGATCCTCCTACTTTTCTCATTTTCTTTGCCATTTCTCCCCCTTTGTCCTCTCTTTTTCGGTATCTCTCCACTTATGTATCCATGTCAATATTTTTTATCAATTCCTTTTTATTTGACTTACTTTTTGGCTATTTATTATTCTGTCCAATAGTCTCTTGGAAATCCTTCAGCATCATCTCAAACAATTGAGGAAACTTTGGCTAAGCAGTTACTCAGAAATCATGAGGCACACTATTGTTCACCTTTAGACTATCAACAAGATACTGGAGTTGTGACTGGAAATTGGGGTTGTGGTGCTTTCGATGGGGATCCTCAAGTTAAAGCTATGCTTCAATGGCTTGCTGCATCTCAGGTTATTCTTTCCTTGGAAGTTTTTCCAGCATTTTGTTACAGGCATTTTTGCTCTCATATGAGGCAAAGAGTAGTCTTTTTCTTTCGTCCTTTTAGATACACTTCTCATGCTTTATGTTCAAGAAGGGGGAGTCTTGGAGAAAGGGTAAAGTTGTTCCCATCTGACCTTTAGGTCACGGGTTCGAGACATGGAAGCAGTTACTAATGCTTGCAATAGAGTGGCTGTCTACATCTCACCTCTTGGGGGTGCGGTCCTTCCCTGGACCCTGCTAACGCGGGATGCTTTGTCCACCGGGCTTCTCTTTATGCTTTATGTTCAAGATTTCGTTAGATTCTGAATTTTTAATTTTTCTACGCTTCTCCACTCTTCATATGCATCATGTCACATAAAATGGATGGTGGTAATATATAAACACCTTACACCCACACGCATCAGTGCTTTAATGAATATATTCATGTGGAGGTGTGACTGCTGATTTTTTCCTTAAACTACTTCCCTAATTCATTTCACTTTGATTATTTCTTCTTCAAATTTTCTCTTTTCTTTTTGTGACAGGCATTGAGACCTTTCATCCTGTATTATACATTTGACTTGGAAACATTGCAGATGCTGGGTCAGGTACTAGTCTTCTAAACTACTGAGATTTTCTTTAAAGGTTTCTGCTTGAAAGGAAAAACAGTTCTGAACTTCTTTTCCACAGTATGTTCGACATTTGTTAATTGTGAATCGTATATGTTCTAAAGATAATTATATGCTGCTTGCTCTCGAGGTTTTAAAGCGGAGCTGTATCTAACTGCTTTCTTTGACATTTTATGACAAAAAGATGTTCCTGCTATATAATTTTGTGTAATTTTTAATACTCTGTGTTTTTCAACTACTCCTATTTGTTTCTAGACCATCTTTGTAGTTTCACCTTTTTGCTGCTCATTGTTTTTATCTTTTATTGATTGTAGGGGAGAAAAGAATTGACATCACTGATAGTTCTGAATGATAGATTTGCTAATTGATAGTTACTGATGCTAGAAATGGTAAATGAGGTTTGTCCTGAACAAATCTGGAAATGTTGGTGCTGCCTTTTCATATTGGTCCTTATGTTGGTGCAAAAGATAGATGCGTGGATTTGCAAATTAGGAAATCTTGACTTCTTGTTTGCGCTCATCACCAACTTTAATGCTAGGTTCTATTCTTATGTAATCATAAAGCACAAACATCTTCAAGACTTGGGGAGCATATTTCTATATTTCTTTGTTATCCCGTCTTGTATATTCTTATGTGATCATAAAGCACTAACATCTTCAAGACTTGGGAGTATATGTCTATATATCTTTGTGAAATTTTCTCTGTTGACAACCTGTTGTAGGTGGCTCAATGGATTTCTTCACAGGGGTGGACTGTTGGGGAGCTTTGGAATATGTTGGTGGAATATTCAATCCAGAGATTGAGGGGAGAAACTGGAGCTGGCTTCTTCTGTTGGCTCCTTCCATCGTTGAAATCCCATGATACTGTTTTGCTCAACAATTCTCATAATGTTTAAATATTCCTGGTAATTTTATTATTGTGCTGCTGCATGATCCTTTTATAAGCTATTTAAAGTCTATTACATGTACTACCCCCCCCAAAAAAAAAAAAAACAAAGGAGAATAATTGAGTTGATGTCCTTTGGTTGATGGTTTCTCTTCTCATAGCACTATGATTCATGGACTTTATTCATAACCTTTTCGGATAATTAGTGGGTTTTATCAAGCAGCTTGCTAGAGCACGTTTGGATTTGCTTAAAAGCTAGTCAAATTAGCTTAAAAACACTTTTTGACATGTTTAGGTGTTTGACACCAAAAGTGTTATAGGCTAAAATAAGCCAAAAGTTATGGGTTGGGGTTGCCCAATTTAAAATATTTTATCTTAAAAACGATGTAAGTTCGACCAAATAATTTACATTATTATCCTTGTATTTTATATAAAGCCCCAAATACTCATTGAGCCCCAAAGTCACTTCTTTTCTCATCTCCTTCAATCTCGTTGTTGCCCAACCTGCATATGATACAAGAAATACTTGAAAAGGATCAGCTCATTAGACAAGCAGCCCAGCAGCCTAGTCAGAAGTTAGTTATAACTGTCAAGTTCCGGAAGTTAGTTGTAACTGCCAAATTAGTTAGGCTGTGATATCAAGTTAGTAAGGTTGTTAGGATTGGACAATCTATTAGTATGCGATACAAGTTCATTCATTCCATCTTACTATATAGCTTACCATTTACTCCAAACTTTCTTCTTCCTACTATATTCTTCTTATTTTGAGCTACATTCTCGAACTTTTGTTCTTGAATAGCTTGAGAATCTCGAATTCTCCATCGAGCTCATGCATATGTGTAACGTTTGATATCAGAGCCAATCAATCCTTGGCAACGATGACAAAAACAACAAGGGCAATTGAGAATTCTCCATCTGAAATGGGAGAATTAAAGGAGATGATACAAAAGTTGGTGACTGATATGAGGACTTTAATAGGTGAGGTGACAAATTTGAAGAGATTAAAGGAGCACTTTGCCTGGCCATCTTTAACATCCTGAAACTTTTCTAGACCAAACTCAAACCTTGCAAGAAAAATCCAGAAGAAAACTGAAAAATTTATCTCAGAACGACTGAAACAACGAGTTATGGTTAGCTCCAATGACTTGTTCTGTCACTCATGGTCAGCCAAGTATGGTCCTTCGGGAATCAAGGGGACAAAAAACGACCCGTTATGAGAAATAATGAGTCGTCCTATCACTCATTGGTCCCCAGCTCGAAAGTCCCCCTTCCAGGACCCCACGACTCAACCAATGAGTCGTCGTGAGAAACAACAACTCACTGTGTGGGTCGTTGGGTGAGAACCCCAAAAATCGCCTTCAGTGATGACGAGTGAAAACAATGACCCATTGTATCCCACAACGAGTCGTTGTGACCACCCATAGGGTCAAGCTCAAAAATCCTTAGAATTGTTCCAGTGAAGGTAACGACTGGACACAATGACCCGTCATCAAGCCTTCCAAGTTCCCTCATCTAGTGACTACAGAAGGAACCAATGACCCGTTGGTTCATCCAACAAGTTGTGGTATCCCCCGTTGCCAGATCCAGTGAATCAATGACCCAGACAGTAGGACCAACAACTGGTCCCAATGAATCGTGGTCTCAACCAACGACTCATTGAGTGACCCGTTGCTTCCCTATCGGGCAATTTTCCAGATTTTAGTACAGGGATATTTTTGTAATTTCTCAACTATTTAGTCCCTAAACTATGTTATTTTAAGTATAATTTCATAGAATTTAGAGGGATTAAACACTTCTCCCCCTCATTCCCCATGTAGACTATCAGAATATCGATCGTAGAATTTAGACCTTTGCTCTCAAGAAAGAACTAGGGCTCCTTGTCAGATGCATAAGTTTAAGCTTTCTTCTCGGGGGATTTCTTATTCAGGTATGTGGAAATTCAATAAGGGAATAGTTCTTCCCTCGTGTTCCCAAAATCTTCTCTATTTTCTCTATCAGTTACAACCCTGTGGATTCGAAATATAGAAGATTGTTAGACCAATTTCTTTAATATTTCAAGTGGTATATTTCTCATGATTTTAACTACTTTATTATTCCCTATGTCTAGAAATTCGTGAGAATTGTATCTAGTGGAATGATTGTCACGACCCGAGAGTACACCCGGATCGTAGACACAGGACAAGGAGTCCCGAGAGACCCAAGTCAACCCATGGCATGAGCATAACACTAATTCATTCATATACAGCAAAAAAACTTAACTCATAAATCGTAAACTAACTGAAAATCATATCATGAGAGATAAAGGAACCAACAATACAAGATCCAAACATAAACGACTGAATACTATACATAAGTCTTAAAGCCTCTAATCATAAAAGACGGGTTGAAGGGACAAGGGACAAGACCCCAACTAACCCAAACAGTCTGAACACATAAGATAAACAAGGTCTAAACATGAAGTCCTCGAATCATGAGGACTCATCACTAAAGATTGAGCGGAACTGGGCGCAAGCTAGGGACGATGCTGAACCTGCAAACCGGATCCTGAAAATATGTGGGTCAGTACTCGGAAAGTACTGAGTATGTAAGGTATGCAAAACAAGGCTTAAAAACATGAAAGTTATAGGATTGGGACATCATGATCATAAAACTAAAAGCGTAAGTATATAGTAAGGCTCAATATTTCCAAAAATACTCATGAACCCATCAAAGTCGTAAAGTGCGAGGAAAACATTTCATACATAACTTGAACCAAAAGAACATAATCATGCATGTTTCAAAACCATGAGGAACAATGGGAGGTTTCTATAACCGACATACTTCACATGAGCACACATGAAGTTTGACTTGTACCCCTAGTCGGGAGGCCGTTCATACCTTGCCAAGGGTATGAACCATGAAAGGCGTGACATCACTCATGAAGGTCCCGTAGGGCATAGGGGACAGTCATTGAGGAGGTCCCCAAACATAATCCTATGGTGGCACGTAGTTCTGAGATTCGGGGTGTAACTTAGGCTCCGAACCTACTCGGTGTTAAGTACTGCTCCCAAAATATGCAACGTGCTCATAACATTCATAACATGACCTGCATGGCTAGTGGAAACATGAAAATCATAACATATATGAGAGCTTGTATTTCTAGCCATGGAATTGGGCCCGTGAGTCGGCCAAAATCGTAGTTATAATTCATAAGCGACATGTGGGCATTGCCCATAATATCAAACATACTTGACATGCTTAAATTCATAAGAAAACGATCATGATAGTATGAGAAATCGAAACTTGAAGACATGCTTAAAAATTTAAGAGAAATTTGTTCATGCTTTCGGAATCATCTTGACCATGAAATTCACTAAAAATTTCCCCATAATTGGGCATCCATACTTTTAGAGATTTAAATCATGAAATATAAAATATATACAAGTAAAATCAGTCCAAACACTTCAAACCCGCAAATTAAATATAATATCACAAGTTCATGTAAGCTTTTGAGGAATCATGCAAACGGGGTTAAGGCCCACAAGAATTTAGCAAATTAAACATAGAAAATAGGAATAAATGGGCATTGGTAGGGACTAAACTACCCATTCAAACCCCACATACCTGGAAATTCGTGATTTCCTACTCCCTTGAAGAACCCTAAGTGAAAACTTGAAGAATCTTGAAGAAAGTTGCTTGAAACCTTTCCTACTCCCTTCTCTAACACTTGAAATTGATAAAATGAACTTAACAGGAGTGTTCATCCCTTAAAGAACCTGTTCCGTCCTTAAAACGACGTGGTTTAGGGCCCAAAAACGAAGAAAAGTTTAAATTTCCCTTACTGAAGTTTTCCTGAAAAGCAGTTCTGGCCCCGACCACGAGTCCTACCATCAAGTCACGACTCGTGGTTGCCTTTCGTGGTCATTTTCCCCTTTTCCCAACTTTCTGAATTTGGCCACGACTGGTAACCCACGACTCGTACCACCATCCTACGGGTCGTACTGTCAACTGGGTTACCATCTACCCAAACCAATATGACTTAACCACAACTCCTTACCACGACTCGTTGCTACATCCTACGAGTCGTACAATGACCCGTGACGACTCACTCTTGGCACCACTGAGATATTCATCACGACTCCTAACCACGAGTCATACCTTCTCACCACAGTTCGTAGGACTACCCGTGATAAAACCTCAGGCTCCTGATTTCATCACAACTCGAGTCACGAGTCATAGGTCCTCACCACGAATCGTACCTCGATTTGTACTGGTGCAAGTTCTAGGTTTTCTGCAGTTTTCAACTTCAACTCCCGGGTCTATACGTAGGCCCTTCCGGGGTGTTACAACGATTTAGCCCTAATTCTCAGTTCAGTAAAATTTAGAATCTTGCGTGTTGGACCAGTTTTCCTGTAGTTTGATTCCATCAATTTTGAGATCCCCATATTGTTAGTGTATGTGGAAATTTCAGTCAGATACATATTAGTCCAATGTCAGTCAGATAAATACTTAGTGTTGTCCAAAAATGTCAACTGATCAGTTTGACTACATTCTTTTCTCGAGGTCGCAGTGGTGCCTCCCACTTATCAACATTAGACTCAGTTATTAGATTTTAGTGGTTCTTTAGACGGTTATGAAACTTCTAGATAAGAAGCTCGGACCAGTCATAGAACTCCAGCTTCATATTTCAGTTTGTTTTTCAGACGATTACGACGCTTTCAGATAAACAACTCTGTCCAGTCATAGACCACCAGCTACAGAATTCGGTCTGATAAGAATCTTAGGGTACTTCAGATAGGTATTCCTGACTTAGTCTTGGGCCCCAGTTTTGAGCTATCAGCTTAGTAGTCAGTCTAGGACTATCCAGTGAGAGTAGGACTTAGCACTGAGCGGATCGGGGTT
Source organism: Datura wrightii (assembly GCA_035772735.1). Classification (NCBI taxonomy): domain Eukaryota; kingdom Viridiplantae; phylum Streptophyta; class Magnoliopsida; order Solanales; family Solanaceae; genus Datura; species Datura wrightii. The sequence continues at coordinate 68,384,190 of JASDFA010000010.1, read as the reverse complement.
CCAGCGCACCCAGGTTTCCAAACTACATTGCCACCATAGGTTATTTTTATTGGCCTTATGGCCCCATACTTTTGATCACTCAGTTCATGTCTTTATATCCTAGCAAGGTATATTGGGTCCTACGGATGAGGTGTTTACATCAGACTCCACATCTAGCTCACGTGGTTAAATGTCGGTTATAGACTCTCCCACTAGTCAGTTCAGTATCAGATTAGCTCAGTTCAAAATAGTTTTAGCTTACTCAGTTCAGTACAAGTAGTACAGATTCAGTATCTCAGATTTAGGGCATGTCTTTGACCATCAGATAAGGTTATTTTGACCATCTCAGTATATTTTAGTTTATTCAGTTTTAACATTTCAGTTGGTCATTGCATGTCATTATAGTTCAGTTATTTATTCTCTATGCTATGTTTTCTCCTACTTACTCAGTACATTCGAAGTACTGACGCATACCTTCTATGCTGTACCGTTTTATGATACAGCTACAGGTTCTCAGTCTCAGCACCGTTAGTAGATCTCATCCAGGAGGTTTCAACTGCACCAGTGGTGAGTCCTCATCTTTTGAGGACGATGTTTATTTTTCTTCAATTATATTTCATTTAATAGACTTTAGAGTTAGCTGGGGGCTTGTCCCAACAACTCACCAGATATAGATGGCTTTCAGACATAGATTTGAATTCTTAGTTTTGTTTTTAGTTGTATAAAGCTTAATGATTTAGTTCTTCTTCATAAATGATTTTTATTATTTTTAAAGCTTCCTCTATGATATTACTCAAATTACCAGTGTTATGATAGACCATTGGTTGACTTGGGGTTACTTGTGACTCCAAGTATCGTGTCTCGTCCAGGGTATAGACTCGGATCATGACAAACTTGGTATCAGAGCACTAGGTTTAAAGTATCCTTGGATGTCTAAAATCCGCGTCGAGTAGAGTCCTTTTCATGGGTGTGAAACGAGCCACACTTATGATGGGGAGGCTAGGAGACGTTATTAGGAAAACTCCCTTTTGTTCAAACTCCATATCATGCGTTGAAGTTTAATTCCAAAAACATTCTCCTAACACGTGCTCTATTTCGTTTCAGTGAAGTCATGCCTCCAAGATGTGGTAATGGAAGAAGGCCGACAACATTCACCGACCTGCTCCACCAGCTCCATCAGCCCCTTAGGACGACCCAGTGTCCTCCATAGAGTTTAGAGCGGCAATCCAGCTGCTCGCACAGACAGTCACAAATAGAGTGAACCAGCAGGTGGTTCCAGTCAATATTAATGGGTCCGTAGTAGCTGCCCGAGTTGGGACTTCACCCGATGAATCCTCTAGCTTTCCGTAAATCTAAGGTATGAGAGGACCCACAAAGATCACCCGAATAATGGACGTCAGCTTCTCTAAGAGTGCTAACCTGGCTTCCTACCAGCTAAAAGGGGTAGCCCAGATCTGGTACGATCAGTGGAAGGAGGGGAGACCAGTGGGAGCAGGACCAGTAGAGTGGGAGGAGTTCACAACGGCCTTCCTAGATAGATTCTTCCCCGGAGAGCTCAGGGAGGCTAAGGTGGTAGAATTTATGAATTTGAAAGAGGGAAATCGAACGGTGGAAGAGTATGCACTGGAGTTCACACAATTTTTTGAATATGCTCCGGAGATGGTAGCCAAGCCAAGGGCTCGCATGCTGAAGTTTGTCAATAGAGTATCGAACTTGGTCCTCAAGGAGTGAAGGACTGCAATGCTTATTAAAGATATTGATCTCTCCAGTCTCATCGTTCATGCCCATCATGTTGAGGCAGAAAAACTAAAAGATTTGGAGCGGGAGAACAAGCGGGCATGGACTGGACAATCAGATTATGGCCACCAGAGGTCTAGTGGTAGTAGCCACCCACAGCGGCAGCAGTAGCAGAGGGATCCAACACCCACTTCATCTAGTACCCCTACCTTTCAGTCCCGCAAGGATCGGAGGGGTGGAGCATCTGGCGCACAGTCCCAGAGTCACAGTGCCAGGAACCGCTACCCAGCTTACCCTAAGTTGGCAAGAACCATCCAGGGAAATTCCTTCTGGGCTGAGAGGGTTGCTTTGGGTGTGGACAGTTTGGTCATCGGTTCAGAGAATGCCCATCAGCAGGATGGGGGAGATCACAACCCGCCGCTTCAGCAGCTCCAGCAGGTCGACTAGCTCAGCAGGACAACACTTTAGGTATGAATAGTGGCTAGTGCCAAAACTATTTTTATGCTTTGTCCTCTCGTCAAGATCAGGAGAGCTCACATGACGTGGTCACGGGTATGTTACACCTTTTCCATCTATATGTGTATGCCCTACTAGATCCAGGCGCCACACTATCGTTCATGACTCCCTATGTAGATGTTCAGTTTGATATCAGTCTGGAAGTCCTCTCAGAACCATTCTTAGTCTCCACCCCAGTTGGTGAGTTAGTTAGAGCCAGCCAGGTGTGTAGAAACTGCCTAGTCTCAATCTTGAATAAGGTCATTCTAGTTGATCTTGTAGAGTTATACATGGTTGACTTTGACCTCATTCTTAGCATGGATTGGTTACACTCCTCAGTCAACTGTAGAACTAAGGTCATCAGATTTCAGTTCCCTAATAAGCCAGTTTTAGAGTGGACGGGCAGTAGTTCAGCGCTAAGGGTCGGTTTATTTCCTACCTTAAGGCTATAAAGCTTATTTCTAAAGGGTGTATTTTTCATCTAGTTTGGGTCAAAGATCGAGACCCTGACTGTTCAGTCAGTTTCAGTTGTTAGCGAGTTCCTTGATGTGTTTCTAGAAGATCTTTCCGGAGTTCCTCCTAGCCGAGAAATAAACTTCGGTATAGACCTTCTCCCAAACACTCACCCCATCTCTATCCCTCCTTACAGAATGGCTCTATCTAAGCTTAAGGAGTTGAAGAAGTAGCTAAAAGGCCACCTTGATAAGGGTTTCATCAGGCCCAACATCTCTCCATGGGATGCTCTAGTATTATTCGTGCGAAAGAAAGACGGTACCCTCAGAATGTGTATCAATTACTGTTAGTTGAATAGGGTCACAATTAAGAATAGATACCCCTTACCCAAGATTTACGACTTGTTCGATTAGCTTCAAGGAGCCAGTTGTTTCTCCAAGGTAGATCTCAAGTCGGGGTACCATCAGCTAAGAGTCAGAGAGTGTGCCATACCGAAAACAACTTTCAGAACTCGGTATGGTCACTACGAATTTGTGGTTATGTCCTTCAGACTGACTAATGCTCACATAACATTCATGGACCTGATGAACAGGGTTTTCAAGCCATATATAGACATGTTCGTTATTGTATTTATTGATAACATTCTTCTATACTCAAGAAGCAAGGAAGAACATGCTAACCATCTGAGGATAGTGCTATAGACGCTCAGAGGTCGCCAGTTGTTCGCTAAGTTCAGAAAATGTGAATTATGGTTGAAGTTTGTGAGTTTCCTTGGTCATGTGGTTTCGGGTGAGGGTATTCAGGTAGATCCTCAAAAGATAGCAGCGGTAGAAGACTGGCCCAGACCTACTTCCGTAACTGAAATCAGAAGTTTCTTAGGTCTAGCTGGTTATTACCAACTTTTTGTGGAGGTTTTCTCCTCTATTGCATCTCCTCTGACTAGGTTGACTCAGAAAAAGTTGAAATTTCAGTGGTCATATGCATGTGAGAAGATTTTCCAAGAGTTAAAGACTCAACTCATTACCGCTCCAGTGTTAACCTTACTAGAAGGAACAGATGGATTCATAGTATATTGTGATGCTTCCAGAGTTGGACTCGGTTTCATTCTGATGCAGCAGGGTAAGGTGATAGCTTACGCCTCCAGATAGCTCAAGGTTCATGAAAAAAACTATCCGATACATGACCTGGAGTTGGAGACAGTGGTGTTTGTGTTGAAAATATGGAGGCACTACCTTTGTAGGGCTCACTTGATGTTTTTACCAATCACAAGAGCCTTGAGTATGTGTTTAGTCAGAAAGATCTAATCTTCGTCAGGGAAGATGGTTGGAGCTACTGAAGGACTACGACATGAGTGTGATGTGCCACCCGGGCAAAGCCACCATGGTGGCTAATTCCCTAAGCAGGATGTATATGGGGAGCGTGACTCATGTTGAAAAGAGCAAAAAGGAACTGGCAAAGGATATTCACAGGTTAGCTCGGCTGGGAGTGCAGTTGGTTGATACAGCTGAGGGCGGAGTAGTGGTGTAGAGTGGATCAGATTCCTCATTGGTAGTTGAAGTTAAGTCAATGCAGGATGAAGATCCCATACTGCTTAAGCTAAAGGAGGCAGTTCTCAGAAAAGAAGTGGAGGCTCTCTCTTAAGGGGGAGATGGTGTACTCCGTTACCAGGGTAGACTATGTGTACTAGATGTGGGAGACATGAGATAGCGATATCAGCTGAAGCACATAGTTCGAGATATTCTATCTACCCAGGTGCTACTAAGATGTACCGTGATTTATGGGATATTTATTGGTGGAACGGCATGAAAAGAGACATTACAGAATTTGTAGCTAATTGCCCGAACTACCAGCAAGTCAAGGTGGAACATCAGAGACCGGGAGGTATGACTCAGGATATCAGCATACCCACATAGAAGTGGGAAGAGTTGAATATGGATTTTATTACAAGTCTACCTCGGGCTCGTCAATAGCATGAATATGAATTTTATTATAGGTCTAACTCGAACTCGTCGATAGCATGACTCAATCTGGGTAATAGTAGACTAGATGACCAAGTCAACACATTTTCTTCCAGTTAAAACTACAAACTTAGCTGAGGATTATGCTAGGCTATATATACGAGAGTTGGTCAGACTGCATGGGGTGCCGTTGTCCATTATTTCATATAGAGGTACCCAATTCACCTCGCATTTTTGGAAGTCATTTAAGAAGGAACTTGGTACCCAAGTCAAGCTCAGCACAACTTTTCACCCATAGATAGATGGACAAGCTGAGCAGACTATACAGACCTTGGAAGATATAGTGAGAGCGTGTGTACTCGATTTCTAAGGCAGTTGGGATGATCAACTACCTCTTATTGAGTTTGCGTACAACAATACCTGCCACACCAGTATCTAGATAGCCCCCTTTGGTAGGAGGTGTAGATATACGATAGGGTGGATTGAGGTTGGTGAAGCTACCCTGATAAGACCAGACTTAATTCATGAGGCTATGCAAAAGGTACAACTTATCGGGGAGAGGTTGAAAACAGCACAAAGCCATCTGAAATCCTATGCTGATGTGAGTAGAAGAGAGTTAGAGTTTGCAGTGGATGATTGGTTATCTGAAAATTTCACCCATGAAAGGGTTGATGAGATTTGTAAAGAAAGAAAAACTCATTTCAAGATATGTGGGACCCTACATAATTCTGAAGTGAATTGGCAGTGCGGCATATGAGTTAGAACTACCTCCAGAGTTCGCATATGTACACCCAGTCTTCCATGTGTCACTATTGAAGAAGTGCATTGATAATCCAACTTCGATTGTGTCACTAGACAGTGTGGGAATAAAAGATAGTCTCTCTTATGAAGAGGTCCTAGTTTAGATCCTTGACCGTCAAGTTTGTAAGTTGAGAAATAAGAAAGTCACTTTGGTGAAAGTTTTGTGGAGGAACCAGCTTGATGGAGCCACATGGAAAGTAGAATTAGAAATGATGGCCAGATACCCTCACTTATTCCCTTCCAGTTCAGTTCAAGCATCAGGTACTAAATTCCTCCTCAGTACTCTGTTCATATTATACCCCGGAAGCCCAAAGATTAGACACGGGAGTTGAAATGGAAAAAAATTTAAAACTGGTATCAGGATTCAGAATGGGTCATGAGGTGACCTGTGGGAGTAGCCCACAAGTCGTGAGTGACTCATGTTGAGGCCTAGGTGATGAGTTTGAAATTGGGAAATGGGGTCCCTATGGACATGGCCACGAGTCGTGGTCAGGCCCCACGACTCGTTAGCTCAGTCATGGGGAGGGGGTGAGTGAGAAAAGAGAAAGAAGGAGGCAGTGTACCCAACGGAAGGCACCCATGAGTCGTGGTCAGTCACCACGATTCGTGGGATGAGTTGTGGTCAGTTGATGGAAGTTATTTGAAGATCATAAGCAGTGTACAGGACGAGTGGTGACCACGACTCGTGGTTACCCAGTAAAGAATCATGAAGTCTCCCGTTACAATCCCCAGATAACTGCTAGACAGTGTACTTGATGGATGATGCCACGAGTCGTGGCCAAGGGTGACGAGTCGTTAGGTCCCTCATGGGGACTAACTGGCAGTTATTTTTTGCGAATTTAGTAAGAGATTTTCCGTAATTCCTAATATCCTAAGGCCTAAACTATGTCGTTTTAAGTTATAAATGATGTATTTTAAGAGGGTTAAGTTCATTTTAGGTCATTTTTGTTCATGTATGCAAGAGTGTTAGTCTAGATAGGTGATCAAGGAAAATCCTTCAAGGTTCTCTTCAATTTCTTCTTGGGCATTCAAGGGAGTGTAAGAATCAACTATAATCAGGTATGTAGGGTTATGAATGGGTGAATCTTTTCACACCCATGACCAATCCCTCTCTAAATAATGAGTTTTCTATATCTAATCTATGTGGATATAACCCAATACATGAATTTCCTAATATTCTACATGGGTATGATTTAAATATGTTTCTACTATTGAATTATGAATCATGGGCAAGTTTTATTATGTTTTCAATTAAAATCACTGTTTCTAGTTTTATGAATTACAAAGACCATTGATGAGAAGTTACGAAAGATGAGATTTGTGATGAATGTATGATTATGATGAAAAGCATGTTTTCAAGCTACCCATATTTATAATCATGTTTTCAATGTGAATTGAGTATTTTCAAGCATGTAAAAGTATTGGGCAATTCCCACATGTTCAAGTATGATTTATGATTTCTTGAATTAAGCTTACCACATGGTTTTGGAGCGAAGACTCCCAATTATCTTTCATCTTGTGGTATGGTTTGAGTTAAAGCTTCTCATATGCATGATTCCAGATTTGAGATGTATTTGATTATTAAGCTTCATCAAAAGACGATGTTGAGCTTCGTTGAAAAATGATAGAGAGCATATGCATGTTTTTGGGAGTAGTGTCTAGCACCGAGTAGGCTAAGGGTTGATCACCCTATGCTCAGAACTACGCGCCAACGTAGGTTTATACTTATGTCTATTACTTTAGGACCTCCCTTGTGAGCTATCCCTGCCCTATTGGGCCACGAGCTTGATATCGATATCATGGTATCGTCTCTAGCCCTGGCAAGGCTTTGGATGACTCTACCCACCTTAGTGTGATAGTTGGGACCACGTAAGTTCTATCGTGGTATGTCGGTTAAAAGACGAGTCTCCCATTGTTCCTCATGATTTCAGTTATGCATGATTTATCATACATGAGATTTATACATCTATATATGTTCTAAAGCAGGTTTGGCTCAATTTTCAGTTTTACTCATGACCATCAGATTTCAGCTTTGAGTCAATTGATTCAGTTATGATGCTATGTTATGTTATAGTGAGATCATGATTTCAAAAAGAGTGCATGCAAACCCTACTCTCAGATTCTTATTGTTCATGTTTTACATTGTGCATGTTCTTAAATGATTTTACTTATTTAAGAGGTTTTACTTACCTTGCATACTCAGTACATTTCATGTACTGACCGCATACTCTATGTTGTATCGTTTCATGATACAGGACCCGACACTTAGGTTCAGCTCCGTTCATAGTCAGTTTTCAAAGTTAGCATCTTACACTGTGGTGAGTCCTCATCTCCCGAGGACCATGCTTGTTTAGATTTCTCTATGTATTTTTAGGTTTCAGCTTATTCAAGTTAGTTGGGGTTTTCTCCCATCAACTCATCATGTCTAGAGGCTTTTCAAACAAAAGGATGTATTCAACTTCAGATTTTGTATTATGATGTTATGCTTATGTCAGACTTTCGCTAAGATTATTATGTTGATTCCTCAATTTATTTGATCAAGTTGGATGTATGCTTATGCCATGGGTCAACCTGGGATCTCTCGAGGCACCTTGTCCCGAGTTGCGATCCGAGCCTTCGTTCGGTCATGATAGTTCAGTTCCGTACTCATCAACTCTATTCATATTTGCAATGTGCATTCTAGTTGCATCAGCTCTTTTAGCAAGGTTAAGTCAGTTCGGAGTCAGTTACTCCTTTAGAAACCAGCTCATAGTCTCAGTCTAGGAATTACAACTCCTTTTCTTGTTTTTCAGAAGTTTTAGCCTTCATTCGAGGAAGAATGATCCCAAGGGGGAGATATTGTAACACCCCGAAACTTTTCTAGACCAGACTCAGACCTTGCAAGAAAAATCCAGAAGAAAACCAGAAAATTTGTCTTAGAACGATTGAGATAACGAGTCGTGGTCAGCTCCAACGACTTGTTGTGTCAGTCGTGGTCAGCCCAGTGTGGTCCTTTGGGAACCAACTGGACAAGGAATGACCCGTTGTGAGAAACAATGATTCATCCTATCACTCATTGGTCCCCAGCTCAGAAGTCCCCCTTCCAGAACCTCGCGACTCAACCAACGAGTCCTCATTAGAAACAATGATTCATGGTGTGGGTTGTTGGGTGAGAATGCCAAAAACCCCCTTCAGTGATGACGAGTGGAAACAATGATCTGTTGTATCCCACAACGAGTCATTGTGACCACCCGTGGGGTCAAGCTCAAAAATCCTTAGACTTGTTCCAGTGAAGGTAACGACTGGACACAATGACCTGTTGGGTCCACCAACGAGTCATTGTGTTGCCCGTGGTCAAGCCTTCCATGTTTCCTCGTCAAGTGACCACGGGAGGAACCAATGACCCGTTCGTTCATCCAATGAGTCGTGGTATCCTTCGTTGCTAGATCCAGTGATTCAAGGGCCCGGATAGTAGGACCAATGATTGATCCCAATGAGTCGCGGTCTCAACCAACTACTCGTTGAGTGACCCATTGGTTTCCTATCGGGAAATTTTCCAAATTTTAGTCTAGGGATATTTTTGTAATTTTTCACCTATTTAGTCCCTAAACTACATTGTTTTAAGTATAATTTCAGAGAATTTAGAGGGATTAAATGGTTTTCCCCTTCATTCCCTACGTGGACTCTCAGAATATCGATCATAGAATTCAGACCTTTTGCTCTCAAGCAAGAACTAGGGCTCCTTGTCAGTTGCAGAAGTTCAAGATTTCTTCTCCATGGATTTCTTATCTAGGTATGTGGGAATTCAACAAGGGAATAGTTCTTCCCATGTGTCCACAAAATCTTCTCTATATTCTCTATCAGTTACAACCCGGTTGATTCGGAATATAGAAAGTTGTCAGACCAAATTTTTTAAGATTTCAAGTGGAATATTTCTCATGATTTTAACTGCTTTATTATTCCCTATGTCTAGAAATTCGTGAGAATTGTATCTAGTGAAAAAATTTAGCCCTAGTTCTCAGTTCAATAAAATTTAGAATCTTGCGTGTTGGACCATTTTCCCTGTAGCTTGATCCTATCAGTTTTGAGATCCCCATATTGTTAGTGTATTTGGAAATTTCAGTCAGATATATATTAGTCCAGTCTCAGTCAGATTATTACACTTAGTGTTGTCCAGAATGCCAGTTGATCAGTTTGACTACAGTCATTTCTCGAGGTGTCAGTGATGTCTCCCAATTATCAGCATTAGACTCAGTTATCAGATTTTAGTGGTTCTTTAGACTATTATGAAACTTCTAGATAAGCATCTCTAACCTATCTTAGAAACTCGACTTTAGATTTTAGTTTATTCTTTAGACGGTTACGACGCTTTCAGATAAGCAGCTTTGGCCAGTGTTAGAACACCAGTTACAAAATCCGGTCTGATAAGACTCTTAGGGTACTTCAAATAGGTATGCTTGACTTAGTCTTGGGACCCAGTTTTGAGCTATTAGCTTAGTAGTCAATCTAGGACTATCTACTGGGAGTAGGACTTATGTAATACTCTGAAAGTCCAAAGATCAGACCCGGGAGTCGAAACGGAGAAAATTGAAAATTCTGCATCAGATCACAGAACGAGCCGGTTTGTGACCCGTGGGATAGACCATGAGTCAAGAGGTGACTCGTGGTGAGGTACTGGACTTGAGTTGAAAAATTATTGATGGGGTCACCACGGGCATGACCACGAGTCATGGTCAGACCCCACGACCCATTGAGTCAGTCGTGGCCAAGGGAAATTGAAAGAAGGAGTTAGATGTGGCAGTGTATCTTACAGATAGACCCCACGAGTCATGGTCTAACACCACGATTCATTGGGTGAATCGTGGTCAACAGGTAACTAATGATCTGAGGTTTGAGGCAGTGGAGATAACGAGTGGTGACCACGAGTCGTGGTCACCAGTAACAATTCTTATGATGGCCCGTTATGAGTTCCAGATGAAACCTCGATAGTGTATCCAAAGATCAATGTAACGACCCGTGGTTGGTGGCAATGACTCATTAGATCTCTCGAGGGGACTGACGAGCAGTTGTTTTCTGCGAAATTATTAAGGGTATTCTCATCATTCCTATGATCTAGGGTCCTATACTACATTATTTTAAGCTATTTTTAAGGTGTATTAAGATAGTTTAAGTCATTCTAGCCTATTCTAAATGCATGTATGCAAGTTAGGGAGTTAGAGAGGAAATCAAGCTTAAGCCCTTCCAGTTCTTCTCAAATTCCTCTTGGGCAATCAAGGAAATGTAATAATCAACTTTATTCAAGTATGTAGGGTTATGAATGGGTGAATTCGTTCACACCCATGCCCAATCTCTCTCTAAATCATGAAATTCCTATTATGATTCTACGGAGTTTTAACCCAATGCATGAAATTTCTAATTCTCTACATGAGTATGATCTATATGAGTTTTTAGTATTGAATTATGAATTATAGACAAGTTTTATGTTGTTTTCCACAAAAATCATGTTTCAAGTTTTATAAATTCAAATGCCCATTTATGAGAAGTTCATGAAAGTTGAGATTTATGAAGAATGTCCATGTATGATGAAGTATTAATGATGAAAAGCATGTTTTCAAGTTACCCATGTTTATAATCATGTTTTCAAGTAAATTCAATATTTTCAAGCATGTTAAACTATTGGACAATGCCTACATGTTCAAGTAAGATTTATGATTTATGATATTGATTTCATGATTGATCGATTGATGACGTTGGCCGATTAATAGGCCCTTGATTCATGGCTAAATATGTATGTAAATGGGGATCAATGATGTTAAATGTTTATTTAGCCATGAATCTCATGAATGATGTTTATGATTTATATACGAGCCTAATATGTATATTTTTGGGTGTAGTGTCTAGCACCGAATAGCCCGACGTTCAAAGGACTATGCCGATGTCTCATAACTATGTACCATCGTAGGTTCATGTTGGTACATTACAACGTTAATGGATCCCCTCTTTCGTGATATCACATAATGCACGTCCCTGGCCTAGCAAGCCCGGGACGACTCTGCCCACTTGAGTGAGATTGTTGGGGCATCATATAAGGCTCTACCATGATGGTCTCAGTTATGAGGAGTCCTCCCATTGTTCCGCATGTTTTGAAGCATTGTTATATTTATGTTACCTTGGCTCAAGTTATGATTTATGAGGTTTTCTCTTATGACTATGATAATGAATGGATTACAAATGTTTAGAAAACCTTGAGCCTTATGTTGCATTATGATATTTATGTTATGAGCATGTTGTCCTACTCTTATGATCTCTTATGAACTTCCTATATATTTTAAATGTCCATTTTACTTACCTTACATACTCGGTACATTCCACGTACTGACCGTAGATTCTATGCTATATCGTTTCATGATACAGACTCCAATCTTCAGACCCAACATCGTCATTAGCTCGTTCCTGGAGTTAGCATCCAGTTCATTGGTGAGTCCTCATTCCCCGAGGACCAGTTGATGTCAGATATCTCTTTATGTTTAGTTTTCTAGACTTGTCGGGTTAGTTGGGGGTGTTGTCCCACCAACCTATCAGATATGTTAGAGGCTTTCAGACTATGTATAGTATTTAGCTGTCATGTATGAAGTGTGTTTCGCTTCCCATGGTATGTTATGATTATGCTTCCGGTATGTTATCTTGTTGAGTAATTCCACTTTACTGGATTGAGATAGATGTATGTTCATGCCATGGGTCAACTTGGAGTCTCTTGGGGCTCCTTGTCCCGTGTTACGACCGGGTCTATGTTCGGGTCATGACAACTTAGCACTGCACGGACTTGGGCTCCAGTGCACCCAGGTTCCCAATACTACGTTTCCACCGTAGGTTATTTTTATTGGCCTTATGGCCCTAGACTTGTGATCACCCAGTTCATGCCATTATACTACGACAAGGTATATTGGGTTCTACTGATGGGGTGTATACATCGGACTCCACATCTAGCCACGTGGTTATATGTCGGTTATAGACTCTCCCACTAGTCAGTTCAATCTCAGATTAGCTCAATTCAGAATAGTTTCAGCTTACTCATTTCAGTACAGTTAGTTCAGATTCAGTATCTCAGATTTAGGGCATGTCTTGACCATCAGACAGGGTCATTTTGACCATCTTAGTATATTTCAGTTTATTCAGTTTTAGCATTTCAGTTGCTTAATACATGTCATTACAGTTCAGTTATTTATCATCTGTTCTATGTTTTCTCTTAAGTACTCAGTATATTCAAAGTACTGATGCATACCTTCTATGTTGTATCATTTTATGATACAACTACAGGTTCTCAGTCTCAGCACCATTAGCAGATCTCATCCAGGAGTTTTCAGCTGCACTAGTGGTGAGTCCTCATCTTTCGAGGATGATGTTTATTTTTCTTCAGTTATATTTCATTTAGTAGACTTTAGAGTTAGCTAGGGGCTTATCCCAACAACTCATCCGATATAGATGGCTTTCAGACACAGATTCAGATCTTAGTTTTGTTTTTAGTTGTATAAAGCTTGGTGATTTAGTTCTTCATAAATGGTTTTTATTATTTTTAAAGCTTCCGCTAGGATATTACTCAGATTACCAATGTTATGATAGACCATGGGTTGACTTAGGGTTACTTTTGACTCCAAGTACTGTGTCTCGTCTAGGATATAGACTCGGGTTGTGACACCATCTATTTGTGGGTGGAAAGCTTTGATGAGCTTAACCTGAGTGTCGAGCCCTTTCTGGAATGACTTCCAGAAGTGTGAGGTGAACTGAGTACCCCTATTTGAGATGATAGACAAGGGAACTCCATGCAGTCTGACTAACTCCCGAATGTAAAACCTAGCATATTCTTTTACTAAATCTGTGGTCTTAACCGACAGGAAATGTGATGATTTGGTCATTCGATCCACGACCACCCAAACTAAGTCATGTTGTCGACGAGTGCGAGGTAAACCTGTGATGAAGTCCATATTCACTTATTCCCATTTTCAAGTAGTAATACTAATATCCTGAGTCATACCCCCAGGTCTCTGGTGTTCAACTTTGAATTATTGGCAGTATGGACACTAAGCTACAAAATCGGCAATTTCCTTCTTCATGACATTCCAACAGTAGATTTCTTGCAGATCAAGGTACATCTTGGTGGCACCTGGGTGTATAGATTACCTAGTGTTATGGCTTCCATTAATATCCGTTGTCTCAAATTGTCTACCTCTTGAACACACAACCTGCCCTAGTACGCGGTATACCATCTCCCCCTTTAGAGAATGCTTCTACCTTTTTTCTCAAAACTACCTCCTTCAACTTGAGTAAAATGGGGTCTTTATCATGCTTTGGATTAACCTCTACCACTAGTGAGGATTCTGACCTACTCTAGACTACTACTCCACCATCAGATGAATCAACTAATTATACCCCTAACCGAGCCAATCTGTGAATATCCTTTTCCAGCTCCTTTTTATCTTCTTCAACATGCGCAACACTCCTCATTGAGATCCTGCTGAGGGCATCAACCACTACTTTAGCCTTTCTTAGGTGATACAGTACACTCATGGCATAATCCTTCTATAATTCTAGTCATCTTCTCTGACGAAGATTCAAATCCTTCTGATTGAACACGTACTGCAGACTTTTGTGATCTATGAAGACATCTATATGAACCCCATAGAGATAATGTCTCTAAGTTTTTAAAGCAAACATTACTGCCACCAATTCAAGATCGTGAGTTGAATAGCTCTTCTCATAGACCTTGAGTTGTTTGGAAGCATAAGCTATGACTTTTCCATGTTGCATCAACACGCAACCAAGGCCAACTCTGGAGGGATCATAGTAGTTCACTAACCTATATGAATCTTCTGGCAGAGTCAGAACTGGGGCTGTAGTTGAGTCTTCAACTCCTAAAAACTCTTCTCACATTCATCAAACTACTGAAATTTCACCTTCTTCTGAGTCAATTTTTTCAAAGGGGAGGCAATGGAGGAAAATCCTTCAACAAATCGTCTATAATATCCGGCTAGACCCAAGAAACTCCTAATGTCTGTTAGAGAGGTGGGCCTTGGCCAGTCCTTAACTACTACTATCTTCTGAGGATCCACCTGAATAGCCTCTATGGAGACCATGTGTCTGAGGAAGGCAACTGATTTTAGCCATAACTCATACTTGCTGAATTTGGCGAATAACTGACGGTCCCTAAGAGTCTGTAAAACTATTCTCAGATGGCCTGCATGTTACTTCCGTTCTAGAATAAACTAGGATGTCTTCTATAAAGACAATGACAAACATGTCCAGGTATGTCTTGAATATCCTGTTCATCAGATCCATAAAAGCTGTAGGATCATTGGTTAGTCAAAAAGACATAACTATGAATTCGTAGTGACCATACCGCATTTTGAAAGCTATTTTTGGTATGTCACATTCTCTGACTCTAAGCTGGTGATATCCTGATCTGACATCTATCTTGGAGAAACAACTAGCTCTCTGAAGCTAATCGAACAAGTCCTCAATCCTGGGTAGAGGATACCTGTTCTTAGCCGTGACTTTGTTCAACTGATGGTAGTTGATGCACATTCTGATGGTACCGTCTTTCTTTCGCACGAATAGGATTGGGGCACCCCACGGAGAAATACTAGGCCTAATGAAGCCCTTATCAAAAGGTCTTTCAATTATTCCTTCAACTCCTTAAGTTTAGCTGGAGTCATTCTGTAAGGTGGAATAGAGATGGGCTGGATATCTGGAAGAAGATCTATCCCGAAGTCTATTTCCCGCTCAGAAGGGACCCCTAGAAGGTCTTCGGGGAACACATCAGGAAACTCATTCACTATCGAAACTGACTAGAGTGTCGGGGTCTCAGAACTAGAATCTTTGACCCTAACCATATGGTAGATATACCCTTTGGCAATCATTTTCCTAGCCTTAAGGTACAAAATAAAATGACCCTTGGGCGCTGAAGTACTACCCTTCCACTATAAAACTAGTTTGCTAGGAAATTGAAACTTGACAATCCTGGTTCTGTAGTCGACTAAAGCATAACAAGAATGAAACCAGTACATGTCAAGAATAAGGTCAAAGTCGATCATGTCTAGCTCTACTAGATCAACTGAAGTGACTTTACTCAACACAATTACTGGACAATTTCTGTATACCCGAATGGCTCTAACTGACTCACCGGCTGAGTAGAGACTGAAAATGGCTCAGGGAGAATTTCTGGACTAATATCAAACCGAACTACAATGTAAGGAGTCACGAAGAAAAGTGTGGATCCTGGATCTAGTAAAGCATATACATCAATGTGGAAAAGGCGTAACATACCCGTAACCACATCTGGTGAGTTCTCCTGATCTTGTTTGGAAAATAGAGTGTAAATTCCCTATTGAGCTAGGCAACCTGCTGAGGCTGCTGATATAGAAGACTGGGCCTTTCCATGTCCTGTTAATGGGCACTCTCTCAATTTGTGACCCAGCTAACCACAACCAAAACAACCCTCTTTGCCCAGACGGCACTCCCAGGGTGATTCATACCACACTTAGAACAGGCTGGAAACGTGCCGCTGTTGGAGACATGGCTCTGAGACTGGGGGCCTAACGTCCCAACCCTCTTATCCTTGTGGGTCCTGGAGGATGGAGTGTTGGCTAAGGAAGGTGCTGGAGGCCTCTACTGCTGCTAGGGTGATTACCACCACCTGATCTTTGCTGTGAGTACTCAAACTAACCAATTTTGGCCCGCTTGTTCTCTCTCTCTAGGTCCTTCAGCTTTTCTGCCTGTATCTCCTAGGCATGAATGATGAGACTATAGAGGTCTATGTCCTTGATGGGTATAGCAGTCCTGCATTCTATAAGTACTAAATCCTAGAATCTGTTAATAAACTTGAGCATGCGAGCCCTCGGCTTTGCAACCATTTCTGGAGCATATCTCGATAATTGAGTGAATTTCAGTGAGTACTCCTCTATTGTCATATTGTTCTATCTCAAGTTCATGAACTCATTCGCCTTGGCTTCCCTCAATTATCGAGTAAAGAACCTATCCAGAAATGCTGTAATGAACTTGTCCCATTCAACCGAACCTGCTCCATTCTATTTTCCCTCCATCCACTGCTTGTACCAAATCTGGACCACTCCTTTCAGCTGGTAGGCAGCCAGATCAACACTCTCTATATCGGTAACATCCATTATTTGTGTGATTTTTTATATCTCATCCACGAAGTCCTGTGGGTCCTCTTCTACCTTAGACCCGTGAAAAGCTGGGGGATTCATGCGCGTGAATCCCTGACCCTGCCCGTAGTTGCAGACCCATTTGTATTCACTGGCACCATGACTTGCTGGTTAACCTGATTAGTCATCTCCTGTGCCAGCATCTAAATGGTGGCTCGAATTCCGTGTGGGACACTTGGTCTTCCCGAGGAGCTGGTGAGGCTGGCCGGTTAGCATTATTGGTCCTCCTTCTATTTCTTCTTCTGGGGGGCATTGTTATCTGAAAGGGTAGAGCATGAGTTAGGAGGGTGTATTAGAGTCTAAAACCCTAAGTACAATAAGATTTATTGATAAAGGAAATTTTCCTAAAAACGCCTAGTAGCCTCCTCCTCATAAGTGTGGAGCGCTTCACACCATGAAAAGGACTCTACTTGATGTGGCTTTTAGACATCCTAGGACACTGATGCTCTGATACCAAGTTTGATATGACCTAAATCTACACCCTGGTCGCAACACGGCACCTAGGGCCACAAGTGACCCAAATCTAACCCATGGCATAGCATACTACTGAAATTCTACATAACTAGAAGAAATCTATAAGCGGAAGCTATGAAAACATGACT
The DNA here is from genome assembly GCA_035772735.1 of Datura wrightii. Classification (NCBI taxonomy): domain Eukaryota; kingdom Viridiplantae; phylum Streptophyta; class Magnoliopsida; order Solanales; family Solanaceae; genus Datura; species Datura wrightii. The sequence continues at coordinate 68,366,967 of JASDFA010000010.1, read as the reverse complement.
AAGTAACACTTTTCTAAAAAGAAGAATTATTTGATAAGATACTGAAATTCATGCAACAACGACAAAACATACTAAAACACCAGCTCTGTCTAAAAGCCACTAAAGAACTAGCGTGTTTCTAGGATAAGTCCCCAGCTAACTCTAAAGTCTAGAATCAAGAAAACTGAAATGGAAGCTAAAATATCGTCCTCGAAAGATGAGGACTTACCAATCCATAATGCTATTGATAATCGTCGGAGGGGAATTACTGACGATGTTGAGATTGAGAACCTGCGCGTGTATCATAAGACGATACAACATAGAAAGTATGCATCAATACTTTGAATGTACTGAGTAAGTGAGATATGAAATAAATGTAAGGATATTGAAAGCTGTAAACTGTACTGCTGTAAACTATACTAATAGAACATGCAATGACCATACTGAATTTCGAACACTGAAGGCATCTGAAAAGCTACTAACATTGTAAGTACTAAATAATTAACTGAAGATCATAAACATGTCTAAGTCCTAGAGTACAGAAATGAACTAGAGACTAAGACTGCACTGGATTGAGTTGTACTGTACTAAACTATAGGAGAAACTATAACCGACATGTAACCACGTGAGCTAGACTAGGGCTGTGCAAATTAATGGTTACACCAATAACCCGAGTCGATAGTTAGGTTATTGAATTAATAATTTGGGTAATTGGTTTAACGATTTGATTATCGGTTCATTATTTCAAGTTATTGGGTTATTGGTTCGGTTATCAATTTAACCACTTTTTTAACGAGTGAACCGATAACCTGATAATAATTTATTAAGTTATAATTTTAGCCTTCAATATATAAAATATTCTAGCAAAAAGATAAATCAGGTATTGATGACAAGTGAAGGGGATGTTATTCAAATCTAAATTAAAATTAATTGCTTTAGTTGAGCTAATTCTATATGCTCTTTCTTTTTTCACCCATTTTTCTCTAGCTAAACATATTTATAACTTATGAAAAATTTCATGTGAGATCTTAACGGTTAACCCGATAACAAATCGATAACGATAAATAATCAATTAATCAATAACCGGTTAGCCAATATCTTAATAGTTTTTAATGGTTTAGCATGTCTACAAATCGATAACCGATATGTAAAACTGATAACCTTCAAAACCGAACCGAACTAACCGATACACACCCCTAAGGTAGACATGGAGTCTGATGTATAAACCCCCCCCCCCATTGAAGAAGGCCCACTATACCTTGCCAGGATATAGTAGCTGAGCTGGTTGATCATAATCTGAGGCCCATTCGGGCTAATGACCTGCGGTGGCAACGTAGTTCTGGGAACCTGGGTGCACTGAATCCTGGCCTGCTCGATGCTAAGTCATACTCCTACTGGAAATCATAACTTTGTCTGCTAAGCTGATAGCCCGAACCTGATGTCCTAAGACTCAAGTCAAGACCACTTATCAGGAAGCGTTCTGAGAGTCTAGAGGACCTGATAACTGAATATAGGTGTTCTAAAATTTGCCAGAGCTGCATTATCTGAAAGCGTCGTAACTATCTAAAGAACAATCTGATGACAGATAACTAAGACTGCAGAGTTTTACTAAACTCCTCAAAAGACTAACTATAGTCAAACTGATCAACTGACATTTCTGTAAGATACTAAGAATGCTAAGTACTGACTGAACAAGCCATAAGCTAACTTCTGATCACATATCTGTACTATCATGGTGATTTAAAAGGAACTATCAAAATCAAGCAACATTCATATCTGGACTTTCAATTATATAAGATTCATTCAAATCACATTTAAGGATTAGGGATAAAACACATGTTCATTGAAAGGGATATCAATATGAATTATAGCTGGTAGAAGTCTTTAAGAATAACAAGAATTATAACAAGAAGGAATTTCACAATCTAACTGAAGAACAACCCTAGTTTTAATTCTTTAATGATAGAACTGATAAAGTTTCTGTAAGAGTCTTGGGGCACAAGGGAAGATCAATTTTCTTGTTGAAGTCCCACATACCTGGAGTAGAAATTCCCTTAAGAAACTACCTGGAAAGCTTGAGAGAAGTGAAAGCCCTAGTCCTACTCTAGGAGACCTATATGAGTTCTTCATTATTTTCTAAATGGTTATGGAAAGAATGAGGGAGAGGATCGAATAATCCTCTAAAATCCCTCCTAAATAATCCTAATACGATGTGGTTTAGGAGTTAGGATAGTAGGGTTTTAAGAAATGCACCTGAAACATTTAATAGAAATTTTTTCCCGTCAGGTGGTACGACTCAACCCTACGAGTCGTACCAAGGTCCTACGTTCCGTTCCACCTCTCATGGTTAGGGACTACTTCAACCCAATTCTCTAAAGTTTTCCATGGATGCTTACTACGGCCCATACCAATATCCCACGAGTCTTTCTATAGTTTGTAGCTTACTTCTAAGTCCCTCTGATCTCTCACGACTCATCTAACAAGTCGTACCACCATACAACGAGCCGTACCATGACTCGTTACCTGGGATTTCCCTGACCATTTCTCTGAACTTTTCCACAACTGGACAGTACGATCCGTACCAGGATACTATGATTCATAACGTGAAGTAGTGGTTTCTCCAACCTCATTCACTGTTCTTCTCCATCCTCTAGTTACAAATCTAGGTACGATCCGTACCTCAATTCTACAAGTCGTACTGTGACTCGTACTGATATCATTCTCTTATTTTTCTGTAGGATCAAGTTTTAAATCTAAAGGCTAGTCTTAAAAAGTTCTGAGGTGTTAAAGGTAACTTGCGCAAATAATCCTGAGCTTGCTAAAATCATTCCCATACATAGGCCTGAACCTCTCAAAATCTAGAAAACACAGCAACTTTGGAAGTAAAATAGCATAAAGCTCCAGATGCTGCACCACTTCTGTGTTTTCTAAGCTATTACTGAGAGAGTCATACACTTCAAGTGTATGACCGTCAATGTCAAAAAACAACAAGAATGTTATATTTTTTTCATCTATGCCTTCTTTCACTGGGCACATTGAAATTAATACCTTGTCCACGTTCTCCCATTACATGCCATACTTAATATTCTTCCCAAAAATAATATTGATGCACATATGATAGTGGTCATTTTGATCTTTTGCAGTACACTAGTCAAAATTTTCTTTAGCCTCACTTTTATACCTCTGTGTCACGACCCAAATAGTCATGATTGGCACCCACACTAACCACTCTGGTGGGCGAACCAATAATTTCCAATTCCTTAGCCTGCCCTTGAACATGCATAAAGAAATAAACTCATAATAGAACAAAATGAATCGTCATCACAATTAAATTTCCCTTAAAATGAAATAAACGATAATCCCAAGACCTATTGTCATTGCACCTCAACGTCTAACTACAAGTCTAAGAATGTTTAACTAAAGAGAAATAAAAAGAACTACAATATCTGAAGAGGAAAGACATCTTCGACAAAGGAATGGTGCTTCCTTCTTGATCTGCTCACCTTTCAAGTAACTGTTGCACTCTAAAGGTGAGAACTTGAGGAATTTCCTGGTTCAAATTCTGCACTCATAAAGAAGTGCAGGAGTAGGGTCAATATGTAACATGGTACTAGTAGGAATCATTGGCTGACCTTACATAATAACATATAGGCATTGCAACAACAATATAAAACAAGTCTTCAACATCATACATAAGCACAACAGCCATATCACGTACAATAACTCTACACAAGTGACAACCGGCCTGCTCATTAGATTGGATCTTTCGCTGTAATGGTCACTAGACCGCTACAGCGATTTCTCCTTGGTGGAAGTAATTCCTCTATAGTGGTACTGCTCGAGGAAGTAGCTCGACTTAGCTACACCCTCCATCAATTCACCAGTTTTCACTAATTCACACATTCAGATATTAATTCTAATAGCCCATAAGATTTGGACACCAATTCACATCCCCTCATCAACACATATGTTTTGAGCATTTCAACACCGGGATAACAACGTCAACATCAATCGTTGTTTAATCAGTTTACACTTAACCTTTCTCAACTCAGATTACAACTACAAGATTCACTAGCTCAACTCTAACACTAAACATATACTCATTTAGTATTGTTGATAAGCTACAAAAATATCATAAAATAAATTCAATGGTAACATGTCGGGCACACGCCTCCGCCATGTCCCCATAACACTCAAACAATAATATCAGTGTACACACATGCCCGAGGGTCTTATTTTTGCCCTTCTAGCCATGACCTGCAGGGGACTCTAGCAATTCATGTACTGTACCAATGTGGTACCGCTCCCACTCATAAGCTTGTCCAGATGCTCCTTTCGTACACAAGCCACTCAATAATATCGCTCTTGGATACTCTCTTCAGGCATGAGCCTCTTATATCAGGATATAGTTACTATCCTACTCATTTCCATCCACTAAATATAACAGGGTGCAATATATAAACACAGAGGGATTTACAATCTACTCCCTCACTTTCACGATTATAGACCATTAATCATCATGAAACAACGTAAGTATAATTCACTTGAAAACTTCCACATAGTTTCACAATAGTTCAACATCACTTCATAATAACATGATTTTTACAATTTATTCAATAAGGCAAGCCCATAACAAATAATGTCCGAAGACCAATCATATATCATCATCACACACACATACATGTCATGATATATGGTCTAACCCTCTAACCATAACCTACCTCGATATTCGAATATGAAAATTTAGTTATTTTGTAGGAGCCTTACCCTTTCTCAAAGCTTCGAAATTCTTGAAATCTAGACAAAGTTAGAGTAATTCATTACTTAGTCTTCAAATAAGGGTCTAAACAGATCAAATCCTCCCTTTCGAGGCACTTTAATAGTAAAACCTCCAATTCAACCTAGTTCTAGGTCTCCATTCCTATCTAACCCATATTTGTTAGCAAGGAAGCCTTGCAGAATGATTACTACCCACACAACTTCTAATCTAATCAACCCATTGACTCCCCATGATCTAGCTCTAGTCCACCAACTTAGGGCTCAAGGTCAACAATACCCAATATTTGAGATAGGGAATCAAAATCTTGCCTTGGAAGAAGAATTCTATGCTCTGGAGGAAATTTTCGCTCTCTGACTTTTATGATATTTTTTTGAAAATAATGGGATAAAACCCCCAGAAATCCCACTTAAACCCACTTTTTGATTCTCTTCATCTGCTGCAGCGGACCCGCTATAGCAGCTAGGGTGTCACTGTGGCAGTTCAAATTGTTACTTCCCAAATTCATCCGGCGGGACTCCAACCGTCATCACGATCTCGCTGCAGCAGACATCCTAATTCTATAGAGGTCCCCCAAACCAGTAACTACTCAATTTCGATCAGTTTTATACTTAGATTATTTCACAGCTTTTCTATCCTTCCCTTAGCCTGTTTCCAGCGCTTTGAGTTCATTCCCTTCCCATAGTGACATTTAGGTCGTTATATTAGATACCAATGAAAACACCATTCGTCCCCAAACGGTCTATACAAAGAAAGGGAGACACGTACCAGACTCCACGAACAACTGAGGATACTTGATCCACATATCATCCTCGGTCTCCCAAGTGGCCTCCTTTATAGGAAGATTCTTCCACTGAACCTTTAATGTCGCAATTTCTTTTAACCTTAGCTTTCGAATCTCTCTAGCCAGTATCCTTATCGGCTCCACCTCATAAGACAATTTTTCATCTAGTTGCACGGAGTCCCATTTAATAATGTAAGTCCTATCTCCATGATACTTTTTCAACATTGACACATGGAACATCGGATGTACCCCAGACAATCCTGGCGGCAATGTCAGCTCATAAGCTACTCCCCCACTCGTCATAGGATCTCAAACGATCTGATGTACCTTGGGCTAAGCTTGCCCCATTTCCTGAACCTTATCATCACCTTCATAGGGGATACCTTGAGCAACACTTGCTCTCCCTCCATGAATTCAATATCCCTTACCTTCTTGTCAGTGTACTGCTTCTGTCTACTCTAAGAAGCTACTAGATGGTCCTAAATTATCTGAACTTTTTCCAAGGATTTCTTTAGCAAATCAGTTCCCCAGGATGTCACTTTAAATGAATCAAACCAACCGACTGAAGTCCTGCATTTCCTCCCATACAGAGCTTCAAATGGCGTTATGCCAATGCTTCTAGGGCTAAAAATTTATCCCATTGGCCCCCAAAATATATCACACATGCCAGCAAAATATCCTCCAACACTTAAATAGTCCTTTCTGACTGTCCATCTGTTTGAGGGTGGAAGGTTGTGCTCAAGTCCAACCTCGTGCCTAAATCTGCCTCGAGGTTCTCTAGAAATGTGAAGTGAACTGAGCGCCCCTGTTAGACACAACCGACACTGACACCCCGTGCAACCAAATCACTTCCTTCATGTACAGCTTGGCCAACTTCACGGCATTGTAAGTCACCTGAACAAGCAAGAAGTTGGCAGACTTGGTCAGTCTGTCCACTATGACCCAAATGGAGTCATATTTTCCCAATGTCTTTGGAAGACCCACCACAAAGTCCATTTCTATTCTCTCCCATTTCCACTCCAGAATGGGCATCCATTAAAGTACTCCTCCTGGCTTTTGGTACTAGTAATTCACTTGCTGGTTGTTCAAACACTGAGCGACTAGTCAACAATGTCTCTCTTCATCATGCCCACCAATAGTGTTGTTTCAGATCATGGTACATCTTGGTGACTCCAGGGTGGATAGAATACCTCGTGTTGTTAGCTTCATCAAAAGGAGTCTTAATTAGCTCATCGGCTCAGGGAACACACACCTGCCCCTTTATTCTTAGCACCCCTTCAGCATCTAACACTGCTTCTTTGGCTTCTCCCCGTAAAACCTTATCTCAGATCTTACCCAATTTCTCATCCTTAAACTGTCTTACTTTGATTTTCTCTAAAAAGGATGACTTAGCCTCCACACTAGCTAATATCCTACCTATTTCAGTCAATGATAATCTCACCAAGCTATTTTCCAAAGTTTGAACTTCTTTGGCCATCGGTCGTTGGGTAGCCTTCAGGAAAACAAACTGCCCCTGCTCACTGATTTTCGACCCAACGCATTTGCCACCATATTGGCCTTCCCTGGATGGTATAAAATGGTAATATCATAATCCTAGAGCAATTCCATCCATCTCCTCTTCCTCAAATTTAGATCCTTCTGGTAGAACACATACTGCAAGCTGCGATGGTTTGTGAACACCTTGCAATAAGCCCCAAATAAATAGTGCCTACAGATTTTCAGAGTGAAGAACACCGCTGCTAGCTCCAGGTCATGCATGGGGTAATTCTTCTCATGCACCTTCAACTATCTCGAGGCAGAAGCAATGACCACTCCTTCCTGTATTAACACAGCATCCAACCCAAATCGTGAGGCATAGCAATAAACAACAAAGTCTTTACCTTCCATGGGCAACACCATGATAGGTGTTGTGATTAGCAGAGTCTTGAGTTTCTAAAAACTTGCTTCACATTCCTTTGACCACTGGAAAGGTACATCCTTTTGAGTCAACTTGGTCAAAACCAATGCGATGGATGCAAAACCCTTCACGAACTAGCAATAGTAAATGGTCAGCCCCAAAAACTCCAAATTTTCATCACGTTAGTTTGCCTGATCTAGTTTTTGACCACCTCCACCTTCTGTGGATCAACTTGGATTCCCTCCTTGGAAACCACATGTCCTATAAAAGACACTAATTCCAACGAAAACTCACACTTGTTGAATTTAGCATACAACTGCTTCTCCTTCAGCAATCCTAGCACAATTCTTAGATGATTTTCGTGCTCCTTCTTGGTCTTAGAATACACCAAGATATCATCAATAAACACAATAACAAAGTATTCCAAGTAAGCTTTAAAAATACTGTTCATCAGGCTCAAACGCAACTGGGGCATTAGTGATTCCGAACGACATGACAAAAAACTCGTAATGCCCATACCTGGTTTAAAAGGCTGTTTTAGGAACATCCTAAGCCCGAATTTTTAGCTGATGAAAACTGATAATACTCAAACTCACACCCTTGACAAAATATAAAGCAGACGTTGTCAATAAAGAATCCAACAAAGAAGTTGGGGTCGACCCATAGGGAATATGAAAAGAACTAGACTAATGCCGTATTTAAGCTTCTTTGTGGGTTGTCTCCAAATTGGGGGGTTTATAGAGAAACTATTGTAAAACAAACATAAAAATAAAGTGTTGTTAATCAAGACTTGCAATTGACTAGGGTAAGTGTTCCCCATGGGTTCATAACTACTTCGGGTTTACACTCGTGATCGATCCCAATGATTACTTGTAGAACTGATAACTAGGGTACATCCAGACGACTAGTTCATCCTATTGGATGAATGTACTCAATCACTGAGTTAGGTCTCATGAGCAATTTCAAATTAACCGTTATCACTTTGTTCCAAATTAACTATCCTTCTATCGTAGCTCAAGTTATACAATGATCATAAAAATTAAGGCTTTGTTGTAATTCTCTCTTCCTAATCTCTACCTCTCTAGATTCAATAAAGTAAAAAATTCGGGCAAATCCTAACGTTGCGCTTCGTTAAGAAACATTAAGGACGAAGAGAATACAATACAAGTTTCTAGCATTGGTTTCGAATCACTTTGTGTAATCCTAGTTCATTAATCCACCATGGTTCCCACAACCCTAGTTGTGGAGGTCTAAGCCTCTCATGATTGTAATATTGTGATTAGTATTCATGGACAAAAACATAATTAAATACTTACAACAATGATTGAAAGTGTCACGCCCCACCTTGGGAGGCATGACTGGCACCTAGTGCCACACTAGATTCTGGATGACCTGGCTAGGCTTATGCACGTCTGGTGCATGCCTACAACTCAATTCAAAAAAATTACAGGCTATATCTATGTTGTAAATACAGCCTCCGACCGACAAGGCCGTATAGTCACTTGTAAATAAAAATAGCTATCCAACAGCGGGCAACAAAAGGGATCCTATGCGGGCCGACAAGATCACCATGTTGTCTAGTTACAAGTGAAATGAAAATCAGGTAACTATATCTATATATAGACTATAATGCCGCTATCTAACAGCTAAATAAGGCCCCACATGGCTGTCACATGAAATAAAACATACATAGGCCCTACACGGCCGACAACCAACTAACTAACTAATGACTGTAGTCTGCAAGCCTCTAGGAATACAAATAGTGGTTGAGATAGGGCCCCGACCTATCCTAAATGCTATATAACTGAATATATATAACCTCTACAACCTGGCAACTCCGAACGAAGGGAGCTGGCCAAACTTTTGACTTTGAACAGTTGCTACTGAAAAACTTAAACTTTGTCTTTCTAAACTTGCAGGCAAGTAATGCAGCACCCAGGGATAGGTGTCAGTAAAATATGTATCGAATATGTAAGACAATAAATAAGTTGTTAAAGACAGAAAGTAAATAGAGAGAAGGGGTAGAAATATTAACCTGTAAGTTGGCTTTTTCATAATCTGCATCTAGCAAAGCACTACACGTATGTGAGCTACGACTATACAATCTTATATTCATAAGCTACAACTAGCAAAAAAGAATACAAACAAGAACCTAACTTGGCCCCCATAAGCCTGGAAGGTATAAGAAACACAGAAATAACTTACTGGGACCCCCATAAGCCCTGACAAGTACACCTTAATCTATATACCCCTATCCAAGTTTCTATGACTCTACTGGTGCTATAGCCAACCTACCTGTCCCCCTGGGTCTGCAATTGAGTCCGCTCAGCCCCTAAACTGTAGTTGTGTCTGAGTCTAGTGGACTCTTGATATCTACACCTCGAGCACCAGGCTCGACGGGGGTGTGGTGCCGATACAACATAAAATAGTCCAGCCATGGAATGGACTATATGGGGCCCTCGGACCTTATCTTCATCCCTCATGGATGGCAAACCGCTCCTTGGGGTGACGTTATCTAGCCCCTAGCGAGCATCAATACAGTTAATAACCTTGGGGTGGTCATGGAAGGCTCCTGAGTGAGGGCAACTCCAACCAAGGTACTGTACTGAAATCTCAATCTAGCCACTCAAAAGGCATATCTGGCCTTCTGGCCCTAACGCTACCGCTGCTCGCCCCCTAGGATAGTCTGTAAGGTTGCTAACAAACACACCATGCACCTGTGTCTGATCAGAGGATCCTGGTAGTGATCACGATCTCTAATGGTCTAGACTAGATAGGGCGAGATTTGGAGTGGTCCAACATAACTCCGAATGTCTTGCCCGGACAACTATGACTCATAAACAACTGCGGGGTCGCAGATGACTAGTTACTTAACTTCCCTGCTTAGAACAACTGTAGGGCTGCTACTGGCTAAACATGCTTTTGAGCGATCGACTCCTAATCTTCCGCAGGAAGCTTACTAACATTCTTAGCTTGTGGGTGGTACTGTACTAATAGGGTACTAGTCCCTTAGACCTCATATTGGTCTGCTCAGATCTTGTATGACTTTTTTGGGTGATTCCTAACCTTATAGGCAAGTTTATATAGATTTATCCACTCTTGGTAATATGTACCTGAGTATCTTATAAGAATCAGCTGGGACACTAGCCTGCTTCTAATTGCTAATAAGGCCCCCTTCCTCAGGGTACCCACGAGTCTATTTGACCTGGATGACTAGGCTGGCTTCCTGGGCGACCTATATGAAGAATGTTAAGTTAACTGAGATTGACAATCACTGATGATAGCTAACTAGATGGTAGGCTGTCACTCAACTCACTAGGCAATCCTAGGCTGCTGATTCTAAAGTATGACCTCTCTATATAAATTTCTGACCCTAGGGCATGAGAGTACGCCAAGGGCCCCTAGGCATGCTTTCCTTACAATACGGGCGCCAAACTAGTAGTTAAACCGCCTAGCTGCACCTATGCTGTTCAACTTACTAACTCAGGCCCAATAACCATTCACAAGCTTCTAAGGTATAGACCTGGCAATAAAACATACAAGCCTACTAATACAATGAACTAGAGAATAAAAGAGTATCTATGATGCTTCTAGCGCGTATCACACTTAACATGTTCCTTCTCGATGAGGAATACTATGGTATAATCTATATACGTTTTCTAGCAGCTAACCAGAACTTATACAACCATAATCTACTGATAGCAGCTAGTCACAGCATATCGGATCTTTATATACCAGCAACAACTAATTACGACATGTCTAATTGCAATCTACTAGTAGCGACTCTCTACAACATATAGAATCGTTATTTTTATTCGAGAACATAAGTCGTAACACTGTACGATGAGAATAACTTGCCGAGGGTTAAGCCTTACATACCTCGACTGTTGTTTCCCGAATAACCGATGAGTTTCAACTTGGATTCATCAGCTCTTTTCAGCTGTAACCGTTATACTGGGAGAAAGAGACAAATGTCAATACCAAATTCGGTGTATAATGATAACTTTTGACATTAATGCAACTATAATTCACAGACGTAAAATACGGCTAAAAGCTTATAAATTTCTGAGGGTTTCAGAAGTGAGAAATGCTTACTTGATGCCTGTGATCATTTAGGAATTAGTTTTGAGCAATTCTGACAACTTTTGCTCAGCAGGGTTACGATTTGCCGAGCGAATTTCGAGAAAATAATTCCGTAGTAATGCTCTCTATAGACTTAGAATGCAATACTTGAAGTTAATTTGAATTTGGACGGCGTTTGATAGTGTAATCGGACGAAAAACTATGAAAACCCTTGTGTTATACACTCTCTGCCCGAAGTGAAATGTGGAAAAATGACTTGAATTGAAAAGGAGGCCTTATATATAGGCTAGGGCGGTGGTAGGACCGGCGCCTCGCGCTGCCCAGCGCGCAGGCAGGGCAGGAGCCTCGCTGTGCCCATGGCGCAGGCAAGGCCGGCGACTCGCCCTACCCATCGCGCAGGGGGGCTAGTGTGTCGCGCTAGCCCTTCACGTCCCGGTCCCATCCGACCCAGCTTCTGAAGCTCTTCCCACACGTGTCAAGCTCTTCCTATTCATCAAAAATCCACGCGTATGCCTACTTACTTGATGCCTGTGATCGTTTAGTAATTAGTTTGGAGCAATTCTGACAACTTTTACTCGAAAGGATTACGATTTTCCGGCTGAATTTCAAGAAAACAATTCTGTGGTAATGCTCCCTGCAGACTTAGAATGCAATACTTGAAGTTAATTTGAATTTGGACAGCATTTGATAGCGTAATCGGATGAAACCTATGAAAACCCTTGAGTTATACTCTCTCTGACCGAAGTGAAATGTGGAAAAATGACTTGAATTGAAAAGGAGGCTTTATATATAGGCTAGGGCGGTGGCAGGACCAGCGCCTCACGCTGCCCAGCGCACAGGCAAGGCAGGAGCCTCGCGCTGCCTATGGCGCAGGCAAGGCCGGCGACTCGCGCTGCCATCGCGCAAGGGGGCTAGCATGTCCGGCTAGCCCTTCGCGTCCTGGTCCCATCCAACCCTGCTTCCGAAGCTCTTTCCACACACGTCAAGCTCTTCCTATTCATCACAAATCCACGCGTATGCCTACTAACCATTGACATTTTGTGGGGTGTAATAGAAAGAAAACCTGCTATGAATATTGCAATAGAATATGAACAAAATCAAGAACAATTGAGAAATTCAAACCTGCTATGAATATTGCAATAGAATATGAACAAAATCAAGAACAATTGAGAAATTCAAGTTTTGATCTCAAGAATTGCTCTCCAATGTTGTCATTAACTAATTACAAACTTGATAGCAATTGAAAATCAACTAATTCTTACCTTCTCTTTAACCTAAAAGAAACATAAAACATATTTATATAGACAATAAAATCCTTTTCCTAAGTTAACAGGAAAATAACCAAATTGGTGCTGACACATCCTATGACTCATCATACGACCTGTAACAGGATTGTACAGGTCGAGCCTTGCTCTCGTACTTTTCTTGACTTTTGTAGAATTGGCTAAGTGTTGGCAGCTGGTACGACTCGTAACATGATCCGACGAGTCGTACAATCCAATCGTGGTTTGTCTCTAAGAACTTTGACATCTTCTAAAGTTTTCTACGAGTGTCTTGGTACGTCTCGTACCTTGCTCCTACAACTCGTGATAGTTGGTTGCATCATGAATTCTGCTAAGTCCTTAAAATACCTGAAGCTTTCCATGGCTCCTGGTACAGTTCATAGGTAGATACAATGGTCCCTTGGTGTTACCCATATCAGGAGACTTCAATTGTGCAACTTTTCTCTGAAATATTCCACAACTCCAGTCACAGCTCGTACCAGCATGATACGACTCGTACTGAGAGTTATACTTTACCTTTGCAGTGTTCCAGCCTTCTGAGCTTTTCCATAAGTCTCAGTACGGCTCGTACAATCTAGGTACGGCTTATATTGAGATCAATACTTGTCTAGTTTTCTGCATCTTTTGAACAGTTTGCTTCAACACCTATTTTTCCTACAAACAAAGTAAAAACATCTCATATCCATATAAACATACCTAAGTCCATGCTATTTTTCTAGTTTTAAGAGTCGAAGGTGTTGTAAACTCATAGCACATCAACACCCTCAACTTAAGACTTTTGCATGTCCTCAGATAAAGAAAACAAAAACTAAAAATGATGCCTAACTAGAAAATAAACCTAGGATACTACAACCAACACCAATCAAAATTTGCACTATGAACACAAATAGCTTTTGACCCTTTTCCCGATAAACCAAATCAGCATATGCATATCAAGTAACCACAAACCATGATAAAGAGGGATCAAGATATGTCATCTAGTCATTAGCAGAGAATCAAGTCATTGCTAATGTTTTTCACACAGACTGCTGGCAGAATAAAATACAAACCATGTACCCTCACAGCAAATAAAGTCCCCAACTCACAGATGTATGAAAATATGAAATGTGGGATTAAACAAGTAAGACTCTAACTCTCACAAGGAAGTTTCAAATGCTACATATCGGATACCATAGGGTTGCCCTTATTTTCTCTACTTCGGCTCTTTGGACAGTCATGCTAGGATCACTATAGGACTTTATTCGGCTTGTAATATAGGATTTCGGGATGGGTATGGTAAATATAAAATTTTTAGTGAGTAAACCTTCCTCGACACTACATACACATGGCTCCACCTTCACTTATTTCACCCTTTTCAATTTTTCAACTTTTTCATCCCTTTTCTCCATTTTTATGAAATGTATGGGTATGGTGTGTTTTTAAATTTTCATTTTGCTCTTTTATATCTTCTTTTCAATTTTTCTTTTTCAACTATTTTTTCTTCTTTTTTTCACACCATGCCTCAGTTTAAACCTTTTTTCTTTTCTTTTCATTTTCACCTCCCCGTGATCTCTGCACCCCTACTCTAACCACCCTAACTTAGGCATTTTGTCTGGGTTGAGGTTCACAATATCCAAGGAGGGATCAGGGCCAAAATAGGTTCATTATAAAAATTAGGTAAGGTTAATTGGTTAATCAAAGAAAAATGATTCTTTTAATGCTCAAAATCGGGATCAAGGGAATCATATCATTTTTGTAGTGTAATTTAAGCTAAAATGGGCTAAACAAAAATATCCTATGATTCTTTCTTATCCAACCATCCTAAAATCTATGTAACAATCAGGAAAGTTCTAGATCCTCTACGCAGTATTGAACTAGGTACATGGTCTCACTCACTCATGGTACATGTTTTGCATTCATTCTACCTGTCCAGTTCATACATGGCCATATAACTACCCATGCTAATACACTAAATAGCACAAAAAGATCCAAAGAAATTTTGTTTTGCAATCAACAAGTACACAGCTAACCATAAAAAAATTTAAACAGGGTCAATTTTTTTTCAAAACATCAAAACTAGAACATTTTATTGTCTGAGTAATCTAAGCTACTTTCTAATTAAACAAAAATATCCTGAACATGCCAAATCTACTAGATAGAATGCTCGAGGAAAAAGAAACATGGCAAAAAAAACCCTCAAACAAATTCAAAAATTCCAAAAAAAAAAATACAAGTACACCCCCCTCTCCTTTTGAAAAGCATGCTTTGTCCCTGAAGCATAGAATATAAAACATAAGGAAGGGAACATACATGTGGCGCACTAAGCACTCCTGTCATCCTGCAGAGGTGGTACCTCAGCTGCAGTCGTGGTGCTGGCGGTAGCCGGCGCACTCAATGGTATATCAACGGGGGGAACGGTCAGCCCCTCAGCAGTAGTGGTCGCTTCTGTGACCTCTGGAATAATTGTGGCTGAATGTGGAAGGGTCCTTGCTACCCGCACGCTCAACATGGGCATTGGTTGATGAAGGACATATTTACGAACTTCTTGGCCATATTTTACCCATATTTTACTATGTTTTGAGAACAAATTATATGTGTTTGCATGTGTTTATGATATATACTAGTAAAAGTACTCGCGCTTCGCGCAGTCATTTAAATCCACTGACTTTATGAAATAATACTTTTATAAATTTAATCAGAGTAAAATAAATGGATTAAGCAATAAATATACATGCGAAATAGCTTTATAAATTAAATAAATAACAAATATAAATTTATTTTTTTTCAATTAGCACCGCTACTTTCTCTTTTTATAGTATCAAGTCATAAAAATACGGTATATACTATATAAAGAAAATTTATCAGCCGTTAAAACAACAATAATATATACCTTACATATTAAACTACATAGTAAGAAACGTTAATTGTGAAAAAGAAAATTGTAGTAACATATTATCAATCATCATTGAATCGATCATCTTTGATCTTATTTTATAATTTAGCCTTTTGCTTTCAGGAAGTGTTACTGTTTGAAATTTTAGAAGAACCAAATAAAAGTCAACGTGAATTATTAATTTTTTTAATAAATAAATAATTATTGGTAAAAGAAACAATAGAAAGATGGGGAAAAGGTGAATAGATATTCTAGTTTTAACTTGATATTTTCTTGTAGAAAGTTCATTGGTCTCTTTTGTATTAGTATATCATTTAAATATTCCCCCATTTAAAATGCTCAAAAAAATTATTAAAATGATAAATAAAAGGGAGTATCTGTCATGATTGTACAAAAAATCAACTAATTATATATACTTGAAGAGGAAAAATATTCCAATAAACTAATAACATCCTTAGGTGCTTTATAAAAAGTCATGATACCAAAGTGATAGGGTACAATTTGAAACAACACTTTTATTTCAATGTCAGTCCAGAAATACACAGTTATTACTTCAAGAAGAATTTACAACTTGCAGTTTAACTTGAAATTCTATCCACACTTCTCTGCTGAATGTGAACAAATAATTTATTGTATAGTAAACTATGTCTTAGGATTACAGAAGTTTCATTCCAGTCATGTTCCTCAATGGGTCGTCCGACACAATATCCTTTAAGCCATGTAAAATTTTATTACTTCTCATCTTTTTGTCATGGTTCACGAAGCACATCAAGGGCTGAAGGTTTTTAAGGTCTTTATGTTTTTACCATAGGCATACCAAACTTGAAATTCTCATCAAGAGATGGCAATATAGATCTTTAAATGAAATTTTGATTGTATCTTCAGTAATTTCAGTAGCAAAAACACAGCGCAAATACTCAATTAGCAAACATCAATTATCAATTCAGAGGTCTAATAAATGACATTGCCCTTCAATGTATATCTTACCACCCCTACATCAAAAAAATATAATACAAATTATTATAGAGAAATATTAGATAACCTAGAAACTGTAGATTATTGCATGCAATAATGCAAGTATATCTAGAACTAGAGGAGGAATGTTCACTATTCCAAAATAAGAAGAAAAAATCATTCCATTGTGGTTTTTCTGATTGAAACTTAACTATTCATGTTTTGTGTAATCCTATTTAATGAGGAATATTGGCTTCTAATATTCATGTCTGGGCGAAAAAAGTTTTATAGTAATAGATACAATCTCTTATTATACCATTAACATACTTCTTATCATTCAGAAGTTGATGTAAATAATTGCTAGCTACATTAATAGAAATGTGACTCCTACAAACTGCAGTAGCAAAGTCATAGAGATGATTAAAAATATCAGACTTTTAAAAAAAATCAGATCAATCTCTACCAGAAATAAAACTCAACAAAAGCAAGTATATAGAGAGGCCAGATATTAAAAAAATCAAAAATTTATAAAACTCACTAACTCAGCAACTAAAGGTTCAAAAATTTTAGCTCAATGAAAAAAATTCATAAAATCTCCAAAATAGACGGATAAAAGACAGTTTTTTACAAGTTAGGTTGCAGAAGGTAAAAGGGGGGGGGGATAATCAAACCTCGAATAAAAGTCTTTAAAAGTCATCATAACTTTATTCCTCTTCCTTTTTCCTTGTACTTTATGGAATCTTCTCTAATCTTTTTGCCCCTCTATAGTCTTAGATTGGAGATTTTTTCTTTAACTTTTACAAACTAAATTAAAAAATTCATAAGAGGTATAAAGTAAGATAAAATAAAAAGAAGAAAGATTATTAATAAATTTCAATACCTATTATTAACAGATTTTAATACCTTGGTGAAATAAAGAAACAATAAGAATTCTCTTATACTTTTAAATGTAAAATTTGTTGAATAGCTCTGGGACGTTCAGAATGTTGGTTGTAACTTGATCACTGGTTCAACCTTTGTAAAATTCAATACGATACCAAAATTTAATCAAAAAATATTTGATATTTTGGTTAAAGAAAATCTATTTTACTTTTCATGTGTTAAGAATACCAGCAACATATACAAATATAGCATCGGCACAACACAAATAGGTTGACGTATAGAAATACAATGGAGCTCTCATCTCCATGAACTTAATGTTACTAACAACATTTATTTTGTTATAGGGATAAAAAAAGATATAGAAAATATGCCACATGCAATTTTCAATTTGTTTGAAGATTAAAAGAAGAACTCTATAGCTCCTCCATTTGGAAAAGCTATAGAAAATTCAAAATTCACTCAAATTTCAGCTAATGAACTGGTAAGTGCTTTTAGCCATAACTCAAGTGAACAACTTCATCGCTGAAGACTAATTTTGGTTGACCATTCAGAACCTCTTGAAATGAGAAGCAACATAACAGTTCGGTGACATGTTCATTTCAAGGGTAAAGCATGTTATGATATATATAAACATTTTTCCTCATGCAAATGTCAGCATCAAATTATCTTGAATCTACACATCAAGAAGCAAACCAAAATTGAACTGCTAGTAAAAATTTAATGCAAATTTATAAGAGGAACTTGGTCACCAATGATATAAAAAAAATATCAAGCGTTCATTCCAAATAATATTTTCAATAAAAATATTAGCACGTATAATTCATGTGACTCCTTTATTTCTCACCAAATTAAGTTTATTTTTATTGTAAAGTAAGGTTAGAATTTCTTTATTGTATGTGTGTGTTGTTCAACATCAAAGTTTAAGGACATGACATCTAACATCAAAATAACTCGGGTGACAAAGTTCACACAAAATTATTATTCTTTTCCTTCTTTGGTAAGTCCAATTTGATGACCAAATACACAAAACATAAAGAGTTATATAAAGTATTTAGTATTTCAAAATAAATAAGTTTTCCAGAAATTAGAAGAAGAGACGCAATTTTTACGATTAGTAAAAATGATTTTTTATATTTTAAAATAGAATATTGAGGAAAAAAATGACTTTGCTTATTCTTGTTGTTTGTCTAATAAGAGGAGGAAAAAAATTCTTTCATATAATAATGAGTGATAGATCCAATATAATACAATAAGTATTTGATTTCACAGTTCATTTCAGTTTGTGCAATTGATCAAGAAAAGAAGAGATGCAAGCGTAGAGAATGTTATGAATTTTTATCATCTCATTAATGTATTAAAATGGGATAAAACTATGAAATTTTTTGTTCTTAGTTTTTTTTTTCATCTTGACAATAAAGATAGCTCAAAGTTGTAATCAAAAGCTTTACTTGCTTATATATAAATTATTGATGTTTTTGAAATTCAAATTTTTATTTTGGTTTTCAAATTTAAGCCAATATCTTGCATAACTATAAAAGTTGTCGTCGTATGACCAAATTACAGGTTCAAGTTATGAAATAGCCTCTTGCAATAATGATAATATTGCATAAATAAGACCCAATTTAATCTGACCCTTCCCCCAAACACACTCATATCGGGATCTCAAATGCACTGGCTTGTTCTTTTCAACGTTAAATCAAAAGTCACGTACTACATAATTACAAACAAAAATTATGTGAAATTAGATTGATAACCAAGTTTGACTGTCTTTCCGATGATAGAAAATAAAAATATTTATTATATTTATTATGAAAGTGGTTGGTAAGTAGTGGTCGGTATGTTATAACTGATTAATTTTTAAGGGAGAGATTCATGTTGTTACCCTTAAAAGAAAGTGTATAACTTATCATGAAACTGTTTTTACCATCTAATTATTCTAATTCTAAGTACCTTGACAAAACTAAAAAAAACACTCCTTATTCTTTAATAAATAATTATTGTTAGGACTGTCCAAACTCCTAAAGGACTCCAATTCATTGTGTGGTTGCAGTCTAGTAGAAACAGAATGGTGGAAGAACCTGAAACTTTTGTATGTCAAAATTTTGCATCTTATTTTCCTAAAATTCCAGCATAACAGGTGTTACGAAAATCCTTCAAGTGTAAGAATGTAAATATTTTATATTTTATTAAAGATTAAATGAATCTCATAAATAGACAACAAATTAACCAAAAGATGTATTTCTTTAATTATGTAATAAACTTTAATCGAGAAGAAATACAAGAATATAAATTTAATGATACATGAAACGTCAACTAAATATAAAAGAAAAACTAAAAGTCTCAAAACTTGAAAAGTGGTGATTTACCTTAGTGGCGAGGAGTAAATTTGGGCAGAATTTCTAATCGAGAAGAAAAATCCTTGTCCCCTATCTCAATTGAGGTAGTAATTCCTAAAATAAATTCAATGTAGCAGCCAAATTTCATTTCAAATTCTTTATACTGCACTATATATTCCTCCATTGATGTAAAAGGGATTGGAAGAAGATACATGAAACATCAACTGAACATGTAAAAAAATTAAAAATCACAAAAAAAAAAGAAGGAGAAGATTTACCTTGGTGGAGAAGAGTAAATTAAATTTGGAAAAAATTTCTAATCGAGAAGAATAATCCTTGTCCCTTATCCTATGTTGAGGCAGTAATCCTTCAAACTAAATTCAATGTTACAGCCAAGTTTTTTCAACTTCTTTCTACGGGAAAGAAAAATTCTTTTTGATCAACAATTCTCAAGAATTTGATTTATCAACTTATCTCTAACTCTTTTTAAGATGAGATAGAGAAAGGCATGGAAGAAGGTGCTGAGAGGGAGGAAAAGGAAGAGGGGGAGGAAGGGAGCAGTTTTGGCAGAAATTATTAGAGGAAGAGACACCAATTATTAGGATGAATAAACATGACTATTGGGTTTTCTTCTTCTTTCTTTTTTAAATGAACAGACTGGGAAAAAAAGGAGAAAATATAGGAAAAAAGATAAATGAGATTTCTAGACTGTGAGATATGACATGTAGGTGAGCCTAAGTCTCTCCTTTGTATAGATATTAGATTTTTGAAAAGAGCTAACACATATGATTAGATGCTTTCAGGGCTTAAGTGATGATTTTTGGCTTATTTGGGGCTTAAAAGTGCAAGAATAGAAAAATGGGGTTGACGATAGAAATATATAGTAGTTGGCAGTGCACAGGCATAGCTTTGCTATATGGCCTGCGCTTCGCATCGCCATTTCGGCGCAACTAGAGGCGCGTCGCGCCATCATTTCAGTGATATGGGTGGCACAAGGCACAGGCAAGTTCGAACATCCAGAAAAGTCAAATCCTACTTCAACTAGGAAAAGGAGCTACAAATCCCAAATCAAATTCGTACAAGAATAAGAAAGGCATAAATCTACTATTATAAATACCCCTTTATTTTTATGTAATGAGGGACAAGTCTTAACACACTTAGAAGAGAAATTTTTAGGCCAAGTTTTAAGAAAAGTTTGAGAGAAGTTTTATACAAGTTTATTAGTATGCGAAATACGATTGTAAGATTTTATTTTCACAAAATGCTTTGAAATACTTATTGTTGAATTGTTCTTTCTTGTTTTTGCGATAATCAAGTGAGTTTCTTCCTATCATCGTTGTAAGTATTAATTTATACTTTTATCTATGAATTCTATGAATTTACTTATAATTATGAGAGGCTAAAACCTCCACAACTAGGATTGTGGAAATAATGATGAATTAACACACATAGGCAAGAATACTAAGTGTTCTTGAACGGGCTTTATGCATATATTATTTTTCCCTTTGTTTTAATTATTTCTTAACGGTTGCAAACATTGAAATTTGACTCCTTCTTGCTCACCGGATCAAGGGAGCAATGAATGGGAAAAGGGATTAACAACGGAGATTTAAGGCTATCAACTCTCATCTAATAGCTTGACCTTGTCTGTGAATAGCAAATCTAATATCAAGGGTAAGGGTTAGTTAAGTATACATCCGCATATGGACCAAGTTGTATGGTGATAATCATCTAAATAGGGAACCAACCATTTAGGTGAATTTAATTTTCCGATATTGCATGTTAAGCACCAGAATAGATCACCAATATAAAATGCCTTGTGGTTCTGAAGTCATGGGGAACACTTACCCTAGTTAGTTGCATTAATTTGGAATTAACCTTCACTTTTTCTCAACAATATTGCTTGTTACTTTTACGAATTTCCCCCTTTTAGGTGATAATTGACTCAAAAGCATAATGCTAGCGTTCTTCTATATCCTTCCATATTGTCTGTGGGATCGACCCCAACCCTAGTTAGGTTCTATATTTGACATCAACCGCTTTATATCTCATTTATGAGGTGTAATTTGGGCGATATCAAATTTTGGCGCCGTCGCCAGGGAATACGGATTAGGATTAGATTAATTGCTTGTATTTAACTTTTAAGCTTCATTTCCTATTTTACATTTTTTTGTATTCTTTTTCTGTCGTGTCACGGGTTAGCATGGTAAAACAAGCAGCCAAAATGTGACCACGGTCCCATCAGGTATCTTGATGAAGTCTGAGTAATCAAGATACCTGCGTCGTATCGCAATGTTAAATCAGACGCTACTTGGGAGGCAATCCAAGATATTCTTTTATTATTTTAGAGTTAATATGTTTGTTCAAGTGTGCAGGAAATTATGAAATAAATTTGAAGCAAAAACGAATTAAAAATGAAAATCGTATAAGAAAATTAAGCAGATAGCTCAATGGATGGAATTCAATATAATAATAATATTCATATAAAGGATGAAGGTATAGGAGATCAGAAAAGGGAAGCCACAATTTCCAAGGAATATCTACAAATTGGAGTACCGTCGCAGCGTCGTTATGGTGCATTCTTCCGCGCGACGCGACTGCAATTTAGGATCCGAATGTAATTCTTAATTTATTTTGGACTCAATTTATTTTATTTGATATTTTTTTACATTTATAAAAATCCTTAAAAATATTTTAGAACACAATATTTAATAAGGAGATGACTCTGAGATGGGGGAGGCTGCTCTTGCCCCCACAAATGATGAGGAGTAGAGGCCCAGGGAGTTCTTATTTCAATCTTTTACTTTATGCCTTATTGTGTTAGTACTAGGGACACTGTTATTAATTGAATGTGGGGTGAGAGGAGTGAACTATATATTACCATGCATGCCTTAATTGCTAATTTGCACATGGTAGACCTAATTTTTTTTAAAGAATTTATGACTTATCGTGCATGCTTGATTGGTTTGTAGTAGTTATTTTTATTTTTATTTTATTTTGAGTTCCTCTGGTTTTTATTTCGGTACTTTTCTAGTGGATAGTCCCTTAAAACTGACTAGAGAGTCTAGATTTTTGAATTTTTTTTATTGTTAGTCATTGAGTCATGACTTTGCCCGATGATAGATGGATGATGACCATCTTAAGGGTAAATTAGTTATTAGGAAGAACAAGAACTTGGATCCTATGAATTCTAGGTGCTTCACTTTAGGTATCATTGAGACTTTATTAAATTTACTCAAAAATGCATGAAAAAGGTAGAAACACTTAGTTTTTTGGAACTTGACTCGTGTGTTTGAAAAGAAAAAAAAATGGGTTTAATTATGTTATGCATGCAATATGAATATATGTGCTTATGTGATCTTGATTTTCATTGTTAAACCATTTTGTGCCAATGTGTGAGGAATTTTTGATATACTCCATGCTTTCAAATTGATGTCTAGATCTTTCCCGGTGTGTTTGCAACACGGAATTAAAATGATGGATTTAGGAAGTGATATAGACATTTCTTTTGTAGCCTTATTTTTATCCTATTTTACTTACCTTGATTGTAATTATCCTAATTAGCTATGTTTGAGCCTTAGCCTATTCTTTTGATAGTCATATTACAAGCTTAATCCCGTTTTGTTCTATAGACTTGGATTTGATCCAGATGACTCCTAGAGCACTTTAATTAAAAAAATTTGTATGAAAGGAGCATAAGTGAAAAAGTGAATGGAAAATATAAAAAGTGTGAAAATTAGAAGAAAAAAAAGGGTGAAAATTTCTAAACAAGTAGGGTTATGTTAGTGGAAAAATAAAAAGAAGAAAGAGCTTTGAAAAAAAAATTGTGAATTAAGCTCAATATTGAAAAAAAAATCCCCACTAGTCACCTAAGTTGAAAATTTTTAAAAATAAAAGGAGGTATAAGGAGAAAATTTTGAAAATTGAGAAAAGTGCTAAAAAAATCAAAGTGTTGTGAAGTATTAAAGTGCTTAGGGAGATTAGTTACTATCTTGGCCAAATAGTTCCTACCCGTCCCTTAGCCTACATTACAACCAAATTTAAGTTCTAATTGATCCTTGATTCAAAAATATTAGTGGATTATTACACTAAGGGCAAGCCTATGGGTCGTCTTTTGTATGTATGTTGAGTTCTTTGGGAGAGTGAGCAATTTTATTATATTTATGCCCAAGCTTATAATGACTTATATTTTGTGTGAGAAAGGAAATCTCTCCGAAAGTGTAAGAGGCACAATGGTAAGACTTTGGTCTATCTTGATTACTAAATTACATATGATTCATGTTGGCCTAGAATATTTCTTGATGAGTTAGTTTTCAAAAGCTAAGTGATTTCGATTTTTGACATTTTAATGTTGATCCTATATGCATGCGAGTGAATTGTTTAATCTTCATTGATTTGTCTCATGATTCTAAGTGCAAGTAGACCTGTTCGTAGGATGAATTTTGTGCCTAAGTTGAGAAGGGAAGTAGTAGATTGTTCGATGACAAACAATAGTTTAAGTGTGGGGTAGTGATGAAGGGCATATTTACGCACTTCTTAGCCATATTTTGCCTATATTTTACTATGTTTTGAGAACAAATTATATGTGTTTGCATGTGTTTATGATATATATTTGTGAAAAGAGTTAACGCATATGATTAGATGCTTTCAGGGTTTAAAGTGATGATTTTGGGCTTGTTTGAGGCTTAAAAGTGCAAGAATGGCAAATCGGGGTTGACGAGACGAATATATAGTAGTTGGCAGTGCACAGGCATAGCAGAGCTATATGGCCTGCATTCCGCACCTCCATTTCCGCACAACCAGAGGCCCTCCGCATCGGCATTTCGGTGTTATGGGTGGCACAAGGCACAGACAAGTTTGGACGTCCAAAAAAGTCAAATCCTACTTCAACTAGGAAAAGTAGATAGAAATCCCAAATAAAATTCATAAAGGAACAAGAAAGGCATAAATCTACCATTATAAATATCCCTTTATTTTTATGTAAAGAGGGACAAGTCTTAACACACTTAGAAGAGAATTTGTAGGCCAAGTTTTAAGACAAGTTTGAGAGAATTTTTAGACAAGTCTATTAGTACGCGAAATATGATTGTAAGGTTTTATTTTCACAAAACACTTTGAGATACTTGTTGTTGAATTGTTCTTCCTTGTTTTTACGATAATCAAGTGAGTTTCTTCCTATCATCGTTGTAAGTATTAATTTATGCCTTTATCTATGAATTCTATTAATTTACTTATAATTATGAGAGGCTAAAACCTCCACAACTAGGGTTGTGGGAACCATGATGAATTAACACACATAGGTAAAAATACTAAGTGATTCTTGAATAGGGTTTTATGCATGTATCATTTTTTTCCTTTGTTTAATTATTTCTTAACGGTTTCAAACATTGGAATTTTCCTTCTTCTTATTCACCGGATCAAGGGAGTAATGAATGGGAAGAGGGATTAACAATGGACATTTGAGGCTATCAACCCTCATATAATAGCTTGACTTTGTCCGGAAATAGCTAATCCGATATCAAGGGTAAGAGTTAGTTAAATATATATCCGCATACGGACCAAGTTGCATGGTGATAATCATCTAAATAGGGGACCAACCATTTAGGTGAATTTAACTTACCAATATTGCATGCTAAGCACCACAATAGATCACTAGTACAAAATGCCTTGTGGTTATGAAGTCATGGGGAACACTTACCCTAGTTAGTTGCATTAATTTGGAATTAACCTTCACTTTCTCTCAACAATATTTCTTGTTACTTTTACAAATTCACCCCTTTTAGGAGATAATTGACTGAAAGGTGTAAATACTACCGTTCTTCTATATCCTTCCATATTCCCTGTGGGATCGACCCCAACCCTGGTTAAGTTCAATATTTGATATCGGCCGCTTTATATCTCATTTATGAGGTGTAATTTGGGAGACATCCTCTCATCCTGCAGAGGTGTTACCTTTGCTTCAGTCATGGCGTTGGCGGTGGACGACGCACTCAATGGTATATTAACAGGGGGAATGGTCACCCACCCAGCAATAGTGGTCGCTTCTGTGACCTCTAGAATAACTGTGGCTGAATATGGCTCGCTCGAAGGGTCCTTGCTACCCGCAAGCTTGGCATGGGCAATGGTGGAGCTACCCACTCCTCTTGCTCTCTCAAGAAGCTCCGGCCTATGCATGTCTTGAGTCTGCTGACTCTCCAATCTCTCCCACTTGTACTCTTTCTTTTCCTTCTTTCTCTTATTCTTTAGAGTCTCATTCCCAACATCCTCCGAGACTTTTTTTCCCTTTTCCTCCCTCAGCTTCGGTCGGCTCCCAATATGCAGCCAAATCAAGCTCATCATCTATCCCGATGTCAAGGTTAGGAAGAGTGGGGGCTGCTAGAATTATGGGTTGTCGAGATGACAGCTTGTTCACTTTCCTTCAAAGAGCCCCTAACTCATGGAGACTACCAATGTCAGTCTTCTCGGCCATGTGCTCGTTGAAGCAGCTCTCAAAATTGTCGAGTCTGGCATGTAAAACCCATGTAGCCGCCTCAATCTCAGCCTTCACCCAAGGCTTCACATTCTCCTTCATAGACTGCACCTTTTCTCAGCTATGGTCAGTCTTTTTGCTATCTTTTGAAGAAATTCCTGAGCCACGAGCACGTATCTTGCTGGGGTCTGGCTTAGAAGGCCCATAGTGGTGTAAGGAAAGTGCTGGGAGCTACCTCTGAATGACCGATGCCTATAGCCGGTGTCTCACCTTGCTTTTATGAGGTGGGGGCATTTACCTGCTCGCTCCCAACTGCTCGTGGTACCAGAATTGTGGTAGAAAGTTGTGCTCGGCTTACTGGGTTCATTTCATCTCAAATCAAGTCAATGTCTGTTGTTCATTGTCCTCCAATCAATTGCTCCTCATCATGACGCACCTTGAGACCTGCCTCTATACATAACCTAAATATGAGACTCGAGAATGAGATGACTGTGCTCAATCCCATAGCTCGATCCCGGATCTCCTCCGCAATAACCCTCGAAATGTTGATGGTGTATCGTGACATGATACATGCCAGCAATGCTGCTCTGTCTACACTGAGGGTATTTTCGTTCACAGCTGGTGCCAACCTATGATGAACTAGTGTCCAGCAAGCTTTTGCTATGAAGTTCAGTGAATTCTTGGTGACCTGTTTTCCGCTAGTTACCCATTCTACCTCCTTCTTATCTTTAGCGATGACCCTAGAGAGCCACTTAATCTGACTCTTCCTCTCCTCAAGGCCTAACTGCTTGATTTTCTTCATAGCATCCATTCAATAGTCGAACTTTAGTGTAGTGTGGGGTGGAAAGAAGTGAGGCCCATGTAATACCCAAGCAGTGGTACGCTCGTATATGTCAACAGTGCATCCTTGCACCATGATGCTCTCCAACTTGGGCTGATCCTTGACTTTCTGGCCCTCTTTTGCTTTCTATTCCATGGTAGCCAAATAATTGGCATAGAATTCCCAAACAATCTCTGAAGTGTATCGATCCAGGGTTCTAGCCATACATTTAAACCCGTAGTAGCTAATATTCTCTTCATCTCCTCCACCGCATTCAGTGCATTGATGAGGATCCACGACTCTTCTTGAATAATTAGCCTAGGGTTGTTTTTGGCAGTGAGAGTGAGACCCTGTTCATAGATTTGTTGTGCACTTGGTACTCTCCACGGAAATAGTACGGTTCTCTCTAAGTGAAGTATGCTCTTGCTCAACATTGGCTAACTCCATAGGAATGCTCCCTGCAGCTCAATACCTCACTACCCAAAGTTATTTTGAGTTTGGACCGCGTTTGACGGCGTAATCGAACGAATATTTATAGGAACCCTTTGTCTCTCTCCCTCTCTGGTCGTTTAAACATGGATAAATGACTTAAAGTTGAAGGTGAGGCCCTTTATATACTTGCAGCAAAATACATGGCAATGTGGCATGTTGGCCAACGCACCGTTTTGGCTCCGTGCCACGTTGGCTAACGTGGAGGCCCCTACTCTGTGCCAATTTTCCCCTTTGGGCAGCGCGGTTCAGCCTCCTCTTGCGAAATTCCAACTTGGCACTCGTTCGGCCTTTCCCGAGGCCCTTTTCTCGCACGTATGGCATTCTAAAACTCTCAACCAACATGTGAATAGGTCGACTAAATTCTAGAAACTTACGAGGTGTAACAAATCAATCACCGGGTTAGGTCTCATGAGCGATTTCAAATTAACCGTTATCACTTTATTCCAAATTAACTATCTTGTGACCGTAGCTCAAGTTATACAATGATCATAAAAATTAAGACTTTGTTGTAATTCTCTTTTCCTAATCTCTACCTCTCTAGATTCAAGCAAATAAAGAATTCAGGATATTCTTAACGTTGCGCTTTGTTAAGAAACATTAAAGATGAAGAGAATACAATACAAGCATCTAGCATTGATTTCAAATCACTTTGTGTAACCCTAGTTTGTTACTCCACCATGGTTTCCACAACCCTAGTTGCGGAGGTTTTAGCCTCTCATGTTTGTAAGATTGTGATTAGTATTCATAGACAAACACATAATTAAATACTTACAATGATGATTGAAAGCCGTTGTGAATATTGCAATAGAATATGATGAACAAAATCAAGAACAATTGAGAAATTCAAGTTTTGATCTCAAGAATTGCTCTCCAATGTTGTTAAAAATTAATTGCAAACTTGATAGCAATTGAAAATCAATTAATTCTTACCTTGTCTCTAACCTAAAAGAAACATAAAATGTATTTATACAGATAATAAAATCCTTTTCCTAAGTTAACAGGTAAATAACCAAATCTAGTGCCGACACATCCTACGATTCATCATACGACCTGTAATAGGATTGTACAGGTCGTGCCTTGATCTCATACATTCTTTGACTTCTACAAAATTCGCTAAGTGTTGGCAGCTGGTATGACTCGTAACATCATCCCACGAGTCGTACAACCCAATCATGGTTTGGCTTTGAGAACTTTGACATCTTCTGAAGTTTTCTACAAGTGTCTTGGTACGCCTCGTACCTTGCTCCTATAACTCGTAACAACTGTTGCATTATGAATTTTGCCGAGTCCTTAAAATCCCTTAAGCTTTCCACGGCTCCTGATACGGGTTGTAGGTAGATGCTATAATCCATAGGTGTTATCTGTATTAAGGGACTTTAATTGTGCAACTTTTCTTTGAAGTATTCCATGACTACAATCATGGCTCATATCAGGGTTTTATGGCTCGTCCTGAGAGTTTTACTTTACCTTTGTAGTGTTCTAGCCTTTTGAGCTTTTCCACGAGTCTTAGTATGGCTCATAAAATCTAGGTACGACTTGTATTGGGATCAGTACTTGGCTTCTTTTCTGCACTTTTCTGCATCTTTTGTACATTTTTGCTTCAACACCTATTTCCCCTAAAAAGAAAGTAAAAACACCTCATATCTGTATAAACATACCTAAGTCCATGCTATTGTTTCAGTTTTAAGCGTCGAAAGTGCTATAAACTCACAGCAGATCAACAACCCAACCTAAAGTCAATTTTCAAAAACACGTCCTCTCCCTGTAACTGATCAAACAAATCATCTATTCGAGGAAGAGGGTACTTTTTTTGAATATGCCTTGTTCAACTAATGGTAGTCGATGCACATCCGCATACTACCATCCTTCTTCTTCACAAAAACAATCGAGGCACCCCATGGTGACACACTTGGTCTAATAAACCCTTTACTAAGCAACTCCTACAACTACTCCTTGAGTTCTCTCAAATCAGCAGGTGCCATTTGGTATGAAGGAATACAAATGGGTCGATTCCCTGGCTCTAAATCTATATAGGAATCAATATAACAGTCTGACAAGATGTCGGGAAAATCTACAGGGAACACCTACAAAAACTCGCAAACGACTGAGACCGACTCTATGAAAGGACCTTCGGAACTAGTGTCCCGAATATACGCTAGATACGCTGAACAACCCCGCTCTATCAACTTACGGGAACAAATATAAGAGATGAGTTTCTTAGGATCAAGGTTACAGTTCCCTCTCAACTCCAACCTAGACACCCCTGGCCCTGATATAGTAATGGTCTTAGCATTGCAATCTAGAATGGCATGGTAAGGGTACAACCAACTCATTCCCAAAATTATATTAAAATCAACCATGTCCAAGATCACTAATTTTGCCAGAGTGTCAAACCCCATGAAATCAATAATACAATCACGAACAACCTTATCCACCACCACAAAATCCCCAATAGGAGTAGACACATAGATAGGAGTATTAAGCACAACATAAACAAGATCCAAACCCAGTATAAAATAAGCAGATACATAAGAAAATATAGATCCTGGATCAAAAAACATAATAGCCATTTTATCGGACACGAAGATCGTACCTGTAATAATGGCATATGAAGCCTCTGCCTTTGGCCTACCAGGAAAAGCATAGAAATGGGCCTGATTACCCGCCTGAGAACCACCCCGGTTGGGCTGTGCCACCCCTCTACCTAACTAGGTGCCACCCCTACCCACCTGAGCACCTCCTCTACTCTACTGAACACCACCTCTAACGGCTAGCTAATTGCCTCGTCCTAGTTGTGAACAATCCCGACTGAATGCACTACCTCCTCTCCCGGCAGGGGCCAGAGCCCGAGGAGCTGGGTGAGGAACAATCTGTCCGCTCTGTCTGAACCTAGGCACCATCTACGGATGTAGCCATACTGACCACACTCATGATAAACCTTCTCAATCACTAGCCCCTGAGATGGAACAGAGGAAATAAGGCGAGCTCAAAAGTTTGAACGAACAATTCGAGTACTCCCTCACTTGCATGATTATAGTTCATCAATCATCATGAAAGAATGTAATCATAATTCACTTCACAAATTCCACATAGTTTCACAACAGTTCAACATCACTTCATAATAACATGATTTTCACAATGTATTCAATAAGGCAATTCCATAACAAATAATGTCTGAAGACCAATCATATATCATCATCACATACACATACATGTCATTATATAGGGTCTAAACCTCTAACCATAACCTACCTCAATAATCAAATATGAAAATTCAGCTATTCTACAAGAGCTTTGCCCTTTCTCAAAGCTTCGGAATGCTCAAAATATACACAAACTCAAAGTAATTCATTACTTACTCTTCAAATAAAGGTCTAAACATATTAAACCCTCTATTTTAGGGCACTTTAATAGTAAAACCCTCTAACTCAACCTACTTCTAGGTCTCTATGCCCGTCTAACCCATATTTGTTAGTAAGGAAGCCTTGGGGAACGGTTACTACTCACGAAACTTCTAATCTAATCAACCCATTGACTCTCCATGATCTATCCCTAGTCCACCAACTTAGGGTTTTCTCCATTCAAAAACCCACCATTAAAGGGTCTACAAGCATTCCAAGGTCAATAATACCCAAAATTCGAGATAGGGAATCAAAATATTCCCTTGAAAGAAGAATTCTCTGCCCTAGAGGGAATTTTTGCTCTCTGACCTTCGTGATCGTGTTTTGGAAATAATGGGATAAAACTCCAAGAAATTTCACTTAAATCCACTTTTTGATTCCCGTCATCCGCTGCAGCCATCATATTTCTGCTATAGTTGATCTGCTACAATGGCTAGGGCACCGCTGCGGTGGTTCCAGTGGTTACTTTCCAAATTCGTTTCGACGGGACTCTGATTGTCATCATGGTCTCACTACAGCCAACATCCTACCACTGCAGCGGTCCCCCAAATCAATAACTACTCAATTTCTATCAGTTTTATACTTAGGTTATTTCACAGCTTTTCTATCCCTCCCTTAGCCTATTTTATGTGCTTTGAGTCCATTCCCTTCCCGTAACGACATTCGGGTAATTACACTCTGCATTGCCAATGAAGAAAAGAAACAACAAATGAATAAAGAGCTCGAAGTAGAGAACTTTATCATGAAGCATATATCTTGGAGTGAGAATCTCCAAGAAAAACATCATATTTGTGGCCACTAAATCTCCCAATTTAAAGCTCCAACAGATCTTGTTTAAACTATTACACTTGTAAAAATTGACTTCTTTCCTAAATATAAAAAAGATCATAAAACTACTTTTAGCATAAATTTATGCTAAAAATGATATATTAAAATAATAATAAATTTATGACAAGACACTAAAAATACACAAAAAGATACCAAGTAGAATTAAATAGGTGAGGCGCTAGTTTTTTGGATTGATCAATTTACTTCAAAATATGATGAAAAATGAAAAGGACATAATCGTTTGTATTCCTCTATTCAATCACTGATTTCATTTTGATAGCCTTGAGGAAAGCCATTATAGGTAGAACATAGCATCCATCCAGGAGAAGTGGTATGTTTTAATTATTGATCAACTTGATTATCGGCTGCATTTTAATAGAAGCATCTGCCGCACTTCAGCTTCTTTTTCAACAAGAGTGAGTGTTGTTTTTTTAACTACCAACTGCTTCTTCTTTCTCTTCTTTCTTATTTTAATGCAGAGATCGGTACATCCAACTCAAAATCATTTGCAGATGATTTGTTCTTCCTCTTCCTCCATTTTGATTTCAAAGCAACAACAGAAGTATCTCCAGCTAGAGAAGAAGCTATCTTTAAATTCTCTTCTTCATGTTCATTCTTTCCACTGAATTTAATTACATTAATAGAAATCTTGGGGATCCCTCTCGTATTAAACTCGGACTCCAATTCTTCAACGTTAGAGATAATGTGCATCTGAGTAGGTGCATCTTACTTCCCGGAAGCAAAAGAGACAACTTGTAAATCATCACCAACCTCCATGTCCCCATTCAATGAAACACCCCTCCCTTTAACTGACTCATCTACACACAATCCCATCTCCACATTTACACGTGCATCAAATTTATTTAGAGATTTCTTAACAGCAGCAGGAAATACTCTTTCATCCCTAACGTGTTCAAAATTATCTAACATGCTAGTTTATTTAACAGGATCAGACACCAATTAGCATTCAATATTATTTCATGTCTTTTCAACAGATTCTGAACTTGCATAATCAATAGTAGGGGTGTTTTTAGAATTTCTTTCAATTGGAACTTCACTAGAAAAATCAACAACAGTCAGAATAAATGATAAACCTTCATTCCCCTTAGAAGCACTGTGTGTGTTTTCAAAGTTAAAATCTTTTTCAACTTCACTCGTACATAGAATATTCTGAACAACATCATCAACACGTGTCTCATCAAAATTATCTTTGCTAGAAAATATAGGGTCATGATTGTCACATTCAAAAATATTTTCGTGTAGAGTGATTGCATGATCAATAGTATTACAAACAACATGAGCTTCCACAAATGGCTGCTCTTTGTCAGTTTTCACTTAAACAGCTTGCTTTAGAGTTCTTCGGTCTCCACCAACAGGTCATTTTCTCTTTCTCCTCACAACATTTTCACCCCCTAAAGAGAACACAACATTAGCAGAGCTTAGACTGACACTATTAGTACTAGCAGTGCCTTTAGTTGGAAAATATACACCAAATTTTTTCAAAGTAGAAATCAAGTCATCCATGCATTTACTCTCATTCATTTGATTCGCTAAAATTTTTCCAATTTACACTTAATAGATTTTTCCAGAATCTGCAAAAAATATATATATGTATACAAAAATAAAAAAAGATTATGCATTAAATATGGAAAACATATCTATTTAAAAAAAATTAATTACTAATACTTATTTATTCAGAATATATATCTTAACACGTTTCTCTAATGAAAAAACATTAGTATCACTTTCATGGACATTACCATG
Source organism: Datura wrightii (assembly GCA_035772735.1). Lineage (NCBI taxonomy): Eukaryota > Viridiplantae > Streptophyta > Magnoliopsida > Solanales > Solanaceae > Datura > Datura wrightii. The sequence continues at coordinate 68,333,346 of JASDFA010000010.1, read as the reverse complement.
ACTTGTCATGCCCCGAGTCTATATCCTAGACGAGACATGGTACTTGGAGTCACAAGTAACTGCAAGTCAACCCATGGTCTATCACAACACTGGCATTCTGAGTAAAAACATAGAGGAAGCTTTAAAATATAAAACCATTCTTGAAGAAGAACTAACCATAAAGTTTTAATGCAACTGAAAAAAACTGAAAATCTGGATCTGTGTCTGTGTCTGAAAGACATCTATCTGATGAGTTGCTGGGACAAGCCCCTAGCTAACTCTAAGTCTAACTGGAAGAAATATAACTAAAAAGAAATAATCATCGTCCTCGAAAGATGAGGACTCACCACTAGTGCGGCTAAAAACCCCTGAATGAGATCTGATAATGGTGCTGAGACTGAGAACCTGCAGCTGTATCATAAAACGATACAGCATAAAAGGTATACGTCAGTACTTTGAATGTACTAAGTAAGTAAGAGAACCATAACATGAGAATATCATAACTAAACTGTAAAGTCATGCAATGACCAACTGAAATGCTGAAACTGAATAAACTGAATACACTAAAATGGTCAAAATGACCCTGTCTGATGGTCAAAGACATGCCCTAAATCTGAGATACTAATTTGAACTGAGTAACCTGAAACTGTTCTGAACTGAGCTAATTTGAGACTAGACTGAACTGACAAGTGGGAGAGCCTATAACCGACATATAACCACGTGATCTAGACGTGGAGTGTATAAACCCCATCAGTAGGAACCAATATACCTTGCCAGGGTATAAAGGCATGAACTAGGTAATCACAAGTTTGGGGCTATAAGGCTAATAAAAATAACCTACCATGGCAACCGTAGTTTTGGGAACCTGGGTGCGCTGGAACCCCGGTCCGCTCGGTACTAAGTGATACTCTCATTAGATAGTCCTAGACTGACTACTAAGCTGACAGCTCAAAACTGGGGCCCAAGACTAAGTCAGGAATACCTATCTGGAAGTACCCTAAGAGTCTTATCGTACTGGATTCTGTAACTAGTGTTCTAAGATTGGTCAGAGCTGCTTATCTGGAAGCGTCATAATCGTCTAGAAAAATCTATAATCTGAAGCTGGGGTCCAAGGCTGGTCAGAGATGCTTATCTAAAAGTTTCATGACCACTTAAAGAACCACGAAAATCTGATAACAGAGTCTAATACTGATAACTGGGAGGCATCACTGACACCGCAAGAATTAACTATAGTCAATCTGATCAGCTGACATTTCTGTACAACACTGAGTGTAATAATTTGAGTGAGACTGGACATGTATATATCTGACTAAGATTTCAACATACACTAATAATATGGGGATCTCAAATCTGATAGACTCAAGCTACAGGAAAACTAGTTCAATACGCAAGATTCCAAATTCTACTGAACTGAGAACTAGGGCTGAATCATTCCACTAGATACAATCTTCACAAATTTCTAGAAATAGGGAATAATAAGCAGTTAAAATCATGAAAAATACTCCACTTGAAATCTCAAATAATTTAGTCTGACAATTATTCTATATTTCAAATCCACAGGGTTGAACTAATAGAGAAAAATAGAGGAGATTTTGGGGACACAAGGGAAGAATTATTCCCTTGTTGAATTCCTACATACCTGGCTTATTCCCTTGTTAAAATCCCTGAAGAAGTACACTTGAATCTTTGAAACTGATGAGGAGCTCTAGATTCTACTTGAGAGAAGTGACCTAGGTTTTATGATTGATTTCTGAAAGTGTACATGGGGACGGGGGAAAATCATCCAATCCCTCTAATAATATCTAAAATAATACTTAAAACGACATAGCTTAAGGAATAAATAGGTGGAAAATTACAAAAATATCCTTGGAATAAAAATCTGGAAACTAACCGCCAAGGACCCAACGGGTCACTCAACGAGTCATCGGTTGTGACTATGACTCGTTGGGACCTCTCGTTGGCCCTACTTATTGGGGGTTGAAAACACTAGATCTGGAAACGGGGGTCACCACAACTTGTTGGATGAACCAATGGGTCGTTGGTTCCTCCTGTGGTCACTGTATGAGAAAACCTGGAGGGTTTGACGACGGGTGACACAACGACTTGTTGGTGGACCTAACGGGTCATTGTTTCCAGTCATTATGTTCACTGGAAGGATTTCTAAAATTTCTCAAAGTTGGCACGATGGGTTATGACAATGACTCGCTGTGGGAAACAATGGTTCATTTTTTTCATTCTTTGTACTAGAATAGGTTTTTAGGGTTCTCACACAACGGGTCATTATTTCTTACAATGACTCGTTGGTTTAGTCGTGGGATCCTGGAAAGGATTTCTGCGTTGGAGAAACATTGAGTGACAGGATTACTCGTTGTTTCTCACAACGGGTCATTCCTTGACTCGTGGGTTCTCAACTGGTCAAGCATGGCTGACCACGGCTGACACAATGAGTCATTGGAGCTGACCACGACTCATTGTCTCGGTCGTTTTGAGGCATTTTTCTGGTTTTTCTTCTGAATTTTTCTTGCAAGGTCTGAGTCTGGTCTAGAAAAGTTTTAGGGTGTTACAATATCTCCCCCTTGGGATTATTTATCCTCGAATGAAGACTAAAATTGTTGGAAAACTAGGAAAAGAGTTGTAATTCTTAGACTAAGACTATGAGCTAGTTTCTAAAAGGGGGTAACTGACTCTGAATTTACTTAACCATGCTAACAGGGATGATGCAACTATTATGCACATAGAAAATATGAATATAGCTGATGAGTATGGAACTGAATAGAGTGTTGAGGAGGGATTTAGTACCTAATGTTGGAACTGAATTGGAAGGGAATAAGTGAGGGTATCTGGCCATCATGTATGCTTCTGCTTCCCATGTGGCTCCCTCAACTAGCTGGTTACTCCACAAAACTTTCACCGAAGAAACTTCCTTATTTCTCAGCTTACGAACCTGACAGTCAAGGATCTGAACTGGAACCTTTTCATAAGAGAGACTATATTTTATTTTCACACTATCTAGTGGCACAATTGAAGTTGGATCACCGATGCACTTCTTCAATAGCGACACATGGAAGACTGGGTGCACCAATGCTAACTCTGGAGGTAGTTCTAACTCATATGCCACACTACCAATTTGCTTCAAAATTCTGTAGGGTTCCACATATCTCAGATTGAATTTTTTTTCCCAAACCTCATCACCCCTTTCATTGGTGAAATTTTAAAATAAACTCAGTCATCCACTGCAAACTCTAACTCTCTTCTCCTCACATCAGCATAGGATTTCTATCGGCTCTGCACTATTTTCAACCTCTCCCTAATAAGTTGCACCTTATGCATAGCCTCATGAGCTGAGTCTTGCCCTATCAGGGTAGCTTCACAAACCTCAAACTATCACACCCTGTCTTAGGAGTCATGACTGGCACCTAGTGCCACACTAGGACCTGAACTAACCTGACTAGGCTTGTGCACTTCTGGTGTATGCCTGCAACTCAACTCAAGAAAATGTTGAGCTATATCTCGGCGGTAAATACAGTTTCGGGCTGATAAGGCCACATGGCCATCTGTAAAAAGAAAACAGCTAACCAACAACATACAATAAAAGGGATCCTATGTTGGCCAACAAGATCATTATGTTGTCTAGATATAACTGAACGAAAATAGGCAACCATAACTATGATGTAGCCGACAAGGTTGCTAACTGATAGCTAAACTAGGCCCCACATGGATATCATGCAAAATAAAATATACATAGGCCCCACACAGCCAACAACAAACCAACAATTGAGAATCTATAGCCTGCAAGCCTCTAGGAGTTGAATAATGGTCGGAACAGGACCCTGACCGACCCATAAACTGTACAATAGAAGAACAAACTTTCTCTAACTATCAACTCCGGAGAAAAGGAGCTGACTCTAGCTGATGACTAAGAAGGTCCTGAACTGCATCTATCCACACCTGCAAGCAAGTAATGCAGCTCCCCAAGGATGGGCATCAGTACAATATGTACCGAATATGTAAGGCAGTAAAGTAATAACTGAATGAAAGCTGATAGAGCTAAGTAATCAAGAAGGAGGATAAGAATTTAACCCGAGTAATCTCACCATCTGAAATATTTAACTAAAAAGTATATATAAAAACAAGAACCTAACCAGGCCCCCATAAGCCTAGAAGGTACAAACAACACAGAATAACCTACCTGGGCCCCCATAAGCCCCGACAAGTACAAACAATGCACACTCCTCCTATCTGGCTACTAAAGATTCGTAAGAATACTATAACTTAGGAATACTCATCCTCTAAAGCTGTATCTGAGCATGATATGCTCCTTAACTGTGTTTGTGTCTAAGCCGTCTGGGCTTCTGTAACTGAACCTAGAGCCTTCGCTTGTTTGAGGATCATAATGTAAGCTCTGATAACTCGACCTCGAGCCTTGGATCGACTGAGGGTCATAATGTAAGCTTTGGCGGTAACTAGACCTCAATACGGCCCTCACGACCTTAATCTGGTCCCTTTAGATATCATGTCGCTCCTACAAGAACTCAGGTAACTCAATACGGCCCTCACAGCCTCAATTTGGTCCCTGCAGACATCATATCGCTCCTGCGAGCACCCAGGTAACTCAATAAGGCCCTCATGGCCTCAATCTAGTCCCTATGGACATCATATCGCTCCTGCGAGCATATCTCTATAGACAACAACCATCCAATAACCCAAACATCATATGCAAAGACTAAGCTAACTATGGCTAACTCCAACAAGGATTACTATATCATTATTGACATCTCAATTCTATCTGTAGCAGCTGACCACAATAGGCTTACTCTGGAGTTCTATAGATAAACAAGTCGTACTAACTTTATGACTAACATAACTTGTCAAAAGGGCTAGCCTTAACATACCTTATTCAATGATTCCTGGGTATTCGAACACTTTCAATCCTAAAGTCAGTAATTTCACCAATTTGAAGCCCTCACACTAAGAAAACTAGGCTATTTCAATACTAATGATCGGGAATTAATAATAACTTTTAATAGAATTAACTATAACTTTAACTTCGATTAATTCTGCTGAAAAACCTGCTAATTCTCGGGAGTTCAGAAGGGAGAAATTCTTACCTACTACCTATGGTCGTTTATGAATTAATTTGGAGTAATTCTGACAACTTTTACTCGACGGGGTTCTGGTATGCCAAGTGAATTTTCGAGAAATAACTTTGTAGAAATGCTTCCCGTAGGCCTAGGACTTGTTACCTAAAGTTAATATTCATATGGATGGCATTTGATAGCGTAATTTGATAAAAATTAAGTGAGGTTTACGTATTCTCTCTGTTCTTGGTTGTAGGACACTTTACATATGATTTAAAATTGAACAGGGGGAGTATATATATAAGTGTAGGGAGGTGGCAGGGTGTGCCTCGCGCTGGCCAATATGCCAGGGAGGGTGCCGCGCCGCGCCTCCCAGGGCACCAGTCCTCCTGGTGTGTCGTGCTGCCCAAAGCACAGGCTAGCTGGCATGTCGCACTGGCCCCTCGTGGCCTAGCCTCGCCCAACCCTACTTCCTAGGCTTTTTCCACATGCGTCAAGCTCTCTTTACTCGTCAAAATCCATGTGTATGCCAACTAATCATTACCATTTCATGAGGTGTAACATCCTCCCCCCCCCCTTTAGGAACATTCGTCCTCGAATGTCACCTTCAGGATTATAGGAGTTAACTCTTTTAACTAATATTAGAAAAATATTAGGAAGAGTCTCCTCTGTATTATGGACTATCCGAGAACTTGAAATGCATAAAAACCCAACATAGGCATCCCACAGGACGCTATAAACAGCTATTCCACAAAAAAGAAGTAACTAGCTAAACAGTACTAATAATATAAGCAGTAAAATATCAATTGAACAATGACTTCACCTTAACTGCATAATTTGGGTCAATCCTGGAACAAGTGCAGATATCTAAATTTCATGTCATCCTCAGCTTCCCAGGTCATTTCTTCTATATTTCTGTTCCTCCACAGGACTTTAATGGAGGCTACATCCTTAGTCCTTAACTTATGAACCTGCCTATCTAGTATAGCAACTGGGACCTTTTCATAAGTTAACTCTTCAGTAACTTGAATATCCTCAACTGGAACAACCCGAGATAGGTTCCCTATACACTTCCGCAACATAGACACGTGAAAGACTGGGTTAATAGATTCTAGCTCTGGAGGCAACTCTAACTCATATGCCACTCGGCCTATCCTTCGAAGGATTTGATACGTCCCAATGAACCTAGGGCTAAGCTTGCCCTTCTTACAAAATCCCATCACTCCCTTCATCAGCGAAACTTTAAGGAAAACTCATTCATCAACATTAAATTCCAAGTCTCTACACTGCACATCGGAGTAGGACTTTTAATGACTCTAGGCTATTAGTAACCGCTCCATGATGAGTTTTACTTTCTCTTCTAACCGGTGGATCATATCAGGTCCGACTAACCCTGTCTCTCCTACCTCAAACAATTTGATGGGGGATCTGAATTTCTGCCCATATAATGCCTCATAAGGCGCCATCTAAATTGCAGAATGATAACTCTTATTGTATGAACATTCAATAAAGGGTAAATGCTCGTCCCAACTTCCTCCAAAATCTAGAACACACGCCTGTAACATATCCTCGAACGTCCGAATGGTTCGCTCTGTCTGGCAGTCTATCTAGGGATGAAAGGCGGTACTCAAATTAACCTGTGTCCCCAAACTTTCTGAAATGATTACCAAAATCTAGTTGTAAGTTGTTCCCTCTATCAGAAATGATAGATGTTGGTACACCATGCAATCAGACTATCTCTTTAATATATAATTCGACGTAATCTTCGGCTGAAAATATAGTCTGGACTGGCAGAAAGTGAGTTGATTTCATCAACCTATCAACAATAACCCAGATAGAGTCAAATTTGTGTCTGGTGCGGGGTAGTCCTGTTATAAAACCCATATTAATTGCCTCTCATTTCCACATAGGTATAGCCATCTCCTGAGTTAGTCCGCCAGGTTTCTGATGTTCATCTTTTACTTGTTGGCAATTAGGACATTGCGCTACAAATTCAGCTACACCTTTCTTCATTCCAGGCCACCAGTATATCTCTTTTATGTCGTGGTACATCTTCATCGAACCTGGATGAAGAGAGTAACAAGAATAATGCACCTATGCCATAATCTGCTGGCAGAGCCCTGCTATATCTGGAACGTAGAGGTGACCTCTGTATCTCAAAACCCAGTCTTTAGTTAACTCAAAAGCTGATATTTCGCCCTGCCGAACCTTGTCACTAAAACTGTACCAGACTAGGGTCCTCGTATTGCTGCCCTTTTACCTCTACAATCAGGGATGATACTGTTGTATTCTAAATTATAGCCCCATTATCCTCTGAATCTACTACCCAAACTGCTAAACTGGCTAGCCGGTGCAATTCTCAAGCCATTTCCCATTGTTCTGCTCTCAGATGTGCTAAGATGCCCATGGATCTGCGGCTAAGGGCGTCAGCTATGATATTAGCCTTCCCTGGGTGATACAAGATGTTCACATCGTAGTCTTTCAACAATTCTTGCCAACGGCGCTGTCGCAAATTCATCTCTTTCTGTGTGAAAATGTACTGGAGGCTTTTATGATCAGTGAAAATATCCACATGCACACCATACAATTAATGCCTCCATATTTTTAAGGCATGAACCACCACGGCCAACTCCAAATCAAGGGTGGGGCAGTTCTTTTTCATGTTTCCTCAATTTCCTTGAAGCATACGTAATTACTTTTCTGTGTTGCATCAAAATACACCCTAACCCAATGCCCAAAGCGTCGCAATATAAACCCTCTGAACCTTCCGTCAAAGCCAACACTGGTGCCGACGTCAATCTATTTTTCAATTCCTAGAAACTCTTCTCAAAGGCCTCAGTCCAATGGAACTTGGCTACTTTCTGAGTCAATTTGGTCAAAGGCGCTGACAGGGTATAAAATCCTTCCACGAACCTTCTGTAATACCCGGCTAAACCCAGAAAACTGCGAACCTTTGTTGGGGTTGTAGGTATAGTCCATGTCTTTATTGCCTCAATTTTCTGTGAATCAACCTGAATACCAACCTCTAATACAATGTGTCCTAAGAAAGCTACAGAATTTAACCAGAACTCACATTTAGAAAACTTTGCATATAGTTGGCAATCTCTGAGGGTCTGAAGTACTGTGCGCAAATGATGTCTGTGTTCCTCTTCTGACCGAGGGTATACCAGAATATCATCAATGAACACTATCACAAATAGATCTAAGTATGGCCTGAAGATACTGCTCATTAGGTCCATGAACACTGCTGGTGCATTTGTCAACCCGAAGGGCGTAACTAGAAACTCGAAATGACCATACCTGGTCTTGGAAGCTGTCTTCAGGATGTCCTTCTCCCAAACTCAAACCTGGTGGTACCTAGAACTTATATCAATTTTGGAGAAATATTTTGCCCTTTGCAGTTGGTCAAATAGATCATCTATCCTTGGAAGAGGGTATTTATTTTTAATGGTAACTTTATTCAATTACCGATAATCTATACACATGCATAAGGAACCATCTGTCTTTCTTACAAATAGAACTGGCGCACCCCAATGTGAAATACTCAACCTGACAAAACCCTTATCTAACAAATCTTTCAACTGTTCTTTCAATTCTTTCAATTTTGCAAGAGTCATTCGATATGGAAGGATGGATATAGGCTGAGTATCTAGTAGCAAGTCTATGGAAAAATCTATTTCCCGCTCTGGAGGAATACCAGGAAGTTCATCTAAAAACACATCTTGAAACTCATTAACCACTGGGATGGACTGGAGAGTCAGGTATTCTGCTTGCATATCCCAAACCCTAACAATATGGTATATACAACCCTTTGCTATCAACTTTTTCGCTCGAAGATAGGATATAAATCTACCATTTGGTGTGGCTACATTACCTCTCCACTCTCGCACAACCTCTCCTGGAAAGTGAAATCGGACAACTCTGGTCCAACACTCTACTGTGGCGTAACATGGTGCTAGACAATCCATACCCATAATTACATCAAAGACAATCATTTTTAATTCTACTAAATCAGCTAAAGTATGGCGATCGACAATCTCTACTGTATAACCCCGATAAATTCTTTTAGCAGTAATAGAGTCACCGATGGGTGTAGACACTGAGAAGGGTCGCTGAAGTAATTATGGCACTATATCAAACTTTCGGGCCACTAACGGAGTAACATATGACAAAGTGGAGCCTAGGTCTATCAATGCATGAACTGGATGAGAGCAAACATCTAGCATACTTGTCACAATATCTAGCGACGACTCTGACTCTTGACATCCCAGTAGTGCATAAGTGAGATCCTGACCGCTGCTTGAACTGGATGCCCCTGATCTACCTCGGCCTTTGCTAGCTGGAGCTGAGGGCCTGCGCCTTGCAGAAGGTGCTGAGAATATGAACCTATTGAGGATCTATTCTGCTGGTCCCCATCGCCTTGGCCTCTAGTCGGACAATCCCTCATGATATGTCCCTACTGTCCACAGGAATAACAGGTGGTGGAACCATACCTGCACTTCACCATATGCAGCCTATGATAGGTACTGCAACGTGGTACCAATGGTCCAATCTGATATGGCCCCCTTTGCTGTTGTGAACCTGACGCTCGTGAACTTTCGTCAGGACCTGACTGTCCACGATGATCTGATCTGCTTCCCTGCTACTGTTGTAAAGGGGGCGTAGGTGCCCTACCTGATAAACGAGCCCTAGGCCCACCCTGAAAGTCTGCGGGTCTAACCCTCTGATGCTTCTCCTAACCTACCCTATCCATGACATACTGACGCTATCTAAGTTCCTCTATGTTCTGAGCAAAGGCTTGAATCCGTGAGATATCCATATCCTTCCACAATGTGGCTATGATACAAGCTTCCACATATTCTAGAGCAAATCCCATAATAAACTGGTGTACTCTGGTTGGCATAGTGTCAACAAACGAGGGCGCATATCTGGCTAAGGAATCAAACCTCAATTCATATTCTCTGACACTCATTCTACCCTGCTCCAGATGTACAAACTGCTCTACTCTGGCCTGACGAACCTCTCAGGGAAAAAAGTTGTCTATGAAGGCTTTAGAGAAGCTAGGCCACATAGGTGGAGGGTGCATCTCTGCCTTGGGATCTTTCCCAACTCTCGTACCACAAAACTGCTATCTCTCGAAATCTGAAAACTGCTAACTCAAGTGATTCTATGGATGAGGCATGCATGACCTTGAATATCCTCTGCAGTTGGTCTATGAAGTTTGGGGGCCCGCTCTATAGTCTGTCCTTGTAAACTATAGGGGACTCAAAACAAGGAACTAGCGGACTCTCAATTTCCCGAGCCCCTCAGTGGGCTCAACAACAACTAGTACTACTGGCTGAGGCTGACATTGGGCAGCTATCATCTGGACCAACATGTACAATGCACCCCTGAGCTCCTAATCCGATGGCACAGGAATGGTTGGGGGTAGTACTAGCATATCTGCTGCCCTAGAGGGCTCCTGGTGCGGCAGTAAGTGCTGGGGAGATCGAGGTGATGTCTCCATCTCGCCCTCAAATCGGGTTGACTTCGACTGGGGCCCCCTACTAGTGCCCTCTCCTACTGCAACATCCAACTCTCGACCAGTCGTGGTCTGTCGTGCGTCAGACATTTCTCTATAAAATAAGTAGAATAACGTAAGCTCAGGGAGTTGCCCTATACAACATAACTCTACAGCACGACTGAAGGATAAAAAAGAGTAACTACACTATTATGACTCGTAGCCTCCTGTCTATAGAATGTGGTGCACAACACATCAATAGACAAGACTCTACTTGACACGGCTTACAGATTCCCTGGGATACGACCCTCTTTGATACCAAGTTTGTCACGCCCCACCTTAGGAGGCATGACTGGCACCTAGTGGAACACTAGGACCTGAATTAACCTGACTGGGCTTATGCACTTCTAGCACATGCCTGCAACTCAACTCAAGAAAACAACGAGCTATATCTCAGTTGTAAATACAACTTCAAACCGATAAGGCCATGTAGCCAAATGTAAAAAGAAAATATCTAACCAACAGCAGGCAATAAAAGGATGCTATGCGGGCCGCTAAGACCACCATGCTATCTAGTTATAACTGAATGAAAACAGGCAACCAAATTATGATGTAGCAGACAAGGTTGCTAAATGATAGCTAAACTAGGCCCAAACGGCCATCACGCAAAATAAAACATACATAGGCCCCACACGCCAACAACAAACCAACAACTGAGAATCTGTAGCTTGCAAGCCTCTAGAAGTAGAATAATGGTCGGGACAGGGCCCCAACCTACCCATAAATTGTACAACAGAAGAAAAAACCTTCTCTAAATATCAACTTTGGAGAAAAGGAGCTGACTGGGCTTCTGACTCTAGCTGATGACAAAGACGGTCCCGAACCGCGTCTATCCTCACCTGCAATGCAAGTAATACAGCGCCCCAAGAATGGTCATCAATATAATATGTACCGAATATGTAAGGAAGTAAAGTAATGACTAAATGAAAGCTTATAAAGTTGAAGTAATCAAGAAGGAGGATAAGAATTTAACCTGAGTAATCTCACCATCTGAAACATATAACTAACAAGTATATATACAAATAAGAACCTAACCAAGCCCCCATAAGCCCCGACAAGTACAAAGAATGCACACCTCCTCCTACCTGGATACTAAAGGTTTGTAAGCATATTGTAACTCATGAATACTCATTCTCTAAAGTTGTATTCGAGCTTGATAAGCTCCTATAGCTGTGTTTGTGTCTTAGCCGTCTGGGCTCCTGTAATTAGACCCTGAGCCTTCGCTCATTTGAGGGTTATAATGTAAGTTGTAATAACTGGACCCCGAGCCTTGGCTCGACCGAGTGTCATAATATAAGCTTTGGAGCTAACTAGACCTCAATATGGCCCTCACGGCCTCAATCTGGTCCCTTCGAACATCATGCCGCTCCTGCAAGCACTCGGGTAACTCAATACGTCCCTCACAGCCTTAATGTAGTCCCTGCGGACATTATTTCACTCATGCAAGCACTTGGGTAACTCAATACGGCCCTCACGACCTTAATATGGTCCCTGCGAACATTATATCGCTCATGCGAGCATAGCCCTATAAACAACAAACATCCAACAACCAAACATCGTATACAAAGACTAAGCTAACTAGCGCTAACTCTGACCGGGATTACTATGTCATCACTGTCATCTCAATTATATTTGTAGCAGCTGAACACAATAGGCTTACTCTGGAGTACTATAGATAAACAGGTCGTACAAACTTTATGACGAACATAACTTGCCGAAAGGGATAGTCTTAACATACCTTATTCGATGATTCCTGGGCGTTCGAACACTTTCAATTTTGAAGTCAGTAATTTCACCAATTTGCAGCCCTCATGCTGAGAAATGAGGCTATTTCAATACTAACAATCGACAATTAACAATATCTTTTCACAAAATTAACTTAACTTTAACTTCGATTAATTCTGTTGAAAACCCGCCAATTCTTGGGAGTTCAGAAGGGATAAATGCTTACCTAATGCCTGTGTCCATTTAGGATCTAATTTGGAGTAATTCTGACAAACTTTACTCGATGGGGTTCCGGTATGCCGAGCGAACTTTTGAGAAATAACTCCGTAGAAATGCTTCTCGTAGGCCTAGGACTTGTTACCCAAAGTTAATTTGCTTTTGGACCACGTTTGATAGCGTAATTTGATGAAAGTTAAGTGAGGTTTACGTATTCTCTCTATTCTTGGTCGTAGGACACTTTACATATGATTTAAAATTGAACAAGGGAAGTATATATATATATATAAGTTTAGGGCGGTGGCGGGGTGTGCCTCGCACTGGCCAACGCACCTGGGAGGGTGCCATGTTGCGCCTCCCAGGGTGCTGGTCCTCCTGGCGCACCGCGCTGCCCAAAGCATAGCCAGGATGGCGCATCGCGCTGGCCCCTTGCGGCCTGGCCTTTCCAGACCCTGCTTCTGACACGCATCAAACTCTCTTTACTTCTCATAATCCACACGTACACCTACTAACCGTTACCATTTCACGGGGTGTGACACAAACCACCGTATAGGAGATCTACACCTCCTACCATATAATGCCTCAAATGGGGCCATCTGGATACTGGAGTGGTAGCTGTTGTTGTATGCAAACTCAATGAGAGGTCGAGCATCATCCCAACTTCCCTTGAAATCGATCACACACGCTCTCAGCATATCTTCCAAGGTCTGAATAGTCCGCTCATCTTGTCCATCTATCTGCAGGTGAAAAGCTATGCTGAGCTTGACCTGGGTACCAAGTCCCTTCTGAAATGACTTCCATAAAAGCGAGGTGAACTGGGTATCTCTATCTGAAATAATGGACAAGGGCACCCCATGAAGTCTGACCAACTCTCGGATATAAAGCCTAACATAGTCCTCACCTGAGTCTGTAGTTTTAACTGGGAGGGATTGTGCTGACATGGTCATCTAGTCTACTATCACCCAGATTGAGTCATGTTGCCAATGAGTCCGAGATAGACCTGTATTAAAATCCATATTTACTTATTCCCACTTCCATGTGGGTATGCTGATATCCTGAGTCATACATTTCGGTCTCTGATGGTCTACCTTGATCTGCTGGCAGTTCGGGTACTTAGCTACAAATTTTGCAATATCTCTTTTCATGTCGTTTCACCAGTAAATATCCCATAAATCATGGTACATCTTAGTATCACCTGGGTGGATAGAGTATCTCGAACTCTGTGCTTCAGCCAGTATCTACTATCTCAAATCACCCACATCCGGTACGCACAACCTACCTTGGTAATGGAGTACACCATCTCCCCTTTGGGAGAAAGCCTCCACTTCTTTTCTGAGAACCGCCTCTTTCAGCTTAAGCAATATGGGATATTCATCCTACCTTGACTTAACTTCAACTACCAACAAGGAATCTGATCCACTCTACATCACTACTCCTCCCTCAGTTGTATCAACTAATTATACTCCCAACCGAGCTAACCTGTGGATATCCTTTGCCAGTTCCTTTTTGCCTTCTTCAACGTGAGCCACGCTCCCCTTAGACATCCTTCTTAGGGCATCGGCCACTACATTGGCTTTGCCCTGATGGTACAGCACACTCATGTCATAGTCCTTTAGTAGCTCCAACCATCTTCTCTGACGAAGATTTAGATCTTTCTGACTGAACATATACTGAAGGCTCTTGTGATCGGTGAATACATCCACGTGAGCCCCATAAAGGTAGTGCCTCTATATTTTCAATGCAAACACCACTACTGCCAACTTCAGGTCATGAGTCGGATAGTTCTTCTCATGAACCTTGAGCTGTCTGGATGCGTAAGCTATCACCTTACCCCGCTGCATCAGAACGCAACCAAGTATAACTCGGGAAGCGTCACAATACACCACGAACCCATCTGTTCCTTCCGTCAAGGTCAACACTAAAGCGTTAGTGAGTCGAATTTTTAACTCCTGGAAACTCTTCTCACACGCATTGGACCACTGAAATTTCATCTTTTTCTGACTCAACCTAGTCAGAGGGGATGCAATAGAGGAGAAACCTTCCACAAAACATTGGTAATAATTGGCTAGACCCAAGAAGCTTCTGATTTCTGTTGGAGAAGTAGGTCATGGACAATCTTTCACTGCTACTATCTTTTGAGGATCTACCTGAATACCCTCACCCAAGACCACGTGACCAAGGAAAGTCACTGGCTTTAACCAGAATTCACATTTGTTGAACTTAGCGAACAACTGGCGATCTCTGAGCGTATGTAGCACTATTCTCAGATGATTAGCATGCTCTTCTTCGCTTCTAGAGTATACCAAAATGTCGTCGATAAATACAATGATGAAAATATCTAGGTATGGCTTAAAAACCATGTTCATCAAGTCCATGAAAGTTGCGGGGGCATTAGTCAGTTTGAAAGACATAACCACAAATTCATAGTGACAATACCGAGTTTTGAAAGTTGTTTTTTGTATGTCACACTCTCTAACCCTTAGCTGATGATACCCCGACCTGAGATCTACCTTGGAGAAACAACTGGCTCCCTGAAGCTGATCGAACAAGTCACCAATCCTGGGTAGTGGATACCTGTTCTTGATTGTGACCTTATTCAACTGACAGTAGTCGATTCACATCCTGAGGGTACTGTATTTCTTACGCACGAATAATACTGGAGCACCCCATGGGGAGATGCTGGGCCTAATGAAGCCTTTATCAAGGAGGTCTTTTAGCTGCTCCTTCAACTCCTTAAGCTCAGTTGGAGCCATTATGTAAGGAGGGATGGAGATGGGCTGAGTGTTTGAAAAGAGGTCGATGTCGAAGTCTATTTCCCGCTCAGGAGGAACTCTGGGAAGATCTTCGGGAAACTTTTTAGGAAACTCACTAACAATTGGAATTGACTGAATGGTCGATGTCTCAGAGCTGGAATCTTTGACCCGAACTAGATGATAAATACACCTTTTAGAAATAAGCTTTCTGGCCTTAAGATAAAATATAAACCGAAGTGTAACCAATCCATGCCAATAATGAGGTCAAAGTCAACCATGTCAAACTCTACAAGATCAGCTGGAATGACTTTATTCAAGATTGAGATTGGGTAGTTTCTATACACCCGGCTAGCTCTAACTGACTCACCAACTAGAGTGGAGATTGAGAATAGTTC
Source organism: Datura wrightii (assembly GCA_035772735.1). NCBI lineage: Eukaryota > Viridiplantae > Streptophyta > Magnoliopsida > Solanales > Solanaceae > Datura > Datura wrightii. Next base: position 68,317,640 of record JASDFA010000010.1, on the reverse strand, counting down.
TGAGAGGACTTCTGGACTGATATCAAACTGGACAGCTACATAGTCACGAATGATATTTTGGCTATTGGATCTAGTAGGGCATACATGTCTAGATGGAAAAGGCGTAACATACCCGTGACCACGTCAGGTGAGCTCTCCTTATCCTAACAATAGGATAAAGCATAAAAATGATTTTGGTGTTGGCCACCATCCGTACCTGAAGTGTTGGCCTGCTGAGCTAGTCAGCCTGCTGGAGTTGCTGAAGTGGGGGATTGTGATCTCCCCTGTCCTACTAACGGGCATTCCTTGAGCCGATGAACAAGCTTTCCACACCCAGAGCAACCCTCTCAGCCTTGAAGGCATTCTTCTGGATAGTTATTTCCACACTTAGGGAAAGCTGAGTGGTTGCTGGCGCTATGACTCTAGGATTTTGATCCAGATGCTCCACGGGATCAAAAAGTAGGGTACTAGATGAAATGGGTGTTGGATCCCTCTGTTGTTGTTGCTGCTGTTATTGTGGGAGGCTACTACTGCTAGATCTCTGGTGGCCATAATCTAACTATCCAGTCCTTGTCCATTTGTTCTCCCGCTCCAAGTGTTTTAGTTTTTCTACCTCAATCTGCTGGGAATGAACTATGAGGCTGGAGAGATCAATATCCTTGATAAGCATTGTAGTCCTACACTCCTTGAGGACCAAGTTCGATACTCCATTGACGAACTTCAGCATGCAAGCCCTTGGCTCAGCTACCATCTCTGGAGCAAATTTAGACAACCTTGTGAACTCCAGTGCATACTCTTCCACTGTCCAATTTCCCTATTGCAGATTCATGAATTCAGCCACCTTAGCCTCCCTGAGCTCCTAGGGGAAGAATCTATCTAGGAAGGCTGTAGTGAACTCCTCCCATTCCACCAGTTCTGCTTCCGCTGGTCTCCCCTCCTTCCACTGGTCATATTAGATCTGAGCTACCCCTTTCAGTTGATAAGCAACCAGGTCAGCACTCTCCGAGGAGCTAACACCCATAATTCAGGTGATCTTCCTAGTCTCATCCACAAACTCCTATGGGTCCTCTCCCACCTTAGATCTATAGAAAACTGGAGGGTTCATCCGGGTGAAGTCCCAAACCCAGGCAGCTGCTGCGGACCCATTAGTATTGACCAGAATCACCTGCTGGTTCACCTGATACGTGACTGTCTGTGCAAGCAGCTGGATAGCCGCTACTGGAGATGGTGGGGCAGGCTGGTGAGTGTTGCCAACCCTTCTTCCATTACCATGTCGTGGAGGCATGATTTTCACTTAAACAAAATAGAGCACGAGTTAGGAGAAAGTTTCTGGAATTGAACCTAAACACTCGATCAAGAGTATGAACAAAAGGGAGTTTCCCTAATAACGTCTCGCAGCCTCCCCTTCATAAGTGTGGAGCTCTTCACACCCATGAAAAGGACTCTACTCGATGCGGCTTTCAGACATTCTAGGATACTTTAAACCTAGTTCTCTAATACCAAGTTTGTCAGGTTCTGAGTCTATACCTTGGATGAGATATGGTACTTGGAGTCAAAAATAACCCCAAGTCAACTCATGGTCTATCATAACACTAGAATTCTGAGTAAAAACATAGCGAAAGCTTTAAAATAATAAAACCATTCATGAAAAAGAACTAACCATTCATAGGGAATAATAAGCAGTTAAAAATCATGAGAAATACTCCACTTGAAATCTCAAAGAACTTAGTCTAATAATTGTTCTACATTTCAAATCCACAGGGATGAACTAATAGAGAAAAATAGAGGAGATTTTGGGGACACAAGGGAAGAACTATTCCCTTGTTGAATTTCCACATACCTGACTTAGAAATCCCTAATGAATAACACTTGAATCTCTGCAACTAATGAGGAGCCATATATTCTGCTTGAGAGAAGTGACCTGGGTTCTACAATTGATTTCTGAAAGTGTACGTGGGGAATGAGGGGAAAATCATTCAATCCCACTAATAATATCTGAAATAATACTTAAAACGACGTAGCTTAGGGACTAAATAGATGGGAAATTACAAAAATATTCTTACAATAAAAATCTGGAAACTAACTGACAAGGACCCAACGGGTCACTCAACGAGTTGTCGGTTGTGACCACGACTCATTGGGACCTCTCATTGGTCCTACTGCTTAGGAGTTGAAAACACTGGTTCTGGCAACGGGGGTCACCATGACTTGTTGGATGAACCATCGGATCGTTGGTTCCTCTTGTGGTCACTGTACGAGGAAACCTAGAGGATTTGGCAATGGGTGACACAACGACTTGTTGGTGGATCTAACGGGTCGTTGTGTCTAGTAATTATGTTCATTGGAAGGATTTCTAAAAATTCTCGAAGTTGACACGGCGGGTGATGGCAACAACTCATTGTGGGAAACAACGGGTCATTGTTTCCACTAGTCGTCACAAAAAGAGGTTTCTAGGGTTCTCTCCCAACGACTCACACAACAGATCATTGTTTCTGAAAATGAGTCGTTGGTTGAGTTGTGGGATCCTGAAAAGGTTTTTTTGTTAGGGAAACAAGGAGTGATAGGACGACTCGTTGTTTCTCACAATGGGTCATTTCTTGACTCGTGGATTCTCGACTGGTCAAGAAGCGCTGACCACGATTGACACAATGAGTCATTAGAGCTGACCACATGATGAAGGGCATATTTACGCACTTCATAGACATATTTTTACCCGTACTTTACTATTTTTTGAGATTAAATTATGTGTGTTTGCATGAGATTATGTTATATATTTGTAAAAATGGCTAACGCATATGATTAGATGTTTTAAGAGCTAAAAGTGATGGATTTGGGTGTGTTTGAGACGTTTGGATTGAAGTTGAAGAAGAAGGAATGCACTAAGCAAGATTAAAGAAAGAAAAAAAATAGAGTGCACTGCCACTGCTGTGCGACCAGATGTGCAAGGCACTAATCTTGCTGCAATAACAGATGCGTGACGCGGCCCCTGTACTGCGCGATTCCATGCGCGAGGTGCCGGTCTCCCTGCGAGATGCAACGCAGAAGCTGCACGATGACATGCGTGAGGCGCAGCCTTCCCAGCGTTACAGAAGGCGCGAGGCGCTCTTCCACCTGCGTGATGCAACCCGCGGCGCACCAAGGGGTTTCCAATGGCCAAAATTCAACTCTTACTTCAACTAGGAAAAGGAACTTTCAATCCCAAATCAAATCCGCAAAGAAACAAGAAAAGCATAAATCTATTACTATATATACCCTTTTATTTTCATTTAATAGCTATGTTGTTTTTAAGTCTTCAAGGAAGTTTTTAGAGTTTTAAGTCTCAAGTTTTTAGATACAAGTTTGGTGTTTTACTCTGTGAATTTTGAGATAATTGTTGAATTATTCTTCCAAATTTTTGCATTAATCAAGTGAAGGTTCTTCAGGTCATTGTTGTAAGTATTAATTTTAGTTTTTATATATGAATGCTATAAATTTACTTATGAACATGATAGGCTAAAACTACCACAACTGAGGTTGTGGGAACGATGGTGAATTAACAAACTAGGGCTTGCACGACGTGACTCTAAACCAATACTAAACGCTTGTATTGTATTATCTTCATGCTTACATGTTTCTTAACAGTGTGCAATGTTAGGACATGCCCGAATTCTTTACTTGATAAGTTCTAAGAGGTAGAGATTAGGAAAAGAGAATTACAATGAATCCTTGATCTTGATGATCATTGTATTAACTTGAGTTGTGTTTGCAGGATAGTTAAATCTTGGAACTTAGTGATAACAGATAGTTTGAAACTACTCATGAGACTTGGTCGAGAGATTGAGTATAGTCATTTAATAGGGACTGTATCATTTAATAGGGACTAGTCAGACGTTTAAATGAACCTAAGTTATCAGTTCTACAAGTAAAGTAATGGGATAGATCAGTAGTGTAAAACCCGAAGTAGTTAAGGATCCATGGGAAACACTTACCCTAGTTAGTCACATTAATTTGGAAACAACCATCAATTTCTCAACATTGTTATTTATTAATTTTACAAATTTTCCTTCTTAGAAAATAATTGACTACAAAGCTTAAGCACTAGAGTTCTTCTATATCCTTCAATATTCCCTATGGGATCGACCCCAACCTCTAGTTGGGTTCTTTATTGACAACGTCTGCTTCATACTTTCAGAGGAGGTGTGGTTTGAGCGTTATCAAAAAGTGACGCCGCTACTGGGGAATATGATTTAGGATTAGATTAATTTCTTGTGTTTAACTTTTACTCTTTATTTCCTATTTTTTGTTTTTCTTTTATTTTCTAACGTGTCACAGGGCAGCATGGTAAAACAAGCGGCCAAGATGTGACCACGGTCTCAACAGGTATCTTGATGAAGTTTGAGTAATCAAGATACATGTGTCATGCCGCGATGTTAAATCAGGCGCTACTTAGGAGGCAACCCAAGATAATTTTTTGATTTTATGTGTTTGTTCAAGTGTGCAGGTGATAGCTCATAATATTCAACAAAATAATTTGAGCATGAAATACATATATGGGGGAAGCTGTTCTTACCCCCACAAACGGCGAGGAGTGGAGGCCCAGGGAGTTCTTCTTACACTCCATTACTTTATGCTTATTTGTTTTAGCACTAGGGACAGTATAACTAATAAGTGTGGGGTGGGAGACGTAAACTTCATATTACCATGCATTCCTTAATTGCTAAATTGCACATGGTAGGCCTAGTTTTTTTGGGATTTATAATTTATCAGCATGCTTGTGGGTTTGTAGTTTTTTATTTTATTTTATTTTATTTTGGGTTCCTTCGGTTTTTATTTTTAGTACTTTTCCGGTCGATGGTCCCTTAGAACCGACTAGAGAGTCTAGATTTTTTATTTTTTTTAGTCATTGAGTCATAACTTTGCCCGATGATGGATGGATGACGATCGTCTTAAGGGTAAATTAGTTATTAGGAAGAACAAGAACTTGGATCCTACGAATGTTAGGTGCTTCACTTTAGGTATCATTGAGACTTTATTCAATTCACTCAAAAATGCATAAAAAAAGGTAGAAACACTTAGTCTTTTGGGAACTTGACTCTTGGGATTGAAAAAAATGGGCTTAATTATGTTATGCATGCAATATTTATATGCGTTTATGTAATCTTGATTTCCATTGTTAAATCATCTTGTGCCAATGTGTAAGGAATTATTTTTTATATACTCCATGCTTGTAAATTGATGTCTAGAACTTGCCCGGTGTGTGTGCAAAGCGAAATATGAATGATGGATTTAGGAAGTGATATGGGCATTCCTTTGATAGCCCTATTTTTATCCTATTTTACCTACCTTGATTGTATTATCCTAGTTAGCCCCTATTCTTTTGATAGCCATATTATAAGCTTGAATCCCTTTTTGTTGTATTGACTTGTATTTCATCCAAATGATTCCTTGAGCACTTTAATTAAAAAAAATTGTATGAAAGGAGCATAATTGGAGAAGTGAAAATTTTGTATGAAAGGAGCATAATTGGAGAAGTGAATCCCTTAGAGAGGCTTATTCTCCTTTCTCAAGTTCTCAAATATTTGTTTTTGTCTCTGTTTATTCTATTATTAGTTCTAATCATGCTTAAATGTTTCTTAACGGTGCGCAACGTTAGGACATGTCCGAATTCTTTACTTGCTTAGGTCTAAGAGGTAGAGATTAGGAAAAGAGAATTACAATGGAGCCTTGATCTTGATGATCATTGTATTAACTTGAGTTGTGGTTGCAAGATAGTTAAATCTGGAATTAGTGATAATGGATAGTTTGAAACCGCTCATGAGACTTGGTCGAGTGATTGACTATAGTCATTCAATAGAGACTGGTTGGTCATTTGAATGAACCTAAGTTATCAGTTCTACAAGTAAAGTATTTAGATAGATCACTAGTGTAAAACCCGAAGTAGTTAAGGATTCATGGGGAACACTTACCCAAGTTAATCTCATTAGTCAATTTCTCAATATTGTTATTTATTAATTATGCAAATTCCCCCTCTTAGAAAATAATTGACTACAAAGCTTAAGCACTAGCATGCTTCTATATCCTTCCATATTCCCTGTGGGATCGACCCCAACCTCTAGTTGGGTTCTTTATTGACAATGTTCGATTCATACTTCTAGAGAAGATGTGGTTTGAGAGCTATCACCACGACTCGTTGTCTCAGTCATTTTGAGGCATTTTTTTGGTGTTTCTTCCGGATTTTTCTTGCAAGGTCTGAGTCTGGTCTAGGAAAGTTTTAGGGTGTCACATGATTACTTAAGGTAAATTCAATAGGAGAATTGTCAACAACACATTCAATAAGCTATAAAAATAAAACAAAGAGAGTTGCTAATGCAAATTTCAAAAAGTAAGAAACAAAATCACACAACAAAAAAATTGTACTTAAAAAAAGACCAAAAAACATATAGAATGATGCATATACTATTTAGAGATGAGCTTCAATGTCTCGTATTATGGAGTCCCATAATTTTGAAAAGCTACCATCAGAGGTTTCTTGAATTCACCAACAATGCGTACATTTTTCAATCGGTAGTCCTTGAACATATAAATGATCCAAAACAAAAATGCAAAACTAAAACCAACAGTACTATACTGATTTGAGCGTTTCATAGACCCATTCCTAGAAACTCTTTTCAATGATCCCAAAATCTCATTGAAACATTCATCTCCTCAACTATACTGCTGGAATAAATCAATGTCCTCTATATAACATAAGTATTTCCACTTCAGTGTTTTGTCCTCCCTACCACCAAATATGACACGAGCAAGAATATACACCTCAGTTAACACAACAACATCAATATATGATTCAATTTTATCCTTTTTCAAAATGATATATCTTATGAAACTTTTCCCAGTCTGGTCATTAAAATACTTCTTCAAAATAAAACTACCATCCTTCACCTTGGGTTTTTCATAAAATAATGAAAGAGGAGGAGTAATCGACAAACCAGTTACTGTCTTACACACTTCGCGTGTGAATGTCACAATATTTCCTTGCAAATTAAAAGACATTGCATTACTAAAATTATTCTGAACTTTAGATAACAACATACAATGCAACAAATTAGCAGGCTTTTGGAAATATTCACTAACATAAAATCCCCAAAACGACATTACATCAATATGTTCAAGTGAACATGAGTTAAATTTTTTTAAATGAGTTGTTGAAACTTCTCATCCCCTCTCCAACAATTATTACATGGAGATCAGTCACTGGGAGAAGTATAATAAGGAGGAGTAGCCATTATTGAGAACACTGTGAAAAATCACAACAAACAATAAAACAAACAAAACTAATAACAAAACCATATTGATATAGTTGATAATGTGTTGCAAATAGCGACTATAAAGAGAAGTGAAAAATAAAAATTGAATAATACTCATAACCTAACAGAATAACTCACATTCTAATGGAGTTCGAAATATCGACTTCCAATCAGCAAACAAAGATTAAGATCTTCACAGAAGGATTTCTTCGATTTTCAAATTCAATGGAATAAAACAAATAATTGTTGGAAAAATAAATTATATTTAAGAGCGAAAGACTGATGGAATAATAAGAGAATTCCAAAAAAAAATACGGGAAAGTTTTGTCCAAAATCTTCCTGAATAGGAATAATTTGACAATGGGCATACTTTTGCAAGTCTTACACATGAAAAACTTACACCTCAAAAAGCACGAATTTAATATATAGGAACAGTTACAAAAAGATAAAAACGTTTTACCTGACTTATAAATATATTCCAAAAAAATGAAAAAAGTTTTATCCAAAAATCTTCCTGAAATTGGCATAATTTGCCAATGAGGCATAGTTTCACAAGTGTTACACATGAAAAAGGTCTCGCCTGGGACGGCACGTATTTAATATATAGACACAGTTAAAAAAAAAGCTAAAAACTCTAGAACTTACGCCTTCTACCACCATTTGTGGCTTTTGCGACATGATTTTCTATACTTTTTTCTAAGCATAATTGCGTGCATTCTATAACTTAAGCCTTACGTCATCACTTGTGACCCAAATTGCGCCTTTTGGGCATGATTTTTTTGGTCTTTTTTTTGTGGTTATTCCGCCAAAAGCTAGGCCAAGAAGCACAAGGTGAGACAACACTGCTAACTCATACTCTTCTTATTTTTTTAAATGCAATAACTTGATTTGATTATATTGTCACAATTCCACAAAATGCGAAAAAAATATTATCCGAAATCTGCCTGAATAGGTATAATTTGACAATAGGTATACTTTCGCAAGTCTTACACATGAAAAACTTATGCCTGAAAAGTCACGAATTTAATATATAGGCACAATTACAATAAATGAATAAAGAATTATGCCTGACTAAATAAAATTTAAGTATAGGCACAATTTTTAAAAAATCATATATTACATACCTATATCTTAAAAAGGAATAATTTGACAAAAAAATGCACAAGAATTACGCCTGGAACCAGCAGAAATTGATATATGCTCATTACTGAACATGTTTTTCATTTACACTTGCAATTTTTTTTCTTTTGTCCTTTTTTAAAAAAACAAATAAAACAATCTAGATCTTTTTAAATGCACAAGATATCTCCTGATCCCCATATTTATCATTCCCTTTTTCATCTAGTGTTTCATAATCAAATTCTATCTTGCACATGGAGTGTCGCCAAAGATTAGCAGCCGAATTCTTTTTTAATCGAGGAATATCACCAATAACACATTTCTCAATTGACTCTCCCTCCATGATTGATGTCATAAACTTTAATACAAACAAGCCACAATCAATCCTTCATTTAAAGATATAAATAAACATGTCAATCAATGAATAACAAAGAAGAAGCATAACATCACTGATATAAAGTACATACTCATTGTTCTATGTGGGAATCTTTGTCTTTCATATAACCTTGAATTCATCTACATAATCTCCATAAGATGGACGATCAATTGTAAACGATATTGCCTTTAACATCTATGGAATCAGTATGGCGAATTTTCTAATATAGTTTATTGATCTATCATTCCTACCATAATAGGAATCATAGACATCAATTTTTTTCTTATCCAAATATTCCACAAAAAGAATATAATGTATTGATATTGACTCTTCATGTGATTTGGAAAGACGCATTGGCATAAGAACTTTGTCAACCTTTGACCAGGGGACAAGGCATGAACCTGTGAGGCCTTTCATATAATTACTAAATAGACCGCAGGATGTCTCAGTTAAAAACCAACACATTTCACTATTCCAGGAGTGTTTGATGTATGCTTGGTCACTAATCTGTTGAAGACCAAATCTGTCACTATGCACTTTGATTTTGTAAAATAATCACTAATGTGATAGTAGTATTTCTTCCTTAAATAGTAGACACACACATCAATGTGCTGCAAAAATAGACATAAAAAATTATCACAATATTGCCGAGCTAAAACTCCAAATAATGAATCAATTTATTTTTTGAAAAAAATAATAGAACATCAAAACTAAAAGGAAGAAAAAACACATACTTCATCAGAGAGATCGGACTTCATATCGACAAATTCTCTCAAGAACAACTTATCCCATACAAGACCTACCAACTTCACTGGTTTACCCTTAGCATTTTTGGAGCTGCGAACCCATCATGTGAAGTTTATCAAGATATTAGGATCACTGTCCACATAGTGAAATAGACATTGTCTAACAAAATGTCTTGCTTTCCAATCTTAACCCACTTTCTTTTTAACACTTGGATCTCAGTAAGGAGACAATAACCATATGCTACGATACCCAATACGTTTATATGAGATTAATGGTTCCTCATCAATTGGCATTATTTTATTTGTGCGTGCTTTCTTTTGTTTTGATCAATTTCTACTTATTCATTTTTTTATCACGGACTGGCACAATCCTTCCTGCGTGATCAACAGGTTGCGCTTGTTGTTCTTTTTTTACATCATCAATCATTGCTCGTAGAGACTTTCTAGACTCAATATAAGAATGTGCTTCATGAACAACTGTATGTTCATCGTCCATAGGAGTAAATGCCTCAAGAACTTGTTTGTCCACTGCTTCTACAGACTTCACATTATGATTTTGTGTTTCACAAACAAGTAGGGTTTCTTCTCCCAAGGACTAACTACCTCCTGAACTTGATTGTTGAATGCTTGTACAGACTTTGCAAGCTCAATATGAATCTGTGCTTCAGGAATGACTTGGTGTTCCTCCTCCGAAGGAGTAGCTGGCTAGGACCTTCATTGTTTTGTTCTTGTACAAACTTCATAATGTGAGATTGCGGCTTCAATGATGACTAGGTATTTTTCCTCCACAAAAGTAACTGGGTCAGCAACTTCATTAGTGGAATCATTTTCATCAAACAAAATTGATGATTGAGCAGAACTTGGATCATTAGTGACAGGTATAGTTTTTTTTCTCTTTGACCCTCGTTCATACACCATAACTCCAAAATCAGACTTTTAAAAAAACACACAATTAATAAAAAAAGAGTTTAGTAAATTAAAAAAATAACACAATTCTGACTACTATAAGAAAAATTAGGCGACCTGTTTTATAAGATTAAGAGTAATAAAACAATCTTCCTAAGGACCACGATGTGCAATTGTGATTTAGTCCGTCGGTGTTCGAATAGATTATTTAGATTGGAGATACTCATTAAGACAATCAACATCTACTCCTTTCACAATATGCTGATTACTTTTCCCATCAACTTCTTTTGAAATTAAGTGTTTATCTTTAGAACAAAACTCAGCTCCTTCTTCTGGTCTCTCATCATAGCTCAACCTCCTTGCAATGTCTTCTGAATTGGAAATGCCAATGTCTTGTTCCTTGTCATTATTTGCAACAACATTTCTAATACAAGCAATAGGCACAACGTCAATTGATTCAATAGTGCCACCTCCAACATTATTTTGCTTTATTGTATTAGCAAAACCAATACTATTACCAAAATCACGAACCACTGATTGTTCAAAAATTTGGCCCTTCCACCTATCTCCTAAGAAGTATATTGTAACACCCCAAAACTTTTCTAGACCAAACTCAGGCTCAGCAGGAAGAAGTAGAAAATTTTATCTTAGAACGATCGAGACAACGAGTCATTATCATAAGTAACAACCCATTGTATGAAGTCGTTGTCAACCTACCAGTTACCTTTCGGGAACCAACAAGACATGGAACAACCCGTTGTGAGGAGTAATGAGTCATCTTGTCTCTTGTTACATCCCAAGTACTGAAACCTGTCAGACATCCCCTAGAAGCAACAATTGGAATCCATGACTCGTTATCACCTCTAACGAGTCTTTATTTCCACCCGTCCCTAGATCTAGGAATCCTTCAGGTCAGAACAATGGAGGTGCGAGTAGTTACAATGACCCGTTGGTTCAACCAATGAGTCATTGGATCATCCGTTGGTAGTGGTTCTAGTTTTTGTTCCAAACTCCTCCAGTGGCCACGAGAGGAACCAACGACCTATTGGCTCATCCAACGAGTTGTTGTCCCCTCCCATTGACAATTTCCAATGAGCATGAAATTCAGGCCCAGGACCAACTATTAGTCCCAACGAGTCGTGGTGTCAACTAATGACTCGTTGTGTGATCCGTTGGATCCAAATAGGTAGTTTTTCAGACTTTCTCTCAGGGGTATTTTTGTAACTTTTTATCTTTTTAATACCTATACTACATTGTTTTGGGTACATTTAGTAGAGAGTTAAAGGGTTTGATTGACATAATCCCTCTCATATTCTCTCAACACACAATTTTCAGAACGTAGAAGTTCTAGGCAGACATCTCAAAGCTAGGCTAGGGCTTTCAATTTTCTTTCAGAAGTGTTCAAATTTTTCTCAAGGATTCTACTCCAGGTATGTGGGAATTCAACAAGGGAATTATCCTTCCCTTGTTCCCCAAAAATCCTTCTGTAATTCCTTATCAGTTCTAGCCCTGGATATCAGAAATAAGGTTAATTTTCAATCAAATTATGTGTTTTTTTGTGGGTTGTAATTCTTATGAATTCTTGCAATGCGTTCACTACTTATCAAGCATGTTGTTATTATCTTCATGAAATATTATTTTATCCCTAGTTGTATGAATATAGTAAACTGGGTCTTACATAATTGTCTAGATATAAATGTTGCTTGACTCTGTTAGTTCTTGAATTTCCATGTTATTACCATCATGTGAGTTCAAAGTCAGTTTGAATGCTAGTTTAGTCTCAGTCAGTAAATAGCCTTTTCAGTTTCTTTCAGTAAGTCAGCTAATAGTCAATTCTTGAGGAGTTCAGCAACACTCCCTAGTATCAGATATTAGGTCATTCTCTAGATGGTTACGACACTTCTAGATAAGAAACTCCGGACAGTCTTAGAACACTAGCTTTCAGTTATCAGGTCCTAAAAACTCTTAAGTTACTTCCAGATAAGTATTCCTGACTTAGTCTAGGGCATCAGTTTCGAGCTATCAATTTGGTAGTCAAGTTAGGACTATCCAATGGGAGTAGGACTTAGCACTGAGTGGACCAAGGTTCCAGTGCATCCAGGTTCCCAGAACTACGTTGCCATCATAGGTCGTTAGCCCAAACAGGCCTCAAACTCATGATCATCAAGCTCAGCCACTATACCCTGGCAAGGTACAATGGTCTCTCATTGATGGGGTGTATACATCAGACTCTACATCTAGCTCATGTAGTTATATGTCGGTTATAGACTCTTTCACTTGTCAGTATAGTTCAGTTCAACTCAGTCTTAATTTAGCTCAGTTCAGACACTCAGATACACGACATGTTTATGACTGTCAGTCAGGGTCTACATTGACCCTATCACAACTATAGCTTAGTTTCCATCTGTATTTAGTATCAGCTGGTCATTTCATGTTACCTCAGTTTAGTTTCTTATTTCTATGTTTCATGTATATCTCACTTACTCAATATATTCAAAGTACTGATGCACATTTTCGTGCTATATCATATTATGATACAGGTGCAGGTTCTCAGTCGTAGTAGCGCCAGTAGTTCCCTTTGGATGATTTCAGCAGTGATACCTATTGGTGAATCTCATTGTCCGAGGATGATGTTTTCTTTTAAGTCAGTTCTTTACTTAGTCAGACCTTAGAGTTAGCTGGGGACTTGTCCTAGCAACTCGTCAGTTCTTAGTTGGTTTCAGAATCAGTTGTTCGGTGTTTATTTTAGTTATGTTTACTCTTTTGAAAACAATATTACTTGAATAATTATTTTTACATAGCTTTCACTTACGTTTAAATCGGCATACCAGTGTGATGTTAAGACATGGGTTCGCTTGGGGTCACTTGTGGCTCCAAGTATCGTATCTCGTCCAGGGTGTAGACTCGGGTCATGATATATATGCTACCTTTTTAGATCTTCCACCAGTAGAACTTCTGTTCTTGCTGATTACCTCTACAACAGGTGAAGGAAAAAAGCACCACTAGATTGTACAGGAGCATCACCATAACCACAAGCGTCTTTTGTAGGAAAGTATATCCCTAATTTTTTAAAAATTGAAATCAAATCAGCCATGCGTTTTCTCTCACACGTCTGATTAGCTAATATTTTGTCCAACTTAGCATTAAGATTTGTTTCCAAAAACTATAAAATAACAAATACAACACAATAAGCACTTGGATTAAAGTAAGAAGAAAAAATAAATAATACTTATGTAATGAGAAGGCATACCTTAACACGCTTTTCTAACATAGGAATATTGGCATCATTTACAGGATCACTTGTGTGATCTCTTTGGTGATTCTCATGATCATTTTAGTAATTATCATGATTATTTCCATGATTCTTCCCCAAACTCAATTGGAAGAGCATCAGCAGCATCTTCTACATGCTACTAAAAATAAGGAAAAAATAGATAATGAAAAAATAAAACAAACAAACAAAAATTGAAAACACTTAAAAATTGATTACGAAAGAATTAGTTGACAAATATCATTACATTATGTACTTGCTGCCGAAAGAGAAACATTTTCTTCATTGTATCATCTTGTGCAGCTCCAGTAATCTTATACGAGAGTATCAAAGGTTCCTGATAGGATCACGAATTTCTACATACTTCGAATGATACTCTTCTAAAATATGAATAACCCAATGCAAAAATTCAAAAGTGTAATACCTCGGAAGTTCCTAAGACTAGACTCAAGATTTGAAATGAAAAGTAGCAAAAAATCATAGATTTGTACTCAGAATGATTCGTGGTACGAGCCGTTGAAAGGTCCAACGACCCGTGGGAGTTGATCGTTGTTGGGTTCTACAGTACGAGGTTCTGTGAAAATAGGTCTAAGGACGACCCATTGTTTGACATAAAGAATCGTGGTAAGGGGGTTGTTGGGAGGGGGGATTTTGTCAAGGTGGTTGGCACGAGTCACAGTACGACTCATTTGAGAAAGTGAATAGTGGTGACAACGGACGAAAATGATGAGTCGTTGGGAGTAGTAATGACTCATTCTATCCATTCATGGTAGGAGACCTGAGTCTAGAAAATGGAGTGAAGCAACGAGCAGAATAACGACTTGTTGGAGCTCAGGACGACCCATTGTATTGGTCGTTGTTCCGGCCAGTAGCCAAATTCCTGCGAATTTAGTAAGGGTAAATCCATAACTTATAAGATCCTAAGACCAAAGCTATGTCATTTTAAGCTCAGATAGATGTGTTTTAATAAGGGTTAACTCATTCTAAACCTATTCCTCTTCATGCATGCAAGCCTAGTAGTTTCTAAGGGTGATCAAGCTTAGGATTCATCATGTTTTCCTCCAAATTTCCTTTGGGCATTCAAGAGGGTTGCATAATTAGATTTTTTTCAGGTATGTAGAGTTATTAATGTGTGTATCTATCCGCTCCCATGCCCAATCCCTCTTCAATTTCATGTGATTTCTAAGTTGATGAATCTATGGAGTTCTAACCCAACTTGTGAATTCTCTAAGTATCTATCATGGGTATTCTCTATGCATGTTTCTAATGTTGAATTATGATTTATTGGCATGTTTTATAATGTTTTCAATTACAAATTATGATTTCAACATTTTACAAATAAGATGCCCATCTATCAAAGTTTATGAAAAAATGAGATTATGATCTATGCTTCCAGTTATGATGAGATGTTCTTGATGAAAGTATGATTTTGAATTACCATGTATATGTTCATGTTCTGAGTTATCAAAGTCTATTTCAAGTTTGTTTAAGTTTGGGCAATCCTAAATGATCAATCATGTTTCATGATTTATCTCAATTTTATGTTATTAGCTTACCACGTGGTTTTGGAATCTAGACATTGACTCTTGTTCAGCTTGTGGTATGGTGTAGTGACCTGGAAACTCAAAATCTAATTCCAGGACTTAAATTAGGAAATCTAAAAAAAAACTGCAGAAAAGCTTCAGGACGACCCACCTAACGAGTCATTAAGTAGCCTCACAACTCGTCAGGTGAGCCGTGAGAAAGAGGCTTAATAATTTAAAAAGGGAAGGCAGTATACCCAACGAGGGACTTAACGAGTCGTGGTTACTGACCACGACCCATTAGGTCACTTGTGGTCAGGCCTAAGTTAGGAATACCTTTGTTGACCAGTGTACTTGACAAGTGGGTGCAATGAGTCGTCATTTGTGCCAACGACTCGTTAGGTGACTCGTTACTAGACTCAGCATTAAATCTCCAGAATGAGACAGTGTGGTCCACGACTGGCAACCATGAGTCATGATGACTGACCACGACTCATAAGGTCCCTTGTGGTGACCTATTGAGGATCCCAGGCACTGTACTTGACGTAAGTGACCATGAGTCGTGGTCAGTCACCATGACCCTTTAGGGGCACCTGACAGTTTTTCTCAGTGAAATTCTAAGGGCTATTTAGTAATTTCCTACTCTCCCGTGCTTTAAACTATGTCATTTTAGTGTTAATTTTAGACGTTTTAGTAGGGGAAAATGGTTCATTCCTCATTCCCCACTCTCAGTTCTCAGAATAAGATCAAACATTCTCCTCTCAAGAACCCTCCAAGCAAGACTAGGGCTTCTCATCTCTTGCAGCATTTCAAGCTTCTCCTCCGAAAGGATTTTAGTTAGGTATGTGGAAATTCAACAAGGAAATTGTCCTTCCCATGTGTCCCCCAAAATCCTCCCATAACTCTCTTATCAGTTTTAGCCCTGAGCTTTCGACTATGAATGAATTTCATGTTGTTTTTTTGTTAATTTAGCCTGGAATGATATCCATGTTGATTGTTCATATTATCTTTATCAGTTCCTAATTAAATTGTCAATATTCATATAAAAGTGAATTTAAGCCCTAATTCTCAAGTAATGATTTTGCTTATTAAATTCCATCTAGGGAATGAAGAACGTTTTGGGCTGAATTTCCTAGAAATTCCTATTTTATATATATCTGTGTGTGTGTGTGTGTGTGTATGTGTGTATTGAACAAATATTCCATTTATGAGAATGATTTTAGCCTTGTCGGATGAGATTTCTTTAATTCTTGAATTTTTCCATATTATGGAATTCCCGTGTTGTTGGAATGAGTCAGTTCTCTATTAGTTGCTTAATAGTTCAGATTAGTAAGAACATAGAAACCTCTTCAGAATTATTCAGAACTTGTCAACTGATCAGTTTGACTCCAGTCTTTTCTTGAGGTGTCAGTGGTGCCTCCCAGTTATCAAAATCAGACTCAAAATCTAGTTTGGTCCATTAGGCGGCCATGAAATTTTAGATATATAGCTCTGGCCAGCCCTCAGACCACAGTTCAGTTTACAGTTGTTCTTAGATGGTTACGACACTTCTAGATAAGCAACTCTGACCAGTCTAGAACCCTATTTCAGAATCTGGTCTGATAAGACTCTCAGGGTACTTTCAGTTATATGTCCCTGACTAGTCTTGGACCACAATTTCGAGCTATCAGCTTAGCAATTCAGTATAGGTTTCCAGTGGGAGTAGAACTTAGCACCGAGCGGGCCAGGGTTCCAGCTAACCCAGGTTCCTAGAACTACGTTACCAGCATAGGTTACAGTATTACTTGGCCGGATTGTCCCTAGACTCTTGTGATCACCCAGTCATGCCTTTATACCCTGGCAAGGTATATTGGGTCCTACCGATGGGGTGTATACATCGGACTCCACATCTAGCTCACGTGGTTATATGTCGGTTATAGACTCTCTCACTAGTCAATTCAGTTCAGTTCAGTCTCAGTTTTGACAGTTCATCTCAGTTCAGATAAGTTCAGTGTGGTCTCTCAAACTCAGTACTTTAGACTTAGGGCATGTTTATGACCATCAGCCAAGGTCTTTATTGACCATATTATTTATATTCTAGTTATATCAGTTTTAGTATATTCTGTTGGTCATTTCATGTCATTTCAGATCAGTTACTAGTTCTTTCATACTATTTATATCTCTCACTTACTCAGTACATTCAAAGTACTGTCGCATACTTTTATGCTATATCGTTTCATGATACAACCGCAGGTTCTCATACCCAACGCCTTTAGCCGATTTTGTTTGGATCTCTCTATCAGTAGCAGCAGTGTGAGTCCTCATATTCCGAGGGCGTTATTTACTTCATTTCAGTTTTCATTATTATTTTCAATTAGACTTAGAGTTAGTTGGGGGCTTGTCCCAGCAGCTCCTCAGTTAGATGGCTTTCAAACCAGACTTGATTTCAGACTTTTCAGATATTTAAAAATCTCTATGTTCAGTCTTTAAATTTTTCATAAATGCTATCATGTATTATTTCAAATTTCCACTGTGCATGTTTACTCAGAACACCAGCGTATGATAGACCAAGGGTTGAATTAGGGTCACTTGTGACTTCGAGTACCGTGTTACGTCCAGGGTAGGCTCGGGGCATGACAAACTTGGTATCAAAGCCCTAGGTTTAGAGTATCCTCGAAAATTTTAAAAGTCACATCAAACAGAGTCCTTTTCATGGGTGTGAAGCGTGCCACACTTATGACGAGGAGACTACGAGATGTTATTAGGAATACTCTCTTTTGTTCATACTCCTTATCGTGTGTTAAAGTTCAATTCCAGAAATTCCATTCTAATTCGTGCTCTGTTTCATTTCAGTAAACCATGCCTCCCATGCGCGGTAATGGAAAAAGGGCCGGTAATGTCAACAGACCTGCCCCACCAGTCCCTACAGCTCCTCAATATGATTCGGTGTCTACCGCCGAATTCAGAGTGGCCATTCAACTGCTGACCCAAACAATCACCAACCAAGTGAGCTAGCAAGTGATATCGATGAACACCAATGGGTCTGCAGTAGCTGCGAGGGTGCGAGACTTCACCCGGATGAACCCTCCAAATTTTCATGGAACAAAGGTGGGAGAGGACCCATAAGGGTTTGTAGATGAGATTAGGAAAATCACTCAAATTATGGGTGCCAGTCCCTCTGAGAGTGCTGAATTGGCTGCCTACCAGCTGAAAGGGGTAGCTCAAGTCTGGCATGGCTAGTGGAAAGAAGGGCGGCCAGTGGGAGCAAGACCAGTGGAGTGGGAAGAATTTCACACAGCTTTCTTGGACAGATTTTTTCCCTCGGGAGCTGAGGGAGGCAAGGATGGCGGAGTTTATGAATTTGAGACAGGGCAATAGAACTATAGAGGAGTATGCTCTGGAGTTTACTAGGCTGTCTAAGTATGCTCCAAAGATGGTAGTCGAGCCAAGGGCTCACATGTTGAAGACTATAAATGGAATGCCAAATCTAATCCTCAAGGAGTACAGGACCGCGATGCTGATTAAGGACATGGACCTTTCTAGCTTGATCGTTTATGCCCAGCAAATTGAGCCTGAAAAGATGAAGGATATGGAGCAAAAGAACAAATGGGTAAGGACTGGCTAGTCTGATTTCGGCCATCAAAGGTCGAGTGGTAGTATCCGCCCACTGCAGCAACAGCAGCAGCAGAGAGCCCCAACACCCAGTTCAGCCAGTGCCCCAACCTTTCGGTCCTGCCAGGATCAGAGGGGTGGGTCATCTGGCACTCAGTATCGAACTCATAGTACTGGGTGTAGGTATCCAGCTTGCCCTAAGTGTGGTATAAACCACCCGGGAGAGTGCCTTTAGGGTCGAGAGGGTTGTTTTGGTTGTGGATAGCTCGGACATCGGCTTAGGGAGTGCCCATACGCCAGGCGACGGAGACTACAGGCCAACACATCAAGTATAGATGGTGGTCAGTACCAAAGTCGCTTCTATGCTCCATCTTCCCATCAGGATCAGGAAAGCTCACCTGACGTAGTTACTGGTATGTTGCGTCTCTTCCATATAGATGTGTATGCCCTCTTAGATCCAGGAGCCACTCTTTCGTTCGTGACTCCCTATATAGCAGTCCAGTTCAACATCAGTCTAGAGGTCCTCTCATAACTATTCTCAGTCTCCACCCCAGTTGGCAAGTCAGTTAGAGCCAGTCGGGTGTATAGAAACTGATCAGTCTCAATTCTGAGTAAAGTTATTCCAACTAATCTTGTAGAGTTAGACATGTTTGACTTTGACCTTATTCTCGGCATGGATTGGTTACACTCCTTCTATGCCTCAGTCGATTGCAGAACTAGAGTTGTCAAGTTTCAGTTTCCCAACAAGCCAGAGTTCGAATGGACGGGTAGCAGTTCAGCTCCTAAGGGTAGGTTTATTTCCTACCTTAAAGCCTAGAAACTCATCTCCAAGGGATGTATCTTATCATTTAGTTTGGGTCAAGGATTCCAACTCTAAGACCCCAACCATCCAGTCAGTTCCAGTAGTCAGTGAGTTCCTAGATGTCTTTTCTGAGGATCTTCTCGAAGTTCCCCCTGAACGAAAAATAGACTTCAAAATAGATCTCCTCCCATATACTCAGCCCATCTCCATCCCTCCTTACAGAATGGCTCTAGCTGAGCTTAAGGAGTTGAAGGATTAGCTAAAAGATCTTCTTGACAAGGGTTTTATCAGACCCAGCATCTCTCCCTGGGGTGCTCCTGTTCTATTCGTGCGAAAGAAAGACGGAACCCTCAGAATGTACATAGATTACCGTTAGCTGAACAAAGTCATAGTCAAGAACAGATATCCCCTACATAGAATTGATGACCTATTCGACCAACTTCAGGGAGCCAGTTGTTTCTCCAAGATCGATCTCAGGTCAGGATACCATCAATTAAGGGTCAGAGAGTGTGACACATCGAAAATAGCGTTCAAAACCCAGTATGGTCACTACAAGTTTGTGGTGATGTCCTTTGGACTCACAAATTCCCCTGCAGCCTTTATGGACCTGATGAACAGAGTCTTAAAGTAGTATTTGGATATGTTCGTCATCGTATTTATCGATGACATTCTAGTATACTGCAAAACAAGGAAGAGCATGCCAACCACCTAAGATTAGCATTACAAACACTCAGGGACCACCAGTTATTCACTAAGTTCAGCAAGTGCGAATTTTGGTTAAAGTCCGTGACTTTCTTAGGTCATGTGGTCTCGGGTGAAGGAATACAAGTAGACCCTCATAAGATAGCAGCAGTGAAGGATTAGCCCAGACCTACCTCTCCTACTGAAATCAGGAGTTTCCTTGGCTTAGTGGGTTATTACCGATGGTTTGTGGAAGGATTCTCCTCCATAGCATCTCCTTTGACTAAGTTAACACAAAAGAAGTTGAAATTTCGGTGGTCGGATGAGTGTGAGAAGAGTTTTCAGGATTTGAAGACTCGACTCACTACTGCTCTAGTTTTGACATTTCCAGAAGGAACAGATGGATTGGTTGTTTATTGTGACGCTTCCAGGGTTGGACTCGATTGCGTTCTGATGCAGTGGGCCAAAGTGATAGCTTACGCCTCCATACAGCTCAAGGTTCATGAGAAGAATTATCCAACTCATGACTTGGAGTTGGCAGCGGTGGTGTTTGCGCTAAAAATATGGAGGCATTACTTATACGGAGCTTACATAGATGTATTTACGGATCATAAGAGTCTTCAGTATGTGTTGAGTCAGAAGGATCTAAATCTGCGCCAGAGAAGGTGGTTGGAGTTACTAAAAGACTATGACATGAGTGTACTATATCACCTGGGAAAAGTCAATGTGGTGGCTGACGCCCTAAGCAGACGGTCTATGGGGAGTGTGACTCATATTGAGGAAGATAAAAAGGAGTTAGCAAGGGATGTTCACAGACTAGCCCGGTTAGGGGTGCAGTTGGTGGATTCAGCTGAAGGTGGTGTGGTAATGCAAAGCGGGTCGGATTGATCCTTAGTAGTTGAAGTTAAGTCTAGACAAGATGAAGATCCAGTCCTACTTAAACTTAAAGAAGCAGTTCTCAGAAAGGAGGTTGAGGCATACAGCTCGAGATACACCATTCACCCCGGTGCTACCAAAATGTACCCCGATTTGCAGAATATTTACTGGTGGAACGGCATAAAAAGAGACATTGCTGAATTCGTAGCCAAGTGCCTGAATTGCCAGCAAGTCAAGGTAGAGCATCAAAGGCCAGGAGGCATGACCCAAGATATCAGTATACCCACATGGAAGTGGGCAGATGTGAATATGGATTTCATTACGAGTCTACCTAGGACTCGCCGACAGCGTGACTTAATTTGGGTGGTAGTAGATCGGATGACTAAGTTAGCTCATTTCCTCCTTGTTAAAACCACGGACTCAACTGAAGACTATGCCAAACTTTACATCTGAGATTTAGCCAGATTCCATGGGGTGCCTTTGGCTATCATTTCGGATAGGGGAACGCAGTTCACCTCACACTTCTGGAAGTCCTTTCAAAAGGGACTAGGCATTCAGTTGAAACTCGGCACCGCTTTTCACCCGTAGATCGATGGGCAAGCAGAGTGGACCATTCAGACCCTAGAATATATGCTAAGAGCGTCCACAATCAATTTTAAGGGTAATTGGGATGATCACTTGCCTCTTATCGAATTTTCATACAACAACAGCTACCATTCTAGTATCCAGATGACCCTATTTGAAGCATTATATGGTAGAAGGTGTAGACCTCCTATAGGGTGGTTTAAAGTTGGTGAAGCTACCTTTATAGGGCCAGACTAGGTTCACGAGGCAATGTAGAAAGTTCAGCTCATCTGAGAAAGGTTGACAACAGCTCAAAGATGCCAGAAATCTTATGCCGATTTGTGGAGAAGAAAGTTGGATTTTGCAGTTGATGACTGGGTATGCCTGAAATTTCACCCATGAAAGGGGTGATGGGTTTGGAAAGAAGGGGAAGCTGAGTCCGAGGTATATGGGACCTTATAGAATTTTGAGGCGTATCAGCAGTGTGGCCTATGAGCTAGAGTTACCTTCAGAACTAGCAGTTGTACATCCAGTTTTCCATGTGTCACTTCTGAAGAAGTGCATCGGAGATCCAACCTCAGTTGTGCCATTGGACAGTGCGGGAATAAAGAATAGTCTCTCATATGAGGATGTACTAGTCCAGATTCTTGACCGTTAGGTTCGTAAGCTGAGGAATAAGGAAATAGCTTCAGTCAAGGTCTTATGGTGAAATCAACAGGTTGAGGGAGCTACTTGGGAGGCTGAAGCGGATATAATGGCCAAATACCCACATTTGTTCTCTATCGGCTCTAGCACATCTTGAGATATTAGTTTTGACCCTACAACTCAATTTAGTTTTCATGACTCAGTCTAGGTGTTCAAGTCTCTTTTATGTTTTTGAATGTATGTATGAAAAGAGAATTTAGTTCAGTTAAATATATTGAAACTGAGGTAGTCGTTCCGACAGTTTTGGAGTTAAATAAGCAGTAGTTGGAAAGTTTGATTGCTATTTTCTGCTTCCTGTTTGTTTTCTAACATTCGAGGATGAATGTTTGCAAGGGGGAGATATTGTAATGCCCCAAAAACTCAAAATCTAATTCCGGTACTTAAATCATGAAATCTGGAAAAAGCTGCAGAAAAGCTTCAGGACGACCCACCTAACGAATCATTAAGTTGCCTCATGAATCGTCAGGTGGGCCATGAGAAGGAGGCTTAATAATTTAAAGAGAGGAGGCAGTGAACCCAGCGAGGGACATCACGAGTCGTGGTCACTGACTACGACCCGATAGGTCACTCTTGGGCAGGCCTGAGTTAGGAATACTTTTGCTGACTAGTGTACTTGACGAGTGGTGCAACGAGTCATCATCTATGCCAACGAATAGTTAGGTGACTCGTTACTAGACTCAGCATTAAATCTCCAGAATGAGACAGAGTGGTCCACGATTGGCGACCACGAGTCGTGGTGACTGACCACGACTAGTTATGTCCCTCGTGTTGTCCTACTGAGGATCCCAGGCAGTGTACCTGACCGGAGTGACCATGAGTCGTGGTCAGTCACCACGACCCTTAAGGGGAACCTAACAATTTTTCTCAATGAATTTCTAAGGGCTATTTAGTAATTTTCTACTCTCCCAAGCTTTAAACTACTTCATTTTATTGTTAATTTTAGACATTTTAGTAGGGGAAAACGGTTCATTCCTCATTCCCCACTCTCAGTTTTCAGAATAAGATCAAACATTCTCCTCTCAAGAACCCTCCAAGCAAGACTAGGGCTTCTCATCTCTTGCAGCAGTTCAAGCTTCTCCTCTAGAAGGATTTTAGTTAGGTATGTGGGAATTCAACAAGGGAATTGTCCTTCCCTTGTGTCCCCCAAAATCCTCCCATAACTCTCTTATTAGTTTTAGCCCTGGCTTTCAACTACGAATGAATTTCATCTTGTTTTTTTTTCGTTAATTTAGCCTGGAATAATATCCATGTTGATTGTTCATATTATCTTTACCAGTTCCTAATTAAATTGTCAATGTTCGTACATAAGTGAATTTAAGCCCTAATTCTCGAGTAATGATAATTCTTATTAAATTCCATCTAGGGAATGAAGAACGTTTTGGGCTGAATTTCCTAGAAATTCCTATTATATATATATATATATATGTGTGTGTGTGTGTGTGTGTGTGTGTGTGTGTGTGTGTGTGTTGAACAAATATTCCATTTATAAGAACGATTGTAGCCTTGTCGGATGAGATTTCTTTAATTCTTGAATTTTTCCATATTATGGAATTCCCGTGTTGCTGGAATGAGTTGAGTTCTCTATTAGCTTCTTAATAGTTTAGATTAGTCAAAACATAGAACCTCTTCAGAATTATTCAGAACTTGTCAACTAATCAGTTTGACTCCAGTCTTTTTCTGAGGTGTCAGTGGTGCCTCCCAGTTATCAGAATATAGTTTGGTCCATTAGGTGGTCATGACATTTTATATATATAGCTATGACCAGACCCCAGACCCTAGTTCAGTTTACAGTTGTTCTTAGACAGTTACGACGCTTCCAGATAAGCAGCACTGATCAGTTTGGAACCCAGTTTCAGAATCTAGTCTGATAAGACTCTTAGGGTACTTTCAATTATATATCCCTGACTAGTCTTGGACCCTAGTTTCGAGCTATCAGCTTAGCAGTTCAGTATAGGTTTTCAGTGGGAGTAGAACTTAGCACCGAGCATGTCGGGGTTCCAAAGCACCCAGGTTCCCAGAACTACATTGCCAGCGTAGGTTACAGTATTACTTGGCCTGATTGGCCCTAGAATCTTATAATCACCCAGTCATGCCTTTATACCCTGGCAAGGTATATTTGGGTCCTACCAATGGGGTGTATACATCGGACTCCACATCTAGCTCACGTGGTTATATGTCGGTTATAGACTCTCCCACTAGTCAGTTCAATTTAGTCTCAGTTTTGACAGTTTCAATTTAGATCAATTCAGTGTGGTCTCTCAAACTCAATATTTTAGACTTAGGGCATGTTTATGACCATCAGTCAGGGTCTTTATTGACCATATTAGCTATATTCCAGTTGTATCAGTTTTCAGTATTTTTAGTTGGTCATTTCATTCATTTCAGATCAGGTACTAGTTCTTTCATACTATTTATATCTCTCACTTACTCAGTATATTCAAAGTACTTACTGTATCATTTCATGATACAATCGCAGGTTCTCAGACCCAGCGTCGTTAGCCTATTTTGTTCGAATCTCTCTATCAGCAGCAGCAGTGTGAGTCCTCATATTCTGAGGGCATTATTTCATTCATTTTAGTTTTCATTATTATTTTCAGTTAGACTTAGAGTTAGTTGGAGGCTTGACCCAGCAACTCCTTAGTTAGATGGCTTTCAGATCAGACTTGATTTCAGACTTTTCAGATATTTAAAAATCTCTGTGTTCAGTCTTTAAATTTTTCATAAATGCTATCATGTATTATTTCAAAATTCCGTTGTGCATGTTTACTCAGAACACCAGTGTATGATAGACCAAGGGTTGACTTGGGGTCACTTGTGACTTCAAGTACTGTGTTACGTCCAGGGTGTAGGCTCGGGGCGTGACATGTGATTTGAGCCAAGGCTCTTCATGTTATGTTTTAAGAATATGTATGTCATGTCATGATATAGCTTTGTCACTAGACGATGGTCAGCTTCATTAAAAAATGATAGAGAGTATATGCATATGTTTGGGAGTAGTGTCTAGCACCGAGTAGGCTAAGAGTCGGTCAACCCTATGCCTCAGAACTACATGCAAATGTAGGTATGTTCAAATTATTCGGGACCTCCCTTGTGATCTTCCCCTGCCCCCAAGGGGCCTTTAGCTTGATATCGATATCATGGTAGCGTTCTTAGCCCTGGCAAGGTTTTGGACGGCTCTGCCCACTTGAGTGTAATAGTCGGGACCACATAAGCTTTATCGTGGTAATGTTGGTTATATAACGAGCCTCCCATCATTCCTCATGATTTCAGTTATGCATGTTCATTAGTAAAGATATTATGTTTTTAGCAGGTTTGACCCAATAGTCAGTTTTACTTATGAATAATCAGTTTCATCTATGGGTCATTTGATTCAGTTATGTTTAAATCATATTTTCAGATAATAGCATACAAGCCTTACTCTCGGACTATTATGATGAAATGTTATGATATGCATGATCTCTGTTTTTACTTACTTAGAGGTTTTACGTACATTGCATACTCGGTATATTCCACGTACTGAACGCATACTTATGTTGTACCGTTTCATGATGCAGACTCAGACATTCAAGCATAGTCTTGTCGCTAGCCAGCTCTTCAGTGTTAGCATCTCCCAGTCAGAGTTGGTGAGTCCTCATCTTCTGAGGGCACTTCTTATCAGTTATATTTAGCATTTTTCAGTTTCATACTTAGTAAGTTGGGGTCTTGTCCCATCAACTCGTCAGTAGTAGAGGCTTATCAGACATATATGTATTCAGCTTCAGACTTGTGTTATGTATTCAGATGTTCAAATGTTATGAGATTTTCAGACTTTCTCTATGTTACATGTTAGATTTCCTCATTTAAAATATTGAGCTTAGACATTATGTTCATGCCATGGGTCAACTTGGAGCCTCTCGGGGTTCTTTATCCCATGTCTCGATTCGGGCCTATGTTTGGGTCCTATGTTTGGGTCGTGAAAAACTTGGTATCAGAGCCATTAGATTTTGAAGTGCCCTAGGGTGGCTAAGACCAAGTTAAGTAAAGTATTTTTCATGGGTGTGAAGTGGGCCACACTTATGACGAAGAGGCTACGAGATATTTTGGAAATGTTCCATTTTTTTATGATCTATCTCATGCGATGAAATGTCTCTCTATCCTTCTAACTTGTGCTATACGCGTTTGCAGAATCATGCCTCCTCGCTGAGTTAACAGAAGAAGAAATATAAATGGAAATAGCCATGAGAATGGCAATGGGGATGGGCACCAATAGGCCCCACCAGCCCCTGAGGATCATGTACCTGAATAGGTTGCCCATGCAGAGTTTAGGGCAACCATACAGATTCTAGCTCAGGATTTGACCACCCAAGTCAACCAACAGGCGGCAGAGCATGTCCCTCAAAATGGAAATGTGGCAGCGGCAAGAGTTAGAGATTTTCTGGGGATGAACCCTCCAGAGTTTTTTGGATCAAAGGAGGATGAGGATCCATGTGAGTTTATTGATGAAGTTCTAAAGATCACCTAGATCATGGGGGTGATCGGTGAGGAGTGCGCAGATTTAGCCTCATATCAGTTGAAAGGGGTTGCGCACATCTAGTTCAGGCAATAGAAGGATAGCAGGGTAATAGAAGCAGGCCCTATTGGTTGGGATAAGTTCCATACCACATTTCTAGATCTATTCTTCCCTCGTGAGATAAGGGAGATTAAAACAGCTGAGTTTGTGAACCTAAGGCAGGGTAACATAACGGTTCAGGAGTATGCTTTATAGTTCACTCGCTTGTCCAAGTATGCACCTAAGAAGGAGGAAGATCAGAGAGCCCGAGTGAGTCAGTTCGTGCATAGGATAGCAGACTACTTGGTCAAGGATTGCCGGACTGCAATGCTTTATCAGGACATTGACTTTCCTCAGATAGTTCTGTATGCCCAGTAGATAGAGGCGGTGCAGGTAAGTGAGCGCGAAAGAGAGTCCAAGAGGGCTAGGACTGATAGCACTAGATTCTTCCAGCAGAGACCTGGTGGTGGGCACCATCAGCAGTCTCATTATAGATCTTTAGCCCCAATGCCATTAGCTATGAATGTGCCATCCAGATCTAAGTGCGACCAGAGGGGACGAGGATCAAGCTCTCAAGGCCAGGGGAGCAGACCCGCAGAGTCCAGCATCCTAGAGTGTGGTAGGTGTGGCTGGAGACACACCATTCGGTGTTTAGCCGGTTCAAGTGCTTGTTTCGAGTATGGGAAGCCCAGACATATGCTTAGAGATTGTCCAACAGCCAAACAGGCAAATGATAAGGGTCAAGGCCCAGCCACTAGCTCAACAGCCCACCAGCATGCTCAGCTCAGCTAGGTGCATCCACTAGTGTAGGTGGTGGTCAGCGCCAGAACAGATTCTACGCCCTAGCATCTCATCAGGAGCAGGAGGTCTCTCCAGATGTGGTCACTGGTATGTTACGAGTATTCCACCTTGATGTATATGTATTGTTTATACAAGGGCTACCTTATCTTTTGTGACGCCCTATGTTGCTAGTAGTTTCAAAGTCAGTCCCGAAATCCTATTAGAACCTTTCTCAGTCTCTACTCCAGTCGGTGATCCAGTTATAGCTCGACGAGTATATAGAAAATTCCCTATCACAGTCCTTCAAAAAGTCACCTTAGCAGATTTGGTAGAGCTAGCTATGATAGATTTTGATGTTATCTTTGGCATGGATTGGCTACATGCATGTGGTGCCTCAACAAATTATAGAACCCATGCGGTAGTTCTGATTTTTAGGTGAGACAGTCTTAGAGTGGAAGGGTAGTTCAGTTGTGACTGTAGGTCGCTTCATTTCCTACCTTAAGACCAGAAAGATGATTTCTAAAGGTTGCATGTACCATCTAGTTAGGGTCAAGATGCGACATCCGAAACCTCGACTATCCAGTTAGTTCTTGTAGTGTGTGAATATCCTGAAGTGTTTCTAGATAATTAACCGAGAATTCCTCCCGAGCGGGAGATTGATTTTGGTATTGACCTTCTTCTTGATATGCAGCCTATATTTATTCCTCCTTATAGAATGGCTCCAGTTGAGCTAAAGGAGTTGAAGGAGCAGTTGAAGGATTTCTTAAACAAGGGTTTCATCAGACCTAGCAAATCCCCGTGGGGTGCACCAGTCCTCTTTATCCGAAAGAAGGATGGTTCCCTTTGGATGTGCATTGATTATCGACAATTGAACAAATTCACCATCAAGAACAAGTATTCCCTCCCCATAAATTGACAATTTGTTTGACCCGTTTCAGAGTGCCAAGTGTTTCCCAAAGATAGACCTCAGATCCGAATACCATCAGCTCAGGGTTCGGGAGAGTGACATTCCGAAGACAGCCTTCAGGACTCGGTATGGTCACTATGAGTTTGTAGTTATGTCTTTTGGGCTAATGAATGCTCCTGCAGCTTTTATAAATTTAATGAACAGGGTATTCAAGTCATATTTGGATATGTTCATGATTGTCTTCATAGATGATATTCTCATATACTCTCGGAGCAAGGAGGAGCATGCCACTCATTTGAGGGTGGTGCTATAGACTCTTAAAGATCATCAATTATATGCTAAGTTCAGCAAGTGCCTATTTTGGCTAGACTTAGTAGGATTTTTGGGTCATGTTGTGTCAAGTGAGGGTGTACAAGTGGACTCTCAAAAGATAGAGGCGGTGGAGAATTGACCTAGACCAATTAATCCTTCGGATATTAGGAGTTTCTTGGGTTTAGCTGGTTACCACCGGAGGTTTGTTGAAGGGTTTTCATCCACTGTCGTACCATTGACTAAGTTGACTCAGAAAAAGGTGAAGTTTCAATAGTCGGAGGCTTGTGAGAAAAGCTTCCAAGAGTTGAAGATTCGACTCAGCTCAACACTGGTGTTGACCCTACCTGAGGGTACCGATAGGTTTGTGGTGTATATCGACGCTTCGAGAGTTGACCTTGGTTGTGTACTAATGCAGCACGTAAAGCTATAGTCTATGCTTCCAGGAAGCTGAAGGTCCATGAAAAGAAATATCTGACTCACGACCTCGAGTTGGCAGTAGTAGTATTTTCCTTGAAGATTTGGAGGCACTATTTGTATGGGGTCCATGTAGATGTGTTTATAGACCACAAAAGCCTACAGTACGTCTTTACCCAGAAGGATCTAAATTTATGTTAGAGGAGGTGGTTGGAGCTTCTTAAAGATTATGATATGAGCGTCCCTTATCATCCGGGCAAGGCAAATGTGGTGGCAGATTCTCTTAGCAGGCTTTTTATGGAGAGTGTGTCCCATGTAGATGAGGAAAGGAAAGATTTAGTAAAGGATGTGTATCGGCTTGCACGACTAGGAGTTCGTCTTGTTGACTCAACAGATGGTGGTTTCATTTTTCAGAATGGATCAAAATCTTCCTTGGTGACCGAGGTCTAAGACAAGACGATGATCCTATTCTGGTAAAGTTGAAGGAAGCCATTCAGAATCAGAAAGTGAGGTATTCTCCCGATGAGGAGATGGTGTGCTACGATATCAGGGTCGTTGTGTGTACCAGGTGTTGATGACTTGAGGAAGTGGATGTTGCACGAGACTTATGGTTCTAGATGTTCTATATATCCAGGTTCCACCAAGATGTACCGTGACCTACGGGAAGTCTATTGGTGGGATGACATGAAGAAGCACACAGCAGAGTTTGTGGCTAAGTGTCCGAATTGTCAACAGGTGAAGGTTGAACATCAAAGACCTGGAGGTGTGCTTCAAGATCTTAGTATCCCTACTTGGAATTGGGAGGAGATCAATATGGACTTCATTATGAGATTGCCTCGTACTCGCCAACAGTATGACTCTATTTGGATGGTTGTAGATAGGTTGACTAAAGCAGCTCATTTCCTACCGGTCAAAACTACTGACTTAGTGGAGGATTATGCCAAATTGTACATTTGGGAGTTAGTTCGATTTCATGGAGTTCCCTTGTCCCTCATATCAGATCGAGGTACTCAGTTTACCCCAGTTTTGGAGATCGTTTCAGAAGGGACTTGGCACTCAAGTCAAGCTTAGCATGGCATTTCACCTGCAAATAGATGGTCAGGCGGAGCAGACTATTCAGACTCTGGAGGATATAGTGAGAGCGTGTGTGATTGATTTCAAGGGTAGTTTGGGATGATCATTTCCCTCTCATTGAGTTTGCATATAACAACAGCTATTATTCTAGCATACAGATGACTCTATTTGAGGCTCTTTATGGGCGGAGATGTAAATCGCCTATTGGTTGATTCAAAGTTGGTGAAGCTACAATGATAGGGTCAGATTCAGTTCATGAGGCTATGGAGAAGGTTCAGCTTATAAGGGAAAGGTTGAAATTAGCTAAGAGTCACTAAAATTCCTATGCGGACATGAGAAGGAGAGAGCTTGAGTTTGAAGCTAATGATTGGATGTTTCTGAAGGTATCTCCCATGAAGGAAGTGATGAGGTTTGAAAAAAAGGGAAGCTTAGTCCCCATTAAGTTAGCTCGTACCGAACTGTGAGGTGTGTTGGGAAGGTGGCCTATGAGGTAGAGTTGCCCTTAGAATTGGCCTTAGTGCATCCGATGTTTCATGTATCGCTCTTGAAGAAGTGCTTGAGTGATCCAGCTTTGGTTGTCCCAATAGACAGTGTAGGTGTGAAGGATGGCCTTAACTATGAGGAGCGGTTCGGAAGCTAAGAAGTAAAAAAGTAGCTTTAGTAAAGGTTTTATGGAGGAATCAGCATGTTGAGGGAGCTACGAGGGAAGACGAAGCAGGTATGATGGTCAGATACCCGCATCTTGTCCCTCCCGGCTCAGTTTCAGCTTGAGATATCAGTTTCCTCTCTAGCACTTTATTCAATTTCATGTTCAAATCATGTGCCCTAATTTCTTTCATGTCAATGCTTGTATGTGTGATTCTTGAATTCATTTCAGTTATGTATTCTATTCCGGAGCTAGTCACTCCGTTAGTTTTCAGTGCTAAATGTTCAGCATGTGAGAGGTCAGCATGTGAGAGGTCAACTTTTTTTCCAGCTTTTTAGTATGTTCATTCACGTTCAAGGACGAATGTTCCCAAGGGAGAGATATTGTAATCCTCGGAAGTTCCTAAGACTAGACTCGAAATTTGAAATGAAAAGCAACAGAAAATCTGAGATTTGTACTCTGAACGACTTGTGGTACGGGTCGTTGAAAGTTCCAACGACCGATGGGAGTCGATCATCGTTGGGTTCTACAGTAAGAGGTTCTGTGACAACGGGTCTAAGGACGACCCATTGGTTGACATAACAGGTCGTGGTAAGGGGGTCATTGGGAGGGGGGACTTTTTCAAGGTGGATGGAACGAGTCACGGTATGACTCATTGTTTAAGACAATTAGTCGTGGTATGGTTCCATTGGGAGAATTTTCAGAAAGTAAACAGTGGTGACGACGGACGAAAATGATGAGTCATTGGGAGTAGTAACGACTCATCCTATCCGGTCGTGGTAGCAAACCTGAGTCTGGAAAATGGAGTGAAGCAACGAGTAGAGTAATGACTCATTGGAGCTCAGGACGACCCGTTGTATTGGTCGTTGCTCCGGCCAGTAGCCAAATTCCTGCGAATTTAGAAAGGGTAAATATGTAACTTCTAAACTTTTAAGACCTAAACTACATCGTTTTAAGCTCAGATAGATGTGTTTTAAGATGGGTTAACTCATTCTAAGCCTATTCCTCTCCATGCATGCAAGCCTAGTAGTTTCTAAGGGTGATCAAGCTTAGGATTCATCAAGTTCTCTCCCAAATTTCCTTTGGGCATTCAAGAGGGTTGTGTAATTAGATTTTTTCAGGTATGTAGAGTTATGAATGGGTGTATCCACCCGCTCCCATGCCCAATCCCTCTTCAATTTCATGTAATTTCTAAGCTGATGAATCTATGGGGTTTTAACCCAACTTGTGAATTCTCGAAGTATCTATCATGGGTATTCACTATGCATGTTTCTAATCTTGAATTATTTATGGGCATGTTTTATAATGTTTTAAATTACAAATTATGATTTTAAAGTTTTAAAAATAAGATCCCTATCTATGAAAGTTTATGAAAAGATGAGATTATAATCTATGCTTCTAGTTATGATGAGATGTACATGAGAAAGTACGATATCGAATTACCATGTCTATGTTCATTTTTTGAGTAATCAAATTCTATTTCAAGTATGTTTAAGTTTAGGCAAGCCCATATGATCAAGTATGTTCCATGATTTATCTCAGTTTCATGTTATTAGCTTACCACATGGTTTTGGAGTCTAGACTCCCACTCTTGTTCAGCTTGTTGTATGGTTTGAGCTAAGGCTCTTCATGTTATATTTTCAGAATATGTATGTCATGTCATGATTCAACTTCGTCACTAGACGATGGTCAGCTTCATAAAAAATGATGAAAGCATATGCATATTTTTGGGAGTAGTGTCTAGCACTGAGTAGGCTAAGGGTCAGTCAACCCTATGCCTCAGAACTACGTGCCAACATAGGTATGTTTAGATTATTTGGGAACTACCTTGTGAGCTTCCCCTACCCCCAAGGGGCGTTCAACTTGATATCAATACCATGGTAGCATTCTTAGCCCTAGCAAAGTTTTGGATGGCTCTGCCCACTTGAGTGTAATAGTCGAGACTACGTAAGCTCTATCTTGGTAATGTCGGTTATATGACGAGTCTCCCATTGTTCCTCATGATTTCAGTTATGCATGTTCATTAGTCAAAATATTGTGTTTTCAACGGGTTTACCCAATGGTCAGTTTTACTTATGAATAATCAGTTTCAGTTTTGGGTTATTCGATTCAGTTATGTTTAAGTCATGTTTTCAGATAATAGCATGAAAGGCCTACTCTTAGTCTATTATGATGAAATGTTATGATATGCATGATCTCTTATTTTACTTACTTAGTGATTTTACTTAGCTTGCATACTCGGTACATTTCATGTACCGACCGCATACTTTATGATGTATCATTACATGATACAGGCTCAGACATTCAGGCTCAGTCCCGCCGCTAGCCAGCTCTTCAATGTTAGCATCTCTCAGTCAGAGTTGGTGATCCCTCATCGTTTGAGGGCCCTTCTTATCAGTTATATTCAGCAATTTTTCAGTTTCAGATTTAGTGAGTTTGTTGGGGTCTTGTCCCATCAACTCGTCAGTAGTAGAGGCTTATCAGACATAGTATGTATTCAGCTTCAGACTTGTGTTATGTATTCAGATTTTCAGATATTATGAGATTTTCATACTTCCGATATGTTACATGTTATATTTCCACATTTAAAATGTTGACCTTAGATATTATGTTCATGCCATGGGTCGACTTGGAGCCTCTCGGGGTTCTTCGTCCTGTATCTCGATCCAGGCTTATGTTCGGGTCATGACAAAAAGTGAAACCAACAGCGGCATATGAATTTTGTAGTATTAATGTCTCTTTGTTAAAGACACTTTTGAGAGATATCAAAAGCTCGTTAAAGCAATCATCTGCCCAGATGTACTGCTAGAACAAGTCAATGTCCTCCAAATAGCTAATATACTTTTACTTAACAGTCTTGTTATCCCTACCACCAAATAAAATACGCCCGAGAAGGTAGATCCCAGCTACCACAACAGCATCAATATCTTATTCAATAACTTACCCCCCCCCCCCAATGATACTTTTAATGAACTTACTTAATTCATGGTAAGAATTTTTTTTACCACTATCATTATTGAAATACTTCTTCAAATATAACTATCATTCATACTATTAGCTTTTTGATAAAAAGATGGAGCAGGAACACTAATTGATAGCCCAATTACTCTACTGAACACATCTTGGTTGAAAGTAACAAGGTTTCCTTTCAAATTAAAAGACATTGTAGTGCTGCTATGGCTATGAACTTCAGACAACAACATATAATACAACAAAGTCTTAGGCCTTTTAAAAATATTAAATCTCATAAAATTACCAAAAGTTTGCTCAATCAGCATTTCCAGTGGAACAGGACTTAAGAATGTTTCAATAAAACTTTTAAATTTCTCGTCACCTCTCCAACTATTAGTACATGAAAACCAGTTATCTGGATGTATATAATAAGGGGGAACTGCCATGATTTAGAAACACTGCAAAAAAATAAATAATAATTAAAAATAACACAACATCAACAAAATAAAATTTATAACTGCTTCAAAAAAGGTAGAACAAAAACGAACTTAACAATAAAGTATCGTAGAAGTAAAAGTCTGCCTTCTACGGCACACTTTATTTCGAACAAAAGGTGACAACAATAAAATAATTAAAAATCCAACCACCAAAAATACATATGCCCTAAAATATTGTGGAGAATAGAACAGATAAACTCACATTCTTTATGGGTTTCAAGTGGATTATGAGCTTGTCAGGCACAAAGCGGTAGCTTCAAATTTTAAAGAGAAAAATACAGTGTAAAAATACTAGATGAAGAAATAGACAAGAATATATATATATATATATATATATATATATATATATATATATATATTATGCCTTACAGCAAATTTTTAAAGTAAAATTAGAAAAAATAACAATAATAGAGAAGACACATCTTATGCTGCCCCACGGAAACCTTTGAAACTAAACACATGTAGAAAATTATACCCTAAAATTCATGCCGTTGAGACTTAACTTGTGCAAGCCCATGACTTAAGGCACAACTTGAATAATGGAACTCATGCCTTAAAAAACATGATTTCTATGTTATAAAGATATAACTAAGCACGCGCATGGAGGTTATGACCTAGGAAAAAATATTCATGCCGAAGAGGCCTAACTTGTGCAATACAAATATAATGACATATGCATTAAAGAAGTGAATTTTTTTTTGTTTGTATTTTTTTGGTTTTGGTTTTATCTATTTATTTTTTAAATGAAGTGCGTGAACATAAGTTATGACCTACAAAAAATATTCATGCTCAAGAGGAGTAACTTGTGCAATTCGAGAAAATAACTTGTGGCATAATTTGAAAAATTGAATTCATGTCTTAAAGGAGTGATTTATTATAAGACATAACTAAATAATTGCCCAGAACTTAAGCACATAAACTTAAAATTAATATAAACTCAAAAATGCATATACAAATTAAATATATTCAAATTGGTGGGAAAAAAATTAATATATAAAAAGAAGAACATCTGTAGTAAAATTGACATATTAATAAACAATATTTTTCTTTTACACATATTCTGCAGTACAATATATATTAGTTTCCACACTAATCTTATATCCACTGGTAATGTAATCGTCCCAAAAGGAGCATCTGCATGTGGTTTCTTTATCTCATCAATTTTCTGACATTTATTACAAACTTTACCACCGGGATAACCAACATCTTCAGACTCCGAAAAATTACAATCAACATCCTACAGAAGAACACAATATATTATTATATATTAAAAATCTTTATCACATTAAAACTAAGAAAAAATAGAAAAAAACTCAAAAATTAAGTCAAGCAAAATGAACATAATGTTTTATCACCACAGGAACTAGGTGTGCTTAAATAAATAAGTCCATGTTTAAGTTTATTTTCTAGTTGGGCAGAATACAATGTATGCTTTTCGGCATGCACTGTTGCGACTACCATCTCAAGATCAAGTTCAACCTGAGAAAGTGTTTCAGTCTTCCCAGAAAAAAGATCTGAAAATTCATTTGGCGCACAACAAACATCAATATTTTTTGTGGAAGTTGATTTATCCTGCATGCTGACAGCTTTTTTGAGTGGTTCAACAACAATTTCCTCTAAATTGCTTTCTAATTGGGCAAAATATTGCCTCTTCTACATGCGTTGCTGCCACTTCCATTGCAAGATCAAGTTCAACCTAAAAATGTGTTTCAGTCTTCCCAGACAAATGATCTAAAATTTCAGTGGGCATACAACAAGCATCAACATTCTGGGTGGAAGTTGGTTTATCCTGCACGTTGACTGTCTTTTTGGAGGGTTAAACAACAACTTCCTCTAACTTACTTTCTAGTTGGGTAGAATATAGTGCATGCTTTTCTGCTCGCACTGCTACCACTTCCATTGCAAGATCAAGTTCAACCTAAGAAAGTGTTTCAGTCTTCCCAGACAAATGATCTAAAACTTCAGTGGACATACAACAAGCATCAATATTTAGGGTTGAAGTAAATTTATCCTGCACGCTGACACACTTTCTGGAGCCTTCAACAACAACTTCCTCTAACTTTCTTGCTTCATATGTATAAAGTAGACTCTTAACAATATTAATAACTTCACCAAATTTGTTGTGCAATTCACCAACATGACACTCCACTCCGTCAAATTTACTTTCCAACTCCTATACAACATAGCAAATAATGAAAGTAAAATTAAACAAACAGGAACAACCAACAACCAACAACCAACAATCACAAAGAAATTATTGAGGGCAGCAAAAAATACCTAACTGTGATTAGATTAGTATAGTAGATTGTTGTTCGGCCATTTTTTTCTAAGGCTGCTGACAACACCCTTCATAACAAAAAATACAGTATATAAAAAATTATAAATAGCATAGAAAACAAAAGAAAACATCTTTCAGAATTAACAAGATGAGCATAAGACTTGATAAATAGGAATACGTACATTAACTAGGTGATCAAGCAAACCACGTGAAATCAAAGAACCAACAGAATAAGAAGAACATGCTGAATCGGAATCAAATTGAAGTGGGACTGGAAATGTTGCCTCTCTTTATCCTTATCAACAAGAGCACTCACTTGAAAACTCTTAAATATCTAAAAAAAATGAAACAAAAAAAATTAAAAAATAATATATAGAACACAAGAGAATAAGAAAATCAAAAAGGCAAAAAATAGAAATTTAAAAACATACATATATGTTTCGCATGAAAAAAGTTATCAATTATTATTCCATATGGAGTCTGCTTCACAGGGGACCAAGACAACATACGGGGGACCCTCCAATCCATATGATGTGAAAAATAACAAAAAGAAGGGAACACCTCCAATGCCTAAACATTTAAAGTGTATGGAAAATCAGATAACGTATAATCATAGTGGCTACCATCATCCATTACCTCCAAACTCTTTAGACAATCTTGAATTGACTTTGCCAACCAGTCAAACCCAAGCGTACCCCAAGGGAAAGATAATCAAAGAATATCATCGCCATTTATTTTCATTATCTGATGGTTGACACAACAAGAGTCACCACGACCCCACAACATGTTATACCCCATAGGATTTCCGGCACTTAGATGACCTATTCGCACGTTGGTTAAGCATATTTGAAGGCCATACGTGCTAGAGAAAGGCCCGGGAAAAAGATCAGACGAGAAACCTGTCGAACCATCGCGGAAGGAGCCGAGGCAGAGCCCCTCCGCGATGGCAGCGTGTCACGGAGGTAAAGCCTCCGCGTTGGCTCCGTGACACGTTGGCCTTGTCCAGGCCCAAGTATATAAAGCCCCACTTCAGTTTTAAATCATTTTAAACTTATAATTTTCAGTGAAACAGAGAGGAAACAGCAGAGAAGAGAAAAGAACGAAGGGGGTAATATAATTTTCATCCGATTACACTGCTAAACGTTGTCCAAACTCAAATTAACCCCAGATACTGAGGTATTTAGTAGCAGAGAGCATTCCTATGGATTTAGTTTCGTGAAATACGGCCGACGAATCGTCGAGCTACCGAGCTAAGGTAAGTAGAATTGCTCCAAACTAGTGTCTATGTGTTTCTAGCGGTGAAGTGAATATTTCTCTCTTCTGGACCTCTGAAAAATAGCGAGTTTTCGACCGTCTTTCGATAAGCCTAAGTTTAGGCTATAAATTACATCGGAGTGACGTTGTTCATTTAAAATAAAGTTATATTTGGTATTAATTGATACATATATGAATGCAGTTGGGAGGAATAGCTGAAATACCGACCAAGCTACGCCAGTTAGTCGGAAAATCAGAAACGAAGGTATGTAAAGCTAGTTCCTCGGCAAGTTAGTAAATCTCGGTATAGTAAAGCAATTTAAAGGCCAGTAGAATGTTCAGAAGTCATGCGTTGTGTTTATTATGAATGTTGGTACGATATTAGAAGCATCAGGTTATAATTAGCACGAACTTGTTAGCACGATATAGATTCTAACACAAGTGTTAGAAACTGCACAGTATGCTCAGTATATGATGTAGTACAAAATGTCAGGATATTATCGTATCCAGTTGAAACCCAGTAAAGCAATGTAATATCTGTAAGACATATCAGAAGTAGAATGATAGGTTAAAATGAAGTTTAGAAAATATATTAGAAATAGCAAATCATGTTACTATAGAACTCAGCATACAGCATGGTTTTCAGCAGAAAGACTACATCTTGTCCAGAATTAGACTCAGTACGGTATGGCAGAAGATTATATATTATACATGCATACTATTGTCAGTCTCAGCAAGTATTAAGTATGTACATATTACTATTACTAGTTCAGCATACAGTATGTACAAATATTTTACTACTATTAGCTTCAGTATATGGGATATGCAGATAGTATTACCAGTTGAGACCGTTGTATTGTTTTGGGGTTGGATTACCTAACCTCCATGACCGCCCCAGGGTTAATAGCTGTATCGACTCGTCCGCCAGAGGACGAGGATACGTCGCTCTACGGAGTGGCATGCCGTCCCACAGGGGACGAAGATGGGATGCCAGTTTTCCCCATACTGTGCCTTGATCGGCCCTTACACACCCCTGTCGAGCGGATACGCCCGGGTGTTGATTCAGGAGTCCTCCGAACTCAGATGCAGTTATAGTCAGGGGCTCAGTGAGCCCAAGTGCATACCCAGGGGACCGGCAGGATGCTTATAGCGATTATAGGAGATAGGATGACCGGGGTAGGGGTATAGATTCTGTGCTGGTTGTACCTCCCGGCTTATGGGGGCCGGGTAAGGTTTGTGTGTGCTATATTATGTTATGTTATGTTATGCCATGTTACATTAGACACGAGTAGATCGACAGTAGAATGATACGTCTCCAGGTATGACTCCTACTCCTTCCAGTATAATTAAGAGAAGGTCTGATTTACATTATCAGACAGCTAATCTATTCTTTTCTACTTCAGTTTCATCAGTTGTATTGTTGTTTTCAGATATTTCCTTCAGTTATTGCTTTACATACTCAGTACCAGTGGTACTGACGCCCGGTGGGGCGCTGCATTACTTGCCTGCAGGTACTCATAGACGAGCAGGCGATACCTCGTGATTCCTGTCAGCGATCGAGTATTCAGCTCTTGTCATCCGGAGACTGAATCCCAGAGGTGTATTTCGTTTTCTTTTGTTGTACAGTACGGGTAGGTCGGGGCCCTGTCCTGATCATTTATATTGCTATTCCTAAAGGCTTGCAGTCTGTATATATTTCCCTATTGTCAGTTGAGCCGGTCGTGTGAGGTCGTGCAGTCGTATAGCTGTTAGTACTTTTATCTCTTTTATGTTGGCCGTGTGGGGCCATGGTTTGACAGTAGTGGTGACCTTGCCGGTCACGTAGCTTTCTAGTATTTCATCGTCAAGTTATAGATAACTAGACAGCATGGTGGCCTTGTCGGCCCGCATAGGTTTCCCTATATTGATATGTTTCTGGTTAGCTGTCAGCACAGGTACAGGTGGCTATAGGCCTAGTCGGCCGGGGGCTGTGTTTACAGCCGTTATATAGCCCTTTGTTTCCAGAAATGTGAGTTAGAGCCAGCTAGGCACCAGATGTGTACAGGCTCAGTAGTCTAGCAGTTCAGGTCCTAGTAGGGCACCAGGTGCCAGTCATACCCCCCAAGGCGGGGTGTGACACAACACCCTTTCAACTATATATAATTCGGCAAACTTAACAAGATCAATAGGTTTGTCCCAAAAATCCAAAAGTATAATTGCTTTGACGAAAACTCCAAGAGCTTCATCAACTCAACTACCTTAATTCGTTCATCGTTTAGGAAGTAGCACTTCAGTAATCTATTAGGACGAGCAGATACACAACCAAAATCACCACCGAAAATATTTAAACTGGTGATGAGATGGAAACACTCACAATCAAAAATAATTTCGCAGCCAAATTCATTAAACTTGATCAAGCTAGAGTTATTATACAGAATTTGAATTAAAAGTAAACAATGCAAAATACTATCAAAAACTATGCTTGATCTAACTCCACAAAAGATCCAAAAAGAACTTTTTCAACATATACAACTCAAGGGCACTCAGAAATGATAATATCTACTTGTTAAAGTTGAAATCACCACTCCATTGCCCATATGCCTTAAACCAATATTCAAACTTGAATATATTTTCGCCATCCTGTAAGAAAATAAACAAATAAACAAAAGTCAAGAAATTACATGACTAAAATAATATTAAAAAAATAAAAGCTAAAAAAATGATAAACATCTACCATGATAAAAAAAAAATTGAGAGAAAGTAGAAATGAGAGATCAAATAACTTGCATAATAAGATTGAAAAATATAGGCTTGCTTTATAAAAAATATGCAAGCACCAGGCAACTCATAAAGAAACGACAAGAAATTATGAAAAGAAACAGAAAAAACACCAAGCACTGTAATTTTAAAAAAAAATTGCGAAAATAGTGAAATTTTTAACCAACTTATGACTTAACCGGCATTTTTGATAATACGGCATAGTTTGGCTAGCCTACATATTGAATTACGCCTCGCAAAGGGCAAAATTCAAAATAATAAAATATTTGTCCAATGTATGACTGAACTGGCAAATATTTAATATGCAGCAAAGTTTCAATATTATTAAGGTTGCAAAGTTACGCATAGAATACTACGAATTGATTAAAAGACACAATTTCAAAAAATTAAAATATTTATAAAATTTATGTCTTGCCCGACAATATTTGAATATACAACAAAATTTGAATAATATTAAAGTTACAAAATTACGCCTGAAAAGACATAAATTGATTATAAGGCACAATTTTTAAAAATTAAAATGTGTATCCAATTTATGCCTTAGCCGGCAAAATTAGAATA
This sequence comes from Datura wrightii, assembly GCA_035772735.1. Taxonomy (NCBI): domain Eukaryota; kingdom Viridiplantae; phylum Streptophyta; class Magnoliopsida; order Solanales; family Solanaceae; genus Datura; species Datura wrightii. The sequence goes on along the minus strand of JASDFA010000010.1, from coordinate 68,276,258 downwards.
CAGAAAAAACTTTAAATAATAATAAGGTTGAAAAGTTACACCTGAAAAGGGAGGAATTGAATATAAGGCACAAAATTAAAAAACAATTAAATTTTTAATCAAATTTATGCCTTAGCCAGCAAAGTTTCAATATTAGACAAAGTTTCAAAAATGACTGATAGCAATATAACTTCTGCTAAAGTTTTGCCTTCATGTATAACTTGTACATTAAATATGCTCCACAGACGTATTATGTGTATTAAAGGTATACCTTAAGGCACAAGTTATGCCTGAAAGACTAAGAATTACCTATAGGCACAATTTCAGTAAAATGATTAAACAGATTAAAATTAAAAATTATACTCAGTACGCATGAACTTCAATAAAAATTAAGATGAAAACTACATAAATACTACGCATTTTAGGTCTGAAGCTCAAAAAATTTATAAAAAATGAACGGAAAAAAAAATTACTGTAAAACAGGTGGAATAAAATACCTAAAGACATCAATAAAATGATCCGAAAAGAATCAGTGAAAAGAAATGACGACGATTTGAATGAAGGTAATACGAAATACTGAGCAGATAGAGAGGGAAAAAAGATTGAAAAGATGAGAGAAAACAACGTGAAATAAAAGAAATACAAAAAATATAGGTTTCTAAAGAATAAGAGCTTTTTCATCAATTAAAAATTATTAAATGAATGCGAAAAGCATAATTTAAAGACCGTGTATATGGAGAGAAAAAATTTAAGACAATGTCTTTTTAGGGCGATTCGAGCAAAAACTTGGGAAAATATTGCTAATACTTTTCCAAGCATTATAAATTACCCAATAAAAACAGAGATAGTAATAAGTAAACTATAAAATTCAAGCAACCAAAAAAATGAATAAATTATCCTTGAGATATATTGGAGTTGGTCTATTCAATGATCCTTTTGTCCACAAAATAGTCGAAACCAAACCCACCCCACCCACTCCCACTCCCACTCCCACTCCTGGCACTTGAGATATATTGGAGTTGACCTATTCAATATTGCCGTCAATATATATATATATATATATATATATATATATATATATATATATATATAAAAGGAAGAATACATAAATTTTTGACGTCCTCAACCAAACCCACCCCACCCACTCCCACTCCCACTCCTGGCACTTGAGATATATTGGAGTTGACCTATTCAATATTGCCGTCAATATATATATATATACATATACATACATATATATATATATATATATATATATATATATATATATATATATATATATATATATAAAAGGAAGAATACATAAATTTTTGACGTCCTCATATTCAAGATTTTCTTTTTATTGAATCGAATTACTACACGTGGTTATTTCTATTCATTTTGTATATTCCTACTTTTATACTTATTTTTTCTTTTTAAATTCACTCAATGTGGGGCTCCTGTCATTTGACTAGCATAAAATCTTAATGTATGAAATATCTCATTAGTGAAATTAAAACTTACTAAATACTTAAAAAAAACTATTTCTATCTACAAATAAAGAAATTATATACTCATAAATTTATAAAAATGCCAATTATTTTTAATTTATGACATTGTAGTAACTTTTATGCAAATGCTTTCCTTCTTCCAATTTTATATTATTTAATATTTTAAATTTTTATATTTAATTCAAAATAAATAACTTTTACATATAAAGAAGATATTAACTGCTTTCAAAAAACAATATCCTTAAAATTGATACTATTTAATTAGAAATAATTCAGTAAAAATAATTTTTACTTTTTTAGGTAAATAATCTTTTAAGGAGAGTGCTTTAACTAAAAACATCATATAATATGAATTGGATGGAGTATTAGATTACCTTTTACATTATTTGTCATTATACATGATAAAATTAGGCAACTTTGGAATCGTATTTATTAGATCTTACTAACTATTTTTCCTTTATTTTAATTTATGTGATATTTTTTATATTTTTTGAGAGTCGATTCAACTAAATATTGAAATTAAATTAAAATAGATAAATTGAAACATTTTAAATTAAAATATAAATATTTAAAAACTATTCAAAAAATATTATAAATTTCAATTTTAATTAAGAATTAATATCTTTAAGTATAAATATATATGCAGAACTATTGATTGTTGAGGTTTATTTAATGAGTTAGTTTTATTTCTAAATTTCATCTAAAACTAAGCTTAAATCACCATATTTGATTAGCATAAACTCTTTGCAGTATGAAATATCTCATTAATGAAATTAAAGCTTACTAAATATTAAAAAAAATATTTCTATATATAAATAAAGAAATTATATACTCATAAATTTATAAAAATGCCAATATTTTTTAATTTATGACTTTTGCTAAGGTAACTATTTTACATAATTTAAATTATATGTTAACTTTACAGAATATTGAGTCACTTGTGTTTCTTTGGTATTTGATAATTATCCAGCCAAACTTCCTTCCTCTTACATAATTTAGTGTCTAAAATTATCTAACTGGGGCTAAAGTCTAACTATTGAAGATATTTAAGTGTAAATTGAGTTATTATTGTAATATTTACTTAAGATCATCTCTAAATGTCTTTCTAATAAAAAAGAAAAATGAATGGAAAACTATGGTGCACATAACAAAACAACCATTGAATAATAATTTTATATTTGCAATTGTGTTACTTTTGCGAACATTTACATATCAGATGATTCACAACAATTTGCAAGTGAAGAAAAATAACCCAATCAAAACAAAGATAGTAATAAGTAAATTATAAAAATCAAGCAAAGTATAGTTGAGAGAAGAGCAAATACTTTTTTTAATTTGTTCATTCATGTACCAGTTACACATGAGAAGATTCTGTGACTTGTGAACCTCACAAGTTGTTTATCCTTGGGAGTAGAAACAGGAGTCCTTTGAAGTGACTGGTACTTCTCTACACCACCATAATCTGGATAAAAGTCTTCGCAAATATTGTTAGCTGCAGAGGAGAGGGATTCGTATTTGCGGAGAGTTTTGTTTCTTTTGATGGTCTTGCATACCAATGGAATCAGACCTTCCATGCCTGTTCAAGATTGGGAACTTGAAAGGTGAATAATACTGGAGCAGAGAGAATTACTTCAATTTGATCATGTATGTTTGGGTTTGGTGGGTGAGTGAGTCTGCCAAGTTTTCTCTCTTTGAATAACTAAATAATTGAATGTCTCTCTTTTTTAGCATATACAAAAGTAACTAATATTGGTTGGCACAGTAGGTAATGTTTGTTTGACTCGAGTGAGCGAAAATTCAAAAAGTTTGAAGTTCTATATCGAAAAGCAAATCAATTGCCACTGAACAAACAAGAAATTGACTAGCCGAAAGGCATTTTACATAAAATTCTGACAGTAATAATAACTTCCTACTAGTCTTTTTTAATAATAGAAACAGAAAACTCAAATTTAACTACTTTAATTTATTGTTACATTACTTGTTGATTTGTTCTTCCTTGTATTTTATAATTATTAATTAAGTAGAACTAACAATAATATCCTTCTTCTACCGGTGTATCTGTTGCCTTATCAATTTGTCCCATATATAACCCTCTTTGTCAACTGAAAACTCTATTGACTCTCGTATTCATGATCTAAAAAAGAATAAATTAAGGTCATCTCAGTTATCAAATATCCTTTATTTTGCTCTTTCTTTTCAGGTATACTTTGAAGCAAAAATTGAGTCTTTCTACAAGATTCATTATCAGGAGTCTCGCTTTAAGACTTCATACTGCTGCAAGATTCCAACGTGCATCTCGCTACTTCACCCTTCTTTCTACATCTTGTTGGGCTAGAGCCCAACATTAATATTAGCTGAACTGAAGCCCACTCACTTCAGATGAACAAATAAAAAGGAGTGGGCCTGCAGTCCAATTGCATCAATGATAGCAGCAGATCAGAAACTTCTTGCATCTTAGCTGATTCAACTATTTCATTGATTTAATAATAAATTTTCTTTTAGAAAGTAATAGAAGTTATTTTTCAAAAATTAAAAAAAAATAGATTCTTTCCGAAAGCACTTATTTGAAATGCACTTTTTCTAAAAATACACTTAGAAGCACTTTTCAAAAACTTGGCCAAACACTAATTGTTGCTCAAAAGTATTTTTAAAATTTATTAGTCAAATACAAACTGCTTCTTACCAAAAATACTTTTTTGATAAGCACTTTTGAAAAAAGCACTTATCAAAATAAGCTGATTTGAGAAGCTTGGCCAAACAGACTATTAAAAATCCGTACTTGTAAATCTTCTTTAAATGATAGCAGTAGATCAGAAGAAGCGGAAAATGGACTTGAAACCCAACTCTTTAAATCCTCTACTTATATCCCGTTTATTCTAGGAAAAATTATATAATATAACATAATTAAGTTAATATTTACAAATTATAGACACAATTCAAATAATTACAATACCTGGTTATATTTCAATTTATTGGTCATTTATCTACTTTAAACCATGTATTTGATCCCGTTTACCATTACTCACCATAAATATGTTGTATTATGTGTCACCAATCAATCAATCATCTTTCTCTAATCTCTTCACTCTCAAATTACCCTAATTTTGCAGAAACCATCTTCAACCCACATTCTTAAAAAAATCAAATCAAATCTGATTTGATCGTGTAACTTCATAAAAATCAATTCTGGACAAGTTTTGTGCTTGAGGAAGAGGACGCATTTAGAATATGCACTAGAAAATATAAAAGAAATACAGAGATTAGAACCATTAAAAATTGAATATTATAATAAAATGTTTATACAAGATTAATGAATAAAGAACTACAGAAGTCAAGAAAAGGACATATTCAGAAAAAAGTCAAAAAATTAAAGAATCAATTAAAAATATTATATCCTGAATATAAGCAATTAAGCTCAAATAAAACAAATAACATTAGGAATAGATTTTTGATTTTATATGCATCTGGAATTCTTTTTGATCTTCAAAATTATATCTCAATGGTTTTTGTGTTATTATACTATTCTCATCTATTAGTTCACAACTATATGAAGAAAAATTAAAAGCTAAAGAAAAACAACGTGAAGTCTCCTTTGTTGTTACAGAATCTTGTACTTTTCTAGTTATCCACCATTTTACTTGTGTATTATCTGTTCTAACAATAAATTTGTTATAAATAATATATGGTTCGAATGCTAATAAACATTTATATAATGCAAATAATTCTTTTCTGTTTATTTCCCATTTAATCTGTGGTTCCGTATATGATCCTGAGTGATATCTACAGTGATGTTCTATTTTTTCATTTTCATATTTGTATTTCAGTACTCCTCCATAGTTATGGTTACTAGAATCTGATTCCACTATATAGGTGAATTGTTTATTTTCATCCGGGAAATATAGTTTTGGTAATTTTTTACACATTTCTTTTATCTTTTTTATGTAGTTTCTGTCTTTTTCATCGAAATTATATTCTACATCTTTTTTTAATTTCCTTTGTAATGGCTTTAGATTTTCTGCTAACTTTGGTATATATTCTCGTACTTGGTTAACTAATCCTAAAAAGGATTGTAATTTTTTCTTAGTATCTAATAATTCTTCAGAATTAATTATCTTTTGTACTATATGTGTTTGCATTTTTACTCCGTTTTTGTCTATCTGTATGCCTAGAAATTCTATTTGGTTTTTTAGTATCTCAGCTTTCTTTTCGCTTAAGCCTATTCCTGATATTTCTATTATGTGTATGAATTTTTCTAATAACCTTATATGTTCCTCTTTTGTTCTTGAGTAAAGTAGTATATCGTCTATGTATACTATACAGTTTTCTAGTTGGTTGAAATAATTATCCATGAAGTGTTGGTATCTTCCTGGTGCATTTTTGTATCCAAAGGGTAATACGTTCCATTCGTAGAATCCTTGTGGTACAGTAAATGCTGTTAGTTGTTTTGATTCTTCTTCTAGCTTTAAGTGGTAAAATCCTGATTTACAATCGAATTTACTGAAGTAGTTATATCCTTGTATTTGCCTTATTTTTAGTACCTTATTTGGTATTGGGTAGTTATATGTTTTAGTTTTTGCATTTAGATTCCTATAATCTATTACCATTCTGCTTTTTCCTCTTTTTTGTTCATTATGTTTATTTACTATAAATGCCGGACTGTTATGTTTACTATTGCTTTCTTGTATGTAATTATTTTCTAGTAGTTCTTTTATATGCATCTGGAATTCTTTTTGATCTTCAATATTATATCTCAATGGTTTTTGTGTTATTATACTATTCTCATCTATTAGTTCGATTTTTACTTTTGTTTTATGTTTTTCCCATCCTTGTAATGGGTTTTCATTATATAATGATTTTAACTTATCTTGTAATATTTGTATTTTATCTATTGTGAATATTATCATTTCAATCTTTTGGTCGTTTGGTGTTATATTTTCTAATTTTTGAGTAATTTTTTCGCTTCCTTTTATCCATGGCGTATTTTTTCTTATTTTATTGTTTACTCTTTTTGCTCCTATTTTCTTATTACATGGGGTAGTAAACCACCAATGTGTTTTTGTTATGGTATGTGGGTATAATTTTTCTAAAAATGGCATTCCTAATAATATATCTCTATTAGTGAATTCGTAACTATACATTTCTTCTATTATTAGTATTTTATCCCATATCTGTATTTTTATATTTTTAGCTTTATGTGTTATCATACTACCTTCATTGTTAAATCCAGTAACTATAAGTGGTGTTTTTAGTTTTTCCCATTTATCTTCTGGTAAGCAATTATGTTTACACATATTTGCTCCTGCTCCCGTATCTACCATAGGTGTGTAGTATCTATTGTAATATCCTTCTACTATAATTTTCATTAGTATATAGATTTTTGTCATTCTTTCATATTAGTGTCCTTTTAATGATTATCTTTTTGTTTTCATAGTGTATTATTAGCTGTCTTTCATCTAGATTATAAGGTTTTACTATTTCCAGCCATTTTATTCCTAAAATAATATTATCTTTTCCTTGGTGTATTTTGAATTTTATCTTTATTGGTATTCCGCCAATAATTAATTCTTGTTCTGTACTTTGTTCCATATTTGTTAGTATTCCTGGTAATTCTGTATTTATATTCTCGTTTCTATCAATTTCTTCTTCTTTTACCAGTTCTCTTGTAATGTAGCTTTCAATCTGTCCTGTATCTATTTTTATTAGATATTTTCGTTGGTTTAGTATTCCTGTTATATAATATTGATAGGGTTGTATTTCATTTATTCTTTGTTCTAATAATCTTGGTTGTATTTCATAATCTATCCTTCTTAAGGTACTATTTCTAGATGATGATGGTGTATCATAGTTTATTCTTTTTGATGTGCTTAATCTTTCTTTTACTATTTCTAAATCTTCTTCAATGTCTATTTCTTTGTAACTATAATCATTATTATCAATGATAGTAACTATTTTATCGAAAGGATTTTCTATTTTAATTCTTTGGATTTTATTTCTAGCCATTATTTTATGTTTTGTTGTTAATACATATAGATTTTTACATCTTGCTGTAAATATTTTGCTGCCTGGTGCTAGCTCTATTCCTGACATTTTCCAGTATAGTACTAGTGATTTATCTATGTTTCTGTCATCTAATGCTACTGAGTAGTTAGCACTTATTATAAATTTAAATTTTTGGTATATTAAATTTCCTTTAACTGCGCTTATTATACTTTTTTCTATTGGGTGGATAATTCTGTCATCTGCTAAATATATTTCAATTGGTGTATCTATTCCTTCTCTAAAACATGCTTTTATAAGTATTTCTGTTCCTCCTAAATGTACATATTTTATCGGATTTTTAGCTTTTATTTCTTGGATTTCTTTGTTTATTATCTTTTTATTTATTATGGGTATTTTAGCTTTACCCTGAGTATATTTGCAATCTATTATGTGTTCTTTTTGGCTTACTACGTAATATTCTTCTTGTCTTATTTTAAAGAAATTTCTTAGTTTAGGTACTTCTAGTATTTTATCTATACTTAAATCTAATTCTTTTCCTTTTATTTGTTCAAACATAATTATATTATTTTTTGCTCTGTACTTTCACTATCTTGGTATTCTTCTTTACTTATAATTCTTATATCTGTCTCAGTCATTATCTGTTTCGTATTCTATTATCTCATTTTCACTATCTGTTTTCTCATATTCTGTTAGTTCGTATATACTATCGTCATCGTTTAAATTATAGTCTATGTATTCTATTTGTCTGTATTCTTCATTCTCTATTACTACTTCTGATACTTGTTTTTTGGTTATGTTCCTAGGCATTTTACAATCTCTAGCTAAATGTCCTAATTTGCCACAATTGTAGCATTTACATTCTGTTATATTTTTCTTAGTTCTGTGAGGTCTTTTTTGTTTGTAATTTTTTATATAGTATCTTTTTCTTGGCTTTTTATACTTGTATTTTGTTTTAAATGGTCTGTATTTTTTGATTCTTTTCTTGTATTTATATTTATTTGTGCATCCAAATTGTGGTGCTGTTCTAGTTGTGCAACATGCTAAGTTTTTTACTAATATTTTTTCCATTTTCATATCTTCTTTATGTTTTTCGCATAATTCTGTAAACCATTTTTGTAAAAATTTTATTCTAGATCCTAGTGTATCTACCAATCCTGACTCTTGTCATTCTTTAGTTATTTTTGAACTAAATGGTTCTGGTAATTTCGCATAGTATAATTTTCTTATTTCTTTACTTTCCTCATTCGTATATAGTCCTTTATAGTAGTATTCTTTAAATGCACATGTGTATTCATCCATATAACTCATCTTACATATACTTAATTTATTCAGTAGATTTCTGTTTAGTTCTTTATCTTTTTGTCGTTCATCTATTTCGGTAGTCATACTACTAAATTCATTTCTTATTGCCATTTCATATTTATTTAATATGTCTATAGATGTTGTTGCTGGTTCATTATTAATTTTCTTATTATTTCTTAATGTTTCTAAACTTTCTGGTGATAAATTTTGTAACCATATTTTAGCTGTTCCTATAAGTGTCCTTTCTACATATCCAGGGGTATCTGTTATTAATATTTTATTATCTATTAGTTGTTTTGAAATATATCCTATCCATAATTGGATTGTTTTATTTGTATCTGCTACACAGTCTAAATCTAAAAAGTTATATTGTTCTATGTTTTGTCTAGGTGTCCAGTTTTTATTTAGTCTTTTATTCCATAATGTTTTATTTCTATTTTCTCTTTCGTAAGTGTAATAAGTTGGGCTAGTATCTAATCTCTTTGGACTTCTAGTTCCTGACGTACTAGGTTTTTCATCTACATCTTCTACATTAATTTCTATGTTGTTTTCTCTTTCTATTAGGTTAGTATAGGTTTCCGAAGTTTCTGAATATTGATCTAAATCTTCATCATTTTGTTCGCTTATATCGTCTATTCCTATTTTAGGTTGATTTTCTATTGTACCTGATTCTTCTAATAATATTTTAAATTTTTCTATTTCTTCTGTAAGTTTTAACTCTTCACGTTGTTTTTCTTTAGCTTTTAATTTTTCTTCATATAGTTGTTTAAGTTTATCTAATTCTTTTTCTAGTTCTTGGATTCTCGTGTCTTTTTCTTCTTTAATTTGTTGAACTTCTATTTGGGCTTGTTTTTTAATTTTTTCTATTTCCTTTTTCCTATCTATTTCTTCATTTTCTCTGTTTATTCTTACCATTGCTGTTAGACTATCTTCTAGTTTTGCTGATTCTTTTTCTAACATTAAATATAATTGATCTCCTATTTTCTTAAATCTTCGTCCTAAATTTGAGTGTACAATTTTTATTTCTAGTCCTTTTTGACTCGTATATTTTTCTTCTTCTAAAGCATATTCTTCTTTGTTCATGGAAGTCCGTGTTGTAATTTGTATTCGAGGTGTTGTAGTTGAATTTCTAAATAAAATATTTCTTTTCTTTGTGTTTTTATTGATATATGACATACTCCTGCAATTATATTATAATTTAGTCTTTCTTTTCTAAATTTAATTTCATCTGTTATTTCATTTATTTTATTAAGTAGTTGTCGCCTATATTCTTCGTTGTTATCGATATTGTTTCTCATTTTTGCTTTTTTAGATATTTTATATAATTATATTCGGTTTTTGAAATTAGGTCTATTAAGTATTCAAGTCTAATGTTATTTGTTTTATTTGAGCTTAATTGCTTATATTCAGGATATAATATTTTTAATTGATTCTTTAATTTTTTTGACTTTTTTCTGAATATGTCCTTTTCTTGACTTCTGTAGTTCTTTATTCATTAATCTTGTATAAACATTTTATTATAATATTCAATTTTTAATGGTTCTAATCTCTGTATTTCTTTTATATTTTCTAGTGCATATTCTAAATGTTCTAGATTTCTTTCTCTTATGTAATTATTTATATTAGTTTCTAACAAAATCACTAATAGTCTTATATTTTCCATAGTTGCTAACCAGTATTCCATATATTCGTAGTTTATCATTACTAATCTGAACCTTTATCTAATTTTCTAATTTCTTCTACAGTCATCTCCGTCCATCCTTGGTACATTAATTCTATGGTTTCATTGAGTTCTGTTATTTCTTCTAATATCTGAACTAAGATTTTTATCATACATAGGATAAGTATCTGATATCTACGATCTTTACCTGGTTGGTTTGAATTCATTTTATGAATTTTTTCTAAACATAATATTCCCTCTAATCTCTTTAGGCATTATTTGAAATTATCCAGTTATTATAGCGTTATTTTGAATAGTCTTTTTCGGTCATTACTATGCGTTTTCAGCTTTGATCAGTTACCCTAACAGCGCCTCAACACCGTGTACTCCCCTAAAACGGCTCTCTTGGCCTCACCGGTTTCCACCTTAGGATGGCATAGTCTGGGCTTACTTACTCGCAGCTTACTAACCACGTACATAGAAAACTTAATCAAGCTTTCATCATAACGATATAACAAGAAGATAATATCATATAATACTTAGGAGATTATAAGGAATATACCAGTTTAGCTATTCATATTCATGAATTTCCATACCTCAGTTTGTAGATTTGCATCGTTGCTAGATTTCTCCATAGATGAATATTTTTGAATAGATTGTCTTGAAATAGCTCTGATACCAATTTGGGGGTTTGGGGGTTTGCGGAAGTAAATGAGAGAGAGAGTTGTGTGTCGAATGTCGGATGCCTTTGGCTTCCGTTTTCTCTCTATTTATAAACAAAGAAATTTACAAATGACTCTTTACATGGCCTTTACTGTTCATAAACGACCTTTACTGTTTATGAATAGTGACTTATGGCCGACACCTTTACTATTTACTTTGCGACTTTTTGCTAAAGTAGCCGCCTTCTACTGTATACTTTAAGACTTTTGTACAAAAACAAAAGCTTTTCTTTACAGCTGTCCACTTTCGGACAAAAACTCTAAAAAAAAGAAAGAAAAAAAAAAGATCATATCTGTCTTCTTTTTATCTGATCCTTCATATGTCGTTTTCCCTTTATCTGAGCCTCTTTCTTTTTTGCTGCGTATTATCTCACTCCAGCTGTACTTTCGGTATTTTGTCCATATCTTCACCATGGCATTTTGAGCAATGGTGGTCTGGGTACTTTTGTCCGATAACTTTACAGTATCTGGTCAATAGTGCCGGGGAGATGTAGTTTTTTCGTATGGCTCTGGTAGTAGGTACGTCTTCTGGTTTCAGTAAGCTGATTATCCATTGTCTTAATTCTTCCATATCAGCTTCTTTATATTCCTTGGAGTTTGCATATATAATTGTCTGATCTCGTGAGTAATAGTTCCAAACTGCATTTCCGTTTAGATAATTATTAGCTAATTCATTTAATATGGTTGCGAGTCCTATTATCCTCTTGTTTGAATAGAACTCTGGTATCTCTGCAAATGTTATTTCATCCTGTTGATCTATCCTTTCGGGGATTATCATCTCCTTTGTTAATCCTATTTTTACCACCTGTATGATGGGTTTTATTTCTTCATATAATATCTCTGCTGGTGCTGAATATATTTTTATGTAGAAAAAAGTGCCTTTGGTTATTCTTTTATGTAGTGAAGGCTTTGTGTATCTCGGGTATTGTAACTATTTCGTCTCCCGTTGTTGTGTATACGGTACTGAGCAGTCCGTAATCATAGCAAGTTCTGACTAGGTTCGCATTTGTCTTAGGTTGTGCAATAAGTTTGTTGTATCCTTGTAGATATTGGGTTATGTAATCTTCAGCTGGGTTATCTGTGTTTGTAGATCTTGGGTTCTTATTCAGGAAGGTTTGTATCCTGTGAATGTTTTGTATATATTTGTTGGTTATGTGGTTGTAGGTCTGTTTAGTCTGGTTTAGACTTTCTCTGTATGTTGTAGTTTGTGGAGTGGGAGTGAATGGTATATTTTTCTTGGGTGTAAATGGTTTGTCAAATAGTTGTTTTCTAATAATATCTCTCCTTTCTGCTGTAGATTTTGATATACCTGCAGCTGCAATAGATGGATATCTCTAGCTAAATGTCCTAATTTGCCACAATTGTAGCATTTACATTCTGTTATATTTTTCTTAGTTCTGTGAGGTCTTTTTTGTTTGTAATTTTTTATATAGTATCTTTTTCTTGGCTTTTTATACTTGTATTTTGTTTTAAATGGTCTGTATTTTTTGATTCTTTTCTTGTATTTATATTTATTTGTGCATCCAAATTGTGGTGTTGTTCTAGTTGTGCAACATGCTAAGTTTTTTACTAATATTTTTTCCATTTTCATATCTTCTTTATGTTTTTCGCATAATTCTGTAAACCATTTTTGTAAAAATTTTATTCTAGATCCTAGTGTATCTATCAATCCTGACTCTTGTCATTCTTTAGTTATTTTTGAATTAAATGGTTCTGGTAATTTCGCATAGTATAATTTTCTTATTTCTTTACTTTCCTCATTCGTATATAGTCCTTTATAGTAGTATTCTTTAAATGCACATGTGTATTCATCCATATAACTCATCATACATATACTTAATTTATTCAGTTGATTTTTATCATACATAGGATAAGTATCTGATATCTACGATCTTTACCTGGTTGGTTTGAATTCATTTTATGAATTTTTTCTAAACATAATATTCCCTCTAATCTCTTTAGGCATTATTTGAAATTATCCAGTTATTATAGCGTTATTTTGAATAGTCTTTTTCGGTCATTACTATGCGTTTTCAGCTTTGATCAGTTACCCTAACAGCGCCTCAACACCGTGTACTCCCCTAAAACGGCTCTCTTGGCCTCACCGGTTTCCACCTTAGGATGGCATAGTTTGGGCTTACTTACTCGCAGCTTACTAACCACGTACATAGCAAACTTAATCAAGCTTTCATCATAACGATATAACAAGAAGATAATATCATATAATACTTAGGAGATTATAAGGAATATACCAGTTTAGCTATTCATATTCATGAATTTCCATACCTCAGTTTGTAGATTTGCATCGTTGCTAGATTTCTCCATAGATGAATATTTTTGAATAGATTGTCTTGAAATAGCTCTGATACCAATTTGGGGGTTTGGGGGTTTGCGCAAGTAAATGAGAAAGAGAGTTGTGTGTCGAATGCCGGATGCCTTTGGCTTCCGTTTTCTCTCTATTTATAAACAAAGAAATTTACAAATGACTCTTTACATGACCTTTACTGTTCATAAACGACCTTTACTGTTTATGAATAGTGACTTATGGCCGACACCTTTACTATTTACTTTGCGACTTTTTGCTAAAGTAGCCGCCTTCTACTGTATACTTTAAGACTTTTGTACAAAAACAAAAACTTTTCTTTACAGCTGTCCACTTTCGGACAAAAACTCTAAAAAAAAAAAAAGAGCAAAAAGTCGCAAAGTAAATAGTAAAGGTGTCGGCCATAAGTCACTATTCATAAACAGTAAAGGTCGTTTATGAACAATAAAGGCCATGTAAAGAGTCATTTGTAAATTTTTTGTTTATAAATAGAGAGAAAACGGAAGCCAAAGGCATCCGGCTAACAATCCATCTATTGCAGCTGCAGGTACATCAAAATCTACAGCAGAAAGGAGAGATATTATTAGAAAACAACTATTTGACAAACACAGAGGACTTCTAGTGGTATGTAACTCATATTTAGTCTCAGGAAAAACAGCTAGAACCCCATGTTGTTCTTGTAATTTTTTCACTTCTTCTTCACTAAGCTGAGCAGCAACTCCATGAAAAGCGGTCTGGTAGTTGTAAAGTATCCTCTCCTCTTCGCCCCCTGCAATTTCTTTCTCTGGTGTAGATGCAAGTACTGATTTTACAAGTGATGAGTACCATTTCGTATGGTCAATGAATACATCTGGTTTTGCCCATTTATCCATTTGGATGATGTACATATTATTATCAAATATTATTTTTTGCTCTGTACTTTCACTATCTTGGTATTCTTCTTTACTTATAATTCTTATATCTGTCTCAGTCATTATCTGTTTCGTATTCTATTATCTCATTTTCACTATCTGTTTTCTCATATTCTGTTAGTTCGTATATACTATCGTCATCGTTTAAATTGGGAGGGTAACAATGGCGGATGTTGTTGATTGAATTTCGTCATGTTTTGGAGACAACCTTTAATCGGATAAGAGATTTCAAGGAAATTCTAGAGAAAATTGATTCCACCACATCATTTGATAAATTTTCAAGTTCTATCATCTCCTCCTCCTCCTCCTCTTCTTCTTCTTCTTCTTCTTCTTCTTCTTCTTCTTCTTCTTCTTCTTCTTCTTCTGTCTTCATAGCAACCGTCATGGCCAATCCTCCCTCTCTTCTTTGTGACCTCTTTGTTTTTTTCTCTATAGTCAGCAATTAAATTACATATGTAATGATACAACAAATACAGTGGATTCTTTCATGGCAAATCAGACACCATCTTTTTTTCTCTCTCTCTCCTCTATATTTTTTGTGTTTTTTTTTGTATTTTTTATATCACAAATATGAATGATACAATCAATAAAAGAGCAAATGAATACACGTGATACAAGAGTGAATGAATATAGGCTAAATTAGAGAGAATAAATACAACCTAAATGCACATGTATACATACAGAAATATATACATATATGTATATATAAATTTCGTTGATACAATCAAAATAACATGTCATAAAGTAACTGATACAATATCATTAATGTGTATCAGTGTATGTATTGACTCAATGCATAAGATGTATCAAATTTTAATTTCAGTAAAAAATATCCATAAAATATTTTTCTTAAAAAAAATTATACGTAGTAGTATGAAAATACAAATATAAATATAAATCACAACTACTTTTTAAAATTCAATTATATATGGAATGTTGATAATTAATGACAACTTGGTTTAAAGATAAGTACAAATATAAATATTAATTTCAACTATTTTCAGAGTTTATATTTTTTGGAGTCTAATTATATATGGAATATTGACAATTAATGATAGCTTGATTTAAGGATAAGTACAAATATAAATATTAATTTTAGCTATTTTTAAAGTCCATATCAGTATGAAACCTTTGTATTTTAAGAATAACGTGATTCATGGTAATTGTCTTTTTTAAAAAAATAAGATTTCTAAAATCTCTCAATAGAATAAATGTTGTATTTGTATTTGATAACTTTAATAATAAAAATACAACGGATGGCACATTAAATATTGTCATAAATTGTAAATAATGAAAATATTGCTATATAAGTCTAGTTTTGATCAAACTGTAGCCATTTATGTAAATTTCTCTTTATTTTATGAATTTATATTAATACTAATTTTCGAATACATGCATTGCACGTGTATTTCATGCTAATTAGTTTTATAAAATTAAAATATTAGAGATTCTTCTAGTATATTAAACATTCAGTTTATCTAGCAATAGTGCATTAATGAAACTAAAAACTTGTGGAAGCAGGTTTACTTGATGGAATGGAAGGATTGAAGGTGAGTGCATTTTCAAAAGGTTGGATAGAGTCTTGATTAATCAAGATTTCTTGGATTTGTTTCCTTCTAGTGAAGCTCATAACTTAATAAGGCAAGGGTCTAATCATATACCTATTCATGTTGTTTGTAACTCATATGAGGAGCCAGTGGTGAAGCCTTTTAAATTCCTTAATTTTTGTATCAAGCACAAGCAGTTCAAGGAGGTAGTAAGGGAGAATTGGGTAGTATATTTTGTTGGCAACCCATTTGTGATCTTCAAAGTTAAGTTGGGCAAGGTGAAGATAGTTCTAGCTAGTTGGAGCAAGCAGTGTTTTGGATGGAGTTGTCTAAAGCAGAGGCTGACTTGAAGAGATATAAGCATATGGAGGTGGAGTTATGGAAACAGAAAACTGGTATGAGATGGTTTGCTGAGGGGGAGAAAATTCTAAGTTTTTTCACTCATATCAGAGGTCGAGAGAAGAAAGTTACATATAATTGATATAAAGGTGGATGATGGGCAGTCAATAAATTCTTCAGAAGCAATAGGGGAAGCAGCTACTACCTATTTTATGTAGCAGTTTATAGATGATGGTGGTAATATTCAATTTGATATGATAAACAATATTCCATCATTGATTTCACAATCAGATAATGAGGTCATAACAAGGCTGCTAGAAATGGAGGAAGTTAAACAGGTGGTTTTTGAGTTAAAGGCTGATAGTACTAGTGGGCCAAATGGTTTCTCTGGAATGTTCTTTTAGGCTTGCTGGGATATTATAGGTGAGGATTTGACTAATATGGTAAAGGCATTTTTCTGTGGTTATGAGATACTCAGGTTCATTACTTATACAAATCTTATTCTAATTTCCAAGAAGGTGAGGCTGGAGACTTTTTCAGATCTTAGGCCTATCAATCTAAGTACTTTTGCTAATAAGATTTTATCCAGGATGATGCATAGTAGGATGGCTCAATATTTGCCACTTATCATCTCAAGAAATAAGTAGGATTTGTTAAAGGGGGGAGTATCACAGAAAATGTTCTTCTAGCTCAGGAGATCGTTAGAGATATACACTTGAGAAATAAGTGGCATAATGTGGTTGTGAAATTGGATATGACTAAGGCATATGACATAGTGAATTGGTTTTTCCTTATTAAAGTACTGAGGAAATTGGGTTTCTCTAAGGATATTATTTGATATAGTTTGGAGACTTGTTTCTAATAATTGGTACTTAGTGCTAGTGAATGGTAACTCTTATGATTTTTTTAGATCATCAAGAGGCCTAAAACGGGGTGATCCATTATCTCCTATATTATTCATAGTTGCTGCTAAAATTTTGTTAAGGGGTTTAAACAAGCTTCATGAAGATCCTGACTTTAAAGGTTATGGTATGCCTAAATAGAGCCCTAACATTAATCATTTGTCTTATGCTGATGATACTATTTTATTTTGTTCTGGGGAAAGGAAGTTTGTGAAAAAGATGGTGAGGGTGTTGATTGAGTATGAACAAATTTCAGGGCATAGAATCAATAAAAATAAAAGTTTCTTTTATATCCATGAAAAAACTCCTATGGTGGGAGGATATAACATTAAGAGGTGGATTGGTGTAAATCAGGGATCCTTTCCTTTTTTATACCTTGAGTGCCCTGTGTTCTATGGTAGAAAAAAGAAATCTTATTTTGAGGAGTTAGTGAGAAATATTTCTAGAAGGATTTTTATGTGGAAAAACAAATTTTTGAATTTTGGTGGTAGATTCATTCTCATTAATCATGTGTTACAATCCATGTCTATTTATCTTTTATCAGCAATGAACCCTCCTAAGGCTATAATTGATCACATTCATCAATTATTTGCTAAGTTCTTCTGGGGTAAAGCTCGAGAGAATAAGAATAGGCACTGGGTGGCTTGGGATGTTATGCGTTATCCAACAAATGAGGGTGGGGTTGGATTCAAATCTTTGCATGATGTTTCCAGAGTTCTAACGGCTAGACTATGGTGAAATTTTAGAGTTTCCACTGGTTCTTTATGGAGTGCATTTATGTGGAATAAATATTGTAAAAAGGTCCATCCCACAATGGCTGCTAGTAGAGGGGCCTCTCATATTTGAAAAAAGATGGTTGAAATAAGAGAAGAAGTGGAACATGAGATTTGGTGGTAATTGAAAGCAAGTTCTACTAGTTTTTGGTTTGATAATTGGACTCAACAAGGTGCCTTATATTCCTTAGAGGAGAATTATGTTGATGAGGAAGTGGAGGTTAGAGAATTCATAAGTAATGGTGCTTGGGATAAGGAAAAGCTAAGGAGAAAATTGTCTGAGGAGATGATATCTCTCATTGTTGAGTCTGTTCCCCTTATAATCTGGAAGGCAGTGATTTGACTTGGTGGATGAGTAATACAAATGGTAGATTCACTGTTCAGTCAGCCTATCAAATATTGAGGAGAAAAAAGGAGGTGGATGCTTGGCTATCTAAAGCATGGATAAAGGGGCTTTCTTTTAAGATATGCTTTTCCTTATGGAGGCTGATGAAGGACAGAATTGCTACAGATGATAATTTGAGAAGATTGAGGATGCAAGTAGTATCCATATGTTATTGTTGTGATAGATCACATCATGTGGAAACTATGAATCATTTATTTCTAACAGCTCCCATAGTCATTAGGCTGTGGAAGCAGTTTGCTAATTTTGCAGGTATAAACATGGATGCTTTGTGATTACGACACATTATGTCTAAATGGTGGGAGACATCAGTCTCTGAAAAACTCAAGGTGGTGTTTGGTGATATTCCTTCAATTCTTATGTGGGAGATATGGAAGAGAAGGAATGCTAGAAGACATCGAAAAGATATTAATTTTCATTCACTGCTCAAGAACTGTCAGGTAACAATTTATCAGTTTCTGAAGATTAGATTTCCATGGTTGAAGATTCCTAATCAATGGTGTGAGATAGTTCATTATCTACAATGTTACAAATCAAGGCTTCATTATAAAATAATGAGGTGGGTTTTTCCTAAGGAGATGTGGATCAAATGTAACACTGATGGAGCTTGTAGGGGTAATCCAGGTCAGGATGCCTATGGTTTTTGTTTAAGAGATGCTGTCGGAGATTTATTGTATGCAGAGGCAAAGAAAATTGGGTTGACTTCGAATATGAAGGCTGAGGTGATTATTATTTGGTGTGTGTTGAAGCATTTTATTGTTCGGAACTACAACATCATCTTAGAGACTAATTCACTCAATCTAAAAAAGATGTTGTTAAGGGAATGAAGGATACCTTGGGAGACTGCTAATATGATGGATGAAATTTATGAGATGTTAAGTCAAATAAATACAGAGGTAATCCATGTTTTCAGAGAAGTCAATTAGTTGGCTGATTCATTAGCTAATTATGCGTTAGATAACAGAGGCAGACATATGATTACAAGTTTCATCCAGCTACCAACAACATGCAAGAAGATTTTAAATACAGAGAAATCTCAGATTTTGTATATGAGAATTAAAACAAGAAGGATTCATGACAATACAAGATAAATGGAACAGTTGTTGCAAAAACTGTTTCACAGCTAGGCTATTTACAGATACAGAGACCTACTGTAAAATCAAGCCACCTAGAGCAGCATACAAAAATGAGTCATCCAGCAAAAGAAGGGTAAATGAGTTGGATTTGGTATTGCTACTCGTACCCAGAAATGGTGGACCATGAAAGAAGCCGGAGCGACGCGATTTTCCCTAGCTTTTTACTTCAAGGGCTGGCATATTGGAGATAGGGGACTCACCCTCAAGGAACATTCACCATCAGATTCACCCGGTCACAACAAAAAGAAAATTCAGAACTGAAAAAAAGAGGATAAAAGAAGAGAGGAAGAATACCTGTTTGAGCTGCTAAAGCTGCAAACCAAATAAAGATCTGGAGGCCAATTATAACTCACAAGTGAAGAAAGAAGAACTAATTGTTGAAGAATTCCGACATTATTATCAAGAAACCCTACTTTTCAGGGAGGGAGTTATGTTTCCAAAATGTAAAGTGTCGGTCTATATGACTGAAAGGGTAGATAGAAAGGCCATTGGGATTAAAGGACCGGATATAGTATTGGGCTAGATATTGATTTTGAATTTTTGTTATTAATAAAATGGGCCTGACCCACAATTTGTTTAAAAAAACACATAATTTAAATGTAAATATTAGCAATATCACGTATGGTTATGTAACCTCCTTTTATTAAAGTCTTAAATTTTGTGCCCTATCTTTAAGAAATTGTCACCTCCTCCTTTTTATTAAAGCCTCATACATGTCAAGAAATTATTGTTAAATGAAAGTAATAAATAGTAACAATTGTAAGAAAATTATATTAACATATGTCTTTATTAGGATGACTAGTATATCATTGTCAAACCTATGAATCGTTTCATCTGTGAATTTGACAGAAAATAGTAGATGAGTTGTGTATATGTATGTGTGTGTGTGTGTGTATAATATTATAATAAGTCAACATCAGTTTGTTATGTGTGAGCGAGCAAGACCAAATTAGACAGTAAATTAAATTTTGAATCACGCTTCTAGGATATAAGTGCAAATAAAATATATTACCATCTCAACTTCTTTTTCTTCCCGTAGTTCATCTACCATTTTTTATTTTATTTTTTTGATCATTCACTTTAAAATGAACATCATCATCAATTTCCACAAGAGAATTGAAAATACTTCTGCCTTGAATATGAGGGTAGAGATAAATTACATGAAATAAAAATCAATTAAAAAAATAAAATGAATAGTTGTCTAGCCATTTTCCTTCTCTTTTAGCATTTCTTGAAAAAGAAATTTTAGAACAATACTTGAACCTATTCTAACTATATCTAATATTGCATAAGTAGTTGAGAAAATTACCTCTATGACGCTTATGATAAAATAATTACTAATTTTACCCCATCTTTTAGTTTATTACCTCTTTAGCCAGTTTCTTTACTGATTTATTTTTATAACGACCCATATGTCATTACGAGGGTAAATTGATTACCTAAGCAAGCTCACTTCTATTTTAAAATAACTGTGCGAAGCGCGAGCAAATTGAATAGTTAATTTTATATATTTAAAAATTACATAAATATTATTATCAGTCACATAGCTAATGATTTGAATTATTTAAGAAAAATTTGAGAAATTAAAATGAAATTTTTTTTACTCCTCAAATAGTAACACCTTCACATAAAATAAAATGGAACTAAGGAAAAAGGTGATTTTCTTTATGCAAAATATGCAGTAGAAGTACACAAAAACAACCTCACTAAGCCCAGTACGTGTTAGCTGCACTATTCAGAAGATGTACAACATGAGTCAAGGAAGAGGATCCTAGAAATTTTCTTTGAACTTAGTTTTTTTTAAAAAAATTATTCTAATCAACAGTTTCTTACTAGGTGATATTAGGCCAAGCATATTTTAATAATGAGAGCTAAATATATTTAATTAGGTATGTCAAACCAAACTCCAAATTTAACAATGACCGTACGACTAATGGTGCAATTTTTCAAGTATGTAATAGAACATTGACACACAGATCTGTTGTATATGTGTATAGATACATAGTCTGTTATTCTCTTCGATCCTTTTTAAATATCGATTTAGTCAAATAAAATTGTCCTAAAATAATCGCTTTGAAAACGTTTATTATTGTTTCTCGAATCTACTTCATATAAGTAATTCGTATTATTTAAGAAAGTCGAAGGGTAATTTCATCAAAATAGCTTTTATATATAATTAATGTTGGTAAATGATTTTCTTAATAGGTGCAATAAACCTTAAAGGACATTTAAAAGGAATGGGAGGGAGCATAAGTTTAGCAGTTAGTACCTTGATTTGCTTTTTAGGTAATGGAATTAAAACGAGTAGTAATAGCGAACAAAATAAGTCAACTAACCAGCTTAGCAAAAAAAATATCCGAAACCAATCACAAGAACTTGAAAGAATTTTTTTTAAAAAACATGCACCTAATTGGATCTTGTCTGCAGAAAGGAGAGAAAAGTATGCAAGGGCCCTTAGTTAAGTGTATAATATTTTGTACCAAAACATGTTTTACCTCGTGAACTGATTAGGAGTTCAATTCACTCATGAACTCTAGGTGATTTAGAAGAAGAAAAGAGCATTGGAGAGAAAATAGAAAGAATAGCCAGCTGAATCTTATTATCAAAAAGTGTTAAGAATTTCAGTTACATGAGCCTTGTATACATAGCCTATATTGTAGCTAACTTATTCTCTAACTGCCTATTTGACATTCTAACTAACTTCAGGATAGGTTATTAACTAATTAACAACCTCCTAATAACTAATAGCCTTCTAACTAGTTTTAACACTCCCCTCAAGCTAGGATTTGGAGAAGATAGGTAAGACTCCTTGCTTGGAGGTAAGGTTTTCATGTTAAACCCCGTTGAACCCCTTTGTGAGAATGTCAATGACCTGTTCTTTATTAGGAAGATATTGAGTAAAGATAATTTCTTGAGCTATCTTTTTCTTTATGAAGGGGCAGTCAATTTCAATGTGTTTTGTTCTCTCATGATATACTGGATTAGTTGCAATCTGCATGGCGGACTTGCTATAGCTGTATACTAGAACTGACTACTTGATCTCAATTTTTATTTCTTTCATAAGTTATAGTATCCCGAGCAATTCTACAATAGTTGAAGTCATGCTCCTATATTTTGCCTCAATAGGACTCTTGGAGATTGAGGGCTATTTTTTTGACTTTCATGAGATGAGAGAATCACCTAACTTGATCAGATAGTCCGTCACTAATTTTCATGAGTGTGGACATACAACTTAGTCTGCATCACAGTAGGCTGAAACTTTGCTTGACAGTAGAATCCCTTTTGCAGGTTCCTTTTTTACATACTTGACAATTCTAATAGCAACATCCACAATGATACTTTTTGGATTGATGTAAGAATTGACAGAGTGTTTGGACATTGAATGAGATGTCATGCCTAGTCATGGTTGGATACAATATTTTCCCAATAATCATTTGGTAAGAATTTTGATCAGCAGGTGGATCAATTGAAGTTCTTGTCTTTAAAATATGATCATCATACTACTTTGTAGTCGATTTAGCATTTGTGTCTATAAGAAAAGATGTTGGTTTAGCTGCTCCCCGTTGAAGCTCATATATGAGTTTTAAGGTATATTTTTTCTGATGCATAAGAATACCTTGACTGGATCTTGCAAATACTATTTCCAAAAATTATTTCAACTCTCTTAGATCCTTCATTTTAAATGCTTGTTGTAGCATGTCCTTGATTTCTCGTATCACTTGTAATGTGTCACCTGTGATGAGCATATTATCTACATATACCAACACCGGTATAGTTCCTTTCTAATGTGCTTGATAAAGGGAGAATGATCATATTGACTTTGCCTAAATTTCAACTTTTCTAGTGCTTCTGAAAACTTTGCATTCCATTGTCCAAGGGCATGTTTGAGCTCACATAAGGACTTAAGGAGCCTATAAACAGTCTATGTCTCCCTCTGAGGCAATCTATATAAATATCATCATGGAGATCTCTTTGCAAAAAGTATTAAATACATCTTTTTGATGTGTGAATCACCTTCTTTGTGCAACAACTCTTAAAATAGTGCTTACAATTTTTATTTTGACAATAATGAAAAAAGTTTCTTAATAGTCTATCCCCTCTTGTTGACTATACCATTTGGCTTCAAGACTTTCCTTAAACCTCTCAATGTCTCCTGTGGATTTATACTTTACTACATATAGCCACTTGAATCCTATTATCTTTCATTATGGGAGAAAGTGATGTCCTGTGTATGGTTATTCTATAGAGAATCAATCTAAGTCTTCATAGACTTTACCTATCTTAGGTCTTTAAATTTTCTACATAAGTGTAAGGTTCTGTGACAGCTGATATTCTGGCTATATATGTTTGATGTTGAGGATTAAGCTTCTCATATGAAATGTAGTTAGATATAACATAAGCTATATCCTTATTAACATTAAGAGAGACAAAATTTGGACCTATTTCTTCCTGATTTTCTGGTGTCCAATAGATTAGTCAGACTAGGTAGGGGATCATTTATCTGAGGCATCCTATCTCTGTCACGACTCCAACATGGACCCAAATCGAGACATGGGACAAGGAACCTCGAGAGACTCCAAGTTGACCCATGGCATGAACATAACTTCTAACTCAATCAATAAAAACGAAAGATCAACATAATAATCATAACGGAAGTCTAAACATAACATAAAATCTAAACATGCAACACGAGTCTGAAGCTGAATACAATCTATGTCTGAATAGCCTCTAATTCTGATGAGTTGATGGGACAAGACCCAACTAACTCTCTAAGTCTGAAATTGAAAATACGTAAACATAACTGAATAGAAAGGGGCCCTCCACAGATGAGGACTCACCAATAGAGACTGGATGCTAACTCTGGGATTGGCTAGTGACAGAGCTGAGTCTGAAGATCGAAGTCTGTATCATAAAATGATACAACCTAGAGCATGCGGTCAGTACGTGAAATATACCGAGTATGCAAGGTAAGTAAAACCGCTTAAGTAAAATCATTAAAACATGCATAATATAAAACATAATCAAGATAAGAATCTGAGAGTAGGGCTTGCATACTATTTTCTGAAATCATGATCTAAACATAACTGAACATCATAACTGAATCGAATGACCCAAAGCTAAAATCTGATAATCATAGGTAAAACTGAACATTGGGTTAAACCTGTTTTAAAAAATATATATATCATGAATGATAAGCATGCATAACTGAAATCATGAGGAACAATGAGAGACTCGTCATATAATCAACATTACCACGATAGGGCTTACGTGGTCCCGACTATCACACTCAAGTGGGCAGAGCCGTCCAAAGCCTTTCCAAGGCTAAGGACGATATCATGATATCAATATCAAGCTGAAGGCCCCATGGGTCAGGGGAAAGCTATAAAGGAGGTCCCAAATAATCTGATCATACCTACATTGGCTCGTAGTTTTGAGGCATAGGGTTGACTGACCCTTAGCCTACTCGGTGCTAGACACTACTTCCAAAAATATGCATATGCTCTCTATCATTTTTAAATGAACCTGACCATCATCTAGTGACAAAGCTAAATAATCATATACATACATAATCTGAAATCATAACATAAGGAGCCTTGGCTCAAACCATACCACAAGATGAACATAATTGGGAGTATTGACTCCAAAACCATATGGTAAGCTAATTCGTGATATCATAAATCATACTTGAATATATAAGGGCTTGCCCGATACTTAAACATGCTTGAAAATACTTGATTCACTTAAAAACACGATCATAGACATAGGTAACTTGAAAACATGCTTTTCATCATAAATATCTCATCATACTTGAACATACATCATAGATCTCAACTTTCATGAACTTCTCATAGATGGGCATCATGATTTATAAACCTTGAAAACATGATTATAATTGAAGATATTGTAAAACTTGCCCATGAATCATAACTCAACAATAGAAACATGCTTAAATCATACCCATGGTGGAAACTTAGGAAATTCATGCATTGGGTAAAACCTCGATCAACATATAGTTTTTCATGAATTAGAGAGTGATTGGGCATGAGTGTGAACAAATTCACCCATTCATAACTCTACATACCTGGATGGACTGATTCTATAACTCCTCTGATTGCCCAATTAAATATTGAAGAAAAGCTTGAAGGGGATTAAGTTTGATCACCTCTCTATTTCTCTAAGTTTGTATGCATGAGGAGGAATAGTCTAGAATGAATTTACCCCTTTTAATACTCACTAGTCATAGCTTAAAACAACATAGTTTAGGCCTTAGGATCATAGGAATTACGGATAAGCCCTTACTAAATTCGCAGAAAATAACTGACTGCTAGTCCCCACGAGGGACTGGACGAATCGTTACTAAGGGCCACGACTTGTGGCCTCCAGTCATTGTGTGAACTATCTAAAATTCGTCTGGTATTCGCCACGGGGGGCCCTACGAGTCATTACAAGTGACAGGACTCGTGGTCACCACTCGTCACCTTCACTGCCCTAGAATCTCAAGATCCTAATCACTGTTGACTATGACCAACCTAAAGGATCGTGGCATCTGACCACAATTTGTTGTGGCCATTCGTAGGGAACACTACCACTCAACCTTCATCTTTCAATAATCCTTGACCACGACTGACTCAACGAGTCATGGGGACTGACCACGACTCGTGGTCATGTCCGTGGGGACTAGAAATAGTTTGATCCTTCCTCAAGTTTTTATGGTTGATAATTTGAATTTAGCCTTAGGATTTGAGAAAACCCAAGACATAAACATTCTTGTGGTTGAAAAATGAGAGAATGAATTTATCCACTGCTATATGCAAAATTTGAATCTAAGGCAATGAAGTAAATTTCATTCTAGTTGTTAACTCATCAATAGCACACCCCTAGCCATCTTACTTGCGATTGCAGCATTCAAAATTCACCTCACTTGGTTCTAAATTAGAATTTGATATTATTTTCTCTTTTTCCCTCATTTTTACTTTTCAAATGTTGAACAACGATGCGTTCTAGTTTGAGTTAGTTTATAACTTTTGGACTATCGACTCAATTCTTTATAGGATTCGACCTCGGCATCAGTCGGCTATATTTGTTTTGCCAACGATTATTTACACTCTCTTCGTAAGGAATGGATTGAACGTTATCAAAATAGCGTCTTTGTCGGGGAATTGAGTTGTGATAGCTATTAATTATTTGTTGATTCAAACTTGCTTTGCATTTTGTTTTACATCTTGTTTTATTTTTATTTTTATTAGTTTGTATTTATATTATGGCATCGTGGAATGAAAGGAGGTTTGTTGGTTGCAATCTTTAGCGTAATGACCCGTCTCCCTATTTTGGAGGACCCCACTTGTGGTAAGATTGTTAATATGCCCCTAGAGGAGAGATATGTGCACCTTCTTTCTCCTATGATGGGTATCGATGCACATTATCTGCTGGTGATGATTGACATTGGGGTAGTTGTCCCAATGAGTTACTTCTTGATATAGTTGCCATGATAGAAATAATTTTTGTGCTCTTGAGCTTGATAGGAATGATGCCATGGCATGTGAGGGAAGAAGCACTACATATGACTAAATGGAATCCATGCTTCAAGCCTTTTTGGAGAGAGAGTTTAATTCAGAGAAGGATGTCAACTCCTCAATACCCAAGGAATTATCCGCTCATGGAGAAAACTATAGTTCTATGAAAGAAGAAGCAGAAGAGATATTGAGAAGCATAACAAGGAGGAGTAAACAATGAGGCCTAGTCCAAATTGACTCATGGAAAGAAGCTCAACATAAATATGAAGATGAGGTCAAGGCGAATTGCCAACCAACTAACGTAACTGCAATGCAAGATGCCATAAGTGAAGAAGTGACACTAGAGCTCCAAAGAGAAGTCCAACAAATTATTCTTGAAGACTCTAGTACACTTCAGAGGGAGGATGTAAAGCAAGAAGCATGCTTGAGGATTGAGCGACCTAGACCACACTCCTATCATTTTTCAACATTGAACTTGATTGATGAGATAGAGATTGAGGCAACCGAGTCTATGAAGGAAGTTGAAGAAAAAGATCAAAATAGCTTCATCTTAAAGTTTTTCATGCCATCAAGACCAAAGCACATTCCTCCCTTAAGGCCCAAAGATGCAAGATGCAACATTTTTTGCTTGGCGTCTTTACTTTTACACCACCACCCCTCAAGCGGAGTATAAAATGGAAAACAAATTAGTGGTGTAATTCAAAAGCTCAAAATGGAGAGAAAAGTGGTAAAAGTTGAAGTCGTCGAGCAGCGACGTTAACTAAGGCACTTCTTGGGAGGCAACCCAAGTGCTTTTACATTTCTTTTTCCTTTGTTTCTTTTTACTTTACACTTGTGTTGTCTTTGATTGTGTAGGGGTGGAATAGGTGTTGAATATGGCAAAAAGTGGAAGCAAAAAAACTGAGAACCCGGCTCCAGACCTGTGAAACACAGGTACTAATGCGTGAAATGCATGTCCAGCGCCTGTGCCCACCAGAGTACCTAGAAGAAAAAGATGTTCAACATCAACACATCAGCACTAGACCTGCGAAATGCAAGTCCAAAGGTGTGAAGCGCAGGTCCAGCTACTTATGTGCAGATACCTGGAATGAGAAGGTTCAAAAGAAGTGGTTTTGCGCTCCACCTGCGTAAGTCTTGTGTCTCTTTTAGTCTTTTATGCACTTGTTTGAAGAGGTACCACCAAAATTTCTTACTTGGCATTGCACATGTATTTTGAAAAGAAAGGGGGGCACTAAAATTTAAAAATTAGCACCCTCTTGTCATGAATTATACATTCCTTGCTTGCATTTATGATTCGTAAACTATCTTGTCTAAAGTCATACTCTTAATGTGATTTAGAAAGTATGTGAACTCCTTCGATTGTGATTTCTTATGTAGTTAGTCCTTTGACTTAATTTTTTGTGTATGCATGATTGTCTAGAACTTTCTCTAAGTGTGATTCAAATTGAAATTTTAGATCAGGCTGCACTTAGAACATGATCTTAGGCTTTTTTTTGATAGTCTCTTCACCAAAATGACCTCCTTGAACATCAATCTTTGATAGTCAATGTTTGAGCCTTGGGCCCTTTCTTAGAAACCACATTACAAGCGTAATGACCCTATTTAATCCTCTTCTTTGGCATCCATCCTCCCTAATTGCTAGTGATGAAAGAATGAAAAATAGGACTTAAATCCCAAGAGATGGGGAGAGATAAGGAAATAAATTAAAATGAGGAAAAAACCTAAGTTTGGGGGTTTGCAAGAGAAGGGAGAGATATGAGAGCTTCAATGTGAGATAGCACCAAATTGTGATAAAAAGAAAAATGATTGGTTGAAAAACCTCAAATCATTAAAAGAGAAAGAATAGTTGAAAGGTGCAACCTCTTACTTAGATGAGGCTAAATGTGGAATCCAAAGGTGTTATAGGGTGGATCTTGCTAAATAAAAGATGAAGATGATGAACAAGGAGAGATAAGGTGAAGTGATCTCAATAGTCACTAGAGTTAAACATTTATCCTACCCTTACCCCTAGCTTTTGTGATAACCCACAAGTCCTTAGTGATTTTGAGTGTAGCAACTCTACATTAGTGGTGAATTACACGAAGGGCAAGCCTATAGGTCAGTTTGTATACACTTGAATTCCTTTATGAAAGTGAGCGTATTTTTATTATCATATAATATCTGTGTGAAATGCTTAAAATATATGGTATTCTCTCTTCTTGTGAGTGGCATCATTTTCTTGGGGTACATGCTTAAAAGTATTTTAAAGTAAGAGATGTGAATGAGACAAGTATGTAGCGAGCTTTAAGGCAAGCTTTGAACGTGAATTGTCAATGACTTGAGATGCTCCTTGAGTTTATTTTGATGAACTATACCCATTGTTTGAATAAAATGAATGCATACAAGATACGCTTAATGATCGTGGTCACCTATTAAAGCTTGTGCAACATATTTTGAGCTTTTTTTTCTTTTTCTTGAGTCGGTGTATAATTCTTGGGATGTCTTGATTCTTAATGATTTTGTGTGCAACTCTCATGATGCTCTAAGCTTATGTCAAGTATTCTTGCGAAGGAATTCTTTACTTGAGGACAACCAATGGTTCAAGTTGGGGGTTTGATGAGTTGGTAATTTACCAACTCATTTGGCTTTTAAGCATGATCTTTTGCTTGATTTCCAACTCATTTAGAAAGGTTTTATGTCTTTTTTCTTCTCTATGCAGGCATTTGAAGAAAGAAAAGGTAATGAAAGATTTGAGTTCAAAAAAAGATGCTAAAAACATGCTTTTAACCTGCTTTACTCAGATCCAGACTTGCGAAACGCAGGTGGGACTGTTTGCACCGGTGAAGCAGGTTGGCACCGGTTATTCATCAGTGCTTAGCAAATTGGCACGCTGTTCACTGATGCTTAGTAAGTTGGCACCGGCCATTCATCGGTGCTTCGCAGGTTGGCACTGGTTGTTCACCGATTTTTAGCAAGTTGGCACCTGCTAAACACAGTTCAAAGGGCAAGTGTCCCATTTCGCTGATGGAAGGGCAAAAACGTCCAGAAAGGTTCCCAAAGCTCCTAGAAGCCTCCAAGGACAATTATAGAAAGTTATATATAAGAAAGTACAGATATTTATCACCCAAAATTGTACACCACACATTTTCCATTCATTCATACATTCAATTCTAGATAGAAGAAAAAAACATAGAATTATAGAGATAAAAAGTACTTTTCTTTTTTTTTTCTTTAGCTCATTTTGGGAGAATTCCACCATTGTTGTAAGAACTTGTGAAGAAAATTTGTGAAGCATTATGATAAATTTTGAGGAAATTTCTCTTGGTATCTTCTCTCTCTCTAAATATGAGTAGCTAACTTGCTAGCTAGTGGTGTGTGCATGGAGGGTTTGTAAATATGAACGGATATTGATTAATTGTTCTTGAATTCTAATTGCAAGTATAGATCTATTATTTTCTCTAAGTTTTAATTGTAAAAATTGATAGTTGCAAATATGAATTTTGCTTTACTTTTCTTGCTTTTGCATGAGAGAGAAAGGTGAGAATTGGGTGAGAAGATAATTGGGAGGATTTGGAGTGTTGGTGTGTGGGGTTGAGTTATATATAGTCAAAACCCACATTTTTACTCCATTAAAGGTTCAAGTCTAGAGATAGTTTGATCCTTCCTCAAGTTTTTATGGTTGATAATTTGAATTTGGCCTTGGAGTTTGAGAAAACCCAAGGTATAAACATTCTTGTGGTTAAAAATGAGAGAATGTAATTTATCCACACTATCTACACTAAATTTGAATCTAAGGAAATGAAGTAAATCCCATTCTAGTTGTTAGCCCATCAAAAGCATACCCCTAGTCATCTCACTTGTGATTGCAACATTCGGAATTCCTCTCACTTAGTTCTAAATTAGAATTTAATATTATTTTCTCTTTTTCCCCCATTTTTACTTTTCAAATGTTGAAAAACGATGTATTCTAGTTTGAGTTAGTTTATAAATTTTGGACTATTGACTCAATTCCTTGTGAGATTCGATCCTGACACCCATCGTGTATATTTATTTTGCCAACAACCGTTTACACTCTCTCTTCACGAGGAGTGGATGTTATTAGTAGAGTTAATGTAGGTGCCCGCATGACCCCTCCATTTGGGATCGTGACACATTTGTGGTTCTAGGTCTCGTATCGCGGTTCGGGGTCCATGCTCGGGTCGTGACATGTTGTTATTATTAAACAAAGGAGGAAAGTAATAAGTGACAAGTTGGAGAATTATAAAGAGTTGGAGAATGTTATGACATTTTCTGATATTGTGGAAGCTAGAAAGATAATAAACTACTATGCAATGACTAATGAGTATGGCTTAAGGATTGAAAAAACTGATCTCACTAAAGCTAGGTATATTTGTCAAGTTAGATGTCCTTTTAGATGTTCTATCTTAGAGAATAAAAGAGTTTCTGGGTGTAATATCAAAAACTTGAAAGTCGAGCATAATGTCCATGTTATAAAAATTTGAGAGTTGTTTCTAAAACATTAGCACAATACCTTAAGAGAAAATTATAAAACAATCCCAAGTACAGTGTTGAGGACATGAGAGGGGAATTATAAATGATTTCAATTTAAATGTGACAAAATTCTAGCTTAAAAGCTCTGAGTTGATGATCTTAAAGAAGTTGGAGGGTGTTTTAGGGATGATTATAGCGAGCTTGAAGTATATAGGCTGAATTAAGATAGTCTAATCCAAGGACTGATATTGAAATCAAAATTTTAACATATGTTTTTGAGAATTGTAGAAGGAGGTTCTTGAGGATGTATATATGTTTTAATTCCTTGAAGCTAGGTTGAAAAAGTGATTTGAGACCACTTATTGATTTGGATGGTACTTTCTTGAAGGAAAGATGTAAAGGTTAGTTGTTGATTGCCATGGAATAGGATTCTATGAACTAATTCTATTCACTTGCATGGACAGTGGTTGACAAGAAAACTACCAAGACATAATTATGATTTACGGAGCCCTTAAAGGTATCTGAACCTAAAGGATGGAGTTAGAGTGACCTTTATTTAATACATGACAAAGGTACCTAAATCTGTTTTTTTAATCTATTTTCATTATATTTTCTCAACTTATTTTTTGTGTTGGTAATGAATTCTGATTTTCATTTTGTTTGAATCTGTTAGGGATTATTGGATGTTGTGGTCAATGTACTTTCTGATTATAAAAGGTACTGTACTAGACACATTGAAGCCAATTGACTAAAAATGAAGGAGTGAGAAAATGAGAAAGTTAATGTGGTGGTGTACTTGGAGCATAGATGATGAAGAGTTTAAAAATCTACTCAACAAGCTAGAAAAATTGGATAAAGATGTTGCTATAGACTTGGTAGGTAAAACACCTAAGACACGTCGTAGGCACTACTTCGACACACAGTGTAAGAACACAATGATTAACAATAACTTCACAAAATCCTTTAATTCTTGGAGGAAAGTAAGAGGTATATCAATTATCAAAATTTTAGAGGAAATACGAGTCAAAATTATGCTTTGCTAGTAGATCATGAAGACAAATCTAGGAGTTAGAAAACTAATTACAATCCACAATGTATGAAGTTGTACAATGATTATAGGGCAATAACTCAAAGATGCATTTGCGAACTTCAATAGTGATTACGGTTATGAGGTATCAGAAGATGATAATAGGCATACTATGAACTTGGAGCAAAATAGATGCACCTGCAGGATATGGGACACTTGTCTGGAATACCCTGTCGTCATGTCATATGGTATTGTTGCATAAGAAGACTAATCCACTGACATAAATTCACTAATTTTACAATGAAGAAGCCTATTTGTTGACATACAAGCATAAAATCCAACCTATTAGAGAAGTACAATTTTGAAGAATCGACCTTGCTCATACAATGGAACTATTAGAAATGATCAAAATGGTTGGAAGACCCAAGAAGAAAATAGATAGAACAACAATTAAGCAAGAAAAGAGAAGGGTGAATGAAGTTCATCAATGAAGGTTTCCATAATGACATGCAGTAAATGTGGGAAACAAAATCACAATGTAGAGGATTGTTACATTTTTAGTTCATTAACATATTTTAATTGCTTTAACATTTTATTTCTTTAACCTTTTTAGTTGCTGGCCATTTTAGTTGTTGGACAATTTTAGTTGCTGGTCATTTCTAATTACTGGCCACTTCAATTATTAATCATTTTAGTTATTGGCTAATTTTTAGTTGGTGAGGAACAAATTTAGTTGCTTTACCATTTCTAGTTGTTGGTATATGTATGGTTGCTGGCCTTTTTAGTTAAAGTTAGTTACTATACTTCTAGTTTAGTTGTTGGATCTTTAAATAAAGTTAAGAGTTAGTTGCTAGACCGACTTGGTTGTTTCACATTTAAGTTAGTTGTTGCCTATATTATGCTAAGCCTCGTTGATTGACAAGGAGAAGGAGCTGAATAAGTTACAAAGAAAGATAAAGGAAAACAAAATACTGGTCAGGCCTCAACTGAAAGTCAACAATATGGCCATACCTCAAGAAGCAATTGTTATGAACCTGAATTTGATACACAACAGTCTCAACAGTCAGTATTTGACACTCATATTGGTACTCAACAGTCTACAACTCATGAATTTTAGATTAGTGATCATGAAGACCCATCATTGATGCCAACGATCATATATGAAGAGCTTACATTGCTGGCCATGAGGAAGACAAAAATTAGGCCACCGACGAGTGGTAGGAGAATTCAATTCACCGGAGTGTCAACTCCAACCAACTTGCCTTATTCACCAACAAAGACTATTTGAAAGAAAAAAGAAGTTGTTACATCCGATCAGAAAAAATCTTATCAAGATGAATGCGAAAAAAAGATTACACCTAGCTCCTGATATTGTGAAATTCGAATGTTATTTATTTTGTGATGCCTAGACATTTCAAACATGCTAGTATTTAGAGGTTAGAATAGTTGATAGTTCATTTTTGTTATTACAATTAGTTTAACCTTTAAATGACAATTAAGTATTTTGTAATAGGATGACAATTGATGCTAGACATTTTGTTTATATGTAAGTATGTTCTTAGTTAAGTTAAATAATTTGTGATTGATAGTCACTTATATCAAGTATGTTCTTGATAAAATATTGTGTTATGGAAATTGTAAGTTAGTTGTCTTTTCTTTCTTGCTGATTTGCTTGTATATTGAGTTTTTATGATTCTGTTGGTATAGTTATGGACAAGTGTGCCAACACTTTATTGTGTTGGTCGCACTTTCTGGAAAAGAAATGTGAAGTTGAGGACCACACATTTGGATAAAACATTAGAAGGTAAAA
Source organism: Datura wrightii (assembly GCA_035772735.1). Taxonomy (NCBI): domain Eukaryota; kingdom Viridiplantae; phylum Streptophyta; class Magnoliopsida; order Solanales; family Solanaceae; genus Datura; species Datura wrightii. Next base: position 68,241,950 of record JASDFA010000010.1, on the reverse strand, counting down.
TTTTGTTATGTATGAAAGAAATGCAGAAGGCAAGAAGGAAAAAAGTGCCAACACATTTTGAAGTGTGCTTCGCAACTTTTGGAAAATAATCTGAAAAGAAATTAGAGAAAAAAGTGTTGGCGCACTTTAAAGTATGGTGACACAAATTCACTGAAGTTTAGAAAATGCTACCATGCTTTTTCACCACCAAGCAAAGTGCTGAAGCAATATTTTAAATGGTTGGTCCACACTTTATTGTGCGGCTGTATTTTGCACCTGAAAGGAATTTTTTTCATGAATTTTAGGCAACTATAAGTAGTCGTTAGGTCATTTTCTTAGGTAGTTCAATATCTATGGAGCTAAGAAGAACCTTCATAACTAACTTGGGAAAGTTTTAAAGAATTTCACCATTGAGGCTATAACCCCGGTCTTTCTTAAAAAAGAACAAACAAATCACATTTTCTTGCACTTAAAGTGCTTAATAAAATTTCTAGCTTAGTAAAATAGTCTAGTTAGAAGTAATTATTCACTCACTCATTTATTTGAAGATTAACTTAGGAAATTCACAAATTCACATACTTTAGAACGTCTTCACACACTTTTACTCATTGTAAAGACCCCAATCTTTGTTTGGTTTATTATTGTTATCATCGTACTACATTTAACTTTAAAAGTGTAGGATTGAATTAAAACACCATAAAACTAAATATATTACAAGATTTTGCATTACAAAGTTCCATAAGTTGGATGTACAAAATATATTAGAAATTAGTTCTAATGTTTGACAAAGTATCAAAATAACAAAATCACATTGGGAATTACTTATAATGGTTGACAAAGTACTAAAATAATAAAATTATATTTTGAAATTACTTCCGATGGTTGATGAAGTACCTAAATAACATAACTACTAAAATTATATCTCAAATTAACTATACACAATACTAAATTTATGAATATGCCAAATGAAAAGTTAAAGTTCATTTCCTAACAACATATGTCATGAGAGCAACAAGAAAACAAAACAAGCATAAGATGATCAGGCTTTATTGAGGTTTTCTCAACTGATCTACTGTTAAAATATCCATAACAGCAAAAGCTTCAAATTCATCTACCTTCACTGTAATATGTTTCTCTCAACCTCAGGAGAATCCAATTTTTTTCTAACTCTATTATAGTCATGCCATCCACTATCGCACAATTTCGAAATCATTCATCTTCTCAATCAACATATTCTTTTCACCCTCAAGAGCTTTCAATTTTTCCCTCAAATTTGTTATGGCTACAACATTATTAACAACAGTAGCTTCAAAATCAACTACCTTCTTCGTTAAATTACTTATTTCAATATCAGAAGTATTTAGTTTTTAGTTTTCGATTACTAGATCTTGGGTGAAAATTTTCATCATCCTAATCTCAAATTTTACATAATTAATTTTGCCCAAAATTTTACAACATAATCAACAAAATAAACCCTAAGTTCAATTAAAATGGAAGAATTAGAAAAACATAAACTTACCTCGGACATAGGATACTTGACAAATTGTCTACTAGCATTGTTCGACGTCTATGCCGTGAAACGATTTACTTCAAGTCCACGATGATAACTTTTTCTTTAAACCAATTGAGACACTCAACCTTTAAGACATTCTTAAAAAGGGATTTGGATTAGAGACGGGCTCTGGTCGATTTGGAGAAATGAAAAACTTAGTCGAGGTTTAGAGATTGAATCTAAAATCATTGGAGAAAGAGAAGAAGTGAAGAAGTAGGTTGGGCTTTAGAGATCATGTATTTTGGTCGATTTGTGTGAAGGGGGGAGGGGGGTAAGATGGAGATTTGGGTTGAAAGGGATGTGGGTGGGGTACAAAGCAGGGGCAAGTCAATTTTATTTTATTGAATTTTAATTTGGTGGGTTTAAATTACTAATGTCCCATTTAATTGGAGGTCATGTATAAAATTTGGCTTTTAAAAATTGGCTATTTGAGTCGTTAATAGAAAATGATATGAATGAACACTTTTGATCACAATAATGACATAAGTAAACTCAAATATTAATGAATGACATATATAAATAATTTTTAAAAGTTCAATAACATATTCAAATTTTTTCCTTAAAATCAATTAAACTATGTAGTAGTATTCCTTGTTAGGATTTGTCCTGAATTTCTACCTTAGTTGGATTCTGCATCTTAATTGTGTTTTACTTCAAAAAGGTTTTCTTGGTAGATAAGGTTTCTTTGTGGAAAAGGACTTTATTATGACTATCCTTTTTCTTGGAAAAGAAGATTTAGACTTCTCTAAATAGAAGATCTTTTCTTCTCATACACAAAATATAGCATCTACAATGTAGTCTTTAAAGAGAAGTTTTATTTAGGGGGAGATTTATTCTCTCAATAGTTTTAGAATATTTTTATGTTAGTAATTTTCATATGTAAGTCAATTGACCAAACACATATTATAAAGTCTTTTTTTATAATTTTATTTGTCATATAATTTATCACTAAAAAGATTTTGCAATTATTAAGTTCCACAAGGAGCCCTGCTATTTCTATCCAACATTCCTTGGTGTTCCATCAGTAAGCTCTTTAAAGGTATTCATGTCACAAATTTAATTCTACTATAGTCAGGTTGAAATTTTTTTCGTAACAATCCAGTTACAGGTTTTATTAAATGAAGATACAATAATTTTTTGTACAATAGTCATTATCTATAATAATATATATTTATACGTGACAGAATAAAGTACAAGTTTTTATGAAAAATCAATTTTATGGGTGATTTGTTTGTCAAGGTTAAGCTAATTATATATTGTTTGAACCTAAAAAGTTGAATACTCAAACATATAAAAAGAAAGAAAAACTTAGCGTGCAAAAAGTCAAATCCAATTAAATTTTAATCATCTTTAAATCAAAATTATCTTGCAGAATATAGCTCAATTTGATATTCATATATAAAAATAACTCTCATGAGTTGTATGCCTCATAATGCCCCTATATATTGACTGGGGGTGGATGAAATAACAAAAGAACATTATTTTACTCAATATTAACACTCAATAAAAGGAGAAAAGGGTGCTAGAATAATTGTTCAAAGTTAACTAAAAACAAAATATCTTTCATTATTACACCTATTTTTCATCCTTGATATATAAATATATTAATCAAGCACTTCAAATTTTATTATTAAGCGTGAGCATGTTCTCATTATTGTTATTACTACTGGGAGCGTATATAAAGGCTTAAAGATGAATTTATAGGAATTACTAGCTTTTTTTTTGTGTGTGTGTGTGTGCGCGCACACACACATATTACTAAATATCTATAATACTTGATTATGAACAAAATTATTATTATGATATTAACTTGAAGTCGATATAGGAACTCATAAATTTCAAATCTAAATCCTCTGCTAATTAAATAGTATGAAATATTTTTGTTATTTTGCAAGATTTTTTACTTCTTTTATCTTAAATAATAGCATAAAACATCAAGTACATATGTAAAACAAATAAAAAATATTAGTTGGATTGATTAGTTAATTATAAAATTATGATTTGAAAACAATTGTGACACTTGAAAAACAATAACAAACTATTGATATATAATTATATTCCCTTGAATTTTTTTGATAAGTTACTTTAAACTTGAAAAAATATTAGTTTGTCATGATTATTAGTATAAACTTTGATTTCTCCACTCTCACCCACCCTTAGCATGCAGAGATGAACACTTGAAAATGCAATAAGTAATAGACTAGACTAACTCATGGATATGTACTTTTAATTTTTATTTTACTCCCCAATATCCTCATAATTTGTTCTTCTCAATCTATTTATAATTATTAAAGTTTATAATATTTAAACTATCAAGACACATGCATATGTACTTTGGCCTCTAGGTGGATCTTGAGGCATAAAATATTTGAATGATTGACTACAAAGAGTGTGCAAATAAAGAAGATGTGAAAACTCGATCTTATGCCAGAAAACTACAAAATTTAATTACTATCAAAAGTAAAGAAAAAAAATAGAATAACATGACTCACTCTAAGTAATTATCTTTTATTTTAATTTTTTTTTAAAGTATCCTTTTTTTTAGTTCTAACTCGATATATTTCAACTTCTCAAAATATATAAAACTTCAAATAGGAAAAATTTCTATTAGTAATAAACCCAAATAGAAAATAATATTTCAAGACTCAATAATAAAAGAAAAGAAATAAAAAAGATAAAGCAATTACATAATATCTACCTTACAACTACCTGATATAATGAAAATAACCGATAAATATTTTTTCAAAGTTGGTGCAACAGCCAATCCAAATAATTTTACGAGCATAAAACACAACACCTAAAGTTTTGGTGAAGTATATCCAAGTTGAAATATTTTACTTGGATAAGTCAAATTAACTTCATGTAATTTTTACCCACTAGAATTTAAAGGTGGAACAAAGAGTTAATAGAGAAGATCAAAGTGATGAGAAAATATAGAATTTAAATTTTTAAGAAGGTAATTAAACAGTGACCACTCTTTGCGGGAGAGAGCAATCATATGACTTCTCTTCCTCTTGACTACGGGTTTTTGATAAATAAATAAATAAATAGGGTATTTAAAGAAAAAAGTGATTGTGCATTGTAAATCACATCTTTAGTCGAGAAATTCTCTCCTCAACTAATTATTTTGTCACACCCCACCTTGGGGGGTATGACGGGCACCTGGTGCCTGCTAGACTCTGGCTCTATTTCAAGAAACGAATCGGCTATATAGCGGCTGTAAATACAGCCCCCGACCGATTAGGCCTATAGCCACCTGCAATGCACAACAGCTAACCAGAACGATGACACTATAATCCGAAGCAACTACTATTCACATTTGTGACCGACAAGGTCACTAACTATAACCAGAAGAAGGCCCCACGCGGCCAACATCAACAACTAAACACATATATACATGCACGACCCCACACGACCGGCTCCACCACCACAGGGAAACATCAGACTGCAAGCCTCTGGTAAGTAATAATAGAATGGTCGGGACAGGGCCCCGACCTACCCAAACTGTAATAAAAAAGGAAATAGGAACAACCTCCGACTGTCTAGCTCCGGAGGATAGGAGCTGATAACTCTGCTAACTGGATCACGAGGGATCGACTCCTCATCTATGTGTACCTGTAGGCAAGCAATGCAGCGCCCCCACGGGTGTCAGTACCACAGGTACTGAGCATGTAAAGCAAACTGAGATATACAACTGAAATGGGTAACAACAATAACATGACATATAAGAAGGAAGTAGCTGAGTCTATCTGGATGAGAATAACTGGGGAGAGTTTACCTATTCTGTAACTAAATTGGGCGTACCTGACGACGTGTCGTCCTACTGTCTATCAGTATCTAATAGCACATATAGATATACATATAAATACACACAATACCTGACCGACCCCCATAAGCCGGAAGGTGCCAACCAACAGAACAATCTATTTACCCCTACCCGGGTCTAAACCAACCAAAAAAAAGTCACTCCACTCATCTGATAACTGTGAGCTTCTCCTACCGGCCCCCTTGGGTACGTAGCTCAGGCCTTGGCCTCTGACAACGAACTGTGTCTGAGTCCGAAGACTCCTGCCTCTGGGCGCAAGCGCTCAACGGGGTAATCTGATGCTGTATCTGTGACTGAAACTGCCCCTGGGTGCAAACACGCAATAGGGTAATTTTATAAAAATCTATATCTGAAGCTGCCCCCGGCCACAAGCGCACACAGAGTAGTCTGCCCTGTAAACAGGGTAATCTGGCTCTGCACAGAGTAAACTGAACTGCCCCTGCAAGTAGGGTAATCTGGACCATATTATTATGGTGGTCAGCCATCATCGTCCTCTAGGCGGACGGCATCACCCGGCTGGGGGCGGTATCTGAATTTGGTATCAATACAACTATAACCCAGGGGCGGCAGGGATGCTAAAGGATGCCCTCATGCCATAACAAGTCTCAACATGCAAAACACATACACAACAAGCATGCTCAAATGAAAAATACTAATCATATTCTCTTCTTTTATTTCAAGGTCAGTCCGTATTAAACAACTGATGCTATATTCTGTTTTACACTGTTTCTGATTGCTGGGCTAACTGCTACCTGGCCTTTATCTGTTTATCTGATTATTGTTATTTGTGATCTGAAGCTATATCAGTTTCTAGAGCCATATCTGTTTCTGGAGCTATATCTGTATCTGGAGCTATATCGGTGTTTGGAGCTATTTTTATATCTGATTACTGATCTAATTATATCTGGATATAACTCAATAACATAGAACATGCCATCTATAACTGGATATAGCTCGATAATATAAAATGTGTCATCTATTACCGGATATAGCTCAACAAATGTAATACGCACTATCTGTAATCATGCTAATTCGTTATACTGCTTTTACAACTTTCATTCTGGGTATTACGTAAGAACATGCTGAGCTATTACATATTACTATCTGAAATCATCTGACTATCCGTTATTTTGATTATCGCATGATACGTAATGATATACTAGCATGCTTGCTGGAAATTGTACTAAAATCGTTCCTGTACGTTGGGTATCTGTTAATAGCCTTTATTCTATTTATTTTCTAGACTGTACTTCCTGGCTTGCCGAAAGAATAGCTTTACATACCTGGTTTCTGAGTATCCGACAGGCCAATGTGATTTTCGTCGATACTTCTGTTGTTTCTCCCAACTAGGTAGCACGACGTTTCGTCGGCCAAATTTCACGAAACCAACTCCGTAGGATTGCTCTCTGCAGCTTTATACCTCGGTATCTAAGCCGAAATGGAGTTTAGACCGCGTTTCGTAGCGTAATCGACAAGAATTATATGTAAATAGTCGTGGGTTTCCTTTTCCCTATCTATATTCCCCTGTTTTCTGGAAATTATTGATATATATGAAAAAAAAATGACTTTTCCCTTTTTTTTTTTGTTTTTTTGCTTGCCTTCTAAATTCCTTAATCAACATGCCATTAGGCTATTTATTCATTTAAAATTTACGGGGTATAACATATTTTGAGAGAAATAAAGTATGAGATAAAGTTAGAAAAATATGTAAGCACCCCATATATCTTTTAGGGTATCTTCGGTAGGGAGAAAGACATTTTCCAATGCTTTCCAATTTTTTCATATTCGGTTGGCCAAAATATTTTTAAAACTTTTTCTTCAAGAAAACAAGTTTCTTAAAAATGAAAAAAAATGACTTATAGTGAAAGTAAGATAAATAAGTTTCATAAGTGGCATTTCACATTGATTATGTTTTTTCCACCCTCAAACACACCTCATCTTCACCCCCATCTTCCATAGAGATTGTTTAGAATGTATTACAAATATTTCTAAATAATATACTAACAATAAGAAGTATTTTCATGTATCTCAAATTATTAACTTTTAGAATCAATTTATCCAATCAAGAAAAGTAATCATATATACTATTTTCCTGATCTCAAGATAACTATCAAGTATTATCTATGTCTATTTCATGTTCTTATAACCTTGAAAAAATATTTCAAATCTTATATGCTACCAAATTGTATATCCACTAAACATTTTTATTTGATTAAAATAATATAAAAAATATTTTCAAACATATGTCACTCTTAATCATGCATATAATTCAAGATATACAGTATGAGAACATCAAATAATGAGTATCTACCAAACTATTTGTACATTTTTTTATTTTATTAATCACATAGGACAGAAAATTAAATAATGAGTAGAAAAAGTAGAACCGAATATATTATCACTTTCTCCTTGGTATATGACTTTGGTATTATCTTCGGCTAATCCAAAGTCAAAAATATTATTAAGATAACCATGAAATGTTAAAAGTTCTGACTTTTTATATGTTTGCGATGGTTAATGAATTAAAATACTTATGCCTCTTCATTTTTTTTCTTTTGTCTGCACGGATCGTGAATTTAATATAATTTTCTTTATAAATCCTGTTGCTCTCAACATATTGAGATCTAGAGGTTTTAGATTTTATTATACTAAACATATCCTCTATCAAAAAGAAATTTGAGACCTCCTTTTTTCTTTATATTTTTTTTCTTCTAAAAATAAGCATTTTTTTCATGTCCTTGAATTGTTTATATGGTGTTGTTGAAAAGAATTATTCTAAATCTTTAGAAAAATTTGATTAAGTATGAAGAATTTCGACAGTAATTTACTTGAGGCTTTTAATTAGGTTATTTAGGACGATTAAGATATTTTTATTATTTATAAAGGTATTTAGGTAATTCAACTTTTAAGTTAGGAAGTTCATATTTTTAATATAACATAGATTAGTATATATTATTTTATAATAATATTTTGTTATAATACTTAAAAAGTAACAGAAAAAAATAATACTATTATAAAGAAATTTTACTGCATTATATAACTGCTCTACGGGTTTAATTCTACCATCACTCAATGAAGCTCTTCACATGCAAACAATTTTAAAGTTCCACGGAATGAGGGCATTCTACCATCAAAATTGCACCAAAAAGGCAGCATCTGGTGAGTGGTGACACTTGGAAAGGACATCTTTTACCAGCATATGCATGTAACCTATGTAATTGGATGGTGATACATAAAAATAAGGCCAACTACATGGACAGTCTTTTAACTGGTATATTTTTTATTTTGACATTTTACCTCAGTTTTATTTTATTTTTTTATTTACCATTTAAATACAAAAGTATTACTTGACGTAAGTTATTGAGCACATATTAATAAACATTAAAAAAGATACGAATCACCCAATAAACAAGTCACGTGTTTTATTATTTCATGTCAGATGAGTCATCGAATTTAATTCAAATATACGCTTCTTAATTTTTAATATAATTTCAATATAAGTGAATTTTTTTTTTATCTTCAATATTGAAAAATAAAATACTAAAATTCATTATTAATAACACTGCTAAAAAATATTAAAATCCGACTTATCAATGATTTTCTTTAAAAGAAAAATCAATGGATTTTAAGAAAATCGACATACTTTTATCAATTATTTTGGACGAACAAATGCTCATAAATTATAAAAAGTAAATTATTTTTTTGAAAAAAAAAATTGACGAACGACCATCGATTTCATAATCTTTTTTAATGAAAACTAACTGAAGATTGATAATTTTTTTTTACGGAAATTTTTGAACGTCCATCAATTTTTAAAGTGTAAAACTGCAATAAAAAAGTATAAATAAAAACTAATATTTTATATTTAAATGGTATATGAAAAATAGAACTAGAGTGTTAAAATAAAATAAGGGATGAAAAAATAAGGATAAGTTAGTGGGGGCTTTTTACGTAGTTGGCCTAAAAATAAAGTTTGTAAGCTTAGTTGCGTATTAGACACAACATACCATCACGACACATTGCGCCCAACATTTTTCTCAAGCTGAAGTATTGTGCCTTAAACATATATGTGCCTGATCTGTTCATAACAAAGTTCGGTGCAAAAATATGCATATATTATCCTGCGAATCTATGCACTTTATGGTTTTACCTACAAGACTTGCCAATGCTCATCAGAAATTCCAAATACAAGATACAAGGAATGAAATTTTGTCACGATTTAAATATCTGCAGGAGTCTGATCTCACAGATATGCTTCCTTGGAGCACACAAAGAGTTTGCTCCAAGAGAATGTGGAGGAACATAGAACCAAGAACCAAATTGCCACCCGAACCAACTGACAGAACAATGAACGTTCCAAACGCTTCAGATGAAGAAAATGAATAGTAATAGGGTATTAATTTAGAGTAATAACAAACTGTATTTCAAACATAGAAGAGCAATGTTGCTTCTAAGGATGGATACAAATAAATGCTGATGAAGAATCAAATTTGATACAACTCGTTTATATAACTATGGGTCCAGTCAGAATCTGCAGAAGAAACTAAGGCACCACCTTCAGTCTGTATGGACTCTGCACACGAATTAGCTTCTGGGAGAGGAGATTTTAACTTTCCATTCCGAGAAAGCACGTGTTTGTGCTCTAGAAATTCAGGAGACTGTGAACCACTCTCTGGTAAAAGATCATTTTCTTCATGGAGGCTGGATTCAACACCAACATTTGGTTCTGCATTAGTGTAACTATAACCCCCATTCTCGTCATCTGATAAGCATCTGCAGCAATCTGAATCATCAATCCCAATCCGACTCACTAGCCCATCCCTCCATGATATCCTCACTTGACATTGTGATACAATGTCTAATGTAGAGTCAGACACCCATGAAGCACTAGTAAACTTAATATGCAGATTAGGCGGATCCGAAGCTGATGGTTGGGTCGTGGGTGATAAGCTTGTTTTGTGAAGAAAATCTGCCACTGAATCAAGTTCAGCCCCAAGGTTGTCTCCATGATCACCTGAATGTAACCATGAAAAGCCACCACACTTGCCTGAGCTCGAATCTGATTTGGGGGTTTGAATAACATTCCCACTGCTCAAAGAAGCAGTCGAGCAAGGAGAATTCTCTCTAACAAGACTGCATGAACATTTCCACTCATCCGGGACTTCCACATCATGACAGCAAGATATAGCCAGGGGGGAAGATGAAAACAAATTTCTCCCCATCTCGTCAGATGATGGATCTTTAAGTTCAGGAAATCCAGGAAACGGCAAAACAATCCGAGCTTTTCCACCAGTTCGTGCTGCATCCCTATTTACACTATCACAGTACTTTGCTCTGTTATGTACTGAATCAGAAGTACTCCCAGAACATGTTGAAGTTGAATACGGAAACTTAGATGTGGCAGATCCAGTCAACATCCTAAATTCGTTTACAGATTCACCCTCAGAAATACCAATATTCTCACGGCAAGGAGATAAAAGCCAATGCATAGAAGCCAATGCAGGCAAAGGAATCAAAGAAGCCCTACTAGACTTGTTAGGTACTGCATTCTTTCCTGTCCCCTCACACTCTCTATCTTCTGAGCCACTGGGTTTTTTGCAATCTGATGAATCAATTAAGGATCCTATAGTGAGAACACCTCTAGGCCTACACTTCCTTTTATCAGTGACACCGGAGAGAACATGGCCAGCAGCATAACAAGGTGTTGCAGCTGAAACCAACCCAGTGGATAGCCCACATTGTATTTCAGGGGACTCTGAGGCCTCAATGGGAGGTGTTTTTGTAGTATTACTTGTTGTAGTTGAGTTCTCCCCATTAGAAGTGTGATCTAAAGTTGCACAGCCAATACCAGAACCAGATGCTAATTTACCAAGAGGAGTACAATTCTCAAAACTAGTCAAATTACTATCTAAATCCAAAAGCTGAATGTGCTCACCTGAGCTATTTCCTTCCTCCTTTCGCTTCAAACACTTCGGTTTAACCTCCATTCTTACCGACCCGAATGGTGATTTCTTCACAGGATTGCTCAGATGGGACGAAAGGTTAGACTTTCGGGAGGTAGGTTTCTTCCCAGATAGAAAAGGAGGGTTCTTTTTGAGTTTTTGTGTAGTGGGTCTTGGTAAATCATTCTCGTTGGTGGACTTAGATCTCAAACGTGTAGATTTAGGCACTGGGTTTGAAATTCTCGAAGAAACTTTCGGCTTCTTGTGGAGATGTGGTCTGGAAGAAGAAGAGGAAGAGCAAGAAAAAGAAGAAGAAGAAGAAGAATTTGAAGAGATGAGAAAAGGAAGACGACCTCCTGGGGCTTCAATAGACATGGAAGAGGACGTTGAAACATTGCTACTCTTGCTGTTAAATCTCGGAATAACATTCAGATCTTGCAAAGGGCTTCTCTTATCATTAATCCGTTTCTTAACCTTCTGCTTTTTCTCCATTTTCTGTGAAAATAGCTGCTAATTGTGAACGTTGCGATCTGTATGAACTAACTAGGGCAAAAGATTTACTGCGGTTTGTGTACTCTCTTTATGGCTGTGAAAATGGTGGATTTCAAACTCAGAAAAGAGGATTTGTTCTTTTCTGTAACGTCTATCTAGATCCTGGACTATGCTTTTGTCAGTTTGTGACCTGTGCCTTTTGGACTGGCCCATATATTACCTGGGCTCAACTTAATAGATTTAGGTGTCTTTTGACAGGAAGTATAATATATATACACACACACAATCTATATATATATATTTATTAATTTTTATATTATTTAATTTTTTTATTTAGTTGTATTTTTAACTTATAGTTATACATCATATTTAAGTAGTAGTTTTATACATATAGTAAATTTTTATACTAATAATACAGGATACTATTTCTATTCTAATACATCATATTCAATATTATTTCTTATTTTAATATACCCTATTTATTTAATATAAGAGCCCAGAATCTAAATGACGTGAAAAAAATATATAATTAACCAAAATAAGAAGTGAACATAAAGTTTTTGTTTTTTACCTTATAGTGTACTAAATTAGTGCATTATATGGTCTGCATAAACGGACAAGACCTTAACGTCCGTTAGGCTCCATTGACTTAGCGCACTAATTTAGTGTATGCGCCATATATGAGTTATTAAAAGTAGGGCAAATTTCAGATTTTTTCCTAGTTCATTTGCGTAACATGACTTCTTGGGCTTTAATATTAATGCCCTCAAGTTTTATTCGACACTTCAATCCCACTCAGATGTCATTATATATTTTAACATTGATTGTATCTCCTGTTCGGGTTATTTAAGTATTCAAGTTTTCACTTAATGCACATGTCCTACATCATTGCTTTGAATATATCTTTAGGCGAGAACAAAGTAAAAAGAGTGAATTTAGGAAATTAATTTCAACATGACATAGTAGCTCGATTTTATTAACTACTAATTATTCAAATCATTTATATTATATATTATTTCTCGATGCTTTTGTTTATACATGTCTGAATGACATTTATGAATGACTACACAAGGCATGTTAAGGTTGTAATTTTCCCAAATGACATTTATGAATGACAACTCAATTTGACAACTTTATATTACTCATGTAAAAGCTCTATGCATGTAAACATTGTACTTTTCCCGAATGACATTTATGACAACTTTATATGACACATTGTACTGTTAAAGTATCCACGAGAATCTACATAACACACATAAATTATGTGTTATACGTGTTATGCATGCTAAAGTTGTGCTTTTCCAGGATGATATTTTTGAATGACAACTTTATTTGACCACTTTATATGATACATTGTACATTTAAAGTACCCATGAGAATCTATTAACACAACTAGATTATGAGCTATGCATGATAAAGTTGTACTTTCGCTAAATGACATTTATGAATGACAAATCAATTTGACAATTTTATATGACACATTGACACATTGTACTGTTAAAGTACCAATGAGAATCTACATGAAGCACAAAAAATTTGCATTATATGCCCTATGCATGTTAAAGTTGTACTTTTCCGGAATGTCATTTATGAATGACAACTCAATTTGACAACTTTATATGACATATTATATTATTAAAGTACCCATGAGAATCTATGCAATGTAGATAAAATCTGCATTATATGCCTTATGCATGCTAATGTTATAAAGACAACTATAACTCGTACATTATGGTAAAAGAAATAAAGATTTTCACAATGCCTAGGAATATTACCTTTAATAATTGATTAAAAATTAGATTAAAAGGTGAGGATAGCTCAAGTTATCCCCATGGTAAGAGCGAAAAATTAAACAAAATTGAACCATATTTTGAGAAAATCAAATTAAAATGTTACACTGATTTATCAGATGAAAAATGGTACAGTGTTATTCGTCCCTATGAAAATTAACTTATATGTATTCATGTGAACTTAAAAGTTGTTGGAGACATCATTGAATTGAAGCACATTTAGCAAAGGGCAAAGGAGTTAGAATTTAGGGTGAAAACCTTCAGTGGATTGAGTTATATTTGAAAAGTGTGATTATGAGGTCTTATATCATTCACATAGTTTGATCATACCACAATATAGGAGTGGGCAAAAAAATCAAAAATCGAAAAATCGAACCGAACCGAAGTAATTCGGTTTTTCGGTTTCGATTTTTTTGATTTTTCTGTTCGGTTTCGATTTTTTTATAACTTAATTCGATTTTCAGTTTTTTTTCGGTTACGGTTCACCGGTTATTCGGTTTAACCGAAAAACCGAATATATATTAAAATTATTTTATTTTATTTTTATAATAAATAATTAAATTAAAAACCCTAAATCCTAAATTCCTAATCTTAAATCCTAAATCGTTCTTGTTCTCAAACTGAGAAACGAGCTCTCAGCCTCTCACTCCTCTCCTCTCCTCATCAGTCGACGACCTCGACAGTCTCCTGCCTGGCCGCCTCCGCCAACCGCCCTGCCCCTCCCCGCGACGTGCCGACTGCCGAGGCGACGTCCCCCCCATTTCCCCAACTCCCCATCACTCTACTCGTCTCTAGTTCTCTCATCTCTGCCTCTCCAACCTCCGCCCTCCAGGTCCAGTCTTGTATTCCGGTCATCGTCGACTCGTCGGCGTCGACTCCACCATCTGCCTCCTCTAAATTCCTCCCTGTTCTCTCGCCCAGTCACAGACTCACAGTCGCCTCTCCGATCTCGTCGGCCTCGAACCTCAACAGGTAAGTAAATGAGAATAACAAATTAACAATCCCATTATCCCAATTCTCAAATATTGAGAATTTGATATTGGCAGCCTGTGACCTGTGAATTGTGAATTGTGAATTTGTGATGCTGTGAAGTTCATTGAACTGTGGTCTATGGACTGTGATTGCTGTGAAAGTGTGAATAACCGAATAACCGAAATAAATAAACTGAATCGAACTAAAAAAATGAACCGAACCGAATTAAAATGGTTTGGTGTTCGGTGTTCCTTATTCATAACCGAAAATCGAAAAAATCGAACCGAAATTTGAAAAAATCAACAGAAACACTGAATGCCCAGTCCTACCACAATCATTGTCAGCGACTTTCTAAACCTCTAAATTCAACATGAACCATTAGTTATCCAACATTTGATGAAACAAAACTCGAAAATGCAAAAAACACTAAACACCTTTCATACTTTGGACGATCTTAATTTTTGTGGAGCGGATAAAGAAAAGCATTGGTAGCTATTAGAAAATAAAAAACTGCATCAAGATTTTTCTTATCCTATATTTTCAATATCTCAATAATAGATAGTCCTAATAGAATATTTAACCCAAATATTAAATTGTGGAATGTCATATTATTAGGTAAATCAAGAAAGTACTTTTATTGATGATAGTTAAGGAATGAGTGAAAATTGCATTCTAGATTACGATGATGAAGATGGAGAAGAAAAAGGGAAGTCATGAATAAGACGAAGTAGATAAAGATGAAAATAATAATGACAGTGAAGCGGTTTCAAAAGTTAACAAATATCAATTTTTATTTATTATATTTTTTTTCTTTTTATTTGGTATTACTTTATTATTTTATGAAACTAATTGTTTATAAATTGAAAGGTAAAATACAATAATATATTTTGTTATAATACATAATAATCAATACAACAATAATCAATTCCTTGAAGTACTGCCTCAATGAAAGGTATTGCCGCCATGATCTCGTATGTTACACCTACACTTATCATAATTATATTCTTTGCGCAATGAGCACTTGCGAGAATATGTCCTATCTAAAACATCCATTTGATTGAGAATATGGGTCTTTGCTCTCACACGTATTCTACAAAAATACTTTTTATTAGAAATCATAAAAAATGATTGTGGTGGACAATATGCTTTATCACCAAGTGGTCTGAATTTTTTAGAGTATATTCTTTTATATTTTACCACACTGTATTTCAGTGCCACATAGTTTCATGTAGACATCCCAACATACTTGAAACACTTGCTGGCATAAGAACATGACATGTGGTACAATTGCCACTTATCATATTGACACGTTCTTTTTCTCTCATTAATTATGTGAATGTTAGCTCCACAATCTTAGGATATATTTATCTTGACGTCAAATATATGGTTTATCGAATCATAATGCTTCATAGAGTGACCCGACTTTTTTCTATGATTCTCAAATAGTTTGGTTGGGTTTGACATCTATGTTGCCCTTTCAGCCAATATTTTTATAATCTAATATGCCCACAAATCTTTCCACGACCTACCTAAATGTATTCTTACCATTGCAGTAATGAGATGCCCTTGTGAAGACTTCAACAAGTCATTAAATGACTCAGAGTTATTTATCGTAAGCATTTCTCATATCCTACCACCATCCTTGTGTACTATTTATTTTTCGAGCGACATCGCCACTAATCAGTTATAAGTTTTGCGAATGTTTATCTAATCAGTTGCAACCGCTCATAAATTTCTTCTCTTGGTGATTTGTTGCAGCCGTCCACAAAAGATTCACTCTTAAATACCCTTTAATAATTTACCTTCAAATGCCTTCAACAATAACAATGGTAGGTAAATGACGTCTATCATTCAGACAACTCAAACATATAAGAAAATATGTCAAGATGTTTATTAAATAACAAATATATATATCTGAACGCAGCTTCACTACATGTTGCTTCAAATAGTTCAAAAACATGTCTCATGTCTTCGTGCTCTTATTATTTGTTATTTCGAAATCTAGGGAAAATATTGACCAATTCGTATTTAGTCCGACAATAATAAATAGCTTGATTTTGTATACATTACAAACATGTGTTCCTTCGATTGATATTATCGATTGACAATGAACAAAATTATCAACACATGATTTGAATGTCCAGAACACAAAATTTAAAATATTTTCTATTGTATCACCACGTGTGTTGAACTTTTATTTAACAATTATACTTGAATTGAAGTGTTGTAGAGTAGCCATATACATTGATAATGTGTTGAAAGATCCCTCTCAATTTCATAGATCATCTCGAATGCACGCTTGTGTTTGATATATATCTTTCTTCTGCTTATGATTTTGCCATATGTTTTCTGAACTGTTGTTTGATAGTCTTTGATTGGGAATTTAAAAAGTTTCCATTTCAATAATAGTAAAACAACACATATATTGATATCTAAATTGATGACCTCCGGAGAATAATGTACCTGAGTGTTTTTTCAATATCAACAATTAGCACAGAAGAAATCATGTTGATATCTAAATTGAAATGTTCTGGATGGCATATACCCATATTACAATTGTGTCTATTGTAGTATTTTGTTGATAGTCCATATATGATCAGAACACTTACTGTCATGAAGCATCCATTAATAATCTTGTTCCCGACGTCTGCAAATTCCTTGCCAAACTCATTTCGTGAATTTTGTCAACAATGAACTCCCTCATCTCATTGATACTCTAAAGTTCAATAATCCTTCGCATTTTTTTTCTTGGAGTTATAAAACATAATCGAAGAAAGCAAAACTGAATTTCTTATAAGATTATATGGTTCAGTCCATATAAATTGACAAATTTCATCATTCACTTAAATATAAATAAAGTCATTATTCTGACCTTGAAGATGATCAAGATAGAAAATATCATGAGAATGAAATTGAAGCATTGAATCTGCTGGTGGCATCAGCTTTGACTGATGAGATGGGCTTTATGGCGAAAGAGACATCGTATTATCAGCATCACTTTCAGAGGCTAAGAAGGAGATTTCATCTCCCGATACCTACGCATCAAGTGGATCATCACTGTCACTCGATGAGGTTTCTATATGATTCGCATAATCAATATTGTCGATATTTATTGGTATAATAGGATCATCTTGTGTAATATTATCCCTACAAAAAATAAAATATTTTATCCACCAAATATCAAAATATTTACATTAATTAATATAAAAAATATAAACTTACCTATAATAATCATCAACTTTGAAATTCAAGAAAGGAGCAATATTTTATTTCATTGAGGATGTTCCAGCACGATTTGTCAGTAGTGTAAAACTACCCCTCTTTAATATGTTTTCTGGTATGTTTGGTTCAAATCAGGCCTTAATGCTTTTATTGAAATTTGACACATAAGAATGTCTCTATACACATTCATGTCAAGGATAAACACTTGCCTGAGTAGGAGAGATTTTAGCCTGAGCAGGAGGACTGTAGCCTGAGCAGGAGAGACTTCACGATGAGTCCTTGAATTTTTTGGACATTCGTTTCAAGCATTGTTAGGTTGATTTGATTTCTAAAATCACTCAGTATGCGCAAAAAATCAGTCAAAGACTTATTGTCCTCGATATTGAATTTTGCACAATTAAATAAACCTTGTGGTGAAAGATATTATGTATTTTCCTATCATAAATATATTAAAATTTCATCTACTAATTTTTATTCTTTTGTAAATCGCATTGAGTAATGTTGGGTATGTTAGTGTAATTGAAAACTTAACATTGGAATGTGGTAGAAAACTATAATGGACAATATTATCATCATCAACAATCTCACCATCCTAAAATAATATAACCCCAATAATTTAATCATTCAATATTTTCTAAAAAAAATTTAAAAATTATTAACAAATGAGTATGAGAGTAGATTCAAGTTCTTTGAAATGTAGGAGATAGTTGAATTTTAAGTTCATCCAAAGTCTACTTTAAATAAATTTTTGATTAGCTTTGATAAAAGAATATGATGAAAAAGTATCATATAATGCTCTAAATTTCTCAACTATACATTTATAGGTCAAATCAAGTACAAATATGATTGAAAAGAATATAAAAAGTACGACAGATTTAGAGCTTGTCCTAATTTTGATGACTCAAATAGCGCACTAAATTAGTGCGCTATAGGAGTCCATAGAGCTTAACGGTCATTAAGGGTTGCCCGTTTATGCATACCATATAAAGCACTGATTTAAGGCGCTATAGATAGAAAATAAAAAAATTATTTTACTCTTTGTTTTGATCAATTTTATCTTTTTCACATCCTTTAGGTTCTGGAGTCTTAATATAACAAACCAAACAGTCGATAAAAAATAGTATTAGCATTACTAATCCCAACATTCATAATACACCATATCAAGTACTATTCTTACACACCTATCAAATAAATAATTTGATGAGATGATTAGGTTTTGAGTCTGTTATATATTATCTACTGTTCAAAAAGTAATATGAATATAACTTCACTTTAATATAAACATAAAATTTTAATAAGTATTAACGTGTCGAGATTTTGCGACATATTTGTAATTCTTTTCATAGAGTTTTGCATGCCTTTAAGTACCGATTTAAGTCAAAACTAACTTTATTTTGCTGAATTTCAGAAAGTCAATAAATTGATGAAAGGAGAGATAGAAGTCACTTAAGGCTGCCAAGAATTGCAAAAAAGATGGACCGTCATTTCAATATGCGATCTGCACTCTCAAGCGTCTCTTTATCCGATGAAAACCACAAGATGATGTGCAAAAGATGTGGTCTATTTTCTCAAAAGACAGACCATTAATTATTCTGTTTGTTCTAGCCAGTTTTATGATAAAGTAGAAGACAAATGATAAAAATGGACCGTCTTTTCAAAAGATGGTCCGTCAATTATAAGATAGACGAGGTTAGGCAGAACACCAAAATCAAGTGACGGTTCAACATGTGGACTGGCTTTTCAAAAGATGGTCCATCTCTGCTAGCTGGACCTTTCAGTCTTGACTTAAAAATTGGGTTTAGAGACTAAGTATAAATAGTCTTTTTTTATTTTTTTTATTGGGAGTTCGATTAGATTAGATTTTCAGAGATAGTTTTAGCTAGTTTTCCATTTTTTTCTTTCATAGCTTTAGCATTGATAATTAAAGTTGAAAATCAAGTTTCTCAATCCAAAATTTTCTTCTCTTATTATTGTTTTGTAAGTGAGAATGTCTTTACTTGCTTTTTTCTTATTTTTTTGCTATAGATAACTAAACTCAGAACTAGGGTTGTGATCTGAATGAGTTTGTGAACCCTAATGATCTCAATTGGGTGAAATTGATTATGGGCTTAGAATATTTAATTGATTTGGGGTTTGTAAAGTGCGGTTAGTGATGAAAGTCATTCAATCCTTCCCAATTGTCTTTATTGTACTTGAGAAAGCCAATTTATGTTTGGGTAGAATCAATCAACAATGACCCAAGGCTCTACCTCTTGTTTAAAATTCACCTAAACATAGGAAGAATCCAATTGACAAAATGCAATCGAGTAGAATGGAGTTCTCTTCAATTTGACAAAGTTGATGTAGATTGTCACCATTGGGATTATTGAAAGATACATATTGGCTGCCTAGGTTGATTGCTTGCATATTCATCATAAGCCTATTCTTAATTATTCCTTTTGAGTGATTTAGGGGGGATCAACCCAAATTTAGGGACATTTCCCTAGTTTTTTTTTTTAAATTGATTTACAGCTTAAAGCATTTAAATTCTTAGTTATAATCTCTCTATTTACCCGAATTTGAATAGACTCTCAACTCAAAAATCATATTTGAAATCGTTTGATAGTCTTGGCCTAACAAATTCTTTGCGGATACGATTCCTACTCTAAAGTTGGGTAATTATACTATATCGACTGCGTACACCCGCACTAGTTGAGGTGGATCAAGGGCGATATCAAAAATATCCATACTTAAAACATAAAAGAATTTATAAAAATTAAACCCCATAAATTATTTCTTCATCTTGAAATAAAAAGTCATAATTAAAATATGATTCATAAAGTTTGAAACTCAAGTAAACTTGTTAATTTTTCGTATTTCAACAACTATAAAATTGTGACTAAATTGGTGCTGAAAAAGGTTATTTACCCACTTCTTACATGTTTAGAAAAATTATTATAGGAATTTGCATGAAGTGACCTTTCACCCATTCACTATTTTGTTGTTTGCCCCATTAAATAGTAAATAGTTTTGGTTAGTCTTTTGCTATGTTAAATGACATCCCCCCACCCCCGATCCCCCACTCTTAGTATAAGTTATTCATATACAAATTAGGTTTTTACTCGCTTTGTAGTTGTTTTATTATTTATTTACTGTGTTGAATGTTAAATTTGTGTCTGGTCTTTAATTATTATTGTTTGATTTGCGTAAGAATTTTGAAGTTTTCATAAGAGAAATTTTTGTTGTTGAGCTTTCGTACGTATGTTTTGATTTGTGTTCATTTTAATTTATGTTGTTATTTTTAATCATTATGTGAATGAATTTTTCATATTGTGTGATTGCTTGTGATTATTCAGAATTATGATGAATTCATCAACATTGATGATTTGTGTATATCTTAAATTTTTGGTGAGTCGTTAGAGACATATTTTGTTGTATTGTGTAATCTGCTTTTGATTCTTCTAAAATTATTCCCAATCCAATGGCGTTTTGTAGTTTGAGTGTATCTAAAATTGTTGGCGAGTATTTAGTTGATGAATTTTGTAGTATTGTGTGATTTACCGGCGATTCTATATAATTATGAATAATTGATTGTGTGAGTATATGTAATTCCTAGCGAGTCGTTAACAAGAAATGTTTTTGATGTTCTCCACATTCTTATTTATTTCTTTACTTTATTTTTATATGTTATTTATTCTATTATGTTATTTTACTGAAAAAAATTGCACATATCTGAAACATGAGTCGTATACATGATTCTCGAACCTAATTCAAAGAGCAACTATCGCCTAACCTAAATGATCCCCTGGGACGACCCCTTAACCTATAACTTTAATAGCCTCCACCTAAATCAAGAGTTAAGCCTCGATCCATGCGAAACATGATTCACTCCTATTGACACTGTTGCGCCCCATTTTTCTCGCGAAAAGCGAACTCGACATGTGAAAACTCTTGAAGGATTATTAAATTGAAGAGTTGCCACCTAACGAATTTAAGGTGCGTTAGGGCACCGTACTAAACTAAGAAATCTATTTTACTAGTCTAAGTCGCCAGAGTTGGGTAAGGGTTCAAGTCACCTCGAAAGGAAGGTGTTAGGCACCTTTCGAGGTCCACAAATATGGGTCCCTTCTGAATTCATTATTTATATAGGATTAACTAGTGGAAAAAATACGTTGATTTTAACTAAGTTATTTAAAATTAAAAAAAATCTAACTTTAACTAGGTGATTTAAGCAAGCATAATTTGACAACATATTCCAAGATAAAAACATAATTGAATCAGAACATGCATAATATTCTATAAATCTAGCCACTTATACAAGTAATAATTAATAAAAAATAACAAATAAAAAGATGAGAATAATACAATAACAAATAAATCAAAAGAAATTTTAAGTATTGGACCGAACCTTATAGATGTGCCTACGTATCCCGAAAGGGAATCAGGTCAAACGTATTTCTACACTTTAAAAGGGGGGATTTTTATTCTAATGGGATCACCACGTGCAACTAAAATAATACTTTGCAATCATTTAAGATTGCTCGTATTATTCAGCAAGCACAGACTATCATGTCCCACTACCCACTTAATTAATTAGTTATTAACTCTACAGGCGTTCTAAAACATGAAAAGACTAACACCCTAACATGTGCCTACCCGTCCTAAACTTAATGTCCAAGAGGCGTTTGGACTACTATTTTGGATTTGGGATCTAGAATGCTTAGGACTATTAAAGGTGATTAACGTCAAAAAAAAAGAAGAGTATAACACCAAATAGCATGTAACGCTTTCATGTAAGCCTCTATTAGATGATGATTTCTATAAGCATGACATCTATTATGACGGTTCCTATAACATGATATCTAACGCAAAATGTTAGATTTAAACATGCAACATATAATGTAATACTGCTAAGCAGGATGTATGATTTTAATAAGTTCGTAGCTGACCCTACAGGCATGATTTCTAAGAATATGCAAGGAAGATTATTATATTGCAAATCCTACGGACATGATCTCTATGATTTTTCAAATGATATACTTAAAATCAACTTGTTTTAGTTTCTACAGGTATGATTTCTAGCACAAAGAATTTATGTATATATTAGTCCTATGGGCATACTTTCTATATGAGATCACCTAATTAGCAGTCGAGAAACGAAATCAATAAAGAACATACAAACTCCCCCCTCCTCATAAACCCCTTTTCACTATTTTTTAGCGTTTATTACAATTATTACAATTGACAAGAATGAAATAAATAAATAAACCAAATTATATATATGTGTGTGTGTGTGTGTGTATAATGTAATAAATAAATCTAAAATAATTAAATTCCCCAAGTCATTTCTTGTCCCAGCGACTCTCCAATGGCATCCCGAAGTAAAAATAATTGACACCTGTTTAAAAGTTAAATACGATAATAGATGCAAAACAATAATCTCGAACTTGATAAGTCATGTTAAAGAACATATTAACACATAGCCATGATAAGAGATGCAATTTAAAGACTAAATAACAAGATTTAACACTTAATGAATCATGAGAGTGAATAAACTAACCGGTTGGGTGACAAAAGTTGAAAGAGAATCAGTGAATCAATAAATATCACGAAAGTCTTGATTGTTACCCAGACCCAACACATCAAGATCATGAGAATCTCAAGGATTCCGAGTAGTGCTTGTGTTGAGGAGGGATTGAGGAGTTTAAAAAATTAATACAAAAGTGAAGAACAAAAGGTTCTTAGTAGCAAAGTAATTTCGGGTTTAGGTAGCAATATTCGAATATTAAAGAGAAGAAGTAGAAAAGTAGCCGTGTGCACAGTTAAAGAGAGAAAAGGTCTTGCTAAGAATAAATGATCTTTTTTTTATATGAAAAGGTAAAGTCAAGGTTGTATCCCTCAAAATCAGTGAGGTCCCCCTGTCCTCCTTTTTGAAAGGAGAAGACACGCTTATATAGCACAAAAGTTGTAATCAATTCAAGGGAGTAAAGGGAAGGGAATAATAAGAAGAATCAATCAGAGAAATTAATTTCCTTATAAAATTAATTAATTAGGAGATTACTTCCTCAACTAATAAAATCAAATCAAGATCTTTCAAGCATAATCTCTTTTTACCATAATTATAAATACTGAAAGAACGGAAAGGGTCAATTAAGGAAAATTTACCTTAAATTAAGATACAATATATGGAATGAAAACTTTACCAGAGTACAAGTTGTCATTAACTATATTCAAAAATAGATATTAAGTTGCAATCACATATACTACTAATTATCACAAATTTCTCTTAAAGCAAGACATAGGTGTAAATGAATCCAAGTTCTTGGAGAATAGATAAGTAGTCAATTATCTCAAATTGGTACCAAAACTTATCATAAATAACAAGATAATGATCGTCACTCGATTATGAATCAGACTTATTAGATGAACAATAACTCATAGCCATCAAAATTTAGAATATATCAAGTTACAATCATAAATTAATGTTTAAATAGGAAAAAAAATAACATTAGATGAACTTGCTATCAAATAATGAATCCCAATTCAATGAACAAGATGATATTCTCTAAACTAGAGATAAATGGGTAATTGAAACGTATAGAACAATGAAGGACAAGATACGATTGAGATTTTCACACAACTTTAGAAACCTCACGGAGGAGTAAAATCATCAAGCTTCAGCAGAAATTAACAATTAAAATTCACAACAATTTAAATGTAATAAAACTGTTAAAAAATAGATAATCAAACCAAAGGTAAAAGCAAACACCATGTTGAAGTTTCATACTGAAACAGACTCGTAAGAGTCCACTGTAAGGGAAAAATCCCATCTGAAATTTGGTGGTGGTTGTTGGTTTGGCAGCGAAGAAGAGAAGGGAGAGAGGAAATCGGGTGGAGAAGAGGAAGACGATGGGGAGTGGAGGTTTCACCGGAGCGGATGAATGGAGAAGAAGGGATCGACGGCTGCTGCTTCTCGCCGAAACAATGGTGGTGATGGGTTCAGCGGTGTTGCGGTTTTCTCGATAGCCGGTGAGATTCATTGGAATGAAGAGGGAGAGAAATGGTGGCGAGGCTGGCGTTGTTCATGATTTGGGAGAATGAAGGGTGAGGGTTGGTTGCGTCTGTTCAACGAAGAGGAGAAGAAGGGAGAAAGGGAACGGGGGTGCAACATTCATGGCGGTCCGGGGTGGTCTACCGGAAGAGATGGAGAAGGTGCAGCGGCGGCGGTGGTCGGCACAAAACAATGGCACAATGGAGAACATGGAGGGAGAAGGAGAGTGGAGGGGCGGCGCTGCTCAATGAGGAGGGAGACGAAGGGGAAAATGAGAGGAGAGGGCAAAGAGAACATAGGGGCGGCGGGTTTTGGGTTTTCCGGTGAAAGAGGGAGAGGTCCGGTTGGTTTTCTAGGTGAAAGAGGGAGAAGATGAGAGACCAAGAGGGAGAGAGGAGGCGACTGCTATGTTGGTAGAGAGGAATGAGAAAAATGGGAATTAGGTTTTTGGTTTGGGGTGTTTTGGATGTTAAAGGAAATATGGTGTGAATTAATCTACACCGTAGGCTTAGTTGCATCAACGGTTGAGATTTTATTGAGTGATATGGGTCGGGTCGTGGAGCGGGTTTAGTTAATTGGGTAAGCAGGTTGAATTAATGGGTAATAATTAATTTAGGCTGGATTTGAATTTAAATAGTAGCCAAAATTAGATTAAAATGGCTAGAATTGATAAAATTTAGATGAAAAGTGACCAGATTTTAAATCAATCAGAGAAAATAAAGAATAGCTGCTATTAAATTAATAAAAACACTACATGTTACACCCCGTAAGTTTCTAACATTTAGTCAGCCTATTCGTCTGTTGGTTAAGAGTCTTAGAGTGCCATACGTACGAGGAAAGGGCCCGGGGAAGGTCAAACGAGTGCCAAGTCGGGATTTAGCGGGAGGAGGCCGAACCAGGCTGCCCAGAGGGGCAAAGTGGCACGGAGCTGCTCCTCCGCATTAGCCAACATGGCACGGAGCAAAAACAGCGCGCTGGGTAGCATGCCACGTTGCCTTGTCTGTTGCATCAAGTATATAATGGTCTCACACTTAGAAGATTGATTATAATTCATAAACCACGACCAGAGCAGAGGGAGAATGAAGGAAAACATATAATTTTCATCTGATTACATCGCTAAATGCTGTCCAAATCCGAATTAACTTTGGGTATCGAAGTATAAGGCTGCAGGGAGCATTTCTACAGAGTTAGTTTCATGAAATTCGCCCGGCGAATCGTCGTCCCGCGGAGCCAAAGTTATTGAAATTGCTCCAAACTAGTGTCAATACGATCTAGGCTTAAAGTAAGCATTTCTCCCTCCTAGACTTTTGAGAAATAACGAGGTTTCGATCGTGTTCAGTAAAGTTGGAATATAGTTAATATTTATATATACAGTTTTCCTTTTTGCCGAATTTAGTGTTAAAACTAGTCCTATCTTTCCAGTAACACGATTTCAGTTGGGAAGAGCTATTGAATACTAATTGGAACCTATCAGTTAATCAGAAACCGGCAATCGAGGTATGTCAAGGCATTTTCTTTCAGCAAGTTAGTTTCTTTAGCATAGTAGTCTAGTATGAATCCCACTAAAGCATGTCAGGAGTATCTTATCATGTTTAGTTGTTGATGTCAGTCGAGACTCGTAAATTGTATTGTTTGGGTTGGATTATACCTGTATAGCTTCCGTGACCACCGCAGGGTTAATAGTTGTGTCGCCGCCAGCCAAGGGCGAGGATACATCGCTCTACGGAGCAGCATGCCATCCGCAAGGAACGAAGATGGAGATCCAGATCCTCATATTGCTGTGGTTGGCTTTATACACACCCCCGTCGAGCGCTTACGCTCGGGGTGTAGATATCAGGAGTCCTCCGGACTCAGACACAACTACAGTCAGGGGCTGAGCGGGCCCAGTTGTAGACCCAGGGGATCGGTAGGACGCTTATAGCTGGTAGTTGACTCAGTATGACCTGGATAAGGTATATAGATTGAGGTGTAATTGATCTTGGGCAGATTTATATGCCCAAGTGATACTCAAACGTATTATTTTCGCCTTGTTTGTGTGCAATATGTATATATTCTCATGTAATTGGTAATAAAATGTGAATTTATACTAACCAACATGATTAGCATTTGTT
This sequence comes from Datura wrightii, assembly GCA_035772735.1. NCBI lineage: Eukaryota > Viridiplantae > Streptophyta > Magnoliopsida > Solanales > Solanaceae > Datura > Datura wrightii. The sequence continues at coordinate 68,215,034 of JASDFA010000010.1, read as the reverse complement.
TTGCAGGTAAATATGATTTTTAGGAGCTAAAATGCATGTTGGAACTATATCGGAGTTGGACTTGGATACGAGCGTGGAAAAGACATTGGAATGCACAAATTATAGGGGCTCCACGATGGAGCCGTGCCACGCTACCATCGCGGAGGCACACTGCCTGGAGAGGGAATTAATGGACAAATTCCAGTGAAGCCTCGCGACATCTCCATGGCACGGAGATAGGCCTCCGCGTTGGCCTCCGTGCCACGTTGAGGCTAATTTACCAGACCCTGGATTTCCAGTGAGGGTCCGCGTCCACGCCGTGTCACGGAGGCAAGGCTCCGCGTTGGCCTCCGTGACACGTTGCTTGTTATTCCGGGAAAAATTTCCCACTAGTATAAATAGCACACTTAGGTTTATTTTAATTAGTTCAGTTTTAGTTCAGACTTGGTGGATCTAGGACGTGGGTTAGCAGCAGTTGAGGGACGAAAAAGCTAAGAGATTTCTTCTCTTCCTTTCTTCTTTCAATCAATTGTATGTATGATTTACACTTGTTTTAGGATGATCAATCCACAAATGAGTGGCTAGTTCTCTTCCTTGCTAAGGTTTTGAACATGTGTAGTGAATTTTGATTGTAAATGATATGGTTTTCTTCTTCTTCTTTCATGTTGTTCTATTAATTCTTGTTCTTACTGCATTAGTGCTTGGCCGACATTAATGTACATCTAAAAAGTCCAATTTCACTCGAGAGAGCAAGAAATTGGAAAGTTGTGAATTAATAGGGTATTGTTCTTAACTTGATTTGGGAAAATTGGGTTTTGATGTGCTTTCCTGATAGAAATATACTTGAAAGCCGTATTAGTCAATTGAGGAACCGGAATTGTATTGCTAGGTCGTAAATTGCATTTGATCACAGAAATGTAGACGAATGGTTTATGATTCTTAAGTGAAATTAAATACGAGAGTTTTAATTTCTAGGCTAATGTTCTTGGCTAGCAACATGAAGAAGAGATTAACCGAATTATTATTACAATCGAATTCATTACTTGTTCTTAACCTTGGCATGCTCATATCCATAGTTTAAATTCATAGTAAATAATTGTTAATAGTTTTAGTATATATTTTATAAACAAAAACTCAATTAACTGTTGGTTACGTTGTTGTTAGCATAATTAGAAGTAAAATAAGAATATAGTATACTTAGGCAATTTTCACATACCCTGAGCCTCCTTGGATCGATACTTGGCTTACTTAGCCACTTTATTACTTGTTTGACCACGTGCACTTGCGTGTCGGTTTTATAACCCCAACAACGCACCGAACAAGTTTTTGGCGCCGTTGCCGGGGAGGCTAGGCAAGTGGTGAAATTGTGTTAAGTGTAAATTTACTGTATTTTTGTTTTATTTTCTTAAGTGTTGACAACTTGGTCTTAGTATTTGTTTTAATTCTTTGTTCATTTTAATTTTTCTCTCTTTCGGATACCCTCATTGACATGACATCTTGGAATATAAATGGTGGATACGCATATTTCGGCGAATCTTGCATGAATTGCGGAGGACCCCACTTGTGGCAAAACTGTAACACGTGCAATATATGTGGGTGTCAATATGGCCATTGGGGTGATTGTCCAAGGGCATATTCCCCTCCCCCAAGCCCCTACTATGATCCTTTTATTGTTTTTGCTGAATATAGACATGTTGAAAATGAGGACTTGGGACGCCAAGTTCAAATAGAGGACATGATGAAACAACTCCTGGAGCAATCAAAAGCAATGAAGGAGTCGGTGGCAGAATTGATAATTCAGCAAAAGGAGAATGCCGAGGCTGTAAGCAGGATGAGCGTCAAACTCACGGAGATGTGTGCTGAGGCTGAAGCTTGTGATAATTCGCAGGTGACAGTTTTAGCCGATGTTCAAGAGGAACTACACGAGGAATACAAGGGTGAATTTTTGGATGAAGCCCAACAATTAGAATCTCTTGAGTGTCCCCGTGATCGGCTCATACCTATAGAAAATTCATTCATGGAAGAAGTGAAAGAATATCTCCCATTTGACCTTAATGGAGAAGTAGATGTCGATGTGGAAAAGGTGTCCACAAGTAAGGAAGTCAAGCACAATGCAATTTCAGAGTTGAGGTTGATTGGACCACACTCGAAGCATTTTTCGACATTAAGTTTGGTTGACAACACAGAAATAGAGTCTTCCAAGATTATAGAGAAATGTCTAGAGGAGGACCAAGCCCCGTATATTCTGAAATTTGCTGACTCGAAGCAACGAAATGACTTCACTTACTCAAGGGCCAATAAGTTCAAAAGGAAACATCTACTGTTTGGTCCTTACAATTTTTCACCACCACCCCAGGAGCATAAGAGGGAATTAGAAAAGAAATTAGGGGTGAGATTCATATCCTCAAGGTGGAGGAAAAAGTGGTGAAACTTGGTACGTCGAGCCGCGACGGTAAACCAGGCGCTGCACGGGAGGCAACCCGTGAAAAGAAAAATATTCTATTTTTCTTCTTTTAGTATAGTGTACATAATTTGTATTTTTTATTTTTTATTTTTTATTTTTCTTTTTCTTGATTTCGTACAAATTTTTTCGTTTTAGTTAGTATTTTTTCATGGTAGTTAGGAAAATCTATTAATCTAACCAATTTCGTTTAGTGAGGTTATTTTCAGGTCTAACAGAGAAAAATATGCACGGAAGCAGGAAAAATAAGGCAAGGTATGAAAATAATTTTTATTGAAGAAACAGTGCACTGGGGCGTTGGCTCCGTGTCACGGAGGAGGGGCTCCGCGTTACCCTCCGTGACACGTTGAAGGCAAAATCAGATTTTTTAAAATTTCCAGAGAGCCAACGCGTTGGCTCCGTGTCACGGAGGAGGGGCTCCGCGTTACCCTCCGTGACACGTTGCCCTTTATTCAGTGCGGGGTCACACCGGGTTGCCGGGTGACCCACGTGTTTTTATTTAAATTAACCCCGATTTTGCCTCTTTTCTCCCCATTTCTCTCCTCCTCCGCGACCAAAACACCCAATTCCCCCTCCCCAACCAACGTGCCACGCTAATAGGCAAGGAAAACGTCAAATTTCTTTGCTTCTTCAACTAAAAGGTATGTTTTCATCGTTTCTCTCAAGTTTTTGGCGATTTTAGTCGAATTTGAGCATGTGAGGTGAAATATATCACCCCAAGTAGCAATTAAACATGATGTTGAATTATTTTGTGATTGATTATGTTCGTATTGTTGTAATTAACGTTTGAACTTGTCGATTATGTGAATAATTTGAATTTGATTGAAATATTGCATTCTAGGGCTTGAGTTATTGAAATTGAATTGGGGAACTTGATAGTTTGATGAATTAGATGCCGGGGTGTGGTTGTAAATTGAGATAAGTCGATGTAAATATTGTATGAATGTTAATAGAAGATGAATTCTCGAATTGTTGGGGAAAATGCGAAAATTTTGTAAATTGGTTTGATTATTTAGATTTGTATGTACATAGAATTTTCGTTGTTGTTTTTGTTTTTTTTGTTTTATTGCTAAGTGTGATGATTGGATTGCTATCGATAGTAGGATTGGGAGTAGCTGTATGAAGTCTGAGTAGTACGCTAACCGTTATGCTGTCGAAATTTTTCGTGAACGCACTCAACAATATACCTTATAGTTGCTTGTGTTTGAGGTTGTAAATAGAGTAATCCTTGCCGAAGTATTGTAAATATAGTTAGGGACTAAGTGTGGGGTAAACTTAGTTTAACCCGACCTTAGCCTAAGTTAACTTGTATTTAGCTTAACTTTGTGCTTGTTTATGTATATTGACAGGTACAATGGCAAGTCGACAGGACAAGGGCAAGGGTGCTTCTACCTCAGGCACCGGACGGAAAAGATTGAGGTTGGGCACTGCAGTCCCAGCTGCACCCGCTGTTCCGCGCGGCCAACGCCGCCAATACGGAACAAGATGGGTAACCGATGAAGGGAAGAAGTGGTACGCGAAACATAAAGAAAACAAGTACTTCCCCGAGGAACATATTGCACGGGAACCACTTGCACAGGAGTTCCCACGTATTGTGCAGAGAATCGAGGCAGCTGGGCTCAGCTTTATCTTTCAGGAGCCCAAGGAGTGCAACCTTCATTTGGTCCAAGAGTTCTACTCAAATTGGAACCCGGCCATCAGAAGCCACACAATAAAAATCAGAGGGCAGATTGTCACTCTGGAACCCCACAAATTTAATGCCATCGTTGGAGCGCGGGACACAGACGCCCACGTTCTCCGCCAGCTAAACATCACCCCACCGTACGCTGACATCAGACGTACGTTGTGTGGGGCTCGATCCACAGCCCGATGGAGTAGACATAAGGAGAGGGGTTATCACCAGACTCTGCCTTATTCGCAGATGAACAGGGAGGCCAGAATATGGCTGAAGATTGTGTGTTCGTGCTTGATCCCGGGAGTTCACATGACGGATGTGACCCGGGACCGTGTCTGCTTGGTGTATGCCCTTATTAAAGGGCTTGAGATTAATGTTGGGGCGGTCATTATATCCGCCATGAAGAGAGCCAGACTGCACCAGAGCCACAGATACGGGTTTGGCAGACTCATCACCACCTTCTTCCGAGGCCTCGACATTGAGGAAGAGGCTTTGGACTATATTTCGCAGTTGGAGCGGAGGGCCCTCGATGTGACAAAAACTAAGGCCCCCGACACCACACACGGGCCAGTGCTGACTTTGGGCGAGCGACATGCTCGTGACGATCAGTACATGGCACGTATGTTCGGCATGCAGATGCTGCAGCTACGGATTGGTGGGAGACCAGCCACCGAGGAAGAATTATGGCAGCTGGAGCTGGATTACCCATTTGGCGAGAATGCTAGAGCCTTATGGGACCAGCCTTTGTGGAGCCGATGGATGATGATGTCCCTACTGATGAGGAGACACGTCGTGAGGACTCCGATGACGACGATGGAGCTGACTCAGATATGGGCGACGAGGCAGCAGCACCAGATGAATAAGTCAAATATTTCGACTGATCAGGGAGTTCCACCACCCGAAATTTTGTTTTGTAATTTTTGTGAACACTGGGGACAGTGTTCGATTTAAGTGTGGGGTGAGGAGTAGCTAGGTGCTGGAACTTGGGCTCTAATTTGCTGTATGTTTTTCCTTGGTTTGTATGTATGTTCGTGCTTTCCCTGTGGTGAACTGATTTGGGGTGTATCTGTATATATTTGTTTGTGTGGTTAATGATGTGTGGTATGAAAAGTTATGGTTGCCAGTGTAAATATTTTGTAAATATTTTTTTTATTTTTTCTATCGAGATGATCGATATTTTTTTCAAAAATTTTCGAGAATATTTTGCACTTGTAAATATTTTCTTTCTATCGAAATGATCGATGTGTTGCAAAAATTTTCGGTTTTTATTTTTTTGGGTTTCTCGGAGTTTGTTTTCGGTTCTTTTATTGAGAATCGTCCCATTGAACTGAATGTCATAGTTAGTGACCGTTCCCTATGATGGATGGATGACGACCGTCTTAAGGGAAATGTAGTCGGTAGGAGTAGGATTTTAATTTGTTTTTAATTTTTCTTTGGTGGATTGCATCAATGAACTGTAGTTGCTTTATGGTTGCAAAAATTCCGTTGCGTGTGTAACTGATGTTCAAAATGTGAAAATGATTCGTTTGAAAGCATGCAATTTGGTAAATATGTTGAGTTACCTAGGCTATAGAAGTTGATTCAGTATGATTGAGGCTTAATTTTGAATTCATGTGTTTGGCTAATTAGAGAGTCTGTGAATGCATCTTGATTCGAGCATGTGCATGAAGTGTGAAGTGAGGTATTGTTATTCCATGCCATTGTGAATTGTCTAGAACTTGCCTGGTGTGTTTACAAAATGAAATGAAGGAGGTGTAGTGTTGGGAAGGATGTAGGCATTTCTTTGTTTTTAACCGATAGTTTCCATTTTTTTCTTGTCAAATTCTACCTTTTTTATATGTTGTATACCCTAGTCAGCCCGTTGAGCCTTTAGCCGATTTCTTTCTTTCTTTTGTCCAAAATTGTATAAACTAAGCTTTATTCCTTCTTTTCATTAGCCTTAGAGTCTATACGAAGCTCTTAAGCGCTTACAAAGAAAAGAAAATGTTTCCCAAAGTGTTAAAGAGTGAAAAGAGTGAAAAGAAAAAGAAAAGCAGAGTGAAGAAAGAAAACATGATGTCGAAGAGGCACTTGTTGTAATTAAATGATATTGAGGGTACATGAAAACCCTTTGTTTTGTGTCAAGTGTGTTTGATGAAATGGGCAGTACGAAAGTAAACCAGCATGAATGGGAGAAAAAGAGAAAAGAGAGGAACAATGTCCATGAGTCGATGGGAATGTGTCGAAAAGGCGCTTAAGGATGCTAGCGACTATTATTGGCTAATCCAATATATATACTAGATCCATAGCCCCGTTACAACCCATTGAAGTCCTACGTGATCTTACATTGCATGTCTTTATATTAGTGGAGTAATACACTAAGGGCAAGCCTATGGGTCATGACATGATGCATGTGAATTCTTTTGGGAGAGTGAGTGAAATTAATTTTTATATGCCCCTACTTGAATGTTTGTGTGTTGCATGAACAAAAAGGGGAAGATTCTCTTGAGTTGTGAGGGCACATGCTTGATGAAAGATTGATTTTCGTGTCGGATTTCTTGATTAGTTGATTTGCATGAGTTTGCCGATATCAAGAATCAATTCTTAAAGTCTAGGAAGTCTTGATGTATTAAAGGTCATTGTATTGTAAGACCAAGCATGTTTTCGTGATGATTTGCAAAAATTGAATAATCGGTATGACCGTAGCGTAAATGGTCGCACCATAGTGACGAAGGTTGGGATGTAATTTGCATGGGTTTTGTATGTGTTGTTCGAGGACGAACAAGGATTTAAGTGTGGGGTAAGTGATCTTGGGCAGATTTATATGCCCAAGTGATACTCAAACGTATTATTTTCGCCTTGTTTGTGTGCAATATGTATATATTCTCATGTAATTGGTAATAAAATGTGAATTTATACTAACCAACATGATTAGCATTTGTTTTGCAGGTAAATATGATTTTTAGGAGCTAAAATGCATGTTGGAACTATATCGGAGTTGGACTTGGATACGAGCGTGGAAAAGACATTGGAATGCACAAATTATAGGGGCTCCACGATGGAGCCGTGCCACGCTACCATCGCGGAGGCACACTGCCTGGAGAGGGAATTAATGGACAAATTCCAGTGAAGCATCGCGACAGCTCCGTGGCACGGAGATAGGCCTCCGCGTTGGCCTCCGTGCCATGTTGAGGCTAATTTACCGGACCCTGGATTTCCAGTGAGGGTCTGCGTCCACGCCGTGTCACGGAGGCAAGGCTCCGCGTTGGCCTCCGTGACACGTTGCTTGTTATTCCGGGAAAAATTTCCCACTAGTATAAATAGCACACTTAGGTTTATTTTAATTAGTTCAGTTTTAGTTCAGACTTGGTGGAGCTAGGACGTGGGTTAGCAGCAGTTGAGGGACGAAAAAGCTAAGAGATTTCTTCTCTTCCTTTCTTCTTTCAATCAATTGTATGTATGATTTACACTTGTTTTAGGATGATCAATCCACAAATGAGTGGCTAGTTCTCTTCCTTGCTAAGGTTTTGAACATGTGTAGTGAATTTTGATTGTAAATGATATGGTTTTCTTCTTCTTCTTTCATGTTGTTCTATTAATTCTTGTTCTTACTGCATTAGTGCTTGGCCGACATTAATGTACATCTAAAAAGTCCAATTTCACTCGAGAGAGCAAGAAATTGGAAAGTTGTGAATTAATAGGGTATTGTTCTTAACTTGATTTGGGAAAATTGGGTTTTGATGTGCTTTCCTGATAGAAATATACTTGAAAGCCGTATTAGTCAATTGAGGAACCGGAATTGTATTGCTAGGTCGTAAATTGCATTTGATCACAGAAATGTAGACGAATGGTTTATGATTCTTAAGTGAAATTAAATACTAGAGTTTTAATTTCTAGGCTAATGTTCTTGGATAGCAACATGAAGAAGAGATTAACCGAATTATTATTACAATCGAATTCATTACTTGTTCTTAACCTTGGCATGCTCATATCCATAGTTTAAATTCATAGTAAATAATTGTTAATAGTTTTAGTAGATATTTTATAAACAAAAACTCAATTAATTGTTGGTTACGTTGTTGTTAGCATAGTTAGAAGTAAAATAAGAATATAGTATACTTAGGCAATTTTTACATACCATGAGCCTCCTTGGATCGATACTTGGCTTACTTAGCCACTTTATTACTTGTTTGACCACGTGCACTTGCGTGTCGATTTTATAACCCCAACAACGCACCGAACAGTAATCACTAGGGATAATGGGGGCCTAGGTGGGTTATTTTGTGCTGATTATACCTTCCGACTTATGGGGGCCAGGTAAGGTTTATGGTTGCTTTAGTTACTGATAGTTAGACAGTAAGACGCTTCATTTGCAAGGTATGAACCCTACCTTCCTTATTACAGTTATGTTTAGTCCTGATTTCACTACTTCAGTCATCTTCAGTCCGTTTTCTTTACTTCAGTCATTGTTAGTTCTATTTCTTACTTTCAGTTATTTAAAGTTACTACTTTACATACTCAGTACCTGTGGTACTGACGCCCTCTTCTGGGGCGCTGCATTACTTGCCTGCAGGTGCAGATAGACGAGGAGCAGGTCCCTCGTAATTTCAGTCAGCTGTACAGAGTCGGCAACTCCCTTCTTCCGGAGCTTGTGTGATAGAGGTTTACTTCTTTTGTTTGTACAGTATGGGTAGGTCGGGGCCCTGTCCCGACCATCTTATTACTCCTAGAGGCTTGCAAATTGCATTACTTCCCTGTGGTTAGATGATATCAGTCGTGTGGGGCCCATATGTGTTTTAGACTATGTGTGTTGCCCTGTGTAGCTGTTGATTGGTGTCCTTGTCGGTCATAGTTCAGTTTAGCATCTGATTTTGCTTTCCAGTTATAACTAGACACCATGGTAGCCTTGTCGGCCCGTATTGGACTCCCTATGTTTGTTTGTCTCTGGCTAGCTGTTTATTTTCACAGGTGGCTATAGGCCTTGTTGGCCGGGGGTCGTATTTACAACCGTTATATAGCCCGTTGTTTTCTTGATTCTAGAGTTAGAGTCAGCCCTGTACTAGAGGTGCTTAGGCTCAGTCAGCTCAGCAGTTCAGGTCCTAGTAGGGCACCAGGTGCTAGTCATGCCTCCCAAGGTGGGGCGTGACAAACTTGGTATCAAAGCAGGTCGTATCCCAGGGAGTCTGCAAGCTGTGCTAAATAGAGTCTTGTCTATGGATGTTTTGTGCACCACATACTATAGGCAGGAGGCTGCAAGGCATGATAGGATGGTTACTCTTTCTTCTTATTCAGTCGTGCTATAGAGAGGTACAGTATAGGGTTGAGTTCCTAAGTTCATTATACTCTTTGCTTATAGAGAAATGTCGGACCAGCGACACCCTACGATAGGCAGGAGGCTAGATGTAGCAGCGGGAGAGGGCACCAGCAGTGTGCCTCAACCTCGGCCAGAATCGGCCCGATATCAGGATGATACAAAGGTATCATCTCGACCTCCCCAACAGTCTCCACCACGTCAGGAGCCGCTTGGAACGGCACTGCCTCTGGCAGTTTCTATACCCGTACCATTCAACCAGAAGGTCAGGAGCGTGGTGGTTATGCTAGCACAGATGATGGCTGCTCAGCGCCAGCCAATACCACCTACAGTTGTAGAATCCTTAGCAGGGCCTGGTAGCTCAAGGGTCTGAGAGTTCCTAGCATTAAGTCCCCCGCAATTCACAGGGACAGATCGGATCGAGGACCCTCAAGACTTCTTAGACCAGATGCAGAGGATTTTCAGTGTGATGCATGTTACACCCACAGAGTCAGTTGTCGTTGTTGGCCTTATACACACCCCCGCCGAGCGCTTACGCCCGGGGTGTAGATATTAGGAGTCCTCCGAACTCAGACACAACTACAGTTAGGGGCTGAGCAGGCCCAGTTGCAGATCCAGGGGATTGGTAGGACGCTTATCGCTGGTAATTGACTCAGTATGACCTGGATAGGGGTATATAGATTGAGGTGTACTCACTAGAGCTAATGGGGGCCCAAGTGGGTTATTCTGTGCTGATTGTACCTTCCGACTTATGGGGGCCAGGTAAGGTTTATGCTTGCTTTAGTTACTGATAGTTAGACAGTAAGACGCCTCATTTTCTAGGTATGAACCCTACCTTCCTTATTACAGTTATGTTTAGTCTTGATTTCACTACTTCAGTCATCTTTAGTCCATTTTCTTTACTTCAGTAATTGTTAGTTCTATTTCTTACTTTCATTTATTTAAAGTTACTGCTTTACATACTCAGTACCTGTGGTACTGAGCCCTCTTCTAGGGCGCCGCATTACTTGCCTGCAGGTGCAGATAGACGAGGAGCAGGTCCCTCGTAATTCCAGTCAGCTGTACAAAGCCGTCAGCTCCCTTCTTCCGGAGCTTGTGTGATAGAGGTTTACTTCTTTTGTTTGTATAGTATGGGTAGGTCAGGGCCTTGTTCCGACTATCTTATTACTCCTAGGGGCTTGCAGATTGCATTACTTCCCTGTGGTTAGATGATATCGGCTGTGTAGGACCCATATGTATTTTTGACTATGTGTGTTGCCCTACGTAGCTGTTGATTGGTGGCCTTGTCGGTCATAGCTCAGTTTAGCATCTGATTTCGCTTTTCAGTTGTAACTAGACACCATGGTGGCCTTGTCGGCCCGCATAGGACTCCCTACGTTTGTTTGTCTCTGGTTAGCTGTTTATTTTCACAGGTGGCTATAGGCCTTGTCGGCCGGGGGTCGTATTTACAGCCGCTATATAGCCCGTTGTTTTCTTGATTCTAGAGTTAGAGTCAGCCCTGCACTAGAGGTGCTTAGGCTCAGTCAGCTCAGCAGTTCAAGTCCTAGTAAGGCACCAGGTGCTAGTCATGCCTCCCAAGGTGGGGCGTGACAAACTTGGTATCAGAGCAGGTCGTATCCCAGGGAGTCTGCAAGCCGTGCTAAGTAGAGTCTTGTCTATGGATGTGTTGTGCACCACATACTATAGGTAGGTGGCTACAAGGCATGATAGGATGGTTACTCTTTCTTCTTATTTATATGTAATATATTTCGTGTTAATATATATGTATATATACCTTTAATAAATAAGCTTTTATTTTAAAATATATATTTTCACTTAAATTTTGTAACTATTTATATAATAATATTTACATGATTTTACTTAATTTTATAAATTATTTATGTTGATAATAATGTTTATATAATTTTTTCGTAATTTAAATATTATGTTACCTATTTGATAAGTTATTTACAAGTATAGTATTTTATTAATTATATAGTAGCTATTTTTAAAATTCTTTCCAATTTATTTAAGATTTAGCCATTTTCTATCTAAATTTGTCAATTTTAGCCATATTTGACCAAAATCTGACCACTTTTGAAATTCAATTATTTTTCTAACCCAATTAACCTATCCAGTCAACGCATTTATTACCCGAACCCGACCCATAACCTAAAGATCTAATCTCAGTCGTTCAGTCATTTTAATCCTATGATCTAATTTAAACCCTACCCATTTTCATTTAATATTTTCTTTCAACCCAAACCCTAATCTCATTCTCTTCATTTTCCTCTCTACCAAATTGCCGCCCTAATCCCTTTGTTCTCTCTCCCCTTCATCACTTCATCACTGCGCCGACTAGAGGACACCGTCGAACCAGTCCCACTTTCTTCTCTTCTTCTCTGCTTCCAACCCACCAGAAACGAGCGTCGCACCCCCCGCTCCTTCTCTCTTCCTCCCCTCTTCGACCAACCACCACCTACTCCGGTCAAGATCCAACCATCACCACCGTGAACGAACTACCAACACCCTTATATCTCTCCCTTCAGACCCGCAGCACAATCTCTCTCTTCTTCCTTACAAATAGAAACCGACCAGACCCAATCTTCGAGGGACAAACTCGCGATTGTAGATAGATCTTCACAGATCTGTCCGTACAGTCTCTTGCTTTCTCTTTCATTTATCTTGTTTCAGATCTATAAAAATAATGTGTTAACCATGCCGGCTGATAATATGTTTGTTCATAATTGCTTGATTATTATTTCATATTTACCTCTAGGTTACCATGAAATTCCCTGATTCTATTGGTTTTTGGGTTAAAATTTCACTTGATATATATGCAGCTCTGTTATTGTTGTCCTTTTTTACTCTCTTCTTATTTTTAAATATCACCAGCGCACATTAATCATTCCATGAGTTTGGTAAATTTATTTTTAAATGACAATCTTATTTGACTGCTTTAATAGGTTGTGATTTATAGTTTTAGAGTTAGATACTTTTAAACTGTGGTTATACAGTCATAATGATCATGAAATATGAAAGTTCTTTATCCTTTGCCTCTTTAAATAGTTTTGATAGTCATATCGAATTATATACATATTTGTATAATATGGTAAAGGTATGATTATTAGTTAAGTATCTTTCATTTAATTGTCTTTGAAAGTAATTGATATTCTCGTCTAGTATCTCTTTGATCAACTCCTAATTGATTCCCGGTATTTTTCTTTCCATATATGTGCCCGTTGATTGTAGGTTGTTGTTATAGGACAACTCCTAACCTACCTTATTTAATTAAGATCTTTTCTTTTCTTATGATTATTTGAGCATTTAATTATCTATTTATCGGTAAGGTTTGATCTATGTGACACTTAGTTAATTTTATTTAAGGTAATTGTGATAATTTGTCTGCTTAAATTCGATCACGTTGATTATGGAAAGAAAATTTCCTGTTGATTGATCCTCTTTCCTTAATAAGGTTTATATTTTGAAGCCGTGTTTGAATAGCTACGATAAAGATTTGATTAATCGATTTACTTGGTTTATTAAGGAAGAGATTCCTATTTTTTGTTTGACGTCTCTGAATTTTTTTCCTTACATAGTATGTGACAGTTTGAATATATAGTTATTTTAGTATTTCCTTGTAGAGATATACGTAATTGATTTGTTTATGTTGATTAAGGAAAATAATTGTTTGGGATTGTTTTTTCTTATAAGAAAAATTCTCTTTAATTGATTTCCAATATTTCTTTCTCCTTAAGACCTTTTACTCAGTAGCTATAAAAACCAACCCTCCTCTTTTTGGTTTATTCATCCGAACATTTGTAAAAAGAATTGCAAATTGCTTTGTTCTTAATATTGCTCTTCTCTTCATTCTATTTCTATAATTCCCTTAACCCATCTCAACACAAGCGCTACTCGAAATCTTTGAGGTTCTCGTGATCTTGATGTATTGAGGTTTGGGTCCCAATTGTGGAAATGTCTTTCGAATTTATTGATACTTGTTGTTTGGTACTTGTTGTTTGCCAGAATTATCTCTAACTGGTTAGTTTCTTCTAATCCCCTGTTTAATTTCCTACTAATATGTATTCTCTGATATGTGATGTTTTTACTTCATCATATATATGTCTGAAATTTTATCTAATGTGTTCATGCTCGATTAAGTAATTAAAAAATTAAATGTATCTACTTGTACGTGTATAGTTGCGGTATTATTTGTTTAACAGATTATTCTTGAACTGGGAAGAAGAGTTGTTGGGACAGGAAGGGCTATAAATTTAGTTTTTGTTAATATTATTTTGATGTATGGTTATGTATTTATTTATTTTTTGTCAATTTGTAATATTGTATACAAACGCTAAATAATAATGGAAAGGGGTTCACGGGGGTGGGGATTTGTATATTTTATTTACCGTTTCTTGAATGCTAGCTTTGCCTAGAAAGCATGCCCATGGGAATTTAATTTATTTAATAACATATATGATGTTAGAACTTATGCTTATAGGAATTTAACCTGAAATAAACAATTTTAATCATGTCTGTAGGAATAATGAAGGTTAACTGTTTTAATTAAAAGTGAGGCTTATATAATGTCACAGCCCGAGTCTACACCTTGGATGGGACACGGTACTTGGAGTCACAAGTAACCCCAAGTTAACCTCGGATTTATCATACACTGGCATTCTGCGTAAGCATAACTAGCAGAAGCTATAAAATACTACTATAAAACATTTATGATAAATAAAGCTGAATCAAAAAATTTACAATCAATTGAAAATCATGTCTATGTCTGAAAGCCACTACAACTGATGAATTGCTGGACAAGTCCCCAGCAAACTCCAAATCTAAATAAAAGAAATAGAACTGAAAGAAATAATCTTCGTCCTCGGAATATGAGGACTCACCACTGATACCGTTGGGAAAGTCTGAACAAGGTTGGCTAACGGTGTTGAGATTGAGAACCTGCCGCTGTATCATAAAATGGTACAACGTAGGAAGTATGCGTTAGTACTTTGAATGTACTGAGTAAGAAGGAGAAAACATAACACTGAAAGCAAATAACTAAACTGAAATGACATGCAATGACCAACTGAAGTACTGCATTGAAACATTTGAATATGCTAAGATAATCAAGATGACCCTGTCTGATGGTCAAAGACATGCCCTAAATCTGAAATACCGAGCCTGAGATACTGTACTGAATTGATAACTGTACCAAGTAGTATGAAACTGTTCTGAACTTAGTTAAGTTGAGACTGAGTTGAACAGAGCTAAACTGAGACTGAACTAATTAGTGGGAGAGTATATAACTGACATGTAACCACGTGAGTTAGATGTGGAGTCCAATGTATACACCCCATCAGTAGGACCCAATATACCTTGCCAGTGTATAAAGGCATGAACTGGGTGATCACAAGAGTCTGGGGCCGTGAGGCCAATAAACTGTGACGTACGGTGGCAACATAGTTTTGGGAACCTGGGTGCGCTGGAACCCCGGTCAGCTCGGTGATAAGTCCTACTCCCACTAGATAGTCCTATACTGAATACTAAGCTGATGGCTCGAAATTGGGGCCCAAGACTAGCCAGGGTTGCATATTTGAAAGCACCCTAAGAGTCTTATCGGACTAGATTCTGGAACTGAGTTCTAAGACTGGTCAAAGCTGCTTATCTAGAAGTGCCGTCTAAAGAACAACTGTAATATGAAGTTGGGTTCCTAGGGCTGGTCAAAGTTGCTTATCTAAAAGTGTCATGACTGCATAGTGGACCACTAAAACTGAGTTCTGAATCTGATTTTGATAACTGTGAGGTACTACTGACACCTCAAAAATTTCTGTAGTCAAACTGATCAGCTGATATTTCTGACTGACACTGAGTATTCTAACAATTTGACTAAAACTGAACCAATAATAGTCTGATTGAGTTTCAATTCAACTAACAAAATGGGAGTCCCCAACACTGATAAATTCAAGCAAAAATCAATATGTAAATACTATCGCAAGATTCTAGTTTCTCTGTATCTAAGACTAGGGCTAGATTTCACATTACAAGAATAAGAAACAACATAGTCACAACTGGTGGAAAAAAACATCAACAATTAACATAGATGGTATTTCAAATGATTTAAGCGGGGTCTGATAGATAATTTCATCACATTCGGAAATCTCGGGGCTAGAATTAATAGAGGAAACAAAGAAGGATTTTGGGGAAACAAGGGAAGAACTATTCCCTTGTTAAATTCCCACATACCTGGTGAAGAAACTCAAAGAATTTCCTTTGAGAAACCGAGGAGAAATGAATTGCCCTAGTTCTTGCTCTGAAAAGCCTTGAGAGAAACTCTACGTTATCTTCTGAAAATCTGAATGGGGGAAAATAAGAAAGGAAACCGCTTAACCCTCTAATAGTTAAAAAATATGTTTAAAATGATGTAGTTTAGAGTTTAGGAGACTAGGAAATTACTAAAACATCCTTAGAAAATTCACAGGAAAACTGACTGTCAATCCTCCCACAAGGGACCTAACAGGTCGTGCCCAGTGACCACGACTCGTGGTCACGGTCTTCAAGTGCACTGCATGATTTCTCTGTGCGGGTCACCATGAGGGACCTAACGGGTTGTGCCCTGTGACCACGACTCTTGGTCACCTCTCGTGGTCTCCACTCCCAAAATTCCCTGGATTCCCCACGAGCGACATCACGACTCGTGGTGTCCCAAACGAGTCATGGTGAGGACCTATTGGGTACACTGGCTGACTTTTCCAACTTTTAATCCATCACTGACCATGGATCACCCTAGGACTCGTGGTCACACCCGTGTTCACCCATTTCCCAAATTTCCAGTCAAGTTCCAAGTCCTCACCATGAGTCACTTAACGACTCCTGGTCACCCCCATGGATCACAGAACAACTCATTGTGTGACTTAGTGCAGATTTTCCAGTTTTCTCTGTTTCAACTCTCAGGTATAGTTTTGAGTTTTCAGGGCATTACAATATCTCCCCCTTGGGAACATTCATCCTCAAATATTGGAAAACACGCAGGAAAACAGAGAATGGCGATCTTTATACTCAAATACTGATCATGAAAGTTGAAAACTAACGGAATGACTACCTCCAAACTGAATTACATGGCTGAACTGAATTCGCTAATCATACTCATGTTCATTTACATGAATGAAACTAGAACACATGAACTGAAAGGAGTTTTAGTGAAGAATTTGATACCTTAAACTGAAATTGAGCAGGAAAGGAACAAATAGGTGTATCGAGCCATCATATCTGCTTCGACCTCCCACGTAGCTCCCTCAACCTGCTGATTTCTCCATAAGACCTTTACTGAAGCTACCTCCTTGTTCCTCATCTTACAAACTTAGTGATCAAGGATCTTGACTGGGACCTCTTTGTATGAGAGACTATCTTTCACTCTCACACTATCCAATGGCACAATTGAACTTGGGTCATCGATGCACTTCTTCAATAGTGACACATGAAATACTGGGTGCACAGATGACAACTCAGAAGGTAATTCCATCTCATAAGCTACTTTACCAATTCACCTCAGAATTCTGTAGGATCCCACATATCTCAGACTGAGCTTTTCTTTCTTTCCAAATCTCATCACCCCTTTTACGAGTGAAATTTCCAGATAAACCCATGATGTGTTGTGGATTTACAACACTATTGATGCTTAAAACTAAGAAAATAACATGGACTTAGGCGTGTGTATGTGGATATGAGGCACTTTTCCTTTGATTTCAGGATAAATGAGTGTTGGAATAATAAATTGCAAAAGGAAGCTAAAAGTGTGCAAAAAAGGGCAAAAAGTGCAGTCCACAGCATGATCCATAGGATGGACCTCGAGTCGTACTGAGGGCTTTGATAAGAAGCTGAAAGTTTAACCTGGAAGACTGATCCCATGAGACTTGTCACAGATCGTACCATGATGGTATGAGTTGTGGTAAGCCAGTCGTGATGAAATCTAGAAGAATTGCACAGGAGGCTGATTCTCAGTACGAGAGTACCCTACGACCCGTGAGATGAAGGTACAAGTCGTACCATACCAGTCGTGGTGAAGTTCAGAAAAAGTTCAAAGTATCAAGATCAAGCCACAGGTGCAATGTATGAGTCGTAGAATGTAGGTACGAATCATACCTTGGTCTGATACTTAACCAAAATTCATCCAACACTTCAAGCCACGAGTCGATGCCACGGTCCATGAGAAGCCCCTACGAGTAGTAGGTGGACCGATGATGAGGTCGGCTACAGATATGGAAAGCAGTCCTGTTAGTTTAGGAAAAGGATTCTTGTGTCTCTATAAATACTTTTTATGTTTTATTTTTCAAAGAGGACGGTGAATAGACTTAATTTTAGTAGGAAAATATTGTAGTAAGTAATTTTACATCATTGAAAGAGAGAATTGAGTTGGTTCAATCTTGTGATCAACCTCTTCTTGAATTCATATTATTCATGCTACTTCTTACTCGAGATTTTGTGGATTAATTGAAGGAATCATTTTTCTCAATCATCTTTGTAAGTATTGTTTTATGTCTTCAACCATGAATACAATTCACAACCTTACAACTATGAGAGGCTAAAACCTCCATAGCTAGGGTTGTGGCAATTATGGCGGATTAACAAGCTAGGGTTGCACAAAGTGATTCTAAAACCAATACTAAGTACTTATATTGTAGTCTCTTCATCTTTAATGATTCTTAGAGGTGCACAGCGTTAAGAAGTGACTGAATTCTTTACTTGCTTTGGTCGAAGAGGTAGAGATTAGGAAAGGGGAATTACTAGAGCCTTGATCATGATGATCATTATATTAACTTGAGTTGTGGTCGCAGGATAGTTATATCTGGAACTTAGTGATAACGGTTTGTTTGCAAAACTCATGAGAAATGGTCGAGTAATTGAGGATAGTCATTCAATAGGGATTGGTCGATCATTTGAATGAATCTAACTTATCAGTTCTGTAAGTAAGTATTGGTAAAGATCACGAGTGTATACCCAAAGTTGTTATGAACCCATGGGGAACACAAACCCTAGTTATCCTTTAACTATTGATTTGTAAATATAATCTTAACTGCTGGTTATTTCTATTATTGATTTTATTAGAATCCCCTCATTGTGAAGTAATTACCATACGAGTTCATCTACCGGCTGTAATCTGGATCTTCCATATTCCCTGTGAAAACGACCCCAACCTCTAAGTTGGGTTCTTTATTTAAAACGTCCTCTTCATACTTTAGTTGGAAGTATGGTTTGAGCGTTATCAAAAAGTGGTGTCGTTGCCGGGGAATACGGTTAAGACTAGGTTATTAGCTTGTATTTGACTTGTTGGCAGTTACTTTACTTTTTATGTTTTTTCCTTTGTTTTTCTTTTGTGACATCCTCAAGTTTTCAACTAGGGATAAACCCTACACTCAAACACTCAACGATGGAAAATGATCAGCTGCCAACCTTAGTGTAAGGAATTGTGACCAATGATACTCAGTTGTGATAATGATTTATGGAGATAATGGGAGCCCAGAATACACAGAGACGGTTAATGCTTTGAATGGGATAGGGTCATATAGGTTCATCCCAAAGAATCTAGACCTGTATTTAAAGAACTGCTCAACACCACCGGCCAAACCATCTGTGGAGGTACCACCGATCCTTGAGTGGAAAGCACTACCGCCACATCTCAAGTATGCATTCCTTGAAGAAAAAAACACCTTGCCGGTTATAGTTGCAGCAACCTTATCCCATGAGCAGGTGGAAGCTGTGGTCAACATATTGAAAAAATACAAGAAGGCAATCAGATGGACCATAGTTGATATCATTGGAATCCCACCAGTCATATGCACCCATAAAATCCAGTTGGAACCAGATTCTAAGCCAAGCATAGAGCATCGTACTGCTTGAACCCCCCCCATGCAAGAAGTGGTAAAAAAGGATATTATCAAGTGGTTGGACATTGGGGTAATATATCCCATAGCTGACAGTTAATGGGTAAGTCCTATTCAATGCGTACCAAAGAAATGAGGGATTACGGTGGTTCCCAATGAAAAGAATGAGATGATACCAACACGACCTGTCACAGGATGGAGTGTATGCATGGACTACAGGAAACTCAACCACTGCACTCAGAAGGATAACTTTCCAATGCCATTCCTGGATCAGATGCTTGATAGACTGGCAGGTAGAGGATGGTATTGCTTCCTTGATGGATATTCCGGTTACAACCAGATCACTATTGCTCCAGAAGATCAGGAGAAGACCACCTTTACTTGTCCATATGGGACCTTTGCTTTCAAGAGAATGCCCTTCGGATTGTGTAACGCTACAGCGACCTTTCAACGTTGTGTGATGTACATATTTTTAGACATGGTAGAAGACACCATCGAAGTGTTTATGGATGATTTCTCGGTTGTAGGTGAGTCATTCGAGTCCTGCCTTGAGCATCTGGGCAAAGTGCTGAAAAGATGTGAGGAAAACAATCTGGTCCTAAATAGGGAAAAATGTCATTTCATGGTTAAAAAGGGCGTAGTGCTGGGCCATAAAATCTCGGGAAAGGGGATCGAGGTGGACAAGGCAAAAATTGAAGTTATCTCAGGATTGTCACCCCTATTTCCATCAAAGGGATCAGAAGCTTTTTAGGGCATGCAGGGTTTTACCGGCGCTTTATCAAGGAATTTTCCAAAATAGCACATCCATTGTGCAAACTATTGGAGAAAGAGGTAAAGTTCGTGTTCGATGAGGCATGTCTAAAGGCTTTTGAGTGCCTAAAAGAAAGCTCACCACTGATCCTATTATCATAGCTCCAGATTGGTCTCTCCCCTTTGAGGTAATGTGTGACGCTAGTGGAGTTGCTCTTGATGCTGTTTTAGGTCAAAGGAGAGCAAAAATCTTTCATCCAATCTATTACGCTAGCAAGACACTCAATACAGCCTAGAAAAATTATACAGTCACGGAGTAGGAACTATTGGCAATGGTCTTCGCATTTGAAAAATTTCGAGCATACTTGCTCAGAACCAAGGTGATCATTCACACAGACCACGCTGCATTGAGGTACCTGATGTCTAAAAAATATGCCAAATCCAGATTAATTCAGTGGGTACTCTTTCTCCAAGAATTTGAATTTGAAGTAAAAGATAGGAAGGGAACAGAGAACCAGGTGGCAGATTATTTATAAAGACTTGAGGCTGAAGCAAAGAAGCAGATGGTGGTTGAGATCAATGATGCATTCCCAGACGAGCAGGTATTAGCTACATCACATGACTTGATCCCTTGGTTTGCTGAGATAGCTAACTACTTGGTTAGTGACATAATGCCAGCAGACATGACTCCTCACAAGAAGAAGAAGTTCTTATTTGATGTTCGACGGCATTACTAGGATGAGCCATATTTGTTCCGCAATTGCACAAATGGGATCATTCGTAGGTGTATCCCAGAAGTGGAGATGCTGAGCATTATGGAGGCATGTCATTCATATCCTGTAGGGGGGCATCATAGTGGCACCAGAACAACACATAAAATTTTGCAATGCAGGTATTACTGGCTAACTATTCATCAAGAGCATACGACCTTCCCAAGTCGTGCGATCAGTGCCAAAGGCAAGGCAATATTACCCGTAAACATGAGTTTCCATTAACCCCAATTTGGAGGTAGAACTATTTGATGTGTGGGGCATTGACTTCATGGCCCCATTCATTAGCTCATATCGGATGAAGTACATTCTGGTGGATGTGGATTATGTATCAAAATGGGTGGAGATTGTTGCATTGCCGAAAAATGGAGGAAAGAGTGTTACAACATTCCTTCAAAAGCATATCTTTTCCAGGTTTGGCACTCCCAGAGCTATAATCAGCTATGGTGGATCGCATTTCTGCAATCGCCTCTTTAAAACTTTTGTGGAGAAATACGGTGTCAAACACAAGGTTGCCACATCTTACCACCCTCAGTCGAGTGGGCAGGTAGAAGTTTCTAATAGGGAAATCAAGACCATTCTGGACAAGACAGTAAATACGAGCCGGATAGATTGGGCCAGGAAGCTTGATGATGCATTATGGGCTTACCGGACAGCATATAAGACTCCCATTGGCTCATCAGCTTACCAACTGGTTTATGGTAAAGCATGCCACTTACCAGTTGAATTAGAGAATAAGGAATTGTGGGAACTGAAAAAGCTAAATATGAATTGGAATGATGCTGCCAAGCTAAGATTGAACCAACTCAATGAGGTGGATGAATTTCGACTCAAGGCTTATGAGAGTGCAGCCATTTATTTAGAACGAATGAATATCTATCATGATAAAAAGATCAAAAGAAGGAGTTTAGCCCAGGTGACTTGGTATTGTTGTTTAACTCAAGACTCCGAATGCACCCTGGGAAGTTGAAATCTAGATAGATGGGACCTTATAGAGTAGTGCAAGTGTCTCCATACGATGCAGTGGAACTTGAGAACAAAGAAGGAAAAAGGTTCAAAGTAAATGGGAAAAGAATAAAAGTGTATTTGGGAGATGAAGATGAATTGAAAAGAGTGGAGGAAATATACCTTGATGATACCTGAGAATTCACAAAAGTAACGTCGTGCTGCAATGTTAAATCAGGCGTTGCATGGGAGGCAACCTATGGAAGGCAAAGTCTGAGTAGCCATAGGTATGTCCTTCTCCCTTCATGCTTATATTTTATGCTTAGGGGACGAAGCTCATTTTTTTAAAAAAAAGGGAGGTACTTGTATTTTGGGATGTTTTTGTTTGTCTGAGGGTTTTTCTTGCCGTGTTTTGTTTTTTCTCAAGCATGCGAGCTAGTAGAACCGGCATGTGTTAGGATTTTTGTTTTTAGTCGTGATATTTGTTTGATTAGAAAGTAACTTAGGAATACTCAGCCAATGGATATGCACTAGTTTTGTTGTTTTTGAAAAATTGACCCTGCTTAAAAAAATTTGTTGTGTATTTGCGACAACAATGCATGATTTCTGTGGATCGTTTTATGTCAGTTAGTTATTAATAGTGCTAGTCTTGTTAAGCCATGTATGAACCAGACAGGAAAAGTAAAAATAGTTCATGTACCATGTGTGAGTGAGGTTTTAGTATTTATTGCAGTATGTTGTTGAAGATCTAGAACTTGTCTGGTTGGTCTCTGCATAGGTTAAGGATGGTTGGTTAGGATATGATCATAGGCCATTTTTGTTTTAGCTCACTTTTAGCCTATATTGCCCTAACAAAGTTTCATGAATCCCTTGATCCCAAGTTTAAGCCTTAATAGACCATATTTCTTTGATTTACCTGTTAACCGTACCCATTTGTTTATAATGAACTTGTTTGGCCCTAGTCCTTCCTAGGATATTGTGAACCTCAACATAAGCAAAATGCTTAAGTTGAGGGTGGCTAGAGTAGGGGTGCATAAATGGTGGGAGCGGGAGAAAAGGAAAGAAAAGAAAAAGAAGAGAAAAAATATGGTGAAAAGTAAGGTTTGATGAGGTGAAAAAGTAAAAAACGCTGAAAGTTTGAGAATATTGAAAAAGAAAAATTCAAAAGAGCTTGAAATTTTTGAAAAATGTGAAAAATCACCTCATCCATGCAAATATCCTTGAAATCGGAAAAAGGGAAGAAAAGAAGATAAAAAGAATGAAGGGTGACATAGGAAAATGGTGTAACCAATGGATGTAGCGCCAAGGAAGGGATAGTCACTCATAAAATCTTTCATCTTTATCACGTTCATCCCTAAGCCTACATTACAAGCCATATCAAGTCCTATAGTGATCTTAATTTGACCATCTAATAAACCAAAGCAGAGAAAATAAGGGCAAGTCTATGGTATCTAATGCATAATACTTGCAGTTCTCTGAGAGAGTGAGTGCTTCATTTGTCTAGTCCCATGTTTTATTTGATACTTCATACTAGAGTGGGGACTTCATTTTTTGTGAAGGTACATGGATTATGTTTGCTTTTACCATTGGTCTGTGTGAAACACATAGGTGATGACTTGATTGCTTGTTGATATCTAGATGACATGTCTTGATCCCTGAATATGATGTGTTGATGTTGCTTACAATACATTAGCTGATGATGTTTCAGGAGGAAGGGTCAATAGAGTTGTATATAAAGTGCACAAATTTGTTTGAGCTTTGGCAGTAGTATCTTAAGTTTATTTTCTAGTTGAGCGTCGTGTTTAGTTTTTCTTTTTCTTTGCCCGAGGACATGCAAAAGTCTTAAGTTGAGGGTGTTGATGTGTTGTGGATTTACAACACTATTGATGCTCAAAACTAAGAAAATAGCATGGACTTAGGCGTATTTATGTGAATATGAGGCACTTTTCCTTTGATTTCAGGATAAATGGGTGTTGAAACAATAAATTGCAAAAGAAAACTAAAAGTGTGCAAGAAAGGGAAAAAAGTTCAATCCATAATACGATCCGTAGGATGGACCTACGAGTCGTACTGAGGGCTTTGATAAGAAGCTAAAAGTTTAACCTGAAAGACTGATCCCATGAGGCTTGTCATGGATCGTACCATGATGGTACAAGTCGTGGTAAGCCAGTCGTGATGAAATCCAGAAGAATTGCACAGAAGGCTGATTCTCAGTATGAGAGTACCCTATGACCCGTGAGATGAAGGTACGAGTAGTACCATACCGGTCGTGGTGAAGTTCATACAAAGTTCAAAGTATCAGGATCAAGTCACGGGTGCAATGTACGAGTCGTAGGATATAGGTACAAATTGTACCTTGGTCCGATACTTAGCCAAAATTCAGCCAACACTTCAAGCCACAAGTCGATGCCACAGCCCGTGAGAAGCCCCTACGAGTCGTAGGTGGACCCGTGATGAGGTCGGCTACATATATGGAAAGCAATCCTGTTAGTTTAGGAAAAGGATTCTTGTGTCTCTATAAATACTTTTTATATTTTATTTTTTAAAGAGGATGATGAATAGACTTAATTTTAGTAGGAAAACATTGTAGTAAGTAATTTTACATCATTGAAAGAGAGAATTGAGTTAGTTCAACCTTGTGATCAACCTTTTCTTGAATTCATATTATTCGTGCTACTTCTTACTCGAGATTTTGTGGATTAATTGAAGGAATTGTTTTTCTCAATCATCTTTGTAAGTATTGTTTTATGTCTTCAACCATGAATACAATTCACAACCTTGCAACTATGAGAGGTTAAAAACCTCCATAGCTAGGGTTGTGGGAATTATGACGGATTAACAAGCTAGGGTTGCACAAAGTGATTCTAAAACCAATACTAAGTACTTATATTGTAGTTTCTTCATCGTTAATGATTCTTAGCGGTGCGCACCGTTAGGAAGTGCCTGAATTCTTTACTTGCTTTGGTTGAAGAGGTAGAGATTAGGAAAAGAGAATTACAACAAAGCCTTGATCTTGATGATCATTGTATTAACTTGAGTTGTGGTCGTAGGATAGTTATATCTGGAACTTAGTGATAACGGTTAGTTTGCAAAACTCATGAGACTTGGTCGAGTAATTGAGGATATCATTCAATAGGGATTGGTCGATCGTTTGAATGAATCTAGGTTATCAGTTCTATAAGTAAGTATTGGTAAAGATCACGAGTGTATACCCAAAGCTGTTATGAACCCATGGGGAACACAAACCCTAGTTATCCTTTAACTATTGATTTGTAATATAATCTTGACTGTTGGTTATTTCTATTATTGATTTTATTAGAATCCCCTCATTGTGAAGTAATTACCATACGAGTTCATCTACCCGCTGTAATCTTGATCTTCCATATTCCCTGTGAAAATGACCCCAACCTCTAAATTAGGTTCTTTATTTACAACGTTCGCTTCATACTTCAGTTGGAAGTGTGGTTTGAGCGTTATCAACCCGGTCATCCACAGCAAACTCCAATTCTCTTCTCCTCACATCAGCATAAGATTTCTGGTGGCTCTGAGCCATTTGCAATCTTTCTCTGATGAGATGTACCTTCTGCATAGCTTCATAAACCGAGTTTGGCCCGATTAAAGTAGCTTCACCACCTCAAACCATCCAATAGGAGATCTACTCCTCCTGCCATAAAATTCCTCGAACGGGGCCATCTGGATACTGAAGTGGTAGCTGTTGTTGTAAGCAAACTTGATGAGAGACAAGTGATCATCCCAACTTCCCTTGAAATTGATCGCGCACGAATAACACTGGAGCACCCCAGGTAGAGGTGTTGGGTTTGATAAAACCCTTATCAAGAAGGTCTTTTAGTTGCTCCTTCAACTCCTTAAGCTTAGATGGAGCCATTCTGTAAGGAGGGATGGAGATGGACTGAGTATCTGGGAGAAAGTCTATACCAAAGTCGAATTTCCATTCAGGAGGAACTCTGGGAAGATCTTCGGGGAACATATCAGGAAATTTGCGGACAACAAGGACTGACTGGATAGTTGGGGTCTCGAAGTTGGAATCTTTGACCCGAACTAGATAGATACATCCCTTGGAAATAAGCTTCCAGGACTTAAGGTAGGAAATAAACCGACCCTTAGGCACTGTACTACTACCCGTCTACTCTAATACTGGCTCATTTGGAAACTAAAATTTGACAACTCTAGTTCTGCAATCAATTGAGGCATAACCAGAGTGCAACCAATCCATGCCGAGGATGAGGTCAAAATCGACCATATCTAATTCTATAAGTTTAGCTGGAATAACCTTATTGAAGATTGAGACTGGGCAATTTCTATACACGCGGCTGGCCCTAACTGACTCGTCAACTGGGGTGGAGACTAAAAATAGTTCTGAGGGGACCTCTGGACTGATATCAAACTGGACTGCTATGTAGGGAGTCACGAATGATAGTATGGCCCCTATAATCTAGTAGTGAATATACATCTAGGTGGAAAAGACGTAACATACCCGTGACCACATCAGGTGAGCTCTCCTGATCCTAACGAGATGATAACGCATAAAAATGGTTTTGGCGCTAACTGTCATCCGTACTTGAGGTATTCGCCTGCTGAGCTGGTCGGCCTGCTGAAACTGCTAAGGTGGTGGATTGTGACCTTCCCCATCCTGCTAACGGGCACTCTCTAAGCCAATGACCAAGCTGTCCACAACCAAAACAACCCTCTCGACCCTGAAGACATTCTCCTGGGTGGTTCTTGCCACACTTGGGGCAAGCTGGATACCTGTTGCTGGTACTATAGCTCTGGGACTGAGAGCCAGATGCTCTACCCCTTCGATCCTGGCAGGACCAAAAGGTAGGGGATCTGGCTGAGCTGGGTGCTGGAGCTCCCTGCTGCTACTGTTGTTGTTGTCGCTGCTGCTGTTGTGGGCGACTACTATCGCCAGACCTCTGGTGGCCATAATCTGATTGGACAGTCCTTGCCCGCTTGGTCTTTTGCTCCATATCCCTCAGTTTTTTCTGCCTCAATCTGTTGGTTATAGAAAATAAGGATAGAGAGGTCGATATCCTTAATCAGCATCACTGTCCTGCACTCTTTGAGGACCAGGTTCAACACCTCATTAACAAACTTCAACATGCGAGCCCTTGGCTCAGCCACAATCTCTAGAGCGTAGTTGGACAACCTGGTGAACTCCAGAGCATATTCTTCTACTGTCCAGTTTCCCTGTCTCAGATTTATGAACTCCACTACTTTTACCTCCCTAAGCTCCCGAGGGAAGAATCTGTCCAAGAAGGTTGTAGTGAACTCCTCCCATTCTACCGGTCCTGCTTCCGCTGGCCTCCCCTCCTTTCACTGTTCGTACCAGACTTGGGCTACCCCTTTCAGCTGATAGACAGCCAAGTCAGCACTCTTTGAGGGACTGACACCCATAATCCAGGTGATCTTTCTAACCTCATCCACGAACCCTTGTGGATCCTCCCCACCTTAGGTCCGTGAAAATCTAGAGAGTTTATCCAAGAAAAATTCCGAACTCGGGCAGCTGCTGCAGACCCATTATTGTTGATTGAAACCACTTGCTGGTTCACCTGGTTGGTAACCATTTGAGTGAGTAGCTGGATAGATGTCCTGAACTCTGCGGTAGACACTGAGTCATCCTGAGGGGCTGCTGGAGCTGGTAGGGCAGGTCGGTGAGCGTTACCGGCCTTCTTCCATTACTACATCACAGAGGCATAATTCTCTGAAATAAAACAGAGCACGAGTTAGGAGAATGATTCTAGAATTGAATTTCAACGCATAATAAAGAGTATGAATGAAAAAAAGAGTTTTCCTAATAACATCTCGTAGCCTCCCCGTCATATGTGTGGCGTGTTTCACACCCGTAAAAAGGACTTTAGTCGATTTGGCTTTCAGACATACGAGGATACTCTAAAGATAATACTATGATATCAAGTTTGTCAAGACCCGAGTCTACACCTTGGACGGGACACAATACTTGGAGTCACAAGTAACCCAAGTTAACCCCTGGTTTATCATACACTGGAATTTTGCATAAGCATAACTAGAAGAAGCTATAAAAAACTACTATAAAACATTTATGATAAATAAAGATGAATCGAAAACTTTACAATCAACTGAAAATCCGATAAAAATCTGAAAATCATGTCTATGTTTGAAAGCCACTACAATTGATGAGTTATTGGGACAAGTCCCCAGCTAACTCCAAATCTAAATAAAAGAAATAGAACTGAAAGAAATAATCTTCGTCCTTGGAATATGAGGACTCACCACTGACACTGCAGGGAAAGTATGAATGAGGTCGGCTAACGGTGCTGAGACTGAAAACCTGCGGCTGTATCATAAAACGATACATCATAGGAAGTATGCTTCAGTACTTTGAATGTACTGACTAAGCAAGAAAAAACATAATACTGAAAGTAAATAACTGAACTGAAATGACATGTAATGACCAACTGAAGTACTGCACTGAAACATCTAAACATGCTAAGATGGTCAAGATGACCTTGTTTGATGGTCAAAGACATGCCCTAAATCTAAAATATCGAGTCTAAGATATTTTACTCAACTGATAATTGTACTGAGTAGTCTGAAACTGTTTTGAACTGAGTTAAGCTGAGATTGAGCTAAATTGAGACTGAACAGATTAGTGGGAGAGTTTATAATCGACATGTAACCACGTGAACTAGACGTGGAGTCTGATGTATACACCCCATCGGTAGGACCCGATATACCTTGCCAGTGTATAAAGGCATGAACTGGGTGATCACAATAGTCTGGGGCCATGAGGCTAATAAAACAGTAACCTATGGTGGCAATGCAGTTCTAGGAACCTGGGTGCGCTGGAACCTCGATCCGCTCGGTGCTAAGTCCTACTCCCACTAGATAGTCCTATACTAAATACTAAGCTGATAGCTCGAAACTGGGGCCTAAAATTGGCCAGGGTTTCATATCTGAAGCACCCTAAGAGTCTTATCGGACTGGATTATGGAACTGAGTTCTAAGACTGGTTAGAGCCGCTTATGGAAGCGTCGTAACCATCTAAAGAACAACTGTAATCTGAAGCTGGGGTCCTAAGGCTGGTCAAAGATGCTTATTTAAAAGTGTCATGACTGTATAGTGGACCACTAACTGAGGTCTGAATCTGATTCTGGTAACTGTGAGGTACTACTGACACCTCAAAAATTTCTGTAGTCAAACTGATCAGCTGACATTTCTGATTGACACTGAGTATTCTGACATTCTGACTAAAACTGAATGTATAATAGTCTGACTGAGTTTCAATTCAACTAACAACATAGGAGTCCCCAACACTGATAAATTCAAGCAAGATTCGATATGTAAATACTATCACAAGATTCTAGTTTCTCTGTATCCAAGACTAGGGCTAGATTTCGCGTTAAAAGAATAAGCAACAACATAGTCACAACTGGTGGAAAAAAACATCAACAATTAACATAGATGGTATTTCACATGATTTAAGCAAGGTGTGACAGATAATTTCGTCATATTTGAATATCTCGGGGCAAGAACGGATAGAGGAAACAAAGAAGGATCTTGGGACACAAGCGAAGAACTATTCCCCTATTAAATTCCCACATACCTAGTGAAGAAACCCAAAGAATTTCCTTGAGAAATCGAGGATAAATGAACTGCCCTAGTTCTTGCTCTGAAAAGCCTTGAGAGAAACTGTATGTTGTCTTCTGAAAATCTGAATGGGGAAAATGAGGAAGGAAACCGTTTATCCCCTCTAATAGTTTGAAAATATGCTAAAACGATATAGTTTAGAGTCTAGGAGGCTAAGAAATTACTGAAACACCCTTAGGAAATTCGCAGGAAAACTGACTGCCAATCCCCCCATGAGGGACCTAACAAATAGTGCGCAGTGACCACGACTCATGGTCACGGTCGTCAATTGCACTGCCTGATTTCTCTCTGCGGGTCACCATGAGGGACCTAACATGTCGGGGTTGGTGGCCAAGACTCGTAGTCACCTCTGTGGACTCCACTGACCAATATACCTTAGAGTCCCCTCAGGCAACACCACGACTCGTGGTGTCCCAAATGAGTCGTGGTGAGGACCCATTGGGTACACTACCTGAATTTTCCAACTTTCAATCCATCACTGACCACGGGTCACCCCATGACTCGTGGTGTTGACCACGACTCGTGGTCACACCTGTAGTCACCCATTTCCCAAATTTCCAGTCAAGTTTCGAGTCCTCACCATGAGTCACTTAGTGACTCATGGTCACACCCATGGGTCACAGAATAACTCATTCTACAACCTAGTGCATATTTTCCAGTTTTCTCTGTTTCAACTCCAGAGTCTAGTCTTTGAGTTCCCGGGGCATTACATATAAACATTAGCAATTAATTTTGAAGCATATGTCGTATTTAATTGTTAGTAAATCTGCCTATAGGAATGATGTGAGAATAATTATTTATACTAGAAATCATGCCTATAGGAACTAAGAACAATTTGATTTGAAGCATGTTTATGTTTGAGTTTTAGTACGCCTATCTGTAGAAATTACGTTCGGTCCATGTTTGTACTCTTAATTTGTTTGCTATTAATGATATTAGCATGATCAATAAAATGTAAAATGTTTATATAGATATCTTGTGTATAGGCTTAAACTCCGATTTAACAACCTTTTTGAATTAAAGCATTTTTCTGGGCATGAAGCCCATCTTATGTTACAATGTATATACCATGTCTATAAGAAATTAGTAATCAAAATCTATAACCTATTTCTTTTTGTATGTAGGATTTACATCACTAATCTGCCTCTATGATTAGTAATCTTTGATTTGTACACATTAGAAACTATGTCTATAGGAATTAAGATTCGCAATAATTTGTTCAAGTTAGCTGTAACTACATTATAATTTGCTACATGTTAGTCTGCTTGCACTAATTTAAAATCATGCCTATAAGATACTCACAAGTTTGATTATATTAACTAGAAACCATGTCTATAGGATTTAATTTAGAATCATTTTGAAGCATACTTGATCACTTACTTAATGGAGGCTTATGTGAAACCTTGTATGCTAACTGTTTTAAATTATTCTTTATTTTTTGCTTGACGTTTAATCGCTCTTTTAAAGGCCTTAAGAGCTTTAGACCCCAAAATCAAAAATAGTAGTCCAAACACCTCTTCGATATTAAGCTTGGGACGGGTATGCAAATATTTAGGGCGTTAGTTTTCCTTTGCCTAGAGCTCTTAGGATTAATAATTAACTAATTAGGTGGCTAGATGGAAAATGATAGTCTGTGCTTGCTGAATAATACGAGCAATTTAAATCATTGTGAAGTATTATTTAAGTTACATGGGGTGATCCCATTAGGTTAAAATAACCCCCCTCTTAAATGCAAAACTATGGTTGACCTGATTCCCTTTAGGGACACGTAGACGCCTCTTCGAGGTTTGATCCAATTCCTTTAATATTTATTTATTTGATCGATATGTTTTCTTTTATTTCAATTGTCAACGCTTTTATTTGTATGAATTAATGAAATTGTAATATTTAATATTTCTGTCCAATTATCCTTGATTCTTGCTTATCTTATTTGTCTTCCCTGTTCTTTAATTTATCATTATGTAAAATTTATCATAACCCCTCTTTTAGCAATTATTTGTATATTGTAATGATTTTAAAATAGTAATAATCTCTAAAAGCATACGGTGTCTTAAAAATTTCTTTCTTCTCGCTTGTCTAATACTCCATGTTTTAACGCATAGTTTTGATTCAAATTAAACTTAGTTGTTTAGTTTAAGTTTAAATAAAATAGGTTAAAATAAATTTTGCTTTTGATACTAGTTAATTTCCCCACATATTAATGAATTCGGCCAGGAACCATATTTGTGGACCTCGAGAGATGCCTAACACCTTTCTTTCGAGGTAATTTGAACCATTGCCCGAATATGGTGATGTAATCTATTCAAACAGATTTTCGTGTAAATTAGTTTAGTGAGGTGCCCTAACGCACCACAAATTGTTAGGTGGCGACTCTTCAATTTAATTAATCCTTTAAGGGTTGCCACATGTCTTGACCCGCTTTTCGTGAAAAAAATGGGGCGCGACAGCATGGCAACTCTATTGGAAATTTAAGTTCTAACCACAATATGTTCGTTTATGTAGGATTTTACTAAACTTTTTTTCGAGTTTGAAAAAAAATACTTTTCTTTTTCTGTTTATTTGTTTCCTACCATGTTTAATCCCTTTCCTTTTCCCACTTATTTTCTTTCCTGTTTAATTGATTTTTTTTTTCTTATATGTGCTTCAAACATGAAGTTACTAATGTTTCTGCTCTTCTTTTTGTTTTTATTTATATCATCCCATTTATTTATATCTACATTAATCATTATTTGACTAATTGTTATTTACTTTCCTTATACTGTCATTCCGCTCATATCTTCCTCCACTTGAAATCTCTTTTTTATTTTATTTTTTTGAAACAGTTGTGTGGACACACGGATGTTCTTTCCTAAAACACACGTGTTGGAAAATGTCTCATGGATCGATCGATCAATGGTGCTCAACAGTCATGAGTCTTCTCACTCTCAAGTTGTCTGCTTGAGAGAACTGTGTCTAAATCCACTCTCATTCTTAGAGCTTTACCGTGTAATCCTTAGTCATTGCACTTACTGGAGAGAGGGTAACATATCCTATATAATAGTAAGGTCTTATCCCATTATTAGTAGCTGAAGTGTGGGCCGGCAGCCGAGAAAACAAACAAATAGGAAGAGCACTATGCAAGCTTATAATTATGCAAATATATAAAAGTTATCACCTCCTTAAACATCTGCTTCGAAGAGCTAAGCCCCGGTCTCACTGAACTAGGTCAAAGAACTACCTTCCTGGAGCTACCTCCTTACTTAGATCATTCATTCCCCAATTCAAACTCGGATCAGTTGGCAAGTGGATTAAAAAAGTCCCCAAATGTGCATCTTCAAGTGTTTCAGCCAATCTCCAATCTCTCAGTATCAATATTTTGGCTGCTCAAGCCGGTACAGGTACAGAAGTGGCTACAAACCTTGCTGTGCAAAAATGGGATATGCACTTGAAATGGATGTCCGAGTTAAGATATATATTATCAGCGATACAGAAATAGATCGAGTAATTTGTTTCTTTAGCCAAGAAAAAAAAAGAAAGCTGAAATCAAAAAGAAAGAAGAGAAATTGGGCCATCTTTCTTGAGAGAGGCCGCCTTCAATATTTTGGTTGCTCAAGCCGGTACAGGTACAGAAGTGGCTACAACGGAGCAGCTTACTCCTGAGATAGATTCACCGATTGAACTAGATTTACAAATGAGCTAGCAATAAGAGCAAAATCTTGGAGCTAGAGCATACATTGAGCCATCTTTGCCAGATAGGACCGCTTTCGAATATGAATTTTAATATATTATCTTTATTATTATAAATATAGCTTTTTCATCTTCCACCTTTTCTCCACGGCTTTGGGAGACCCCTTCCTAAGGAATGCACATTTTTCTTGAACCTAAGTTGTCTCGACATCAAGGTGTGTCAAGACCAATAGTAAAATATTACCCTAAGTCCCGAGGGATTTCTAATCCGAAAAGAACGCTTTCATCAAAACTATGTTCATTTGAGAGAAAATATGGTTAAGTATTGTCATTTTACTCCTGGGTGGATAGATTAGGCTAACATTTTTTACGATGTAGGTATAATGAATCCGCCTACATCATACCCCAGAT
The DNA here is from genome assembly GCA_035772735.1 of Datura wrightii. NCBI lineage: Eukaryota > Viridiplantae > Streptophyta > Magnoliopsida > Solanales > Solanaceae > Datura > Datura wrightii. The sequence continues at coordinate 68,181,583 of JASDFA010000010.1, read as the reverse complement.
TTATCATGGTTTGGTGTGTTCCGACAACAATGAAATCCTGGTGAGCCGACTTAGGTGAATATGGCCAAAAGGAAGTAAGGAAAGTGTTGGGACACTTACCTTCCCTCATGCAAATAACTCCTTGTAGAGAACTCATCGAAGCTGCCATAGCATTTTGGGATGAAACACGTTCTGTGTTTAGATTCAGCGAGGTTGAGATGACCCCACTTTTAAAGAAAATTAGAGGTTATGTGGAAAATGTTAGTCTGGGTTGGAGAAATAGAAAATGGAAAAGGGCTGAAGTTATCATACCTAAGAGTTACAATCTGGAAGACATTCAAGATAAGCTGGGATTACAAGGGAAACATCTTGTGGCCTATGTTGTAAAAGGCAGAATCCCGGGTTCCTGTTTGTATGACAGATTCGGCCACAATGTGGCTCGAACTACTTATGAAGTTGAGAGTTCAAATCCTAACTCGTGGGTTGGCAAGAGAATATTCGCATTCATAGTTTATTTCTTGGGATTGATGGTCTTCCCACGAGGAGCTGAGGAGGACATACACATTCGTCTTGTTCTGGTCGCCCACGCTTTATGCAATGGTGTTGATAAAGGGTTGTGTACCATTGTCCCTGATTGTAGCAGATATTTATCGGGCCTTGGGGAAATGCAAAGAAGGGGCCAAACATTTTGAAGTTTGCAACTTGTTACTGCAGATGTGGTTGATTGAACATCTGCAAAAGGTTAGGGGTAGATTAGCATTACCCGAACCCACTGAAACTGATCACATTGTTGCCATGAAACTAGAGTCACCATAGGGGTCAAGAAGATTAAAAGGTATAACGAGATGGAGAAGTGGGGGCAGATACTGAGCGCCTTGATAGAAGATTCGGTGCAATGGATGTTTGATTGGTTCCCTAGTTCAGACTTTGTGACATACATCAAATATCATTGTTATATCGTCTTGATTGGACTTCATGGCCTTCAGCCTTACGCCCCAATAAGAGTGATGAGACAAGTAGGGAGAAAACAAATCATACCCAGTGTTACTTTTATATGAGTGTTCATCGGGTAGATTATGAGGATGACAAGATTCCCAATGCCACCTACCTAGCCAAGATCTGGATGAAGAAAATGATCCTTGATGGGAAAAGCATTAAAGTGGACAAGTACCAAACAAGTTGCGTGGTTGTCTACATTGAGTGGTTACATGCAGATTTAGCACGCGAGGAAAGCAGGTAGTCGACAAAGAGGCACAGGCACAAACCCTCTATCGTCACCTGAAGAGAAAGGTTCAAGATTCTGAGGCCTGCCATCGACAACTACACGACAACAATTTCAAAGAAATTGTTGAGATGGGTAAAGAGTTTGAGTATTGGAAAGATCACGCTTTAAGTTTAAAAGAAAGGATACAAGAGTTGCGCAATGAATTCAGCAAACATGGGGAAGAATGTTTGAGCAGGGAAGACTTGGGAGATAATCGAGCACTGGCTTATCTCCTGTCTAGTTGGTATCATTTTGATAAAGTGTTGAAGGACCTGAAGAGAGCGAACCCCGACGAAGAAGTGTTTAAGATTTAATTTAATGTTCTTTTCTTTAGTCATCTTCTTGTATTTGCAACAATATTAATGAAAGTTTTATTGCCTCTTGGGTTTATTTTGGGAGAAAAATGACAATACTTAATTGCATATTTATATCTCAAATTCGTTAGGCCTACCTCTGGCACAAAAGAGGCTCCAAAATTAGGAAATGCGTCAACGTGTTTATTTATTCAGTCTTTACTTCTAATCTCTCTTATTAACTTTGGCTTTGTTTGTTGCTTGTCTTATTTTTACCCTTCCCTAAAGGTTGATCTATGCAATCTGGCCTATTATACAAGGTCCAAAGGGGCTCCTCATTCTCCTCCTCCCGTTCCTAGCCGCAACAACAGAGGAAAGAATAATATGGATGAACACCATAGCACCACAGATAAGAGTGGTAATAGTACATCTAAGGATGAAAGAGAAAATAAAGGGGTCTACCCTCTAGGCTATAACGAGATGATAATGAGGCTCGAATAGAAAATTTTTGAACTTCAGGAAGAACTAACCCAGGTTTGCAGTCTAAACAATCAGGCAGCATCATTTGGGGTTCAAGTTGACGCCTCCACCTCAAAAGAGTCGGCAAGCATTCCTATGACATCCCAATCAGCAGCTCTACCTCAAGATCCTATCACACTCCCCCTCAACATTATCAATACCCACCATACATACATCCAAACCCACAAGCTCCAATTGCCTCCCACTATCCATCACCAGCTAAAGAAATACCTTCCCCGGCAAACGTAAATGCGACGTATGCCCGCACCCATATCAACCCAATCTATGTGGAGACGACACCTGTGACTCACCATCTGGAGGAATCTGAGCCTTCAAAGAAGGATAGGCTAATTGAGACTCTAGCAGAAGAGTTAAAGAGTATGAATAGTGGACTACAAAGTGTTGAAGGCACCAATGGAATAACGGGTCTAGATTATGAAGACCTTTGCATACACCCCGATTTCAAGCTACTGGAGGGGTACAAACCTCCTAAGTTTTTGAATTGCTTACTGGGGCTGGTGATCCAAGGGCCCACCTGAGATTGTATTGCGATAAGCTAGTAGGAGTGGGACGAAATGAGAAGATAAGGATGAAACTCTTCATGAAAAGTTTGACCGGTGATGCTCTTAGCTGGTACGTAGAGCAGAACTCGAAGAAATTATTTACCTGGGCAGAGATGGCCACAGATTTTGTGGAGCATTTTGGGTTCAATACAGAGAATGCACCTGACTTGCATTATATCCAAAATTTGAAGAGAAAGCCCACTAAAACTTTTAGAGAATTTGCAACTCGTTGGAGGACTGAGGCAGCCAGAATACGACCCCCAATGGAGGAGGTACATATGAAAGATATTTTGATGCGAACTCTAGATCCGCAAGTTTACGATAGCCTAATGTTGGTCAGTGAGAAAAGCTTTGCCGGGATCATCAAATTGGGCAAGAAGATCGAAGAAGGTATCAAGGATGGTACCATTATCAACTGGAATGCATTGCAAGATGCTAACAAAGCCTTGCAATCTAGAGATATTTCAGAAAGCCGCAAGAAGAAAGAAGTCGGCACAGTTATGATGGCCCAAGGGCTGAAGAATTATGTTTATAGACCCCATACTCCACCCCCACACTACCAAAGTCCAACCCTACATACCAAACTCCACCTCCACAATATCAAGCTCCCCTACCTCACTACCAAGCTCCACCACCACAATACCAAACTCCCTATTCTTACCAAGCACAATATCAAACTCCCTCTCCAACCCATTTCCAAACCCCTTCTTTGCATTACCAAGCCCCCACATACCCCATCTATAGCATACAACCTTCTTATCCACAACCTTCTCCCTTATCAAGCCAGAGGCCTAGGGCCCACTTCGAAAGAAAGCTGACAAAAACCTATACCTCGCTAGCAGAACCAATCGTTCAACTGTATGTATGGTTGAAAGAAATTGGTTACATTGAGCCTATCTCTGCCCTTCCAATCGATACTCAAGCCAAATGGTACAACTATAACAAAGTGTGCATGTACCATTCGGGCATGAGGGGGCATACCACAGAGTCCTGTAGATCGTTGAAGGACAAGATACAAAAGTTGATTGATACAAAAGCCATTCACCTCAAAGACCCGACGCCGAACGTGATGAGCAATCCTCAGCCGAACCACCATGTAAACATGGTTCCTTGTGATGAGGGTGAAGATTTATCGAATACCATTGGGGTTATCGAGCACAGAGTAGGTTCTTCTTCAAGCCCATGTATAACATTGCAGAGATGTCTTCTGTTCAAGGTTGAGATAGCTTCACCAAGACCTCCATTTACAGTGGTAAGAGATGCTCCGACTCTTACAAGATGGTTCCTTGGAGCTAAGAGGAGAATACCCCATGAGGAATAAAAGTGCTAGAAGTAGATGCAGCATAAGGAGTGACTCAGTCTGGGCAGTTATACACTCTCGATACTCTGGCTCAAGGAGACAACAAAGGGAAACAAACAGTGGCATAGGTTGAAGATCATGGTGTTTGAAAGAAAGTACAGGCAAAAGAATACTCCGTGATAGAGCACTTGAGCAAGACCCCCACCTAGATTTTAATTTTGTCCCTTTTGCAAAGCATTGATCAACACCAAAAGGCTATGATGAAGGTGCTGAATGAGGTATATGTTACTGCAAGTTTATCCAGCAACAAAGTGGCCCACATGGTGGGTCAAGTCTTTGAAGCCCAAAAGATTTCGTTCCACAAAGATGAATTGCCTATAGAAGGTGTGGCTCACAACAAAGCACTGCATACGACGATGCAACACACAGATAAATTCATCACCAAAGTATTGATCGGCCTGGGTTCTAGCTTAAACATTTGCCTCTGAACACTTTGACCCGTCTGAAAGTTGATCTCACTCGAATCAAGTTGTCGAAGATGAATGTCAAAGCTTTTGATGGGTCGCAAAGGGATACAGTGGGGGAAATTGATCTAGATATACTGGTTGGCCCTACCACATTTACCATCACATTCCAAGTCATGGACATCCCAACATCATATAATTTGTTATTGGGACAACCATGGATACATGTCGCAGGAGCAGTTCCTTAAACTTTGCATCAATGCTTAAAGTTTGAGTGGGATCACCAAGAGGTCGTGGTCCGTAGGGACAAATGTCGTCCTATTTATGCAGCTCCCGTTATCTCGGCCATTGAAGGGAGAAGAGGCTTAGATGGGGAGAGTTTTCACACTCTAGAGCTTGTTGGTGTCATTGAAGGAGGAAGATGGAGGAGTGACAAAGTTCTGAGTATGTTGTTGTGGTTAGTATTCAAACCAGGTAGGGGCCTTGGGGTCAGATTACAAGGGATGGTGGAACCTCTGCATGTGGCGACACAAAAAAACACTTTCGGATTAGGGTACCAACCCACTACAAAGGAATTGAAGGATTGGGAGTACCCTCTAGGGAATAAAAATTTCTTGTTTCCAAACCCATTGCCTTCACTACAACAAACTTTCATGTCTGATGGTTTTCTGGATATCAAACGGGCCGAAGAAGATGTTGTGCTGCTCAGTCTGAGGAATATGTTCTTAGAGGAGTCGAATGAGAAAAGTTGTCATGCTATTATTGGTGCGGAGGAAGGAGGGGGCCCACTACAGGAAGCTAGAGTTCAAAGAGGACTCGCCAACTAGACAGCCACTCTATCCAGAGCTCGCCGAGCATTTGGGTAGATTAAAAGGATAAGTTTTTATTATTTGGAAATAAATTAGTTTTTAAAGTCGTTAAATTCTCTTGAATATTATGTCAAAATTTTGAGCAAGGTTTTCAATTTATAAAATTATTTCCCTTTCATATATTTATTTGTTTTTACTTATGTTTTCAGCACTTCTAATACTAAATGTGTTGAATCTGAGGCCATGGCTTGTAATGAAACCATATGACATAACATAGGCAATTCATTAGAAGAAGAAGAGGATGAGGTACCAGCTGAAATTGTCAGAGAAATAAAGGAGTTTGAGGATAAACCCAAAGAAAATCTAGCAAAAATAGAGGTGGTAATCTTGAAAGATGTAAAGCCGCCCAAAGAGACCCGAATCAACACTCATTTGCCGAAAGATGAGATTGGGGAATATATTGAGTTTCTGAAAGAAAATACAAGGACGTATTTGCCTGGTCCTATGCATACATGACAGGACTCATCCATTCCATAGTAGCACATAGGTTGCCTACTGATCCAGCATATCCTCCTGTCAAGCAAAAGCCGAGGAAGTACAAACCTGACATGAGTCTGAAAATCAAGGAGGAAGTGGCTAAGCAGATTGACGTTGGAATCCTTAAAGTGGTGGAGTATCCTACTTGGTTAGCCAATATCGTTTCGGTGCCAAAGAAAGATAGAAAGGTCAGAGTTTGTATGGATTATAGAGACCTCAACAAAGCCAACCCTAAAGATGACTTTCTGCTGCCGAACATCCACATCCTCATTGATAACTGGGTCAAGCATGAGATGCAGTTGTTCATGGATTGTTTCGTTGGTTATCATCAGATTGGAATACATGATGAAGATGATGAGAAAACTGCTTTTCTTTCGCCATGGGGCGTATATTGCTACAAGGTGATGCCATTCGGGTTGAAAATTGTTGGAGCTACCTACATGAGGGCCATGACCACTATCTTCCAAGATATGATCCATAAGGAAATTGAGGTTTATATGGATGATGTCATCATCAAATCAAAGAAAAGTTCAGATCATTTGGTTGACCTCAGAAAGTTCTTTAACAGATTGCGGAAGTATAATTTGAAGCTGAATCCGACAAAGTGTGCATTTGGTGTTCCCGCGGGGAAATTATTGGGATTTATTGTTAGCCGTTGGGGTATTGAGCTAGATCTAATTGAGATCAAAGCCATCCAAGAGCTCCCACCGCCAAAGAGAAAAAAGGAAGTCATGAGCTTTTTGGTGCGACTCAACTACATCAGTCGTTTCATTGCCCAATCAACAGTTATATATAAGCCTATTGTCAAGTTGCTTAAAAAAAGTGTCACTATAGAGTGGACTACCGAATGTCAACAAGCTTTTGACAGAATCAATGATTATCTATCAAAGCCTCTGATTTTAGTCCCACCAGAACAGGGAAGACCTCTGCTTTTGTATTTGTCCATGCTAGAAAATGTCTTTGGTTGTGTTTTGGGGCAACATGATGAGATAGGGAGGAAAGAGCAAGCAAAATAGTATTTGAGCAAGAAGTTCACACCGTATGAAGCTCGATATACATTTCTTGAGATGACGTGTTGCGCTTTGACTTGGGTTGCTAAAAAACTGAGGCACTATTTGTCTACTTGCACGACCTATCTAATCTCCAGAATGGATCCGCTGAAGTACATATTCCAAACGCCCATGCCGACAGGAAAGCTAGCTAAATGGCAGATATTGTTAAGTGAGTTTGACATTATCTATGTCATACAAAAAGTGGTAAAAGGGCAGGCCCTTGCAGATCATCTGTCAGAAAATCCTGTGGATATTGAGTATGAAGCTCTGAAGACGTACTTTCCGGACAAAGAGGTAGCATTCATAGGCGAAGATATTGCTGAAGAGTATGACGGTTGGAGGTTGTTCTTTGATGGCGCCGCCAATTTCAAAGGAGTAGGTATTGGAATTGTATTGGTGTCAGTGATTGGACAGCGTTACCCTGTATCAGCTAAGCTTCGATTTCCCTGCACTAACAACATGGCCGAATATGAAGCTTGCATCTTGGGTATTCGACTGGCAGTCGACATGAACGTGCAGTCAATATTGGTAATTGGAGACTCGGATTTGTTGATGCATCAAGTTAGAGGAGAATGGTCTGTGAAAAACACAGAGATCTTGTCCTATCTGCATTACGTGCAAGAGTTATGTAAGAGGTTTGTCAAGATTGAATTCCGTCATGTTCCCTGAGCGCAGAATAAATTTGCAGATGCTTTGGCTACATTGTCCTGGATGATCCATCACCCCGATAAGAACTACATTGATCCTATTCCTATCCATATGCATAAGCAATCCACTTATTGTTTTTATGTTGAAAAAGAGTCAGACTGTGAGTCGTGGTACGCTGACATCAAAGGGTATCTAAAGAATGGGAGTTATCCTGAGCATGCTGCAAGTGTCCAAAAATGCACGATTCAGAGGCTAGCTAACCAGTTTTCCTAAACGAAGAAATCCTTTATAGGAGGACCCCGAATTTAGGATTGCTAAGATGTGTGGATGCTAAGGAGGCAATAAATTTGATTGAGGAGATCCACGCTGGAACTTGTGGGCCTCACATGAATGGTTTCCTTTTGGCAAAGAAGATTTTGAGAGCCGGCTACTTTTGGTTGACTATGGAGACGGATTGTATCTAATACGTGCAAAGGTGTCGTCGGTGTCTCTTACACCCCGTAAGTTCTTGACACTTAGTTGGCCTATTCGCATGTTGGTTAAGAGTTTTAGATGTCATACGTGCGAGAAAAGGGCCTGGAGAGAGACCGGACAAGCGCTAAGTCGGAGCATCGCAAGGCAAATGCTACTTATAAATCGCATTCGACAAATGCGACTTATAAATCGCATTCGACAAATGCGACTTAAAGGCCCCAAGTATATAAGGCTCCCACTTCATTTTAAATCATTTTTCCTTCATATAATTTCCAGTAAACGAATAGAAACAGAGGGGAACGAAGGTTCAACATAAATTTCCTTCCGTTTACGCCATCAAACGTAGTCCAAACTCAAATTAACATCGGGTAGCGAAGTATAAAGCTGCGGGGAGCATTCCTACAGAGTTAGTTTCATGAAATTCGGCCGACGAATCGTCGTCTCACCGAGCCAAGGTAAGTGGAATTGCTCCAAACTAGTGTTAATATACTCCCAGCATTAAAGTGAGTATTTCTCCCTTCTAGACTTTCGAGAAATTACGAGTTTTCGGCCGTTCTCCGATAGGTTGAAGAATAGGCAGTAGGTATATCCATAAGTATGGTTTCTTTCCAAAATAATAGTAGAATTAATTCTATTCTTTCGTGAATATGAATACAGTTGGGAGAAATAGCTGAATAATAGCTGAGCTATGCCAGTTAATTAGAAAGTCAACAGTTGAGGTGTGTAAAGCCAGTTTCTTTCGGCAAGCTAGTAGTTCCAATATAGCAAAATAGTACAAATTCCAGTAGAATATTTCAGAAGCCGTATATTATATTCAGTATGAGTTCAGTAAGCATGTTATAATTATTATATAGTGTTCAGCATGAAACTCAGTAAAACAGTATAATTCCCAGCAGAATATTCCAGAAATATTATTTCAGACTCAGTATATTTCAGTATCAGATTCAGCATATTTCAGTATCAGATTCAGTATATTTCAGTATGAGATTTAGAACAGAATACCAAAATATAAATACTATTATCAGATTCAGTATATATATTACATGCGGTTATTGCTATCTGTGAAGACATGATTGTTCTGTGTTGGGCACCCTTAGAGCTTCCTTGACCGCCCCAGGGTTAATAGCTATGTCGACTCGCCTACCAGAGGGTGAGGATACGTCGCTCTACGGAGTGGCATGTCGTCCGCCAGCGGACGAAGATGGGATGCAGATTCTCCCATAGCAGGCTGATCAGCACTATACCACACCCCCTATCGAGCGCTTGCGCCCGGGGTGCAGATTACAGTTTTCAGATTACAGATTTCAGATTTTAGATTTCAGGAGTCCTCCGGACATAAATACAGCTATAGTCAGGGGCCTAGCGAGCCCAAGTTGCATACCTAGGGGGCCGGCTGGATGCTCATAGTTACTAGGTGGATGGTATGACCTAGGTAGGGGTATATAGATTGTGTGTTGGTTGGTACCTTACGGCTTATGGGGGCTGGTAAGGTTCTTGTATGCTATGTTGTGTTAGTTATTAATAGATAGAAAGTAGACCGCCATGTTATCAGGTATGACTCTTACTCTCTTCAGTAAAGTTACGCTCTTTTCGATCAGTCTCAGCCTGTCTCCTATTACTCCAGTATCTATCAGTATTATTGTTTGCTTTCAGTTATTTTCAGTTATTGCTTGCATACTCAGTACCAGTGGTACTGACGCCCATTTTGGGCCGCTGCATTACATGTCGGCAGGTACTCATAGACGAGGAGTAGATCCCTTGTAGTTCCAGCCAGCGTACAGAGTCTTCAGCTCCTATCATCCGGAGCTTGACAGCTAAAGGTTTACTTCCCTTTTTGTTTGTACAGTATGGGTAGGTCGGGGCCCTGTCCAGGCCATCTTATTATTCTTAGAGGCTTGCGGATTGTATATTCCTTGTGGTTAGTTATACCGGTCGTGTGGGGTCGTATGTATGTTTCAGTTTGCGTGTGATGGTCGTGTGGGGCCTTGTTCAGTTGTCAGTTGGTGACCTTGTCGATCACAGATCAGTTCAGCACTTGATTATACTTTTCAGTGATGACTAGTCAGCATGGTGGCCTTGTCGGCCCGCATAGGTTCCCTTATGCTCAGTTGTTCTGGTTAGCTATTATATTCCTATAGGTGGCTATAGGCCTAGTCGACCGGAGGCTGTATTTACAGCTGTTATATAGCCCGTTGTTTTCATAAATCCAGAATTAGAGCCAGCCTGGCACCAGAAGTGCTTAGGCTCAGTAGTCCAGCAGTCCAGGTCCTAATAGGGCACCAGGTGCCAGTGATGCCTCCCAAGGCGGGGCGTGACAGTGTCAAACCCACACATATGTGATTCGAGCTCTTCCCAATGAGCTTCATGCCACGATCTCGCCTTGGTTATTCGCAGCTTGGGGAATGGATGTCATCGGCCCCATTGAACCTGCAGCATCTAATAGGCATAGATTCATCTTGGTTGCAATTGACTATTTCATCAAATGGTTGAAGCTACTTCTCACAAGTCTGTCACAAAGAAGGTGGTGGCGGATTTTGTTCGAGACCACCTTATTTGCCGATTTGGGGTGCCCGAGTCTATCATTACTGATAATGGTGCTAATATGAACAACGATCTAATGAAAGTGACATGTAAAAGCTTCAAAATCAAGCATTGTAACTCTACTGCATATAGGCCACAAATGAATGGAGTCGTGGAGGTCGTGAATAAGAACATTAAGAGGATATTGCCTAATATGATCGACAATTATAGACATTGGCATGAGAAGTTGCTTTTTGCTATGTTGGGATATCGTACCACTCTCCGAACATCTACTGGAGCTATGCCTTATATGCTGGTGTATGATAATGAAGCGCTAATACCAGCTGAGGTAGAAATTCCTTCTTTAAGGATTATTCAAGAAGCAAAACTGAGCGATTCAGAATAGGTACAAAGCAGATTTGAGCAGTTAGCACTTATTGATGGAAGGAGGATAAATGTAGTCTGTCATGGTCAACTTTATCAGAATAGGATGACTAAGGCCTTCAATAAGAAAGTTCAACCAAGACTTCTCACACTCAGGCAATTGGTTTTGAAGCAGATTTTTTCGCACCAAGATAAAGCTAAAGAAAAGTTCTCGCCTAACTGGCAAAGTCCTTACATGGTCCATAAAGTGCTGATAGGAGGAGTACTTATCTTAGCAGAGATGGATGGTGAAACTTGGCCCAAGCCTATCAATTCAGACATTGTTAAGAGATATTACATTTACATTTGGAGTTTACTTTATGCTTTGATTTGTAGCCTGAACTACATTAGACCTGATTCCCGTTTAAGAGGGATACGTAGGGGTCCCTGTGGGACTCGGTCTATATCTTAATAAAATCTTCTTCTCCCCTTTTGGAGAGGGTCTCGACGATTCCATCAGGTTTTCTATGGTGATATGGTTAACGAGATGCAAATTGGGGCAGAAATTTTGAGAAGGATCTCAAAATTTCATCAGGATTAAGTCATGACAAGAGACAGATTCTCCAGAGGACGTTGTATGGTTTTAAAATATGTCATGACCCATGATTTAACTTGATTACTTTAGCCTTTACTTTTACTTTTACTAAATTATTTTTAAAGTATGTCTTTTTATTTAAACCTTGTGCCCGAGCACATGCCTGGACGAAGTGCAACAACAAGTCTCTAGAAAAAATGAAAGGCTACAAGATAGATGTACAGATCAAACTCCCCTTTACAAACTAATAATTTTTCTTTGAGTACAAAAGTAGCAAAGCGCATAAGGCAACAATGGAGGACATCATGTTTGCAAAAGCGACACAAAGCTAAGTCATTCTATTTGTTCTTGCATTGCAAGCCCGCCACTTATATTTTGTACCCTATCTATATTATTTTAGTCCTTTATTGGAGGATTTATATGTTGCATCCATAATTTGCATTTTGTGCCCGCGATATGCATCTGAGCCCTATGATTTTTATTTCGAGCCTTATATTTGTATTCGAGCCCATTATTTGAGCCCTTTCGTATTTACTTGAGTCCGTTGATTTATTTTTGAGCCCTGTGATTTATATTTTGAGTCATTGCTTTACATTTTGAGCCCTTTAGTTGTTACTTGATCTCGTTAATTTATTTCTGAGCCTTATGGTTTATATTTTGAGCCATGCTTTACATTTTGAGCCATTTAATTATTATTTGAGCCTGTTATTTATATTTTTGAGCCTGTTATTGCATTTTGAGTCCTATAATTTTTATTTTTTAGCCCATAATTTGCATTGAGCCCGTTAGTTGTATTTTGAGTCCTTTATATGCATGTTGAGCCCGTTACTTGCATTCTAAGCCCATATTTGCATTTCGTATTTACATGTTGAGCCCGTGGTATATATTTGGAGCCTGTTATTTGCACTTTGAGCCCTTGATATACATTTTGAGCCCGTGATATACATTCGAGCCCGTGGTATACATTTAAGCTTGTATTTGCATTTTTGAATCCGTCGTATGCATTTTGAGCCCGTATTTATATTCTAAGCCCTATGATATACATTTTTTAGGCCATAATATACATTCGAGCCTGTATTTGCATTTTGGGCCTGTCTTATGTATTTTGAGCCAGTATTCGCATTTTGAGCCCGTATTTGCATTTTAAAGCCCGTGATATACATTGGAGCCCGAATTTGCATTTTTTAGCCCGTATTTGCATTTTGAGCCAATATTTATATTTTGGGCCTGTCGTATGCATTTTGAGCCAATATTCGCATTTTGAGCCTGTATTTGCATTTTAAAGCCCGTGATATATATTGGAGCCCGTATTTGCATTCTTAAGCCCATATTTGATTTTTTGAGCCCTATGATTCATCTGCATTGAGCCTGAATAAACCAAAGCTACCAATTCATTTACTTAATCCAGGTGAAGCCCGTTTGAAGGCAAGTCATGGTATCGGGGATCGGACATCAAAAAGGAAGGCGAGGTTTCAAAGTCTATTATGGAAGCGGGCCCCTACTGGTAGTGATACCCCGATAAATAATTTACTTTCTTTAAAATTATCATTCTTTTACTCATCTGAAAGCGACATGGTCTAAAGGCATTGTTTTATGGCTGACGGACATCATTTCATGACTTAAGGATTTAATTTATGCTTAGCATACCCCTGGGGAGTCATAGTCTAAAGGCATCATTTTTCATGACCTGCGAACGTCATTTCATGGCCTAAGGATTTAATTTCTGCTTATCATGCCCCTGAGGTGTCATAGTCTAAAGACATCATTTTTCATGGCCTAAGGATTAAATTTCTGCTTATCATGCTCCTAAGGCGTCATAGTCTAAAGACGTCATTTTCATGGTCTGCAGACATCATTTCATGGCCTAAGAAATTTATTTTCCATATCATAGCCCAAGACATCATGGCTTAGAGACATCATCTTTATTGTCTAGAAGCTAACTCTTATTGTCTAAAAAAAACTTGCATCATGTTTAATTTTTATATCAGTTCATCTTATGAATTTGTTGATGTCTATGCTTTAATTGTCTTGCTTACGCGAATACCAAAAATGAACGAGCTATGAATGAGAACAAATCGCGCTTTAATTTTTCCAACTTATCTCTATTTTTTGGGTCATATTCCCACCTGTTCATTTTGCAATGCATTCTAAATCTTGTCAATTCATGCTACCTCCATCCTTATTCAAGCCTTTGTTACCAATTTCTTTTAGGGATTTCATTCATCCCTAAGTCTAGAATAAAACGCGGCCTGATTCTCGTAAACCCGAGATATGTAGGCGACTTGATACTAAAGTCTCAGCCACAATATTTCCATAGCTTTTATTTCCTTTTTGTCTAGCCCCATCGAGATCGTTGCTCGGTCGGACAAAATTGGCCACTAGGTTAACGTTCTTTGCTCACTAATTCATCCTTCATTCGCGAGCAAAGAAGGGGAAGTTGCTGACGCCCAATTTTGACCTCCCTACACCCGTATATGCTGCTTATATATGCTTTAAAAAATTATCTTTTTACATAATTATTTTGTTCACATTAATAATTTTTAAATAATTAATTATCATAGCTCTTAAATTTTGAATAATCTTTCTGAATTATAAATTTGTAAAATTTTTGTTTCCATTTATAAATTTTGATATTATGTCATATGTAATATATTTCGTGTTAATATATATGTATACATACCTTTAATAAACAAGATTTTATTTTAAAATATATATTTTTACTTAAATTTTATAAACTGTTTGCATAATAATATTTACATGATTTTACTTAATTTTATAAATTATTTATGTTGATAATAATGTTTATATAATTTTTTCATAATTTGAACTATTATATTACCTCTTTGATAAATTTTTACAAGTATAGTATTTTATTTGATAAATTATTTACAAGTATAGTATTTGATCTGTTGAGGTTTGGGTCCTGATTGTGGAAAAGTCTTTTGAGTTCATTGATACTTGTTGTTTGCCAGAATTATCACTAACTGGTCAGTTTCTTCTAATGCCCTGTTTAAATTCCTACTAATGTGTATTCTCTGATATGTGATGTTTTTACTTCATCATATATATGTCTGAAATTTTATCTAATGTGTTCATGCTCGACTAAGTAATTAAAAAATTAAATGTATCTACTTGTACGTGTATAGTTGTGGTATTATTTGTTTAACAGGTTATTCTTGAACTGGGAAGAAGAGTTGCTAGGACAAGAGGGGCTATAAATTTAGTTTTTTTAATATTATTTTGATGTATGGTGATATATTTAGTTATTTTGTATCAATTTGTAATATTGTATATAAATGTTAAATAATAGTGGAAAGGGATTCACGGGGTGGAGGTTTGTATGTTTTATTATCGTTTCTTGAATGCTAGCTTCTCCTAGAAAGTATGCCCATAGAAATTTAATTTATTTAATAATAGAAGTGACATTAGTACTCATGCTTATAGGAATTTAACCTAGAATAAATAATTTTAATCATGTCTGTAGGAATAATGAAGGTTAACTGTTTTAATTAAAAGTGAGGCTTATATAAACATTAGCAATTAATTTTGAGCATATGTCGTATTTAATTGTTATTAAACCTGCCAATAAGAATGATGTGAGCATAATTATTTCTACTAGAAATCATGCCTATAGGAACAGAAACATTTTGATTCGAAACATGTTTATGTTTGAATTTTAGTATGCCTATTTGTAGAAATTACGTTCGGTCCATGTTTGTACTCTTAATTTGTTTGCTATTAATGATATTAGCATGATCAATAAATTGTTTATATAAATATCCTGCATATAGGATTAAACTCCAATTTAACAACCTTTTTGACAACCATTTTTCTGGGCATGAAGCACGTCTTATGTTAGAGTGTAGATACCATGTCTATAAGAAATTAATAATCAAAATCTGTAACCTGTTTCTTTTTGTATGTAGGATTTACATCACTAATCTGCCTCTATGATTAGCAATCTTTGATTTGTACACGTTAGAAACTATGCCTATAGGAATTAAGATTCAAAATAATTTGTTCGAGTTAGCTATAACTACAGTATAATCTACTACATGTTAGTTTGCTTGCACTAATTTAAAATCATGCCTATAAGATAATCACAAATTTGATTATGTTCATTAGAAACCATGTCTATAGGATTTAACTTAGAATCATTTTGAAGCATACTTGATCACTTATTTAATGGAGGCTTATGTGAAACCTTGTATGCTAACTGTTTTAAATTATTCTTTGTTTTTTGCTTGACGTTTAATCGCTCTTTTAAAGGCCTTAAGAGTTTTTAGACCCCAAAATAAAAAATGGTAGTCCAAATGCCTCTTGGATATTAAGTTTGGAATGAGTATGCAAATATTTAGGGCATTAGTTTTCCTTTGCCTAGAGTTCTTTAGGATTAATAATTAACTAATTAGGTAGCTAGACAGGAAATGATAGTTTGTGCTTGCTGGATAATACGAGCAATTTAAATCATTGCAAAGTATTATTTAAGTTGCACGGGGTGATTCCATTAGGTTAACATAACCCCCTTTTAAATGTAGAACTACGTTTGACCTAATTCCCTTTAGGGACACGTAGGCGCCTCTTCGATGTTCGGTCCAATTCCTTTAAAATTTATTTATTTGATCGATATGTTTTCTTTTATTTCATTTTTCAACGCTTTTATTTGTATGAATTAATGAAATTGTAATATTTAATATTTCTGTCCAATTACCCTTTATTCTTGCTTATCTTATTTGTCTTCCCTGTTCTTTAATTTATCATTATATAAAATTTATCATAACTCCTCTTTTAGCAATTATTTGTATATTGTAATGATTTAAAATCGTAATAATCTCTAAAAGCATATGGTGTCTTGAAAATTTCTTTCTTCTCGCCTGTCTAATACTCTATTTTTTAACGCATAGTTTTGATTCAAATTAAACTTAGTTGTTTAGTTTAAGTTTAAATAAAATAGGTTAAAATAAATTTTGCTTTTGATCACTAGTTAATTTTCGCATATATTAATGAATTCGGTGGAGAACCATATTTATGGACCTCGAGAGGTGCCTAACACCTTCCTTTCAAGGTAATTTGAACCCTTGCCCCAATTTGGTGACGTAGTCTATTCAAACAGATTTTCGTGTAAATTAGTTTAGTGAGGTGCCCTAATGCACCACAAATCATTAGGTGGTGACTCTTCAATTTAATTAATCCTTCAAGAGTTGTCACATGTACTGGCTCGCGTTTTGCGAGAAAAATGGGGCGTGACAACTCCATTGCATACCAACCTCTCATGGACCAGGCCTCTATCTTATGCTTGTCGTTCCACTTCCTGGTTCGTTCTTTATAGAGCTTAGCATTCTCAAATGCATTTAGGCAAAACTCATCAAGCTCGTGAAACTAACAATCTTTTCTTCCCAGTTGCCTCCATATCCATATTCAACTTTTGGGTTGTCCAATACGCTATGCGCTCAAGTTTGATAGGTAAATGACATGCTTTCCCGAAAACTAACCTATACGGAGAGATTGTAATAAGGGTTTTGTAAACAATTCTATAGGCCCAAAGTGTGTCATATGGCTTGTCTAACTAGTCCTTTCTGTTAATTCTCACTGTCTTTTCGAGAATCCTCTTGATCTCTCAATTAGACACCTCCACCTGCCCGCTAGTCTATGAATGATATGTTATAGCCACTATGTGCTTCACATTATATTTTGCTAGTAGGTAATTAAAAATTCTGTTACAGAAATGCGTACCTTAACCACTAATGATAGCTCTCGGAGTCCCAAAACGGGTGAATATCTTCTTCTTTAAAATTGGGCCACCACATTAGCATCATTTGTTGGAGTGGTATTACCTCTACCCATTTTGATACATAATTAAACTTCCACTAGAATGTATCAGTTTCCCTTGGATTGTATGAATGGACTCATGAAGTCAACGCCCCAACAATCAAACAATTTCAATTTCTACAATGCCTTTCTAGGGCATCTCATATCGCCTCGGGATGTTACCTATTCTATGGCAGCTATCACATGCTTTGACAAAAGCGTATGTATCTTTGAACAAGGTTGACCAATAAAACCCAAATTAGAGGATTTTAGTTGTTGTCCTATCGCTATTGTGGTGTCCCCATAGGCGGAAAAATGATAACTTTCGAGGATTTCATGCACCTCTTATTCAGGAGCACACTATCTAGACCTATCTTGTATAAGCAACGCTTGTCCCATACATAAAATCTTCTATCATGCCGAAGCCTCCTCTTACTTTCTTGAGTAGCACCTAGAGGGCATATTTCACTTACCAGAAAATTCACTATATCAGCAAACTATGGTACTTCAGGTTCTTGCACTGCAAAGAGCTGCTCATTAGGGAACATTTCTATGATCTCCATATCTTTATCAACATGTTTTCGATCCTCTAATCTAAGCAAGTGATTGGCCACTTGATTTTTTTTGTACCTTTTCTATCTCTGATTTCTATATCAAATTCCTATAGCAGTAAGATCCATCGAATGAGCCTTGTCTTTACATCCTTCTTTGCAAACAAGTTTCAGACTATTGTATTGTTGATGTACACAATCACCTTGGTCCCTATCAAGGAAGTCCAGAATTTGTCATAGGCATAGGCCACTGCTAGTAACTCTTTTTCCGTGACTGTGTAGTTTTTGCATGTCGCATCGAATGTCTTACTTGCGCAATAAATGGGATGAAATCTCTTATCTCTATTTTAGCCCAGCAAAGCTCCAACTGCGAAGTCATTGGCATCACACATCACTATAAATGGTAATGACTAGAGGTGCTATAATAATTGGTGCTTACACCAACTTCTCTTTCAACTTGTCAAACACCTGCAGACAGGTATCATCAAATAAGAACTTTACCTCTTTTTCCAATAATCTGCACATAGTACTGGCAATATTTAAGAAATCCTATATGAAACGTCTATAGAAGCTTGGTGTCCTAGAAAACTACACACCCCTTTCACAAACAAGGGTGGTGATAGTTTCTCAATTGCTTCTATCTTTGCTCTGTCTACCTCAATCCCCGCTTTGGAGATATTATGCCTTAAAATAATTCCTTCACGCACCATGAAGTGGCATTTCCCCTAATTTAACATGAGATTTGTCTCCACACATTTGGATATCACAACATCTAGATGCATCAAACAATCATTGATGAGTCGGGAAATACCGAGAAGTCATCCATGAATACTTTGATATATTCTTCCACCATATCTATGAAAATGATCATCATATATATTTGGAAGGTTCCTATAGAATTACATAAATCAAATCGCATCCCTCAAAATGCAAAGGTGCATATAGACATGTGAATGTAAAAAAAAGACATGTGAATATAGTCTTCTCTTGATCCTCCGATGCTATCATGATCTAGTTAGCCGAAATAACCATACAAGGAATAATAAAAATCATGTCCCTCTAATCTATCCAGCATCTGATCTATGAACGATAATGGATAATGATCCTTCCTCGTGACTATGTTCAGTTTATGATAGTCCTCCAACTTGTCACAGTCCTCTGATGTACCAGCTCATCTCTGTCATTTAGCACCATAATTATCCCTCTTTATTTCAGACATATTGAACTGGGCTCACCTAGTGACTATATGTGATGAGGTAGATTACACTGGCGTCAAGCCACTAGATTACCTCTTTCTTGACAACTTCCTTCATGATTGGGTTTAACATTTATTGATGTCTTATGTTGGGTTTTGCACTTGTTTCTAATAAATTTTGTGCATATGGAATGAGTTGTTGATGCCTCTAATATCTGTTATAATCTATCCAATTGCCTTGATTCTATCTCGCAGCACCCTCAGTACTCTTTCAACCTGCACATCAGATAACAAAGAAGATAGGAGTATAAGCAGTGTGTTATTACCGCCTAAATATGTATAAAACATATGAGAAGGTGAAGGTTTGAGATCAAGCACTAGAGCCTCCTCAATAGAGGGTTCTGGATTTTTCCATGTTGAAGGTCTATCAAGTTTCTCAAATGTCACATCCCCTTTTATATAGGCACAAGTGATGTCTAAATATTTAGACACTCGTCAATCTCTACATCGTAGATCAACTCCTCACCATAAATGAGCGTTCTTTCTAATGGGTCTTTGTGCGACAGAAAATGGTCTAATGAGGCATCATACATCTAAGGATCTACTACTGTAATTGCTTTCAACTCTCGATAATGTGTTGATAGTTTAGAGGCTTTGAACACATCAAAAACTGCTTCTTCACCATCAAATGTCTTGGATATTTTTCCAGATTTTACTTAGTCACAACATCTGCGGTGGCCAAAAATCCTCCACCCTGAATAATAGGAACTGCCTTATTATCCTCATAGTCAAGAATAATAAAAATCACTGGGGGAATAAATAGTCCCACTTTTATGAGAACGTATTTTATGATACCGTCTGCGTATGTCAAGGATTTGTCTATCGCATGCAGCGTCATAGTAGTTGGGCGTGGCTCATCCAAACCTAGAGTTTAGAAAATGAGATGGGCATCAAATTTATGCTTTCACCAAGATCACTCAATGCCAAGCCCACCTCATGATTCCTAATGATAAGAGGGATAATGAAACTACTAGGATCCTTCAATTTCTGAGGTATTTTGCTTATGACTCGTGAGCTACATTCCTTAGTGATTGTTATAGTTTCAAACTAAGCTAGGCACCTTTTATTAGAAAAAATGTCTTTCAAATGCTTAGCATATATCTCGGGACCTCCTATAATAGCTCCATTAATGGTATGTTTACATGTACCTTTAGATTCTCCGAAAAGCCCTTACATGCTGAGTCTATTTTTTTGCGTCTGAAATCATTGAGGAAAGGGCAGAGGTGGTTTGGCTTTCACAACTATAGGTTTCTCACTAACCGAATCAACAATATTTTGCTTCAGCTTTGTGCTTTGTTCTGGCTCAAATTCTATAACTAACATCTTGCCTCTTTGTGGTGCTTCCCCTAATTCTCTTCCATTTCGTAGGGAAATTACACTAACATTCTCCTTAAGATTTTTCTCTGTATTTTTAGGCAGTGCTCGTTGAGGTCCATTTGTTTATTCCATGGCCATCCGATGCATTTGGCACTCAAGCTCGTGAATAGACTTCTGCATCTTGTTCACTATCTATGTCTGCTTGCCCATCCACTGTTTCATAGTCTCTTCCAATGAGCTACTAGGATGTTGACCCTGAGGTCGCTGAAAGTTATTCTATAGCCTTTGAAAATTCTAATTTCCACATAAAGATGGGTTTTCCGTGTTTCTGTAGCCCTGATTATCGTTGTTACCTTGATATCGCCATTGCAATATTGTTGGCCCACAAAATAAGACTCAGGATTTAAAAGAGCAACCTAAATAAACTTGATTTTCTCCACAAGCCTCACATGACGGCTACGATGGTTGTTCCTATTGGACCTATTATACTTGGCTCATGTTTGGTGTAGTACCAACTTGTTTATAGCATTCACCAGTTGGCTTATGTCAGATCATATAGCAACCACCCAATCAACTTCTAATTTTCTAGGAGCCTTTTGTGCCACAAACCCTCTACTTAGTTCTTGGTAATCTTGGCTTTTTGAAGATATAAGATTCAACAAGGCTTTAATCTCATTGTAACTCTTGGACAATTTGTCCCTTAGCTATTTCATCAAGCAATATTTTGATTATGTCCTTAATCCCTCCGTGAAGTTGTGGCCAATTATCTCCTTTGACTACACGTGATGCAAGCAATCCCACAAGTAACTCTTGTATCTTTCCCTATGAATGAGCAAGGGATTCTCCTTCCTTCTGAATAAATCCTGAGATCTCACCTCTCATCTCCTTTGTTCTCCTATATGAAAAAAAAAATTGTTTATAAACTTACCTGCAAGGATCTCCAAGAAGTGATCGATCTTGCAAGCTCATTCAACAGCCACTCTTTGACTTCCCCAATCAATATAAAGGGTTAAAAAGTGAGTTTCACATATTCATATGAGATATTCTAATCATGAAAGTTCTCACTCAACTCAACAAATGTCTTTAAGTGCCAATGTAGATCCCCTAAGGCTTACTCTGATACTAGCATGTATTTTGCACCAGTTGCATTGTTCCCTCCTTGAGCTTAAAATTCCTTGTAAGTGTAGGCTTAACAATATCCTTAGAAGCATTTTCAAGTTGGGCTTGGTGAAATTCAAGATAAGGACTTGTGCATTACTAAGGGCTCGAGGAACCTTTCTGTTGTTAGTAGGGTCTCGTTTATGATTTTCTTCCATCAATGCTAGTCAGTGGAAAATTTATTCTATATTTGGATCAAATGAGGTCAAGAAATTTTCTTGACTTCTTTAACTGGCATACACTGAGCAAAAACCTGATATGCACAAAAAAAAAGCAAACAAATAAATACTTAGTGTAATAATAATTCAAACTAAAAAAATAAATCTTGTCCAAGTCCATGAAAACAGCACCAAAAACTTAATTCCCCCAAATGCAGACGCAAGCGCACACGGTCGTCAAGTAATATAGGTCAGTGAAGTCCAGATATTGTACCCACAAAGACTTGTCATATTAATTATTCTAGTTTAAATTCTTATTTTACTATTCTAAACAAATAGTTTATCTTTTGAGATTATTGTTTTTCTTATAATTCAAAGCTACGAACTCAAAATAACAAGCATGAAATTATTATTGGTTTTGTTCAATGGAGATTAAAATTCAAGGTCTGGTTGTTTTATAATATGGTTGAGTTATCAAAATCGTTACACTTAACTACTCTCCTTGGTTACTAGGTGCATGTTATTATTACTTCGCTGAACATCTTTTTTATAATTCAAAGACTGCTTGACTATCCCTAATGCTTATATTTCTATGGTCGTCAGATAATACTAAAGTGCATGTGAGCCATTGTTTGTATCAACTAAGCAGGGGTACATAGTATATTTATATCCTCAGTAGCTAATCGATTCTCTTTCTCGATAAGGTTCACAAACGCGCTCTACTTCTCCTTATTACCCTCGTGATTCTCTTTTTGAGTTCCATTAATGAGTCACAAGTAGTATTTACAAGGTGATCAATCTGATAAATAATTAAAATAAGAAAAAATAAATAACTCAATCATGGAAGAGTTAATTAAGCATAAACAAATTCTCAAATATCATTCTTTATCTTTTTGCCAAAATCTTAGAATGAAGAAGTTTAGCTACTCATAGAGCTATCAAAATAGCCAGTCTAACCCAAGTGTCGCGGGCCAATAAATTTGATGGGTTAGGATAGGTCGGCTCTTCATTTTAAAGGGCCTTAAAGTGGTCCGCTCAACCCAGCCCTAAAAGGTCAGTGGGTTGGGGCAGGCTAGCCCTTCATTTTTTTCGATCCTTTTTTTATAAGAAAAATTCTTTTCAATATACATTTAAACTTATAAGTATGATATTTTGTTAACATTTCTAACTAATGATTATATGAAAGTACATAATTCTACGATAACTTAAAACATATTCCATATCCATACATCGTCAAGCATATTTGAATCGACTGATAAAATTATCTTAATTAGCATCTTCATTTTCGTCTATATTCATATGCAAATTTAATTAGTTAAACATTATCAAATAACTATATATCAAAATTAATAATTTTTAAATTCACTTAAAAATATTATCACTTTGAATTTGGGTAAAGTCGTGCAACCAATTTTGAGTTGCAACAAGTGTTTAAACATTTTCATGATGAATGTAATTTTTGTAGTTGATGAGTAGATATTTTAATATTAGAAATTTAATGCTAAATGAATAAAGTATTGTGTGAGGTATTAAGACTTATTCGGTAATCAATATTCTTAGTTTTTACTCTCTTTTTTCACAATATTCTTTTAAATTTTAATTTAAATTAAATAATTTTTTAGCCCACTGGCCGGCCTCGGCCCAGCCTCGGTCAAGCCTTAAGGGCTAGCGGGATGACTTGGGCGGGCTTATAAGCCTCAGTTTAAATGATCTTAAAAAATAGTAATCCAACCCTACCCTAATAGCGAGCTGGATTGGGCTAGCCCCAAGGGCCAAGCCCTTTTTGACGGCTCTAGCTACTCATGATTTGTACAAACATGTAAGAGTTCATGAGATTACAATGGTTAATTAAAATAAATAAAATAAAAAATAAACCTGAAGAAGTTCATCCTTTGTCCTAGGTATATCTCCTAAAAGTCAACGAACTCTTTTATTCTTGTCAAAAGATCTATTTATAGAGTCTTGGGTTGTGTAAGAAGTCAACTTATCAAATTCTAAACAGATTAAGAGTTTGCATTGATGCAAGGGATGGCAAATAATGTGATTTTCACTTTAGACAGTGAAGTTTGCTCGCGCCACCTTCATTGTCACACTGCATGGCAAGTCCAATGGTACCCACGAGCAAAAATGTGGGCTCATTAAAAATATGGTGAATAGCAAGTCCCTCCTAAGTGTTTGATAAAGTTGGAACATGCTCCTCCTTGTTACCTAACACAACACCAAAAATAACTATGGCATGCCTAAGTACTGGATACTTAGTGAAGAGTTTAGACAAAATAATCATAATAAAAATAGTTAGAATAAAACAATTATAATAAAATAGTTCAAATCCAGTGATAAAGTGAATCATGAAACTTAGCACAATTTTTAATGATGAAGAATTAATAAAAATTCAATCCATTTGGTTCAAAAATCCTATTAGATTGTTCAAGGTCAAAATTAGTGTAATCTCATTATTTAGCCAATCGAGGAAACATAAGAAAGTAAACACATACCAGCTTAAGGGAAATTAAATCAATCATGCTAGCTCACGGCAAATCAAAGATGGAGAGTCGTAAGTAGGGTCCAATCGCTCAAAAACATTTCACCGAAAAAAAATCGTCCCTTAGAGGTCAATCATCCTCTAGACTAACACAACATTTCACCGGGAATACTGTTCCTCAGAGGTCATCTTCTTTTAGAATGACAAAACGCTTCATTAATAGGGGTGGATAGGGTGGATGAAAGGGTAGGGGGTTATATTTATTTTTTATTTATTATTTTTATTATATAATACACTAGCAGCAGCCCCACCTTCTGCTTTTGAAAATTATGCACTTTATTTCTTCTTCTTTTTTTTCACATTAGCATTTGAGGTGATATTTATAGACTTCAAATAAAATAAAGGGGTAAATAAATGCAATATATTTAGGAGACAAGTTCAGAGAAATTTGATGTATTTTCTCTTTTAAGTTTCATATCTCTCTTATATTTACTAGTCTATGGACACGTGTTTTGCATGTATATCCGCGTTAAATAATTTAATATAGAGTTGCGACAAGTGTAGATTCAAAATAATTGGACTGGTATTTTGATTACTTTAGTTTGCTAATCATGTTTTGATGACGATCAAGTATAAAGTGATTGACAGGATCACCTAAACAAAATGAAATAAAATAATTTTTAATGTTTATAGCAAAACAGTGTAAGAATTATATATAATATAGGTTGCAAAACTAACCTGATGAACGGTGAACATCTAAAAAAATTCAATATAATGAATAAAATAGATAAACTTTTTAAAAAGGAATATTCATATATTTTACTCCTAAGAAATAAAACTTATTCATACATATTATATTTTTGTTGAAAGAATATAAGAATAGGATATTAGTATTTTATTTTTCTTAGCACTTACATACAAAGCAACTAATAAGAATAAATAAAAGAAAATAAAAATATTAATAATTAAGTGAAATGAATTGATCTAATTTTGTCGTAGCATGCTAGTATGTTGCAAGATCTTTTCTTTTTTTCTTCCGCTCCACTTCTATGTTTCTTCTCTTCTGACGGCTGCTTGATGATGATTTTTCTGCTTTTGTAGCCACAAATGCTCTTGATAGAACTTTACTCTCTTATCAGTATCTGATTAGAAAGAAAATTGCGTACTTGCAATCAAAATTTTCAAATCAAATCAGAGAAATAAGAGAATAAAAAGATATCAAGTTTAATTAGAGATAGTACATCAATGGCCACGAGCTGCTTAGGATTTTCACTACATTAGTAATCTGATAATTTTCTACAACAGATGAAATAATTATTTACTACTGGTCATTATGTTTTCATTCTTTGGATATGAGAAAAGACATGAAAACTTGACATTTCTCTTTACCCCGCTAACTTCTCAGAGTTTTACAGGTATTTTCTTAATGTTATGACTCCAATGGACGAGTCGTGAGGGCACCTATATCGATTCTAGTTCGATAAGAGAATCCTTTTCTTAACCAACAAATAAAATAAACTCAAGACTGTTTAACTTGCCTGAATACAAAATGATTCTAAAAATTAAAATAACACCTCGCAAACCATGACCTCCCCAAGGCCTAGTCTAGACAGGTACAAGATCTCTAATAGAATACTGACAAAACAAAATGACACAATTTCGTCTGCGAAGTAAAAATATGGAAGCTGAAGCTGAGTACTCCACGCCCTTCATGAAACTTCAAACCTGTCACAACCTACACTAAAATGGCATATCAAGGTAGTATCAGTACACCACATTTACCGATAGGCATCATCAATCAAATAAGATTAGTTCACGTAATAACATATAATTTAACATCCAATCGAATTACTCAAATTTAATCACAGTTCTAACTTATATTTATAACCTAACAAGTTTATTAACCACTTCATTAATTCTTATAACTCATCACTATTCATGCATCTACCCTACAACTCTAGCCAGCGATCACGACTGCTATTCTGTTTCGCTCATCTCGCTGCAGCAGATACTTTGACCGCAACAGCAATAACTCGCCCGCTGTAGCATTACCTTACTTAGGCAGTAGCCACTGATCCTTTCTCTTTCATCCCGCCAATCTAAACATTATTAGTGCGTCTACCTCATTAACACTTTCAGTATCACTAACCAAATATGTTTCCATTATTTAATGACCGATTATCTGACCCACGTGATTAACTCACCCTATTTAATTTTGTTTCTACTTTTTTATCCACACGATAATAATAAAGTTAAACCAGTGATTTCCTAGTAACGCACTACTATTGTCAACTCAGTTATGATACCTTTTATAGCCCACAATGACCATATTAATCGAGCATTCAACCATAATGCTAAATTAAATAAATCAAGTACACACAAAGGAAACAACAAACCATATCGATGGAGTTAAACCCTCCACAATTAAAGTACATGTACATACTTTTCTCTCCTGAATTTCATACTACATCTCTACACTATAATCATTTCATGTAGTACCATACCTGTACCGTATTGTCTACATCTCGACTTGCCCGAATCATGTCGGTATATATCATATCACACTTGTATATCTGTACATCTTGTCATTGCAGCCGTATGTATATTATGTCATATCTGCATAATCTCTGTCTCACATTCATACCATTGGAGATATGCTAGGCGCACGCCTCCGTCGCATCTCTATACACACATACCAGAGGGCCTTATGTTTGTCCTTCCAGTCATGATCTGTAGGAGACTCTAGAAATTCATGTACTGTATACCCAGCCGTATGAACCTTTGGTCATAGTTGTTTGTGCACCCCTTCATACTGCTCACCCGGATGCTCACCTCGGGCATGAGCCACTCATATTCAAGTATTCACCCACAAACTTGATCATACTAATCTACTCGTCTGGATACTCACCTCGAATACGAGCCTCTCATTCTCAACATATCGATGAATCACTTTTCCATTTCACATGCCACCTCATTTCCTCACTTGGTTATCACGGATTCCACCCATCATTTCAGGATCAGTATATCACAGTTTAATTTATTAACAAAATCATATACATAGTAAGAATTACACATTACAAGCTATAACACAATCATGGCCTGGGCCATTTTTATAATTAGTTATTTATTATATCACTCATTCCCAAAATTCAATAAATGTGGTGCAAACTGGCCCACTCGTAAGATTGGGCTTCACTACAATGACATCACTACTGCCACCGCGGTCTCGCTGCAGCAGTTCCAATGTCAATGTAGCAATACTCTTCAGGAAGTACACGGTCACTTTTCCACCTAGATTCCTCTCGTAATGATTCCTCGTAATCAGCTTATCCATTATGCATATACTTCATTCATCAATTCCTATTGTCAATTTACTCTTCCTCCTCAAGTAACGATAATCAATTCGACACGAACCATACAATCATAACACATAAACATATCAAAAATAAACTCACTATTCCATTAACTCATGCGAGCGCATGAACTACCCGGTATTCATGCCCATGACCATACGTCAATCCCTTATTCGGGGCACACAGTTTAGAGGTAGCCCTTATGATTTTCTAACTAAGATAAAAATTTAACAGTCTGGGTTCAAGACTCTTCGTACCCAAGAAATTTCATATTATGGTGATTTCGTCACCTCTATCCTATTTTCTTTAGATTACATTCGTCTTATAGATACCTATTGATTATATTCTATCTAATAGTGATTAACATGGAATTTCTCCCTACTCATTAATGGCACATCAAGCATACACACATATACGATTTGCTAATCAAATTCTAACATGTAAGTAAGTCATAAACTACCTGGGGGCCAAGCTATCGTCAAGAATTTCTCGATTGTGTGCTTGTCTTAAGTTTCGATTCTTGCGGAAAATTATCGTGGCGAAGGGTGAAGTCTTACCTCCTCTTATCTTCTTGTTTCTCTCTCCTTGTTAAAAATTCTAATTTTTATTTCTGGGCGTTTTTATTCAACACCTCTTATGAAAATAGATTTTCAAATCCTAACCTGGATAGAATTGCGGAGTTCTGGTCCGCGTCACCCGCTACAGCGGTTCCGTTGCAGCGGAAACAGTCTGCCGCGGTGACCTACGCCTGGTTCCACCTGATTTGAACTTAGCCCATTCGAAATTGCCATCACATAATTCTTTAAATTCGAGGACTTAACCCAATCTCGCAAAAGCTTTAAATTTACCCATGCTTAAGTTGTTAGGGTGCTATAACGACCGGACAGGTCGTTACACTTAAGCTTTATAAAGAGACCTTTTCATGTAGTAACATACTTGCTTTTGACATTAACAATCATTCTAAAACGTCCTTTTAAGATTAAGAGGTTGAATGTAGCTATCTTTTCTTTTATAAATAAATATAAACTTGTATTGAAGAGTCTAAACAATCATCTTCCCTCTAGACTCTTGACTTTAAAATCTTCACCAGTGACTTGAAATCTTACTAAACAACCATCTTCCCTATAGACTTTTGACTTTAAAATCTTCACCAGTGACTTGAAATCTTACCATTGTTATAAATATTTAAAAAATAAAAATATGCAAAATCAAATATCAAGGAGTACTCAAAAAGAGAGGTGTAAAAATACATGATCAATAATGGGAGATGACATATATACATTACCGATAAAAAAAATTTAAACAAAAGAGAAAAAGTAAATGCAAGAGATTATATAAGTTCTATAATGTTATACAACTTTATATTGTTAAGGAACACGTTTCCAATCCATGAACCAAAGAAAATTTTTACTTAGAATTCACACAGATTTTCTGACAAACTTTTTGTATTCTAACTTTACATTTTGTGTGCATGCTTATGCTTTTTTAATTAACTTGAATATGGAAAGGAAAATAAATCAAGAATTTGAGTAGATACAAGAATTTTATTTTTTAAAAAAAATAAAATAAAAATTAACGTGTATATAAGGGCACTTATGGAAGATAATAATCATACGATGATGAATTTGAAAACCTTAAAAATCTGATTATATGACCATGAATTTAAAGAGGAGCTAGCCTCTTTTTGGTAATAATCAAGAGACAATATAAATGCGCTAAGCCTCTTCATATTTTAGTGTTTTGCACTATCTTAAATTATTAAAATCCTTTAATCATCAGAAAGGATAATATCTTATTCACATAAAAAATAATTATGGGAGAAGTTACATAAAAATTATGGGGGAATAGGAAGAGTTAAACAATTTATGTAGAGATTTTTTAAATTATTAATTTAAATTAAATATAATAACTCAATAGTTGTATGATATTTTTGTAGGAATTAAATTGAGTTTGAAGGGAAATAAGGTTGATCAACTTTTAGTGGTTATTTTACTCTTTTAAATTTTTACCTTTCTTGCTTCCCACTTATAATATAACTAGTCTATGTGTACGCGTCTCACGCGTATCCGCCTTATTAATAAGAATAAATTTATAAAAATTATATAAATAATATTTAAAAAAATATCTTTGTGTAACAATGTAAGAATTTAGAAAGAAAATTATGAATTTCAAATTGTTAAATGATTATGTTTAAGAGTTTGAATTTAGAAAGAAAATTATGAATTTCAATTATTAAATAATTATGTTTAAGAGTTTGATCCAATCTAGTAGCTCTTTTTTCAGTTTGTTCAATATTTGTTTCATTGAACAAAAACGTCATAGAAATAATATTTGATTGAAAGGTAAAGAAATCGTTCACTTTAACATGAGCACTTAAATACATGCATTATATGTATATAAAAATATTAATATTTTTTATATATATTTCAAATAAGAAAGAATTTAATGCATAAAATTTAGTTAATTTTAAAATCCTAACTATTAGAAAAATAATTAAATAAATATTTTGCCAAGTGTGAACTCTATTTTTTAAAAGGTAAAAGGTGAATGATATTTTGCTATGAGGCTTCGTACTTTAAATATTTAATAATAACTTAATTTTATACTTTCCATTTTATCCTTTATGAGATGATTTCAACTCAATTTTTTTCTCTTTCTCTTAATTCATATGTTTAGTCAAACACTTCACATAAATTGAAATAAAAAAAATAGTGTAGATTTAACTAAAGAGAGTGAATAATAAGAGTATTCAATTAATTGAAACAACTTAAAATATATTGTGTTTTTATAATTTTTTATTATTATTAATATACAAGTTTTCAAAAAGAAGAAGAAATTCACGGATTAATACATAATAAAATTACACTCTTTAATTTATTTTTTTCATATTGAAATATTATAATGAATAAGTAGTTATTTAATAAATAATGGACTGATATATAAGCTAATAGAATTGTAAATGAAAGTCTTAAATGTTAGGACTTTTAATATAGTTCAAATAAGAAATGATTTAAGAAGCAAAACTTTAGTCAATTTTAAAATACTAAATATTAGGACTTTTACCTTTTACAAATTAGTAAAGATCTATAATAATTAAATAACAACTAATTGAGAAAAATGGTAAATGGCAATTTTATCTATTGTAGAATCTTTTAATAAAGGGCAAAAAGTTCAAGCTACATTTATAAGGACCTTCGTGCTTATATCTACAAAGAATGTTTTGTTAAGTAAATAGAAGTAAAATATTATGCAATATTGAATGTTAGATTAATTGATGAAATCTAAAGAAATTACCAAAGATGTTCCATCGAAAGATTGTATTGCATCTTCAAACGAAACACAATTATTTGAAAAAGTAACAGTAGAAAAATGACTGTTGCATTCCTGAACTATAGTATTAAATTGAACCCTACATCAATCTTGTAAACACATAATTTTTATCGAACCTAAAATTTTGCACCATTTTAATCTTTAAATATATATATATATATATATATATATATATATATATATATATATTGGTCTAAAGTAAATATTTTAAATTTTATTTTATTTTAAGTAAGTTTTACTTTTAAAATGAAAAATTATAAAAAATAATTACATTTTAGGATAAGTTTTGTTTTTATTTTTTTCTAATTTTTGGGGGAGAAGAAAATTTGTATAGATAGAAAAATATTTTATTTTAATTTAAATTAGAATAGTGATTTAAACATATATATATATATGTGTGTGTGTGTTTGTTAGTTTAAAATAATTGGCTATTTTAATCATTATATTTTATTTATTTCTTTAAATGATCAAAAGAAAATAAAAACTAAAAATTAACCTAAACTACCCATAAACTTTACTACCACACCACTTTTCATTCCTACGCAACCCAACTGCTATCCATAAACTCACACACAACAACACTATAAAATACAACACACACAATACAAAAAGAAAAAAGAACACACACGAAAAAAAGAAAAGAAAAGAAAGAAAAGAGGGAGGACGAGAGAACAACAAAGGGAAAAAAAAAAAAGAGAAAGGAGGAAATAGATGAGGAAAAGAAAAAAAAGGGGAAAAAAAGAAAAGAGAAATAAGGAGAAAGAAAAAATGGAAAGCTGAGAAAATTCAACGAATCGAAGTTCGTTTCATGCCTCCGATTGATACCAAAAATTTTTATATTAACTCCGGTTGAAATTAAAAATTTTTATATTAAGGTACATTTCTTACTTTTGTTGTCTTAATTATGGCATGAAGAAACGCAATTTTAAATTCTCTTTCTGCTAGTGGTAGTTTCATTATAATGTGATTGAATTTTTATTATTTACTTGATGTTTTCATTTTTTGATAATATATATGGGTTATTTATTTTCTGTTATGAAGAAAATTGATTGCTAATTAAAAGGAGCAGATCAAGATATAAGAAACTTAACATAATATGGGTCATCCAAATAGTTGAAAAGTGAAATGAAGACTTTAAATTTTAAATATTTTATTATTATTTTATTTATTCGAGTCGTTAGGAGCATCTTTAAGTTGATAAAATAGAAATTTTAAGGCACTATTCCGCTCTTATCATTCATAAGCAATCTATTTATAAATTTTAATAATTTTAATAAAATTAACTTATCTATAAATAATTTTATTGATCATTATTTACCATGATTCTTAATTGATATCCATTTAATTCTAATTGGCATATGTGCGGTTACGCTCCTTGACTCGCTAATAAAATGGGTTGACCATATGTACAGTTACGTTTCTTAGCCAATGCAAACAAATAATTTGAAAGACTTTGTGTGCGGTTACGCTCCTTAGCCCCTCGATTAAATAATTATATCATAAATTATAATTTATAATAGTTTATAATATTATAATAATTTACAACTATAATATTTGATCATAAACTATTATAATTTATCAATTATTTTATATGTATTATAAATTATAGTAAAATTATAATTATTATATAAATTCATATTATATTTTATTACATATCTATATTTATATAAATTACAATAGTCTTATATTGATTTAGATATATAATTACAGGTATTAATGTATATATTTATTATATATGTATAATTTTATTGATGCAATACATATATTCTATATTATATATTTAATTGTAGATGTAATTATATAAAATTAAACAAACCTTTATAATTACATATTTATCAAATAATTATGAGGAAGTGAGAAAGATTGTGAATTAATTTAAACCCTTTCACAAAAGAGAAGAAATAAATAAGTAAAGCAGGCAAGACAATAGTAGTATAAACAAATGTATATTATCCAAGAATTAATTTAAGCCAAATATGTTTCAACAAAACGACTGTGCTAGAACCACGGGGCTCGAGGGGTGCCTGACCCCTTTTCCTCGGTCAATAGAATTTCTTACCCGAATTGCTAGTACGCAGACCAAATACTTTAGAGTCAAAATTTCCTTTTGATTAGAGATTCAACAAGGTGACTTGGAACACCAAAACTCAATTCCAAGTGGCGGCTCTGTAAATGAATGATCCCTTTTCAAAATGTTATTTTAATTGGAAAAAACTCTTTTCAATATCCTCCTTTAAATGGGGGAAGGATCGTAAAAAAAAAAGGTATGACAAATGGCGATTCCGCTGGGGAATAACTAGAATTCAAGATTTGTATATTGACTCATGTATGACTTTCTTTATTTTTTCTTTATATGTATTATGTTTGTTGGCCTAATGTGCTCTTTACTCGCTTATTTGCCGCTTTGATATTTTGTGTTTGCATATATATATTAACTTTATTCTCTCATGCACCCCTTTAAGTCTCTGAACATTGTCACCACTGTTCACTGTATGTGCGGATACGCTCCACAAAATTTTCTATCTGAGATAAGCCTGTGTGAGGTTACGCTCCGGTTCAGAATTATTAGTCACACATGTTAGGCAGGGTTAGACAACCAGTGAAGTCGAAAAAGCTCTGCTACCAGTAAACTGACCCTTCCCTGTTCCGAGTTGTCCACTCGGGTAAGCCAGTCTAGACACATTTTCATTCGGGATGCTAAACCTAGCAGAATAAAAATCATAAGCAATGATGGTCCCTTATAAGCTACGCTTTGTTTGTATCACGTGCATTTGACTTAGTGGGACTCGGCACAACGGTTGAGTCGTCTAAGACAGGTACCTCTTTTGAAGGTCATCATGTTCATTTTTGTTTTTTATCTGAAAAATGCATTTATTTAAATGGCTTTTGCATGTTGATCTGTTTAACGTGATAAGTGGAGTAAGGAAAAATAAAAAGGTTATCCTTTAAAAAAAATTATTTGAATAAGATCCTTAAAGTTGTTTGGGGTCAATTTCTAAAAAAATATATATATAAAGAATCGAATCATATTTCAAGTTTCATGAACTACGCACACCTGATTTTCATCATCTTGATGAGATATGTAGGCAACCCTCATTGGGTTCGGTGATACTTATTTAAAAATTCAAAACAAAAAAAAAATTCAAAAAAAAAGAATTTTTTCTTTTCTTATTTTAATAATTCAAAAAAAGAAAAGTTTTTATTCCTTATTCAAAAAAAGAAACTTTCTTTACTTTACTTTTGATCCTCCTGAACTACGTCTGACCTGATTCTTGTTTCGACAAGATACGTAGGCAACTCTTTTTTTGGGTACAGTCTCATCTAAAAAAAATAAAATAAAATCTCTTGACTTGGTTGGTACCAATACATTTAGGTGTATGTATGAGAAAGGAACAAGGGTTAAATTGCTAGCATAGAAAGAACCAACTTTATTGTGAATCATAAATTCTTTTGGTACCTCTTATTTGTACTTTAGTGATACTTGAGAAATTCTCTCGCCTAAAATCAAGGTTAAAATAAATCTGACCTCATTGTTTCATGTGCATTATATGGTGAGTTTTAGATTAAAAATTCAACGATATTACTTTGTTGATCTAGAACTTGGCCGCTAATGTTTGTTGAAGCGAAATTTTGAGCAACATTTGATTTGGGAAAGGATTGTAGGCTTTCCTTGATCCGATTATACCTTTCAAGCCTACCGAATGATATATGATCCTTAGTGTTCCCCTTTTGAGCCTAATGCCTTTTTATTTGGATAACCACAATTTAGCCTATATCCTTTTAAGTGCATAAATGTACTACCCCTTTGGCCCCACCTCCCTAAGCGCACTGACAAAGATATAAAGTTGAATGACAAAGAGAAAGGTGAAAATTACAAAAAAAAATATGAAAACAATACAAGGACAGAGAAAGGGCTATAAAAAAACTCCAATAAAGAGGAGGAAAAACTCAAAAAAAAAAAGAGAGGAAGAAAGTCAAAAAATAAATAACTGAGAAGAAATAGCAAAGCAAATGAAAATCGAATGCAAAGATACAAAAAATATTGTGAGCATAGTGCAATGCTTAAGGAGTGAATAGTCACTCGATCCCAAATGAGTATCCCACCTATACCTAGACCTATATTACAAGCCAATGACAAGTTCTACTTGATCTCATACCAAGTGTTCTCAAATTTGTGGATACCTACATAAGGGTCAAGCATATGGTAATCTCAATTGCATGCATTAAATATCTTCTTGAGTGTGAGTGCTTTCAGAACGTCCTGTGATCTAAACATTTCTATTGTGTGTGAATATGGACTTTATTTGTGGTAAGAACACTTGAAACATGAAGATAGAAATATTTTAAACCCTTGATTGAGGCAAGAAGAACAGATCTTATCAATACTTAAGTATGTCTGAAGTACCATTTGAAACTATAGGAATTACTTCTAAGTTGGCCCTGGGTCTGTCTGAAAGTAATTGGTGGTGATTCTCATACATAACAATAATTGTTGGTACCAACTGAAGTCAAGGCATACTGAACCAATAAATTTGTCTTTATCTCTGCATTCTTGTCACGCCCCGCCTAAGTCCTGGTGCCCTACTAAGACCTGGACTGCTGGACTACTGAGCCTAAGCACTTCTGGTGCCAGGCTGGCTCTAACTCTGGGTTCATGAAATCAACGGGCTATAAAACGATTGTAAATACAGCCTCCGGCCGACTAGGCCTATAGCCACCTGTAAGACAACAACAGCTAACCAGAACAACAGTAGTATAAAGGAACCTATGCGGGCCGACAAGGCCACCATGCTGACTAGTTTCACTGAAACGCTGAATCAAATGCTAAACTACTCTGTGACCGGCAAGGTCACCAACTATTTACTGAATAAGGCCCCACACGGTCATCATAAACAAACTAAAACATAGACACGGACTCACACGACCGGTACAACTAACCACAGGGAATATACAATCTGCAAGCCTCTAAGAATACTGATAAGATGGTCGGGACAAGGCCCCGACCTACCCGTACTGTACAACAAAAGAAAAGGAATAAACCTCTAGCTGTCAAGCTCCGAATGACAGAAGCTGATGACTCTGTGTGCTGGCTGGAATTACGAGGGATCGGCTCCTCGTCTATGAGTACCTGCAGGCAAGTAATGCAGCGCCCCCAAACGGGCGTCAGTACCATTGGTACCGAGTATGTAAAGCAATAACTAAACATAACTGAAAATAGACAGTAATACTGATAGTTACTAAATAACAGAAGATGGCTAAGACTGTCTGGGATGGAAGAATCTAAACTAAGCTTAACTGTACTGGAGAGAAGGTGAGAATCATACCTGTCAATGCAACGTCCTTCTATCTATCAATTTAATAAATAACACATATAGCATACAAGAACCTATACCAGCCCCCATAAGCCGGAAGGTACCAATCAACATGCAATCTATATACCCCTACCTGGGTCGCCATCCAAAAATAATAATTCACTTCACTCATCTAGTAATTATGAGCATCCCGCCGGACCCCTAGGTATATAACTTGGGCTCTTTGGGCCCCTGACTATAGCTGTATCTGAGTCCGGAGGACTCCTGTAAATTGTAATCTGAAATCTGTGATCTGTAATTTGTAATCTGTGCCCTAGGCGCAAGCGCTCGACAGGGGTATGCTATAATGTTGATCATCCTGCTATGGGGAATGCTGCATCCCATCTTCGTCCTCTGGCGGACGGCATGCCACTCCTTGGAGTGACGTATCCTCACCCTCTGGTGGGCGAGTCGACACAACTATTAAACTTGGGGCGGCAAGGAAGCTCTAAGGATGCCCAACATAGAACAATCAGATCTCTACAAACAACAATAATCACATATAACATATATATGAAATCTGATAATACTGTCCATGTTATGATATTCTATTCTGAATCCCTTGCTGAATTATACTGAATCTGATACTGAGTTATACTGAGTCTGGAATAATATCTCGCTGTCTGATACTAATTTAGTGACTTTTATTTTGAATATGACATAATAATTATTCAAGCATGCTTACTGAATTCACACTGGGGATAAAGCTCGGCTTTGAAACGTTCTTCTGGAATTTATTCCATTTTACTATACTAGAATTACTATCTTGCCGAAGAAAGTGACTTTACATACCTCAGTTGCCGACTTCTTGACTAACTGGCGTAACTCGGCCAATATCCAGCTATTTCTTCCAACTGCATTCATATTCATAGCAAATAAAACTAAATTCATCAATATTCTGGAAGGAAACACTACTTTGAATATATATACTGTCCAAACTTTGACTTATCAAAAAACAGTCGAAAACTCATTATTTCTCGGAAGTCCAGAAGGGAGAAATACTCACTTTAGGGCTAGGAGTATATTGACACTAATTTGGAGCAAGTCCACTTATCTTAGCTCGGTAGGACGATGATTCGCCGGCCGAATTTCACGAAACTAACTCCGTAGGAATGCTCCCTGCAGCTTTATACTTCGCTACCCAAAGTTAATTTGAGTTTGGACCGTGTTTAACAGCGTAAACGGAAGGAATTCTAATGAAAACCTTCGTCCTCTCTGTTTCTCTATTGTTATCTGGTTTACTCACTGGAAATATTGATAATTATCACTTAAAAACCGAAGTGGGGGCTTATATACTTGGGGCTTTTAAGTCGCATTTGTTGAATGCGATTTATAAGTCGCATTTGCCTTGCGACACTCCGACTTGGCACTTGTCCGGTTTCTCCCCGGGCCCTTTTTCTAGCACGTATGACATTCTAAAACTCTTAACCAACATGCAAATAGGCCATCTAAATGTCAAGAATTTTACGGGGTGTAACAATTCTCCAGTATTTTTTATAGAAGACGCACTTAAAAAATGTGTTTGCGAACTACATTCGATATGATTTTTGCTATGACATGATGTGTAGGTAGTCCTACTATGGGGCTCGAAAAAAAATTATTATCCCTAAAAATTAAAACCGGGGAATTTTAATTTTATTTATTTATTTTATTTAGAAATTTCATTTAAAATAAAATAAAAAGGAGTCTCAAAGTTCCTCTATCTAAAAAATTGAGGCCTATTTTTTTCTTTTTGGCTTCACAGGATACCACATCCCCTGGTTGTTAAAAAAAATAAAATTTTAAAAAAATTATCTTTTTTTCATGGCTTCACAGGACACAACATCCCCTAATTGCATTTTAGGGAACAAAAATCTCTATTTTCTTGTCATGGCTTCACAGGGTACGACATCTCCTGGTTGCATTTTAGGAAACAGAACCCCTATTTTCTTTTCATGACTTCACAGGGTACGACATCACTTGTTGCATTTTAGGAAACAAAAACCCCTAAAAATTTTTCATGGCTTTACAGGGTACGACTTCCCATGGTTACATTTTAGGGAACAAAATCCCTATATTTCTTTTCATGGCTTCACAGAGTACAACATCCACTAGTTGCATTTTAGGGAATAAAATTTCTATCTTCTTTTCCATCGCTTCACAGGGTACGACATCCCCTAGTTGCATTTTAGGGAATAAAAACTCCTATTTTCTTTTCATTGTTTCACAGGGTATGATATTCCCTGATTGCATTTCAGGGAACAAAAACTCCTATTCTTTTTTTCTGGCTTCACAGGGTACGACATCCTGGTTGCATTTAAGGGAACAAAAATCCCTATATTTCTTTTCATGACTTCACAGAATATGATATCCCCTGGTTGCATTTTAACGAACAAAAACCCCTATCTTCTTTTCATGGCTTCATAGGGTACGGCAATCCCTGGTTGCATTTTAGGAACAAAACCTCTATCTTCTTTTCATGACTTCACAGGATATGACATCCCTTGATTGCATTTTAGAGAATAAAAACCTCTATTTTTTTTCTTTTCATGGCTTCACAAGGTACGACATCTCCTGATTGTATTTTAGGAAATAAAAATTCCTATCTTCTTTTCCATGGCTTCACAGGGTACGACATCCCCTGGTTGCATTTTAGGGGGAAAACCTTTTTTCTTCATGGCTTCATAGGGTACGACATCCCCTGGTTGTATTTTAGAGAATAAAAACCCCTATTTT
Source organism: Datura wrightii (assembly GCA_035772735.1). NCBI lineage: Eukaryota > Viridiplantae > Streptophyta > Magnoliopsida > Solanales > Solanaceae > Datura > Datura wrightii. Next base: position 68,142,725 of record JASDFA010000010.1, on the reverse strand, counting down.
CTTTTTTTTCATGACTTCACAGGGTACGACATCCCCTAGTTGCCTTTTAGAGAACAAAAACCCCTATTCTTTTTTTCTTGGCTTCACAGGGTACAACATCCCCTGGTTGCATTTTAGGGAACAAAAATCTCTATATTCTTTTCATAGCTTCACAAGGTACGACATTCCCTAGTTGCATTTTAGGGAACAAAAGTCCCTGTTCTCTTTTGCAGGGCTTCACACGGTACAACATCCCCTGGTTGCATTTTAGGGAATAAAAACCCCAATTTTCTTTTCATCGCTTCACAGGGCACAGCATTCCCTGGTTGCATTTTGGGGAACAAAAACCTCTTTTATTTTTTTTTATAGCTTCATAGGGTATGACATCCCTTGGTTGCATTTTAGGGAACAAAAACCCTATCTTCTTTTTCTTGGCTTCACAGGGTACAATATCCCCTGGTTACATTTTAGGGAATAAAAATTCCTATTCTCTTTTTCATGGTTTCACAGGGTACGACATCCCCTGGTTGCATTTTAGGGAACCAAAACCCCTATTCTCTTTTTTCATGTCTAGTTTAAATTATTTTCATTTTCTTCTGTTCTATTAGGAGAAGTTAGTTTATAATTTTACTAATAACATATAAAATTTTTCTAGTGCAAACTGGGGCAGAAAAATTTTATTCGTTTTTGTTTGTCTTTGGTGACTTGCAGGTTTATTTGAAAAGCTCATATTCAATGCTCAGGAATATTTAATCTCGAAGATAGTCAGAGTCAGCGATACAATGCATGCAGTGGCCTAGCATCTCAAGATTCATCTTTTTAGTTGAAGTCTAATTAAGAAACAAGCATCTAAGGATATCCAACGAATTGTCATTTCGAAGGCGTCGACGACTCAATCCAAATAGCAAGTTAGAGTCTCAAATCCTAATTTCAAGATTAAAATTTTGAGATCAAGGTACCCACCGGAAGAACATGCGATGATAACTGAAGAGCCAAAATAAAGACATGAAAGAAGAGAGCCAAAAACAAATAGAGTAGATAGAATCTTGTATTTTTCATTTTTGATGTAATAACAGGGCCACGGATCGGAACCTCGATGGGACCTCACTCGACTCTTCAACTCATCCTAATATCATCTACCCATCCACTTGAACTACAAGTGACCTGATTCTCTTATTACCCGAGATATGTGGGCTACCAAAGCTAGGACTCGGTCACACCTCTTTAATTTTTAAATTTTTTGAATTTTTTTAAAATTATCTTTTTATTTATTTTATTTTTATTTTTTCGCACTTTTTTATATATGATTCGATCAAAAATCAGTCACGTTGTTTACTTCTTTGCGTGAAAACTCTTCATGTTTTCAAACAAAGAGGGGCATACTGTAAACACCTAATTTTGAACGAACATAAGGTTTTACACCATTTTAATTTTTAAATATATATATTTTTTGTGTCTAAAGTAAGTATTTAATTTTTATTTCATTTTTAGTAAGTTTTACTTTTAAAATGAAAAATTACAAAAAATAATCACATTTTAGGATAAGTTTTATTTTCATTTTTTTCTTCTTTCGGGAGAGAAGAAAATTTATATAGATAGAAAAATATTTTCCTTTAATTTAAATTAGAATAGTGATTTTAACATTATATATATATATATATATATATATATATATATATATATATATATATATTCTTGTTAGTTTAAAATAATTGGCTATTTTTATCATTATATTTATTTATATCTTTAAATGATAAAAAAAAAATAAAAACTAAAAATTAACCTAAACTACCCATAAACTCCACTACCACTCTTCATTCCCACAAACTCCAATTACTATCCATAAACTCGCACACAACAACAATATAAAACACAACACAAAGAGGAAAAAAACACAAAAAAAAAAAAAAAAAAGAAAGAAAAGAGGGAGGACGAGAGAACAACAAAGGGAAAAAAAAAAAAAAGAGAAAGGAGGAAATAGATGAGGAAAAGAAAAAAAAAGGGAAAAAAAAAAAGAAAAGAGAAATAAGGAGAAAGAAAAAATGGAAAGCTGAGAAAATTCAACGAATCGAATTTCGTTTCGTGGCTTCGGTAGGCATCAAAATTTTTTATATTAAGATCCATTTCTTACTTCTGTTGTCTTAATTATGGCATGAAGAAATACAATTTTAAGTTCTCTTTTTGCTAGTGCTAGTTTCATTATAATGCGATTGAATTTGTATTATTCACTTGATGTTTTCATTGATTTTGATAATATCAATGGGTTATTTATTTTCCATTAATGAAGGAAATTGATTGCTAATTAAAAGGAGTAGATCAAGATATAAGAAACTTAACATGATATGGGTCATCCAAATAGTTGAAAAGTGAAAATGAAGACTTTAAATTTAAAATATTTTTTTATTACTTTATTTATTCGAGTCGCTAGGAGCATCTTTAAGTTGATAATAAGAATAGAAATTTTAAGGCACTATTCCGCTCTTATCATTCATAAGCAATCTATTGATAAATTTTAATAATTTTAATAAAATTAACTTATCTATAAACAATTTTATTGATCATTATTTACCATGATTCATAATTGATATCCATTTAATTCTAATTATCATATGTGCGGTTACGCTCCTTGACTCCCTAGTAAAATGATTGACCATATGTACGGTTACGTTCCTTGGCCAGCGCAAACAAATAATTTGAAAGACTAAGTGTGCGGTTACTCTCCTTAGCCCCTCGATTAAATAATTATATCATAAATTATAATTTATAATAGTTTATAATATTATAATGATTAATATTATAATAATATTACAACTATAATATTTGATCATAAACTATTATAATTTATCAATTATTTTATATGTATTATAAATTATAGTAAAATTATAATTATTATATAAATTCATATTGTATTTTATTATATATCTATATTTATATAAATTACAATAGTCTTATATTGATTTAGATATATAATTACAGATATTAAAGTACATATTTATTATATATGTATAATTTTATTGATGCAATACATATATTTTATATTATATATTTAATTGTAGATGTAATTATATAAAATTAAACAAGCTTTTATAATTACATATTTATCAAATAATTACGAGGAAGCGAGAAAGATTGTGAATTAATTTAAACCCTTTCACAAAAGAGAAGAAATAAATAAGTAAAGCAGGCAAGACAATAAATATATAAAACAAATATATTTTATCCAAGAATTAATTTAAGTCAGATGTGTGTCAATAAAATGACTGTGCTAGAACCACGGGGCTCGAGGGGTGCCTGACACCTTTTCCTCGGTCAACATAATTTCTTACCCGAATTGCTACTACGCAGACCAAATACTTTAGAGTCAAACTTTCCTTTTGATTAGGGATTCAACAAGGTGACTTGGAACACCATAACTCAATTCCAAGACAGCTCTATAAATGAATGATCCCTTTTCAAAATGTCACTTTAGTTGGAAAAAATTCTTTTCAAAATCCTCCTTTAAATGGGGGAAGGACCATAAAAAAAGGGGTGTGACAGATCTCCTTGTTTACTGATACAAAATTAGAATTAACACTATTTTAATGCGTTCATTTATGATGTAACCGATCTTGTCTTGTTGTAATTTTTTTTGCACTTTTCAATATATAATTATTGAGAAGTATAGCATGAACTTTTGTGCACTGCAAAAAATTAAACTTTAATGGTCAATATATATATATATATAGATATAGATATAGATGTATTAGTAATTGAAGTTCGATTAGTAAAAGAGTATAAAAAGGGAACAAAGGAAGGCACATGAATGACTAAACATTAGTTGGCGAAGAGTTAATAATTCTTTTTCGTATTATATTCTATATTTTATATTTTTACATATATTTTATATTTTTATTATATTCTATATTTATATTTTATATTTATACATATATTCTATATTTATATTTTTACATATATATATTATATTATATATTCTTTATTTATATTTTACACACACACACATATAAAATATAATATGATATAATATAAAAAATAGATAAGAACTCAAACATATATGTGAAAATATAAAATATAAATATAGAATATAATACGAAAAAGAATTATTACCTCTCAACTTATGTTTAGTTATTGTGCCTTCTTTTGTTCCCTTTTTATACTCTTTTACTAATCCAACTTCAATTACTAACATTTTTATTATCCAATGAGAATCATATCGCTTTAAGTTGTTAGTTGACACAATTTTTTCACGAAATTCTTTTCAGATTTCATTTCAATATTATCTAAAATAAATTATGCACAAAAATTATAATTATAATAATTTATAATTTTATAAAAAAACTTATTTTATGAGATGAAAAGATTACTTTACCTTAACAACAACAGCAACAACATAACCAGTATAATCCCACGATTGGAGAGGGTAGAGTATACGTAGACCTTACCTCTACGTCAAAGACAAAGAGGCTCCGATAGACCCTTAGCTCGAAGAGATTACTTTATCTGAATAGACGAAACTTGTGAATGTATGAGTAGATGAATAATGTCAGATATAAATAACACAAAATTTAAATCAGATAATATTAATATAAGACTCAATTAAAGGAGATAACATAATATTAATATTAAACTCAACTAAAGGAGACAATCTAGGTTAAATTATTTTAAATACAAACAACTTGAGCTAGCATAACAATTACTATTGTTTAAAAAAATTTATAACATGAAAAAACGAAGAAGATAGATTGATGAGAAAACATACAATATTAGAGATTGAATCAAAGATGTTGATGTAGAAGAGTAAATGAATTAAATTATGCAATTATAAATCTTTTTATAGAAATGAAGGATTTATAAATCAAAAATAATTTGAAAGTATAAGTTTATTAGGACACTGCTATTGAAAAGAAATTTTCTAAATCAAAATGGAAAAAAAAAAGTTTTTGTGACAACCGAAAAAGGAAAAAAAATAATAAAACTTTTGTAAAAATTCTCTACCATCAAAAAAGAAAAAAAAAAGTGTCACGCCCCGCCTTGGGGGGTATGACTGACACCTGGTGCCCTACTAGGGTTTGAACCGACCAGACTGAACTTATGCATTTCTGGTGCAAACTTGCTCCCCGAATCAAGAAAACAACTGGCTATATCTTGGTTGTAAATACAGTCCCCGGCCGACAAGGCCGCATAGCCACCTGTAAAATAAAACAGCTACGCAGAAACAACTAATGATAGGGAGTCCTATGCGCCCAACAAGACCACCATGATGTCTAGTTATGACTGCAATGAAAATCCAACGACTTACACATGCTATAACCGACAAGGCCACTACTCAACAGCTAAACAAGGCCCCACACGGCCGTCATCCCAAAATGAAACATATACCTGGGCCTCACACGGCCAACAACAGACTAATCAAAGGGTACTGTACATCTGTAAGCCTATAGAAGTAGAATAGTGGTCGAGACAGGGCTCCCACCTACCCAAAAACTGAACAATCAACAAAAACAGACCTTCTAGCTATTAGCTCCGGAAGAAGGGAGCTAACTGTGCTGCTAGTCCTGGCTGGGAGCTATGAGGGTCCTGGTCTATGCCTAACCGCACCTGCAGGCAAGTAAGGCAGCGCCCACGGAGGGTTTCACTACAATATGTACCGAATATGTAGGGCAATAAAGTAATAACTGAATGGAAGCTGAAGAACTGAAATAATCATACAGAAAGGTAAGAGTTTAACCTGAACAGTCTCGCTATTTGTAGTACTTAACTAACAAGGTACACATATATATAAACAAACCAAAAACCTAACCGAGCCCCCATAAGCCTGGAAGGTACAACCCATACAAGAATAACCTACCTGGGCCCCCATAAGCCTCGGCAGGTACAAGCAATATATGTTCTACTGTTTGATTACCAAGGATCGCAGTATACTTGTAACTCAAAACGGCCCTCATAGCCTTGATTTAATAGAACTCACTGTGACCCTCACGACCTTACTCTATTTAAAATCACTATGGCCCTCGCGGCCTCAGTATAACAAAACTCGATATGGCCTTCGCGGCCTCAATATACAGAACTCAGTATGATCCTCGCAACCTCAATACAATAGAACTCAATATGGTCCTTGTGGCCTCAATATACAAAACTCAATACGGCCCTCACAGCCTCAATATACAAAACTCAATATACTACGATAGCTAATCACAATAGGTATGCTTTTGAATCTCTTACTGGGACTCAATCTGTATTACAATACTAAAGAAACTAACTTGCTGAAGGAATTTGCCTTAACATACCTCGAGTGTCGTTTCCTCAGTAACTAGCGAGTTTTAACTAGTATTCAATAGCCCTTCTTAGTTGGAACCGTATTACTGAGAGAGTAAGACTAGTTTCAGTACTAAATTCGGCAGAAACAATAACTTATAATACTAATATCGACTATACCTCAACTTAACGAAACACGGCCGAAGACGTATAATTTTCCAAGAATTCAGAAGGGAAAAATACTTACTTGAAGCCTATGATCTCATAGAAACTAGTTTGAAGCAATTCTGATAACTTTTGCTCGGCGGAATTATGATTTGTCGGGTGAATTTCACGAAACTAACTCCGCAGCAATGCTCCCTATGGGCTTGAAATTCAATACTCGAGGTCAATTTGAATTTGAACAACGTATCGTAGTGTAAACGGATGAAAAATTATTGTTTTCTTCGTACTCTCTCTTCTATGGTCGAAGATATATATATATATATATAATGAGCTAATGAAAGCAACTTAATATATATAACATTTGGGCGGTGGACAGGGCCACGGACCCCATCGCGCCAAAACACAGGCGTGTCACGGAGCCCATCGCAGAGGGCATGGTCTGTGCCATGCTGCTCCTTTAGGCAGTTGGGCCGGCCTCCTCCCGCGCGGTCTCGACTCCGTGCTCGTCCGACCTTTCCCAGGCCCTTTCTCGTACGTATTATATTCTAAAACTCTTAACCAACGTACGAATAGGCCAACTAAATGTTAGTAACTTACAGGGTGTAACAAAAATTTCCAAATCAAAAAGAGAAAAGCCTTTCGTGGAAGTTTTATTATTATTTTTTAAAAATTTATACTTCCACAAGTAAGAAATCTAATATAATAAAATAAGGTAGAGAAAAATTCGTAACCATCAAAAAGGGAAAAAACTCGCGTGGAAATTTTTTATTTTTTTTAAGGTGTATACCGCAAATGAAAAACCTAATATGATAAAATAAGATATGCCATAAATAGAAAACCTAATATGATAAAATAATGTGATTGAAATAACTAAAAATAATAATTGTATAAAAATAATAAATAATAATTTTGTTAATTTTTTAATTTTTAATAAAAAATAAAAAATTAAATTAATATTTTTAAGAGTATTTACATTTTTAATATAGTATAGACAGATATATCAAGAGAATTATTTTGTGACGAGCACAAAATAAAGTTTCTCTTGGAACAATTGAGGCACGAGGCAACTAGCCAATAAAAATGGGAGACTGAATATATTCCAATATAAACGAACAAAGTTTATTCACAGAAGGAACCATCCCAACTCTTTCCAACTTCTTTAATCGTACGTATCTCAGGATGACACTAACGTAGTTAATAATTCGTTTCTGGGAATTGCGGTGGCATATCAATCTCCACTTTCCTCTTCATCATCGCTCCAATCCCAGATCCATTCAACTTCCAATTCGGATTCAATTGTCATCTGAAAATGGCTGCAGAACCCAAGAAGATCATCATTGATACTGATCCTGGAATTGGTATCTTCCCTTTCCTCTATTCACAGATATAGTAGATGTGAAGACACTAAAAAGATTTTGAATATACCTTAGAAAATCCCAATATTTTTCGTTGTTGCTGTTTGTTACTTACTTTACTACAGTGGAATTTGCCAAGATTTATCTGGGTTTTCGTTTTCTCTAGATTCTGTATTACGATTGGCATGTGTACTCCATTTCCTATAGAGATCACTAGTAATGTCTTTTCTGCTGAATTAAGCTTTCCAAGATTAATTTTTGTCCCCGCTTTGGGAATTGTATTGTTGAGTAAATTGAGCTATTATGAATATGCTCAGATGATGCAATGGCGATATTTGTGGCATTGCAATCTCCCGAAGTGGAGGTGATCGGGCTTACAACAATATATGGAAATGTTTACACAACTCTAGCTACCAGAAATGCTTTACATCTGGTAAAGTTCCCATTTTCTATGGAGTCATGCTTAGTATGATTTTGCATTTTATCACCTGGATAATTGCTAAATTCTTATGTCTTATTGGGCTATTGTAGTGGTGTATCCAATAGCTTTAGACTTTAGCTATACTCAATCGTTATTGATTTGAGGTCTTAATGATTCAGTTGGACATAGCTGGGAGGACAGATATTCCAGTGGCTGAAGGCTCTCATGTTACAATCACTGTATGTAATACCGAACTCTAGGTTCAGTGCTTCCCTGTTGCTCATTCTAACTTGCTTAGCTGTTACATACTCTAATCTTCTTAGTCATTGTTGTCACTCTAATTTACTTGTTAAAGGGGACTCAAGTCTTTGGCTATACTGTTGCGGTTCACTTTTGGTTTTGTTATGATGATCCACTCTAGATATACTTGCCTTGGTACATACTCTGTCTCTCTATTTCTCTCTCCCCTTTCCTTTTGCTTCCTAGGTGAAACTTTCTTTGAGTTGGTGAAAATAATAAGAGAAAAGGAATAAGAGGAAGAATAATCAGTAATACCTTGGCTCAGAAAAGAAATAAAGGTCAAAAGCAAAGACATTGAGCTTGTTTATGATGGGACCTGAGACATGTATGTGGTTCTGAGAAGAAAATAAAAAAATAGTTCTAGACTGGTCCTTTCGAATGTTCAGATCTAGGACCAAAGCTTAAAGAAGAATGAGTGAAGGTGGAATTAGGTATTAGAAACCCTTTGGTAGTTAGGAATGTAAATGTAGTCAAGATAAATAAAGAGAATGGGGGAGACAGATGAAAAATGAAAATGTATGAAGCACTTCTGGTGTCATTTGAGGCGTGACAAAAGGATTCTTCCATACTGTTAGCAAAAACCGTTAAACAGATGCTTTGAAACATTGAAGCGTCTTTCATGCCTTTGCAATGCTTTCAGTTTCCTTAAATCAAAGGATCACTACTTTTTGCTCTTTGCTTTTTGGTCTCCTGCATTGAAGCCATGCAAAACAAATTTGGGACCTCTTCCTTAACCATGGTGGAGTAAATTGGGTGATGTCATATAGTGTGAGAGGCTTGCTGAAATGTTGGTGGAGTCAGAAAGTCACCAAAAACTTGAAGAAAATCTGGCATCCCATCCCTGTTTGCATCTTTTGGACAATCTGGTTAGAAAGAAATGAGAGATGTTTTTGAAAATCAGAAAAGTCATGTCTTTTGTAAAAAATAGATGTCTTCAGAATTAATGTTTTGGTGTAGGAGACATAGTAGGTGATATTTCTCAATAGTTGGAGTTCATTGACTCTTTGAGAATGTATCAGCTTTGCTGTGAGTTTTTTTCTTGTAATTTTTGAGTCCTTGGTACTTAATTAATGAAATTACATTACAGTATCAAAAAGAAAAATTACTTTTTGCTTTTCCGTCACACCAACTTGCAGTACTCCCCAGCCATAATGACCATATATTGTAATATACTTTTAAGGTGGCTTTCTGATTTTTGTGACTGACTTTGTTGCACGGGAAAGACATGCAAGTTTGCCACTGGTGTGTGGAGAAGACTCTTGATATTTAGCTACTAAGCCAGCTATTGGTATGTCAAGGAGAACTCTTGCTTTGCAAGATTATAATTTCAAAGGATCGAGGAAGATGATAGGGCGACTTTCGGATTTTTGTGACTGACTTTGTTGATAATAAGCTAGCTATTGGTGTTCCAAGGAGAAATATGATGCTGTAGCCTGGATGAAGCAGAGCACATTACGGATAATCTCAAGATGTCTAGTGGACTGTTGACATGTTCAAAGACTGAAGGAATGAGTAATTTGCAAGCCAAGGACCTCCATGATCTTCAATTGGTGATTCATGGGAGCTTGGGAGGTTGAAACCATGATAGTATGACTTTATTCCACAATTGGAATGTTTCTGTGGTTGAAATTTTTGAAGAGGAATGCTCAAATCTGGAATCAGACAAGTTCTGTGCAAAGAAAATGAGAAGGCAAAGGAAGAAGCTTCCCTATCTGAGCGTGGCCAGCTTGACCATGCAGGAGATCCGGTATGTTGCTATCTGAGCGCTATCAGCTTGACCATGCAAGAGCTCCAACACATAGCACTATCTGACACAATCTAACAGAGGTCACGCGACTGTATTCCGAAAATTATTTAATTCTTGGGCTATTTTTGAGATTTCTAGCCGTTATCCAACCTATATTTCTAGGCTCGCCTTAGCAGGTTAATGCAAATATTTTTGCATATTTGGAGGTTGGCAAACTCCATTTGAGACATGATTGGATCTCTTGGCAGTAGTTTTACTCACGATTGCCTGTTTTCATGTATTGGGATTTTTGAGGGTAATCTTCTTGTTTCTTTATATCTTGGGTTCTATTTTTTCTTTCTTTGGAAGCGGTCAAGCTCATATATTGCCTGAAACATTCATCTAGGGTTCTAGATTTCTTCTTTCTTTTACTATTCAGGTTATTCTCAATTATTTTAGTTGACTTCTATCAATAATTTGCTTTCAATTATTGTTACTTAATATCCCGCTGCGGTTTGTATCTCGGATCGTATCAAGAAATCCTTCTTAGCGAGCTTGTGAGTAATACTTCAAGATGTTTCTTCCATACTCCAAGTGGATGAGGCAAGTTTCAAGAGCTTTCTCCTTGTCCCCATAGCGATCTTGCTCCAAGTGGAAATGAAGATGCTCTCTTAGGATGACCCAGAAGGTTGTGTCTCAGAGCAAACTGTTTTCTGAAATAGCATCAGAATTTTATTTTCTAACCTACAATACCTGAGTTAGCAACAAAACACATCCACAGAATAAGGCATAGGTAGGAAATATGATAAAAGAAATGGTGAAGTTTATGCTGGAGCTTCTTGTTTTAATTTTCTTGCATTTTCTTCCCTATGAGAATAAAATCAATTGCAGCATGGTCCTGGAACTGATAATTGTTGCAGAATTCTCATATGGTTTACCAAGACATTTCCTTTTTCTAAATTTTAATGTGCTTTTCTTCTGATTATTTGTTCATTTAGCAAAATAGGCAGCAAACCTTTTTTTTTTTTGGAGAAACGGTAATAGTCAGAATAGGCAGCAGCCTTAGAAATGTTTTTTCCTTATGAATATGTTTCTGCTTACTTTGTTTAATTTAATGTAAAGAAAGGTACAAAACTTCGAATTGCTGATTTTGTTCATGGCACGGATGGACTTGGAAACCAAAACTTTCCCCCACCAAATGGAAAGCCTATTGAACAGAATGCTGCTGACTTTCTCGTTCAACAAGCCAGTTCGTACCCTGGAAAGGTTACTGTTGTAGCTTTGGGTCCCCTAACAAATATAGCACTAGTAAGTATGCAACCTTCCAATTAAACATTACTTGACCCATTCCAGTTTATGTGGCAGCATTTCCTTTTTAGTCTGTTCCGAAAGAATGACAGTTTCTAAATTCGGAAACAATTTAACTTAACAAATGTTATGGTATGTTCAAGACGCCAAGTTTTAGAAGTCTTATAATAGTCACACAAATGTTATGGCACATTTAATACCAAAACTTCCTTTCTTTCTTAAGCTCCGTGCTCAGTTAAATTATGCAACATAAATTGGAATGAAATAAGTTGATAATAACCTAATTGAAAACTGTTCATCAAAATGGCATATTGAAACAGGCCATTCAATCAGATCCTTCTTTTGCTAAAAACATTGGGCAAATTGTTGTTCTTGGTGGTGCCTTTTCTGTGAACGGAAATGTCAATCCAGCTGCTGAGGCAAATGTAAGTTGCTAAGATACATCAAATCATGCATTAGTTTTTCAGGTGTATTTTCTATGTTATATTCACACCTGTTTTGTTGCTCATCTGCACAAGATCTTTGGAGATCCAGATGCTGCTGATATTGTATTTACTAGCGGTGCTGATATTCTGGCAGTTGGCATAAATGTTACACATCAAGTTGTCCTTACTGGTACTTTCTTGATTGATTAAGTTATTACAACCAGTTAGTATGTTACTTCAAATACTCTGTTCCTCTTACACTACCATGTTCTTGTTCCTCTTACATTTCTTGCATTAATGACTTAAAAGAAAGGGATATGTATTCTGGACCATCCTCATGTCAGTTCCTAAATATTCTGCAAACCCAAGTAGAAGTTTCAATTTTTCATGCCTGCGTAAACTATTTAAGATATTTGGTTACTGGGAGATAGTAGCACAGTTGGAGGATGGTGTATTAAGGAAGGAAAAGAGAAAATTGAGAAATAACTTTAAATAAATTACTTTTCGTGTCTCTTGTAACATCACTAAGTGTCAGCATTCAGCAAATAAAAATGCAGATACATATATAAGATACTTAAATACTTAATGGTGATAGGAGATAGTGGCATAGGAGCATTATGAATTAAAGAACAAATAGAGAAATTTCAGAAGAAATTTTACCTGATCCCTCTGCATGTCTCTTGAAATATTCTTGAGCATTAGCTAAATAATATGCAAATACATATGGGTGGATCTTTGATTAAGTAAAGCTGCATGTGATTTATGACAAACTCTTTTATGCAACCAATCCAGTGGGCATAATCTGATCTCCAAAGCCATCTCTCCACTTTCCCCTACACTTGGGTGAAGAAAAATTATGGATTTGGGTTCTTGTTCAGGAGTTCCATGATAACCCAAATTTAACTGGAGATTGAAACATCTGCTTTTCTCTTATTATTCTCGGCGTAGCAGATTTCACTGGAAGACTAGTAGTCACAGTGTTCAACTTGTAAGAGACTCACATAATTTATATTGACATGTTGATCATTCTTTGGGAAAAGAAATGAATTTGTGATATAGGCCAATGACTGTCAGGAAAATGATACAGTATGTCACGTAATGGTGAAATTATTACTTGGTGAATTGGGGCATATATAACTAACTTTTATGTAATGGTCTCAAATAAACAGTAATTAATCAGAGAAGTTAATAAGAACTCTTTTGGGACAATTTTCGGTTTGTTAATTCAATTGAAGGAAATAAAAGGAATTGAAATTGCGAAATGGAATTCAACAACTACACTATCGCATTGCCATGGAGAGTGAATGAACCTGCAATTGATCAGGAGAATTTTGTGAGGAAGGAAGAAGAATAACAGAAGTGAAAGAAGAGAATAGAATAGAAGAGAAGAGGAGAGAAGAGAAGAGGAGAGGGAAGAAAAGTATGATACCAGATTTTTTTTATTTCTGTTGTTGGATCTGTTAGGTTGTTATACCCCTCAACTACCATCTCGATCTGGACTGTCAGAGCTCATTAATCCTCAATTGAATCACCGCCCTCCACGTGTTATGATCTCATTGGCTCTTTTCCTTTATTTACTAACTACGTCTCAGCTAAATTTAAACCAACTCTCAAGGTCATAACATTTTACTACATAAGTAACAATATATAGAGGAAAGTTTTATACTACTAGATTGAGATGTGCTTTGCACTTTCTTCTTTCTCCTCCCTTCTTAACATAGATGCTACAATTTGAGCTCCTCTGGACCATTTTATTTAGCTTCCCACAAAATTATCCTTCTTATTTATATTTATTTAATTTTTTCAGATACTGATCGAGACGAGTTGGCGAAGTCTAATGGTAAGTTTGCCAAGTACCTTGACAAGATCTTGGGTGTCTATTTTGGCTATCACCATGATGCATACAGCACAAAAGGTTTGTCTCTTGCCAAACTAGCTTTGTTAGTATATTATTTGGTGCATGCACATTGTTCTGATTTTATGGGAACTGGTACGCCACATAGGTGTTTACCTTCATGATCCAACTGCCCTGCTTGCTGCTGTGGATCCCGCACTAATCACGTACACAGAAGGTGTGGTTCGTGTCCAGACAATTGGCATCACAAGGGGTCTGACTCTATTTTATAACAAACAAAAGAGGTAAACTGTTGCATTTTATCAGAAGAATGAGCGTATCCTCCTCCATATTTTTGTGTTTTCAGAGAGACAAAGCCGGCTTCTCTCTCCAGCACTGCCTGATGATGCCCTACAAAAGTGTGGTTGGGCACATTTACCATCCTCTAGATTGCTAGCACCATCAGGATCATATGGTTCTATCTTTGGCTGACAATTCCAGCTGGACCTAGGCACTTGCCATCTTTCAATAACAATATAGGATAATAATTTGAGGATTCAACTTCCTTCAATAAAGGGATAGCAGGAAAGGAAAGCTTCCTCAACCCTTCCGATTTTTTGGCCCTCCAAGAATCTTCTCCTCAAGCCCGCTTTAGTTCCATGAACCCAAAAGGAGATTCTCATGGGGAGGTTTTTTGTGATGTACCCTAGGTTGCAAGTAATTTATATCTTGGTATGCCTTGGTCTAATGCTCATGTTCTTCCTCATGACCAGGAGTGGAATAATTATGTTGTGGTCAAGAGAGGAAACCAACTCTTGTGTGCACCTAAATCTTCTTTCTCATATGTTCATTCTAAAGGAGGGTCAAGAGAAATCATCCTTGAGGATCAAAGTGTAAGAAAAGTGAGAATGAGAGACAAAGAAAGAGAACAGCGAGGAAGAGAAAAGTGACAATCCTAGAGTGGAAAAAGGAGAGGATGAGCTCAGTGAGGAGAAAATTCAGGGGCAGATCTAAGATCTAAGAGTTGAGGAGAAGTTTGGATTTCTAATGGGCTTGAAGAGTAAATGTGCCACTACATCCACTTCTCTCTTGAAGTGGGCTTGAGGAGTAAATGCCACTACATCCACTTCTCTCTTGGTCACTTATTATATACCAACTCTATTAGATTTCAAAAATATATACAAGGTTGGAGCAGAATGCATTGAGTTCAGATGAACCCGCTGCTTTAACACTAGGTCTGCCTCTAAAAATATTGACTCAATGTCTGTGTGAACCATTCCTCAAGAAAGCAACATGACTATCTTCTTGACTACCTTCAAATTCTTAATAAAGCTGCGTACCATCCTCTGAAATATCAATCATGCTGAAGCAGCAAAAACTAAAAAGAGAAGTGTTTGCAGGAAAGTGTCATCAAGACAAATGATGAGACAAGAAGTAAAATCTATACAATTTGAATTCTTATTGCTTTTTGCCAAGAAAGAGCCAGAGGGATAAAGTGTCAATGATTTCCTGTCTGTTTTCTTTTTGCCACCCCACTTAACATATCTTTTTGTCTTCAATTTTCGTTGACTCTCTCAGAGTGACTCGGCCAATTCACTATTAAATAGATGTTGTCCTACTTTCACTACATCTTGTTATTCTTTTTTTTCTGTGACTCAAGTGTGATGGTCTATCCTGCTTATGATGGAGAACACGCTCCCTTAATGTTTTACAGCACTTGTTGCCGAGTTTAATTCTTTTAACAATCAAGCTAAAAAAACAGATCCTCCCTTAATATTAATATAAAATAGAACAACAATATTAAATTGTCTTCACATGTGAGGAAACTAATTTAGCACATCTTATTAAGCAACTTATTGTTTTCCTTTCAAAAAGAGGAGTATCTATTCCACGGAGGCAGTAGCAATGCAACCTTTGAGCTGCAGGTTCAACGGAACCTAGTGTTTCTGACTAATAGTGTGTGTGTATATATATATATATATAGTAGTTTCTTATCACATGCGTTGCACGTGTGTGTTAAATTATATAGTATATGGTTGAGTAAAATAATGTCGATATGAATTTATGACTAAAAAATAGTTGATTGATTAGACAAAAGTTTGAAGTATTTGTCATTTCTTTTCCAATATTTTGAATCAAATGGTGATGTTCGAGAGATGATGAAGTACTAATATTCTCGGGGCTTAGATAGAGAGAGAACACAGGAAATAGATTAATTCCTCTTCACCTTAACATTGACAAGCAAGTAAAGATACAAAAAATAAACATCTTTAGAAATCACAAAATTCTAAGACATTTGTGAAGAAACATTTTTGGAATTTTTTTTCTCATATTTCAAATTGAAAAAGATTAAACTTTATTTGTACCAGAATAAGTTAAAAAAATCAAATATAATTTTATTCAAATTCCTCACCCTAGCTTTACCAAGAAGTCCTTTTCGTGAATCCAGAGCAGCAGTTTTTTCCTCCATGAGCATTTTATCAGGATGAATCTAGTTATGAATATTTATAATTGTTACTTTATATCTTTTTGAACATCATCTGTTTATCTTAATTAAACACATCATTTTATTTGTATATGACAAAAGAAGAAAGTAAACAACAATATCTGGAAAATGAAAGAATATACATGTTATATCTAGTGTAGAAAAATTGAATATGCGTGGAAAATCACGACAAACACATACACAAAATTAAGTTTGAGATATGAGAAACTATTTATCATTTTGTACATTACTTTTCTACATTAATTTTTATCTTCAACACAATCAAACAATATTGTACACAACAACACCACTTAATGATAAATCAAAGGATGATTTTAAGCAAGTGAAAAAGTGATACAAACTCAATTGATTGTGCAGAATTAGAAACTACAGCAGTGATTGAAGCACAAGAAATACTACTAAATAAACATGTCTTTTCTCTCCTAAAAAGAATTTGATTCTTTCTCTTCATAGGTTCAGGCGATATATAATTCTTGTGACCTTGACAATCAAATCACTATATGGTGATTCACATTAATCATTCACAAAAAATATATTTATTCTTTTTAAGTATGTATTTACTCAAAAATTTATTTTAATATTATTGATATTAGTTTGCAATATGGCGTACTACAAGATTGGGAGGCAGAATGAAAGAGATAACGCTTCTACAAGACACATTAATATTGAAATAAAAATCATCTACCTTAATAAAGTGACTATACATGAAGAGTAGATTATCTCATATGGTGTATTACAATCACAAGTGACGCAAGATAATATGAAAAAAAATGAATTATTTATAGATAACAAATAATTGAGTAAAGGAATGAAACACATCAAGTGACTAAAATAAGGCTAACAAAACAACCCAAAGAGCAATATTTGCTGATTTAAAGAATCGATTGACCACTAAATATAGAGTTAATTTTATCAACCATAAAAGACATGAAACCACATCAACTAATTAAATTAAGGCAACAACTCAAATAAAAGATTTGTTAAGCTACAGAAATTTAATAACTATGAAGTTAAGCTCCCGACAAGAAAATTGTTCTTAAAAGAAACCAGATTTTTCAAAGGTCCATAACTTAAAAAAAATCAATCAAATGCATTAAAAATAATTAAAATTATGTAAACAAACAAACCTCTAGAACAAAAAATTTGATATGAAATAAAAGAACAATAGATGAAGATACCAAATAGATAATGGATTGCATAAGAAAATTATGACTTTTTAAAGTTTTCATAACGAGCAATGCACCATGTATTACAAATATATGTCAAATTGAACAATTATTGTATATCATTGGATGAGAATTTGAGTACATGAAAAGAAAACTTACGAGTCTTGTACCATTTTTCTTTCTTCCAAATTTTTTGAATGTGTATATGTGTGTGTGTGTGTGAAAGCCACTAAATTTTTAATGAATATTAAATCTAAACCTATAATTTCAGAAGAACAATGTGAATTTAATGCTAAAACCCTTGAATGTCAAACCCATCTAATTTAAATCCAGGATCTGCATCTACTTTTAGGTATCATTTCAAGAAAGGAAGAGCCTGAACCATTGTTTGTTGCAGTGTCAAATGACCAACTCAATGTTGTTTTGCATAATTCTTTCTTTTGGAATCTCATGGACTATGCCCATAATTTCTGTGATTTTTTTTGTTTTGTTGACTTGTGTATTTAGGAGGAAAATCGGTGAAATGATTTCTATACGCCTATCTGCCTCTTTTGATATATGTGTGTGTGTGTGTCACGACCCAATCTGGCATTTAGGCCTTGACAGGGCACTCAACGAGCCACTACCCCGTAAGACAAACCTTTTAATCGAACATACTAATAACGATGAAATGAATAGACAACAATATAATAAAGTTGTATCATAGATATAAATGCATTAAGGAAAGTAAAGCTGTATAGATAAGTCTACTGTACCTGAATAGCTAACTAAGTCATGGAGCAAACTCTAAATACATAAGAATACTGAAATATAAATAAGGAACTAGAATGGACTCCGTGAACTGGTGGTGGCTCACTTCAGCTGGGACGGGGCTAGTATATACAAAAATCAGACTTTACTGCTTGATCAGCCTTAACGGTATCTACCAAGAGCAGTAAATGGTTGAGTCAAAATGACCCAGCAAGATCCTCAACCCGCCCATGTTTTACCCCTGGGACATACTTTGAAAACTATAGTCCATAATGACGATATAAAGCTTAAACAAATACTCCATTCGTCCCAATTTTATATGAAGGTCTTTGATTGGGCACTATGTTTTTAAGAAAGAAAGGAAACCTTTTTAAACTTATAGTAAAAAATAAGTCATGGATATTTATGTGGCTATAAATCATTGTATTAAGGGTAAAATGAAAAGTTTTAAGTTAAATTGTTACTAAATATAGAAAGATGTCAATTCTTTTTGGGACCGAGTAAAAATGAAAGAATGTCATGTAAAATGGAATGGAGTGAGTATAAGATAGTTACACAAGTGAGTCAAGTCAAATTAGATGAACAACTAAGCTTCAATAGATATACCAATTATACAAGTAAGCAACTAAGTCGCAATATCAAACAAGATACATGTGTCGATGACACTGGAGAAGGGGAAGACGGAGAGCTTCAATGAGGGGAGTTGCAGGAGGTGGTCGGAGGGGAAGGACGACTGTCAATGGTGCTTTTGTGTGCTGGAAACTATGATAGGCAGTCTGTTACGGGAAGGAAGAAGGAAGAAGACGGGAGATTTGAATTTTGGAAAGAGAAAAAATCCTAAGAAGGGTAAAAGACCTCTATACCCCTGGATTAGTGAACCGGGTTGGAGAGCTAGAATGTATCAGTTCATTCATAAAAAGGAGGTGTACTGCCAACATTTAAGTGAACCAACCAAGCCTATTCGTAGACTCGCACAAGATCGACCGAAAACGCAAGCAAAACTTGCATCAAAAAGAAGAGAAGAACTGGAGCTCAAAAACGACTGTTCTGATGACTTGGGTGGCTGGAAATTCAACTCCGTTGTCGCCAAAAATGCAAATTCCAGAGGGGAAAGGGGTCGCCTCACTTCGAGGAGGGCAGAAGCTACGAAAGCAGCAAGTAGCGATCCTCCCCAGCCTATTTTAGCTGCCAGATGCCCTCCCTCTGCTAGGGTCGACAGATTCAAATTCTGGCCAGAAATTGGATAAGACTGTTGCAGGCTCCTTGAAATTGCCTTCTTAGTTTTCTTCTTCAGGAAATTGCTTTATACAGAAGGGTTTAGGTGGCAAGAATTGTCTAACGCTAGTTCCTGCAGCTTCTAATGAAGTCTCTGTCAATTTGGGCAGCCCAATTGCTCTTCAATTAACAAAGGAAAGGTCAAAGGGGGGGTCAAAACTATATTGGGAGGTTGGAGAGGGTAAACGGTGTAATTTGAGACGCATCTATCGTGTTTCAGGGAACAATAACAGCAAGGGGGTTGGGAAGATGTCCATTGTGCAGTATGGACAGGGGCAACATCTTAGTCCTAAAAATAGGTTGCAATTAGTGATATCCTACGAAGATGATATAGAGAATTTGGGGGTTATGGAGGGGAGGGAGAAGAATATTTTCAGCCTTCAGATGTCATTGTAGGGATACAAAAGTGACCAAATGGGCTGAAGAAAAATTCTTCAAGTTTGGCAAGGTATTGGGGGTCTCTGTGGATGGTAAAGAGGATAGAATCATTGAACTTTTGTTAGAAATTGAACAAGAAAGTAAGGGAGGAGTCTAGGAAGGGGCTGGAGATATGTTATGGAAGGTAAGGATTGTTGAGGGTTCACAAATAGGAGAAAGGAATGTAGTGACATACAAAAGAAGAAATAAGGGGGGTGGAGGGAAAGTAGGGAGGGAGAATAGAATAAAGATGTTTCTTATGGATGTTAAAATCGTAAGTTGGAATTGAGGGGGTTGAATGAACCTAACAAAAGGGCCATCATAAAGGTTGGACTTAGGGAATAGGGGTCGGACATTGTTTGTTTGCAAGAATCTAAAATGGAAGGGGTGACCGATTGCATTGTTAGAAGTTTGTAGGGCGCGGGGAAGATCGGTGAAACATGAGTCTATCTCAGCTAGGGATAATTTGGGGGGGGGGAGTACTTTTGGTATGGATTAAGAGAAAAGTTGAATGTGTGGAGACAAAGAGAAGGGAGTGTGTAGCAACAAGATTTTGAAATTGTGGGAATAGAGTGGAGTGGGGGTTTGGGGGAGTGTTGTCCTATGGGGGAGGGTTCAAAGGCAATGTTTTGGGAGAAGATGATAAATGTTATGGGGGAGTAGGATATTCCATGGGTGTTGGGTGGGGATTTTAACATTATTAGATATCTGGAGGAAAGGGAGGGGGTTAGGGTGATTACAGGGGCTATGGAGGAATTCTCAGTATATATTGATAACCAGTTTCCTGTTGACCTTCCTTTGAAAAGTGTCACTTTCACTTGGTCCAGATCAAAAAATTCTTCTTCTAGATCGAGACTTGACAGATTCTTGGTATCTGGTTCGTGGGAGGAGATGACTCCGAACGTGATCCAGATTCCTCTTTCAAGACTGAAGTTTGATCACTCACCAATTATGCTAGATGGAGGGAGAGGAAGGAGTGTTAGAGCCCCGTTCAAATTTGAGAGTGTGGTTGAGGATGACAGATTTTAGGGACAGAATAGCGGGGTGGTCGAATAGTTATGTACTTGTGTGGACCCCTTCTTTTCGACTTGCTAAAACGTTGAAGTTGCTTAAGAGGGATTTGAGGGAGTGGAATAGGGAAGTATTTGGGAAGGTCGAGGTGAAGATGAAAAAGCTAATTCATGAGGTGGGGAACTGGATAGGGTTGAGTGAGAGAGGGAGTTGGTGGAAGGGGAAAGACTGAGGGGAGAGGAGGTATAGAGAGAGCTAACCTTCTTTGGCGTTAGCTCAAGAAACAAGTTGGAGGCAAAAATCAAGGGTTCTATGATTAGAGGAGGGAGAGTCAAATACAAATTTTTTTCACAGGATAGTGGCAGCCAATAGGAGGAGAAATTACATAGAATCGACAGAAGTAGATGGGATAGTATATGAGGGGGAATAGGAGGTAGGAGGTGCAATTGTGTGGTTCTATGAACGTTTATTTAAGGAGGCGGAATGGAGGTCTAGATTGGGTGACTTAGAATTTAATCAAATAGAGGAGGAAAAGAGGGGGTGGCCAGAAAGAGTGATGGGAGAAGAGGAGGTGAAGAGGCGGTTGACAGTTGTGCAGGAGATAAAGCTTCGGTCCTGATGGTTTCACTCTAGCATTCTTTCAGCAGTTTTGGAATATTGTAAAGGACGAAGTGTTGAAGACCTTTGAGGTCTTCCAGGTTACAGGGAAGTTTGAAGAAAAGCCTTAATGCCTCTTTTGTTGTCATTATTCCGAAGAAAGAGGGATCTTCAAGTATCAGGGATTTTAGACCCATACTGTAGTGGAACACATCTATAAGATTATTTCTAAGGTGCTTTCTAATAGACTAAAGAAGGTTTTGGATGAAACAATTTCTACTTCTCAGAATTCTTTATGGAAGGTAGACAAATTCTAGATGCAGCATTGGTAACTAATGAAGTGGTGGACTCCAGACATAAACAAGGAGAACCAGGAATCTTATATAAACTGGATCTTGAGAAAGCCTATGATCATGTCAATTGGGAGCTAAGTTGCTCAGACTCTTCACTTTCGGTGCCGCACCCGTGTCCACACGACGTGGGTGTGGGTGTGGGATCCGTACTCGATCTGGTCAATCGATTCTAGGTACTTTGACCAAAATCGATCGAGAAATTCCGAACAAATTCAATGATTTTTATAATCAAAACAAACGCTAAGGTGAAATTGAAGAAAATGGAATACCTTGTATATAGAAATTTCTCTATCACTCCTTTTTCTTTTATTTTTATCTCCTTCCCAGATTCTTCTCTTGCTTAATATTTTCTCCTCAACTTTTCCAGATAATATCTCATAATCTAGGTTTTATAACTCTATTTTTAGATATTTGAATTATTTTTAACCAAATTCCTGCACCCATATCCATACTTGGATCCGTATCTCCGAATCATAAAATTTAGACCATGAAGGATCCGATCTCTAGATCCGCACCCGTATCAGACACCCGCACCCGAGTCCAAGCAACTTAGATTGGGAGTTCTTGGATTTCATTATGTTGAAGATGGGATTTGTTGCAAGATGGAGGAAGTGGGTCATGTTTTGTATATCTACTGCTAGATACTATGTTTTGGTTAACGGATATCTGCATGGTTTTTCGGTAGCTCGAGAGGAGTGAGGCAGGGGACCTTTTATCCCCTATATTATTCATTTTAGTTATGGAAGCTTTGAGTAGAATGGTGAATAAACCTATGACAGGAGGTTATTTGAGGTGGTTTGCTGCTGCAATTGGTGGCAAAAGTGCGGTGAGGATGTTCCATCTTTTAGACGACAGGCTAGTGTTTTGCGACGCTGACGGAGCCCAATTATCTTTTTTTGAGAAAAGCGTTGACATGGTTCCAGGTGGTGTTAGGGCTAAAAGTCAATCTTAAAAAATGTGAGCTCATACCAATTGGTGAGGTGGAGAACATAGAGGTTCTAGCACAGATTTTGAATTGCAAGGTAGGTGTTTTACCAACTACTTATTTGGGGCTGCTTTCAGGAGCATCTATTAAGACAGTGTGGCCTAGAATCCAGTGATGGAGAGGGTAGAATAAGACTTGCAGGATGAAGAAGAGGTACTTATCCACACGGCGAAAGGAAGTGTTAATTAAGAGCACTTTGTCGGGCATTCCCAGATACTTCATGTCTTTGATACAAGCTCCTGTTAGTATTATAAAGAATTTGGAGAAAATCCACAGAGATTTTTTATTGAATGACTCAAGAGGGAAAAATAAGTTCCATTTGGTAAATTGGAAGGCTGTAACCACACCAAAAATGTTGGGGTGGCCATGGTATTAAGGATCTAAGGGTCTTTAACAAGGCACTTCTAAGAAAGTGGTTATGGAGATTTGGGGTAGAGGTAAATGCTTTTTGGAGAAGGGTGATTGCGGAGAAGATGGGGCTTTGGAGGGGGGTTGGAGGACTAAAACTGCCTCACTCCTCGATGGTTGTGGGCTATGGAGGAGTATTTTAAAGGTATGAGAAGAGTTCAATGAGAATACATCTTCGTGCGGGTGAAGGGAGTAGGGCGAGTTTTTGGGGTCATAGGTGGTGTGGAAACAATACTTTTGAGACTCACTCACCCTAACATGTATAGAATTTCTTGCCAAAAAAAATGTCAATTATCCAATTATGGAGTTTACAAGGGGGAGAAGTGTCGTGGGGTTTGAGGTTTAGGAGAAACTTAAAAGATTGGGAAGTTGGAGAATTTCAAAACTTGGTTGGTTTGCTTCACCAACAAAAACTTTCTATGGGTTGTCAGGATGCTTGGAAATGGGAAATGAGGGGAAATGTCTTTTCTCTTAAGTCCTACTATCAGAAGCTTTTGGTGAGAGGAAATTGTTTTCCTATACACCTCTATGGATCCGTAAAATACCGAGAAAGATGTGCTGCTTCACTTGACTAGCTGCAATGGGGGTGATCTTGATAACAGAGAACTTGAGAAAGAGGAAGATTACTTGTGTAAGTTGGTGTTTCATGTGCAAAGAATCAAGGGAAGATGTGGATCATCTATTCTTACATTGTTAGGTAGCAGCTTCGTTGTAGGGGAAGTTGGTGAGATGGTTCGGTATTGAGTGGGTAATGCCGAGAACTGTGAAAGAAATATGGTTTAGCTGGGCTCGTAGAAGACGGGGGAGGAGATGCAGGGCATGTGAAGTTGCTCCTTTAGCATTGTTGTGGACAATATGGACAAAGAGGAATAGGAGAGCTTTTGATTAGAATGAAGAAAATTTTGTCCACTTGAGAGACAGCCTCTTTTCCCTCGTTTTTTTTTTGGTGCACCCATGAGATTACTTTTTGTATAGATGATTGGGTGACTTTCTTAGAAAATCATGGCATGTGAGATGCAGGGCATGTGAAGTTGCTCCTTTAGCACTGTTGTGGACGATATGGACAAAGAGGAATAGGAGAGCTTTTGATTAGATTGAAGAAAATTTTGTCCACTTGAGAAACAGCCTCTTTTCCCTCGTTTTTTTTGGTGCACCCATGAGATTTCTTTTTGTATAGATGATTGGGTGACTTTCGTAGAAAATCATGTATTTGTGTAAGATTTTCTATTTTTGGTATACTTCTTGTATATGGATAATGTCTTTTTGTTAATAATATTCTTACTTCGTCAAAAAAAAATGCTGAAACTGCCGAAAGTAAACCATTGCTGAATATGAACTGCTTACAGACATGGGGTAGCTGAATATGAACTGCTTACCCGTAAACACTGTTGAGTATACATTGTTGCTGATCATAAACTGCCTATGAGACATGGAGTGTATCTGACCCAGATGTCTTGCCCCGTCCTAGCATTAGCTGCTTGTCTAACTTGCCTTGCATGGTACATTGGCTATTCATCTTACCTGATAAACACTCAATATTGTCAAGTTGCTATCTGCTGAGTGGCATAATGCACCCAGCTAAAAGGAAAGGTGCGTAAGATCGCTATCCCGATGTTTTACCCACAAGTAATACAATTCAAATAGTATATAAGTATTACAACTGCTAAATCAGATATTTCAGATATACAAGTACATTTAGGCATGATTAAAATAATAATGGATAATAGACATGCTCAAATATCAACTGCTAAGAACTACTAAATAAACTTGATGGATATCATATACATAGCTAAGCCCTTGTGGCCAATATCGGATACTTATAAATAGCTATCCTGCTCATATTGCCTTGCACGTTAACTAGATAATTTTAAATGCATCAAGCAATTAAAATGGTATACTAAAGTCTCACATTGCAGCCAACTTTAGCCTAAAGCCATTCTTTCACTTTCGCTGCTCCACGACTCCTATCTAAGGAAAATACGCATTACCAGAATCAAATATACGTTAGGACACTTCGGAATCAAAGTCAACAAAAGTTAACCCTTTGTTCAACCGTCCAAATTTTGAAACAAATTTCATAATCGGGTTGCCCGTTAACTTAGATTCCAAATCTATAATCAAAATTCAATTTTTTTGTCTTAGTTTGCTGGTCCAATTGCTCAATTTTCCCTTTTCGAACCTAGGTCTAAATTGTCCAATTTAGGCAATGAAAACGCAAGAGTTCATGGTTCAAATCATACCAAAATCAAGTATAATATCAAGACTAGTGTAGGAAATCATGAGCTTGATTTATTATAGGTAGAAATCCCACCTTTTTGATCCCAAATCCGAGATCTTCTTCCTCAAAACCTCTCAAAATAGCTGTTGTTTTTCATCCTGTTGTATAATATACTGATCAAGCCTTCTTTGTGATGGTGTTGGGTTAAATTGGAAAGCCTTCGCATGCACAGCCACATTCCTCGTGGTCACAAGCGGCGTTGAAGAGAAACAATGCCACCTAGAAGATGCCCCCTTCTTTGTGATTGTGGAGCCTAGCCCGCATTAGCGGTGACCAGCTTTCCTCCTCTTTGTGATCGTGAAGCACAATCCTTCACCAGCAAAATCTGCAATTGCAAATGTGGTGTAATGGTACTGTTGACGGCAGGAATGGGAGATTACCGGTAAGCCAGATGCTTCGCGAAGGATCCCCTCGATCACCCTCCCTCTC
Organism: Datura wrightii; assembly: GCA_035772735.1. Taxonomy (NCBI): domain Eukaryota; kingdom Viridiplantae; phylum Streptophyta; class Magnoliopsida; order Solanales; family Solanaceae; genus Datura; species Datura wrightii. Next base: position 68,116,785 of record JASDFA010000010.1, on the reverse strand, counting down.
CCTGTAGGTCAAGCCTGATATCGGGCAGGCCTATATATATAAGTTTCTAGACATTTCCCATTCATTTCTCTAAGTATTTGAGGCGGTGGAAGACCCTTTGCTCTCTATTTTCTCTGCAATCTAAGGGTTTTTATGGAAGAACTCAAGATCCAAGTCCATTTCTGAGCCTGCTTCATAGTATCCTTTTGTGTATATTGTGCTCTTGTGTTTTTTGTCACATTTTCGAGAAGTTCGATGGCTGTTAGACATATATTAAATTCTAGATGTTTAATGCCATCTTATGGGACTGGTGTCCGTAAAACCAAAGGAGGCATGACCTCAGTAATATATGAAGCCACAGGATTAAGGATCTTGTGGTTCCACCAATTTAGAAATAGCATTCAACAATTGATGTTCCCAAACCAGTTGAGCAAAAACACCACCCGAGCCCCCCAGTCCCAATCCAAAACATGCTCACAAGTCTAAAGTGATATTATTGACTTATACAAGGTCTCAAATCATGATTTGGTTCATAAATGCTCAAAAAGAGGGGTTGGGTGACAATATTGTTAGATAGGAATACAAGGACTTGTGGAAAAGAGAAAAAGTTGTCATACCCAAAGATCTCTTTTCCATTCTTACTGAAACTAGACGTTTTTGCTGTCCTTTTCAGTTAGGCCTCTGAGTTCAAGAACTTGAATCTGTTGTTTTCATGAGTTGGATTACACAACTGTGTTTCAAATGTCTAAAATACTCTTCTTTGCTCTCTGTCTGATGCTTTAGGACATTTATCTCTGTACATATAATGTTTGGAATTGAGGGATATTTAATTGATAAGTAGTACTTATTATGTTTACTGTTGAACAAACAAGGTTTGCTGAAGTCACTGAATGGTCTGATAAACCCACGGTAAAAGTTGCAGTAACTGTTGATGCTCCTAAAGTTCTCAAACTGGTCATGGACCGACTCATCAATTCTTAGGAGAATCCACTTAGCTGAAAAAGAAGTGTTATTTGATATCTCCAGCTGCACATTCTATCTGTTGTCCGTCTGCCACTCAGTGCTAGAAACATTGGCATTTTTCTGAATTTTGTTTTGATGTGAAGAGGAAGACGATAGCAAGATTGCCTTCATAATGATTATGGGACATACGTCGATCACCAAGAAGAATTTCATTTTGTTTATTGCTGCTTCTGTGCCATCTCCGTAGATGTTGTAACAAAATCTCCGGTTTCTGAAGCCTTTTGAATAAAGTGATGTGTAGAACCCAACATTGTCATCATTTTAGTTTCTCTTTTAAACTGAAAAGGTCTCATATACTTGTTTGCTCAATGATCAGAGGTATATGGTGACATTTTTATTTTTACAAACAATCAAGGGTTGAAGTTAATTATTATAAATATATGATGTCGTCTCCGAATTCAGACATAAATAGACAATAAATAGAGAAGAGTGTTACTTGTAGAATGGGGTTGAATTTTCCTTAACCCTCTTGAAATAATGCGTTTAACCTTAAAGTAATTTCTTTCTTCTCTAACACAAATCCAAAAGTCGTATTTTAAGATGTCAGATTCATAATAACGAAAAGAATAGGATCCTATAATACATCGGTTATAGTATTGTTCAGCCTATAGTGTTCAAGCAAAACGGAATTGACAGATGTTTCCAACAACTATAAGTTTTAGATAGCCTGGTTGTTCAAGAGTAATTCAGGCGGGGTTTAAAGTTGATGAAGATCCTAATTTATGTAATAAACCGTAAATTTAGAAAACAATGTTAACTCTCCAAAACTTTTACTCCCTCTGCCCCAAATCACTACAAATTTCAGAAGTCTCTTTTATTTTATTACTCTGCATCCCGTCAAATACCTTTGCATAAATTGAGATGGAGATAAATATTAAATCAGATTAGTATTCGTGTGATGGATGCAAGACAAGTAAAAGCCAATTTACGACTCCATTTCTAAGATGCACGAGTTCCAATTATTGCTAGAGTGTGAAAGCAGACATGATTGTTCTTTTTTCACGGATTGAATGTTATTATCAAAATTTTGTAACAGGTACCTCAGAACATTATAAAAGCATATTTTCCCCTTCTGTATCTATATTGATGGCCTCCTCCTGGAAGGGGGCATTTAACTGTTCTCCATTGCATTATATTGAAGAAATACAAACCATTTACCGAAAAGCTTAAATATTTAGATTAAAACTCTTTCATTTGTTTATTCACATATATTATCCAACCGACATCAGAGTTCGACAAACACTTCAGATTAGAAATCTTTTACCAATTTTGTATTGCTTTATGTTAATCTCAGGTTCAGTGTTCCAAAACTAAATCACAGCACAGCCTTTTTGGTTTAACAACAAACAACATATAACTTCTTGAGTCTTGACTCTTGCTGCTAAATCAATCGATGTATCATCTTCACTGGATCGACGGCAGTCTTCAAAACCCTGCTATCAATACCGAAAAGTAAGAAGAAACATTGCCCCCTCTATACTTGGGAAATGCTTGCATGAACAGAGACCCCTTTTCACAAAACTGGAACATCGTCACTCAGTTCTAACAGCAACTGGTTTTCCTCGACCCATGGAGAATCCCCTAGTGCCATCTGGCATGCGAGGCACCGAAGATTGCTTGCCAACTGACTGCTCAGAAACTACTGCAGGCTGGCCTGCTACACTAACAACACTAGTACTCGAGGGGCCACCAGCCACGCTACTTCCAGTGTTCACTTTCGTTACGGAAGCCCCTGTACGCACTCCACGATTGCTTTGTCGAAACTGGGGAGTTTCACGTCCCCGACCCCGCATTTGTCCTGGTCCCTGTGCCTTACCCCAACCACGATTGTTCCCTTTCTTCTTTCCAAGCCGGCCATGCTCCTCCTGTCCAAGTGACATTTAAATGAAGCCATAATGAAATAACTGAAGAATCATTGACTACATCCTGAAAGAAGGATGGTATTAAAAAAGAGTGGTATCTTTTCGGAGACCCGTCTCAGTAGAATTTATCTGGTGCAGTTCCCAAACAAAAAGAACAGAAATATCTTCTTGTTAATTAAAAACATGGCAACATCACTTACTGCAGCGTCATTGGACTGCACATCAACATGGTGGGAGGAGTCTCCATCATGTTTCTCATTGCGTTCTAATGCAAAACTATCATCTTCTTTGAAGTTCAGATCGCTTTCATGACCAACCTTCTTCACTCGGGCTTGACCAGATTTGTCCTGTAAAATTCAATCAAAATGCGTAAGTACCTAGCAGATCAAAATTGCAGAATACCAGCATCCTTATATGCTAAAGGAAAATCTCTCTTTGAACCTGCCTATAAGTGGAGCTAGATGTTCCATCTTTTCCTAAGTCATGGAACTCTTCAGTTATCCTAAATGCATCTATTCAGAAAGTAAATCTGGTACCCTCATTAGAATGAAGTCAAGCCCCTATAGCCTCAGCAGTATGGGGAACTGAAGCTTACTCCAGCCCTATAGCCTCAACAGTATGGAGAATTGAAGCTTACTTCGAATTCAAATAATGGACTGGCGCAACCTGAATGCCAGGAATACCGAGAGAACGATCTTTCATATATCAGTAATTTTGATATAAACGTTAAAACCAGTCTGATTATTCATTCACATTTGTTCTTCTTTTCACTAAATGACAAGTTAGAAACTAGGTCGTTTTTAGGACATGGTTTCAAATTTTATCAAGAGGGAACAGAACAATCAGGACTTACTGCGTGTCTAAGCAGCAGATGGACTTTTAGACCATTTCGCCAGTTATCCACGTCATTTAGCTCAAGAACCTATGAAATCAGGTTGCATAGTGAAAATGGATGTCAGAGATAGAGATAGAGATAACCAAGTTGTAATTAAGAAAATACACTAAGAATCACTTACCGCTTTCTCAGCCAATTCAATAGAGTCATACTCCACAAATGCGTGCAACTGCATTGAGCTATTTAATTCAGATCTAGTAACGAACAACTGCATTACAAAGTACAAATATAGACAGAAAATGTTGCTTCTTCTGAAGAAGGTTTTTTAGGTAGCAGTAGCAATTTTCCACTTTCTACTTAAGTTACTCTGCACTTCTTTTCTGGATATAGTAAGTTACGTAAGTTACGTTGCATTAACAGTGTACATTATCCAAATTTAGCTCCCAAGTCAGAACTTCAACAATTCATTACCATCGTTTCTTACTCTAATTAAGACAGTAATTTCAAAATGTCCTACTTGTGCATAATTTAGTTATTGACACATCAAATTGTCTGATGTTTACCTTGTTACTATACAACGTACTATCTGATTTTGCTGATCTAGATGCTGAAGAAGCCCCAACATTTGAAGGTTGAGGGTGGCAGGTGCGTATCATTTTTACCCTGACACAATTCATTATGCAGAGTCTTCAAAAGGCTAGATATTTTTTGTTAGCAGATTTTTCAGACTATTCTGTATACAACTACAGCAAACCAGTGTACCTTCCAACTGCTGAAAAAATCTTCATGAGGTTCTGGTGGCAGTGATCCTCGGGCAAATTCTCAGCAACCACTATGCGAGACTAAAAATGAAAATACGTGATGGATCAAATGATAACCAGACAATAAAAGAACAAAGCCTACAAACTGAAAAGATGAACCAGTAAATGGAAAAATGAAATGTTTCACGCACTCATAAAATTGTTCTTGTTGTAAACCACTATTGCTATAGGAATAAAACATACTTGCAACTCTTCTAGGGAAGCTTCAGTCAGAGGATTTTGCCGTTTAACTTTCTTTCCATCTTCACTAACTACCTAATAGCAGGAAAGTCAAATAACAAAATATTAGAATGAAAACATTTGCAAGACGGAAATTGTTGCAAGATTTTGCACAGGGAAGTTATTGAGGACAGCAAGTGAGATGAGGAAAACTCACAAGAGTTATTGAGCTGCGCAGAACTTCGGCAAGCTGGGCATGACTACCTACTAGAGCTTTAATCTTCTTGAATGATGCAACCACTGATATCGGTACTATAGCAAAGAATAAAGTATAAACAAGCAAGACCATGGATAACTTCAAATTATCAATCAAAACATGATTCCACTTCCTACTCGCAGTATGCTCTTCATTATCTCGGCTTATGATTCAATTGCCATGTATGTAGCTATTGAGCCTCAAAGTTTATATGATCGCAGCTTCAAAATAAGAATACTCACCATACCCCTCAGGATCCTTGATCATATGCCTTATCAAATTTTCAGTCGTTGCCAAATTTAGATCGCTGAAATAGAACTCCACCTATGGAGAATAAGAATGCACCTGAATTAGCTGTGTTAACAAAGAAAAGAGAACTTCATAACTTATAGAATTTTACAACTACTTGGAAAATTTGAAAAATTTCACAGCATCATTTCAAGCTTCCAGCAGCTTTATTCCAATACATCGTCGGTTTCTTCCTCACACACCTGATCAAGCCTTTCACAAGCACTTGAAAAAATTTAAAAATTTCACAGCATTAAGTTTCAAGTGGCTTATCCCTAAAACAACTGAGAAGTTCCGAGTGGAACTTTTAGAAACTCATCAAGACATGTTTTTGTTCTTCCCGGTAAACACTTCTTGTCAGACATCACAACTTCCTCTTATATCAACAGATATGACAGAAGTATAGTATGTGATGAAATGAAATTAAAGGTATAGTATTTGGTGTCATTACACAGCTCTGACTTCAATGCATACTCAGGGAAAGATAGAGCACAATAGAAGAAAACGAGTTATATACGCGATACCGATTAGTTGGGAATATATTTTAGCCATGCTAATATGCTTAATTTAGGCCTATGCTTTCTAGGAGTCTTTTAACCCTATTAGAGATTCTTTGCCAGTAGAAAATTTAGAGAATTTTTTTCTGACCGAGAAATCCGTTTGGGCCAACCCTTGGGACCCACAAGAGACTTCAAAACTCAGGGATAATGGGCCCACCCTTTATATATTTTTTTTTGCATAATGTTGACCTGAGATAAATTTAATGGGAAACATGGTCAGTTATAATTCATATAGCCAAACTCAATTTGTTTGGGATTCAAGGTTATATTAGTTGTTGTACATAGTTCTGGCTTCATTAAGTTGGCTTATATTCATTGGTGAAAGATTTACAGACTCACTAATTGAAATGCCCCAAATCATTTCCCATAAACTATTTATGATGAATTTCCCGTGTTCGTTATCACGACAAACATCAACCGATTGCAAAACATCACTATGAAAGTGACAACGGAGTGTTACATATGCGCAAGGCACTGAGCAGATCTATAATCAGGTTTGCATCATACACAAAAGTAAGTATGCACCAAAAAGCTAACAAAAGATGGTTCTATTCTAAAGGATAGTTAAATGTCCTATTCTCAAAGCTAAAGGTGATAAGAAGGAAAATAATTAACAGAAGTGGCTGGTAAGGAAATATGTTCAGTATTTTGGTAGGATATGAGAAGGTATAACCATCCTTACCAAAAACAAATGAGAGGGGAGTAACCATAACTTTCTTGTCTCTCTCTCTCTCTTTTTTTTTGGGGGGGTTGGGTTTTTTTTTGGGGGGGGGGGGGGGGGGGGCTGGGTGTGGGGGGAGGCAAGGGATTCGTGCTTGAATGTCCAGATCAGGGGACTCTATCCAATCCATGCGGGGTGGGGTGTTGTAATAATACTTAGCCAGAGAAAAAACAAAACTTAAGCAAAATAACTACACTAGTATAAGTCTTTAATTCAAACAATTTCCACTCAATCATTTAAGAAGTAATGCTAGAGAGGCAGTAGCGATAAAAACACTAGATGATTTCGGACAGAGTTACCTGGTCCGTGTGTTGTGTTGGCAGGAGGTAGAAGATACGCCGTAGATCTAGTCGAGGTGTGTGCAAGTTTTTCCGGACACCGGTTAAAAAAAAAAGAAGTAATACTAGAGAGATCTGGTAGCTACAGGCCTTGTAAACTGCTTTGGCTTTTTAAAATTCAAAGATGTGTTTCTACAAATGAGCCTTACATGAACAATTTGCAAGAGAATATCATTAAGGTTCACCAAGAACTTGCATGGAAGATCATGGCCGGCTTCACAAGTTAGGGTTAAACCTTGCAATCCAAAAAGAGCTCTTGGCACCCCTTTTAAGTAACAAATCTTCATCATTCTGAAAAATGCATGTTCGGGACTAGTGAGTCTTCGTCTGTTGCGTATTAATAGGAACTCTATAAGAGTATATCATATTGACATATATGGAGTGGACCTGGGAAGGAAGAAGAACTAGTGCTAGTGTGGAAGGTCTGGAAACAAGTGTTATATGTGGACCCCAAACCAAGACACCTAATCCTTATCACAGAATAATGTTGCTATTTCGAAAAGGTGAATCTGAACCCTTATAAACCAGCTCACATTATCACCTCAATTTTTCTCAGAGGAGAATGTGGACAAATCATTTTTCACATAAATATTCTTCAAATTGATTCCCTGTTTATGAACTCGCACAAAAGTCCAAACGAACAGCAACAGCTAAAGAGAAGCCCGGCCAACCTGTTCTAGAATTAATTACTTGAAACATGCCTCTCCACTTTTTTATCATTACCAAAAGAGTGAGATAAGGATGTAACAATTACGGATGTAGATATTACGAGTGAAGCGAAACAAGTAGGTTGATTGTGCAAAACATTCAAAGAGTTCTTCGCTTCTTCTGCAGGCAATTTCAATTCAAGTTCTATTACATAAAAATAAAATAAAAAAGGTCACGCATGACAGAACAGATCATGTATTGATGGCTGCATGTCAGCATCAAACAGATGAATGTAAAACTTTTCTAGCTCCAACTTGTATAGTTGTCTTCAAATTAAAGGTACTAAACTAAAAACTCGACCGGAATATCATACTAAAAGGGGAAACACCCTAAGTCAAAGTTAATTTACCAAAATATTCTTATAATGTTGATGCACATTTATACCCTTAAAAATTGTACTATCCTTTCATACACCACTGCATTGATTAACCAATAATTCACTATGTTTAGAATATGAAGAATCTAAGGAATCGGAAAAGGTAGTTCAATATGAACCAACTGATTGTATATAAATGGTCATTCTTCATTCATACATTTAATGATGCATTAAAAAGAAATCTGACAAACGTAAGGATTGCAAGTAGATAAATAGGGTGTGAAGATGAGGCATCTTTTCAAGTTCTCCTTAATACATAGTTCTAAAAAAGGAAAAAATAGCTTCTAGCATTTTTTTAAGCTAAGACAAGTAGGCAGGAAAGAGAGAATCAAGCACATTAGAAGCTCCTGACTCCCACTGAAAACGGGATTAACAATCATGATATCTTAGTTATGACTCTTCCACTCTTCTAAGCTTTGAAGAAGGCTTTTGATATTTCTTGTTTCTCTTTTTAATTCAGGTATGTTATATAGATGGTGAGGCAGAGATAGTTTGATATCGACATTATCCAATTGAAGAGATGGATGAGTGATGGAATTTCTCATAAGCGAATTAATTAAGTTAAGCAAGCGTTTCTCCTGTAATTAAATTGCATCAGTGTTGTTAAAGGTGCGCTTAAGCCCAGAAGTGAGGCACAAAACATAGAGTTTCACCTTGCTTTATGGGCGAAAAGCACAAAAAGGTTCTAACGTTCTTTGGTGCTTTAAGCACAAAGCGCAATAAAGCGCGGGCTTTATAGGAAAAAGATGCAAATAGAGAAAACTTACAAATATGTATGTGCAGTCCAAGATTTCACAAGCATGAATAATAAATATATCGACAAAGAAAGTGAAATATTTTACGAAAAAGTGAAATATCAATTGCTTAGTGACGCATCTTCAGGATTACGCTCATTGGCAAGGAAAGTTGATGATTACCATGAAAATTCTATAAGGAAGACTTACTAGACCAGGAAAATTTGTTGGTACATCATAGTGTGTTTTTAATTATTCACAACAAATGAAACAAAAAATCATGGAAGAATGGGAAGCCATTTGATCAATGATTAATTAAATATTCAGTTCAATTTTAAGTTTGATTGAGACTTTTCCTTATATGGAAAGTATACAAACCTTTTATGCTTAATTTAAGCCACACGGTATGTGCTCATTGAAATAAGATAATTTCAATAAGATAATATTCTTCTCAGTAATTTACGATCAAAGACAAAATAACTTAACAGTTGCATTTTTTGACATACCCTAATACACATGAATGCTTTTAACTTTTACACAATTAATTTATGTATTCACAGAGATAAAGACACTCAGGTTAGAACAAGCCTACATTTTGACAAGTAACTTTCCAGAATATGACAATAAATTTATAGTGGCTAGAATCAAACAATTACTATATTTCATTCTAAATTGAGAATTCAATTATTAAAATCAATTCAAAGAGAGATATTGTAGACTCTCTATCATTTTTAAATTTTACATAAAAGTTTAGGAGAAAGTCTCCATTTTGATTACACGATAGTGTTAAGACTATCCATGTCACTAACTATATAGAAAAATAATTGTATAAGATTCTTATCTATTGGTATTGAATATCCGTCATCTCTTTAACTACTTTCCCGCTTCACTTTATTCTCTAATTTTTTTTCTTTCAATCTCATATATTATTAAGGTCTTATATGTATTATCTATGGACAGTACTATTTGTCTATGTAGTTCAATCTTTTTGAAAATGTGTAAGCATGCGACATTTCAAACTGACCTTTCCACGTGTTTCCTCAAAGACTTTAAAGGTGATAGACGGATAGAAATGCTAGTGCAAACAATGTGCCACCATGTCAGGGCTTCTAAAGCAAATACATAACCCATATATATGAAACTACAATAGGAATCAGATGACTTTTTGGGGGTTATGATTTCTTCCTTTATTGACTTAACTAGATAGGATTAATATTCATCACTTATTTATAACTCAAACACACTTTTAATATTGGTAGGGCTAGAAGCGCGTTGCGCGTGCCTAGAGACTAGTAATATAAAGGGCAATAGTAAAGAGATTGCGTCACCTCTCATAGAGTGGGAACCCTATTTATCTTTTTTCTCCTTTTTTTTTTGCCTTCTTAATTTCATTTTTCCAATTTGGTGCTCTTTTACGGTTGTATATTGTAATTGAGAAGACTACAGTTGAAAATCCCAAAAGTTACCTCATTAAATTTCTAAATAATTACACATTCAATGGCTTGTAACTTCTCAACAGTTCTGGTATTCACTATTTACTATTTAGATGTTGCTTCTTGTGAGAATGAAGAAAATCAACAAAAAAAATGAAGGAAACTAGAAAGAACATGGCTTAGAAAATTCGTGGTGTGAAGAAGATTAGTCGATTTGGAGATGCTGCTAAGGCTGAAAACAATAAATTATCTGTGACCAAAATTTATAAATGATACAAGATGGTAAGCAAATTTGAAAAAAGTGCATGAGCATCTCCTCAATGTTTTCTATTTGGGGTTGCTAAATCTTTTAAAAGCTATACTAATGGAAATACTCAACTGTATCATATTCAATGGACTATCGCTTATTTTATATTTTGGCATCCATCTTACATTAACGATTTATTGTTTGGATCTGGCGAGAATAAATTTATAAGCAGCAAAAATGGTAGTATTTCACTGTTTTATGTTGCTTAATAAGTTTATGACTTCATATTTGTTTTGATTCTAACAAATGTTTTGTCACCAAAGTAAGTTTTTAATTCTCCATTCCTAGTGATATTAATCATTTAGGATTTGGGATCTTTAATTTTATTCCAAAAATGATTGAAATTGATCTTGGAGCTAAGGTTTTGGTTAAAAGAAAAAAAATGAAATTCTAACATTTAAACCCTAATATCGACAAGGACAGAATTATTTCAAGACATCTTCTTTTGGATGCATGGAAGAATGTTCTAAATAATCCAAATTCAACATATGGGTGTTTATGAGTGTTTTCTCCAAAAAGGGATAGCATCTAAATTCTTTATTAACCTACTAATTCTTTTGTAAATTTGCTAATATCTTTCATGATGGCGCTTCAGGAACAAGTTCACTATATGAAAATAGATGTGCTTCCACTCATCCCGTGCTACATATGCAACTTTCGGGAATTTTTACAAGCACTAAAACAAACAAATCCACCGTGAACAACACTTTTGAATACCTGATTAACGATCTTCTGAGCAGCTTCTTCAGGTAACCCTCCATTCTTAGCTGAATTATCGGCATCAGCAGCACCAACAGCAACCTCTTGATCAACAAATCGTCGAGCAACACCTCCATAGAAGGGGGACGGAGGAGATTGTACAGGCAATTGAGGGGCGTAAAGGAACTGATTTTGTACAGGGACGTGAGTGGTGATCTGATGAAGCGCAGCAGAACGTGTGGCATACACGCGCCCTGACGAGGTTCGAGGAACGAAAGCAGGAGCCTGAGCGTTAAGTTTGCTTGTATTAGAAGAGGATTCAAATGGACGGTCCGGATTGAAGCTGAGGGGTGCAGATGATGAACTGTGAGAATCTACAGAAGCTGAAGATTCTTCCAGAGCCATAAAAAAAGATCTAGGGTTCTGAAGAGTAGGAAGTAGTGTGGTTGTTCTTAATCCGGTATTCTTCCTCTTTTTTGTGGGGATTATTTTGATTATTATTATTATTATGGTGGCCAGTGGGGATAGAAAATTAAGCCAAGTATCAGAGAAGATCTGCAGAAGAAAGAGAAAAAGAAAAGAAGACAGTGGAGAGGATATCTCGATGGTCTGCTCGTTTACTAATTTCTACTCTTATTATCTACACTGCCCTTTTCCTTCTTCCGCTTTACCCATCGTGACCGATCATTGACTTGCTGGGGTGTTTTAATCTTAGGGGGTCGTTTGTTTTATTGGAAATGACATTAGTGGACCGATAGATTATTGGATAAGGCTCAAATAAATATATGAATATTTTATTTGATTTTTAAATAAAATATAAGTTATTTATGTATTAATTTTATAAAATGTTGGGTTGGTAGGTTTTAAATGTTGTATAAAAGTTATTCATGTATTAATTTTATATAATGTTTGGTTGTGTTTTAGTAATTCTACATACTTAATACTTACATAATTTATGAGAAAATCTATGTATAATTTTATGCGAGGTAGAATGTGGAATAAGTTATGTGGGTATTAGTTATACATGGATTAACATAATAAAATTACACATTAACCCCTAGAAGTTTACTTTTAAAATCTTTCTTTTTTATAAATTATTATTGATATGAAAAAAAATTAATAATATTATTAATATTGACATTTATTATTAAGAGATATAGAATAGAAAAGTGAGAATTCGTATAATCAATTTTTAAGTTATTTAATATTGAGATATAAATATTATTAAGAAAAATAAATTATATAAGCGGAAGAATCTTTTAAAACTCACAAAATAGTATTAGAGAAAGTTGTAGACACACTGCAATTTTTTGAAAATTTGACAAATAAATTTTGGAAAAAAAATTAATGATATCTAATCCATATTATTTGTTTCTTAAAATTTTTACATTCAATATAAATGAAAAACGTCATTCATGAATTTTTTTTAATTAAAAAAAATTCTTCAATTTTAACCAACTTTGAGTAGAAAAGCCACAATAACTAAACCCTACATAATTAATACTTGCATAATTAATACCTACATAGCTATTACATGAATAACTAAACCCGCACAACTAATCCCTACATATAATAATACATGAATTCCCTCATGACTAATCCATATATTATTAATACATGCGTAACTCTAACCCGTAATCAAACGATCCCTAAATGTATTCTTTTTTTGATAAGTTGAATACATATTTAAATTAACTGAATGGCTTAATACCTCCTTGTTTTTAATTTAAGTGCAACAAATAACCCCCTAATATGCATATAACCAATCATATGATGGGAGGTGTTTACATTCATACTACATCATCGGATGTTATTTCATATTTTGATTTTTTTTTCTTCATATCACTCAATTGCTCCTTCGTCATTATACACTACTAAAACTATCATAAAACCACTACTATTGTTGTCACCATCACCAAATTCATATATTTCACCATCAGAAAGACAGTAATCACCACAGAACAACCATACCTACCGCCACCAACGAAAATAGCAAAGAACCATCACAAAATTCAACATCTATAACCAAACTCATCATCAAAATCACATTGTCATCATCAAAAGTTACCCAAAAAAAATCATTACCACCATCAAAATCACAACACTACCACCACCCATAGTCACAATAACCTTATAGATTTTAATATTATTAGATGAATCCATAATCAAAATTAACACCACCACTGCTGTCACTTTTGAAATTCATAACAGTAAGCATCACAAATTTTAATGTTCACCGTCAAATTATATTACTATCATTGTCCGCCATAAATCACAAAAATATTGTCATTAGTTTGGCCATCTACCATCAAATATCAACATAATTATAGATTTGTTCGAGTTTAAGATGGGGAATAACTTAATAGAGTGTGAAGAATAAGAAACTAATTAGTAAAAGAAAATAAATGGTAAAGAAATGGGTAATTGTGATAAGAAAAAAAGAAAGAGAAGAGGATAGAGATGACCCGAAGGAAAAGAATAAAAGTGGTGTAGATGGAGAAGAAAGCTTGAAAGAAGAAACTTTTTCCTTTTTAATTTTTTTTTCTTTAATTTGACTCTAGCTCTCCTATTTTTTTTTTCATTATTTCTTTTTTTCTCATGTCAGCTTTGGGGCGGTGTTAGTTCCACTGAAAATAAGAATAAAAAGTCAATAGATCCCCCAACTTGTTAGAGTGTGCATTTGATTTATTTAGACAACTTTAAGGTGATTTAGATAAAGAGTAAATAATCCCAAATAAGAGTTCAGAAACAAGTGGTTTGGACGTGGGTACTTTTCACTCTTAATTTTTAGGTCAAATACACAACGATGGAGTTGTAGTGAAGGAAGGCTGGTTAGACAAATACTCTTGCTAAAAGATTATATCATGTAATAGGTTAAATAATACATATTTAGAATATACGCTATATTTGAACACTGTTGACTTATAAGCTAGGAGCCATAAGTTATGCTACATATGGAGTTTTGAGATTAACAAACATGATGCAAAAACTAAATGTTAAACATGTCTCTCAAATAAGGATTGATAGTGTTTATGACATAGAACTACTGAAGAACAAGCTCCTTAACATGCCTACTATATGAACTAACTACAGAAGTACATTGCAAGAAGTGAAGGAACTAGGTCTTTCACAGTAGACTGATGAAGACTGTTTAATCAGGCGCAAAGCTGATTCCAGTGCACGAAGGATTCCTTGAAAAATTAGAATTACAACTAATAAAGTGGATCAAGGAAAAAGAAATCAAGACGGAAATATTAACATAATTGCACACATGAAAAGAGCTCTAAAAATAGGAGAAAACAAATGAGGTTAGCCCACATGATGAAAATCAAGTCAAACTTGAATTAGGTTTTTGAATTCTTGAACTAATCCTTAGTTTAGAGAAGAAGAAACAGTCATTCTACTCCCATATAAGGTATCGCATTGATGTTGTTGAAGACACAGCTAAATAGAGAGAAGACCAGAGCAAATATAGAGAGATCCATTTAGAATTTCTTCAAGTGAGAGAGAGTCAACTAGCAACGTGAAGAAGAATTTATTCCTATCAAAATTTATCATTATAGTTCTTGTTGTCTAGTTTGGTTTTTTGTAGCAAAATTGAAATCTTTTACATTCCTAGAGAATTTTTATTAGGTGATGAGTTGTAAGGGCTATTGGGTAGAGTCTTGAAAGAGCTAGTTGTAATTAGGGAGAATTATAGAGGGGGAAAGATACTATGAGTAGTCCCTTGGTTATATTGTTGTAACCAAAATAATATCTCAAATTTAGTGCAAATTTGAGGGGAAAGTTTATGAAAGTAGGTCGTGGTTTTTGACTCTTGAAAGTGAGGAGTTTTCCATATAAAATTTCTTGTGTTAATTTATTATTCTATATTTACTTGTTATTTAGTTAATGAAGAATCTGGTTCTTCAGTATATATGAGGCAACATAAAGTAACAATTGGTATCAGAACAAGTTTCCCAATGCAAACACATTGAAAGACTAGAGATGACTACACCTATAAAAGTTCAAGAAGGACAATTATCCATAAGATTACCATACTTCAATGAATAGCATTATCAATGGTGAAAGTTGAAATGCAAATTTTCATAATGGTTGAATGCATAAGTTTGAATATAATTCAGGATGGTCCAAGGAAACCTAGTGCTCAGAATATAGAGGTAAAGGAACTGGTCTTAAGACCAAGGCTCAATACTCAAAGGAGGAAATCAAAGAGATTCAGGTAGATGCTCAAGCCAAAAAAAATTCTTCTTTCAGGTATTGGACCTAATATACATGATTATATTTTCTTGAGACACTACAAAGCAAATGTAGGACACTCTTCGAACTAACTATGAAGAAATCCCAAAAACTTATGTTGAGAAAAGAGAGGATAAGCAGTTCATATTGGATAAGAAGAAATCAAATCCAAAAGAAAGCCTGGCACTGACGGCACAATCTGATTCAGAAGATGAATCTAAGCTCAATTTTATGGAAATTAAAGGTGTTATCCATACATAGTCTAAGAAGAAACCTATATATCTAGCTTGCATAATGGTTGATTCTCTTGAAAGTCTTTATGCCGCAAAGGACAAACTGACAAATGACTTCATGTTCTTAAAATTGATCACATGAAGCGGTAAGAAGAGAAAGAAAAATTGGAACGAAATATGTGTACCTAAATGAACTAGGTCCTCATAATGACTGATGAAAAAGTTAGTTTTGAAGATTAAAAAGGGAAAACATATAGTTGCACCCTCAAAAGGAATAAGTGTTGCAAATGACATTTAGGAGAAGTTGAGCATAGCCTAAAAGTAGTAAAAGATAGCCTTTTTGCTAAAAAAAAAAGAAATAGGATGCTCCAAAAAGGTTTTGACAAGACTAAATATGAGTTAGAAAGAAGTCTAAGAGGGAACAAGTCCTCAAAAGTATTGACCTCTTTACTCACAAAAATAAGGCATGACAAAGCAGGTGTAGGATACCAAAAGAAGAGGATTCTACACAATGCTCACAACAGGTATATCTCTAGTCCTAGAAATTGACTATGCACATATTGTGAAAATAAGCACTTTAAGTATTCATGCATAACTAAGATCAAAGTGACTTAGAAGAATATAAAATATGTTTGAGAAAAGGAAGAATCACAAAGCTGAATTTAGTCCTAGTCCCTCACAAAGAAATACCAGGCTACCGGGATGGACTAAGAAGCACTTAATTTATCCTTTATCTCATAAATAGGGACTCAAGATAGTTTGAGTTTCGAGACTGAGGCTTGATTATCTAAGGAAGGCTAGGTTGAGAGAATGCAAGAATAGGTTGATGATGTTAAGGAAAATTCTCTCACATGGGTCTATCAAAATAGGAGTATACTGAAGAGCATTGGAAATTCCACTCCGATGCAAAAGAAGCTTAAAAAGAAACAAGAAAGATATGATAATGAACCTAGTTCTTCTAATACACAAGTATGTGTCTTTCTAATAAATAATCTCTTGAACTTGTTTGTACTACAACATACTAAGAACCAGGTTTTCCATGTTATTAAGGATTAAAAAAATATTCTTCTCTAGAAACAAGTTCTCATTGCCACTATATTTTTGAAACCCAAAAGAGTCTCATTTAAAAATTTATCATATTGGATAAGAATCCCATTAAATCATGATTATAATAGTCACATCACCCGGTCATGAAAACTCTCTCACACATTCAAAACCAAATTCAAAGTCTCTTTATCTCTCTAAAGCAAAACAAGTCCTTTTGAAAAGCCTTATAAAAATCATGTTCTCTCAAGTTAGGAGAGGAACTGCTCCCAGATTTCCGAAAAAATCATTGAACCTCATCCTAAAAATCAAAACTTTTGAAATATTGTCCCCTTCCCCTATCTCCTTCAGAAACCATTTCCAATGAAATTGACTAAATTAAAACTCTTTCATCTTAAAGTCCAACTATCTACAAACAAAATTCCTGTAAGTCTTAAGACCTTTTTAACATCAGAATCTCTAGAGTAACATGAAAAGAGAGACAAGATACAAGGGGACCAGATTCCTAAAGGGAATGGAGACAATTTTATCAGTCAGAAAGAGAAAGAACTTAGGACTTTAAAAAACAGTATACTCAAACCACAAGTGATGCCAGTCCTTAGGGGGAATAACATACAAAAGAGAAAATAGTTAAAGGGGATAATCAAAAGGATGAAGATACAAGTAAAGAAAATACAGAAGAACGAGAAGAAGAAAATGTAATTGATAACGGTACTGAAACAATAAGCAAAGCAAGATCTTATTTATGATGAAGAAGAAATTTACTAGACTTCATTTGAAGAAGAAGGTGAGATGACCATCAAAGAATCAGGTTCTATAAAATATTGGAATGGAAGGTAAGATTGTTGCTTATGTAGATGGAACAGAGAAACCTGGTACCTTGACAACTAGCCAGGTTGAAATATTAGAAATATATCTGACAGTTTTGAAGATGAGGAAGTAACTCTAGTAGATAAGGTGTCTATGATTAAGAAGAAGGGTATCAAGGAAAAGAGTAACAAGGGTAAACTTATTGTCAAGAAATGCATATCTAAAAATGCAACTGAAACCCCTCTCTTCATTTGTAGGACCCGAAGCAAAGAGAAAATTATTTTTGAGAAAGCCCTTGAGGAAATAAAAATGAGGAAAATAGAAGGAACTACTACATATGGGTTGAGAAAACAAATGAAGAGATTATGACTTTAAATGATAATGAGGAAGAAATAGTTAAGAAGGAGCCTCTAGCTGAAAAAAAAAAGAAAGAGAAGCTCCTTACTCTTGAAAAAGGAAAAGGTCCTCCAATAGATTGAAGGAAATTAGTTCTTCTAGAAAGGAAATTAGTTCTAAGAAAAAAGAAAAATCAGTGATCAAAATAGGTAAAGTAGTGTAAGGAAGAATATTTGATCCTAGCATGTAGAAGAACCAGAGTTTAAAGGAGTTAAAACAAAAAGTTAATTTTCAACAATTGACTAAATTGTTTATTGGGGACAGTCCAAGAGTTCATGAGGATGAAGTGGTCCAATTCTAAAGAATTTAAAGATAATAAAACATGAAGATGCCATAGTAACCTATGTAATAGAATAATGACCAACTTTAACATTAAGGATATGGGAGACATCTTAGGGGTGTCACTTATTAAATTTGAGGACTATGTGAGAATGATTTGAGCATGATCTAGAAAAAAGCAGGACATACTTAACTGAGAATTTTGCATAGAGGAGGGATGCTATTGAACCTAGAAAGTTTATATAAAGGGGAAGTGATTCCATCTCACAAGCTGCTATTTGACCTGTGAATAAATGTGTCTAACTAAGGTCAGAAATGAGGAATAAGGTTATCTTCCTTGACATGATTTTGATGGACATGTTGGATAAAACTTTTTGATAAACTTGTATCCCTAATAGTAAAATATATGGTTAGAGTAGCTGATCAAAGCAAGGGAGTTCATGCCCTACCCTATGGATTCTAGCTCATACACATGTTCTCTTATTTTATGGTTCTATAGGAATGGGCAAGAAAAATTCTAAGAATAAGTTATTTAGAAAAATAACTCTTAATGAATATTGTATTCCACCTAAAGGAGTTGGTGATAAACACAACAACTTGATTACCAAGCTGATCACCGAGTTGTCTAGGGCTAATGAGAGAAGAAGAAGATGGTAGTGGAGATTGTTGTTCTGAGAGCTAAAAATCATAATCAAAGGCTGACATGCTTAAAGAGCAACCAAGTGTTTTTCCAAAATCGACTTAAGGTATGATTATCACCAGTTGAAGATCAAAGAAGCAGATATTGCAAAGTCAACTTTTAGGACATGATATGAGAACTTTGAGTTTCTAATAATATCTTTCAGGTTGACTAACAGTCCAGTGAATTTCATGAACCTTATGAACAGGGTCTTCAAGCCTTTTTTTTATATGTTCGTATTTGTGTTCATTAATGATATTATGATATATTCTCGTGATGAATGGGAGCTTGTAAATCATGTCAGAGAGGCATTTAGATGCTTAAGGATCACCAGTTATATGCAAAGTTCTCTAAGTGTGAGTTATGATTGAAATCCATGATATTTCTTGGTCTTGTGATTTCCAATGATGGAATTAAAGTCAATTTCTAGAATATTAATTAGCCAAGACCTATGACTCTTATGGAGATTCAATTTTTTTTGGGTTTGACAGGATATTATACAAGATTTGTTGAGGGTTTTTGTTTCAATGCTACTCCTTTGACTAAGTTAACTTAGAAAGTGACCAAGTTTCAATGGTTGTATGTCTGTAAAAAGAGATTTCAGGAATTGAAAGACAAGTTGACTTTAACGCCAGTGTTAACTTTGTTGGAGGGAACATAGGGGCTTGTAGTTTGTTGTGACGCTTTGGTAGTTGGTCTATGTCATGCCCTGAACCTTGGCCTAGGAATACCGACACTCGGTGCCTTAACTTTCCTAAGCGAACTAGCTCTACATGACATTGACTTGAGACATATATAGAGATTATAAAATAGATTCATGGAGTTAAAGTCTTAAAAGAAGTTTCATTCATAAAAACTCAAAATATTGAGACCTTGAAACCAACATGAAATACTGTCAATATAACTGAATATCTAGTTTAGTTTGTCTATGGAGCCTCTTAAACATATGGTGAATAACAATGTTTACCCAAACAAGACACCAACATACCCATAAGCTAAAAATGCAGAATAAAGAAATATTTTCACCTCAAGATTGAGTGGGGCTCACCAAAAGCTGATAATGTGTTGAATCCTAGCGAGTAGCCTTATTGTCATGAATAGTTGAACATCTATCATGAAATGCAGCACCCCCCAAAAAAAGAACGTGAGTGCATGTGGATAATACTCATATGTAAAATAGCATGGAATGAAATATAAGAAATATGTGAAATGAAAAGGCATCCAAAACAATATGAATAAGACATGGATAAAAATCAAGGGACTCTATCATTAGGTTGACTTCAATGTTTATATCATTGATCATAAGGAAATTATTTTATGCGAGTTTCTTAGTTTAATCGACATATCAACCATGTGAGCACATGGAGTCCGATCTTGGCTCGATCGGCTAAGCCATTCTATACCTTATCGGGGTAATAAGTTGTATATTGATCAATTCAGTTCAATTTTAAAGGTTATTAGTTTGACTTATCGATTATCAATTTGTAAACATGCTAAATCATTACAAAACCATTAAGATACCAATTAATAGATTATTCATTAATCGATTATTAATTATTATCAGTTTAGTTATCGATTTATGATGTGATGTGATTTTACGATACTTTTGACGCTTAAAATCAAGAAATTATGCACATTCCAGGTATGTTTATGTGTTTTGTGCTTAATGTTGTAGGAAAATAGGTTCGGGAGTGAACTGGTTGAATTAATGCTGAAATTAACTGAAAAGGTGACTGTCAGATACTTCACGAGTCATTGGCAGGAGGCACGACTCGTTGCTTAAGGCGTGGCCAAAATATGGAATTTGGAAGATACAAGACAGTGTACCTGACGAGTTGAGGAAATGACTCATTACAACTGTTAACGATTCATGAGGTCAACCGTGAAGGCTGAAAGAAGAAATTTTAACAAAGTGGCCAGTATAGTTGACGACAGACATTACGAGTCGTCACATGAAGGAACGACTCATTGGCAGATCACTGAGACCAACTGTAAGGTGCACTGGAATTTCTGAGGATTGAGACCACGAGGGACCTAACGACTCATGCTCAGGAACGACGAGTCATTAGGTGGCCAAGTGCCAAGACTGGGGACGTTACTGAGGATGACTATTTTAGGTAAGGAATGACTCTTCAGAGGGACAAACGAATCGTCACCAAGCCCGTGGCCACTGCCGACTTGGTTTCCAGTTTTAATTAGGCAAAGAATTTCTTGGTACTATAAATACATAGTTTAGGTTTATTTTTGAAAGGGAATTCTGGAACGATTTTTTAGAGGATTTTTAGAGGATTTTCAGACGATTCTAGAGTAATTGAGAGAGCCGACTTTATTAGTTTTCAACTATAATTTTGATATTGATCAATTGTTCTTGATTCAAGAAACAAAAGCAACATTAAAGTTTTATTCATCTATTGCGGAGTTGTTATTCAATCTACGTGGTTTTTATTCTACAATAATTTGTAAGTTGCAATTATGATTTCTTCAATATTTTGTGATTGCGATAATACAAGTATGAGTAGCTAAACCCATAAACTAGGTTTGTGGGAATCAAGAAGAATTAACACTTATAGGTAAAAACACTTAGTGATTCTTGAACGAGGTTTTATGCATGTATTATTTTTCCCTTCGTTTTGGTTGATTCTTGACGGTTGCAAACGTTAGGACTTGCCTTATTCTTACTTACCAGACCAAAGGAGGTAAATAATGGGAAAAGGGACTAACAACGGAGACTTGAGGCTATCAACCCTCATCTAATAGCTTAAACTTGTCTGGGGATAGCTAATCCGATATTAAGAGTAAGGGTCAATTAAAGTACACCCGTATACGGACCAAGTTGCGTGGTGATAATCATCTAGATAGGGGACCAACCATTTAGGTGAACCTAACTTACCAATATTGCATGTTAAACACCGGAATAGATAACTAGTGTATAAGCCTTGTGGTTATGAAATCTTGGGGAACACAATCCTAGTCAAATCGTTAATTGAATACAAACCAAATTTGATTTTAGCATTAAGAAATTTTACTTTGTTTATTATTCTATAGTTTTTTCCCCTTTGGAAATAAGTAACTCAATAGTAATAGTTATTCGCATTAACTTAAGTTCTTATCATATTCCCTGTGGGATCGACCTCAACCTTTGTTGGGTTCTATATTTGACAATCGACCTCTTATATCTCAATTGCGAAGTGTAATTTGGGCGGCATCAATTTACCGTTTAAATTATGTTTCGTAAGAAAATAACATGACAAACCAATGAAACGTGAGTATGAGAATAGTTTATCAAGCTTAAAGCCAATATGGTGATACACCACTATACAATAACTCACTGGGATGAAAAGAATGAATATCTAATACTATCTACTAAACAAACTACTAAATAGAACATAAAAAAACAAACGATCGAACAAAGGTAGAACAACTCTTCTATTGAGTTTTTTCCATTATGACTCAAAAGTTATTGCCAATTATAACTCATTTAGATACAATATGCAATACATAAGAAGTACCGTATTCAAAATCAATGTGAATGGACCACGTATACTGTAGCACCCTGACCATAATTCAATAGACAAGAAAATTCCAGCAACTAATCAACAACTACAGGTTATGCAAGCTGCAACAAATCGCTGTGAAAGTACAGAAAATGAGAAATTAGATGAGAAATGAACTAAACTCTAAGTCAATTAGCTAAGTGACTTTATATATTGAAAGGTAGAATTATAATTAAATAAATTATTATATGTGTTTTGAACAATTCTTGAAACAATCAATTTCTATTTTACCTAATGAAGAGACAAACAAAATTTAAAACAGAAATATAGAAGAAGTAGAAAACATGATTCCTAACCCACAAGTTTCTTATGTTTCCTTAAGGAATTATAACCCCTCACTGTTGTCAAGGTTTGAGTTACTTTCTCCCAATATATAGCTAAAAAATATTTCTATTGTAGCGACAACGCAAATTATAGAACTCCGATGAACTCAAATGATAGAACAGAATCACACTTGACACTTATATTTTTGCTTTTGAAAACTATGCAGAGAATTCAGAAGAGAAGAAAAAATTTATTGTTTTTCATTTTTTCAGTGTCTGGGAATAAGGTGAAACCTCTGAAATTTATAGCCAACGAGGTGCCTGTTGGGAAGGGGAAGGTGACTGATCGCGAATTTAGTTTAAAATTCACAATGGAAAAAATTTCGCAAATTGATTTAATTTTGCACGAATTAATATCTAAAAATTTAGAAAAGGACAATTATGAAAATGGACTTAATAAATTTGGTCCAAAAAAAATATCAATCAATTAGATCATTTGACCAAATTCAAATCCAAATTTGAAGTCGATACCAGAGCAGAAACCGAGGCCAAAATCGAAGTCGAGGCCGAAGCTAAGCCGAGCCGAGTGGCGACTTATAACCCATTCACTGTTGCCAAGGTTTGGGTTAATTCCTCCCAAGATAGAACGAAAAAAATATTTCTACAATAGCGGTAATGCAAATTACAGAACTCCGACAAACTCAAATGATATAACACAATCACACTTGACACTTACATTTTTGCTTTTGAAAACTATGCAGAGAAATCAAAAGAAGTAATGATTTGATGTTTTTCATTTTTTTGGTGTCTGGAAATGAGGTGAAGCCTCTGAAATTTATAGCTAACGAGGTGCTTATTAGGAAGGGAAAGATGACTGGTCACAAACATAATTCTAAATTCATAATGAAAATAATTCTGTGAATTGATTTAATTTCACGTGAATCAATATCAAAAGATTTAGAAAATAAAAATAATTAATGAAGATGAAATAAATAAATTTAATCCAAAAATTATATCAATCAATTAGATCATTTAACCAAATCTAATGTCATGCCCCGCCTTGGGGGGTATGACTGGCACCTGGTGCCCTAGTAGGACCTAGACTGCTAACTGGTGAGCCTAAGCACCGGTGGCGCCTGGCTAGCTCTAACTCAGATTTCTGGAAACAAAGGGCTATATAACGGCTGTAAACACAGCCTCCGGCCAACTCGCCTATAGCCACCTGTACCTGTAATAACAGCTAACCAGAAACATACTTGAACAAGGAACCTATGCGGGCCGACAAGGCCACCATGCTGTCTAGTTATCTGAAACTTCAACACAAGACTACTGTAAAACTACGTGACCGGCAAGGTCACCACTACTGTCAAACCAAGGCCTCACACGACCAACATAAACTGAAATGCTAAACAGCTATAACAAACTGCACGGCCTCACACGACCGACTCAACTGACCACAGGGGGATAATATATACAATCTGCAAGCCTCTAAGAGTAACAATAGAAATGATCGGGACAGGGCCCCGACCTACCCGTACTGTACATAAAAGGAAAAGAGCTACACCTCTGGAAATCAGACTCCGGATGACAGGAGCTGAATACTCAGTAGCTGGCTGGAATCACGAGGGATCGCCTCCTCGTCTATGAGTACCTGCATGCAAGTAATACAGCGCCCCACTGGGCGTCAGTACCACTGGTATTGAGTATGCAAAGCAACTGAAATAATATAACTGAAACAACCGAATATAGATAGCATATCTAGCAAAACTGTATGGCAGGAGATAACTGTATTTGGAGAAACTGACAAGAACTGAATCATGCTTCCTGTACTGATAAGGCGGAGGCGTACCTGTAAACGCGACGGCCTACTGTCTAGTAACTAGTATATAACACATAAATAGATATACAAGTAGCAAGCAAGAGCCAATACCAACCCCCGTAAGCCAGATGACGCCAAGCAAGCAAACAATTTACATACCCTACCCGGGTCAAAACCAGCCAAAAATAAGTCATTCCACTCATCTGCTCACTAGTTGCTCCTCTACCAGCCCCCTGGGTCTCCGGCTTGGGCCATAGCCTCCGATATAAATAACCGTGTCTGAGTCTGGAGGACTCCTGTGTAGACAGTAACAGATAGGGTCTATTTCCCCGGAACTCTCCTCGGGGCTATCTGAAACCGGAGCTACACCTGTAATAAGATCTGTAACTGTAATTGTATCTGTATCTGTTCCCTGGGCGCTTGCGCACAACAGGGCTATCTGTACTGTAATGCTGATCAGCCTGATACGGGGAAAGCTTCATCCCATCTTCGTCCAAGCTGGGGACGGCATGCCACTCCTTGGAGTGACGTAAACCCACCCGCTCAGTGGGCGACACGATTACCAACCCAGGGGCGGCGAGAACGCTCAATAGGGTGCCCTCACGCCACATCAAGTCTCAACAAACAAATAGCACATATAAATAGCAAGCATGTATAACTGAAAAGGACTATTTGAAATCTAATTTCTTATTCTGATCTGTTTCTGTACTAAACTGATTCTTTACTGATTGTACTGATTCTGAAATCTTTAGTTAACTGTTTGGCTAATCTGTAGCCGGGATACTATCTGTCTGAATGGCTAATCTGTAGCCATAAACTGTCTGTCTATCTGATTTTACTTTATTAGTCTTTATTCTGAAAATCGGTGACTTTTTATTCTACAACATGCTTGCTAATCATACAACAAGCTATACTGAATTTGGAATGCTAACTCGCCCTCTGGCGCATGCTTTACTAACTTTCGGACTGAATACGCTACGACAACACAACTCAGAATCTATTAGACTTACTAAATTCTCGACATTCAACTCCGAGAGTTTCAATTACGGAGTTTACTAGGATTTACAAAGCTAAAGCTTACTAACTTGCCGAAGAACAACTTCACATACCTGGTTTCTGAGTACCCGACTGACCGATGTGATTTCCGACAGTACTTCTGCTGTTTCTCCCAACTACATTCATATACATATCAATTAGAACTAAATACATTAATATCCGGGAGAAATTATCACTTTTGATATATATATATATATATATTTATCCCAACTTCAACCTTTCGAAAAATGGTCGAAAACTCGTTATTTCTCGATAGTCCAGAAGGGATAAATGCTCACTGCAAAGCTAGGAACACATTGGTACTAATTTAAAGCAATTCTATTTACTTTACCTCGGTAGGATGACGTTTCGCCGGCCAAATTTCACGAAACTAACTCCGTAGGATTGCTCTCTGCAGCTTTATACCTCTGTATCTAAGCCGGAACGGAGTTTAGACCGCGTTTCGTCGCGTAATTTGAAGGAAATTATGTATGTTTGTCGTGGGTTTGCCTTAAAAATGGCTACCCTCTGTTTTCTTTGCTTTTTATGGATGAAAATGGAAAAAGGCCGACTTTGCTCTTTTTTTTTAATTCCCTTAACCAACATGCCATTAGGCTATTTATTCATTTAAAATTTATGGGGTGTAACATCTAAATCCAAATCCGAGTCCGAATTTGAATTTGAATCCAAATCCGAATCTAAAGCCAAAGCTGAAGCCGAGCCGATTGACGAAGACGACAGAGTGAGGAGAGTCTCTCTTCTCAACTCTTTATGAGTTGGAGGATATGCTTCTTAATATAAGTATAAACCTTTTCCTATTCTCTACAAATATGGGAAATGTTCACTTATAAAAGAAAATTTTTAACTTTCACTTTCCTCCACTTTTATTTTCTACCATTTTTCTATTCACATCACCTTATCTTCAAGACGCAATCATTGAAGAATACCAAAAATCTACCACATGAATGGGGAATGACTATATTATGAAAATATGCATGAAAAGAATTATGTGATTTGCAACTAAGGATTAATTGCATTTGGATAAGTAGACTTCCCTTTAAACTTTTCATAGTGGACACATATCAGAAATAATCTGTCAATTGATAGATTTGATACATTTGAACTGTCGAACTTTAGTGTATACCAAGACAACATATGTCACATAATTAAACCATAACCTTCATTGGTTCTCATTGTTGTGTTCATTTCAACCATGAACACTGCTTAATTCATAAGTGCATAGAGAATTGGCATTACATAATTCTCCTTGAAGCGGTTTACACTTCACACTTATATAGGTGATTCCTAAATGTGTTATCCTTTAGATATGCTATTTGATCTACCCCGTATCAAACTTAGAAACCATTGAAAAGCCTTAATACTTTATCCTTCTTACTGAACATTTCTCATCATGAGAATGGACCAAAATGATATTTTGACAATGTTGAACCGTTAAGCATAACTTTGTTTTTCTTCTTGAACCTAGATCTTGGGATCTCTAGTCTTGTAGCTAGAGTTACCACCATGATGACTTGTCCTCGGCCATAGTACCATTTTCTTTGGTAATGTCTCAATTACCTCTCTAGGTAGGCCTTTCATAATTGGATCCGATACATTATCTTTTGAATTTACATAGTCAATCGTGATAATTACACTAAAGACTAGTTGCGTAATGGTATTATGTCTTCATCGTATGTGAAGAGATTTTCTGTTATACCTAACACTCCCAACACTTCTTATTGCAGCTTGACTATCACAATGTACATATATAGGTGCTAGAGGTTTTGGCCAAAATGGAATGTCTTCTAAGAAATTCTAGAGCCATTTAGATTCTTCACCATCTTTGTCCAAGGCTATGAACTCAGATTCTATTGTTGAGCGAGCGCTGTCCAAAGCTATGAACTTAGATTCCATTATTGAGCGAGCGATGCATGTCTGCTTAGATGATTTTCAAGACATTACTCCTCCATCAATGGTAAATATATATCTATTTGTAAATTTAGTTTTAGTTGATCCGATGATCCAATTTGCATCACTATTTCCTTTGCTAACTGCAGGACATTTATTAAAGTGTAAAACATAATCTTGGGTATATTTTAAATACACCAAAACTCGTTTCATTGCCATCGAATGAGTTTGATCGGGATTACTTGTGAATTAACATAGTTTACTTATTGCACATGCTATATCAGGTCGCGTACAATTCATTATATGCATGAAGCTTCCCAAAAATTGAGATAGTCCAATTGAGACTTGTTTTGACCTTTATTTTTTGCAAAAATGTGATTCAAATCAATTGGAGTTTTTGCGACTTTAAAATTCAAATATTTGAATTTTTCAAGAACCAAATTTATGTAGTGAGACTGAGATAATGATAGACCTTGAGGAGTCCTTTGACTTTTAATTTCTGGAATTAAATCGGCAACTCCTAAGTCTTTCATATCAAACTTGCTAGCAAGAATACACTTAGTAGCATTTATATCGACAATGTCTTTACTCATTATCAACATGTCATCAACATATAAACACCAACAACTATATGATTTGGAGTGTTCTTAATGTAAATACATTTATTGCACTCATTAATTGTAAATTTGTTTGACAATATTGTTTGGTTAAATTTAGCATGCTATTATGAGTTGGTAATTTATCAACTCATTAGGCTTTTAAGCATGAGCTTTTTCTTTGTTTTTAACTCATTTAGGAAGGTTTTACGCCCTTTTCCTTTGATTTTGCAGGTATGAAACTCAAATAAAGAAAGCCAAGAAATTGAACAAAGAGCAGGTGCTGGAAATTGGAGACCTGCGTTTCGCAAGTTTGACATTGGTGAAATGTCGAGTGAACTGCCCTTAAGCTGGAAGAGAACTACGGAATGCAGTTTAGCACCTGTGAAACACAGGTGCAAACACAGAAGCCAAACTAGACAATCTGAAGTCATCGGTTAAGCACCCACATCTAGCGAATGGGCACATGCAAAATATAGGTGCCGCACAAGTGACGCCGTACTGAGAATGGCAAAGTAGTCCATATCTGACATATGAATGATTTAGAAGCTTCTTAGGGTAAAATGGGAATCCATGCAGCATAAACAAGGAGACTTCCCTATTTTATACACACTTTCGTTGTAGAAGAAAGAGTATTTTTTGATTAGCTAATTTTTGTAGAGAGAGAAATATAGAGAGAAGTAAGAGATAGACTTCTTCTCCAATTTTGTAGGGTAAGAATTCTCCATTAAAGCATACAATTGAAGCTCAAATCTACTATTCGATTATGAATGTGTGAATCTCTCATTGATTTAATTCTCTTATTTATATTTATGAGTAACTAATTTGATTGCTAGAGGTGTGTGCTTGATGTGGGTTTAGATTTGATTGGGTGTTATTAATTTAGTCTTAGAGTCACTTATTATGCATGAAACTAATGCTTTCTCTAAGTCTTAATGCAAATATTTATGGTTGAAAACATATATTATATTCACTTATCTTGCGTTTGCTTGAAAAAGGGAAGTAGGATATGGGTGAGAAAACATTAGTGGGGTTTTGAGTTTTGCAAATGTGAGGTTGGGCTAGAAATAGCCAAAACCTATTTTCATAACTCAATTTAAGGATTAAGGCTAGAAATAGCTTAACTTTTCCCCAAACCAATATGGGTAATGTGTTAATTGAGCTTGGAGTTTGAAAGAACCCAAGTAGAATATGCCCAAGGGGTCAAAAGACGTTGGATATAGACTTGTCCATGGCTATTCATGTTAGTAGTTGATTCTTAAAACTTGTTGATTAACCCCAATACTATCTATGCGCTATCAATAGCATATCTCTAATACTTGCTCTCATTATTGCTTCAACTTGCATTACTTTATTTTGATATTGAGTAGAATCATATAGTGCTCTCATTTTCCCCTAACGTTTATTTTATGTACTGTGGTACAATGGTGCTAACTAGTTTAAGTTGGCATATAACTTTATAAGTGATCTATTCCTATTCCCCATGGATTCAACCCCAACTCATAAAGTTAGGTAAATTATATTGTGAACGACTGTGTATACTCTCTCTTCGCAGGGAGGGGATTTGGACGTTATCAATTTTGGCGTCATTGCCAAAAAACTAGCATTGATAGCCTAGAGTTGTTGTTAATTTGAACTATTTAAGCATCTTGTGCAAAATTACATTTGTTATTGTTTTCTCTACTTGTTTAGGTTGGATCTAATGAGCCAAGACTCGCAAGTGGGCTTTGTGAACGACGACATAGACCAAGAAAATGATGAGCCAATGTTTCCTGATGTAGCGAGTCCATTCGCCTACCACCTATAATATGGAATGTGGTGTTTCATGTGACCAACACTATGTTTCACTTGCTACAAATGAAAGGACTCTTTGGAAGGTAACCAAGTGAAGACGCTAATAGACACCTCCGCAACTTTCTTGAAATCTGCCAACCCTTCAGTTTACCAATATTAGCCAAGAGTCTATTCAATTAAGGCTTTTCCCATTCTCATTGACGGGAGAAGCCATTGTTTGGCTAGAGGAGCTGCCCCCGGGGTGATTACTTCTCTGCAAGAGTTGATGGAGGCTTTTTTGGATAGGTTCATCCCTCCCTCAAGGATGTTGTAGTTGAGGGATGAAATCATCAATTTTAGACAACTCCCGGGTGAGCCCTTGCATGAGGTTTGGCTCCGATTTAAAAAGAAAGTTGCAATATGCCCAAACTATGGGTTGCCTGATGGAGTTTTTATCCAAAGTTTCTATCCCTCACTTGACTCAATAAATAAGTACGTGGCCAATAATCTCACTGGTGGGTCCTTGATGGACCAAACATATGGATTGACCAAAGTTCTCTTAGATCAAATGACCAATATGAAATGAGCACAACATACTAGGGACACTGAGATGTCCTTAAATGGTGTTAGTTCCAGCCTCATAACTGCGGAGATAAGAAAACATGATGAAGAAAAGGAGGAGACCTTGTCCAAAATAATGACCCATCTAGAGCTAATAACCAAGCATGTGATGGGGGATAGTGCCAAGAGTGTAAACACAGTTGGAACCCAAGGCCACATGCATTATGAAGGAGAGGCTTCACCTTCAAGATATGAAGAAGAGTGTCAAAATATGGATGGCCAAGTGAGGTGTTCTCGTCCGGGATATCAATGTTTCAACCAACGCCCTTGGAGTCCTCGTGATAAGAATTAAGGTTGGAGGAATCAGAATAGTCAAGGGTGGAAATATAGGAATGAGAGATGGGAAAGCCTTGAATCGAATCATGAAGGGGAGTAATACCATAGAAGTTCAAGTCCATATGTTCCCCTTCCTAAGGTTGAGGCACCCTAAATGCAACTCGTAGTGAGTGATATTGGTAACTCAAATATAGAGGAGATGTTGTCAAGAGTTTTGAAGAAGGTTGAGTCCACAGTTAGTGGGGTGAGGGAGCTTAAAGGGGAGATGTCTAACCTCGCCCAAATGGTGAGATCTCATTCGGCTTCCATTAAGCATTTGGAAGCTCAAATGAACCACCTTTCATCCCAAATGTATCCTAGGATGAAAGGAACCCTTCCTAGTGATATATACCAAATTTGAAGAAGGATGACCATTGCATGATGATTGCCACTAGGAGTGGGAAAATTGCGGCCGATGCGGGTGTGAAGGCCAAACAAGTTGTTGATTCAATCACAAATGATGGAGTGAAGGATGTGGTGCCAAAAGCACCAAGTTATGTTGATGATGAAGAGGAACTTGAAGAGAAAGGAGGGATGTTTCTCCCAAAGATGTTGATGTTGAGAAAAATGGCGAGGAGGCCTCAAATGTACAAGGCCAAGAGCCTAGAATCCCACCTCCTTACCCTTAGCGGTTAGAGAAAAAGAAAGAGGACAACCAGTTTCGAAAGTTTATTGATATGTTTAGCAAGTTTTTCATCAACATTGGTTGAGGCATTGCTCCAAATTCCAGGATATATAAAATTCATGAAAGAGCCGCTGATGAAAAAAAGATAGTGGATACGGGCACAGTGGAGGTGTCGCATCACTGTAGTGCTGTGATGGCTAGTAACCTTGCTCCAAAAAGAGAGGATCCTAGAGCATTTATTATTCCTTGAACTATTGGGATATGTATGTTCAATAAGGCATTATGATATCTCGGGGATAGCATCAATCTAGAGCCCCTCATAATCTTTAAGAAGTTAGGTTTAGGAAGTCCTAGGCCTACAACGATGAGGTTGTTGATGGTAGATCATTCAATCAAGCGTCCCATTGGTGTTTTTGAGGATGTCTTGGTTCGAGTGGACAAGTTCATTTTACCAGCCGACTTTGTCGTGTTGGATTGTGACTTGGATATTGAGGTGCCCATCATCTTGGGCTGATCATTGCTAGCCACTGGAAGAGAACTTGTTGATGTGGAGCTAGGGGAATTGAAATTTAGAGTTGGTGGTGAAGAGGTCACTTTTAATGTATGTCAACCAACATCCCCTGATGAATGTAAAGTGATTTCAGTTTTTGATGAGGATGAAGAGCAATAGAGTGAGTGTGAAGATGAAGTTGATTGGGAGGATGATCTTCCCAATGAATGACGTGGTGATAAATTTGTCGAGCTATGATGTTAACTAAGACGCTTCTTGGAGGCAACCCAAGTGCTTTTAACTTCTATGGGTTTTGATGTATGTGTTGTTTTTGGTGTTGTAGGATGATTGGGTGACAAACCATGTGAAAGAAAATAGGGGAAGGACCGCGTGAGACCTGAGAAATGCATGTGCCAACTCGTAAAATGCATGTCTGGTGCTCATGTTCCCCCTATTACCCATCTTGTCTTCTCATTTATTGAATAACTTTATTTGTTGTGGGTATGGAGGGAGAGTTAAAATTACAAAATGTAGGTTTTATTATTCATCTTAATAGATCTTCTATATGGGCTCTATGCTTCGAAATTTTAGTTTGGGGTTATGTATAAGTAACCCGTGTGCTTGAAATGCAAGATTTTCCCGATGATAGATAGGTTGACATCTTTCTTAAGGGAAAATCATCATTTTTTTTCTTGAGTGTTACTTCTAATTATCAATATGTTGAGTAGATTAATGAGATAGTTGTGAAATTAAATACTACAATTTATTGGGTTGGGCACTCGGTATTTCCCAATGATAGATGGGATAGCGTCCATCTTAAGGAAAGGTGTTGAGTAGTTTCAAATGTTTATGTGGGTATCTGGTTGATTGACAAATCTTTTGGGGAAGTCTGAGTACCCGTTAGATGAAATTATTTTCATGCTTGTGTGAAACATTGGCTTGCTTAGCGCTGTGGAAACAAAGGAGTCACTGCCTAGTGCTAGCAAGCCATAGGTGCTGGCCTACGAAATGCAGGTGAAGCACAGGAGCAGGGTGAGGTTTCAGGCTCACTACCTGCCGTGGATCACCACCGGCGAAATGCAGGTGACCACAAATTTTAGCATAGTATCTGTCATAGACCTGCGATGCACCTGCGAACTGTGGGTCCCCTACCTTCGAAACGCAGGTGCAGCGTAGGTGCTACCAGTTTTTGATAATTGATGTTTCATATGGTTCGACATTCAATCTTTTAATTTTTTTACTTAGCGTAGCATAGTTGTAGATTTTAATTTTTATTTATAAAAAAATACAAAAAACATAGTGTGTTTATGTCACTAACATTATCTTGTAGAATCATGACTTCCTCTAGGAAAGCCTACAAAGGAAGGCCCCTTCCACCTCAAAGGGCAAAGGAAAGGGGAAAGCTAAAGCAACCCTAGCCCCCACCGATATCAGGGATGCTATTATCTATTGTATGCCCAAAATGAAAGCGGACTACGTCATATGTGCAGAGAGGCCAATCACCACCGAAAAGTGCTTTGATTTGGCAGGGCCAGGGAATGACTTCCCAAATATCAAAGCACAATTCACTGACAGGCATTGACACATATATACTGAGCCTCTCCTAAATTACTACTCCAATCTTGTGTCGAAGTTCTATGATTCCTACCAGGCAAGACAAGATGCAATGAAGCACAAGGGGAAGGTCAATGAGTTCCCTTTCCTCCATTCAGTCAAGATTCAGGGGGTAGAAGTGGACATCACTCCTGATGCTACCAATGCCATATTTTGGGAAGATGAGATTAATTCAGGAATAGAGTTTGCGGTGAGAGTGGCAGCCAAGGAGGACCAGTTTGGTTGGGTAGCAGGAATTATCGCTAATGGTCAGTCCCTATGGGCCACCATGGGAGACAAAAAATTATGTGGCAGGACCTGAAGTATGAGGCCAAATTGTGGCTTGAATTTATATGTGGCTGCATCATGCCATCTAAGAATGATCAACAGGTGAAGCTCAAGGCGACCATACTTATTTCCTGCATCATGTCATGGATGCCCATTAATTTTAGTGAAGTGATGGATACACAAATGAAGCGTAAGGCCAGACAACAAGTAACCTCAATGCAATATGTTGTTCCCATCAGCCAACTGTATCTCAAAGCGGGAGTTCCACTCTTCCCCAATGAATTTCCTAGCTTCGCTACTGTTTTCATCGTTGTTGATAGGAAAAGGGATGCGGATGCACCCAAAAGAAAAAGAAAGCAAATGCAAGCATGAGACACATCCAAGGGCTCCACTACACATGACATCAATGAGGGACCCTTTACTCTAGATATCAATGAGCCACACCCCGAGATATCAGGGTATGCTTTAAGAGAGGAACCACCACCCTGGCCTTCACCTCCTCCTCCTTCCTCAAGACTAAATGGAATTCAAAAACTAGCAGAGATGACAAGATCAAATGAAAAATGACTCCAAAGGTTGGCTCAAGATTTGCCTGCTCTTATACAATGGTCTATCAAGAAGGCGATGAAGGATATCTTTGATAGCCTAAACAAGTTTTGCTCCCATGTAGATGTGGTTGAAGGAGAAGCCTCCTCTCTCTGAGATAATATGAGAGAGATCCAACACAGGGCACTGATAGATGACCCCAACTTGAGCTTCATTGATGAGGCCATGGCTTCCCCTCAATAGCCCGAAGACCTATTGATGATTTGTTTGTGGGCTTTGAGGATGGAGCTGAATGAGGAGGAGAGGGTGATGAAAATAATGACGCCAATAATGTTGTTGATGAGTAGTTGGATAACAAAGTTCTTACCCATATTTTTTTTTAATTTGTACATTGGGGATAATGTCATTTCTTAGTTGAGGGTGGGATGTGACTCTCTTGCTAGCTACTTATTAGCTTTAGTACCCTTGTCGGGTTTTAGTTGCTTATTAGCTTTTATTCCCTTATCAGGCTTAATTTCTTACTATGTTGATGTTTTTAATTTTTGCTTAGATGAATGAATGCCCTGTCGGGCTTGTTTTGAGTGTATATGATGAACGCCTTATCGAGCTTATGTTAAAATAGATTTTTTGTGTGGACAATGTTAGTTGCCAAATGATGGGTCAAATATTACTTTGCTAAATGTGTGATGACCCATGCATTAAAATTTCACTCTTTTTTTTACAGTAGATAGTAATAAACTCCAAGGGTTTTCTTTATACCACGGTTCTTTCCCAAGGAGCGATCTCTTTTTATTTTCTTTTGGTTGTCCAACCGGGTGACACTTCCTGATGATTGATTGAGAGGCAACTTTATTAAAGGAAAATGCCAAGTCTTAGAGTCTTATTGAGTCTTTTTATTGCACTTGCTTTAAGAGGTACCACTAGAAAATTTTTATTGGCTTTGCAAAAGAATTTTAGAAAAAGGAGTACTTGAAATTTTATATTGAGCACTCTCTTGTTATGAGTTGTACATTTTTTGATTGGCTTTTTGATTCACATGCTAATCTGTCTAAAGCCATACCTTTGATGTAATTTTTGTAAGTATGCAAACCCCTTGGATTATGGTGCCTTGTGTGATGAGATATTTGGTTGAATTCTTGTTGTATGTTGAATAGTCTAGAACTCGCCCTAAGTGTGCCTCAAGGCAAAATCCTAAATGTGGCTGCACTTGGAACATGATCTTAGGCAATCCTTGGATAAGACTCTTCACCTAAAATGACCTCCTTGAACATCTATCCTTGCTAACCAATATTTGAGCCTTTGACCCTCTTCTTTTGAAACCACAATACAAGCCTAGTACCCTTTTGTAATCCTTCTCTTGGCACCCATCCTCCCTAAGTGCTAATGTTAAATGAATGGAAAATAAGGCTTGAAGCCTAAAATATGGGGAAAGATAGGGAAGAAATGAGACAAAACCCTAAGTTTGGGGGTGTGCAAAAAGGAGAAGAAAATGTGAGTTTCAATGAGAGGTAGTAAAAGATGTTGATAAAATGAATGAATTGATTGGTTGAAAATCCTCGAATATTAGAAGAAAAAGAATTCTAGAAAGGTGCTACCTCTTGCTTATATAAGGCTAATTGTGGATTCAAAGGGGGATATAAGAGGGTTCTTTGATAAAGAGTGATAGTGATGAATAAGGGGAGATAAGGTAGAGTGAGTTCATCAATGAAGTGGGATGTTTGAAAAAAGCAATAACAAAAGGCATTAAGGAAGTTCTAGTCCAAATAATTGTTTTGGCATTAGGGAGGCTCTAATCATTAGAGCCAAATAATTTTCCTACCCTTACCCCTAGCCTTCATGATAACCCGTAAGTCCTTAGTGATTTTTAGTGTAGCAACTCTACATTAGTGGAGATATACATGAAGGCAAGCCTATGTGTCAATTTGCATGCATTTGAATTTCTTTATGAGTGAGCATATTTGCTTTATCTTATAATCCCTATGTATGAAAAGTATGAAAAATAAAAGGGATTCTCTCTTAATGTGAGTGGAATCACTTCTTTGGGGGTACATGTTTAAAGGTGTGTTAAATTAAAAGGTGTGACTGAGGAAAAGGTGTTGTGAATGTTAAGGCAAACTTTGAATGTGATCTATCAATGACTTGAGATGCTCCTTGATTTTGTTTTGATGAACTAAGTCCCTTGTTGGGAATGAAAGAATATATTTGTGCAACTGTGCCAATTGTTTGTGGTTATCTCATGAAGAGGGTGCAATATGTTTGAGTCTCATCTTAGTGTTAAATCTATGTGATATTTTGGGGTTGTCTTAGGAGTTAAGGGTCCTTCGTGTGTTGATCTTGTGTCATGCCATGCTTAATTCAATTTCTCATTTGTAAGGAGATGCTTTGCTTGAGGACAAACAATAGTTCCAGTTTGGGGGTTTGATGTAATACCTCGATAACCCTAAGGTCAGACCCGGAGTTAAAATGGAGAAAATAGGATTTTTTGCATCAGGTCACAGGACGAGTCGTCCAGTGACCCATGGGTGCACCACGAGTCATCGAGTGACTTGTGGGGAGGAGCTTGTATTGGGTTGGAATTTTGAGTTTTCAGGTGATCATGGGTGTGACCATGAGTCGTGGTCAGTACCACAATTCGTTGAGTGGTCCATGGTCAAGAGTTGACTAGAGATTTAATGATTGGGCAGTGTGGGTAACGACTTGGTCACCACGAGTTGTTTGGTACACCACGAGTCGTGGTGTCCCTCGTGGTGACCCTTAGAAGGCAGAGTCCAGTGCAGGCAATGAAAAGTGACCACGAGTCGTGTTCAGTGACGACGAGTCATCCAGTCCCTCATTCGGACCGGCAGTGAGTTTTTCCCTGCAAATTTATTAAGGGCTTTTATGTAATTTCTAAGTTTCTAAGGACTAAACGATGTCGTTTTAAGCTCAGAATAAAGTGTTTTAAGAGGGGTAAGTTCATTGTAGGCTTATTCACTTCCATGTATGCAAGTCTAAAAGCTATTAAGGGTGATCAAGCCTAAATTCCTCAAGTTCTTCCCCAAATTCTCATTGGGCAATCAAGGAAGTTGTGAAATCAAATTTCTACAGGTATGTAGGGTTATGAATGGGTGTAATTGCCACAACCATGCCCAATCCCCTCTCAATTCATGAAATTCTAATTGATGAATCTATGGGGTCTTTACCCAATATGTAAAATCTCTAAGTTTCAATCATGGGTATGATCTAATCATGTTTCAAATGTTGAATTATGATTAACGGACATATTTTACAATGTTTTCAATCATAAATTTTATTTTCAAGTTTTATAAATTATGATGCCCTGTCATGCCCCGCCTTGGGAGGCATGACTGGCACCTGGTGCCCTACTAAGACCTGGACTGCTGGACTACTGAGCCTAAGCACTTCCGGTGCCAGGCTGGCTCTAACCCTGGATTCATGGAACCAACGGGCTATATAACGACTGTAAATACAGCCTCTGGCCGTCTAGACCTATAGCCTCTTGTAAGAAAACAACAGCTGACCAGAACCACAGGAGTATAAAAGAACCTATGCGGGCCGACTAGGCCACCATGCTGACTAGTTTCACTGAAAAGCTGAACTAAATGCTAAACTGCTCTATGATCGACAAGGTCACCAACTATCAACTATACAAGGCCCCACACGTCCATCATAAACAAACTAAAAGATACACACGGCCTCACACTACCGGTACGACTAACCACAGGGAATATACAATCTGCAAGCCTCTAAGAATTATAATAAGATGGTCGAGACAGGGCCCCGGCCTACCCGTACTGTACAACAAAAAGAGAAATAAACCTCTAGCTATTAAGCTCCAGATGACAGGAGCTGATGACTCTGTGTGCTGGCTGCAATTACGAGGGATCGGCTCCTGGTTTATGAGTACCTGCAGGCAAGTAATGCAGCTCCCCCAAACGGGCGTTAGTACCACTAGTACCGAGTATGCAAAGCAATAACTAAACATAACTGAAAATAGACAGTAATACTGATAGTTACTGAAGTATAGGAGATGGCTAAGACTGCCTGGGATAGCAGAATCTGAAATGAGCTTAACTGTACTAGAGAGAATTTGAGAATCATACCTGTCAGTGCGGCATCCTGTTATCTATCAATTTAATAAATAACACATATAGCATACAAGAACCTATACCAGTCCCCATAAGCCGGAAGGTACAAATCAACATGCAATCTATATACCCCTACCCGGGTCGCCATCCACCTAGTAACTATTCACACCACTCACCTAGTAACTACGAGCATCCTGCCAGCCCCCTGGGTATGCAACTTGGGCTCTCTAGGCCCCTGACTATAGCTGTATCTAAGTTCGGAGGACTCCTATAAATTGTGATCTGAGATCTGTATCTGTAATCTGTAATCTGTACCCCGGGCGCAAGCGCTCGACGGGGATGTGTTATAATGCTGATCAGCCTGCTGTGGGGAATGCTGCCTCCCATCTTCATCCTCTGGCGGAAGACATACCACTCCTTGGAGTGGCGTATCCTCACCCTCTGGTGGGCGAGTCGACACAACTATTAACCCTGGGGCGGTAAGGAAGCTCTAAGGGTGCCCAACATAGAACAATTAGGTCTCTACAAACAACAATAATCACATATAACATATATATTAAACCTGATAATACTGTCCATGTTCTGATATTCTATTCTGAATCCCTTGCTGAATTATACTGAATTTGATACTGAGTTATACCGAGTCTGAATAATATCTCCCTGTCTGATACTAATTTACTTATTTTTATTCTGAATATGACATAATAATTATTCAAGCATGCTTACTGAATTCACACTGGGCATAATACTCGGCTTTGAAACGTTCTTCTGGAATTTATTCTATTTTACTATACTAGAATTACTATCTTGCCGAAGAAACTGGCTTTACATACCTCAGTTGCCGACTTCTTGACTAACTGGCGTAACTCGGCCAATATCCAACTATTTCTTCCAACTGCATTCATATTCATAGCAAATAAAACTAAATTCATCAATATCCTGAAAAAAAACACTACTTTGAATATATATATACTGCCCAAACTTTGACTTATCGAAAAATAGCCGAAAACTCGCTATTTCTCGGAAGTACAGAAGGGAGAAATACTCACTTTAGGGCTAGGAGTATATTTACACTAATTTGGAGCAATTCCACTTACCTTAGCTCGGTAGGACGACGATTTGCCGATCGAATTTCACGAAACTAACTCCGTAGGAATGCTCCCTGTAGCTTTATACTTCGCTACCCAAAGTTAATTTGAGTTTGGACTGCGTTTGACGGCGTAATCGGATGAATATTTGTATGGAATCCTCGTCTTCCTCTGTTTTTGGTCGCTTACTAGAAATTAAAATATGGGAAATGATTTAAAACAAAGTGGGAAGGCTTTATATACTTGGGGCCTTTAAGTCGCATTTGTCG
This sequence comes from Datura wrightii, assembly GCA_035772735.1. Classification (NCBI taxonomy): domain Eukaryota; kingdom Viridiplantae; phylum Streptophyta; class Magnoliopsida; order Solanales; family Solanaceae; genus Datura; species Datura wrightii. Next base: position 68,077,135 of record JASDFA010000010.1, on the reverse strand, counting down.
AATGCGATTTATAAGTCGCATTTGTCGAATGCGATTTATATGTCGCATTTGCCTTGCGACACTTCGACTTGGCGCTTGTCCGGTCTCTCCCCAGGTCCTTTTTCTAGCACGTATGGCATTCTAAAACTCTTAACCAACATGTGAATAGGCCATCTAAATGTTAAGAATTTACGGAGTGTAACATGCCCATCCATGAAAGTTCATGAAAATTGAGATCCATGAAATATGTATTCAAGCATAATGAGATGTTTATGAAGAAAGTATGATTTCAAATTGCCCATGTCTATGTTCATGTTTTCAAATGATCAAGTCTATGTAAAGCATGTTTAAGTATCGGGCAAGCCCATATGATCAAGTATGTTTCATGATTTATCTAAACTTCATGTATTAGCTTACTACATGGATTTTGGGGTCTAGACTCCCACTATTTTTCAGCTTGTGGTGTTGTTTGAGCCAAGGCTCCTTATGTTATGATCTCAAATTTATGCATGTATGTTATGAGTCAGCTTCATCACTAGATGATGGTTCAACTTCATTGAAAAATAATGGAGAGCATATGCATGTTTTTAGGAGTAGTGTCTAGAACCGGGTAGGTTAAGGGTTAGTCAATCCTATGCCTCAGAACTACGTGCCAACATAGGTATGTTCAGATTATTTGGACCTCCCCTGTAAGCTTCCCCTACCCCTAAGGAGCCTTCATCTTGATATTGATATCATGGTAGCGTGTTTTGCCTTGGCAAGGCTTTGGACGACTCTGCCCACTTGAGTGTGATAGTGGGGACCACGTAAGCTCTATAGTGATAATGTCGGTTATATGGAGAATCTCCCATTATTCCTCATAATTTCAGTTATGCATGTTCATCAGTCATGATATTATGTTTTCAGAAGGTTGGACCCAATGTTTAGTTTTACTTATGATTATCAGTTTTCAGCTTTGGGTCATTCGATTCAGTTATGATGTTCAATTATGTTCAGATCATGATTTCAGAAAATAGCATGCTAGACCTACTCTTAGAATCTTATCTTGATTATGTTTTCATGATTTGCATAACTTATGATTTTACTTACTTAGAGGTTTTACTTACCTTACATACTCGGTACATTCCACATACTGACCGCATACTCTATACTGTATCATTTCATGATACAGGCTTAGATATTCAGGCATAGTGTCATCATTAGCCATATCTATAGCTTTGCACTTTTCGGCCAGAGTTGGTGAATCCTCATCTTTTGAGGGCCCTTATTTTCAATTGTATCTAGTACTTTCATTTTCAGACTTTAGTGAGTTAGTTGGGGGTCTTGTCGCATCAACTCATTAGTAGTAGAGGCTTTTCAGGAATAGAATGTAATCAGCTTCGATTTTGAGTTGTGTATTCCTATGTTATGAGATTATCAGACTTTTGCTATATTAATTATGTTGATTGTCCATTTTATTATAATTAAGTTAGATGATATGTTCATCCCATGGGTCTACTTGGAGCCTCTCGGGGTTCTTTGTTCTGTGTCTCAATTCGGGCCTATGCTCGGGTCGTGACAAACTTGGTATCAGAGTATTAGGTTTGAAGTGTCCTAGGGTGTCTGAAAGCTGTGTTAAGTAGAGTCTTTTTCATGGGTGGGAAGCGTGCCACACTTATGATGAAGATTCTACGAGACGTTTAGGAAATGTTCCCCCCTTTCATGATCTATGTCGTGCAATGAAATGCCTCTCTATCCTTCTAACTCATGCTACACGTGTTTGCAGAATCATGCCTCCTCACCGAGTTAACGTTAGAAGAAATGAAAATGGAAATGGCCATGAGAATGGAAATGGAGATGGGCACCAGCAGGCCCCACCAGCCCATGAGCAGCATGTACCTGAGCCGGTTGCCCACACTGAGTTTAGGTAGCTATATATATGTTAGATCAGGCCTTGACACCCCAGGTCAATCAATAGGCGGTAGCGCATGTCCCTCAGAATGGGAATGCGGCGGCGGCAAGATTCATAGATTTTATGAGGATGAACCCTCTGGAGTTTCTTGGATCAAAGGTGGATGAGGATCCACACGAGTTTATTGATAAAGTTTTGAAGATCACCTATATCATGGGAGTGACCAGAGAGGAATGCGCCGATCTAGCCTCGTATCAGTTGAAAGGGGTTGCGCACATTTGGTTCAAGCAATAGAAGGATAGTAGGGCACTTGGAGCAGGCCCTATTGGTTGGGATGAGTTTCATGCCGCATTTCTGGATCAGTTCTTCCCTCGTGAGATGAGGGAGATCAAAGCATCTGAGTTTGTGAACCTAAAGAAAAAGAAGATGACAGTTCAAGAGTATGCCTTAGAGTTTACTCGTCTTTCCAGGTGTGCACCTAAGATGGTGGAAGATCAGAGAGCCCGAGTGAGCCAGTTCGTGCATGGGGTAGCAGACTACCTAGTTAAGGATTGCCGCACTGTGATGCTTCATCAGGACATTGACTTTGCTCAGATAGTCCTGTATGCCCAACGGATGGAGGCGGTTTAGATGAGTGAGCGGGAGAGAGAGGCCAAGAGGGCCAGGACTGATACCTTCGAAATCTCCTAGCAGAGACCTAGTGGGCACCATCAACAGTCCCACCAGAGATCTTCAGCCCAGCTCCTTCGGCTATGAGTGTGCCATCCAGATCCAGGCATGATCAGACGGGACGAGCATCAAGCTCGAGAGGCTAGAGTAGCAGACCCACAGAGGCCATCCCTCTAGAGTGTAGCAGATGTGGTAGGGGACATGTGGTTCAGTGCTTAGCAGGTTCAGGTGTGTGAATCCCAGACATATGCTTGGAGATTGCCCAGCAGCCAGACAAGGTCATGATAGGGGCGAGGCCCAGCCTTTAGTTCAGCAGTTCCACCAGAACACCCAGCCCAGCAGGGGGCATCTACTAGTGCGGGTGGCGGTCAGCGTTATAACAGATTCTATGCCCTAGCATCCTGTCAGGAGTAGGAGGTCTCCCAAATATAGTCACTGGTATGTTACGAGTATTCCACCTTGATGTATATGCATTGTTAGATCCAGGGGCTACTTTGTCTTTTGTGACGCCCTATATTGCTAGCGGTTTCAGAGTCAATTCCAAAATCTTATCAAAATCCTTCTTAGTCTTTACTCCAGTCGGTGATTCAGTTATAGCTCGACAGGTATATAGAAATTGCCCTATCACAGTCCTTCATAAAGTCACCTAAGCAGATTTAATAGAGTTAGCCATGACCGATTTTGATGTTATCCCTAGCATGGATTGGTTATATGCATGTTATGCCTCAGTCAATTGTAGAATCCGTGCAGTACGTACAGATTTTCGGGTAAACCAGTCTTAGAGTGGAAGGGTAGTTCAGCTGTGCCTGTAGGTTACTTCATTTCCTACCTTAAGGCCAGAAAGATGCTTTCTAAAGGTTGCGTGTACCATCTAGTTAGGGTTAAGGATGATATGTATAATACTTCGACTATCCAGTTAGTCCCTGTAGTGTGTTAGTACCCAGAAGTGTTCCCAGATGATCTACCGAGAATTCCTCTCGAGTGGGAGATTGATTTTGGGATTGACCTCTCTCCCGATATGCAACCTATATCTATTCCTCCTTACAGAATGGCTCTAGACGAGCTAAAGGAGTTGAAGGAGCAGTTGAAGGATCTTTTAGATAAGGGATTCATCAAGCCAAGCAAATCCCCATGGGCTGCACTAGTTCTCTTTGTCCGCAAGAAGGATGGTTTTCTTCATATGTGTATTGATTATCAGCAATTGAATAAAGTTACCATCAAGAATAGGCATCCTCTCCCCAGGATTAATGATTGAACAACTTCAGGGTGCTAAGTGCTTTTCTAAGATAGACTTCAGATCTGGATACCATCAGCTCAGGATTCGAGAGAGTGACATCCCAAAGATAGCCTTCAAGTCTTGGTATGATCACTATGAGTTTGTAGTTATGTCTTTTAGACTAACGAATTCTCCTGCAGATTTTATGGATTTGATGAATAGGGTGTTCAAGCCATATTTAGATATGTTCGTGATTGTATTCATAGATGACATCCTTATATACTCTTGGAACGAGGAGGAGCATGTTGCTCATCTAAGGATGGTGCTACAGACTCTGAAGGATCGTCAGTTATATGCTAAATTCAGCAAATGCAAGTTTTGGTTGAACTTGGTGGCACTTTTGGGTAATGTGGTGTCAAGTGAGGATGTATAGGTGGACTCTCAAAAGATAGAAGCGGTGAAGAATTGGCCTAGACTCGGAGTCCTTCGGACATCAGGAGTTTTTTGGGTTTAGCTAATTATTATCGGAGATTTGTTGAGGGGTTTTCTCCATTGCAGCAGCGTTGACTAAATTGACCTAAAAGAAAGTGAAGTTTTAATGGTTGGAGGCTTGTGAGAAGAGCTTCCAAGAGTTGAAGACTCGACTCACCTTAGAACTGGTGTTGATCCTAACTGAGGGTACTGATGGGTTTGTGGTATATTGTTATGCTTCGAGGATCGACCTTGGTTGTGTATTGATGCAGCACGGTAAGGTTATAACATATGCTTCCAAGAAGCTGAAGGTCCATGGAAAGAACTACCCGACTCATGATCTCGAATTGGCGGCGGTAGTATTTTCCTTGAAGATTTGGAGACACTATCTGTACGGGGTCCATGTAGACATTTTTACGGACCACAAGAGCCTACAATACGTGTTTTCTCAAAAGGATTTGAATCTACGTTAGAGAAGGTGGTTGGAGCTTTTGAAGGATTATGATATGAGTGTCCTCTACCATCCAGGCAAGGCTAATGTGGTGGCGGATGCCCTTAGTAGGCTTTCCATGGAGAGTGTGTCCCATATAGATGAGGAAAGGAAGGAGTTAACGAAGGATGTACATCGTCTTGCACGGCTAGGAGTCCGTCTTATTGACTCGACAGATGGTGGTGTCATTGTTCAGAATGGGTTAGAATCCTCCTTAGTGACCGAAGTTAAAGCCAGACAAGATGAGGATCCTATTTTGGTAAAGTTGAAGGAAGCCGTTCAGAATCAGAAGATATAAGTCTTCTCCAAAGGGGGAGATGGGGTGCTTCATTATCAGGGTCACCTATCTGTTCTGGGTATTGATAATTTGAGAGATTGAATGTTGCACGAGGCTCATGGTTCCAGGTACTCTATACATCCAGGTGTGATCAAGATGTACTATGACCTACAGGAAGTTTATTGGTGGAGTGGCATGAAGAAGGATATAGCAGAGTTTGTGGCCAAGTGTCCGAATTGTCGATAGGTGAAGGTTGAACATTAAAGACCTAGACGTATGCTTCAAGACATTAGTATCCCTACTTGAAAGTGGGAGGAAACCAATATGGACTTCATTACAGGGTCGCATCATACTCGTCGACAGTATGACTCTATTTGGGTGGTTGTAGACAGGTTAACTAAGGTAGCTTATTTCTTACTGGTCCAAACTTCCGATTCAACGGAGGATTATGCTAAGTTGTACATTCAGGAGTTAGTTCGGTTGCATGAAGTTCCATTGTCCATCATATCATATAGAGGTACCCAGTTTACCTCTCAGTTTTAGAGATCGTTTTCAAAAGGGACTTGGTACTCTGGTCAAGCTTAGCACAGTTTTTCACCCGCAAATGGATGGGGGAGGACTATTCGGACTCTTGAGGATATGTTGAGAGCGTGTGTGATTGATTTCAAGGGTAGTTGGGATGATCATTTGCCTCTCATTGCGTTTTCATATAACAACAACTACCATTCCAGCATCCAGTTGGCTCCGTTTGAGGCTCTTTATGGACGGAGATGTAGATCAACTATTGGGTGGTTTGAAGTTAGTGAAGTTGCGATGATAGGACCAGATTTAGTTCATGAGGCTATGGATAAGTTCAGCTTATAAGGAACAAGTTGAAAACAACTTAGAGTTGCCAAAAATCCTATGTGGCTGTGAGGAGGAGGGAGATTGAGTTGGAAGTGGATGATTGGGTGTTTCTGAAAGTATCCCCCATGAAGGGAGTGATGTGATTTGGAAAGAAAGGAAAACTCAGTCGAACGTCGTTATGTTGATCTGTACCAGATTATGAAACGGGTTGGCAAGGTAGCATATGAGTTGGAGTTGCCCTCAGAATTAGCTTCAGTTCATCCATTTTTTCATGTATCGCTCTTAAAGAGGTGTTTGGGTGATCCAACTCTGGTTGTTCCGATGGAAAGTGTCGGTGTGAAAAATAGCCTTAGTTATGAGGAGGTTTTGGTAGAAATACTTGATCGTCAGGTTTTGTAATACCCTGAAAAGGCCTAAGAATAGACCCGAGAGTTTTATTTGAAAAAGGCAAAAAACTGGCAAAAACATCACAGAACGGGCGACTCAATGACTCGTGGATGGATACCACGAGTCGTCGAAAGCAGTCGTGGAATGGGGGTTCAGGGGAGCTGTGGTGACAACAAATGGTGTAGTGACTCGTTGTCAGGAACAACAAGTCATTGTTACCAGTCGTTAGAAGGACTGAGCTTAGGCTGAGGGAGAAACAACGGGGCATCCCACGGTTCGTGGTGAGGAGGAACGACCCATTGTTTCAAGTCGTTGCTTGTGGGTTGAGGTTTCCAGTGCATTCAACGGATGGAGACCACGACTCATTGGAAGGCACCACGAGTCGTGGTGAGGCTCGTGAAAGGGAAGTCAGATTGGTCAAGGAGTTGGCAGCGGTCGATTGTGAGGCTTGTGAAAGGGAAGTCAGATTGGTCAAGGAGTTGGCAGCGGTCGATTAAATGACCCGTGGTTTGAAGTAACGACTCGTCTTGATGAGTCATGGGAAGTATCTGAGATATGTTATGAGGCAGTGGACCCGAAGACTCGATACCACAAGTCGTGGTATGTTGCCACGATCCATTGGGTCGGTCGTTGGTCCGTCCTGGACAGTTTCAGGGAAATAATTTTAAGGGCATTTCCGACTTTTCCACGCTTTTAGACCCTAAACTATATCGTTTTGGATATTTTTTGAGTGTGATAAGAGGAGTTAAGTCCTTTATGCATGCCTATCTCATGCAAGAACTTTAGAGAGATTTTTAGGAGATTCAAGGTCTTCTTCCCCAAGTTTCCATCAATTTCTTTGTGGGTGTTCAAGGAACTTTGAGTCAATCCATTTCTAGGTATGTAGGGTTTTAGAATGGGTGAAATTCTTCCCCACCCATGCCTAAATCTCAATTTAAAATCATGGATCCTCCTATTCAAGTCTATCGGGTTTTACTCAAATGCATGAAAATATGATCTCTCTATGGGTATGATCTAATTGGGTTTTAATTCTTGAATTATGAATGATGGGCTAGTTTTATTATTATTCTCTTTAAAATCATTTTTCAAGCTTTTAAATTCAAAATGCCCGTTTGATGAAAGTTCATGAAAGTTATGATTTACGATGAATATGCAATTTTTTAAATTTATTGGTGACGGGAAAACATGAATTCAAGTTACCCATGTTTATGAACATATTTTGAAAAAATTGAATATGATGAAGTATTGGGTAATGCCCACATGTCAAAGAATGATTTATGATTTATGAAGTGAATTACATGATTTATCGATTTATGATGTGGCCGATGAAAAGGGCCTTGATTCTTGGCTAAGCATGTTTTAAAGGGGATCAATGATGATAAATGTTATATTTTAGCCAATAAATCTTACTGCATGATGTTATTGATTTATGTATGAGCCTATATGCATGTTTTTGGGAGTCGTGTCTAGCACCGAGCAGCTCGGGATTCAAAGGACTATGCCGGTGTCTCACAACCACGTGCCACCTTGGGTTTCTAATGATATGATGTAATGATAATGATCCCCTCAAATGTGATATCACGCCTAATGCACGACCCTCGCCTGGCAAGCTAGGGTCGGCTCTGCCCACTTGAGCGAGACAGTGGGGCATCATGAAAGGCTCTATCATGATGGTGTCGATTATGATGAGTCCTCTCATTGTTCCGCATGTTTTATGCATTGATGTATTTATGTTATTGGCTCAAGTTATGTTTTGGTAATGTTAACTTACGATTATGAATATGAAGGCTTTACGAATGATTTGAAAGCCTTGAGCCTCATGTTTTCTACCGGGTTTATGATATATGCATGATGTCCGTATCTTACATTTACTTATGAGTCTTATTTTACTTTTAAATGTCCATTTTACTTACCTTGAATACTTAGTACATTTCCCGTACTGACTGTATACTTTCTATGCTGTATTGTTTCATGATACAGGGTCCAAATCTTAGGCTCATCCTCATACTTAGTCCATCTCATCTTATGTTCTCATCTCATTGGTGAGTTCTCATGTTTTGAGGGCTGTTTGATTGACTTTTATGTTATCTTACATTTCAGTATTATTCGGGTTAGTTGGGGATGTTGTCCCATCAACTCATCGTATGTTGTAGAGACTTTCAGACCATGTTTAGTATTCAGCTTATGTGTATGTCCAGTATTTTCTAATGTTATGCTATGATTACATTCCGCTATGTTTTTATGATTATCATTCCTCTTATTGGAGTGAGATTAGTTGTATGCATGAGCCATGGGTCGACTTGGGGTCCCTTGAGGTTCCTTGTCCCGTATATGATCTGGGTGTACGTTCCGGTCGTGATAAACTTGGTATTAGAGCCATAGGTTTGAAGTGTCCCAGGATGTATGAAAGCCGCATTAAGTAGAGTCTTTTTCATGGGTGTGAAGCGTGCCACACTTATGACGAAGAGGCTACTAGACGTTTAGGAAATAATTCCTTCTTTCATGTTCTGTGTCGTACGATGAAAAGCCTTTCCATCCTTCTAATTCGTGCGATTCGCAATTGCAGAATTATGGATCCTAGAAGAATGAATGGAAGGAGGAATGGAAATGATGAAGGCTACGGAGATGGCAATGACCATGGGCATCAGCAAGCCCCACCTGTTCAGGAGCCCCAGGCACCAGAGCCAGCTGCCCACACTGAGTTTCAGGCGGCTATTCAGATGTTGACGTAGGACTTGACCGCTCAGGTCAACCAACAGGCTATTATGCAGGTCCCACATAATGGAAATGCAGCGACGACCTGGATTAGAGCCTTCTTGAGGATGAACACTCCTGAGTTCACGGGATCAAAGGTGGATGAGGATCCACACAAATTTATTGAAGGGATCTTGAAGGTCACTCAAGTTATGGGGGTGACAAATGGGGAATGTGTTGACTTGGCCTCTTATTAGCTAAGAGAGGTCGCTTATATTTGGTACAAGCAATGGAAGGACAACAGGGCAGCAGGAGCGGGCCCTATCAGCTGGGATGAGTTCCATATGGCCTTTCTCGACAGGTTTTTCCCTCAGGAGATAAGGGAGTTGAATGCAGCTGAGTTTGTGAACCTCAAGAAGGGAAAGATGACAATGTTGGAGTATTAATTTGAGTTCACTCGTTTTTCAAAGTACGCCCCAAAGTTAGTGATGGATCAGAGGGGGCGAGTGAGACGATTCGTTCAGGGTGTGGCTGGTTATTTAGACAATGATTGCAGGACTTCTATGCTCCACTAGGATATGGACTTTTCTCGCATAGTGTTGTACACCCAGCAGATGGAGGTGGCTCATGCGAGGGAGAGGGAGGCAAAGAGGGCTCGGACAGACAGCCGTGGGTTTTCACATCAGAGGTCCGGCGGTGGCTACCGTCCACAGTTTCATTCGAGGTCACTAGCCCCAGCACCATCTTCAGCTAGTGTTCCATCCAAACCTAGGGGTGATTAGAGGAGCAGGGCTTCAGGATCGAGGGATCAAAGAGGCACTCGGTTAGAGTATACCACTCCAGCTTGCGGGAAGTGCGGCAAGAGTCACATCGGGGAGTGCCTGCTCGGCTCAGATGTCTGCTATGGGTGTGGTAGATCTGGGCACATACGCCGAGCGTGCCCATATGTTAGACAGGGTGATGATGGGGGTCGTGCACAGACCACCAGGACAGCAGCGCTCCAGCCTGTTCTGCTCCACAGGGAGCATCGACTAGTGAAGGTGGCGGACAGTGCCAAAACCGATTCTATTCCCTTGCCTCATGCCAGGAGTAGGAGACTTTGCCAGACGTGGTCACTGGTATGTTGCAAGTCTTCCATATTGATGCTTATGCTTTGTTAGATCTAGGAGCTACCTTATCTTTCGTGACCCCTTACATTGCTAGTAGTTTTGGAGTTAGTCTTGAAATTCTGTTAGAACCATTCTCCGTATCTACTCCGGTTGGTGAATCAGTTGTAGCTAGGCGGGTATATAGAGGTTTTCCCATTACGATATTGCATAAGGATACCTCCGCAGACCTTGTAGAGTTAGCCATGACTGACTTTGACATTATTCTTAGCATGGATTGGTTATTTGCGGTTATGCTTCGATTAATTGTAGGACCCGTACGGTGGAGTTTTGATTTTCGGGTGAGTCAGTGTTGGAATGGAAGGGTAATTCGGCGGTACCAGCAGGTCAGTTTATTTCCTATTTAAGGCTAGGAATATGATCTCTAAAGGTTGCATGTACCACCTAGTTAGGGTTAAGGATGTGGAGTTCGAGACCCCGACTATTCAGTTAGTTTCGGTGGTATCCGAATATCCAGAGGTATTTCCTGATGATTTTTCCGGTGTTCCACCGGAGAGAGAAATTGATTTTGGTATTGATCTATTACCTGATACACAACCTATCTCTATTCCTCCCTACTAGATGGCCCCAGGCGAACTAAAGGAATTGAAGGATCATTTAAAGGATCTGTTAGATAAGGGCTTCATTAGACCGAGCCAGTCTCCATAGGGTGCACCAGTTCTATTTGTTCGAAAGAAGGACGGTTTCCTTCGCATGTGTATTGACTATCAGCAGTTGAACAAGGTTACTGTCAAGATCAGGTACCCCTTATCCAGGATCAATGATTTTTTTGACTAGCTTCAGGGTGCCAAGTGCTTCTCCGAGATTGATCTCAGGTCTGGGTATCATCAGCTCAGAGTTCGAGAGAGTGACATCACGAAGACCTCTTTCAAGACTCGGTATGGTTACTACAAATTTGTTGTTATGTCTTTCGGACTAACCAATGCCCCTACAGCTTTTATGGATCTAATGAACAGGGTGTTCAAGCAATATTTTGATATGTTCGTGATCGTGTTCATTGATGATATTCTGATATACTCTTGGAGCGAGGAGGAGCATGCCACTCATTTGAGAATAGTGCTACAAATGCTCAAGGATCGTTAGCTGTATGCAAAGTTTAGCAAGTGTGAATTTTGGCTAAACTTGGTAGCATTTCTGGGACATGTGGTATCAAGCGAAGGCATAAGGGTAGATTCCTAGAAGATTGAGGTGGTGAAGAATTGGCCTAGACCGGTGTATCCTTCAGAAATTCGGAGTTTCTTGGGCCTAGCAGGTTACTACCAAAGGTTTGTTAAGGGTTTCTCATCTATTGCGACACCTTTGACTAAGTTGACTCAGAAAAAGATGAAGTTCCAATGGTCGGATACTTGTGAGAAAATCTTCCAAGAGTTGAAGACCCGACTCACTTCAGCACCAGTGTTGACTTTACCCGAGGGCACTGATGGCTTTGTAGTGTATTGTGATGCTTTGAGAGTCAGATTGGGATGTGTGTTGATGCAGTGTGGGAAGGTAATAGCATATGCCTCGAGAGAGATGAAAGTTCATGAAAAGAATTATGCGACCCACGATCTTGAGTTAGCTGCGGTGATGTTTGCATTAAAGATATGGCCCTATTACTTGTATGGGGTCCACGTGGATGTATTTACGGATCACAAGAGCTTACAATATGTGTTCACATAGAAAGATCTAAATATTCGGCAAAGGAGGTGGTTGGAGTTACTAAAGGACTATGACATGAGTGTCCTCTACCACCCAGGCAAGGCTAATGTGTTTGCGGATGCACTTAGTAGACTCTCTATAGAGAGTGTGTCCCACATGGATGAGGGAAAAAAGGAGTTGGTGAAGGATGTCCACCGATTTGCAAGACTGGGAGTTAGATTAATCGACTCGACCGATGGTGTTGTTGTTGTACATAATGGGTCAGAATCGTCCTTGGTGGTTGATGTTAAATCAAGGCAAGATGAGGATCCAATGTTGACGAAGTTGAAGGAGGGGGTGCAGAGTCAAAAGGTGGAGGTTTACTCCCAAGGGGGAGATGGTGTGTTACAACACCAGGGTCGTCTATGTGTCCAGATGTTGGTGACTTGAGAGTTCGGTTATTGCATGAGGCTCATGGTACCAGATATTCAATTCATCCAGGATCTACGCAAATGTATCGGGACTTGCGAGAAATCTATTGGTGGGATGGTATGAAGAAGGAAATTGTGGAGTTCATAGCTAAATGTCCCAACTGTCAGCAAGTGAAAGTCGAGAATCAAAGGCCAGGAGGTGTACTTCAGGATATTAGCATTCCCACTTGGAAGTGGGAGGAAATAAATATGGATTTCGTTACAGGTCTACCCCGTGCTCGCTGACAATACAACTCCATTTTGGTGGTGGTCGACAGGTTAACCAAGGCTGCACACTTTCTACTGGTCAAGACCATGGATTCAGCAGATGATTATGCCAAGTTGTATATTCAGGAGTTGGTTCGACTTCATGGAGTGACCTTGTCTATTATTTCAGACCGAGGTACCCAGTTTACCTCTCAATTCTGGCGTTCTTTTCAGAAAGGACTTGGGATGCAGGTTAAGCTCAGTACATCCTTCCATCTGCAAACAGATGGCTAGGCAGAACGAACCATTCAGACCCTTGAGGATCTGTTGAGGGCATGTGTTATGGATTTTAAAGGTAGTTGGGATGATCATTTGCCCTTAATTGAGTTTGCCTATAATAACAGTTATCACTCCAGTATCCAGATGGCACCGTTCGAGGCTCTTTACGGGCGAAGGTGTAGATCTCCCATCAGATGGTTTGAGGTTGGCGAAGCAGCTATGATTGGACCAGATTCGATTCATGAGGCAATGGTGAAGGTTTAGTTGATAAGGGATCAGTTAAAAACCGCTCAGAGTCATCAAAAATTGTATGCTGATGTGAGGAGAAGGGATCTGGAGTTTAATGTGGACGACTGGGTATTTCTAAAGGTATCTCCCATGAAGGGAGTCATGCGGTTCGGAAAGAAAGGAAAACTCAAACCCCGCTATGTTGGTCCTTACCGGGTTATGAGGAGAGTTGGTAAGGTGGCGTATGAGTTGGACTTTCCTTCCGAATTAGCCTCAGTTCATCCCGTCTTCCATGTGTCACTTTTGAAAAAGTGCTTGGGTGAACCAGCTTTAGTAGTCCCGGTAGACAGCATTGGCATAAAGTATAGCTTCAGCTATGAAGAAATTCCGGTGAAAATCTTGGATCGTAAAGTGCGTAAGCTAAGGAACAAAGAAGTAGCTTCAGTTAAATTTTTATGGAGGAATCAACATATTGAGGGAGCTATGTGGGAAGCTGAAATGGATATGATGGATTGATATCCATAGTTGTTCTCTACCGGCTCAGTTCCGACTTGAGGTATCAGTTTTGCCTTATGACTTTATCTAGTTTTCATATTCAATTCATGTGTGCAAGTTTCTTTTATGTGTATGAATACGTATGTGAAGCATGAGATCAGTTCAGCTATGTGGTTTGATTCGAAGGTAGTCATTCCGTGAAAATTTCGATTAAAATGATAAGTATATAGCTATGATAAATTGTATGTTTCTATTTTCTGCCTGTTTCCTACATTGGAGGATGAATGTTTCCAATAGGGAGATATTGTAATACCCCCGAAAGGCCTAAGAATAGACCCGAGAGTTTAATTTGAAAAATGCAGAAAACTGGCAAAAATATCACAGAATGGGCGACTCAATGACTCGTGGGTGGATACCACGAGTCGTCGAAAGAAGTCGTGGAATGGGGGTTCATGGGAGCTGTGGTGACAATGGAAGGTGTAATGTCTCTTTGTCAGGAACAACGAGTTAATGTTACCAGTCGTTAGAAGGATTGAGCTTAGGCTGAGGGAGAAACAACGGGGCATCCCACGATTCGTGGTGAGGAGGAATGACTCGTTGTTTCAAGTCGTTGCTTGTGGGTTGAGGTTTCCAGTGCATTCAATGGATGGAGACCACGACTCGTTGGAAGGCACCACGAGTCGTGGTGAGGCTCGTGGAAAGGGAAGTCAGACTGGTCAAGGAGTTGGCGACGGTCGATTCAGCGACTCGTGGTTTGAAGTAACGACTCATCCTGATGAGTCGTGGGAAGGATTTGAGATGTGTTATAAGGTAGTGGAGCCGACGACTTGGTACCATGAGTTGTGGTATGTTTCTATGACTCGTTGGGTCGGTCGTCGGTTCGTCCGGGACAATTTTCAGGGAAATAATTTTAAGGGCATTTCCGACTTTTCCATGCTTTTAGACCCTAAACTACGTCGTTTTGGATATTTTCTGAGTGTGATAAGAGGAGTTAAGTCCTTTATGCATGCCCATTCTCATGCAAGAACTTTAGAGAGATTTTTGGGAGATTCAAGGTCTTCTTCCCCAAGTTTCCATCAATTTCTTTGTGGGTGTTCAAGGAACTTTGAGTCAATCCATTTCTAGGTATGTAGGGTTTTAGAATGGGTGAAGTTCTTCCCCACCCATGCCTAAATCTCAATTTTAAATCATGGATCCTCCTATTCAGTCTATTGGGTTTTACTTAAATGCATGAAAATGTGATTCTCTTTATGGGTATGATTTAATTGGGTTTTAATTCTTGAATTATGAATGATGGGCGGGTTTTATTATTATTCTCTTTAAAATCATGTTTCAAGCTTTTAAATCCAAAATGCCCATTTGATGAAAGTTCATGAAAGTTATAATTTATGATGAATATGCAATATTTTGAATTTATTGGTGACGGAAAAGCATGAATTCAAGTTACCCATGTTTATGAGCATATTTTGAAAGAATTGAATATGATGAAGTATTGGGCAATGCCCAATATTAAAGAATGATTTATGATTTATGAAGTGAATTACATGATTTATCAATTTTTGATGTGGCCGATGAAAAGGGCCTTGATTCTTGGACAATCATGTTTTAAACGGGATCAATGATGATAAATGTTATATTTTTAGCCAATGAATCTTAATGCATGATGTTATTTATTTATATATGAGCTTATATGCATGTTTTTGGGAGCCGTGTTTAGCACCGAGCAGCCCGGTGTTCAAAGGACTACATCGGTGTCTCACAACCACGTGCCACCGTGGGGCATCATGAAAAGCTCTACCATGATGGTGTCGGTTATGATGAGTCCTCCCATTGTTCCGGATGTTTTATTCATTGATGTATTTATGTTATTGGCTCAAGTTATGTTTTGATAATGTTTACTTACGATTATGAATATGAACGCTTTACGAATGATTTAAAAGCCTTGAGCCTTATGTTCTCTACATGGTTTATGATACATGCATGATGTCCTTCTCTTATGTTCACTTATGAGTCTTATTTCACTTTTTAATGTATGTTTTACTTACCATTCATACTCAGTACATTCCACGTACTGACGCATACTCTCTATGCTGTATCGTTTCATGATAAAGGGTCCGGATCTCAAGCTCATCCTCATCCTTAGTCCATCTCAGCTTACATTATCAGCTTATTGGTGAGTCCTCATGTTTCAGGGGCTGTTTGACAAACTTTTATTTTATCTTATGTTTCAGTATTGTTCGGGTTAGTTGGGGATGTTGTCCCATCAACCCATCATACGTTGTAGAGGCTTTCAGACCATATGTAGTATTCAACTTATGTGTACGTACAGTATTTTCTAATGTTATGCTATGAGTACGTTCCGCTATGTTTTTATGATTATCATTTCTCTTATTTGAATGAGATTAGTTGTATGCATGAGCCATGGGTCGACTTGGGGTCCCTTGAGGTCCCTTGTCCCGTGTCTACGATCTGGGAGTACGTTCGAGTCGTGACAGGTTCGTAAGCTAAGAAACAAAAAAGTAGCCTCAGTCAAGGTTTTGTGGAGGAATTAGCTTGTTGAGGGAGCTACGTGGGAAGCCGAAGCAGATATGATGGCTAAATACCCACATCTATTACCTTCTGGCTCAGTTTCAGCTTGAGGTATCAGTTTCCTCCTTAGTATTCTATTCAGTTTCGTGTTCAGCTCATGTTCCCCAGTTACTTTCATGTCAATGAATGTATGTGTGATTCAGGAATTCAGTTCAGTCATGTAGTTCAATTCGGAGCCAGTCACTCCGTCAGTTTTTAGCATTTATGATCAATATTTGAGTATGATGATTACATTTCTCTACTTTTCAGTATGTTTTCTCATATTCAAGGATGAATGCTCCCAAGGGGGAGATATTTTATCACCCCGAAAACCCTATGGTCAGACCCGGGATTTGAAACAAAAAAATAGGATTTTCTGCACTGGGGTCATAGGACGAGTCATCTAGTGACCTGTGGGGTGCACCACGAGTCATTGAGTGATCGTGGGGAGGAGCTTGGATTGGGTTGGAATTTTGAGTTTTGAGGTGACCAAGGGTGTGACCACGAGTCGTGGTCAGCACCACGATTCATTGAGTGGTGATAATGCTCAAACCACACCTCCTATTGAAGTATGAAGTGGACGTTGTCAATAACGAACCCAACAAAGAGGTTGGGGTCGAACCCATAGGGAATATGGAAGATCTAGACTAATGCCGGTAAGTGAAATTGTTGGTTAGTTACTCCAATTGGGGGGGTTTAAGAAAAATAATAATTAAAAACAATGATTGAAATTGTGATGTAAAATCAAGAATTAACACTAACTAGGGTTTGTGTTCTCCATGGGTTCATAACTGCTTCGGGTACACACACATGATTAATACGAATGCTTATTTATAGAACTGATAACTAGGGTTCATCCAAATAACTGGTTCGTCCCTATTGGATGACTATACTCAATCACCGGGTCAGGTCTCATGAGCAATTTCAAATTAACTGTTATCAATTTGTTCGAAATATAACTATCCTGCGGCCATAACTCAAGTTAATACAATGATCATCAAGATCAAGGCTTTGTTGTAATTCTCTTTTCCTAATCTCTACCTCTCTAGGCTCAAGTAAGTAAAGAATTCGGGAAAGCCCTAATGTTGTACACTGTTAAGAAACATTTAAGTATGAACAGGATACAATACAAGCATTTTGCATTGGTTTTGAATCACTTTTATAAAACCCTAGCTCATTAATCCACCATGATTCCCACAACTCTAGCTATGGAGGTTTTAACTTCTCATAGTTGTAAGGTTGTGATATGCATTCATGATTAAATACATAAATCAATACTTACAATGGTAGATGAGAGAAGAACTTCTTTGATTATATCTGAAATAACCCAAGAACAATTCACAACGATCAAGAAGAAATCAAGAAAAGGTTGATCATAAGTCAATCAACTCAATTCTATGTTGTCTCGATGTTCTCTAAAGTTCTCCTACGTCCTCTAACAACTTCCCTTGAAAATAAAATATAAAAAGTATTTATACAGACATAAGAATCCTTTTCCTAAGCTAATAGGGTAAATTTCCATAACTGGTGCAGCTTGAGCCATGAAAGATCCTACGACTCGTAGTAGGATTGTACGGGTTGTACCTACTATTGGTATGTCCTTGGATTGCTGAAATTTGCTTAAGTGTTGGGCCTTGGTACGAATCATACATGCTTCCTATGAGTCGTACTATTCTTCTGTGGCTTGACTCTGAGAATTCTCAATTTTGTTGAAGTTTGAGTTTGATGGTATGACTTGTACCTTGACGCTATGACTCGTACTGTCTATCTGTGTCAGGAGTCAGCCTTTTATGCAATTCTTTTGAATATTTCCACGAATCAATGCCACGGCTCGTACAAGCATTGTACGACTCATATTAAGAGTACACTCTTCATAGCTTATCCATCTGAAACTTTTCACGGTCTTCAGTACGGCTCATACTGAGACTTGTGACTTCAGCCCACTTTCTGCACTTTCAGGCTATCTTTTGCACATTCTTTCTCTAACACCTATTTGTCCTGTAATCAAAGAAAAAGTGTCTTATATCTATATAAACACACCTAAGTCCATGCTATTTTCTTAGTTTTGAGCGTTGAAAGTGCTGTAAACTCATAGCACATCAAGTGGTCCATGGTCAAGAGTTGACTAGAGATTTAATGATTGGCCAGTGTGGGTAACGATTTTGCCACCACGAGTCGTTGGGTACAGCAAGATTCGTGGTTTCCCTCAGAAGGCAAAGTCTAGTGCAGGCAACGGGAAGTGACCACGAGTCATCCAGTCCCTCATTGGGACTGACAGTGTGTTTTTCCCTGCGAATTTATTAAGGGATTTTCTGTAATTTCTAAGTTTCTAAGGTCTAAGCGATGTCATTTTAAGCTCAAAATAGAGTATTTTAAGAGGGGTGAGTTCATTTCTAGGCTTATTCACTTCCATGCATGCAAGTCTAGAAGCTCCTAAGGGTGATCAAGCCTAAATTCCTCAAGTTCTTCCCCAAATTCTCATTTGGCAATCAAGGAAGTTGTGAAATCAGATTTCTATAGGTATGTAGGGTTATGAATGGGTGTAATTGTCGACACCCATGCCCAATCCCCTCTCAATTCATGAAATTCTAATTGATGAATCTATGGGGTTTTTACCCAACATGTAAATTCTCTAAGTTTCAATCATGGGTATGATCTAAGCATGTTTGAAATGTTGAATTATGATTAGTGGGCATATTTTACAATGTTTTCAATTGTAAATTTTGTTTTCAAGTTTTATAAATTATGATGCCCATCCATAAAAGTTCATAAAAGTTGAGATCCATGAAATATGTATTCAAGCATGATGAGATGTTTATGAAGAGAGTATGATTTCAAATTACCCATGTCTATGTTCATGTTTTCAAATGATCAAGTCTATGTCAAGCATGTTTAAGTATTTGGCAAGCCCATATGATCAATTATGTTTCATGATTTATCTAAATTTCATGTATTAGCTTACCATATGGATTTTGGAGTCTAAACTCCCACTATTTTTTAGCTTGTGGTATGGTTTGAGCCAAGGCTCCTCAAGTTATGATTTCAAATTTATGCATGTATGTTATGAGACAGCTTCATCACAAGACGATGGCTCATCTTTGTTGAAAAATGATGGAGAGCATATGCATGTTTTTGGGAGTAGTGTCTAGCACCGAGTAGGCTAAGGGTCAGTCAACCCTATGCCTTAGAAATACGCGCCAACGTATATGTTCAGATTATTTGGAACCTCCCTTATGAGATTCCCCTACCCCTTAGGGGCCTTCATCTTGATATCAATATCATGGTAGCGTCCTTAGCCTTGGCAAGACTTTAGACGGCTTTGCCCATTTGAGTGTGATAGTCGTGACCACGTAAGCTCTATCGTGGTAATGTCTGTTATATGGTGAGTCTCCTATTGTTCCTCATATTTTAGTTATGCATATTCATTAGTCATGAGATTATATTTTCAGCAAGTTCGACCCAATGTTCAGTTTCACTTATGATTATCAGTTTTCAGCTTTGGGTCATTCGATTCAGTTATAATATTTAATTATATTCAGACCATGATTTCAGAAAATAGCATGCAAGCCCTACTCTCAGAATCTTATATTGATTATGTTCATAATATGCACAATTTATTATTTTACTTACTTAACGGTTTTACTTACCTTAGATTCTCGGTACATTCCACGTACTGACCGCATACTCTATGCTGTATCTTTTCATGATATAAGCTCGGATATTCAGGCTCAGTGTCATCATTAGCTAGATCTGCAGCTTTAGCACTTATCGGCCAAAGTTGGTGAATCCTCACCTTTCAAGGGCCCTTCTTTTCAGTTGTATCTAGTACTTTTGTTTTCAGTCTTTAGTGAGTTAGTTGGGGGTCTTATCCCACCAACTCGTCAGTAGTAGAGGCTTTTCAGACATAGTATGTAATCAACTTTGGTTTTGAGTTACGTATTCCCATATTATGAGATTATCAGACTTCCACTATATTAATTATGTTGATCTTCCATTTTATTATAATTAAGTTAGATGATATGTTCATGCGATAGGTCGACTTGGAGGCTCTCGGGGTTCTTTGTCGCGTGTCTCGATCCAGGCCTATGTTGGGGTCGTGACATTTGAAGAGTTGGTGATTTACCAACTCATTAAGCTTTTGATTTGTTTTCAACTCTTCTAGGAAGGTTTTATGCCTTTTTCCTTTGATTTTTTAGGTATGAAGCTCAAACAAAGAAAGCCAAGAAATTGAACAAAGAGTAGGTGCTGGAAATAGGAGACCTATATTTTGAAAGTCTGACACTAGCGAAACGTAGGTGAGACGCTGAGTGAACTGCCCTTACATTGGAAGAGAACCGCGAAATGTAGACTAGCACCTGTGAGATACAGGTGCAGACGCAGAAGCAAAACTGGACAGTCTGAAGCCACCGACTAAGCACCCGTGTGTCATGACCGAACGGAGGTCTGGATCGTAAACACAGGACAAGGGACCCCGAGAGACCCCAAGTCGACCCATGACATAAGCATACAACTAACTCATTCAATAAACTGAAGAAATCATCTATATAATCTCAGCAGAAGTCTAATACAACATCACATCATAGTAACATCTGCAGCTAGCATATACATAAGTCTGAAAAGCCTCTAATCTAGACGAGTTGATGGGACAAGACCCCAACTAACTCAACCATACTAAAACTGGAGATGTAGAAAGAAACTGAAAATCTAGTGCTTGGAGGATGAGGACTCACCAATCCGAGCAAGCACTAACTCCGAAAAGTTGACTAAGAGCGGGACTGAAGCTGCAAGCCGGATCTTGTATTATGTAACGATACAACATAGAAAGTATGCAGTCAGTACACGGAATGTACCAAGTATGCAGGGCAAGTAAAACCTCTTAAGTAAAATAGATCATTCAAAACAAATCATAACACCTCATAAGCTTTCTAGTATGAGAAGAAGGGCTACATGCATTCATTTTGAAATCGTAATCTTATCATAACATGACCATGCATAGCTTTATGACATCATGACTGACTCGAATGACTCAAGGCTGAAACATAACATTTATATCAAAAGCTGACAATGAGTCAAACTTTTCTTTTAGAACATGCATCTGTAAAGTAATCACCATGAATAATGAATATGCAAATCTGAATAGTATAGACAGTAGGAGACTCGTCACTTAACCGACATACCATGATAGAGCTTACGTGGTCCCAACTATCACACTCAAGTGGGTAGAGCTGTCCAAAACCTTGCCAGGGTGATGGACGATACCATCATATCGATATCAAGCTCAAGGGCCAATTGGGCAGGGGATAACTCACAAGGGAGGTCCCAATATAATAATAGTAGCAACCTACATTGGCGCATAGTTTTGGGGCATAGGGTGGTCGACCCTTAACATGCTCGGTGCTAGACTCTTCTCCCAAAAACATGCAATGCTCTACATCATATATAACGAAGCTCATCATTGTCTATTGAAGAAGCTCAAGATGAAATCATGCATAACTCAAAATCATAAGAAACGAAGCTCAACATTGTCTACTAACAAAGCTCATTAATGAAATCACGCATAGACTCGACATCATATGAAAATGAAGCTCAAAATTGTCTTTTGATAAAGCTCAATAATGAAACACATCTCAATTATAACTTCATGCATATGAACAGCTTTACTTCGAAATATACCACAAGCTCAAATATAGGTGGGAGCATCTACTTGAAATCATGTGGTAAGCTACATGTAGGAATATTTAACTCAACATACCACAAACTAAAAATATGAAATTCAAGGAGACTTTGTTCCATACAATGTGGTAAGCTTATTTCGGAAAAATCATCATTTTTAAATCAACATATGGGCATTGCCCAAAGCTTTATCATACTTGGATCTACTCAATTCATTTTGAAAAAACATCATAATTATGGGTAGCTTTAGAAACATGCTTTTAATCATCAAATCTCATCATCATCACACATTCATCATCATTCACTTCTTTTATGAACTTTTCATCCATGGACATTTAAATTCATAATAATTTAGAAAATATAATTTTTATTGAAAACAATATAAAATCTACCCAAACTTCACTATTCATCAATATAAATATAATCTAATCATACACATATATAGAGAGTGAAGAATTATGCAGTTGGGTAAAACCCCCATACTTGATCATAGGTGATTTATCATGATTTGATAAAAATTGGGCATGGGTGTGGAATGAGACACCCATTCATAACCTTACATACCTTGGAATAGGGGATTCGAACATTTTATTATTGCCCAAGATGAGATTCTAATTGAAACCTTGAAATTTTGCCTTGAATCATCTCTTCAACCCTTCAAACTTGCATGCATGCAAGGAATGGCTTAGAATAGGCTTTTCCCCTCTCAAAATCCCCTAAAATGAGCCTTAAACGACGTAGCATAGGGCCTTAGGATGAAGGAATGATAGAAATACCCTTACTGATTACACAGAAAATTTGCTCACTGGACCAAACAACTGACAAATCAATGGGTCGTTGGAGGATACCATGACTCGTGGTATCCGTCCGTGCTATGCACTGTCCCAGCCTTCTCTCGGATTCACACCACGGATAGAAAGGATGACTCATCCTTAGATACCATGAGTCATTCCCTCGATCTTTGTCTCCTCTTCTGAATTTTCTGAACTTCTTCACAACGAGCCTCACCACGACTCGTTGTATCCTCCAATGGGTCATGGTATCCGTCCATTGAGTCTATTGTAAAAGTTCACTTCCTTACCATGACTCCAGACAACGATCATTCTTAGTAGCAACGAGTCATTATAATGCTCTTTGTTTACACTGCCACCAGGCCTGACCCCTTCCCACGACTGCTCACAACGGCTCATGGTTACATACCACGAGTCGTTGTACCTCTCGTTCTGCAACTTTTCCCCAACTTTCAGCAGTTTTGAATTTTAAATTCCCGGGTCTACTCTTAGGATCTTTTGGGTATTACAATATCTCCCCCTTGGGAACATTGTCCTCGAATTTAGGAAATAAGCAGAAAACAGAAACATGCAATTACCATAATCAAATACTAATCACTTAAACTGAAATTTTTATGGAATGACTACCTTTGATTCATTACACATAGCTGAACTAATCTCATGCTTCACATACATATTCATGCACATAAAAGAAACTTGGACACATGAACTGAACATGAAAAATAGAGTTATAGAGCATAACTGATACCTCAAGTCGGAATTGAGCCGGTAGAGAATAAATGTGCATATTTAGCCTTCATATCCACTTCGGCTTCCCACATGGATCCTTCAACATGCTGATTTCTCCATAAGACTTTAACTGAATCTACCTCCTTGTTCCTCAACTTCCGAACCTGACGATCCAAGATTTCAATGGGAACTTCTTCAAAACTGAGGTTGTCTTTTACACTGATGCTGTCCACCGGGACTACTAGAGCTAGATCACCCAAACACTTCTTCAAAAGAGACACATGAAACACAAGATGTACTGAAGATAACTCTAAGTTCAAGTCCAACTCATACGCCAACTTACCAACTCTTCTCATAACCTGGTAGGGACCAAGGTAGCAGGGACTGAGTTTCCCTTTCTTTTCGAACCGCATGACTCCCTTCATGGGAGATACCTTTAGAAATACCCAATCATCCACCTCAAACTCCAGATCCCTTCTTCTCACATCGGCATGTGATTTCTGACGACTCTGAGCGGTTTTCAGCCTGTCCCTTATCAACTGAACCTTTACCATGGCCTCATGAAACGAATCAGGCCCTATCATAGCGGCTTCCCCAACTTCAAACCATCTGATGGGTGACCTACACCTCCACCCATAAAGAGCCTTGAATGGTGCCATCTAGATACTAGAGTGATAGCTGTTATTATAAGCAAACTCGATCAAGGGCAAGTGATTATCCCAATTACCTTTGAAGTCCATCACACATGCCCTCAACATATCCTCGAGGGTCTGAATTGTTTGTTCTTCCTGGCCGTCTGTTTATGGATGAAATGCTGTGCTGAGTTTAACCTGAGTCCCAAGCCCTTTTTAGAAAGACCTCAAAAACTGAGTACCTCAGTTTGTAATAATAGATTAGGGCATTCCATGAAGTCGAACCAACTCTCAAATATACAATTTGGCATAATCATCCCCTGAATCTGTGGTTTTGACTAGTAGGAAGTGTGCAGCCTTGATCAAACTATCGACCACCACCCAAATAGAATCATGATGTCGGCGAGTACGAGGTAGGCTCTTCCCACTTCCAAGTGGGAATGCTAATATTCTGAAGTATGCCTGCCAACCTTTGATGCTCAACTTTCACTTGCTGACAGTCCGGGCACTTGGCTACAAATTCTGCAATATCCTTCTTCATGCCATTCCACCAATATATTTCCTGCAAGTCATGATACATCTTGGCAGAACCTGGATGGATAGAATACCTAGACCCATGTGCCTCATGTAATATCCGGTACCCCAAATCATCTATATTTGGAATGCATAGACGACCCTAGTACCGCAGCACCCCATCTCCCCCTTGGGAAAAAACCTCCACCTTTTTACTCCGAACGACTTCCTTCAGCTTTACCAACACTGGATCCTCATCTTTCATAGCTTTCACGTCCATTACCAAAGACGATTCTGATTCATTCCGCACAACAACGCCGCCATCGGTGGAGTCGACCAATCTAACTCCCAACCTCGCAAGTCAATGAACATCTTTCACCAACTCCTTCTTTCCCTTGTCCACGTGGGACACACTATCCATAGAGAGCCTACTAAGTGCGTCCGCAACCACATTAGCCTTCCCCGGGTGGTAAAGGACACTCATGTCGTAGTCCTTTAGTAGCTCCAACCACCTCCTTTGCCGAAGATTGAGATCTTTCTACATCAATACATACTGCAAGATCTTGTGGTCCATAAACACATCCACGTGGACCCCATACAAGTAATGCCACCATATCTTCAATACCAACACCTCCGCAGCCAACTCAAGCTCATGGAACGAGTAATTTTTCTCATGGACTTTCAACTGTCTTGAGGAATATGCTACCACTTTCCCATGCTGCATCAACACACATCCTAGTCCGACTCGCGAAGCATCACAATACACAACAAAGCTATCTGTACCCTCGGGTAGGGTCAACACTAGTGCTGAAGTGAGTCGGGTCTTCAATTATTGGAAGCTTTTCTCAAAAGCCTCCAACCATTGGAACTTTACCTTTTTCTGAGTCAACCTGGACAATGGGGCTGTAATTGATAAAAAGCCCTCAATGAATCTTCAGCAATAACCTGCTAATCCCAAAAAGCTCCTGATATCTGATGGGTTCATCGGTTTGGGCCAATTCTTTACCGCTTCGATTTTCTGAGAATCTACCTTTATGCCCTCACTTGATACCACATGGCCTAGAAACGCCACATATTCCTACCAAAACTCACATTTGCTGAACTTTGCATAAAACTGCCAATCCTTGATGGTCTGAAACACTACTCTCAAGTGAGCAGCATGCTCCTCCTCGCTCTGAGAGTATATGAGGATATCGTCGATAAACACAATCACGAACATGTCTAGATATTCCTTGAACACCCTATTCATTGGATCCATAAAAGTTGCAGGAGCATTTGTTAGTCCAAAATACATAACAACAAATTTGTAGTGACCATACCGAGTCTTGAAAGCAGTTTTTGGGATGTCACTCTCCTGAACCCTGAGCTGGTTGGTCCGGACCTGAGAGCAATCTTGGAGAAACACTTGGCACCTTGAAGCTGGTCAAAAAAATCATCAATACTAGGTAAGGGGTACCTTTTCTTGATGGTGACCTTATTCAACTGCCGATAATCAATACACATGCGAAGGGATCCGTCCTTCTTCCAAACAAATAACACTAGTGCACTCCATGGAGACTTACTCAACCTAATAAAGCCCTTATCTACATGTCCTTCAACTGATCCTTCAACTCTTTTAGCCAGGATGGAGCCATTCTATAGGGAGGAATAGATATATGCTGCGTGCCGGGAAGAAGATCTATGTCGAAATCAATCTCTCGCTCGGGAGGGACACCTGGAAAATCATCAGGAAAGACCTCTGGATACTCACGTATGATTGGTACGGACTGGATGGTCGGGGTCTCGGACTCCACGTCCTTAACCCTAACCAGATGGTACATGCAACCCTTAGAAATCATCTTCCTGGCCTTAAGGTAGGAAATGAATCGACCTACATGCACAGCTGAACTACCCTTCCATTCTAAGACTGGCTCGCTCGGGAATCTAAATTCTACTGACCGGCTTCTACAATTAACTGAAGCATAACATGCAAATAGCCAATCCATGTCGAGAATAACATCGAAATCAGTCATGGCTAACTCTATCAAGTCTGCGAAGGTGACCTTATGAAGGACTGAGACTGGGCAACCTATATACACCCGTATAGCTATAACTGAGTCACCTACTGGAGTGGAAATTAAGAAGGGCTCTGATAAGACATTGGGACGGACTCCGAAGCTTCTGGCCACATATGGTGTCACAAAAGATAGAGTAGCCCCCGAATCTAGAAAAGTATATACATCAACATGAAAAACTCTCAGCATACCAGTGACCTTATCTGGTGAGGCCTCCTGCTCCTGATGGGTGGCTAAGGCATAGAATCTATTTTGGCGCTGACCGCCAGCTGTGCTTGAGGGAAGGGCTGTTGAACTAGAAGCTGGGCCTCAGCTCCTAACCTAATCTTGCCTCATAGATGGACAATCTCGAAGCATATGTCCGGGCTGCCCACACCCAAAACAAGCACTTGAACCTACCAAGCACTGGCCTGTGTGCCCCTGACCACACCTGCAACAAGCTGGGATGCAAAAATCTGCGGGTCTGCTGCTCTGACCCCTCGAGCTTGATGCTTGCCCTCTCTAATCATGTCTAGGACTAGATGGCACACTCAATGCTGAAGATGCATAGGCTGATGATCTCTGGTGAGTCTGCTGTCGGTGTCCATCACCAGACCTCTGCTGAGAGAATCTGTGGTCCTCAGTCTTGGCCCTCTTGGCCTTCCTCTCCCTCGAATGTGCCACCTCTATCTGCTAGGCATGCAACACTATGTGAGGGAAGTCTATATTGTGGTGGAGCATAGTCTTCCTGTAGTCCTTGTCCAAATACCCTGCTATAAC
Source organism: Datura wrightii (assembly GCA_035772735.1). Classification (NCBI taxonomy): domain Eukaryota; kingdom Viridiplantae; phylum Streptophyta; class Magnoliopsida; order Solanales; family Solanaceae; genus Datura; species Datura wrightii. Next base: position 68,050,034 of record JASDFA010000010.1, on the reverse strand, counting down.
AAGCACAAATCTGCTCACTCGCGCCCTCTGGTCACTAACTCCGGGGCATACTTAGATAGGTGAGTGAACTTAAGGGCATACTCCTGAACAATCATTCTTCCTTGCTTTAAATTTACAAACTCAGTTGCTTTAAACTCCCTCATCTCTCGAGGGAAGAACCGATCTAGGAATGCAACTTGAAACTCCTCCCATGTGATCGGACTTGCTCTTGTGACTCTGCTGTCTTTCCATTGGCGAAACTAGATATGCGCAACCCCCTTCAACTTGTAGGAGTCCAACTCTATGCACTCAACACTACTCACCCCCATAACTTGAGTGATCTTGACAATCTCATCAAGAATCATGCAGGTCTTCGTCTACCTTAGACCCCAAGAACTCCGGCGGGTTCATTCTCAGGAAGTCTCTAACTCTGGCTGCCGTTGCATTGTCATTTTTAGGAACATAAGCAATGGCCTGCTGATTGACCTGAGCGATCAAGGTCTGCGCAAGCATTTGAATAGCAGCCCGAAACTCAGCATGAGCGGCTGGCTCCGGTGCTTGAGGCGCCTGAGCTGGTGGGGCTGGCTGATGCCCATAACCATTTCTATCCTTGTGGCCTTCACCACCTCCATTCATCCTTCCATTCATTCTTTGAGGTACCATGATTCTGCAATCGCGAATAGCACGAATTAGAAGGATATAAAGACTTTTCATCGCACGACATAGATCATGAAAGAAGGGAACATTTTCTAAATGTCTAGTAGCCTCTTCATCATAAGTGTGGCACGTTTGACACTCATGAAAAAGACTCTACTTAACGCGACTTTCATACTCCCTATGACACATTAAACCTATGGCTCTGATACCAAGTATGTCACGATTGAACGAGGCTCGAATCATAGAAACGGGACAAAGGACCCTGAGAGACCCCAAGTCAATCCATGACATAAGCATCCAACTAACTCATTCAATAAACTGAAGAAATCATCAATATAATCTCAGCGGAAGTCTAATACAACATCACATCAGAGTAACATCCGCAACTAGCATATACATAAGTCTAAAAAGCCTCTAATCTAGATGAGTTGATAGGACAAGATCCCAACTAAATCAACCATACTAAAACTGGAGATGCAGTAAGAAACTGAAAGTCTAGTCCTCGGAGGATGAGGACTCACCAATCCGAGCAAGTACTAACTCAGGAAAGCTAACTAAAAGTGGGGCTGAAGCTGTGAGCTGGGTCCTGTATCATGAAATGATACAACACAGAAAGTATATGGTCAGTAGGTTGAATGTACCGAGTATGCAGGGAAAATAAAACCACTTAAGTAAAATAGATCATTCAAAACAAATCATAACACCTTATAAGCTTTCAAGTATGAGAAGAAGGGCTACATGCATTCATTTGAAATCGTAATCTTATCATAACATGACCATGCATAGCTTTATGACATCATGACTGACTAGAATGACTCAAGGCTGAAACATAACATTTATATCAAAAGCTGAATAATGATTCAAACCTTTCTTTTAGAACATGCATGCATAAAGTAATCACCATGAGTAATGAATATGCAAATCTGAATAGTATAGACAGTGGGAGACTCGTCACTTAACCGATATACCACGATAGAGCTTATGTGGTCCTAACTATCACACTCAAGTGGGTAAAGTCGTCCATAACCTTTCCAGGGTGATGTATGATACCATGATATCGATATCAAGCTCAAGGGCCAATCAGGCCGGGGATAGCTCACAAGAGAGGTCCCAATATAATAATAGTATCAACCTACATTGACGCATAGTTCTGGGGCATAGGGTGATCGACCCTTAACATGCTCGGTGCTAGACTCTTCTCCCAAAAATATGCAATGCTCTACATCGTATATAACGAAGCTCATCATCGTGTATTGACGAAGCTCAAGATGAAATCATGCATAACTCAACATCATAAGAAACGAAGCTCAACATTGTCTACTGACAAAGATCATCAATAAAATCATGCATAGACTCGACATCATATGAAAATGAAGCTCAACATTGTCCTTTGACAAAGCTCAATAATGAAACACATCTCAATTATGAATTTATACATATGAGCAGCTTTACTTCGAAACATACCACAAGCTCAAATATAGGTGGGAGAATCTACTTGAAATCATGTGGTAAGCTACATGTAGGAATATTTAACTCAAAATACCACAAACTAAAAATATGAAATTCAAGGAGATTTTGTTCCAAACAATGTGGTAAGCTTATTTTGGAAAAATCATCATTTTTAAATCAACATATGGGCATTGCCCAAAGCTTTATCATACTTGGATCTACTTAATTCATTTTGAAAACAACATCATAATCATGGATAGATTTAGAAACATGCTTTTCATCATCAAATCTCATCATCATTCAATTCTTTATGAACTTTTCATCCATGGGTATTTAAATTCATAATTTAGAAAGTATAATTTGTATTGAAAACAATGTAAAATCTGCCCAAGCTTCACAATTCATCAATATAAATATAATCCCATACTTGATCATAGGTGATTTATCATGATTTGATAGAAATTGGGCATGGGTGTGGAAGGAGACACCCACTCATAACCTTACATACCTGGGAATAGGGGATTCGAACACTTTATGATTGCCAAAGATGAGATTCCAATGGAAACTTTGAAATTTTGCCTTGAATCACCTCTTCAACCCTTCAAACTTGCATGCATGAAAGGAATGACTTAGAATAGGCTTTTCCCCTCTCAAAACCCCCCAAAACGAGCCTTAAACAACATAGCATAGGGCCTTAGGATGAAGGAAAGACGAAAATATCCTTACTGATTACGCAGAAAATTTGCTCACTGGACCAAACAATGGATGAATCAACAGGTCGTTGAAGGATACCACGACCCATGGTATTCGTATGTGCTATGCACTGTCCCAGCCTTGTCTCGGATTCACACCATGGATAGACAGGACGACTCATCCTTAGATACCATGAGTCTTTCCTTCGATCGTTGTCTCCTCTTCTGAATTTTCTGAACTCCTTCACAATGAGCCTCACCACGACTCATTGTATCCTCCAATGGGTCATGGTATCCGTCCGTCGAGTCTACTATAAAAGTTTACTTCATTACCACGACTCCATAAAACGGATCGTTCTTAGTAGCAACGAGTCGTTATAACGCTCGTTGTTTACACTGCCACTAGGCCTGACCCCTTCCCACAACTGTTCACAACGGCTCGTGGTTACATACCATGAGTTGTTGTACCTCTTGTTCTGCAACTTTTCCCTAACTTTCAGAAGTTTTGAATTTTAAATTCCTAGGTCTACTCTTAGGCACTTCCGGGGTATTACACCGCGTCTCACGGATTCACAGGTACTGTGCAAGTGACGCTGTACTGATAAGGGAAAAGCTATCCAGATCTGACACAGGAATGATTTAGAAGCTTCTAATGGTAAAATGGGAATCCATGTAGCATAAAGAAATTGAGACTTTCCCTATTTTTTACACACTTGCATTGTAGAAGAAAGAGTACTTTTTGATTAGTTGATTTTTGTAGAGAGAGAAATATAAAGAGAAGTAAGAGATAGTCTTCTTCTTCTTCTTCTTCTTCTTCTTCGTCGTCGTCGTCGTCGTCGTCGTCGTCGTCGTCGTCTCCAATTTTGTAGGTAATAATTCTCTACTGAAGCATACAATTGAAGCTCAAATTTAATATTCAATTATGAATGTGAATGAATCTCTTATTGATTTAATTCTCTATGGAATCATACAGCTGAAGCTTAAATTCAATATTCAATTATGAATGTGAGAACCTAGGTGCATTAAACCCCAGCTGACTCGATGCTAAGTACTACTCCCAACTAAAGACACATAGAAAATACGTATATATATATATATTACTAAACTATACTGATATCTTGAAATGATGTCCTAACTCTAGGTCAGAACTACTTATCTAGAAGTGTCCTGAGAGCCTAAAGGACCTGATAATTAAGAGTGCTAAATATACTGGTAAACTGAGAATACTAATATCTGATAATATTACTGTTACTAAGTATACCGAAATGATAAATATAACACTCCAAATGTCCCTAAGATCATATCCGAGGCTTGAAATTGTGAAATCAGGAAAATCAACACCAGGTCACAAAACGAGTCGTTGAGTGACTCGTTATGTGACCTGACGGGTCATTCAGTGACCCATTATGTATGCGTGAGTTGGTACAATATTGGATTTCCAAGAGTCATAATGAGTTTAGGGATGAGTCATGGTGCCACTTCATGATCATCAAGTGAGTCGTTGTCTGGGAGGGGTGGAAAGATGGAAAATTCCAGTAGTAACTACGAGGGGTGACGATAAGTCGTCATGACACCTGATGGGTTGTTGGTGTCTCGTTGGGTGTGATGATGCTTGAAAACTTAAGTTTCAGAGGGTTAGGATGAGTGGTAAAGTGATCCATTAAGTTTAATGACGAATCATTGAGAGGAGGCATCAAATCAAGATCAGAAAGTTGGAACTCTAGCTAGTGGTGATGGATCAGACGACCGGTTACTTGATCGGATGAGTCATCAAGTGAGTCGTTGGGCCTGGTAGTGTCCTTTTAATGGTTGAATAATTAAGGGTATTTTCATAATTCCTAAGTTTCTAACTCCTAAACTATATTGTTTTAAGCTTCCTAAAGGGTGTTTTAAGAGGGTTTAACCTAGCCTATGTCATTATGCTCTCATTCATGATTTGAATTCAAACCCTCTTCCAAGATCAAGCTAGAGTTCCTCCTCAATCTCTTCCTCAATTCTCCTGGGCTTTCAATATTAGTTTAGAAATCCGTTTACCCAGGTATGTAGGGCCATGAATGGGGAATTTTTCCACCCTCATGCCCAATTTCTTCCCTAGTTCATAAATTCAAGTCTTTAATCAAGTGTATTGGAATTCTAAGGTTTTAACCCGATTCTATAAAATTATCTATATTATGCATATGGGTCCAACCCCCTCATGTTCTATTTAATGATTAAGACTATTGAGGCTGTTGATTTTACCTTCAATTTGATTACCAATTCATGAATTTCAAGTTACTAGAACTTATGCCCTATTATGCATGTCTTATGAAATTCAAGCTTATGATTTCATGATTTCTAGCATGATGAATTATCTAGTATGCATGAATGTTTATGAATTATTAACTCATGATTCCATAATTTTGAACTATAAAGTCTATTTCAAGTCTGTATGATTTCATGATTTGGGCAACCCATGCAAGTTAAGTATGTTATCATGATTTTGGCCAACACCTACATGATCAGCTTTAAAGTGATATTTGGAGTCAAGACTCCCTAGTTATTCAGATTAAAGCTATGTTTTGAGAATATGATTATATGAAAATATGCATGTTTTTGGAGTAGTGTCTAGCACCGAGTAGGCCAGGGATTCCAAGGACCCCGGTTGCTGATCTACGTGCTAACGTAGGATATATATTCTTATTGGGACCTCTCAAGAAGGTGTTTCCCCTGCCCGAGGGCACACCGTGATATCACACCAAATTCTTTCTTTGCCCTAGCAAGGCTTAGCATGGCTCTCCTCTATGTGGGCAAGACATGGGATCATCATGCGCTCATACATGGTAGTTGTTGGTTATGATGAATCTTCCGTTGTTCCTCATGATTTTAGTTACGCATGTTCATGACTCATGATATTATGTTTTATAGTATATTTGACCCGTTAATCAGTTTATGAGCTTTTGCTTATGATTTCAAGCATGACAAGTTATATGATTTGTATTTCTAAACTTTGGGTCATTATGTTCAGATTATGGTGAATATATTATGAATATGTATATGTTAGATTTATGGCTATTAGCATGTAGTCCTTACTCCCATGATCTATTTTGATTTATACTCATGAATTTAGCTAATGTTTTACAAAGAATGTTTTACTGACCTTATATAATCAGTACATTCAAAGTATAAACCGCATAGTCCATGCTATATTGACTTGTGATATAGGTTCTGGTGATCCCTCCCAGTCTCGTCGCTAGACCACATACGCTCAATTTAGCCCATCCCACTTCGGGCGAGTCCTTATAATCCGAGGACATCTATCAGTTATGCTTGTTATGTTTTGTTTTAGTTTTAGACTTGGAGTTAGCTGGGGGCTTATCCCAGCATCTCATCAGATAGTAGAGGATTTCAGACATAGACTTAGCATGTTCATCTTTGTGACTCAGCATTATGATGTTATCGCTCTTATTTATGCTTTATGATATTTAGACTTTTGCTTATCCATGCTTATGTTAATGTCTGCTTGTTTATGCCTTTAAGCCATGCTATGTATGTGCCATGGGTTAGCTTGGAGCAATTCATGCTTCTAGGTCCCATATCTCGGCCTGGGGTCCCAACTCGGTTCATGAAAAACTTAATATCAGAGCAAAAGTTTAGGTGTGTCCTAAGGTGTTTAATAGCCGCGTTGAGTAGAGTCCTTTCCATGGTATGAAGCGTGCCACACTTATGGGGAAGAGGCTACAACACTTTTTAGGAAATTTTCCTTCTTTCATGATCTATGTCATGTGATGAACTACCTCTCTATTCCTCTAACTTGTGCTATACGCATTTGAAGAAATATGCCCCCATGCCGAGTAAATGGAAGGAGAAATGAACATCAGACAACCCCACCAGCTCTAGCAGATCCCTTACCCGAGCAGGCCACTCATACTGAGTTTAGGGCAGCATTTCAAATGTTAGCACAGGTCATGACTGATAACGCTCAAACCATATCTCCTACTGAAGTATGAATCGGACGTTGTCAATAAAGAACCCAACTAGAGGTTGGGGTCGATCCCAAAAGGAATATGGAAGGATATAGATGGACGCTAGTGCTTAAGCTTTTTAGTCAATTATTTCCTAAGGGGAGGAATTTGTAAAAGTAAAAAGAAATATTGTTGAGAGATTGAAGGTTGTTTCCAAATTAATGCAATTAACTAGAGTAAGTGCTTCCCATGGATTCTTAACTACTTTGGGTTTTACACTAGTGATCTATCCCAATACTTTACTTGTAGAACTGATAACATATGTTTATCCAAACAACTAGTTCGTCCCTATTGGATAACTATACTCAGTCACCGGGTCAGGTCTCATAAGTGATTTCAATTTAACTGTTATCAATTTGTTCCAAATTTAACTATCCCTCGACCACAACTCAAGTTAATACAATGATCATAAAAATCAAGGCTTTGTTATAATTCTCTTTTCCTAATCTCTACCTCTCTAGGCTCAAGCAAATAAGGAATTCAGCCATGTCCTAAAGTTGCGCACCGTTAAAAGACATTTAAGCATGAAGAGAATACAATACAAGCATTTAGTATTGGTTTAGAATCACGTCGTGCAAACCCTAGTTTGTTAATTCACCATGGTTCCCACAACCCTAGTTGTGGAAGTGTTAGCCTATCATGTTTATAAGTAAAATTGTAACATTCATAGACAAATGCGTAAATTAATACTTACAATGATGATAGGAAGAAACTCACTTGATTATTGCAAAAATACAGAAGAATAATTCAACAATTTGTATCTTAATGTAAAACTAACTTCTCAAATCTAAATTGTAAATTGTCTCCTATAAATCTTTTCTAAAACTTCAAAACTTCCAACTTGGCTAAAACTTAAAAATAAAAGGGTCTTTATAGTAGTAGATTTATGCTTTGCTTGTTCCTTGTCGAATTTAATTTAAGATTTGAAGTTTCTTTTCCTAGTTGAAGTAGGAGATCCATTTTTGCCTATGTGAAACACCTTGCCACGTCGCCCAGGCCACTGCCACATCTATAGTGCCATGTCGCATGCCCCATCATGCGGGGAGAGGGCTGCTGCGCGCTTGCCATCGCATGGGAATACTGGCGCCTCACTCCTGGCCATGCGCCAATTCCCTGCCGTGTCGCGCTCCTTGTAAGGTCGAGAGAAGGCTGCCTCGCGTGGCTGGTTGTGCCAATTTTGCTGTTGCCTCACGCAACCTGTAATGCCAATGGCCTGGCGCCTCGCGCTGCTAGTCGCGAGGGTGTGGCAGTGCACTATATTTGTTTATTTTTTTCTTTAATCTTGCTTAATGCATTCCTTCTTCTTCAACTTCATTCCAAACGTCTCAAACACACCCAAATCCATCACTTTTAGCCCTGAAAACATCTAATCACATGCATTAGCTAATTTCACAAATATATAACATAAACACATGCAAACACACATAATTTGTTCTCAAAAAATTGAAAAGTACGAGCAAAAATATGTCTATGAAGTGCGTAAATACACCCTTCATCAACACCCCACACTTAAACTATTGTTCATCCTCGAACAATCTACTACTTCCGTTCTCAAATTTTAGCACAAAATTCATCCTACGAACAAGTGTACTTGCACTTAGGATCATGAGACAAATCAATGAAACTCAAATAATTCATTCGCATGCATATAGGGTCAACATTAAAATGTCAAAGTTCGAAATCACTTAGCTTTTGAAAACTAACTCATCAAGACATATTTTGGGCCAACATGAATTATATGTAATTTAGCAATCAAGATTAAACCAAAGTCTTACCATTGTGCCTCTCACAATTTGGAGAGATGCCTGTTCTCACACAAGATATAGAATAACATTAACTTGGGCATAAATAAAATAATTTCTACTCACTCTCGCAAAAGAACTCAACATACATGCAAAAGACGACTCATAAGCTTTCCCTGAGTATAATACTCCACTAATATAGAATTATGAATCAAAGATCAGTTAGGACTTGTATTTGATTATAATGTAGGCAAAGGGATGGGTAGGAACTATTTGGCCAAGATAGTGACTAACCTCCCTAAGCACTTTAATACTTCACAACATTTTGATTTTTAGCACATTCTTCGATTTCTAAATTTTTTCCTTATACCTCCTTTTATTTTTTAATTTTCAACTTAGGTCACTAGTGGGAACTTTTCTTTTAATCATTGAGCTCATTCACACATTTTTTCATCTTCAATTTTTCAAAGATCTTTCTTCTTTTTGTTTTCCCACTAACAATCACCCTCCTTGTTTAGCAAAATTTCACCTTTTTATTTTCTTCTAATTCACCACACTTTTTAGATTTTCCCTTCACTTCTCCAATTATGCTCCTTTCATACAATTTTTTTTCATTAAAGTGCTCTGGGATTTATTTGGATCAAATACAAGTCAATAAAATAAAAAGAGATTAAGTTTGTAATATGACTATCAAAAAAATAGGCTAATGCTCAACATGGCTAACTAGGACAATTACAATCAAGGTAGGTAAAATAGGATAAAAATAAGGCTACCAAAGAAACGCCTATATCACTTCCTAAATCCATCATTTTTATTTCACTTTGGACACACACCGGGCAAGTTCTAGACATCAATTTACAAGCACGTAGTCTATCAAAAGATTCCTCACACATTGGCACAAAATGATTTAACAAGGGAAATCAAGATCACATAAACACATATATTTGTATTGCATGCATAACATAATTAGGCCCATTTTTTAAGTACAAGAGTCAACTTCCCAAAAGACTAAGTATTTCTACCTTTTTCATGCATTCTTGAGTGAATTTAATAAAATCTCAACAATACCTAAAGTGAAGCACCTAGCATTCGTAGGTTCCAGGTTTTTGTTCTTCCTAATGACTAATTTACCTTTAAAACAGTCGTCATCCATCCATCATCGGTCAAATTCATGACTTAATGAATAAAAATAAAGAAAATAAAAACAAAAATCTAGACTCTCTAATCGGTTCTATGGGACTATCCACTGGAAAAGTACCGAAAATAAAGAACGGACGAATCCAAAATAAAATAAAACTAAAAAAATACTATAAACCAACAAGCATGCATGATAAATCAAATCTAAAAAAACACTAGGCCTACCATGTGCAAATTTAGCAATTAAGGCATGCATGGTAATATGAAGTTCACTTCTCCCACCCCACACTTAATTGGTTACACTGTCCCCAGTGCTAAAACAAATAAGCATAAAGTAATAGAGTGCAAGAAGAACTCCCTAGGCCTCCACTCCTTGTCATCTGTGGGGGTAAGAACAACTTCCCCAATCTATGTATTTCATGCTCAAATTGTTTTGTTGAAAATTATGAGCTATCACCTGCACACTTGAACAAACACATTAAAGTGAAAAATTATCTTGGGTTGCCTCCCAAGTAGAGCCTGATTTAATGTCGTGGCATGACACATGTATCTTGATTACTCAGACTTCATCAAGATACCTGTTGAGATCATGGTCACATCTTGGCCGTTCTTTCACCACGCTGCTTGTGACATGTCAGAAAATAAGAGAAAAACAAAAAAATAGGAAAGAAAGACAAAAAGTTGAATACAAGAAATTAATCTAATCCTAAGCCGTATCCCCCGGCAACGCGCCACTTTTTAATAACTCTCAAACCATACCTCCTACAGAAGTATGAAGCAAACATTGTCAATAAAGAACCCAACTAGAGGTTGGGGTCGATCCCACAGGGTATATGAAAGGATATAGAAGAACGCTAGTGCCTAAGCTTTTTAGTAAATTATTTCCTATGAGGGGGGAATTTGTAAAAGTAACAAGAAATATTGTTGAGAAATTGAAGGTTGTTTCCAAATTAATGCAATTAACTAGGGTAAGTGTTTCCCATGGATTCTTAACTACTTTGGGTTTTACACTAGTGATCTATCCCAATACTTTACTTATAGAACTAATAACATATGTTTATCCAAACGACTAGTTCTTCCCTATTGGATAACTATACTCAGTCACCGGGTCAGGTCTCATGAGCTACTTTAATTTATCTGTTATCAATTTGTTCCAAATTTAACTATCCTGCGATCACAGATCAAGGTAATACAATGATCATAAAAATCAAGGATTTTTTGTAATTCTCTTTTCCTAATCTCTACCTCTCTAGGATCAAGCAAGTAAAGAATTCAGGCATGTCCTAACGTTGCGCACCATTAAGAAACGTTTAAGCATAAACAGAATATAATACAAGCATTTAGTATTGGTTTAGAATCACGTTGTGCAAACCCTAATTTGTTAATTCGCCATGGTTCCCACAACCCTAGTTATGGAAGTGTTAGCCTATCATGTTTATAAGTAAAATTGTAACATTCATAGAAAAATGTGTAAATTAATACTTACAATGATGATAGGAAGAAACTCACTTGGTTATTTCAAAAATACGGAAGAACAATTCAACAATTTGTATCTCAATGTAAAACTAACTTCTCAAATCTAAATTGTAAGTTGTCTCCTCTAAATCTTTTCTAAAACTTCAAAACTTCCAACTTGGCTAAAACTTAAAAATAAAAGGGTATTTATAGTAGTAGATTTATGCTTTGCTTGTTCCTTGTCAAATTCGATTTAAGATTTGAAGTTTCTTTTCCTAGTTGAAGTAGGAGATCCATTTTTTCCCGTGTGAAACACCTTGTCGTGTCGCCCAGGACACTGCCGCATCTACAGTGCCGCATCGCACGCCCCACACACGGGGAGAGGGCTGCTGCATGCCTGCCATCGCGTGGGAAGACTGGCGCCTAACACCTGGCAATGCGCCAATTCCCTACCGCGTCGCGCTCCTTGTAGCGCCGAGAGAAGGCTGCCTCGCGCAGTTGGTTGTGCCAATTTTATTGCTGCCTCGCGCTACCTGGAATGCCAATGGCTTGGCGCCTCACGCTACTGGTCGCGCGGGCGTGGCAGTGCACTATATTTATTTATTTTCTTTAATCTTGCTTAATGCATTCCTTCTTCTTCAACTTCATTCCAAACATCTCAAACACACCCAAATCCATTACTTTTAGCCCTGAAAGCATCTAATCACATGCATTAGCTGATTTCACAAATATATAACATAAACACATGCAAACACATCTAATTTGCTCTCAAAACATAGTAAAGTATGGGCGATAATATGTCTATGAAGTGTGTAAATACGCCCTTCATCAATGACCGCTCAAGTCAACTAGCAGGAAGTGGCCCATGTTCCCCAGAATGGGAATGTAGCAGGATGAGTGCGAGATTTCCTCAGGATGAACCCACCTAAGTTTCTAGGGTTGAAGGTGGATGAGGACCCGCACGAGTTTATTGAGGAGGTGCAAAAGAACACCCAAATTATGGGGGTGATTGGAGAGGAGAGTGCAGACTCTGCCTCCTATCAGCTTAAGGGTGTTGCTCACATATGGTTCCATCAGTGGAAGGACAACAGTGGAGTCGGAGCGGTTCCCATGGGTTGGGATGAGTTTGTGACCGCATTCTTGACAGGTTCTTTCCTAGGGAGTTGAGAGAGGCGAAGATAGCTGAGTTCATCAATTTGAAGCAAAATAACAAGACTGTCCATGAGTATGCTTTGGAGTTTACCCGGTTGTCCAAGTATGCACCGGAGATGGTTGCTGATCCAAGGGCTCATATGAGCAAGTTTGTGAATGGAGTAGCAGATTTGCTGGTCAAGGAGTGCAGGACTGCCATGTTGATCAATGATATAGATTTCTCTTGGCTGGTTATATATGCCCAGTAGATAGAGGAGGAGTAGATGAAAGAGAAGGAGAGAGAGGCCAAGAGGGCCAAGACAGGGAGTTATAGGTAGTACCAGCAGAGGTCCAGTGGTGGACATCGCCCTCAGTCCCACCAGAGGTCGTCAGCCCCCAGCCCCATCTTCAGCAAGTGTTCCGTCCAGACCCAGACATGACCAAAGGGGTAGAGCATCAGGCTCAAGAGGCTAGGGGATCATGGCAGGAGAGCGCACTTTTCCGGCTTGTAGGAAGTGTGACAGGAAGCACCCTGACGAGTGCTTGGTTGGTACAGATGGTTGTTTGGGGTATGATAAGCCCGGACATATGCTTAGAGATTGTCCCTCAGCTAGACAGGGCAATAGTAGAGGTTGTGCCCTAGCTACCACTTCAGCAGCTCCAACAGTTCACCCATCTCAGCAGGGCACCTCTTTTAGTGCAGGTGGCAGGCAGCGCCGGAACAAGTTCTATGCATGTTATGACCCGAACATAAGCCCGAATCTAGACACAGAATCTAGAACCATAAATGGCTCCAAGTTAACCCATGGAATGAACATGATAACTAAAAATCAATATAAGCAAAGCGGATAATGGAATTCTAAAATAACAGAAGTCTTAATAACAAAATTTCTAGTGTCACGCCCTAACTTGGGAGGCATGACTGGAACCTAGTGCCCCACTGGCAACTGACTGATCTGGCTAGGCTTATGCACGTATGGTGCCAGCCTGCGACTCAATTTAAGAAAAAAACGAGCTATATCTCGGCTGTAAACACAGCCCCCGGCCGATGAGGCCTTATAGCCACCTGTACATGAAAATAGCTAACCCACAACAGGCAATAGAAGGGACCTATGTGGGTCGACAAGGCCACCATGCTGTCTAGATATAGCTGAAATGAGGACGAGCTACTATACTAGGTCTCACACGGCCAACACACGAAGCATAACTGATTAAGGTCCCACGTGGCCAACATACAACTAACCAGATGACAACTGTAGTCTACAAGCCACTAAGAGTACAAATAGTGGTCGGGACATGGCCTCAGCCTACCCCAAAATGCTATACAACTGAAATACAGACCTCTTTGCAACATGACAACTCTGAATGAAGGGAACTGGCCCAACGGTGAGCTCTGAGCAACTGCTACTGAAGATCCTGAACCCTGTTTATCTAAATCTGCAGGAAAGTAATGTATCACCCTGGGAAGGGCGTCAGTACAATATGTACTGAATATGTAAGGAAATAGATAAGCTGAATAGGACTGGAAGTAAATAGAAAGAAGGGCCAAAAGATTAACCTGTACGCTTGCTGATTCATAATCTGTATCTAACTGACACTACATGTACATAAGTTAAGACTGCATACTTACACATTTATATGCTACAACTAGCAGACAAGAATTCATACAAGAACCCCACTTGACCCCATAAGCCGGGAGGTACAATCAACACAGAATAGCTCGTTCAGGCCCCCATAAGTCCTGGCGAGCATATCTCAATCTGTATACCCCTACCCAGGTGTCTACAACTCTACTGGTACTGTAGCCAACCTACCGGTCCCTTGGGTCTACAACTAGGCCCGCTTGGCCCCTAAACTGTAGCTATGTCCGAGTTCGGTGGACTCCTGATATCTACACCCCGGGTAGAACGCTCGGAGGGGGTGTGTATAAGGCCAACCATGGCATATGAGGATCTGGATCCCCATTTCGACGACACAACTATTAACCCTAGGGAGATCATGGAAGGATTCTAACTGAGGGCAACCCCAACCCAGGTGCTATACTGACACATCAATCTATCTGTATAAAGAGAGTGTATCTGGACTTCTGGGACTAACGCTAATGCTACTCGCTTCTAGGATAATCTGTATGGCTGTATGCAAGCATGCCATGCGCCCGTATTTGATCAGAAGATCCTGATAGTGATCATGATCTCTAATAGTGTGTGATGAATAGAGCGAGGTCTGAAGTGGCCTAACAATACTCTGAATGTCCCACTCGGACATCTATAACTCATGAATAACTGTGGGGTTGCGGATAGCTAACTACTTTATTCTTCTAATTCAAAACTATAGGGCTAGGCTTGGTCGAACTTGGTTCTACGTGATCGGTCCCTGGTCCTCCATAGGGAGCTTACCGATCTCCTTAACTTATGGTTAACACTGTACTAGCAGAGTACTACTGACTCCTTAGGCCTTATCTGAATCCACTCAGATCTATATTACTGTTCTGGGTAATTCCCAATCTTATAGGAAATTCTATATAGACTGGCCCTCTCTTGGCACTCTGTACCTGAATACCTTACAAGAACCGGTTAGGGTGCTGGCCCGGTCACTGACTACTGATGTGGACCCCTCCTTGGGGTACCCACGATTTTATCTGACTCGGACGACTGGGCTGGCCTGCTGAGCATCCTACGTGGTAACTGTTAAGTTGACTAAGACTGACAATCACTGATAAGGCTAAAGCGATGGTAGACGATCACTCAATACACTGGAGAACCTTGGTGTCGCTAACTCTAGAATATACCTATTCTGTCTCTATTTCTGGTTCTGGATTGTGCGATAACGTCAATGACCTCTAGGGATGCTTTCCAGCCAATACAAGTGCCAACTGGTCGTTAGACCTCCTAACTGCGCCCATACTATTTAACCAACTAATTCAGGCAAATAACTCTTACGAGCTTCTGAAGTCTAGGCCTGACAACAAACATATAAGTCTACCATCACAATAAACTAAGAACTAAAAGATTTTTTATAGCGTTCATAACGCGAATCACATTTAACCTGCTCCTTTTCAGCGAGGGGTCCTGTAGTACGAACTGTTATACGTTTTCTAGCAGCTTACCAGAATTTATGTAACTGTAATCCCTATTAGCAGCAACTCGCAACATATCAGATATTTATATATGTATATCAATGACAACTAATTACAACATATCGAATTACAATCTAATGGTAGCAACTATCTGCAGCATCTGAGATCGTTATTTCTATTCGAGAACATAAGTCGTAACACTGTACGACAAAGATACCTGTCGAGAGTTAAGCCTTACATACCTCATTCACTTTTTTCTGATTAACTAATGAGTATTAGCTCGTGTTCAACTGCCCTTCTCAACTGTAATCATATTAATGGAAGAATAGGGCCAACTTCGCTACTGAATTGGAATAAAAGAATAACTTTATATATATAGTAACTATATTTCAACCTATCAAAAGATGATTGAAAGCTTGTAATTTCTCGGGAGTCTAGAAGGGAGAAATGCTTACTTTAAGTCTGTGATTGTATTGACACTAGTTTGAAGCAATTCCTCCAGCTATGGCTCGACGGGACGACGATTTGCCGGGCATATTTTACGAAAATAACTCCACAGCGATGCTCTCTGCAGCCTTATACTTCACTACTCAGAGTTAATTTAGATTTGGACGGCATTTAGAGGCGTAATCGGATTATTTTCAATAGTTTTCCCTCGTTCTTACCTCTGCTGGCCGAGGTTATTTGGAAAATAATATAACATCTAAGTGTAAGGCCTTTATATACTTGAGGCGGTAGACAAGGCAACGTGGCACTCTGCCGGTCGCGCCAATTATGCTCCGTGCCACTTTGGGTAACGCGGAGGGGGATGCTCTGTGCCACTTTGCTCCTCTGGGCAACTTGGTTCGGCCTCTTCCCGTGAAATCCCGACTTTGCACTCGTACGACCTTTCCCCGGGTCCTTTCCTCGTACGTATGACACTTTAAAACTCTCAACCAACATATGAATAGGCCGACTAAACATTAGAAACTGACGGGGTGTAACATCCTCCCACCCTTTGAACATTCGTCCTCGAATGTTAACTTCTATTTGCAAGAACCTTAACCATGAAATTACTTATTCTGAAAAAATTTTGGCAGAGTCTCCCCTGTAATATGGACTATCCAAAAACCCTAAAACGCATAAAAGTCTAATACAGGTACTTCACACAATACTATGGCATTCACTTCACAATAGACTGAAGTCAATCATCTCACATATACATGTAAATAATGCAACTTATGAAACAACAACAATAATATACCTCTAGCTGCACAATCTGACTAAGTCTGGAATAACTAAGGATATCTGGTTTTCATATCGTCTTCTGCCTCCCAGGTCATTTCCTCTCGGTTCTTATTCTTCCATAATACTTTAAAGGAAGGAACATCTTTAGTTCTTAGTCCGCGGATCTGCCAATCTAGTATGGCTACTGGAGCTTCTTCATAAGCTAACTCCTCAATGATTTGGACGTCTTTGACTGGAACAATCCGGGAGGGATCTCCTATGAAACGAAGATGAAACCATCATTTTTCAATGAAGCTGATAATGTAATAACATGCATAGTCTGATATCTGAATATGGGGAGTCCTGGCTCCAAACATACCATAAGCTGAATATGGAAGTACAAACTCCAAAACCATATGGTAAGCTGATTTATAGAACTGAACTAAATCATGAACACATGCTAAATCTGAGTGGGAGTATCCAAAATCTAAGGATCATGCATACTTGAAATAGACTTCGCTAGTTAAAATTATAGATTCATATAATGGATTAATTTATAAACATACATACATGCTAGATACTTCATTATACTTGAAATAATCAATCATAAACTAGACTTTTTCATAAAGTTGCATGATTGGGAAAAATCTTCTAAAACATGATCTCATGAATTTGTAATCAAAACATGTATAAAATCTTCCCATTAATATTCAAACATACTTTAAAACATAAAGGGAATTAATCCATAAACAATTTGTAAGAAGTCTATGAAATTAAATTGAAATCACTTTTAGATCATGATTTGAATTGAGACTTCATTCATGAAATTAAGAAGAATTGTGAGCATAAGAGTGAAAGAAATCCTTATTCATGGCCTCACATACTTGGAGGAATCAAATCTACACTTCCCCTAGAAAGCCCAAAGGATTTTGAAGGGAATTTGGGAAATTCTAGGCTTTATATTTCAATGGAGGGTCTAGGCTTGAATGCATGGGAGGAGAATGGTTAGAATATGCTTAAACCCTCTTAAAACCCTTATAACAGAGCTTAAAACGACATAGTTAAGGGCTTAGAAGCTTAGGATTTATGAATACACCCTTACTAATTTCGCAGGAAAACTATCACTGTCAGTCCCAATGAGGGACAGGATGAGTTGTTACCCAATTGGACAACTCGCCGTTCAACTCATTGGCATTACTGAAAAAATATACTTTTACTAAACCACTTCAATTTACAAGCGACATGATGAGTCATTAATAGGGACAACAACTCGTTATGTTCCTTTTGTTAACCCCACTGCAAGTCTCACACTATCCAACCAATGATCAACCTGACGAGTGGTGAAGTGGCACCACGACTTATCCCTCCATCCATTGCCAGCACTTCCCGATCATCCTCTAACCACTTGACTGGTTAGACCACGAGTCATTGGGAGTGATGACAATTCATTGTCTTTTTCGTTGCCACTACCTGAGAACGATACCTTCTCAACTGGTCGCCACCTAACGGGTCACCTAATGACTCGTTAGGTCACACTACAAGTCACCGGATGACTCTGTGACCTAGTGTGAAATTTTTATTTTCTCAGTTTCAACTCACGGGTCTGATCTAAGGGGCTTTCGGGGTATTGCAATGCACTAATATCTCATCAGGAGCAAGAGGTCTTTGCCGATATGGTCACTGGTATGTTACGAGTATTCCATCTTGATGTGTATGTATTTTTACATATAGGGGATACCTTATCTTTTGTGACTCCTTATGTTGCTATTAGTTTCGCAGTCAGTTTCAAAATCCTATCAGAACCCTTCTCAGTCTCCACTCTGGTCGCTGAGTCAGTTTTAGCTCGGTGGGTATATAGAAAGTGCCCATCACAATTCTTCAAAAAGTCACTTCAGCTGACCTAGTGGAATTAGACATGACCAATTTTGATGTTATATTTTGTATGGATTGGTTACATTCTTGTTATGCCTTAGTTAATTGTAGAATGAATACGGTAGAGTTCCAATTTCTGTGTGAGCCAGTCCTAGAGTGGAAGGGTAGTTCAAATATGCCTGTAG
The DNA here is from genome assembly GCA_035772735.1 of Datura wrightii. Taxonomy (NCBI): domain Eukaryota; kingdom Viridiplantae; phylum Streptophyta; class Magnoliopsida; order Solanales; family Solanaceae; genus Datura; species Datura wrightii. The sequence goes on along the minus strand of JASDFA010000010.1, from coordinate 68,031,452 downwards.
GTTGCTTTATTTCCTATCTCAAGGCTAGGAAGATGATCTCTAAGGGTTGTGTGTATCATCTAGTTTGGGCCAAGGATGCTATGTCTGAGACTCCGACTCTTCAGTTAGTTTTGGTTGTATGTATCCAGAGGTATTTCCAGATGATCTATTAGGAGTCCCTCTCGAGCGGGGTATTGACTTTGATTTTGACCATATCCATTCCTTCTTACAGAATGGCTCCAACTGAGCTAAAAAAGTTGAAAGAGCAGTTGAAGGTTCTTCTAGATAATGGTTTCATCAGGCCTAGCGCCATGGGGTGCTCCGATTCTCTTTGTTCGGAAAAAAGATGGTACCCCTAGAATATGCATTGATTATTGGCAGTTGAACTAGATCAAAATCAAGAATAAGTATCCCCTCCCCAGGATTGATGACCTGTTTGACCAGCTTTAGGGTGCTAACTGCTTTTTGAAAATGGACCTCATATTTGATTATCATCAACTTAGAGTTAGGGAGAGTGACATTCCGAAGACAACCTTCAGGTCTCAGTATGGTCACTATGAGTCTATAGTTATGTCTTTTGGATTAAAGAATGCTCCTGCAGCTTTTATGAATTTGATGAACAGGGTGCTGAAGTAGTACTTGGACATGTTCGTGATTGTCTTCATAAATCATATTTTCATATACTCTTGGAGCGAGGAGGAGTATGCCACTCATTTGAGGATTGTATTACAAACTCTTAATGATCACCAGCTGTATGCTGAATTCATCAAGTGGAGTTTTGGCTGAACTCAGTAGCATTTTGGGGCCACACAGTGTCTACAGAAGGGGTGCAAGTGGACTCTCAAAAGATAGAAGCGGTGAAGAATTTTCCTAGACCTATCAGTCCTATAAATATTAGGAGTTTTTTGGGTTTAGCTAGCCATTATAGGAGGTTTGTAGAGTGATTTTTATCCATTGCTACACCGTTAACTAAGTTGACATACAAGAAGGTCAAATTTCAGTGGTCGGATGCTTGTGAGAAGAGTTTTTAGGAATTAAAGACTCAACTCACTTCAGCTCCGGTATTGACCCTACCAGAGGGCACAAATGGTTTTGTTGTGTATTGTGATACTTCTAGGGTTGGTCTTGGTTGTGTATTGATGTAGCATGGTAAGGTCATTGCGTATGCCTCTAGACAGCTTAAGACTCATGAGCAGAATTATTCGATGCATGACTTAGAGTTGGAAGCTGTGGTGTTTGCCTTGAATATTTGGAGGCATTATTTGTATGGGGTGCATATGGATGTGTTTACGTATCACAAGAGCCTTCAGTACGTGTTCACCCAGAAGGACCTAAATTTGCGACAATGGAGATAGCTAGAGCTTCTCAAGGACTATGACATAAGTGTCCTTTATCATCCAGGCAAGGCCAATGTAGTGGCGGATGCTCTTGGTAGGTTGTCCATGGAGAGTGTGTCTCATGTCGAGAATGGAAGAAAGTACTTGGTGAAGGATGTCCATAGGCTTGCCCATTTAGGGGTTCGCCTTACAGATTCTATAGATGGTGTTGTTGTTGTTCAGAATGGGTCGGAATCTTCATTAGTGATGGAAGTTAAAGCTAGAAAAGATGAGGATCCTATCCTTGTGAAGCTGAAGAAAGCTGTTCGGAATCAAAAAGTGGAGGTTTTCTCCCAGGGGAAGATGGTGTACTCCAATATTAGGGCCAATTGTGTGTTCTAGCTGTAGATGACTTGAGAGAGCGGAAGTTGAGCGAGGCTCATGGCTCTCGGTACTCTATCCATCCAAGTGCCACCAAGATGTACCGTGACCTATGAAAAGTCTATTGGTGGAATGGCATGAAGAAGGACATAGCGGAGTTTGTGGCTAAGTGTCCGAATTGCCAACAGGTGAAGGATGAGCATTAGAGACCTGGAGGTATGCTTCAGGATATTAGCATTCCTACTTGGAAGTGGGAAGATATCAATATGGACTTCATTACAGGCTTGCCTCGTACATGTCGACAATATGACTATATATGGGTGATTGTGGACAGGTTGACCAAATCAGCCCATTTTTTACTAGTCAAAACTACTAATTCAGCTAAGGATTATGCTAGATTGTACATTTGGAATTGGTTCAGTTTCTCGAAGTCCCTTTTTTCATCATTTTAGATAGGGGTACTCAATTCACCTCTCAGTTTTGGAGGTCGTCTCAGAAGGGCCTTGGTACTCAGGTGAAGCTTAGCACAACTTTTTACCCACAGACAGATGGTCAGGTCGAGCCGACCATTCATACTCTTGAGGATATGTTGAGAGTGTGTGTGATTGATTTCAAATATAATTGGGATGATCACTTTCCTTTCATTGAGTTTTCCTACAATAATAGTTACCACTCCATCATTTAGATGGCTCCGTTTGAGGCTTTCTATGGGAGGAGGTTTAGGTCACCTATTGGATGGTTTGAGGTAGGTGAGACTACATTGATAGGGCCAGATTTAGTTCATGAGGCCATGGAGAAAGTTCAGCTCATCCGAGAAAGGCTAAAAATAGCTTAGAGTTGTGAAAAATCTTATGCGGATGTTAGGCAGAGAGAGCTTGAGTTTGAGGTTGATGATTGGGTGTTTCTGAAAGTGTCTCCCATGAAGGGAGTGATGAGGTTCGGAAAGAAATGGAATCTTAGTCTCCGATTTGTTGGTCCTTATAGGATTCTGAGATGAGTTGGCAAGGTGACATATGAGTTGGAGCTACTAGCAGAGTAGCTTCGGTACATCCAGTTTTCCATGTATCTTTGTTGAAGAAATGCATTGGTGACCCAGCCTTAGTTTTTCCGGTGTAGAGCATAGGTGTGAAGGATAACCTTACCTATGAGGAGGTTCTAGTTGAGATCCTTGATCGTCATTTTAGGAAGTTGAGGAACAAGGAAGTAGCTTCGGTGAAGGTTTTATGGAGAAATCAACTTGTTGATGGAGCTATGTGGGAAGCCGAAGTAGATATGATGGCTAATTACCCGCATCTTTTTCCTTCCAGCTTAGTTCCAGCATGAGGTACCAGTTTCCTCTCTAGTACTCTATTCAGTTTTATGTCTCTAAATTTCTTTCATGTCATAACATGCATGTATGTTTTGTGAATTCAGTTTAGTCATGTATATCAATATGGATTCAGTCATTCTGTCCAGTTTTGGGATTGTAGTTCCTTCCCAGCCTTTCAGTATGCTTAATCTACATTCGAGGATGAATTTTCTCAATGGGGAGATAATGTAACACCACAAAAGTCCCTAAGATTAGACCCGGTAGTTGAAACAGAGAAATACACCAGGTCACAGAACGAGTCATTGAGTGACTCATTATGTGACCTGATGGGCCATTAAATGATCCGTTGTATGTGCATGAGTTGGTAAAATGTTGGATTTAAAGGAGTCATAACGAGTTTAGGGACAAGTCGTGGTGCCACTTCACGACTTATCAAGATAGTCGTTGTCTGGGAGGGGTGGAAGGATGGAAAATTTCAGTAGTGACGATGAGGGTTGGTGATGAGTCGTCTTGACACCTAATTCAAATATTTATGGTTTCAAACATAGATTGTATTCACTTATCTTGCTTTTGCTTGAAAAATTGAAGTAGGATATGGGTGACAAAGCATTAGTGGGGATTTGAGTTTTACAAATTTGGAGTCGGGCTAGAAATTTCCAAAACCCATTTTCATAACTCAATTTAAGGATTAAGGTTAGAAATAGCTTGATTCTTCCCCAAGCCAATATGGGTAATGTGCTAATTGAGCTTGGGGTTTGAAAGGACCTAAGTAGAATATGCCCAAGTGGTCAAAAGGCATCAGGTATAGACTTGTCCATGTCTATTCATATTAGTAGTTGATTCTTAAGACTTATTGATTAACCCCAATCCTATCGATGCCACATCACTAACACATCTCTAACACTTTCTCTCATTGTTGCTTCAACTTGCATTACTTTGTTTGAGTAGAATCATATAGTGCTCTCATTTTTCCCCAAACATTTATTTTATGTATTGTGATACAATGATGCTAACTAGTTTAGGTTGAATTACAACTTTAGTAGTGATTGATAATGTCCAAAATATACTCCTAATACAAAGAGTATACACGGCCGCTCTATCAAAACAAGTAACCCGACGGATGTGGGGGTCGAATCCCACAAGGACTAGTGAGTGATAATTACAAGTGTCGTTTGAGAAATTGAAGTTAGCTTACACCACTTAGAAATAACATAAAAATAAACAAGTTGGGGGAGATTGGAATTCGTAATAGAGTATGATTGCTAATTTGGTTACCTACGATAGCAAAATTACCAAGGTTGTTGACAAGAATGTGAAAGACTAGAGGTGTGGTGTAGATGATATACTAACTAGATAGGGACATGCTAGGTAATCTCATAAGTTTAATTAGTGTAAATAATCTCGAGAAAATGGGTATTTACTGCTTTTCAGCTTTATAAATACCTCTTACTAGAGTTTTATCAAACCTCTAGCCACCATTAGCTCAACCCGATCAGATTTGGATTAATATCCATACTAATTTCTAGCTATTAGTTACTAATTAGGAGTGAGAATGTAATTTTGGCTATTTCTAGCCCAATTTCACAATCTCTCATCCATACCCACCATTAAATTCTCTCCCAATACTTAATTATTCTTTTTCAAGCAACAATCAAGTAAGAACAATTCGACCTACATCATAATCAATAGATCTTCCATTATAGATTGAAGAGAATCTAACAGATTTGCACTTATTTAAACAATATTGAGATGACTCTAGCAATACCCACTCTAGTTAAGCATTTATCATCACATACCTCTAGTTAATGATTTAGCTACTCATAATTAAGAAATTCAAAAACACATTTAACAATAAAGTCATTGAATTCAATAACAAGAGTAGTAAAATCAAGTTCACAAGTAGTTTTCAATAATGGCAGTACCTTGCTATTAAGAAGAAGAGAATAGTATTTTTTCAAATTCTACCAATCAAATTCTCCTCTTCTCTGCCAAAGGAATGTTCTAAAGCTAGGAATCGAAAAAGATGATATGATATGATCTCCTCAGTACACAGTACTTTCTCTAGAATTTATATATCCAAGAAAATAGGGCATCTTCTCTCTCTGTTTTCGTGCTGAATAATTTTACCCTTGAGCAGCATTCTGGAATCGGTGGAAGTACTGGCGGTTCACTGGTTTCAATCTGCGGACCGCCGGTTACACTTTTTGGGCCTTTAACAAATTCCAGTAACCATCGGTTGGTTATTCGGCGTTTCGCGGATCTCCATCCGTGCACCACCGATGCTTTGCTCTTCAATACAGCAAGTCAGGTGCCATTCGGTGGCTGGACCGGTGAGTCACTGTTGGCAACCCGCGTTTCGTTGGTGGATTGTTTCCCAAAGGCCGCGGTGATCGGCTTTTGATCGATGTTTCACCGGTATTTTTTGGTGGAACACTGAATTTCATCCCACTTCCTTCTTTTTGCTATATTTCTTGCTCTTTTCCTCGCATTAGATATCTGCACACAATAAAATCAAAAAGGGCATAAAATCCACATAAACAACACAAAGCCTAAGCAACAATCCAGGTTTAAGAGCCTAATGAGTTGGTGAATTACCAACTCATTAGTGATCTATCCCTATTCCCTGTGGATTTGACCCCCACTCATAAAGTGGGGTAAATTATATTGCGAATGACCGTGTACACTCTCTCCTCATGGGAAGTGGATTTGGATATTCTCATATAACTTCTTTTCATTTTTTCAGGACTACAATTGTCACGACCCAAGTATACACCCTATGTGTGATACGTCGCTTAGAGTCTCAAGTGACCCTAAGCTAACCCATAGCATAGCTTGTTACTGACACACTAGATAGAAAACTGAGCGGAAGCTACTGAAGTCTAAAACAATCTTTTAAGAGGAACGATAAAATCTAACAAATACTGGAGTTTTAACCATATTAATAATAATAAGCTGAAACTAATACTACGTTGTCTGAAAGCCTCTACTAATAGATGAGTTGCTAGGACAAGTCCCCAGCTAACTCTAAATCTTGACAAATTGAAATAGTACTACTGAAATAGAAAGAACTGCTCTAGTCCTCAGAAGATGAGGACTCACCAACATAATACTGCTGCATGAATCTGGAGGAGAGACTAACCATACTGTGGAGCCTGAGTGCCTGAGCGTATATAATAAGTCGATATAGCATAGGAGTGTGCGTCAGTACTTGAAATGTACTGAGTATGTGAGATATCAAATAAAACATATAAAATGCTGATAATTTATAAACTGGACTAATATGATATACAATAACCATCCTGAATCATAAGTACTGAAGAGTCTGAAAATTTGAGAAAAATATTATAAGAACTGATATTCTAAAAATTTAAGTCATAAACATATCCTTAAATCTATAAGACTAGACTGGACCGTGAACTATGACTATGCTGTACTGTGGGAGTGCCTATTAACCAACACATAATCTCGTGAGCTAAATATGAAGTTCGATATTTACTCTTCATCGGTAAGGCCCACCATACCTTGCCAGGGTACAGTGACTGGACTATATGATCACTAATTGAAAAATCCATTTGGGTTAAATCCTATGGTGGCACGTACGGAACCTGGGCGCATTGAACCCCGACAGGCTCGGTGCTAAGTACTACTCCCAACTGAAGACATATAGAAAAATGTGTATATATATATATATAAATATATATAACTGAACTGTACTGATAGCTCGAAATGATGTCCTATGGCTAGGTCAGAACTACTTATCCAAAAGTGTCCTGAGGTGCTAGAGGACCTAATAATTGATAGTATTAAATATACTGGTAAACTAATAATACTAATATCTAATAATATTACTGTTACTGAGTAAACTGAGATTGATAAATGTAACACTCCAAAAGTCCCTTAGATCAGACCCGTGGGTTGAAATAGATAAACCAATAAAATCTACAGCAGATCACAAAATGAGTCATCGAGTGAATCATTATGTGACCCGACGGGTCGTCAAGTGACCCATTGTGTGTGCATGAGTTGGTAAAATGTTGGATTTCTAGGAGTCATAATGAGTTTAGGGACAAGTCGTGGTTCCACTTCACAACTCATCAAGAGAGTCATTGTCTGGGAGGGGTGTAAGGATGGAAAATACCAATAGTAATGAGAAGGGGTGACGACGAGTCATCTTGACACCTAATGAGTTGTTAGGTGTCTGGTTGGGTGTGATGAATGCTTGAAAACTTGAGTTTTAGAGGGTCAGGATGAATGGTGAAGTGATCCGTTAAGTGTAACGATGAATCATTGAGAGAAGGAGTCAAATCAAGATCAGAAAATTGGAACTCTGGCCAGTGGCGACAGATCAGATGATGACTCGTTACTTGACCAGATGAGTCGTCAAGTGAGTCGTTAGGTCTGGCAATGGCCATCTTACAGTAAAATCATTAAGGATATTTTCATAATTCTTAACTTCCTAACTCCTAAACTACATTGTTTTAAGCTTCCTAAAGAGTGTTTTAAGAGGATTTAACCTAGCCTAAGTCATTATTCTCTCATTCATGCTTTGAATTCAACTCCTCTTCCAAGATCAAGCTAGAGTTCCTCCTCAATTTCTTCCTCAATTCTCTTGGGATTACAAGAGCATCTTAGATATCAGTTTACCCAGGTATGTAGGGCCATGAATGGGGAGTTTCTCCCATCATCATGCCTAATTTCTTCTCTAATTCATAAATTTAAGTCTTTAATCAAGTATACTGGAATTTTAGAGTTTTAACCCAATTATATGAAATTATATATGTTATATATATGGGTTCAATCCCCTCATGTTCTAATTAATGATTTAAGACTATTAGGGCTGCTGATTTTACCTTTAATTTGATTATCAATTCATGAATTTCAAGTTATTAGAAATTATGCCCTATTACGCATGTCTTATGAAATTCAAGTTTATGATTTCATGATTTCTAGTATAATGAGTTATCTAATACACAGAATATTTATGAATTATTAGCTCATGATTCCATTATTTTGAACTATGAAGTCTATTTGAAGTATGTATGATTTGATGATTTGGGCAAGCCCATGCAAGTTAAGTATGTTATCATGATTTTGGCCAAGGCCTACAAGATCAAATTTAAAATGATATTTGAAGTCAAGACACCCCAGTTATTCAGATTTAAGCTATGTTTTGAGAATATGATCGTATGAGAAATATGTATGTTCTGAGAGTAGTGTCTAGCACTGAGTAGGAAAGGGATTCCGAGGACCCCTATCTCCGAACTATGCGCCGATGTAGGATATATATTCTTATTGTGACCTCTAAAGAGAGTGTTTTCCCACTCGAGGGCACACCATGATATTACACCTCATTCGTCCTTTTCCATGGCAAGGCCTAGGATGGCTCTCCTCCACGTGGGAAAGACGTGGGATTATCATGCGCTCATACATGGTTGTTGTCGGTTATGAAGAGTCTCCCATTGTTTCTCATGATTTCATTTACTCATGTTCATGACTCATGATATTATGTTTTATAGTATATTTGACCCATTGATTAGTTTATGAGCTTTCACTTACGATTTCAAGCATGACAAGTTTTATGATTTCTTTTTCTAAACTTTGGGTCATTATGTTCATATTACGATGAATTGCTTATGAATGTGTATCCCATGATCTATTTTGATTTATACTCATGAATTCAACTAATGTTTTACTAAGAATGTTTTACTTACCTTATATACTCAGCAAATTCAAAGTACTAACTTCATACTCTATGTTATATCGTCTTATAATATAGGTTCGGATGATCCCTCCTAGTCTCGTCGCTCGCTCGCATACGCTCAGTTCAGCCCCATCCCACTTTTGGTGAGTCTTCATCATCCAAGGACATCTATTAGTTATGCTTGTTATGTTTTGTTTTAGTTTCAGACTTGGAGTTAGCTAGGGGATTGTCCCAACATCTCAACAGATAGTAGAGGCTTTCAGACATAGACGTAGCATGTTCAGCAGTGGTGTGATGTTATCGCTCTTATTTATGCTTTATGATATTTAGACTTCGCTTATCCGTGCTTATGTTAATTTTTTCTTGTTTATTCCCTTAAGTCATGCTTTGTATGTGCCATGGGTTAGCTTGGAGCCATTCATGGTTCTAGGTCCCGTGTCTTGGCCTGGGGTCCTAGCTCGAGTCGTGAAAAAAAACATACTGTGAAGCATAAATGCATAATTTCATGAGGAAATCAGGTCAAATTCAGGATCATATGAGACATGATGTATAGCTAAAAATACTAATATGAACATATGGTATTTCTACACATGAAAGTTTGACATCATAGAAAGGTAAGGAATTTCAACAATTAGAAGGAAAAACCCTAGATCATGGTTTCTACCTTTTAAAGGCTAGGGTTACTAAAATATTGGGACACAAGGGTGAAAGGAAACCCTTGTTGAAGTCCCATATACCTAAAGAAGAGAACCACTTGAGAAGAAGCTTGAATTCTGAACTTGAGCAAAAACCCTAGTTTAGCTTGGGAAGAGTTCCTGAACTCTTATGTACTATCCTTGAGAGACTAACTGAGAAATGAGGGAGGAGGATCGACTAACTCCCCTTAATCACCTAATAATATACCCTAAAATGACACAGTTTAGGAATTAAAATAGTGAAAAGTTAAGAAGATTCCTTTGGATAAATATCTGAAAAAACAGCTCGTCTAGACCCAACGGATCACACAATGACTAATTGGTGATGACCATGACTAGTTGGGACCAGTGTTTGGTTTGGGTCTGAAACTCTAGTTTCTGGACTTCAACCAATGGTTGAAAAGGAATACTGGTTAAAGGACATGACAGATCATCAAATTCGTTTAGTTTTCACTGAAACAATTTCAAACAATTTTTGAACCTTTCCTAACAGACAGACTGAACGACCCGTATATGGTACAAAGGGTCATTATTTCTGTGGTCACTAGAGTAATATTGCATACTTTCTGGATTTCATTTAACGGCTTATTGGGATGAGTCGTTATATGTAATGACTCATCGTCTGGCTCGTTGGATCGGGAAAAGATTTTGACAAGTTTCTGGACTTTGTCAGAATAGGAAACATGGCGACTCATTACTTCTACAAACGGGTCATTGTATCGTTTGTTGAATTTGGGAAGAAATCTGCTGGGCAACTAACGACTATCTTAACGGGTCATTGTCTCTGACAACGGCTCATCTGACAATTCATTCTGTAGGAAATTTTCTGGTTTCCTTTTGATTTTCATTTCAAGTCTGGGGTTTGATCTTATGGACTTTTGGGGTGTTACAATATCTCCCCCTTGGGAATATTCGTCCTCGAATAGAGACTAAATAAGCTAGAAAGATAGGGAAGGAACTGCAATTGAGAAATTAAAAACTAAGGAACTGCAATCGAGAAACTAAAAACTATAAATTGAATACTGATGGAGTGAATGACTCCGAACTAAGATATATGACTGAATTGAGCTCACTCACCAAGGATGCATTCTAAGACATGATTAGAACTGGAAAGCATGATACTAGCATGAGACTAAATAGAGTGCTAAGGAAGAATTTATTACCTGATGTTGAAGCTGAGCTAGAAGGAAGAAGGTGAGGGTATCTATCTATCATATCTGCTTCGGTTTTCAATGTAGCTCCCTCTACAAGATGATTCCTCCATAGAACTCTCACTAACGCGACCTCTTTATTCCTCAACCTATGAACCTGACGGTCCAAAATCTGCACCGGGACCTCTTTATAGGAGAGACTATATTTTACACCAACACTCTCCAAAGGCACAATTGAGGTCAGATCACCCATGCACTTCTTCAGCAGAGACACCTGAAAGACTGGATGCACCAATTTTCACTTCGCAGGCAGGTCTAACTCATAGGCCACCAGTGCCAACGCGTCTCAGGATTTAGTAAGGACCAACACAACAAGGATTGAGTTTTCCTTCCTTCCTGAACCTCATCACCCCTTTCATAGGTAAAATTTTCAGATATAAGTAATAATCCACAACAAACTCCATCTTCCTTCTCCTCATATTTACATACAATTTCTGACGGCTTTGAGCTGTTTTCATTCGTTCCTTGATAAGATGAACCTTCTGCATGGGCTCATGTATTGAATCAGGCCCTATCAAGGTAGATTCACAAACTTCAAACCACCCTATAGGAGACCTACACCTCCTACCATATAATGCCTTGAATGGGGCCATCTAAATACTGATGTGGTAGCTGTTGTTATATGCAAACTCGATGAGAGCTAAGTGGTCATTCCAACTGCCCTTAAATTCAATCATTTAAGCCCTCAACATATCCTCTAGAGTCTGAATAGTCCACTCAGCCTGGCCATCTGTTTGCAGATGGAAAGTTGTGCTGAACTTAACCTGAGTACCAAGTCCCTTTTAAAAAAACTTCCAGAAATGCAAGGTGAACTGAGTACCCGTATCTGAAATGATAGAAAAGAGGACTCCATGTAGTTTGATTAACTTTCAGATGTACAGTATAGCATAATCCTCTACTGAATTTGTGGTCTTAACTGGTAAGAATTATGCTGACTTAGTTATTCGGTCTACAACTATCCAAATTAAGTCATGTTGTCAGCGCGTACAAGGTAGACCCGTAATAAAATACATGTTTACTTTTTCCCACTCCAAAGTAGGAATGTTGAAATCCTGAGTCATACCCCTAGGTCTCTAATGTTCAGACTTAACTTGTTGGCAATTTGAGTACTTAGTCACAAATTCCGAAATGTCCTTCTTTATACCATTCTACAGATAGATTTTTCGTAGGTCATTGATCGGGGGCTAAAATAGCATGCCTGAGTGATGCTTTATACCTTAATTTAGTCTTGTTTATCTAAGTTATTGTATACATTCTCATGTGATTATATATAAATGTGTATATATGTGCTAACCAACATGATTAGTCCTTGTTTTGTAGGTTTCAAGGATTTTGAGGAACTAATTCATAAGTTGGTGAAGGAAAGGAATGGAGTCGGGAGCAAAGTGCGAAAGTCGGCAAAGAAGCATGCCTTGGCAAAGCTGGTCGCGCCAGGCAGCGTGCCATGCTGTGCGTGTGCCGCACCCAGCACAGTGCCACGCCTATGCCAGGCGCACGAGAGAAGGCAGCATGCAGGCAGGCGAGCTGTGCGCCAGCGCTGTGCCACGCCAGGCCAGCTGCGCGCCAGCAGCATGCCATCACGCCGCAAGAGCAGCGTGCCACGCTGGGCATCGCGACAAGGGGCTGCCTAGAGTCGATATTTGTTGATTTCAATTGTGCATCCGCGTTACCTCCGTGTCACGGAGGAAGTGCTCCGCGATACACTCCGCGACACGGAGCCATTCCACTACAGGCTAAATTGTGCACGTTTCTCATTTATTATAAATAGGACCCTTATCTCCTAATTCCAGGGGGTCACGATTTTATTCTGAAAAACTACCTAGGAGTGAAGGGAGAAGTGGGTGAACTCATCTAGGGTTTGGCAAATTACCTTCTCATCTACCAAATTCATGTAAGTATGTTAGTTTAGTAGTAGTTAGTGTAGTTTTACGAACATGAATGGCAAGAACCCTTCCTCTAGGGTTGAAGCCATGAATTATGATTGTGATTTTATGAAATTGTTTTGGAATTAAATTATTGATTGTTGTTTTCATCTTGCATTCTGGATTGTTGGTTGTTTTTATGATTGATCACCATGAAAGCATATACGTTAGCTTGAGTAATAGCTTGAGAAAGAATTACCTAGGTCAGGACATGAGAATTTTAGGAGCATGTTTGTACCTCGGGAGAGATTTTTGTGTCAGGATAGAAATATACCTAACATCATGCTTGGTTGAGACACGGGGGTTATGAAAGACCAACTTGGGATGTCAAATCACCACTCGAAGAAGTAGTTGTGAGGCTAAGTTGAGTTAAATGGTTAGACGCACGAAAGTCCCTAATCTATTCCCCATAAACCACAATATAGTTGATTGCCCGCGACTAGAAATTAAACTCCTCGCTCACAATGATGCAGTGAGGCTAGATTGCCGTGTTTAGAGGCTTGAAAGACCATAAACATGCAATTCTAATTATGTGAAATAACAATTGATAGTTCCATGCTTAACCCATTGCAAATCGTAGTATCGCATGATTAATTGGTTTTAACTCTATGTTGCTCCTAGAGTAATTTCAGAATACTTCATTGACCCAAACTTAGACTTAATTAATCTCGATTGAAAATGTCTATAACCAACACTTGAGGTATTTGCGATCACACTAGAAATGGATAGTTAGAGGAATGGGTCCAGTCATTGTGGGTTCGACAATCCGGTTCTTAAAAGGAGCCACTATATTACTTGCACGACCCGTGCACTTGCGGACGCGCGAATCGGGCACGCCAAGTTTTTGGCGTCGTTGCCAGGGACTCGGCGAAGTTTTGATAATTTATCTATTTTTGTGTGATTTTTGAAATTTCTTTAAGGGTTGAAAAACTTGGTCTTGGTCTGTTTGTTTGCAGGTGACAGGTTGTCCTGCCGAGCTGGCTAGAAATAGAGAGCTTGTGGAACTGTTGCTGGAACCTGAACGTTAAATCCATTTGCAAAGGAGAGTAGCTCTAGAGCAAAAGCTGAAGAGACTTCAAGAAAAGGGTACAACAACAACCACCCGCGGGACAAGCACAATTGTCGTCAGAAGCAATGGCAGCAAGACCAGTTCGTGAAGTGGCAATCCCACTAGCGACGAATGTTACCTCTAGCATTCGTAAACCGGAGCCTGGAGGGCACTTTGAGCTTAAACAGAACATGGTGCATCTGTTACATTCTATTGGTCAATTCACTAGGATGGCACATGAGGACCCGCAGCAGCACCTACAGAGCTTCTTAGAGATTAGTGACACGTTTGTCCCCACCGGCGTGTCCACAGATTATGTCCGACTAACCCTCTTCCCATTTTCACTGTTGGGAGAGGCGAAAAAGTGGCTGAAGGCTGAACCACCGAACTCCATAACTTCATGGAATGACTTGGCTAAGAAGTTCCTTATCAGATTCTTTTCTTCAGGCAAGACTGCAAAGTTGAGAAGTGAAATACTCAGTTTCAAGCAGAGGCCTGATGAGAACTTGTATATGGCTTGGGAAAGATTCAAGTCCTTGTTGAGAGACTGCCCCCATCACCAGCAATCAAATGAAGTGCTGGCTCATACCTTTGTAGAAAGTCTAGACCCACACACAAAAATATTACTAGACTCTACATTGGGTGGGCAAGCCTTGGATAAAACATATGATGAGTTGTACACTTTGTTGTACAGAATTGCACAAGGAAATCCAGAGTGGCACAGCGAGTCATCCAGGGGGGAGGAAATAGATCGGGGTTGAGAGAAGTAGATGGATTGAATGCCTTGGCAGCACAGTTAGCTGCGTTCCAGCATCAGATGATGACTCAGTTCAATAAATTGAGTATGAACCAACACCAGGGCCAGGTTAACGCAGTTCAGCAAGCTCCGAGTTGGTGCAAAATTTGTGGTAATACTGGGAACAATGCAGAATCTTGTGGAGATAATCCGGAATCAGTCAATTTTGTTGGTAATGTGCATAGGAATCAGAATTTTGTGAACAACTCCAACAGAAATTGGCAGGGCCACCCGAATTTTTCTCGAGGTGGAAACCAAAAGCAGAATTATATGCAACCTCAACAACAACAGTATCAGCAGAATAGGTAGAATGAGGGGAAATTGAGTAGCAGCATTGAGGAAACACTGCAGAAAAATTTGGAGACCCAGAATCAGTTAGCGGAAAATCAGGCAAGGATGGCAACAGACTTAATGAATCAGCAAGTAGCCACCCGCAATCTTGAAAAACAAGTCGGTCAGATAGCAGCTGCTCAAAACATGAGATCACAAGGGGGATTACCAAGCGATACAGATCCTAACCCCCGACAGATCAATGCCATCAGTCTGAGAAGCGGTAAGCAATTAGCTAATGCAGTGCCAAAAGAGCTGAGAAAGGGGGTGCAGTCGGAATTGGTTAGACCAGGACCATCCATCAACATAGGAGATAATCAGAGTGATGGAAAACAAAATGTGCAACTTTCATTGCAACAAACATAAAGACCACCACCACCATTCCCTCAAAAATTCAGAAAGAGCAAGGAGGAGGAATGCTTCAAAAAGTTCTTTCAGAGCTTCAAAGAACTTCACATAAATTTGCCTCTTAATGATGTCTTTCAGGGAATGCCCAAGTATGCTAAATACTTGAAGGACGTGATGGAAAACAAAGTTAGATTGGTGGATGTCCAGACTGTAGCGCTGACTAAGGAGTGTAGTCACAGGGTATTGAGAAAAATGCCAAAGAAGCTCAAAGACCCAGGGAGTTTTACCCTCCCCATACAAATTGGTGAAGCTAAGGTGCTACGAGCTTTGTGTGACTTAGGGGCAGCAGTTAATCTAATTCCCCTATCCTTATTCAACACCCTGTGGTTGGGAGAACCGAGGCCGACAAGGTTGATGCTGCAGCTGGCTGACAAGTCGCGAGTGACACCTGATGGAATAATAGAGGACCTTCTCATCAAAGTAGGTAAGTTTATTATACCTGCTGATTTTATTGTTCTAGATTTTCAGGTTGATGACCAGGTACCCTTAATCTTGGGACGGCCATTCTTGGCCACCGGTGGAGCGGTGATTGATCTGAGAGCAAGGACCCTGAAAATGAGGGTCGAAGATTTAGAAGAACTCTTCCACGTTTACCAAGAAATGAACCCATCCGCACACTACACTAACCTTTGTCAAGTTAGTGTGTTGGCAGAGGATGAGTGTGGGGTGGAGGATTCCACAGGTGCACGGCCAAAGGCAAGGTCAAGTGTTCAGCCCGAGTCTGATAGAGGACTTCAAATTGAGAAGAAGTTGGAGAAAGAGAGGAACAGAGTGGAGGCTGTTTCCTCTAAACAGCAAAAGAAAAGGAGATGGTTCTCGAAAAAGAACCCAGGTATGAGGATCTCCTGAAAAGGACAGTCCACGTCGGGCCACGACGTAAAATAAGGCGCTGCTTGGGAGGCAACCCAAGGGTACCTCAGGTACAATTTGTAATTTTGATTTTGTGTTGATTTTGTTATGTTTATTTTGTTTGTGTTTTTGGTGGAAAGTTAAGCACAGATGGCGGGAAGTCTGAGTACCGAGACGGTGGAAGCTAAAGAGCATGGAATAGAAGAAGTGTGGGGTCGAACACCCACCTCTGGAAACTTGAAAGAAAAGCATGATTTTAGCTTGGCATAGAGGCTCAGGGAGTATTTCTCATCCTTTAAATGTTAATTTGATTCTATGAGGACATAACATGATTTAAGTGTGGGGTGAGGGAAATTTCAAGAAAATTTCAACTTTTTTTTTATGCTTAACGATTTTTGGTGAATTTAATGCTTGTGAGAAGAATTTTGAAAATTGTTTTATGAGTCAAGCATGACTTCATCACCCGTTGGTTTTTCTTTTCGGTTCTTTTCCGACGGGGGGTATTTGAACCGAAGAATAGAAATTTTCTTTTTCTTTCCTTTGTCTGTATATAATGTTTTAGTCATAGTTAGGGACTGTTTCCAACGATGGATGGATGACGACCGTCTTGAGGAAAAATTAGTCGATAGGTTTTGGGTTTTTGAAACCATAACTAATTGGTGCTTGATGTTCTTGTTATGTGCTATACGTAATTGTAAGAGGCAAGTATGTTCAGTGTGAAGCATGCAGGTGTATAACTTTGTGTGAGACACTTAGGCTCTTGAATTTGACTCAATATGATTGAAGCTTAATCTAAATTCTTGTGATTAGCTGAGTTAAGAGTCTGCTGAATGTGTCTTGAATTGAGCATGTGCCATGAGTGTAAGGTTTTTGAGTATTCTGTGCTATTGTGGATTGTCTAGAACTTGCCTGGTGTGTTTATAAAACGAAATGAAGGATGTGAATTGTAAGAGATGATTTAGGCATTTCTTTGGATGAACCAAATTTTTATCCCTCATTTTTACCTACCTTGAAAAATTAATCGTAGTTAACCCCATTGAGCCTTGAGCCTATTCTTTGGTAGCTGCAACATAAGCATAATCCTTTTTCTTTCATTAGCCTTGTGTTTGATCCAAAACTCCTAAGCGCTTAAGTGAATAATCCGAAAGAGTAAAGGAGTGAGAAAAAAATGAAAAAGAAGGGAAAGTAGCAATTGTAAAAGTTGAGAAAGGTCGAGGGTGCACTTAGTTGAATACGGGTGAGTATTAGTAGGGAGTAAGAAAATAAATAAATGAAAAGTTACTTATAGAACTCCTTACTAATAAGTTAAAGTGCCTAAAGAAATGGGGGAACAAAACAGAAAAAAGAAAGATGAAAGGAGAAAAAGGTGAAGTGATAAAAGGGAAGCTCGTAATGAAGGCGTGATGTATTAAAAACGCTTAGGAAAGATAGTCCTACTTGATCTTACATTTATACATCCTTAAATTAGTGGAATAAAACAATAAGGGCAAGCTTATGGGTCATTACATGATGCATGTGAATTCTTTGTGAGAGTGAGTGTAGTTCTATTAATGTACCCACACATGTTGTGATTTAAAAATTGTTTTTGCGTGTGATTGGGTAACTCTCTTTCCGTGAGGGGCACATGTTGAATGAAGGATATAATTCATGTGGGATTTCTTAATCAGTTGATTTGCATGAGTTTTCTAAGATTGAGAGTCGATTCTTGAGGTTAAGAAGTCTTAACATAGTTGTACTTCATTTCAATGATCAAATCGTGCATGCTCTATTTTTAGCTTGTTATCTTACGTATTCATTGTAGCCGTAGCTTGGATATTCTTGCTAAATGAGTTATGAGTGAGTCTCCATATGCATGAGATGTAATAGTTTGTTCGAGGATGAACAAGACTTTAAGTGTGGGGTAGGTGATCGGGGGCTAAAATAGCATGCCTGAGTGATGCTTTATACCTTAATTTAGTCTTGTTTATCTAAGTTATTGTATACATTCTCATGTGATTCTATATAAATGTGAATATATGTGCTAACCAACATGATTAGTCCTTGTTTTGTAGGTTTCAAGGATTTTGAGGAACTAATTCATAAGTTGGTGAAGTAAAGGAATGGAGTCGGGAGCAAAGTGCGAAAGTCGGTAAAGAAGCATGTCTTGGCAAGGCTGGCCGTGCCAGGCAGCGTGCCACGCTGTGCGTGTGCCGCGCCCAGCGCAGTGCCACGCCTATGCCAGGCGCACGAGAGAAGGCAGCATGCAGGCAGGCGAGCTACACGCCAGCGCCGTGCCACGCCAGGCCAGCTGCGCGCCAGCAGCATGCCATCGCGCCGCAAGAGCAGCGTGCCACGCTGGGCATCGCGACAAGGGGCTGCCTAGAGTCGATATTTGTTGATTTCCAGTGTGCATCCCCGTTACCTCCATGTCACGGAGGCAGTGCTCCGCGATACACTCCGTGACACGGAGCCATTCCACTACAGGCTAAATTGTGCACGTTTCTCATTTATTATAAATAGGACCCTTATCTCCTAATTCCAGGGGGTCACGATTTTATTCTGAAAAACTACCTAGGAGTGAAGGGAGAAGTGGGAGAACTCATCTAGGGTTTGGCAAATTCCCTTCTCATCTACCAAATTCATGTAAGTATGTTAGTTTAGTAGTAGTTAGTGTAGTTTTACGAACATGAATGGCAAGAACCCTTCCTCTAGGGTTGAAGCCATGAGTTATGATTGTGATTTTATGAAATTGTTTTGGAATTAAGTTATTGATTGTTGTTTTCGTCTTGCATTCTGGATTGTTGGTTGTTTTTATGATTGATCACTATGAAGGCATATATGTTAGCTTGAGTAATAGCTTGAGAAAGAATTACCTAGGTTAGGACATGAGAATGTGAGGAGCATGTTTGTATCTTGGGAGAGATTTTTGTGTCAGGATAGAAATATACCTAACACCGTGCTTGGTTGAGACACGGGGGTTATGAAAGACCAACTTGGGATGTCACATCACCACTCGAAGAAGTAGTTGTGAGGCTAAGTAGACTTTAATGGTTAGACGCACGAAAGTCCCTAATCGTTTCCCCGTAAACCACAACATAATTGATTGCCCGCGACTAGAAATTAAACTCCTCACTCACAATGATGCAGTGAGGCTAGATTGCCGTGTTTAGAGGCTCGAAAGACCATAAACATGCAATTCTAATTATGTGAAATAACAATTGATAGTTCCATGCTTAACCCATTGCAAATCGTAGTATCGCATGATTAATTGGTTTTAACTCTATGTTGCTCCTAGAGTAATTTCAGAATACTTCGTTGACCCAAACTTAGACTTAATTAATCTCGATCGAAAATGTCTATAACCAACACTTGAGGTATTTTCGATCACACTAGAAATGGATAGTTAGAGGAATTGGTCCAGTCCCCGTGGGTTCGACAATCCGGTTCTTAAAAAGAGTCACTACATTACTTGCACGACCCGTACACTTGCGGACGCGCGAATCGGGCATGCCAGTCATGGTACATCTTGGTGGAACCTAGGTGGATAGAGTACCTGGATCTATGAGCTTCCATTAGTATCCATTGCCTCTCAAATCATCTACATCTGGAACACATAACCTACCCTAGTAACTGAATGCACCATTGTCCCCTGTAGAGAATGCTTCTGCCTCTTTCTTTAGGACTGCTTCCTTCAACTTAAGTAGGATTGGATCTTCATCTTGATTTGACTTAACCTCTACCATAAGGGAGGATTCTGACCCATTCTGAACTACAACTCCACTTTTTGTTGAGTCAACCAAACAAACACCCGAGCTAGCCTGTGAACATCTTTTGCCAGCTTCTTCTTGTCATCCTCAACATGAGCAACACTCCTGATAAGGAAAATAGCCACTACATTGTCTTTTCCTGGATGATACAAAATGCTCATATCGTAGTCTTTCAATAACTCTAACCATCTCTTCTTACAAAGATTCAAATCCTTCTGACTTAACACATACTGTAGGATTTTTTGGTCAGTAAAAGCATCCACATGAACCCCATATATGTAGTGCCTCCAAATCGTTAAGGAGGAAAATGCATACTGTGAAGCATAAATGCACAATTTCATATTGTGAAGCATAAATGCACAATTTCATAGTATGAAGCAAAAATGCACAATTTCATGAGGAAATCAAGTCAAATTCAAGATCATATGAGACATGCTATGTAACTGAAAATACTAAATGAGTATATGGTATTTTTAAGTATGAAAGTTTGACATAATTGAATGGTAGGGAATTTCAACAATTAGAAGGAAAAACACTAGGTCATGTTTTCTAACATTTCAAGGCTAGGGTTACTAAAATCATGAAACAAAAGAGTGAAAGAAAACCCTTGTTGAAGTTCACATACCTAAAGAAGAGAACCCCCTAAGAAGAAGCTTGAATTATGAACTTGAGGAAGAACCCTAGTTTAGCTTGGGGAGAGTTCCTGAGCTCTTACATACTGTCCTTGAGAGGCTAAGTGAGAAATAAGGGAGGAGGATCGACTAACTCCCCTTAATCCCCTAATAGTATAACCCAAAATGATGCAATTTAGGAATTAAAATATTGGGCAGTTACAAAGATTCCCTTGGATAAATATCTGAAAAATAGCCCGTCCAGACCCAACGGATCACACAACGAGTCATTGGTGATGACCATGACTCATTGGGACCAGTCGTTGGTCCTGGGTCTAAAACTCCAGTTTCTGGACTTCAACCAATGATCGGAAAGGATGACTCTTTAAAGGACATGATGGGTCGTCAAATCCGGTTGTTGTCACTGAAACAATTTCAAACAATTTCTAAACCTTTTCCAATAGACAAACAGAATGACCTGTTATATGATATAATGGGTCATTGTTTCAACCCATGGTCACTTGACTGATCTTGCACACTTTTTGAATTTCATCCAACGGCTAATTAGGACAAGTCATTACATTATCCAATGACTTTTCATCTGGCTCATAGGTTTGAGGAAAGATTTTGAGAAGTTTCTAGACTTATTCAGAATAGGAAATACGACACTTTGTTACTTCTAACAATGTGTCGTTTTATCATTTGTTGAATTTAAAGAAGAAATCTGCTAGGCAACTAATGACTGTCATAATGGGTCATTATCTGTGACAATGGCTCATTTGATGAGTCATTCTGTGGGAAGTTTTCGCGTTTCCTTTTGATTTTCATTTCGAGTTTGGGGGTTTGGTCTTAGGAACTTTTGGGGTGTTACAACAATCCCTTTAGATTATTTCGTGTAAATTTATTCCTCTAAATCTTCATTTAAGAAGGTTGTTTTCTGATAATGTTCAAACTGACACTTCCTTTCGAAGTATGAAGCGGACATTGTCAATAAAGAACCCAACTAAGAGGTTGGGTTTGATCCCACAGAGAATATGGAAGAGCTAGACTAAAGCCAGTAAGTGAGCTTGTTGGGTAATTACTTCAAATTGGGGGTTCTAAAGAAAACAAAAATTAAAAACAACTGTTAAAACTTTGGTTGAAATAAAGGATGAAAGATAACTAGGGTTTGTGTTCCCCATGGGTTCATAACTGCTTTGGGTATATATACGTGATCATCACCAATGCTTACTAGGAGAACTGATAACTTAGGTTCATTCAACTGACTGGTTGTCCCTATTGAATGACTATATTCAATCACTGAATCAAGTCTCATGAGCGATTGCAAATTAACCATTATCAATATGTCCCAAATTTAACTATCCTTCGAACACAACTCAAGTTAATACAATTATCATCAAGATCAAGGCTTTGTTATAATTCTCTTTTTCTAATCTCTACCTCTCCAGGCTCAAGCAAGTAAAGAATTCGGGCAAGTCCTAACGTTGTACACCATTAAGAAATGTTTAAGCATGAAGAGAATACAATACAAGTGTTTGCATTGGTTTTGAATCACTTTTATGCAACCCTAGCTTGTTAATCCATCATGGTTCTCACAACCCTAACTATGGAGATTTTAGCCTCTCATAGTTGCAAGATTGTGATTTGCATTCATAATTAAATACATAAATAAATACTTACAATTATAGACGAGATAAAAACTTCTTTGAATAGATTAGCAAAATCCTCAAGAAGAAAGTATGAATATCAAGAGAAAATCAAGAAAAGGTTGATCACAAGACAATCAACTCAATTCTATATTCTATCTCTCAATTCTCACATCCTCTAATGTTAACTAACAATTTTCTAGTGATTTCTAATGAAAATAAAACATAAAATGTATTTATACATACATAAAAATCCTTTTCCTAGGCTAACAGGGTGAATTTTCATAACTGATGCCGTTTGGGTCACGACCAATCCTACGAACCGTAGCAGGTATATACGGGTCATACCTTCTTCCCGTATGTCATTGGCTGGCTAAAATTTGGCTAAGTGTTGGACCTTGGTACGACTCGTACATGCTTCCTACGAGTCATACTATGCTTTCGTGGTCTGACTCTGAGGCTTTTCAATTTTTTTGAAGTTCTTCACGAGTGCTATGGTATGAATCGTACCTTGATGCCACGACTCATACTGTCTATCCGTATCAGGAGTCAGCCTCTTGTGCAAATCTTCATAATCTTTCCACGACTTCTACACTATGGCCCGTACAAGCATTGTACAACTCATACTGAGAGTTGTAGGATGCATGCTTCATACTTATCCATCTGAAACTTCTCACGACCTGCAGCACGGCTCGTAGCACCATCCTATGGCTCATACTGAGAGTTGTGACTTAAGCCTATTTTCTACACTTTTTAGACTATCTTTTGCATATTCTTGCTCCAACACCTATTTGTCCTGTAACCAAATAATAAGTGCCTTATATCTATATAAACATACCTAAGTCCATACTATTTTCTTATTTTTGAGCATCGAAAGTGTTGTAAACTCACAACACATCAACACCCTCAACTTAAGACTTTTGCATGTCTTCAGGCAAAGAAAAGATTAAAACTAAATACGACGCTCAACTAGAAAATAAACCTAGGATACTACAACCAATACTAAACAAAACTTGAACTATACATTCAACAATTTCTGACCCTTTTCCATGAACCAACATCAGCTAAGGTACTACAAGCAACCACAAAACATGCTAAACAGGCATCAAGACGTGTCATCTAGCTATCAACAGGCGATCAAGTCATCACCGATGCATTTTTCACAAACCAATGGTAAAAGTAAACATAATCCATGTACCCTCACATCAAATGAAGTCCCCACTCACAGATATAGTATCAAATATTGCATGGGGCTAAACAAGCAAGACTCTCACTCTCACAGAGAAGTTTCAAGTACTGTGCATCAGATACCATAGGCTTGTCCTTATTTTCTCTACTTTGGTCTGTCAGATGGTCAGATTAGGATCATTATATGACTTTCTATGGCTTGTAATGTAGGTTTTAGGGCTGGACATGATAAAGATGAGAGATTTTTGAGTGACTATCCGTTCTTTGGCACTACATACATTGGCTTCATCATTCACCTATTTCACCCTCTTTTCTTTTTATTCCTTTTCCTCCCTTTTCACCTCTTTTATATGCATTTATATGGGTGTGGTGTATTTTCAACCTTTTCAAGCATTTATTTCTTTTTATTTTGAATTTTCTTTTTCAAGATTTTCAACTTTTTCATCTTTTTTTTCTGTCACACCACACCTCATTTTTAACCTTTTCTCTTTTCTTTACCTTATTCTTGTTCCCACCATTTATGCACCCCTACTCTAGCCACCCTCAACTTAGACATTTTACCTATGTTGAGGTTCACAATGTCCAAGAAAGGACCAGGGCCAAAAGAGGTTCATTATAAAAAATCGGTACAGTTCATTATAAAAAATGGGTACGGTTCATCGGCTAGTCAAAGAAAAATGGTCTATTAAAGGCTCAAAATTGGGATCAAGGGAATCATATGATTTTGGTAGGGTCATTTAGGCTAATAGTGAGCTTAAAAAAAAGGGTCTATGATCATATCCTAACCAACCATCCTTAGCATATGCAAAGACCAACCAGACAAGTTTTAGATCTTCAACACAGTACGGAACTAAGTATTCACTCACTCATGGCACATGACTTATATTCACCTTAACTGTGTGGTTTACACATGGCTTAACAAGACTCCTCATGCTAATAAACTAAATGACATGAAATGATCTACAGAAATCATGCATGCAGTCACAAATACATGGCTAATGCATCAAAAATTTTTAAATAGGGTCAATTTTCTTCAAAAATCAAAACTAGTACATTTTCATTGGTTGAGTACTCCTAAGTTATTTTCTAATTAAACAAATATCATATAATAATAAAATAAAATCCTAAACATGCCGGTTCTACTAGATAGCATGCTCTAGGGAAAAGAAACACGACAAGAAAAATCCTTGGATGATTCAAAAAATCCCAAAACATCACAAGTACACCCCCTCCCCTTTTTGAAAATTGAACTTCATCCCCGAAGAATGAACAACAAGAACATAAGGGAAGGAAACATACCTGTGGCGCTCTAGGCGCTCCTATCGTCCTACGGTGGAGGTACCTCCGCTGCAATCATGGCGCTAGCGGTGGCCGGTGCACTCAATGAAGTATCCATAGGGGGAGTGGTTACCCCCACAGTAGTACTGGCCGCTTCTATGGCCTCTATGTCAATCGGGGCTAAAGGTGTCTCACACAAAGGGTCACTGATCACGGGCAAAATAGCATGCCCGTGATACGCTTTATACCTTAATATAGTCTTGTTTATCTAAGTTATTTTACATAATCTCATGTGATTTTATATAAGTGTGAATATATGTGCTAACCAACATGATTAGTCCTTGTTTTGTAGGTTAATAATGCATTTGAGGAACTAATTCGCAAGTTGGTGAAAGGAAGGAATGAAGTGGAAGCAAATGGCGAAAAGTCGGCAAGGGGCATGCCTTGGCAAGGCTGGCCGCGCCAGGCAGCGTGCCACGCTGTGCGTGTGCCGCGCCCAGCGCCGTGCCACGCCCTTGCCAAGCGCACGAGGAAAGGCAGCAGCAGGCAACAGGAGGCAGAGAACCAGCGCGGCAGCGCCGTGTCACGCTAGGCAGCCTGCGCGACAGCAGCTTGCCAACGCGCTGCATGGGCAGCGTGCCACGTTGGCCAGCACGGCAACCCTCGGCAACTTGGTTTCCTGAGGCAATTTCCAAAGAGCTTTCGCGTTGTCTCCATGTCACAGAGGCAGTGCTCCGCGATGCACTCCGTGACACGGAGCCGTTCCCTCTCAGGCTAAATTATGCACGTTTTCCATTTACTATAAATAGGACCCTTAGCTCCTAAAATCATTTGGTCACGATTTTATTCTGAAAAACCACCTAGGAGTGAAGGGAGAAGTGGGAGAACTCATCTAGGGTTTATCAAATTCCCTTCTCATCTACCAAATTCATGTAAGTATGTTAGTTTAGTATTATTTAATTGTAGTTTTACGAACATGAATGGCAAGAACCCTTCCTCTAGGGTTGAAGCCATGAATTATGATTGTGCTTTTATGAAATTGTTTTGGAATTAAGTTATTGATTGTTGTTTTCGTCTTGCATTCTGGATTGTTGGTTGTTTTTATGATTGATCACCATGAAAGCATATTTGTTAGCTTGAGTAATAGCTTGAGAAAGCATTACCTAGGTCAGGACATGAGAATGTAAGGAGCATGTTTGTCTCTAGGGAGAGATATTGTGTTAGGATAGAAATATACCTCACACCTTGCTTGGTTGACACATGGGGGTTATGAAAGACCAACTCGGGATGTCACATCACCACTCAAAGAAGTAGTTGTGAGGCTAAGTTGAGCTAAATGGTTAGACGTACGAAAGTCCCTAATCGTTTCCCCGTAAACCACAACATAATTGATTGCCCGCGACTAGAAAATTAAACTCCTCGCTCACAATGATGCAGTGAGGCTAGATTGCCGTGTTTAGAGGCTCGAAAGACCATAAACATGCAATTATAATTATGTGAAATAACAATTGATAGTTCCATGCTTAACCCATTGCAAATCGTAGGATCGCATGATTAATTGGTTTTAACTCTATGTTGCTCCTAGAGTGATTTCAGAATATTTCATTGACCCAAACTTAGACTCAATTAATCTCAATCGAAAATGTCTATAACCAACACTTGAGGTATTTAAGATCACAATAGAAATGGATAGTTAGAGGAATGGGTCCAGTCCATGTGGGTTCGACAATCCGGTTCTTAAAAAGAGCCACTATATTACTTGCACGACCCGTACACTTGTGTACGCGCGAATCGGGCACGTCATGTTTTTGGCGCCGTTGCCGGGGACTCGGCGAAGTTTTGATAATTTATTTATTTTTGTGTGATTTTTAAATTTCTCTTAAGTGTTGATAAACTTGGTCTTATTTTGTTTGTTTGCAGGTGACAGGTTGTCCTGCCGAGCTGGCTAGAAATAGAGAGCTTGTGGAACCGTTGCTTGAACCTGAACGTCAATTCCATTTGCAAAGGAGAATAGCTCTAGAGCATAAGCTGAAGAGACTTCAAGAAAAGGTACAACAACAACCACCTGCGGGACAAGCACACTTGTCATCCGAAGAAATGGAAGCAAGACCAGTTCGCGAAGTGGCTATCCCACTAGCGACAAATGCGACCTCAAGCATTCTTAAACCGGAGCCTGGAGGGCACTTTGAGCTTAAACGGAACATGGTGCAGCTGTTACATTCTAGTGGTCAATTCACTGGGATGGCACATGAGGACCCGCAGCAGCACCTACAGAGCTTTTTAGAGATTAGTGACTCGTTTGTCCCCACTGGCGTGTCCACAGATTATGTCCGAATGACCCTCTTCCCATTTTCACTGTTGGGAGAGGCAAAAAAGTGGCTGAAGGCTGAGCCACCGAACTCCATAACTTCATGGAATGACTTGGCTAAGAAGTTCCTTATCAGATTCTTCCCTTCAGGAAAAACTGCAAGGTTGAGAAGTGAAATACTCAGTTTCAAGCAGAGGCCTGATGAGAACTTATATATGGCTTGGGAAAGATTCAAGTCATTGTTGAGAGATTGCCCCCATCACCAGCAATCAAATGAAGTGCTGGCTCATACCTTTGTAGAAAGTCTAGACCCACACACAAAAATATTGCTAGACTCTGCATCGGGTGGGCAAGCCTTGGATAAGACATATGATGAGTTGTACACTTTGTTGAACAAAATTGCACAAGGAAATACAGAGTGGCACAGCGAGTCATCGAGAGGGGCAGGAAAGAGACCAGGGTTGATGGAAGTAGATGGTTTGAATGCCTTGGCAGCACAGTTAGCTTCGTTCCAGCATCAAATGATGACTCAGTTCAATAAACTGAGTATGAACCAATGCCAGGGCCAGGTTAATGCAGTTCAGCAAGCTCCGAGTTGGTGTGAAATTTGTGGTAATAATGGGCACCATGCAGAATCTTGTGGAGCCAATCCGGAGTCAGTCAATTTTGTTAGTAATGTGCAGCGCAACAATCAGAATTTTGAAACCAGTTACAACAGAAATTGGCAGGGCCACCCGAATTTTTCTTGGGGTGGAAACCAAAAGCAGAATTTTATGCAACCTCAACAGCAGCAGTATCAGCAGAATAGGCAGAATGATGGGCAATTGAGTAGCAACATTGAGGAAACATTGCAGAAAATTATGGAGACCCAGACTCAGTTAGTGGAAAATCAGGCGAGGATGGCAACAAACTTAATGAATCAGCAAGTAGCCACCCGAAATCTTGAAAAACAAGTGGGTCAGATAGCAGCTGCTTAAAACATGAGATCGCAAGGGGGATTACCAAGAGACACAGATCCTAACCCCCGGCAGATCAATGCCATCAGTTTGAGAAGTGGTAGGCAATTAGCTGATGCAGTGCCAAAAGAGCTGAGCAAAGAGGTGCAGCCGGAGTTGGTTAGACCAGGACCATCCATCAACATGGGAGATAATCAAAGTGCTGGGCAACAAAATTCACGACTTCCATTGCAGCCAGCACAAAGACCACCACCACCATTCCCTCAGAAATTCAGAAAGAGCAAGGAGGAGGAATGCTTCAAAAAGTTCTTTGAGAGTTTCAGAGAACTTCACATAAATTTGCCTCTTCTTGATGTTTTGCAGGGAATGCCCAAGTATGCTAAATACTTGAAGGACGTGATGGCGAACAAAGTGAGATTGGTGGATGTCCAAACGGTAGAACTGACTGAGGAGTGCAGTTACAGGGTATTGAGCAAAATGCCAAAGAAACTCAAAGACCCAGGGAGTGTTACCCTTCCCATACAAATTGGTAAAGCTGAGGTGCTACGAGCTTTATGTGACTTGGGGGCGGCAGTTAATCTAATGCCCCTATCCTTATTCAACACCTTGGGGTTGGGAAAACCGAGGCCAACAAGGTTGATGCTGCAACTGGCTGACAAGTCGCGAGTGACACCTGATGGAATAATAGAGGACCTTATCATCAAAGTAGGTAAGTTCATTATACCTGCTGATTTTATTGTCTTAGATTTTTAGGTTGATGACCAGGTACCCCTGATCTTGGGACGACCATTTTTGGCCACTGGAGGAGCGGTGATTGATTTAAAAGCAGGGACCCTGACAATGAGGGTTGAGGATGAAGAAGAAATCTTCCGCGTTTACCAAGAAATGAACCCATCTGCACACTACAGAAACCTTTGCCAGGTTAGTGTGTTGGCAGAGGATAAGTGTGGGGTGGAGGATTCCACAGGTGTAGGGCCGAAGGCAATAACAAGTGTTCAGCCCAAGTCTGATAGAGGGCTTCAAATTGAGAAGAAGTTGGGGAAAGAGAGGAACAGAGTGGAGGCTGTTTCCTCTAAACAGCAAAAGAAAAGGAGATGGTTCTCGAAAGAGAACCCAGGTATGAGGATGTCCTGAAAAGGATAGTCCACGTCGGGCCACGACGTAAAATAAGGCGCTACTTGGGAGGCAACCCAAGGGTACCACAGGTACCATTTTAATTTCTGGCATTTGTGTTGATTTTATTTATTTTTCATCTTGTGTAGTTTCTGGTGGAAAGTGAAGCACAGATGGAGGGGAAGTCTGAGTACCCGTGGAGGAGGAAGCTAAAAAGCATGGACGATAAAAAGTGTGGGGTCGACACACACTTGTGCAAAGTGAAGAAAATCATGCTATTAGCTAGGCCTTAAGGAGTATTTCTCACCCTTCTTAAATTTTAATTTGATGCTATGAGGACATAGCATGATTTAAGTGTGGGGTGAGGGAAATTTCAAGGAAATTTCAAAATTTTCTATGCTTAACGATTTTGGTGAATGTAATGCTTGTGCAAAAGTTTGTGAGAAATTTGAAAAATTTGAAATTTTTTTGTGAATTAAGCATGACTTCATCACTCGTTGGTTTTTCTTTTCGGTTCTTTTCTGACGGGGGGTCTTTGAACCGAAGAATAAAAATTTTACTTTCTTTCCTTTGTCTTGTAGATAGTGTTTTAGTCATAGTTAGGGACTGTTTCCGACGATGGATGGATGACGACCGTCTTGAGGAAAAATTAGTCGGTAGGTGATGGGTTTTTGAAACCATAACTATGTGGTGCTTGATGTTCTTGTTATGTGTTATACGTGATTGTAAGATGCAAGTATGTTCGGTGTGAAGCATGCAATTGTATAACTTTGTTTGAGACACTTAGGCTCTTGAATTTGACTCAATATGTTTGAAGCTTAATTCTGAATTCTTGTGATTAGCTGAGTAAGAGTCTACTGAATGTGTCTTGATTTGAGCATGTGCCATGAGTGTAAGGTTTTTGAGTATTCTGTGCTATTGTGGATTGTCTAGAACTTGCCTGGTGTGTTTATAAAACGAAATGAAGGATGTGAATTGTAGGAGATGATTTAGGCATTTTTTTTGAATGAACCAATTCTTATCCCTCATTTTACCTACCTTGGAAAGATTAATCCTAGTTAGCCCCATTGAGCCTTGAGCCTATTCTTTGATAGCTGCAACATAAGCTTAATTCTTTTTCTTTCATTAGCCTTGAAATTGAACCAAAACTCTGAAGCGCTTAAAGGAAAAATCCGAAAGGGTAAAGGAGTGAGAAGAATGGAAAAGAAGGAAAAATAGCAAGTTGTAAATAGTTGAGAAAAGGAAAAAGGTGCATTTGTGTGAAAATGGTTGGTTATTAGTAGGGAGTAAGAAAAGGAATGAATGAAACATATTGCTTAAGTACTCCTTACTAATAAGCTAAAAAGTGTCGAAAGAAATGGGGGAACAAAAGAGGAAAAAGAAAACTAAAAGGAGAAAAAAAGGTGAAGTAAGGGAAGGGAAGTTTGTAATGAAGGCGTGATGTATTAAAAGCGCTTAGGAAAGATAGTCACTATTACTGATCATAATAGTACCTACCCGCACCTGAGTTACATTACAACCTAGAAAGTCCTACTTGATCTTACATTCACACATCCTTATATTAGTGGAATAAAACACTAAGGGCAAGCTTATGGGTCATTACATAATGCATGTGAATTCTTTGTGAGAGTGAGCGCAATTCTATTCATGTACCCACACATGTTGTGATATAAAAATTGTTTTTGCGTGTGAAATTGGGTAACTCTCTTTCCGTGAGGGGCACATGTTGAATGAAGGATATAATTCATGTGGGATTTCTTGATCAGTTGATTTGCATGAGTTTGCTAAGATCGAGAGTCGATTCTTGAGGTTAAGAAGTCTTAGCATTGTTGTATTTCATCTCAGTGATTAAATTGTGTATGCTCTACCTTTAGCTTGTTATCTTATGTAATCCTTATAGCCGTAGCTTGAATTATCTTGCCAAATTAGTTATGTGGGAGTCTCCATATGTATGATTTGTAAAATGTTGTTCGACGACGAACAAGGCTTTAAGTGTGGGGTTGTGATCACGGGCAAAATAGCATGCCCGTGATACGCTTTATACCTTAATATAGTCTTGTTTATCTAAGTTATTTTACATAATCTCATGTGATTTTATATAAGTGTGAATATATGTGCTAACCAACATGATTAGTCCTTGTTTTGTAGGTTAATAATGCATTTGAGGAACTAATTCGCAAGTTGGTGAAAGGAAGGAATGAAGTGGAAGCAAGTGGCGAAAAGTCAGCAAGGGGCATGCCTTGGCAAGGCTGGCCGCGCCAGGCAGCGTGCCACGCTGTGCGTGTGCCGCGCCCAGCGCCGTGCCACGCCCTTGCCAAGCGCACGAGGAAAGGCAGCAGCAGGCAGCAGGAGGTAGAGAACCAGCGCGGCAGCGCCGTGTCACGCTAGGCAGCCTGCGCGACAGCAGCTTGCCAACGCGCTGCATGGGCAGCATGCCACGTTGGCCAGTGCGGCAACCCTCTACAACTTGGTTTCCTGAGGCAATTTCCAGAGAGCTTTCGCGTTGTCTCCATGTCACGGAGGCAGTGCTCCGCGATGCACTCCGTGACACGGAGACGTTCCCTCTCAGGCTAAATTATGCACGTTTTCCATTTACTATAAATAGGACCCTTAGCTCCTAAAATCATTTGGTCACGATTTTATTCTGAAAAACCACCTAGGAGTGAAGGGAGAAGTGGGAGAACTCATCTAGGGTTTATCAAATTCCCTTCTCATCTACCAAATTCATGTTAGTATGTTAGTTTAGTATTAGTTAATTGTAGTTTTACGAACATGAATGGCAAGAACCCTTCCTCTAGGGTTGAAGCCATGAATTATGATTGTGCTTTTATGAAATTGTTTTGGAATTAAGTTATTGATTGTTGTTTTCGTCTTGCATTCTGGATTGTTGGTTGTTTTTATGATTGATCACCATGAAAGCATATTTGTTAGCTTGAGTAATAGCTTGAGAAAGCATTACCTAGGTTAGGCCATGAGAATGTAAGGAGCATGTTTGTCTCTAGGGAGAGATATTGTGTTAGGATAGAAATATACCTCACACCTTGCTTGGTTGACACATGGGGGTCATGAAAGACCAACTCGGGATGTCACATCACCACTCAAAGAAGTAGTTGTGAGGCTAAGTTGAGTTAAATGGTTAGACGTACGAAAGTCCCTAATCGTTTCCCCGTAAACCACAACATAATTGATTGCCCGCGACTAGAAAATTAAACTCCTCGCTCACAATGATGCAGTGAGGCTAGATTGCCGTGTTTAGAGGCTCGAAAGACCATAAACATGCAATTCTAATTATGTGAAATAACAATTGATAGTTCCATGCTTAACCCATTGCAAATCGTAGGATCGCATGATTAATTGGTTTTAACTCTATGTTGCTCCTAGAGTGATTTCAGAATATTTCATTGACCCAAACTTAGACTCAATTAATCTCAATCGAAAATGTCTATAACCAACACTTGAGGTATTTAAGATCACAATAGAAATGGATAGTTAGAGGAATGGGTCCAGTCCCTGTGGGTTCGACAATCCGGTTCTTAAAAAGAGCCACTATATTACTTGCACGACCCGTACACTTGCGGACGCGCGAATCGGGCACGTCAGTCACGACCACTGGCAAGATCGGGCTGTATGGTGGAGCTGCCTGATCCTCTAGCTCGCTCCTACACCTCTGACATATGTGAGTCATGAGTCTACAGGCTCTCTGCTCGTTCCCTCTTGCGCTCTATCCTTTCCTTATAACTTCTCTTCCTCAAACTCTCCTCTCCAACATCCTTAGAAGCTCTTTTCTTTCCCTTATCTCCAGCAGCTACCATCGTCTCCTAATATGTTGCCAAATCAATATCCTCATCGGGCTCTACATCAAGGTATGAAAGAGTGGGGGATGCTATGACTGTCGATTGTCATGATGGTAACTCAGCTGAATGGCTCGGAATAGCCCCCAACTCCTCATGGAGACTGTTGGTATCTGTCTACTCTGCCAATACATATGTTGAACCGACTCTCAAATCCATCCAAGTGAGCATGTAGGGATTGAGCTACTGTATCTATCTCTGCTTTGACCCATCGCTTTATGTTTTCCATCATAGCTTGAATTTTTGTTTCAGCCACGGTCAACCATTTGGCTAGTTTCTAGAGGAAGTCATGAGGCACTAAAATATGCCCTGCTGGAGTGTGAGTTTGTAGGCTAGGCTGTGGCATAGTTGAAGTGCTCAGAGCTGGCTCTGAATGACCGACATCTGTAACCGGTGTCTCGCTCTACTCCTATAAGGTGGGGGCATTCACTTGTGCATCCCCTGCTGGCTGGACTGATGGAACTACTTTGGGAAGCTGGGCTTGGCTCACCGGGTTCATTTTATCCTAGGTAAGGCCGATGTTTGCAATCCTCTTCCCTCCAATAAGACGCTTCTCTCCTCGTTGTATTGGCACCCCTGCCTCTGTGCATAATATGAATACAAGACTCGAGAATGGGATGGTAGTGCTCACTCCTTCCGCCTGGTCTTGTATCTCCTCTGTGAGGATCCTCGAGATGTTTATAGGATATCGAGACATGAGGCATGCCTCCAAAGCTGCTCTGTTAGAACTCAATGTGTTGTCATTGACCGTGGGTGCTAACCGGTGGCGTACTAGTGTCCAGCATGCTTTTACTATGAAGTTCAGTGAGTTCTTTGTCACCTGCTTTCCACTAGTAACCCACTCAACTTCTTCCTTATTCTCAGCAATCACACCCACCAATCATTGCAGCTGCCTCTGCCTTTCTTGTAATCCCAAATTC
Source organism: Datura wrightii (assembly GCA_035772735.1). NCBI lineage: Eukaryota > Viridiplantae > Streptophyta > Magnoliopsida > Solanales > Solanaceae > Datura > Datura wrightii. The sequence goes on along the minus strand of JASDFA010000010.1, from coordinate 67,997,890 downwards.
CTGATTTGCTTCCCTCCACCCTGTAATCATACTCCATCATCATTCGTGTAGGCTCGAACTGTGGTCCATATAGAACACGATAGATGGTTTGCTCTAATACGTCTATACCTCATCCTCAGACCAAAACACTATCAAGTCGGGGCTGATCTTTTAATTTCTGCACCTCCTTAGCCTTTTGTTCCATGGTGGCCAAATAGTTGGCGTAGAACTCCCAGACTAGTTCTGTGGAATACTGAGCTGGAGTCTTGGCCATCCACTCAAAACTATTGAAGCTGAATATCCGCTTCATCTCATCAACTCATTCAGTGAGTTTGTCAGGATCCACGGTTCTTCCTTGGTGCTCCGCCTTGGCTTGTTTTTAGCGGTGAGAGAAATGCCTTGCTCATAAATTTCTCTAGCTCTTGGCACTCTCCACCGGACTATGCGGTTCTCTCTAGATGGATCCTGTTCTTGTGCAACATTAGGGGCCTCCTCCTCTGAGTCATCGTTGCCACTTGCCTCTCTAGATTGGGTCTCCTCAGACCCTTCTTCTGTATTTGAGTCATTTCGCAACTCCTAATTACCTTCTCTAGCTCCCTCCTTAGACTAGGGAGCTGGGGCAGATGTGGTTGTAGCTGCTACAGCTTGTGCTTTTGCCCTAGTGGTTCTGGTTCCGTTAGTATCTGACGTATCAACCTGGTACTCCTCAACTGAACCACTAGGAGAGTTGCCTGCTTGCTCAGCCTCAGACTCAGATGTTTCATCATGTAATGTTCTCCGGGCAGTTGCTTTGGATGCTTTGCATTTTATTGTCATTGTTCTTTTGCTTCTTTCTTCGACTGGTAATCAAGAATGTGAGTTGAGATGCACTTAATTTGAGCAAGAAATTGTTTGTAGGTTCTTTGTTCTTGAGTTACGAGTGTGAGGGATTCGTAGGTTTAGCTCGTACTTGGTTTTGTTTGCGTGGGAAAAAATGGTTGTCTTAGGTATGGGGTTTAAAATAGGAGAAGGGCAGATTTAAAAATCTGGGTTGAGTTGGGTAAATTTAAAGATTTTGACCCATCATGACTCGTACCATGAGTCGTAGGAAGCCCCTACGACTCATCCCTTGGACCCATAAGTCAGAGTTTTGAACAACTTTCTTGAGGACCTTCGAGGGGTACAGTCTGTATGATGATTCATAGGTCTTTTCTTTACATCTCTGAACCACACCATGCTTCCTGCTACAGCTCGTATGATACTGTCACGAGTCATACTGAGAGCCGTAGCAGTTGCTCTCTCAGCAGTCTTTCTACATTCTATTTTTGTTTTCCCTGCACTGAGCACAGATTAGTTCAATCACTTGGGTTGCCTCCCAAGAAGCGCTTGATTTAACGTCATAGCACGACGCAGGTGGCCCGGTTACTCAGGCTTCACCAAGAAACCACTTGGGTTGCCTCCCAAGAAGCACCTCATTTAATGTCGCAGCACGACGCAAGTATATTGATTTCTTAGAATTCATCAAGTGACTCGAATTCATTATCTAGTGTTGAGATACACTGAATTCCTTCGGTTGCTGCATTGACCGGCAGATGTTGAAGGTGATATATTCTTTGTTAAGTCTGAAATTCAATTGGCCCACCTCCACATCTACTAAAGCCCTCCAGTCGCAAGGAATGGTCACCCAAGAATGATGGGGGCCTCATAATCAACCTCTCTATGTAGAATCACGAAGTCTGCTGGGAATATGAATTTGTCCACCTTAACCAGTATATCAAACAGGATCCCCACTAGCTTCTTCACAGTCCTATCAGCCATAAGTAGCCGCATAGTGGTCAGTGTGGGGGATCCTAAGCCCAAGTTATTGAATACTACCAAGGGCATTAGGTTGATGCTTGCTCCTAGATCACAAAGTGCCCTTGCGAACTCGACATTGCTAATGGTGCACGATATAGTGAAAGAACCTGGGTCTTTCTTCTTTTGAGCCAGGACCTGTGTAGCTATGGCACTACAGTGATGTGCATTGTCTACCGGCTCATAACTTATGAACCTCTTCTTTGTCACCAAGTCCTTCATAAATTAGCATATCCCGGCTTTTGTTCCAATGCCTCAACCAATGGTATGTTCACAGATAGTTTCTTAAATGTTGAAAGGAATTTCTGGAACTTACCATTTTCCGCCTTTTTCTTTATTCTTTGAGGGAATGGTGGCAGTGGTCGCGTGATAGCTCGGTACAATTGAGTTGTTCCTTGATCAATGTCAGGTTCTTTATCACCTATCAAGGCCTCATGCAACTCAACATTCTCCATCTCAGCACTCTTCTCATTCTCCTCAATCATACTCTCTTTCTTTCACTCAACTACAACTAGAAAAGGCGGGGAGGGGGGGGGGCGTCAACTGTGGTCTTATCACTCCTAGTCATCACCTCCATGCAGTGCCATCATTCTTTGGGTTCTGGATGGTGTTGTTAGGTAGTGTACCCTTTTGTCTAGGGATCAGTGATGCTGACAGTTGCCCAAGTTGCTACTCAATCTTCTTGATGGCGGGTGCATGAGATTCCACTCTCTGACCCATACTTGATATGTCATCATGGATCTCCTTCAATTGCTCACCAAAGGACCTCACCTTTTTCAGCATCTCGGCCATCATGCTGTCTAACTTTGATTTCCTAACCTCCCCCTGTTGTGCATTGGGAGGCACATAAACTCCAGCCCGGTCATTGCGGTAGCCATCGTTTCTTCTCCATTCTTCACCGCGTTCACGACCGCGACTCCTATCAGTGTACCTGTTTTGATTATAATTGTCTCTGTATTGGTTTTGACCTTGGTTTATAGAGCTTTGGCACCAATTGTCTTGTACAAACGCTTGGGCATTGGTCGGAAACCCGCCACTTGGTTGTCCAGAATATTTGCCTCTTCCTCGGAATCAGAGTGATCTGCTCCTGGCTCCATTCTTTGTGTCCCCACTGCATTTACATTTTTGGCTCCTGCTCCCATAATATGCTTTGTCAGAAAATCCAATGATGTGTACGTGTGAGCCAACTCCTGTTCACGTTCTTCTTCCTTCCTATATTGGTCTGCAGTCAAACCAACCAAATATGTACCGACTGCTGCATCTGCCTCCCTAGTATGCCATGCCCTGTTTGTCTTGGTCACCCTATCAAGGATTGTAGCAGCTTGCTCCCAGGTGTGAATCATCAATGCTCCTCCTACCACCGTGTCTACCACAACTTTTGTGCTATTATTTAAAGACCTGTAAAAAATTTCCAACAAATTGTCATCTGGGATCGTATGGTTTGAGCATTTTGTTCTTGAACCTCAGCCAAGTTTCGTGAAGTGCCTCGGTCTTGAGTTATCAGAAATTGTAGATCTCATCCTTTAGCTACAACATTTTGGAGGGAGGAAAGAATCTCTCCAGGAAGGCCTGCTTGAGTTCCCTCTAGTTGGTTATGGAGTCGTTGGGCAACTCCAATAACCATAAAGTGGCTTCCCCTAATAGAGAGAAGGGGAAAAGTCTAAGCCTAATGGCATCTTGGCTAGCTACGGGCAACCTGTACCCCTTGCATATTCCTATGAAGTTCATCAAGTGCAGGTTGGCGTCATCTGCTACATGACCACTGAACACCCCTTTCATGTTTAACAGTTGAATCATGATGCTCATGATGTCGAATTTGGCCCCAACAGGCAGTGGTGGTGGCACAATTACTCCAGTTGACCCAACTTCATCAATGTCTAGGTCCTCATTGTCAAAGAACTGAGGAGCCAGTCTGTGACCTCTTTTGCCCCTCCCATGTCGACCAACATTAACAACCTCATCTCTAGCATCTTTCGCATCCTGAAGTGCAGTTTGCTGAGCTAGCTCGGCTTGCCTGGCTTCTTCAGCTATGCGGGCATCTCTCTGTTCCTTATTTTCCATTTTACGCAGTGTCTGTTCGATTATGGGGTTCAACGGAATCAGGGGATTTCCATTACTCTGAGTGCTTGGCATCTACTGAAAAACAACCTGTGGGTATCAAAAACAAAAAGAAAATGTAATTAAGGAAATAACTACCATAAATTCAAATACAAGCAAATAATCTAGTCTTAGCCGTATTCAGAGGCAACGACGCCACTTTTTGATAACGCCTAAACTCACACTCTATTTCGAAATATGAAACTGATTTTGTCAATAAAGAACCCAACTAAGAGGTTGTGGTCGATCCCACAAAAAATACAGAAGAGCTAGACTAAAGCTAGTAAGTAAACTTGTTGGGTAGTTACTCCAAATTGGGGGTTCTAAAGAAAACAAAAAGTAAAAACAACTATTAAAACCTTGGTTGAAATCAAGGATGAAAGATAACAAGGGTTTGTGTTCCCTATGGGTTCATAACTTCTTTGGGAATACATATATTGTCATGCCCCGAGCTTACACCCTGGACGTAACACGGTACTTGAATCCACAAGCGGCCCCAAGCGACCCCAAGTCAACCCCTGGTCTATCATACACTAGCATTCTGAATAAACATGCACAGTGGAACTTTTAAATAACAGATTTATTAGCATAAGAAAATTTAAAGACTAAAAGTTGAGAAAGAAATAATATTTATGAAATACAATTCTGAAAGACAAGTCTGGTCTGAAAGCCAACTACTGAGGAGTTGCTGGGACAGGACCCCAGCTAACTCTAAGTCTATACAAAACTATATACAACTGAAGTAAATAAATAAGGCCCTAGAATGATGAGGACTCACAACTAAAGTAAATAAATAAGGCCCTAGAATGATGAGGACTCACACTCTGATTTGCTGAAGTGGAGTGCTTTGAAACTAATGCAACTATCTGTGCTGAATCTGAGAACCTGCAGCTGTATCATAAAGCGATATAACATAGAAAACATGTGTCAATACTTGAATGTACTGAGTAAGTGGGAGAAACATACTAAGTATAAAGTCTAAACTGAAATGACACGCCATGACCAACAATTAAACTGAGCTGAACTACTAAAATAATCTGAAATTTTCAAGACGACCCTGACTAACGGTCAAGGACATGCCCTAAGTCTGAAACACTGAATCTGAGATACTATACTGAACTGAGCTTCTTCTTCTGATACTAGACTGAACTGACTATTGGGAGATTCTATAACCGACATATAACCATGTAAGCTAGATGTGGAGTCCGATGTATACACCCCATCGGTAGGACCCAATATACCTTGCTAGGGTATAAAGGCATGAACTGGGTGATCACAAAAATATTTGGGCCAATCAGGCCAAGTAATATTGTAACCTACACTGGCAACATAGTTTTGGGAACCTGGTTCGCTGGAACCCTAGCCCGCTCGGTGCAAAGTTCTACTTCCACTGGAAAACCTAAACTAAACTACTAAGCTGATAACTTAAAACTGGGGTCCAAGACTAGTCAGGGACGAATAACTGCATGTACCCTGAGAGCCTTATCGGGCCAGATTCTGAAACTGGGTTCCAAGACTGGTTAGAGCTGCTTATCTGGAAGCGTCGTAACCGCCTATAGAACAACTAATAACTAAACAGGGGTCCTAGGGCTAGTTAGAGCTATAACTGAATGTCATGGCTGCCTAATGGAACAAATAACTGAAATATGAATCCGAGTCTGAAAACTGGGAGGCACCACTGACACCTCGAAAATAAACTGGAGTCAAACTGATCAGTTGACATTTTCTGGACAACACTGAGGTTGTCAAAATCTGACTGAAGCTAGATTGATATGATTTTGACTGAGACTAGACTGATAGTGTTCTGTATTCTAACTGACTAAATTACTAAGAAGCTAATAGAGAATTTCATTCAAGGTACTAGAGTCATTCTGATTCATGGGATACTTACCCAACACATACGTAAAGCAAGACAATTCTAGGAATTCAACCCAAAGAATTTTTCATTCACTATAGGGAATTTAACAAGTAAAATCATTACTCAAGAGTTAGGGCTTAAATTTACCTTTGTAATAATACCGACAATTTGATAAGGAACTGATGAAGATTATATTAACAATAAGTATAAACATCGTTCTAAGCGAAATCAATGAAAATTAACATGAATGCTTCTCATACTCAAAAGATCAGGGCTTAAAACTAATAGAAGAAATTGAGGAGGACTTTGGGGACGCAAGGGAAGGACAATCCCCTTACTAAAACCCCACATAACTGACTAAATTTCTCTAGATAAAGAAGCTTGAATGACTGAAGTTGGTGAGGAACCCTGGACTTCGCTTGAGAGTTCTTGAGAGGAGACTTCGATGATTTCTTGAGAACTGAGAGTGGGGAATGAGGAATGGACTTCTTTTCCCACTAAAACGTCTGAAACTGTAGCCAAAATGACGTCGTTTAGGGCTCGGAAGGATAGAAAATTACTAAATAGCCCTTAAAGATTTGCTGGAAAAAACTGTCAGGTGTCCCTAACGGGTAATGTAACGACTCATTATTAGGTCTAACGAGTCGTTGAGTCCTTCCGTCAAGTTAACTAGAAAAAAATGTACCGACTCCTGTCGGGCACATGATGAGTCATCATGACTGGGAATGACTCGTCGTGTCATTCGTCAGGTACACTGGTGTTCGGTGTATTTCACAACTACACGCAAGTGCACGTGGTCAAACAAGTAGTAAAATGGCTTAAGTAAGCCAAGTATCGATCCCACAGGGACTGAACCAAGGTAATAATCGAATTAAGTGTTAATGAACTCTAACTCTAAAAATGCAGACAACAGTTTAAAGAAGATCCTGAAGAGTTTGTTTCCTAATTTATACTAATCTAAAACAAAATTATAAAGTGAGTCTGAACTATAGTAATGAGCAAGCTGAGGCTAAAACGAACATGCAGGGAAGTAATTTATCGATACAATTTGGTTGATCTTTCCTTCGGTTGCTAGTCAATAATTATTGCCTATGGAGAGAAACTTTCGTATTCTACCCAACTTAAGAATCATGAACCTTCAACCTACATTTCTGTGATAAAAGAAATTCATGTCTAGCCATACAAAACCGATTCCTTAATTGACTAATACGACTTTCAGATATATTTCTATTCTGAAGGTAAATCAATTCTCAATTTTCCCAAACTAAGAAGAGATCATATCCTACCAATTCACAACTTTCCAATTTCTTTCTCTTTCAAGATAAAATTGGACTTTTTAGATATACATTAACATTGGCCAGACATTAATGCAGTAAGAACAAGAATTGATAGAACAACCATGGAAGAAAAGATGAAAAACCAAAATGATCAACAATTACATTCCACTATAAATGTTCTTAACCTTAGCAAGAAGTGAATTTAGCCACTCATTTGTGGATTAAACATCATCAAATGAGTATAAATCATACAAACAATTGAAATAAAGAAGAAAGAGTTAGAGAAGAACCCTAAGAATTTCGTCTCCTCAACTGCCTGTAACCCACGTTCTTGCTCAACTAAGTCAGAGTTATTAAAAATAAACCTAAGTGTGCTATTTGTACTAGTGGGAATTTTTCCCAGAATAACAAGCAATGTGTCACGGAGTGCATCGCGGAGCACTGCCTCCGTGACACGGTGCAAACGCGGACCCTCACTGGAATTTCATGTTCCAGGTAAATATGGCCAACGTGCCACGACATGCAACGCGGGGCTTGGCCAACGTGCCACGGCCCCGACGTGGACCTTCACTGGAATTTGTCCAAGTAACCCACCCGAGGCAGACTGCCTCCGCGATGGCAGCGTGACACGGCTCTATCGCGGAGCCCCTTTATTTGCTGCTTGTCCTTGACCTTTTCCACTGCTCGCTTCCGAGTCCATTCCCGATTTTCACCAACATGCAACTTACCTTCCTAAAATTACATTTTTCCTGCAAAACAACACTAATCATGTTGGTTAGTATAAATTCACATTTTAACTACAAATCACATGAGAATGTACAAATAACGATAGATAAACAAGACGAAATAGAGCATTTGAGCATCACTTGGGCATATAATTCTGCCCAGATCAACTGCTAAGAAAGCTAGAAAGGACTGGAAACGAAGGACCTGACGAGTCGTTACTGCTGATGACTACTCGTGGTGACCTTCCGTCAAGTACACTGTAAATTCCTCAAATTTCTGAACTCCGGCTTGGCAATGGGCGAATTAATGAGTTGTGGGGCCTACTAATGACTCGTGGTGTCATCCGTTAGGAATACTAGAGTATATTCTTGGCATCCTTCACACAGTCGACCTGACGAGTCGTTGGGTCCCTTAACGACTTGTCAGGTTGGTCGTTCTGCAACTTTTTTGTAGTTTTTCAGATTTTCTGATTTATGTCCCGGATATTGATTTTGAGATTTCGGGGCATTACAATATCTCCCCCTTGGAAACATTCATCCTCGAATGTTAGAAAACTTATAGCAACTATAAAAAATAACAATCAAAGTATTCAAATACTGGTCATAAAACTGCCAAACGATCGAAGTGGCTACCTCCATTTCAGAGAATATAATTGAACTGAATTTTGACTTTCATAAACACAGCCAAAATCAAAAAGAAAATTTATTCACATGAACTGAATTCAACAACTAGTTCAAGTCTTAAAACAAAATTCACGTATCAAGCTACAACAGAGTCGGTAGAGAACAAATGTGGGTATTTGGCCCTCATATCTGCTTCGGCCTCCCACGTAGCTCCTTCGACTTACTGATTCCTCCATGGAACCTTGACTGAAGCTATTTCCTTATTCCTCAATCTACGAACCTGATAGTGTAGGATTTGGACTGGTACCTCCTCATAGATGAGGCTATCCTTGACTGCCACACTATCCAATGGCACCACAGAGGTTGGATCTCTGATACACTTTTTCAAAAGTGATACATGGAAAACTGGATGTACAGCTACTAGTTCTGAAGGAAACTCTAGCTCATAGGCCACCTTACTGATATGTTGCAAAATTATATTGGGTCCCACATACCTAGGACTTAGTTTACCCTTCTTTCCAAACCTTATCACCCTTTCATGGGTGAAATTTTCAGGTACACCCAGTCATCAAGTGAAAACTCCAGCTCTCTTCTTCGCACATTGACATAGGATTCTAACGGCTCTGGGTTGTTGTCAACCTCTCTTGGATGAGCTAAACTTTATGCATTGCCTCATGAACCGACTTTGGCCCTATCAAAGTAGCTTCACCGACTTCAAACCAACCTATAAGAGATCTACACCTCCTACCATACAATACCTCAAACGGGGTCATCTGAATGCTGGAATGGTAGCTGTTGTTGTACGCAAATTCGATAAGAGGCAAATGGTCATCCCAATTACCCTTAAAATCAATCACACACACTCTTAGCATATCCTCCAAGGTTTTTATGGTCCGCTCAACTTGTCCATCGGTTTGCGGATGAAAAGCGGTACTGAGTTTGACCTGAGTGCCAAGTTCCTTATGAAAAGACTTTCAGAAATGGGAGGTGAACTGGGCTCCCTTGTCTGAAATGATGGACAAGGGTACCCCATGAAGTCTGACTAACTCTCGAATATAAAGTTTCGCATAGTCCTCCGCTGAGTCTATGGTTTTGACTGGAAGGAAGTGGGCTAGCTTGGTCATCCGATCTACAACCACCCAAATTGAGTCATGTTGTCGGCGAGTCCGCTGTAGACCTGTAATAAAGTCCATATTTACCTCTTCCCATTTCCATGTGGGTATGCTGATATCCGGGGTCATACCTCCTGGTCTCTGGTGTTTTACCTTGACCTGCTGGCAGTTCGGACACTTAGCTACAAATTCAACAATGTCTCTCTTCATGCCATTCCACCAGTAAATATCCCGCAAATCGCAGTACATTTTGGTGGCACCGAGGTGAATGGTGTATCTCAAGCTATGTTCCTCCGCCAGTATCTGCTGTCTCAACTCACCAACATGCGACATGCACAATCTGCCCTAGTAGCGAAGCACCCCATCTCCCCCTTGGGAGAAAGCCTCAACCTCCTTTCTGAGGACTTCTTCTTTAAGTTTAAATAGAATTGGATCTTCATCTTATCTGGACTTAACTTCTACTACCAAGGATGAACCCGACCCGCTTTGCATTACCACGCCACCTTCAGCTGAATCCACCAACTGCACCCCTAACCCGTCTAGCCTATAAACTTCTTTCGCTAGCTCCCTCTTGCCTTCCTCAATGTGAGCTACACTTCCCATAGACCGCCTGCTTAGGGCCTCAGCCACCACATTGTCCTTACCTGGGTGATACATCACACTCATGTCATAATCCTTTAGCAGTTCCAACCACCGTCTCTGACGCAGGTTTAAGTCGTTCTAGCTGAACACATACTGAAGGCTCTTGTGATCTGTGAACACATCTATGTGAGCTCTGTACAAGTAGTGTCTCCATATTTTTAATGCGAATACCATCGCTGCCAACTCCAAGTCATGAGTTGGATAATTCTTCTCATGAACTTTGAGTTTCCTAGAGGCATAGGCTATCACTTTGCCCCGCTGCATCAGAACGCAACCAAGTCCAACTCTTGAGGCGTCATAATATACTACAAACCCATTTGTTCCTTCTGGCAGGGTCAAAACTGGAGCGGTAGTGATCGAGTCTTCAACTCCTGAAAACTCTTGTCACACTCATCCGACCACTGAAAATTTTACCTTCTTTTGGGTTAACTTGGTCAGAGGGGATGCTATGGAGGAGAAACCTTCAAAAAACCATCGATAATAGCCTGCTAAGCCTAAGAAACTCCTGATTTCGATAGGAGAGGAAGGTCTGGGCCAATCCTTTACTGCTGAAATTTTATGAGAATCTACTTGTATCCCTTCGCCTGTTACCACATGACCCAAGAATGACACAGACTTCAACTAGAATTCACACTTGCTGAATTTGGCAAATAGCTGGTGATCTCAGAGGGTCTTTAATGCTAACCTTAGATGATTGGCATGCTCTTCCTCATTTCTAAAGTACACCAGAATGTCATCAATAAATACGATGACGAACATATTTAGGTACGACTTGAAAACCCTGTTCATTAGGTGCATGAAGGTTGCTGGGGCGTTTGTTAACCCAAAGGACATCACCACAAACTCATAATGACCATACCAAGTTTTAAATGTTGTTTTCGGTATGTCACTCTCTTTAACCATTAACTGATGGTACCCCGACCTGAGGTTGATCTTGCAAAAGCAACTGGCTCCCTGAAGTTGGTCGAATAATTCATTAATCTAGGCAAAGGGTACCTGTTCTTTATTGTGACCTTGTTTAGTTGATGGTAATCTATGCACATTCTGAGGGTACCGTCTTTCTTACGCACTAATAGTATTGGAGCACCCCAGGGAGAAATGCTGGGTCTGATGAAACCCTTAGTAAGAAGGTCCTATAACTTCTCCTTCAGCTCCTTAAGCTCAACTGGAGCCATTCTGTAAGGAGGGATGGAGATGGGCTGAGTGTCTGGAAGGAAATCTATTCCGAAGTCTATTTTCCGTTCAACAGGAACTCCAGGAAGATCTTTAGGAAATACATCTGGGAACTCGCTGACAACTGGAACTGACTGAATGGTTGGGGTCTCAGATTTGGAATCTTTGACCCGAACTAGATGATATAAACATCCCTTGGAAATGAGTTTCTAGGCCTTAAATAAGGAAATAAACCTACCCTTAGGCGTTGAACTACTGCCCGACCATTCTAACACAGGCTTATATGGAAACTGAAACTTGAAAACTATAATCCTGCAGTCAACTTAGGTATAGCAGGAGTGTAACCAATCCATGCCTAGATAAGGTCAAAGTCGACCATGTCTAGCTCTACAAGATCAGCTAGAATGATTTTATTCAAGACTGAGACTAGGCAACTTCTAGACACCCATTTGGCTCTAACAAACTCGCCAACTGGGGTGGAAAATGAGAAGGGTTCTGATAGGACCTCTTGATTGAGGCTAAACTAAATTGCTACATATGGAGTTACAAACGAAAGAGTAGCTCATGGATCTAGGAGGGAATACACGTCTAGGTGAAAGAGACGTAACATACAAGTAACTACATCAGGTGAACTTTCCTGATCCTGATGAGAAGAGAGAGCATAAAAATGATTCTAGCATTGACCGCCATCTGTACTTGATAGGTTGGCCTACTAAGTTGGTCGGCCTACTGGAGCTAATGAGGTAGTGGATTGTGATCTCCCTCGCCCTGCTGATGGGCACTCCCTAAGCCTGTGTCCAAGTTGTCCACACCCAAAGCAGCCCTCTCGTCCCTGAAGGCATTCTCATGGGTGATTCCTACCACACTTGGGACAAGCTGGATACTTGTTTCCTGTACTGTGGGCCTGAGACTGAGTTCCAGAAGACCCACCCCTCCGATCCTGGTGGGACCGAAAGGTTGGGGCGCTGGCTGAGCTAGGTGGTGGGGCCCTCTATTGTTGCTGCTGCTGTTGCTGCTGTGGGTGAATACCACTGCCAGATCTCTGGTGGCCAAAATCTGTATGACCAATTCTTGCCCGCTTGTTCTTACATTCCATATCTTTCATCTTCTCTGCCTCAATCTGCTGGGCATACACAATTAAACTAGAAAGGTCTGTGTACTTGATTAACATAGCTGTCCTGCATTCTTTAAGGACCAGATTAGATACTCCATTTACGAACTTCAGCATGCGAGCCCTTGGCTCAACCACCATCTCTGGAGCATACTTTGATAGTCTAGTAAACTCCAAAGCATACTCCTCCACTGTCCGATTGCCCTGCCGTAGGTTCATAACTCTGTCATCTTAGCCTCCCTTAGCTCCCGGGGAAAGAACCTATCCAGAAAATCTGTATGAAACTCCTCCCACTCAACTGATCCTGCTTCTGTTGATCACCCCTCCTTCCATTATTCGTACCAAACCTAGGCTACCCCTTTTAGCTGGTAGGCAGCCAGGTCAGCACTTTTGGAGGAGCTGGCACCCATGATCCGGGTGATCTTTCTGATATCATCTACAAAGCCTTGTGGGTCCTCTCCCACCTTTGTTCTATGAAAGTCTGGAGGGTTCATCCGGGTGAAATCTCGCAAGTGAACAACACCTACAGACCCATTTGTGGCTACTAGAACCACCTGCTGGTTCACTTGATTGGTGACGGTCTGAGCAAGTAACTGAATGGCCGCCCTGAATTCGGCGGTAGACACAGAGTCATCTTGAGGAACTGTCGGAGTGGGTCTATTGGCGTTTTCGGCTCTTCATCCATTTCCACGTTGAGGAGGCATTGTTCACTGAAAGGTAATAGGAAACGATTTAGAAAGACGCCTTGGAATTGGACTTTAACGCACGATAAAAAGCATGAACAAAAGGGAAAGTTTCCTAATAACATCTCGTAGCCTCCTCGTCATAAGTGTGGCGCGCTTCACACCCATGAAAAGGACTCTACTCGATGTGGCTTTTAGATTTTCCGAGGATACTCTAAACGTAGTGCTCTGATACCAAGTTTGTTATGCCCCGAGCTTACACCCTGGAAGTAACACGGTACTTAAAGTCACAAGTGACCCCAAGTCAACCCTTGGTCTTTCATACACTAGCATTCTGAATAAACATGCACATCGGAACTTTTAAATAACAGATTTATCAACTTAAGAAAATGTAAAGACTGAAAGTATAGAAAGAAATAATATCTTTGAAATACAATTCTGAAAGACAAGTCTGGACTGAAAGCCAACTACTGAGGAGTTGCTGGGTTCGTTCCTATTGAATGACTATATTCAACCACCGAGTCAAGTCTCATGAGCAATTGCAAATTAACCATTATCAATATGTCCCAAATTTAACTATCCTGCAACCACAGCTTAAGTTAATACAATGATCATCAAGATTAAGGCTTTGTTATAATTCTCTTTTCCTAATCTCTACCTCTCTAGGCTCAAACAAGTAAAGAATTCGGGAAAGTCCAAATGTTGTACACCGTTAAGAAACGTTTACGCATGAAGAGAATACAATACAAGTGTTTGCATTGGTTTTGAATCACTTTTATGCACCCCTAGCTTGTTGATCCATCATGGTTCCCACAACCCTAGCTATGGAGGTTTTAGCCTCTCATAGTTGCAAGATTATGATTTGCATTCATAATTAAATACATAAATAAATACTTACAATTATGGATGAGATAAAAACTTCTTTGAATAAATCAAAAAAATCCTCAAGAACAAAGTATGAGTATCAAGAGAAAATCAAGAAAAGGTTGATCACAAGCCAATCAACTCAATTCTATATTCTATCCCTCAATTCTCACGTCCTCTAATGTTATCTAACAATTGTCTAATGATTTCTAATGAAAATAAAGCATAAAACGTATATATACAGACATAAAAAATCCTTTCCCTAGGCTAACAGGGTGAATTTCCATAACTGATGCCGCCTGTGTCATGACCAATCCTACGACCCGTAGCAGGTATATACGGGTCATACCTTCTTCCCGTATATCATTGGCTGGCTGAAATTTGGCTAAGTGGTTGACCTTGGTACGACTCGTACATTCTTCGTACGAGTCATACTGTGCTTCCGTGGTATGATTCTAAGGCTTTTCATTTTTCTGAAGTTCTTCAGGAGTGCTATAGCATGACTCATACCTTGATGCCATGATCGTACTGTCTATCCGTATCAGGAGTTAGCCTCTTATGCAAATCTTTTGAATCTTTCCATGACTTCTACACTACGGCCCATACAAGCATTGTACAACTCGTACTAAGAGTCGTAGGATATACTCTTCATACATAGCCATCTAAAACTTCTCATGACCTATAGTATGGCTCGTAGCACCATCCTACGACTCGTACTGAGAGTTGTGACTTAAGCCTATTTTCTGCACTCTTCAAGCTATCTTTGCACATTCTTGATCCAACGCCTATTTATCCTGTAATCAAAGAAAAAGTGTCTTATATCCATATAAACATACCTAAGTCCATACTATTTTCTTAGTTTTGTGCGTCGAAAGTGTTGTAAACTCACAACACATCATTTTCACATCCATTTGATGAATTTCAGGACTGTATACGGCGAATAATGCTATTAACACCGGAATGGATGTAAATCGGGTTACCATAGTATGTATCGAAGTAATCAAGACCTTCTTTTTTTCTGAATCCTTTGACTGCAAGTCAGTTCCATCATCTTTAATTTTTCTTTTTAAAATCCATTTGTAGCCTAAAAGTTTGTTTCCTGGAGGAAGGTCAACCAATTCCCATGTATGGTTATTCATTATGGATTTAATCTCACTATTGACTGCCTCTTTCAATATTGAGCTTTCGAAGAACTCAAAGATTCTTGAAAGTTCGAGGCTCATTTTCCATTAAAAATATTAGAAAATATTGTCCAAAGGAAGTAAAAGTCCTTTGGCATTTGCTACGTCTTGGATTTTTCTCATTAGAGAAATTTTTCTTTATCTCTTCCCGAGGTTGTTTAGATCCTTCACTAGACGACTTACATTCAGTTATATATGGATATATATTTTCTAAAAAAATTGGCATTATCTGATTCAATTACCATATTCACATGAATGGAGAAATTTTCTGATTTATGAACCAGAAGTTGCTATGCTTTACTATTTGTGGCATATACTATGAAAATACAATCAACGGTTTTGGCCTTATTTTCACCTTTTTGGATTTAGGAACTTGTACTTTCACCAAACATCCCCACACTTTGAATTATTTCAGATTGAGATTTTTTTCTTTTCATTTTTTATATGGAATAGATTGTATTTTGATAAGGGAAACTTGATTGAGTATTTTATTATCCATAAGAATAGCTTCCTCCCATAAATTCTGGGGTAAACCAGAACTTACCAATAAGATATTCATCATCTCCTTTAACATTCTATTTTTGCTTTCCTCAATTCTATTATGTTGTGGCGAGTAAGGGGCAATTGTTTGATGAATAATTTCATATTTCAAACATATTTTTTCAAAATGAGATTCATATTCGTTTCCTCTACCACTAATTATCATTTTAATCTTTTTATTTAGTTGTGTTTCAACTTCACTTTTGTATTACATAAATGCATTAACTACTTCATCTTTACTGTTTGGTAAGTAAATATAGCAATATATAGTATTGTCGTTAATAAAATATTTAAAATACTTTTTTCCATCTCGAGATGGTATTGACTTCATATCGCAAATATCGGTGTGAATTAAGCCTAAAGAATTTGAATTCCTTCCAACTAACTTATAAAGATGTTTAACATACTTTGATTTCACACATATTTGACACTTTAATTTATTACATTCAAAATTAGGCAATACCTCTAAATTAATCAGTTTTCACAAAGTTTTGAAGTTGACGTGACCTAAAAGTGAATTTCATAAAGAATTTGACTTAGATAAGTAAGAAGAAGCTTCAACTTTATTCATATTAATAGCAATCACATTCAACTTAAAAAGGCCCTCTGTTAGGTAACCTTTTTTGATGTATATCTCATTTTTGGTAAGTACATCTTTTTCAGAAACATAAACACACTAAACTCATTTTTGATGAGAAGTGTAGTAGAAAGTAAACTCCTGCGAATTTATGGAAAATGGAGAACTTTATTGAGAGTCACTACTTTCCCCAAAGTCATCTTCAAACATATCCTTTCATCTCCTTCATTTTTGTAGTTGAGGAGTTTCCCATGAAGATAGTTTTGTTTGGACCTGCTTCAGCATAGGAAGAAAACAACCTTTTGTTGGCACAGACATGATAAGTGGCTCCTAAATCAATCTACTACTCTTTGGAGTTTCCTACCAAGTTGCATTCGGATAGCATGGCACACAAGTTCTCCATATCCATGTTCTTTTCAATCATATTTTCCTGACTCTTTTTCTTATCTTTCTTTGGAGTATAACAATCAGTAGCCTTGTGTCCAATCTTTCCACAATTATGGCAATTGCCTTTCAACTTTTTCTTAGGTGAGTAACCTTTTGGTCTAGACGACTTCTTTGTTTGGTGCTGCTTCAATAATATTTGCTCTCAGTATTACTGAATTTCCAAAAGACTTCTTCTCTGAAGCCTTGTTGTCTTGTTCTATCCTTAGACTAGAAATAAGAACTTTAAGAGTCATCTCCTTGCATTTATGCTTCAAGTAGTTCTTAAAGTCTCTCCACAAAGGAGGCAACTTTTCAATGAATGTTCCTATTTGAACTACTTCATTTACCATACCTTCAATGGATAATCCAAAATTAGCCACACAATCAATATATTTAATAAAATTATTGAATTGGATTATACCTTCTGAAGGAGATCATGAATGATGACTTGTAATTCTTGGACTTGAGACATGATAGTCTTGCTGTCAACTATGTTAAAGTCCAAAAATTTTGCAGCCACAAACCTCTTGAATCCAGCGTCTTTAGTCTTTTATTTCTTCTCAGGAGCATTTCATAACTCTTTAGAAGTTTTACAAACACAAAAGATGTCATACATGCCATTTTCCAAGTCGTTGAGAGTGTAGTTTTTGCAAAGAAAATCTGAATGTTTCCACGCCTCAGTCACAACAAATTTTTCATTATCGAGAGCTCCTTTTATGAAGATAGGAACATCTTCATTGACGAATTACTGTAAATTGAGGGTGGTCAGATAAAAAGTATTTTCTACTTACAATGTTTAAAGTCGATGCCGATAAATTTGTTTGGATTTTTTATCATAACCATTAATGGAATAACAATTGTGTTGCTAGCATTCGCAACATAAGTTTTTTGTTATTCTGTTTTAGTTGTCATTTTTTTTTTCAAAAAGTTGACACCAATAAAGCTTTGGTAAACCAGTGAAGTTTTTAATCTTCAAACAAAATACAAACAAAATACAAACAATTAGATTTACTTGACAAAGTTTTAATATCTTCAAACCAAGTAATCAAAGTAAGTAGAAAATCACAAGGATTTTAATCTCAAATAAGGGATAAAAAATATGAAGATTTTAGTCTACAAAATAGAACTGAACACAAAATTATACAGTAGTTTATAATTTCTTAAGATTGTTATTGTCTGTGTTTTGTACAATTTTTGAAATAATCAATTTCTATTTTCTTTCCTAATGAAGAAACAAAATGATATTTAAAATAAAAATATAGAAAAAGTAGAAAAAATGATTTCGAGCCCACAAGTTTCTTATGTGTCCTTAAGAAATTATAACTCCCTTACTATTGCCAAGGTTTGGATTGCTTCCTCCTAAAATAGAATGAGAAAACATTTCTGTAATAGCAGTAATGCAAATTACAGAACTCTAGTAAACTCAAATGACAGAACTGAATCACACTTGACATTTACTTTTTTGCTTTTGAAAACTATGTAGAGAATTCAGAAGAGAAGAAAAGATTTGCTAATTTTCATTTTTTTGGTGTTTGTAAATGAGGTGAAGCCTCTGAATTTATAGCCAATGAGGTACCTGTTGGGAATGGGAAGATGACTGATCGCAAATTTAATTTTAAATTTGTAACGAAAATAATTCCGCGAATTGATTTAATTTCGCGCGAATTAATATCAGAAAATTTAGAAAATAAAAGTAATTAATGAAAATAGAATAAATAAATTTAGTCCAAAAAATATATCAATCAATTCCAAATCCGACGCCCAAGCTGAAGCTGGAGCCGAGCGGTGATAACGACGGCCCAAGGAGAGCCTCTCTTCTCAACACTTTATGAGTTGGAGGATACAATTCTTAATATAAGCATGAACCTTTTTCTATTCCATACCAATGTGGGACAAAGTTCACTTATAAAAGAAACTTTTCGACTTTCACTTTCCTCCACATTATTTTCAACTATTTTCTCATTCACATCACCTATCTTCAAGATTAGAAGAATCCCAACAGTTATCGGTTCAACCATTAAAATAAGTGGCCAACCCGAGACCCGAATTAATAAATTAATAATTATAGAACACTAAACTATTAAAAAACTGACAAATCTATATCTCAAATCATTAATCCAATAACCTTATTATCGGTTCAATTGACTCAAAATTTGCACAACGATAGACATACATATTGTAAGCTATCATTTAGATCTACATAATACCCATATTGGGGGTAACAAAGAGAAATATTTGAATTAACGGTACCATCCTTATCTGACATCGACATACGTAGTTCTAGGAATTTCTCATAAAACTCACGCTTTCTCGGTTAGCAATATAGTGCTCCCAATATTAAGTGATAAAATTAGCTCAAGGGATTGTAATCATTATTTGTATTTCATTAACATTTGTATAATAATGTAAAATCTTGATGTTCATGCTTTTGAAGAAAAATCATAACTCATCTTTTATCACATTTTCATGGAGAGAACAATGAGACTCACAAAATAAGAATATCGTGACAATCTAGGGATATCATAATGATTCATGAAGTTCATAATAAATTAACATGAACGATACATAAGTTTTCATATTGAAACCCTAACTCATCTCATAAAGGATAAATTCATAAGGCTTGATGAAACATAGCCTGAGAAAGAAGAATAAGATTGCCACACAAAGAGATTAGCCTTATATACTTCAATTGCTCCAAATTAGTCATGAAAACCCCAAAGAGTGGAAAAACAACTCCAAAATTTAGTCTTGAACCTTTGAGAAGGGTTTTCTTGAAAACCCTAAGGGGCCATTTGGCTACAAGTAAAAGTGATTCAGATATTAGTAATATATGAATTAGGTATGAGAAAATCTATGTATTATTTTATATAATGATTAGATATACGAGTTTTAGTTATTTATGTATTAGTTATGTAGGTATTAGTTATGCAAGTAACAATTATGTAGGTATTAGTTATATAGGGTTTAATTATGTAGATATTATAATACATGAATTATTGTTATCACAGGGTTGTCCTAGCTGACACGGAATACATTCTTCTTCAAAGGACATATATTCTTCTTTATGAAGAACCCGTAGATCTTCATCTATGGAGGTCTAGTTGTCTGCTGCATTATCAACTGGCCAATTTTTCTCTCCAACTCATAAATAGACTTCTGCATCTCATTAACAATCTGGGTCTGCTGACCCATCCATTGCATCATTGTTTCCTCTAATGAGTTGCTAGGCTGCTGGCCCTAATTTCTCTGAAAATTATTGTGGGGCCTCTGAAAGTTCTGATTTCCTCCCCATGGAGGATTTCCTATAACCATGGTCATATTTTGTTCCCTTGGAATCCTCCACTGCCATCCTATTGACCCATATGATACATCAATTCTGGGTTTAGCGGACAACTTGCATAGACATGATTTTCTCCACAAGCCTCACATGATGGTGGTGAAGTATGAACTTGATGAACCTGATTCACAGCTGATGTAGTCACTAACTTGCTAATCACATTCACCAGCTGATTGATATCTGACCGAATCACAGCTACACCATCAACCTCAAGTTTCCCTGTAACCTTGGCTGTTGTGAACCCTTTGCTAGAATCTTGGTAATCCTAACTTCCAACTGACATGAGATTCAACAATGCTTCTATCTCATCATAACTTTTGGACAGTATCTGTCCCGGAGTAGTAGCATCAAGTAAAATATTTGACTATGGCTTCGGTCTCTCTATGAAATTATGCCCAATGATCTCTTTTGGCTGATGTGATGAGGACAATCTCGTAGGTAACCCTTGTATCTCTCCCATGCCTGAGCTAAGGTTTCACCATCCTTCTGAATTAACCCTGAGATCTTTCCTCTTAACTCCTTCATTCTCCTCAAAGAGAAAAACTTGTTTATAAACTTACTGGAAAGAGATCCCCAAGTGGTAATGGACCCTATTGATTCATTTTGTAGCCATTCTTTTTCCTCTCCAATCAATGAGAATGGAAATAGAGTGAACTTGCCATACTCATCAGAGACGTTTTGGTAGTGAAAGTTCTCACTCAGTTCCATAAATATTATTAAATGCCTGTGGGGATTCTCATGTGGTTTGCCTTGATACTGACAAGTGTTTTGAACCAACTGCACAGTTTCCTCCTTCAATTTAAAGTTTCCATTGATGGTAGGCTTTATGATTGCTTTAGAAGCATTCTGCAAGTTTGGCCTAGCAAAATTCAACACTGGAATCCATTCTTGGTCATTGGCCTGGTCCTGCCTATTGTTGTTTGCCATTATTACCAACTGAGGAAATGTTCTCTCTATTTCAGGATCAAATGAGGCCAAGGATTATCCTTGACTTCGTGTAGTTGGCATACAGTGCACAAACAATACTTGAGATGTGCAACAACTAACAACAAAGTAAACTACTGAATAGTGGAATAAAAATCCCAACAAAAAATAATTAACCAATATTCAAGTTCTCGGCAACGACGCCAAAAACTTGATGCATCCAAGCACACACACAAGTGTACGTGGTCGTCAAGTAATATAGGATAGAAGTCCAAATATTATCCCATATAGACTTGTCAGATCAATTGTCTAAATTTGAATCTTTATTTCACTATTCTAGAGAGAGGGGAAATTTGGTTGTAAGAATTAAAATAAATTCTACTAAATGTTGTAATGTAAATTAAATCTTTTGGAATTCATTTTCAGGAAGATTGTATTTCAAATGATGAGTAAAATTTAGGGTCTTTACATTTTCGCTTTCAGGTTGAGTTAGCAAGTTCAATTATACTAAACTTCTTCTCCAAGATTGTTAGTTTCAGGTTACGAACTCATTTATCCACTTATTCTTCTAAATAGTCAAGAACTATTTCACTAATCCTAACACCTATATTCCTTTGGTTGTAGGAGAAAAGTGAAATGATGATTAAAGATACTTGATTCAACTAAGTAGGCTTGCAGGGTATATTCCTATCCACAATAATGAAATCAATTCCCTATAATCTTAATCAAAGAATTGAGACCTACTCTATGCTTCTTTTAACCCTCATTTGTTCCCTCTTTTGAGTTCAACATATGAGCCAATAGATATTATTTGAAAAGTGATCAGTCTGATGAACAATCATTCAAACAAAAGAATAAATAATCTAAAAAAAGAGATTTAAACGTCTAGCAATAGTGAACTTTAAACTACAACCTTGATGCTTATGGCCAAAATCCTAGATTAAGGTTATTAGCCACTCATGTTCAAGCATAAAACCACATGAATCATCATTCTAATACAAGAAAAAGTAATGAAATAAAGAAGAAAAACCTAAAAGATAGAATTCTTGTCTGTTCCTCCAAAAACCAATGTTCATTTCCCAAAGAAAATGTACGACTCCTTTTTCAGATGCCCTAGTGATGTATTTATAACCATAGAAATTTTTTTCATTTTTTCCTTACGTAATTCACATTTTGGACTTAGAAAAATTCTCCCGGGATTAGCCATGGCGCGCCGCGCCATCCATAGTACCAAGCTGTGGTTGAACTCCGCCTGAAGTTTCACTTCTGGCACACTATGCCTCTTATTTCGCCAAGGTGTTGATCAAAATTCTCTGGATTTTGAGAGCTAGCGCGCCACGCCTCCTATTTTGCCAAGTAGCTTAACATTTTATCTGAAGTTTATAAAGTGGCGTGCTACGCCTGACATAACACCACTATGTGCCAAAAAATCTCTGAAGTTTATGGCTTGGCATGACGTGCCAGCCATCTCACCAGGCATTTCCTTTCAACTTCTTCTTTTGTCACACCTTACAACTTTGAACTTTCTTTGATTGCTCCTTTTTGGGTACTTTTTCCATTCATTTCTTGCAAAATATTATCTAAACACATCTATTAGCTCTTTTAACAATATTTCATGAAAATATTAAAATCTATAAGGATATACTTCTCAGAACATGATAAAATATGGGTAAAATATGACAAGTGGATGTATAAATATGCTTAAGATCAACCAATGATACTGAGCTACTACCTAGGTAGGGTACCAATTTAGTAGACAAATTCCCGTTGTTGTGAGACCGTTGTAACGATCAAGTGACTGTTGCAACGAGGTACGAAAATAGTATAGAGCTGGTGCTTCGATGGTTAGGGTCCTAAGGGAAATCGGTAGGAATACAGTAGGAGTGGTGTAAATTGATGACGTGATTAATGAATTGATAGAATATAAATGTATAACAGAATTGTTGAATTGATTGATAGACTAGATGGGATAAAATTGTATGATATAATTGTTGTTAACATTTGCTAATCTATTGTATGTTGATTATATATACTGTTGCGTGGACTATTCTTAGTCGACCGATAATGCCTACCAGTATGTGTGGTGTACTGATACTACCTTGCTACAACTTTTTGGGTGTTGGTTTGTGGCAGATGTTGAAGTTTCATGATTGGTGTGGCAGTACTCAGCATCAACTTCGGTATTTCTCTTTGCAGGTGAAGCTATATCTTTTATTGTCACCAGTCTGTTTAGAGCTCTTGTACACGTCTAGACTAGATCCGTGGGGAAGAGTTTGGTTCTGGAAATTGGTATTGTAGAAAATTATTTTATTTATTGAAGATGTTAAGATTTAACATCGTTGTATCTGAAATGATTAAGTATGATGAGGTTTTTCTTTCATTATTAAAAGGGGAAGTGGGGGGGCGGGGGGGAATACGCTCAAAATAAGCTAGCCATAGTAATTTATAATATCCAAAAAACTTAAACAATTATATATATACAACATAAGTTTCAACTTATTGTAGTCGATATTAAAAAGTTCCCTAACAAGTTTCAACAATCATCCGAAAAATTCTATGTAAGATCTTCAATATTTTCATCTTCCCTTTGCTAATTTTCTCCACCTACAACAAAATAATAAATCATGTCGTTAAGCTTTGACAATATGATTATGCAAATGTACTATCAATTTGGTAACCTATGTTATTCTCTTTAACTCATCTTTCCCAGTTATTAGTTTAGACATCAGTTCATTTAGATGCAAACTGCGGACTAGACTTAAAAATTAACACAAGATCAAGCCTTGATAGATTCATAAAGAGGAAATTAAAAGTAGTAACACAAACTATCAGTTCAACTTCACAAACACCATTTTTTTTATCAAGTATATACCTCAAAACTCAATCAGTGAGTACATTGAATAGGGAGCTTGGAACAACGACATACTCAAAGAAGCCATTTCAGACAACATGATAAAATTCATCAACAACATTGAAATTGAAGATAATAATAATTTAAAAAGAACTATGTTGTATGGAGTGATATCACTGATAGTCATTACTCAAATAGAAATGCATGACAAGCCATCAGGAATAACAAATAGAGTCATCCAAAGCTCAGTAAAGTCTGAATGAACTCTTTATTTTATTTTTTGGAGATTATTTTTAAAGATATTACCTTACAATGATGTAATTTCCAACTTTGAAAATCAGATTGTTTCTACTTGTTTTCTTTGCAGAATTTTTCAAGATGATAGCTTACAACACTTATTCACAAAAGGGAAGATCATCTCACAAATCTGAAGTTATGTTGAAGCACAACCAGGAATAACTCATAGCCATTTAAACATCAAGAAGATCTTTAATATATTGGAGTATAACTTCCAAAAATATTATTCACAAACTAATTTTTTCTATTACTCCAATTATTATATGTTGAGAAATATGAAGAAATTGGATCTCTTGCAAATATGGAGATTCAAAAGAAAACTCAAATTCAAGATAGAGCATCAGATAAGCTGGATCATCCTAGCAACTCTAATGATGCTTTTCCCAAACTCAATATTTTTTTGCGTATGGGTGGATGTGTGTGGAAAAATAGAAAGATTGAAATCAGTTCTCAACTGGGAACAAGTTCTCTAAAATAAGTATTCGAAAGATAAAATTAAAGTCAACACAAATGATCTACATAATATCTTCATTTATATCAATTTAACTTTTTACACATTAAGCATAGAAAGGAAGAGGAAAACAATAGAAAGAGATCAATGTTGTCCTTTAATAGAACTATGCAACTGGATGACTAGCTACAACAAGAAGATTTTTTTTAAAAAAATTTAGCCAAAAGAATTTAAAATGTGAAAAATGGCTGTGACAAAGGATCTCTCCATTTATGCCTAATAAATACTCATTTCCTTCTCTTGAATTTCCATCATCACTTGTTTAGTTTTTCTAGTACTTATAAGAGTATAAAACACATATACCCTAAACAGGAAAAATGAAGATATACTACATAGATTATTGGAATATATATACTTCAAACAGGAAAAAAGATGGCACTTATAAGATATACTTGTTTAGTTTCTCTACTTTTCCACAAGCTAAGAGTACTAGAAATGGCCCCCTGTAGTGATGAGTAACTTGGCATTGCTTACCATTTTGAAATACAAATAGATATGATAAATAGATCATCAAAACACTTATACTCCAAATAGGAAAAAAGATAGCACTTTTAAGATATACTTGTTCCATTTCTCTACTTTTCCACAAGCTAAGAGTACTAGAAATTTCTCTAACTACCATGATGAATACCTTGAATTGCGTACCATTTTGAGAAACAATAGATATACTATATAGACCACTGTAACAAGAGGCCTTTAGAAAAGAAAATCAAGCTTCTAATATTAAGAAAAATTAATATGCCCAGTTTTCTCAGATAGGAAAATAAAATCATTGACAACAAGATATTCTTTATCATATCTATTTCAGCAGGCTCGTAGGTAAAAACTTATAGTCTCACAAAAGCATGGAAACTAGAAATTGAAATGTTTCACTAGCATTTACCTTAGGAAAATAGAGCCCTCATTGGTGATCAATATTTTTTCATTCCCCTCTAAATGAAAGAAATACAATTATTATAGTGATTCACTTACTTTATATAACACCCCAAAACTTTTCTAGACCAAATTCGGACTCAGCAGATTGAACCAGAAAATTTTGCCTCAGATGACTAACACAACGGGCCGTTGTCAATACCAACAGACCGTTGTATGAACCTTTAGTTGCCTAGCAAGAATTTCCTTCGAAGAAACATGAGGGACTAACGACTCGTGGATCTTTCCAGCGAGCTATTGTTCCCATCCGTTGCCAAAAACAGTGACCTTCTAGGGGAGGGAAGTGGCTACGACAGGTAGTTACGACGACCCGTTGGACCTACCAATGAGCCATTGTGTCTCCCATTGTCTAAAGGCCCAAGTCCTCTACTAGTGACAATAAGAGGTACCAATGACCTATTCTTTCTTCCAAGGAGTCGTGGTATCCTCCTTTGGTCCAATTCCAGTAAGCTCAATTTTTGGACCTAGGACCAACGGTTGGTTCTAACGGGCTGCGGTTTCGACCAACGACCCATTGCGAGGCTCGTTGGATCCTATCGGGCAATTTTTCAGATTTTCTCCCTGGGTTATTTTTGTTACTTCCCATCTTTTTAATTCGTAAACTATGTCATTTTTGGTTATATTCAGGGGATTTATAGGGGTAATCGACGTTCACTTTTCATTCTTCTCACTCCGTCAAACTCAAAAACGTAGAACATAGTCAGAAAGCACAGAGCAGGAGCAAGGTTCGATTTTCTTCCCAGATCATCTTAAGGGTTTTCTTCAGGGTTTTCATCACCGGGTATGCGAGAATTTAGAAAGGGAATTGTCCTTCCCTTGTGCCCCAAAGCCCATTTAAATTTTCTTATCAGTCCTAGCCCTGAGGTTTCAAAATTTAGTAATCTTTCAGTTAGAATTCAATTAAATTCATGTGGAATGTTGTTCATGTTGTTAGATGCTATATTTTTCCATTACTTAGAACTCATGTTGATACTTGCTTCCTGTAAATGGGGTTTAGCCCTAGTTTTTGAATATAAAAATTAGGGTCTTGCATAATCGTATAGACATAATATTGCTTGACTCTATCAGTGTTGGAATTCCATGCTATTATGATTAGTTAAATGCTCAGTCAGTTGCATGTTAGCCCAATTTCAGTATTGATGTTAATATCTTTAGTATCTTTCAGTAGTATCATCTGATCAGTTTGACTATAGTCTTTTCTTTAGGTGTTAGTAATGTCTCCCAGATATTCGTTATTAGAATCAGTTATCAGTAATAGTTAGTTCTACAGACAGTTATAACGCTTCCAGATAAGCAGCTCTAACCAGTCTTAGAACACCAGTTATAATATTCAGTTCGATAAGACTCTCAGGGTACTTCCAGATAAGTATTCCCGACTTAGTCTCTGGCCACAGTTTCGAGCTATTATCTTGGTAGTAGTAGCCATGTTAGAACTATTCAATGGGAGTAGGACTTAACACCGAGAGAGCTGGGGTTCCAGCACACCCAATTTTCCAGAACTATATTGGCACCATAGGTTATTTTTTCCCTAATGGAGCCAGATTTGTGATCGCCCAGTTCATGCCTTTATACCCTAACAATGTATATTGGGTCCTATCGATAGGGCATATACATCAAACTCCATGTTTAGCTCATGTGGTTATATGTCGGCTATAGACTCTACCACTAGTCAGTATAGTCTCAATTCAGTTCAATTGAGTTTAGCTCAATTCAGTATCTCATATTCAGGACATGTCTATAACCATCAGCTAGAGTCATTATTGACCATATCAGTTATGTTTCAGTAGTATCAGTTTTCAGTATTTTAGTTGGTCATTTCATGTCATTTCAGTTGTATTACTAGTTATTTCATGCTTATTATATCTCACTTACTCAGTACATTCAAAGTACTGATACATACCTTCTATGCTATATCATATCATGATACATGCGCAGGTTCTCAATCCCAGCATCGTTAGTAGTTCCCTCAGACGATATCAGCAGCAGAATTTGGTGAATCCTCATCTTTCGAGGATGATATTTATTTTCAATTAGTACTTTTCAATTAGATTTTTGAGTTAGCTAGGGGCTTGTCCCAGTAACTTATCATTTATTAGTTGGCTTTCAAACATAGACATAGATATTCAGGATTATGTTGCAGATGTATTGACTCTTGTCAAATAAGTTTTCTTAAATGGATTTATTTATTTAAATCTTCTACTTATGTTTACTCAGTTACCAATGTAATGATAGACCATTGGTTGGCTTGGGGTCACTTGTGGAACCAAGTACTATGTCTCATCCAGGGTATAGACTCGGGTCATGACACTTTAGGTCCAGTAGGCTCGTATGTGTCATTTACCTTTTTAACAAACTCTAGCATCTCAAAAGCTAACAAATTTGTAAACCACAATATTACAAAGTCATTTTATTTTTTTTATGAACTACCTGTACATCATAATTTACTATTTAAAAAATCAAGAAAGAATTTGTCTCATGCATAGAGAAATCTGCTCATTGTGAAAAAGAAAATATAAAGTAGGCATATGACTCCAAAAAAGAAAATACAAGAACTAGAATGAATCCCAAGAAAAAAAGGGCAGCAACAATGAGTCTACTATGAAGAAGAAGAAGAAGAAGAAGAAAAAGAGGGGAAAGAAGAGGTAAGGAAGTAGTAGAAGTACTGACCTTCATAAGAGGAAGTTTTTCCGAATGAATGAGAAATGATGACATAATACTAGTATTCCAGAGTCAATACATAATTCAGGGTTCAGACATTGAAGTCGTGTGATGATGGTAGTTGCAATTTCCCGATGCATAGTATCTTTTTGTTCCTCAATTTTTTTTGACTTGTTTCATCTCCTCTTCTATTTCCTACACTTTTTGTTGCATCAACTCATCTGTAGAGTATGGAGAATCTCCCACTTTCTCTTTCAAGACTATCTTGATAATTCCATGTCCATACAATCTCACATGACCTAGATGCTCAGGTCCCACGACTGATGCAAATGCATCAACTGACTAACTACCATCTTCTCTTTGTTGAGTTTGTATTCTCTCCATTTCAGCCTATAAATAAAATTTAAGATAATATAATTGAGTTAATAATCAAGAGCAAACAAATGATCTTGACAAACTTTAAATTAGAAAATGTCATATAATTATGAATTATATCTTCATATTACTCCTTGTATACTCGGCTAGGTTTTCTTGATCATATGACCATAAAAATGTCCTTGCTTGACATAGCATTGACAGTTTTTTTGGTTACATGAAATTTGGCATAAAGATCTTCTTGAGTAAGGCAATAATTTCATATTTAATGAATTATAAAAGACAACATCAGATCTCGCATATTAAAATAAAATTTTTTTCCAACCGTGTGCGGATACCTCAATTTTTTTTTATTTTCAGTATTAATATGGGATATTTTCTTCAATATTGCATCATCATTATATATATAAACAATAATGACCACAAGGAAGAACTGATGAACACATATATATCACTTTGGACTGTCTACAATAAAGAGGTTCGCGATTATTGTGGCAACAACCTTCTTGATGGTTTGGTGAAAAATTAAAAACTTACAAAAAATATACTTACTTCAACAACTAAAGCAGCGGATCAATACGGCAGTTCCATAAATAATCATATTTTAAGCTTAAAACATCACTGAGAGAAGTCAAAGAGTGCAGTAATTTACTTCAACGTGATGATCATTAGTTACTATATTTTCATGCTTGCAATTCCAAAGATCAAACAGAGGTAAGAACAACCTAGTTTGATAGTTGTAGCAGATTCTCCACATATACTTTTAAGAACTTACCTTATTTAATGGAAAAACGAGTGGCAGAAGTTTCTACTAGTGAAATCAAATGTTAAAATTTTAACAAATGACTTTAAACTATATTCTATAGTTGTTTTGTTCTTAAAGGGCATGCTAAAAAGATAACAAATATAGAATGTATGTTTATAGAGTGGATAAGAACTATTTTAAAGATAATAAAATATAGAAATAATTATATCTTACTTGAACTTCATCGGGATTTCAATAATTAAGAAGAACTTTAAATTCAGATTTTGAAACATGTTTAGGCCTTTTTTCCATTCGAACTTGGTTATTGAAATATGATTTATAATATCGTCTCTTTAGTAGACTCTTATACATTCTCCAAGGATCTTGAATTGTTCTTAAAACCCATTTTTTCCGACATTAGAAATGATATTTCTCCTACAAATTGGTGCAAGTAGGTTAGTGCAAAAAATATAAAATATTTTCAATTAAAAATCAAACATAGAATTAGAAACCTTGATATATTTTCACATATCATTTTTTGTATCCACTTTCTTTCAATTCTCTACATTAAGAGGACCAAAGGTCGAATCCTTGCCAATGTGCCAATGAAGCTACTCAATTCTTGCGCAGTTGCTACAGTAGGATCAATTAGTTGGTTGTGCTTATTTAGCACGTTTACATTCAGTCCGTTCATGTCCTCGAATTTTTTTTTTTTGGAAAATTCAAAAATAAATCTTTTATAACTCTAAAAGACACTTTGCATTTTTGTTCTACCTCTTTTTTTTCAAGTGGAAGGGCCTACAATAATTATGAATTGGAGAAAATTATCAAATAATTAATATTAGTATAATTTATAATTGAAATGTATATATTCTTATCTTGTTCTGTAAATTGCTCATTTGTTTCAAGAGTGGTAATATCCAGTGTCTCTTGCTGCCTATTTTCTGTACTGCTGTGTTGTAAAAGAGGTAGAATGCAATGAAATTTGTTGCCCATTTTCTGATGTTTCTTGTGTTGCAGAAGAGGTAGAATGTAGTGACATTGGTTGCCCATTTTCTGGTACTACTTGTGTTGTAGAGGAGGTAGAATGCAATGACCCTTATTGTACTTGTTTTTGTACTTCTTGTGCTATAGGACATATAGAACCCAATGACACTTGCTACCTATTTTCTGGAATTGCTTGTGCTGTCGAAGAGAATGTAGTGACATTTGTTGCACTTGTTTTTGTACTTCTTGTGCTACAGGAGAGGTAGAATCCAATGGCACTTGCTGCTCATTTTCTGGAATTGCTTGTGCTATAACAAAGGTAGAATATAGTAACATTTGCTGCCCATGTTTTTGTACTTCTTGTGCTATAGGAGAGGTAGAATCCAACGGCCCTTGTTGAACTTGTTCTCGTGCTTGAGATCCTACCCATGGATATAGTTGTATTCCAGTTTTAACCTACCAGTTTGAACACGTTTTCTAGTTCACTGTAGCGAATTATTTAATGATGTTAGTCATCCAGCTGGAAGGTATCTTAAGGTTGCTACTTTTTGTTTCTTGTTAGACGCCCTTCTTGATTCATGACTATTCAAAACTCTATCAAGTTCAAAAAAATACCAAACAAAGTAGGCAATAATGAATCCAAACTAAGTTACACTAGTACATATAATCATCCACCAAATAAAAGAAAAATCTGTCAAGACAGTTTAATTTCCTTAAAGAGACAGATAAGAAGTTGTTGATGAAAACCTTGCCATTACAGTTAAAAAATTTCTTCAAACCAACTAAGCCATCCTTTAACACAAGAAATGAAGGAACAAAAATGTAATGACCCATCTGTCATTACGGAGGGGAGGAATAAGATCGAACACGCTCTCTAGCCTAAGTGTTGGTAGGAAGGTGTGGAGTAAGTGTAAAGGAAAATTTGAGTTGGCAATGGCTTATGTTCAAGAAAGGGGAGCTTCTGGTTGTGAGGGACCGCTGCAACGGATGAATAACCACTGCAGCTAGATAGTTATCACGGCCGGGGACCTGTTAAAATGGATCAGGAAATATACAATTAGATCTACTGTCATGGTGTCTTGGGCGCCGTAGCGGGTTCATAGCAGCAGAAATACAATCGCTGCAGCAGATGATGGGAACCAGTAAGTGGGTTTTAAGTGGGATTTAAGGGGGTTTACCCCATTATTCCAAAAACAAACTGTGAGAACTCAGAGAGAATTCCCCAAGTGTAGAGTAGTTTTCCCTTCTTAAAGGTAAGAATCTTAGAAAATTCTCTTTATTTTGATGCCCTAACCCCGTAGAATTAATAGGGGGCTTGTTATGGAAAAAATTCTAGGTTGAAAACCTCGAGAACAATGAGAGTTAGGGAAATTGATTGGGTATTGAAGGATGATTGATTCCTATGTCTGTAAGCATATAATTGTTTCTCCCTAGGGTGAATGAGATGGTGTGTGCTAGTTCATCATTCTTAGAATTGGAGACCTATAGTATGGTATAAGTGAAGAATTTAGTGTGAAAACTGCTTGAAAAAAGGGTTTGGGGAGTAGAAACCCGATGAATCGGGGTTGAATGATTTTGGTAGGTTTAGAATGGGATGACTTACTCAAGAATAATTATTAGAACCCTATGAAATGGGTAGGATTTGGGGCGGGGTTAAATTTCCAAAACCCTTATTTCTTGAAATAGTTGGTTGATTCTTCATTAATCTTTTGTTCTAGATTTTGAACATTCAGAAGCACTGAGGAAAGACAAGGCTCCAATGGAGTAAATTGAAATTTGTCATCTTCACTCGAGGTAGGTTATGGTTTAAGAGGAGTTAGACTTTGAATAATAGTGTATATGTGTATGAAATGATTTTGTGTAAATTGGTCTCCGGACATTGATTGTTGATATAGCATTTTGTTGAATGCTATCATTCAATCATTAGCTATGAAATCATTATTTATATAATATGAAAATTAGATGTTGAGAGGTTGTTTAGATTCGTTTGTATTATTTGATGTGATTCATAAATTATGTGAGTAATTGAGTAAAATTAGGTAAGATAAGGCCTTCCCAGAGTCAAATAAACTCACTGAGATGTGTGTATGAAAGTGGATAATATGAATATCCCGAGATAAGATTGGTTTGGGAATGTGGACCTGATTGAACTAAACTTATGGTTATGTATTTGGTGCATTTGAATTGTTGATGTGTTTATAATGATTTGATAGTTCATGTGAAGTTAAATGAGAAGTCATGATGAGTTGTGAAACCTTTCGATAATGGATCATTGTATATTCCTTGTGATGATGATATGTCAATTGTTTATTTGATGACTATGAATATCTTGGATGATCGTAATGATATAATGTGGAAAAGAGTTAAGAGAATGATGGGTGTGCAGCCAAGTCGAGTTACTGCCAAGGAAGTATCGCTGCAGCGGGACTTCTCCCACTGTGGCAAAACCGTAGCAGCGGTCAAGTAACCACTGAAGCAAGGCCCAATCTAGTGAGCAGGCTGACTAGCACCCTACACAAATTTAATTTCTGAACGAGTATTATCTACTAAAATAATGTTATGTGGTTATTACATAATGTTGTTTCATATATATATATATATATATATATATATATATATATATATGTTGTTATTTAAGGTTGCCCGATTATGCCTACCAGTACTGTGTTTTGTACTAACGCTACTCTTGCACTTGTTTTTGAGTGCAGAACCCAATCCCAATAGCTCAACTCGCCCTTATCTCTAGAGTAGCAGTGGAGTTATAGAAAGGTGAGTGTCTCAAGATGTGCTGATCGACTCTTTTATGGCGGATGTCTCTAGTTCTGATACTGATTGTTTTCCTGGCATTTTCATTTTCTTTTGGATTACACTTAGACAAGGATAGGTAGATGTCCTCGTGTAAATGACTATCAGGTTCTAGGAGTGTTTAACAACAAAATGTTATTGGTTCCTTTTATTTTAGCGATGTTCCATTAATAATTTTCATAATGTGTTTTATTCCTAGGAACTATCGACGGTTTTGGATATTTAGTTAGGAAATGTTGGTTTTCCCATTGGGTTTAGTGTGGGTGTCAATCATGGAAATTTGGGCCATGACAAAGTTGATATCAGAGTCCTAGATTTGTTGATCTCATTGCTTGAGGATGAGTCTAGTAGAGTCTCACGGATCTATGTGAAGATGTTCGTAACCTATCTTTGAGAGGCTAGAGGACTTTAGGAATACTTCCTTTTTTCTTTCCTTTTTGTGCTATTACTTGATTCTAATTGGTATCTAGTGATCCAAATTGGTATCTAACAAATCTTCTTTATTTCTCTAATAGATGGTGAGAACACATGCAAGCGGATATAGAGAGGAAGCACCACAGCCAGCCCCAGCAACCATAGTTTGCGATAGAGGATGTGGCAGAGGTCGCGGATGGAGGCCTGCTGCTTCTAGAGGAGGGGCCTGCACTCTTACTCTAGTTCGGGAGAGATCAACATCTTCAGTACCACCGGCGGTTCAAGAAAGGGTGGCTGTAGAAGTAAAGGTTCTGACTCAAGGAGAGGTAGTAGCCGCCCCAGCATCCTTCAAAGTCCTAGCTCAGGTCCTGAATCTCTTAAGAGACCTCATGGGTAATGGGGTAGTGCTAGCAACTCCCATCGGACAATATCCAGGGATACAACATGTAGCTACCGTGTCTCCCCGTATTGATAATATTGCTTAGGTTGTGATGTTTTCAAGGCCGGTAGCTGAACTGGTAATGATTGGAAAGGAGCATGACCTATTTTAGAGGTTCACTAAGATGAACCCTCGTACCTTCTATGGTATAGAAGCAAAGAACGCATACGAGTTTATCATTGACTGCCACGAGAGGCTCCATAAAATGGGGGAAATGGAGAAGTATGGGGTAGAGTTTGTCATCTTCCAACTGATGGGTGATGCTAAGCTCTGGTGGAGAGCCTTTGTGGAGTGTAGACCAGCGGAGTCACCACCATTGACCTAGACCCAGCTCTACTCCACTTTTCTAGAGAAGTACGTGTCATGTACCCTGCGAGATCAAAGGCGGGATGAGTTCACCACCATTGAGCAAGGGACCTCTTTAGTTGCAGCATACGAGGCCCGAATCCACTCACTATCCAAGTATGCTTTGGCCTTATTGCCAACAGAGGAGGAGAGGATCAGGCGATCTGTTAAGAGCCTGAATGTAGGCCTCCAACTGTCAGCCCTTCAGATGTCTCTGCAGGTAAGAACTTTCAGGAGGTAGTTGATTTTGTGAAAAATATGGAGAGGGTGAAATAGGATGGCTATGCGAAGAGTGCCGAGAAGAAGGTTCGGAAGGTGGGTACTTACAACGGTTCCTTTGTTAGGACTCCGATTCCCCAAGGCTACTTAGGACACACTATTCAATTATCCATGCAAGTGTCAGTCGGGGGTC
The DNA here is from genome assembly GCA_035772735.1 of Datura wrightii. NCBI lineage: Eukaryota > Viridiplantae > Streptophyta > Magnoliopsida > Solanales > Solanaceae > Datura > Datura wrightii. Next base: position 67,963,155 of record JASDFA010000010.1, on the reverse strand, counting down.
CACCAGGGAAACCCCAAGACCATCAGCTACAGTCGGGGGTACTCAAATAGTTTGCTTAGGTTTTAGGGCTCAGCCTATTTTCTCTGTTCTGACTCAAAGACCGGTGATTGAGAAGGTATGATTTGAGTGTAGGGAGTATGGCCATATCTGCAAATGGTGTCCTAGGTTTGTTCAGGGCAGGTAGATTGTTCCGCACCTTGCCCTTGAGCTCTGGCCCTAGCCAGAAGAGGAGGGAGTATGTTCAGAAGGGATCTCCTACAACAAGAGAGGGGCAATCAACCAGTGGATAGATGTGGCACCTAATCAGGTAGAAGAGGTGGTCGGGTCAGAAGAGGTGGCAATCAGTCCGATAGAGGGGTTGCATAGTCTAACAAGGGTGGGTCTCAGGTAGGTGTTTAGGCCCACTTCTATGCATTTCTAGGTATGCTCGAGGCAGAGGCTTCCGATGCTGTTATCAAAGGTATGATTTTTGTATGAGACAAAATGGCTACGACTTTATTTGATCCTGGTTGTACTGTTTCCTATGTGTCTGCTTATTTTGCTTTAGTATTGAACCTTTCTTGTGATATATTTGATACTTCTATCCATGTGTCTACTCCTGTTGAGAATTCTGTGGTGGTAGATAGGGTCTGTCATGCTTGTATTGTTGACTTCATGGGTTGTGATACTCAGGTAGATTTGGTGATCTTAGACATGGTAGATTTTGATATGATTTTAGGATGAGCTGGTTGTCTTCGTACTATGCCGTTCTAGATTGCCTTGCTAAGACAGTCACCATATCAGGCCCAGAATCGTCTAGGTTGGAGTGAAAAGGGAATTGTAGTCGTGCTCCTAAGAAATTCATCTCTTATATTCATGTACACAAATTGATAGGGCGTGGGTGTTTAGCATTTTTAGCTCATATCCGGGAAACCAGTTTAGAGGGTCCTTCCATAGAATCGATCCCAATAGTTTGTGAATTATTAGAGGTATTTCCCACAGATCTGCCTGGCATGCCACTTGACTGCGATATCGACTTCTGCAAGATTTAGAGCCAAGGACCCGACCTATTTCTGTACCGCCATACATAATAGCACCAATTGAGTTGAGGGAACTCAAGGAATAGTTGCAGAAACTGCTTAATAAAGGGTTTTTAGGCCGAGTGTCTCTCCATGGGGTGCCCAATCTTGTTTGTGAAAAAGAAGGACGATAGTATGTGGATGTGTATTGATTACCATCAACTGAATAAGGTGACCATCCAAAATAAATACCCTCTTCCTCAAATAGATGACCTGTTTCATCAGTTAGAGGGGGAAGCAGTGTTCTCAATGATTGACCTGAGATCGAACTATCATCATCTAAAGATTCATGCTGAGGATATTTCCAAGACAACTTTTCGGACCAGGTATGGACATTATGAGTTCCTAATCATGTCCTTCGGACGCACTAATTCTCTAGTAGTATTCATGAGCTTAATGAATGGTATCTTCAAACTCTATCTAGGTTCATTTGTAATCGTGTTCATTGATGATATCTTGGTATACATTAAGACTAAGCAGGAACATGAAAATCATCTGAGGATTGTGCTGGGGTTGATGAAGGAGAAACAACTATACGCCAAGTTCACCAAATATGAATTTTGGCTGGATTCGATATCTTTTCTGGGACATGTAGTCTTCAAGGAGGGGATTAAGATGGATCCACAAAAGGTGGAGGCATTCCAAAACTGGGCTAGGCCTACTACAGTGACCGATATTCGGAGTTTCATGGGGCTAGCCAGTTATTACCATCAGTTTGTGAAGTAATTTGCATTCATTGCCTCAGTGTTGAAAAGATTGACTCAAAAGGATTGTGCCTTTCCAATGATCTGAGGAATATGAAGAGTGTTTTTAGAATCTCAAAACCCTACTAACCAAAGCACTTATCTTGGCACTACCAGTGGAAGGTAAAGATTTTGTAGTTTATTCTGATTCCTCATGTTTTGGGTTGGGTGTTGTGTTAGTGCAAGAAGGTTAGGTCATTGCTTATGCTTCGAGACAGTTGAAGGTGAACGAGAAGAATTACCCCACACATGACCTAGAGTTGGCAGTGGTAGTGTTTGCCCTGAAAATCTGGAGGCATTATTTATATGGGGCTCGTTGTGAGGTGTTCATAGACCATCACAACCTGTAGTATGTGTTCTTCCAGAAAAATCTTAATCTGAGACACCAAACATGGATGAAACTGCTTAAGGATTATGATGTTACAATCCTATATTACCCAGGGAAGGAAAACATGGTGGCGGATGCCTTGAGCCAGAAAGTAGTGAGTATAGCCAGTCTAGCTTATTTAGAAGCTACTCGACACTTGATTGCTAGAGAAGTCCAAACACTGGCGAATAGCTTGATGTGACTTTCATTGATAGAAATAGGTGGGATACTATCCAGCGTGGAGGCTAAGTCATCACTATTAGAAGAGGTAAAAGCCAGGCAGTTTAAGGATGCAAAACTGAGTAAAATCTGGGACAAGGTCTTATGAGGGGAAGCTAAAGAAGCAGTGCTAGATAACGAAGCCGTCCTGAGAATAAAGGGGCGTGTGTGTTCCCTGGGTTGATGAGCTGATTAAAACCATCCTTTCAGAAGCTCACAACTTGAGGTATTCCATCTATCCCAGGGTGACTAAAATGTATCATGACCTGAAACATCATTATTGGGGGGGAAGGATGAAGAGGCACATTGTTGATCATGTCAGCCATTGTTTGAACTGTCAGCAAGTGATGTATGAGCATTAAAATCCTAAGGGAGTACTTCAAAGGATGCCCATCCCAGAGTGGAAATGAGAGCAGATATCGATGGACTTCATGGTTGGTCTTCCAAAGACATTAGGGATGTTTGACTCCATTTGGGTCATTGTTGATAGACTGACTAAGTCTTCCCATTTCTTACCTGTTCAAGTGAATTACAATGCTGAGAGACTGGCCAAGCTGTATATGAAATAGGTGATTCGGTTGCATGGGGTGCCTGTTTCGATCATGTCAGATAGGGGTACACAATTCACCCCCATTTCTAGAGAACTTTACAGGCAGAGCTAGGGACCAGGTTATACTTGAGCACAACCTTCCACTCGCTGATAGATGGTCAGTCAGAAAGGACAATTCAAGTGTTAGAGGACATGCTCCGAGCCTGTGTATTGGCTTTGGTGGCCATTAAGATACCTTTGGCGGAGTTTCTGTACAATAAAAGCTATCATTCGAGTATTGGCATGGCTCCGTTTGAAGCTCGTTTGGGAGGAAATGTAGGTCTCCAATCGGATAGTTCGATGCATTTGACGTGGGGCATTCAGGTCCTTGGAAAAACCTTGGATGATTCAAGAATGTCTGGTAGCTGCTCAAAGTAGGCAGAAGCAATATGCAGACAGAAAGGTCAGGGACATGGAGTTCATGGTGGGAGAGAAAATATTGCTCAAAGTCTTCCCCATGATGAGGGTGATGCGGTTTGGGAAGCGGGGCAAACTTAGCCTGAGATGCATTAGGTTGTTCTAGATTCTCCGATATGTGAGGTAGCTTATGAATTAGTGTTACCACCAGGACTATCAGGAATAAATCCAACCTTCAATGTTTCTATGTTGAAGAAATACCATGGGGATCGATCATGCATAATAAAATGGGACTCAGTGTTGATGGATGAGAACTTGACCTATAAGGAGTACCCCTGACTATAGTAGATAAACAATTCTACAAGTTGCGATCAAAGGAGATTGCAATGGTAAAGGTCCAGTGGAAAAATTATCCCATAGAGGAAGCCACTTAGGAGACTAATGATGCTCAAACTCATACTCCTGATAAAGTATGAAGTGGACATTGTCAAAAAAGAACCCAATAAGGTTGGGTTTGAACCCACGGGGAATATGGTAAGAACTAGAATAATACTGGTATTTAAGCTTTAGGTATGTTATCTCCAAATTGTGTAGTTTATAGAAAAACAATTGTAAAACAAGAGTGAAAATTAGTTGTTGTTTATCAAGATTTGTAATTAACTAGGGTAAGTGTTCCCCATAGGTTCATAACTACTTCGGGCTTACACTTGTGATCTATCCCAATGCTTACTTGTAGAACTGATAACTAGGGTTCATCCAAATGACTGGTTCGTCCCTATTGGATGACTATACTCAATCACCGAGTTAGGTCTCATGAGCGATTTCACTTTAACCATTATCAATTTATTCCAAATTAACTATCCTGCGACCGTAACTCAAATTATACAATGATTATAAAAATCAAGGCTTTTTGTAATTCTCTTTTCCTAATCTCTACCTCTCTTAGGTTCAAGCAAGTAAAGAATTTGGCTAAGTCCTAACGTTGTGCTTCATTAAGAAACATTTTAGATGAAGAGAATACAATATAAGCATTTAGCATTGGTTTCGAATCACTTTGTGTAACCCTAGTTCGTTAATCCACCATGGTTTGCACAACCCTAGTTGTGGAGGTTTTAGCCTTTCATGATTGTAAGATTATGATTAATATTCATAGACAAACACAATTAAATACTTACAATGATGATTAAATGAAAACTTGCTTTGAATATTGCAAGAAAATATGTTTTACAAATTCAAGAACAATTGAGAAATTCCAAGTTAAGGTCTCAAGAATTTCTCTCCAATATTGTCAAAAACTAATTACAACTTGATAATAATCCACCTCTAACTCTTTCTCTCAAGTCATCTGAACTAAAAGAAACCTAAAAAATATTTATACAGATAATAAAATCATTTTACTGAGCTAACAGGGAAATATCCAAATATGGCACCAACACATCATACGACTCCTCATACGATCCATAACAGGATTGTATGGGTCGTGCCTTGTCTCGTACATCCCTTGGATTCTACAGAATTTGCTAAGTCTTGGCATCTGGTACGACTTGTAACAAGATCCTATGAGCCGTACAATCAAGTTGTGGTTTGGCTCCGAGAACTCTGGCGTCTTCTGAAGATTTTTATGAGTTTCCTGGTATGCCTCATACCTAACCCCTATGACTCGTAACAGCTTTCCGTAACATGAGATCTGCCAAGTCCCAACAACCATTGAAGTTTTCCATGGATCTTGGTATAGGTTAAATGTAGATGCTACGATCTGTAATTGCTACCCGTATCAGGAGACTTCAATTGTGCAAATTTCTCTGAAGCATTCTATGGCTCAAGTTACAGCTCGTACTGAGAGTCGTACTTTGCCTTTACCTTATACCAATCTTATGGGATTTTCCACGAGTCTCAGTATGGCTCGTACAATCTTGGCATGGATCGTATTGAGACAAGTACTTGGCCTCTTTTCTGGAACTTTTCTGCAACTTTTGCACATTTTCACTCCAATACCTATTTTCCCTAAAAACAAAGTAAAAACACCTCATATCCATATAAACACGCCTAAATACATGCTATTCTCCCAATTTTAAGCATCGAAAGTGCTGTAAACTCACAATACATCAATACCCTCAACTTAAGACTTTTGCATGTCCTCAGGCAAAGAAAACAAAAACTAGAAATGACATTTAACTAGAAAATAAACCTAGGATACTACAACCAACACCAATCAAAAGTTGCACTGTGAACACAAACAACTTTTGACCCTTCTCCATGTAAACAAAATCAGCTATGCACATCAACTGACCACAAACCATGATAAAAAAGGATCAAGATATGTCATCTAGTTATTAGCAAAGAATCAAATTATTACTATTGCTTTTCACACAGACAACAGGCAGAATAAAACACAAACCATGTACCCTCATAACAAATGAAGTCCCCAACTCACAGGTATATGAAAATATGAAACTTGGGACTAAAACAAGTAAGACTCTCACTTTCACAAGGAATTTCCAAATACTACACATCGGATACCATAGGCTTGCCCTTATTTTCTCTACTTCGGCTGTTCGGACAGCTAAACTAGGATCACTATAGGACTTTGTATGGCTTGTAATGTAGGATTTGGGATGGGTATGGTAAATATGAGATTTTAGTGACTAAACCCTCCTTAGCACTACATATATATGACTCCACTTTACACCTTTTTACCCTATTTTCAACTTTTTCAAAATTTTCCTCCCTTTTCTTTACTTTCATGAGGTATGCGGGTGTGGTGTGTTTTCAATTTTTTCATTCATTTTTTCTTTTGTATTTTATTTTCTATTTTTATTTTTTAGCTCTTTTTTCTCTTTTCTTGTCACATCACACCTCATTTTAAACCCTTTTCCTTTCTTTTCCTTTTCCACCTCCCCACAGTCTATGCACCTCTACTATAGCCACCCTCAACTTAGGCATTTTGCTTGGGTTGAGGTTCATAATGTCCAAGGAGGGACCAGGGACAAAGAAGGTTTATTATAAAATATGAGTGAAGTTAATCAGTTAATCAAAGAAAAATGGTTAATTTAAGGCTCAAAATCGGGATCAAGGGATTCATCATCATTTGGTAGGATATTTTAGGCTAAAGTGACTAATTAATCAATAAAAGCCTGTGATCATCTCCTAACCAACTATCCTAAAGCCTATGCAAAGACCAACTAGGTAAGTTCTAGATCCTAAATGCAGTATTGAACAAAGTATATGACCTTGCTCACTCATGGTACATGTTTTGCATTCATCCTACCTATCTGGTTCATACATGGCTATCTATAACTACTCAAGCTAATACACTAAATGACATAAAAGATCCACAAAAATCATGCTTTGTAGTAAACAAGTACAACTAACATCCAATAGCTTTTTAAACAAGGTCGTTTAATTTAAAATCAGAACTAGTGCATTTTATTAGCTGAGTAATCCTAAGAACATGCCGGTCTACTAGATAGCATGCTCAAGGGACAAGAAAAACCCTCGGACGAATAAAAAATCCCAAAAAATACAAGTACACCTCCTCGCCTTTTGAAAATCATGCTTCATTACCGAAGCTTAGAATATAAAAGCACAAGGAAATGAGACATACCTGTGGTGCACTAAGCGATCCTATCATCCCCTGGAGGTGGTACCTCCACTGCAATCGTGGCGCTAGAGGTGGACGACGCACACAATGGTACCTCTATGGGGAAAATGGTCACCCCCTCAGCAGTAGTTGTCACCTCTGTGATCTAGGTAACCACTAGGGATGAATGTGGCTCGCCCGAAGGGTCCTTGCTACCTTCAAGCACAAAATTAACAGTGGTGGAGCTACCCGCTCCTCTAACTCTCTCAAGCAGCTTCGACCTATGCTCATCATGAATTTACTAACTCTCCAATCTTACTTGCTTGCATTATTTCTTCTCCTTCTTTTTCTTCTTCTTTAGGGTCTCTTCTCCAACATCCTCTGAGACCCTCTTCTTACCTTTTCCTCCCTCTACTGCATATGCCGCCAAGTCAAGCTCATCATCCATCTCAATATCAAAGTCAGGAAAAGTGGGGGCTGCTAGAATTGCCAGCTATTGAGATGACAACTCGGTCACTTGGCTCCGAAGAGCCCCCAACTCCTCAGGGAGACTACCTGTGTCATTTTGCTCTGTCATATGCTCATTGAAGTGGTGCTCAAAGCTATCAAGTTGGGCATGCAAGACCCATGTGACCGTCTCAATCTCAGCCTTCACCCAGGGCTTTACATTCCATCATAGACTGCACCTTTCTCTCAGTCACAGTCAATCTCTTCGCCATTTTTTGTATCCTTGAGGCACTAGCATAGATCCTGCTGGATTCTGGGTCAGAAGGCCCATAGATGGTGCAGTAGAGGTGTTGGGAGCTACCTCTGAATGATCGACCTCTGTAGCTAGTGTCTCGTCCTGCTCTTGTGAGGTAGGGGCATTAACCTACTCGCCCCCAACTACCCGTGGTACTGAAACTATGGTAGGAAGTCTTGCTCGGCTCATCGAGTTCATTTCATCCTAGATCAACCCTATGTCCACTGTCCTTTTCCCTCCAATCAACCGCTTCTCATCAGAATACACCTTAAGATTGCCTCCATACATAATCTGAACACGAGACTTGAGAATGGGATAGTAGTGCTCAATTCTATAGCCCAATCTCGAATATCCTCTACAATGACCCTTGGAATGTTGATGGCGTATCTTGACATGATACATGCCATCAATACTGCTCTTTCTGCACTGAGGGTTTTGTCATTTGCGGTCAGTGCCAACCTGTGGCAAACTAGCATCCAGCAGGCCTTCGCTATGAAATTCAACAAATTTTTGGTGACCTACTTTTCACTAGTCACCCATTTTGTATCCTCCTTATCCTCAGAAATGACCCCAAACAACCACTTTATCTGATTCTTCCTCTCCTCATAACCTATCTTCTTAATCTTCTTCATGGCTTCCACTCGATAGTCAAACTTAGGTGTAGTATGTGGTAGTATGAACTGAGGCCCATATAATATCCGAGCAATATTACACTCAAATATTTCAATAGTGCGGCCTCGCACCATTACACTCTCTAACTTGGGCTGATCTTTCAACTTCAGCCCATCCTTTTCTTTCTGCTCCATGGTAGCCAAATAGTTGGCATAAAACTCCCAAACTATCTCTGAAGTCCATCCACTCAAATCCATAGAAGCTGAATATTTGATTCATCTCCTCCACCTCATTCACTGTGGTGAGGATTCGCGGTTCTTCTTGAATACTCTGCTGAGGGTGGTTCTTGGCAGTGAGAGAGAGACCCTGCTCATAGATCTCTTGCCCCTGGTACTCTTCATCGAATAGTGCGGTTCTCCCTAGACGGAGTTTGCTCACCCTCATAATCGGTTGCCTCATCCTCAGACTCGAACTCACCATATCCATCTCTGGATTGTTCCTCCTTTCACCCCTCAACATCATTATAGCCACTCCCGAACTCTTTGACTTGTTCCTCAACTCCCTCCTTAGACTAGGGAGCATAAGCAGATGTAGCAGTGGATGCCTTGACCTAGGCTTTAGCTTGTTCCCTAGCGGTTCATTTCCCATCATTGTCAGATGTATCCATCCTTTATTCTTCCATTGAACCACTAGGAGAGTTGTCTGCATTTTCAGAGTCAGAGGGCTCATCTCTCAATGCCCTCTGAGCAGCTATCTCTACCCTGGCGGCTTTGTCTTTAACGGCTTTGGTTTCTTTCTTCTTCAAAGTCATTGTACCTGTGGAGAAAAGGGTTAGAACTTCATATCTGAGAAAAAGAAAATTGGAAAATACCCTTTGAATTTTTCCATAGGTCTTTAGTATGAGTCGTACCTAGAAGGTACGATCGTACTAAGACTCATAGCATTTTGGGTCACAACTCTGAGGTATGACTCGTACCATAAAGGTACGATATGTACCACAAGTCGTATGAAGACACCCCTTGAAAACTATTATTTTGTATTTTTCAACGACTCATGGTATGACCCATAAGTCAATTCCACGAGTCATACTAAGGCTCGTATAGTTGCCTTTGACTTGATCCTTTTTAGATTTCTGGTACAACTGCTAGGTATGACTCGTAGTAGGATACCATGGGTCGTACTAGGTTCCGTACCAATTAGTTTACATACATTTGTCTTGGGAAAGTCCCAACGAGCCATCCTATGAGTCGTAGTATGAACCCGTGAGTTGTAAGTCTTGTAAAGCCTGTCCTTGCCTTTGTTCATGTCAGTTGTGCAGGTAAGTTCAATTTTATGTTTGGTACTCAGAATTCCCCAATTCTAGACATGCATTTTTCACACTTTTACAACTACCTAGTTCTCCCATTATGATTCACAACCAGTGACTCAGTTCTTTACAATTTATATTCGATTCTAAGCATGTTCAAATTCTACCCAGCCAACATAATTGCACAGGAAGCTACTAATCATTTCCCTCATCTATTTTCATGAATTTTGAGGAATCACAATTGATAAACAAGTTCATATAAGCATGAAGGCCTCTTTACCCACTTCAAGGCATAACTACTTGCTTGACCTTTTGCAAATTCTTGCTCAACTTCGTGTGTAAGTCAGTGATAAGTGTAGGAATTCAACTTGTGCAGTGTTAATTGTGCAAAAATCCAAGCTTTATGATGAATTTTTCTTCAATTATGAGTGAGAAGGAGTCGTGAGAGATAATCGTGAGTTCAAGGTTTGTTTGCATTGGAGAAGGGTCCAAAATATTTGGAATTTAAATATGTTAGGGAAAAATTTAAAAATTTGTGTCGAGTCTGGTCGATATAAAGATTTTTGGTCATCATGACTCATATCACAAGCCATAGGTTGGACCTACAGCTCATCCCTAGGACTTGTAGCAGAGGTTTAAAAAAACTTACCAATGGACCTACGAGAACATCATATGACTCGTATGATAAAGGTACTAACCGTATCGCGACTCGTAGGTCACCTTGACTAGCGTTTCATACTTTGCATAGTTCATAATTACAGTGAGTACTACGACCCATACAGTCGAGTTACGAGTCATAGGACCAACCGTACCATGAAATCACACACTAGGCCATGTCTCTACTTCTCACCACGACTCATATTACGACCCATACAATGCTCTTACAAGTCGTACTGAGGCTCGTAGTACAAGTCTGTACTGAAATTTTTCTGCAACCTGTTTTTGTTTCACTTGCACACTGAGCACACATAAGTCAATAAACTTGGGTTTCCTCCCAAGAAGCTCTTAATTTAACATCAAAACATGACGCAGGTGGTTTAGTTACTCAGACTTCACCAAACCACCTCATGAGTTGCCTCCAAGAAGCACCTGATTTAACATCGCGGCACAACACAAGTCCCTTGACTACTCAAACTTTATCAAGAAAGTCAGAATCATCCTCGATTGCTGAGACCACCCTAAACTCATTGGCGGCTTCATTGACCGGAAGATATTGAAGGTGACCTCCTCTTTATTATGACCTCCTCTTTATTAAGCCTAAATATCAGTTGGCCAACCTCAACATCTACTAATGCCTTTCCAGTAGCAAGTAATGGTCACCCCAAAATGATGGGGACCTCAAAGTCAACCTCGCAATCTAGGATCATGAAGTCCATTAGGAATATGAATCTATCAACCTTGAAAAAGACATCAACCAGGATCCCTACAGGCTTCTTCATAGTACGGTCAGCCATCAATAGCCGCATAGTAGTCGGTGTGAGGTCTCCCAAGCCCAGCTGCTTGAACACAGCTAATGGCATCAATTGATGCTTGATCCCAAGTCACAGAGTGCCTTCGAGAACTCAATGTCACCAATAGTATATATAATGTTGAAGGCACCTAGATCCTCCTTTTTCTGGGCAAGGACCCGTGAGGCTATGGCACTGCAATGATGCAAGTTGCCCACTGGCTCATAGCTCACAGACCACTTCTTGGTAATAAGGTCCTTCATAAATTTAGCATATCCAACATCTGCTCTAGTTCCTTGACCAATGCTATATTTATAGATAATTTGTTTAGCATAGATAGAAAATGAAAATGTACCATCTTCCGCCTTCTTCTTCATTCTTTAAGGGAACGCTTGCGGTGGTCGTGGGATAGCCTTATAGATCTGTGTGGCCCCTTGTTTCTTACCCTTTTAATATTTAGAATCTCTTTCACCAACTGGAGCCTCATCCAATTTAGCCTCTTCCTTAAGCTCTTGCTCAACAACCTTATCTTCATCATCAATCACAATATCTTTCGTCCTTTGTATTTCAACTACAACTGGCAGAAGGGGGATCAACTGTGGTCTTTCCACTCCTAGTCATCACAGCCACACAGTGATTATCATTCTTTGAATTTTGGACTGTGTTGTGTGGTAGTGTTCCCTTTTGTCTAGGGTTTAGGGATGCCGACAGTTGACCCAACTACTGCTCTATTTGTTTGATGGCTATGGCATGCGACTCAACTCTCTGGCTCATGCCAGATATATCTCCACAAATGTCTTTCAGCTGCTCCTCAATGGATCTCACCTTCTTGAGCATCTCAACCATCATGCTCTCCAATTTTGACTGTCCAACCTCCCCGTCACATGCATTAGGAGGCACATACAATCCTGTTTGATCGTTGCAGTAACCATTATTCTTTCTTCATTCTCCCTCTCGCTCATGACCTTGGTTTCTGTATCTATACCCATTTTGATTTTAGTTGTCTTAGTATTGGTTCTGACCTTTATTTTTCGAACCTTGACACCAAGTGTCCTGTCCAGACCTTTGGCGTTGGCCCAAAAACCCACCACCTGGTTGTCTAAGAAGTTTGTCTCCTCTTCGAAATCTAAATGCTCCGACCCTAGTTCCTGTCCCCGTGTCCCCACTGCATTAGCCTTTCTGGCCTCAACACCCATGATATGCTTTGTGAGTAGGTCTAATGATGTACATATGTGGGACAATTCCCGATCACGCTCCTCCTCCTTCTTTCGTTGGTCTACAGTCATACCAATTACATATGTACCGGAGGCTGCTTCCGCTTTCCTGGTGTGCCAGGCCCTGTTTGTTTTAGTCACTTTGTCAAGAATAGTGGCAGCTTGTTCCCATGTGTGACTCATTAGTGCTCCTCCTGCCACAGTATCCACTACAACTTTAGTGCTATTGTTCAATGAACTATAAAAAATATCCAAAAAACTATCATCAGGAATTTTATGGTTTGGACACTTGGTCAACTTCTTTTTAAATCTCAACTAGGCTTGATGAAGTGCCTTTGTTTTCAGTTGTCAAAAATTGTAGATCTCATCCTTGAGTTGTATCATCCTAGAGGGTGGGAAGAATCTCTCTAGAAAATCTTGCTTGAGCTCCCTCCATTTGGTAATAGAGTCGTTGGGCAACTCCCATAACCATAAAGTAGCCTCCCCAAATAGAGAGAATGGGAAGAGTCTCAGCCTTATTACATCCTGATTGACTCTGGGCACCCTGTACATCTTGCATATTCTGATGAAGTTCATTAAGTGCAGGTTGGCATCATCAGCTGCATGACCACTAAACACCCCTTTCATATTCAGCAACTATTTCATGGTGCTAGTAATGTCAAACTTTTCCCTAACAGGCAAAGGTGGTGGTACGATAGCTCCAGTTGACCCAACTTCATCAATATATTGATCATCCTTATCAAGAATTGAGCAGCATATATATGGACTCTATTTTCCTTTCCATGGAGGCTAGCATTTACAACTTTATCCCGAGCATCATCGGCTTTCTAAAGTACAGCTTGCCGAGCTAGCTCGGCTTGCCTAGCTTCTTCCGCAAGATGGGCATCTTTTTGCTCTTGGTTCTCCATTCTACGCAATGTTCTTTCTATTTCAAGATCCAAAAGAATCAGGGGTTTCCACTCCGTCGAGTACTTGGCATTCACCAAGAGATAATGTGTGGGTGTCAGAAATAAAAAGAAAACGTAAATGAGGAAATAACAATCAAAAGTTAAACACAAGCAATTAATCTAATCTTAGCCGTATTCCCCAGTAATGATGCCACTTTTTGATAACACTCAAACTCACACTCTTGATAAAGTATGAAGCGGACGTTGTCAATAAAGAACCCAACAAAGATTGGGATCGGATCCATCGGGAATATGGTAATAACTAGACTAATGCTAGTATTTAAGCTTTTAGGTATATTATCTCCAAATTTGGGGGTTTATAGAAAAACAATTGTAAAACAAGAGTGAAAATCAGTTGTTGTTTATCAAGATTTGTAATTAACTAGGGTAAGTGTTCCCTATAGGTTCATAAATACTTCGGGCTTACACTCGTGATCTATCTCAATGCTTACTTATAGAACTGATAACTAGCGTTCATCCAAATGACTGGTTCATCCCTATTGTATGACTATACTTAATCATTGGGTTAGGTCTCATGAACGATTTCACTTTAACCATTATATATTTTATGCAAATTAACTATCCTGCGACCGCAGCTCAAGTTATACAATGATTATAAAAATCAAGGCTTTGTTGTAATTCTCTTTTCCTAATCTCTACCTCTCTAGGTTCAAGAAAGTAAATAATTTGGGTAAGTCCTAATGATGCGCTTCATTAAGAAACATTCAAGATGAAGAGAATACAATAAAAGAGTTTAGCATTGGTTTTGAATCACTTTGTGTAACCCTAGTTCGTTAATCCACCATGGTTTGCACAACCCTAGTTGTTGAGGTTTTAGCCTCTCATGATTGTAAGATTATGATTAATAATCATAGACAAACACATAATTAAATACTTACAATGATGATTGAAAGAAAACTTGCTTTGAATATTGCAAGAAAATATGTTGAACAAATTCAAGAACAATTGAGAAATTCCAAGTTAAGGTCTCAAGAATTGCTCTCTAATATTGTTAAAAACTAATTACAATTTGATAATAATGCACCTCTACCTCTTTTTTTCACATCCTCGGAACTAAAAGAAACCTAAAAAGTATTTATACAGATAATAAAATTCTTTTCCTAAGTTAACAGGGAAATATCCAAATCTAGCACCAACACATGATACGACTCCTCATACGATTTGTAATAGGATTGTACGAGTCGTGCCTTGTGTCATACATCCCTTGGCTTCTGCAGAATTTGCTAAATGTTGGCATCTGGTATAACTCGTACCAAGATCCTACGAGTTGTACAATGAAGTCGTGGTTTTGCTTTCAGAACGTTGGCATCTTCTGAAGATTTTTAGGAGTGTCCTGGTACGCCTCGTACCTTACTCCTACGACTCATAATATCTTGTCGTAACATGAGATCTGCCAAGTCCCAACAATCACTGGAGTTTTTCACGGCTCCTGGTATAGGTCATAGGTAGATGATACGATCTATAATTTCTACCCATATCAGGAGACTTCAACTGTGCAAATTTCTCTAAAATATTCTATGACTCAAGTTATGGCTCGTATCAGGATGGTACGACTCATACTGAGAGTTGTACTTTGTTGTAATACCCGAAAGTGCCTAAAACTAGACTCAGAAATTTGAAATAGAAACAATAGAAAAATTTGAGATTTCTCTCAAAACAACTCGACGTACGGGTCATTGGTGGGTCTAACGACCTATCGGAGGCACTCATGAGGGTCTACAGAAATAAACTTGGGAGTAATGGGTCTAAGGATGAACCATTGGTTGTTATAACGAGTCATGGTAATGGGTTCATTGTAAGGGTGTTCTTGTTAAGGTAGTCGACATGAGTCACGGCGCGACCCATTGTATGAGACAATGCGTTGTGGTATGGTTCCTTAGGGAGGATTTCTTGGAAGTGAGTAGTGGTGATGACGATCAAAAGCGATGAGTCATTGCGGCTAGTAATGACTCATCCTGTTTAGTCATGGTGGCAGACCTGAGTCTGGAAAATTCAGTAAAACCACGAGTAGAGTAAGAACTCGTTGGAGCAGGGAACGAATCGTTGTGGGCCTCATGGTCACTAGCAGTGCAAAAACTCCAGACTTTTCATTAAGGGTATTTTCATAATTCCTAAGCCCTAAGGTCCTAAATTACGTCATTTTAAACACAATTGACAAGGTTTGAAGGGTGTTAAACCTATTCTAAGAATTTCCACTCTATGCATGCAACTTAGGACTCTTCCTTGGAGATCAAGCTTGAAGAATTTCTCCAATTTCATTTCAATTTCCTTTGGACTTTCAAGAGGAAGTGTAAATCTGATTTACCCAAGTAGGTAGGATATGGATGAGAGTTCCTTTCACTCTCATGCTCTAAATTCTTCTCAATTCCATGTATTTCAATTCTAGATTCAAGTTTCATGATCTTATGGGGTTTATTCTAATTATTGTGAAATTCTCTATGATCTATCTATGGGTCAATTCTCCTCATGTATCAAATCATGTTTTATGATCTATGGAGAGATTTTATACCTATTTTGATTATAAATTCATAGATTCTAATTTAATTAAATTGTGCTCAATTATGTAAGTTTTCATGAAAAATCAAGTTATGATTCTATTATGATTTTGATCTTACTAAGTCTAAATTATGATTTATGATTCATGTTATGATTCTCTTCAAGTACTCTTCATAAATTTATGAACATCAATTATATAAATGTTTTACAAGTATGCATGGTTTTCATAATTTATGAATTTAAGTCTCTTGGCCATTCATGGGCCCTAATCATGGCTAATCATGTATTTCAAGTGGGATCCATTATGTTATTATTTATTTGGCCATGAACTTCATGAATGATTTCACGATTACTATACGATCCCTCATGTACATGATTTTGGGAGCAGTTTCTAGCACCAAGTAGACCTGTCGTTCAGGTAAACCCCATGGTCTCAGAAATATGTGCCAGCATAGGTATATACATTTATTATTGGATCCCTGTGACATCACCATACTGCACGTCCCTTTCCTGGCAATCCTGGGACGGCTCTGCCCACTTGAATGAGATAGTTGGGGCATTATGTAAGCTCTATCATGACGGTGTCGGTTATGAAGAGTCCTCTCATTATTCCTCATGATTTATGCATGGATATGTTTATGTTACTTTGGCTCAAGTTATGCTTTATAAAGTTTCTTTTATGACTATGATTTATGATTGAAATTATGAATGGTTTAAAAACCTTGAACCTTTATGTTTACATTATGATATTTACTTCATGATCATGTTGTCCTACTCTTATGCATTCTTTTGTATTTTAACTATCCGTTTTTACTTACCTTGCATACTCAGTACATTGTAAGACTGACCGCATACTCTATGTTGTGTCGTTTCATGATATAGGCTCAGACATTCAGGTTCAATCCCATCGTTAACCAGGTCCTCAGAGTTAGCATCTCTCAGCCAGGGTTGGTAAGTCCCCATCCTTCGAGGACCCTTTTCAGTGTGTATTCAGTATTTTCAGTTTCTAGTGAGTTAGCTGGGGTCTTGTCCCATCAACTCGTCAGTATGTAGATGCTTATCAGGCATAACATGTTTTCAATTTTAAATCACTGTTATGTGTTCAGATATTCGATATAGCATATTTTCAGACTTTTAGACTTTCTCTATTATGTATATTAGACTTCCGTATTATCATTTTGAGTTTTAGATGTCATGTTCATGCCATGGGTCGACTTTGAGCCTCTTGGGGTTCTTTGTCCTATATCTCGATCCGGTTCTATGTTCGAGTCATGACAAACTTAGTATCAGAGCATTAGGTTTTGAAGTGTCCTAAGGTGTCTGAAAGCCGCGTTAAGTAGAGTCTTTTTCATGGGTGTGAAGCGCGCCACACTTATGACGAAGAGGCTATGAAATTTTAAGGAAATGTTCCCTTCTTTCATGATCTATGTCATGCGATAAAATATTTTTCTATCCTTCTAACTCGTGCCATATGCGTTTTCAGAATCATGCCTCCTCACCCAGTTAACGGAAGAAGGAACAGAAATGGAAATGGTCATGAGAATGGAAATAAGGATTGGCACCAGCAGACTCCACTAGCCCTTGAGGATCATGTGCCCGAGCAATTTGTCCATGCAGAGTTTAAGGCTGCCATCCAGATGCTAGCTCAAGCTTTGACCTCCCAAACCAACCAAAAGGCGGTAGCGTATATCCTTCAGGATGGAAATGCGGTGGCGGCGAGAGTCAGAGATTTTCTAAGGATGAACCCTTTGGTATTTCTCGGATCAAAGGTGGGCGAGGATTCGTACGAGTTTATTGATGAAGTTTTGAAGATAACCTAGATCATGGGGGTGACTAGGGAGAGAGCGCAGATTTAGCTCATATCAATTAAAAAGGGTTGCGCATATCTGGTTCAGGTGATGGAAGGATAACAGGATAGTTGGGGCGGGCCCCATTAGTTGGGAGGAGTTCCATACCTTATTTCTAGATCAGTTCTTCCCTATGGAGATGAGGGAGATTAAAGCAGGTGAATTTGTGAACCTAAGGTAGGTAATATGATAGTCCAGGAGTATGCTTTAGGGTTCACTCATTTGTCCAAATATGCACCAGAGCTAGTGGCTGATCAGAGAGCTTAGATGAGCAGGTTTGTGCATTGAGTAGCGGACTACCTGGTCAAGGATTGAAGGACCGCTATGCTTCATCAGGAAACTAACTTTCCTCCATTGATTTTGTACGCCAGCGGATGGAGGCGGTGCATTTGTGAGATAGAGAAGCCAAGAGGGTCAGGACAAACAGTTATGGGTTCTCTCTGTAGATATCGTGAGGCAGACATCGCCAACAGTCTCATTAGAGGTCATTAGCTCTAGCACCATCTTTGGCTAGTGCCCTATCTAACCACGAAGTGATTAGAGGAGTAGTTCCTCAGGTTCAAGGGGATAGAAAAGCATGCACATAGAGCCTACCTTTTTTATCTGAGGAAAGTGTGGCAAGATTCATATAGGAGAGTGCTTGATGGGATCAGATGTCTGTTTTAGGTGTGGTAGATCTGGCCACATGCACCAGGAGTGTCCCTTGGCTAGACAGGGTGATAGTAAAGGTCGTGCTAAGGCTGCCAGCTCAGCAACAACACCAACATGCCCAACTCAGCCGTCTGCGTCCACTAGTACAGGTGGTGGCCAACGCCAGAATGGGTTTTATGCCGTTGTATCCCGACAGGAGAAGGAGACTTCACCAAATATGGTCACCGGTATGTTACGAGTATTCCACTTTGATGTATATGCACTGATAGATCCAGGGGTTATTTTGTCTTTTGTGAAACCCTATGTTTGTAGTAGTTTCAAAGTCAATCCCAAAATCCTATCAGAACCCTTCTTAGTCTCTACTCCAGTCGGTGATTCGGTTATAACTCGACCGGTATATAGAAACTGAACTGTCACAGTATTTCAGAAAGTCACCTCAGTAAATTTAGTAGAGCTATCCATGAAAGATTTCGATGTTACCTTTGGCATGGATCGATTAAATGCATGTTATGCCTCAGTAAATTGTAAAACCCGTGCGATAGAGTTCTAATTTTCGGATGACCCAATCCTAGAGTGGAAAGGTAGTTCAAATGTGCCTATAGGTTGCTTCATTTCCCACCTTAAGGCCAGAAAGATGATTTCTAAGGGTTGTGTGTACCATCTAGTTAGGGTTAAGGATGTTATGTCCGAAACCCCATCTATCCAGTCAGTTTCGGTAGTGTGCAACTATCTAGAAGTGTTTCCAGATGATTTACTGGGAATTTTCCTTGAGCAGGAGATTGATTTTGGTATTTAACTTCTTCCTGATATACAACCTCTATGTATTTCTCCTTACAGAATGGCTCTAGCTGACCTAAAGGAGTTGAAGGATCTATTAGACAAGGGTTTCATCAGACCAAAAAAATCCCCGTGGGGTGCACCAGTTCTCTTCATTCGAAAGAAGGATGGTTCCCTTCGGATATGCATTGAGTATCAACAATTGAACAATGTTACCATCAAGAACAAGTATCCCCTCCCCACGATTGATGATTTGTTTGACTAGCTTTAGGGTACTTAGTGCTTCTCAAAGATAGACCTCAGATCCGGATACCATCAGCTTAGGATTTGGGAGAGTGATATTCTGAAGACAACCTTCAGGACTCAGTATGGTCACTATCAGTTTGTAGTTATGCCTTTTGGACTAACAAATGCTCCTGCAAGTTTTATGGATTTGATGAACAGGGTGTTTAAACAATATTTAGATATGTTCATGATTGTGTTCATAGATGATATTCTCATATACTCTCGGAGCCAAGAGGAGCATGCCACTCATTTGAGGGTGGTGTTATAGACTCTGAAGGATCATTAGCTATATGCTAAGTTCATCAAGTGTATGTTTTGGATAAACTCGGTAGCATTTTTTGATCATGTGGTGTCAAATGAGGGTGTACAGGTGGACTCTTAAAATATAGAAGATGTAAAGAATTAGCCTAGACCAATTAGTCCATGAATATCAGGAGTTTCTTGGGTTTAGCTGGTTACTACCAGAGGTTTGTTGAAGGGTTTTCATCCATTGCAGCACCTTTGACTAAGTTGACCTAGAAGAAAGCAAAATTCCAATGGTCAGAGGCCTGCGAGAAGAGCTTCCAAGAGTTGAAGACTTGACTCACCTCAGCACCAGTGTTAACATTACTTGAGGGTATCGATGGGTTTGTGGTATGTTGTGACGCCTCGAGGATCAGTCTTGTTTATGTATTAATGTAGCACGGTAAGGTTATACCTATGCGTCTAGGAAGCTGAAGGTCCATGAGAAGAACTATCCGACTCATGACCTTGAATTGGCGGTGGTAGTATTTGCCTTGAAGACTTGGAGACACTATTTGTACAAGGTCCATGTAGATATGTTTATGGACCATAAAAGCCTACAGTACATGTTTACCCAAAAGGATCTGAATCTACATCAGAGGATGTGGTTGGAGCTTTTGAAAAATTATGATATGAGTGTCCTTTATCATCCGGGAAAGGCTAATATGGTGGTAGACGCTCTTAGCAGGCTTTCTACGGAGAGTGTGACCCATGTAGATAAGGAGAGGAAATAGTTAGTGAAGGATATGCATCGGCTTGCACGACTAGAAGTTCGTCTCGTTGACTCGATGGATGGTGGTGTCATTGTTCAAAAAAGATCAAAATCTTCCTTGGTGACTGAGGTTAAAGCTAGACAAGATGAGAATTCAATTTTAGTAAAGTGGAATGAAGCCATTCAAGATCAGAAGGTGGAGGTCTTCTCCCAAGGGGGAGCTGGGGTACTATGATATCAGGGTCGTTTGTGTGTACCAAGTGTTGATGACTTGAGGGAGCAGATGTTGCATGAGTCTCATGGTTCCAGATATTCTATACAACCAGGTGCCACCAAGATGTATCGTGACCTATGGGAAATTTATTGGTGGAGTGGCATGAAGACGGACATAGCGGAGTTTGTGGCTAAGTGTCCAAATTGTCAACAGGTGAAAGTGGAACATCAAAGACATGGAGGTGTGCTCCAAAATATTAGTATCCCTACTTAGAAGTGGGAGGAGATCAATATGGACTTCATTATAGGGTTGCCTCGTACTCGTCGATAATATGACTCTATTTGGGTGGTTGTACACAGGTTGACTAAAGCAGCTCATTTTCTACTAGTCAAAACTACCAACTCAGGGGAAGATAATGCTAACTTATACATTTGGGAGTTAGTTTGGTTGCATGGAGTGATCTTGTCCATTATATCAGATAGATGTACTTAGTTTATCTCCCAGTTTTTGGAGATCGTTTTAGAAGGGACTTGGTACTCAGGTCAAGGTTAGCGCAACATTTCACCCGCAAGTAGATAGTCAGGCCGAGCGGACCATTCAGACTCTTGAAGATAGGTTGAGGGCATGTGTGATTGATTTCAAAGGTAGTTGGGATGATCATTTACCTCTCATTGAGTTTGCAAATCACAACAGTTATCATTCCAGCATTCAGATAGCTCTGTTTGAGGCTCTCTATGGGCTGAGATGTAGATCGACTATTGGTTGGTTCGAAGACGATGAAGCTGCATTGATAGGACCAGATTCAGTCCATGAGGCTATGGAGAAGGTTCAACTTATAAGGGTAAGGTTGAAAACAACTCAGAGTCGCCAAAAGTCCTATACAGACATGAGAAGGAGAGAGCTTGAGTTCAAAATTGATGATTGGATGTTTATGAAGGTATCTCCCATGAAGGGAGTGATGAGAGTCAGAAAGAAAGGCAAACTCAGTCGTCATTATGTTGGCCCGTATCAGATTGTAAGACGGATTGGTAAGGTAGCATATGAGTTGGAGTTGCCCTTGGAATTGGCTTCAGTACATCCAGTGTTTCATGTGTCACTTTTGAAGAAGTGCATGGGTGACCCGGCTTTGGTTGTTCCGATGGAGAGCATAGGTGTGAAGGATAGCCTCAGCTATGAGGAAGTTTCGGTGAAGATACTTGATTGCCAGGTTCGAAAGATAAGAAACAAAGAAGTAGCCTCAGTAAAGGTTTTTTGGAGGAATCAGCATGTTGAGGGAGCTACGTGGGAAGCCGAAGTAGATATGATGGCTAAATACCCGCATCTATTCCCTTCCGACTCAATTTCAGCTTGAGGTGCCAGTTTCCTCCCTAGTAATCTATTCAGTTTCATGTTCAACCCATCTGCCCTAGTTTCTTTCATGTCAATGCATGTATATGTGATTCATGAATTCAGTTCAGCTATGTATTCTAGTCTGGAGTCAGTCACTCCGTCAGTTTCCAGTGTTAAATGTTCAGTATGTGAGATGTCAGTTATTCTCCCCATATTTTTAGTAGATTCTTTCACATTCGAGGATGAATGTTCCTAAGGGGGAGATATTATAATACCCCAGAAGTGCCTAAGACTAGACTCAGGAAGTTGAAATGGAAACAGCAGAAAAATCTAAGATTTCTCTCAAAATGACTCATCATATGGGTCGTTGGTGGGTCTAACGACCTTTTGGAGGAACTCGTGGTGAGGGTCTGAAGAATTAAACTTGGGAGTAATGGGTCTAAGGATAACCCGTTGGTTGTTATAATGAGTCATGGTAAGGGGGTCGTTGTGAGGGTGGTTCTTGTCAAGGTGGCCGACACGAGTCACAGCATGACCCGTTGTATGAGACAATGAGTCATGGCATGGTTCCGTTGGGAGGATTTCCCAGATGTGAGCAGTGTTGACAACAGACGAAAGCGATGAGTCGTTGGAGCTAGTAATGACTCGTCCTGTTCAGTCGTGGTGGCAGATGATGTCTCCCAAATTATACCTCGTAATGAGATATAAAGCGGTCAATGTCAAATATAGAACCCAACCAGGGTTGGGGTCGAATCCCACGAGGAATATAATGAGAACTTTAGTTAATGCGTTTAGCTAATACTATTGGCTTACTTATTTCCTAGGGGGGAAAGATTTGAAACAAAAAATAATGAAAAGTAGTAGAAAGCAGAGAGTAGATCCTTGATTTAAATTCGACTGTATTCAATAAGTGAGTTGGCTAGGATTGTGTTCCCCATGACTTCATAACCACAACGCGTTTTATACTAGTGATCTATTTCGGTGCATAGCATGCCATATTGGTAAGTTAACTTCACCTAAATGGTTGGTGACCAATCTAGATGATTATCACCATGCAACTTGATTCGTATGCGGGTGTATACTTAATTAACCCTTACCCTTATATCGGATTAGCTATTTCTGAACAAGGTCAAGCTATTAGATGAGGGTCGATAGCCTCAAATCTCCATTGTTAATCCCCCATTCATTACTCCCTTGATCCAGTCAATAAGAAGAAGGCCAATTCTAATGTTTGCAACCGTTAAGAAATAATTAAATGAAGGGAAAAGCAATACATGTATAAATCCCGTTCAAGATTCACTAAGTATTTTTACCTATGTGTGTTAATTCATGATGGTTTCCACAACCCTAGTTATGGGTTTAGCTACTAATGCTTGAAGAATTATAATTATAAACTAGAGAAGAAATCATAATTGTAACTAACAGTGATTTGTAAAGGAAACCACACGTATTGAATAAATCAACAAGAACCGAAGAACAATACTTCAACATTGTTTTGATTCTCAAAATCAAGAACAAAATTACAAAACTTGTTTCTTGAACCTTAATGGTAATCAACAACTCCCAAAAATATTGTTCAAAGTCGTAAGTAAGATGTATTGTAAAAATAAACCTACATAAAGTATTTATAGTCTTAAATAAAACCTTTCCTAAATAAGAAATGGAATACAAGTCGGCAGTGGCAACGGGCCAGGTAACAACTCGTTAGGTCTCCTAATGAGTCTGGCATGTATTAATCACTCGTGCTCAGTAGACTGCTCCATCAGGACAATGGGTCTCCTAACGACTCATTAAGTCACAACACGGGTCGTTAGGTCTCTCGTGGCATCTGACACCCAAAACATCCAATGTTGATGACGGGTATTCCTAGCTTCTCACGACAAGTCGTCAAGTCTCTCGATGAATCATTGAGTCTTTCGTTGTGCCCCCATGTATTTTTTCATCATTTTTTCGTCCTAGTCCTCACAACCCTCATGACGACTAGTTTCCAATCTTAACGAGTCGTTCCTTCAACTCGTGGTAACCACTGGTTTGTTGCACTTCATACTTGTTTTCTTCCCACGACTTCAGGAACGAGTCGTCCAATGAGACGATGAATCGTTACCTGATTGGCAGTCCACAGTTCGTCCAATTGTTTCCTTATTTTTCCCATTTCACAATCCAAACCTGTTTTCTTGCAACACTTAACAAAGAACACATTATATCTATATAAGCATACCAAAAATTTTCATATTTTCTTAGTTTTAGGCATCGAAAGTGCCGTAAAATTATGGCACAACAACACCCTTAACTTAGAACTTTTGCATGTCCTCAGGGAAAAACAAATAAAATAAAACTAACCCGACGCTTAAATCAAAAGAAATCTAGGAAACCTACAACAGTCACAACTCTTAGCAGAATAAAATCAAATTTTCTAACCCCTCCTCTAACATCAAAATCCGAATCATAGTGCGTTTGCAAAATTTTCAACCATGACACAAATGAATCGAAGAATGTCATTACACTATCACTTGCAACCATACATACAATCCTATAACACTGACCCAGAAAATTTTCAGACGATGTGGTTGACCATATGCCCTCACTACAAAGAAGTCCCACACAAAAATATGTATATGATCATGACGATGTTTTATCTCGAGACTAGGTAAGAACTCACTCACTCTCACAAAGAAATTCTAACTGTGCACATACAATATCATAAGCTTGCCTTTACTTTCAATACCTCGATTTTTAGATGGTTGAACTGGGATCACTATAGGACTTCTTGAGCTTGTAATGTAGGCTAAGGTTTCGGTATGGTAGATATCGGAATAGTGAATTAACCCTCCTTGGAACTACACTAACTTTGACTCCCTTTAACCTTTTTTTCACATCTTTCCCTTTTTCCCTTGCTTTCTTCTTCTCTTATTTTCTTTTGCAACTACGGGTGCGGTTTTCCTTCTTTCAAGCACTTCTTTTCTTCTTTCTCTCTTTCATTTTTTTCTTTTTACTCTTTTTCTTTCTATTTTTTATATTACTTCAATTTCAAACTTCATTATGCACATCGTACCTGCCTTTTGTTTGCATTTCTCAATTATTTTCCACCCCTCTCTTCTTATGCAATCCTATAGTAGCCACCCTCAACTTAGGCAATTTACCTGAGTTGAGGTTCACAGTTTCCAAGGAGCGACCAAGGCCAAAACATATTCATTATAATCAAAGTAGGAAGGTGAATTAGTTTCAACAAAAAGAAAGGTCAATTTAAGCTCAAAATTTGGATCAAGGGATATGTATTTCTATTTGGTAATTCTTTTAAGGCTAAAGTGGACTATTCATCAAAAAACGACCTATGATTCTATCCTAATTTCCCATCCTATTCTTCGGTGTGGCTGACCAGGCAAGTTCTAGACTGACACACATAGCAGAACTAACTCAATGCCTTACTCACACAATGCACAGACCAATATCATCACTTCTACCAACTGCTAGTTCAAGTACAGTCATGCAATGGTAAAACGTTCACAGCATTAATTCCATACAAAGATTCAAAAAGGTCATGCTTGTCTACTTAGCACACACACATACAAAAAATTTAGGAGGGGTATCATATTATCACTTAAAATAAATCCATGTTATTAACTGCCTAAGTTCACCTATTTTCCTTTCGATTGACACAAAACAAAACACAAAAACCTAAATATGCTAGTTCTACTAGATAAGGAACACCTGAAGAAAAATATATCCAGCAAGAAAAATCCTCGGGTTATGTTCAACAAAAATACAGGTATCCTACCCACCCCCATCAAGAAAAACATGTGGCATCCTCGACACATATGGAAAGTAAAACATGGAAATAGGGAACATACCTGTGTGACCTAGACGCCCGTGGCCTGGTGGGTGGAGGGTGCAAATGCACCCTCAAACTCCTCTCCTATGACACTGGGATTAACCAGTGCACTCTCAGAACCCACAGAGTTCGTACCCTCTCCACAAGCTCTAGCAGCATCACTTTCGGCCCCCTCTCTCATCTTTAGACAGCTTCAATGCTACCTCTAATTCTCTTTTCTCCCTCTTCTACTTGCGTAGAAGATCACCACTCTCACCTTCGCTCAACTCCTCGAGGTCTCTTCCCTTTGTCATGAGCTACCAGCTCCTCTGTGATGAAATCTATTATCAGAGGTAGCTCCTCCTCACTCTCATCCTCTACCACTGGAAGCACAGGTGATGTCATAGAAGATATTTGTCGTGCGGACAGCTCTCACACCTTAGCTCTAAGTGTCTCCACCTCTACATACCATTTGGTAAAATCAGGAGCCTGTAATGGAACAAGGCGCTCACCCATCCACCTTTCAAGGCGTCCAACCTATCATGCCATATACTGGATAGGCTCTCCAATTCTTTCTTCACTCATGGATTAACCTACTCCATTAGAACCTTCATCTGAAGTGCCGTGTGAGCCTGCTCCTTTTCGGCCTACGCCAGCCGCCTAGCCATGTTAGTAAGGAAATCCTGAGATAGTGTGAATAGGCCAGCTGGTGAGGAGCGAGAATTCGCAATGGGTGGGTGAGCTTTTAATGTAGTGGATGATGACTATGGGACCTCGACAATCAATGCAGTATCTGCTGCAATGGTAGCATCAGGCTGCCTATTAGTTTCTCATGCTACTGATGACTCTGCATCGAACTAAGTAAACCTCATAGCCTCACACTGAATACCTCCTCTCAATGCCTCAGCTAGTAATGTGGCCCCTGCAGCTATGGTTGTCTGACTCCTGGCCCTTGAAACTGGGTTTGTATCATCTCTGATCAACCTGATATATGTAATCTTGTGCACCACCACTCTCTGGTCTATGGATGACAATTTCGGAAGCTGGGACTCCTTAAAAAGATGATCAATGAGGCATGGGAAGGGGATGCTTGTGCTGTTTATGATATCTCGCTCTCGGATCTCCTCAGCTATGTACCTCGGTAAGTTGATTGCTGTAATACCTTGGAAGTACCTAAGACTATACCAGGGATTTAAAAATGGAAAGTGGCAGATGGCCGAAAAATGTATCTCAAAATGACTCATGGTATGAGTCGTTAGGGGTTCCAATGACCCATTGGGACACTCGTGGTCAGGTTCTGCAAAAATAGGCTCAGAGGTAACGGGTCCATCGTACGACTCGTAGGAATACGCAACGGGTCATAGGTCGTGGTCATTGGTTGTCACCAGGCTACCAGGGATGTATGGTATAAGTCATAGAATGACTCGTTGTGAGTAAAAATGGGTCGTGATAAGTGCTCGTGGGAAGGACCAGGGAAATTTCCAGTCGAGGTGACGAATGGAACCCACGACTCATTGGAAGTAGGCACGATTCATGGTGTGACTCGTGGGGAGTCCAGATGCAGGTCATCAGGGAAAGTAACAGGAGGATGAAATGTATCGTTGTTTGATGTAACGACCCATCCTGTCAAGTCATGGTATTAGAATCTAAGAGGTTAAGAAATAATAGGGGATGTAACGGACAGATACCACGAGTTGTGAAATCATGGTACGACCCCTGGGATTAGTCGTGGTCACTGGCAGTGCAGATTTTTTAGGTTTTTCCCTAAGCCTTAAGGTCCTAAACTACATCGTTAGTCTCGAAATGAAGTGTTTTATGAAGGGTAAATCTATTCTAGGCTCATTCACATCTATGCATGCAAATTGAAGGGTTTAAAAGGTGATCAAGTTTAGGCTATCTTCAAGTTTTCTTCAATTCTACATTGGGAAATCAGAAAAGTGGTAGAATCAGATCTGATCAAGTATATAGGATTATGAAAGGGTGAATTCGTTTACACCCATGCCCAATCCCTCTCTAAATCATGAAAATTCCTACGCTGATTCTAAATGAAATTCCTAATTTTCTACATGGGTATGATCTAAATTTCTACTATTGAATTATAATTCATGGACAAGTTTTACATTGTTTTCAAGCCTTATAAGTTAAAATGCCAAATTATGAGAAGTTCATGAAAGTTGAGATATATGATGAATGTTCAAGTATGATGAGAAATTATTGATGAAAAGAATTTTTCATGTTACTCATGTTTATGAGATATTTTCAAGCATGATTAAAGTATTGGGCAATGCCCATATGTTCAAGTATGATTTATGATTTCACAATTTAGCTTACCACATGGTTTTGGAGTTAAGACTCCCCTTTATGTTCAGCTTGTGGTATGGTTTAAGCAAAAACTCCTCATATATGATTTCAGATTTGATATGTATTTGATTATTAATCTTCGTCAATAGACTATGGTAAGCTTCGTTAAAAAATGATGGAGAGAATATGAATGTTTTTGGGAGTAGTGTCTAGCACTGAGTAGGCTAAGGGTTGTACAACTCTACGCCTCAGAACTACGTGCCAAGTAGGTTTACATATCATATATATATACTTTGGGACATCCCTAGTGAGATATCCCCTAACCCAATTGGGCATTGATCTTGATATCAATGTCATGGTATCGTCCTTAGCCCTGACAAGGCTTTGGATGGCTTTACCCACTTGAGTGTGATAGTTGGGACCACGTAAGCTCTATCGTGGTAATATCAGTTATATGAAGAGTCTCCCATTGTTCCTCATAATTTTAGTTATGCATGTTTATCATTCATGATATATGTATGTATGTGTGTCTGTGTGTGTGTATGTGTGTGTGTGTGTGTTCTAAAGCAGGTTTGACCTAATGTTCAGTTTTACTTATGATTATCAGATTTCAGTTTTGGGTATGATGTTATGTTATGTTCAAATCATGATTTCAGAAAATAGCATGCAAGCCTACTCTTAGACTCTTGTTTTGATCATGTTTTCTATTGTGCCTATTTTAAATGATTTTTACTTATTTAAGCAGTTTAACTTACCTTGCATACTCAATACATTTTACATACTGACTGCATAATTTATATTGTATCATTTCATGATACAGCCTCCGATCTTCAGACTCAACCCCGCCGCTGCCAGCTTTTGGAGTTAGCATCAGTCTCTATTGGTGAGTCCTCATCTATTGAGGGACACCTCTTTTATTCCGTTATGTTTGCATATTTTTAGTTTCATACTTAGAGAGTTAGTTGGGGTCTTGTCCCATCAACTCATCAGACTTAGAGGCTTTCCAGAAAATAGATTGTATTCAGCTTCTGACTCGTGTTGTATTTTTGAATTGTATGTTATGCTTATACTTTCTCTATGTTATTATGTTAAGTCTTCCTCTTTATTTTATTGAGTTAGATGTATGTTCATGCTATGAGTCGACTTGGAGTCTCTCGGAGCTCCTTGTCTTATGTCTCATTCCAGGCCTATGATTAGGTCATGATAAACTTGGTATCAGAGAAAGAGGTTTGAAGTGTCCGAGGGTGTATGGAAGCCATGTTAAGTAGAGTCTTTTTCATGGGTGTGAGGCATGCCACACTTATGACGAAGAGGCTACGATACATTTAGAAAATATTCCCTTCTTTCATGATCTATGTCGTGCGGTGAAATGTCTCTCTATCCTCCTAACTCATGCTATTCGCCATTGCAGAATCATGCCTCCCTGAAGAGTTAACAGTAGAAGGAATGGAAATGGAAATAGCCACGAGGATGGCAATGGGAATGGGCACCAACAAGCCCCACCAGTCCAGGAGCACCATGCAACGGAGCCGGTTGCCCACGCTGAATTTAGGGCATCTATTCAGATGCTAACATAGGCTTTAACCGCCCAGGTCAACCAGCAAACAGTGTAGCATGTCCTGCAAAATAGAAATGCAGTGGCAGCACGAGTCAGATATTTCCTAAGGATGAACCTGCCAGAATTTCTTGGGTCCAAGGTGGACGAGGATCCACATGAGTTTATCAACGAGATTGTGAAGATCACCCAAGTCACGGGGGTGAATGGAGAAGAGTGTGCTAATTCAGACTCATATCAGTTGAAGGGGGTCGCACACATTTGGTTTAGACAGTGGAAGGATAGTAGGCAGCCAGAGCAGACCCTATCAGTTGGTAGGAGTTTCACGTCACTTTGCTAGATCGATTCTTCTCTCATGAGATGAGGGAGTTGAAGGCAACCGAGTTCGTGAATCTTAAGTAGGGTAAGATGATGGTGCAGGAATTTTCCCTAGAATTCACTCGTCTGTCAAAGTATGCTCTGGAGTTAGTCGTTGATCAGAGGGCGCGAGTGAGCAGGTTTGTTCATGGGGTAGCAGACTATCTAGACAAGGATTGTAGGAATGCTATGCTCCATTAGGATATGGATTTCCCTTGGATAGTATTATACGCCCAGTAGATGGAGGCAGCGCACATGAGGGAGAGAGAGGCCAAGAGGGCCAGGATAGACAACTATAGATTCTCTAAGCCGAGGCAAAGTGGTGGGCACCGATAGTAGACCCACTAGATATCTTTAGCCCCAACAACTTTAGTGATGAAGACCTAGGCACGACCAGAGAGGGTGAGCATTAGGCTCTAGGGGTCAGAGCATCAGGCCCACAAATTCTAGTATCCTAATTTGCGGTAGGTGTGGTCTGGGGAACATGAGTCAGTGCTTGGCGGGTATAGGTGCTTTCTTCGAGTGTGGGAGGCCTGGAGATATGCTTAGAGATTTCCTAGCAGCTAGACAGGGCCATGATAGGGGTTGAGGCCTAGCTTCCAGTTCAGCAGCTTCACCCGCACGCCCAGCCCAGCAGGGGGCATCTACTAGCACAGGTGGTGGTCAGCACCAAAATAGATTTTATGCCTTAACATCCCGCCAAGAGCAGGAGGTCTCCCTGGATGTAGTCACTAGTATGCTATGAGTTTTCCATCTTGATGTATATACTTTTTTAGATCCAGGGGCTACCATGTCTTTTGTGACACCTTATGTGACTAGAAGTTTGGGAGTCAGTCCCGAAACCTTGTCAGAACCCTTCTCAGTCTCTACTCCAGTGGGTGATTCAGTTGTAGCTAGATAGGTATATAGAAGTTGTCAGTCACAGTCCTTCAGAAAGTCACCTCAGTAGATTTAGTAGAGTTAGCCATGAACGATTTTGATGTTATCCTCGGCATGGATTAGCTGATTGCATGTTATGCCTCAGTTAATTATAGAACCCGGATAGTAGAGTTCAGATTTCTGCATGAGCCAGTCATAGAATGGAAGGGTATTTCAACTGTGCCTATAGGTCATTTCATTTCCTACCTTAAGGCCAGAAAGATGATCTCCAAATATTGTGTATACCATCTAGTTAGGGTTAAGGATGTTACGTCTGAGACCCTTCCTATCCATTCAGTCTCAATAGTATGTTAGTATCCAGAAGTCTTTCCAGATGATCTACCGGGAATCCCTCCTGAGCGGGAGACTGATTTTGGTATTGGCCTTCTTCCCGATACACAACCTATATCTATTCCTCCTTACAGAATGGCCCAGCTGAGTTAAAGGAGTTGAAGGACCTATTAGATAAGGGTTTTATTAGACCGATCAAATCCCCATGGGCTACACCAGTTCTCTTTATTCGGAAGAAGGATGGTTCTCTTCGTATGTGTATTGATTATCGGCAATTGAACAGGGTCATCATCAAGAACATGTCCCTCTACCCAGTATTGATGATTTGTTTGGCCAGCTTCAGGGTGCCAAGTGCCTTTCGAAGATAGACCTCATGTCACACCCCGCCTTGGGGGTTATGACTGGCACCTGGTGCCCTACTAGGACCTGAACTGCTGAACTGCTAAGCCTGGGCACATCTGGTGCCTGGCTGACTCTAACTCACATTTCTGGAAACAAAGGGCTATATAACGGCTGTAAACACAGCCCCCGGCCCATAGGCCTATAGCCTCCTGTACCTGTACTAACAGCTGACCAGAAACATACCAATATAGGGAAACCTATGCGGGCCGACAAGGCCACCCTGCTGTCTAGTTATCTGCAACTCAGCAATAAAATACTAGAAGGCTACGTGACCGGCAAGGTCACCACTACTATCAAACTTATGGCCCTACACGGCCAACATAAAAGAAACAAAAGTACTAACAGCTGACAACTGCACGGCCTCACACGACCGACTCATCTGACCACAGGGAAATATACAGACTGTAAGCCTCTAGGAGTAGCAATAGAAATGATCGGGACAGGGCCCCGACCTACCCGTACTGTACAACATAGAAAAAGAAATACACCTCTGAGATTCAGTCTCCGGGTGACTGGAGCTGAATACACGGTCGCTGACAGGAATCACGTGGTATCGCCTGCTCGTCTATGAGTACCTGCAGGTAAGTAATGCAGCGCCCCACCGGGCGTCAGTACCGCTGGTACTGAGTATATAAAGCAATAACTGGAAGAAATATCTGAAAACAACAATATAACTGATGAAACTGAAGTAGGAAGGAATAGATTAACTATCTGATGATGTAAGTCATACCTTCTCTCAATTATACTGGAAGGAGTAGGAGTCATACCTGGGGATTTATCATCCTACTGTCGATCTACTTGCATCTACTGTACATGGCATAACATATCATAACATCACATAGCACACACAACCCTTACCCGGCCCCCATAAGCCGGGAGGTACAACCAGCACAGAATCTATACCCCTACCCCAGTCATCCCATCTCCTATAATAGCTATAAGCATCCTGCCGGTCCCCTGGGTATGCACTTGGGCTCGCTGAGCCCCTGACTATAATTGCATCTGAGTCCGGAGGACTCCTGAATCAACACCCGGGCATATCCGCTCGATAGGGGTGTGTAAAAGCCGACCAAGGCACAATATGGGGAAAACTGGCATCCCATCTTCGTCCCCTGTGGGATGGCATGCCACTCCGTAGAGCGACGTATCCTCGTCCTCTGGCGGACGAGTCGATACAGCTATCAACCCTGGGATGGTCATGGATGCTAGGTAGTCCAACCCCAAACAATACAACGGTCTCAACTAGTAATGCTGTCTGCATATCTCACATGCTGAGGCTAATAGTGGTAAAGTATTGTATATATACTATATACTGGAGTAGTGATAGTGATATGTACATACTTAGTACATGTTGGGGCTGGTAATAGTATATAAATATACATATAGTCTTCTGCCAGACTATACTGGGTCTAATGCTGAACAAGATATGGTCTTTCTACTGAAAACTATGTTGTATGCTGAGTTTCTATAGTAACATGATTTACTATTCCTGATATGCTGTCTAACCTCATTTTAACTTATCATTCTATTTCTGAGATGTCTTACAGATATTACATTGCTTTACTGGGTTTCAACTGAATACAATGGTATCCTAACATTCTGGGTCACATTACATACTGAGCATGCTGTGGAATTCCTAATACTTATATTAGAATCAATATCGCGCCAGCAAGTTTCGCGCAAGTTATAACCTGATGCTTCCAACATCGTATCAACATTCGTAATAAACATAATACCTGGCTTCTGACATTCTATTGGCCTTTAAATTACTATACTGTACTGAGATTATTTAACTTGCCGAGGAAACTAACTTTACATACCTTATCCTTGAACTATTCGTCTGTCGGACGAGGCTCGGTCGGTACTTCAGCTATTTTCTCCCAACTGCATTCATAAATAGGTTTCTCGTCCGATCTTTTCCCGGGCCTTTCCCTAGCACGTATGGCCTTCAAATATGCTTAACCATCGTGCGAATAGGTCATTTAGGTGCCGGAAATTCTACGGGGTATAACATTCTCTCCCCCTTAAGAACATTCGTCCTCGAATGTACACTATTATCTGGAGGACTACTTAACTTACTTTCTTAGAGAAAAAAAATTCGGCAGAGTTTCCCCTGTAATATGGATTATAGCAAAAACCTGAAATGCAGAAAAGTCCAACACAGGTACTGCACGTAATATTTTAAGATCCACTGGATAACTAAGTATCAATCCTTCTCATTCACACACATACAACTACAAGGTACTGCATAAGTAAGGGCCTGAAATAGGTGAGGGTATCTAGCTTTCATATCTTCTTCAGCTTCCCACGTCATCTCCTCACGATTTCTGTTACGCCATAATACCTTGACAGACGTAACATCTTTAGTCTTCAACCTACGAATCTGTCTGTCTAAAATAGCTACGGGAACCTCTTCATATGCTAACTCTTTTGTGACCTGGACATCCTGAACTGGAACTACTGTAGAGGGGTCCCCTACGAACTTTCTTAACATAGAGACATGGAATACAGGGTGAACAGATGCTAACTCTGGAGGCAAGTTCAACTCATATGCTACTCGGCCTGTCCTTCGACGAGTCTGATAAGGCCCAACAAACCTCGGGCTGAGCTTATCTTCCTTGTCGGACCTCATTACCTCTTTCATTGGGGATACTTCAGAAATACCCAGTCATACACATCAAACTCCAATTTTCTGCGCCGCACATCTGCATATGATTTCTGGCGGCTCTGTGCAGTCAGTAAGCATTCTTCGGTTAAGCTTTACCTTTTCCTTTGACTGCTGAACAATGTCTGGGCCAACCAACACTGACTCTCCGATTTCAAACCAACCATTCGGCGATCTGCATTTTCGCTCGTATAATGCCTCAAAAGGCGCCATTTGGATGGTTGAATGATAGCTATTATTGTAGGCAAATTCAATTAACGGTAAATGCTCACTTTGGCTACTACCGAAATCTAGAACACACGCTCGCAACATGTCTTCGAGCGTCTGAAATGTGCGCTCAGCCTGCTCATCTGTCTGAGGATAGAATGCTGTGCTTAAATTAATCTGCGTTTCCAGACCCCTCTGGAACGACTGCCAGAATCTAGCTGTAAACTGTGCTCCCCTATCAGAAATGATAGATACCGGCACTCCATGCAATCTAACTATTTCTCTAATATATAATTCAACATAATCCTCAGCCGAGAAGGTAGCCTTCACCAGCAGGAAATGAGCTGATTTCATCAGCCTGTCAACTATTACCCAAATGGAATCATTTCTGCATCTGGTATGGGGTAACCCTGTTACAAAATTCATGTTTCTCGTTTCCCATTTCCACATAGGCACCGCTATATCTTGCGTCAAACCGCCCGGCTTTTGGTGCTCTGCTTTCACCTGCTGACAGTTAGAACATTTAGATACAAATTCAGCGATCTCAACTTTCATACCTGGCCACCAATAAATGTCTCTGATGTCGTGGTACATTTTCGTCGCGCCTGGGTGGAGAGAATAGCGGGCGTAATGCGCCTCACTCATAAGCTGCTGGCGTTGCCCCAAAATATCTGGAACACAATTGCGGCCTTTATATTGCAACATTTCATCCCCGGTTATCTGAAAATATGTCACCTCTCCTTACCGAACCTTGTGTTCAAGTTGAACCCGGCTAGGGTCTCCATATTGCCGTTCCTTTACTTCCACCACTAACGACAACACTGCGACATTCTGTATTATCGCTCTGTTATCCTTTATTTCTGCTACGTGAACGGCTA
This sequence comes from Datura wrightii, assembly GCA_035772735.1. Taxonomy (NCBI): domain Eukaryota; kingdom Viridiplantae; phylum Streptophyta; class Magnoliopsida; order Solanales; family Solanaceae; genus Datura; species Datura wrightii. Next base: position 67,927,977 of record JASDFA010000010.1, on the reverse strand, counting down.
AACCGACTAGCTAGTATAATTCTGGGGTTTATTCTCGCTGTTCAGGCTGCAAGTATGCCAACTCCCCATAGATTTACGACTAAGGGCACCTGCTACCATATTAGCCCTTCCTGGGTGATACAAAATTTTCACTCTTTAAGGCATAAACTACTGCAGCTAACTCCAGGTCATGGGTAAGATAATTCTTTTCACGTTTCTTCAACTGCTTGAAAGCATAAGCTATTACTTTACCATGCTGCATCAACCCTCTGTACCTCCTGGCGATACTAACACTGGAGCTGATGTTAACCTGGCTTTTAACTCTTGGAAGTTCTACTCACACACCTCAGTCTACTGGAACTTTGCTGCCTTCTGTGTCAATTTAGTCAAAGGTGCTGCTAAGGTGGAAAATCCTTCCACAAACCCTCTGCAGTACCCGGCTAACAGCAGGGATTGCGTACTTCGATCGGAGTGGTAGGTCTAGGCTATGTCTTCACTACTTCAATTTTCTGTGTATCTATTTGTACACCAGCCTCCGACATAATGTGACCAAAAAGGCTACTAAACTCAACCAAAATTCACATTTACAAAAATTGACATATAACTGACGGTCATACTAGTTTATTATACCGGAGAATCTGACAAGTAATCTACCGGTATAGCTAGAGCTTATCTGGCCTTCTGGCCGCATGCTAAGGCTACTTGTTGCTAAGGTAACCTTGAACGACTATCTGCACACCATGTGCCCGTATCTGGTCAGAGGGGTCCTGATATTGACCATGACCTCTAATGATCTGGCTGCATAACCTTAAATAACTGAATAGTCGGGTTGAATGGCTCGAATGTGGCAGTAGTCTAACAATGCTCTAACCGTTCTACTTGAGTACTTATAGTTCGTGCATAACCGCAGACTTGTGGGCATCTAATTGCTCTGTTATTTTGCTTAAACCACTGTAAGGCTGGGCTTAATCAAACTTACTCCCAAGCGATCAATCTCTGGATCTTCACGGGGAGTCTACTGATTCCCTGGTCTTAATAAACACTGTGCTAGCAGGGTACTATCAATTTCTTACACCTTGTGTGTATCCACTTGGATTTATACTACTATTCTGGGGAATTCTCGGTCTTATGAGCTATTCTGTAATTACTGGCCTTCTGCTAGGGCTCTGTATCTAAATATCTTACGAGAACCAGCTGAAGTACTAGTCTGTCGCTGACTACTGATGTGGACCCTTCCTTGGGGTACCCACGGGTATTCTGACTGGGGCGGCCGGCTGACTTATGGGGTGTTTCACATAATAACTGCTAGGTTGACTAAGGTTGACTCTCACCTACAAGGCTGGGAAAATGACGTACAACCACTTAACATACTAGAACAATTCTGGTATTGCTAATCTCTGAAATTTGCCTATTCGGCCTCTAATCTTGGTTCTAGCACACGCACTAATGTTACCGATCTTCAGGGATGCTTCTCTGCTAATGCAGGCGCCAGCTGGTCGGTATACCGTCTAACTGCGCCCTTATCATCTAGCCATCTGTTTTAGGCCATTAACTCTGGTAAGCTCCTAGAGCCTAGATCTGGCAACAACACATAAGTCTATTATCTTAATAACTGAGAACTGAAATAGTTTCTATGACTTCATACATAATTCACACTTAATCTGCCCTTTCCCTTCTCCTTTTCTTTCTTTCTTCTCCCTCTTTCTCTTTTTTTTTGTGGCAAGGGGGGTGTCCTGCAATGCAATTTGTACATGCTTTCTATTACTAATCAGCATCTACGATTGTAGCCCTTATAGGCAGCCACTCACAGCATATCTATTATCTGTGTATATATATATATATATATATATATATATATATATATATATATATATATATATATATATATATATATATATATATATATATATATATATATATATCAATAGCTACGTACAATATGTATTGAGTTTTGCGGTAATACATAATCTCTGACATGCTCTGCTGAGTCTCATACCGTACATGATACATCACTTCTACGGCCTAATAATATCTCCTACCCTGACTTATCATTTCATTGCATTGTCACCCCCTTCTGAAAGTAACAAACATAAACACTTTAGTTATTGTCTGCTGTTTGAAATTCCACCACTCTTCCGATGTGGTGTCGACGTTCGAATCTTGTAGCCTTACTAAGCATATATTGAGAGCCCATAACTGTCTGCTGGGCCTTATCTCTAGGCTACACTAGATTAGAATTGTTGTATCGGTAACTTCTTAACTTTTCCATAGCGGACATACTGCGGTATTCTGAACCGCAATCCTACTGTCAGCCCGAGGCTTAATCCTTAATACGATATTTTATCAATCCGGGGGAAATTCTAATTTCCCCATAAGATCTGACATTCCTGCTTCTTTCCCTCATCTTACTTGAGCTGAACTCTGGGGTTCAAGGTACCTGCTCTTCATTGTTAACAAGATTGTTGGTCCTGTATCAATTCATACTTCCCCTGACTTGCAGTCAGACCTATCTGATTCACATGATCCCTCACCCTTTTGATATCACAACTGAATCATAACCACAATCTTATAGGTATGTCTTGCTATCTGTTAGCATATGTGGCGGACTTGGCCTTTTTCTAACTCGAACTTGACTATTACCCGACATTCATCACTAACAGGTCTTTTACCCCTGCTTCGAGTAAGCTAACGGTCTTACTTCCTCTACTGGCTTATTATCATAAGGGTCTGCCCAACTTACGGAATCATAGGGGCTCTTTATACTTTCCAATACTTACTAGGATCAATCAGCCCATCTTTACTTACTGCTTGATTTGGCAGCCCCATCTCAAGTCTTATGCCCTTTTACTATACTGGCATCAAAATCAAGAGGTAGGAATAGCCCTTTTCTTATTGCAACAAGTAAAAGCATTTAACGGTACCATATCCAAAAGATGTATTTGGGATTCCTGCATTTCCCTCTCTTTCTTATACTTACCTGGTGGTCTGACCTTGTCTGTAATCTTAATCAGATCTTATATAGCTAATAAATAAATCAACTCATATGCACATTACACTCCTGACTTCCTATTCTGACATTATCGACATATACTGGGGATGGTACCAACAAAAGAGATAACATTGGGAGGTCCCTGTTACATCCTCCTGCTGCTGTAGTTACCTTGTAACTGGCTAATGCCTCCTTCTGTTGTTATATCTGATCTTTTGCCTGTAGTAGGGTAATTCTGATCTACCTTTGTATTTGTAATCAAAGAATACGGTAAGTTTTTAGGGACTCAACCCTATACTGTACCGCTCTAAAGCACGACTGACTGAGAAGAAAGGGTAACCATCCTATCATGCCTCGCAGCCTCCTGCCTATAATATGTGGTGCACAACACATCCATAGACAAGACTCTACTTAGCACGGCTTGCAGACTCCCTGGGACACGACCTGCTCTGATACCAAGTTTGTCACACCCTGCCTTGGGGGTATGACTGGCACCTGGTGCCCTACTAGGACCTGAACTGCTGAACTGCTAAGCCTGGGCACATCTGGTGCCTGGCTGGCTCTAACTCACATTTCTGGAAACAAAGGGCTATATAACGGCTGTAAACACAGGCCCCGGCCCATAGGCCTATAGCCTCCTGTACCTGTACTAACAGCTGACGAGAAACATACCAATATAGGGAAACCTACGCGGGCCGACAAGGCCACCCTGCTGTCTAGTTATCTGTAACTCAACAATAAAATACTAGAAGGCTACGTGACCGGCAAGGTAACCACTACTGTCAAACTTATGGCCCCACACGGCCAACATAAAAGAAACAAAAGTACTAACAGCTGACAACTGCATGGCCTCACACGACCGGCTCATCTGACCACAGGGAAATATACAGACTACAAGCCTCTAGGAGTAGCAATAGAAATGATCGGGACAGGGCCCCGACCTACCCGTACTGTACAACATAGAAAAAGAAATACACCTCTGGGATTCAGTCTCCGGGTGACAGGAGCTGAATACTCGGTCGCTGACAGAAATCACGTGGTATCGCCTGCTCGTCTATGAGTACCTGCAAGCAAGTAATGCAGCGCCCCACCGGGCGTCAGTACCGCTGGTACTGAGTATGTAAAGCAATAACTGGAAGAAATATCTGAAAACAACAATATAACTGATGAAACTGAAGTAGGAAGGAATAGATTAACTTTCTGATGATGTAAGTCATACCTTCTCTCAATTATACTGGAAGGAGTAGGAGTCATACCTGGGGATTTATCGTCCTACTGTCGATCTACTTGCATCTACTGTACATGGCATAACATATCATAACATCACATAGCACACACAACCCTTACCCGGCCCCCATAAGCCGGGAGGTACAACCAGCACAGAATCTATACCCCTACCCCGGTCATCCCATCTCCTATAATAGCTATAAGCATCTTGTCGGTCCCCTGGGTATGCACTTGGGCTCGCTGAGCCTCTGACTATAACTGCATCTGAGTCCGGAGGACTCCTGAATCAACACCCGAGCATATCCGCTCGACAGGGGTGTGTAAAAGCCGACCAAGGCACAATATGGGGAAAACTGGCATCCCATCTTCGTCCCCTGTGGGACGGCATGCCACTCCGTAGAGCGACGTATCCTCTTTCTCTGGCGGACGAGTCGATACAGCTATCAACCCTGGGACGGTCATGGATGCTAGGTAGTCCAACCCCAAACAATACAACGGTCTCAACTAGTAATGTTGTCTGCATATCTCACATGCTGAGGCTAATAGTGGTAAAGTATTGTATATATACTATATACTGGACTGGTGATAGTGATATGTACATACTTAGTACATGCTGGGGCTGGTAATAGTATATAAATATACATAGAGTCTTCTGCCAGACTATACTGGGTCTAATGCTGAACAAGATATGGTCTTTCTGCTGAAAACTATGCTATATGCTGAGTTTCTATAGTAACATGATTTACTATTCCTAATATGCTGTCTAACCTCATTTTAACTTATCATTCTATTTCTGAGATATCTTACAGATATTACATTGCTTTACTGGGTTTCAACTGAATACAATGGTATCCTAACATTCTGGGTCACATTACATACTGAGCATGCTGTGGAATTCCTAATACTTATATTAGAATCAATATCGCGCCAGCAAGTTTTGCGCAAGTTATAACCTGATGCTTCCAACATCGTATCAACATTCGTAATAAACATAATACCTGGCTTCTGACATTCTATTGGCCTTTAAATTACTGTACTGTACTGAGATTATTTAACTTGCCGAGGAAACTAACTTTACATACCTTATCCTTGAACTATTCGTCTGTCGGACGAGGCTCGGTCGGTACTTCAGCTATTTTCTCCCAACTGCATTCATAAATATGTCAATTAATATTAAATACAACTTTATTTTAAAAGGCAACGTCACTTTCGATATAGTTTATAGCCTAAACTTAGGCTTATCGAAAGACGACCGAAAACTCTCTATTTTTCAGAGGTCCAGAAGGGAGAAATATTCACTTCACAGCTAGGGACGCATAGACACTAGTTTAGAGCAATTCCACTTACCTTAGCTCGGTGGCTCGACGATTCGTCGGCCGTATTTCACGAAACTAAATCCGTAGGAATGCTCTGCTGCTAAATACCTCAATATCTGGAGTTAATTTGAGTTTGGACAACGTTTAGCAGCGTAATCGGACGAAAATTATAATACCTCCTTCGTTCTTACCTTCTCTCTGCTGCTTACTCTCTGTTTTCTGGAAATTTATAAGTGTATAAATGATTTAAAACCGAAGTGGGCTTTATATACTTGGGCCTGGACAAGGCCAACGTGTCACGGAGCCAACGCGGAGGCTCCACCTCCGTGACACGCTGCCATCGCGGAGGGGCTATGTCTCGGCTCCTTCCGCGATGGTTCGACAGGTTTCTCGTCCGATCTTTTCCCGGGCCTTTCCCTAGCACGTATGGCCTTCAAATATGCTTAACCATCGTGCGAATAGGTCATTTAGGTGCCGGGAATTCTACGGGGTATAACACCTCAGGTCCGGATACCATCAACTTAGGGTTTGGGAGAGTGACATCCCGAAGACAGCCTTCAAGACGCGATATGGTCATTATGAGTTTGTAGTTATGTCTTATGGACTACCAAATGCTCCTACAGCTTTTATGGACTTGATGAATAGGGTGTTCAAGCCATACTTGGATATGTTAGTGATCGAGTTTACTGATGACATCCTGATATATTGTCGGAGCGAGGAGGAGTATATCGCTCATTTGAAGGTGTTACTACAGACTCTCAAGGATCGACAACTATATGACAAATTAAGCAAGTGCGAGTCTTGGTTGAACTAGGTAGCATTTTTGGGCGCCGTGGTGTCTAATGAGGGCATAATGGTGGAGTCTTAGAAAATAGAAGCAGTGAAGAATTGGCCTAGACCAGTGAATCCTTCAGATATTAGGAGCTTCTTGGGTTTAATCCTGTACTATTGGAGATTCATTGAGGGCTTTCCATCTATTGCAGCACCATTGACCAAATTGACCAAAAGAAAGTGAAATTCCAATGGTCGGATGCTTGTGAGAGAAGCTTCCAGGAGTTGAAGACTCGACTTACCTCAGCACCGGTGTTAGCCCTACCCGAGGGTACTGATGGGTTTGTGGTGTATTGCGATGCTTTGAGAATTGGACTTGGTTGTTTATTGATGCAGCACGACAAGATTATAACGTATGCTTCCAGACAACTGAAAATTCATGAGAAGAATTACCCGATCCGTGATCTTGAATTGGCAGCGGTGATATTCTCCTTGAAGATATGGAGACATTATTTGTATGGGGTCCATGTGGATATGTTTATGGACCATAAGAGTCTACAATATGTGTTTACCTAGAAGGATCTAAATCTACGGCAAAGGAGGTGGTTGGAGCTACTTAAGGATTATGACATGACTATCCTTTATCATCTGGTAAAGGCTAAGGAAGTAGCAGATGCACTTAGTAGACTGTATAAGGAGAGTGTGTCCCATGTGGATGAGGGGAGAAAGGAGCTGGTAAAGGATGTGCATCAGCTTGCAAGGTTGGGAGTTCGTTTGGTTGACTCAACCGATGGAGGTGTTATAGTTCAGAACAGATCAGAATCGTCCTTGGTGACTTATATAAAAGCTAGACAAGACGAGGATCCCATTTTGGTAAAGCTAAAGGAAGCCGTTAAGAATCAGAAGGTAGAGGTCTTCTCCAAAGAGGAAGATGGTGTGCTTCGATATCAGGGTCGCAAGTGTGTCCCGGACGTTGATGATTTAAGAGGTCGATGTTACATGAGGCTCACAGTTTCAGGTATTCGATACATCTAGGTGCCACCAAGATGTACCAAGACATATAGGAAGTTTATTGGGGGAATGGCATGAAGAAAGACATCGCAGAATTTATAGATAAGTGTCCAAACTAATAGCAAGTGAAGATTGAGCATCAGAGACCGAGAGGTGTGCTTCAGGATATCAATATTCCTACTTGGAAGTGGGAAGAAATCAACATCTCATCACAGGGTTGCCTCGCACTCATCGGTAATATGATTCCATTTGGGTGGTTATGGATAGGTTGACCAAAGGCTCTCACTTCCTATCGGTTAAAACCACTGATACAACGGAGGATTATGCCAAACTATACATATGAGAGCTAGTTCGGTTACATGGAGTGACCTTGTCCATCATATCAGATAGAGGTACCCAATTTACCTCTCAATTTTGGAGGTCGTTTCAAAAAGGACTTGATACTCAGGTTAAGCTCAATACAGCATTTCACCTGCAAATGGATGGTCAAGCGGAGCGAACAATTCAGACTCGCGAAGACATGTTGAGAGCATGTGTGATTGACTTCAAGGTAGTTGGGATGACCATTTGCCTCTTATTGAGTTTGCACAATAATAACTACCATTCCAGTATTCAGATGGCTCTGTTTGAGGCTCTCTATGGGCGGAGATGTAGATCGCCTATTGGTTGGTTTAAGGTCGGTGATGCACGATGATAGGGCCATATTCAGTCCATGAGGCCATGGAGAAAGTTCAGCTCATACGGGACAGGTTGAAAATAGCTCAAAGTCACCAAAAGTCCTATGCCGATATGAGAAGGAGAAAGCTAGAGTTCGAAGTTGATGATTGGGTGTTTCTAAAGGTGTCTCCCATGAAGGATGTGATGAGATTTGAAAGAAATGAAAACTCAGTCCATGATATATTGGCCTCTATCGGATTGTGAAGAGCGTTGGCAAGGTGGCATATTAATTGAGTTGCCTTTAGAATTAGCTTCCGTGCATTCTGTTTTTCATGTATCGCTCTTAAAGAAGTGTTTAGGTGATCCAACTCTAGTTTTCTTGGTGGACAGTGTTGGTGTGAGAGACAACCTTAGTTACGAGGAGGTTCCCGTGGAAATTCTAGATCGACAGGTTTGAAGGCTAAGAAACAAGGAAGTAGTTTCAGTTAAAGTTTTATGGAGGAATCAGCATATTGAGGGAGCTACATGGGAAGCCGAAGCAGACATGATGGCAAGATACCCACATTTATTCTCTACCGGCTCAGTTCCAACTTGAGGTATCAGTTTTGTCCTAAAACTCTATTCAGTTTCGAGTTCAATTCATGTGCCCCAGTTTCTTTCATGTAAACGGATGTATGTATGACTCATGAATTCATTTAAGTCAAGTAGTTTAAATCGGAGTTAGTCATTCCGTCAGTTTTCAGCTTATGTGATTAGTATCGAGTATGATGATTGCATTTCTCTGTTTTCTGTATGTTTCCCACATTCGAGGACGAATGTTCCCAAGGGGGAGATACTGTAATATCCCGAAAGTACCCAATACTATACCCGAAATTTAAAAATGGAAAGTGGCAGAAGGCTGGAAAATGTGTCTTAGAACGACTCGTGGTACAATTTATTGGAGGTTCCAACGACCCGTTGGGACACTCGTGGTCAGGTTTTGTAGAAATAGGCTCAGAGGTAATGGGTCCAGGGTACGACTCATAGGAATATTCCATGGGTCGTAGGTCGTGGTCATTGGTTGTCACCAGGGCACCAAGGATGAATGGTACGAGTCATACAATGACTCATTGTGAGTTAACAACAGGTCATGGTAAGTGCCCATGGGAAGGAGCAGGTAAATTTTTGATTGAGGTGACAGATGGAACCCATGACTCGTTGGAAGTAGGCATGATTCGTGGTATGACTTGTGGGAAGACCAGATACATGTCATCAGGGAAAGTAACAAGACGATGAAATGGATCGTTGTTTGATGTAACGAACCGTCCTGTCGAGTCGTGTTATTAGAATCTGAGAGGTTAAGATATAATAGGGGATATAACGGATGGATACCACGAGTCGTGGTATCAAGGTATGACCCATGGGATCCATCGTGGTATCAAGGTACGACCCGTGGGATTAGTCGCGGTCACTGGCAGTGCAGAATTCTTAGGTTTTTCATTAAGGGTAATTTTGTAATTCCTAAGACCTAGGGTCCTAAACTATGTCGTTTTAGGCTCGAAATGAAGTATTTTATGAAGGGTAAATCTATTCTAGGCTCATTCATATTCATGCATTCACATTGAAGGGTTTAGAAGGTGATCAAGTTTAGGCTATCTTTAAGTTTTCTTCAGTTCTTCATTGGGCAATCAAAAAAGTGGTAGAATCAGATCCAATCAAATATGTAGCATTATGAATGGGTGAATTCGTTCACACACATGTCCAATCCCTCTCTAAATCATGAAAATTCCTACATTGATTCTATGGGGTTTTAACTCAATGCATGAAATTCCTAATTTTCTACATCGGTATGATCTAAATATGTTTCTACTATTGAATTATGATTGATGGGCAAGTTTTACATTGTTTTCAAATATAATTATGTTTTCAAGCCTTATAAATTAAAATGCCCAATTATGAGAAGTTCATGAAATTTGAGATTTATGATGAATGTTCAAGTATGATGAGATATTATTGATGAAAAGCATGTTTTCAAGTTACCCATAGTTATGATCATGTTTTCAAGTGAATTAAGTATTTTCAAGCATGATTAAAGTAATGGGCAATGCCCATATGTTCAAGTATGATTTGTGATTTCACGATTTAGCTTACCACATGGTTTTGGAGTTAAGATTCTCCTTTCAGCTTGTGGTATAGTTTGAGCAAAAGCTCCTCATATATGATTTCAGATTTGATATGTGTTCGGTCTATTTCGCAACTACACGCAAGTGCACGTGGTCGAACAAGTAGTAAAATGGCTAAAGTAAGCCAAGTATCGATCCCACAGGGACTGAACCAAGGTAATAATCGAATTTAGTGTTAATGAACTCTAACTCTAAAAATGCAGACAATAATTTAAAAAAGATTTTGAGAGTTGGTTTCCTAATTTATACTAATCTAAAACAAAATTATAAAGTGAGTCTGAACTTTAGTAATGAGCAAGCTGAGGCTAAAACGAACATGCAGGGAAGTAATTTATCGATACAATTCGGTTAATCTTTCCTTCGGTTGCTAGTCAAGAATTCTTGCCTATGGAGAGAAACATTCGTATTCTACCCAACTTAAGAATCATGAACCTTCAACCTACATTTCTGTGATAAAAGAATTTCATGTTCTAGCCATACGAAACCGATTCCTTAATTGACTAATACGACTTTCAGATATATTTCTATTCTGAAGGTAAATCAATTCTCAATTTTGCCAAACTAAGAAGAGATCATATCCTACCAATTCACAACTTTCCAATTTCTTTTCTTTTCAAGATAAAATTGGATTTTTTAGGTATACATTAACATTGGGTAGACATTAGTACAGTAAGAACAAGAATTGATAGAACAACCATGGAAGAGAAGATGAAAAACCAAAATGATCAATAATTACATTCCACTACAAATGTTCATAACCTCAGCAAGAAGTGAATTTAGCCACTCATTTGTGGATTAAACATCATAAAATGAGTATAAATCATACAAACAATTGAAATAAAGGAGAAAGAGTTAGAGAAGAACCCTAAGATTTGTTCGGGTGGTTTTGGGGTTATAAAACCGACACGCAAGTGCACGTGGTCGAACAAGTAGTAAGTGGCTTTAGTAAGCCAAGTATCGATCCCACAGAGACTTGGGTTAAGTGCAATTTGTTCAAGTATCCTATATTTTTACTTCTAAATATGCTGACAACAAAGTAACCAAAAAGTGAATAATTTGTTTTATGAATTTTATACTAAAACTACGAACACTTATCTACTTTGAATTTGGACTATGAATAAGAGCATGCCGAGGTTAAAGAACATGTAATGAAACTGATTATCGTCATAAATTGGTTAATCTTTTCTTCCAGTTGCTAGCCAAGAACATATGCCAAGAGATTAAAAGTCTCGTATTTAATCTCTCTTAAGAATCATGAACCATCCATCTACATTTCTGTGATCAAATGCAATTCATGTTCTATCCATACAATTTCGGTTCCTAAATTGACTAATACGACTTTCAGGTATATTTCTATCCTGAATGCACATCAAAACTCAATTTTCCCAAATCAAGTAAAGAACAATATCCTATTAATTCACAACTTTCCAATTTCGTGCTCTCTCGAGTGAAATTGGACTTTTTAGATGTACATTAATGTAGGCCACACACCAATGCAGTAAGAACAAGAATTAATAGAACAACATGGAAGAAAAAGATGAAAACCATATAATCAATAATCAAAATTCATCACAAGTGTTCATAACCTCAGCAAGGAAGGGAATTAGCCACTCATTTGTGGATTAATCATCATAAAACGAGTGTTAATCATACAAACAATTGAATTAGAGAAGAAAGAAAGAGAGAAAAAACCCTGAACTTTTCGTCCCTCAACTGCTTGTAACCCACGTCCTTGCTCCACCAAGTCTGAATTATGAAAAATGAACTTAAGTGTTCTATTTATACTAGTGGGAATTTTTCCCGGAATAATGAGCAACGTGTCACGGAGTGCATCGCAGAGCACTGGCTCCGTGACACGCCATGAACGCGGACCCTCACTGGAACTGGGGGTCCGGGAATTCAAGCTCAACGTGGCACGACGTGCATCGCGGAGCACTAGCTCCGTGCCACGGAGCAAACACGGACCTTCACTGGAAATTTGGTGAATTTTCACCCTCCAGGCAGAATGCCTCCGCGATGGCAGCGTGACACGGCTCCATCGCGGAGCCACTTTAAATCATGCTGTCCAATGCCTTTTCCTTGCTCGCATCCAAGTCCAACTCCGATATCATCCAACATGCCCTTTTAGCTTCTCGAAATCACATTTTTCCTACAAAACAATCCTAAACATGTTGGTTAGTATAAATTTCACATTTTATTACCAATTACATGAAAATGTATACACATTGCTAGATAAACAAGGCGAAAATGATACTTTTGAGTATCACTTGGGCATATAAATCTGCCCAAGATCACTTACCCCACACTTAAATCCTTGTTCGTCCTCGAACAACAAACATACAATTCATGCAATTTACATCCCAACCTCGCTACTATGGTACGACAATTTAAGCTACGGTCATACCGATCATTCAATATTGCAAATCATCAAGAAAACATGCATGGTCTTATCAATGCAATGACATTCAATACATTAAGACTTCCTAGACTTTAAGAATCGACTCTCGATATCGACAAACTCATGCAAGTCAGCTAATCAAGATATCCGACACGAAAATCAATCTTTCCTCAAGCATGTGCCCTCACAACTTAAGAGAATCTTCCCCTTTTTGCTCATGTGACACACAAACATTCAAGCAGGGGCATGTAAAAACAATTTCACTCTCTCTCCCAAAAGAATTCACATACATCATGTCGTGACCCATAAGCTTGCCCTTAGTGTATTACTCCACTAATATAAAGAAATGCAATGTAAGATCACGTAGGACTTTAATGGGTTGTAATGGAAGCTATGGAACTAGTAAATATTGGATTAGCCAATAATAGCCACTAGCATCCTTAAGCGCCTCTTCAACACGTTCCCATCAACTCATGGACATTGTTTCTCTCTTTTCTTTTTTTCTTCATCCCATTCTTGATGATTTACTTTAGTATGGCCCATTTCATTAAGCACACTCGACACAACAACAAAGATTATTCATGCACCTTCATTATCGTTTATTTATAGCAAGTGCACCTTCAACCTTTTCTTTTCTTCCCTTACTCCGCTTTTCTTTTTCTTTTCACCATTCTCACTCTTTGACACTTTGGGAAAATTATTTTCTCTTCTTAAGCGCTTAAGAGTTTTGTATAGACTTTACGGCTAATGAAAAGAAGGAATTAAGCTCGGTTTACACTTTTTGGACAAAAGAAGGAAATAATAGGCTAAAGGCTCAAAGGGCTGACTAGGGTATACAATCATAGAAAGGGGAAGTATGAAAAGAAAAAAAATATAGAAACTCTCAGTTAAAACAAAGAAATGCCTACATCCTTTCCTACAATACACCTCCTTCATTTCGTTTTGTACACACACCAGGCAAGTTCTAGACATTTCACAATAGCATGGAATATCAACACCTCACTTCACACTTTATGCACATGCTCGATTCGAGATATATTCACAGACTCTTCAATCAGCTAATTACATGAATTCAAAATTAAGCCTCAATCACACTGAATCGAACTCTACAGCCTAGGTATCTCAACATATTTACAAAATTTGCATGCTTTCATAAGAATCACCTTTGCATTTTGAATATCATGTACAACACGCAACCAAAATTTCGCAACCATATAGTAACTACAGGTTTCGGGATGCAATCCACCAAAGAAAAACTGAAAATTAATTGAAAAAAACTACTTCTAACGACTACATTTCCCTTAAGACGGTCGTCATCCATCCATCATAGGGAACGGTCACTAACTATGACTTCGGTTCAATGGGACCAATTCTCGGTAAAAGAACCAAAAACAAACGCCCGAGAAACCCAAAATTAAAAAGTTGAAAAATTTGCAAAATATCGATCATTTCGATAGAAAAATTTTTTTACAAAATATTCTAAATATGAACAAAATAGTTTCAAAAATTTTAAAAATATCGATCATTTCGATAATTAAAATATTTATAGAATCAGCTGGCAGCATTCAACAACACACATCAATTTTACAAATATTTACAAATACAGAACAATTTGAAAATTCACAAACACAGGGAAACACAACATACAAAATAATAGAGGAGAACATACAAACAAACAGCCCAGCCCAGCACCTAACTACTCCCACCCCACACTTAATCCGAACACTGTCCCCAGTGTTCACAAAAATTAAATAGCACAAAATCGGGTGGTGGAACTCCCTGATCAATCAAAGTATTCCACTTCTTCGTCGGGTGCTGCTGCTTCATCTCCCATGTACGAGTCGCCTCCGTCGTCATCATCGGACTCCACATTGGAGTCCTCCCGACGCGTCTCCTCGTCCGTGGGGACGTCATCGTCTGTGGGCTCTACAAAGGCTAGCCCTACTCGGCATAGAGCCTTGGCGTTTTCGCCAAACGGGTGATCTAGCTTGAGCTGCCATAGCTCCTCCTCCGTCGCTGGCCTCCCACCTATCCTAAGCTGGAGCATCTGCATCCCATACATCCGCGCCATGTACTGGTCATCACAAGCGTGTCGCTCGCCAAGTGTCAGCACTGGCCTGTGGGCGGTGTCGAGAGCCTTAGCTTTGGTAACATCCAAGGCCCGCCGCTCCAACTGCAGTATATAATCAAGGGCCTCCTCCTCAACATCGAGGCCCCTGAGAAAGGTTGTGAGTAGTCCACCGAAACCATACCTGTGCCCCTGGTGCAACCGGGCTCTCTTAATGGCAGATATAATAACCGCCCCGACATTTATCTCCAGCCCTTTCATCAGGGCGTACACCAAGCAAACACGATCTCGGGTTACATCAGTCATATGTACCCCCGGGATGAGGCAAGAGCAGACTATCTTCAGCCAGATTCGGGCTTCCCTGTTCATCTGAGAATATGGCAGAGTCTGGTGGTAGCCCCTTTCCTTGTGCCTGCTCCATCTAGCTGTAGATCGGGCCCCACACAATGTGCGTCTGATTTCAGCATACGGTGGGGTAATGTTTAGCTGTCGGAGGACGTGGGCGTCTGTGTCCCGCGCTCCTATGATGACATTTAGCTGGTGGGGCTCCAGAGTGACTATCTGCCCTCTGATTTTAATGGTGTGGCTTCGGATTGACGGGTTCCAATTAGCATAGAACTCCCGAACCAGGTGCAGGTTGCATTCTTTAGGCTCCTCGAATATGAACTTGAGCCCCGCTGCCTTGATCCGGTGAACTATTCTGGGGAACTCCTGTGCCAAAGGCTCCCGTGCTATATGCTCCTCGGGGAAATATTTGTTCTCTTTGTGCTTGGCGTACCACTTTTTCCCCTCGTCAGTCACCCATCTTGTTCCATATTGGCGGCGCTGGCCGCGTGGAACTGCTGGTGCTGCTGGGACTGCTGTGCCCAGTCTGAGTCGCTTTCTTCTGGTGCCTGAAGTTGATGCACCTTTACCTTTCTCTTGCCGGCTTGCCATTTGACCTGTCAACCCAAGTAAACAAGCTCCATGTTAAGCTAAATAAATATTAACCTCGGCTAAGTTCGGGTTACGCTAAGTTACCCCACACTTAGTCCTTAGCTACAGTTACAACAATATGGCAAGAATAACTTTATTTACATCAAACAACCAGCTATACAATCATGCTTAGTGCGTTCAAAAAGAAAAATTCGACGGTATAACATCTGCGTACTACTCAGACTTCGTACAGCTAATCACAATCACTACCATCACAACATTTTAACCATTGCACTTAGCAAAGAAAAACAAAGAAACAAAAATAACAACAAAAATTTATATACATGAACCTATCCAACCAACTAAATTCGAACAAATTTCAACATTTTCCCCCAAACCCGAGAATTCGTCGTCTATTAACATCCTAACAATTTGTACAATGACTCATCTCATTCAACACGTACAACCCGGCATAAAATTCACAAGTTCAACACATTTCTAACTTCAAATTCAACAACAAGCCCTAGAATTGATTTTCGCAATCAAATTCGAATAATTTATACAACCAACAAGTTCAAACAATCATAACGACATTCCGAAAATTTATCAACCAACAAATAACTCGAATTCATGCTCAATTTCGACTTAGGACGATTTAGTTCACCTCCCATGCTTAAAATCAAAGAAAATCGACAAAAACTTGAGACGGAATCGGAAAACATACCTTGTAGTTGAATAATCGAAGAAAACTCAAAAATTTGTTGCCTTAAGCCGTGTCACGTTGATGGGAGAGGGGTTTTGGGATGTTTGGTCGCGGAGGAAATTGAAAATGAGGGGAAAAGGGGAGTTTTCAGGGTTTAAAAGGTAGAAAAACACGCGGGTCACCCGGCAACCCGGTGTGACCCGTCGTGATATACAAGGCAATGTGTCACGGAGTGCATCGCGGTGCACTGCCTCTGTGACACGGAGCCATCACGACATCATACTGGAAATTTTTAAAATTTCCGGGTTATACCTCGACGTGTCACGGAGGGTAACGCGGAGGTCCTCCTCCGTGACACGGAGCTATCGCCCCAGCTCACTGTTTCCTACATTTTATTAATTTTTCATACCTCGACTTTTCCTTCACGATTCCGTGCACATTTTCCTCCGTTTGTCCTGAAAATCATCTCACTAAACAAAATTGGTTAGAATAATAGGTTTCACCTAACTAAAAATAAAAAATACTAACTAAAACGAAAAATTTTGTAGTAAATCAAGAAAAAGAAAAAGAAAAATCTATTTACACTTTACAAAATGAAAGAAAATTTTTTTTCACGGGTTGCCTCCCGTGCAGCGCCTGGTTTACCGTCGCGGCTCGACGTCATTTAAGCTCAATTGTCCGCTAGGGTGATGGACGATTTCTCTCGATCACTGTCCTCCCCCCAGTAGTGCTTACACCTATCTGGTGGTCTTCCCATTAACTCTCGGGAATCCTTCATCTGCTTAGCATTACCATGATCAATCACATTGATCACCTAGAGTTCTTCATGCACCATCGGGAGCTTGGGTGCTTTATACACATCGAACACCTCTACCTTGTCATGTGCTCGCATTGTGAGTTGCCCCGCAGCTACGTCGATTAATGCTTTCCCGGTTGCCAAGAAGGGTCGTCCCAAAATAAATGGGACTTCCACGTCTGGTTCAAAATCCAGCACGACAAAATCTACCGGGAAAATTAGGGAGCCAACTTGCACTAGAACATCCTCAACAATGCCATCCGGCCTAGCTAAGGATCGATCCGCCAACTGCAATATCACCGTTGTGGGTCTAGGACTCCCTAAACCCAACTTTCTGAATACCGAAGATGGCATCAAATTTATGCTCGCCCCCAGGTCACACAATCCATGAGCTCGGATGCTCTGCCCAATAGTAAGCTAGATAGTAAAACTTCCAGGGTCTTTTAACTTTGTGGGCAGTCTATTTTGGATCCGGGAAGTGCACTCCTCCGTTAAAGCCACCGTAGCATACTCATTCAACCGACTTTTGTTGGCCACGATGTCCTTTATGTACTTGGCATATTTAGGCACTCCCTGCAAGACATCAACAAGAGGTAAATTAACATGTACCTGTTTAAGCACCTCCATGAATTTCTTGAAACACGCCTCCTCTTTGTGTTTCTTGAGTCGTTGAGGGAACGGGGGTGGAGGTCTTTCTGATTCAGCTTCTTTGGTCTTCCCCCTTCCCGAACTTTGCTCCCCCTCAACTTCTGCTGCTCCCGAATGTTGAGGTGGTCTTTCTGGTTCCACCTCCTTCAGCTGCAAACCACTCCTTGTGGTCACTACATTTACCTGCTTGGGATTCGGATCCGTGTCGCTTGGCAGTCCTCCTCTAGGCCTTGTATTTTGGGCACTAGCAAATTGCCCAAATTGATACTCAAGAGCCTTGGTAGCTAACTGATTGTTTTTCAATTCGGCTACCAATTTCACATAGTCAGCCTGCAATTGAGCTTGGTTAGCTATCATGGTCTTGAACATCTCCTCAATGCTGGGTGATGGTGGTGGAGGAGGTGCATTGTTATTTCTGAATTGAGATTGGTAGTTCTGTTGCCCTCCTTGATTCCTTTGCACACCCTGACCCGAACTTTGGCCTTGATGGTTGTTGCTACCCCATGAGAAGTTAGGATGATTCCTCCAATTTGAATTGTAGCTACTACCATACTGCTGGTGATTTCTTTGTGCATTACCCACAAAGTTTACCGAGTCAAGATTGGCTCCACAGCACTCAGCTGAGTTCTCACTGCTTCCACACACTTCACACCACATCTGCTGGACTGCATTAACTGGAGCTGAAGGCTGGTTCAAAGACATGTTGCTGAAGTGGTTGTTCAATTGATTTTGCAAGGCAGCTATCTATGCAGCGATAGCTGTAAACCCATCCACTTCCAGCACTCCTACTGCTTTCCTTGTCCCACCTCGTGATGAATCAGCATTCCATTATGGATTGCCCTATGAAATCCCGTTTAGCAAGGTATACAGCTCCTCATAAGTCTTTTCCAGCACTTGCCCTCCAGCTGCTGAATCTAGCAATATTTTGGTGTGGGGTTCCAAACCCTCAATAAATGTGTGCACCAACACCTCATTGGACTGATGATGATGAGGACAGTCCCGTAACATGGATTTAAATCTCTCCCATGCTTGATATAAATTTTCTCCCTCCCTCTATTTGAAGCTTAGAATTTGACTTCTAAGTCTTGCTGTTTTACCAGAGGGAAAAAACCTTATCAAGAACTTTCGTGCAAGATCATCCCACATTGAAATAGAATTTGGTGGCTCAGCTTTCCACCACCTCTTGGCTTCTCCAAGTAAGGAGAATGGAAATAAGGTAAGCCGGACATAATCAGGTGACACTCCAGCGGGTATGTAAGTGTCACTTATCTCCAAAAAATTTTGGAGATGCTGTTGTGGGTCTTCATGAGGGAGACCAGTAAATTGCCTGCTTGTGTGCAACAATTGCACCATATTTTTCTTGAGTTCAAATCTCCCTCCAGGCTCTGGTTTGCGGATACTGGATGTAACATTATTGGCATGAGGGATTGCCACCTCGCGAACCGGCCTTGCTGCTGCTTCTTCGGGCACTAACACTGCCCTTACAACCGGTGGATTTTGTTGCTCCATAATAGTCTGTCTGAGCAACTGCAGCTTTCTTTGTAGAGCTTCTCTCCGTTTACTGTGAAATATACGTTCTGGCTCTATATAAGATTCCACCGCTCTTTGTCTCTTGCCAGTGTTCACAACAATTAAGTGTGCAAAATACAGGCTAAGACCAAGTTGTCAACACTTAAGAAAAATGAAAATACAGTAAAATTAACACTTAAAACAAATTCACCAATTGCCAAGTCCCCGGCAACGGCGCCAAAAACTTGTTCGGGTGGTTTTGGGGTTATAAAACCGACACGCAAGTGCACGTGGTCGAACAAGTAATAAGTGGCTTTAGTAAGCCAAGTATCGATCCCACAGAGACTTGGGTTAAGTGCAATTTGTTCAAGTATCCTATATTTTTACTTCTAAATATGCTGACAACAAAGTAACCAAAAAGTGAATAATTTGTTTTATGAATTTTATACTAAAACTACGAACACTTATCTACTTTGAATTTGGACTATGAATAAGAGCATGCCGAGGTTAAAGAACATGTAATGAAACTGATTATCGTCATAAATTGGTTAATCTTTTCTTCCAGTTGGTAGCCAAGAACATATGCTAAGAGATTAAAACTCTCGTATTTAATCTCGCTTAAAAATCATGAACCATCCATCTACATTTCTGTGATCAAATGCAATTCATGTTCTAGCCATACAATTCCGGTTCCTAAATTGACTAATACGACTTTCAGGTATATTTCTATCCTGAATGCACATCAAAACTCAATTTTCCCAAATCAAGTAAAGAACAATATCCTATTAATTCACAACTTTCCAATTTCGTGCTCTCTCGAGTGAAATCGGACTTTTTAGATGTACATTAATGTAGGCCACACAACAATGCAGTAAGAACAAGAATTAATAGAACAACATGGAAGAAAAAGATGAAAACCATATAATCAATAATCAAAATTCATCACAAGTGTTCATAACCTCAGCAAGGAAGGGAATTAGCCACTCATTTGTGGATTAATCATCATAAAACGAGTGTTAATCATACAAACAATTGAATTAGAGAAGAAAGAAAGAGAGAAAAAACCCTGAATGTTTCGTCCCTCAACTGCCTGTAACCCATGTCCTTGCTCCACCAAGTCTGAATTATGAAAAATGAACTTAAGTGTTCTATTTATACTAGTGGGAATTTTTACCGGAATAATGAGCAACGTGTCACGGAGTGCATCGCGGAGCACTGGCTCCGGGACACGCCATGAACGCAGACCCTCACTGGAAATGGGGGTCCGGGAATTCAAGCTCAACGTGGCACGTCGTGCATCGTGGAGCACTGGCTCCGTGCCACGGAGCAAACGCGGACCTTCACTGGAAATTTGGTGAATTTTCACCCTCCAGGCAGAATGCCTCTGCGATGGCAGCGTGACACGGCTCCATCACGGAGCCACTTTAAATCACGCTGTCCAATGCCTTTTCCTTGCTCGCATCCAAGTCCAACTCCGATATCATCCAACATGCCCGTTTAGCTTCTCAAAATCACATTTTTCCTACAAAACAATGCTAAACATGTTGGTTAGTATAAATTCACATTTTATTACCAATTACATGAAAATGTATACACATTGCTAGATAAACAAGGCGAAAATGATACTTTTGAGTATCACTTGGGCATATAAATCTGCCCAAGATCAAGATTTTCGCTTCCTCAACTGCCTGTAACCCACGTTCTTTCTCAACTAAGTCAGAATAATTAAAAATAAACCTAAGTGTGCTATTTATTCTAGTGGAAATTTTTTCCGGAATAACAAGCAACGTGTCACGGAGTGCATCGCGGAGCACTGCCTCCGTGACACGATGCAAACGCGGACCCTCACTGGAAATTTATGTTCCAGGTAAATATAGGCAATGTGCCACGACATGTAACGCGAGGCTTGGCCAACGTGCCACGGTGCCGTCGCGAACCCTTACTGGAATTTGACAAAATAACTCATCCAAGGCAGACTACCTCCATGATGGCAGCGTGACACGGCTCCATCGCGGAGCCCCTTTATTTGCTACTTTTCCTTGACCTTTTCCACTGCTCGTTTTCGCGTCCATTCCTGATTCTCACCAACATGCAACTTAGCTTCCTAAAATTACATTTTTCCTGCAAAACAACACTAATCATGTTGGTTAGTATAAATTCACATTTTAACTACAAATCACATGAGAATGTACAAATAATGATAGATAAGCAAGACGAAATAGATCATTTGAGCATCACTTGGGCATGTAATTCTGCCCAAGATCAATATGTATTTGATTATTAAGCTTCGTCAATAGACGATTGTATGCTTCGTTGAAAAATGATGTAGAGCATATGCATGTTTAGTGTCTAGCACCGAGTAGGCTAAGGGTTAGACAAACCTATGCCTCAGAAGTACATTCCAACGTAGGTTTACATAACATATATATATACACACACACACACACACTTTGGGACCTCCCTTGTGATCTTTCCCCTATCCCGATTGGGCCTTGAGCTTGATATCGATGTCATGGTATCGTCCTTATCCCAGGCAAGGCTTTGGATGGCTCTACCCACTTGAGTGTGATAGTTGGGACCACGTAAGCTCTATCATGGTAATGTTGGTTATATTAAGAGTCTCTCATTGTTCCTCATGATTTCAGTTATGCATGTTTATCATTCATGATATATATATATATATATATATATATGTGTGTGTGTGTGTGTGTGTGTGTGTGTGTGTGTGTGTGTTCTAAAGCAGGTTTGAACCAATTTTCAGTTTTACTTATGATTATTAGATTTTAGCTTTGGGTCATTCGCTTCAGTTATAATGTTATGTTATGTTCAGATCATGATTCCAGAAAATAGCATGCAAGCCTACTCTCAGACTCTTGTTTTGATAATGGTTTATATTATTGAATGTTTTAAATGATTTTTACTTATTTAAGAGGTTTTACTTACCTTGCATACTCGGTACATTCCACGTACTAACCGCATACTCTATGTTGTATCGTTTTATGACACAGGCTCCGATCTTCAAACTCAGCCCCGCCACTAGCCAGCTTTTGGAGTTAGCATCAATCTTTGTTGGTGAGTCCTCATATGTCGAGGGCCCCTCTTTTATTCAGTTATGTTTGCGTATTTTTAGTTTCAGACTTAGAGGGTTAGTTGCGGTCTTTTCCCATCAACTCATCAGACTTAAAGGCTTTTCAAACAATAGATAGTATTCAGCTTCAGACTCATGTTGTATTTTTGGATTGTATGTTATGCCTATACTTTTGCTATATTATTATGTTAAGCTTTCCGCTTTATTTGATTGAGTTAGATATATGTTCATGTCATGGGTTGAATTGGAGTCTCTCGGGGCTCCTTGTCCCGTGTCTCATTCCGAGCCCATGTTCAGGTCATGACAATAGCATACCCCTCCATAATACTAGCTACCAGTGCAACTCGGTCCGGTGATACCACATTATCATTGGCTGGTTGGCACCAGCCTGTGTTGAACTAGTAATCACCACAATTTGGCCTAAATATTCAGAGTGGCCTTCTTGATATGTATTTTCGAGCCATGTATCCATCCCATTGTTATACCCAAGAAGCCCAAAGATAAGACTCGGGAGTTAAATTGAAGAAAAGTTAAAATCTGGCACCAGACATTGTCGCGCCCCATTTTTCTTGCGAAAAGAGGAACTCGACATGTGACAACTCTTAAAGGATTGTTTGAAAGAAGAGTCGCCACCTAATGATTTGAGGTTCGTTAGGGCACCGTTCTACGCTATGAGTCTGCTTAAATTAGCCTACATCACCAGGTTCTGGCAAGGGCTTAAATTACCTCAAACGGAAGGTGTTAAGCACCTTTTGAGGTCCACAAATGTGGTTCCCAACCATATTCATTAATACATGGGGGATTAACTAATGATTGGAAACAAGATTTATTTTAACCTCTTTTGCTAAAATTTAAACTAAATTGATGAATGTAAAGTAGTAAACAAAGAATTTACAGACAAGCGAGAAGAAAGAAATTAAGATAATAAGTATTTAAAACCGTTATTATTATTTTTTAAAACAATTGCTACAATTGACAATTAATTATTAGTTTAAAAAGTTGACCCAAAATGTTACAAAATACATTGACAAATAAATAGAAAAATAATAACAAACAATAAATGAAATTTAGAAATAAGGGGCTGAACCTAGTAGAGGCGCCTACGTATCCCCGAGGGGAATCAGGCCAGACGTAGTTCTACAACTGAAAAGAGAGGAGGTTATTTTAACCTAATGGTATCACCCCATGCAACTTAAATAATACTTCGCAATAATTTACATTGCTCGTATTATTCAATAAGCACAGACTATCATTTCCCGTCTACCCACTTAATTAATTGATTGTTAGTCCTAAAACGCTCTAGGTGAAGGAAAATTAACGCCCTAAACATTTGCCTACCTGCCCCAATCTTAATGTCCAGAGGCGTTGGACAACTATTTTGGATTTTTGGGATCTAAAATCCTAAGGCTGTTAGGGTGATTAACGTCAAACAAGCAAATTTAAAATAGATAGCAAATAGGGAATTAAACTAAGCTTCAACATGATTCTAGTATAACTCGATGCAGATACTGAACATGCTATAATACGCACAACATGCCATTTAAGGGTTGAAAGGGATATAACAGAATCATGTGCATTTGCTGCAACCAGTAAGCACCGACTGGAGCAAACTTCCTACATGCATGACTTTTACTAATTATTTTATTGTAAAAATTTACTCTACAACATTGCCCAAATCAACTCGTTATTCAAACAATCCAATCATAACTTAATCATTTAAACAACGGGATCTCAGTGCTTTCCTATAGGCATATTTTCTAATGCAGATACATAGCCCACTTAACAATAGAATGTTTAACTCAGGAATTAAAAATAATTCTTGGTGCACAAATATTGTATTTATCTATCCAGCAGATATTGGCATATTGTCGAGCAAAATGTATAATTTAAACATGTCAGTATGTGACTCTATGACTACAATTTCTAATGTAAGAAGTAAATAGACAGAACGAATGTAACAAGGCAGACGAGACATATGATCTAAATAAGTTAGTAATAGGCATAATTTTTAAATATATGAATAAATACTATGAGCATGATTTATAATGCATAAACATTATATTTGCAAGTTTAGTAAATAAATGTAGTATATGTCTGCCAAAACAATACCAATATATTGTTTTATGTAGCACATTTTGACAGTGATTAAACAATATTATATAAAAGAATTCCCGTAAGTATGACCTCAACTAACATGTCACTTTGAGGCAATGTTTTAAATCTAACCAGGTTATGATAAGAAGCGTTCTACTACAGCTAGTTAGGTAGTTATTAATTGTTAACAAATCCCAAATCAGTTCAAAGGGTGAGTAGGAAAAAGACGCAAGAGTAAGCTACTGCCCAATTTATTGCTTATTTTCTGTAAGTAAAGTATCTAAGCTTGAATGATAAAAATACAGTTAAGCATGCGTCGAATAATTTCATAATGAATAGTAATATTTATATTGATCTTATAGGTCATGAAATTTAATAGATGTAAGTTTGTTAATTTTATAGTTATGCCAGAATTAACCATGACCAGCTATTACCAAGCATATCCTATTCATGTTGTGACATAAATAAATTTGCACATACATATAATTTAGATTCCTATAGGCTTATTTTCTAACAAAAAACAATCATGTTTATGTTATTCTTACAGGTAAGGTTACTAAAATTTAAAACATAAAATATACTCTAAATTAAATTATTTAAGACCATATAGGCATGATTTCTAATGTTACATATGTTATTGAAATTTCTATGAGCATGATTTCTAGGTGAGATTAGCAATTAGAAATGGTGAAGAAAAGACATACAATCCCCGCCCTCAAACCTTTTTCTACTACCATCAGTGTTTTACAATTATTACTAGCCGAAAAAAATAACAAATAAGAAATAACTAAATACAGCATAAAGAAAAAAAACTAAAATAATATCTGATCCCCTCTATCTTATCCCAGCGATTCTTCGTTTCACATCAGTTTGAACCTGCTAAAAATCAATGACAGAAACAAAGTATACCTCTTCCAAAATATACGTTCTGGTCAAAACTTAATTGAACATTTGTAAAGGCATTCATGTTAGGTCATGGTACTCGTGCACAAAAACACAAAAATATGCATAAAATTCATACATGACGCAAGCAACGATTTCTCACATTATTATCAAAAGTAATGCAAAGGAATAAAACTGACCCGTTAAGGATGAATGTAAGATCGCAGTTTCAAATAAGCAGGAAGTAATTAGCAACAGTTTCAAGGAGATTTCAAATGAATTAAACCCCAAACCTCAACACGTCAAGATAACAGGAATCTCGTGGATTCCGAGCGGTGCTCGTGTTGAGGAGGGAAAGAGGAATGAAGGAATAAGAGAATTTTTTTAACTAAAGCAATTTTCAGCTATCACAGTCAATTCTCGAATGAAATCTAATGGAGAGGGGAGGCCCTCTTTATATAGTAAATCAGTACACAAGATTAAAGGGAAAGGGAATATTTAACAATTAACTCCAAATAATTACTTACCATGTATAAATAAATTAATTGATTTAGTGAAATTAAATCAGGGGGCGAAAAATCACTTTACCATAATTGCAGAGGTTGAAAGAAAAGAAAGAAATAAAAAGAATACCTTATATTAAGACAAATTCAAATGGAATGAAAATAAGTTGTCATTTAATATTTTAAAGTAATCATCATAATTGCGCACACTTATGCAGAAAAGGTAAAATTATAGAGCAAGTAAATCCTGAAATAGCAGGGCTAGAATAATTAGAGCAGGAAACGAATCAAACTGGGAGAATTTACCATATATTAATGAGTACTTAGCTACTCCATATTCTGCAAATAAAATCCTCACTACCATTAAAAAATAAATTTTTACATAGGAATTAGCCTTGATATAGGAGGAAGACTAGATAATTGTTATTTAAATAGAGTCTATCTGGGGCCTCATACACCTAAATTACGAAATTAAAAATTAAACACAGAACTTCAATTATCATGTAACTAAAAGCTTTGCAGACAGGTTAATGGAAACTAGTCACATTCGTAAAGGTTCATAACACTGAAAATATATCCGTATATCATATTTAACAAAGGGCAAGAGAAATCAACATAGATATGGTAATAAACCTATACATAGGACAAAGAGAATAGAGTAACCGTGTTATAGGTATGTACACAAGTTTATGCATATCGAAAAATATCTGACCAAACAATGAAGGTCTTTCACAAGAGTCAACAAGAGCAATGATTATATACCCGAGCATAACTAAATAACGATTCCACAAGAATATTGGGTCAGATTAGGGCGTGGCATAAACAAAATTGTATACCTATTTAGGGATTTTCATGATATTTCAGAGGCACACATAATAATTTTGGCGTATTCAAACTAACACATTATGGAGAAATATTATTAATTTTTAGATCTAGCTAAACAGAAGTAATAACACTAGAGAAAGGCTTGAGGAATCAATGAATCAAACACGGAAAAATCTGCGAGGATATTTCCAGGAAATGAAATATACTAAATCGGCTGCTTCGTGGTGAGGTTTTATATCTGGGTGTTGATGGCATTGGTGGTTTTCCGGTGGAGCGAAGGTGAGAGATGGGGTGAGAGGTGTTTCGATGGTAGTGTTTTGGTGGCTAGTTGTTTTCCATCGAAGAGAGGGAGGAGAAGAGGGGAGAGAGGAGATAGGGGTGGTAGATTCGAGTGGTTCGGGGTGTGGTGGTGGCTATCCATGGATGGAAGGGTGTCGACGGGGTCTGTGGTGGTCGGAGGACGGAGAGGGAGGGGGTTCCGACAGCCGACAGTGGCTGAGAGGAGGGATATTCGAGAGGGGAGTGCAGCGCTGTGTGGAGGAAAATGAGAGATAGAAATTAGGTTTTAGGGGTGAAAGGGATTATTAAAGGATAAATGGTAGGGTTTATTATAGTCCGTTAGATTAAAATGAACGAACGACCGTGAGTTAATTAGATTTTATGGGGATATCTATGGGACGCAGATAGGTTAATTGGGTGTGACTGAGTAGAAATTAAATTGGGCCCTAAATGTGGCTAGATTTGACAAGAAATGGCTGTAATTGACAAGAATTAAGGTGGAAAGATGGCCAAATTTTAAATAAATTGGGGAAAATTCAAAATTGGCTGCTACATAATTAATATTATACTATATTTGTAAATAATTCAATAAATAGGAAATATAATAAATTAATTTACCAAAAATTATATAAACTCATTATCAATATAAATAACTTATAAAATTTAAGTAAAATCCAATAATATTATTACGTAAATAGTTTATAAAGTAAAATTATGCAAATAATCTATAAAGATACATCGTATTAAATGTATATATATATATATATATATATATATATATATATATATATATATATATCTGTGTGTGTGTGTGTGTGTGTGTGTGTATATTGAAATAAAATTTTATTTTTTTAAAGGTATGTTTAAGCGGAATATACGACATAATTTCATAACATTGGAAAAATTAATAAATTGACATTAAATGTAAATAAGCATTTAAAAATTATAAATTTGTAATAATTATGAGAGATTTGAGAGTTATAATAATCAATCATTATGAATACGAATTAAATAATTATAAAAAAATAATTTTTAAAAATGTATATATATATATATATATATATAAAATAAGCGCATACCGGGCATAGGGAGGTGAAAATTGGGTGTCAACAACTACCCCTTCTTTGTTCGGGGATGAAGGATGAATTGGTGAGCAAAGAACGTTGACCTAGTGGCCAATTTTGTCCGACCGAGGAACGATCTCGATCGGATTGAACGAAAAAGAAATAGGAGTTGTGGAAAAAAAGTGGCCGAGACTTTGGTATCAATTCGCCTACATATCTTGGGTTTACGAGAATCAGGTCACGTGTAGTGCAGATTTAGGAACGAACGAAACCCCTAAAAGAAATTGACAACAAGAGGATTGGATAAGGATGGCGGTAGCACGAATTGACAAGATTCAGAATGCATTGCAAAATGAATAGGTGGAAATAAAGCTCGAAAATAGGTATAAGTCAAGAAAATAGTAGGAAAGACGCTATCATTCGTAGCTCGTTCTACTTTGGCATTCGCGTAAGCAAAACAATTAAAGCATATGCATCAAGTACTTCATAAAATAAGCTGGTACAAAAATTAAACATGATGCAAGTGCCCTTTAGACGATGAAAGTTTTCTTCGAGACAAAAGGATGATGTCTCTAAGCCATGGTGTCTTGGGCCATGATTCACAAAATAAATTTCGTCGGCATGAAATGATGTCTGCAGGCCAGGAAAATGATGCCTTTAGACTATGACGTCTTAGGAGCATGATAAACAGAAAATAAATTCCCTAGGCTATGATATGATGTCTGCGGCTATGAAAATGACGCCTTTAGACTATGACGCCTTAGGAGCATCATAAGCAGAAAATAAATTCCCTAGGCCATGACATGATGTCTGTAGGCTATAAAAATGATGCCTTTAGACTATGACTCCTTAGGAGCATGATAAGTAGAAAATAAATTCCCTAGGCCATGACATGATGTCCGCAGGCCATGAAAATGACGCCTTTACACTATGACGCCTTGGGATGAGTGGAAGACTGCTAATTCAAAGAAAGTAAATTATTTGAGAGCCTAGATAACTCAATTGATAGCTTTGGTTTATTCGGGCTCAGCGTAGATAAATCATAGAGCTTAGAATGCAATAACGGGCTCAACGGGCTCAAATGCAAAATAAGGGCTCGAGATGTGAATAACGGGCTGAAATGCAAGTACGGGCTTAGCTGTATATTGAAATGCAAGTACGAGCTCAGAATGCAAATAATGGGCTTAGAAATTTAAATAATAGGCTCAACATGAAAATACGGGCTCAACTGTATATCATGGGCTACAAAATGCATATCACAGGCAAAAAAATGCAATAACGGGCTTAAAATGCGACAACATACTTAAACGTATATCACGGGATCAAAATGCATATAAAGGGCTCATCATGTATGCAAACACGGGCTCAAATGCACATATCATGTATATCACGGGCTCAATATGAAAACACAGGCTCAGATGTATATCGAAAATGCAAATATAGGCTCAAATGTATATATCATGTATATCACGGGCTAAAAAACGTATATGAGGACTTATAATGCAAATACGGGCACAAATGCAAACATCATGTATATCGAGGGCTCGAGAATGCATATATCATGTATATTATGGGCTTGAAAATTCATATAAAAGCTTAAAACGCAAATACGGGCTCAGAAATGCAATAAACAGCTCAGATGCAAATGTCGCTCAAGAGCTTCTCTCCTGAGTAAATGAAGTTGACGTTCAGGTTCAAGTAACGGTTCCACTAGCTCTCTATTCCTTGCCAGCTCTGCACGAACAACCTGTCACCTGCAATATATCAGACTAAGACCAAGTTTCTCAACACTTAAGGAAATTAAAAATCACCCAAAAATAGAAAAATTTACTAAACTTCGCCATGTTCCCCGGCAATGGCGCCAAAAACTTGTTGCGCCCAGCGCACACGCGAGCGTACGCGGTCGTACAAGTAATACAATGACTTTTTTTAGAGCCGGATGTCGAACCCACGGGAACTAGACCAATTCAGCGAACCATCAAGTTCAAGTGTAATATTAACCTTCACAAGTGTTGATTATAGAAGTTTTCGGTAAATTATAATTAAGTTTTGGGGTGGTCACAAAATAATCTGGAAACAATATAAGAAGCAACTAGAGCTAAGGCCGGACAATCATGCAATGCTACACCTTATAATGGTTTACATATGAAAGTATCAATTGTTGTCTCACATAGTTAGAAAATGCGATGTTCATGGTCTCTCGAGCCTCTAAACACAACAATCTAGCCTCACAACTACATCATTGAGTGGGGATGTGACATCCTAATTTGTGGGCAATTCAACTACATGGATCTGGTTTACGGGGTTTATGCTCTTGATTAGGGACTTTCGTACCTCTAATCATTTAACCCAACTTAGCTTCAAAACTAGTTCTACAAGTGGTGGAGTGACAATTCTAAGCCGGTGTCTTGCTATCATCCCGTTTTATCAGCCAAGCAAGGCAAATTAGGTATAATTTCTATCCTAACCGCGAATCATATCGTAAGATAAGAACTTGCTCCCTACATTCTCTTGTTCTATCCTAGGGTTACTCTTTCAAGCTTTTACCTAGATTAACATGTATGTTTTAATGGTGATCAAGCATAAAAACAACCATAATCAAGAATGTAAGACAAAACAACAATTAACAACTAAAACCAAAACGAATTCATGCATTACAATCATATCACGTGGCCTCAACCCTAGAGGAAGGGTTTTAGCCACTCATATTCATACAATAACTTATAAACATCGTTAAAATAGTGTACTTACAAGAATAGATAAAATAGAATGTAAAATTAGTGAACCCTAGGTGAGTTCTTCACTTCTCCCTTCGCTCCTCTACGGTTTCCAGAAAATATTTCGTGACAAATGATTTTAGAAGCTAAGGGTTTAATTTATAGTAAATAAGGAATTTGCGATTTTTGGCCTGTCATGGAATGGCTCTGTGGCACGGAGCTGAACGCACCAATTTGCCTCCGTGCCATAGAAGTAATATGGAGGGCCACTGGAATTTGCATTTAAATGGTGCTTGGCCAAGGCATGGCGCGACAGCCGCCGTGACACGGCGTTGGTCTTGCGCGATGGCCAGCGTGACACGGCCTGTGGCACGCAGCAGTGCCTGGCATGACACGGTCGCTGGTGTACAGGCGCCTTGGAGTGCTGCATCTCGCGCGCATGGCCTTGGCGTGGCACGGTGCTGGGCGCGGCACAAGCACAGCGTGGCACGCTGCCTGGCACGGCCAGCCTTGCCATGGCATGTCTTCTTGCCATCTTTTGCAATTCACTTCCAACTCCATTCATTCACTTCATCCATCATTATTTAGTCCCTCATATGCATTTTACACCTACAAAACAAGGACTAATCATGTTGATTAGTTCATACCCAAATTTACATAAAATCACATAAGAATGTAAGTGTATAATTAGACCAACATGACTAAATTAAGTTATAAAATAGCACTTGGGCATGCAATTATGCCCAAGATCACTACCCCACACTTAAAGCCTTCTTCGTCCTCGAACAACCCTTTTACATCCCATGCACATGAAGACTCACACATAGCTAATTGAGCAAGACAATTCAAGCTACGGCTACAACGATTGTTTTAGATAGCAAGTTAAAAATAGAGCATGCAAGATTTAACCATTAAAATAAAATATAAGTATGTTAAGACTTCCTAACCTCAAGAATCGACTCTTAATCTCAACAACCTGATGCAAATCAACCAATCAAGAAATCCGACATGAATTTTATCCTTCATTAAACATGTGCCCTCACAACAAGAGAGTTACCCATTTTTACTCACAAATTTTCAAATCATACCGTGTATGGGTATATAAATAAGAATTAAGCTCACTCTCACAAAGAATTCACATACAACGTGTATTGACCCATAAGCTTGCCCTTAGTGTTTTACTCCACTAATTTAAGGATGTTTGAAAGTAAGATCAAGTAGGACTTATTGGGTTGTAATGTAAGCTAAGGGCAGGTAGGTACTCTTATGGCTAATAATAGGGACGATCTTCCCTAAGCGCTTCTAATACACCACACTCTCCTTAAGAACTTCCTTCCTCTTAATTCACCTTTATACTTTTCTACTCCCATTTTCCTCTTTTGTTTCCTCATTTCTTTATGCACACTTAGCTTATTAATAAGGAGTTCTTAAGCAACTTTTTCAGTCATTTGTTCTCTTACTTCCTACCAATACTCAAGCATTTTCAAACGAGTGCACCTCTGATCTTTTCTCAACTCCCACAACTGTTATTTTTCCTTCTTTTTCACGATTCTAACTCCTTTACTCTTTTGGATTTTTCACTTAAGCTCTTAGGAGTTTTGGAGCAACTTCAACGCTATTGAAAGAAAAGGATTAAGCTTATGTTGTAGCTATCAAAGAATAGATTTAAGGCTCAATGGGGCTAACTAGGATCAAACATTCAAGGTAGGTAAAGTGAGGGATAAAACTTAGGCTCATTCAAAGACATGCCTAAATCATCTCCTACAATCGACATCCCTCATTTCGTTTTGTATACACACCAGGCAAGTTCTAGACACTACACCATAGCATGGAATATTCAAAAACCTTGCACTCACGGCACATGCTCAAATCAAGACAAATTCAGCAGACTCTTAACTCAGCTAATCACAAGAATTCAAAATTAAACTTTAAGCACATAAAGTCACATTAGAGAGCCGAGGTGTCTCAAATAGAGTTATACAACTTCTTACATGCTTCAACACTAACCTCACTTGCATCTCACAATCATGTATAACACATAACAAGAATATCAAGCCATCAATTAACTACGAGTTCAAAAACCAAAGCCTATTGACTAATTTTCCTCAAGACGGTCGTCATCCATCCATCATGGAGAACAGTCCCTAAGTATGACTAAAAACAACTATGTACAGACAAAGAAAATTTGTATTCTTCGGTCCAAAGCCCGCCATCAAAAAAGAACCAAAAAGAAAAACCAACGGGTGGGTGAATCATGCTTAACTCAAAATTTTGAACCAATACCTATCAAGCACTAAATTCACTTGAAATCATTAAGCATAAAATTTTTGAAATTTCCCTCACCCCACACTTGAATCATTCTATGTCCCCAAAGCATCCAATTAAAATTCAAAAAGGGTGAGAAATACTCCATGTGGCCTCTATGCATAGCTAACAACATGTTTTTCTTCATTTGAACAAGTGGGTATTCGACCCCACACTTTCCTCTTTCATGCTCCTTAGCTTCGTCCTCCAAGGGTAATCAGACTTCCCCTCCAACTGTGCTTAAATCTCCACCAAAAACAACAACAAGATGAAAATAAACAAAATCAACACAAATGAAAGAAATTAACATTATACCTGTGGTACCCTTGGGTTTCCTCCAAAGCAGCGTCTAATTTTACGTCACGACACAACGTGGACTATCCTTTTCGGGACATCCTCATACCCGTGTTCCCTTTCGAGAACCATCTTCTTCTCTTTTTATTTTTCGAGGGAACAACCGCCAGTTTGTCCCTCTCTTCCTCCAACTCCTTCTATAACAGAAGCCCTCCATCAGATTCGAGCTGAAACGTAATCATCTCCTGTAGCTGTGGAACTGTGGAATCTTCCACCCCACCCTTAGGCTCTGATAACACACTGACCTTACAAAGGTCTCTGTAATGTGTGGGTGGGTTAATCTCTTGGTAGACACAGAAGAGTTCTTCTTCATCATCGACCCTCATTTTCAGGGTCCCCGCTCTTACATTAATAATCGCTCTTCCAATGGCCAAAAATGGTCGTCCCAAGATCAGGGGTACCTTGTCATCAACTTCAAAATCCAATATAATGAAATCAACGGGTATAATGAACTTAGCCACTTTGATGAGAAGGTCCTCGATTATTCCATTTGGTGCCAATCGCGACTTGTCTGCTAGCTGCAACATCAATCGTGTTTGTCTCAGTTGACCCAACCCCAAGGTGTTAAACAAAGATAGGGGAATTAGATTAACTGCTGCCCCTAAATCACATAGAGCTCCTATCACCTCAGCTTTACCAATTTGTATGGGGAGGGTAAAGCTCCCTGGGTCTTTGAGCTTTTTAGGTATCTTGCTCATTACCCTATGGCTGCATTCCTCAGTCAATGATACTGTTTGAACATCCACCAATATTACATTGTTGGCCACCACATCTTTCAAGTACTTAGCATACTTGGGAATTCCCTGCAAAACATCAAGCAAAGGCAAATTTATGTGAAGTTCTTTGAAAATATCAAAGAACTTTCTAAAGCATTCCTCCTCCTTTCTCTTCTTGAGTCTTGGCTGTAATGATGATTGTGCATTTTGTTGCACAACACTCTGATTCTCTCCCTTGTCAGTGGATGGTCCCTTTCTAACCAACTCCTGTTGCACCTCATTCCTCCTCTCTTTCGGTGGTGCATCAGCCAATTGCCTTCCACTCCTCAGACTGATGGCGTTAACCTGTCGGGGGATTGTATCTGTGTCACTGGGTAATCCTCCCTGTGGTCTAGTATGGTGAGCAACTGCTATTTGACCCATCTGCTTCTCTAGATTTCGGGTGGAAAACTACTGATTTTTCAAATCTTATGCCATCCTCGCCTGATTCTCATCTAATTAGGTTTGTGTCTCCATAATCTTCTGCAATGTCTTCAATGTTGATGCTCAATTGGCCACCAATCTGCCTGTTCTGCTACTGCTGAGGTTGTTGGTAGCTTTGACTTTGATTTGCACCCTAAGAGAAATTCGGGTGACTGCCAATTATTGTTTTAATTGTTCCCAATATTCTGATTGTTTCTCTGAACATTCTCAACAAAATTGACCGATTCAGGATTGGCCCCACAAGATTTTGCATTGTGCCCATTGTTTCCGCAGATTTCACACCAATTAGGAGCTTGCTGAACTGCATTTACCTGTCCCTTCTGTTGGTTCATACTTAGTTTATTGAACTGAGTCATCATCTGATGCTGAAATGATGCTAGCTGTGCAGCTAAGACATTTACACCATCCACCTCTATCAGCCCTGCTGTTCTCTTTCCTGCCCCTCTCGATGACTTTCTGTTCCACTCTGGATTTCCCTGAGCAATCCTGTTC
The DNA here is from genome assembly GCA_035772735.1 of Datura wrightii. Taxonomy (NCBI): domain Eukaryota; kingdom Viridiplantae; phylum Streptophyta; class Magnoliopsida; order Solanales; family Solanaceae; genus Datura; species Datura wrightii. The sequence goes on along the minus strand of JASDFA010000010.1, from coordinate 67,893,027 downwards.
AACAAAGTGTACAGCTCATCATAAGTTTTCTCTAATTCTTGCCCACCTGATGTAGAGTCTAGTAAAATTTTTGTGTGTGGGTCTGGACTTTCCACAAAGGTATGGGCTAGCACTTCATTGGACTGTTGATGATGGGGGTATTCTCTCAATAATGACTTGAGTCTCTCCCAAGCTAAATACAAGTTCTTCTCCGGCCTCTGCTTGAATCTTAATATTTCACTCTTGAGTTTGGCAGTCTTGCCTAAAGGGAAGAATCTGATGAGGAACTTCTTTGCCAAATCATCCCAAGAAGTTATGGAATTCGGTGGCTCAGATTTTAACCACCTCTTTGCCTCTCCCAACAATGAGAATGGGAAGAGGGTAAGTCGGACATAATCTGTGGACACTCCAGTGGGGACGAACGTGTCACTAATCTCAAGGAAGTTCTGTAAGTGCTGTTGTGGGTCCTCATGAGTTATCCAAGTGAACTGGCCACTAGAATGTAACAGCTGCACCATATTCTATTTCAATTCAAAGTTCCCTCTAGGTTCCGGTTTGTGGATACTAGAGGTCACATTTGTCGCTAGTTGGATTGCCACTTCTCGAACTGGTCGGGCTGCCATGATTTCAGGTAACAAATTCGCTTGTCCTACAGGTGGGTGTTGTTGTAACCTCTCATAAAGTATCTTTAGCTTTTGCTCTAGAGCTTCCCTCCTGAGTAAATGAAGTTGACATTCAGGTTCAAGCAACGGTTCCACTAGCTCTCTATTCCTTGCCAGCTCTGCACGGACAACCTGTCACCTGCAATATATCAGACTATGACTGACCAAGTTTCTCAACACTTAAGGAAATTAAGAATCACCCAAAAACAGAAAAATTTATTAAACTTCGCCATGTTCTCCGACAACGGCGCCAAAAACTTGTTGCGCCCAGCGCACACGCAAGCGTACATGGTCGTACAAGTAATACAGTGGCTCTTTTTTAGAGCCGGATGTCGAACCCACGGGGACCGGACCAATTCAGTGAACCATTAAGTTCAAGTGTAATATTAACCTTCACAAGTGTTGATTATAGAAGTTTTCAGTAAATTATAATTATGTTTTGGGGTGGTCACAAAATAATCTAGAAACAATGTAAGAAGCAACTAGAGCTAAGGCCGGATAATCATGCAATGCTACACTTTGTAATGGTTTACGTATGAAAGTATCAATTGTTGTCTCACATAGTTAGAAAATGTGATGTTCATGGTCTCTCGAGCCTCTAAACACAACAAAATAGCCTCACAACTACATCATTGAGCAGGGATGTGACATCCTAATTTGTGGGCAATTCAACTACATGGATGTGGTTTACGGGGTTTATGCTCTTGATTAGGGACTTTCGTACCTCTAATCATTTAACCCAACTTAGCTTTACGACTACTTCTACGAGTGGTGGAGTGACAATTCTAAGACGGTGTTTTGCTATCATCCCGTTTTATCAACCAAGCAAGGCAAATTAGGTATAATTTCTATCCTAACCGCGAATCATATCATAAGATAAGAACTTGCTCCCTACATTCTCTTGTTCTAGCCTAGGGTTTACTCTTTCAAGATTTTACTTAGATTAACATGTATGATTTAATGGTGATCAAGCATAAAACAACCATAATAAAAAATGTAAGACAAAACAACAATTAACAACTCAAACCAAAATGAATTCATGCATTACAATCATATCACGTGACCTCAACCCTAGAGGAAGGGTTTTAGCCACTCATGTTCATACAATAACTTATAAACATCGTTAAAGTAGAAACATTGTTAAAGTAGTGTACTTACAAGAATAGATAAAAGAGAATGTAAAATTAGTGAACCCTAGGTGAGTTCTTCACTTCTCCCTTCGCTCCTCTACGGTTTCCAGAAAATATTTCGTGACAAATGATTTTAGAAGATAAGGGTTTAATTTATAGTAAATAAGGAATTTGCTATTTTTGGCTTGTCATGGAATGGCTCCGTGGCACGGAGCTGAACGCACCAATTTGCCTCCGTGTCATGGAAGTAACGTGAAGGGCCACTGGAATTCGCATTTAACTGGTGCTTGGCCGAGGCGTGGCGCGACAGCCGGCATGATACGACACTGGTCTTGCGCAATGGCTAGCGTGACACGGCCTGTGCGCACAGCAGTGTCTGGAGTGTTGTATCTCGCGCGCATGGCCTTGGCGTGGCACAGCGCTGGGCGTGGCACGCTGCCTAGCGCGGCCAGCCTTACCATGGCATGTCTTCTTGCCATCTTTTGCAATTCGCTTCCAACTCCATTCCTTCACTTCACCCATCATTATTTAGTCCCTCATATGCATTTTACACCTACAAAACAAGGACTAATCATGTTGGTTAGGTCATACCCAAAATTACATAAAATCACATAAGAATGTAAGTGTATAATTAGACCAACATGACTAAATTATGTTATAAAATAGCACTTAGGCACGCAATTATGCCCAAGATCAAGTAGACACCCAGAGAGTGGTACAATATCCCAACAAAGCAAAAGGAAGATTTTCATGCCATTACCTATAATTATCGATCATCTTGTGCAATATCCTCTTGATATTCTTATTCACAGCTTCTACGGCTCCATTTATCTACGGCCTATACGTGGTAGAATTTCGGTGCTTGATCTTGAAGCTTTCACACGTTGCTCTCATCAAGTCACTATTTAGATTAGCACCATTGTCGGTAATGATAGACTCGGGCACCCTAAATCGGCAAATAAGATGGTCTCGAACAAAATCTGTCACTACCTTCTTTGGGACAGACTTGTGAGAATTTGCTTCAACCCATTTAGTGAAATAGTCTATCACAACCAAGATGAATCTATGCCCATTAGATGTTGCAGGCTTGATGGGACCAATTAGATCCATTCCTCAAGCTGTGAATGGTCAAGGCGAGCTCATGGCATGAAACTCGTTGGGAGGAGCTCGAATCACATCTTTGTGGGTTTGGCATCGATGGCATCTTTGCACGTATTTGATACAGTCCATCTCCATAGTCAACCAGAAGTAGCCAGCTCTCAAAATCTTCTTCGCCAACACGAAATCGTTCATGTGAGGCCCACAAATTCCAGCATGGATTTCCTCAATCAGATTTTGTCACGCCCCAGAACTAGGGTAGGGTGCAACTAACACTCGATTCATGGTCGATCGAGAAGCCGGTTATATAGAATATATAAATGTAACACTAAGGCTGAAAAAGTCACCTATCACAACCAACCATGATAAATACTGGGCCGATAATGCCTTGACAATTATAAATATGCAACTTGGAAAGTCGAAAAGGATACAATAAAGCGAAGTAAGGAAATGAAAAACCGATATGACTACACAACCCACACTATTATACAAACTAGTCCACATTAGCCTCTACAGAGTAAACAAACTGAAATGCACGGGACAGGGCCCCGGCCTACCCATGTTGTACATAAAACTGAAAATCGTCCAAACTAGGACATGGCTCCTAGAAGAGAGGAGCATATCTGGAAAGAGAATTAAACCGAAGACAATACTCACGCACACTCATACTTCCTTGCTCTAGGTGCAAAAACTGCTCAGCTCAAGCCTGTCAAAGCTCCCGGGGTATATAGTGGTGCATAAAGGCCTCGAAGAACTCTTCTCACTCAGCTGGTGGTGCATCGACTCCTCTGGATTGAGCCCAAGCCTCACACCACAATATGGCCACATCACGTAGTCTGAAGGCCGCCAACTCTACTTCCTCAGTCGTTGTAGCTCGCATCACCTTTAACACCCTATAAGTCTGATTGATAAAGTCCTGAGGATCCTTGCTCAGGTCTGATCCGGTGAATATAGGAGGGATCAAACTTAAGAACTCACGGGCCCTGGAACTCTCAGTTGTCTGGCCTCTATGTCTCTCCATTGCCTCCAATCGTCGCTCTTGACTTGCGGCTATACGAGCCATCAGCTGAACCGCTCCCTCAAGACCCTATCATTCTGGAATAATCGGAGGTACCATAGGCGTGTGAGGGTCTGCCACTCTACTACCCTCAAGTACTATTGGTGCAGGAGGAGCTGGAGGTCTATCTACCATTGCTCTGGTCGGTGCGGGAGGAACTGTACTACCTGGGGCAGGAGATTCACTCTGAGCCTCTGACCTATCTCTCTGACCCACTGGAGGGAGACTAGTACCCTCACCAACGGCTGTGCCAATCAACCTTGTAGTCATCTTCCTTGTCACAGGCGCACTCTGAAACAATAACATGATTTAGATATCACAGTACTTATGAGTTCGACCTATAGCACGAACTATTAGTAAAAGAAGTGAAAAATTCCTAAATGACCTGTAGCCTCCTGATTATAAGTATGGTGCACAACATACCCATAAGACAGACTCTACTAGACACGACTTTGTGGACTCCCTAGGACACGACTTTGCTTTGATACCAAGTCTGTCACGCCCCAGAACTAAGGTAGGGTGCAACTGACACTCGATTCATGGTTGATCGAGAAGCCGGCTATATATCATCTATAAATGTAACACTAAGGCTGACCAAGCCACCTGTCACAACCAACCAATATAAATACTGGATCAATAATGCCTTGACAATTATAAATATGCAACCTAGAAAGCCGACAAGGCTACAATAAAGCTAAGGAAGGCAATGAAAAACCAATATAACTACACAACCCACACTACTATACAAACTAGTCCACATCAGCCTCTACAGAGTAAACAAACTAAAATGCACGGGACAGGGCCCCGACCTACCCATGGTGTACAAAAAATTGAAAGTAGTCCAAACTAGGACATGGCTCCTAGAAGAGAGGAGCATACCACTATTCTGCTGAAGTATGGTTCCTACTACGTCCGATGATCTGAGCCTCGGCCTGTACCTGCCGCACGATTGCAGAAAGGGTCCCAAGATGAAGGGACGTTAGTACGAATAAAATGTACTAGTATGTAAGGCTGAAAATTGTAAACATGTAAGACAAAAATGATAACTAGGCCAGAAATAAGGAGTAGTAACAACCCAAAATTCTGAAAATAGAAACCTGACAATAACTCATTATTGAAGTATGCAACCATCTAATGCATAGCAAAGACTATAACTGACATGCCATCAGATAGCCGACCATAAAATCTATATACAATCCGTCCAACCAGTGTACCACACTGGGGTAAAAATAAAAATGCCTCCAGCCGGTGTACCATACCGGGGTAAAAATAAAAATGTCTCCAGCCGGTGTACCATACCAGGGTAAACTCCGTCCAACCGATTTACCACACCAAGGTAAAATAACAAGACCTCCAGCTAGTGTACCACACCGGGGTAAAATCAATAAAGCTTAGACAAAATCATAAATGGAGCCGATATGCCTTATACTAGACCAGCTCAATACATACAACATAGAAATGACGAATACTAAACATGTGGCCTACATAGGCCTCCTTCGTAATGCATAACTGGAACTGAGTACATATAACATGTAAAGCTAGAAAATAGAACTTAAATGCATTTATTAAAAACTTGTATAAATCATAAGGAACTACGGATAACCTAAGAGTTTCAACAAAATTTATAGATAGTCTCCAAGGGACATTAGAGCTCAGAAACTCGCTAGCTTGTCGTTCTGCTTAAGGGAAAGGGATTATGAAATCTCCCCTTGGCCTGAAATATTTCATAACATACACATAAGATAAAGGACAACCATAACCAGGTAATCCTAATTCAATAAGCTCGTTTACCCTCAATAGCTTGCGACTTCTTTATGTGGCTTAAAACCATTTACACGTCCTCATCTCGGCTCTTTCACCAATTTCAGTTAGCAACCAGACCTTTAAACACATTTGACATCACATATATATACACATGACATAAAATAAGGACCAGCTAACAATTCCCACACTGAGGGGTCTCCCACTCCATGTACAACTACGACAACAATCAACACAATATCACACTTTAGGTGTCTCACTTCGGCTAGGCATAATATTAACATTTATCCTCAATAAAACATGGGAATTTAAAGATTAAATAAAGCTTACATACTTCCTAAATACTTTTTAAATAGGTTGCTGTCTCATTGGATTCACAACACACGAATCGTGCTTAAAAGAAGGATAGACGGGGCGCCTTACATACCTTTCCCTGATGAACTTTTCTCTAGCCGATTTCCTAAATCAATGATCATCCTTCAACCTCCTTAATCCAGTGGTTTTATAGGCAAACAACAAGCTTAATATATATCAAAAAAATTCAACCAACATAACTAATCAGAGGCAGTCAAAGTAGCAACAACTACACATGGCAACATCAACAACATTTAGCCATTTTTCAACTAATTTTCACTAACTTTTGAGGGAGAAAACAGAGGAAATTTTACCTTACTTTTTATGTGATTATACCCCTAAATATGAAGTATAATTATAGTAAAAGAAATAGACAAAAAGCCTAATGAAAACGAGCAAAACTCAGCTAACAAACAGTTCATCGGCAGCTCACTTAGCTGCCAATTTCCAGATTTTTTCTTTGCAATTTGAGAGGTTTAAAAGGGGCGAAATCCTTACCTTTTCTCCTGATTTAAACACCTATTCAAAGATGGATATATAGGAAGTCCAAATAGATTTTGAAACGCAGAAAAACCTCTTCAAAATCTTGCCAAAACGAGCTCCAAAACAGCCCCTAACATACTTGGCAAGGTAATCTCAACTTATCTTGTGATTTTCTTGAAATTTGCTTGATGTTCCTCCTTGATTTTCTCTGTCTTAGCTGCTTGAATTGAGAGAGAAATGGAATCCTTAGCAAGCTGGTCGATTTAGATTTAGCTGGAAATGTTTTCTACAAGTGAAAAATCAGATTTTAAGTAAATAGGGCGGTGGAGGCGCTAGGGCGTCATGCCTGCATCACCGCTTGTGATGGTTCAGGAAAATGCCTATAAAGTCTTACTCCGAACTCCGATTGATAAGAAGTTTGATGTTCTGAAAACTAGACTCAAAGAACGTTAATTTGATAGGTTGTGGGGCTTCTAATTCATTATAAATTGGGAGATATGGTCGTTTAAAGTTGACCCTTACTTATGAACTTCATATACTCTTTGGTTTTTTGATCGTACACATTTCCCTTTTAACCTACGACCAATATACAACCCGTACATTCCCTAACCTAGCATAAAACATCAAATAATCACCAAAATTTTTTTGGGGGGTGTTATAGATTTGTTGCCTCCTTAGCATCCACACGTCTTAACAATCCCAAATCCAGGGTCCTCCTATAAAGGATTTCTCCATTTAGGAAAAACTGGTTGGCTAGCATTCGAACCGTGCATTTTTGGACACTTGTAGCATGCTCAAAATAACTTCCATTCTTCAAATACCCTTTGATGTCAGCATACCACGGTTCACCATGTGGTTCTTCCTCAACATGAAAACAATAAGCAGGTTGATTATGTGTGTGAATGGGAATGGGATCAATATAATTCTTATCGGGGTGCTGGATCATCAAAGACAATGTAGCCAAAGCGTCTGCAAATTTATTCTGTGCTCGAGGAACATGTTGGAACTCAATTTTCAAAAACCTCTTAGACAGTTCTTGCATGCAATGCAAATAAGGCAAGATCTTTGGATTCTTTGTGGCCTATTCTCCTCTCACTTGATGTATCAATATATCGGAGTCTTTAATTACCAATATGGAATGCAAACATTGATGTAGGGAGGGCCTCCTTCCCCACCATTCTGACCTATTATTGATAGGGATTTTACTGATGTTGAAAATAGCTTGCTTACCAAGCCGCCCACTTGAGAGGCTAGTCGCTAGGAAAAAAGCGAGGAGGAAGCGAAGCTGTCATTCATGTCAACCGCCAGTTGGATACCTAAGATGCAAGATTCATACTCAGCCTTAGTACAAGGAAATCCCAGCTTAGCTGATACAGGGTAATCTTGCCCAGTCTCTATACCAACACAGCTCCAATACCCACCCCTTTGAAAATGGCTGCTCCATCGAAGAACAATCTCCACCCATCATATTCTTCAACAATATCCTCTCCTATGAATGCTACCTCCTCATCGGGAAATTATGTCTTCAGTAGTTCATACTCATTGTCTACAGGGTTATCCTCCAGATGATCCATAAGAGCCTTCCCTTTTACCACTTTCTGCGTGACATAGACAATGTCAAACTCACTCAACAATATCTGACATTTAGCCAGCTTCCCTTTCGGCATGGATTTTTGGAAGATGTACTTCAGTGGATCCATTCTGGAGATCAGTAGGTCGTGTAAACTGACAAGTAGTGCCTTAGTTTCTAAGCAACCCAAAGTCAAAGAACAACACGTCCTCTCAAGAAATGTATATCTAGCTACATACGGTGTGAACTTCTTGCTCAAATAGTATATTGCTTGCTCCTTCCTCCTTGTCTCATTATGCTGTCCCAAAACACAACCAAAGGCGTTTTATAGCACGAACAGATACAAAAGCAGAGGTCTTCCCTATTCTGGTGGGACTAAAATTGTAGGCTTTGATAGATAATCCTTGATTCTATCGAAAGCTTGTTGACACTTAGGAGTCCACTTTGTGCAGCATCTTTTTTCAGCAATTTGAAAATAGGCTCACAAATGACCTTTGACTGAGCAATGAAACGGCTGATGTAGCTGAGTCGTCCTAAAAAGCTCATGACTTTCTTCTTGCTCTTTCGCTGAAGGAGCTCTTGGATGGCTTTAATCTTAGTTGGATCAAGCTCGATACCCCAATGGCTGACGATAAATCCCAACAATTTTCCTGTCGTAACACCAAATGCACATTGATGTCACCTAAATTACACCTCGCAATCGTGATATAAGCGGTCGATTTTCAAATATAGAACCCAACAAAGGTTGAGGTCGATCCCACAGGGAATAGTGTAAGAACTTAAGTTAATGTGAATAGCTATTATTATTGAGTTACTTATTTTTGAAGGGGGAAACAAATAGAATAATAAATAAAAGTAAAACTACTAAATGATTGAATCAAATTTGGTTTGTATTCAATTAATGACTTGGCTAGGATTGTGTTCCCCAAGATTTCATAACCACAAGGATTATACACTAGTGATCTATTCTGGTGTTTAACATGCAATATTAATAAGTTGGGTTCACCTAAATGGTTGGTCCCCTATCTAGATGATTATCACCACGCAACTTGGTCCGTATACGATTGTACTTCAATTGACCCTTACCCTTAATATTGGATTAGCTATCCCTGGACAAGTTCAAGCTATTAGATGAGGGTTGATAGCCTCAAATCTTTGTTGTTAATCCCTTTTTCCATTTATTACCTCTTTGGTCCGGTAAGTAAGAATAAGGCAAGTCCTAACGTTTGCAACCATCAAGAATCAATCAAAATGAACGGAAACACAATACATGCATAAAACCCCATTCAAGAATCACTAAGTATTTTACCTATGTGTGTTAATTCATCTTGGTTCCCACAAACCTAGTTATGGGTTTAGCTACTCATGTTCGTATGATCACAATCATAAATTATTGAATAAATAATAATTTTGCAACTTACAAATTATCGTAGAAGAAAAACCAAGTAGATAGAATAAAACTCCAAAGTTGATGAATAAATTTCAATGTTGCTTTTGATCCTCAAATTCAAGAACAAATTGTAAATCTCATTTCTTGATTCAAACCAATCATACAACACAAAAATCCTACTTGAAAACTAATAAAATTGTCTCTCTAAATTATTCTCTAACTTTTTTCCAAAAATAAACCTAAATTGTGTATTTATAGTTCCAAGAAATCCTTTTCCTAACTAAAACTGGAAACCAAGTCGGTAGTGGCTACGGGCTTGGTGACGATTCTTTGGGATCTCTGACGAGTCGTTCCTTGCTTAAAATAGTCATCCTCAGCATCGTACCCAGTTTTGGCAATGGGTCACCTAACGAATCATCATGCCTGGGCACGAGTCATTAGGTCCCTCGTGGTCTAACTCTTCAAAAGTTCCAGTGCACCTTACAGTTGGTTCCAGTGAACTTCCAAGAGTCATTTCATCACGTGATGACTCATTATGTCTATTGTCAACTCCAGTGGTCACTTTGTTAAGACTTTCTCTCTTAGCCTTCACGATTGACCTTACGACTCGTTACTAGGTGTAACGAGTCGTTCCCTTAACTCAGGTAGGCTGTCCTTCATCTTCAAAATCCATCTTTTGCCCACGGCTTCAGCAATGAGTTGTGCCTCCTACAATGACTCGTGAAGTGCCTAGCAGTCACCCTTTCAGTAAATTTCAGCATAAATTCACCCACTTCATTCCGAACCTGTTTTCCTGAAACATTAAGCACAAAACACAACATAGCTATATGAACATACCCAGATTGTGCATAATTTCTTGGTTTTAAGTGTTGAAAGTGCCGTAAAATCATGGCACATCAACACGCTCAACTTAGAACTTTTGCATGTCCTCAAGCAAAAACAAAACAAAATAAAACAAACTAAACTACTTCGACGCTTCAATCAAAAGAACTCTAGGAAACTTACGCCAATCACATTTATACATCAAAATTTTCTAACCCCTCCCTCATTGTATCAACTCAAATCACAATGCATTTGCAAAATTTCCAACCATAACACAGAGGAATTAAAACAAGGAAAAATATTGTCACTTGCAACCACACACATAAATCTATAACACTGACCTAGATAATTTACAGATGATTTTGTTGACCAAATGCTCTCACCTCAAAGAATTCCCACACACACGCGTGTGTATATGATTAACATGATATATTTCTCTTGGGACTAGGTAAGATTCACTCACTCTCACAAAGAAATTCGAACTGTGTGCATACAATACCATAGGCTTGCCTTTACTTTCAATACCTCGATTTTTGGACAAGTAACCAAGATCACTATAGGACTTTCTAGGCTTGTAATGTAGGCTCAGGCTCGGGTATGGTACATATGGAATTAGTAGCTACAATCCTCCTTGGCACTACACACCTCGTGGCTCCACTTTTCACCTTTTTTCCTATTTTCTTCCTTTTTCCTTTAACTGCCTCTTCTTTCATTGCTTTTGCAACTAAGGATGAGGTTTCTCTTTATTCAAACACTCATTGATGTCACATTTTTCTTTTATTTTCTTGCTTTTTGACAATAATTTTTATTTCTTTCTTTTCATTATGCATACAACACCCGCTCTTTTCTTTTTCATTACGCAATTTTTGTTCCTCCCAACTCTTCTTAATCACCCCTATAGTAGCTACCCTCAACTTAGGCGATTTGCCTGAGTTAAGGTTCACAATGTCCAAGGATGGACCAGCGCCAAAATAGGTTCATTCTTAACAAAAGCAAGCAGGTGAATTGGTGTAAACAAAAAGAAAGGTCAATTTAAGCTTAAACATTTGGATCAAGGGATTTTTATTCACTTTTGGTAGGTCTTTTAAGGCTAAAGTGGGCTCAAAAATCAAAAATGGCCTATGATCCTTTCTTAGTTTCCTATCCTCTATCTCGGTATGACTGACCAGGCAAGTTCTAGATTGACACACATAATTGAATTTAGCTATTAAACCTCACTCACACATAGCACAGGTCAACATCATCACTTCTACTTATTGCTAGTTCAGGTACAGCCATCCAATGGCAAACATGTTCACAGTTCCAATGCCATGTAGAGATTCACAAAGGTCATACTTGTAAACTTTCACATACACATATACAAAATTTTTTTGGAGGGGTATCAAATTATCAATCAATAAAAAATCAACAATTTAAGCTCTTGACTACCTTCAGTTTTCCTAACTTTCTTCCAACTGACACAAAAAAACACAAAAAACATAAAATAAAATCCTAAACGTGCAGGTTCTACTAGATATGGAACACCCGAGGGAAAAGATATCCGACAAGAAAAACCCTTGGGTTATGTTCAACAAAAAGAATGCACAAACATAGGTATCCCTGTCCACCCCCATCAAGAAAGCATGCGTCGTCCTCGATGCATATATATATCAGACAAACTAAGGAAATAGGGAACATACCTATGCAACATAGGTGTCAGCTACCTGCTCAGTAGAGGGTGTAGATACGCCTCCAATGTTATCTCCAAATTTACCGGCTTGACCAGGTGCATTCTCAGATCCAATATAGCTCATTCCTTCTCCACGAGCTCTAGCTGCCTCATTCTCGGCTCTCTGTCAAGCCTCCTCTCTCGATTCCTACAGCGCTATCTCCATCTCACTCTGCTCTCATTTTTGCTGACGGAGCAGAGAAGCTTCATCTTCAGAACTTGCCTCCTCACGAGCCCTCTTCCCCTTATCATGTGCCACTGGCTCCTTCGTGAAAAAGTCAAAGATCGGTGGTAATTCTTCTTCAAACTCATCCTCTATTACGGGAAGTACCGGTGGAGGTACTACAACTACCTATCGTGCAGCCAAGTCCCACACCTCAGATCTGAGTGCTCCTAGCTCTGAGTACCATCTTGATAACTCAGGCACCTGTAACTATTCAAGGCGCTCATCTATTCTCTTTTCAAAAGAGTCCAATCATCCATGCACTAAATTGGAAAACGTCTCCAACTCCTTTGACACCCACGACTTTACCTGCTCCATCAGCACTTTAACTTGTAGAGCCGTGTGTGCCTACTACTTTTCGGCCTTAGCTAGCCGCCTAGCCGTATCAACTAAAAACTCTTGTGAAACTGTAACTAGGTTGGCTGTAGTGGCTCATGGAGGCACAACTGGTGGTCTGGGTGCTTCTGCTGTAGATGATAACTCAGAAATAGTGGCAGGTGTGGAGGTATCTGCTGCATCTATAGCCTCAGGCTGGCTACTTGTCTCTCTACCCTCAATTGGCTTAGCTGCCAACTTCGTGAACTGTGCTGCATCAGTCTGCATCCCGCTGCCAAATGCTTATGCTAATATAGTCGCTCCAGTGGATGCAGCTGCCTGAGTCCTTGATCTTGGGCAAATTTATATGTCCAAGTGATACTCAAAAGTACCATTTTAGCCTTATTTATCTATCAATGTGTATACATTCTCATGTAATTGGTAATAAAATGTGAATTTATACTAACCAACATGATTAGCATTATTTTGCAGGTAAAATGTAATTTCGGGAAGCTAAAATGCATGTTGGAGGATATCGGGGTTGGACTTGGATGTGAGCAAGGGACAAGACATTGGACAGCATGAAATAAAGGGGCTCCGCGATGGAGCCGTGTCATGCTGCCATCGCGGAGGCCTTCTGCCTGGATGGGAATTTTCAGCCCAAATCCAGTGTGGGTTCGCGATAGGTCCGTGGCACTGTGGCTTGGCTCCGCGTTGCATGCCGTGCCACGTTGGGCTTTATTTCCTGGACCCCCAGTTCTAGTGAAGGTCCACATCCGTAGCGTGTCACGGAGGCAGTGCTTCGCGATGCACTCCGTGACACGTTGCTTGTTATTCCGGGAAAAATTCCCACCGGTATAAATAGAACACTTAGGTTCATTTTTCAATATTCTGACTTGGTGTAGCAAGAACGTGGGTTACAGGCAGTTGAGGGAACGAAAATATCAGGGTTTTTCTCTCTTTCCTTCTTCTTTAATTCAATTGCTTGTATGTTTAACACTCATTTAACGATGTTTAATCCCCAAATGAGTGGCTAAATCCTCTTCTTGCTGAGGTTATGAACAATTGTAGTGAAATGGATTGTTGATCATAGTGGTTTTTCATCTTTTCTTCCATGTTGTTCTATTAATTCTTGTTCTTACTGCATTAATGTGTGGCCTACGTTAATGTATATCTAAAAAGTCCGGTTTCACTCGAGAGAGCAAGAAATTGGAAAGTTGTGAATTAATAGGATATGATCTTTTCTTGGTTTGGGAAAATTGGGAATTGATTTACTTTCAGGATAGAAATATACCTGAAAGTCGTATTAGTCAATTTAGGAACCGGGTTTGTATGGCTAGAACATGAATTGCATTTAATCACAGAAATGTAGGTGGATGGTTCATGATTCTTAAGTGAGGTTAAATACAAGAGTTTTAATCTCTTGGCAATAGTTCTTGGCTAGCAACTGGAGGAAAAGACTAACCAAATTATATCGATAATTAATTTCATTACATGTTCGTTTAACCTCAGCATGCTCTCATTCATAGTTCAGACTCACATTAGATAGTTATTTTAGATTTAGCATAAAAATTATAAAACAAAATATCAAACTTTTGGTTACACTGTTGTCTGCATTTTTAGAATCGAAATATAGTACACTTGAGCAGATTGCACTTCATCCCAGTCCCTGTGGGATCGATACTTGGCTTACTAAAGCCACTTTACTACTTGTTCGACCACGTGCACTTGCGTGTAGTTATATACATATAACAACAGGCCCGAACAGTCCTTGCTCTCGATACCGGTTTTGCGTCATCTCGAATCAACCCGATATCAGTAATCTTCTGGACCACCACTCTCTAGTCAACTGATGGCAGTACCGGCACCTTTGCCTCCTGACAGAGTCTATCAATAACACATGGAAAATGAATGGTAGTACCATCATTGATTACCCGCTCTCTAATCTCCTCAGCAATATTTCGCGGGAAATTGATGGCATACCCCTCCATTATACTTGATACCAAAGCTACTCTATTAGGTGAGAGGATGTTGTCAGTGCTGGTTGGTACCAGCCCGTGCCGCACCAGTGACCACAAAAATTTTTCCAGAAAGTTCAGTGTGGCCTTCTTTATCTACGACTTTGTGCCATACAGTAATTCAACTAGAGGACCTCTCGTAGGAATGATCCAAGACAGCCAAGTATACTGCCTGATGCGCTCCTAGCTATTCAACCTTTTGGTTCTAACTTTCTTCAACTCATATAGCCTATGGTCGGACTCAGTTGTGTTCATCGGAGCATGATAGTTCAATTGCATGGAGTGCTCTTATCCACCATTTCAGACAGAGGTACCCAATTTACCTCTCAATTTTGGAGGTCATTTTAAAAAGGACTAGGTACTTAGGTTAAGCTCAGCACAACATTCCACCTGCAAACGGATCGTCAAGCGGAGAGTAAAATTCAGACTCTTAAGTACATGTTGAGAGCATGCGTGATTGACTTCAAAGGTAGCTAGGATGAGTTTATGCCCCTTATCGATTTTGCATATAATAACAACTATCATTCCAGTATCCAGAGGCCGTGACCCTTCGGGTGAGCTACATTCAGACCATATTGACACCAAGGCCGTAGAAGTGGCCAAAAATACTGAGGGGGTAACCACCCCCCTGTGGATACTTCATTTAGTGCACCGACCATCGCTAGTGCCACGATTACAGTGGAGGTGCTTCCTCCGCAAGATGATAAGAGCGCCTAGAGCACCATAGGTATGTTCCCTTCCCTATGATCTTATAGTTCATGCTTTTGGGATGAAGCTTCATTTATCAAAAATGGGAGGGGGTTTAATAGTGATTTTTTGGATATTTTTTATTCATCCGAGGGTTTTTCTTGTAGTGTTTCTTTTTCCTCAAACATGTTATGTAGTAGAATCGGCATGTTTAGGATTTTTATTTCTTATTTTGTTATTTTTGTTTAATTAGGAAATAACTTAGGAGTACTCAATCAATGAAAATGCACTAATTTTGATTTTTGAAAAAAAAAGTGACCCCGCTTAAAAAATTTTAATGCAGTAGCTATGTATTTGTGACTGCACGCATGATTTCTGTGGATCTTTTAATGTCATTTAGTTTATTAGCATGAGGGTTTTGTTAAGCCATGTATAAACCAGACAGGTGAGGTGAATATACGTCATGTACCATGAGTGAGTGAGGTGTAGTACTTAGTTCAATATTGTCTTGAAGATCTAGAACTTACTTGGTTGGTCATTGCATAGCTAAGGATGGTTGGTTAAGATATGATCACCGGCCATTTTTGTTTAAGCTCACTCTTAGCCTAAATAACCCTAGAAAAATCATATGATTCCCTTGATCCCAATTTTTAGCCTTGAATAAACCATTTTTCTTTGATTCATCGATTAATCGTACCCATTTCTTTATAATAAACTTGTTTTGGCTGTAGTCCTTCCTTGGATATTGTGAACCTCAACATAGAAAAAATGCCTAAGTTGAGGGTGGCTAGAGTAGGGGTGCATAAGTGATGGGAACGAGAAAAAGGGAGAGAAAAGATAAAAGGTTAAAAATAAGGTGTGGTGTGAAGAGAAGAAAATAGAGAGATGAAAACAAAAAAACTTTTGAAAATCTTGAAAAAGAAATTTCAAAAGAAAAAATGTGTTGGAAAAAGTTGAAAATACACCACACTCATATAAATGTACATAAGAGAGGTGAAAAGGGAAGAAAAGGAATGAAAAGCATAAAGGGTGGAATAGGTGAATGGTGCAGCCCATGTATTTAGTGCCAAGGAAGGGATAGTCACTTATAAAATATTTCAGATTTATCATGTACAACCCTTAAGCCTACATTAGAGCCACAACAAGTCCTATAGTTATCCTAATCCGACCATATGATAAACCGAAGCAGAGAAAATATGGGCAAGCCTATGGTATTTGATGTATAATACTTGAAACTTCTTTGTGAGAGTGAGCGCCTCGCTTGTTTAGTCCTATGCAATATTTGACACTATATATGTGAGTGGGGACTTCATTTGTTGTGAGGGTACATGGATTATGTTTACTTTACCATTGGTCTGTGTGAAAAGCATTGGTGATGATTTGATTGCCTGTTGAAAGCTAGATGACATGTCTTGATCCCTGTTTATCATGTTTTGTGGTTGCTTATGGTATATTAGCTGATGTTGGTTCATGGAAAAGGGTTAGAAAATTGTTGAATGTATAGTGCAAGTTTTGTTTAGTATTGGTTGTAGTATCCTAGGTTTATTTTCTAGTTGAGCATCGTATTTATTTTTTTTCCTTTGTCTGAGGACATGCAAAAGTCTTAAGTTGAGGGTGTTGATGTGCTGTGAGTTTAATGCACTTTCGATGCTCAAAACTAAGAAAATAGCATGGACTTAGGTATATTTATATAGATATAAGACATTTTTTCTTTGGTATAGGATAAATAGGTGTTAGGAGCAAAAATGTGCAAAAGATAGCCTAAAAGTGCAGAAAATAAGCTTAACTCACAGTCCTAAGTACGAGCCATAGGAAGGTGCTACGAATCATATTGCTGGTCATGAGAAGTTTCAGAAGGATAAGGATAGAGGTGTATCCTATGACTCTTAGTACGAGTCGTACAAAGCTTGTACGGGCTGTGGTGAAGAAGTCGAGGGAAGATTCAGAAGATTTGCACAAGAGGCTAACTCTTGCTACGGATAGATAGTATGAGTTGTGGCAGCAAGGTATGAGTCGTACAAAGCACTCGTGATGAACTTCAGAAAAGTTTCAAAATCTCATAGTCAAGCCACGGAAGCTCAGTATGACTCGTAGGAATCATGTATGTGTCGTACCAAGGTCCAACACTTAGCCAAATTTCAGCCAGCCAATGACCTACAGGAAGCTGGTACGACCCGTGTATACCTGCTACAGGTCACAGGACAAGTCGTGACGCAAGTGGCTTCATTTATGGAAATCACCCTGTTAGCTTGTGAAAAGGATTGTTATGTCTGTATAAATATGTTTTATATTTTATTTTCAAAAGAGAGGCGATTAGGAGTGATATAATTAATTAGTAATGAAGTTAGGGAGACTTAAACGTGAGAATTGAGTTGTTCAACTTGTGATCAACCTTTTCTTGGTTTTCTTTTGATCTTCATATTGCTCATGAGAATTTTTTTGATTAATACAAAGAAGTTTTCTCTCATCCATAATTGTAAGTATTGATTTATGTATTTATATATGAATGCAAATCACAATCTTGCAACTATGAAAGGCTAAAACCACCATAGCTAGGGTTGTGGGAACCATGGTAGATTAACAAGCTAGGGTTACATAAAATTGATTCAAAACCTATGAAAAACTCTTGTATTGCATTCTCTTCATGCTTAAACATTTCTTAAGGGTGTACAACATTAGAACATGCCCGAGTTCTTTACTTGCTTGAGCCTAGAGAGGTAGATATTAGAAAAGAGGACAACAACAAAGCCTTGATCTTGATGGTCATTGTATTAACTTGAGATATGGTCGCAGGATAGTTAAATTTGGGACATATTGAAAACGATTAATTTGCAATCACTCATGAGACCTGAACTGATGATTGAGTATAGTCATTTAATAGGGACGAGCTAGTCATTTAAATGAACCTAAGTTATCAGTTCTACAAGTAAGCATTGGTGATGATCACGTATGTATACCCGAAGTAGTTATGAACCCATGGGAAACACAAAACACTAGTTATCTTTCATTCTTAATTTCAACTAAAGCTTTAACTGTGATTTAATTATTGTTTTCTTTAGACCCACCCTATTTGGAGTAACTACCTAACAAGTTCACTTATCTGCTGTAGTTTAGCTCTTCCATATTCCCTGTGTGATCGACCCAAACCTCTAGTTGGGTTATTTATTGACAACGTTCGATTCATACTTCGGTAGGAGGTATGATTTGAGCGTTATCAGCACTGTCATCACCTTCACTGGACAAATTCTAAAAATTCTCAAAGTTGACACAATGGGTGGTGACAACGACTCGTTCTGGGATACAACATGTCATTGTTTCCACTCACCATCACCAAAATAGGTTTCTGCAGTTCCCAGCCAATGACTCACACAACGAGTCATTATTTCTGACGATGACTCATTGGTTGAGTCGTGGGGTCCTGGAGAAGGGATTCTGAGCTGGGGAACCAACGAGTGACAGGACGACCTATTGTTTCTCACAACGGATCGTTCCTTGTCATGTGGGTTCTCGACTGACCAAGAAAGGCTGAGCACGGCTGACACAATGAGTCGTTGGAGCTAACCATGACTCGTTGTCTCAGTCGTTCTGAGTCATTTTTCTAAGTTTTTCTTCTAGATTTTTCTTGCAAGGTCTGTGCCTCATCTAGGAAAGTTTCAGAGTGTTACAATATCTCCCCCTTAGGATCATTCATCCTTGAATGAAGACCAAAGCTTCAGGAAAACTAGGAAAAAAGCTTAAATTCCTAGATTGAAACTATAAGCTGGTTTCTGAAGTAGTAACTGACTCCGAGCTGACTTAACCATACTAAAAGAGCTAATGCAACTAGAATGCACATAGAAAATCTAAATGGAGTTGATAAGTACGAAACTGAACAGAGTACGAGAAGGGGTTTAGTACCTAATGCTGGAACTGAACTGGAAGGGAAAAAGTGAGGGTATCTTGCCATCATGTCTTCTTCTGCTTCCCGTGTGGCTCCCTCAACTAGCTGGTTCCTCCACAAAACTTTCACCGAAGTGACTTCCTTGTTTCTCTGCTTACAAACCTGACGTTCAAGGATCTGAACTGGGACCTCTTTGAAAGAGAGATTATCTTTAATTCCCATGTTGTCTAGTGGAACAACTAAAGTTGGATCACCGATGCACTTCTTTAATAGTGACACATGGAAGACTGGGTACATCGATGCTAACTCTGGAAGTAGTTCTAACTCGTATGCCACAATTCCATTCGCTTTAAAATTTTGTAGGGTCCCACATATCTCGGACTGAGGTTTTCTTTCTTCCCAAATCTCATCACCCCTCTTATGGGTGAGATTTTTAGATAAACCTAATCATCCACTGCAAACTCTAATTCTCTTTTCCTTACATCAGCATAGGATTTCTAATGAATTTGCGCTGTTTTCAACCTCTCCCTGATAATCTACACCTTCTGCATAGCCTTATGAACTGGGTTTGGCCCTATCAGGGTAACTTCATTAAACTCAAACCACCATATAGGAGATCTACACCTCCTATCATATAAGGCCTCAAATGGGGCCATCCGGCTACTAGAGTGGTAGCTGCTGTTGCACGCAAACTCGATGAGAGGTAGGTGATTATCCCAACTACCCTTGAAATTGATCCCACACGCTCTCATCATATCTTTCATGGTCTGTATAGTCCCTCAGCGTGTCCATCTTCCTGCGGGTGAAAAAGTGTGCTAAGCTTGACCTGGGTACCAAGTCCCTGCTGAAATGACTTCTAGAAATGCGAGGTGAACTGGGCACCTCTATCTAAAATAATAGAAAGGCACCCCATGTAGTCTGACCAACTACCGGATATAAATCCTGACATAATCCTCAGCCGAGTCTATAGTTTTAACTAGGAAGAAATATGTTGTCTTGGTCATCCGGCCTACTATCACCCAAATTGAGTCGTGCTATCAATGAGTCCGAGGTAGACCTATAATAAAATCCATATTTACTTCTTCCCACTTTCATATGGGTATGCTGATATCCTGAGTCATACCTCTCGGTCTCTAATGTTCCACCTTAACTTGCTGGAAGTTCAGGCACTTAGCTACAAATTCTATGATGTCTTTTTTATGTCGTTCCACCAATAAATATCCCATAAATCATGGTACATCTTAGTACCACCTGGGTGGATAGAGTATCTCGAATTGTGTGCTTTAGCAAGTATTTGTTGTCTCGGGTCACCCACATCCGACACATACAACCTACGCTGGTAACTGAGTACACCATCTCCCCCTTGAGAGAAAGCGCCCACCTCTTTTCTGAGAACCGCCTCCTTCAGCTAGAGCAATATGGGATCTTCATCCTACCTTGACGTAACTTCAACTACCAACGAGGAATCCGATCCACTCTGCACCATTACTCTGGTGCATTCCCAACTGAGCTAACCTGTGGATATCCTTTGCCAGTTCCTTTTTGCCTTCTTCAACATGAGCCACGCTCCCCATAGACATCCTGCTTAGGGCATTAGCCAACACATTGGCTTTTCCCGGGTGATACAACACACTCATGTCATAGTCCTTCAGTTGCTTCAACCATCTTCTCTGATGAAGATTTAGATCTTTATGAATGAACATATATTGAAGGCTCTTGTGATCAGTGAATACATCCACGTGAGCCCCGTTAAGGTAATGCCTATTTTCAATGCAAACACCACCGCTGCCAACTCTAGGTCATGAGTGAGATAGTTCTTCTCATGAACCTTGAGTTGTTTGGATGCATAAGCTATCATCTTACCTCATTGCATTAGAACGCAACCAAGTCCAACTCTAGAAGCATCATAGTACACCATGAATGCATCTGTTCCTTCCGGCAAGGTTAACACTGGAGCGATAGTGAGTTGAGTCTTTAACTCCTAGAAACTCTTCTCACATGCATCTGACCACTGAAATTTCACCTTTTTCTGAGTCAACCTAGTTAGAGGGGGTGCAAAAGAGGAGAAACCTTCCATAAAATGTTAGTAATAACCAGCTAGACCCAAGAAGCTTCTGATTTTGGTTGGGGAAGTAGGACTTGGCCAGTCTTTCACCGCTGCTATTATTTGAGGATCCACCTGAATACCCTCACCCAAGACCACATCACAAAGGAAAGTGATAGACTTCAACTAGAATTCGCATTTGCTGAACATAGAGAACAATTGGCGGTCTCTGAGTGTCTGTAGCACAATCCTCATATGGTTAGCATGATCTTCTTCACTTCTAGAGTATACCAGAATGTCATCGATAAATACAATGATGAGCATGTCTAGATATGGCTTGAAAACCCTGTCCATCAGGTCCATGAAAGATATAGGGGCATTAGTCAGTCCAAAGACATAACCATGAATTCATAGTGACCATACCGAGTTCTGAAAGCTGTTTTCGATATGTCACACTCTCTGACCCTTAGCTTATGGTACCTTGACCCGAGATCTACCTTGGAGAAACAACTGGCTCCCTGAAGCTGATTGAATAAGTCGTCTATCCTGGGTAGGGGATACCTGTTCTTGATTGTGACCTTATTCAATTGATGGTAGTTGATACACATCTTGAGGGTACCGTCTTTCTTCCGCACAAATAATACTGGAGCACCCCATAGAGAGATGTTGGGCTTGATGAAGCCTTTATCAAGGAGGTCTTTTAGCTGCTCCTTCAACTCCTTAAGCTCAATTGGAGCCATTCTGTAAGGAGGGATGGAGATGGGCTAAGTGTTTGGGAGGAGGTCTATGCTGAAGTCTATTTCCTGCTCAGGAGGAACTCCGGTAAGATCTTTGAAAAATATGTCGAGGAACTCACTGACAAATGGACCAACTGAATAGTCGGGGTCTCGGAGCTGAAATCTTTGACCCAAACTAGATGATAAATTCACCCTTTAGAAATAAGCTTCCTGGCCTTAAGGTAGGAAATAAATAGACCCTTAGGCATTGAACTACTGCTCGTCCACTCTAAAACTAGCTCATTAGGGAACTGAAATCTGAAGGCCCCAATTCTGCAGTCGACTGAGGCATAACCCTGTAACCAATCCATGCCATGAATGAGGTCAAAGTCAACCATGTCTAACTCTACATGATCAACTGGAATGACCTTCTTCAGGATTGAGACTGGACAGTTTCTATACACCTGGCTGACTCTAACTGACTCGCCAATTGCGGTGGAGACTGAGAATGGTTGTGAGAGGACTTCTAGATTAATCTCAAACTAGACAACTACATAGGGATTCATGAATGGTATGGCTCCTGGATCTAGTAGGGCATACACATCTAGATGGAAAAGGCGCAACATACCCGTGACCACGTCAGGTGAGCTCTCCTGATCCTGATGAGAGGACAAAGCATAAAAATGGTTTTGTCACTAGACGTCATCCGTATCTGAAGTGCTGGCCTACTGAGTTGGTTGACTTACCGGAGATGCTGAAGTGGTGGATTGTGATCTCCTCCGTCCTGCTGACAAACATTCTTTGAGTGCATGAACAAGCTATCCACACCCAAAGAAACCCTCTCGGCCCTGAAGGCATTCTCCTGGATGGTTCTTGCCACACTTAGGTCAAGCTGGGTAGTGGTTTCAGGCATTGTGACTCTAGGACTGTGGGCCAGATGCTCCACACCTCCGATCCTTGTGTGACCGAAAAGTAGGGGCATTGGCTGAAGTGGGTGCTGGAGCTCTCTGCTGCTGCTGCTACTGTTGTGGGTAGCTACTACCGCCAGACCTCTGATGGCCGTAATCTGACTAGCCAGTCCTTGCCTTTTTGTTCTCCCACTCCAAGTCTTTTAGTTTTTCTACCTCAATCTGCTGGGCATGAAATATGAGGCTGGAGAGATCGATATCCTTAATAAGCATTGCAGTCCCGCACTCCTTGAGGACTAAGTTCGATACTCCATTAACGAACTTCAGCATGTGAGCCCTTGGCTCAACTACCATCTCTGGAGCATATTAGAAAGCCTTGTGAACTCCAGTGCATACTCTTCCACCATCTGATTTCCCTGTTTTAGGTTCATAAATTGAGCCACCTTAGCCTCTCTAAGCTCCGGGGGGGAGAATCTATCTAGGAAGGTTGTAGTGAACTCCTCCCATTCCACCAGTTCTACTCCAACTAGTCTTCCCTCATTCCACTGGTTGTACCAAATCTGAGCTACCCCTTTCAGTTGGTAGGTAGCTAGGACAGCTTTCTCTGAGGATCTAACACCCATAATTCGGGTGATCTTCCTAATATCATCCATGAACTCCCATGGATCATCTCCCACCTTAGTTTTATGGAAAACTGGAGGGTTCATTCGGGTGAAGTCCCGAACCTGCGTAGCTGCTGCGGACCCATTAGTATGACCAGAACCACCTGCTGGTTCACCTGATCTGTGATAGTCTATGCGAGTAGCTGGATTGCCGCTTCGAACTCTGTAGAAGACACTAGGTCATCTTGAGGGGCTACTGGAGCTGGTGGGGTAGGTCGGTGAGTGTTGCCAGCCCTTCTTCCATTACCACATCATGGAGACATGATTTCACTAAAACAAAACAGAGCACGATTTAGGTGAAAATTTATGGAATTGAAATTCAATGCATGATAAGGAGAATGGACAAAAGGGAGTTTTCCTAATAATGTATAGTAGCCTCTCCATCATATGTGTGGTGCGCTTCACACCAATGAAAAGGACTCTACTCGATGTGGCTTTCGGACTTTCTAGGATACTCTAAACCTAGTGTTCTGATACCAAGTTTGTCATGACCCGAGTCTATACCCTAGACGAGACATGGTACTTAGAGTCACAAGTAACCCCATGTCAATCCATGGTCTATCATAACACTGGTAATTTGAGTAATATCATAGCAGAAGCTAAAAAAATAATTAAATAAAACATTTATGATGAAGAACTAAATCATAAAGTTTTAATACAACTAAAACAAAACTAAAATTCTGAATCTATGTCTGTATCTATGTCTGAAAGCCATCTATCTGATGAGTTGCAAGGACAAGCCCCCAGCTAACTCTAAGTCTAACTGAAGGAATAATAACTGAAGAAAAATAATCATCGTCCTCAAAAGATGAGGAATCACCACTGGTGCAGCTTAAAACTCCTAGAGAAGATCTACTAATGGTGCTGGGACTGAGAACCTACAGTTGTATCATAAAACGATACACATAAAAGGTATGCATCAGTACTTTGAATGTACTGAGTAAGTAGGAGAAACCATAACACGGAGAATAAAATAACTAAATTATAAAGACATGAAATGACCAACTGAAATGTTGAAACTAAATGAACTAAATATACTGAAATGGTCAAAATGACCCTATCTAATGGTCAAATACATGCCCTAAATCTGAGATACTAATTTGAAGTACTACACTGAACTGAGTAATCTGAAATTGTTCTTAATTGAGATAATATGAGACTGAACTGAACTGACTAGTGGGAGAGTCTATAATCGACATATAACCACGTGAGCTAGACATGGATTCTGATGTATACACCCCATCGGTAGGACCCAGTATACCTAGCCAGGGTATAAAGGGATGAAATGGGTGATAAAAATTATGGGGAGATGAGGCCAATGAAAATAACCTACAGTGGCAACGTAGTTCTTGGAACCTGGGTGCGCTGGAACCCCAGTCCAATTGGTACTAAGTCCTACTCCCACTGGATAGTCCTTGAATGACTACTAAGCTAATAGCACAAAATTGGGTCCCAAGACTAAGTGAGGAATACCTATCTGGAAGTATCCTAAGAGTCTTATCAGACAGAATTCTGTAACTGGTTTTCTAAGACTGGTCAGAGCTACTTATCTGGAAGCATCGTAACCATCTAAAGAACAATCTGTAATATGAAACTGGGGTCCTAAGGTTGGTCAGAGCTGCTTATGTAGAAGTTTCATGACCGCCTAAAGAACCACTAAAATCTGATAACTGAGTCTAATACTGATAATTGGGAGGCACCACTGATACAAGAATTAACTATAGTCGAATTGATCAGCTGACGTTTCTGGACAACTCTGAGTCTAATAATCTGACTGAGATTGGATAAGTATATATTTGACTAAAATTTCCACATACACTAACAATGTGGGGATCTCAAATATGATAGAATCAAGCTATAGAGAAACTAGTCCAACATGCAAGATTTTAAATTCTACTAAACTGAGAAGTAGGGCTAACTCATTCCACAACATACAATTCTCATAAATTTCTAGAAATAGGGAATAATAAAGTAGTTAAAAATCATGAGAAATACTCTACTTGAAATTTCAAAGGAATTAGTCTACTAAGTTTCTAAATTTTGAATCCACAGGGCTGAAGTGATAGAGAAAATAGAGAAGATTTTGGGGACACAAGGAAAGAGCTATTCCCTTGTTGAATTCTCACATACCTGGCTAAGAATTCCCTGAAGAAGAAGGCCTGAATTTCTCCATTGATGAGGAACCCTAGTTCTTGCTTGAGAGGAAGAGTCTGAGCTCCTACGATCGATATGTTGAGAGTTTATGTGGGGAATGAGGGGGAAAACAATTCAATCCCTCTAATATCTCTGAAATAATACTTAAAAGGATGTAGTTAAGGGACTAAATAGGCTGTAAATTACAAAAATATCCCTGGAATGAAAATTTGGAAACCGACCGACAAGGAACCAACAGATATCACTCGATGAGTCATTGGTTGAGACCACAACTCGTTGGTCCTACTTCCTGGGGGATGGTAACACTGGGTCTGGCAATAGGGGACACCACGACTCATTGGTTGAACCAACGGGTCATTGGTTCCTCTCATGGTCACTAGATGAGGGAACCTGGAAGGCTTTACAATGGGTGACACAACGACTCGTTGGTTGAACTAATGGGTCATTGTGTCTAGTCGTCACCTTCACTAGACAAATTCTAAAAATTCTCAAAGTTGACACAATGGGTGGTGAAAATGACTCGTTGTAGGAAACAACAGGTTGTTGTTTCCACTCATCATCACTGGAATAGGTTCTGGGGTTCCCACCCAACGACTCACACAACGAGTCATTGTTTCTGACAATGACTCATTGGTTGAGTCATGGGGTCCTGGAGAAGGGTTTCTGAGCTGGGGAACCAACGAGTGACAAGACGACTCGTTGTTTCTCACAATGGGTGATTCCTTGTCCCGTGGGTTCTCGACTGACCAAGCAGGGCTGACCACGATTGACACAACTAGTCATTGGAGCTAACCACAACTCGTTGTCTCAGTTGTTCTGTAGAAATTTTCTGGTTTTTTCTTCTAGATTTTTCTTGAAAGGTCTGATCTTGGTCTAGAAAAGTTTTGGGGTGTTACATACTTGTGCTCTATCCCAATACTTAACTCGTAGAACTAATAATATATGTTGATCGAAATGACGTCCCTATGGGATGACTATACGTAATCACCGAATTAGGTCTCTTGAGTAATTTCAATTTAACCATTATTATATGTTCCAAATTAACTATCCTGTGACCGCAGCTCAAGTTATACAATGAATCATAGAATTCAAGGTTTTGTTGTTAATCTCTTTTCCTAGTATCTACCTCTCTAGGTTCAAGAAAATAGAGAATTCGGGCAAGACTTAACATTTTGGTCCGTGAAGAAACGTTTAAGAGTGAAGAGAAGATAATACAAGAATGCATATTGTTTAGAATCATTATATGCAAACCCTATTTTGTTAATTCATCATGGTTTCCACAACCCTATTGTGAAGCTTTTAGCCACTCATGATTGTAAGAAGAGAATTAGCATTCATTAAAGAAAACATACTTAAGAACTTACAATGAAGATTGAAATAAAACCCACTTGGTTATTGCAATATTCATCTAAGAAAAATTCAAGAACAATGGAAATTAATTCCAAGGATATTTGCAAACCCAAGAAGAAACTCCAAAAATATTCGAACTCTTCTCAAAGAAAGTCGTCCTCCCAAAAAGTTTGCTAACAAAAATTACCTAGAAAAATATTTATACAAATAATTAGAAACCTTTCCTTAATTAATAGGGAATACTAATTAACTGCTGCCGCCTTCTCCTACAACTCGTAACTTGATCATACGAGTCGTAGCTTCACTCGTACAATGCCTGTCAGCTCTAAATTTTGTTAAGTGCTGAGAGTTGGTATGACTCGTACAATTCTCTTACGAGTCATACAATCCTATGGTGGTCTGATCCTATGACTTCTTGCATTCTTTGAATATTTCCACGGGCCTTGGGTATGATTCATACATTAATGTTATGGCTCGTGGTTGACTCTCGTACCATGGGATCTGTCATTCAACTTTATTCTGAACTTTACCATGGCTCCTTGGTACGGTCATCACGACTCGTGGTTTCTATCCGTACCAAGAGACTAATCAAAGTGCATTCTTCTAATTTTTTCGACGACTCACATTACTGCTTGTACCAGGATGGTACAGCTCGTACCAAGAGTTGTACTTAGCTAGTAACTTGAGAAAACATTCTGAAGTTTACCACGACTACTAGATCATGCATATTTTCTAAATTTTAAGCATCGAAAGTGCTCTAAACCCACAACAGATAACACCCTTAACTTACGAATTTTTTCCTGTCCTCAGGCAAACAAAAAACAACTATTATGACGCTTAACTAGAAAGTAAAATAAAAGACCTACAGCCAACGCAAAAAAAACTTGCAGAATAGACCATTCTCAGATATTGATCCCTTTTTCATTTAAACCAAGTCAGCTATGCATATATGCAACTACAACTGATGACATACACGAATCTAGATATAACATCTAACTATTAGTAGAGAATTGAGTTATCACTAATGCTATTTACACATACAACTGGCAGAATGCAATACAAACCATGTACCCTCACAGAAACTGAAGTCCCCAAAACTCATAGATATATACAAATGAAACTTGGGACTAATGAAACAGGACTCTCACACTCACAAGGAAGTTCTAAATACCGTATATCGGATACCATAGACTTGCCCTTATTTTATCTACTTTAGTTTTTCAGACAGTCAGGCTAGGATCACTATAGGACTTTTCTCGGCTTGTAATATCGGCTTCAGGTTGGGTATGGTTGATATGGATATTAGTGACTAACCTTCCTTGGCACTATACAACTTGGCTTAACTTTTCACCTTTTTACCCCTTTCATCTTTTTCAGTTTTCCTCCCTTTTTCTCCTTTCAATTGTCACCTGTAGGTATGGTGTGTTTTTCTCATGTTTTTCATTTCTTTTTCTTTTCCTTTGATTTCATCTCTTTTTCTCTTTTTATTTTTATTTTTGACATTATACACTGCACCCTACCGATCTATGCACCCCTACTATAGCCACCCTCAACTTAGATATTTTTCCTGGGTTGAGGTTCATAATGTCCAAGGAGGGACCAGGGCCAAACAGGTTCATTATAAATATGGGAAAGGTGAATGGGCACTAAAATAAAAATGGTCAACTTAAGGCTCAAAAAAGGGATCAAGGGATTCATTTTTTCATTTGGTATGGCAATATAGACTAAACGTGGGCTAAAACAAAATGGCCTATGATCCTTTCCCAACCAACTATCTTACAACCTACGTAAAGACTAACTGGGTAAGTTCTAGATCCTATTGAACTAAGAAAAAATCCTCACCCACTCATGGTACAGGTTTGCATTTATTCTACATATTTGGTTCATGCACAGTTAAAGAACAATTACACATGCTAATCTACTAAATAACATAAAAAGATTCACAAAAGTCATGCTTTGCAGTCAACATGCACAACTAACACCAAAAATATTATAAAGGGTCATTTTTCAACAACTCCAGAACAAGTGCATTTATTGGCTATAAAGTACTCCGAAGCTACTCCTAGTTAAACAAAACACCCAATCCTAAACATGTTGGTTCTACTAGATAGCATGTTCAAGGAAAAAGAAACACGGCAACCAAAACCCTCGGACGAAGTCAAAAATAAAAAACAAGTACACCCCCCTTTTTTAAACATGCTTTGTTTACAAAGCAGATAAAAATGTATGAACTAGGACAGGGACATACCTGTGGCAATCTAAGTGCTCCTTCCAGCTACTCAGGTTTCACCGACCATTCATGGGTTGCCTCCCATACAACACTTGATTTAACATTGGGGCACAACACAGGCAGTTTGGTTACTCAGACTTCACCAAAACACTTCATGCGGCTCACAGGGGTTTATCTTGTTGTATGGTTTCCTTGCTGTAGCCTGAATAGAATAAAAACAAAGAATAATGTAATTTAGGAAATAAAGACTACAAGTTAAACACAACAATTACTCTATTCCATAAGTCGTATTCCCCGGTAACAGTTCCATTTTTGATAACACTCAAATGACACCCCTGGAAAAGTATGATGCGGACGTTGTCAATAAAGAGCCCAATAAAAGTTGGGGTCAATCCCGTAGGGAATATGGTCAGGATTTAGAATAATGCTAGTATTTAGACTTTTAGTTCAATTATCTCCTAATGCGGGGTTTTTATAGAAGTAAACATGTAACATTATTTAAGATTTAAGTTATTATCAAGTTGATGCAATTAACTAGGGATGCGTTCCCAGTGGATTCATAACTACTTCAGGTTTTGCACTTGTGATCTAGCCCAATACTTAACTTGTAGAATTGATAACATAAGTTTATCCAAATGACTGGTTTGTCCCTATTGGATAACTATACTCAATCACCAAATTAGCCTCTCATGATTGTAAGAAGAGAATTATCATTCATTAAAGAAAACATAATTAAGAACTTACAATGAAGATTGAAATAAAAGCCACTTGGTTATTGCAATATTCAACTATGAACAATTCAAGAACAATGAAAATTAATTCCAAGAATATTTGTAAACTCAAGAAGAATCTCCAAAAATATTTGAACTCTTCTCTAAGAAAGTCGTCCTCCCAAAATGTATGCTAACAAAAATAACCTAGAAAAGTATTTATACAAATAATTAGAAACCTTTCCTAAATTAATAGGGAAAACTAATTAACTGCTGCCGCCTTCTCCTACGAGACGTAACTTGATCATACGTGTCGTAGCTTCACTTGTACAATACCTTGTAGCTTTGAATTAGGTTAAGTGCTGAGAGTTGGTACGACTCGTACAATGCTCCTATGAGTCGTACAATCTTGTCGCGGTTTGATCATGTGACTTCTGGCATTCTCTGAATATTTCCACAGGCATTGGGTATGATTCATACATTAATGATTTCACTTGTAGTTGCCTCTCGTACCATGGGATCCGCCATTCAACTTTGTTATGAACTTTATGTTTGCTCCTTGGTACGACTTGCAGTTAGTCATCACGACTCGTGGTTTCTATCCGTTCCAAGAGACTAGTCAAAGTGCATTCTTCTAATATTTTCCATGACTCACAATATAGCTCGTATCAGGATGGTATGACTCATACTAAGAGTCGTACTTGGCTTGTACCTTGAGAAATATTTCTGAAGTTTACCACGACTCCTAGTACGGCTCGTACCACCAAGGTACGACTCGTACTAAAGTCTGTACTTGGCCCAATTTTTCCACTCTTTTTCCTTCCTTCACAGTTTTCAACTCCAACACCTTATTTCCATGAAAATAAAGCAAAGTGAATCATATTTTTATAAACACACCTAAGACCATGCATATTTTATTAGTTTTAAGCATTTAAAGTGTTGTAAACCCACATCATATCAATGCCTTGCCGACCTTGTTTGTCACATCGTCTATGCATTCGACTCTCGACACTTTCTATCATTTACACTTCATATGCTTTACTTTTCTCAACATAAATGTACAACAACCTTGAGTAATTAAAGTCAACATACTTATGACACTTTCAAATGTCAACAAATTTTCAAGGTGTAACATCCTTCCCCTTAGAACATTCGTCCTCGAATGAGGGTTAACTTCATTTGTCATACTTTAAATGTACATAATAGGTAACTTAAATATCTATTACATACCTCGATATCACATTGATGTCGTAAAAAGGTGAGGATACTTCTTCAATATTTCTTCCTCAGCTTCCCAAGTTACTTTCCGAATATTTTTACTTTGCCATAATACTTTAATCGAGGAGTCTTCCTTAGTTTGAAGTTGCCTGACTTGTCAGTCAAGAATAGAAATTGGGACCTTTGTATAGGTTATCTCCTCAGAAATCTGTACATCCACAACAGGCAAAACACAGGCTGGGTCTCCAATACATTTACACAACATTTACAAATGAAATACAAGATAGACAGCCGCTAGCTTTAGCGGCAACTTCAACTTATAGGCTACCTTGCTTATCCTACAAACAACTTTATAAGGCCCAACATATCTAGGGATCAACTTTCCCTTTCTGCTCAATCGCATGACGCCTTTCATAGGGGACACCTTTAAGAAGACCCAATGGCTAACAGAAAACTCCAGCGCTCGATGGTGCATATCATCATATGACTTCTGTCGGCTCTATGATTTATAAAGCTTATCTCAAATAAGCTTTACCTTATCAATGGCCTGCTAAACTAGATCATTGCCCAACAACTTTGCCTTACTAAGCTCGAATTAGCCCACTGGCAATCTATATTTTCGCCCATACAAGGCCTCATAGGGAGCCATCAGAATGCTTGTGTGATAATTGTTATTGTACACAAACTCAATCAAAGATACACGGTCATCCAACTTCCTTTGAAGTCTAGTACACTGGTACAAAACTTATCTTCAAATGTCTGAATAGTGTGTTCGGCCTATCTGTTAGTCTGGGAATAAAAAGCGGAATTGAGATTCACCTGAGTACCCAGAACTCTCTGGAAAGACTTATAGAAATTTATCATAAATTAGGCTCCTCTATCATAAGTAATGGCTAAGGGTATGCCACGAAAGCGAACAATCTCACGTATGCACAATCTGGCAGAGTCCTCAACTGTATAAGTAGTTTTGACCGGTAAGAAATAGGCTTTTTTCATGAACCACGATGATCACCCAAATAGAATCATACTTCCTACTTGTTTGAGGCAAACCAATAATGAAACCCATATTGATCACTTCCCACTCCATGCATGGATCTCTTATATTCCTACATCAGACCTTTCGGTCTCTTATATTCTATTTTCACCTGCTGGCAGTTAGGACCCTAAGCTATAAAGCCTGTAATATCTTTCTTCATACCTTGCTACCAATAATTTTGTCTCAGGTTATGATACATCTTCATGGACCTTGAAAGTATAGAATAATGGAAGTAATGAGCTTCATCCATAATGTGATCCATTAATTTACCCATACTTGGCACACATAACCTAGTCTGGCATTTGAGGACTCTATCTTGTCCGCACTTGAATAAGGCTTGCTTTTGCTGTGAAATTCTGTCTCTTAATAATATCAATTTTGGATCTTTAACTTCTGACACTAAAGAGTATTCTACAGTGTTTTGAACTACCATGTCTCAGCCTCTGTATCTAGCAACTGATTATGTAGGTTAGCTAATTGTTGTTTAGCTTTCACCATCTCAACTCTATCAACTTCAACATCACTTAAATTGCTCATAGACTTGGGGCTATATGCATTAGCCACAATATTAGCTGTAACAACCCGTATAGTTTAAGAAATAAATTTGTACTTTTGAGATAGGAGTAATTAATAGGCTAGTAAGGAAGTTTTATGAAGTATTTGAGTCACTCCATGATCTTATCTAAGATTGGACGTTAATCAAGTTGTAAAACAAAATTCGGAAAAAGTTATCGCAAAATTTCTTTCATGAGATTCTTAGAAATTTAGGTGAAATGTCTCGAGGCTTTTCTCCCAATATGTAAGGATTTAGGGAGTGTACGACATATCAAATTAAATTTCTATGGGTCTAGTTTCCAACACATTAAACCGTTGTCAATCTGACTTCAGAGTAGAGAGATATTCGCGTTTTGTGAAACTGCACAAGCAGACACATCAAAAATAACTAAGGCGGTGGTAATCCCTTTTGGTCGGTTTTTGGTCATCAAAATTCATTTTCAAGAAACATATTTTGTACGAAACCTATATCAAGTTCTCTCCATGGTTTTATTTGGGGTTTGGATCTAGAAATCTTAAGTCCAAGTGATTTTGGTGTCGGTGGTTGCATTATTCGAGTAGATCGCATCGTTGAATTGTGTTTCCGGTAGTTTGGTGGCCGCTTCGTGTTTCTAGTTGGTGAGTTCTTGTTCTTTGTTGGTTCTTAGTATTGTTAGGATTCTTAAGTAGTTGTTTATCTTGGTAGAATGTTATTTTAGATTTCCTACTGCCGAATTCATGAAGAACTAGTCGGTAAACTTTGTTTTGTGTTGTTTCTCTTATTGGATCTTCTAGCAGCGTGTTGGTGGTTTGTTTTCCGCTTTTAGGCATTATATTGTTTTACATGGGGAGTGGAGGTTCGGCTAGCTTGGGTTCATCAACATCCAAGGTATGTGTAGGCCGTTTGTTTCCTTTTTTGGCATGATTTCCATAGACTTGTGCTAATGTTATTATCGTGTGTGTACGCTGTCTCATGAGGCCTTGAATTCGTGATAGGTGTACCCTTGGTTGAGCTACTGCTTGTGTGGTGTTTTGGGTTGAATTTTTCATAAGGTTGGGTTAGAATTGTGTGTCAGTGGGCACGTTGTCGAGTCGAGCAACCCTTAGAATTAGTTTGTTTCTGTTGATGCCATCGTGAGTCGATTAGGGGCTGTTTAGGGTCCTTACTTGTGAAAATTGATTGTGAATGTTTGTGATTATGGTTGTATGTCTAATTGAGTCCTTAGGGCTTGTGGATAACCGACGCACGAGAGTGTTTCTAGCTGAGGGGTTGAGCCCAAGGTTTGATCGACGTACAGGGTTGAGGATGATGTCCTTCGTAGTGTCAAATCAAGACATTATTCGAGAGTGGTTCGACATGTCTGAGCCTTCCTAGGATTACATTGGTTCTCCTAGATGGATTGAGCTAGCTAACTGCACAGTCGAGAGATGGTCCGGCAGTGCCTGATTGATGATATATTTCACTTCTGTTATCTTTGTATTGATTGGTGGTATTATATTGTTGTTTGGAGCTTCCTATATGTCCCATGTATGTGGATTTCTAGGTTATGTTTTTGAGGTTGTTGCCCTATGTTCTGTCGGTTGTATATTATCTCTATCCTCTTTTCTTATAGTCGCCTTTCATATTCGGTACATTATATACTAATGCCTAGTCGGGTGCTGCATTCATGCCTGTAGTTTTTAACTGCCAGGCTGATCGAGGTCCCCGAGGTTGAGTTGAGTTCTAGATAGGTGTAGTAAGCTCCAGCTTATTTTGAGATACCTTTTTGTAATTTGTGTACATATTGGATTGTCGGGACCCTGTCCTGATCAGTATAAACTTGTTAAACTTTTTAGAGGCTCATAGACGGTACTTGATTGGTTGTAAATGTTGTAGTACATCATGTGAGTCCTTGTATATGCCTTTTGGTTGTATATGGTCTTGACGACCCCAGTAGCATAATACCTACTTGCCACATTTTCTTGATTACTACTATCAGTATGTTTAGTTTTGGCCTTTGTTTTATATTTGGGCATCGTGTATGCTCCTATCAGGGGTGCCACCAGGTGTCAGTCACCCTTCCTCGGGTTGGGGTGTGATAGACTTGGTATCAGAGCAGTTCATATCCTAGGGAGTCTATTAGCCATGCCTAGTATAGTCTTGTTTATATGTGCGTTGCACAACATACTTATAGACAAGAGGCTACAGGGAATTTAGGATGGTTACTCTTCTTTCTTAATCAAATTGTGCGCTAAGTCTAAAGTTGTAGGAGTTGGGTCTAGTATTATGTATCATAAATTGTGCAGGGATGCCTGTAACTCGGAGAATAGCGGCCGAACAACGGCTAGATGTTGCAACAGGTGAGGGTACCAGTAGGGTACACCCGATAAAGACAGACCCATCTGAGGCCCAGGATGATGCTGTCACTACACCACTAGAACCAGTACCCCCAGCTAGAGATGTTCTCATGGCTAAGCAGGTCCCGAGAGCTGTAGCACCTCGCCCAGTTGTGACAGATCAGGAATTAAGGGTTGTAGTACAGTTGCTGGCCAGAGTAGTAGCGGGATAGCCAGAGGTTGGGTCACAACCAGGTGTAGGGTTTGGAGAATGGCTGGGAGTTCCAGGACTTGAGAGTTCATAGCTTTGAATCCTCCAGAGTTCTCTAGGACACATGTAAATGAGGACCCATAGGACTTTCTGGATCAATTGTATCACATTTTCTAAGTTATGCATTCCACTCCTATTGAGGCTGTTGAGTTGGCGGTGTTTAGATTGCGCAAGGTAGCGGTGTTGTAGTATGAAGGATGGGAGCGCTCAAGGGGTCGAGATGCACCTTCGATCAAGTGGGATGATTTTGTTGATGTATTTCTAGATCAGTATCTGCATTCAGAGATTCGAGATGATAGGGCGGATTGGTTTTTACGCTTGAAGTAGGGAAATATGAGCGTGCAGGAGTATGTAATTTAGTTTGATTTTCTAGCCCAATATGCTCCTTCTTTTGTTAGCACCATGCGAGCCAGAATACATCGGTATGTAAATGGGTTTCTTCCAGAGTATGTGCAGGATTGCAAGATTGTTGCTATGCAGGTGGGTGAAAGCATAGCATGTATATAGGCGTTGGCACAGAGTTTGAAGGATGACAATTTAAAGAGGCTAGAACAGGAGCGAGCTAAGAGGGAGAAACAAAAGAGAATGAGGACTGCAAACTTCCAGAGTGGATCACGGGGTGGATCTAAGCCATGATATTAGGGGGAGCCATCCGGATATTCGACATCAGAGTATCAGGTACAAAACCTAGTCATGGTACCCCGGTGGAGGCAGGACAACAACAGTCTAGAGGGTCGGCAATACCATTTTGAAATGTATGCGATAGGAGGCACGTAGGTAGGTTTAGAAGGGAGCCGATTATGTGTTTTACTTGTGGTGGTGAGGGTCACAAGTTTATGGATTGTCCTGCTCAAGGACAGAGCGGCACGACACAATCAACCGGATCTGTGGTAGGGTCTTCTGTAGCAGTAGGTCCGTGTGGACATGGGGCACAATTGGGATGAGGGCAAGGTAGAGGCGAAGCTATCATGCCAGATTATGCTTATCCTCATCCATGTATCTTCACATTGGATAGCCAGCGGGTCACAGAGTCTCTAGCAGGCAACACGTCAGGTATATATATGGTATTATTGGTATTGTTTGTGTCAGACCCTTTGTTCTATAAGTTCATAGGTTTGTTTTGTCATATAAAATTCCCAGGCATGAATCGTGTGTGTTGTCCAACATTCGAGGTCGAATGTTTTTAGGGGGGGGGGGGAGAATGTAACATCTCATATAGATTAAGCAATAAATTTGAACTTTTGAGATAGGAGTACTTAATAGGCTACTAAGGAACTGTTATGAGGCATTTGAGTCACTCTATGATCGTATTTAATATTGGACATCGATCAAGTTGTAAATTGAAATTTGACAAAAGTTATCGCAAAACTTCTTTCTTGAGATTCCTTGATATTTAGGTAAAATGTCTCGAGTCTTTTATACTAATATACAAGGAGTTCGGGGGTGTATGACCTATCAAATTGCAGTTCTATGAGTTTAGGTTTCAACACATTAAACCATTCATCAATCCGACTTCGGAGTAGAGAGATATTCGCATTTTTGTGAGACTGCGCAAGCAGACACGTCAAAAATAACTAAGGCGGTGGAGGATTATTTAATCCCCTTTGGTTAGTTGTTGGCCATCAAAATTCATTTTCCAGCAATATATTTCCTATGAAATCTCTCTCAAGTACTTTCCATGGTTTTCTTCAGATTTTGGAGCTAGAAGTCATAAGTCCAAGTGATTTTGGTGTCAGGGTGTTGGATTATTCGAGTAGATTGTGTCGTTAAATTGTGTTTCCAGCAGTTTGGTGGCTGCTTCGTTTTTCTGGCTGGTAAGTTCTTGTTCTTTTTTGGTTCTTAGTATTCATAGGATGATTAAGGAGTTGTTGATCTTGGTAGAATGTTATTTTAGATTTCCTACCGCCGAATTCATGAAAAACTAGTCGGTAAACTTTGTTTTGCGTTGTTTCTCTTATTGGACTTCTAGCAGCGTGTTGGTGGTCTTTTTTCTTCTTTTAGTCAGTATCTTGGTGTACTTGGGGAATGGAGGTTCAGTTATCTTGGGTTCATTGACTTCCGAGGTATGTATAGGCCGTTTGTTCCCTTTTTCGGCATGATTTCCGTAGACTTGTGCTAATGTTATTGTCGTGCGTGTGGGCTATCTCATGAGGCATTGAATTCATGATAGGTGTACCCTTGATTGAGCTACTGGTTGTGTGGTGTTGTGGGTTGAAGTTTTGATAAGGTTGAGTTAGACTCGTGTGCCAGTTGGTAGGTCGGGGCCCTGTCCCGATCAGTATAAACTTGTTAAGCTTTTAAGAGGTTCATAGATGGTACCTGTTGGGTTGTAAATGTTGTAGTACGTCATGTGAGTCCTCTTATATGCCTTTTGGTTGTATGTGGTCTTGACAATTCCAGTATCATAATACGTACTTGCCACATTTTCTTGATTACTACTGTCAGTATGTTAAGTTTTGGCCTATGTTTTAAATTTGGGCATCGTGTATGCTTCTTTCAGGGGTGGCACCAGGTGCTATTCATGCTTCCTTGGGTTTGGGTGTGACGAACTTGATATCAAAGAAGTTTATGTCCTAAGGAGTCCATGAGCCATGTCTTATATAGTCTTGTTTATGTGTGCGTTGCGCAGTATACTTATAGACAAGAGGGTACAGGGCATTTAGGATGGTTACTTTTCTTTCTTAATCAAATCATGCACTATGTCTGA
The DNA here is from genome assembly GCA_035772735.1 of Datura wrightii. Classification (NCBI taxonomy): domain Eukaryota; kingdom Viridiplantae; phylum Streptophyta; class Magnoliopsida; order Solanales; family Solanaceae; genus Datura; species Datura wrightii. The sequence goes on along the minus strand of JASDFA010000010.1, from coordinate 67,855,034 downwards.
AGTTGTAGGAGTCGGGTCTAGTCTTACGTTTCTTAAATTGTGCAGGGATGCCTGTAACTCGGAGAATAGCAGCTGGACAGTGGATAGATATTGCAGCAGGTGAGGGTACCAGCAGGATACACCCTAAAGAGACAAACCCATCTGAGGCCTAGGATGAGGCTGTCACTCCACTACCAGAACCAGTACCCCTAACTAGAGATGTTCTGAGGGATGAGTAGGTCTTGTGAGCTTTAGCACCTCCTCTAGTTGTGATAGATCAGGAATTGAGGGCTGTAGTATAGTTGCTGGCCAGAGTAGTAGCGGGACAGCCAGAGGTTGGGTAACAACCAGGTGTAGGGTTTGGAGAATGTGCTGGGAGTTCCAGGACTCGAGAGTTCATATCTTTGAATCCTCCAGAGTTCTCTAGGACACAAGTAAATGAGGACCTATAAGACTTCGTGGATCAGTTGTATCGCATCTTCCAAGTTATGCATGCCACTCCTATTGAAGCTATTGAGTTGGCGGTGTTTAGATTGCGTAAGGTTGCGGTGTTGATGTATGAAGGTTGGGAGCGCACGAGGGGTCGAGATGCACCTTCGGTCAGGTGGGTTGATTTTGTTGACGTATTTCTAGATCAATATCTCTCTTTAGAGGTCCGGGATGATAGGGAAGATTGGTTTTTACGCTTGGAGCATGGAAATATGAGTGTGCGGGAGTATGGACTTTGGTTTGATTCTCTAGCCCGATATGATCCTTCATTTTTTAGCACCATGCGAGCCAGGATATATCGGTATGTAAATGGGTTGCTTACAGAGTATGTGCAGCATTGCAGGGTTGTTGCTATGCAGGCGGGTGCAAGCATAGCACGTATACAAGCATTGGTACAGAGTTTGGAGGATGGCAATTTAAATCGGCTAGAATAGTAGCGAGCTAAGAGGGGGAAACAAAAGAGAATGAGGCCTGCAGACTTCCAAAGTGGATCATAGAGTGGATCTGAGCTACAGTATTAGGGGGACCCATCTGGATATTCGACACTAGTAGGATCTGGTACATAACCTAGTCATGGAACCATAGTGGATGCAGGACAGCGATAGTCTAGAGGGTCGGCAATACCGTTTTGCAGTGTATCCGGTAGGAGGCATGCAGGTAGGTGTAGAAGGGAGCCAATTATATGTTTTACTTGTGGTGGTGAGGGTCACAAGTTCATGGATTGTCCTGTTCAAGGACAGAGTGGCATGGCATGACCATTTGAGTCTGTGGTAGGGTCGTGTATGCCAATAGGCCGAGTGGACAAGGGGCGCAATTGGGCCGAAGGCAAGGTAGAGGCGAAGCTGTCACACCGGATTATGCTTATCCTCATCCACATATCTTCACATTTGATAGTCAGCGGGTCACAGAGTCTCCTACAGGCAAACGTCAGGTATATATATGGTATTATTGGTATTTTTTATGTCAGACCCTTTGTTCTATAAGTTCATAGGTTATTTCTGTCATACCAAATTCCCAGGCATGAATCGTATGTGTTGTCCAACATTCGAATTTGAATGTTTTTAAGGGGGGAAGGATGTAACACCTCGTATAAATTAAGCAATAAATTTGAACTTTTGAGATAGGAGTACTTAATAGGCTACTAAGGAAGTGTTATTAGGTATTTGAGTCACGCTATGATCTTATTTAATATTGGACACGTCGATCAAGTTGTAAAACAAAATTCGGCAAAAGTTATCGCAAAATTTCTTTCTTGAGATTCCTTGAAATTTAGGTCAAATGTGTGGAGTCTTTTCTCCTAATATATAAGGACCTATGGGGTGTAATACCTATCAAATTAAAGTTCTATGAGTCTAGTTTCCAAAACATTAAACCGTTCATCAATCCGACTTTGGAGTAGAGAGATATTCGCATTTTTGTGAGACTGCACAAGCAGACACATCAAAAATAACTAAGGCGGTGGAGGATTATTTAATCCCCTTTGGTCGGTTGTTGGTCATCATAATTCATTTTCCAAAAACATATTTAGTATGAAACCTCTCTCAAGCTCTCTCCATGGTTTTCTTTGGATTTTGGAGCTAGAAGTCATAAGTCCAAGTGATTTTGGTGTTAGATGGTTGAATTATTTGAGTAGATCGCCTCGTTGGATTGTGTTTCCAGCAGTTTGGTGGCTGCTTCGTGTTTCTTGTTGGTAAGTTCTTGTTCTCGGTTGGTTCTTAGTATTCATAGGATGCTTACGGTGTTTTTGATATTGGTAGAATGTTGTTTTAGATTTCCTACCGCCGAATTCATGAAGAACTAGTCGGTAAACTTTGTTTTGTGTTGTTTCTCTTATTGGACTTCTAGCTGCCTGATGTTTGTTTGTTTTCTACTTTTAGGCAGTATCTTGGTGTAATTGGGGAGTGGATGTTCAGCTAGCTTGGGTTCATCGACGTCTGAGGTATGTGTAGGCTGTTTGTTCCCTTTTTCAGTATGAGTTCCATAGACTTGTGCAAGTGTTATTGTCGTGCGTGTGGGCTGTCTCATGAGGCCTTTAATTCGTGATAGGTGTACCCTTGGTTGAGCTACTAGTTTTATGGTTTTTTTGGTTGATGTTTTCATAAGGTTGTTTGGAAATACCTTTTTGTGATTTTGTGTACATATTGAGTAGGTTGAGGCCCTATACCGATCAGTATAAACTTGTTAAACTCTTTAGAGGCTCATAGACGGTACCTGTTCGGTTGTAAATGTTGTAGTAGGTCATGTGAGTCCTTCTATATGCCTCTTTTTGTATGTGGTCTTGACGACCCCAGTAGCATAATACGTACTTGCCACGTTTTCTTGATTACTACTGTCAGTATGTTATTTATGCCAAACCTCATTAGTTTTGGCCTTTATTTTATATTTGGTTATCACGTATGCTCCTATGAGGGATGGAACCAGGTGCCAGTCATGCTTTCTCGGGTTGGGGTGTGACATTAGCTTTTCGAACATCATAATCTTTCAGTAATTCCAACCACCTTCTCTACCATAAATTCATCTCCTTCCTCTGGAACAAGTACTGGAGACTCTTATGATTTTAAAAATATCAACATGTACCCGTAGAAATAGTGGTACCATATCTTTAGTGCGAAAACCACTGCTGCCAACTCTAGATCATGTGTAGGGTAGTTCTGCTCATGCTTCCTCAGCTGCCTCAAAGCAGGTGATAACCTTGTCGTGTTGCATCAGCACACAACCCAATCCCCCTCCGGAAGCATCACAATAAACTACATACCCCTCTAGACCTTCTGGAAGAGTCAAGACAGGTGTGGATGTCAACCTGTCCTTCATCTCCTAGAATCTATGATCACAAACCTCTGACCACCGAAACTTAGTGGACTTTTGAGTCAACTTTTTCAACGGCGCGAAGATGGTAGAAAAACCTTCTACAAATTTGTAATAGTAGCCTGCTAAACCTAGGCAATAGAACTTCCATAGGATTCAAGGGTCTGGGCTAACTCTTTACAACTTTTAGTTTCTGACTATCCACTTTTATACTTTCAGCTATAATCACATGACTAAGAAAAGTTATAGATGTTAGTCAAAATTCACATTTAGAGAATTTAGCGTACAACCTAGGCTCCTGAGAGATTGCAACACAACTCTCAGGTGACTTGCTTGCCCTACCTCTGATTATTGAGTAAATCAAGATTTCTTCAATGAAGACAATCTCAAATACATCAAGAAAGGGCTAAAATACCCTATTTATCAGATCTATAAAAGTTGTCGGGGGCATTTGGGGCATTAGTAAGATGAAATGATATCACCAAAAACTCATAGTTACCATACCTGGTCTTGAAAGTAGTCTTAGGGATATCAACTTCCCTAACCTGTAACTGGTGGTATTCGGACCTCAAGTCAATCTTCAAAAAGTATCTCGTACCCTGTAACTGGTCAAACAAGTCATCAATCCGGGGAAGCGGATACTTGCTCTTAATCAACACTTTATTCAACTGCTTATAATCGATGCATATCCTTAACGATCTATCATTCATTTGCACAAAGAGCACTAGTGCACCCCACAGTGATACACTAGGCTAAATGAATTCTTTCTCGAGCAGATCTTTCTACTTCTCCGTCAACTCCCTTAGCTCTATCAGAGCTATTCTGCAAGGAGGGATCGATATCGACTAAGTACCTGGAAGAAAATCAATGGAAAAGTCTATCTCCTTTTTAGGAGGAACTTCAGGTAAGTCCTCTGGTAAGACTGCCGAAAACTCAATCACTACTGAAGTTGACTGGAAAGTCACCGGTTCACTGACAAAATATTTGAATCAAACATAGTCAGAAATGCAACCCTTAAACACCATCTTCTAGGCCTTAAGGTTATGAAATGAAATTACCTTTAGGCATAGTGGAATTGCCCTTCCATTCTAGAGCTGGCTCATCTGAAAATTTAAATTTGATAATCTTTGCTCGACAATAAATATTAGCATAACATGCTACTAGTTAATTCGTGCCTATAATCACATCAAAATCAATCATTTCATGCTCAACTAGAAGCTAACATATATCTATCACATACTCAGACCGTATAACCATGGTACACTCTTTCAACTAACATAAATTCGCCAATTGGCATCGACATAACAAATGGCTTACCTAACAATTCAGGAGCTATCTCAAACTTACTCTCTATTAGATGAGTAACACAGGAAAGGGTTGAGACTAGATCAATAAAAGTATAAACAACACGGGAGAGTATAATCAAAACACCTGCAACAACATCAGGCGATGACTCTTGGTCCTAGCGACCACCTAGAGCATAAAAACGATTTTGCACTATCATTGAACTAGAAGCTTCCCCCTCTTACCCGTACCACCACCCACTATAGGTTGAGAGCTGGACCTGGGAGGATGAACTGAGGGTGATGATGTTGCTGCTGAACTTATTGGATGTGCAGTTTCACCTCTACCCCTCATTGGGCACTGTCACATGAAATAGCTAGGTTGTTCGCACTGATAGCATACATTCTGACCTAAGCGACACTAGCTTGGATGAATTTAACCACACTGAGCACATGGGGGTAGTGGAGGTCTCTTCTAATGCTAGGAACCAGATGGAGCAAAACTCTGATCTCTCCTTGGTCCCTACAACTATGGTGGGGCACTCTCCATAGATCGAGTTGGCTTCCTATTTGGATGAACCTCGGAGTCTCCACTATAATCTCCATAAGATCTTGCAGTTCTGGACCTCTTCCTCTACCCCTGACATCTACAAGTATTATGAATATAGTGTATCAAATCCTCGGCCCCTTAAGTAAAGGCCTGTATCTGGTCAATGTCCATATCAGACTGAGTGGACACTTCCAAACATTCACGAGACATATGGGTACCCAATATTGACATAATTTTATGAATTATGGCCCTCATAGTCGGCACCATGTACGGAGCATACCTAGCTGAGGAATTAAACCTAAGGCTATAATCTTCCACGCTCATGTTACCCTACTTAGCTTGGGTCTCACAAAGCTCTTGTGGAAGATATTGATCATTAAAAGCCTCTGAGAATTCCTCCCACTCATCATGAGGTGCATCTGCTTTCCTGGCTTGGCTTTAAGACTCATACCACAAAATAGGTACTCCATGTATCCTAAATTCTGTCAGTTCTACACTTTCTATCACCGAGGCTTGCATTACCCATAGTACTCGGTAAATTTGACTAATAAAGTTTGGCAAATCATCATATGGATCAGACCCTATTTTAACTGGAGGGCTCAGGCCCAAAAACTCGCGAGCCCTGGAACTCTCAAACACATTTCCCCTGGCTCCTTCCAATGCCTCAAATCGTCGCTCCATGCCAATAACAATATAGGTCAATGACTGAACTATACCCCCATCCCCTTTTCCCTCTAGTGATATAGGAGGTGCAATAGGTGCTAGAGGATCCATCGTTCTATATCCTTTAGGTGGTACTAGACCTGGGGGTGCTGGGCGTCTCTCTATTGTAGTTCTTGCTTGAGCTGGAGGGAGTATCACTCATGGAGCTGGAGACTCACTCTGTGTCTTTGATCTATCTCCCTGATCGGCAGGAGGGTGGCCAGTACCCTTACCAGCTGTTATGCTAATCAATCTCGTAGCCATTTGCCTCGTCACAGGAATAATTTGAAACATAAGCACAATTTAGACTTCAGATAACACATGGAACCTCACTCTAAAGCTTGATATATTAGTGAATAAAGTGAAACAATTTGTAATACCCTAGAAGTACCTAAGCCTAGATGGGGACTTGAAATGAAAAGTAGTAGAAAAGTTAGAAGTTTCTCTCAAAACGACCTGTGGTACGAGTCATTGGAGGGTCCTATGACTCATGGTATCCACTCGTGGTCAGGTTCTGCAGTAGAGGATCCTGTGGTGACAGCTCTAGGAATAACCCATTGTTTTATGTAATGGGTCATTGTGAAGCTACTCCTAGTCAAAGAAGGCTGGCACGAGTCATGGGACGACTCATGCTCGTTGGGGTTGGTAATGAGTCGTTATATGAGTCCGTTAGGAGGATTTCCAGGATGGGAGCTATGGGGACAACGGCTAGCAATGACGAGTCATTGGGGCTGGTAATAACTCTTCCTGTCCACTCATGGTAGAAGACCTTAGACGGGAAAATGAGAGGAAACAATGAGGGAAGTAACGGGTCATGGGAGCGAGGGACGACTCGTTGTGTTGGTCGTTGCTTCGAACAGTGGCTAATTTCCTATGAGTTTAGTAAGGGAAAATCTGTAATTTCTAAACCCCTATACTTCATTATTTTAAGCTTGGAAAAGGGTGTTTTAATAGGGTTAAACTCATTCAAAATCCATTCTCTTCCATGCATGCAACCTAGAGGTTTCTAAGGGTGATCAATCTTAGGATTCATGAAGTTCTTCCCCAAAATCCTTTGGGCTTTCAAGAGGGTTTGTGAAATAAAATTTTTCTAGGTATGTAGGGTTATAAATGGGTGTAATCATCTACAACCATGCCCAATCCCTCTTCAATTCATGAAATTCTAGTTGATGAATCTATGGGGTTTTAACCCAACATGTTAATTCTCTAAGTATCAATCATGGGTATGATCTAAGCATGTTTCTAATATTGAATTATGATTAATGGGCATATTTTACAATGTTTTCAATTACAGATTATTTTTTCAAGTTTTACAAATTATAATGCCCATCCATGGAAGTTCATGAAATTTGAGATCTATAATAAATGTATTCAAGCATGATAAGATGTGTATGATTAAAGTATGATTTTGAATTACCCATGTCAATGTTCATTTTTTCGAATGACCAAGTCTATGTCAAGAAAGTTTTTCATGACCCGAATATAGGCCTGGAACGAGATACGAGACAAGGAACCCCAAGAGGCTCCAAGTCGACCCATGGCATGAATATACATCTAACATAAGAAGATCATCATAAATAACATAGCGAAAGTCTAAGAAAAACATAACATCCTAATACATGCATGAGTCTAGAGCTGAATACAACTATGTCCAAGAAAACATCTAACACTGAGGAGTTGATGGGACAAGACCCTAACAAAATCACTAAAATCTGAAAACTGAAAATACGAAATACAACTGATAAGAAGGGCCCTCGCAAGATGAGGACTCACCAATTGAGGCTGAGGAAAGCTAACTCCTGGAATCTGACTAGCGGTAGGACTGAACCTGGGTAACAGACCGTGTATCATAAAATGATACAACATAGAGTATGCGGTCAGTACGTGAAATGTACCGAGTATACAAGGTAAGTAAAACCACTAAGTAAGTAAAATCATTGGACATGCATAATATAAAAAATAATAAAGATACTATTCTGAGAGTAGGGCTTGCATGCTATTTTCTGAAATCATGATCTAAACATAGCTAAACATCATAACTGAATCGAATAATCCAAAGCTGAAAACTGATAATCATAAGTAAAACTTAACATTGGTTCAAACCTGCTGAAAACATAATATCATGATGGAAGTACATGCATAACTGAAATCATGAGGAACAATGGGAGAATCGTCATATAACCAACATTACCGCGATAGAGCTTATGTGGACCCGACTATCATACTCAAGTGGGCAGAGCCGTCCAAAACCTTGCCAGGGCTAAGGGCGCTACCATGATATCGATATCAAGATCAAGGCCCCTTAGGGGCAAGGAAAAGCTCCAAAGGAGGTCCCAAATAATATGATCATACCTACGTTGGTGTGTAGTTCTGAGGCATAGGTTTGACTGACCCTTAGCCTACCGGTGCTAGACACTACTCCTAAAAACATGCCTATGCTCTCCGTCATTTTTTAACAAAGCTGACCATCATCTAGTGATGAAGCTGAATAATGATATACATGCATAATCTCAAATCATAAAATTAGGAGCCTTGGCTCAAACCATACCACAAGCTGAAAATAATGGGAGTCTTGACTCTAAAATTATGTGGTAAGCTAATTCATGAAATCATAAAACATATTTGATCATATGGGCTCTCCCAATACATTAACATGCTTTAAATCAACTTGATTCACTTTAAAAACATGAATATAAAAATGGGTATTTTGAAATCATACTTTCTTCACAAACATCACATCATACTTGAGCATATATCTCATACATCTCAACTTTCATGAACATTCATGGATGGACATCATAGTTTAGAAAACTGGAAAACATAATTTATAATTTAAAACATTGTAAAATCTGCCTATTAATCATAGTTCATCATTTAAAACATGTTCAGATCATACCCATGATTAAAACTTAGGAATTCATGCATTGGGTAAAAACCCTATGGAATCATCAATTAGGACATCATGAATTGAGAGGGAATTGGGGATTGGGTGCGGAAAATTGTTCATAGACTTACATACCTAAAGGGATCTGATTTTCACACTTCCTTGATTTCCCGAAAATAATTAAGGAAGAACCTTGTAGAACTAGCCTTGATCACCTCTTAAACTTCTAAACTTGCATTCATGAATTAGTATAGGCTTAGAATGACTTAACCCTTCTTAAAACACTACATTATGACCTTAAAACGATGTAGTTTAGGCCTTAGGAATACAGGAATTATGGAAAACCCCTTAATAAACTCGCAGGGAAAATGGAATGCCAGTCCCAATGAGGGACTGGACGAGTTGTCATTACTGGACATGACTCGTGGACTGGATTTGTCATGAAAAATACCAAAAATCTGCTAAGGCTTACCTCGAGGGACATAACAGATAGTTACTAGTACTCGTGGTCACCTCCTATTGCCTTTACTGCGCAAAATCCTTGATCCCTAATCTCTTTAGACCACGGACGACTTAACGGGTCGTGGTGCTGACCACGACTCATGGTGATCTCCCATGGTCACTTTGAACATTAAATCTCTTCCCAGCCTCTCCCCATGAGTCACTTAACGACTCTAGGGGTTCCCGACGGGTCACTGGACGACTCGTCCTGTGACCTGGTGCAGAAATTCTTATGTTCTTCATTTCAACTCCCGAGTCTGATCTTAGGGCTTTCAGGGAATAACAATATCTCACCCTTGGGAACATTTGTCCTTGAATGTTGAAAATTGTATAGAAAAGAAGAGAATTGGCTTTCTCCATAGCTTCATGAACTGAATCTGGTCCTATCATTGCAGCTTCGCCGACTTCAAACCAACCAGTAGGTGGCCTACATCTGCCTATAGAGAGCCTCAAATGAAGCCATTTGAAAGTTGGAATGGTAACTATTATTATATGAAAACTCAATGAGAGGCAAATGGTCATCCCAACTAGCCCTAAAGTCACCCATTTGAAAGTTGGAATGGTAACTATTATTATATGAAAACTCAATGAGAGGCAAATGGTCATCCCAACTAGCCCTAAAGTCACCCATTTGAAAGTTGGAATGGTAACTATTATTATATGAAAACTCAATGAGAGGTAAATGGTCATCCCAACTAGCCCTAAAGTCACCCATTTGAAAGTTGGAATGGTAACTATTATTATATGAAAACTCAATGAGAGGCAAATGGTCATCCCAACTAGCCCTAAAGTCAATCACACACACTCTCAACATGTCCTCGAGAGTATGAATAGTCCGCTCCTCCTGACCATCTGTTTGCGGGTGAAATGTTGTACTAAGCTTGACCTGAGTACCAAGTCCCTTTTGAAACGATCTCTAAAATTGGGAGGTGAACTGTGTACCTCTATTTGATATGATGGACAAGGTCACTCCATGAAACTGAACTAACGCCCGAATATATAATTCACCATAATCCTCCGCTGAGTCAATAGCTTTGACTGGTAAAAAATGAGCTACTTTGGTCAACCTGTCTACAACCACCCAAGTGGAGTCATACTGTCGACGAGTGAGAGGCAACCCTATGATGAAGTCCATATTAATCTCCTCCCACTTTCAAGTAGGAATGCTGATGTCCTGAAGTACAACTCCTGGTCTCGTGCTCAACCTTTACTTGCTAATAATTCGAACACTTAGCCACAAATTCTGCGATGTCCTTCTTCATGCCATTCCACAAATAGACTACCCGTAGGTCACGGAACATCTTGGTGGCACCTGGATGTATGGAATATCTGGAACCGTGGGCCTCATGCAACATCCGATCTCTCAAATCATCAACATCCGGAACACACAAGCAACCCTGAAATCGGAGTACACCATCTCCCCCTTTGGAGAAGACGTCCACCTTCTGATTCTGAACCACTTCTTTTAATTTCACCAAAATAGGATCCTCATCTTGTCTAGCTTTTACATCAGTCACCAAGGATGATTTTGATCCATTCTAAATAATAACACCACCATCGGTTGACTCAACTAAGCGAACTCCCAACCATGCAAGCCGAAGCACATCTATCACCAGCTCCTTCCTATCCTCATCTACATGGGATACACTCTCTATAGAAAGCCTGTTAAGAGCGTCTATTACCATATTAGCCTTGCCCGGATGGTAAAGGACACTTATATTATAATCCTTGAGTAACTCCAACCACCTCCTTTGGCATAAATTTAGATCCTTCTGGGTAAACACATATTGTAGGCTCTTGTGGTCCGTAAACACAACCACATGGACCCCGTACAAATAGTGTCTCCAAATATTCAAGGAAAATACTACTGCGTTCAATTCGAGATCATGAATCGGGTAATTCTTTTCATGAACCTTCAGCTGCCTAGAAGCATATGCTATAACCTTTACATGCTACATCAATACAAAACCAAGGCCGATCCTCAAAGCATGACAATATACCACAAACCCATCAGTACCCTTAGGTAGGGTCAATACTGGTGCTGAGGTGAGTCGAGTCTTCAACTCTTGGAAGCTCTTCTCACAAGCCTCTGACCAATGGAACTTCACCTTCTTCTAGGTCAATTTGGTTAATGGTGCTGCGATAGATGAAATCCCTCAACAAATCTCCGATGGTAACCAGCTAAACCCAAGAAACTACTAATATCTGAAGGATTCACCGGTCTGGGCTAATTCTTTACCCCCTCTATCTTTTGAGAGTCTACCTGAACACCCTCACTTGACACCACATGACCAAAAAATGCCATTGAGCTCAACAAAAACTCACATTTACTGAAATTAGCATACAACTGACGATTCTTCAAGGTCTGTAGCACCACCCTCAAATGAGTGGCATGTTCCTCCTTGCTCTGAGAGTATATAAGGATATTATCTATGAACATGATCATGAGTATGTCCAGATATGGATTGAACACACTGTTCATCAAATCCGAAAAGGCTGTAGGTGCATTCATTTGTCTAAAAGATATAACTACAAACTCATAATGACCATACCGAGTCCTAAAGGTTGTCTTCGAAATATCGCTCTTTGAAATGCTGAGCTAGTGGTACCCGAATCTGAGATCTATATTCGAAAAGAACTTAGCACCCTGAAGCTGGTCAAACAAATCATCAATCTTGGGGAGAGGATACCTATTCTTCAAAGTAACGTTGTTCAACTACCAATAATCAATACGCATCCAAAGGGAACCATCTTTTTTGTGGACAAAGAGAACCGGTGAACCCCACGGGGATTTACTAGGTCTGATGAAACCCTTGTCTAGAAGGTTCCTTCAATTGCTCCTTCAACTACTTTAGCTCAGTTGGGGTTATTCAGTGAGGAGGAATAGATATAGGCTGCGGTATCGGGAAGAATTCCCGGTAGATCATCTAGGAACACTTCTAGATACTCACTTACTATTAGAACTGACTTGATAGTTGAGGTTTCAGACCTAGCATCCTTAACCATAACTAGATGATACACGCAACCCTTAGAAATCATCTTTCTTGCCTTAAGGTAGGAAATGAAACGAACTACAAGAACAACTGAACTACCCTTCCTCTCTAAGACTGGCTAACTCGAAAATTTGAACTCCACTGCACGTGTTTTACAATTAACTGAGGCATAGCATGAAAATAGCTAATCCATGCTGAGGATAACATCAAATTCAGTCATGGCTAACTCTACTAAATATGCTGAGGTGACTTTTTGAAGAACTGTGGTAGGGAAACTTCTATACACCCATCTAGCTATAACTTAATCACCAACTACAGTAGAGACTAAGAAGGGTTTTGATAAGATTTCAGGACTGACTTGAAATTACTAGCTACATATGGCGTCACAAAAGACAAAGTAGCCCCTGGATCTAATAATGCGTAAACATCAAAATGGAACACTCGTAACATACAAATGACTACATCAGGGGAGACCTCCTGCTCTTGGTGAGAGACTAAGACATTGAATCTATTTTGGCACAGACCATCACCCACACTAGTGGATGCACCCTGCGAAGCTTGGTGTGCTAGTGGAGCTGTTGAACTAGAAGTTGGGCCTCGACCCCTTTCATGACCCTGTTTGGCTACTGGACAATCTCTAAGAAAATGTCCGGGCTTCCCTGTCATGACCCAAAACATAATCTTGGATCGAGACACAGGACCAGGAATCCCGTGACGCCCCAATTCGACCCATGGCATAATCATAACATAACATAACAAGACAACAACTAAAAGAATCATAACTTATCGGAAGCTAACTGATACATAAGAGATAATCTAAGAAAATATTCTAATACAAAGCTGACTCTGTCTATACTGGTCTGAAAGTCTCTACTAAACTTATCAGTTGCTAGGACAAGCCCCCAACTAACTCTTACAGTCTGAAAACTGAAACATAAAAGAAATAGAAAACATAAATCGTGTCCTTGAGAGATACGGACTCACCATAGGCAGCTGAGACTGGAATAGAGTGTATCTAACCACGTGGCTGAGTCTGAAAAACCTGAATCTACATCATGAAGCGATATAGCACATAAAGTATGCGGTTAGTACTTAGAATGTACTGAGTATGTGAGAAGCGTAGGTAAACTAAAACATGCAAGTATACAAGAAGGGAGTAACTGAGTATATCACTAAACATATGGCTGAACTAAAATACAAGAACCTTGTCAAAGATGGATATAATTGACATGAAGCAGTTATTTGAAAATATTAATGAAGTATAAGGGTCATGTGCTTGTACTTCTACTGAGAACTAAATCTATAAATGATATCATACACTGTACTGACTATCTGCTGATAATTAAATTTGAATCCTGCTAATCTGGTTTTAACTGAAATCTAAAATCCTATGGAGCTGAGTTGAACTGATATATTAGACTAAGGGAGACATTCTCTGCTACTGAGAATCCCTGACTAACTAAGGAAAACATTCTCTGCTATAGAGAATCCCCAACTAACCAAGGAAAACATTCTCTACTATTGAGAATCCCTAACTGATTAAGGAAATGGTTCTCTGCTAATGGAGAGTCCCTAACTGACTAAGGGAAACATTTTCTGCTACAGAGAATTCCTAATTGACAACGGAAAACATTCTCTGCTATGGAAAATCCCTATTATACTAGAACATGGAGGTCACTAATCTGACGTCGTTCGTCTAGTCCAAGTCACTTTAGCTAAATAGAGACATGAACATTCAACTATTTACATCATACTGAATATCATACCGAATTCATTTAGAGTTGATTAAGGCTACTCTCTACTACTCAACAAGACAAAAAGTCTAAAGGATCATTCTCATGCTTTATCATCATAGTCCCGAATCATCATTTAAATCATACATTCTACTTTCATTAAGCATTGATAATATCATATCATACTCTAAACATGACCAAAACATTTAAATATCGAATTAACATTATATAGCATATATTCTAGATTCCTGAAAGCTCCATAGGTTCAACTCATACCCAAAGCGTTTACATCGACATCACATTGAAAACATGTACATACTTCACATTGATCAAAACCCATAAGTTATAATCATGTTACAACTCATATAATACAACATATGTTCTAGAGTTGTGGGGACCCACATGATCCACATATACTTTAAACATGGATACAATTTCGTGATAAGAGAATGTGAATAATTAATGAAATCTCATTTGAAATTCTAGACAAACTAATGATGAAAATCCCACATTCATCCTATTCATATATCATACACATATTTCTAGGAGGTGCAAGTTACTTCATAAGCATACATTACTATTAATCATAATGGTTCTTAGAATTTAGGGAAAACATAGGAGAATTCATGCATAAATTGAAACCCTAGAACATGTGTTTCTAGAATCAAAAGATTTACGTTTTTAGTATAAAAGTTTGGGGCACAAGGATGGAAGGAAATCCTTGTTGAAAACCCACATACCTTCCTAGAAGGAACCTCCCACTTGAACTTGAACCTTGAATCCATTGAAGAAACCCTAGTTAAATCCTTAAGTCTTGAGAGAGAGAAGGAAGAACTTTTTGAGAGGGTATCTTGAGAGAATGAGAGATTAGGCTACAAGAAACCCTTAAAGCATCCCATCTAATACTCAAAATGACGTAGTTTAGAAGTTAGAAGCATAGGATTTTATGAAAATACCCTTGGAAATTCACAGGAAAAATCAATCTCCCAGTCCCCATGAAGCACTCCACGAGTCGTGGGGTTGACAATATCTCATGATGCCAAGTTGTGGAGTGCACTGGAACTTTTCTTTAAAATTCCTCGAATCTGCCGATGAGTGACTTCACAAGTTGTTAGTTGACCTAATGACTCGTGAATCTTTCTGTTATCACTAAAATCTTTACGGTTGAACTTCCCCTCGACAACTCTCAGGAAAAGTCATTGCTGGACTTAACAAGTCATCATGTCCCTCATTTGCTGGAGTCTTGACATTTTAGGCTGCTGCTTGATCTTGGGCAGAATTATATGCCCAAGTGATGCTCAAATGCTCTATTTCGTCTTGTTTATCTATCGTTGTTTGTACATTCTCATGTGATTTGTAGTTAAAATGTGAATTTATACTAACCAACATGATTAGTGTTGTTTTGCAGGAAAAATGTAATTTTAGGAAGCTAAGTTGCATGTTGGTGAAAATTGGAAATGGACTCGGAAGCGAGCAGTGGAAAAGGTTAAGGAAAAGCAGAAAATATAGGGGCTCTGCGATGGAGCAGTGTCACGCTGCCATCACGGAGGTAGTCTGCCTCGGATGATTTATTTTGGAAAATTTCCACTGAAGGTCCGCATTGCCTCCGTGACCCGGAGGCCAAGCCCCGCGTTACATGTCGTGGCACGTTGGGGATATTTACCTGGGACATCAAATTCCAGTAAGGGTTCGCGACGGCGCCGTGTCACCGAGGCAGTGCTCCACGATGGACTCCGTGACACGTTGCTTGTTATTCTGGGAAAAATTCCCACTAGTATAAATAGCACACTTAGGTTTATTTTTAATTATTTGAGTTGAGCAAGGACGTGGGTTACAGGCAGTTGAGGAGACGAAAATCTTAGGGTTCTTCTCTAACTCTTTCTCCTTTATTTCAATTGTTTGTACGATTTATACTCATTTGATGATGTTTAATACACAAATTAGTGGATAAATTCACTTCTTGCTGAGGTTAAGAACATTTGTAGTGGAATGTAATTGTTGATCATTTTGGTTTTTCATCTTTTCTTCCACGGTTGTTCTATCAATTCTTGTTCTTACTGCATTAATGTCTGGCCAATGTTAATGTATATTTAAAATATCCAGTTTTATCTTGAAAAGGAAAGAAATTGGAAAGTTGTGAATTGGTAGGATATGATCTCTTCTTAGTTTGGGAAAATTGAGAATTGATTTACCTTCAGAATAGAAATATATCTGAAAGTCGTATTAGTCAATTAAGGAATCAGTTTCGTATGGCTAGAACATGAAATTCTTTTATCACAGAAATGTAGGTTGAAGGTTCATGATTCTTAAGTTGGGTAGAATACGAAAGTTTCTCTCCATAGGCAATAATTCTTGACTAGCAACCGAAGGAAAGATTACCCGAATTGTATCGATAAATTACTTCCCTGCATGTTTGTTTTGGCCTCAGCTTGCTCATTACTATAGTTCAGACTCATTTTATCATTTTGTCTTAGATTAGTATAACTTAGAAAACAAACTCTCAAAAATCCTTTTTAAATTGTTGTATGCATTTTTAGAGTTAGAGTTCATTAACACTTAATTCGATTATTACCTTGGTTCAGTCCCTGTGGCATCAATACTTGTCTTTAGCCATTTTACTACTTGTTCGACCACGGGCACTTGCGTGTAGTTGCGAAACAGACCGAACAAGTTTTTGGCACCGTTGCCGGGGACTGGCAATTGGTAAAATTGTTTTCTTAGGTGTTAGTTTACAATTTCTATATAAGTGCTGACAACTTGATCTTAGCCTGTCTTTTGCAGATACTGAATTCTGTTGAACACTTGTAAGAGACAAGGAGCTGGTGGATTCATACTTAGAGCCGGAAAGACAATTTCATCGTCAAAGGAGAGAAGCTCTAGAGAAAAAGCTGTAGTTTCTCAGACAAACAATCCTGGAGCAACAACAGAATCCACCACTTGTAAGGGCTTTGTTAGTGCCCGAGGAAATGGCAGCTAGGTCGGTTCGCGAAGTGGCAATCCCACATGCTAACAATGTTACATCAAGCATTCGCAAACCCGAGCCAGGAGGGAGGTTTGAGCTGAAACAGAATATGGTGCAATTGCTGCACACCAGCGGGCAATTCACAAGTCTCCCTCACGAGGATCCACAACAATGTGTCCAAAACATTTTGGAGATAAGTGACACTTACATCCCCGCTAGAGTATCATCTGAATACGTAAGGCTTACGTTGTTCCCATTTTTACTACTTGGAGAATCAAAGAGGTGGTTGAAAGCTGAGCCACCTAATTCCATCACCACTTGGGATGATCTTGCAAGAAAATTTTTGATACGGTTCTTTCCATCCGGGAAAACAGCAAGACTTAGAAGTCAGATTCTAAGTTTTAAACAAAGAGAGGGGGAGAATCTGTATCAAGCTTGGGAAAGATTCAAATCCATGTTACGGGATTGTCCTCACCATCACCAGTCTAGTGATGTGTTGGTGCATATTTTCATAGAGGGTTTGGAACCCCACACAAAAATTTTGCTAGACTCAGCAGCTGGGGGACAAGTATTAGAAAAGACTTATGAGGAGCTGTATACTTTGTTAAACCGTATTTCGCAGGGAAATCCATAGTGGAATGCGGAATCTTCTAGAGGAGGAACAAGAAAAGCGGCAGGAGTCTTGGAAGTGGATGGTTTTATAGCTATCGCTGCACAGATAGCTGCATTACAAAATCAACTCAACACCCACTTCAGCAATATGAGCTTGAATCAATCTCAAGCCCCAGTTAACGTAGTGCAGCAGATTTGGTGTGAAGTATGCGGTAGTAATGAACTCTTAGCTGAGTATTGTGGTGCAAATCCAGATTCAGTGAACTTTGTTGGTATTGTACAGAGAAATAATCACCAACAGTATGGCAACAACTACAACTCTAATTGGAGGAATCATCCGAATTTCTCCTAGGGTAGTAATAGCCATCAAGGGCAGAGTTTGAATCAGGGTGCGCGGAGAAATCAAGGAGGGCAGCAGAACTATCAGACTCAATACAGAAGCAACAATGCACCTCCTCCACCACCACCACCCAGCATTGAGGAAATGTTTAAAACAATGACAGCTACCAAGCTCAATTGCAGGCTGACTATGTGAAATTGGTTGCAGATGTAAAGAACAATCAGTTAGCTACAAAGGCGTTGGAGTACCAGTTTGGGCAACTAGCTGGAGCTCAAAACACTAGGCCAAGAGGAGGACTACTGAGTGACACTAACCCGAATCCCAAGCAAGTAAATGCAGTGACCACAAGGAGTGGTTTACAACTCAAGGAGGTGGATCCAAAAAGACCACCTCAGCAGTCAGGAGCAGTGGAGAAAAAAAGGGAACAAAATAATGAGAGGGGGAAGAAGAAGGAAGCTGAACCAGAAAGACCACAACCCCCATTCTCTCAAAGATTAAAGAAACACAAGGAGGAAGCGTGTTTCAAAAAGTTCATGGAGGTGCTTAAACAGGTACACATTAATTTACCTCTTGTTGATGTTTTGCAGGGATTGCCGAAGTATGCAAAGTATATCAAGGACATCATGGAAAACAAAAGCAGGCTGATGGAGTACGCTACGGTGGCGCTTACTAAGGAGTGCACTTCCCGGATACTGAACAGGTTGCCAACAAAGTTCAAGGACCCTGGGAGCTTTACAATTCAAATCACAATTGGGAAAAGTATCCGAGCTCATGGACTATGCGATTTGGGAGCAAGCATTAACTTGATGCCGACATCGGTATCAAGAAGTTGGGGCTAGGCAGTCCTAGACCAATGATAGTGATCTTGCAGTTAGCGAATCGTTCTTTGGCCAGACCAGATGGCATTGTGGAGGAAGTGCTGGTGCAAGTGGGCTCCCTTATCTTCCCGGTAGATTTTGTTGTGCTGGTTTTTGAGTCGGATGCGGAAGTCCCATTTATTTTGGGACGTCCTTTCTTGTCAACCGAGAAAGCTTTGATTGATGTAGCTGCAAGGCAGCTAACTATGCGGGCGCATGAAAAAGTGGAGGTATTCGATGTATTTAAGGCCATGAAGCTTCCGGACATACATGAGGAGCTTTCAGCAATTAGTGTGCTTGATCAAGCAGAAATTCTTCAGATTGTTGAATCTAGAGATTCATTGGAAAGAGCATTACTGAGCTCCGATCATTTCGGAGATAGAGATACTTATGAGGTGGTGCAAATGCTGAATGAACCACAAAGGTATCCAAGGAAGCAGGACTTTCAGCCTTTAATGAGGTCCCTGGAACCATCGCCGAAACCATCTATTGAGGAAGGACCAAAGCTGGAATTGAAAACATTGCCTCCCCATTTAAAATATGTCTTTTTGGGGGAAGAGGATACTTTTCCAGTCATCCTCTCCGAAGAATTGACGGAGACAGGAAAAGGAAGCATTGGTGGTCCTCAGAAGAAGGAAAAAAGCAATGGGCTGGCAAATGTCAGATATTCAGGGTATCAACCCAGCTTTTTGCACACACAAAATTTTCATGGAGACAGGAGCAAAGCCAAGTGTTCAGCCTCAGCGAAGGTTGAATCCGGCGATGAAGGACGTGGTTAGGAAAGAAGTAATTAAGTGGCTTGATGCAGGTGTGGTCTATCCTATTTCAGACAGCAAATGGGTCAGCCCCGTTCAGTGAGTCCCAAAGAAAGGAGGCATGACCGTGGTCACCAATGAGAAGAATGAGCTGATCCCTACTCGCATAGTCACAGGCTGGCGGATTTGCATGGACTACAGAAAGCTCAATGAAGCCACAAGGAAAGATCACTATCCTATCCCGTTCATTGATCAGATATTGGATAGATTGGCGGGACAAGAATATTATTGTTTCCTTGATGGGTACTCTGGCTATAAACAAATAGCCATAGCACCGGAGGATCAGGAGAAGACTACTTTCACATGTCCTTATGGGAGATATGCTTTTAGGCGGCTGCCATTTGGGTTATGCAATGCACCCGCCACATTCCAGAGATGCATGATAGCTATCTTTCACGACACGGTGGAGGATTTCGTCAAGGTATTTATGGATGATTTTTCTATTTTCGGTAATTCGTTTGCTACTTGTTTGCAGAATCTTGACAGGGTGCTAGCTCGCTGTGAAGAATCCAACCTTGTACTCAACTGGGAGAAATGTCATTTCTTAGTCAAGGAGGGTATCGTCCTTGGCCATAAAGTTTCTTGCAAGGGGTTGGAGGTCGATCGTGCTAAGATCGAAGTTATTGAAAAGCTACCACCACCTGTGTCGGTGAAGGGGGTTCGCAGTTTTCTCGGGCATGCAGAGTTCTACAGACGGTTCATCAAAAACTTCTCCAAAATTTCTAGACCATTATGCAGATTGCTAGAAAAAGAGGTGAAGTTTGAGTTTGATGATGAGTGTGTCAAAGCATTCGAGGAATTAAAGCAGAAATTGATAGAAGCACCTATCCTTATTTCTCCGGATTGGGAACAACCATTTGAACTGATGTGTGATGCAAGCGATGTGGCTGTGGGAGCTGTATTGGGGCAGTGGAGGAATAGAATCTTTCATTCTATTCATTGTGCAAGCAAAACACTGAACACTGCCCAAAGTAATTATACAGTCACAGAAAAGGAGATGCTAGCATTGGTGTTTGTGTTTGATAAATTCAGGTCCTATTTGGTGGGTTCGAGAGTAGTGGTGTATACCGATCATGCGGCGATTCGGTATCTGTTTAACAAGAAGGATGCAAAGCCCAGGCTGATCAAATGTATCTTGTTCTTGCAAGTGTTTGACCTAGAAATTAAAGACAAAAGGGAACGAGAATCAAGTGGCAGATCACCTATCGCGATTGGAAAGCCGGTCGCATGTGAAGGAAGGTGATGACATCAAAGAAGAGTTCTTGGATGAGCAGCTCTTGGCAATAGGGGAAGCTGAGATCCCGTGGTATGCAGACATAGTGAATTTGCTAGTGAGTGGAGTCTATCCACCGGAGGCTACGGCTCAGCAGAGAAAAAAATTGAGGCATGATTGCAGGTATTTTATTTGGGATGAGCCGTACTTATTTAAAAAGGGACCGGATCAGGTTATGAGAAGATGCATCCCGGAGAGCCAGATTGCAGAAGTTTTGAGGAGTTGTCACTCTTCATTGTATGGAGGGCACCACGGAGGCGAGCGGACAGCGCACAAAGTGCTACAGTCAGGTTTCTTTTGGCCTACACTGTTCAGAGACTCTATGGCATACGTCAAAATGTGTGATAGATGTCAAAGAACAGGCACAATTGGTAGGAGGCAAGAGATGCCATTGTAGCATATACTAGAAGTGGAGATCTTTGATGTATGGGGTATTGATTTCATGGGCTCGTTCCCACCGTCATTTGGTAATCGTTACATCTTGGTGGCCGTTGATTATGTATCAAAGTGGGTTGAAGCACTAGCTTTCCCCGGAATGACACCAAGGTGGTAACAAAATTTGTGAAAAAACACATTTTCACCAGGTTCGGGACACCCCGAGCCATTATCAGTGATGAAGGGGCTCATTTTGTCAATGCAAGTTTCAAGAAGTTGCTAGCTAAGTATGGGGTGCGCCACAAGGTGGAAACAACATATCATCCCCAAACTAGTGGGCAAGAGGAGGTGTCGAATAGAGAAGTGAAGCAGATTCTCCAAAAAACAGTGAATGCACAACGTAGTGATTGGTCAAGCAAACTCGACGATGCGTTGTGGGCATATAGAACTGCTTACAAGACACCAATTGGGACTTCTCCATACCGATTGGTCTATGGAAAAGCGTGTCATCTGCTGGTGGAGCTAGAACACCGAGCTTTCTGGGCCGTGAGGAAATTGAATATGGACCTGGAGCTAGCAGGCAAGAAGAGGTATGGCTTGATACCACATGGCCCAAAAATGCCACTAAGTTCAACCAAAACTCGCACTTGCTAAATTTGGCATACAGATAATGATCCTTTAGACTCTGTAGCACCACCCTCAAATGAGCGGCATGCTCCTCCTCGCTCTGAGAGTATATCAAGATGTCGTCAATAAACACAATCACAAACCTATCCAGGTATGGCTTGAACACCTTGTACATCAAGTCCATAAAAGATGCAGGAGCATTTGTTTGTCCAAAAGACATAACTACAAACTCATAATGACTATACCATATCCTGAAGGCTATCTTCGGGATATCGCTCTCCCGAACTCTAAGCTGATGGTACCTGGATCTGAGATCTATCTTCGAAAAGCACTTGGCACCCTGAAGCTAGTTAAATAAATCACCAATCCTGGGTAGAGGATACCTATTCTTGACAGTAACTTTGATTAATTGCCAATAGTCAATACACATACAAAGAGAACCATCCTTCTTTTAGACAAAGAAAACTGGTGCATCCCATAGGGACCTGCTCGGTCTAATGAAACCTTTATCTAACAGGTCCTTCAACTGTTCCTTCAACTCCTTTAACTCGGCTAGAGCCATTCTATAGGGAGGAATAGATATAGGTTGCGTGTCAGAAAGAAGGTCAATATCAAAATCTATCTCCTGCTCGGGAGGGATTCCCGGTAAATCATCTGGGAAGACTTCCGGATACTCACATACTACTGGAACTAACTGGATAGTTGGGGTCTCACACGTCGCATCCTTAAACCTAACTAGATGGTATACACAACATTTGGAGATCGCCTTTCTAGCCTTAAGGTAGGAAATGAAACGACCTACAGGAACAGCTGAACTACCCTTCTATTCCAAGACTGGTTCACCCAGAAATCTGAACTCTACTGCTCGAGTTCTACAATTAACTAAGGCATAACATGCAAATATCCAATCCATGCCGAGGATAACATCAAATTCGGTCATGGATAACTCTATCAAATTTACTGAGGTGACTTTCTGAAGGATTGAGATCAGGCAACCTCTATACACCCGTCTAGCTACAACTGAATCACCTACTGGAGTAGAGACTGAGGAGGATTCTGACAAGACTTCAGGACTGACTCTGAAGTTACTAGCCACATACGGTGTCCCAAAAGACAAGGTAGCCCCTGGATCTAACAAAGTGTCACGACCTGAACGGAGGCCCGGATTGAGACACAGGATAAGGAACACCGAGAGACCCCAAGTCAACCGATGACATAAGCATATATCTAACTCATTCGATAAACTGAAGATATCCTCAACATAACTCAGTAGAAGTCTAACTCAAAATAACATCAGAATAAACATAAAAAGCTAACATATACATAAGTCTGAAAAGCCTCTAATCTGGAAGAGTTGATGGGACAAGACCCTAACTAATTCAACAATACTGAAACTAGAAATGCAGAAAGAAACTGAAATTCTAATCCTCTGAGGATGAAGATTCACCAATCCTGAGCAGATATGAACTTCAGAAAGTGGACTAAGATCAGGGTTCACGTTGTGAACCCGGGTCCTGTATCATGAAATGATACAACATAGAAAGTATGTGGTCAGTACATGGAATGTACCGTGTGTGAAAGGTAAGTAAAACTACTTAATTACGATAAATCATTTAAAACATTTCATAACATATCATAAGCTTTCAAATCGGAAGGGAGGGACTACATGCATTCATTCTGAAATCCTAATCTTTTCATGATATGGCAATGCATAGCTTTACTACATCATAACTACCTTGAATGACTCAAAGCTGATATATGAAATGCATAGAAAAGCCGAACAATGAGTCAAACCTTTCTTTCAGAACATGCATGCTTAGAGTAATAATCATGATTAATGAATATGCAAATCAGAATCATATAGACAATTGGAGATTCGTCACTTAATGGACATACCACGATAGAGCTTACGTGGTCACGACTATCATACTCAAGTAGGCAGAGCCATCCAATACCTTGCTAGGGCTAAGGATGCTACCATGATATCGACATCAAGCTCAAGGGCCATTAGGGCGGGATAGCTCACAAGGGATGTCCCAATAATATAATAGTATCAACCTACGTTGGAGCGCAGTTCTGGGGCATAGGGTGATCAACCCTTAACCCCCTCGGTGCTAGACTCTTCTCCCAAAAACATGCAATGCTCTACATCGTATATAACGAAGCTCAACATCGTCTATTGAAGAAGCTCAAGATTAAATCATGCATAACTCAACATAGTATGAAACAAAGCTCAACATTGTCTATTGAAAAAGCTCATTAATGAAATCATGCATAGACTCGACATCATTTGAAAATGAAGCTCAACATTGTCCTTTGACAAAGTTCAATAATGAAACACATCTTAATTTATGAATTTATGCATGTGATAAGCTTTATTTTGAAACATACCACAAGATCAAATATAGGTGGGAGTATCTACTCCAAATCATATGGTAAGCTACATGTAGAAATATTTAACTCAACATACCACAAGCTAAAAATATGAAATTCAAGGAGACTTTTTTCCAAACAATGTTGTAAGCTTATTTCGGAAAAAAATTATTATTTTAAATCAACATGTGGGCATTGCCCAAAGCTTTATCATACTTGGATCTACTCAATTCATTTTGAAAATTGAATCGTACCCATGTGTAGAAATTGAAGAATCATGCAATTGGGTAAAAACCCCATAACTTGATCATATGAATTTCTTATACTAGACAGAGATTGGGCATGAGTGTGGAAGAAAACACCACTCATAACTCTACATACCTGGGAGGGATTGTTTTACCACTTCTCTAATTGCCCAAGATGAGATTCCAATGGGAACCTTGAAATTTTGCCTTGAATCACCTCTTCAACTCTTCAAACTTGCATGCATGCAAAGAATGACTTAGAGTAGGATTTTCTCCTCTCAAAACCCTAAAAACGAGCCTTAAATGACATAGTATAGGGCCTTAGGATGAAGGAATAATGGAAATACCCTTACTCATTATGCAGAAAAATTGTTCACTAGGCCAAACAATGAATGAACCAATGGGTCGTTGGAGGATACCACGACCCATCGTAACTGTCCGTGCTACGCACTGTCCCAACCTTCTCTTGGATTCACATCACGAATAGACAAGATGACTCATCCTTAGATACCATGAGTTGTTCCTTCGATCGTTGTCTCCTCTTCTGAATTTTCTAAACTCCTTCACAACGAGCCTCACCAGAATACGTTGTACCCTCCAACGGGTCGTAGTATCCGTCCGTCGAGTCTACTGTAAAAGTTCACTTACTTACCATGACTCCAAACAATGGATCGTTCTTAGTAGCAACGAGTCGTTATAACTCTCATTGTTTACACTGCCACCAGGCCTAATCCCTTCCCACGACTGCTTACAATAGTTCGTGGCTATATACCATGAGTCGTTGCACCTCTCATTCTGTAACTTTTCCCCAACTTTTAGAAGTTTTGAATTTTTAATTCCCGAGTCTACTCTTAGGTACTTCCGGGGTATTAAAATATCTCCCCATTAGGAACATTCATCCTAGAATGTGTGAAACAAGCAGAAAACAGAAACATGCAATTACCATAATCAAATACTGATCACTTAAACCGAAATTTCTACGGAATGACTACCTCCGATTCATAACACATAGTTGAACTGATCTCATGCTTCACATACATATTCATACATATGAAAGAAACTTGAACACATGAACTGAACATGAAAAATAGAGTCACAGAGTATAACTGATACCTCAAGTCGGAACTAAGCCGGTTGAGAATAAATGTGGGTATTTAGCCTTCATATCCGCTTCGGCTTCCCACGTGGCTCCTTCAACATGCTGATTTCTCCATAACACCTTCACTGAAGCATCCTCTTTTTTCCTCAACCTCCGAACCTGATGATCCAAGATTGCAACTGGAATTTCCTCATAACTGAGGCTATCTCCCACACCAACGCTTTCAACTGGGACAACTAAAGCTAGATCACCCAAGCACTTTTTCAAGAGTGATACATGGAAGACGGGATGAACTGAAGATAACTCTAATCGCAAGTCCAACTCATACGCTACCTTACCAACTCTTCTCATAACCCAATAGGGACCAACATAGCAGTGATTGAGTTTCCCTTTCTTTCCGAACCGCATGACTCCCTTCATGGGAGAAACCTTCAGAAACACCCAATCTTCCACCTCGAACTCCAACTCTCTCCTCCTCACATCAGCATATGACTTTTGATGACTCTGAGCGATTTTTAGCTTGTCCCTTGTCAGTTGAACCTTTACCATGGCCTTATGAACCAAATCAGGCCCTATCATAGTGGCTTCCCCAACTTCAAACCATCTGATGGGCGACCTACACATCCATCCATAAAGAGCCTCGAATGGTGCCATTTGGATACTAGAGTGATAGCTGTTATTATAAGGAAACTCGATCAAGGGAAAGTGATCATCCTAATTACCTTTGAATTCCATCACACATGCCCTCAACATATCCTCGCGGGTCTGGATTGTTCATTCTTCTTGCCTGTCTATTTGCGGATGAAAGGTTGTATTGAGCTTAACTTGAGTCCCAAGCCCCTTTTGAAAAGACCGCCAGAATCAGGAGGTAAACTGAGTACCTCGATCTGATATAATAGACAAGGTCACTCCATGAAGTCGAACCAACTCCCGAATATAAAATTTGGCATAATCATCCACTCAATCTGTGGTTTTGACTGGTAGGAAGTGTGCAGCCTTAGTCAACCTGTCGACCACCACCCAAATGGAGTCATATTGCCGACGAGTACGAGGTAGGCCTGTAATGAAATCCATATTAATCTCTTCCCACTTCCAAGTGGGAATGCTAATATCCTAAGTACGCCTCCCGACCTTTGATGCTCAACTTTCACTTGCTGACAGTTCGCGCACTTGGCTACGAATTTTGAAATATCATTCTTCATGCCATTCCACCAATATATTTCCCGCAAGTCATGATACATCTTGGTGGCACCAAGATGGATAGAATACCTGGACCCATGTGCCTCATGTAATATCCGGTACTGCAAAATCATCGACATTTGGAATGCATAGACGACCCTAGTACCACAACACCCCATCTCCCCCTTAGGAGAAAACCACCACCTTTTGACTTCGAACAGCTTCCTTCAGCTTTACCAACACCGAATCCTCATCTTGCCTAGCTTTCATGTCCACTACCAAAGAGGATTCTGATCCATTCCACACAACAACGCCGCCATCAGTAGAGTCGACCAATCTAACTCCCAACCTCACAGGTCGATGAACATCTTTCACCAACTCCTTCCTTCCCTCGTCCACATGGGACACACTCTCCATGGAGAGCCTACTAAGTGTGTCCGCTACCACATTATCCTTCCTCGGGTGGTAAAGGACACTCATGTCATAGTCCTTTAGTAGCTCCAACCACCTCCTTTGCCGAAGATTAAGATCTTTCTGCGTGAACACATATTGTAAGCTCTTTTGATCCGTGAATACATCCACGTGGACCCCATACAAGTAATGCCACCATATCTTCAAAGAGAATACCACTGCGGCCAATTCAAGATTATGGATCGGGTAATTCTTTTCATGAACTTTCAATTGTCTTGAGGCATATTTTATCACTTTCCCATGCTGCATCAACACACACTCGAGTCTGATTCGCGATGCATCACAATACATAAAAAAGTCATCCGTACCCTCGGGTAGGGTCAACACTGGTGCTGAAGTGAGTGGGGTCTTCAATTCTTGGAAGCTTTTCTCACAAGCCTCTGACCATTGGAACTTTACCTTTTTCTGGTCAACTTGGTCAATAGGGCCGCAATTGATGAAAAGCCCTCAACGAATCTCTGGTAATAACCCGCTAAGTCCAAAAGGCTCCTGATATCTAATGGGTTCACTGGTCTGGGCCAATTCTTTATCGCCTCGATCTTCTGAGAATTTACCTTTATGCCCTAACTAGATACCACATGACCTAGAAATTCCACGAAGTACAACCAAAATTCACATTTGTTGAACTTTGCATACAACTGCCGATCCTTGAGGGTCTGAAGCACTACTCTTAAGTGAGCAACATGCTCCTCCTCTCTTCGAGAGTATATGAGGATATCGTCGATAAACACAATCACGAACATGCCTAGATATTCCTTGAACACCCTATTCATTAGATCCATAAAAGTTATAGGGGCATTGGTTAGTCCAAAAGACACAACAACAAATTTGAAATGACCATATCGACTCCTAAAGGCCATTTTCGGGATGTCACTCTCCCGAACCCTAAGCTGATGATACCCGAACCTAAGATCGATCTTGGAGAAACACTTGGAACCCTGAAGCTGGTCAAACAAATCATCAATCCTGGGTAAGGGGTACCTGTTCTTGATGGTAACCTTGTTTAACTGCCAATTATCAATACACATATGAAGGGAACCATGCTTCTTCCGAACAAATAACACTAGTGCAGCCCATGGAGACTTACTTGACCTAATAAAGCCCTTATCTAATAGGTCCTTTAACTGATCCTTCAACTCTTTTAGCTCAGCTGGAGCCATTCTGTAGGGTGGAATGGATATAGGCTGCATCTCGGGTAGAATATCTATGCCAAAATCAATCTCCTACTCGGGAAGGACACCTAGCAAATCATCAGGAAATACCTCTGGATATTCATGTACTATTGGGACTGACTAGATGGTCGGGGTCTCGGAATCGATGTCCTTAACCCCGACTAGATGGTACATGCAACCCTTGGAGATCATCTTTTCTGTCCTTAAGGTTGGAAATGCATCGACCTACAGGCACAACTGAACTACCCTTCCATTCTAAGACTAGCTCACCAAGGAATATGAACTCTAATGACCGAGTTCTACAATTAACTGAGGCATAGCATGCATATAGCCAATCCATGCCGAGAATAACTTAAAATCAGTCATGGCTAACTCTATTGAATCTGCTGAGGTGACCTTATGAAGCATTGAGACCGGACAATCTTTATACACCCGTCTAGCTATAATTGAGTCACCTACTAGAGTAGAAATTGAGAAGGGCTCTGACAAGACATTGGGACTAACTCCGAAGCTACTGGCTATATAAGGTGTCACAAAAGACAAGGTATCCCTCGGATCTAGCAAATCATACACATCAACATGAAAAACTCTCAACATACCGGTGACTACATCTGGTGAGGCCTCCTACTCCTAACGGGTGGCTAAGGCATAGAATCTGTTCTAGTGCTGCCCGCCAATTGTGCTAGTAGATGTCCCCCGATGTGTTGTGCGTGGGGGAGGGGCTGATGAACTAGAAGCTGGGGCTCGACCCCTAACCTGATCCTGTCTTAGAGCTTGACAATCTCAAAGCATGTGTCCGAGCTTCCCACACATGAAACAAGCACCTGAACTTACCAAGCACTGGCCTATGTGTCGTTGATCACATCTGCGACAAGATGGGATGCTAGAATCTGCGGGTCTGCTACTCTGACCCCTCTAGCCTGATGCTCGCCCTCTCTAATCATGTATGGGCCTGGATAGAATACTTAGTGCCGAAGATGCAGGGGCTGATGATCTCTGGTGTGTCTGTTGTCGGTGCCCACCATCGGACCTCTGTTTAGAGAATTTGTGATCCTCGGTCCTGACCCTCTTGGCCTCCCTCTCTCTCAAATATTCCGCCTCCATCTGTTGGGCGTACAACACTACGCGAGGGAAGTCCATATCATAGTGGAGCATAGCCGTCCCACAGTCCTTGTCCAAATACCCTGTTATACCATGCACAAATTTGGTCACCCACGCCCTCTAGTCAGCCACTAACTGCGGGGCATACTTCGATAGGCGAGTGAACTCAAAGGGCATACTCCTGAACAATCATTCTTCCTTGCTTTAAATTTACAAACTCATTTTCCTTCAACTCCCTCATCTCCTGAGGAAAGAACTGATCTAGGAATGCAACATGAAACTCCTCCCATATGATCGGACCTGCTCCTGCGACCCTGCTGTCCTTCCATTGGCGGAACTATATATGCGCAACCCCCTTAAACTGGTAGGAGGCCAACTCTGTGCACTCAACACTACTCACCCCCATAACCTGGGTGATCTTGACCATCTCATCAACGAAATCATGCGGGTCCTCATCTACCTTGGACCCTAGAAACTCCGGCGGGTTTATTCTCAAGAAATCTCTAACTCTAGCCGCCGCTGCATTGCTGTTTTGAGGAACATGCACAACGGCCTACTGATTGACCTGAGTGGTCAAGGCTTGTGCGAGAATCTGAATAGTGGCCCGAAACTCAGCCTTAGAGGCTGGCTCCGGTGCTTGAGGCTCCTGAACTAGTGGGGTTGGCTGGTGCCCATAACCATTTCTATCCTCGTGGCCTTCACCACCTCCATTACTCCTTCCATTCATTCTTCAAGGTTCAATCATTCTACGATAACGAATATCATGAATTAGAAGGATAGAAAGACTTTTCATTGCACGACATAGATCATGAAAGAAGGGAACATTTCCTAAATGTCTAGTAGCCTCTTCGTCATAGGTGTGGCACACTTCACACCCATGAAAAAGACTGTACTTAATGCGACATCCAGAATCTGCAGGACTCATCAAACCTATTGCTCTGATACTACGTTTTTCACAACCCGAACGGAGGCTTGGATCATAGACACGGGACAAGGGACCCCTAGAGACCCCAAGTCCACCCATGGAATAAGCATACATCTAACTCATTCGATAAACTGAAGAAATCCTCAACTTCACTCATTGGAAGTCTAACTCAACGTAACATCAGAATAAACATCTGAAGCTAACATATACATAAGTTTGAAAAGCTTCTAATCTGGACGAGTTGATGGGACAAGACCCCAACTAAATCAACAATACTGAAATTGGAAATGCAGAAAGAAACTAAAAGTCTAGTCCTTAGAGTATGAGGACTCACCAATCTTGAGCAGATATGATCTTTGGAAAGCTGTCTAAGATCAGGGCTGAAGCTGCAAATCGGGTAGTGTATCATGAAACGATACAACATAGAAAGTATGCGGTTAGTAGGTGGAATGTACTGAGTATGCAAGGTAAGTAAAACCTCTTAAGTACAATAGATCATTTAAAACAGTTCATAACATATCATAAGCTTTCAAATCGGAGGAGAGGGACTACATGCATTCATTCTGAAATCTTAATCTTTTCATGATATGACCATTCATAGCTTTATAACATCATAACTGACTCAAATGACTCAAAGCTGAAATATGACATGTATAGAAAAGCTGAACAATGAGTCAAACCTTGCTTTTAGAGCATGCAGTCTTAAAGTAATAATCATGAGTAATGAATATGAAAATCTGAAACATATAGACAATGTGAGACTCGTCAGTTAACCGACATACCACGATAGAGCTTACGTGGTCCCGACTATCACACTCAAGTGGGCAGAGCCGTCCAAGACCTTGCCAGGGCTAAGGAAGCTACCATGATATCAATATCAAGCTCATAGGACATTAGGGCCGGGGATAGCTCACAAGGGAGGTCCTAATAATATAATAGTATCAACCTACGTTGGGTGCGTAGTTCTGGGGCATAGGGTGATTGACCCTTAACCCTCTCGGTGCTAGACTCTTCTCCCAAGAACATGTAATGCTCTACATAGTATATAGTGAAGCTCAACATTGTCTATTGAAAAATCTCATTAATGAAATCATTCATATACTCAACATATTAAAATGAAGCTCAACATTTTCCTTTTACAAAGCTCAATAATGAAACCCATCTCAATTATGAATTTATGCATATGAGAAGCTTTATTTTGAAACATACCACAAGATCAAATATAGGAGGGAGAATCTACTCCAAATCATATGGTAAGCTACATGTAGGAATATTTAACTCAACATACAAAAAGCTAAAATATGAAATTCAAGGAGTGTTTGCTCCAAACAATGTGGTAAGCTTATTTCGGAAAAAAAATCATCATTTTAAATCAACATATGGGCATTGTCCAAAGCTTTATCATACTTTGATCTACTAAATTTATTTTGAAAACAACATCATAATCATTGGTAGCTTTAGAAACATGCTTTTCATCATCACACATTCATCATTACTCTGTTCTCTCATGAACATCTCATCCATGGCCATTTAATTTCATAATCTAGAAAACATAATTTTTGATTGAAAACAATTTAAAAATCTGTTCAAGCTTCACAATTCATAAACATAAACATAAACATAATCTAATTATACCCATGTGTAGAAATTGAAGAATCATGCAATTGTGTAAAAACCCCATAACTTGATCATATGAATTTCTTATACTAGATACAGATTCGGAATGGGTGTGGAAGAAAACACCCACTCATAACCCTACATACCTAGGAGGGATGGTTTTACCACTTCTCTAATTTCCCAAGATGAGATTCTAATGGAAACCTTGAAATTTTGCCTTGAATCACCTCTTCAACCCTTCAAACTTGCATGCATGAAAATAATTATTAGAGTAGGCTTTTCCCCTCTCAAAACCCCTCGAAATGAGCCTTAAACAACGTAGTATAGGGCCTTAGGACGAAAGAATGATGAAAATATCCTTACTGATTACGCAAAAAAATTATTCACTAGGCCAAACAACGGAAGAACCAATGGGTTGTTGGAGGATACCACGACCCGCTGTACCTGTCCGTGCTACACATGGTTCCAGCCTTCTTTCGGATTCACACCATGGATAGACAGGATGACTCATCCTTAGATACCACGAGTCGTTCCTTCGATCATTGTATCCTCTTCTGAATTTTTTGAACTCCTTCACAACGAGCCTCACCACAACTCATTGTACCCTCCAACGAGTCGTGGTATTAGTCCATCGAGTCCACTGTAAAAGTTCACGTTCTTACCATGACTCTAGACAACGGATCATTCTTAGTAGCAATGAGTCGTTATAATGCTCGTTGTTTACACTACCACCAGGCCTGACCCATTTCCATGACTGCTCACAACAGCTCGTGGTTATATACCATGAGTCATCTTACCTCTCGTTCTGCAACTTTTCCCCAACTTTCAGCAGTTTTGAGTTTTTAATTACCAGGTCTACTCTTAGGAACTTCCGGGGTATTACACAAAGCATACATCATGATTGAAAAATCATAACATACCAGTGACCACATTTGGGGAGACCTCCTGCTCCTGGTGGGATGTTAAGACATAGAAACTGTTCTGGTGCTGACTGCCACCTGTGCTAGTAGATGCCCCCTGCTGTGTTGAGTGTGTGGGAGGGACTACTAAACTAGAAACTCGGCCTCTGCCCCTATCATGATTCTATCTCGCTGCCGGACAATCTCTGAGCATGTGTCTGGTCTTCCCACTTCCAAAGTAAGCACCTGGACCTGTCAAGCACTGGCCAGTGTGCCCCTGACTACATCTGCGACAAGCTGGGATGCTAGAATCTGCGGGTCTGCTGCTCTGACCCCTTGAGCATGATGCTCGCCCCCTATGATAATGCCTAGTCCTAGATGGCACACTCAACACTAAAGAAGTTGGGGCTGAAGATCTCTGGTGGGTCTATTGTCGGTGCCCACCACCTGACCTCGGCTGTGAGAACGTGTGACTATCATTCCTGGCCCTCTTGGCCTCCTTATCTCTCAAATTCGCTGTCTCCATCTGCTGGGTGTACAAAACTATCCGAGGGAAATCCATAAACTGGTGGAGCATAGCAGTCCTACAATCCTTGTCCAAATATCCCGCCACTCCATGAATGAACCTGCTCACACGCACCCTCTAATCATCCACTAACTCGGCATACTTTGACAAGCGAGTGAACTCGAGGGCATACTCCTGCACCGTCATTCTCCCTTGCTTAAGATTCATGAACTCGAGTGCCTTCAGCTCCCTCATCTCACCAGGGAAGAGCTAATCTAAGAACGCAACATGGAACTCCTCCCAAGTGACAGGGCCTTCTCTAGCGGCCCTACTATCTTTCCATTGATGAAACCAGATGTGTGTGACCCCTTTCAATTGGTATGAGGCCAACTCCACACACTCAACTCCATTCACCCCCTTGGCTTGGGTGATTTTTACAATCTCGTCAATGAACTTGTGCGGGTCCTCATCTAATTTTGACCCAAGGAACTCTGGCGGGTTCATTCTCAAGAAATACCTGACTCGAGCTGCCACCTCATTTCCATTTTGCGGGACATGCGCGACTACCTTCTAGCTGACCTAAGCGGTCAAGGCCTGCGCTAGCATCTGAATAGCTTCCCTAAAGTCAACATGGGCAACTGGCTTCAGTGCATGGTGCTCCTGAACTGGTGGGACCTGGTGGTGCCTATTTCCGTTTCCATGTTCGTGGCCTCCCCCATTCCTATTCCTCCTACCATTTACTTTGCGGGTATCCATGATTCGGCAATTGCGAGTAGCATGAGTTAGAAGGATAGGGAGATTTTTCATCACATGACAAAGATCATGAAAGAAGGGAACATTTCCTAAATATTTTGTAGCC
The DNA here is from genome assembly GCA_035772735.1 of Datura wrightii. NCBI lineage: Eukaryota > Viridiplantae > Streptophyta > Magnoliopsida > Solanales > Solanaceae > Datura > Datura wrightii. The sequence goes on along the minus strand of JASDFA010000010.1, from coordinate 67,820,809 downwards.
TCTTCATCATAAGTGTGGCGTGCTTCACACCCATGAAAAAGACTCTACTTAACATGTCTTTCAAAAAACCTAGGACACTCCAAACCTATTGCTCTGATACCAAGTTTTTCATGACCCGAATGGGGGCCCGGATTACAACACGGGACAAGAAGTCACGAGAGACTCCAAGTCGACCCATGGCATGAACATACATCTAACTCGACCAATAATATTGAAGAATCAACATGATAATCTTAGCAGAAATCTAAAATAATCAAAAATTCAAAATACACAATATGGAGCTGAATACGTCCTTTTCTCTGAAAAGCCTCTAAACATGATGAGTTGATGGGTCAAGACCCCAACTAGCTTGAATAAGCAGAAAACTAAAATACATATAGAAATATTAATAAGCATGGTCCTCGAGAGATGAGGACTCACCAACAAGTGTAAGATGATAACTCTGAAGACTGGCTATGAACGGGGTCGAGTCTGAATGCCAGGTCTTGTATCATGAAATGATACAACATAGAGTATGCGGCCAGTACATGGAATGTTCCAAGTATGCAAGGTAAGTAAAACTACTCAAATAAGTAAAATCATTTGAGAACATTCATAATGTAAACATAAACAATAAGAATCTGAGAGTAGGACTTGCATGCATTCTTTCTGAAATCACGATCTCATCATAACATAATATAGCATCATAACTGAATCGATTGACTCAAAGATGAAATCTAATAGCCATGAGTAAAACTGAACATTGAGTAAAAGTTTCTTTAGAACATAAATATATATATATATATCTCATGAATAGTGAACATGCATAATTGAAATCATGAGGAACAATGGGAGACTAGTCTTTTAACTGAAATACCACGATAGAGCTTACGTGGTCCCAACTATCACACTCAAGTGGGAAGAGCCGTCTAAAGCCTTGCTAGGGCAAGGGACGATACCATGATATCAATATCAAGCTCGTGGCCCAATAGGGTAGGGGATAGCTCACAAGGGAGGTCCTGAAGTAGTATATATATAAGTATAAACCTATGTTGGCGCGTAGTTCTAAGGCATAGGTTGATCGACCCTTAGCCTACTCAATGCTAGACACTACTCCCAAAAACATGCATATGCTCTCTATCATTTCAAATGAAGCTGTCACGCCCCACCTTGGGAGGCATGACTGACACCTAATGCCACACTGGAGTCTAATTGACCTGGCTAGGGTTATGCACGTCTGGTGAATGCCTGCAACTTAATTCAAGAAAAGAATAAGCTATATTACGGCTGTAAATACAACCTCCGACCGACAAGGCGATATAGCCATATGTAAAAGAAACAGCTAACTAACAACAAGCAATAAAAAGGGAATCCTATGTGAGCCGAAAAGACCACCATGCTTTCTAGTTTTAGCATGAGTGAAATTTAGGAAGTATAGCTATACTATAGCTGACAAGGCAACTATCTAACAGCTAAACAAGGCCCCACACGTCCATCACATGAAGTAAAACATATATAGGCACCACTCGGCCAACAACATAATGAACAAATGGAAATCTATAATCTGCAAGCCTCTAGGAGTGGAATAATGGTTGAGACAGGGCCCTGACCTACCCATAAACTATACAATCAAATGAGCAAACCTTGCAACTATTAGCTCCGGAGGAGGAGATCTAACTGTACTGCTGACTCTGGTTGAAAGCTAAGAAGGTCTTGATTCGCGTCTATCCGCAATTGAAGCTAAGTAATGCAGCGCCTAAAGGATGGGAGTCTGTACAATATGTAGCGAATATGTAAGGCAGTAAAAGAAAATGATTGAATATAAAGATAATGAAATTGAACAATTCAATAGGAGGGGTAGAGAATTAACCTGATATAACCTTATAACCTGTTGTACAACTAATAGTAAATAGTACAACCAAGAACCTTACCTGGCCCACATAAGCCTGGAAGGTACATCCAGTACAGAATAACCCACTCGGGGCCCCCATAAGCCCTGTCGAGTTTACTTCAATATATATACCCCTAGTCAGGTTAAAATGAGTCAACAAATAACTATAGCTGTCCTACCGGTCCCCTAGGTCTGCAACTGAGCCCACTCGGCTCCTGATCTATAGTTGCGTCTAAGTTCAGTTGACTCCTGATAACTGCACCTTGGGCACCAGGCTCGACGAAGGTATGATACCGATACATAAACATAATAGTCCAGCCATGCAATGGACTGTAATATCTCCCTTGGGCCTCTGTGTCGTCCCTTGGGATGGCATATCACTCCTTGGTGCAATGTAATATAGCCCCTGGTGGGTGACGACACAACTAGTAACCTTGGGGTTGGTCACAGAAGGCTATACAGGGCAGGGTCTATCCAAACCAAACATAAAGTAATGTTCTCAACTAACAATAGTAGCTAACCACAATAAACATACTTCTGGCTTTCCTGCGAGGGCTCAAGCTGTATTACAATACCGTAGAAAGTAACTTGCTAAAGAGATTTGCCTTAACATATATAACCGTCGAGTTTCTACTTGTATTTGTCAGCTCTTTTCAACTGTAACTTTAATATTGAAAGAATGCGTCTAATTTCAATACTAAATTTGGAAAAAATGGTAACTTTTGATACTAATAGAAACTATAATTCAACTTCATAAAATATGGTCGAAAACCTATAATTTCCTGGGAGTTCTGAAGGGAGAAATGCTTACCTAAAGCCTGTGGTTGTTTAGGAATCAATTTGGAGCAATTTTGACAACTTCTACTCGGTGGAGTTTCGATTTGCTTAGCGTATTTTTGAGAAATAACTCCGTAGTAATGCTTTCCGTAGGCCTAGAACGCATTACCCAAAGTTAATTTGAGATTGAACGACGTTTGCTAGCGTAATCAGACAAAAAACAATTGAAATCATCATATACTCTTATCTCTGGCCGAGGGAATATGTTGGTACATGATTAAAATGAAAGGAGGGTGATCTTGGGCAAATTTATATGCCCAAGTGATACTCAAAGGTGTCATTTTAGCCTTGTTTGTCTATCAATGTTTATACATTCTCATGTGATTGATAATAAAATGTGAATTTATACTAACCAACATGATTAGCATTGTTTTGCAGGTGAAATATAATTTTGGGAAGCTAAAATGCGTGTTGGGAGAGATTGGGGTTGGACTCGGATGTTAGCAAGTGGACAAGCATTTGAAGGCACAAATTAAAGGGGCTCCGCGATGGAGCCGTGTCACGCTGTCATCGCGGATGCCTTCTGCCTGGATAGGAATTTTTGGCCAAAATCCAGTGAGGGTGCGCGTTGGGGCAGTGGCACGTTGGCCTAGCCCCGCGTTACACGCCGTGCCACATTGGGCCTTATTACCTGGACAAGCAATTTCCAGTAAGGGTCCACGTCAGTGGCATGTCACGGAGGCAGTGCTCCACGATGCACTCCGTGACACGTTGCTTGTTATTCCAGGAAAAATTCCCACTAGTATAAATAGAACACTTAGGTTCATTTTTAATGATTCTGACTTGGTGGAGCAAGAACGTGGGTTACAGGCAGTTGAGGGGACGAAATTGTCAGGGTTTTTCTCTATCTCCTTCTTCTTTAATTCAATTGCTTGTATGTTTAAAACTCATTTAACGATGTTTAATCCACAAATGAGTGGCTAAATCCTCTTCTTGCTGATGTTAAGAACAATTGTATTGAAATGTAGTTATTGATCAATTGGATTTTTCATCTTTTCTTCCATGGTTGTTCTATTGATTCTTGTTCTTACTGCATTGATGTGTGGCCAACGTTAATGTACATCTAAAAAGTCCGGTTTCACTCGAAATAGCAAGAAATTGGAAAGTTGTGAATCAATAGGATATGATCTCTTCTTAGTTTGGGAAAAATGGAAATTGATTTACCTTCAGGATAGAAATATACCTGAAAGTCGTATTAGTCAATTAGGGAATCAGTTTTGTATGGCTAGAACATGAATTTCGTTTAATCACAGAAATGTAGGTGGACGGTTCATGATTCTTAAGTTGGGTTAAATACAAGAGTTTTAATCCATTGGCAATAATTCTTAGCTAGCAACCGGAGGAAAGATTAACCAAACATTGTATTGATAATTAGTTTCTATACATGTCCATTTAACCTCAGCATGCTCATATTCATAGTTCAGACTCAAATTGTATATTCGTTTATAATTAGCATAAACTTAGAAACCAAAATACCAAACTCTTTTTCACACTGTTGTCGGCATTTTTAGAGTTAAAGTATAGTGACACTTGAGTAGATTGTACCCTAGCCCAATCCCTGTGGGATCGATACTTGGCTTACTTAAGCCACTTTACTACTTGTTCGACCACGTGCACTTGTGTGTAGTAATTACCCCAGAGTAGACAGCCAAACAGAGGGCTTTATTTATATTAAGGGCGATTGCTGGGGGGCATCGCGCTGTCCATAGCGCTAACCACCCTGCCGCGCCGCACCTCTCAAGGCGCCAGCAGGTCGGCGTACCGCGTTGGCTAGTGCACTGTTGGCTGGCGCGTCGCACTGGCCCTGTGCGCACTAGTTCCATCTGACCCCGCTTCCAAGGTTTATTCTACATGCGTCACGCTCTCTTTATTCGCCACAAATCCATGTATACACTTATTAATCATTAACATTTACGGGGTGTAACATCCTCCCCCTTAGGAACATTCATCTTTGAATGTCATTCTTAGGCTTAACGGAGTTAACTTTCTTAACTAGGACTTCGAAAAATTTCGGCAGAGTCTCCTCTGTAATATGGACTATCCAGAAACCTGAAACGCAGAAAAGTCCAACATAGGCGCCTCACAGGACGCTATAAAAACCATTACACAATAAAAAGGGGTAGCTAAGCATAGTACTAATAGCATAAGCGACAAGATAACCACTGAACAACAATCTCACCTTAACTGCATAATCTGGGTCAACCCTTAAACATATGAGGATATCTAGATCATATCATCCTATTCTTCCCAGGTCATCTCTTCTTTATTCTTGTTCCTCCATAATACTTTAACAGAGGCGACATCTTTTGTTCTCAACATATGAACCTGTCGATCTAATATGGCCATTGGAACCTCTTCGTAGGCTAACTCCTCAGTAACCTGAACATCCTCGATTGGCACGACTCGGGACGGGTCCCCTATACACTTTCGCAGCATCGACACATGAAAGACCGGGTGACAGATTCTAACTTTAGAGGTAAGTCTAGCTCATATGCCACTTGGCCTATTCACTGGAGGATGCGATATGGGCCAATAAATCTGGGGCTAAGCTTGATCTTCTTACCAAACCTCATCATCCCCTTCATGGTGAAACCTTCAGAAATACCCAGCCATCAACATTGAATTCCAGATCTCTATGTTGCCCATCGGAATAGGACTTCTGGCAACTTTGGGCTATTAACAAGCGGTCTCTGATGAGTTTTACTTTCTCTTCTGATTGGTGGATCATGTTTGGTCCAATTAACTCTGATCCTCCTACCTCGAACCATCCGATGAGGGGTCTGCATTTTCTCCCATATAAAGCCTCATACGGTGCCATCTGGATTTTGGAATAATAATTGTTGTTGTAAGCAAATTCAATAAGGGGTAAGTGCTAATCCCAACTGCCCCCACTGTCCAACACACATGCTCGCAACATATCCTCGAGCGTCTGAATTGTACGTTCTGCCTGCCCATTTGTTTGAGGATGGAATGTTGTACTCAAATTAACTTGTGTTCCAAGCCTTTATGAAACGACTGCTAGAATTTTGCCGTGAATTGTGCCCCCCGTAAGAAATGATAAATGTCGGAACACTACATAACCGAATGATATCTCTGATATACAATTTAACATAGTCCTCGATTGAGAAGGTGGTCCCGACTGGCAGGAAATAAGCTGATTTTGTTAATCTATCAACAATCACCCAGGTAGAATAGAATCTACGCCTGGTACGGGGTAACCCTGTCACAAAATAAATGTTGATTGCTTTTCATTTCCACATAGGTACCACTATCTCTTGTGTCAATCCGCCGGTCTTTTAATGTTTAGCTTTTACTTGCTGACAGTTAGGGCATTGTGCTACAAATTCTGCTACACCCTTTTTTCATTCCCGGCCAACAGTAAATCTCTTTTATGTCATGATACATCTTTGTTTATCCTGGGTGAAGAGAATAACGGGAATAATGTACCTCTTTCATGATTTTCTGGCGATGTCCTGCCACACCTGGAACAGAAGCGGTCGCTAAATCTCAAGACCCCATCTCCGGTTACCTCAAAAGCTGATACTTCACCTCGCTGAACTTTATCTCTGAGCTATACTAGGTTAAGATCTTCATACTGTCGTTCTTTCACCTCTACAACCAGGGATGATACTGTTGTATTCCGAATCACTGTCTCACTGTCTGCCGAGTCTACTATTTGGACGGCTACACTGGCTAACCGGTGCAATTCTCGAGCTAGCTCTCACTGTTCGGGCATTGAATATGCTAAACTCCCCAATGATCTATTGCTAAGGGCATCTATTAGCCTTACCTGGATGATATAAAATTTTCACGTCATAGTCTTTCAACAATTCTAACCAGAGACACTGCCGTAGATTTAACTCTTTCTATGTAGATGTACAGGAGGCTCTTATGATCGGTAAAAATGTCCACGTGCAACACATACAGGTAATGTCTCCAGCTTTTAAGGCATGAACTACTGCCGCTAACTCCAGGTCATGCATGGGATAGTTCTTTTCATGTTTCCTTAGCTGCCTTGAAGCATAAGCAATTACCTTACCATGTTGCATTAGAACACACCCTAACCCAACACCTGAAGCATCACAATACACTGCATAACCCTTTGAACCTTCCGGCAAAGCTAGTACGGGCGCTGATGTCAATCTATTTTTGAACTCCTGAAAACTCTGTTCACATGCTTCAGTCTAGTGAAATTTAGTTGCTTTCTGAGTTAACTTGGTTAAAGGCACTGATAATGTAGAAAACCCTTCTACAAACCTTCTGTATTACCCAGCTAACCTTAGGAAACTGTGTACCTCAGTTGGCGTTGTAGGCCTAGGACATGCCTTTATTGCCTCAATCTTTTGTAAATCTACCTAAATACTAGCATCTGACACAATATGGCCCAAAAAGGCTACAAAATTCAGCAAAAACTCACATTTAGAAAATTTTTCATATACCAGGCGATACTTGAGAACCCAGAGTACTGTTAGCAAATGATCTCGGTGTTCTACTTCTGAACCGGAATACACCAGAATGTCATCAATGAATACTATCACAAACAAGTCTAGATATGGTCTGAAGATACTGTTCATCAAATTCATGAACACTTCTGGGGCATTCATCAACCCGAAGGACATAACTGGAAATTCAAAGTGACCATATCTAGTTCTGAAAGCTATTTTTGGAATATCTCTCCCAGACCCACACCTAGTGATAACCTGACCTTAAGCCGATCTTAGAGAAATGTTTTGCCCCTTGTAACAGATCAAAAAAATCATCTATCCTGGGAAGCGGGTATTTACTCTTGATTGTTACCTTATTTAATTGCCGGTAATCTATACACATACGGAGGGAGCCATCTTTCTTTCTTACAAACAAAAGCGGCGCACCCCATGGTGATGTACTCAGTCTAATGAAGCCCTTATCTAGCAGATCTTTCAGCTGTTCCTTGAATTCTCTGAGCTCAGCAGGAGCCATTCGGTACGAAGGGATGGATATATGTTGAGTACCTAGAAATAGGTCGATAGAGAAATTAATTTCCCATTCTGGGGGAATACTAGAAAGTTCTTCTAGGAACACATCTGGAAATTCATTACCTACTAGAATGGACTAAAAAGTCGGGGATTCTTCTTGGATATCCTGAACCTTGACAATGTGATAGATGCAACGCTTTGATATTAAATTTCTCACCCGAAGATTGGATATAAACCTACCTTTTGGCATGACTGCATTGCCTTCCACTCTCACACTACCTCCCCTGGAAAGTGGAATCGGACTATCTTGGTCTAACATTCTATGTTGGCATAATGTGGTGCTAGCCAATCCATACCCATAAATGCATCAAAGTCAATCATTTCTAGCTCCACTAAATTTGCTAAAGTCTAACAACCAACAACCTCTACCGTGTAACCCCGGTAGATCCGTTTAGCTTTAGTAGAATTGCCGACGGGCATAGACACTAAAAAGAGTCGCTAAGGAAATTATGGAATTAAAAAATTCCAGGCTACTAATGGTGTAACATAAGACAAAGTGGATCCTGGGTCTATCAAAACATAAATTGAATGAGGACAAATTTCCAGCATACCTGTCACAACATTCGGTGACGACTCCGACACCTGTCGCCCCAATAAATAATATGTGTGATCCGGACCGGTGCCTGAACTAGATTCCCTTCACCTACCTCGGCCTCTGTCGGTTAGAGCTGAGGGATTGCGCCCTACTAGAGGTGCTGGGGAACATGACCCTACTGAAGACCTGCCCTGTTGATCACGATCACCCTAAGCTCTAGCTGCACAGTCTCTCATCATATGACCCTCTTGTCCATAGGTGTAACATGTAGTAGAACCATACCTGCATGCCCAAAGATGATGTCGATTGTAAATAGGAAAACATGGCACGGTAAGTCTGCTCTGATTTGACCCTCTCTGCTTCTGTGAATCCGATGCTCGGGAGCCCTCCCCGGGTCCTGACTTCCCTAGGCAGTCAAATCTACCACCCTGGTGCTATTGTGGAGGTGGGGGTTTGGGTGGTCTGCCTGATAGTCGTGGCCTAGGTCTGCCCTGGAACTCTGCCTGGGCATCACTAGGTCTAGCCCTATGGCACTGCTCTTGATTTACCCTCTCTATCTCCTGCTGTCGATGTCTGATCCCCTCAATACTTTGAGCAAATGCCTGAATACGGGTGATATCCATGTCCTCTCACAGCGTAGCCGCAACACAAGTCTCCATGAACTCTAGAAGCAGCCCCATAATAATATTGTGCACTCTAGCTGGCGTAGTGTCTACAGAAGACGGTGCATATCGGGCCAAACAATCAAACCTCATAGCATACTCTCGAACACTTATCGAGCCCTGCTCTAGATGCAACAACTGATCTACCCGAGCCTATCGAATTTCCCGTGGTAAATAATGATCTAGGAAGGCCTCAAAAAAACTGGACCAAGTCGAAGAGGGAACATCTCTACCTCGGGACCTTTCCCAACACTCATACCATAACACTGCTATGTCATGTAATCGAAATACCTCTAACACAACCGACTCCTCGAGCGTAGCATGCATCACCCTGAAAATCCAATGTAGCTGGTCCAAAAAGTCTTGACGGTCCTTATCTCGATCCCTCCCTATGAATTGCGGAGGACTCTAAACGAAGAACTCTGGGACCCTTGAAGTACTAGGTCCTCCCAAATACTCAGAAGCCACAGGTGCCACTGGCTGACATTGCGCAGTCATCGTCTGAGCTAACATGAAGATAGCGCTCCTGACCTCCTGGTATGAGGGTATCGGTATAGGAATTTCTGGAGGTGGTGCCGATAGATCTTCCTCTATGTAATACTCCTAGCATGGTGGAGAGTGCTGGGGAGACCAAGGTGAAGTCTCCCTATCGCCCTCAGATCGGGTTGGCTCTGACTGAGGCACCCTGCTAGTGCCCTCTCTCACCATTGTATCTAACCTCTGGCCGATTGTAGTTTGTTTCATGTCCGACATTTCTATATAAACAAGAAGAATATAGTAAGCTTAGGGACTCAACCCTATACAACACCACTCTATAGCATGACCGAAAGAGAAAGAAGAGTAACCACCCTTATATGCCTCGCAGCCTCCTGTCTATAAAATATGGTGCACAATACATCCATAGAAAAGACTCTACATGAAACGTCTTGCAGACTCCCTGGGATACGAACTTCTCTGATACCAAGTTTGTCATGCCCCACCTTGAGAGGCATGACTGGCACCTAGTGCCACACTGGAATCTGACTGAACTGGCTAGGCTTATGCATGTCTGGTGCATGCCTGCATCTCAATTCAAGAAAACAACGAGCTATATCTCGACTGTAAATACAGCCTCCGGCCGACAAGGCCATATAGCCACCTGTAAAAGAAAACAGCTAACCAACAACAAGCAATAAAAAGGGAATCCTATGCGGGCCAACAAGACCACCATGTTTTCTAGTTTTAGCAGAGTGAAAGTCAGGCAACTATAACTATACTATAGCCGACAAGGCCACTATCTAATAGCTAAACAAGGCTCCACACGACCATCAAACAAAGTAAAAGATATATAGGCCCCACACGACCAACAAAAAAATGAACAACAGGAAATCTATAATCTACAAGCCTCTAGGAGTGGAATAATGGTCGAGACAGGGCCCCAACCTACCTATAAATTATACAATCGAAAGAGCAAACCTCCTAACTATTAGCTCTAGAGGGTGGGAGCTAACTGTACTGCTGACCCTGGCTGAAAGCTAAGAAGGCCCTGATCCGCGTTTATCCGCAGTTGTAGGCAAGTAATGCAGAGCCCCAAGGATGGGCGTCAGTACAATATGTACCGAATATGTAAGGCAACAAAAAAAATAACTGAATAATAATGATAATGAACTGAACAATTCAATAGGAGGGATAGAGAATTAACCTGTTATAACCTTATAACCTGCTATACTACTAATAGTAAACAGTACAAAGAAGAACCTTACCCACAACTGAGCCCGCTCGACTCCTGACATATAGCTGGATCTAAGTCTGGTGGACTCCTGATAACTGCACCCTGGTCACCAGGCTCGACGCGAGTGTGATGCCGATATGACATAAACATAATAGTCCAGCCATAGAATGAACTGTAATATGGCCCTTGGGCCTCTGCATCGTCCCTTGGGACAACATATCACTCCTTGGAGCAATGTCATATAACCCCTGGTGGGCGATGACATAGCTATTAACCCTGGGGTTGGTCACAGAAGGCTATACAGGGTAGGGTCAATCCTAAACCAAACACAAAGTACTGGTCTCAACTAACAATAAAAAATAATCACAATAAACATACTTCTGGCTTTCCTAAAAGGGCTCAAGCTCTATTAAAATACCATAGAATGTAACTTGCTGAAGGAATTTTCCTTGCATAACTCCATTGTCGTTTCCTGATTAACAGAAGAGTTCCGACTTGTATTTGTCAGTTCTTTTCAACTATAAATTTAATATTGAAAGAATGGGTCTAATTTTAATACTAAATTTGGCAACAACGGTAACTTTTGATACTAATAGCAACTATAATTCAACTTTATAAAATATGGTCAAAAACCTATAATTTCCTGAGAGTTCAGAAGGGAGAAATGCTTACCTAAAGCTTGTGTTCATTTAGGAATCAATTTGGAGCAATTCTGACAACTTCTACTTGGTGAAGTTCCAATTTGCCGAGTGTATTTTTGAGAAATAACTTCATAGTAATGCTTCTTATAGGCCTAGAACTCCTTACCCGAAGTTAATTTGAGATAGCACAGTCTTTGGTAGCGTAATCGGACGTAAAACGATTGAAATCTTCATTTACTCTTATCTTTGGAAGAGAGAATATGTTGGTAAATGATTGTAATGAATGGAGGGGCTTTATATATATTAAGGGCGCTGGCAGGGAGGAGCGCTGCGCTGCCCATAGCGCCAACCACCCTGTTGCGTCGCACCTCCCAATGTGCCAATAGGCCTGCCGCGCCACGTTGCTAGCAGGCGCATCGGGCTAGCCCTGTGCGTTGTGGTTCCGGGCGACCCCGCTTCCAAGGCTTTTTCTAAACACGTCATGCTCTCTTTATTCGCTACAAATCCACGCGTATGCTTATTAATCGTTAACATTTACGGGCTGTAACAGACACTTACCGCATCAATTAACAAAGCTCAATAATCAAATACATCTCAAAACTGAAACCATGCATATGAGAAGCTTTTGCTCAAAACATACCACAAGTTGAAAGATAATTGGGAGTTTTCACTCCAAAACCATGAGGTAAGCTTAATTCTAGAAAATCATGAATCATATTTGAACATGTGGGCATTGCCCAATACCTTAACATGCTTGAAAATACTCAATTCACATTGAAAACATGATTATAAACATGGGTAGCTTGAAAACATGATTTTCATCATAATATCTCATCATAATCATACATTATCACAAATCTCATCTTTCATAAACTTTTCATAATTGGGAATTTTTATTTAATAAACTTAAAACATGATTTTTCATTGAAAATAACATAAAACTTGCCCATGAATCATAATTTAATAGTATATACATATTTAAATCATACTCACATAGAGAATTAGGAATTTCACACATTGGGTTAAAACCCCATAGATTTGACATAGTAAATTCATGATTTAGAGAGGGATTGGGCATGGGTGTGAAAGGATTCACTAATTCATAACCCTACATACCTGATTGAAGCTAATTCTTGCACTTATCAGATTGCCGAAGGAAGAACGGAAGAGAACTTGAAGAAGAACAAGCTTGATCACCTCTCTAACTTTCTATCTTTGCATGCATGAATGAGAATGGCCTAAAATGAACTTAACCCTCTTAAAAGTCATCATTCATAACATAAAACGACATAGTTTAGGCCTTACGATCTAAGGAATTATGGAAAAGCCCTTACTAAATTCGCAGAAAATAACTGCCAGTCAGTGCCCACGAGGGACATGACGACTCGTCACCTCTAGCCATGACTCGTGGCATCGTCGGTCAAGTACACAGCTTATCATGTCATTTGGGCTCGTCACGGGTGACTTCACGATTCATTACTGGTGACCATGACTCGTGGTGACCACTCATCACGTACACTGCCTGTGATTTTAATCAAACCTTTCCTTGCTGGCCACGACTCATCCAACGAGTCGTGGGGCTTGACCATGACCCTTGGTCACGTCCATGGGGATCCAAATTCATAAATTTCAACTCACCTTCTGAGCCATACCACGAGTCACATCACAACTCGTAGTCTGCTCCCATAGGTCAGCTCACGAACTGCTCTGTGTCTTGATGCCAGTTTTAAATTTTTCTCTATTTCAACTCCCGGGTCTGATCTTTAGGCTTTCGAGGTATAACAACGTAGCTCCTTCAACATGCTAATTCCTCCAAAAAGCTTTGACTGAAGCTACTTCCTTGTTTCTGGGCCTTCGAACCTGACGATCCAGTATTTCCACCAGAACCTCCTCATAAATAAGGTTGTCTATCACACCAACACTGTCCATCGGGACGACTAGAGTTGGATCACCCAACACTTCTTTAAGAGCGATACATGAAAAACAGGATGCACAAAAGCTAATTCTGAGAGAATCTCTCACTCATATGCCACCTTGCCAACTCTCTTCACAATCTGGTAGGGGCTAACATAACGAGGGCTGAGTTTTCCTTTCTTTCCAAACCTCATCAACCCCTTCATGGGAGACACCTTCCGAAACACCCAATCATCCACTTCTAACTCAAGTTCTCTCCTTCTCACATCAGCATAGGACTTTTGGCGACTTTGAGCTATTTTCAACTTGTCCCGTACAAGATGAACCTTCTCCATAGCCTCATAGACTAAATCTGGTCCTATCATCACAGCTTCACCCACTTCAAACCAACTAATAGGGGATCTACATTTTGCCCAGAGAGAGCCTCAAACGGATCCATCTGAATACTGGAATGGTAGTTGTTATTGTACACAAACTCGATAAGAGGAAAATGATCATCCCAACTACTCTTGAAGTCAATCACACATGCTCTCAACATGTCCTCGAGAGTCTGAATTATCTGCTCCGCTTGACCATCCGTTTGCGGGTGAAATGTTGTACTAAGCTTAACTTGTGTACCAAGTCCTTTCTGAAATGATCTACAAAACTGAGAGGAAAACTGAGTATCTCTATATGATAAGATGGACAAGGGCACTCTATGCAATCATACTAGCTCTTGGATGTATAATTTGGCATAATCCTCCGCCGAATCCGTGGTTTTGACCAGTAGAAAATGTGCGGCTTTTGTTAACCTGTCTATAACAACCCAAATGGAGTCATATTGCCAATGAGTGCGAAGAAACCCTGTGATGAAGTCCATATTAATTTCTTCTCACATACAAGTAGGAATACTGATATCTTGAAGCACACCTCCCTGTCTCTAATGCTCAACCTTCACTTGCTGATAGTTTGGGCACTTAGCCACAAATTCTGCAATTTCTTTCTTCATGCCATTCAACCAATAGACTTCCCATAAGTCTCAGTCATCTTGGTGGCACCTGGATGTACCGAATACCTGGAACCATGAGCATCATGCAACATCTGACTCCTCAAATCATCAATGTCCGTGACACAAAAGAGACCCAGGTATCGAAGCACACGATCTCCCCCTTTGGAGAAGACCTCCACCTTCTGATTCTGAACGACTTCTTTCAACTTTACCAAAATAGGGTCCTCGTCATGTCTAGCTTTTACATCAATCACCAAGGACGATTCTGATTCATTCTGAATAATAACACCACCATCGGTCTAGTCAACCAACCGAACTCCCAGCCTTGCAAGTCGATGCACATCCTTCACCAACTCTTTTCTCCCCTCATCCACAAGGGACACACTCTCAATAGAGAGTCTACTAAGTGCATCTTCTACTACATTAGCCTTGCCCAGATGGTAAAGGACACTCATGTCCTAATCCTTAAGTAGCTCCAACCATCTCCTTTGCCGAAGATTGAGATCCTTTTGGGTAAAAATGTATTGAAGTCTCTTACGATATGTAAACACATCTATATAGACCCCGTACAAATAATGTCTCCATATCTTCAGGGGAATACCACCACTACCAACTCAAGATCATAGGACGGGTAATTCTTCTCATGAACTTTCAGCTGTCTGGAAGCATATGCTATAACCTTACTGTGCTGCATCAATACAAAACCAAGTACGATTCTCAAGGCAACGCAATACACCACAAACCCATCAGTACACTTGGGTAGAGTTAACAATGGTGCTGAGGTATGAGGGGTCTTCAACTCTTGAAAGCTCCTCTCACAAGCCTTCGACCATTGGAACTTCACTTTCTTTTGAGTCAATTTGGTCAAAGGCACTGCAAAAGATGAAAAGCCCTTAACAAATCTTTGATAGTAGCTAGCTAAGCCCAAAAAAGCTCCGAATATCTGAAGGATTCACCGGTCTAGGCCAATTCTTCACTGCTTCTATTTTTTGAGAGTCCACCTTTATGCCCTCACTTGACATCACATGGCCTAAAAATGCCACTAACATCAACCAAAACTCCCACTTGCTAAATTTAGCATATATTTGGAGATCCTTGAGAGTTTGTAGCACCACCCTCAAATGAGCGACATGCTCCTCCTTGCTCCAAGGGTATATCAGGATGTCATCAATAAACACAATCATGAAAATATCCAAGTATGGCTTGAACACCCTATTCATCAAGTCTATAAAAGTTTTAGGGGCATTTGTTAGTCCAAAATAGATAACTACAAACTAATAATGATCATACCGTGTCCTGAAGGCTGTCTTCGGGATGTCACTCTCCCGCATCCTAAGCTAATGGTATTCGGACCTAAGGTCTATCTTTGAAAAGCACTTGGCACCCTGAAGTTGGTCAAACAAATCATCAATCCTAGGTAGAGGGTACCTTTTCTTGACGGTGACCATGTTCAATTGCTGATAATCAATACATATGTGAAGAGGGCCATCTTTCTTTCAGACAAAGAGAATTGGTGCACCTCATAGGGACTTGCTCAGTCTAATGAAACCCTTATATAGCACGTCCATCAATTGCTCCTTCAACTCATTTAACTCCGCTGGGCCATTCTGTAGAGAGGAATACATATAGGTTGCGTATCGGGAAGAAGGTCAATACAAAAATCAATCTCCCGCTTGGGAGGGATTCCCGGTATATCATCTAGGAAGACTTATGGATACTCACTTATTACTAGGACTAACTGGAAAGTTGAGGTCTCGGACGTAGCATCCTAAACCCTAACTAAATAGATACACAACCTTTGGAGATCACCTTTCTATCCTTAAGGTAGGAACTGAAACGACCTATAGGCACAGTTGAACTACCCTTCCACTCTATGACTGGCTCACCCAAAAATCTGAACTCCACTACTTGGGTTTAACAATTAAATGAGGCATAACATGAAAATAGCCAATCCATGCTGAGCATAACTGTTCGGTGGTTTGGAATGGCTACACGCAAATGCACGTCATCGAACAAGTAGTAAAATGGCTAGAGTAGCCAAGTATCGATCCCACAGGGACTGGACCAAGGTAATAATCTAATTAAGTATTAATAAACTCTAACTCTAATAATGCAGACAACAATTTCAAGAAGATTTTGGAAGTTTGTTTCCTAATTTATACTAATCTAAAACAAATGTACAATCTGAGTCTAAACTATAGTAATGAGCATGTTGAGGCTAAAATGAACATGCAGGGAAGCAATTTATTGATACAAATTGGTTAATCTTTCCTTCGGTTGCTAGTCAAGAATTATTTCCTACGGATTAAAACTCTCGTATTTAACCCAACTTAAGAATCATGAACCTTCCGCCTACATTTCTGTGATAAGAAGAAATTCATGTTTTAGCCATACGAAACCGAATCCTTAATTGACTAAATACGACTTTCAGATATATTTCTATTCTGAAGGTAAATCAATTCTCAATTTTCCCAAACCAAGAAGAGATCATATCCTATTAATTCACAACTTTCCAATTTCTTTCTCTTTCAAGCGCAAACTGGATTTTTTAGATATACATTAATATTGGCCAAACATTAATGCAGTAGAAACAAGAATTAATAGAACAACCATGGAAGAAAAGATGAAAAACCAAGATGATCAATAATTACATTCCACTACAAATGTTCTTAACCTCAGCAAGAAGTGAATTTAGCCACTCATTTGTGGATTAAACATCGTTAAATGAGTGTAAATCGTACAAATAACTGAAATAAGGAAGAAAGAGATAGAGAAGAACCCTAAGAATTTTGTCCCCTCAACTGCCTGTAACCCACATTCTTGCTCAACCAAGTCAGAATTATTAAAAATAAACCTAAGTGTGCTATTTATACTAGTAGAAATTTTTCCCGAAATAACAAGCAACGTGTCACGGAGTGCATAGCGGAGCACTGCCTTCTTGACACGCCACAAACATGGACCCTCACTGGAATCCGGTCCTCCAGGTAATTATGCCCAATTTTTCACGACGTGCAACGCGGGGCTTGGACAACGTGCCACGGCCCCAACGCGGACCTTCACTGGAACTTGGCCTATTTTAATCATCCGGGGCAGAATGCATCCGCGATGGCAGCGTGACACGGCTCCATCGCGGAGCCCCTTAATTTGCTGCATGACCTTGGCCTTTTCCACTGGTCGCTTCTGAGTCCATTCCCGATTTCTCCCAACATGTATCTTAGCTTCCTAAAATTACATTTTTCCTGCAAAAAATCACTAATCATGTTGGTTAATATAAATTTCACATTTTAACTACAAATCACTTGAGAATGTACAACTATCAATGGATAAACAAGATGAAATGAAGCATTTTAGTATCACTTGGGCATATAATTCTGCCCAAGATCACTTACCCCACACTTAAAATTTTGTTCGTCCTCGAACAATAATCTCACATCTCATGCAATTGACACCCAATCATAGCTACTTTGGCTCGACAATTCAAGCTACGGTTATACCGATTACATGTATCTTAGCTTCCTAAAATTACATTTTTCCTGCAAAAAATCACTAATCATGTTGGTTAGTATAAATTTCACATTTTAACTACAAATCACATGAGAATGTACAACTATCAATGGATAAACAAGATGAAATGAAGCATTTTAGTATCACTTGGGCATATAATTCTGCCCAAGATCACTTACCCCACACTTAAAATTTTGTTCGTCCTCGAACAATAATCTCACATCTCATGCAATTGACACCCAATCATAGCTACTTTGGCTCGACAATTCAAGCTACGGTTATACCGATTATTTACATGGCAAATCATCAAGAAAACATGCATAGTCTCATTAATACAATGACATTCAACACATTAAGACCTCCTAGACTCAAGAGTCGACTCTTGATTTTGGCAAACTCATGCAAATCATCTTATCAAGACATCCGACACGAAATTAAATCTCTCGTCAAGCATGTGCCCTCACAACACAAGAGAATTTCCTCCTTTTCAATCATATGATCTCAAAAACATTATATGCAGGGGCATATGAACACGATTTCGCTCTCTCTCCCAAAGAATTCACATGCATCATGTCATGACCCATAAGCTTGTCTCTAGTGTATTACTCCACTAATATAAGGACGAGTGATGTAAGATCACGTATGACATAACGGGTTGTAATGTAAGCTAAGGAACTAGTACATACTGGGCTAACCAATAATAGCAACTAGCACCCTTAAGCGCTTTTCCATACATCCCACCACATTATGGGCATTGTTTCTTCCTTCATCCTCCCCTTTCTTTAAGCCTTTCTTTATTTTTGTTCCCATTTTTTTAAGCACACTCGACTTAATAACAAAGATTAGTTATACATTTTCATTCGGCGAGTGCACCTTTGACCTTTTCTTTACTTTCACCACTTCCGCTTTTCCTTTCTTTTCACAATTACCACTCCTTGACACTGTGGGAAAATTTCTTTTCTTGAGCACTTAAGAGTTTTGGATCAAATTCACGGATAATGAAAAGAAGGGGTTAAGCTCGGTTTGTACCTTTGCGACAAAAGAAAAAAATAGGCTAAAGGCTCAATGGGCTAACTAGGATGTACATTCAAGGTAGGTACGATAATGAAAAAAACTTTCGGTTAAATCAAAGAAATTCCTACATCCTTTCCTACAATTCACATCCTTCATTTCGTTTCGTACACACACTAGGCAAGTTCTAGACACTTCACAATAGCATGGAAGAATCGAAACCTCACCACACTCATTGCACATGCTCAACTCAAGACATATTCACAGACTCTTCGATCAACTAATTATAAGAATTCAAACATTAAGCCTTAATCACACCGAATCGAACTCTATGGTCTAGGTATCTCAACATGTTTACAAAGTTGCATGCTTTCATAAGAATCACCTTTGCATTCTAAATATCATGTACAACATGCAACCAGAATTCCGAACCATAAAGTAACAACACGTTCGGATATAAACAAACAAAAGAAAAAAATATTAAAAAAGAACAAAGAATCTACTCCTATTGACGGTCACTACTTACGACTTCGGTTCAGACGGTCGTCATCCATCCATCATAGGGAACGATCACTATTTACGACTTCGGTTCAATGGGACTATTCTCGATAAAAGTACCGAAAACAAATGCCGAGAAACCCAATCATAAAATAGATTTCACGAAAATTTTTAAAAATATTGATAATTTCGATAAAACAACAATATTTACACAACCAACTAACAACACTCCATACGGCACACAATAGCTTCACATTAATTACAACACCAAATTACAATACAAAACATAAACACTAAAATCACAGAGTCACAATTTTTCATAGGCACAACAACAAAACATAAACATAAACATAAACAAAACAACCAGCACCTAACTACTCCCACCCCACACTTAAATCGAACACTGTCCCCAGTGTTCACAAAATTCAGCATAGCACAAGAGTAGGTGGTGAAACTCCCTAATCAATCGAAGTATTCCACTTCTTCGTCAGGTGCAGTTGCCTTGTCCCCCATATCCAAATCACCCCCCGCTATCCTCATCTGACTCAACATCTGAGTCATCGTGGCGTGTCTCCTCGTCTATGGGGACATCATCATCAACGGGCTCCACAAAAGCTGGCCCCACTCGGCATAGAGCCCTAGCATTTTCACCGAAGGGGTAGTCCAACTCGAGCTGCCACATCTCATCTTCTGTTGCTGGCCTCCCGCCTATGCGCAACTGTAGCATCTGCATCCCGAACATGCAGGCCATATACTGATCATCCTGAGCATGTCACTCGGTTAATGTGAGAACTAGCCCGTGAGTAGTGTCGGGTGCCTTAGTTTTGGTGACATCCAAGGCACGCCTCTCCATCTGCGGGATGTAGTACAGGGCCTCTTCCTCAACATCTAGGCCCCTCAGGAAAATGGTCAGCAAGCCACCAAACCCTCACCTGTGCCCTTGATCCAAACGGGCTCTCTTCATGGCGGAGATGATCACCGCCCCAACATTAATCTCCAGCCCTTTCATCAGGGCGTATACCAAGCACACACGATCCCGGGTGACATTTGTCATGTGCACCCCCGGGATCAGGCAGGGACACACGATCTTAAGCCAAATTCTGGCTTTCCTATTCATTTGAGAGTAGGGCAGCGTCTAATGGTAGCCCCTCTCCTTATGCCTGCTCCACCGTACTATAGAACGGGCTCCACACAGAGTCCGTCTAATATCCGCATATGGTGGAGTGATGTTCAGCTGCCGGAGTACATGGGCGTCTGTGTCCCGCGCCCCCAAAATGGCATTAAGGTGATGGGGCTCAAAAGTGACTACCTGCCCCCTTATTTTGACGGAGTGACTTCGGAGTGTCGGGTTCCAATTGGTGTAGAACTCCCGAATTAGGTGGAGATTGCACTCCTTGGGCTCTTTAAAAATGAAGTTCAGCCCGATAGTGTCAATCCGGTGTACAATTCTGGGGAACTCCTGTGCCAACGGCTCCCTTGGAATATGCTCCTCGGGGAAGTATTTGTTCTCCTTATGATTTGTGTACCATTTCTTCCCTTCGTGTGTCACCCATCGGGTTCCGGATTGACGGCGTTGGCCGCGCGGAACCGCTGGTGCTGCTGGACTGTTGTTCCCAGTCTAATTCTTTTCCTTCTGGCGCCCGATGTAGATGCGCCCTTTCCTTTGTCTTGCCTGCTTGCCATTGTTCCTGTCAAATCACACAGACAGTCCCAATGTTATTCAAATTAAAATTAGCTTTGACTAAGGTTGGGTTAAGCTAGGCCACCCCACACTTAGTCTTTAGCCACAATTACGACATTACGGCAAGACAATTCTCACTTTCTAATTTACAAAGAAACAACAACATGCCTCGTGCATTCAGAGAATTCGATGGAATAAATTCTACGTACTACTCATACTTCATACAGCTAATCAAAATATCACCATCGCTACCATTTCATCACATAGCACTTAGCAAAAAAAACTTCTCTCAACACAACCTATGCAATTCACCAAGTTCTATGCAATTCAACAATTTCATTCTCCTGAAAATCCATCGTTTACTTAGCATATTCACATCAAGCAACACAATTCACCTTACCCAACATTCCCAACCCATAATTTCCACATTTTCAATCACATTTAGTTTCTTCGCAATCAAATTCTAACCCCAGCTACCTATTTCACCAAAATTCGATAAAGCATGTATTTATCGAGTTCATATAATCAAAATGATACTACGAACATCAATCAACAATAACTTAAATGAATTCAACTCAATTTACAATTAGGGAAAGTTTTACTCACTTCACATGCTCAACATCGAAAAATTCGACAAGAATTGAGATGAAGTTAAAGAACATACCTTTAATTCGATGAAATCGAAGAAAAGTCGAAGAAAACTTGTGCCTAGGTCCGTGTCACGTTGGGGAAGGGGGAGTTTTTGGGTGTTTGTCATGGAGGGGGTGAGAAATGAGGGAAAATTGAGGGAATTCGGGGTTAAAAAGGGGGATTTTCGCATGGGTCACCCGGCGTCCCGGTGTGACCCATCACGACTTGAGCCTCAACGTGTCATGGAGGGTAACGCGGAGCACCCCCTCCGTGACACGGAGCCAACGTGGAGGTATTCTGGAATTTTAAAAATTCCAAAATTACACCTCAACGTGTCACGGAGGGTAACGCGGAGGCCCTCCTCCGTGACACGGAGCCATCACGCAGGCTCACTGTTTTGCCACTTTTTATTAGTTTTCTCACCTCAATTTTTCCTTTGCGATCCTTTGCATTTTTGCCCTCCGTTCAACCTGAAATTCATCTCACAACAAGAAATTGGTTAGAATTCATAGGTTTCACATAAAATACAATTTTTGTTTTTATTTTTCTATCTTTTTTCTTTCTTTTTTCTTTTTCTTTTCTACTAAATCTACTCAAGTATTACAACAATTTCACGAGTTGCCTCCCGTGCAGTGCCTGGTTTACCATCGCGGCTCGACGTCATTGAAGCTTAGTCATCCTCTAGGGTGATAGATGTCTTCTCTTGACTACCGTCCTCACCCCAGTAATGCTACAGTGCTACCCATTGACTAAGAACGTGGCACTTCGATCTGGTTTCCATGATTCCAATTTTGGGGGGTCCTTCACCGGTGGTTTTCCCACTGGCTCTTGCGAATCAACACTTTGAGCAATATTTGCTCGATCAAGCACGTTGATCATTCAGAGTTCCTCATACACATCCGGAAGCTTCGTGTCCTTGTACACATCAAATACCTCCACCTTGTCGTGTGCCCGCATAGTTAGCTGCCCTGCAGCTACATCAATCAGTGCTTTCCCGGTCGCCAAGAAAGGACGTCCCAAAATAAATGGGATTTCCGCATCCGGCTCAAAATCCAGCACAACGAAGTCTACTGGGAAGATAAGGGAGCCCACTTGCACCAACACGTCTTCCACAATGCCATATGGTCTGGCCAAGGAATGATTCGCTAGTTGCAAGATCACTGTTGTTGGTCTAGGACTTCCTAGCCCTAATTTCTTGAATACCGATGTCGGCATCAAGTTAATGCTCGCTCCCAAATCACATAATCTATGAGCTTGGATACTCTGACCGATTGTAAGTTGAATTGTAAAGCTCCCAGGGTCTTTGAGCTTTGTGGGCAACCTATTTTGTATCCGGGAAATGCACTCCTCCGTAAGAGCCACCGTAGCGTACTCCGTCAACCTGCTTTTGTTCGCCATGATATCCTTAATATATTTTGCGTACTTCGGCACTCCCTGCAAAACATCAACAAGAGGTAAATTAATGTGTACCTGTTTAAGCACCTCCATGAACTTTTTGAAACACGCTTCCTCCTTGTGTTTCTTTAATCTTTGAGGGAACAGGGGTGATGTCTTTCTGGTTCAGTTTCCTTTTCTTTCCCCCTATCATCATTGTGTTCCCTCTCATTCTCCAGTGCTCCCGACTGCTGTGGTGGTCTTTTTGGTTCTACCTCCTCGAGTTGTAAACCACTCCTTGTGGTCACTTCATTCACTTGCTTGGGGTTGGGGTCAGTCTCACTCGGAAGTTCTCCTCTCGGCCTGGTGTTCTGAGCTCCAGCTAGTTGCCTAAATTGGTACTCCAATGCCTTTGTAGCTAACTGATTGTTCTTTACATCGACTGCCAATTTCACATAGTTAGCCTGCAATTGAGCTTTGTTAGCTATCATCATTTTGAACATTTCCTCGATACTGGGTGATGGTGGTGGAGGAGGTGCATTGTTGCTTCTGTATTGCGACTGATAGTGCTGCTGCCCTCCTTAATTTCTCTTTGCTCCCTGACTCGAACTCTGCCCTTGATGGCTGTTACTACCCCAAGAGAAATTCGGGTGACTCCTCCAATTAGAGTTGTAGTTGTTGCCATACTGTTGGTGATTATTTCTCTGTACATTACCAACAAAGTTTACTAAATCAGGATTCGCACCACAACACTCAGCTGAGTGTTCATTACTGCCGCACACTTCACACCAAATCTGCTGCACTACATTCACTGGGGCTTGAGAATGATTCATGCTCATATTGCTGAAGTGGGTATTAAGTTGATTCTGTAACGCAACTATCTGTGCAGCGATAGCTGTAAAACCATCCACTTCCCAGACTCCTGCGGCTTTCCTCGTTCCTCCTCTAGAAGAGTCCGCATTCCACTCTGGATTTCCCTGCGAAATACGGTTCAACAAAGTATACAACTCCTCATAAGTTTTTTCTAATGCTTGTCCCCTAACTGCTGAGTCTAGCAAGATTTTTGTGTGGGGTTCCAAACCATCTATGAAAGTATGCACCAGCACATCATTGGATTGGTGAGGGTGAGGACAATCCCGCAACATAGATTTGAATCGTTCCCAAGCTTGATACAGATTCTCCCCCTCCCTTTGATTAAAACATGGAATTTGACTTCTAAGTCTTGCTGTTTTACCGGATGGAAAGAACCGTATCAAGAATTTCTTTGCAAGATCATCCCAAGTAGTGATGGAATTAGGTGGCTCAACTTTCAGCTATCTTTTTGCTTCTCCCAAAAGTGAAAATGGGAACAATGTAAGCCTAACATAATCGGGTGACACTCCAGCGGGGATGTAAGTGTCACTTATCTCCAAAAAGTTTTGGAGATGTTGTTGTGGATCCTTGTGAGGGAGACCTGTGAATTGCCCGCTGGTGTGCAGCAATTGCACCATATTCTGTTAAGATCGAACCTCCCTCCTAGCTCAGGTTTGCGAATGCTAGATGTAACGTTGTTAGCATGTGGGATTGCCACTTCGCGAACACGCCAAGCTGCCATTTCTTCGGGCACTAACACTGCCATTACACTGGGTGGATTCTATTGTTGCTCCAGGATTGTCTTCCTGAGCAACTTCAGCTTTCTCTCTAGAGCTTCTCTCCTTTGTCGATAGAATTGTCTTTCCGGCTCTTAGTGTGAATCCACCAGCTCCTTGTTCCTTGCCAGTGTTCAACAGAATTCAATATCTTCAAAAGACAAGCTAAGACCAAGTTCTCAACACTAATAAGAAATTGTAAACTAACACTTAAGACAAATTTTTTACCAATTACCAGTTCCCGGCAACGGCGCCAAAAACTTGTTCGGGGGTTTGGAATGCCTACACGCAAGTGCACGTGGTCGAACAAGTAGTAAAATAGCTAGAATAGCCAAGTATGGATCCCACGGGGACTGGACCAAGGTAATAATCTAATTAAGTGTTAATAAACTCTAACTCTAATAATGCAGACAACAGTTTCAAGAAGATTTTGGGAATTTGTTTCCTAATTTATACTAATCTAAAACAAATGTACAATTTGAGTCTGAACTATAGTACTGAGCATGCTGAGGCTAAAATGAACATGCAGGGAAGCAATTTATTGATACAAATTGGTTAATCTTTCCTTCGGTTGCTAGTCAAGAATTATTGCCTATGGATTAAAACTCTCGTATTTAACCCAACTTAAGAATCCTGAACCTTCCACCTACATTTCTGTGATAAGAAGAAATTCATGTTCTAGCCATACGAAACCGATTCCTTAATTGACTAAATACGACTTTCAGATATATTTCTATTCTGAAGGTAAATCAATTCTCAATTTTTCCAAACCAAGAAGAGATCATATCCTATTAATTCACAACTTTCCAATTTCTTTCTCTTTCAAGCGCAAACCAGATTTTTTAGATATACATTAATATTGGCCAAACATTAATGCAGTAGAAACAAGAATTAATAGAACAACCATGGAAGAAAAGATGAAAAACCAAGATGATCAATAATTACATTCCACTAAAAATGTTCTTAACCTCAGCAAGAAGTGAATTTAGCCACTCATTTGTGGATTAAACATCGTTAAATGAGTGCAAATCATACAAATAATTGAAATAAGGAAGAAAGAGATAGAGAAGAACCCTAAGAATTTCGTCCCCTCAACTGCCTGTAACCCATGTTCTTTCTCAACCAAGTCAGAATAATTAAAAATAAACCTAAGTGTGCTATTTATACTAGTGGGAATTTTTTCCGGAATAGCAAGCAACTTGTCACGGAGTTGGTTAGTATAAATTCACATTTTAACTACAAATCACATGAGAATTTACAACTATCAATGGATAAACAAGAAGAAATAAAGCATTTGAGTATCACTTTGGCATATAATTCTGCCCAAGATCAATAACATCAAAATCGGTCATGGCTAACTCTAGTAGGTTTGCTGAGGTGACTGCTTGAGGGATAGTGACCGGGAAACTTCTATGCACTCGTCTTGCTACAACTTAATCACCCACTGGAGTAGAGACTGAGAAAGGTTCTGACAATATTTCAGGACTTACTCCAAAACTACTAGCTATATAAGGTGTCACAAAAGACAAAGTAGCCCCCAGATTTAACAAAGCATATAAATCAAGATGGAAAACTCATAACATACCAGTGACTACATTCAGGGAGACCTCCTACTCCTGGAAGGATGCTAAGGCATAGAGTCTGTTTTGGCGCTGACTTCCACCTATGCTAGTAGATGCTCCCTGCTGTGCTGGGCATGTGGGTGGAGCTGCCAAACCGGAAGCTAGGCCTCAGCCCCTATTATTGCCCTGTCTAGCTGTTGGGCAATCTCTAAGCATATGTTCGGGCTTTCCACACCCAAAGCAAGCAACTGTACCTATCAAGCACTGACTAGTGTGCCCCCAACCACACCTGCCGTAAATTGGGATACTCGAATATATGGGCCTGCTTCTCTGACCCGTAGAGCCTAATGCTCGCCCTCTCAGATTATGCCTAGGTCTGGATGGTACACTCACTGATGAAGATGTTGGGGCTGAAGGTCTCTGGTGGGTCTAATGTCGATTGCCACAAGCTGGCCTTGATTGAGTGAATGTGTATTTGTCTATCCTGGCCCTCTTGGCCTCTCTCTCCCTCACATGCGCCTCCTCCATCTGCTGGGCGTATAAGACTATCCGAGGGAAATCCATATCTTGATGGAGAATGGTGATTCTTTAATCCTTTTCTAAATAGTTCGCCACCCCATGAACAAACCTGCTCACTCGTGCCCTCTAATCAACCACTAACCTTGGGGCATACTTTGACATACGACTGAACTCAAGGGCATACTCCCGCACCTTGCTCTTTCCCTGCTTAAGATTCATGAACTCAACTGCTTTCAACTCCCTCATCTTATGAGGGAAAAACGTATCTAGAAAAGCAACATGGAACTCCTCCCAACTAATAAGGCCTGCTATGGCTACCATACTATCTTTCAACTATCTAAAACAAATGTGTGCGACCCCCTTCAACTGATTTGAGGCCAACTCAGCCATTGAACTCCATTCAACCCATGAACTGGGTGATCATTACAATCTTGCCGATAAACTCATCTGGATCCTCGTCCACCTTCGACCCAAGAAACTCTGGCGGGTAAATCCTTAAGAAATCTTTGACCCGAGCTACCACCTCATTCCTATTCTATGGGATATGGGCCACTGCTTACTGGTTGACCTGAGCGGTCAAGGCCTACGGTAGTATCTGAATGGCTTCCCTAAGTTCAGCATGGGCAATCGGCTCCGATGCATGGTACTCCTGGCCTGCTGGGGCTTGTTGGTGCCCATCTCCATTACCATTATCGTGGCCATTTTCCATTTCAATTCCTCCTGCCATTAACTCTGTGAGGAGCCATGATTCTGTAATTGTGAATAGCATGAGTTAGAGGATAGGGAGACATCATCGCACAACATAGATCATGAAGGAAGGGAATAGTTCCTAAACGTGTCGTAGCCTCTTCATCATAAGTGTGGCGCACTTCACACCCATGAAAAAGACTCTACTTAACACGAATTTCAGACACCCTAGGACACTTCAAACCTATTATTCTGATACCAAGTTTGTCACGACCTAATCATAGGCCCGGATCGAGACACGGGAAAAGGAACCCGAGGGACTCCAAGTCAACCCATGGCATGAAAATAACATCTAACTCAATCATAAAAGCGGAAGATCAACATGATAAACTTATAGGAAGTCTAAAATAAGCATAACATCATAAATACACATGAATCTTAAGCTAATTACATTCTATGTCTGAAAAGCCTCTTTTACTGATGAGTTGATGGGACAACACCGCAACTAACTCTCTAATTTTGAAACTGAATACATAAACAAAACTGATAAAGCATGGTCCTCGGGAGATGAGGGATCACCAATAGATGTGGGATGCTAACTCTGAAAGGCTAGCTAAGGATGAGGCTGAGTTTGAGTACCGGAGCCTGTATCATAAAATGATACAGCATAGAGTATGTTGTCAGTACGTGAAATGTACCGAGTATGCAACATAAGTAAAATCGCTTAATTAAGTTAAATCATTTAAAACATGCATAATAGAAAACATAATCAAAACAAGAATCTGAGAGTAGGCTTGCATGATATTTTTTTCTAAAATCATGATCTGAACATAACATAACATCATAACTTAATCGAATGAACCAAAGCTTAAATCTAATAATCGTAAGTAAAACTAAACATTGGGTCTAACCTCTTTCAGAACATATATATATATATATATATATATCATGAGTGATAAGCGTGCATAACTGAAATTATGAAGAACAATGGGAGACTCGTCTTATAACCGACATACCACGATAGAGCTTACGTGGTCCCAACTATCACACTCAAGTGGGTAGAGCCATCTAAAGAATTGTCAGGGCTAAGGAAAATACCATGATATCGATATCAAGATCGAGGCCCAATCGGGGCAAGGGATAGCTCACAAGGGAGGTCCAAAAGTAATAAATACATACATATATATATACATAGAAAAGTAATAACTTACATTGGCGCGTAGTTATGAGGCATAGGGTGATCGACCCTTAGCTTACTCGGTTCTAAACACTACTCCCAAAAATATGCATTTTCTCTCCATCATCTATTGACAAAGCTTAATAATCAAAAACATCTCAAATCTGAAATCATATATGAGAAGCTTTAACTAAAATCATACCACAAGTTGAGAATAATTGGGAGTCTTCACTCCAAAACCATGTGGTAAGCTTATTCAAGAAATCATAAATCATTCTTGAATATATGGGCATTGCCTGATACTTTAACATGCTTGAAAAATACATAAATTGCTTGAAAACCAGATAAAAAACATAGGTAACTTGAAAATATGCTTTTCATCAATAATATCTCATCATATTTTAACATTCATCATAAATCTCAACTTTCATGAACTTCTCATAAATGGGCATTTTAATCTATAAAGCTTGAAACATGATTTTAATTGAAAACAATGTAAAACTTTCCCATGAATCATAATTCAATGCTAGAAACATCTTTAAATTATACCCATGTAGGAAATTAGTGATTTCATGCATTGAGTTAAAACCCCATAGAATCAATATATGAATTTTCATGATTTAAAGAGAGATCGGGCATGGGTGTGAACGAGTTCATCCATTCATAAC
This sequence comes from Datura wrightii, assembly GCA_035772735.1. NCBI lineage: Eukaryota > Viridiplantae > Streptophyta > Magnoliopsida > Solanales > Solanaceae > Datura > Datura wrightii. The sequence goes on along the minus strand of JASDFA010000010.1, from coordinate 67,791,697 downwards.
CCTACATACCCGAGGAAGAACTAATTTTACCACTCCTTGATTTCCCAATGAATGATTGAAGGAATGCTTGAAGAAAACCTACACTTGATCACCTCCTAAGCCTTCAATTTGCATGCATGGATGTGAATGAGCCTAGGAGGGCTTTACCCTTTAGAAAACACTTCATTTCTATCCTTAAATGACGTATCTAGGACCCTAGGACTTTGGAATGATGAAACTACCCTTAATGAATTTCCTAAAGATTCTACACTGTCAGTGACAATGGACAACAGAAGGACCGTTGTTACATCCTACGGTCCATTATAACCACTTGTTGTTACTCCCTAAGTTCAGGTCTCTGATCCTTCACCATGACCAGAAAGGACGGGTCGTTACTAGCTCCAACGACTCGTTGCTAATAGTCATCGTCACCACTACCTCTAATCTGGGATCCCTTTGCACGACTGTTGACCATGACCCGTTGCTACCTGCAACAGGTCATCCCACGACTTGTTACTTCCTCCTAGACTAAGGACCAGTCTCACAACAACTCAATCCAATGACTCGTTACATCAAACAACGGGTCATTCCTTGACCCATTACTCCTAACTTTGAACCTGCAGTACCTCACCACGGACTCACCCAATGGGTCGTTGGTGAAACTAGGACTAGGATTTAAGTATGGCAACCTAATACTTCGACTAGGATTTTAAGAGTTTACTTGGATCAGAAATTTATATGGCTGACCTGATACTTGGACCAGGATTTTCATATATAGCATATCACACAATCAGCCATCTGATACTAGGACCAGAGAGAGTGTATGACTCACACAATCAGCCATCTGATACTTGGACTAGAGAAGGCGTGCATCTAATAAAATACAAACCATGTAAAATGAGCAAAACTGGTACTTAGACTAGCTACTAAACAATGCACTATAACTAACTCAGAGAAGGGGTCTAACTCAGATGACCAACTGAATACATTACCCTAACATCTGACTGAAGGGGACATAAAACATAGCTTGACTTAGAAGCTTAATATAAGCCTGAGACTTGAGAAAAATGACACTGGACCTTGTTTACGGATTCTTAGAGTCAACTTTGAAATGTTTACACTCACTTTAGTTACTTGAATTCAACTTTGAAATCTTAGACTCAACTCAAACACAACTTGAATTACTTGGATTCATTTAGAGTTTTTGAATCACTTAAGTTACTTAAACATGCTTTAGAATACTCAAACTCAATTTTATGTACTTAGCATTGATATTCGTTTCTCTTGGAACTCGACAACCTGGTACTTGTTGTTATATTTAGTGATGGAAATTATTAAATCTCACTTAGGCCTTAACTTCCTCAAAACCTATGCATATAAGGGTGGGTTACCATGTTAAGGAATCATCGCGTTAAGACCCTTGTTTACCCTTACTAGATTAACATTATTTCCTTAACTTACACTTGTATTGTTGTCTTAGCTTTTTTTTTATTCCATATAACAACCAGAACTTCAAACGTGATCAACATAATATATATAACATAATTTAAAGGATCAGCTAACAATGTCAACACTGAGGGGTCTCCAACTTGATGCATATCTACGACAACAATCAACACAATATTACATTTCAAGAGCCTCTTCAGGCTAGACATAATCTAAAACACTTTATCTTTAATTAAACATGTAAATTTATGCTTAAAATTTGACTTAATAGACTTCCTCAACACATATGAGGAACTTTCTAGTTCGTTCAACTCAAGAATCATGCTTAAAATAACGATGGACGGTGCGCCTTACATACCTTTTTCTAATGAGTTTTCCTTAGCTGACTCTTTCCTTCTACAACCTTCGTTTAACCCTTTCAATTCATTAATTTTAAAACCAAGTAAAAAGGCTATTCTAAGTCAATTTCTCCATCCAACACATTACATTAACAGACAACCATAACAACCACACACAAGGCAATATTTTAGCATCTTACTACAACTTGTTTCCACAAACTTTGAGGGAAAATAAAAGTAGGAAATTACAAAATGTAATACCCCAAAAGTTCCTAAGACCAAATCCCAAACATAGAATAAAAAACAAAAGGAAACCAATAAAATTTCCTTAGAACGACCCATCAGACGATTCATTGTCACAGACAATGACCTGTTAAGACAGTCATTGGTTGCCATCACATTTCTTCCTCAAACTCAACAAATTATAAAATGTCCCATCATTAGAAGTAATGAGTCATCATATTGGTCATTATGGCATAACCTAGAAACTCGATGAAAATCTTTTCTAAACCAATGAGTCACACGACGAGTTGTTCGGGGATGTAATAATTCATCCTATTGAGCCGTTAGATAGAATCCAAAAGGTTTTCAAGATCACTCCAGTGACCATGTGTGAATACAATGACCCGTTGTATCATATGATGGGCCGGTCTATCTATCTATTGGGAGATGTTCAAAAATTGTTCAAAATTGCTTCAGTGACACCCATTATGTCCTCTAATGATTTGTCCTTTCCGTCCAATGGTTGAAGTCCAAAAATAGGATATTTAGACCTAGGACCAATGACATATCCCAACAAGTCGTGGTGCAATCAACAACTCATTGTGTGACCCGTTGGATCTTGATGAGAGTTTCTTAGACACTTTCTTTAAAGGCTTTTTAATAACTTCCCACTATTTTAATTCCTAAACATTGTATTGGGGTATTCTAGGGAAAATTTAGAGGGATTATTTGACATTCCTCCTCACACTCTCAAAACTTCACTGTAAGAACTCAGACAGGCATTTCAAGGCAAGAACTAGGGCTTCAATTTTCTTCTAGGATTTCAAGTGCTATCTCTAGTAATTCTCCTTCAAGTATGTGGGACTTCAACAAGGGTTTCCTTTCACCCTTATATCCCAAGATTTCAATAGCCCTAGCCTTAAAATTCGAGAAATCATGACCTAAGGCTTTTGGTGAAATCCCCTACTTTTCTATGATGCCAGACTTTCATGTTCAGAAAATTTATATATTCATGTTAGTATCTTCACTACTATTGTAGGTTTCATGTGATATTGAATTTATCCTGACTTTTTCATGAAATTGTGAAATGTTGCATTACATTGTTTCTATAACTTATAGTAACTCAGTAATAGTAATATTATCAGTTTATTAGTATATTTAGTACCCTTATTTATCATGTCCTTTAGGCTCTCGGGACACTTCCAGATAAGTAGTTCTAACCCAGGCATAGGACACCATTTCGAGCTATCAGTGCAGTTTAGTATTTATATACATACATACATATATATATATATATACACACACACACATCTATTTTGTGTCATCATTTTGGAGTAACACTAAGCATTGAGCAGGCCTAGGTTCAGCGTATTCAGGTTCCCAGAGCTCGGTGCCACCAATGGATTTAACTCAAATAGATTTTACAGTTAGTGATCACACAGTCTATTCATTGTACCCTAGCAAGGTATAATAGGCATTATTGATGGGGATTAAACATCGAACTACACATCTAGATCATGTGGTTATATATCGATTAAGAGGCACTCCGACAGTAGAGTACAGTCATATTCCATAGTCTGATTTTATCAATTTCATATATTCCTATATCTTTAATTTCATATTATCAGTTCTTATAGTATTTTCCCATATTTTTGACTCTTTTAGTACTTATTATCTAGGCATGATTGTTGTATGTCACATCAGTCCATTTTATGTATTATCAGCACTTTTATGTTTTATCTAATATCTCGCATACTCAGTACATTCCAAGTACTGATTCACACTAGCTATGTTCTATTGTTTTATAAAATAGGCTAAAGTACCCAGTCTCAGCATCGCATTTCTCTTTCCCGATGATATTTAGAGTGTTCTAGTGGTGAGTCCTCATCTTCCGAGGACCAGAGATGTTTTTTTCTAATTTAGTAGTACTAGTTCAGTTTTCCAGACATAGACTTATCTAGGGGTTTTTCCCAACAACTCATCTATTAGTAGAGGCTTTCAGATACCGTAGTATTAGTTTCAACTTATACTTATCAATGTTGTTTAATATATACAATATTTACTAGATTTTATCTTCTCTCGTAAAAGATTGTCTTTGCACTTTAGTAGCTTCGTCTCAGTTTTCCATTTAAATTCTAGTATGTCCGTATTATTCTATAAAATGGATTTTCTTGGGGTTACTTGTGACTCTAAGTACCGTGTCACATCCAGAGTGTAGATTGGGGTCATGACAAACTTGGTATTAGAGCATTAGGCTTAGAGTGCCCTAGGATATCTGAAATTCGTATCAAGTGGATTCTTTTTCATGAGTGTGAAGTGTGCCACACTTATGAGGGGGAAGCTACATGGCATTTTTAGGAAAATTCCCTTTACCATGCATGGAGTGTGAAACTCTAAAATGTCCTTCTAACTGGTGTATTACTAGTTTCAGTTGACAATGCCTCCCAGAAGAGGAAATAGAAAGAGGACCGATAATGCCAACCAACAAGCCCCACCAATCCCAATAGCCCCTCAAGATGATCAGGTGACGCCAGTGGAGTTTAGGGCTGCTACTCAGATGCTAGCTCAGGTAGTGACTAACCAGGTCAACCACCAGACCATTATACCTGCCAGTACAAGTGGGCCTACAGCTACTGCCAGAATTTGAGATTTTACTAAGATGAATCCCCCAGAATTTCATGGGTATAAGGTAGATGAGGACCCACAGGACTTTATCAATGAGGTTCAGAAGATCACCCAACTCATGGGTGTTACCTCCGTCAAAAGTGCAGAGTTGGCCACCTATCAGCTAAAAAGAGTGGCCCAGATATGGTACAGATAGTGGAAAGAAGGGAGATGAGTTGGTCCAAGTCCAATGAAGTGGGATGAGTTTGTGACCATGTTTCTGGGCAGGTTCTTTCCTCAGGAGTTAAGGGAAGCAAAGGCCGCGGAGTTCCTTAATTTGAAATAGAACGACATGATGGTGCAGGAGTACGACTTAAAGTTCACTCAATCATTAAAGTATGTTTCTGAGATGGTGTCCAAGCCAAGGGCTCGCATCCTCAAATTTGTGAATGGAGTCTCTTCTTTGGTAGTTAAAGAGTGTAGGACTCCCATGCTCATCTACAATATAGACACCTCCAGGATTATTATCCATGCATAATATATAGAGGTGAAGAAATTAAAAGAGATAGAAAGGGAAAGTAAGAGGGCGAGCACAGGTCAGTTTGAGTATTTCCAGTAGAGATCAGGCAGTGTTAAGCGCCCCCAGCAACAGTAATAGATACCTCCAGCACCCTATTCAGCCAATGCTCCTTCTTCCAGGCCCGTAAGGATCAGAAGGGAGGAGCATCAGGCTCCAAGTCATAGAGCCATGTATTTAGTAGATGCACTTTCCCAGTATGTCTTGAGTGTGGTAAGAACCATCAGAGTGAGTGTCGTCTAGGCATGGAGGGTTGTTTTAGTTATGGCCAGCTGGGTCACAGATTGAGAGATTGCCCATCAGCAGGATGGGGGAAAGCCCAATCCACAATATCAATAGCTCCAATAGGTCACTTGGCTCACTACCTCAGGCACAGGTGGAGGTGGTCAGTACCAAAACCTCTTCTATACTCCATCTTCACGCTAGGACAAGGAGAACTCACCTGACGTAGTCATTGGTATGTTATGTCTCTTTTAGATAGATGTTTGCGCTTTAATAGATCTCGCAGCCACGCTTTCCTTTGGGACTCCTTATATTATAGTCCAATTTAATATTAGTCTAGAAGTTCTCTCGGAGCCATTTTCAGTCTCTATTCCAGTTGGTGAGTCAGTTAGAGCCAGTCAGATAAGAGAAATTGTTTGGTCACGGTGTTACGCAAAATCACCATAGTTGATCTAGTAGAGTTGGATATGATCGACTTTGACCTCATTCTTGGCATAGATAGGTTACAACCTTGCTATGCCTCAGTCGACATGAGAACCAGAGTCATTAGATTTTAGTTTCCTAATGAATCAATTCTACAGTTGGAGGGTAGTACCTCAACGCCTAAGGATTGGTTTATCTCCTACCCTAAGGCTAGGAAAATGATTTCTAAGGGATACATCTACCATCTAGTTAAGGTTAAGGATTCTAATTCTAAAACCCCAACTGTTTAATTAGTTCTAGTCATAAAAAGTTCCCAGACATGTTTCCCAAGGATTTTCCTAGAGTTCCTCCAGAACGAGAGAAATACTTCGACATAGATCTTCTCCTAGATACCTAGCCTATCTCAATTACTTCTTATGGAATGGCTCCAGCTGATCCTAAAGAGTTAAAAAAATAGCTAAAGGACCTTTTAGACAAGGATTTCATCAGACTCAGCATATCTCCTTGTGGTGACCCAATTCTATTCGTGCGAAAGAAAGACGGTTCACTCAGAATGTGCATTGACTACCGTCAGTTGAATAAGGTCACAGTCAACAATAGGTATCCCCTTCCCAAGATTGATGACCTATTCGATCAGCTTCAGGGTGCTAGATGCTTTTCAAAGATAGACCTCAAATCAGGCTATCATCAGCTTAGAGTTAGAGAATGTGACATTCGGAAGACAACCTTTAGAACTCAGTATGGTCACTATGACTTTATAGTTATGTTTTTTAGACTAATGAATGCTCCTGTAGCTTTTATGAACTTGATGAACAGGGTATTCAAGTAGTACCTAGACATGCTTTTTATTGTCTTCATAGATGATATTCTGGTCTACCCCAGAATAGAGGAGGAATATGAAGACCACCAAAGAATAGTTTTGCAAACTCTGAGGGACCGCCAAATGTTCGCTAAATTCAGCAAGTGTGAATTCTGGCTAAAATCAGTGGTGTTCATTGGTCATGTTGTCTCTAGTAAGGGCATTCAAGTAGATCCAAAGAAGATCGAAGCAGTTAAGAACTGTCCAAGACCCACTTCTTCGTTAGACTAACTCAAAAGAAAGTAAAGTTTTAGTGATCTAATGCATATGAGAAAAGGTTTTAGGAGTTTTTCGCAGACTTGACTTTGCCAAAAGGTTTAGATGAATTTGTAATCTATTGTGATACCTACAGAATTGTTTTGCATTGTGTATTGAAGAAGCATGGTAAAGTTATAGCATATTCCTCCAAATAGCTCAAAATTCATTAGAAAAATTATCCGACTCGTGATCTTGAGCTAGCAGCAGTATTATTTTCCTTGAAGATTTGGAGGCACTACCTTTATAGGGTTCATGTGGATGTTTTTACTAACCACAAAATCCTTCAATGTGTATTCAGCTAGAAGGACCTGAGTCTCCATCAGAGAAGGTGGTTGGAATTGTTGAAAGACTCCAACATGAGCGTCTTGTATTACCCAGGCAAGGCCAATTTAGCAGCTGATGCCCTCAGAAGATTTTCTATGGGGAGTGTTTCTCATGCTAAGGATGATAAGAAAGAACTAGTTAAATATATCCATAGATTGGCTCAGTTAGGAGTTTGTTTAGTTAACTCAGCAGAAGGTGGAGTTTTAGTTCAGAATGGGTCAGAATCCTCCCTTGTGGTGGAGGTTAAGTCAAAGCAAGATGAAGACCCAATACTACTTAATTTGAAGGAAGCAATCCTGAAGAAAGAGGTAGAAGCATTCTAAAAAGGGGGAGATGGTGTGCTCCATTACCAGAGCAGGTTGTATGTTCCAGATGTTGCTAATTTGAAGCAGTGGATATTAACGGAAGCTCACAGCTCCAGGTACTCTATCCACCCAGGTACCACCAAGATGTACCATGACATACAAGAATTCTGTTGGTGGAATGGAATGAAGAAGGACATTACAGAATTTGTGGCTAATTGTTCAAACTGCCAACTGGTCAAGGTTGAACATTAGGGATATGGAGGTATGACTTAGGATATCATCATTCCTACTTGGAAGTGGGAAGAAGTAAGCATGTATTTTATTACAAGTCTACTTCATACGCTCCAGCAACATGATTGTCACGACTCGAACATAGACTCGGATCGCAACACGGGACAAGGAGCCTTGAGAGGCCCCAAGGCGACCCATGGCATAAGAATACACCTAACTTCATTCACATTAAGTGGAAGACTGAATATAAGACATAGCGGAACATAAACGTAACATAGCATATCATAACATTCGAAAATACTAAGCATACATATAAGTTGAGTACTACATATGGTCTGAAAGCCTCTATCACGTAAGATGGGTTGATAGGACAATATCTCCCAACTAACCCAGCCAAATTGAAACAAAAGAACAACATAATGTCTAGTCATATGGCCCTCCAAACACGAGGACTCACCAACAAGCTGATAGCAAACTCTGGAAGAGACTAAGGATGGAGATGAGCCTGAGAGTCGGGTCCTATATCATGAAATAATACAACATAGAAAGTATGTGGTCAGTACGTGGAATGTACTGAGTATGAAAGTTAAGTCAAATGGATGTTTAAAATATGTAAAACTCATAAAACATCATAAGAGTAGGACATCATGCTCATATTGTAAATATCGTAACATAACATAACATAAGTCTCAAGGTTTCCGAAACATTAATGATACATTTGTAATCAATATCATGAAGAGAAAAGTTGTATTGAACATAACTTGTCAATATACATAGTCATAAACATTCATAAATTATGAGGAACAATTGGAGATTCTCAAAACCAACATACCCTATATGAGCACACATGGAGCCCGACTTGTAACCCTAGTGGGGAGGGTGTTCGTACCTTGCCAAGGATAGAACCATGAAAGTGTGATATCACTATGAAAAGGGCCATTTGGGCCAGGGAAAATCACAAAGGAGGTCCTAACATACCTACAGTGGCACATAGTTTTTGAGATCCGGGTAGAACCTAGGTCCCGAACCTACTCGCTGTTAAATACTACTCCCAAAACATATATAGTGCTCATAATATAATCTGCATGAATTCATGGGCTAGTTAAATCATGATAATCATAAACATACTTGTACATACATGAACTAGACATGACATAAGGCCCGTGCGTCGGCCAAAACATAGTTCATAAATCATAGGGTTCATGCATACTTGTAGATCATACATATAACTTGTAAATCATCGAATCATGATGTGTATTTGAATAAACCCATATTTCAAGTCATAAATCATGATGGGTTTGTAAATACTAACAATCGAAGTAGAGATCATAAGCCGATTCATCATAGATTATACGTAATTGATCTTAATTTGGTAGAAATCGAAATCAATAATCTTATAATCAAAATAGTTGTAAAATCTGATCAAAATCCACAAGTTAAGATGTCAATCACAAATCATGAAAACCCATTAGTAAATCATTAAATTTTCATAAAAATTGAATTAAAACCCCATGAGATTTTTGATAGATTTTCATAAATTAATAGAGAATGGACATGGGTGTGAACGGAAACACCCATTCGTAACCCTACATACCTGGGTATGATCATATTCTAAGATTCCTTGAATGCCCAAGGGAGAATTGATGAAGGAGAGCTTGAGGAATAGCTTGATCTCTCTTAATTTCTTCCTAACTTGCATACATGGGAATTACTATGAAAGGGGGACTTAACCTATCTACACATGCCCAGAAAAAATACAAAAAACGACGTAGTTTAGGGCCCTAGAGCATAGGAAGGTCGAAAATACCCTTAATGAAATCACCCGGAAAACCTACACAGGCTGATCCCACGGGCATACTAACAAGTCGTTGGATGCTACCATGACTCATGGTATGGCCCATTGTCTACTCTGCCAAGAAATTAACTTTGGATACTAGCCACGACTCAACATGACGAGTCGTGGTTCCTTCTAACGGGTCATTAGGTCAACCGTTGGCAGCTCCTTGAAAATCCTAAACTTCCCTCACAATGAGCCTCACCACGACTCATGGTTTCTTCCAATGAATCGTGGTATCCATCCGTCAAGTCCACTAGAAACTCAGCAGTCCAACCCATGACTGCTAACAACGACTCGTGGTTCCCAACCACGAGTTGTTACACCATCCGTCCTGCAATGATTTTTCTAGATTTCAGCCAACTTCAAATTTTGATCCCAGGTCTAATCTTTGGCATTTTTGGGGTATTACATAATCTCCCCCTTGGGAACATTCATCCTTGACAGTATAAAACAAGCAGAAAAACAAAGACATGTAATCCTTACACTCAAATACTGACCATCTAAACCAAAAACTAATGGAATAACTATCTCCACTTCATACCACATAACTAAACTGATTTCATGATTCACATACACATTCATATACATAAAAGAAACTTGAACACATGATCTGAACATGAAAACTAAATAGAGTCATAGGGAAAAACTGATACCTCAAGTCAAAATTGAGCCTGTAGAGAATAAATATGGGTATTCAGCCATCATATCCGCTTGGGCTTCCCACATAGCTCCTTCAACATGCTGATTCCTCCATAATACTTTAACTAAAGCTATTTCCTTATTCCTTAGCCTCCGAACCTGGCAATCCAATATTTTCACCGGAACTTCCTCTTAGCTAATGCTGTCCTTTTCACCAACACTATCCACCGGGACTACTAGAGATGGATCTCCCAAACATTTCTTCAAAGCCGATACATGAAACATAGGATGCACAGAAGATAACTCTGAGGGAAACTCCAACCCATATGCCACCTTGCCAACTCTTCTCACAATCCGGTAGGGGCCAACATAGTGGGGACCAAGTTTCCCTTTCTTTACAAATTGCATTACTCCCTTCATGGGAGATACCTTCAAGAACACCCAGTCATCCACCTCAAACTCAAGTTCCCTTCTCCTAACATCGGCATAGGACTTTTGGCATCTCTGAACGGTTTTTAACCTTTCCCTTATCAATTAAACCTTCACATTTGCCTCATGAACCGAATCTGGCCCTATCATAGCTGCCTCACCAACCTCAAACCATTCGATTGGTGATCTATATCTCTGCCTATAGAGAGCCTCGAACGGTGCCATTTGGATACTAGAGTGATAGCTGTTATTGTATGTAAACTCGATCAGGGGCAAGTCATCATCCCAACTAATTTTGAAGTCCATCACACATGCTCTCAACATGTCTTCAAGAGTCTGAATTGTTCGCTCTGCTTGACCATCCATTTGCGGATGAAATGTTGTGCTGAGTTTAACTGATTACCAAGCCCTTTTTGGAAAGACCTCCAAAACTAAGAGGTAAATTGAGCACCTCAATCTAGAATGATGGATAAGGGCACCCCATGCAATCGGAATAAATCCTGTATATATAGTTTGGCATTATGCTCCACCGAATTCGTGGTTTTAATCGATAGAAAATTTGCACCTTGGTCAACCTGTCTACCACCATCCAAATGGAGTTATATTGTCGGCAAGTACGAGGTAATCCTGTTATGAAATCCATTTTAATCTCTTCCCACTTCCAAGTAGGAATGCTAATATCCTAAAGTATGCCTTCGGGCCTTTGATGCTCTACCTTTACTTGCTGACAGTTCGGGCCCTTGGCTATGAATTCAGAAATATCCTTCTTCATGCCATTCCACCAATAAATCTCCTATAAATCACAATACATCTTGGTGGCACTAGGATGGATAGAATACCTGGATCCATGGGCCCTATGCAATATCTGACTCCTCAAATCATCAACATCTGGAATACATAGGCGGCCCTGGTACCGAAGCACACCATCTCCCCCTTGGGAGAAGACCTCCACCTTCTTACTTCAAATAACTTCCTTTAATTTAACCAAAATCGGGTCTGCATCTTGTCTAGCTTTCACGTCAGTCACCAAGGATGTTCTGGAAAACAACACCACCATCGGTCGGGTTGACCAATCTAACTCCCAACCTTGTGAGTCGATGTACATCTTTTGGCAGCTCCTTGTTTCCCTTATCTACAGGGGACACACTCTCCATAGAGAGTCTACTAAGTGCGTCCGCTACCACATTAGCCTTACCAGGATGGTAAAGGACACTCATATCGTAGTCTTTTAGTAGCTCCAACCATCTCCTTTATCATAGATTGAGGTCTTTCTATATGACTACATATTGTAAGAACTTTTGGTCCGTAAATACATCCACATGGACCCCATATAAGTAATGTTTCCATATCTTCAATTCGAACAACACTACAGCCAATTCAAGATTGTGGGTCGGGTAACTCTTCTCATGGATCTTCAACTGTCTAGAGGCATATGCTATCACTTTCCACACACTGCATCAATACACACCCGATTCCAAATCTCGAAGCATCACAATACACCACAAAACCATCCATACCCTCGGGTAGGGTCAACACTGGTGCTGAAGTAAGCTGAGTCTTCAACTCTTGGAAGCTCTTCTCACAAGCCTCCGACCATTGAAATTTCACCTTTTTCTAAGTCAACTTGGTCAAAGGTGCTACAATGGGTAAAAAACCTTCAGCAAATAGTAATAGCCAGCCAAACCCAAGAAACTACTAATATCTTAAAGATTCACCGGTCTAGGCCAATTCATCACCACCTTGATTTTCTAATAATCTACTTTTATGCCCTCGCTTGATACCATATGGCCAAAAAATGCTATAGATTTCAACCAAAACTCGCATTTGTTGAACTTTGCATACAATTGGTGATCCTTGAGAGTTCGGAGTACTACTCTCAAATAATCGGGATGCTCCTCCTCACTTTGAGAGTATATAAGGATATCATCAATGAACACAACCACGAACATATCCAAGTACGGCTTCAACACCCTGTTCATCAGGTCCATAAAAGTTGCAGGAGTATTTGTTAGTCCAAAATACATAACTACAAACCCATAATGACCATATGGCGTCTCGAAGACTGTCTTTGTTCTGTTGTCGATAATCAATGCACATTCAAAGCGAACCATTCTTCTTCTAAAAAAATAAGACTAGTGCACCCCATAGAGACTTGGTCGGTCTAATGAATCCCTTATATAACAGGTCCTTCAACTGATCCTTCAACTCTTTTATCTCGGCTGGAGCCATCTTGTAAGGAGGTATAAATATAGGCTGCATGTCGGTAGAAGGTCAATACCAAAATCAATTTCCCTCTCGGGAGGAACACCTGGTAAATGATCTAGGAATACTTCTGGATACTCACTCACCACCAGAACTGACCGGATACTCGGGGTCTCGGACTCAACATCCTTAACCCTAACTAGATGATACATGCAATCCTTAGAATTACCTTTCTTCCTTGATATAGGAAATGAAACGACCTACAGGTACAACAAAACTACCCTTCCATTCTAAGACTGACTCGCCCAGAAAACGGAACTCCACTGCGTGGGTTCTATATTTAATAGAAGAATATCACCCATACAACCAATCCATGCCAAGAATAATATCAAAGTCAGTCATGGCTAACTCTACCAGGGCTGCGAAGGTGACTTTATGCAATATAGTGACCGGGCATCCTCTATACACCCTTCTAGCTACAATCGAATCACCAACAGGAGTAGAAATTGAAAATGGTTCTGACAGAATCTCGGGACTAACTGCAAAGCTACTAGCAATATAAGGTGTCACAAAAGACAAGGTAGCTCCCGGATCTAACAAAGCATAAATATCAATATGAAAAACTTGCAACATACCAGTGACCACATTCGGGGAGATCTCCTGCTCCTAAAGGGGTGCTAAAGCATAGAACCTGTTTTGGCGCTGACCGTTGGTTGAACTAGTTGAGGCATCTTGTTGAAGAGGACGTGCTGCTAGAGCGGCTAAACTGGTTGCTGGCATATGGGCTCCACTACCCCCTTATCTAGCTGTAGGGCAATCGCTGAGTCTGTGTTCGGGTTTTCCACACTCGAAACAAGTATCCAAGCCAACTAGGAACCTCACTGAGTGATTCTTGTCACGCTTCGCACAAGATGGGAAAGTGTGCTCTATCTGCATACTACCCTGGGCTCTCAAATCTGGAGCCCTACTCCTCCGTTACCCTCGAAATCTAGATGGCATACTAGTCAATGATGGTGCTGGAGCAATAGACCTATGCTGAGACTGCTGACGTTGTCCACCCCCTGATCTGGCTTGAGAAGTCCCATGACTACCAGTCCTGGCCCTCTTGGCCTCTCTCTACCTTTGATACACTGACTCCATCTACTGAGCATGCAACATGATGCGGGGAAAATCTATATCCCGATGCAACATGGCAATCCTACAATCCTTATCCAGGTAGTTCGCCACTCCATGCACAAATCGGCTCACTCGAGTCCTCTGGTTTTCTACCAACTCTGCCACATACTTGGATAGACGGGTGAACTCCAAAATGTACTTCGAAACTAACATGTCACCCTGCTTCAAGTTAACAAACTCGACCGCCTTTAGCTCCCTCATCTCTTGAGGGAAGAACCAATCCAAGATTGCTGCGTGGAACTCTTCCTAAACTATAGGGCCTGCACCCACTGCCCTAGCATCCCACCACTGCATGAAACATATATGTGCCCACCTTTTTAGCTGGCAGGAGGCCAAATCAACACAATCTCCATTTTTCACCCCCATAACCTAGGTGATCTTCAAAATCTCCTCGATGAATTTGTGGTGGATCCTCATCCACCTGGGACCCTAGGAACTCCAGCGGGTTCATCCTCAAGAAAACTCTACACAGGGCCACTACAGCATTGCCATTCTATGGAATATGCACAACAGCCTGCTGGTTGACCTGAGCGCCAACATCTGGATAGCTGCCCGAAACTCAGCATAGGCAACTGGCACTAGTGCCTGGGGCTCCTGAATAGGTAAGGCTTGTTGATGCCCATGACCATTGCCATCTTCATGACCTTCACCATTTCCATTTGTTCTTCCGTTCACTCTCCTAGGAGCCATGATTCTGCAATCGCGAATAGAAAAAATTAGAAGGATAGAAAGAATTTTAATTGCACGACATAGATCATGAAAGAAGGGAATATTTCCTAAACATTTTGTAGCCTCTTCTTTATAAGTGTGGGCACTTCACACTCATGAAAAAGACTCTACTTAATGCGGCATTTAGACACCCTAGGACACTTCACACCTATTGCTCTGACACCAAGTTTGTCACGACCCAAACGTACACCCGGATTGTAACACGGGACAAGGATCCCAGAGAGGCCCCAAGTCGAGCCATAGCACAAGCATACACCTAAATTCATTCACATTAAGCAGAAGACTGAACATAAGACATAGCAGAATGTAAACATAACATAGAACATCATAACATTTGGAAATACCAAACATACACATTAACTGAATACTATGTACAGACTGAAAGCCTCTATCACGTAAGATGGGTTGATGGGACAACATCCCCAACTAACTCAGCCAAAATGAAACAAAAGAACAACATAATGTCTAGTCATACGGCCCTCGAAACATGAGGACTCACCAACAAGCTGATAGCAAACTCTTGAAGAGACTAAGGATGGAGATGAGCCTGAGAGTCTGGTCCTATATCATGAAACGACACAAGATAGAAAGTATGCAGTCAGTACATGAAATGTACGAGTATGCAAGGTAAGTAAAACAGATGTTTAAAATATGTAAAAAATCATAAAATATCATAAGAATAGGACAGCATGCTCATATCGTAAATATCATAACATAACATAGCATAAGGCTCAAGGTATCCAAAACATTCATAATATATTTGTAATCATAATCATGAGAGAAAAGCTGTTTTGAACATAACTTGGGCCAATATACGTAGTCACAACATGCATAAATCATGAGGAACGGTGGGAGATTCTCATAATCGACATACCCCATATGAGCACACATGGAGCCCAACTTGTAACCCTAGTCGGGAGGCTGTTTGTACCTTGCCAAAGGTAGAACCATGAAAGTGTGATATCACCATGAAAAGGGTCATTTGGGCCAAGGACAGTCACAAAGGAGGTCCCAACATACCTACGGTGGCACGTAATTTATGAGATCGGGGCAGAACCTAGGCCTCGATGTTAAATACTACTACCAAAACATATATAGTGCTCATAGTATAATTTTCATGAATTCATGGGCTAGTTAAATCATGATAATCATAAACATACTTGTACATACGTGAACTAGCCATGACATAAGGCCCGTGAGTCGGCCAAAACATAGTTCATAAATCATAGGGTTCATGCATACTTGTAGATCATACATATAACTTGTAAATCATCAAATCATGATGGGTATTTGAATATATCCATATTTCAAGTCATAAATCTTGATGGGTTTGTAAATACCAATAGTTGAAGTAAAGATCATAACCTGGTTCATCATAGATTATACAAAATTGGGCTTAATTTGATAGAAATCAAAATCAATAATTTTATAACCCAAATAGTTGTAAAATCTAATCAAAATCCACAAAATAAGATGTATATCACAAATCATGACAACCCATTAGTAAATCATTAGTTTTTCACAGAAATTGAATTAAAACCCCATGAGATTTTTGATAGATTTCCATGAATTAAAAGAGGATGGGCATGGGTGTGAATGGAAAAACCCATTCATAACCCTACATACCTAGGTAAGATCAGAGTCTAAGGTTCCTTGAATGCCCAAGGGAGAATTGATGAAGGAGATCTTGAGGAATAGCTTGATATCCTTTAATTTCTTCCTAACATGCATGCATGCGAATGACTATCAAAGGGGGACTTAACCTATCTTTACATGCCCAAACAATATACATAAAACGACGTAGTTTAGGGTCCTAGAGCATAGGAAAGTCGGAAATACCCTTAATGAAATCACCTTGAAAACCTGCACTGGCTGATCCCACGGGCGTACCAATGAATCATTGGATGCTACCACGACTCGTGCTACAGTCTGTTGTCTGCACTGTCCAGAACTTAACTTTGGATACTAGCCACGAATCAACAAGATGAGTCGTGGTTTCTTCTAATAGGTCGTTAGGTCGACCGTTGGCAGCTCCTTGAAAATCTTGAACTTCCCTCACAATGAGTCTCACCACAACTCGTGGTTGCTTCCAATGAGTCGTGGTATCCATCCGTCAAGTCCATTGTAAACTCAGCAATCTAACCCACGATTGCTAACAACGGCTCGTGGTTCCCAACTACGAGTCGTTACACTGTCCGTCCTGTAATAATTTTCCCAAATTTCATCCAACTTCAAATTTTGATCTCAAGTCTAATCTTATGCACTTTTGGGGTATTACAGTGACTCGATTTGGGTGGTTATTGACAGAATGACTAAGTTAGCATATTTCCTACTAGTGAAGACCACAGATTCAATAGACGATTATGCTAGACTATACATTCAGGAGTTAGTCAGGTTGCATGGAGCTCCCTTTTCCATCATTTCAGATAGAGTACTCAGTTCACCTCACTTCTAGAAGTCATTTCAAAAAGGTCTTGGTACTCAGAATAAGCTCAACACAGCTTTACATCCTCAAATAGATGGCTAGGCTGAGAGAACTATTCAGACTTAAAAGGATATGTTGAGGGCTTGCGTAACCAATTTCAAAGGTATTTGGGATGATCACCTTCCTCCCATCGAGTTTGCATGCAATAACAGCTATCACTCCAGTATTAAAATGGCCCTATTCGAGGCATTATATGGAAGGAGATGTAGGTCTCCTATTAGGTGGTTAAAGGTTGGTAAAGCTACCATAATAGGGCTTGATTCAGTACATGAAGCCATGTAGAAGGTTCAGCTTATCAGAGAATGACTGAAGATAACTCAAAGTCGATAGAAATCATATGCAAATGTAAGGAGAAGAGAGCTGGAGTTTGTTGTGGATAATTGGGTATATCTAAATATTTCACGTATAAAAGGTTTGATGAGGTTGGGGAAGAAAGGGAAACTTAGTCCCCACTATGTTGGTCTTTATAGAATCCTAAGGCGCATTGATAATATGGATTATGAGTTGGACGTGTCTGCGGAGTTAGAATTGGTATATCCAATCTTTCATGTGTCTCTGTTAAAGAAATGCATAGGTGATCCAACCTAAATTGTGCCTCTAAAAAGTGTTGGTGTGAAGGATAATCTCTCTTATGAAGAGGTTCCAATTCAGATTATGGACCATTAGGTTCATAAGTTGAGAAATAAGGAAGTCATTTTAGTAAAAGTTTTATGGAGAAATCAGCTAGTTGAGGGAGCTACATGGGAGGTTGAAGCATATATGATGGCTAGATACCCTCACCTTTTCCTTTCAAGCTCAGCTTCAACATAGGTACTAAATTCCTCTCACTCCTCTATCCAGTCTCATGTTACCATCATGCTTTCCAGTTCTAATCATGTCTTAGAATGCATCCTTGGAGCATTAACTCAGTTCAATCATGTATCTTAGTTCGAAGTCAGTTACTTCTTCAGTATTCAGTTTATAGTTCTTAGTTCGGGATTGCAGCTCTTTCCCTATCTTTCTACCTTATTTTGTCTCTATTCAAGGAAGAATGTTCCCAATGGGGAGGTATTGTAACACCCCAAAAGTACCTAAGACCAAACCCCCAAACTTAGATTAAAAACCAGAAAACTTTCCTCAAATAGACTCGTCAGATGAGCCGTTATCAGAGACAACGACCCGTTAATACAATCGTTGTTTGCCATCATATTTCTTCCTTAGACTCAATGATTTATACTATGACCCATCGCTAGATGTAGAGTCATTGTATTGGATATTAGGCAGATCCCAAAAACATCACAAAAATATTTCCTAAACCAATGAGCCATGTCATACCCCAAAAGTAGGGTAGGGCGCAACTAGAAGTTGATTCGTGATTTATCAAGATGTCGATTATATAGCACATATAAATGTAACACTAAGGCTAACAAAGTCACCTGTCACAACCAACCAAGATAAATACTGGACCCATAATGCCTTGAAAATAGTAAATATGCAACTTGGAAAGACGACAAGGCTATAATAAAGCTAAACAGATCAATGGAAAACCAACATGACTACACAACCAACACTACTATACAATTTAGTCCACATCAACCTCTATAGAGTAAACAAATTGAAATGCATGGGATAGGGCCCTGGCCTACCCATGCTGTACACAAAACTCAAATAGTCAAAACTAGGACATCGCTCTTGCAAGAGAGAAGCATACCACAATTTCACTGAAATTTGACTCCTATTGCGTTCAATGATTTGAGCCTCGTCCTGACCTGTAGCACGATTGCAGTAAGAGTCCTAAGATGAAGGAACATCAGTACAAATAAAATGTAATGGTATGTAAGGCTAAAAACTGTAAACATGTAAGATAAAAATGATAACTGGGTTAGAAATAAGGAATAGTAATAACCCGGAATCTTGAAAATAAAAACCTGACAATAACTCATTATTGAAATGTAAATTAAATCATCTAATGCACAACATAGACTATAACTAAAATGCCAGCGGCCAGCCGATCATAAAATCTACATATAATTCATCCAGTTAGCATATCACACCAGGGTAAAAATAAAAATGTCTTCAGTCGGTGTACCACACCAGGGAAAAGTCCGTCCAACTGGTGTACCACATCGGGATAAATTACCTATACCTCCAGCCGGTGTACCATCCCGGGGTAAAATAAATAAATCTTTAAAAAATCATAAATGGAGCTGATATGGCTTATACTGGACTAACTTAATACGTATAGCATAGAAATGACAAATACTAAACATGTGGCCTGCATAGGCCTCATTCCTAATACATAACTTCAAGTGAGCACATATAACATGTAAAGTTAGAAAATAGCACTTAAATGCATGTATTTAAAACATGTATAAATCATAAGGAACTGCGGATGACCTAAGAGTTTACTTAGCTTAAAATCATTTACATGTCATCATCTTGGATCTTTCACCAATTTTAGCTAGCAACCAAACCTTTAAAGATATTTAACATCACACACACACACACACACACACATATATATAACAGACAGTATGTACCAGCTAACAATGCACATGCTAAGGGGTCTCCAACTCGATGTATAACTACGACAACAATCATCACAATATCACACTTCAGATGCCCCACTTCGGCTAGGCATAACCTTTAACATTTAACCTCAATAAAACATGAAACTTTAAAGCATAAATGAAGCTTAACATACTGCCTCAAAACTTGTAAGGAGGTTGTTGGCTCATTCAATTCACAATACACGAATCGTGCTTAAAAGAATGATAGATGCCCGCCTTACAACAAGATTAATCTATAGAACAAAATGCAGCTCAAAATAACTAACCAAAGACATTCATAATAGCAACAACAACACAAGACAACATCAATAATACTTAGCCCTTTTCTCAACTAGTTTTCACTATCTTTTGAGGGAGAAACAAGAGGAAATTTTACCTTAGTTACTCTGTAATTCTTCCTCTCAATATGAAGTGTAATTCTAGAAAAATTAGCAGCCAAAAAGCCTAAGAAAAACAAGCAAAACTCAGCTCATAAATTGTTCATTGGTAGCTTACTTAGCTGCCAATTTCAAGTTTTTCGTTTTGCAACTTGAGAGTCTTAAAAGGGGAGAAATCCTTACCTTTTCTCCTAGTTTCAACACCTAGTAAAAGATGTATATATAGGAAGTCCAAACATATTTTGATACGCAGAAAAACTGCTTCAAAACCTTGCCAAAATGAGCTCCAAAATAGCCCCTAGCACACTTAGCAATGTAATCTCAACTTATCTTGTGATTTGCTTGGACTTTGCTTGATGTTCCTCATTGATTTGCTTTGTCCTAGCTGCTGGAATTGAGAGAGAAACGGAATATTTAGCAAGCTGATCGATTTAGATTTAGATTAAAATGTTTTCTACAAGTGAATAATCAGATTTTAAGTAAATAGGGTGGTGGAGGTTCTAGGGCATCATGCCCGCATCACCGCTTGGGGTGCTTCGGTAAAATACCCATAAATTCTTAATCCGAAATCCGATTGAAAAGAAGTTTGATGTTCTAAAAACTAAACTCAAAGAACTTTAATTTGATAGTCGTGGAGCTTCTAATTCATTATATACTGGGAGATATGGTCGTTTAAATTTGACCCTTATTTGTGAACTTCACATACTCTTTGGTTTTCCATTTGTACACATTTCCCTTTTCATCTATGACCAATATAAAACCTGTACTTCCTTTAACCTAGCATACAAACATCAAATAATTACCGAAAAAACTTTTTGGGGTGTAATATTCTCCCCCCCCCCCCCACCTTAGGAACATTCGTCCCCGAATGGAAATTAATTTCACTTAGTATGCTTCAAAATATATTCTCAGTAACTTAGGTACCAAACACATACCTCAATATCACGTCAACATTGTGAATAGGTGAGGATATTTCTTCTTCATTTCCTCCTCAACCTCCCAATTCACTTCCTTGATATTATTACTTCGCTACAATACTTTAACTGAGGCTACTTCTTTGGTCCGAAGTTTCCTAACTTGCCGGTCAAGTATAGCAACTGGGACCTCGGTGTAGGTCATCTCCTTAGAAATATGGACATCATCGATAGGCATAACATGGGTTGGGTCTCCTATACACTTCCAAAACATCGATACATGAAATACTGGGTGGATTTCTGCTATCTCTGGTGGCAACACCAACTCATAGGCCACTTTGCCTATCCTATGGATAATCTGTAGGGCCCAACATATCTAGGGGTCAGCTTGCCCTTTCGGCTAAATCGCATGACACCTTTCATCACTTTCAAGAAGACCCAATCATCAACAACAAACTCCAGCGCTCGACGGAGTACATCCGCATAAGACTTCTGCCTGCTCTGGGTCGTCTGAAGTCGATCTCTATAAGTTTCACCTTGTCAACAACCTACTGCACTTTGTCTGGCCCTAATAACTTTGCCTCACTGAGTTCAAAACAGCTCACTGGCGACATGCACTTTCACCCATATAAAGATTTATATTGGGCCATTTGAATACTTGCATGGTAGCTGTTATTATAGGCGAACTCAATCAAGGAGACATGATCATCCCAGCTTCCGCCAAAATCTAGAACACATGTATGCAACATATCTTCAAGCATCTGAATGGTGCATTTAGCCTGTCTGTTTGTCTGAGGATGAACTGTGGTACTGAGGCTTACCTGAGTGCCCAGGCCTTTCTGGAAAGACTTCCCGAAGTTTGATGTGAACTAAGCATCTCTGTCAGAAATAATGGACAAGGGGATGCCATGTAGGCGAACTATCTCCCATTTGTAAAGCCTAGCATAATCCTCTACAGCATATGCAGACCTAACTGCCATGAAGTGAACTGATTTAGTCAATCTATCAACTATTACCTCGATAGAATCATGCTTCTTGCTCGTTCGAGGCAATCCTATAATAAAATTCATATTAATCACCTTCCATTTCCATGTTGGAATTTCTATATCCTGTATCAGGCCTCTAGTGCTCAATCTTCACATGTTGGCAATTAGGACACTGAGTCACAAGACCTATGATGTCCTTTTTCATGCCATTCCGCCAATATAGTTTCCTCTGGTCACGATACATCTTCGTGGTACCTGGGTGTACTAAACACCGAGAGTAATGAGCTTCATTCATAATTTGTTGTCGTAGCTCACCAATATTGGGCACACATAAACGACCTAGTATTTAAGAACTCCATCAGGTCCATAAGCAAATGGGCTCTGGTTCTGCTGTGGTATATTGTCTCTCAATAAGACTAACTCTGCATCATCATATTTTCGTTGCTTAATTTCCGCTACCAAGGACAATTCTGTTGTGTTTTGGACAATAACACCCCCATCTTCGGCATCCAGTAATCGAATCTATAAGTCAGCCAACTGCTATAGAGTCTTTGTCATTTTAATCCTGTCAACCTAAATATGACTCAAAATACCCATAGACTTGCGACATAGTGCATCATCCACAATATTTGCTTTGCCCAAATAATACAAAATGCTAACATCATAATTTTCAGCAATTCTAACCACCTTCTTTGGCATAAATTCAACTTCTTCTGCTGTAATAGGTACTGAAGGCTCTTATGATCCATAAAAATATCAACATGTACCCCATACAGGTAGTGATGTAAGATCTTCAGCACGAACACCACTACTGCGAATTCTAGATCATGGGTAGGGTAATTCTGCTCGTGCTTCCTCAGCCTCCTCAAAACATAGGCAATAACTTTACCATGTTGCATCAAAACACAGCCTATGCCGATCCTGGAGGCATCACAATAAACCATATAACCCTCTGTACCTTCTAGAAGAGTCAAGACAGATGCGGAGGTCAACCTATCTTTCAACTCCTAAAAACTGCTCTCCCACGCATCTAACCACTGAAACTTTGTTGCTTTATGAGTCAGCTTTGTCAATGCACGAAGATAGTAGAAAAACCTTCTACAAATCTGTGACAGTAACCTGCCAAATCCCAGAAAACTACGAACCTCTGTAGGACCCAAGGGTCTAGGCCAACTCTTTACTGTTTCTATCTTCTGACTATTTTTTATACCTTAAGCTATAATTACATGACCAAGAAAAGCTACATATGTCAGTGAAAAATCACATCTAGAAAATTTAGCATATAAGTTGTGCTCCTGGAGAGTCTATAATACTACTCTCAAATGATCTGCATTCTTGGCCTCGGATCGCGAGTAAACAAAATATCATCAATGAAGACGATCACAAATACATCAAGAAAAGGCCTAAACACCCGATTCATTAGGTCCATAAAAGTTGCTAGGGAATTAGTAAGCCCAAATGACATCACTAAGAACTCATAATGGCCATATCTAGTTCCGAAGGCAGTCTTAGGGATATCAACTTCCCTAACCCGTAACTGATTGTACCCGGATCTCAAATCAATCTTTGAGAAGCATCTGGCACCCTGTAATTGATCAAACAGGTCATCAATCCTAGGAAGTGGGTACTTGTTCTTAATCGTAACCTTATTCAACTACCTGTAGTCAATATACATTCTTAATGACCCATCTTTCTTTCACACAAAGAGCACTGGTGAACCCTAAAGAGATACACTAGGTCGAATGAATCCCTTCTTGAGCAGATCTCTCAACTGCTCCTTCAATTCCCTTAGCTCTTCTAGAGCCATTCTATAAGGAAGGATCGGTATAGGCTGAGTACCTGGAAGTAGATCAATAGCAAAATCTATCTCCCTTTTAGGAGGAATTCCAGGTAAATCCTCTGGAAAGACCTCGGGGAACTCATTTACAATTGGAATTGACTGGAGAGTCGTAGGCTCACATTCCAAGTTTATTACCCGAATCAAGTGAGAAATACAACCTTTGGATATCAACTTCCGAGCGTTAAGGTATGAAATAAACTTACCTTTGGGCGTAGTGGCCTTACCTTGCCATTCCCGGACTGGCTAGCTGGGGAAATGGAATCTGACAACCTTAACTCTGCAATCAACATTAGCATAACATGCCATCAACCAATCCATACCCATAATGACATCAAAATCAACCACTTCAAGCTCAACTAGATCTGCTAAGGTTGATCTATCACATACCAATACTACACAATTTCGATAAACTCATCTAGCTAACACAGATTTGCCAATTGGTGTAGAAACAACAAATGGTATAGATAATAACTTAGGGACTATCTCAAATTGACTCGCAACCAATAGTGTAACATAAGAGAGTGTAGAACCAAGATCAAGTAAGACATATACTGCATGAGAATAAATAATCAAAGTACCTGTAACAACATCAGGTGAGGCCTCCTGGTCCTGTCAACCGCCCAAAGCATAAAACAGTTCTGGGTTCCCATAAAACTAGAAGCCTCTCTTTCTCTACCTCTTCCATGGCCGGATGCTAGCTGAGGATCAGGTCTGGGAGGTCGAACGAAGGATGATGAAGAAACTGTTGATTGCACTTGATCCGCCTCGACCCTATCTGAATAGTCCCTCATAAAGTGCCCTGGTTGCCCACAATGATAACATACATTCTGACCTTGACGACACTGACCTGAATGAGATTTCCTATATTAAGGACAAGGCGGCAATGGTTGTCGCCTCCGCCCCACCTGCTCCTTTCATCGAGAGCTAGATGGAGCTAGGTCTTAGTCTCCTCTTTGTCCCCTGAAACTGAGGTGGGGCACTCTGTATAGGCCTAACTGACTACCTGGATGACTGAGCCACTAGGTCACCCTGCAATATAAGGGCCCACATTCCTAGATCTCTTTTATTTCTACTGCTATCTCCAATTATCCGGTAATTAATGAACCAAATCCTCTACCTTCTGGGTAAAGACCTGAATCGTGAAATGTCCTTGTGCTCCTGAGTAGATACCCTAAAAAAATATCGAGCTATATGAAGCCCTAGCCTTAACACGAACTGATGAACTTTATCCTTCATCATTTGAACTATGTGCAAAGCATACCTGGCAAGAGAATTAAACTGAAGACAATACTCATGCACACTTATACTTCCCTGCTCTATGTGCAAAAATTGCTCAGCTCGAGCCTATCAAAGCTCCCGTGGTAGATAGTGGTGCATAAAGGCCTTGAAGAACTCTTCCTACTTAGTTGGCGGTGCATCGTCTCCTCTGCAGCGAGCCCAAGCCTCATACCACAATATAGCCACATCACGTAGTCTAAAGGCCGCCAACTCTACTTCCTCATTCATTGTAGCTCGCATCACCTTCAACACTCTATAAGTCTGATCAATAATGTTCTGAGGATCCTCGCTCGAGTCTAATTCAGTGAATATGGGAGGGATCACACTAAAGAACTCGCGGGCCCTGGAACTCTCAGTTGCCTGGCCTCTATGTCTCTCTATCTCCTCTAATCACCGCTCCTGACCTGCGGTCATACGAGCCATCAGTTGAACAACTCCCTCAAGATCCTGTCCTTCTGGAACAACCTAATGTACCACAGGCGTGGGAGGGTCTACCACTCTACTACCCTCAGGTACTGCTAGTGCAGGAGGAGCTAGAGGTCTATCTGCCATTGCTCTAATCGATGAGGAAGGAACTATAATACCTGGGGTAGGAGACTCACTTTGAGCCTCTGACCTGTCTCCCTAATCCACTGGAGGGCGACTAGTACCCTACCCAACGGCTGTGCCTATCAACCTCATAGTAATCTTCCTTGTCACAGGAACACTCTAAAACAATAACAAGATATAAATATCACAGTACTTATGACCTTGATCTATAGCACGAACTATTAGTAAAAGAAGTGAAACAATTTCAAAATGTCCAATAGCCTCCTGATTATAAGTATGGTGCACAACATACGCATAAGTAAGAATCTACGAGACACGGCTTTATGGACTCCATAGTACACGACTTCGCTCTGATACCAAGTCTATTACGCCCCAAAACTAGGGTAGGGTGCAACTAGCACTTGATTCATGATTTATCGAGAAGTCAGCTATATAGCATCTATAAATATAACACTACGACTGACCAAGCCACCTGTCACAACCAATCAAGATGATACTGGACACATAATTCCTTGACAATAATAAATATGCAACCTTGAAATTCGACAAGGCTACAAAGAAGTTAAACATAGTAATGGAAAACCAACACGACTACACAACCAACACTACTATACAAACTATTCCACATCAGCCTCTACAGAGTAAACAAACTGAAATGCACGGGATAGGGTCCCGATCTACCCATGCTGTACAAAAAACTCAAATAGTCAAAACTAAGACATGGCTCTTGGAAGAGAGGAACATATTACTATTTCGTTGAAATCTGGCTCCTACTGTGTCCAATGATCTGAGCCTTGGCCAGTACCTGCAGCACGATTGCAGGAAAGGTCCCAAGATGAAGGGACGTTAGTCTGAATAAAGTGTACTGATATGTAAGGCTGAAAATTGTAAACATGAATGATAAAAATGATAAATGGGCCAGAAATAAGGAACAGTAACAACTAGGAATCCTGAAAATAGAAACCTAATGCAACCTTCTAATGCACAACAAAGACTATAACTGAAATGTCAGCGGCCAACCGATCATAAAATCTATATTCAATTCGTCCAGCTAGTGTACCACACCAGGGTAAAAATAAAAATGCCTCCATTCGGTGTACCACACCGAGGTAACATACCAATACCTCAAGCTGGTGTACCACATTGGGGTAAAATTAATAAATCTTAAACAAAATAATAAATAGGGATGATATGGTTTTTACTGGATCAATTTAATATGTATTGCATAGAAATGACGAATACTAAACATGTGGCCTGTATAAGCCTCCTTCGCAATACATAACTATACATATAACATGTAAAGCTAGAAAATAGCACTTAAATGCATGTATTCAAAACTTGTATAAATAATAAGGAACTGCGGATGATCTAAGAGTTTCAACAAAATTTATAGATCATGTTCAAGGGATATTAAAGCTCAGAGACTCGCTAGCTTGTCATTCGTCTTAAGGGAAAGGGATTATGAAATTTCCCCTTGGCCTGGAATATTTCATAACATACACATGAAATAAAGGACAACCATAACCAAGTAATCCTAATTCCACAAGCTTGTTTACCCTTACTAGCTTGTGATGTCTTTACTTAGTTAATATCATTTACACGTTATATCTTAGATCTTTCACCAATTTTAGTTAGCAACCAAACATTTAGACACATTTAACATCACACACACACACACACCCAAACATATATATATATATATATATATATATATATATATATATATATATATATATATATATATATATATATATATATATAACATACAATAAGGACCAGCTCACAATGCCCAAGCTGAGGGGTCTCGAACTCGATGTACACCTACGAAAACTATCATCACAATATCACACTTTAGATGCCCTACTTCAGCTAGGTATATCTTTAACATTTAACCTCAATAAAACATGACACTTTAAAGCTTAAATGAAGCTTAACATACTGCCTCAAAATTTTTAATGAGGTTGCTTGATCATTCAATTGACAACGCACGAATCGTGCTTAAAAGAACGATAGACGCCCGCCATACATACCTTTAACCGATGAGCTTTTCTTTAGCCGATTTCCTATTTCAATGATCAGCCTTCAACTTCCTTAATTCAGTATTTTTATAGGACAAGAACAAGCTTAATCAATCGCACAAAATGCAGCCCAAAATAACTAACCAAAGGCAGTCATAATAGCAACAACAACACACGGCAACATCAACAACATTTAGCCATTTTCTCAACTAGTTTTCACTAACTTTTGAGGGAGAAAAAAGAGGAAATTTTATCTTAGTTCTTCTGTAATTCTTCCCCTCAATATGAAGTATAATTACAGCAAAAGAAACAGCCAAAAAGCCTAAGGAAAATGAGGAAAACTCAGCTCACAAGCAGTCCATCGGCAGCTCACTTAGCTGCCAATTTCCAGATTTTTGCTTTGCAATTTGAGAGTCTTAAAAGGGGTGAAATTCTTACCTTTCCTCATGGTTTCAACACGTACTCAAAGATGGATATAGATAAAGTCATAGAAGATTTTAAAATGCAGAAAAACTCCTTCAAAACCTTCCAAAACAAGCTCCAAAACAGCCCCTAGCACACTTGGCAAAGTAATCTCAACTTATCTTGTGATTTGCTTGGACTTTACTTGATGTTCCTACTTGATTTTATTTGTCCTAGGTGCTGGAATTGAGTGAGAAATGGAATCCTTAGCAAGCTGGTCGATTTAGATTTAGATGAAAATGTTTTCTACAAGTGAAAAATCGGATTTTAAGTAAATAGGGTGGTGGAGGCACTAGGGCGTCACGCCCGCGTCACCGCTCGGGGTGCTTCGGTAAAATGCCCATAACGTCTTACTCCAAACATGGATTGGAAAGAGGTTTGATTTTATGAAAAGTACACTCAAAGACCTTTAATTTGTTATGTCATAAGGCTTCTAATTTATTATACACTGGGAGATATGATCATTTTAAATTGACCCTTACTTATGAACTTCACATACTCTTTGGTTTTTCATTCGTACACATTTCCCTTTTCATCTACGATTAATATAAAACCCGTACTTCCTTTAACTAGCAAACAAACATCAAATAATAACCATAAAAAATTTTAGGGTGTAATAAGCAGATGATGAGTCATTGGGGGATGTAACTACTCATCCTATTGAGCCCTTAGATGGAATCTAGAAAGTGTTTAAGATCACTCCGATGACCACAGGTGGAAACAATGAACCGTTGTATAATATAACGGGTCATTCTATCTGTCTGTTGGTAGAGGTTTAGAAATTGTTCAAAATTGCTTCAGTGATAACAATTGAATTTGACCACACGTCATGTCCTCTAACAAATCATCCTTTCCGTTTGTTGTCAAAGTACAGAAATTGGATTTTTAGACCCAGGACCACGAATGATTCCAACGATTCGTGGTCACAACCAACGACTCATTGTGTGACCTGTTGGATCCTGACAACAGTTTTTCAGACACTTTCTCTAGGGGCATTTTCATAACTTCCCACTATTTAATTCGTAAACTACATTGTATTGGGGTATTTTAGGGGGAATTTAGAGTGATTAGTCAACATTCCTCCTTCACTTTTCCCTCACACTCTTAGAACTTCACCGTAAGAACTTAGACAGGCACTTTAAAGCAAGAAGGTGAAGAACTTAGACAGGCACTTCAAGGCAAGAACTAGGGCTTCAACTCTCTTCTCAGGATTTCAAGTGCTATCTCTGGGAATTCTCCTTTAGGTATGTGGGACTTCAACAAGGGTCTCCTTTCATACTTGTGTCCCAAGATTTAAGTAATCCTAGCCTTGAAATTCTAGAAATCATGACCTAGGTCTTACCTTATAATTGTTGAAATCCCCTACTTTTCTATGATATCAGATTGTCATGTTTAGAAAATTTATATATTCATGTTAGTATCTTCAGTAGTACAGTGTGTTTCACATGATATTGAATTTGTCCCGACTTTCTCATGAAATTGTGAAATGTTGCGTTACAGTGTTTCTATCATTTTCAATATACTCTGTAATAGTAATATTATCGATTTATTATTATATTGAGTACCCGTGGTTATCATATCCTTTAGGCTCTCATGACACTTCAGATAAGTAGTTTTGAACTAGACTTAGGAAACCATTTCGAGCTATCAGTGTAGTTTAGTATTTATTTATATACATCTATTTTGTGTCATCGATTGGGAGAAGTAATTAGCACCGAGTGGGTTGGGGTTCAGTGGACCCAAGTTCCCAAAACTACGTGCCAAAGTAGGATTTAACCCGAATGGGTTTTACAGTTGGTGATCACATTGTTCAATCACTATACCCTTGCAAGGTATTGTGGGCCCTATCAATGGGGAGTAAACATCAAACTCTATGTCTAGCTCACGTAGTTATTTGTCGGTTAACAGACACTCCCACAATAGAGTACAATCATAGTCCACAGTCCAGATTTACAGATTTCAGATATGCTTATGACTTTAATTTAAGATTATTAGTTCTTGTAGTATTGTCTCGGATTTCTAGACTCTTTCAGTACTTATGATTCAGGCATGGTTTGTCACGACCCGAATGGAGGCTCGGATCGTAGACACGAGAAAAGGGACCCCGAGAGACCCCAAGTCGACCCATGGCATAAGCATTCAACTAACTCATTCAATAAACATGAAAAAAACATAATTATAACTCAGCAGAAGTCTCATACAACAGCACATCAAAATAATATCCGAAGCTATACATACATAAGTCCGAAAGCCTCTAGTGTAGATGAGTTGATGAGAAAAAGACCCCAACTAACTCCACAAAACATGAAACTGAAAGTCTAGTCCTTGAAAGATTAGGACTAACCACTCACGTAGGTGCTAACTCTGATAAGCGATTACGGATGGGGTTGAACCTGGGAAACAGATCCGGTATAATGAAACGATGCAACATACAAAGTATATGGTCAGTACGTGGAATGTACCGAGTATGCAAGGTAAGTAAGACCGCTTAAGTAAAATAAATCATTTAAAACATTTCATAACATATCATAAGGTTTTAAGTGTAAGTAGAAGGCTACATGCATTCATTTTGAAATCGTACCCTTATCATAACATGACCATGCATAGCTTTAGAACATCATGACTGACTCGAATGACTCAAAGCTGAAACATAACATTTATATCAAAAGCTGAACAATGATTCAAACCTTGCTTTTTGAACATGCATGCATAAGTAATCATCATGAGTAATGAATATGCAAATCTGAATGATATAGACAGTGGGAGACTTGTCACTTAACCGACATACCACGATAGAGCTTACGTGGTTCCAACTATCACACTCAAGTGGGTAGAGTCATCCATAACCTTTCCAGGGTAATGGACGATACCATGATATTGATATCA
This sequence comes from Datura wrightii, assembly GCA_035772735.1. Taxonomy (NCBI): domain Eukaryota; kingdom Viridiplantae; phylum Streptophyta; class Magnoliopsida; order Solanales; family Solanaceae; genus Datura; species Datura wrightii. Next base: position 67,760,553 of record JASDFA010000010.1, on the reverse strand, counting down.
AGCTGAAGGTCTAATCAGGCCGAGGATAGTTTACAAGGGAGGTCCCAATAACATAATAGTATCAACCTACGTTGGGGCGTAGTTCTGGGGCTTAGGGTAATCAACCCTTAACGCGCTCGATGCTAGACTCTTCTCCCAAAAACATGCAATGCTCTACATCGTATATAACAAATCTCAAAATTGTCTATTGACAAAGCTCAACATCGTCCCTTAACGAAGCTCAAGATGAAATCATACAGAACTCAGCATCATATGAAACGAAGCTCAACATTATCTATTGACAAAGTTCATAATGAAATCATGCATAGACTAGACATCATATGAATATGAAGCTCAACATTTTCTATTGACAAAGCTCAACATTGACATACATCTCAATCATGAATTCATACATATAGGAGGCTTTATTCCAAAACATACCACAAGATCAATCATAGGTGGGAGAATCTACTCCAAATCATGTGGTAAGCTACATGTAGAAATATTTACTCAACATACCACCAAGCTAGAATTTATAATAAAAATTGGGAAATCATGTCGGGAAAATCATCACTTTAAATCAACATGTGGGTATCACCCAAAGCTTTATCATACTTGGATCTAATCAATTAATTTTGAAAACAACAACATAATCATGGGTAGCTTTAGAAACATGTTTTTCATCATCAACCTCATCATCATCACACATTTGTCATAAATCACTTCTTTACTGAACTCATCATCCATGAGCGTTTTAGATTCAAATTTTGGAAAACAACTTTTATAAGGAAAAATAACTTAGAATCTGCCCAAGCTTCATAATCCATCAATATAAATACAATCTAATCATTCCCATGTATAGAGATTGAAGAATCATGTAATTGGGTAAAACCCCATACTTTATCATAGACAATTTATCACATTTTGATAGGAATTGGGCATGGGTATGGATGAAGACACCCACTCATAGCCTTAAATACCAAGGGATGGTGAATTCTAACACCCTCAAATTTCCCAAGTGAGATTCCAATTAAAAACCTTGAGATTTAGCTTTGAATCTCCACTTCAAACCTTCAAACTTGCATGCATGGGGAGAATGGTTTAGAATAGGTTTTCCCCTGCTAAAAACCCACTAAAACAAGCCTTAACGATATAGTATAGGTCTTAGGAACTTAGGAAATTACGAGAAGGTCCTCACTAATTCGCAGAAAATAATTGCCAGATAACCCTAACGGGTGACCTGACGACTCGTCAGGATGGGCAACGACTCATCGAGTCACTCGTCAAGTACACTGGATAATAACTTTGATAGGGCTCATAACGGGGGGCGTGACGACTTGTGCCTCGAGACCACAACTCATGGTCATGTTCCTTCAGGTACACTATCCCATTCTCTAATTAAATTCAATCTGCTTGCTCACGACTCAACTCACGAGTCGTTGGGACTAACCATGACTCATGGGATCCTTTCCGTTAGGTACACTAGTCGATCCTCCGATTGACTTCTCAACTTCACCTCACAGATAACCTGATGAGTTGTGGTGGTTGACCACGAGTCGTTCCCACGCTCGTGGGGACCTCAAACCTACAACTCATCCAGGCCTTCCCACGAGCCACCTGATGACTCGTGGGGTCTCCCCACGAGTCGTCCGACGATTCTTCCTACAACTGAAGCCTCATTTCCTAGATTTTTCCTGTTGACTCCTGGGTTTGATCCTTGGGTTCCCGGGGTATTACAATATCTCCCCCTTGGGAACATTCGTCCTCAAATCTTAGATACAAGCAGAAAATAGAGACATGAAAATTTTCATATGCAAATACTTATTATTCTAACCGAAAACTGACGGAATGACAACCTCCGAAGAGAACTACACAGCTGGATTGAATTTAGACATCACATACATTTATCATAACATAATTCAAACTTGTGCACACGAACTGAACATGGAAATTGATTAGAGTAAGGAAAAAACTGATACCTCAAACTGAAACTAAACCGGTAGGGAACGAGTGAGGGTATTTAGCCATCATAGCCGCTTCGGCTTCCCATGTAGCTCCCTCAACATGTTGCTTTTTCCATAATACCTTCACCAAAGCTACTTCATTGCTCCTCAGCCTCCAAACCTGGCAATCCAAAATTGCAACTGGAATTTCCTCATAACTAAGGCTATCTCCCACACCAACGCTTTCCACCGGGACAACTAAAGATGGATCACCCAAGCACTTTTTCAAGAGCGACACATGAAACACGGGGTGAACTGAAGATAATTCCGATGGAAAGTCCAACTCATATGCTACCTTACCAACTCTCCTCACAACCCATTAGGTACCAACATAGCGGGGACTGAGTTTCTCTTTCTTTTGGAACCGCATGACTCCCTTCGTGGGAGATACCTTTAGAAATACCCAATCGTCCACCTCAAACTCCAGGTCCCTTCTCCTCACATCAGCATATGATTTATGTCGACTTTGAGAGGTCTTCAGCCTGTGCCTTATGAACTGAACCTTTACCGTGGCCTCATGAACCGAATCAGGCCCTATCATGGTGGCTTCCCCAACCTCAAACCATCCAATGGGTGATCTACACCTCCTCCCATAAAGAGCCTCGAGCGGTGCCATCTGGATGCTAAAGTGATAGTTGTTGTTATAAGCAAACTCGATCAAGGGCAAGTGGTCATCCCAACTACCTTTGAAATCCATCACACATTCCCTCAACATATCCTCAAGGGTTTGAATTGCTCGTTCTGCCTGGCTGTCTGTTTGCAGATGAAGGGTTGTACTAAGCTTAACTTGAGTCCAAGTCCTTTTTGGAAAGACCGCAAAAACTGAGAGGTAAACTAAGTACCTCGATCTGAAATAATAGACAAGGGAACTCCATGAAGTCGAACCAACTCCTGAATATACAATCTGGCAAATCATCCAGTGAATCTATGGTTTTGATTGGTAAAAAGTATGCCTTGGTCAACCTATCTACTACCACCCAAACGGAATCATGATGTCGGCGAGTATGAGGTAGGCCTGTAATGAAATCTATGTTAATCTCTTCCCACTTCCAAGTAGGAATGTTGATATCCTGAAGTACGCCTCCCAACCTTTGTTGTTCGACCTTCATATTCGGTCCTTTGTTACAAATTCTACAATATCCTTCTTCATCCTGTTCTACCAATATATTTCACGCAAATCATGATACATCTTGGTGGCACCCGAATGGATGGAATACTTGGACCCATGTGACTCATGCAATATCCGGTCCCTCAAATTATCAACATCTGGAATACATAGACGACCTTGGTATCATAGCACACCATCTCCCCCTTGGGATAAAAACCTCCACCTTTTGACTCTGCACCGCCTCTTTCAGCTTTACCAACATTGGATCCTCGTCTTTCCTAGCTTTCACATACACTACCAATGAGGATTCTGATTCGTTTAGCACAACAACGCCACCATCAGTCGAGTCGATCAATATAACCCCTAACCTTGCAAGTAGATGGATATCTCTCATCAACTCCTTCTTTCCCTCATCCACGTGGTACACACTCTCCATAGAGAGCCTACTAAGTGCATCCGCAACCACATTAGCCTTGCCTGGGTGATAAAGGACACTCATGTCGTAGTCCTTCAGTAACTTCAACCACCTCCTTTACTGAAGATTTAGATCTTTCTGTGTGAACACATATTGCAAGCTCTTGTGATCCGTGAATACATCCACATGGACCCCGTACAAGTAATATCACCGTATCTTCAATGCAAAAACCACCTCGGCCAACTCAAGATCATGGGTCGGGTAGTTCTTTTCGTGAACCTTTAACTATTGAGAGGCATACGCTATCACTTTCTCCTGCCGCATAAATGCACATCCCAGTCCGACTCTCGAAGCATCACAAAAAACAACAAAGCTATCATTACCCTCGGGTAAAGTCAACATTGGTGCTGAAGTGAGTCGGGCCTTTAACACATGGAAGCTTTTCTCACAAGCCTCCGACCATTGGAACTTTACCTTTTTCTGAGTCAATCTAGTCAATGGGGCTGCAATGGATGAAAAACCCTCAATGAATCTTCGATAATAACCTGCTAAGCCGAAAAAGATCTTCAAATCTGATGGGTTCACTATTCTGGGCCAATTCTTTACCACCTCAATCTTTTGAGAATCTACTTTTATACCCTCACTTGACACCACATGGCCTAGAAATGCCACAGAATCTAACCAGAACGCTCATTTGCTGAACTTTGCATACAAATGCTGGTCCTTGAGGGTTTTAAGTACAACTCTCGAGTGAGTGACGTGCTCCTCCTCGGTTCTAGAGTATATGAGGATATCATCAATAAACACAATCACGAACATGTCTAGATATTCCTTGAATACCCTGTTCATCTAATCCATAAAAGCTTCAAGGGAATTGGCTAGTCCAAAAGACATAACAACAAATTCATAGTGACCATACCGAGTCCTGAAGGCGGTTTTCACAATGTCACTCTCCCGAACCCTAAGCTGGTGATATTTGAACTTGAGATCAATCTTGGAGAAACACCTTGCACCCTGAAGCTGGTCAAACAAATCATCAATCCTGGGTAAGGGGTACTTGTTCTTGATGGTAGCCTTATTCAACTGTTGATAATCAATGCACATGCGAAGGGAACCGCCATTCTTTCAAACAAATAATGTCGGTGCGCCCCATGGAGACTTACTCAGCCTGATAAAGCCCTTATCTAACAAGTCTTTCAATTGATCCTTCAACTCTTTTCACTCTCTTTTCGCTTGGCTGGAGCCATTCTGTAGGGCAGAATAAATATAGGTTGCATGTCGGGAAGAAGGTCTATACCGAAATCAATCTCCCATTTAGGAGGTACACCTGGAAACTCATCAGGAAAGACCTCCGGGTACTCACATACTACTGGAACTGATTGAATGGTTGGGATCTCGGAATCCACTTCCTTAACCCTAACTAGATGCTACATGCAACTCTTAGAAATCATCTTCCTAGCCTTAAGGTAGGAAATGAATCGACCTACAGGCACAACTGAACTACCCTTCCATTCTAAGATTGGCTCACCCAGAAATTTGAACTTTACTGACCGGGTTCTACAATTTACTGAAGCATAACATACAAATAGCCAATCCATGTCGACAATAACATCAAAATCGGTCATGGATAACTCCATCAAATCTATTGAGGTGACCTTATTAAGGATTGAGATCGGGCAATCTCTATACACTCGTCTAGCTATAACTGAGTCACCTACTAGGGTAGAAACTGAGTCACCTACTGGGGTAGAAATTGAGAAGGGCTCTAATAAGACATCGAGACTGACCCTGAAGCTACTGGCTATATGTGGTGTCACAAAATATAGGTTAGCCCCCGGATCTAACAAAGAAAAACACATCAACATGAAAAACTCTCAACATTCCGGTGACTACATCTAGTGAGGCCTCCTACTCCTGGGGAGTGTCTAAGTCATAGAATCTGTTCTGGCACTGACTGCCAGCTACACTAGTGGATGCCCCCTGAAGTGCTAGGAGTGGGGGAGGGGATGCTGAGCTAGAAGTTGGGCCTCAGCCCCCGACCTAATCCTGTCTCGCAGCAGGACAATCTTTAAGAATATTTCCATGCTGCCCACAACCAAAACAAGCTCCTGATCCTGCCAAGCACTGACTTGTGTGCTTTCGACCACATCTACGACAAACTGGAATGCTAGAATATGCGGGTCTGCTGCTATGACCCCCAGAGCCTAACGCTCACCCCCTCTGATCATGTTGGGGACTAGATGGCACACTCACGGCAGATGATGTTGGGGCTGATGATCTCTGGTGGGTCTGCTGTCGATGCCCACCACCAGACCTCTGCTGAGAAAATCTGTGATCCTCAGTCCTGGCCCTCTTGGCCTCCCTCTCCCTCGAATGTACCATCTCCATCTGCTGGGCATACAACACTACGCGAGGGAAGTCCATCTCCTAGTGTAGCATACCTGTCATGCAGTCCTTGTCCAAGTAGCCTGCTATGCCATGCACAAATTGGCCCAATCGCGTCCGCTGGTCAACTACTAACTCCAAGGAATACTCAAATAGGGGGGTGAACTCAAGGGCGTACTCCTGAACAATCATCCTTCCTTGATTTAAATTCACGAACTCAACTGCTTTCAACTCCCTCATCTCTTGAGGAAAGAATGTCATGCCCCGAGTCTACACCCTGGATGAAACAAGGTACTTGGAGTGACAAGTAACCCCAAGTGAACCCTTGGTCTATCATACACTGGTATTATGAGTAAACATGCACAGTGAAACTTTGAAACAATATCCTAAAGCATTTATCAAAGACAAGTCTGAGAACATACAGTTCAAAACATTTGTATAATATTGATAAATCTGAAAATCATGTCTGTTTGAAAGTCATCTAACTGAGGAATTGCTGGGACAAGCCCCCAACTAACTCTAAGTCTACTTGAAACTGAAAAATATGACTGAAAGAACAAAATAATTCCCTCGGATGATGAGGACTCACACTCCAACTGCTAAGGTGGAGAATCTGAATTGCAGCGGCTAGCAGTGCTGAGTTTGATAACCTACAGCTGTATCCTGAAATTATATAGCATAAAAGTATGCGTCAGTACTTTGAATGTACTGAATATGTGAGAGGAATATACTGATATATGTAAGTGACTAAACTGGAAAGACATGCAATGACCAACTACTTATCTGACCTGAAATAATCTGAAGTAACTGAGATGGTCAAAATGACCCTGTCTGGTGGTCAAAGACATGCCCTAAATCTAAAAGTTTTGAGTTTGAGATACTATACTGAACTGAGTTAAACTGATAGATCTGAAACTGAACTGAGATTCTTATTTTGAAACTAGACTGGACTGACTAGTGAGAGAGTCTGTAACCGACATAATCACATGACCTATACATGGAGTCCGATGTATACACCCCACTAGTAGGACCCAATATACCTTGCCAGGGTATAAGGCATGAACTGGGTGATCACAAAAGTCTGGGGCTATTCAGGCCAATAATCTGTAACTATAACCTATGCTGGCAACGTAGTTTTGGGAACCTAGGTGCGCTGGAACCCCGGTCTGCTCGGTGTTAAGTCCTACTCCCACTGAAAAACCTATACTGAACTATTCGGCTGATAGCTCAAAATTGGGGTCAAAGACTAGTTAGGGACATATAACTGCAAGTAGCTTGAGAGTCTTATCGTACTAGATTCTGAAACTGGGTTCTATACTTGTTAGAGCTGCTTATCTAAAAGTATCATAACCGTCTTAGAACAAACTGAAATCTGAACTGGGGTCCTAGGGCAAGTTAGAGCTATATATCTTAAGTGTCGTGACTGCCTAGTGGACCAATAACTGAATTCTGATTCTAATTCTGATAAATAGGAGGCACCACTGGCACCTCGGGAAGTGACTGGAGTCAAACTGATCAGCTGACATTTCTGACTAACACTAAATATTCTAGTACTTTGACTGAAGCTAAACTAACAATTCTGAGAAAATAAGTTTTTCTAACTGAATTTGAATATCATACAAGTAACTTAGTTTTTAACACATACTAGTATTATTGAATCCCCTAACTCTGAAAGTTGCAAACAATTTTCAAGAATTCAAAGCTCAAGCAGGATTCTAATATTTGACTTTTCAAAAGTTAGGGCTGAATTTCTAATTTGATGGATCAAGCATCATTTTACTTACAAGCTGGTGGAAAATAGCGATAATTAAAATAGGATAGGATTCTACATGAAATGATCCAAGAACAATAGCAATAATTTCGAATTCACAAACTCAGGGCTATGACTGAAAGTGAATAGAGAGAGAGCTTTGGGGCACGTAAGGGGAGAACAAACTCCTTGCTGAATTCCCACACACCTATAGAATAAACTCTGGTGAAAATCTGTGAGAAAAACTGAGAGGATTGTCGTTTGCCCTAGCTTCTGTTTTGTACTTCCAGAGGAATTCTACACTCTGTACTTGAGAATGAGGGAAGGAATATGGGGAGAAACCGTTGATTACCTCTTTTAAAATCCATGAATGAACCCCAAACGACTTATTTTAGGGACTAGGTAGGTGAAATTTTACAAAAATAACCCTGGGATTTAAATCTGAAATCTGGTCGACAGGAACCAACGGGCCTCAGAACGAGTCATTAGTAGAAATGACGGCCCATTGAATCTGGCCGTGGTTTTTGGGTCTAGCAACTAGGTCCACACCATGATTAGGTACAACAGTCCGTTGGAAGCAACAACGAGCCGTTGATACCTCTCATTGGAATTGGTAAGAAAATAGGGCACGGGGACAAAGAGTGGTAACAACGACTCGTTGGTAGAACGAACAGGCCATTGTATCCCTTGTGGTTCACACTGTTGGGTCCTGGAAGCAGATGACGGGTGGTCACAACGGCTCGTTGGAGGCTACCACGGGCCGTTGTTCCCTCCGGTTATCTTAGGAAGGGTCCGTTACATCTCAAAATTTGGGATTCAACGGACGACAGGACGACCCATTGTTAGGATCAACGAGTCATCCTATGACTCATTGTTTCCCCCTGGAAAAACTCTACTGCAAATCCATGACCCGTTGCAATGGTCTATTGGTTCCACCAACGGTTTGTTGTAGGGGTCGTCTGAGACAAGAAAACTTCTGGTTTTTTGTGGTTTTTTATGCAACATATGAATTTGGTATAGGAAAGTTTTGGGGTGTTACAAAGAACCGATCTAGGAATGCAACCTGAAACTCTTCCCATGTGATCGAACCTGCTCCTGTGACCCTGCTGTCCTTCCACAGGCAAAACCAAAATATGTGCAACCCCTTTCAACCAATAGGAGGCAAATTTTACGCACTCAACACTACTCACCCCCATAACCTGGGTGATCTTCACAATCTCATCAATGAAATCATGGGGGTCCTCATCTACCTTGGACCCTAGAAACTCTATTGGTTCATTCTTAAAAAGTCCTGGAATCTGACCACCACAGCATTGCCGTCTTGAGGAACATGCACAATGGCCTACTGATTAATCTGATCGGTCAAGGCCTACGCCAGCATTTGAATGGCAGCTCAGAACTCAGCATGAGCAGCTGGCTCCGGTGCCTAAGGCTCCTGAACTGGTGGGGCTGGATGATGCCCATAACCGTTTCCCTCATCATGGCCTTCACCATCTCCATTTCTACTCCCGTTCATTCTTCTAGGAGCCATGATTCTGCAATCGTGAATACCACGACTTGGAAGGATAGAAAGGCTTCTCACCGCACAACATAAAATGATGCAACATAGAAAGTACGCGGTCAGTACGTGGAATGTACCGAGTATACAAGATAAGTAAGAACGCTTAAGAAAAATAAATCATTTAAAACATTTCATAACATATCATAAGCTTTTAAGTGTAAGTATAAGGCTACATGCATTCATTCCGAAATCGTACTCTTATCAAAATATGACCATGCATAGCTTTAGAACATCATGACTGACTCGAATGACTCAAACATGAAACATAAAATTTATATCAAAAGCTTAACAATGAGTCAAACCTTTCTTTTTGAGCATGCATGCATAAGTAATCATCATGAGTAATAAATATGAAAATCTAAATGATATAGACAGTTGGAGACTCGTCACTTAACTGGCATACCACGATAGAGCTTACGTGGTCCTGACTATCACACTCAAGTGGGTAGAGTCGTCCATAACTGTTGCACTCCAGCGCACTCGCAAGCGTACACGGTCGTACAAGTAATACAACGATCCTTTTTAAGAGCCGGATGTTGAACCCACAGGGACTAGACCAATTCAGCAAATTATCAAGTTCAAGTGTTAAAATTGACCTTCACAAGTGTTGATTATAGAAGTTTTCAGTAATTTATAATTATGTTTGGGGGGTCACAAAACAATCTGGAAACAATATATGAAGCAACTAGAGCTAAGGCCAGATAATCATGCAATGCTACACTTTGTAATGGTTCACGTATGAAAATATCAATTGTTGTCTCACATAGTTGGAAAATGCGATGTTCATGGTCTCTCTAGCCTCTAAACACGACAAACTAGCTGCACAACTACATCGTTGAGTGGGGATGTGACATCCTAGTTCGTGGGCAATTCAACTACATGGATGTGGTTTACGGGGTATGTTCTCTTGATTAGGGACTTTTGTACCTCTAATCATTTAACATAATTTAGCTTCACAACTACTTCTACGAGTAGTGGAGTGACAATTCTAAGTCGGTGTCTTGCTATCATCCCATTTTATCAACCAATCAAGGCAAATTAGGTATAATTTCTATCCTAACCGCGAATCCTATCGTAAGATAAGAACTTTCTCCCTACATTCTCTTGTTCTAGCATAGGGTTACTCTTGTAAGCATTTACCTAGCTTAACATGTATGTTTTCATGGTGATTAAGCATAAAAACAACCATAATAAAGAATGTAAGACAAAACAACAATTAACAACTCAAATCAAAATGAATTCATGCATTACAATCATATCACGTGGCCTCAACCCTAGGGGAAGGATTTTAGCCACTCATGTTCATACAATAACTTAAAAACATCTTTAAAGTAGCTTACTTACAAGAATAGGTAAAAGAGAATGTAAAATTAGTGAACCCTAGGTGAGTTCTCCACTTCTCCCTTCGCTCCTCTATGGTTTTCAGAAAATATTTGGTGACAAATGATTTTAGAAGCTAAGGGTTTAATTTTTAGTAAATAGGAAATTTGCAATTTTTTTCCTGTCATGGAATGGCTCCGTGGCACGGAGGTGAACGCACCAATTTGCCTCCGCGCCACGGAGGTAATGCGGAGGGACACTAGAATTTGCACTTGAATGTTGCTTGGCTGAGGCATGGCGCGACAGCCAGCGTGGCACGGCGCTTGTCCTGCGTGATGGCCAGCGTGACACGGCCTGCGGCGCGCAGCAGTGCCTGGCGTGGCACGGACGCTGGCGCGCAGGTGCTTTAGGGTGCAGCATTTCGCGCGCATGGCCTTGGCATGGCATGATGCTGGGCGCGGCACATGCACAGCGTGGCACGCTGCCTGGCGCGGCCAGGCTTGCCATGGAATGTTTTCTTTCCATCTTTTGCAATTCACTTCCAACTACATTCCTTCACTTCACCCATCATTATTTAGTCCCTCATATGCATTTTACACCTACAAAACAAGGACTAATCATGTTGGTTAGTGTATACCCAAATTTACACAAAATCACATAAGAATGTAAGTGTATAATTAGACAACATGACTAAATTAAGCTATAAAATAGCACTAGGGCACGTAATTATGCCCAAGATCAATAACCTTGATAGGGCGATGGACGATACCATGATATCGATATCAAGTTGAAGGTCCAATCAGGCCGGGCATAGCTCATAAGGGAGGTCCCAATAATATAATAGTATCAACCTACGTTGGCACGTAGTTCTGGGGCATAGGATAATCGACCCATAACACGCTTGGTGCTAGAATCTACTCCCAAAAATATGCAATGCTCTACATCATATATAATGAAGCTCAACATTGTGTATTGACAAAGCTCAACATTATCTATTGACAAAGCTCATAATGAATTAATGCATAGACTAGATATCATATGAATATAAAGCTCAATATTGTCTATTAACAAAGCTCAACATTGACATACATCTCAATCATGAATTCATGCATATAGGAGGCATTATTCCGAAACATACTACAAGCTTAATCAAAGGTGGGAGCATCTACTCCAAATCATGTGGTAAGCTACATGTAGAAATATTTACTCAACATACCACAAGCTAGAATTTATAATAATAATTGGGAAATTTCACTCCAAACAATGTGGTAAGCTTATGTTGGGAAAATCATCACTTTAAATCAACGTGTGGGCATCACCCAAAGCTTTATCATACTTGGATCTAATCAATTCATTTTAAAAACAACAACATAATCATGGGTAGTTTTAGAAACATGGTTTTCATCATAAACCTCATCATCATCACACATTTGTCATAAATCAATTCTTTTATGAACTCATCATCCATGGGCATTTTAGATTTAAGACTTTTATAAGGAAAAACAACTTAGAATCCGCCCAAGCTTGATAATCCATCAATATAAATACAATCTAATCATACCCATGTATAGAGATTGAAGAAACATGCAAACTTGATCATAGACAATTTATCACATTTTGATAGGAATTGGGCATAGTTGTGGAAGAAGACACCCACTCATAGTCTTACATACCTGGGGATGGTGAATTCTAACACCCTCAAATTTCCCAACTGAGATTCCAATTGAAAACCTTGAGATTTAGCCTTGAATCTCCTCTTCAAACCTTCAAACTTGCATGGGGAGAATGGTTTAGAATAGGTTTTCCCCTGATAAAAACACACTAAAACGATCCTTAAAAGACGTAGTATAGGTCTTAGGAACATAGTAAATTATGAGAAGGCCCTTACTAATTCGGAGAAAATAACTGCCAGGTGACCCAAATGGGTGACCTGATGACTTGTCAGAATGGGAAATGACTCTTCAAGTCGCTCATCAAGTACACTGGATAATAACTCTGACAAGGCTCGTAACGGGGGAAATGACGACACGTGCCTCGAGACCACGACTCGTGGTCACCTTACGTCATGTATACTGTCCTATTCTCCAATAAAATTCAATTTGCTTACTCACGACTCACCTAACAAATCATTGGGACTGACCACGACTCGTAGGGACCTATCCATTAGGTACACTAATCAATCCTCCTATTGACTTCTCAACTTCACCCCATAGATAACCTGATGACTCGTGGTAGCTGACCACGAGTCATTTCCGCGCCCGGGGGGACCTCAAACGTACAACTCATCCAGGGCTTCCCACGAGCCACCTGACTACTCATGGGGTCTCCTCACAAGTCGTCCAATGACTCGTCCTGCAACTGAAGCTTGATCTCCCAGACTTTCCCTTTTGACTCCCGGGTCTGATCCTTGGGTTCCCGAGGTATTACAATGTTGTTATATGTCACATCAGTTCCTTTTATGTATTATAAGCACTTTTATGTTCTATCTAATATCTCACTTACTCAGTATATTCCAAGTGTCGACGCATACATTCTAAGCTATACCATTTTATGATATAGGCTCAGGTATCCAGCCTCAGCATCGCAGTTAGCTTCCTCGACAATATTCAGCAGTGTTCTACTGGTGAATCCTCATCTTTTGAGGATCGAAGATGTTTTTTCTAATTTAGTAGTACTAGTTTAGATTTTCAGACTTAGAGTAATCTGGGGGCTTGTCCCATCAACTCATCTATTAGTAGAGGCTTTTAGACAATTTAGTATTAGTTTCACCATATATTTGTCAATGTTGTTTAAAATATCCAATATTTACCAGATTTTATCTTTTTTTATAAAAGATTTTTTTACACTTCAGTAGCTTCCGCTCAGTGTTTCATTTAAATTCTAGTATGTCAATAATATGTTATGCCCTGGGTTTACTTGGAGTTACTTGTGACTCTAAGTACCATGTCGCGTCTAGGGTGTAGAATTGGGCCATGACACCTAACTTCCATTGTGACCAACTCTCACTATATGGAGTATATTTCCAGCAAAACACAGCTACACCAACCTTCAAAAATGAGCAGTAAGCTTCAACAACAACACACCAAAAATGGCAGCTCAACGTGGCCTCAAACTTCTAGTTTTATCTAGGATTGTAGGCTAGTTTAATAACTAGAAACACTTACCCTTTTCTTGATATTATCCTTGGTTAGAATAGGAGCATTTTCCTATAACTCATTGTCCAAAACCACAGAAAAATTGCTTCCCAATATGCAGCAAAAATAGCTCACCAAACACACCACGCACACCTCACAATTGATCCCTTATCTTGGCTTGTATTTTTGTTAGGTTGTACATATATACATATATATATATATATATGTATGTATGTATGTATATATGTTCGGTTGGTTCCTTAGGTATCTAAACCGACACGCAAGTGCACGTGGTCGAACAAGTAGTAAGTGGCTTTAGTAAGCCAAGTATCGATCCCTCAGAGACTCGGATTAAGTGAAGTTTGCTTAAGTATACTATACTATATTTTAATTAACTTCTAAATATGCTGACAACAACGTAACCAAAAAGTGAATAAATGGTTTTCTAATTCTATACTAAAACTTCTAACAATTATCTACTTTGAATTTAGACTATGGATAAAAGCATGCCGAGGTTAAAGAACATGTAATGAACTTGATTATCATCATAAATTGATTAATCTTTTCTTCCAGTTGCTAGCCAAGAACATTAGCCAAGAGATTAAAACTCTCGTATTTAATCTCACTTAAGAATCATAAACCATCCGTCTACATTTCTGTGATCAAATGCAATTCATGACCTAGCAATACAATTCCGGTTCCTAAATTGACTAATACGGCTTTCAAGTATATTTCTATCAGGAAAGCACATCAAAACTCAATTTTCCCAAATCAAGTAAAGAACAATATCCTATTAATTCACAACTTTCCAATTTCGTGCTCTCTCGAGTGAAATCGGACTTTTTAGATATACATTAATGTAGGCCACACACCAATGCAGTAAGAACAAGAATTAATAGAACAACATGGAAGAAAAAGATGAAAAACCATATAACTAATAATTAAAATTCATCACAAGTGTTCATAACCTCAGCAAGGAAGGGAATTAGCCACTCATTTGTAGATTAATCATCCTAAAACAAGTGTTAATCATACAAAAAATTGAGTTAAAGAAGAAAGAAAGAGAGAAAAAGCCCTGAACTTTTCGTCCCTCAACTGCCTGTAACCCACGTCCTTACTCCACCAAGTCTGCATTATGAAAAATAAACCTAAGTGTGCTATTTATAGTAGTAGGACTCTTTCCCGGAATAACAAGCAACGTGTCACGGAGTGCATCGCGGAGCACGGCCTCCGTGACACGCTATGGACGCGGAAGCCCACTGGAAAATCACCCGAAACTGGCCCGGGCAGCACCCTGCCGCGTTGGCAGCGTGTCACGCTGCTTGGGCAGCGCGTTGGAAGCCCTTGGTCGTGGAGGCCACCTGTCGTGGCACGTTGCCAACATGCAGGTGGGCTGTTGTGAGCGGCCTGCCTGCTGTGGCACGTTGCCAATGCGCAGGTGGGCTGTTTTGTGCCTCCTCTTCGCCGACGTTCCCGTGTTAATTCCGTCTCCAAGTATCTACTTCACCAACTCATGAATTAGTTACTCAAACGTCATCAAAACCTACAAAACAAAGGCTAATCATGTTGGTTAGCACATATCTTTACTTCATCTAAAATTACATGAAAATGTATACAATAATCTTAGATAAACAAGACTAATTTAAGTCGTAAAGCGTATCTCGGGCATATATTTTTGCCCGTGATCACAACCCCACACTTAAAGCCTTGTTCGTCCTCGAACAACCTTTTATATCTCATGCATATGGAGACTCCCACATAACTAATTTATCAAGATAATTCAAGTTACGGCTATAATGATTACGTAAGATACAAGCTAAAAATAAAGCATGCCTGATTTGATCATTGAAATGAAGTACAACTATGTTAAGACTTCTTAACCTCAAGAATCGACTCTCAATCTTAGCAAACTCATGCAAATCATCTGATTAAGAAATCTCACACGAATTATATCCTTCATTCAACATGTGCCCCTCATGGGAAGAGAGTTACCCAATCACACGCAAAAACAATTTTTTTTACATCACAACATGTGTGGGTACATGAATAGAATTACGTTCACTCTCACAAAGAATTCACATGCATTATGTAATGACCCATAAGCTTGCCCTCAGTGTTTTATTCCACTAATTTAAGGATGTATGAATGTAAGATCAAGTAGGACTTTTTAGGTTGTAATGTAACTCAGGTGCGGGTAGGTACTATTATGATCAGTAATAGTGACTATCTTTCCTAAGCGCTTATAATACATCACGCCTTCATTACAAACTTCCCTTCCCTCACTTCACCTTTTTATCTTTTCATCTTTCTTTTTCCTCTTTTGTTCCCCCCATTCTATAGGCACTTTTAGCTTATTAGTAAGGAGTTCTATAAGTAACTTTTCATTTATTTATTTTCTTACTCCCTACTAATACTCACCCATATTCAAACAAGTGCACCCTCGACCTTTCTCAACTCTTACAATTGCTACTTTCCCATCTTTTTCATTCTTCTCACTCCTTTACTCTTTCGGATTTTTCCTTTAAGCGCTTAGGAGTTTTGGTTCAATTTCAAGGATAATGAAAGAAAAAGGATTAAACTTATGTTGTAGCTGTCAAAGAATAGGCTCACGGCTCAATGGGGTTGACTAGGATTAATTTTTCAAGGTAGGTAAAATGAGGGATAAAAATTTGGTTCATTCAAAGAAATGCCTAAATCATCTCCTACAATTCACATCCTTCATTTCGTTTTATATACACACCAGGCAAGTTCTAGACATTTCATAATAGCACAGAATACTCAAAAACCTTACACTCATGGCACATGCTCAATTCAAGACACATTCAGCAGACTCTTACTCAGCTAATCACAAGAATTCAGAATTAAGCTTCCATCATATTGAGTCAAATTCAAGAGCCTAAGTGTCTCAAACAAAGTTATACACTTGCATGCTTCACACTGAACATACTTGCCTCTTACAATCACGTACAGCACATAACAAGAACATCAAGCACCAATTAGTTATGGTTTCAAAAACCCAAAACCTATCGACTAGTTTTTCCTCAAGACGGTCATCATCCATCCATCGTCGGAAATAGTCACTAACTATGACTAAAAAACATTATATACAGACAAAGAAAAGAAAGAAAAGAAAATTTTATTCTTCGGTTCAAAGACCCCCCATCGGAAAAGAACCGAAAAGAAAAACCAACAGGTGATGAATTCATGCTTAACTCACAAAAAAATTTTCAAATTTTTCAATTTTCTCACAAGCATTACATTCACCAAACACTCGTTAAGCACAAAAATTTTGAAATTTTCCAGAACTTTCCCTCACCCCACACTTAAATCATGCTATGTCCTCATAGCATCAAATTAAAATTTAAAAAGGGTGAGAAATACTCCCTGAGGCCTTTAGGCCTAGATACTAGCATGCCTTCCTTCAACTTTGCATAAGTGGGTGTTCGACCCCACACTTTTTCTCTTCCATGCTTGTTAGCTTCCTCCTCCACGGGTACTCAGACTTCCCCTCCATCTGTGCTTAACTTTCCACCAAAACAACACAAGATGAAAAATAAATAAAATCAACTTAAATGCAAGAAATTAAAATGGTACGCATGGTACCCTTGGGTTGCCTCCCAAGCAGCGCCTAATTTTTCGTCGCGGCACGACGTATCCAGCTTCACCGCTTTTTCCTCCACCTTGAGGATATGAATCTCACCCCTAATTTCTTCTCTAATTTCCTCTTATGCTCCAAGGGTGGTGGTGAAAAATTGTAAGGACCAAGCAGTCGATGTTGCCTTTTGAACTTATTGGCCCTTAAGTAAGCTAAGTCATTTTGTCTTTCTGAGTTAGCAAATTTCAAAATATATGGGGCTTGGTCCTCCTCTAGACATTTCTCTATAAGCTTGGAAGACTCTATTTCTATGTTTTCAACCAAACTTAATGCCGATAAATGCTTCGAGTGTGGTCCAATAAACCTCAACTCTGAAACTTCCTTGTGCTTGACCTCCTTACTTGTAAACCCCTTCTCAGCATCGACATCTAACTCTCCATTAATGTCAGCTAGGGGATACTCTATCTCTTCTTCCACGAATAAATTTTCCATAAGTGTGAGCCCATCACGGGGACACTCAAGATATTCTAATTGTTGGGCTTCATCCAAAAATTCACCCTTGTCTTCCTTTTGTAGTTCCTCTTGAATATCGACTAAAATTGTTACCTACAATTTATCACAAGCTTCAGCCTCAACAATCATCTCCGTGAATTTGACACTCATCCTTTCTAGAGCCTCTGTATTCTCTTCTTGCTGAATTCTCAATACTGCCATCGCCTCCTTCATTGCTTCTGATTGCTCCAGGAGTTGTTTCAGCATGTCTTCTATTCGAGCTTGGCGTCCCAAGTCCTCATTTTCAGCATGCCTATATTCAGCAAAAACAACAGAAGGATCATAGTAGGGGCTTGGGGGAGGGGAATATGCATTCGGACAGCCATCCCAATGGCCATCTTGACCACCACATATATTGCACGTGTTACAGTGTTTCCACGAGTGGTGTCCTCCGCAATTCAGACAAGATTCGCTAAAATATGAGTATCCATCATTTAAACCATTTGTATTCCAGATGTCATGTCAATAAGGGTATCTGAAAAAGAAAAAAAATAAAATGAAAAAGAATTAAAACAAACACTAAGACCAAGTTGTCGGCACTAAGAAAACAAATATAGTAAATTTACACTTAAAACAAATTCACCAATTGCCAAGTCCCCGGCAACGGCGCCAAAAACTTGTTCGGTTGGTTCCTTAGGTATCTAAACCGACACGCAAGTGCACATGGTCGAACAAGTAGTAAGTAGCTTTAGTAAGCCAAGTATCGATCCCTCAGAGACTCGGATTAAGTGAAGTTTGCTTAAGTATACTATACTATATTTTAATTAACTTCTAAATATGCTGACAACAACGTAACCAAAAAGTGAATAATTTGTTTTCTAATTCTATACTAAAACTTCTAACAATTATCTACTTTGAATTTGGACTATGGATAAAAGCATGTCGAGGTTAAAGAACATGTAATGAACTTGATTATCATCATAAATTGATTAATCTTTCCTTCCAGTTGCTAGCCAAGAAAATTATCCAAAAGATTAAAACTCTCGTATTTAATCTCACTTAAGAATCATAAACCATCCGTCTACATTTCTGTGATCAAATGCAATTCATGACCTAGCAATACAATTCCGGTTCCTAAATTGACTAATACGGCTTTCAAGTATATTTCTATCAGGAAAGCACATCAAAACTCAATTTTCCCAAATCAAGTAAAGAACAATATCCTATTAATTCACAACTTTCCAATTTCGTGCTCTCTCGAGTGAAATCGGACTTTTTAGATATACATTAATATAGGCCACACACCAATGCAGTAAGAACAAGAATTAATAGAACAACATGGAAGAAAAAGATGAAAAACCATATAATTAATAATCAGAATTCATCACAAGTGTTCATAACCTCAGCAAGGAAGGGAATTAGCCACTCATTTGTAGATTAATCATCCTAAAACAAGTGTTAATCATACAAACAATTGAGTTAAAGAAGAAAGAAAGAGAGAAAAAACCCTGAACTTTTCGTCCCTCAACTGCCTGTAACCCACATCCTTACTCCACCAAGTCTGCATTATGAAAAATAAACCTAAGTGTGCTATTTATAGTAGTAGGACTCTTTCCCGGAATAACAAGCAACGTATCACGGAGTGCATCACGGAGCATGGCCTCCGTGACACGCTACGGACGCGGAAGCCCTCTGGAAAATCACCCTAAACTGGCCCGGGCAGCACCCTGCCGCGTTGGCAGCGTGTCACGCTGCTTGGGCAGCACGTTGGAAGCCCTTGGTCGCAGAGGCCACCTGCCGTGGCACGTTGCCAATGCGCAGGTGGGCTGTTGTGAGTGGCCTTCCTGCCGTGGCACGTTGCCAACGCGCAAGTGGGCTGTTTTGTTCCTCCTCTTCGCCGACGTTCGCGTGTTAATTCTGTCTCCAAGCATCTACTTCACCAACTCATGAATTAGTTACTCAAACGTCATCAAAACCTACAAAACAAAGGCTAATCATGTTGGTTAGCACATATCTTTACTTCATCTAAAATTACATGAAAATGTATACAATAATCTTAGATAAACAAGACTAATTTAAGTCGTAAAGCGTATCTCGGGCATATATTTTTGCCCGTGATCAATATATATGTACGTATATAACTTGAGGTGGTGGACACGGCTCTATGGCATACTATCCATTACATATATTCTCCTCAGTGGCATGCTGGCCAGTGCGGTACCTAGCCAGTCCAAGCCTTGCTGACCTCATTCATTATGTCGTATATGCATTCGACCCCCGACACTCCCTACTTTTTACACTTCATATTATTTACTTTTCTCAACATATATGTAAACAACCTTAACCAATCAATGTCAATGTTCGTACGACACTTTCAAATATCTAAAATTTAATGGGGTGTAACATAGGTAGACACATATATTTACAAATAGATTTAAACTTATTTAACTTACATACATATTAAGATCCTTCTTCTACACCCTAATCATTCAATACAACCTTGTGTTATATCCAAAACTATTAACAGTGAAGTTGCGACTCTCTTAAATGATGCACTAGCTTCCTTCAATTATGAAAAACCTATAAATTTGAAGAAATCAGAACAAGATTATAAAGGAAAAAATGAAAGATAATTAACAAGATATTGTAAAAACCCACGGGTTTTCATAGAGCTGGATGAAATTGGCATGGAAATTTAAATTTTTTTTGGTCTAGTTTTATTTTCTCAGAATAAAAAATTAAGTTTTGTAATTGATTTAGTAGGCTGAATTAAAATTTGGTAGGCCCAGACATCGAGGCCGCTGCAGCGGACTATTCCCCACTATAACAATACTGCTGCAACAGTGAAAGTGTCACTGCAGTAATTGACACAGAGCAGAAACTCTGGATTTTGCTTAACTTTAAGACCCAGTTCCTACAGTAATAGAAATAATTAAATATGACCTACAAAAATTTAGGATGACATAGCAAAGGAAATATGGGGTCGGCATGAGAGGTCAAGATCCCATTGTTCTCCCTACCAATCTTCTTAAAAAAATTCTAAACTTGGTGGAATGATGAAACCTCATTGCTTCTTGGCAGCATCTTAATGCTCAGGTAGGTTATGGCTATACCTTTGTGTAAGACTTTAAATAGTTAAACATATATGTGTGTATTATTTACGAACTTGGGAGCTTCTATGCTCCAAACATCTCTTTGAAAACTTGTGAGCTTCTAGGCTAAAAACATCTCATGAGTTTCAAAAATAAGACTTTACTTTAATTCTTGAAAATCATACTTTCTTTCTCACAAATATCTTTATAAGAACTCTTTTAGAAATCTTCTCACCTTGATGAAAATAATGCATTTATCACAAAATAACAATTCTTTCAAAATCATGACTTTCATGCAATATAGTTCATAGGCTGAGAGACATGAACCATTATCAACAATTAACTCAACAATTTTAGAAAAAATCATCAATAACATCAATCGAATGATAATCAACAATAAAGGGATACAATACGGTAGAAATAACTCATCAATGATCAATTCAATAGATACAGAAGAAGACAATCCAAGAATTGGGTAAAAATTCTAGCTTTAATCTCAGTGAATTCTTTCATAGATGTACGACATAAGGATGAATAGAAATCCTTATCTAGGATAGCCTTAAATACCTAGAAGTGGAACGTTGAACTTAAACTCAAGCTTTAAGAACCCTAGATTGAAGAAGATAACTTCCTAGCTTGCTTGATCAACTTGAGAGCAAATGATCTTGAATTCACATTGTAATGAATGGGAATAACAGTTTAGACTAATTAAACCCTCAAATATACTCTTTAGGAATCTCAAAATTTTCTGGCTTAGGTTCTAAAAACATAGTAATTTAACAAAATAACTCTAGAATCCCATTTGCGAAATTGAGCCTACCAGTGGCAACGACCCACTTAATGAGTCGCTACCCAACTAGAAGACTCATTGGGTCTTTCTGTCTCCCCTGAAACCAAATTGAAAATTCTCTGTTTCTCACCTCGAAGTCCATCATAACAACCTACTTAATGAATTATCACTTGTTTTAATCAATCGTGGACTAACTCGTTGGAACTGGGAAGAAAATATCAAGTTTCTGAACCTCGCATGGGGACTGCTCCACTTAACGAATCATCAAGTGTCCTAACTACTCATTGATGAGTCATTTTGTGGTCTAGTGTAATTTTGCTATTTCTCCTTCTTCATTTCTAGGATCTAATCTAAGGAGTTTTTGAGGGTTGTTACAATAGAATACCTACACCTCCTTTCATATAAAGCCTAAAACGACACCATATCATTGTTGGAATGATAACTGTTGTTGTTAGCAAACTCTGCCAATGGTAAGAACTTGTCCCAATGACCCTCAAAGTATATCACATGAGCTTAGAGTATATCTTAAACATCTGAATCGTCTTCTCAAACTGACCATCGGTTTGAGAGTGAAAAGTTGTGCTCCAATCTAGCCTCGTACCCAACTCGGCCTGCAAGGTTCTCCAGAAGTTAGAAGTAAATTGAGTACCTCTATTTGATTTGATCTAAAGTGGATCCCCGTGCAACCGAATCACTTCTTGAATGTACAACTAGGCTAACTTTTCTACGCTATAGGTAAATTAAACTGGCACAAAATAGGAAGACATAGTGGGCCTATCAACAATGACCCAAATTGAGTCAACTTTTTTGAGGTCTTTGGAATACCAACCACAAAGTCCATAGCTATTTTTTCCCACTTCCATTCGGGAATTGGCATCCTCTGAAGTACTCCCCCAAGTCACTAGTGTTCATACTTCACCTGCTAACAATTTAAGCATTGAGCAACATACTCCACAATATCACGCTTCATGTTACCCCACCAATAATATTGTCTCAGATCATGGTACATCTTGGTAGCACCAGGATGTATAGAATACCTCGAACTATGAAACTCTAATAGGAAGGTCTTAATAAAGTCATCAACAGGTATACATACATGCACCTTTATCCTCAAGACACCTTCATCATCAATCACTGCCTCCTTCGCCTCTCACTGCAAGACTTTATCATGAATTTTGCTCAACTTGGAATCTTTGAACTATATGGCCTTACTCTGATCCACAAATGAAGACCTTGCCTCTGCACTAGCCAACACTTCACCTAACTCATACACCACAAGTCTAGCAAAACTATTAGCCAACACCCGAATCTCTCTTTCCAATGGACATTTGGTAGCTTGTAAACAAGCCAAGCTGCCCATACTCTTAGACTTACTTCTTAATGCATCAACCACCACGTTGGCTTTACCTGGATAATATTGAATTGTTACATCATAATCTTTGAGTAGCTCCATCCATCTTCGCTGCCTCAAGTTAAGGTCTCTCAGAGTGAACACGAGTTCAAACTGGGATGGTTAGTGAACACCTCACAATGGACCCCATAAAGATAGCATCTCTAAATTTTCAAGGCAAACATCACCATTGCTAGCTCTAAGTCATGACTATGGTAGTTTTTCTCATGCACCTTCAGTTGCAGGGAAGCATACGCAATGAATCATTTATCTAGATCAAAACAACACCCAAGCAACATCGTGAGACATCACAATAAACCATAAAGTCCTTTTCCTCCACCAGCAATGCTAGGATAAGGGTTGTAGTCAATAAGGTCTTGAGCTATTGGAAGCTCTGCTCACATCCATCTGACCACTAGAATAGTATATCTTTTTGAGTCAACCAAGTTATCTGAGAAGCAATGGAAGCAAAACCTTTTACAAACCGATGGGAGTAGCTAGCCAGTCTCACAAATCTACAAATTTTGGTCACCCACATGTGCCTAGCACAATTCCTAACCGCCTCAACCTTGTGTGGATCCACCCTAATTCTTTCTTTAGAGATAACATGCCCCAAAAAAGATATGGTGCCAGCCAAAACTCACACTTACAAAATTTTGCATACGATTTCTTTTCTTTCAAGAATCCCAAAATAAGCCTCATATGATTCTCATGCTCCTCTTTACTCTTTGAATATACTAGTATGTCATCAATAACGACAATTACAAATGAATCTAAGTATGGCTTAGATACTTCATTCATCAGGCTCATAAAAGATGCTGGAGCATTTGTTAGCCGAAACGACATCACTAATATCTCACAGTATCTATACCTAGTTCAAAAAGTCATTTTCGAAATGTCCTCAACATGAATCGTTAGATGGTGATTATTCGGCCTCAAATCAATTTTAGAAAACACAAAAGTACCCTAAAGCTGATCAAATAGGTCATATATCTGGGGAAGAGGGTACTTATTTCAAATGGTAACCTTGTTCAGCTGACGGTAGTAGATGCACATACGTATACTCCCTTATTTCTTCTTAACAAATAACATAGGAGCACCACATAGGGAGACACTAGGACAAATAAAACCCTTACCAAGCAAGTCTTGCACCTGTACTTTTAACTCTCTCCATTCAACTGGTACTATTCGATATGGAGGAATAGAAATGGGATGAGTTCCTGGCTATAAATTAATGCAAAAATTAATATTACGGTCTAGTGGCATATCAGGGAAATCTGTGGGAAACCCCTTTAAAATTTCATGCACAATTGGAACTGGCTCTACAGGTGGGACATCTGTACTAGGATATTGAATATGGCCCAAAACACCGAACACCCCCTTTATTAATAAATATTTGGACATGAATGAATGATATAGTTTTCTTAAGAGTAGGGCTACACTCACCCTTCTAATCAAGTCTAGACATACCGGGCATTGATATAGTGACCATTTTGACATAATTGTATGGAATTACATGATAAGGAGACAACAAACTCATTCCCAAAATGACATCAGAATCAACCATATCTAAGATTACCAAATCTAACTAGGTATTATTCCCTATAAATGTGAATGTACATAAATGATAAACTCTATCAACAATCATATAATCACCAACAAGCAAAGAAACATGTATCAAAATGTCAATTAAATCATATACAAGGTTCATGCCCACAATAAAATAAGTAGATATATACGAGAACCAGGATCAAATAAAGTAGTAGCCATGCAGTCGCTAACAAGGATTGTACCTGTGATAACTACATCTATAGATTCTCTCTCATATCTGCCTAGGAAGGCATAAAAGTGTGCTAGTCTACCTTCTTATCACCCTCCCTCGTCGGGCTATGTCCTGCCTCTGCTAGACTGGCTATGCCAGTGATTGGGCAGGCCTCAACTCTACCTACTAGGTGGCCACCTCGTGCAAGCTGAGGACAATCCTTTCTAAATGCACTACCTCCCCTACCTGTTGGTGCTAAAGCTTAGGGAGCCAGCTAATGAACAATCTAACTACCCTATATCAACCTGGGGAACCCCCTCCAAATGTTTCCATATTCACCACACTCGTGACAGACCTTATCTATGATAGGCCTCTAAGCTAGAACTGAAGATATATGATGATCCCCAAAATCTGAATGAACCAACTGTGCACCTCTTGCAATGTCCAAAATGTGTTGGCTGGCCCCTAGGGGACCCACAACTGATACCTGTGTCACTAACTAAATGGGGCATCCAAAGCACCCTTGAGGAATCGGGCCCTTAGGGAAAGAGCCATTGTAATTGCCTCCTTTCTGTGCCTTCTTCTTTGCATTCTTCGCATACCCCTCTTCTTTTGCCCCTTTCACATTTCGGACATATTCTACCACCTCCTAAAAGGTCTTACCTAAAGAAACCATATGTGGTGCGGAAAACTAGAGCCCCATATTCAGAACCTTCATAAACCATCTGATTCTCTCCTCCTCTATATGCAATAACTGCAAGGCATACCAGGATAGGGAGTGGAAATGAGCCTCATATACTGCAACTGATGAGTTTCCTTACTCTATACTGGTGAACTCATCATGCCTCCTATCTCATAGAGTACGAGGGATATATTTCTCTAGGAAAGTGGAGTAGAACTGGGTCCAAGTCAATAGTGGTGACCCTATCGGCCTACAATCTACATACGCTCTCCATTATAACTTGGCATCCCCCATCAGCTGGAAAGTGACAAACTCCACCTTAGCCAAGGCTCCTCATGTAATTTTTTCAGATTATGCATGTATGTTATTATTCAGCTTCATCACTAGATGATGGTCAGCTTCGTTGAGAAACGACGGAGAGCATATACATGTTTTCGGAGTAGTGTCTTGTACCGAGAAGGCTAAGGGTCAGCCAACCCTGTTCCTCAGAACTACGCACCAATGTAGGTTTACTTTTATATTTTGGACCTCCCTTGGAGCTTTCTCCTGCCCCCAAGGGGCCTTGAGCTTGATATTGATATCATTGTAGCGTCCTTAGCGCTGGCAAGGCTTTGGACACTCTGCCCACTTGAGTGTGATAGTCGAGACCATGTAAGCTCTATCTTGGTAATGTCGGTTATATGATGAGTCTCCCATTGTTCCTCATGATTTCAGTTATACATGTACATCGGTCATAATATTATGTTTTCAACATGTTTGAACCAATGTTCAATTTTACTTATGATTATCATTTTTCAGCTATGGGTCAATCGATTCAGTTATGATGTTCAGATCATGATTTCAAAAAATAGCATGCAATCCCTACTCTCAGATTTTATCTTGATTATGTTGTATATTATGCATGTTCAATGATTTTACTTAGAGTTTTAATTACCTTTGATACTTGCTATATTCTACATACTGACCGCATACTCTATGTTGTATCATTTTATGATATAGGCTCTAATATCCAGACTCCGTCTCGCCAATAGCCAGACTCTCAACTTTAGTACTCCCCGCATCAGAGTTGGTGAGTGCTCATCTTGTGAGGGCCATTTTTATCATTTATGTTTTGTCTTTTCAGTTTTCAGGCTACAGTGAGTTAGTTGGGGTCTTGTCCCATAAACTCATTAATATTAGAGGCTTTTTTTTGACATAGTTGTATTTTAGTTTTATACTTGTGCATGTAATCAGATGCGATGTTTTGTCTAAACTTCTTCTATGTTATTTATGATTTTCTTCAGCTTATCTATGATGAGTTAGATGTATGTTCATGCCATGGGTCGGCTTGGAGCCTCTCGGGGTTTCTTGTACCGTGTCTAGATCCGGGCCTATGTTTAGGTTGTAACATGGAACCTCCTCATGAAAGAGATGACCCTTTACACTAAAACTTTATCACCCCTTTCATGGGTGAAACTTGTATAACACCATGTTAACTACACCAACTTTCCTGAATTCCACCACACCGTTCAAGTCTATCACTATAATCATCTTATGGCTCCTCTATAGCTTATATTATCCAAAAGCTTCTCTATCTTCCTAGCATGACTGACAACTACACTTCACGAATATCTACATGCCAAGAAGCTAAGGCATAAGTAAAAACTCATTCTAAACATATATGTTGCAGTCATGGGTGAACATACATAGGGCTTAAAGTAAGGAAATTGTAACCACAAATCATTCAGGAAATCTAAGCTGAAAATATGATAATGCTCAAATTACACCTCAGAAGAAGTATAACATCATCATTGTCAAATAAAGAACCCAACCAGGGTTGGGGTCGATCCACGAGGAATATGGTCAAGATTTCATCTAATGTAATTAT
Organism: Datura wrightii; assembly: GCA_035772735.1. NCBI lineage: Eukaryota > Viridiplantae > Streptophyta > Magnoliopsida > Solanales > Solanaceae > Datura > Datura wrightii. Next base: position 67,733,228 of record JASDFA010000010.1, on the reverse strand, counting down.
TCGTGCTTCTAATTCAGTTAATTCTAAAAAGGGGGTTCTATGGAAATAATAAGTGATAGTGTTATAAAAATGGTGTAGTTATCAAAGATAGGCAATTAATCTGGGAAGTGTTCCCTATGGGTTTATAACTATGCAGTGTAATACCCCGGAAGCCTAATGATTAGACCCGGGAGTGAAATAGAGAAAAATTGGAAATCTAGCATCAGGTTACAGAACGAGTCATTCTGTGACTCTTGGGGGTAGACCGCGAGTCGTGAGATGACTCGTGATTAGGATCAGGGTGTTAGTTAAATTTTGGGATTTAAGGTCCCCACGGTCAGCACCAGGGGTCGTGATCAGGCCTCATGACTCATTGAGTCAGTCGTGGGAAATGATGACTAAGAAGGAGGAGAAAAATGGAAGTGTACCCCATGGAAGGTCCCCATGAGTCGTGGTCAGTCACCACGATTCGTGGGATGGGTAGTGGTCAGCAGGATAGAGTTTAAATGAAATTTAGGTAAAGCATATGACGAGTGGTGACCACGACTCATGATCACTGGTAAGTATTTGTGAGGTCCCTTGTGACGAACCTCGAAAGGCCAGCTAGGTAGTGTACTTGATGAATGATGCCACAAGTCGTGGCCTTAGGTGAAGAGTCATCTAGTCCCTCGTGGGGTCTAGCGGTCAGTTATTTCCTGAGAATTTAGTAAGGGTTTTTCTGTAATTCCAACAATCCTAAGGACTAAACTACGTGGTTTTAAGTTATGAATGATGAGTCTTAAGAGGGTTAACTTCATTTTAAGCCATTTTTACTCATGTATGCAAAGTTATAGAGTTAGAGAGGTGATCAAGCTTATTCTCCTTCAAGTTCTCTTCAATTCCTCTGGGGCAATCATAGAAGTGTAAGAATCAGCTATAATTAGGTATGTAGGGTTATGAATGAGTGAATCTGTTCACACCCATGCCCAATCTCTCTCTAAATCAAGAAATTTCCTATGTAAATTCTATGGAGTTTTAACCCATTGCATGAAATTCCTAATTCTCTACATGGGTATGATTTAAATGAGTTCCTACTATCAAATTATGATTTATGGGAAATTTTTACGATGTTTTCAACGAAAATCATATTTCATGCTTTATAAATTAAAATGCCCAATTATGAAAAGTTCATGAAAGTTGAGATTTATGATGAATGTTCTAGTATGATGAGATATTTATGATGAAAAGCATGTTTTCAAGTTACTTGTATTTATGTTCATGTTTTTAAGGGAATTATGTGTTTTCAAGCTTTTTAAAGTATTGGGAAATGCCCATATGTTCAAGTATGATTATGATTTTATGAATTTAGCTTACCATATGGTCTTGGAGCGAAGACTCTTATTTATGTTCAGCTTGTGGTATAGGTTGAGCCAAGGCTCCTCATGTATGATTCATATTTATGTATTCATGATTATTCAGCTTCATCAATAGACGATGGTCAGCTTCGTTGAAGAAAAACGATGGAGAGCACGTGCATGTTTTTGGGAGTAGTGTCTAGCACCGAGTAGGCTATGGGTCACTTAACCTTATGCTTCAGAACTACATGCCAATATAGGTATGATCAGATTATATTAGGACCTCCTATGTGAGCTATCCCCTGCCCCGATTGGTCCATGAGCTTGATATCGATATCCTGGTATCGTCCTTATGCCTAGCAAGGCTTTGGACGGCTCTACTCACTTGAGTCTGATAGTTGGGACCACGTAAGCTCTATCGTGGTATGTCAGTTAAAAGATGAGTCCCCCATTGTTCCTCATGATTTATGTTATGCATGTTTATCATTCATATTGTATATATTTCTATATGTTCTAAAGCAGGTTTAACCCAATGTTCAGCTTTATTTATAACTATCAGATTTCAGTTTTGGGTCAATCGATTCAGTTATGATGTTATGATATGTTGAGATCATGTTTTTAGAAAGATAGCATGCAAGCCCTACTCTCAGATTCTTATTTTGTTTATGTTTTACATTATGCATGTTTCCAGTGATTTTAATTATTTAGATGGTTTTACTTACCTAGCTTATTCGGTACATTCCACGTACTGACCCCATACTCTATGTTGTATCATTTCATGATACAAGCCCCAACACTCAGACTCAGCCCCGTTAGTAGCCAGTTCCAGAGTTAGAACCCAACTTCGTGGTGAGTCCTCATCTTCCGAGGACCATTTTCTTTCAGATATTTATCTACTTTCATTTTTAGTAATAGAGAGTTAATTGGGGTCTCGTCCCATAAATTCATCAAACTTAGAGTCTTTTCAGAAAAAAGGGTACATTCAGCTTCAGATTGTGTGTATTCTGATGTCCTATTTATTTCAGACTTCCACTAAGATTATCATGTCAATCCTCTATTTATCTGATTGAGTTAGATGTATGTTCATATCGTGGGTCGACTTGTGGTCTCTCAGGGCTCCTTGTCCCGTGTCTCAATCTTGGCTTGTGTTCGGTGATCTTGGGCAGATTTATATGCCCAAGTGATACTCAAACGTATCATTTTCGCCTTGTTTATTGTGCAATGTGTATACATTTTCATGTAATTGGTAATAAAATGTGGATTTATACTAACCAACATGATTAGCATTGTTTTGCAGGTAAAACATGATTTTTAGGAGCTAAAATGCATGTTGGAACAATATCGGAGTTGGACTTGGATGCGAGCATGGAAAAGACATTGGAATGCGCAATGTAAAGGGGCTCCGCGATGGAGCCGTGCCACGCTACCATCGCGGAGGCACACTGCCTGGAGGGTGATTTAATTGGCAATTTCCAGTGAAGCCTCGCGACAGCTCCGTGGCACGAAGATAAGCCTCCGCGTTGGCCTCCGTGCCACGTTGAGGCTATATTCCCGGACCCTGGATTTCCAGTGAGGGTCCGCGTCCACGCCGTGTCATGGAGGCAGTGCTCCGCGTTGGCCTCCATGAAACGTTGCTTGTTATTCCGGGAAAAATTCCCAATAGTATAAATAGAACACTTAGGCGTATTTGTAATTAATTCAGACTTGGTGGAGCAAGGACGTGGGTTAGAGATAGTTGAGGAACGAAAAAGCTAAGGGTTTTTCTCTCTTTCTTTCTTCTTTCAATCAATTGTTTGTATGATTAACACTTGTTTTAGGATGATTAATCCACAAATGAGTGGCTAATTCTCTTCCTTGCTGAGGTTATGAACAATGGTGATGAATTTTGATTATTGAATTGTATGGTTTTTCATCTTCTTCTTCTATGTTGTTCTATTAATTCTTGTTTCTACTGCATTAGTGTGTGGCCGACATTAATGTACATCTAAAAAGTCCAATTTCACTCGAGAGAGCAAGAAATTGGAAAGTTGTGAATTAATAGGGTATTGTTCTTAACTTGATTTGGGAAAATTGGGTTTTGATGTGCTTTCCTGATAGAAATATACTTGAAAGCCGTATTAGTCAATTTAGGAACCGGAATTGTATTGCTAGGTCATAAATTGCATTTGATCACAGAGATGTAGACGGATGGTTTATGATTCTTAAGTGAGATTAAATACGAGAGTTTTAATCTCTAGGCTAATGTTCTTGGCTAGCAACATGAAGAAAAGATTAACCAAATTATGATTATAATCAAGTTCATTACTTGTTCTTAACCTTGGCATGCTCATATCCATAGTTTCAATTCACAGTAAATATTTGTTAATAGCTTTAGTATATAATTTATAAACAAAAACTTATTTAACTTTTGGTTACGTTGTTGTCAACATATTTAGAAGTAAGATAGAATATAGTATACTTGAGCAATTTTACTTATCTAGAGTCTCCTTGGTTCGATACTTGGCTTACTTAGCCACTTTATTACTTGTTTGACCACGTGCACTTGCGTGTCAGTTTTTAACCTATACCAAACCACCGGACAAGTTTTTGGCGCCGTTGCCGGGGAGACTAGGCAATTGGTGAAATTGTGTTAAGTGTAAATTTACTGTATTTTTCTTTTATTTTCTTAAGTGATGACAACTTGGTCTTAGCCTGTATTTTGCAGACTTGATTTCTGTGAACACTGGCAAAGGACAAGGAGCTGGTGGAATCTTATACAGAGCCTGAACGTGAATTTCATAGTAAACACAGAGAAGCTCTACAAAAGAAGCTGCAGTTGCTTAGACAGTCTATAATGGAGCAACAAAATCCACCGGTTGTGAGGGCAGTGTTAGTGCCCAACGAAGCAGCAGCAAGTCTGGTTCGCGAGGTGGCAATCCCACATGCCAACAATGTACATTCTAGTATCCGCAAACCAGAGCCTGGAGGGAGATTTGAATTAAAGCAGAATATGGTGCAACTTTTGCACACAAGCGGGCAATTTACTGGTCTCCCTCATGAAGACCCACAACAACATCTCCAGAATTTTTTGGAGATAAGTGACACTTATATACCCGCTGGAGTGTCACCTGATTATGTTCGGCTCACCCTATTTCCGTTTTCCTTACTTGGTGAAGCTAATAGGTGGTTAAAAGCTGAACCACCAAATTTTATATCAACGTGGGATGATCTTTCACGGAAGTTTTTGATAAGATTTTTTCCCTCTGGTAAAACAGCCAGACTTAGAAGTCAAATTCTAAGTTTCAAACAGAGGGAGGGAGAAAATTTGTATCAAGCCTGGGAAAGATTTAAATCCATGTTGCGGGACTGTCCTCATCATCATCAGTCCAATGAGGCATTGGTACACACATTTATTGAGGGTTTGGAACCCCATACTAAAATTTTGTTAGACTCAACAGCTGTAGGGCAAGCGCTGGAAAAGACTTATGAGGAGCTGTACACTTTGCTCAACCGAATTTCACAGGGCAATCCAGAATGGAATGCAGATTCATCTCGAGGTGGAGCAAGGAAAGCAGCAGGAGTACTTGAAGTGGATGGATTTACAGCTATCGCTGCACAGATAGCTGCCTTGCAGAATTAGTTAAACAACCACTTCAGCAATATGAACTTGAACCAGCCTTCAGCTTCAATCAATGCGGTCTAGCAAATGTGGTGTGAAGTGTGTGGTAGCAGTGAGCACTCAGTTGAGTGCTGTGGAGCAAACCCAGATTCGGTTAACTTTGTGGGCAATGCACAAAGAAATCAGCAGCAGTTTGGTAGTGGCTACAACTCAAATTGGAGGAACCATCCAAATTTTTCGAGGGGTAGCAACAACCAACAAGGCCAAAGTTTGGGTCAGGGTATGCACAGGAATCAAGGAGGGCAACAGAACTACCAATCTCAATTCAGAAATCACAATGCCCCTCCTCCACCACCATCACCTACCATTGAGGAAATGTTCAAGACCATGATCGCTAATCAGGCGCAATTGCAGGCTGACTATGTTAAATTGGCAGCCGAAGTGAAAAATAATCAATTAGCGACCAAGGCTCTTGAGTATCAATTTGGGCAATTTGCTAGTGCCCAAAACACAAGACCCAGAGGAGGACTGCCTAGCGACACGGATCCTAATCCGAAGCAGGTGAATGCAGTGACCACGAGGAGTGGTTTCCAGTTGAAGGAGGTGGAACCAGAAAGACCGCCTCAAAAGTCAGGAGCAGCAGATGTTGAGAAGGAACAAAGTTCTGATAGGGGGAAGACCAAAGAAGCAGAATCACAAAGACCTCCACCCCCGTTCCCTCAACGACTCAAGAAACACAAAGAGGAGGCATGTTTCAAGAAATTTATGGAGGTGCTTAAACAGGTACATGTTAATTTACCTCTTGTTGATGTCTTGCAGGGAGTGCCAAAATATGCTAAATATATTAAAGACATCATGGCCAACAAAAGTCATCTGACTGAGTATGCCACGGTGGCTTTGACGGAGGAATGCACTTCCCAAATCTAGAATAGACTGCCCACGAAGCCGAAAGACCCTGGAAGTTTTACTATCCAGCTTACAATTGGGCAGAGTATCCGAGCTCGTGGATTATGTGACATGGGGGCGAGCATAAATCTGATGCCATCTTCGGTATTCAGGAAGTTAGGTCTAGGGAGTCCTAGACCTACAACCGTAATCTTGCAGTTAGCAGACAGATCCTTAGCTAGGCCGGATGGCATTGTTGAGGATGTGCTTGTGCAAGTGGGCTCCCTCATTTTTCTGGTCGATTTTATTGTTCTGGATTTTGAACCAGATGCTGAAGTCCCATTTATTTTGGGATGACCCTTTTTGGCAACCGGAAAACATTAATTGACGTAGCTGCGGGTCAACTTACAATGCGAGCACATGACAAGGTAGAAGTGTTTGATGTGTACAAAGCACCCAAGCTCCCGATGGTAAATGAGGAACTCTCGGTGATCAATGTGATTGATCATGGGAAGGCTAATCAAATGAGTGAATCCCGAGAGTTGATAGGAAGACCACCTGATAAGGTTGAGCACTACTGGGGGAGGACAATGATCGTGAAAAATCGTCCATCACCCTAGTAGATAATTGAGCATAAAGGACGTCGAGCCGCGACGGTAAACCAGGCGTTGCACGGGAGGCAACCCGTGAAAAATATTTTTTCTTCTTTTCTTGCTTTTGTTTAGTAAAGTGTAAATAGTTTTTATTTTAATTTTCTTTTTCTTGATTTAGTCCAAATTTTTCGTTTTAGTTAGTAGTTTTCATTTTAGTTAGTGAAATCTATTAATCTAACCAATTTTGTTTAGTAAGGTGATTTTCAGGTCAAACGGAGAAAAATGTGCATGGAATCGGGAAGAAAAAGGCAAGGTATGAAAAAAATGAATAAAATGAAGAGACAGTGCACTGGGGCGTTGGCTCCGTGTCACGGAGGAAGGGCTCCGCGTTACCCTCCGTGACACGTTGAGGTTAAATCTGAATTTTTTAAAAATTCCAGTGAGCCATCGCGTTGGCTCCGTGTCACGGAGGAGGGGCTCCGCGTTACCCTCCGTGACACGTTGCCCTATATTTAGTGCCGGGTCACACCGGGTTACCGGGTGACCCGCGTGTTTTTCTTCATATTAAACCCCGAAAAACCCCTTTTTCCCCCCATTTTCTCTCTTCTCCGCGACCAAACACCTAAGTTCCCTCTCCCAACCAACGTGCCACGCTACTAAGCAAACAATTTGTCAAGTTTCTTCGGTTATTCAACGTAAAGGTATGTTTTCCTCGTTTCTCTCAAGTTTTTGTCGATTTTAATCGAATTTGAGCATGGGAGGTGAGGTAAATCACCCTAAGTAGCAATTTAGCATGATATTGAATTATTCTTTGATTGATAAATGTTCGGAATGTTGTAATTAGCATTTGAACTTGTCGATTGCGTGAATGATTCGAATTTGACTGTAAAATTGATTTCTAGGGCTGGGGTTGTTAAAATCGAATTGGGTAACTTGCTAAATTGGTGAATTATATGCCGGGGTGTGTTTGTGAATTGAGATAAGTCGTTGTAAATATTGTTTGAAGGTAATAGACGACGAATTCTCTATTTTTGGGAAAAGGTGAAAATTGTTCAAATTGGTTTGATTATTTGGATTCGTATGTATATAGAATTTTTGTCGTTGTTTTGTTTGTTGTCTTCTTTGCTAAGTGCGATGGTTGAATTGCTAGCGATGGTAGGATTGGGATTAGCTGTATGAAGTCTGAGTAGTACGCTAAAAGTTATACTGTCGAATTTTTTTTGTGAACGCACTAAGCATAAATTGTATAGTTGTTTGTTTTTGGTGGAAATAAAGTGATCCTTGTCGTAGTATCGTAAAAGTAGCTAAGGACTAAGTGTGGGGTAAGCTTAGTTTAGCCCGACCTTAGCCGCAGCTAATATGCATTTAGCTTGACATTGTGATTGTTTATTTATGTTGACAGGTACAATGGCGAGTAGGCAGGATAAGGGCAAAGGTGCTTCTACTTCAGGCACCGAGAGAAAACGAATGAGATTGGGCACTGCAGTCCCAGCTGCACCAGCTGTTCCGCGCAGCCAGCGCCGCCAATACGGAACAAGGTGGGTGACCGATGAAGGGAAGAAGTGGTACGCTAAACATAAGGAGAGTAAGTACTTCCCTGAGAAGTATATTGCACGGGAACCACTAGCACAAGAGTTCCCCCGTATTGTGCAGAGAATCGAGGCAGCTGGGCTCAGCTTCATATTTCAGGAGCCCAAGGAGTGCAATCTACATTTTGTTCGGGAGTTCTATGAAAATTGGAACCCATCCATCAGAAGCCACACGATAAAAATCAGAGGGCAGATTGTCACTCTGGAACCCCAGCAAGTAAATGCCATCATTGGAGCGCGGGACACAGACACCCACGTTCTCCGCCAGCTGAACATCACCCCACCATACGCCGATATAAGACACACTTTGTGTGGGGCTCAGTCCACAGCCCGATGGAGCAGACATAAGGAGAGGGGTTACCACCAGACTCTGCCTTATTCGCAGATGAACAGGGAGGCCAGAATATGGTTGAAGATAGTGTGTTCGTGCTTGATCCCAGGGGTTCACATGACGGATGTGACCCGGGACCGTGTCTTCCTGGTGTATGCCCTTATGAAAGGGCTGGAGATTAATGTTGGGGCGGTTATCATATCCGCCATGAAGAGAGCCTGACTACACCAGGGCCACAGGTATGGGTTCGGCGGACTCATCACCACCTTTCTCCGGGGCCTCGACGTTGAGGAAGAGGCTTTGGACTACATCCCGCAGTTGGAGGGGAGGGCCCTTGATGTGACAAAAACTAAGGCCCCCGACACCACTCACGGGCCAGTGCTGACACTGGGCGAGCGACATGCTCGAGACGACCAGTACATGGCACGAATGTTTGGTATGCAGATGCTTCAGCTTCGGATTGGTGGGAGACCAGCCATAGAGGATGAATTATGGCAGTTGGAGCTGGATTACCCATTTGGCGAGAACACTAGAGCTTTGTGCCGAGTGGGGCCAGCCTTCGTTGAGCCCACTGACGATGATGTCCCCACAGACGAGGAGACACGTCGGGAGGACTCCGATGTGGAGTTCGATGACGACGAGGGAGGAGACTCGAACATGGGCGATGAGGCAGCAGCACCAGATAAAGAAGTCGAATATTTCGACTAATCAGGGAGTTCCACCACCCGAAATTTTTGTGATTTTTAATTTTTGTGAACACTGGGGACAGTGTTCGATTTAAGTGTGGGGTGGGGAGTAGCTAGGTGCTGGGACCTGGGCTAATCTGCTGTATGTTCTTCCTTTGTTTTGCATGTATGTTTTTTATGTTTCCCTGTGGTTGTGAACTGATTTGTGTTGTATCTGTATATATTTTTTTGGTAAATGATGTGTGTTGTGAAAGGTTGTGGTTGCCAGTGTAAATATTTTGTAAATTTTGTAAATAGTTCTTTTTCTTTATCGAAATGATCGATAATTTTCAAAATTTTGCGAAAATGTTTTGTACATATTAAAATATTTTGTAAATACTCTTCCATCGAAATGATCAATGTGTTGCAAAATTTTTCAATTTTTATTTTTGGGTTTCTCGGAGTTTATTTTCGGTTCTTTTACTGAGAATAGTCCCATTGAACCGAAGTCATAGTTAGTGACCGTTCCCTATGATGGATGGATGACGACTGTCTTAAGGGAAATGTAGTCGGTAGGAGTAGTGATTTTAATTTATTTTAAGTTTTTTCTTTGGTGGATTGCATCACTGAACCTGTAGTTACTATATGGTTGTGAAATTATGGTTGCGTGTTGTAACTGATGTTCAAAATGTAAAAGTGATTCGTTTGAAAGCATGCAATTTTGTGAATATGTTGAGTTACCTTGGCTGTAGAATTCGATTCGGTGTGATTGAGGCTTAATTTTCAATTCATGTAATTGGCTAATTAAAGAGTCTGTGAATGCATCTTGAATCGAGCATGTGCATAAAGTGTGAAGTGAGGTATTGTTATTCCATGCTATTGTGAAGTGTCTAGAACTTGCCTGGTGTGTGTACAAAACGAAATGAAGGAGGTGTAGTGTTAGAAAGGATGTAGGCATTTCTTTGTTTTAACCGAAAGTTTCTATATTTTTTTTCTTGTCATACTCTCATTTTTATGTGACTGTATACCCTAGTTAGTCCGTTGAGCCTTTAGCCGATTATTTCTTTATTTTGTCCAAAAATGTATAAACTAAGCTTTATTCTTTCTTTTCATTAGCCGTAAAGTCTATACAAAACTCTTAAGCGCTTAAAAAGAAAAGAAAAAATTTTCCCAAAGTGTCAAAGAGTGAGAAGGATGAAAAGAAAAAGAAAAGCAGAGTGAGGAAAGAAAAGAAAAAGGTGGAGGGTGCACTCATCATAATTAAATGATATTGAGGGTACATGAAAACCCTTTGTTGTTGTGTCAAATGTGTTTGATGAAATGGGCCATACGAAAGTAAACAAGCATGAATGGGATTAGATGAAAAAAAAAAGAGAGAAACAATGTCCATGAGTCGACGGGAATGTGTTGAAAAGGCGCTTAAGGATGCTAGTGACTATGATTGGCTAATCCAATATATACTAGTTCCATAGCTTCCATTACAACCCATTAAAGTCCTACGTGATCTTACATTGCATTTCTTTATATTAGTGGAGTAATACACTAAGGGCAAGCCTATGGGTCATGACATGATGCATGTGAATTCTTTTGGGAGAGAGAGTGAAATTAATTTCTACATGCCCCTACTTGAATGTTTGTGTGTCGCATGAACATAAAGGGGAAGATTATCTTGAGTTGTGAGGGCACATGCTTGATGAAAGATTGATTTTCGTGTCGGATATCTTGATTAGCTGATTCGCATGAGTTTGCCGATATCGAGGGTCGATTCTTAAAGTCTAGGATGTCTTGATGTATTAAAGGTCATTGCATTGTTAAGACCATGCATGTTTTCTTGATGATTTGCAAAAATTGAATAATCGGTATGACTGTAGCGTAAATTGTCGCACCATAGTGGCAAAGGTTGGGATGTAATTTGCATGAGTTGTGTATGTGTTGTTCGAGGAAGAACAAGGATTTAAGTGTGGCGTAAGTGATCTTGGGCAAATTTATATGCCCAAGTGATACCCAAACGTATCATTTTCGCCTTGTTTATTGTGCAATGTGTATACATTTTCATGTAATTGGTAATAAAATGTGGATTTATACTAACCAACATGATTAGCATTGTTTTGCAGGTAAAAGATGATTTTTAGGAGCTAAAATGCATGTTGGAACAATATCGGAGTTGGACTTGGATGCGAGCATGGAAAAGACATTGGAATGCGCAATGTAAAGGGGCTCCGCGATGGAGCCATGCCACGCTACCATCGCGGAGGCACACTGCCTGGAGGATGATTTAATTGGCAATTTCCAGTGAAGCCTCGCGACAGCTCCGTGGCACGGAGATAAGCCTCCGCGTTGGCCTCCGTGCCACGTTGAGGCTATATTCCCGGACCCTGGATTTCCAGTGAGGGTCCGCGTCCATGCCGTGTCACGGAGGCAGTGCTCCACGTTGGCCTCCGTGACACATTGCTTGTTATTCCGAGAAAAATTCCCAATAGTATAAATAGAACACTTAGGCTTATTTTTAATTAATTCAGACTTGGTGGAGCAAGGACGTGGGTTAGAGGCAGTTGAGGAACGAAAAAGCTAAGGGTTTTTCTCTCTTTCTTTCTTCTTTCAATCAATTGTTTGTATGATTAACACTTGTTTTAGGATGATTAATCCACAAATGAGTGGCTAATTCTCTTCCTTGCTGAGGTTATGAACAATGGTGATGAATTTTGATTATTGAATTGTATGGTTTTTCATCTTCTTCTTCTATGTTGTTCTATTAATTCTTGTTTCTACTGCATTAGTGTGTGGCCGACATTAATGTACATCTAAAAAGTCCAATTTCACTCGAGAGAGCAAGAAATTGGAAAGTTGTGAATTAATAGGGTATTGTTCTTAACTTGATTTGGGAAAATTGGGTTTTGATGTGCTTTCCTGATAGAAATATACTTGAAAGCCGTATTAGTCAATTTAGGAACCGGAATTGTATTGCTAGGTCATAAATTGCATTTGATCACAGAGATGTAGACGGATGGTTTATGATTCTTAAGTGAGATTAAATACGAGAGTTTTAATCTCTAGGCTAATGTTCTTGGCTAGCAACATGAAGAAAAGATTAACCAAATTATGATTATAATCAAGTTCATTACTTGTTCTTAACCTTGGCATGCTCATATCCATAGTTTCAATTCACAGTAAATATTTGTTAATAGTTTTAGTATATAATTTATAAACAAAAACTTATTTAACTTTTGGTTACGTTGTTGTCAACATATTTAGAAGTAAGATAGAATATAGTATACTTGAGCAATTTTACTTATCCAGAGTCTCCTTGGTTCGATACTTGGCTTACTTAGCCACTTTATTACTTGTTTGACCACGTGCACTTGCGTGTCGGTTTTTAACCTATACCAAACCACCGGACATTCGGGTCGTGACAAACATGGTATCAGAGTAATATATTTGAAGTGTCCTAGGGTGTCTGAAAGCCATGTTGAGTAGAGTCTTTTTCATGGGTGTGAAGCGCGCCACACTTATGATGGAGAGGCTACAAAACGTTTAGGAAATGTTCCCTTCTTTCATGATCTATGTCATGCGATGAAATATCCCCCTATCATTCTAATTCATCCTATTCGCGATTGCAGAATCATAGCTCCCCGCAGAGTGAATGATAAGAGGAATGGAAATGGAAACGACCACAAGCATGGCAACGGAGACGGGCACAACCAAGCCCCACCAGTCCAGGAGCACCATGCACCAGAGCCAGGTGCCCATGCTGAATTTAGGGAAACTATTCAGATGCTAGTGTAGGTCTTGACTTCTCATGTCAACCAGCAGGCATTGGCGCATGTCCCGCAAAATGGAAATACAATGGTAGCTCGAGTTAGAGATTTCTTGAGAATGAACCCGCTAGAGTTTCTCAGGTCAAGAGTAGATGAGGACCCGCGTGAGTTCATTAATGATATTGTGAAGATCACCCAAGTTATGGAGGTGAATGGGTTTGAGTGTGCTGAGTTGGCCTCATATTAGTTAAAAGGGATCGCACATATCTGGTTTTGATAATGGAAAGATAGTAGGGCCACCGGAGCAGGCCCCTGTCACTTGGGAGGAGTTCCATATTGCGTTCCTAGATCGGTTCTTCCCTTGAGAGATGAGGGAGTTGAAGCAGCCAAGTTCGTGAGTCTTAAGAAAGGGAGAATGATGGTGTGAGTATGCCTTTGAGTTCACTCACCTATCAAAGTACGCCCCAGAGTTCGTGGTTGATTACAGGGCACGGGTGAGTAGGTTTGTTCATGTCGTGGCGGGCTATTTGGACAAGGATTGCAGGACCGCTATGCTCCATCAAGATATGGATTTCCCTCAGATAGTATTGTATGCTCGGTATATAGAGGCGGTGCATATGAGGGAGAGAGAGGCCAATAGGGACAGAACCGATATCTACAGATTCTCTAAGCTGAGGTCAGGTGGTGGGCACCAACCGCAGACCCACCAAAGATCTTCAACCCTAGCGTCTTCAGCGTTGAGTGTGACATCTAGACCTAGGCACGACTAGAGGGAGCCAGCATCGGGATCTAGGGGTCAGAGTAGCAGGCCCGTAGATTTTAGCATCCCAGTTTGCGGCAGGTGCAATCAGGGGCACACGGGCTAGTGCTTGGCAGGTATAAGTGCTTTCTTTGGGTGTAGGAAGCCCGTACATATGATCAGGGACTGCCCAACAGCGAGACAGGGCCATGATGGGGGTCGAGGCCCATCTTCTAGTTCAGCATCTCCAGCAGTACGTCCCTCACAGTAGGGTGCTTCGACTAGTTCAGCTGGCGATCAGCACCCGAATAGATTTTATGCCCTCGCGTCCCTCTAGGAGCAGGAGGTCTCATTGGGGTGTAGTCATTGGTATGTTACGATTTTTCCATCATGATATATATGATTTGTTAGATCTTGGGGCTACGTTATCTTTTATGACACCTTACATGGCTAGTAATTTCAGAGTCAGTCCCGAAGTATTATCATAACCCTTCTTAGTCTCTACTCTAGTGGGTGATTCAGTTGTAGCTCGATAGGTATATAGAGGTTGCCCAGTCACAGTCCTTCATAAAGTCACCTCAGTAAATCTAGTAGAGTTAGCCATGACCGATTTTTATGTTATCCTTAGCATGGATTGGCTTTTTGCATATTATGCCTCAATCAATTGTAGAACCCGGGGAGTAGAGTTCAAATTTTCAGCTGAGCTAGTATTAGAGTGGAAGGGTATTTCAGTTTTGCCTGTAGGTCATTTCATTTTCTACCTTAAGGCAAGAAAGATGATTTTCAAAGGTTGTGTGTACCATCTAGTTAGGGTTAAGGATGTGAAGTCCTAGAACCCGACTATCCAATCAGTTTTAGTAGTATGAGAGTATCTAGAAGTGTTCCCTGATGACTTACCGGGTGTTGCTCCCGAGAGGGAAATCGATTTTGGCATTGACCTTCTTCCCAACATGCAAACTATATCTATTCCTCCTATAGAATGGCTCCAGCCAAGCTAAAAGAGTTAAAGGAGCAATTGAAGGATCTTTTAGATAAGGTTTTCATTAGACCGATCAAGTCTCCATGGGGTGCACCAGTTCTCTTTGTCCGAAAGAAGGATGGTTCTCTTCATATATGCCTTGATTATCGGCAATTGAACAAGGTCACCATCAAGAACAGGTATCCTCTACCCAGGATTGATGATTTATTTGACTAGCTTTAGGGTGCCAAGTTCTTTTCAAAGATAGATATCAGATCCGGGTATCATCAGCTCAGTGTTCGGGAGAGCCATATCCCGAAGACAGCCTTCAGGATGCGGTTTGGTCATTATGAGTTTGTAGTTATGTCTTTAAGATTAACGAATGCTCCTGCTGCTTTTATGGACTTGATAAATAGGGTGTTCAAGCCATATTTGGATATGTTGGTGATCATGTTCATTAATGACATCCTGATATACTCGCGGAGTGAGGAGGAGCATGCCGCTCATTTGAAAGTGGTACTATAGACTCTCAAGGACCGCCAATTATATGCCAAATTCAGCAAGTGTGAGTTCTGGTTGAACTCGATAGTGTTTTTAGGCCATGTGGTATCAAGTGAGGGCATATAGGTGGACTCTCAGAAAATAAAAGAGGTGAAGAATTGGCCTAGACCAGTGAATCCTTCAGATATCCGGAGCTTTTTGGGTTTAGCCGTCTACTATCAGAGATTTTTGGAAGGTTTCTCATCTATTGTAGAACCTTTGACCAAATTAACCCAAAAGAAGGTGAAATTCCAATGGTCGGATACTTGTGAGAAGAGCTTCCAATAGTTTAAGACTCGACTTACTTCAGCACCGGTGCTAACCCAACCCAAGCATACCGATGAGTTCGTGGTGTATTGTGATGCTTAAAGGATCAGACTTGGGTGTGTATTGATGTAGCACAGAAAGGTTATAGCATATGCCTCCAGACAGCTGAAAGTTCACGAGAAGAGTTATCCGACCCATGATCTAGAATTGGTCGTGGTGGTATTCGCCCTGAAGATATGGAGACACTATTTGTATGGGGTCCACGTGGATGTGTTTATAGATCATAAGAGTCTACAATATGTGTTTACCCAGAAGGATTTCAATCTTTGGCAAAGGAGGTGGTTGGAGCTACTTAAGGATTATGATATGAGTGTTCTTTATCATCGGGGGAAGGCTAATATGGTAGCCAATGCACTTAGTAGACTCTCGATGGAAAGTGTGTCCCTTATAGATGAGGGAAAGAAGGAGCTGGTGAAGGATGTGCATCGGCTTGCAAGGCTGGGAGTTCGGTTGGTTGATTCGACCAGTGTCTGGGTTATTGTTCAGAGCGGATCAGAATCATCCTTGGTGATTGATGTAAAAGCTAGACAAGATGAAGACCCCATTTTAGTAAAGTTAAAGGAAGTTTTTCAAAATCAGAAGGTAGAGGTCTTCTCTAAAGGGGGAGATAGTGTGCTTCGATACCAGGGTCACTTATGTGTTAAAAATTTAGCACCCCAAAAGTTTTGTAGACTAAGACCTAGATTTAGCAGGCAAAAAAAACCCAGAAATTTATCTTAGGATGACCCATACAATGAGTCGTTATCAGCAATAACGACTCGTTGCCTGAGTCATTATCAGTCTTGCTAGTTGTCTTTCACAAACCAAGGAGCCAGACAATGAGTCATTGTCTGGTGTAATGACTCGTGTGTGAGTCGTTAGCTGGTTCTCAAAAATATTTTCCAAAAAATCCCTTCCACTCGCAATGAGTGGCAACAACGACCCGTTGTTCCACTCAATGAGTCATTGCTTCCATCCATGGGTCAAGTCCAAAAACCCTTCAGGAAGTCCAGTGGCTAGAACGAGTGGTGAAAGTAATCCATTGGTTCAACCAATGAGTCATTGTGTCATCCATTGTGAGGGTCCAAAATAGAAAAATTTTAGACCCAGGACCAACAACTGGTCCCAACGAGTCATGGTATCAACTAACGACTCGTTGTGTGACCCATTGGACCTGGACGGGCTGATTTTGAAGCGGTTACTCAAGGGAAGTTTTGTAACGTTCCTCTATTTTAATGTCTAAACTACATCATTTTGGGGAATTTAGCAGGGGTTAAGGGGAGTTGATCGATCTTCCTCCCTTATTTTCCACTCCTCTCTCTCAAATCAATCCGTAGAAGACTCAATCAGAAATTCAAAGCAGAGGCAAGGGTTTCCATTTTCTTCTCAAAATTTCAAAATTTCTTCAGGTATGTGGGATTTCAATAAGGGAATTTATTTTACCCCTGTGTCCCAAACTCTTTACAAATATCTCTTTATTTCTAGCTCTGTAGAATTTCAAAACTAGGGTTTTCCTTCAGATAGCTTATGAATTCCTTTATTGTGATAATTCTTGAGTTTTTCCTAGATTATTATTAGTTGTAATTGATTCTTGATATCACATTTCATATAGTATGTATTTTAGCCCTAACCTTCAGGTGTGATTTGAATGCGACTTACATAATTGAAAATTGAGACATGAATGTTGTTGGCCAGAATAATTCCTTTTAAATTACAATGTTAGTATAGATGCATGATTTGAAGTTACTCCTTGACTTACACAGTCTCAAAGTCTCAGTCAACACTCAATACAGTTAGTGTTCTACATAAATATCAGCTGATCAGTTTGACTACTTTTAGTCTTGAGGAACTCAGTAACATCAGTAGCACCAGTTATCAGTTTGGCAGAGTTCCTTAGACCGTTACGACACTTTCAGATAAAGCATCTCTGATGAGTCTTGGAATATAGTTACTTTTAGGTCCTTAGACTCTCAGGACACTTCTAGACAAGTAGTCCTAACTTAAGTCATAGGATACTAGTTTTGAGCTATCAGCCAAGTTATACATAATTAGAATTTCCAATCAGAGTAGAACTTAGCACCGATCGGAGCTAGGGTTCAATGCACCCAAGTTCCTACAACTACACTGCCACCTTAGGTTATTAGCCTGAATGGGCAACAAACAGTGATCACCCAGCTCAACTACTATACCTTGGCAAGGTATAGTGGGCCTTCTCCGATAGGGGGTATACATCGGACTCCACGGCTAGCTCACGTAGTTATATGTCGGTTATAGTTTCTCCCACAATTAGTACGATACGACTCAGTCCAGCGCAGTCTCAGTCTCCAGTTCAGTTCAATACTCTAGAACTCATACAGGTTTGTTACCTTCAGTTAATTATTAGTACTTACAGTGTTATTAGCTTTTCATATATTTTTAGTATTTGTAATTCAGTATGGTCATTGCATGCTCTATTAGTACAGTTTACAACTTTCCAGTATTTTACACTTATTTCATATCTCACTTACTCAGTACATTTAAAGTACTGATACATAATCTTTATTCTATGTCGTCTTATGATACAGGCACAGGTTCTCTGTCAGCACCATTAGTATTCCTTCTCCAGTGACATTCAGCAGATCTCTATGGTAAGTCGTCATTTGCTGAGGGTCGAGTTCCATTTCCAGTTGTCCTATTTGTTACTTTAGTTTAAGAGTTTAGAATTAGTTTGGGACTTGTCCTAGCAAATCATTAGTTTTTTAGTTGGCTTTCAAACAAAGTTAGTAGTTTAGTGTCTTATCAGATGATTTGGTACTTAAAGTGTTTTAATTAGTTATATTTTCAAAGCTTCCACTTATATATTTCATTCATTATTCATAATTTCAGTAGTATGATATGTCATGGGTTAGCTTGGGGTCACTTGTGGCCCTAAGTCCGTGTCGTTTCGAGGGTGTAGACTTGGGTCGTGAAATGAGGAGGGGGCTACGAGGAGTTTCTAGGAAAATTCCCTTTGTTCATAAATCTTATCGTGCATAGAGTTTTAGATTCTATGACATCCTCCTAAATATTGATCTACCCTCTCAAATAACAATACCTCCTAGAAGAGAAAATGGAAGGAGTACCGTTAATGCTAACCGGCCAGCCCCCCCAGCTCTCGAAACTCCTTAGGATGACTGGGTGTCCCACGCGGAATTTCAAGCCGCCATTCAGATGCTAGCACATGAGATGACTAATTAGGTCAACCAGTAGGTCATGGTGCCAATCAATACAAATGGGTCTGCAGTTGTGGCCAAGGTCTGGGACTTCACACAGATGAAACCCCCAGCTTTTCATGGGTCTAAGTTAGAGAGGACCAATAAGAGTTCGTGGATGAGATTTATCCAGCCCGCAAGTGTACGGGTCGTGCAAGTAATATAATGACTCTTTTTAAGAACCGGAATGTCGAACCCACAGGGACTGGACCCACTCCTCTAACTATCTATTCCAAGTGTGATATTAAACACCGAAAGTGTCGATTATAGAAGTTGTCGAGAAGGTTTAATTAAGTGTAATTTTGGTTAACGACATATTCTGAATTCACTCTAGGAGCAACATAGAGTTAAAACCAGATAATCATGCGCTATTATGAATTGCAATGGGTTATGTATGAAACTATCAATTGTTGTCTCACATAATCAGAATTGCATGCTCAGGGCCTTTCGAGCCTCTAAACATGACAAACTAGCCTCACTACATCATTGTGAGCAAGGATGCTACTTCTAGTTCGTGTGCAATTAATTACGTGGATGTGGTTTACGTGGAAATGAGTAGGGACTCTCCTGCACCTAATCATTTAACTCAACTTAGTCCCACAACTACTTCTTCGAGTGGTGATGTGATAATCCTAAGTCGGTCTCTAAATAACCCCGTTTTATCAACCAAGCAAGGCATTAGGTATATTTCTATCCTAACACAAATTATATCGTGAGATACAATCATGCTCCTCACATTCTCATGTTCTAACCTAGGTAATTGCTTTCTCAAGCAAATGCCCAAGTTAATGTGTATGTTTTCATGGTGATCAATCATAAAAACAACCAATAATCCAGAATGCAAGACAAAAGAACAATCAATAACTTAATTCCACACAAATTCATAACAACACAATCATAATTCATGGCTTCAACCCTAGAGGAAGGGTTCTAGCCATTCATGTTCGTAAAACTACAAGAAACTACAACTAAATTAACATACTTACAAGAATTGGTAGATGAGAAGGGAATTTTCCAAACCCTAGATGAGTTCTCCCACTTCTCCCTTCACTTGTAGGTGGTTTTCCAGAATAAAATCGTGACCAAGTGTTTTTAGGAGCTAAGGGACCTATTTATAATAAATGAGAAATGTGCACAATTTAGCCTGTCGTGGAATGGCTCCGTTTCACGGAGTGTATTGCGGAGCATTGCCTCCGTGACACGGAGGTAACGCAGAGGCTCTCTGGAAATTGCCTCCGGATGCCAAATCTACCGAGTGTCACCGCACTGCCGGCGTGACACGCTACTCATGCAGCACGTTGGCCTTGCTCTGTCGCGCAGCTGGCCTAGAGTGGCACGGCGCTGGCGCGTTGGAGCCTGCCTGCCTGCTGCCTCTTCTCGCGCGCCTGGCATGGGCGTGGCACAACGCTGGGCGCGGCGCACGCACAGCGTGGCACTCTGCCTGCCGCAGCCAGCCTTGCCATGGCATACTGCTTGCCGACTTTCGCCAATTGCTCCCAACTCCATTCCTCTACTTCACCAACTTATGAATTAGTTCCTCAAATTCGTTAAAACCTACAAAACAAAGACTAATCACATTGGTTAGTACATGTATTCACATTTATATAAAATTATGTGAAAATGTATAAAATAAATTAGATAAACAAGACTAAATTAAGGTATAAAGCATCACTCGGGCATGCTATTTTTGCCCGAGATCACAACCCCACACTAAAAGTCTTGTTCGTCCTTGAACAAACCTTTTACATCTCATGCGTATGGAGACTCACACATAGATAATTTAGCAAGAGAATTCCATCTACGCTATACTGATTATTTAAGATAGCAAGTTAAAAAATAGAGCATGCACTATTTGAACATTAAAATGTAATACAACCCTGCCAAGACTTCCTAGCCTCAAGAATCGACTCTCAATTTTAGCAAACTCATGCGGATCACTGATCAAGAAATCTAACATGAATTATATCCTTCATTCAACATGTGCCCTCACGGCAAGAGAGTTACCCATACACGCAAAAAAAATTGTAAATCACAACATGTGTGGGTACATGAGTAGAATTACGCTCACTCTCACAAAGAATTCACATGCATCATGTAATGACCCATAAGCTTTCTCTTAGTGTTTTACTCCAGTAATCTAAGGATGTATGAATGTAAGATCAAGTAGGACTTTTTAGGTTGTAATGTAGCTAAGGGACGGGTAGCTACTATTATGGCCAGTAATAGTGACTATCTTCCCTAAGCGCTTTTAATACAGCACGCCTTTATTACGGACTTCCCTTCTCTCACTTCACCTTCATCTCTTTTCAGCTTTCTTTTTCCTCTTTTGTTTCCCCATTTCTTTAAGCACTCTTAGATTATTAGTAAGGAGTTCTATAAGTAACTTTTCATTAATTTATTTTCTTACTCCTTACTAAAGATCACCCATTGGCATATAAGTGCACCCTTAACCTTTCTCAACTTTTACAACTTCCATTTTTCCTTCTTTTTCATTTTTTCTCACTCCTTTACTCTTTCGGATTATTCACTTAAGCTCTTAGGAGTTTTGATTCAAATTCAAGGCTAATGAAATAAAAAGGATTAAGTTTATGTTGTAGCTGTCAAAGAACAGGCTCAAGGCTCAACGGGGCTAACTAGGATTACATATTCAAGGTAGGTAAAATGTGGGATAACATTTAGGTTCCTTCAAAGAAATGCCTAAATCATCTCCTACAATTCACATCCTTCATTTTGTTTTATAAACACACCAGGCAAGCTCTAGACATTCCACAATAGCACAGAATACTCAAAAACCTTACACTAATGGCACATGTTCAACTCAAGACACATTCAACAGACTCTTACTCAGCTAATCACAAGAATTCAGAATTAAGCTTCAATCATATTGAGTCAAATTCAAGAGCCAAAGTGTCTCACACAAAGTTATACACTTTCATGCTTCAACACTGACATACTTGCATCTTACAATCATTTATATCCCTTAATAAGAACATCAAGCATCGATTAGCTACGGGTTCACAAACCCACAACCTATCGACTAATTTTTTCTCAAAACGGTCGTCATCCATCCATCGTCGGAAACAGTCCCTAACTATGACACTAAACATTATATACAGACAAAGAAAATTTTTTTATTCTTCGGTTCAAAGACCCCCCGTCGGAAAAGAATCGAAAAGAAAAACCAACGGGTGATGAATTCATGCTTGACTCATAAAAATTTTTCAAATTTTTCAAATTTCTCACAAATTCCTCACAAGCATTACATTCACCAAAATATTTTGGTAAGAACAAAAAATTTGAAATTTTTCTCACCCCACACTTAAATCATGCTATGTCCTCATAGCATCAAATTAATACTTAAAGGACGAGAAATACACCCTAAGCCTCTATCCCGAGCTAAAAGCATGCTTTTCTTCGAGTTCTCCTAGGTGAGTGTTTTACCCCACACTTCTTCTATTTCATGCTTTTTAGCTTCCTCTTTCTCGGTACTCAGACTTCCCTTCCATCTGTGCTTAACTTTCCCCCAAAAACACAAACATAATGAAAACAACAAAATCAACACAAAATCAAAATTAAACAATTTGTACCTGAGGTACCCTTGGGTTGCCTCCCAAGCAGCTCCTTATTTTATGTCGCGGCACGACGTGGACTGTCCTTTTCAGGACATACTCATACGTGGGTTCTCTTTCAAGAACCATCTCCTTTTCTTTTGCTGTTTAGAGGAAACAGCCTCCACTCTGTTCCTCTCTTCCTCCAACTTCTTCTCAATTTGAAGCCCTTTATCAGACTCGGGCTGAACACTTGTCATTACCTTTGGCCATGCACCTGTGGAATCCTCCACCCCACACTCATCCTCAGACAACATACTAACCTGACAAAGGTTTCTGTAGTGTGCGGATGGGTTCATTTCTTGGTAAACACGGTAGAGTTCTTCTTCATCTTCGACCCTTATTTTCAGGGTCCCTGCTCTCAAATCAATCACCGCTCCTCAGGTGGCCAAGAATGGTCGTCCCAAGATTAAGGGTACCTGGTCATCAACCTGAAATTTTAGCATAATAAAATCAGCAGGTATAATAAACTTACCTACTTTGATGAGAAGGTCCTCTATTATTCCATCAGGTGTCACTCGCGACTTGTCAGCCAGCTGCAGCATCAACCTCGTCGGCCTCGATTTTCCCAACTCCAAGGTGTTGAATAATGATAGGGGCATTAGGTTAACTGCTGCCCCTAGATCACACAAAGCCCGTAGCACCTCAGTTTTACCAATTTGTATGGGGAGGGTAAAACTCCCTGGGTCTTTGAGCTTCTTCGGAATCTTGCTCAATACCCGGTGACTGCACTGCTCAGTCAGTGCTACAGTCTGGACATACACCAACCTAACTTTGTTCTCCATCATGTCCTTCAAGTATTTAGCATACTTGGGCATTCCCTGCAAAACATCAATAAGAGGAAAATTTATGTGAAGTTCTTTGAAACTCGCAAAGAACTTTTTGAAGCATTCCTCCTCCTTGCTCTTTCTGAATTTCTGAGGGAATGGTGGTGGTGGTCTTTGTGCTGGCTACAATGAAGATTTTGCATGTGTTGCCCAGCACTCTGATTATTTCCCGTGTTGCTGGATGGTCCTGGTCTAACCAACTCCGGCTGCACCTCCTTTCTCAGCTTTTTTGGCACTACATCAGCTAATTGCTTACCGCTTCTCAGACTGATGGCATTGACTTGACAGGGATTAGGATCCATGTCGTTGGGTAATCCCCCCTGCGATCTCATGTTTTGAGCAGCTGCTATCTGACCCACTTATTTTTCAAGATAGTGGGTGGCCATTGCTGATTCTTTAAGTCTGTTGCCATCCTCGCTTGATTTTCCGCTAACTGAGTCTGGGTCTCCATGATTTTATGCAATGTTTCCTCAATGTTGCTGCTCACTTGCCCATCATTCTGCCTATTATGCTGATACTGCTGTTGTTGAGGTTTCTGATAACTCTGCTTTTGGTTTCCACCCCAAGAAAAATTCGGGTGGCCCTGCCAATTTCTGTTGTAGTTGTGTCCAACTTTCTGATTGTTTCGCTGCACATTCCCAAAAAAATTGACTGATTCCGGATTGTATCCACAAGATTCTGCATTATGCCCATTGTTACCACAAATTTCGCACCAACTAGGAGCTTGCTGAACTGCATTAACCTGGCCCTATTGTTGGTTCATTCTCAGTTTATTGAACTGAGTCATCATCTGATGCTGGAACAAAGCTAGCTGTGCTGCCAAGGCATTCATCGCATCTACCTCTATCAACCCTGCTCTCTTTCCTACCCCTCTCGATGACTCGTTGTGCCACTCTGGATTTCCTTGAGAAATTCTGTTCAACAAAGTGTACAACTCATCATACGTCTTCTCCAAGGCTTGCCCACCCGATGCCGAGTCTAGTAATATTTTTGTGTGTGGGTCTAGACTTTCTACAAAGGTATGGGCCAGCACTTCATTTGATTGCTGGTGATGGGGACGGTCTCTCAACAATGACTTGAATCTTTCCCAAGCCAAATATAAATTCTCAGCAGGCCTCTGCTTGAAACTCAATATCTCACTTCTGAGCTTTGCAGTTTTGCCTGAAGGAAAGAATTTGATAAGGAACTTTTTAGCCAAGTCATACCACGAAGTTATAGAGTTTGGTGGCTCAGGCTTCAATCACTTTTTAGCCTCTCCCACCAATGAAAATGGGAAGAGGGTCAGTTGGACATAATCTGTGGACACGCTAGTGGGGACAAACGTGTCACTTATCTCAAGAAAGTTCTATAAGTGCTGCTGCGGGTCCTCATGTGCCATCCCAGTGAATTGACCACTAGAATGTAGCAGCTGCACCATGTTCTGTTTAAGCTCAAAGTTCCCTCCAGGCTCCGGTTTCCGGATACTAGAGTTCACATTAGTCGCTTGTGGGATTGCCACTTCGCGAACTGGTCTAGCCGTCATTGCTTCCGATGACAGTTGTGCTTGTCCCGCGGGTGGTTTTTGTTGTACCTTTTCTTGAAGTCTCTTTAGCTTTTGCTCTAGATCTACTCTCCTTCGCAAATGGATTTGACGTTCAGGTTCAAGCAATGGGTCCACAAGCTCTCTATTTTTAGCCAGCTCGGCAGGACAACCTGTCACCTGCAAATTATCAAACTAAGACCAAGTTTCTCAACACTTTAGGAAATTCAAAAATCATACAGAAACATATAAATTATCAAAACTTCGCCGAGTCCCCAGCAACGGCGCCAAAAACTTGATCGGCCCGCAAGTGTACGGGTCGTGCAAGTAATATAGTGGCTCTTTTTAAGAACCGGAATGTCGAACCCACAGGGACTGGACCCACTCCTCTAACTATCTATTCCAAGTGTGATATTAAATACCGAAAGTGTCGATTATAGAAGTTTTCGAGAAGGTTTAATTAAGTCTAATTTTGGTCAACGACATATTCTGAATTCACTCTAGGAGCAACATAGAGTTAAAACCAGATAATCATGCGCTATTACGAATTGCAATGGGTTAAATATGAAACTATCAATTGTTGTCTCACATAATCAAAATTGCATGCTCAGGGCCTTTTGAGCCTCTAAACACGACGAACTAGCCTCACTGCATCATTGTGAGCAAGGATGCTACTTCTAGTTCATAGGTAATTAATTACGTGAATATGGTTTACGTGGAAATGAGTAGGGACTCTCCTGCCCTAATCATTTAACTCAACTTAGTCTCACAACTGCTTCTTCGAGTGGTGATGTGATAATCCTAAGTCGGTCTCTATATAACCCCATTTTATCAACCAAGCAAGACATTAGGTATATTTCTATCCTAACACAAATTATATCGTGAGATACAATCATGCTCCTCACATTCTATTGTTTTGACCTAGGTAATTGCTTTCTCAAGCAAATGCCCAAGTTAACGTGTATGTTTTCATGGTGATCAATCATAAAAACAACCAATAATCTAGAATGCAAGACAAAAAAACAATCAATAACATAATTCCACACAAATTCATAAAAACACAATCATAATTCATGGCTTCAACCCTAGAGGAAGGGTTCTAGCCATTCATGTTCGCAAAACTACAAGAATCTACAACTAAATTAACACACTTACAAGAATTGGTAGATGAGAAGGGAATTTTCCAAACGCTAGATGAGTTCTCCCACTTCTCCCTTCACTTGTAGGTGGTTTTCCAGAATAAAATCGTGACCAAGTGTTTTTAGGAGCTAAGGGACCTATTTATAATAAATGAGAAACGTGCACAATTTAGCCTGTCGTGGAATGGCTCCGTGTCACGGAGTGTATTGCGGAGCATTGCCTCCGTGACACGGAGGTAACGCGGAGGCTCTCTGGAAATTGCCTCCGGATGCCAAATCTGCCGAGTGCCACTGCGTTGCCGGCGTGACACGCTACTCATGCAGCGCGTTGGCCTTGCTCTGTCGCGCAGCTGGCCTAGAGTGGCACAGCGCTGGCGCGCTGGCGCCTGCCTGCCTGCTGCCTCTTCTCGCGCGCCTGGCATGGGCGCGGCACATGCACAACATGGCACGCTGCCTGGCATGGCCAGCCTTGCCATGGCATGCTCCTTACCGACTTTCGCCAATTGCTCCCGACTCCATTCCTCTACTTCACCAACTTATGAATTAGTTCCTCAAATTCATTAAAACCTACAAAACAAAGACTAATCACGTTGGTTAGTACGTGTATTCACATTTATATAAAATTACATGAAAATGTATAAAATAAATTAGATAAACAAGACTAAATTAAGGTATAAAGCATCACTCGGGCATGCTATTTTGCCTGAGATCAAGATTCAGAAAATCACCAAAATTATGGGTGTCACCGCTATAGAGAGTGCTGATCTAGATGCCTACCAGCTAAAAGGGGTGGCCCAGATTTGGTACAAGCAATGGAAGCAGGGAAGATAGAATGGAACAGGACCGGTAGAATGGGACGAGTTCACTACAACATTTCTGGACAGGTTCTTTCCTTGAAAGAACAACATGATAGTAGTGGAGTATGCATTGAAATTAACTCAGCTGTCGAGATATGCTCCATAAATGATTGTTGAACCAAGGGCTCATATGCTCAAGTTTGTTAATGGAGTCTCAAATTTGGTACTTAAAGAATGCAGGACCGCTACACTTATCAAGGATATAGACCTATCTAGTCTCATCATTCATGCCCAACAGATAGAGGTAGAAAAGTTGAAAGACATAGAAAAAGAAAGTAAATGGGCTAGTACCGGTCAGTTCGAGTACTCCCAGAAGAGATCAGGCGGTGGTAATCGCCCCTCCAGCACCTTCCTCTACTAGTGCTACTTCCTCCAAGCCCCGTAAAGATAGGAGTGGTGGAACATCACGCTCCCAGTCCTAGAGCCATATCTCCAGCAGTCGCACTTTTCCAACGTGTCCTAAGTGTGGTAAGAATCACCCTGTGGAATGATGTCTGGGCAAAGAGGGTTTTTTTGGTTGAGGCCAGCTGGGTCACAGGTTGAGAGAATTCCCATCAACAGGATGGAGAAAGGCTTAGTATTCTATATCAGTAGTCCCGGTAGGTCTCCCAGCTCAACAGGGCACTGCTTCAGGTACATGTGGTAGTCACGGTCAGTGTTAGAATTATTTCTACACTCTATCTTCCAAGAAGGATCAGGAGAACTCGCCTGATATGTTTACTGTGCACCTTTTCCACATTGATGTATTTTCTTTACTAGATTTAGGAGCCACACATTCCTTCGTGACTCCTTATATTGCAGTCTTGCTTGAGATTAGACCAAAAAATCCCTCTAAATCATTTTCCGTCTCTAGCCCCGTTGGTGAGTCTATTAGAGCCAGTCGGGTATACAGAAATTGTCCTATCTCAGTGTTTAGCAAAGTCACTTTTGTTGATCTAGTAGAGCTAGACATGGAGGATTCAACCTTATACTTTGCATGGATTGGTTGCATTGTTTTTATGCTTCAGTCGACTGCAGAATTAGGGTTGTCAAGTTTCAATTTCCAAATGAACCACTCTTAGAGTAGAAAGGTAGTACTTCAGCGCCTAAGGGTCATTTCAGTTTGTACCTTAAGGCTAGGAAAATTATTTCCAGAGGGTACATCTAAAACATGGTTAGAGTCAAAGATTCTAATTTTGAGACCCCGACACTTCACTCAGTTTCTCTAGTGAATGAGTTTCCTGATGTGTTCCCCAAAGATCTTCCTAGATCCATCCCAAATGGGAAATAGACTTCGGAATAGATCTTCTTCCGGATACTCAACCCATCTATATTCCTCCTTAAAGAATGTATCCATCTAAAATTAAGGAGTTGAAGGAAAAGTTGAAAGACCTTCTAGATAAGGGCTTCATCAGGCCTAACATCTCTCCATAGAGTGCCCCAGTCCTATTCGTGCGAACGAAAGATGGTACACTCAGAATGTGCATCGACTACCATCAGCAGAACAAAGTCACAGTCAAGAATAGATATCCTTTACCCAGGATTAATGACTTGTTCGATCAACTTCAGGGGGATAGTTTCTTCTCCAAGTTAGATCTCATATCAAGATATCACCAGCTTAGGTTCAGAGAATGCGACATTCTGAAATAGCCTTCAGAACTCGACATAGTCACTATGAATATACAGTCATGTCGTTTGGACTAACCAATGCTCCAGTAGCCTCTATGGATTTTATGAACAGGGTATTCAAGCCGTACCTAGACATGTTCGTCATTATCTTTTGGTTTACTCCAGAACAGAGAAGGAGCATGTAGGCCATGTGAGAATAGCTTTACAGACCCTCAGGGACCGCCAGTTATTTGCCAAATTCAGCAAGATTGAATTCTTGTAAAATCAATTGCTTTCCTTGGTCATGTGGTCTCTAGAGAGGGTATTCAGGTGGATCCTTAGAAGATAGCAATAATTAAGGATAGACCAATACCCACCTCTTTGGCAGACATTAGGAGTTTCTTGGGTCTAGCCAGCTATTATAGACAATTTGTTGAAGGATTCTCTTCCATTGCCTCCCTTTTGACCAAATTGACTCCAAAGAAGGTGAAGTTTCAATGGTGCAACAAATGTGAGAAGAGTTTTTAGGTGTTGAATACTTGAATCGCTAGTGCTCCAGTATTAAACTTACCAGAAGGTATAGATGGATTTGTGGCTTATTTTGATGCCTCCAGAGTGGGCCTCAGTTGTATTATGATACAGCATGGAAAAGTCATAGCTTATGCCTCCCAATAGGTCAAGGTTCATGAGAAGAACTATTTCGTGACCTGAACATAGACCCAAATCGTAACACGGGACAAGGAGCCACGAGAGACTCCAAGTTAACCCATGGCATGAACATACATCAAACTCAATCAACAAAATGGAATAAATCAAAAAGATGATCATAGTGGAAGTCTAGATTTAATTTAACATCATAATACACAATCTTAAGCTGAATACATCCATATGCCTGAAAAGCCTTTATAAATAACGAGTCGATGGGACAGGATGCACGGAAGCTAATTTTGAGGGCAACTCTAACTCATAAGCCCCCTTGCCAACACGTCTCACTATCAGGTACGGGCTGACATAGCGGGGACTAAGCTTCCCCTTCTTTCTGAACCTCATCACTCCCTGGTCTGAGTCTGGCCCTATCAGGGTAGCTTCACCAACCTCAAAGCACCCGATAGGAGATATACACCTCCTACCATACAATGCCTCAAACAGGGCTATCTGGTTACTAGAGTGGTAGCTGTTGTTGTACGCAAACTCGATGAGAGGTAGGTGATCATCCCAATTTCCCTTGAAATCGATCACACACACTCTCAGCATATCTTCCAAGGTCTGGATAGTCCACTCAACTTGTCCATCTATCTGCGAGGGAAAAGTTGTGCTGAGTTTGACCTGGGTACCGAGTCCTTTCTGAAATGACTTCCAGAAATGCAAGGTGAACTGGGTACCTCTATTTGAAATAATGGATAAGGGCACCCCATGTAGTCTGACCAACTCCTGGATATAAAGCCTAGCATAATCCTTAGTTGAGTCTGTAGTTTTAACTGGGAGAAACTGTGCTGACTTGGTCATCTGGTCTACTATCACATAGAATCAGTCATGCTGTCAACGAGTACGAGATAGACCTGTAATAAAATTCATATTCACTTCTTCCCACTTCCATATGGGTATGTTGATATCCTAAGTCATACCTCCCGATCTCTGATGTTCCACCTTGACCTTCTGGCAATTCAGGCACTTAGCCATAAATTCTGCAATGTCTCTTTTCATGTTATTCCACCAGTAAATATCTCGTAGATCACGATACATCTTTGTAGCTCCTGGGAGGATAGAGTATCTCGAACTGTGTGCTTCATCCAGGATCTTTTATCTCAGGTCACCCTTATCCGACACACATAGTCTACCTTATTAATGGAGCACACCATCTCCCTCTCAGGAGAAAGCCTCCACTTCTTTTCTGAGAACCGCCTCCTTCAGCTTAAGCAATATGGGATCTTCATCCTGCCTTGAATTAACTTGAATCACCAATGAGGAATCTGATCTACTCTGCACCACTAATCTACCCTCAGTTGTCTCAACCAACTGCACTCCTAACCGAGCTAACCTATGAATATCCTTTGCCAGTTCCTTTTTTCTCTCTTCAACATGAGACACGCTCCCCATAAACATCCTGCTTAGGGCATCAGCCACCACATTGGCTTTGCCCAGGTGGTACAACATACTCAATTCATAGTCCTTCAGTAGCTCCAACCACCTTCTCAAAAAAAGATTTAAATCTTTCTGACTGAACACATAATAAAGGCTCTTGTGATTGGTGAAAACCTCCACGTAAGCCCTGTCAAGGTAGTGCCTCCATATTTTCAATGCAAACATCACTACTGCCAACTCCAGGTCATGAGTCAGATAGTTCTTTTCATGAACCTTGAACTGTATAGAGGCGTAAGCTATCACCTTACCCTGCTGCATCAGAATGCAACCAAGTCCAACTCTAGAAGCGTCACAATACACCACAAACCCATATGTTCCTTCTGGTAAGTTAACACTAGAGCGGTAGTGAGTCGAGTCTTCAACTCCTCTAAACTATTCTCACACGCATCTGACCACTAAAATTTCACCTTTTTCTAAGTCAACCTAGTCAGAGAAGATTCAATAGAGGAGAAACCTTCCATAAAACGTCGATAATAACTAGCTAGACCCAAGAAAGTTCTAATTTTTGTTGGAGAAATAGGTCTGGGCTAGTCTTTCACCGCTACTATCTTTTGAGGATCTATTTGAATACCCTCACCTGAGACCAGTGACTAAGGGAATTCACAGACTTCAACTAGAATTCGCATTTGTTGAACTTAGTGAACAATTGGCGGTCTCTAAGTGTCTACAGCACTATCCTCATATGGTTAGCGTGTTCTTCCTCATTTCTGGAGTATACCAGAATATCGTCAATGAATACAATGACGAACATGTCTAGATATGGCTTGAAAACCCTGTTCATCAGGTCCATGAAATTTATGGGGGTATTACTTAGTTTGAAGGACATAACCACGAATTTGTAGTGACCATATTAGGTTTTGAAAGCTGTTTTCAGTATGTCACATTTTCTGACCCTTAGCTAATGGCACCCTGACTTGAGATCTACCTTGGAGAAAAAACTGACTCCCTGAAGCTGATCAAACAAGACATCAATCCTGGGTAGGGGATACTTGTTCTTAACTGTGACCTTAATCAACTGAGAGTAGTCGATACACATTCTGAGGGTACCATCTTTCTTTCGCACGAATAATACTGGAGCACCCCATGAAGAGATGTTGGGCCTGATAAAACCCTTATCAAGGAGGTATTTTAGTTGCTCCTTCAACTCCTTAAGCTCAATAGAGTCATTCTGTAAGGAGGGATGGAGATGGGTTGCGTGTTTGGGAGGAGGTTTATGCCGAAGTCTATTTCCAGCTCAGGAGGAACTCCAGGAAGATCTTCAGGAAACACATCAGGGAACTCGCTGACAATTTGAACTGATTGAATAGTTGGGGTCTCAGAGCTGGAATCTTTGACTCGAATTAGATGATAAATACATCCATTAGAAATAATCTTTCTAGCCTTAAGGTAGGAAATAAATCTACCCTTAGGCACTAAACTACTGCCCATCCACTCTAAAACTGGCTCATTAGGGAACTGAAATCTAACGACTCTAGTTCTGCAGTCGACTGAGGCATAACTGGAGTGTGACAAATCCATTCCAAGAATGATGTCGAAATCGACCATATCTAACTCTACGAGATCAGTTGGATTTACTTTATTCAAGATTGAGACTGTGCAGTTTCTATACACCAGGCTAGCTCTAACTAACTCACCAACTGCGGTAGAGATTGAGAATGGTTCTAAGAGGACTTCTGGACTGATGTCAAACTGGACAGCCACATAGGGAGTCACGAACAATAGTATGGCTCCTAGATCTAGTAGGGCATACACATCTAGATAGAAAAGACATAACATACCTGTGACCACATCAGGTGAGCTCTCCTAATCCTGATGATAGGACAAAGCATAAAAATGGTTTTGGCGCTGGCCACCATCCATACCTGAAGTGTTGGCTGCTGAGCTGGTCAACCTGCTGGAGCTGCTGAAGCGGTGGATTGAGATCTCCCCTGTCCTACTGACGGGCATTCTTTGAGCTGATGACCTAGTTGTCCACACCCAAAGCAACCCTCTCGGCCCTGAAGGCATTACCCTAGATGGTTCTTGCCATACTTAGGGAAAGTTGGGTAGCAGTTGCTGGCGCTGTAACTCTAGGACTGTGAGCCAAATACTCCACCCCGTTGATCCTTGCGGGAGTGGAAAGTGGGGGCGCTAGCTGAAGTAGGTGCTGGAGCCCTCTACTACTGCTGCTGAGGGCAACTACTACTACTAGACCTCTGGTGGCCATAATCTGATTGGCCAGTCCTTGCCCGTTGTTCTCCTGCTCCAAGTCTTTTAGCTTTTCTGCCTCAATATCTTTGATAAGTATCACAGTCCTGCCCTCCTTAAGGACCAAGTTTGATACTCCATTAATGAACTTCAGCATGCAAGCCCTTGGCTCAGCTACCATCTCTAAAGAGTATTTATACAACCGTGTGAACTCCAGTGCATACTCTTCCACCGTCCTATTACCCTATTTTAGATTCATAAATTCTGCCATCTTAGCCTCCCTGGCTCCTAGGGGGAGAATCTATCTAGGAAGGTTGTTGTGAACTCCTCCCACTCCATCGGTTCTGCTCTCGCTGGTCTCCCTTCCTTCCACTGATCATACCAGATCTGGGCTACCCCTTCCAGGTGGTATGCAGCCAGATCAGCACTCTCAAAAGAGCTATCACCCATAATTTGGGTGATCTTCCAAAATTCATCAACAAAATCCTGTGGTTCCTCTCCCACCTTAGATCCATGAAAGGCTAGAGGGTTCATCTGGGTGAAGTCCCAAACTCGAGCAACTGTTGCGGACCCATTAGTGTTAACTGAAACCACCTACTGGTTTACTTGGTTCGTGACTATCAATGCGAGCAATTATTGCTGCTCTAAAATCTGTAGAGGACACTAGGTCGTCCTGAAGGGTTGCTGGAGCTGGTGAGGAAAGTCGGTGAGCGTTGTCGGCCCTTCTTCCATTACCATGTATTGGAGGCATGATTTTACTAAAACAAAACAGAGCACGAGTCAGGAGAACATTTGTGGAATTGAACTTCAATGCACGAAAAAGAGTATGAACAAAAGGGAGTTTTCCTAATAACATCTCATAGCCTCCTTGTCATAAGTGTGACGCGTTTAACACCCATGAAAAGGACTCTACTCAATGCCGTTTTCAGACATCCTAGGATACTCTAAGCCTAGTGTTCTGATACAAAGTTTTTCACGACCTAAGTCTATACCCTGGACGAGACACGGTACTTGGAATCACAAGTAACCTCAAGTCAACCCATGGTCTGTAATAACACTCTAACTAATCATAGTGGAAGCTTAAATAACAAACCATTTAAGGAAAGCTGAATAATAAGAATTTACACATCTGGAAAAAAAATCTAAAAATCTGAGTCTATGTCTGAAAGCCATCTATATTTGATGAGTTGCTGGGACAAGCCCGCAGCTAACTCTAAAGTTTAACTGTACGAAAAATAACAGAAGAAAAATAAATATCGTCCTCAAAAGATAAGGAATCACCACTGGTGCAGTTGAAAACTCCTGGATAAGATCTGCTAACGGTGTTGAAACTAAGAACCTGCAGCTGTATCATAATACGATACAACATAGAAGGTATGCGTTAGTACTTTGAATGTACTAAGTTAGTAGGAGAAAACATAACAGGAGAATAAATAACTGAACTGTAATAGCATGTAATGACCAACTGAAATGATGAAACTGAATAAACTGAAATATACTGAGATGGTCAAAAAGACCCTGTCTAGTTGTCAAAGACATGCCCTAAATCTGAGATACTAATCTGAACTACTGTACTGAACTTATATGAACTAAGTAACTGAAACTATTCTAAGCTGAGCTAAACCGAGACTATACTGACTAGTGAGAGAGTCTATAACCGACATATAACCAGGTGAGCTAAACATGGAGTCTGATGTATACACCCCATCAGTAGGACCTAATATACCTTGCAAGGGTAAAAGGCATGAATTGGGTGATCACAAGTCTGGGGCCAAATAAAAATAACCGACGGTGGCAACGTAGTTCTAGGAACCTAGGTGCGCTGGAATCCCAATCCACTCAGTGCTAAGTCCTCCTCCTACTAGATAGTCCTAGACTGACTACTAAGCTAATATCTTGAAACTGGGACCAAAGAATAAGTCGGGAATACCTATCTGGAAGTACCCTGAGAGAGTGATCGGACCGATTTTTGTAATTGGTATTCTAAGACTGGCCAGAGCTGCTTATCTAAAAGAGTCGTAACCATCTAAAGAACAAACTGAAATTTGAAGCTGGGGGTTCTAAGACTGGTCAGAGCTACTTATATAAAAATGTCATAACCGTCTAAATAACCACTAGACTCTGATATCTAAGTCTAATACTGATAACCGGGAGGCACCTCTTACACCTCAAGAAATGACTGTAGACAAACTGATCAGCTGACATTTCTAGACAATACTGAGTATTGTAATAATCTGACTCAGACTGGACTAACATGCATCTTATAAAGATTTCAATATATACTAACAATATTGGGATCTCAAAACTGATAGAATCAAGTTACAGGGAATCTAGTCCAACACGCAAAATTCTACTTGTTCTGAACAGAGAACTATGGCTAGGTCATTCCACTAGATACTAGTTCCACAAAATTTCTAGAAATAAAGAATAAATAAGCAGATAATATCAGGAATAATATTCCACTTGAAATCTCAAAGAAATTTATCTAAAAACTTTCTTTCTACATTTCAAATCCACGCGGTCGTAACTGATAGAAGAAATAGAGTGAGGTTTTGGGGATAAAAGGGTAGAACAATTCCCTTGTTGAATTCCCACATACTTGAATAAGAAATTCCTGGAGAAGAAAGCTTGAACTTATGCAACTGACAAAGAGCCCTAGTTCTTTCTTGAGAGGAATGACCTATGTTATACGATCATTTTTTAAAAGTCTAAGTAGGTAATGAGGGAGGAGAACCATTTAACCCCTCTAAATTCTTTGAAAATTTGCTTAAAACGAATTATTTTTGGATCTAAATAGGTGAAAAATTACAAAAAAATATCCCTGGAATAAAATATGAAAAACTGCCCTACAGGGGACAAACGGGTCACTCAATGAGTCGTTGGTTGAGACTATGACTCGTTGGGACCAGTCGTTGGTCCTACTGTCTAGATTTTGGGGTCACTGGATTTGGAAACGAGAGACACCATGACTTGTAGGCTGAACCAACGGGTCATTGGTTTCTCCCGTGGTCACTAGACGAGAAAATCTGAAAGGTCTGGCAACGGGCAACACAAAGACTCATTGGTGGACCCAATAGGTCGTTGTTCCAGTCGTTACCTTCACTGGAACATTTCTAAAAAAACCCTGACTTAACACAATGGGTGGTGAAAACGACTCATTGTGTGGTACAACGGGTCGTTGCTACCACTAGTTTCCAGTGAGGAGGGTTTTTGGGACTCTCAACTAATGACTCACACCACGAGTTGTTGTTTCTGATGATGACTCATTGGTTGAGTCATGGGGTCCTGGAAAAGGAGTTTTGAGCTGGGGAACCAACGAGTGATGTGACGACTCATTGTTTCTCACAACGAGTTGTTCCATGTCCCTTGGGTTCTCGAGGGACCATACATTGCTGACCATGACTGACACAACGAGTCGTTGGAGCTAACCATGAGTCGTTATCTCAGTCGTTCTGAGGCAACTTTTCTAGTTTTCTTCTTGATTTTTCTTGCAAGGTTTGAGTATGGTCTAGGAAAGTTTCAGGGTATTACACACGAATATCCTTTGTAGCATGGGTTTTAAGGAAAAGTACCTTTAAAACTTTGTAGGAATTTTAGATCTTGCATTAGTCAAGGAATGACAAACAGTTTTCCATCTAGAAGACCCACAAATAGATCTACTCTCTTATTTTTCTTCAAAAATAACATGTGTTCGGACCACACTACACGCAAGTGCACGTGGTCGTACAAGTAGTAAAGTGGCTTTATTTCAAGCCAAGTATCGATCCCATAGGGACTGAATTACGGTACTAATTATCCTAATTGTTAGTGAACGATATCGCTATGAAGGTAGACAACCAAACAAATAATGTCTTATGAATCAATATTAATAGTTAATAAGAACCTAAGTAAAGATTGTAAATTAAAGTCTGAACAATAGCAATGAACAAGCTGAGGTTAAGGCAAGCATGCAGGGATGTAATTTATTCATTCAAATCAGTCAATCTTCTCTTCGATTGTTAGTCAGGAATGAATCGCCTATGGATTGGATCTTTCGACTCCTATCCAATTAAAGAATCATGGGACCTACATTACACATTTCTGTGATGCAAGAACACCATTCTCTAGCCATACATAACAAGTTCCATAAATGACTAATACGACTTTCAGATATATTTCTATTCTGAATGTAAATCTTCTCTCAATTTTCTCAACTAAGAAAAGATCATATCCCACCAATTCACATCTATCCAATTAATTTCCTTTTCAAAATCAAAATTGGAATGATAAGATATACATTAACATTTGCCAAACATTAACGTAGTAAAAACAAGAATTGATAGAACAACCATTATAGAGAAGATGAAAATTGAAATGATTAGGAATTACATTCCTCTACAATTATCCTTAACCTCAGCAAGAGGTGAATTAGCCACTCATTTGTGGATTAAACATCTTCAAACAAGTAGAATTCATACAAGCAATTGAAATTAAAGAGAAAAAGGAAGAGAATTAACCCTAGAAATTCTTCCTCTCAACTGCCTGCTAACCATGTTCTTGCTCTAAAAATGTCAGAATGTTTAAAATAAAACCTAAGTGTGCTATTTATACTGGTGGGAATTTTTCCCGGAATAACAAGCAGCGTGGCACGGAGTGTATCGTGGAGCACTGCCTCCGTGCCATAGTGCTATCGCGGACCCCCACTAGAACTCGTCTCCCAGGTAAATGCACCTCAGCGTGGCACGGAGTGTATCGCGAAGCACTGCCTCCATGCCACGGTGCTATCGCGCACCTTCACTGGAACTTGAGGTCCCAGGTAAGCACCCTCAGCGTGACACAGAGTACATCGCGGAGCACTTCCTCCATGCCACGGAGGTAACGCACACCTCCACTGGAATTTGACATAATTCTTCCTCCCAGGCAGAATGCCTCCGCGATGGTAGCGTAACACGGAGCCATCGCGGAGCCCCTATTTTGGCCAATTTCCCTTGTCAACTTCCACTTCTTGCTTCCAAATCCATTCCCACACTTCACCAACTTGTAGATTAGCTTCCAAAAATTTCTTCTAACTACAAAACAACACTAATCACGTTGGTTAGTATAAATTCACATTTACATAAAATTTGGATGTAGTCTAGGGCCTCC
Source organism: Datura wrightii (assembly GCA_035772735.1). NCBI lineage: Eukaryota > Viridiplantae > Streptophyta > Magnoliopsida > Solanales > Solanaceae > Datura > Datura wrightii. The sequence continues at coordinate 67,695,736 of JASDFA010000010.1, read as the reverse complement.
TCCTCAATACCGTGGCCCCTCAGAAAATTGGTAAGCAGACCACCAAACCCATACCTATGCCCCTGATGCAGTCGGGCTCTCTTCATGGCGGAGATGATCACCGCCCCAACATTGATTTCTAGCCCCTTCGTCAGCGCATACACCAGACAAACTCTATCCCGGGTGACATTAGTCATGTCCACCCTCGGGATCAGACACGAGCAAACAATTTTCAACTAAATTCGGGCCTCTCTGTTCATCTGGGAATAGGGCAATGTCTGGTGGTAGCCCCTTTCCTTGTGCCTACCCCACCTGACTGTTGATCGGGCTCCATATAAGGTGCGTCTGATATCCGCGTAAGATGGAGTGATGTTCAGCTGACAGAGGACATGAGCGTCTGTGTCCCGCACCCCCAGGATTGCATTCAAATTGTGGGGTTCAAAGGTGAGCACCTGCCCTCTGATCTTAATGGTGTCTGCGCAAGGTTGGGTTCCAGTTAGCATAGAATTCTCGGATAAGATGGAGATTACACTCTCTGGGTTCTTCAAAAATAAAGTTTAGCCCAGTAGTGTCAATCCTATGTAGAATCCGCGAGAATTCCTGTGCCAGTGGTTCCCATGCTATTTGATCCTCCAGGAAGTACTTGGTTTCCTCGTGTTTGGCATACCATTTCTACCCCTCATCCGTCACCCATCTGGTTCCATACTATCGGCATTGCCCTCGAGGAACCGTTGGTGCTGCTGGTACTGCTGCCCCTAGTCTCACTCTCTTTCTGCTGGCACCAGATGTGGATGCGCCTTTGCCTTTGTCCTGTCTTCCTGACATTTTTCCTGTACATTCAAAACATACAGTTCCAATTTTATTTGAGCCATAGTTGGCTACGACTAAGGTTGGGCTTAATTTAATCACCCCACACTTAGTCTTTAGCCGCAGTCAACACAATTCGACAAGACATTCATGTTTTTGCAATTCTTAATTCTCAACATGCTCAGTGCATTCATACTAGTCGATGAAACAATTTCTTTGTACCACTCAGACTTCATACAATGAATTATGAAAATTCCTCCATAGATTCAATTATATCATAATGAGGACTTCATAAATTTCGCACAACAACCTATGATAATTCACTATTTACATCCCCTGAAAATCCATCTTTTACCATAGTATAATCCACTTCAATCATAATATTTTTCACTTCAAACAACATGCACAACCCAAAACATCCACATTTTAACTCATTTCTTCTTCTTCCTACTCAATTCTAAATCCTAATTATCAATATCGTAAGAATTTCAACAACCATGCAACTATTGAGTTAATCTACTCATATCGATCTTATGAACATCATTAAATCATAACTCAATTGATTACAAACTTATTAATCACTTAGGGCAAGGTTTCATCACAAAAACATGTTCCAGAATCAAAAAATTTGAGCAATAATGAGAAAAATTCAAGAACATACCTTTACTTTGATGAAATCGAAGAAAAATCTAAGGATTTTGCTCACTAGGTCCGTGGCATGTTGAGGGAGAAGGGAATTTGGGGTGTTGGTCGCGGAGGATTTGAAGGAATGGGGAAAAAATGAGGGGATTTGCGTTTAAAAGGGGGTTTTTCGTGCAGGTTTACCCGGTGACCCGACGCGAAAGACACCTCAACGTGTCACGGAGGCCATCGCGGAGGCCATGCTCCGTGAAACGGAGCTATCGCGGAGGTGTTCTGGAATTTTTTAAAAAATCCCGGAATACCTTCAACGTGTCATGGAGGGTAACATGGAGGCCCTCCTCCGTGACACGCAGCCAACGCATTGGCACACTGGAATTTTCCCTAATGTTATTTTCTTACCTTGATTTTTTCCTTTGCATGTTTTTGTATTTTGGCTCTCCGTTCCACCTAAAAATCATTCAACCACAAACAATTTGTTAGAAATCATAGGTTGCCTCTCAACTATTTTTTTTCTTTTTCTTTGTATTTTTTTTCAAATAATCCTAACTATTCTATTACATCACATTCACGGGTTGCCTCCCGTGCAACGCCTGGTTTACCATCGCGGCTCAATGCTATTCATCCTTAATCATCCGCTAAAGTGATAGACGTCTTCTCTCGAATAATGTCTTCACCCCAGTAATGCTTACATCTTTGCCCGTTCACCAAAAATGTGGCACTTCTATCCTCTTGCCACAATTCCACTGCCCCGTGTGGGGTCATTCTCACCACTTCAAACGGCACTGACCACTTGGACTGCAACTTTCCTAGAAAAAGTCTCAACCTTGAATTAAACAAATAAACTTTTTTCCCTGGCTCAAAGATCTGATGCACCATATGCCTATCGTGCCACCTTTTAGTTTTCTCCTTGTAGCATTTAGCACTTTCATAGGCGTGCCTTCGAAACTCATCTAATTCGCTAAGCTGCATCAACCTCTTCTTCCCTGCTAGCTCCGGATCCATATTTAGCTTTCTTACATCCTAAAAAGCTCGATGCTCCATCTCCACAGGTAGATGACAGGCCTTTCCATAAACCAATCGGTACGGAGAAGTCCCAATGGGTGTCTTGTATGCAGTTCTGTAAGCCCACAATGCATCGTCAAGTTTGCTTGCCCAATCAATTAATTGTGCATTCACTATCTTCTGTAGAATCTGCTTTATCTCTCTGTTTGACACCTCCACTTTCCCACTAGTTTGGGGATGATACGCTGTCGCTACCTTGTGCCGCACCCCATACTTAGCTAGCAAGTTCCTGAAACTTGCATCCACAAAATGAGCCCCTTCGTCACTGATAATACCTCGGGGTGTCCTGAACCTGGTGAAAATTTGCTTTTTCACAAATTTCGTCACCACCTTGTTGTCGTTCCTGGGATAAGCTGCTGCCTCGACCCACTTAGATACATAATAAACCGCTACCAAGATGTAACGATTACTAATGACGGTGGAAACGGGCCCATGAAGTCTATTCCCCATACATCAAAAACCTCAACTTCTAATATCTGTTGCAGTGGCATCGCCTGTCTTCTACCGATTGTGCCTGTTCTTTGACATCTATCACACATTTTTACATATGCTATAGAATCTCTGAACAATGTAGGCCAAAAGAAACCTGACTGGAGCACCTTGTGAGTTGTCCGCTCTCCTCTATGGTGCCCTCTATACAACGATGAGTGACAACTCCTCAGTACTTCTGAAATCTGGCTTCCTGGGATGCATCGTCTCATCACTTGATCTGGTCCCTGCTTAAACAGATACGGTTCATCCCATATGTAATGTCTGCAATCATGTCTCAGCTTCTTTCTTTGCTGAGCCGTAGCCTCCGGTGGGTAGACTCCACTTACCAGCAAGTTCACAATATCTGCATACCAAGGGATTTCAGCTTCCCTTATTGCCAAGATTGGCTCATCTGGGAACTCTTCTTTGATGCTATCACCTTCCTTCACATGCAAACGGCTTTCCAATCGCGATAGGTGATCTGCCACTTGATTCTCGCTCCCCTTTCTGTCCCGAATCTCTAGGTCAAACTCTTGTAGAAACAATATCCATCTAATTAGTCTGGGCTTTGCATCCTTCTTGCCAAACAAATATCGAATTGCTGCATGATCAGTATATACCACCACTTTCGAACCCACCAAGTAGGACCTGAATTTGTCAAATACGAACACCAATGCTAGCATCTCCTTTTCCGTGACTGTATAATTGACTTGGGCCACGTCAAGTGTTTTGCTTACATAATAAATGGAATGAAAAATTTTATTCCTCCGCTGGCCCAATACAGCTCCTACAGCCATGTCACTTGCATCACATATCAATTCAAAAGGTTGTTCCCAATCCTAAAAAATGAGAATAGGCGCTTCTACCAGCTTCTGTTTTAGCTCCTCGAATGCTTCTACATAGTCCTTGTCGAACTCGAACTTCACCTCTTTTTCTAGCAACCGGCATATCGGTCTAGAAATTTTTGAGAAGTTCTTGGTGAACCGTCTGTAAAACCCAGCATGTCCGAGAAAGTTGCGAACACCCTTCACTGACACTGGTGGTGGTAGCTTTTCAATCAACTCAATCTTTGCACGATCAACTTCTAACCCTTTGCATGACACCTTATGGCCAAGAACGACACCCTCCTTGACTAAAAAGTGGCACTTCTCCCAGTTGAGCACCAGGTTTGAGTCTTCACATCGAGCTAACACACTGTCAAGATTTTGCAGACACATAGCAAACAGATTACCAAAAATAGAAAAGCTATCCATAAATACCTCGACAAAATCTTCCACCATCGCTGGAATGTGGCTGGTGGAATGTGTTCGCATGGTTAGCTACCCAGCAGCCACATCAGTGAAAGCTTGCCCGGTTGCCAAGAAAGGACGTCCCAAAATAAATGGGACTTCCGCATTCGGCTCGAAATACATGATTATAAAATCCACCGGGAAAATAAGGGAGCGCACTTGCACTAGCACATCCTCCACCATACCATCAGGTCTGGCCAATGAACGGTCAGCTAGCTGCAAGATCACAGTAGTTGGTCTAGGGCTGCCCAGCCCCGACTTCTTAAACACCGATGTCGGCATCAAGTTTATGATTGCTCCCAAATCACATAATCTGTGAGCTCGAATAGATTGCCCAATTGTAATCTGAATAGTAAAGTTCCCAGGATCCTTGATCTTTGTCGGTAATCTGTTCTGTATTCGGGAGGTGCACTCCTCAGTAAGTGCCACCATAGCATACTCCATCAATCTGCTTTTGTTTGCAACAATGTCCTTGATATACTTGGCATATTTTGGCACTCCCTGCAAAACATCAACTAAAGGTAAATTAATATGTACCTGTTTCAACACTTCCATGAATTTCTTGAAGCAAGTTTCCTCCTTGTGTTTTCTTAATCTCTGAGGAAATGGGGGTGGTGGTCTTTCTATCTCAGCTACCTTTTCCTTCCACCTCACATCATCATGTTCTCCATCTTTCTCCGCCGCTCCAGATTGCTGAGGTGGCCTTTCTGGTTCCACCTCCTTGAGTTGAATTCCACTCCTGGTGGTAACTGCATTGACCTGCTTGGGATTTGGGTCAGTATCGCTTGGTAATCCTCCCCTGGGTCTGGTGTTTTGAGCTCCACCTAACTGTCCAAACTAATACTCCAATGCCTTTGTAGCTAACTGCTGATTTTTCATGTCAGCCGCTAATTTCACATAATCAGCCTGCATCTGTGCTTGGTTAGCTATTATGGTTTTGAACATATCCCCAATGCTACTGGGTGGTGGAGGAGGTGCATTGTTTCCTCTATATTGAGACAAAAAATTTTGATGCCCCCCTTGATTTCTCTGCACGCCTTGATTTGAACTCTGTCCTTGATGACTAGTACTCCCCCAAGAAAAATTCAGATGAATCCTCCAATTTGGGTTGTAACTGTTGCCATACTGTTGATTATTGTTCCTCTGGACGTTCCCAACAAAATTTACCGAGTCTAGATTTGCACCACAACACTCAGCTGAGTGATCGCTACTCCCACATACTTCACACCATACCTGATGAACTACATTGATTAGGGCTTGTGCCTGGCTCAAGCTCATACTGCTGAAGTGAGTGTTGAGTTGATTTTGCAATGCAGCTATCTGTGCAGCGGTAGCTGTAAACCCATCCACCTCAAAGACTCCTACAGCTTTCCTTGTTCCTCCTCGAGTTGAATCCGCATTCCATTATGGATTTCCCTGTGAAATACGGTGTAACAAAGTGTAAAGCTCCTCATAGGTCTTCTCCAATGCCTGCCCACCGGCTGCCGAATCTAACAGAATCTTAGTATGTGGTTCTAAACCCTCAATGACTGTATGCACCAACACATCATTAGACTGGTGATGATGAGGACAATCCCTTAACATTAACTTGAACCGCTCCCAAGCCTGATACAAATTCTCACCCTCTCTCTATTTGAAACTTAGAATCTGACTTCTAAGTCTGGCTGTCTTCCCTGATTGAAAGAATCGTATCAAAAACTTCTTTGCGAGATCATCCCAAGTAGTGATAGAATTAGGTGGTTCAGCTTTCAACCACCTCTTTGCTTCCCCCAACAGTGAGAACGGGAATAATGTAAGCCTCACATAGTTGGATGATACTCCAGCAGGGATATAGGTGTCACTTATCTCCAAAAAGTTTTGGAGATGTTGTTGTGGATCTTCATGAGGGAGACCCTGTAAATTTCCGCTGGTGTGCAACAACTGCACCATATTCTGCTTAAGCTCGAACCTCCCTCCTGGCTCTGGTCTGCGAATACTAGATGTTACATTATTTGCGTGTGGGATTGCCACTTCGCGGATCGATCTTGCTGCCATCTCTTCAGGCACTAAAACTGCCCTTACAATTGGTGGATTCTGTTGCTGCTCCAGAATTACCTGTCTTAGCAACTGCAGCTTCTTCTCTAGAGCTTCCCTTCTTTGGCAATGAAATTGTCTCTCTGGCTCTATAAATGAATCCACCAACTCCTTGTCTCTTGCAAGAGAAAGGCTAAGATCAAGTTGTCAACACTTATATTGAACTTGTAAACTAACACTAAGAAAATTAATTTACCAATTGTCAGTCCCCGGCAACAGTGCCAAAAACTTTTTCGGACCAAACTACACGCAAGTGCACGTAGTCGTACAAGTAGTAAAGTGGCTTTATTTCAAGCCAAGTATCGATCCCACAGGGACTGAATTACGGTACTAATTATCCTAATTGTGAGTGAACGATATCGCTATGAAGGTAGACAACCAAACAAATAATGTCTTATGAGTCAATATTAATAGTTAATAAGAACCTAAGTAAAGATTGTAAATTAAAGTCTGAACAATAGCAATGAACATGCTGAGGTTAAGGCAAGCATGCAGGGATGTAATTTATTCATTCAAATCAGTCAATCTTCTCTTCGGTTGTTAGTCAGGAATGAATCGCTTATGGATTGGATCTTTCGACTCCTATCCAATTAAAGAATCATGGGACCTACAGTACACATTTCTGTGATGCAAGAACACCATGCTCGAGCCATACATAACAAGTTCCATAAATGGCTAATACGACTTTCAGATATATTTCTAATCTGAACGTAAATCTTCTCTCAATTTTATCAACTAAGAAAAGATCATATCCCACCAATTCACATATATCCAATTAATTTCCTTTTCAGAATCAAAATTGGAATGCTAAGATATACATTAACATTGGCCAAACATTAATGTAGTAAAAACAAGAATTGATAGAACAACCATTATAGAGAAGATAAAAACTGAAATGATTAGGAATTACATTCCTCTACAATTATCCTTAACCTCAGCAAGAGGTGAATTAGCCACTCATGTGTGGATTAAACATCTTCAAACAAGTAGAATTCATACAAGCAATTGAAATTAAAGAGAAAAAGGAAGAGAATTAACCCTAGAATTTCTTCCTCTCAACTGCCTGCTAACCACGTTCTTGCTCCAAAAATATCAGAATGCTTAAAATAAAACCTAAGTGTGCTATTTATACTGGTGGGAATTTTTCCCGGAATAACAAGCAACGTGGCTTGGAGTGTATCGCGGAGCACTGCCTCCATGCCACGGTGCTATCGCGGACCCCCACTGGAACTCGGCTCCCAGGTAAATGCACCTCAGCGTGGCACGGAGTGTATCGCGGAGCACTGCCTCCGTGCCACGGTGCTATCGTGCACCTTCACTGGAACTTGAGGTCCCGGGTAATCACCCTCAGCGTGAAACGGAGTGCATTGCGGAGCACTTCCTCCGTGCCACGGAGGTAACGTTCACCTCCACTGGAATTTGACATAATTCTTCCTCCCAGGCAGAATGCCTCAGCAATGGTAGCATGACACGGAGCCATCGCGGAGCCCTTATTTTGGCCAATTTCCCTTGTCAACTTCCACTTCTTGCTTCCGAATCCATTCCCACACTTCACCAACTTGTAGATTAGCTTCCAAAAATTTCTTCAAACTGCAAAACAACACTAATCATGTTGGTTAGTATAAATTCACATTTACATAAAAATCACATGAGAATGCACACATAAAAATAGATAAACAAGTAGAATGAAGTGTTTGAGTATCACTTGGGCATGAAATTCTACTCAAGATCAACATGCAATTGTTAGGGCAAGCATGTTTTTTTCATAATAAAGACCCAAATGTTTTATCACCTTTCTAGCCTTGTTGAAAGATTCTGGTAGCTGAGCAAAGCGAAATACCTTTTTCATCAAGCCCAAAAAGTCTAAAAATACTACATAACTCAATCCATGCAAGGATTCAAACAAGTACAACTGAATGGTGAAACTCAGTTTAGTGAAATTTCTATACTCTGGATATACCTGTTGTTTTTCTTCCTCCGATAACTTAAAAAATTTCTTTACATCTTCGGGTAATCCCTCTCCTACTCCTTCTTTATGCTCTAACTCAACCTCGATATTTCTAAAGATATCATGAAGTAGTTTGTCAATATTATCATGTAAATAAGAACATTTCATCTTTAATTGCATGAGGTGTACTTCTCAAGGAAAAACCTTCTCTGTGAAAAAACCCATTTGGTGTAACCGTCAATAAACCCATCAATAACCAAGTGATCCTCCACCATATTTCAATAAAGCCAAATAGCGATTAATGCACTTTTTGCAAGGGCATAATGTCTCATTTCCTTTGAAGATCATTCAAATGCCTTATCTAGAAAATTATTTACTCCGCAAATATACTGATTCGTCCATCTGAGGCAGTTCATCCAACTCTTATCTCATTATCCATTAAAATCCTATTAACACAAGAGAAACACCAAAATTAACTTTCATGATAAACTAAAACTAGAATTCAATATTTAGATCCCTTTAGAAATAAATGACCCAAAATAAGAAAAAAAATTCTAGACATGTTCAGTGAAGTCAAGATTTAAATTTAGATTTCTTTAGCAACAATTGATCCAAAAATAACAACTTACCCAGTATAATCCCACAAAGTGGGGTATGAGGAGGGTAGAGTGTACGCAGACCTTACCTCTACCTCAGGGGAAGAAAGGTTATTTCCGATAGACCTTTAGCTTAAGGATAAACAAATCAAAGTAATCCAGACAAGAAAATTAATGGATGGAAAAAACCATGTCAAAAATATCATCTGAAGTAAAAATACTATGATACACAAGGTCCAAGGAGCTTTAGATAATATTCGGGATCCATGCGCAAGCTACTACATGAGTAATACTATAACTGCTAGTATGGGTTGATTTGCTAAACACCGCTCTGCTCCCCACTAACCCCTTACCTTGATTTGTGTCCTCCACAACCTCCTATCTAGGGTCATTCTCTCGGTAAGTTGTAGCTGTTTCATGTCCTGTCTAAGCACCTCTCCCCAATGCCTCTTCGGCCTACCTCTACCTCTCTTGAAACCATCCCTCGACAACCTCCCACACCTCCATACTAGGGCCTCCAGGCATCTCCTCTGCACATGACCGAACCATCTCAACCTTGCCTCCCACATCTTATCCTCCACTGAGGCTACCCCCACCTTATCCCTGATATACTCATTCCTAATCCTATATTTTCTAGTATGATCGTCCATCACAAAGTTCTCATTTTCGCAACTTTCATCTTTTGTACATGTGATTTATTAAATGGCTAACATTCCACCCCATAAAACATAGTCCCTTAAGTTTTTATGGCATCTTATTATCACACAGGACTCAGAATGAGAGCTTTCATTTCATCCATCTTGCACTGATACGGTGAATTACAGCCTCGTCAATCTCCCAATTACCTTGAATAATAGATCCAAGATACTTGAAACTTATTTTCTTTAGAATAACCTATGTGTCCAGCCTCACTACCACGCCTGCCTCATGCACCACCTCACTGAACTTGCACTCTAAGTACTCAGTCTTCGACTGAATCAACATGAACCCTTTGGATTCTATGGTTTGCCTCCAAACCTCCAGATTAGCATTAACTCCTTCACATGTTTCGTCAATTAGGACTATGTCATCCGCAAATAAAATACACCATGGTAATTCCCCCTGAATTTGTCGTGCTAATGTATCTAATACCAAGGCAAATAGAAATAGGCTAAAGGTTAATCCCTAATGCAGCCCCATTAAAACTGAAAAGTGCTCCAAGTTTCCTCCCATTGTCCTGACCCGAGTATTTGCACCCTCATACATGTCCTTGATCACCCTAGTGTACGCCACCGAAACACCTCGAGCCTCAAAGCATCTTCACAGAATCTTCCTTGGAACTTTGTGTAGGGCTTCTCAAGGTCGATAAACACCGTGTGTAGGTTCTTCTTCCTCTCCCTGTATTGTTTCACTAGTCTTCTTATGAGATAGATGGCTTTTGTAGTCGAGCGCCCCGACATGAATCCAAATTGATGTTTCGAAATAGCAATGCCCCTTCTCACCCTCAACTCCACTCTTTCCCATACCTTCATAGTGTGGCTTAGCCGCTTGATACCCCTATAGTTGTTACAATTTTGAATGTCACCTATTTTTTTATACAACGAAATCATCATAGTCCATCTCCATGCTTCATGAATCTTTACCGACTTGAAAATAACATTAAATAACTTAGTTAGTCACACCAAACCCACTCTACCTACGCTCTTCCAAAATTCTACCGAGATCTCATTTGTCCTAGTCGCTCTACCTCTACGCATCCTATGAGCAACTACTTGGACCTCCTTGATCCCTATACATCGACAATACTTGCTATCACAGAATCTCTCTTAGTACTCTAAATCCCCCAACTCAATGATATTGTTCCCCTATTCATTCAAGAGTCAATGGAAGTACGTCTATTATCTCCATCAAACGGGGGCCTCCTCTACCAGTACTTTACTATCCTCATCCTTAATGTACTTCACTTGGTCTAGATCACGAGCTCTCCTCTCTCTCTCCTTGGCTAACTTGTATAACTTCTTTTTCCCTCCTTTCTCCTCTAAATTTATATATAATCATTCAAAGGCCATTTTTTTTGCCATCGTAACCGCTAACTTTACCTCTTTCCTCGCCATCTTATACTTTTCCCAATTCGTCCTCTTTTCCTCATCGTCCTTGCTTCCTATCAACTTCACATAAGCCACTTTCTTCACCTCTACCTTCCCTTGTACTTCTCCATTTCACCACCAGTTCCCTTAGTGCCCGTCAAAATGGCCTCTCGAGACCCCTAACACCTCCCTAGATGCTTCTCTAATGCTACTTGAAGTCCTATCCCATATAATTTCCACATCCCTACTACACTCCCAATCCCCCACAGCTAACAACTTCTCCCCAATCTCCATGGCATTAACCACATCCAAACTACCCAATTTGATCCTTGGTCGATCGTCCATAACCCTCTTCCTCTTCTTCCTCCTGATCTCCAAATCAATCACATATAATTTATGTTGGATTGTAAGATTCTCACTTAGGATAACTTTATAGTCTTTTCAAAGACCTTTATCATCCTCTTGAAGGAGCAAATAATCTATCTAGGTCTTAGCCGCCGAACTAGAAAAGGTCACCAGGTGCTCCTCCTTCTTTCAGAACCTCAAATTGGCTATCACCAACCCAAAGCCCTAGTTAACTCCAAAAGAGAAACTCCCCCTTCATTCTTTTCCTTAAAACCAAATCCTCCATGCACATCATCACAGCCACCTGACGTACGCCCCATGTGTCCATTAAAGTCTCCTCCTTAAAAAAGCTTCTCCAAATGTGGTATACTTTGCACCACCTCGTCTAAAACCTCCCAAAAGAATATCTTGACCTCCTCGTCCAAGCCCGCTTGTGGGGCGTAAGCACTAATATTGTTCAAGGTAGATCCTCCAACAATTAGCTTAATCATCATCACCCCTTTGTTAACCCTCCTAACCTTCATCACTCTGTCCCTTAATTCATTATCTACTAGAATTCCTACTCCATTCCTATCCCTAGCAACTCTTAAGTATCACAACTTAAACCCGTCCACATCCCTCGCCTTAGTTCCTACCTACTTGGTTTCCTAAACAGAAGCTATGAATCTTCACTAAATCTATGGACTTCCCTATAACGTACCTATGTTACAAAACCCAACTCTTATCTTGGAAGCTCTCTTAACCCACGTATCACCCCTGCCCCTGATAGAGAGCGCGGCCCTAGTCAATCATCGCTCGCTACGACCACTAAAACAACTAAAAACTAGTCATAGGAGTTAAAGCAATGATCTTAGAATTAAATCAATGATCCTAAGGCTAGAAACTATATGGAAAAGACTAGAGCTAGAAAGTAGGGAATGCAAAAGCAAGAATATACAATAAAGCTACTAGACAGACAATAGAGAGCAGGGGCAAGATTAGGCAAGCAGTAGGAAAAATACAATGGAAATGGTTAAGAAACAAAAATAAAAAGCGAGAAACAATGATTGAATAAGAAGGAAAGAATAAAAATAAAAATCTGAAGCTACTCAAGAACCAACTCCATAAGAACGACTACACAAGGACTTTGAAAAATAGGAAGTAAATCACAAAAATTAAAACTCAAAATAGTACATAAACAGCATAGAAATGATAGAACCTAGATGTTGGAGTCATCAGAGAAGATAATGGGATTCGCCGACCCAATAGTGGATGGCAGCAATCTAACACCTCAAATCTGGGATTTGGAGGAAAATTCTTGGTTCTTGGTCTAGTTCCCATTTCGCGAGATGAGTTGGGAGAACTATATGAAAATTCATCAGTGAATCCCCAGAAGAGATCATGGGCTTCGCTGGAAAAAACTCATTGGCGATCTTCTGTCGTTTGAAAAGAGGAAGAGACACGAGGCGAACGTCGATTCATGATGAAAGACAGTGATGGTGAGGGCGTGATGATGGTTGTGTAAGACCGCATAGCGATGGTTAGGGTGAAGTAGATAAAGTTCAGCAAATCGGAGCTAGAAAACTCACTAGAAAGACAGATCGGAGAGTTTATTTATATCCGTTTTTTTATTGGTGGATGAAACTTTGTATCATCTTTTATTCTTCAAGCTCCCAAGTAAGGAAAATGAATTGGGAAATTCCTAAAGAAATATTTGAGCACATACCGTATCAATAGCACAAAGAAGAAACCAAAAATGAAATATCAACAAATCCTCCAATAATTGATCCAAAATAAAAATAAAATTCTAGATATCACAATTGAATGTTATTCAAATATTTTGGATCAAAATAATGATAAAATTCTAGATATCACAATTGAATGTTATTCAAATATTCTTCCACAATATTAAAATAAGGAAAAGTCTCTGATCCAAGTCTCACCATATCAATACAACTACTATGCCTCAGTACCAACCATGTTTTATCAACACCATAAATAAAAATATTTTCATGTACTTGTTCCAATACAAAAGAATCAAGACAATTTTACATGCTTATTAACTAAATAGAAGTGTCACACTCTAACAACTTAAGCTCTATAAATACGGTTCACTCAATCCAAAAAGAATAAAAACAAAATTCATTTCTAGGTATATTTATATTCACCAAAACAAGTTACACTAATTCAAGAACATGAAATTATGACTGAAAAGGAAGTTATAGATAAATTCTCATCCTCTTTTGAATCTTTTTCAATCCAAGAAATAGCTACAAGAAATATTTAAATAATTTTGTATATAATTTCAAGAAAACCATGAAAAACTATTACTATAGTTAGGAATGGTCCAATAGTGTTGATCTTGTTTGAACACCTTTTTGTGAGTTTTGCCATTTGAATGTTGGAAGCAAGCTAGTAAAGAAGTTAAAAAATTAATTAGAAGCAAAAAGATAAAGCTATTGAACCTGCATTTGGCTAAAAGATGAACTTTCTGTAGAAATAAGGAATTAGACAGTTTATTCTATTAGGGATACTAGCATATGTCTATGGATGATTATGTTGTTTTATATCTAATCTTATAGGATGAAGGATTGTTAATGGCTTCCTGTTAAGTTTTCTAGAGAGAGACAACGAATAACATTAAACTCTTTTAGGAAAAATAAATTCATGAATACGTCTGTTGAGTTTGGACTTTGTCCATCTTTCAATTTTGATTCTTTCATACATTTATAGTCTCCTATGTAGCCAAAAAATTATTTTAGGTATACTTCTAAAGTTATATCATTACTCTAACTATGCTAAGAAACTAATATGAGGCACAATCGCACAACATGCGAATTCAATTCATGTTAGATATGGAATTAGGGATTTTGTAAAGTTCTACAGGTTTATCTTTCTTACAATTCAAACTTTAAAAAAATTTCGAAGTTGTAATTCTAAATTAAAAAGTTTGAGAAAAAGATGAAGGTTGAACTATTAGGAGTCCTAAATTGGGGGAACAATGAAAACAGAAACATGAATACTTAAGAAAGGGAGATACAGAAAGACTAAAAATGAATGATGTGTCTTTCTTGTTAACTTTTTCTATTTATAATATGAAAAAAGTTTTAATTTGTGTTCTTTTCTTCCAGTACATTTGAGGATGAGTTAGCATATGTTCAAGGCATTCAAGTGATTCAAACATCCATTAATGGAAGTTGGTCATTTGGAAGACTCTGTGCTGGTAGATAACTATTCTAACTTTATTCTGAAACTCTAAGGCCCTCTGATTATTTTGTGAGAACTAAGCTTAGTGGTTATATAGCAGTTTTGGCTGGAACATTGTCGTCCTTGAACCCTCACAAAAGTTTATGGACTGGAAGGCCACCTGATAAATTTATATAAACTAACAAAATATTAACAATTTGATTCTTATTTGGGCTATTTCTATCTTTTTTTAAATATCAATAAGCATTATTCCAACCAAAATCTTATTATATTCTTGAACTTTGTTTATTGGGGTTAGATCTTCTCATAGTATAGTGTAGTGTATCTGAAATGTTCTTTTTATATGCCCCCACTGTTGACACGAGATGAATGAGGTGTTCAAATCAGAAAATATTGGCTAAGTGTATTAGAGAAGATATCAATAGCCATTTTAGTTCTATAGAACTTCTATGATTATATAGTTGATTCAAAAAATAGGGCAGTCAATATTATAAGGATTTCAATTAATTAGTTAACTTTTTTCTTGGGTGTCTATTACCTTACTACTTTAGGAAAAACATATAGTTGGTTCCACTTAATACAAAAATCAAGAAAAAGAATATAAAGCCATAGTTCTCCCTGAAATCTAACTACTAGAAACACAAAATCAGTAAAATCAAATGGGCAAAAAGGATTAATATAACCTAAAATAAGCAATCTGATATTATAATAGAGTTGAGACAAAAACTCAATAATTTGAAGAAGGAATATGAAGAAATAAAAAGACCATACCCCAAAAAATATCCAGCAATAGATTTCCCCCTCGTCTACTAGCGTTAATTTCTTTCTTTGGGCCAAAATCTCCATCCCCGCATACTATTAACGAGAAAAGGTTCTACAATTCAAAAAATCGATCCATGTTACTTTACAGTTCAATGAGGAAGAAAATAAAAAATAAATTCAAAATAGATATGAGAAAAATAGAGAATATAACCTACATTTAGGGCTCCTTGAAGATAAACAATAATTTTTGGAGCTCTTGGATGAGTTAGAACAAACTCACACCAACAATTTACGGTTTTGCCTATAGCAATTTTGAGGGACACTAGCAATCATTGAAAATGATTTTGGAATGACAATTAAGATGCACATATATTGGTATTAGAATGGAGATTTTGAGAAACATTGGCATTTGTGGGTGTAACGACTCGCATTTCCATTTTAGGATTTTGAATTTATTTTTTTAGTTTGACACTTCTTGTAACTTCATTATGTAGTTTATGACTTGTGGGGATAGATGACACGATTTCTGAGGTGATCAAATTAAAATTGGATGAGATTTTCAGTTTAGAAAGTTTGAAAGTTGAGAAGCTTGACTAAAATCGATATTTTAGGTTAATGAGCTCAGATTCTAATTCTAACAGTTTCGTAAGGTTCAGGGGGTGATTTTTGAGTTAGTTGGATGACTTGCATGTATCTTGAGATATTTGGGAGTGATTTGAGCCCTTGATTGGATTTTTAAGTTTTAAAGAAGCTAAGTTTGACCACAGTCAATTTTTGGTCAAGAAGACCTTATATCGGTGAGTTGATGTCCAACAGTTCTGGAAAGTGTTTTACAATTGATTTGCACTATTGATTTGTGTATGAGGGTCTCGGATGATTTTCGGTTACTTATTGAAAGATTGATATTTTGAAGTCGTTAAACTTAAATGGTGCTACCTGAACAAATGATATTTAAATTGTATTATTATTGAACCATTAAAACCGTATCATAATTTTGGAATCATTTCAAAAAGAATCATCGTATTTCGAGTTCGTATGAGGAAGTTATGACTTTTTAGCATTTATGACTATTGTTAGTGTTGGTGAAACCGCAAATACGAACCTTGGACCGCAAATGCGGTACCGCAAATGCAGTACCGCAATTGCGGTGAAGAGACTGCAAATGCGGCAGTCTCTAAGTATAAAAATTTTCAGATTTTGGAATTTTAGTATTTTCAACATTTTGAGAGTTAGGAAACTCTGATTGAGGTAATTTTTGATGCGTTTTTTGCGGGAGAATGTTGGGTAATGCGACTCTACCACTATTTTATTTATTTTATAAGAATGCCCATTATATTTGCATGCTTTATTTCCTAAATGGATGTAGAAGTTGAGATTTTTAACCCCAAAAATAAGAAATTGAAAATCATTGGTTTGAAGGTCGTGAATGATTTTCGTTGATTTTTGGAACTTAAGGTCTGTATACAATTGGTAAATTATTTTTGGTATTAAATTTCTGATTTGTCGCTTATTTCATTATTTATACCACGTTGAGCATGGAATTGGGCCTAAAGCTAAGATATTATTGTTTGATGATTTGAGGGTCGATTCGGATTCCGTTTTCGACGAAATTTCATATATGGATTTCTTATCTAATGGGTGAACTGATTTTTCAAAAAAATTACTATTTCTCCCTCACGGATAGGGATTGACTTTTTGACTTGATTTTTGACCTGGACTTTAATATTGCAATATGGTAACGTTAGTCTTTTGATGAGTAGATTATTTTTGTGATAGTGTGGTAGTGATCCGAGACATTGAAGGGGTAAAGCATCCAGTGATGATTCATGGTTCACTATTCGGCCTTGAGATAGGTTACAGTTTTCCTTCTTTAGACTTAGCTAAGTTTGATAATATATTTTATAAGTTTCATGATTACTAGGCTGCATTGCTAGCTAGAATTAGATTGTGATGATTTTAAGGAAATATTGGTCATTTCTTAGACTTTAGAATAATATTACTTTATAAGCCTTAATTTAGATTGTTAGTTTCTATATTGATGATAGGTTTAGGATCCTTAGGTTATGCTTAGGAGGGGTTTTCATGGTAGAATTAGTCATTATCGATTTGTTGGAGTTGTTATTACTTTACTTTCCCATTTTCCTTCTGTTATGAGATTGTGGGCCTAAGGCCGTGGTTTTGGAGTAGCTGGACTCAAGTTAGGGTGATTGTGGTATGAAAGGTGATTTACCCTATTTGATGTGGAATATTATGTGCACACGCACCTACCTGAGTGAGTATGCATACATCCACATATACATGCACAATGATTGAGGTATGATTTGAAGGAAAAATATTGATTTTCAACTTTTAAACTAAAAGCGTCTCATTTTTGACTGATTTGAGCTTTGAGGGAGTGTACTTCTTTTTTACTGCTTTTCAATTTTATAAAAGATTTGCACCACCTGTAAATTCGGTCTGAGGCAAGATGCCGGACCAGTTATACTTTACTTTTATATCTATGTCCAAGGTGAGATATCGTACGGCCCGAGGTTTTTTCGAGTTTCATTGTTACTATATCTCAGGTGAGATGTCGGGCGGCCTGAGGTCATTTCTAGCTTTTATTGTTACTACGTCCGAGGTAAGATGTCGGGTGGCCCGAGGTCATTACGAGTTTCACTGCATGTTGCATTGCATCATCCCATACTGCACTACATTACATTTGCATACTTGTATATTTGTATATTCTTGTATTATTGCTATTTTCCACTTTACCCTTGATCTGTTGTTATTTCCAGGTCAGTTTTTGATAGATATTTTCTTTCATGTCTTATATATTATATATTATCTTCTGAGCTCAGTCGACCTATGATGCCTACTAAGTACCTTGTGTTTTGGTACTCATACTTCACTTCTGCATATTTTTCTAATGCAGCGCCTTGTACGAGTCACCCTCTTTAATCCCCTGCTAGTTCATGAACTTTTGCTGCTCGAATTGTTGTGTGCTCTTAGCGTCTGGAGATTTACTACTTTCCATCTTGTAGCTACTGTCTATATTTTGTACCTATCAGACAGTTGTATTTTGTATAGCCTTAATCTCATATTTTTAGAGGCTCTTGTACCGGTGACACCAGGTCTGAGGTTGATATCTTGTGTGTATATATTGTTTTTCCTTATTTTCTTAGGGCCAGTATTGTATATTTTGTACTTGTTATGTATGTATCTATACTTTGTGGCCCATTTACCTCATTTCCACTTCCTTGTTATGCTTGTTGGCCTTTATTTCATTTTTTGTTCTTAGAATTTGGCTTATCTATTGGGGGGGGGGGGTACAGTAAGTGCCATCATGGCCCATTTTTGGGTCATGACAGGGTGATATCAGAGCTTTAGATTCATCATTCTTACCAATACAAGAGCAAGTTCCTAGTAGAGTCACACGGATCGGTACAATGATGTTCGTATCCTATCTTCGAGAGGCTATAGAGCATTTTAGGAAAAATTGTATTCTTTTATCCCCTATTGTGCATATGTGATTTGAGTTAAATGTCTAAACTTCTTTGCTCCATTATCTCACGATGGTGAGGACACACTTTCTGACTCGCACGCCAATAGTTGGAGATGATGACGTGTAGCTTGGAGCAAAAGGTCAAATCGAGAAGGAAGAATTAGGTCATTCCAAAGGATAAATGGCCAAAGTTAGATCGCATCTTGTCATGACTCGAGCCTATACCCTTGATGAGACACTGTACTTGGTGCCACAAGTGACCCCAAGCTAACCCATTGTCTATCATTACATTGATAAACTAAGTAAACATAAAAGAAAGCTTTAAAAAACAATCATTCAAGAAATACTAATTTGACAAGAGTCAATATATCAAAAGAACAATGTTGCATAACTGTGTCTAAAAGCCAACTACTAAATGATGAGTTGTTGGGACAAACCCCCAGCTAACTCTAAAATCTGTCTAAATATGAACTAACTAAAAACGAATATCTTCCTCGAAAAATGAGGACTCACCAAACACTGCTGCTGATATCATCTAAGGGACACCACTGACGATGTTGGGACTGAGAACCTGCGCCTGTATTATAATGCGATACAACATAAAAGTATGCGTCAGTACTTTGAATGTACTAAGTAAGTGACAGATACAATAAGCATGAGAGAATAAATAATTGAACTGTAATAACATGAAATGACCGAGTGAAATATTGTCAACTGGTGAAACTAAACTATAACCGATATGGTCAAAAATGACCTAGTTGATGGTCATAACATGTCCTGGAACTGACATACTGAGTTGAG
The DNA here is from genome assembly GCA_035772735.1 of Datura wrightii. Classification (NCBI taxonomy): domain Eukaryota; kingdom Viridiplantae; phylum Streptophyta; class Magnoliopsida; order Solanales; family Solanaceae; genus Datura; species Datura wrightii. The sequence goes on along the minus strand of JASDFA010000010.1, from coordinate 67,676,225 downwards.
CTAAATTGATCTGAACTGAATTCAGACTGTACTGACAAGTGGGAGAGTCTATAACTGACATATAACCATGTGAGCTAAACGTGGAGTTCGATGCATACGCCCCATCGATAGGACCCAATATACCTTGCCAGGGTATAAATACATGAACTGTGATATCACTGTCTAGGCCTATTTGGGCTAAATAACTTACGGTGGCGATGTAGTTCTGGAATCCTAGGTGCACTGCAATCCCGACCCTCTCGGTGCTAAGTCCTACTCCCACTAGATAGTCCTAGTCTGACTACTAAGCTGATAGCTCAAAGCTAGGGCCCAAGACTAAGCCAGGGATACTTATCTGGAAGTACCTTGAGAGTCTTATCGGACCGAATAACTGTAACTGGTGTTCTAATACTGGCCAAAGCTGCTTATCTGGAAGCGTCATAACCGTCTAGGGAACAAATTGAAAATGATATTGGTAGTTCTCAGACTAGTTAGAGCTACTTATCTAGAAGCGTCATAACCGTCTAAAGATCTAACTGATAACTGATAATTGGGAGGCATTACTAACACCTCAAGAACTAACTATAGGCAAAGTGATCTGCTGTCATCACTGGAAGATACTGAAGATGCTGACATTTTGACTAAGATTGAACTAGCATGCAACTGACTAAGAATTCATACGACAGCAATAACATAGAATTTCCAATACTAACAGAGTCAAGAAACATTAATATATGATCAACTATGCAAGACCCAAAGTACTGCATTCAAGAACTAGGGATAAAATCATAATAATTCATGTAAGGAGATAATGACCAAAATTATTACTAACAACAACCCTCAATACTCAAGAGAATTATAACATGAAGAAATTCCATAATTTACTAACAATTGAACCCTAACGATGAACTTCAGGGCTAGAACTGATAAGAGAATTTAGTAGAGTTCTGGGGCACAAGGGAAGAACAATTCCCTTGTTAAATACCCACATACCTGGTGTAGAAATCCCAGAGAAAGTCCTTTAAGAATTTGAGAAGAAGATTGAATGCCCTAGCCTTGCCCTGAGAAGTCTGTCTGTAACTTTTTCGTACTGAGTTTGAGTGTTGAGAGAGGAATGAGAGGAAACTGTCGATCATTCCTTCAATTCTCTCCTAAATGTGCCCAAAATTATGTAGTTTAGGGCTTAGAAATTCAGGAAATTATAGAAATACCCCTATTAAAAATGCAGGAATTTGGACCCTGTCAGTCCTCACGAGGGACTGGATGAGTCGTTACTACACAAAACTCGTCGTCGCACTGTAGGCCTAATCGGCTGAAATTTTTGGGACCTTGGCATGAGAGACTTCACGGGTCGTTGGGTGCCGAAACGACTCGTGAGTTCCAGTCGTGACTTACACTAATCTCATACCCGGCCAATCACGACAGGGAATATCATGGGTTGTCGCTCTACTCAATGACTCGTCACCACCACTGGACCTTCCTCCTCCTTCCAGATGATGACTCACTTGACGAGTCGCGACTTTCCATGACCCATCCCACAACTTGTTAAATTCTCATGGAGGCCCAATATTTACCAACTAAAGCACACACGACAGGTCACTTAACAACCCATCGAGTCACTCCACGACTCGTTCTGTGACCTGGTGTAGGTTTTTCTATTTTTTTCATTTCAGTTCCTTATTTGTTCTTAGGGACTTTTGGGGTGTTACAATATCTCTTCCTTGGGATCATTCGTCCTCGAATGAAAGCTAAAAATGCTGGACAACTGGGAAAGGAGCTGCAATTCCCAAACTGAAACTATAAACTGATTTATGAAAGAATGACGGACTCCGAACTGATTTAGTCATACTAACTGAGTTGGCACCACTAGTGTGCACACTGAAAACATGAATAGAGCTAATAAGCATGGAACTGAATAGAGTATTGAGGAGGAATTTAACACTTGATGCTGAAACTGAACTGGAAGAGAATAAATAGGGATATTTTTTGCATCATGTCTGCTTCTGCCTCCCATGTGGCTGTCTCAACTAGATGGTTCCTCCACAAGACTTTCACTAAAGCGATTTTCTTGTTTCTCAGGTTACGAACCTGCCGGTCTAGAATCTAGACTGGGACTTCTTTGTAAGAGAGGCTATCCTTCACTCCTACACTGTCTAATGGCACAACTGAGCTTGGATCACCTATGCACTTCTTCAATAGTAACCCATGGAAGACTGGGTGTATAGATGCTAACTCTGAAGGTTATTCTAACTCATCGGCCATACTGCCAATTCACCTCAGAATCCTGTAGGGTCCTACATACCTCAGACTGAGTTTTTCTTTCTTTCCAAACCTCATCATCCCCTTCATGGGTTAAATTTTAAGGTAAACCCAATCATATACATAAAATTCTAACTCTCTCCTCCGCACATCAGCATATGATTTCTGCCGACTCTGAGCTGTTTTCAACCTTTCCCTGATAATTTGCACTTTCTACATAGCTTCATGGAATGAGTCTGGTCCTATCAAGGCAGTTTCGCCAACTTTAAACCACCCTATAGGAGACACACCTTCTACCATATAATGCCTCAAACTGGGCCATCTGAATACTGGAGCGGTAGCTGTTGTGGAATGCAAACTCGATGAAAGGGAGGTAATCATCCTAAATGCCCTTAAAATCGATCACACAAGCTCTCAGCATATCTTCTAAAGTTTGAATAGTTCACTCAGCTTGTCCATCTGTTTGAGGGTGAAAAGCTATGGTGAGCTTGACTTGAGTACCAAGTCCCTTTTGAAATGACTTCCAGAAATGCGAGGTGAACTGGGTACCTCTACCTAAAATGATGGACAAGGGCATCCCATGCAGTCTAACTAACTCCCCAATGTACAGTCTAGCATAATCCTCAGCTGATTCTGTAGTTTTAACTGGGAGGAAATATGCTGACTTGGTCATCCAATCGACTATCACCCAAATTAAATCATGTTGCCGACGAGTACGAGATAAACCTGTAATAAAGTCCATATTCACTTCTTCCACTTCCATGTGGGTATGCTGATATCCTAAGCCATACCCCCATGTCTCCGATGCTCCACCTTAACCTGCTGGCAGCTTAGCCACTTAGCCACAAATTCTACAATGTCTCTTTTCATGTCGTTTGACCAATAGATATCCCGTAGGTAACGATACATCTTAGTGGCACCTAGGTGGATAGAATATCTGGAGCTATGGGCTTTTACTAGTATTTGTTGTCTCAATTCACCTACTTCTGGTACACATAGTCTGCCCTGGTAACGAAGTACACCATCTCCCCCTTTAGAGAAAGTCTCCACTTCTTTTCGTAGAGCTGCTTCTTTCAACTTAAGTAGTATGGGATCTTCATCTTGCTTTGACTTAACCTCAACAACTAGCGAGGATTCTAACCCACTTTGCATTACTACTCTGCCCTCAGCTGAATCGACCAACTGCACTCCCAACCGAGCTAACCTGTAAATATCTTTTGCTAGTTCTTTGTTGCCCTCTTCAACATGAGCAATGCTCCCCATGGAAATTCTACTCAAGTCATCCGCCACCACATTTGCCTTTCCTGGGTGATATAGTATGATCATGTCATAATCCTTCAATAACTCTAACCATCTTCTCTGACGAAGATTCAAATTCTTCTAACTGAGTACGTACTGAAGGCTCTTGTGGTCGGTTAAAACATACACATGAACCCCATAAAGGTAATGCCTCCATATCTTCAAGGCAAACAACACCGCTTCCAACTCAAGGTCATGAGTCGGATAGTTCTTCTCATGAACCTTGAGTTGTCTGGAGGCGTAAGCTATCACCTTACCCCCCCTGCATTAGAACACAATCGAGGCCAACTCTAGAAGCATCAATTTAGACTATGAACCCATCTGTTCCTTCTGGTAAAGTCAAAACTAGAGCTATAGTGAGTCGAGTCTTCAATTCCTGAAAACTCTTCTCACATGCATCTAACCACTGAAACTTCACTTTTTCTAAGTTAGTTTAGTTAGAGGAGATGCAATAGAGGAAAATCCTTCTATAAATTGTCGATAATAAGCGGCTAGACCCAGGAAACTTTTGATATTTGTTGGGGAAGTAGGTCTGGGCTAGTATTTCACCGCTGCTATCTTTTGAGATCTACTTGAATATCCTCACCTGAGACCACATGACCAAGGAAAGTCACAGACTTCAGCCATAATTCACATTTGCTAAATTTAGTGAACAGCTGGCGGTCTTTGAGAGTTTGCAACACTATCCTTAGATGGTTAGCATGCTCCTCCTCATTTCCAGAGTACACCAAAATATCTTCTATGAACACAATGACGAACATGTCCAGATATTGCTTGAATACCCTGTTCATCAGGTCCATAAAAGCTACAGGGGAAATAGTTAGTCCAAAGGACATAACCACAAATCATAGTGACCATACCAAGTTCTGAAGGATGCTTTCGGTATGTCACATTCCTGACCCTAAGATGATGATACCCCGACATGAGATTTACCTTGGAAAAACAGCTGGCTCCCTGAAGCTGATCGAACAAGTCGTCAATCTCAGGTAGGGATACCTATTCTTAACTGTAACCTTGTATAGTTGATGGTAGCCGATACACATTATAAGGGTACCATCCTTCATTCGCACGAACAACGTTGGAGCACCCTCTGGAGAGATGTTGGGCCTGATGAAACCCTTATCAAGAAGGTCCTTTATCTATTGCTTTAACTCTTTAAGCTCAGCTGGAGCCCTTCTATAAGGAGGAATAGAGATTGGATGAGTGTCTGAAAGAAGGTCTATGCCGAAGTCTATTTACCGCTCGAGAGGGACTCCGGGAAGGTCTTCGGGGAACATGTGAGAAATTCGCTGACAACTAGAATTGACTGGATAGTTGGGGTCTGGGAGCTAGAATCTTTGATCCAAACTAGGTGATAGATGCACCCTTTTGAAATGAGCTTCATTGCCTTAAGGTAGGAAATAAATTGACTCTTAGGCACGGAGCTACTACCCATCCACTCTAGAACTGGCTCATTTGGAAACTAAAATTTAACGACTCTAGTTTTGCAGTCAACTGAGGTATAACCAGAGTGTAACCAATTCATTCCAAGAACGAGGTTGAAATCGACCATATCTAGCTCTACTAGGTCAACTGGAATTACTTTATTCAACACGTAGACAGGGCAGTTTCTATAGACCAGACTGGCTGTAACTGAATCACCAACTAGGGTAGAGATTGAGAATGGTTTTGAGAGGACTTCTGGACTAATTTCAAATTGAACAACTACATAAGGAGTCACGAATGATAGTGTGGCTCCTATATCTAGTAGGGCATATACATCTAGATGGAAAAGATGTAACATGCTCGTAACCACATTAGGTGAGCTCTCTTGATCCTGAAGAGAGGCCAAAGCATAAAAGTGGTTTTGGAGATGATTTCCATCCATTCCTGAAGTATTACCCTGCTGAGCCGGATGACCTGTTGGGGTTGCTGAAGTGGTAGACTGTGCTTTTCCCCGTCTTGCTAACTGAAACTCCTTTAGCCTGTGATCCAACTATCCACATCCAAAGAAACCCTCTTTACCCAAGAGGAATTCACCTAGATGGTTCTTGCCACACCTAGGACAACCTGGGTAGCAGTTGCTGGCACTGTGACTCTGGGACTAAGAGTCAGATGCTCCACCCTTCCGATCATTGCGGAACTGGAAAGTAGGGAAGCTGACTGATGTGGGTGCTGGAGTCCTCTGTTGCTGCTGTTGTGGGTGACTACTACCACCTGGACCTCTAGTGGCCATAATTAGATTGACCCGTTCTAACCCGCTTGTTCTCCAACTCCATATCCTTCAACTTTTTTGCCTCAATCTGTTGGGCATGAACGATGAGGCTGGAGAGGTTAATGTCCTTGATGAGCATCACGGTCCTGCACTCCTTAAATACCAGGTTTGATATTCCATTGATGAATTTGAGCATGCGAGTCCTTAGCTGGGCTACCATTTCTAGAGCATATCTCGACAACCGAGTGAACTCCAATGCATATTCCTCCACGGTCCTATTACCCTGCTTTAAGTTCATGAACACTACAACCTTAGCTTCCCTTAACTCTTAAGGGAAAATCTATCTAGAAATGTTGTGGTGAACTCTTCCCACCCTATTACTTCTGCTCCTGCTGGTCTCCCTTCCTAACACTAATCGTACCAAATCTGACCCACCCCTTTTAACTGGTAGGCAGCCAGATCAGCACTCTCTGTAGAGCTAACACCCATAATCCGAGTGATCTTCCGCACCTTAACCACAAACTCCCACGGGTCCTCTGCCACCTTAGATTCATGAAAAGATGGAGGGTTTATTTGGGTGAAGTCCTGAACCCTAACAGCTACTGTGGACCCGTTTGTATTCACCGAAACCACTTGTTGGTTCACTTGGTTAGTCACTGTCTGAGCCAGCAGCTGGATTGTCACTTGGAATTCTTCTTAGGACACTTGGTCGTCCTGAGGGGATACTGGAGCTGGTGGGGTAGGTCGGTTGGCATTGTCATCCCTTTTTTCATTTCCTAATTTTGGATGCATAGTTTCACTGAAATAAATAGAGCAAGAGTTAAGAGAACATTTCTAGAATTAGACTTCAACGCAGGATAAAGAGTATGAACAAAAGGTAGTTTTTCTAATAACATCTTGTAACCTCCTCGTCATAAGTGTGGCGCGCTTCACACCCATGAAAAAAAACTACTTGATGCGGCTTTTAGACATCCTAGGATACTCTAAACCTAGTGCTCTGATACCAGATTTGTAATGACCCGAGCCTATACCCTGGACGAGATATGGTACTTGGTGCCACAAGTGACCCCAAGCTAATCGATGGTCTATTATTACACTGGTAAACTGAGTAAACATAAGTGAAAGCTTTAAAAAATTACAATCATTCAAGAAATACTGATTTGACAAGAGTCAATATATCAAAAGAACAATGCTACATAACTGTGTCCGAAAGCCAACTACTAACTGATGAGTTGCTAGGACAAGCCCCCAGCTAATGCTAAAATCTGTCTAAATACAAACTAACTAAAAACGAATATCATCCTTTGAAGATGAGGACTCACCAAACATTGTTGCTTATAACGTCTGAGGGAAACAACTGACGATGCAGGGATTGAGAACCAGCGCCTGTATCATAATACAATACAATATAGAAAGTATGCATCAGTACTTTGAATGTACTAAGTGAGAGATACAATAAGCATGAGAGAATAACTAGCTGAACTACAATAACATGAAATGACCGACTGAAATAGTATTAACTGGTAAAACTGAAATATAACTGATATGGTTAAAAATGACCCTGGCTGATGGTCATAACATGTCTTGGAACTGAGATACCGAGTTGAGCTAAATTGAACTTAACTAAACTAAGACTGTATTGAACTGATCTGAACTAAACTAAGATTGTACTGACATGGGGGAGAGTCTATAACTGACATATAACCACGTGAGCTAAATGTGAAGTTCAATGTATACGCCCCATTGATAGGACCCAATATACCTTGCCAGTATATAAAGGAAAGAACTGTGAGATCACTATCTAGGCCCATTTTGGCTAAATAACCTATGGTGGCAATGTAGTTTTGGGAACCTGAGTGTGCTGAAACCCGATCCCTCTCGGTGCTAAGTTCTACTCCCAACTGGATAGTCCTAGTCTGACTACTAAGCTGATAGATTGAAGCTGGGGCCCAAGACTAAGTCAGGGATACTTATCTGGAATTACCCTGAGAGTCTTATTGGACCATACAACTGTAATTGGTGTTCTAAGACTGACCAAAGCTGCTTTTCTAGAAGTGTTGTAACCATCTAGAGAACAAGCTAAAACTGATACTAGTAGTTCTCAGACTGGTCAAAGCTGCTTATCTGAAAGAATCGTAATCGTCTAAAGAACTAACTGATAACTGATAACTAGGAGGCATTACTAACACCTCAAGAACTGACTATACCAAACTGATCAGCTAACATTACTAGAAGATACTAAAAATGCTAACATTTTGACTGAGACTTAACTAGCATGCAACCGACTGAGAATTCATACAATAGCAATAACATACAATTTCCAATACTAACAAAGTCAAGTAACATTAATATCTGATCAACTATGCAAGATCCAAAGTACTGCATTCAAGAACTAGGGCTAAAATCATAATAATTCATGTAAGGAGATAATGACCAAAATTATCACTAACAACAACCCTCAATACTCAAGAGAATTATAATAGGAAGAAATTTCATAATTTACTGACAATAGAACCCTAACAGTGAACTTCAGGGCTAGAATTGATAAGAGATTTTAGGAGAGTTTTGGGGCACAAGGGAAGAACAATTCCCTTGTTAAATACCCACATACCTGGTGTAGAAAGTCCTTTGAGAATTTGAGAAGGAGATTGAATGTCCTAGCCTTGCCCTGAGAAGTCTGTCTGTAACTTCTTCGTACTGAGTCTGAGTGTTAAGAGAGGAATGAGAGGAAAACGTCGATCACTCCTTTAATTCTCTCCTAAACGTGCCCAAAACGATGTAATTTAGGGCCTAAAATTCAAAAATTTATGAAAACACCCCTATTAAAAATGTAGGAATTTTTACCCTGGCAGTCCATACGAGGGACTTGACGAGTCTTACTACACAAGACAACTCGTCGTCCCACTCGTTAGCACTACAGGCCTAATCGGCTTAAATTTTTGGGACCTGGGCACGAGGGACTTCATGAGTCATTGGGTGCCGACACGACTCATGAGTTCAAGTCGTGACCTACACTGATCCCATACCCCGCTAGTCATGACAGGGAACATTATGAGTCGTCGCTCTACTCAACGACTCTTTGTCACCACTGGACCTTCCTCCTCCTTTCAGATGACGACTCATTTGACGAGTCATGACGTGGTACCACGACCTGTCCCACAGCTTGTTAAATTCTCATGAAGGCCCAACATTTACCAACTAAAGCACACACAATGGGTCACTTAACGACCCGTCGAGTCATATAATGAGTCACTCCATGACTCGTTCTGTGACCTGGTGTAGGTTTTTCTATTTCTATTCATTTCAGTTTCCTGGTTTGGTCTTAGAGACTTTCGGGGTGTTACACATCTTTGATTAGAAGACAAATTGAGTGAAGTTATGGTTTGGAATCTTCAGTTGGTAACATTTGCAAAAAAAATGTAAATGATGTTGTGAAGAACGACATAATTGCCATATCTTCCACAAGTAGCTACTCAGCAAGGAAGAGAGTGCATAAATGGAATAGCCTATATCAAAAATAAAGTTGAAAACCTATAATGGTATGATATAGAGGGATAATCAGGTAATAAGAAAAGTGACTTTAAAGACTATAAATAAGGGGGTTTGACATATTAAGAATGGGCTTCTTGAGGTATGATGAGAACGAAAATGCTTCAACAAATATCAGAATTTCTACTACAATCTTATGACATTAGTGTATCAACAAGGATTCGATAGTCTAGTGATAAAATAAGCACCTATACAATTACACTAAAGAAGGATTAAAGTTTGGAGGACCAGCATATCAGGTAAGAAGACAAGTTGTAAGGCATGAAAAAGAGATTTCTTGTAACAAGGTTAGAGGTGGTATGACTTCTTTTGGGTCTTGTATGTAGAATATTCCTTTTATCTCACGAAGTAGAGGTACCACGAAGAGGATTTGAATGGTTTGAGTTTGATGATACGACAATCACAACATTACAATATCTACTTGATTAGAGTCATGAGGTGTGGAAATATTTTCTATAGACCAGGGTTCATGAAAGGATGAGTGGAATATTAATGGGGTGAGATAACAACTGAATGAAGACCAAGGTATTGGAATTTTTGAAGAAAGATGGTTGTTGGCTTCACGTCAGGTCGGGAAAGTTTCCTGTGAGGGTTCTAGTTTTATGGGAGTATGCAATGATAATTATTTAGAAAAGAGAATGTTTAAATGTTTGCTTGAGGTGAAGACAAGGGTATATGCCATTTTAGGCTAGAGATTGGTTGGTTTTCATAATGCACTATAGTTACTCGATGTGCAGAAACGTGTGATGTGATCTGGTGTAATCTAGTTATGGTGTAGAAAAGTGGTGGATGTAGCAGGATTTCATGGAGTAAGACTACTGGACTATGGAAATTGACTAATGAAAATGGATCTGGCTTTAACAAGTGTGAGGGTTAATTACTTGAAGAACTATCGGGTATTTCACCTATTTAGAAGAATGGAGATCAACATATTTTAAAAGAACTACCAAGTTTCTACTATCGCTACTGATACAACTCTTCAAAGTAGGAGGAATGAAAGGGATAATGATCATATGGTCTATCAAAAATGTTCTAGCCGAGAGCGATAAGACAAAATGAGTGGTTTTTCATGAATAACCATCACCTAGTGTCATGCCGCGAATCTAGATCCTGGATGTTCACTGGAACTCAGACCACCTGGTGATCCAAGCGAACTCTTGGCCTGACTTAGTACTAGCTTAAAGTATAGCGGAAGTAAAAACTATATGGGCTCAATGTAATAAAGTAAGATTTATTAACTGCAACTAAAATTAATACTATAAAGTAAAATTAATGACTTAATTGTAACTCTATCTATGAAGCCTCTATAATTGAAAAATAGGTGCCAGGACAGAGCTCCCACGCTACTTAAAGCTCTATAAAATAAAATACTCAATAGAACCGGGACTCTCCGAATGTAGGAGGCCTCACCAAAATTTGAATGATAGTGTAGTCCTAGAGAAACGTCTGCTAATGATCCTGTCTACCTGAATCTGCATCATGATAAGATACATCGACAAATGTCGTCAGTACATGAAATGTACAGTATGTAATAAGGATGAATAAACAACAGTTAAGCAAGAGTATATGACTGAAAGGATAACTGACTAAAATAATATAACTAAAACTAAAACTCTGAATGATGCATAAGACATAATATGATCAATGTGTAAAACAACTATGCAATAACACTGTGCATCAAAACAATCCCTGAAAAAAATACATAAATAAATGCATAACTTTACTTGGGGAACGATTCTCATAACTGACACCCTCATGAATGAGCACATGATGCCTGACTATCTCGCTCAAGTTGGCAAAGCCACTCAAAGCCTTGCCAGGACAGAGAATGATCTCAATCTTGAATCCATAACTTAAGTTCTTACCAGGGACTATCTTTGAGTAGTCACTCGAACCAACGACATGATCTTATCCTACGTTGGTTACATAGTTTTGGGACTTACGGGTTGTTTGAACCATTTGATGTTAGTGTTATGTTTTTTCTTCAAGGAGTCATTTTAGCTACACAAACAAATAGAAATCATCTCATATTTGATGAAATGAATTTCATTCAAAGCTAAACAAAATATGATATTACTATAGTTGTCCAAGCAATTGTAAGAAGTGTTGAATTTTTCACAACCACATTATCAAAAATCTGATGAAGTGGTTGCAAGAATTTCTTGAATATTATTGACAGATATTGAAATTGTTGCAATAAATTCCTCAATTGGAGGAATCATTTCAACAACTGTTGAAATTATTGGAATAATTTTCAATAGATGTTGAAGCTATTGCAACAAATTCATTATAATTTTCAATAGATGTTATGGCTATTACACCGGCTCCCTCAATTATTGGAATAATTTTCAATATATGCTAAACAACAACTTTTTCGGTTGTTGAAAAATTTTCCAACAGATGCAAATCTCTATTTCCTGAGCCATAAAATAACAAGAACAAATATAACATAAATAGAAATTTCACTACCAGACACCACTGTTTTAAACAAACTATGACAATAAAAGGTTTTTCTTTCTTACGAGTACAACAACAAAAATAACTACTTGAAGAGAAACCATATCCTCCTTCTTCTTCTTTAACCAAAATGATTACTTTCAATTTCAGAAACTCCAAACCCTAAAATGTTAAGCCAAGTGAAAGAGAAATGAAAAATAAAATTTACCTGAAAAAATAGCAGCAACGAAAAGAGAGAAGTAATGAGATAATAGAGAAGACGATCAAGTGGCAATAGCAACAATGGAGCAACAACAATAAGAATGGATAAGAAACAAACTTAAGAGAAAAAATAAGAAGAAAAGATGCACCCTAGGAGAGAGAAGACAGGTGAATGCTTTTTGATTAATTTTTGAAATAATGTGTAGTGGGCTTTGAGGTTAAAATATTTGTGTTTTTGTATTCTTTAAAAGTTGATTAGTTTTTAATAAAACATACAGAGCGGCCTTATTTTGAATTTAATAAATACACAATTCAATAAATCATACAATAGTTTTTATCTGTACTAATAAAAAGTCGAGTGCTTGCTCATTTGTATACTAACCACAGTCTCTTGTCATACGTACTAGGCCTATGCACTCTGTGCATTGTATTAATGAATATTGTCACTGTTAAATTAATAAGAATCTGAGTTATATCTATTAATAATGACTATACTTCAATTTCAAATTAATTTAATTTGAGGATATGAGTTTTCTATTCATTTCATTCCGTTTGAACCCATTTCATTTGATATAAGTTACATATACTAACAATATTGATGAAGTGCGTAAAGACTAAACTAAAATTTTGACCTAATACATAAATAATTTAAGAAATTTGTAAGTAAAATTCATTTAGACACTCAAACTACGACTTATTTCAATTGAGAACTTGAACATATGATAAAATATTTTTATTAGATACTTTCGGTTTAAATTTTAAAAAAGTTGTACATTTTCTCAAGTGAAGTTTCTTTAACCACACTAATAAGTGACGCACTTTTGGTTCAATTTTGTGATCAATTAATAGCTAGTCTAAGATTGAGTCTCTTTAACCATACTGAGTGAAGTATGGTATAGATTACATCAAAGGGTTGAGCTGGTCGGTGCAACTTGAAATGCCTCTGCAGTCTCCTAACTCTTTTCTGCATTTTCAAGTACTTACCACGAGAAACTCCTTTCAATATTATCTTTAATTCTGGGATTTTGTCAACTGAAACACTGACTGAGAATTGACTCCAATCAAGAACATCACTAAATGGCAAGGAATAATTGTCTGAAATTATAACAGGAACACATCCAGCGTAAATGGCTTCAGTGATTCTTGGACTAGCAACTTCATATCCACTGGGAGCTAAACAAAACTTGCTCTGACCCATTAAATTTGTGTAATTTTGACCCACAGGGAGGTATTCATGAACTAGAATTTCGTCGTCTTTACCTTTCCAGTGTTGAAGCAATTTTTTCCTAATGTAGCCATGTGCCCCACCAGCAAAGAAGGAAAGAATAGGGCGATTAGTTGGGTGTAATCCCAAGTCTGGGGGTACAAGATTAAGAGTATTGGCTAATCCATAAACCTCAGGCAATGAGATGTCTCTTTTCGGTTGGAATCCTTCCGAGGTATTGGCATTGCATAGCACTCTGATGAAATTCTTGAAGAGTTTTGAATTTCCACTGGAAATTTCTGGTGCCTGAATTGAGTTCCCGAATAGTAAAAAAAATTAATGTCAGCTAGTCTTGATGTTTTTGGATCATAAAGATTCCTTAACTACATATTGTGAGATAATTTTAAGTAGATACCGTAAAGATATGACACCTGGGCCTAACTCAACCCCAAAAGCTAGCTCGTGAGGGGAGGATTGCCCAAGTCCATATAAACAAACTACCAGTCCATTCCCCAACCAATGTGGGACTTTAACCCACTCTAACACTCCCCTTCACACCCAGGCCTGACTGGAGTGTGGACTGGGAGCCCAAACGGGAATGGACCTGGCTCTGATACCATGTAAAGATATGATACCTGGGCCTAACTCAACCTCAAACGCTAGCTCGTGAGGGGAGGATTGCCCAAGTCCATATAAATAAACTACCAGTCCATTCCCCAACCAATGTGGGACTATATATAGAGAGAATTTATGCTCATAACTAACAAATTTATAAAGGAGAATTACCTAAACCTTTTCTTAGTTTTAAACTTGTAAACACGTACCTTCCTGATGTTTCAAATATTGCACAAGTCGCTCTTCTTTCATAATTTGTGTAAACCAATTTTAGTGTTAATTTATTAGCAGAAAAGGACTAAAATTGTCCTTGTACTATATTGTGAGATATTCTTTTTCTTTATTAATAGTTGGGAAAGGACACATAAATGTCCTTATTTTCAAATTCAACAAATGAAATGTTAAAAAGAAAATTAAAAATCCAAAAATTCTAATGGAAAAGTGAAAAAGTGTTCTATTTTGTATAGTCCAGGGACATTTTAGCTCTTTTCTGTTCTCTTATCCTCTAATCCCTTTTTCTTTCTATTTTATGTGTGTGAAGAAGATCAATTTTCCTTTTTGTGCTCCGTGTATGTGTTGAATGTGTTAACGTAGGAGAGAAACCTACCGTTGTGGTATTTTTATCCGAGTGAGTATTATGAATTGGTAGTTTTATGGGTGTTTAGTTGCACTGGGAAGAGGTGGAAGAAGACGATGTCAAGTGGTGGAGTAATGGTGAAGGAAGATGTTTTCATGGTGGTTCTGTGGTGGAGATTATATTGATTAGTATGGTTGGTCGTTTTACATGGTTAGAGGTGAGGGTGACAGATTTATTTTTAGTGAGATTAATTGGTGAGATTTTCATTTTTATTAGTGAATTCGTGCCTAGGCTTTTGTGTATATGTTATGACATCTTCATTCATGAATGAGTGCTCAATCTGTAGGGAATGAGTCAAAGTGTGAATTGGAATTATCGTAAAGAGAACAGGAAAGTGTCAAAATTGCTCAAAAACTATTCGAAATAGAACACCCTTTTACTTTAATTTACATAAGAAAAAAAATGGATTTTTCATATTTTTTTAAGCTTTCATTTGCTATATTTGAAATTAACGTAAAATATGTGTCACATTTGTAACGGTGAGGACACTAATGATTGCAGCTATTAACAAAGGGCAAAAATACCCCATAATATATACATTATGGACCATTTTCCTTTTTTTGATTTATAAATCTACAAGTGTATCTTTTATTGTAGGCTATAACTTTTTCCATATTACGCAGCACAAATGCCTTATTTAATTTTGAAATGTGAATGATTGGTGTATCCATCTAATAATTTTTAGCTACTTGTTTAAATTAATTATATCACTCATAAAGAATAACAAAGAAACAAATGATGAAATGGAAAAGAATTTAAAACCGACCTAAGCAACTGAATTGAATCTAATCGAACTAATTATAAGGTTTTTCTTGTTTAATTTGTTTTAGCACAAAAGAAATTTATCCCTTCCGTTTCAATTTATATATCTTATTTTCATTTTTAATTAATTCTTGTTAGTATTATCTTTTTAATTTTAATATTTTCAATTTATTGTTAATGACATTTACTTATAAAAATTGTATGAAATATTTAAGATTACAATATTCAAAGGATATCTTGATTTGGATACATTAGTATACACACTTGTAGCTTTAATTAATTAAATTTGCCTCCTTTAAATTTCTATTTTCTCTTTACAAAAAATAAAACGGAGGAGCAAATTAATTAGGAGAGGAAGAATTAATTAAAATAAATTAAATTAAACGTACCCAGTCATGGCAAGAAACAATGAAATGATCAGCACCGTTGCTTCTGTTCCAATAAGGGTACTTGTTAGCGATTACATGAATGTAATCCTCAACTACCCTTTGTAGCTTTGCTCGAAAAATATGATTGGTGCCTGGAATGAAAAGATATTGGACAATGTATGCTACACTGATTGGTAAGAAAAAGGCATGAGCTTCATCAGGATGGGAAGCCAAGAAAGGTAGTCTTTCCCCTTTAATTCTCTCCATTTCACCAATGAAGTGACCTTCTATTGCGTATATCTCTTTCATGGGTCCATTGTGTACCATAGGCAAATCTCCTTCCTTGTATGTCCACACCTTAAATCTATTCACCATCTCTATATGACTCCTGCATTACGATCTCTATGGTTTGAATATTATATTATAAACAAAAAGAGAGGCGGAGCAAAGACTACAATCACGGCTAAAAAGTTACTATTTTTCCGTTGAAATTTCTCATTAAAAAATGTTAAGTTATTCTTACAGGTATTTTGATTGAATCAATGAGAAAAATAAAATAATAGTATTTTTACATATAAAAATTATGAAGTTTCTCACCACTTCAGTCAGAATCTATTTCCCACCATGCGTCTTTTCAATGAGTTAATTCTGTGGGAAAATCATGTTTTATAACATAAATTTTTCATTGATTTGTGGTAGGAAAAACCTTTATTTCTAGCAGTGAATATACGAGTTTACATAACTTTTGCATAAACTTTGTATATATAGTAAGAAATCTATTAGACATTTGATTTGTGAATTCATATATTATTGTACATTAACTTGAGATCGTTATGGAAACCTATAAACTTCAAATTCTAGGTCCGCACGGAAAAATTTCTTTGCAAATTTTTTTTAGAAAAAATAAATTATTTTCTGGTGTTTGATTATGAGAAAATGTTTTTTCCCAAAAATTCCATCGATTTCTTTTATAACCATCTCAACTCTTAACTTGAGGATGTCATCATTACTTTAACCAAAGAAACATGCATATACAAATTCCAAAACTTAACTGGTGAAAGGCAAATGAATTTCTGTAGATAGATCCACTTGGAATGAAATTTTGATCTTCTTTATATGAAGTATAGTTTCTCGAACGAATAGCTCGCCAAATAGCTGCTCTTGCTCTGGCTAAATCTTGTTCAATTTTTTGTACACTGTTCTTCTGTTCATGGAAATGTTAAAATAGTAAACCATACATATAGAGAACAGGTAGTATCTGCAGCAATTAGTCAATCAGAAAAGTCTATACCTTATTAGCATGATCAGTAAAATTAGTAAGGGCTACTTGTTCATTGTCATCATGTAAGATTTTGGGATCAGAGGAAAATGTAATGGAATGATTGTTTAGTGTGGAGAAGTAGAACAAGAGAAGAAACAAAAATATTAAGAATACTGGAGCGCTGTAGCTTGAAGCAGACATTGCTTCTTCACTTCTTCAAGGGAATGATTGATGAATATGGAGAAAGAGATGATACTAGCTAGCTAGCTACTTTCCGCTATATTGGGAATGACAATTAGAGTAACATAGCATGTGATACTCATACACTCATGGGAAATGAGTTAAAGTGATGATCTTGGAAATATCTAACCATACTGGTCAAATAGTACACAACCCCTACCGCTTCCAATTTTGTTTTTTCTTTTAAATTATACATTAAGGGAATGGGAAGGGTATATAGTAGGTTATTCCAGAGGTAGTTGTAGGTAACTCTATTTGATAGCGTTAATTAATAATCTCTAATAAATGGTAACTAACTTGTTAGAGTATGTGACAAGTTAAGCTATATTAATAGTGAAAAAAGGTCATTAAAGGTTCATAAAACTTAAATTCAGTTTTAAATATAGTATCCTATTACCTTTTCTTTATTAGGAAAATAACAGCCAAAATATAATCAGAGAAAAACTTCATTAATTAGTATGTAAATTTTTTTTTAAAAAAAACCTTTGAGACGCTACGAAATGCAAATATGCATATCCCATAATCATTCGCAGGATGTAGTTTTGTTCTTTTTCTGTTCTTTGTAAATCGGATAACACCTTTTCTGTTCTTTGTTTCATACGAAGGAAAATAATTTAAATTTTTTATGATTAGTTGTAAAAAAAAAAATTTCTTTAAAATGAGAAAAATAAAATTTTCTAACTAAAGTAAAAAAGATACGTTTCATAAATGTCATTCCCTATATAGCTTGTATCCTCTCATTCTTCAAATCATAAATAAAATGAGAAAGTTGACAATAAATAAATAATATTTTGACCGGCTTAATTTATGTAACTTTTTTTAAATTTAAAATATGTATACTTTGACTAATATCTTAAAATATATTTTTAATTATATTAACTTGATAAATATTATAATTTATATTTTTATATAATTTTTGAATATCTAAATTTTAAATTAAAATTATTAAATTATTTTAATTTAATTTAATTTTAAATATTAATGAAATTAACTCTTAATAATTTTTTAAAAAAATTCATATAAATTGATATGGCGGGAGGTTATAGGGTTGCCATACTTTCCATAGGTAAAAGTCAAAATTTTCCCCTCAATGAATGGGCGAATAAAAGCCGAAAAGCATGCCACGTGGTTGCTTGTTGATGTAAGTTAACTTTACGGCAAAAGAACGTAAAGGTACTTTTCATGCAGAAAAGTTGAAACTTGAATACTCGCATTTAATTTTCTATAGAATCTACAAATGTCGATTGTCTAGTCCTCATGATCCGTTTATTTAGGCTATTTATTGCTAAATATTTGGAGCTGCAATATCTTAATTGTCCGCGTGTGGGAAATGATGTGTAATTAATTACTCTTAGGTTGTAGCCTACCTCATTATTTCAAAATAAGATGTTTTTAATCTGAGTACCCCCTTAAGAAAATTATTTATTTTCAGATACAAAAATATAATTTTACTCACTTACTTCTAATAAATATTTTTAAAAAGATATAACTTTTTAATATTTTCTTAATTATGTAAAACTCTCTCCACTTAAATAAAGGTAAAATTGAAAGAACATTATTAATATCTTCTTGATTATGTAAAATACCACTTATTTTGAAATAAAATCAAAAGGTCAAAACACCACTTATTTTGAAATGGAGGGAATATCATTTATAGGTCATGGTAAAACTACTAAAAAAGTGGTTAAAATAAAAAGAGAAAATTATATAAATGACCATAGTTTGATCGAAAACATACTTTTGTAGAAATATTATCATTATTTATAAAATATGGCAATATTTACTGTCTGTTTTATTTTTATTATTTAAATGTATAAAATACAAATACACTAATTAATGTGTTGAGTTAAATATGAAATACTATCTTTTCAAAATGACAAATTACCAAAAATCATGCTATAATTAATACATGATCTTTCGTATCCCCCCCCCCCCTTCCTCTCTCCTCTCTCACTACCCTCTCTCACCCTTACCTCTCTCTCTCTCTCCCTCGTTCTCTTTTCTCTCTCTCCCTTTTTGTATACTGTTTTTTCACCTCTATATGTATTTGTATTTTCACCCTTCTGTATTTATTTTTCTATAATCTTTAAGGTATTAAACAACTGTATTTTTTATATTCATACACACATTTAGGTAGTATCCTTTATCTCTTTGTATGTTGTAATTTCACCTCTCTCTTTGTATTTTTATGTTTTTTGAGATGTCAGATGACTGTATTTGTTATATTAATAAGTGCATTTAGGTTGTATCAATTCCCTCTTATATCGATTGTATCATTCTTGATATAGAAAATACAAAAAAAATAACACAAAAAAAAAGAGATGGAGAGAGAGAAAGAGAAAAAGAGGGAGAGAGAGGGATAAAGGAGAAAGAGAGAGAGAACGAGAGAGGGGAGAGAGGCAGTGAAAGAGAGATGGAGGAGACAGGTGAAGAAGAGAGGGAGAATAAAGGCGAGGGAGAGAGAGGAGAGAGGCGAGCGATATTGGAGAGAGATTACGAGATTTCTTCCTTATTTGCTAAATTGGAGAGAGATTTCTTCCTTATTTGCTAATAAATATAAAAAAAGTCAATTAATTGAAATATAGCTAGATATTATAATTATTTAAAACTTTGGCCATAATTTATAAATATTATCTTATTTGTGCTATTTATGTAATTTTTCCAAATAAAGAATGCGCATCTACTGCATTAGGCCGATTTCTTAAATTACAAAAAAAACAATTACAAACTTTTGATTTTCAGAGGCCGCTGCATAAAAGTATAAATTTTAAAATTCAATTTATATATATTGATCTCGCGAAATAAGTATTACTTAAATAAATAACTAAATATTTAATAACCAACCTCTAGAGGTCAGTAAATCAGTCAAACAGTCAAACTATATTTTTTTAAAAATAACTGATCTCTGAAGATCGGCATGAGGTCGATTATTCTAATTCAACATTATATCCAACCCCATTTTTCCCACTTCGCATATGTCTCTCTCTCTCTCTCTCTCCTAAACTCTTCATCTCTCTCCCTCTCTCCCCTCCCCTTTGCCACCCCCTCACACCAGTGACCTCCATCGGAATTCTACCACACCAAAATCCAACCCTCCTTCCTGGCCGTCTATCGTTGCCTTGTACCCTCTCTGCCGTTCTTCATCCTCCTCATTGTTTGAGGTAATTTTTCGTAGCACCCCAAAAGTCCCTAAGATTAAATTCGAGAACTGAAATGGAGAAATCAGAAAAATCTGCACTAAGTCACAGGATGAATCTTCTAGTGACCCACTAAGTGACGTAATGGGTCGTTGAGTGACCCGTTGGGTGGTGTAAAGTTGGAGAAAGGGTGTTTTCTAGAAGTCACGACGAGTTGAGGGACGAGCCTTCCAGTCACCTAATGAGTTGTTAGGTGACTTGTTAAATGTGATGTGTGGGGTGAAACTTAGGATTTCGAGAGTCATAATGAGTGGTGAAACGATCCGTTAAGTGCCATAATGAATCATTAAGTGGAGACGTCAAGTTCAACTCAGAAAGTTGGAGATTTTTTAGTGGCAATGAATGGCACCCAATGACTTGTGGAGGGACTTAATGAGTCGTCAGGTGAGTCATTGGGTCTGGCAGTGTTATTTTTCTATCGGATAATTAAGGGTATTTTCATAATTTTTTAAGTTTCTAACTCCTAAACTAAGTCGTTTTGAGCATAAGAAGAAGGGTTTTAGAGGGTTTTATTCATCCTAAGCTGTCATTCTACTCCTAACACTCTCATTAGAAGATCAAGTTCTCAAGTGAAGCGAGGATTCCCCATCTTCATCCTCTTCATTCTCTCTTGGGTATCAAACCCTAGAAAGAATTCTTCAAGTGTAGGTATGTGAGGTTATTAATGAGGGATTCCTTCCATCCTCATGCTCCTTTTCAATTGAAAACATGATTTTCCAAGTCCCCATGCCTAATTTGAAATTCTAGGGTTGGGTTGGATGTTGCTAAAATTCTTTCATGTTCATCTATGAAATTAGCTACTCCTTAGTCCAATACATGTTTCTATGATTAGAGTTTCATGTTTCCATCAATTCTCTCATGAAATTATAAATTTTAAGTTTCAAGCATGGTTATGAACTTCTAGGGTTATATTTAAATTGAGTTAGATTCTATGATTCTCTTGTGATTCAAGTCCCTTAAGTTTTATATTATGTTTTGTGATCATGATGCATGATTTTCACAAGAAACTTTTATGAATTTATGAATTTCAAGATATGGTGATATTCTCAAGTATGCATGGCTTTCATAAAAATCAAGTTTATGTATCATGGCAAATTGTGGCATTATTTTTCATAGCTAGTTCTCGTATGTAAAGTATGATTATGATTTCATGATTTTAAATTAGCCCATGAAAGATAAAGTATGTTTTCATGATAATAACTATGAGCCATGTGTATGTTTTGTGAGTAGTGTCTAGCACCGAGTAGTGCATTGCACTCCTTTACCAGTGAATCTGCTACTCCATTCACAAAGTTGCTCATATGAGTCCTCTGGTCGGAAACCATCTTCGGTGCATACTTGGACAACTAGGTAAACTTCAAGGCATACTCCTGAACAATCTTGTGGTTCTGCTTCAAGTTGACGAATTCCGCCGCCTTTGCCTCTCTCAGCTCCCTAGGGAAGAACCTGTCTAGGAAAGCGGTCATAAACTCATCCTAATCCGCGGGAACCACTCCAACTCCCCTACTATCCTTCCACTGATTGAACCATATGTGAGCAACCCCTTTCAGCTGATAGGAGGCTAGGTCTATACTCTCCTCTCCAGTCACCCCTATAATCTGGGTGATCTTCTACACCTGCTCAATGAACTCATGCGGGTCCTCATCTACCTTCGGCCCTAGAAACTCATGTGGGTTCACCTGAGAAAGTCTTGTACTCTCGCTGCTACTGCGTTCCCATTCTGGGGAACATGGACCACTGCCTACTGGTTGACCTGAGCGGTCATGGCCTATGCAAACATCTGAAATGCTACCCTAAACTCGGCATGAGTGACCTGCTCGGGTAAGGGATCCATTGGAGCTGGTAGGCATAGATGGTGCCCGTCTCCGTTTCCATTGCTACGACCATTTCTGTTGCCATTTCTCCTTTTATTTGCTCATCCTGGAGGCATATTTCTGCAAACGCGTATAGCACAAGTTAGAGGAATAGAGAGATACTTTATCGCACGACATGGATTATGAAAGAAGGAAAATTTTCTAAAATGTCTTGTAGCCTCTTTCCCATAAGTATGGTGTGATTCACACCCATGGAAAAGACTCTATTTAATGCGGATTTTAGACACCCTAGGACACACCTAAAGCTTTTCTCTGATACCAACTTGTCACGACCCGAGCTGGGACCCCGGATCAAGACACGGGACCTAGAACTATGAATAGCTCCAAGCTAACCCATGGCATATTCATAGAAAATCAAGAGAATAAATTAAAGTGGAAAACTTAAAACATAAACATGAATACATGGAAGTCTATATAGCATAAAACAAAAATAAGAGAGACGAATCCAATAGTTGAGTCAACCAACACATGTATGTCTGAAAAGCCTCTAGTCATAGATGGACTGATGGGAAAACCTCCCTAACTAGTCCACTAAATCTAAAACAAAAATGACAAAACAAATAAATAGAAGAACATCCTTGGTAGATGAGGACTCACCAAGCAGGGACTGAATTAGACTGATATAGGAGTAGGGCTAATGACGCAGCTAAATCTGATTGCCCGAACCTATATCATGAAACGTTATAGCATTGAGTATGTGGGGTATGTAAAACAGGCTAATAAAATACATAATGAGTTCATGAGAGTAGGATATTTCGAACAATAAATATCAATCATAATTTAGGCATGAGGGCTCAAGGTTTTCAAAATAGTTCATAAGCTAGTCATAATTATATTCAGAAGAGAAATATTGTAAAACATAACCTGAGCCAAATTATGATAATCACGAACATGCATAAAGTCATAAGGAAAGTGGCAGGATTCATCACAACCGACACCATCATGATAGAGATTACATGATGTACCAACTATCTCACTCAAGTGGGCAGAGCTTCCCTAAGCTTGCCAAGACAAGGGATGATGACATGGCGTGATATCACTAAAGAGACCCCATAGGGTTAACATGAATATATCATACTTTTATGCATAGTTCTGAGGCCTGGGTTCCCAGATCCCCGACCTACTCGGTGCTAGATACTACTCCCCAAAATATGCACATGGCTCATATTGTAATCATGAAACATACTTGAAGTACATGGGCTAGTTAAAATCATAAGATACGTGAAAATGCTTGAAATACGTGAACTAGCCATTAAAGAGGCCAGTGAGTTAGCTTGAACATAAACATGATACTTGTAAAGGCTATGCATACTTGCAAAAGTCATCACACTTGAAATTGATAAGTTCATGAAGGGTTCTTGTAACAAAATCATTCCTCATGATCATAATACATAACTTAAAACTTGAGGATTGATATCATAAGAAAATCATAGGATTTCATTAGAAAGGATTTAACCCTAGAAGTTCATAATCATGCTTGTAACTTAGGATTTGAAATTTCATGAAAGGGTTAATAGGAATACAAACCCTAATCATAAAATCATCAATTTGATCAAGATAGCTAACCCCATAGATAAATCATAGAGGAATTCAACAACACTCAACCTAGCCCTAGAATTCAAATTAGGGCATGGGGAATGAGAGATCATGATTTCAATTGGAAAGGGTATAAGGTGGAAGAAACGCCCATTGAAAATCCCCACATACCTTGGTTCACTGATTTCTTGATTTAGCTTGAAACACCAAGATAATTTGAGAAGGTGAGAGTGAAGAACCCTAGCTTGTTCATGTGAGCCTTGAGGGATTATGATCTTCTAATTAGAGTGTTAGGAGTAGAATGACAGTTCTAGGGTGAATATTACCCTTAAATAACTCTTTTCAAGATTAAATGATGTATTTTAGGGATTAGGAGTTTAAAAGTTATGAAAACACCCTTAATGATTCATCTGGAAGAAGGACACTGTCAACTATAATGACCCATCCAATGGGTCATTGTTGGATAAGACGACTCGTTGGATCCGTCCATTATATATGGAGCTCTCCTGGTATCCTTCTAATCCTTTGACCAACGAATGAACAGAATGAGTCATTACATGAAACAACAACTCGTCACTTCGCTCGTAGTCACCAGTGCTGTTGCAGTCCAGATCACGCGCAAGCATACATGGTCGTACAAGTAATAAAGTAACTCTAAAGAGCTGGATGTCAAACACACAAGGACTGAATTATTTCAGTGAATTTACAAATTCAAGTGTTAATTCAAATTTCAAAAGTGTTGATTTATCAAGATTTAAGATTTTGATTTTTAAATTCAGAGGTGATCACAAAATAATTGAAAAACATTGGTAAGAAACATCTAGAATTAAGGCCTAATAAGCATGTAATGTTACATTCACACTGTTTCAAGTATGAAATTTTATTTGTTGTCTCACAAAGTTAATTTTCATGTTTATGCTCTTTCGATCCTCTAAACACAGACAAACTAGCCTCAACTACATAATTGAGCCGGGATGTGACATCCTAGTTCAACAAAAATTATCTATGTCGAGTGGTTTACGGGGTTAATTCCCTTGGTTATGGACTTTCGAACCTCTAACCATTTGACCTAGCTTGGTTTCACAACTACTTCTACGAGCGGTGATGTGACAATTCCTTGTTGGTGTCTAGCTATCTTCCCATTATAACCAAGCAAGGCAAATTAAGTATGCTACTATCCTAACGACGTATAAAGTCTTGAAGACTTTGAACTTGCTTTCTGCATTCTTAGTTCTAACCTAGGTATGCTCTTCCGAGTTTTTGCCTAAGCTTAACGAGTACATTCCAATGGTGATCAATCATTAAAATTATAAGATCAAGAATGCAAGACAAAACACAAATAAAAACTTGAACCAATGTAGAAATCAAGCAATTACAATCATGTCACGTGGCCTCAACCCTAGAAGAAGGGTATTAGCCACTCATGTTCATACAAGAACTCAAAAGCATGTTTGAATTCAAGTAATTAAAAGATGGATAAAAGAGAAGAAAAAAAATCAAACCCTAGGTGAGTTTCCTCCATTCTCCCTTTGTGATTTTCCAAAATAAAACTGTGATAATCAAAATAAACTGCTAAGTGCTTAATTTATACTAAGTAGGAAAGTGCAAAATTTGGTTGTGGATGGACTGCCTCCGTGTAACACTACCTAGCGAGCAGCTTAGCCTCTGTGGCATAGATTTGTCGTGCATGGCTACTAGAAGTTGGTATCATGCCATGTCTTGTGCGAGGCTTGTGCGCGTCACCTGGCGTGGCACGACGCTAGTCGCGTAGCCCACCCAGCATGACATACTGCCATTCCTGCAGGCATTGCCTCGCCTGCTCCTCTCGCGCGCATACTTCTGGTGTGACACTGCGCCCAGTGCACTTATCCCTTGCCATAGCACTTTGGTAGTTGCGCAGCCCTGCCAGTGTAACACACTGCTTGGCGTAGCAACCTTCTTTTCTTGGCATGTTCATGCTTCTTCATTAAAATTCATTCCACACTTCCTTATTGCTCATGGAATCCACCACCCCATACTTGGTATCTATCACCACACTGATCTTGCAAAGATACTATAGTGTGTGGGTGGGTTGACCTTTTGATATACTCTAAAGAGCTCCTCCT
This sequence comes from Datura wrightii, assembly GCA_035772735.1. Taxonomy (NCBI): domain Eukaryota; kingdom Viridiplantae; phylum Streptophyta; class Magnoliopsida; order Solanales; family Solanaceae; genus Datura; species Datura wrightii. The sequence continues at coordinate 67,650,488 of JASDFA010000010.1, read as the reverse complement.
CATCATTTACCCTCATTTTTGGGGTGCAAGCTCTTACATCAATTTTTGCTCCACCAGTAGCATGGAATGGTCATCCCAGGATGAGGGGTACCTTTTCATCAACCTTAAAATCTAGAATTAAAATTGACAGGTATGATAAATTTACCTACTTTGATGAGAAGGTCCTCAATAATCCTTTTCGAGGCCACCGTTGACTTGTTTGCCAGCTTCAGTATCACTTATGGGCCTTGGTTTCTCAAAAAAGTGTATTGAATAAAGATAGGGGCATCAAATTCACCACCGCCCCTAAATAGTACAATTCCCTCATTATGCCCGTTTCACCTATTTATACGGGGAGGGTGAAACTCCCTGGGTTTTTGAGTTTTCTTGGAAATTTTGCTCATTACCCTAAAAATGCACTTTTTAGTGAGTTCCACACTCTGGACATCCACCAACCTCACTTTTTTGGCCACCACGTCCTTTAGGTACTTAGGCATTCCCTATAAAACATCAATTAATGACAAATTTATGTGAATTTCTTTGAAGATATTAAAGAACTTCCGAAAACATGCATTCTCCTTGCTCTTCTTGAGCCTTTGCGGGAATGGTGGTGATCTTTGTAGTGGTTGCAATGATGATTGTGCATTGTGTGCTGCAGCATCCTTCTCTGTGCTCTTGTCTACTGATGGACCAAGTTTGACCAACTCTGGCTGCACCTCATTTTTCTTCTCCTTTTGTGGTACGTCAACCAACTGCTTTCCACTCCTCAATCTGATGGCCATGACATATCGAGGTTTTCTATCTGTATCACTGGGTAAACCTCCCTGAGGTCTATTGTGTTGAGCAGCTGCTAATTGGCCCATTTGCTTCTCTAAGTTTTGGGTTGCTAGCTGCTGGTTCTTTAAGTTTAAGGCCATTCTTGCCTGATTGGCTTCCATTTGGGTTTGGTTAGCTATGATCTTCTGCAACATTTCTTCGATGATGCTAGATTGGTCACTATTCTGTCGGTTCTGTTGCTGGTACTGTTGCTGCTGAGGCTACTGGTAGCTTTGACTCTGATTACCACCCCAAGAGAAATTTGGGTGATTCAGCCAATTCTTGTTGTAGATGTTTTAATAGTTTTGATTACCTCTCTACATATTACCTAAAAAATTTACTAACTCTGGATTGGCCCCGTAAGAGTCTACACCATGCCCGTTGTTGCCGCATATCTTACACCAGCTATGAGCTGGTTGAACTGCATTAACCTATGCCTGCGGCTGTGTCATACTTAGTTTGCTTAACTGAGTCATCATTTCGTGTTGGAGTGAAGCTAATTGGGCTACCAATGCATTGACACTATCCACCTCAATAAGCCCCGCTGCTCTCTTGCCTTTCCCTCTAGATGATTCACTGTGCTACTCTGGATTTCCTTAGCAATCCTATTTAATAGAGTGTACAGTTCATCATAGGTCTTCTCAAGTGCTTGCCCACCTGATGCAGAGTCTAGTAAGATTTTAGTATGAGGATCTAGACTCTCCACAAAGGTGTGGGCTAACACTTCATTAGACTTCCGATGGTGATGGCATTCTCACAACAACGACTTGAGACTCTTCCAGGCCAAGTATAAATTCTCCTTAGGCCTCTGCTTGAAACTAAGTATCTTGCTTCTAAGCTTTGCAGTCTTGCCTGAGGGAAAGAATCTGATGAGGAATTCCCTTCCTAGGTCATCCCAGGTAGTGATGGAATTTGGTGGCTTTGCCTTCAGCCACCTCTTTTCCTCTCCCAAGAGTGAAAATAGGAAGAGGATAAGTCTAACATAATCAGTTTACACTCCAGTGGGGACGAAAATGTCACTGATTTCAAGAAAGTTCTATAGGTGCTACTGTAGGTCTTCATGTGTCATGCAAGTAAATTGCCCATTCAAGTGCAACAGTTGTACCATATTCTGTTTGAGCTCAAAATTGCTTCCAGGCTCTGGTTTGCGTATGCTGGAGGTCATATTTGTTGCAAGTGGGATTGCCACTGCAAGAACTGGTCCAGCTACCATTTTCTCTGGCAACAACTGTTCCTTCTCAACTGGTGGATGGGATTGTCATTCAAGAAACTCTGTTTGTAACAACTGCAATTTTCATTCAAGAGCCTCTCTGCGTAAAAAATGCAACTGTTGTTCAGACTCTAACAATGGATCCACTAATTCTTTATTCCTTTCTAGCCTACTGCAAGGACAACCTGTTACCTGCAAACTACACACCAAGACCAAGATTTTTTAACACTTTTAGAAAAGTAAAACTAACAAACAAACTAAAAATTCATCAAAAGTTGTCAGTCCCCGACAACAACGCCAAAAACTTGTTGGGCCCCAGCGCACGCGCAAGCATACATGGTCGTACAAGTAGTAAAGTGACTCTGAAGAGATGGATGCCGAACCCATAGGGACTAAATTATTTCAGCGAATTTACAAATTGAATTGTTAATTCAAATTTCACAAGTGTTGATTTTTCAAGATTTAAGATTTTGATTTTTAAATCTAGAGGTGATCACAAAATAATTGAAAAAAATGGTAAGAAACATCCAGAGTTAACGCCTAACAATCATGTAATTTTATATTCACACTGGTTCAAGTATGGAAATTCATTTTCTATCTCACAAAGTTAATTTCCATGTTTATGGTCTTTATAGCCTCTAAACACATACAAACTAGCCTCACAGCTACATCATTTAGCGGGGATGTGACAACCTAGTTCATAAGCAATTATCTATGTGGAATGGTTTACGGGGTTATTGCCCTTGGTTATGGACTTTTCTAACCTCTAACCATTTGACCAAAGCTTGGTGTCACAACTACCTCTACAAGCGGTGATGTAACGATTCCGAGTTGGTGTCTAGCTATCTTCCCGTTTTATAACTAAGCAAGGCAAATTAAGTATACTACTATCCTAACCGCGAATCAAGTCTTAAAGTATTTATGCTTCCTACATTCTTAGTTCTAACCTAGGTTTTCTCTTTTGAGTTTTTGCCTAAGCTTAATGAGTGCATTCCAATGGTGATCAAACATTAAAATGATAAAATCAAGAATGCAAGAAAAAATACAAGAGAAAACTTGAACCAACATAGAAATCAAGCAATTACAATCATGTCATGTGGCCTCAACTCTAGAAGAAGGGTTTTAGCCACTCACGTTCATACAAGAACTCAAAAGAATATTTTAATTTAAGTAATTACAAGAATGGATAAAAGAGAAGAAATGAAATTGAACCTTAGCTGAGTTTCCTCCATTCTCCCTTTATTCCTTTGTGCTTTTCTAATATAAAACCATGATAATCAAAATAAATTGCTAAGTGGTTAATTTATACTAAGTAGGAAAGTGCTAAATTTGGCCATGGATAGACTGCCTCCATACCGTGCTGCCTATCGTGCAGCTTAGCCTCCAAGGCACAGAGCTGTTGCTCATAGATACTGGAAGTCGGCATCATGGAATGTCTTGTGCGAGGCTTGTGCGTGTCGCCTAGCATGACACAATGCAGGTCGTGTAGCCTGTCTAGCATGACAGGCTGCCAGTTGCGCAGGCATTGCCTCACCTGATCCTCTCGCACACGCATTGCTGGCATGACACAACACCCAATGCGCTCATCCGTTTTCATGGCATGGTGGTGGTCGCGCAGCCCTGTCGGCTTGACACACTGCTTGGCGCGACAACCTTCTTTTCTTGGCATGTTCATGCTTCTTCATTAAAATTCATTCCACACTTCCTTCTTGCTCATGCATCATCATAATTAGCCTCTTCTTAGCATATTACACCTACACAACAAAGACTAATCATATTGTCTAGTTCCGTCACGTCATTAAACACAAATACATGAGAATGTAATCAATTTAATCAACAAACATGACTTTAATTTAGACATAAAATAGCACTTGGGCAACTCCCTCGCCTGCATAATTTCTAACTTCTTCCAATGAGTCTATACTACGGACTGTTACACAATACAACGGATCATGATATCCATCCGTTGCCTCAGAACCAATCTTTGACCCCTTATTGGACTCCACTCAGCGAATGGTTACGATGACCCATTGGATCATCCAACGAGTCATTTCTATATTGGTTTTTTAGGAGGCTTGACTGGAGACTTACAACGAGGTGTTACAACAGGTCATTTTTTTCCACGACGACTCATTACTTGAGTCATTCTGTGATCCTAGTGCATTTTTCCTGATTTTCTCTTATTCAACCCTTGGGTTTGATCTTAGACACTTTTGGGGTGTTACACCATACAACATTCAAATGTAAGGTAAACTATTTCAAATTTCATATCAAAGAATACTCTAAGACTAATAAAAGTAACAACAATGGGTTTAGGTTAAAGGTGATGATGAAAACCAAAATGAGGATGTTGATTATTATGATGTTCTACTTGAGAGTTTAGAATGAAGTAGTTTGGTTGACCATTCATAAAAAATAGTACTTTCCGATGCAAGTGGTTTGATATAACCCCTAAAAGAGGTATAATGGAACTTAAGAAATATAACACATTGAAATGAAAATGTAGTACGATCCTTATCTTTTGCATACAGATAAATATGATTGGTGGGTGGTAATTATAACCAAGCCTATGGAGCGGGTGGAAGTTGTGAATGTTTTGGATATTGCATATCAAAACAACATATCAAGTATTCACCAAATAGTGAATAACGCTAATCTAGGGCCATTCTATAAGGAGGGATAGAAATAGGCTTGGTCTCGGGAATAACGTCAATCCCAAAGTCAATATCCCACTCGGGAGGGATCCCTAGTAGTTCATCTAGAAAAAGCTTTGAAAATTCATTTACAACTGCAACTGACTGGGAACTCGGTGCCTCGACATTGGTGTCTCTCACCCTAACTAGGTGATACAAACACCCTTTTGATATCAGTTTTCTATCCTTAAGGTAGGAAATAAACCTACCCTTTGGAACTACCATATTACCCTTTCACTTAAGACTCGGCTTGTTAGGGAACTAGAAAGTAACCACCTTGGTACGATTATTCAATGTGGCATAACAAGAGGACAACCAATTCATACTCATGATGACATCGAAATCCACCATCCTTAACTCACCCAAATCAACTCAAGTATCTTTAAGGACACTGTAATCACATAATTTCTATTCACTCTGTCATGACCCGAACATAGGTCTGGATCGAGATATGGGACAAGGGACCCTGAGAGGCTCCAAGTCGACCCATATCATGAACATAACATCTAACTCATTCATTAAAGCGGAAGATCAACATGAATAACAGCGAAAGTCTAAACATAACATAACATAAGTCTAAAGTTGAACAACATACAATATTCGAAAAGCCTCTAATACTGACGAGTTGATGGGACAAGACCCCAACTAACTCACTATAGTCTGAAAATTAAAAATAAAAAATATAGCTGATAGGAAGGGCCCTCACAAGATGGCGACTCATCAAGTGATACTGAGAAGTGCTAACTTCGGAAGTCTGGCAAGTGGCGGGACTGAGTCTGGATATCAGAGGCTATGTCATGAAATGATACAACATAGAGTATGCGGTCAGTACGTGGAATGTACCGAGTATGTAAGGTAAGTAAAACCGATAAGTAAGTAAACTCATTAAACATGCATAGTATAAAACATAATCAAGATAAGATTCTGAGAGTAGGGCTTGCATGCTATTTTATGAAATAATGATCTGAACATAACTGAATCGAATGATCCAAAGTTGAAGACTGATAATCATAAGTAAAACTGAACATTGGGTCAAACCTACTGAAAACATAATATCATGACTGATGTACATGCATAACTGAAATCATGAGGAACAATGGGAGACTCATCATATAACCGAAATTACCATGATAGAGCTTACATGGTCTAGACTATCACACTCAAGTGGGCAGAGCCGTCCAAAGCTTTTTCAGGGCTAAGGACACTACCATGATATTGATATCAAGCTCAAGGCCCCTTGGGGGCAGGGGAAGATCCAAGGGAGGTCCCAAAGTATATAAATAAAACTACATTGGCACGTAGTTCTGAGGCATAGGATTGACTAACCCTTAGCCTACTCGGTGTTAGACACTACTCCCTAAAACATGCATATTCTCTCCATCATTTTTCAATGAAGCTGACCATCGTCTAGTGACGAAGCTGAATAATAACATACATGCATAATCTGAAATCATAACATGAGAAGCGTTGGATCAAACCATATCACAAGCTGAACATAATTGGGAGTCTAGACTCTAAAACCATGTGGTAAGCTAATTACATGAAATCGTAAAACATACTTGATTATATGGGCTTGCCCAATACTTAACATGCTTAAAATCAACTTGATTCTCTTGAAAACATGAACATAGACATGGGTAATTTGAAAACATGCTTTTCAAGTTATAAAACTTGAAAATATAAATTTGTAATTGAAAACATTGTAAAACTTGCCCATGAATCATAATTCAACATTTGGAACATGCTTAGATCATACCCATGATAGAACTTAGAGAATTTACATATTTGGGTTAAAACCTCATAGATTCATCAATAAGGATTCATGAAATAGAGAGAGATTCGGCATGGGTGTGGACAATTACACGCATTCGTAACCCTACATACCTGAAGAATTCTGATTTCACAACTTCCTTGATTGCCCAAAGAGAATTGAGGAAGAACTTTAAAGGAACTAAGCTTGATCACCTTCTCAACCCTGTAACTTACATGCATGAATTAGGATAGGCTTAGAATGAGTTAACCCTTCTTAAAATACTTAGTTCTAATCTTAAAATGACTTAGTTTAGGCTTTAGAAACATAGGAATTATGAAAAAGCCCTTATAAACTCGTAGGGAAAAATAGACTGCCAGTCCCAATGAAAGACTAGACGAGTCGTGCCCCTGACCACGACTCGTGGTCACCTCTCATCATGAATACTGCCAATTCTTCCTTTGAGGGTCACCACAAGGGACACCATGACTTGTGGTGTATCTAACGACTCGTGGCGACCAGTCGTTTCCAACACTTCTGAAGTTCTCCAATCTTCACTCAACCTTTGACCACCGACCACCCAATGAATCGTGGTATTGACCATGACTCGTGATCACACCCATGGCCAGGTCCCACCTCACAATTTCAACCAGGGCCAGACCCCTCCCCACGAGTCACTTAACGACTCGTGGTGTTCCTGGCGGATCACTGGACGACTCGTCTTGTGACCTGGTGCAGAAATTCCTGTTTTCTCCGTTTTAATTTTTGGGTCCGATCTTAGTGTTTTTCGGGTATCACACACTTGGCCTGCAACTATCAACTCATCAATTGGAGTAGACATTAGTAAGGGTTCACACAAGCGTTCGGATTCAAACCCAAAACTCTAAGCAACATATGGGGTCACATATGATAAAGTGGATCCGGGAACCATAAGAGAATTCACATTAATAGAAAGACAGTGAGTATACCTGTGGAAACATCTAGAGATGCCTCTAGGTCCTGGCGACCTGCTCAGGCACACAAGGAATTCTACCCAGCTGTGCTTGAGTACCTCGATGAGTGATGTTGGGCATATTTCTATGCCCATTTTCCATGTTTTGCCCATCTTTTACTTTGTTTTGAGTTCATAATCCTTAGTAAATGCATAAATTCATGTGTTTGTCTGTTTTATAAGATAACAAAAGATTTTAATTATTTTGAGCAGGAAACCAAGGAATACCCAAATTAGTCCAAGGTGTGAAGATTTGAGAGCATGAGAAGATTTGCGTGGGGCTATGGTTGACGCCAGGCACTAGGTCCTAAATTTCAGAGAATTGTGCACCAAAGTTGGGGCTATGGCTAGCGCCGAGCCCCAGGTCCTAAACATCAGAGAATAATTCACTCAACACCTTGGTGAGATGGATGACATAGATCTTTAGAAGAATCCAAGACTTAGCGAAATTTCCCAAAATTCTGGTGCTATGGATGGAGCTGGGCGCCAGAGAGGTTCTAGAGTCAAGAAATTTTACTAACACTCGGGGGCTATGAGTGGTGCCGGGCACCCGGATGATCCAAAAGCGTTGGAATTTGGCTAACTCCTTATTGCTATGGATAGGGTTGGGTGCCTGAAGCTAGACTCAGAGGACACTTGATCCCAACTTATGGATATAGAGGGAGCGGCAGGTCAGGCCTATTTCAGGATAGATTTTGCTGATTTTAAAGCCAAGTACTTGATGCAGAAGTGTCATTTGAAGGCTCAACTATAAATACAGCCTCTAGGTCATTTGTTAGCAATCTTTAGATCACTTTTACATTACGTATTTCATTTGTGAAGGGTTTTAATCATCTTGGAAGGAGAGACAAGTTTCTACTTAGGTTTTTTCTATTCTTTATCGTTTTACTCTTAATGATAATGATTAAGTCTTTTTTTCAACTTTTCAATGAGTGGCTAAACTCTTACTCTAGGTTTGGCCATGGTGGATGGTTGAAATTTGAAAGACTAATTTATTCTATTTTTGTTTTTCCTTAATAGTTGTTTATATTTACTTGTTATAATTGCTTATTTACTAGACTGATCACCTTGTAAGTAAGTTTGTTGGCTTTCAGTTGAACTTGAGAAAAGAAACCAAAAGGATTAAAGGTAAATATAAAATAGGAATTCAAAGACCTTTGAGCCCATTGGTGAGAGGATAGAAGTTTTTGTTGAGGATAGAGATATACTTTTCAACCCTGTTTAGTTGAAATACAACATAACCCTTGTTTCAGTGTTTCTCCTTTGACCATAGGGATATAGGTGTTAGGGTTCATGAGATAGTTCTTGAATGCTTAGGGGAGTGGCAAGAATAGGATAGTAACTTGGAACTAGCAACCATAGGAATAATCGTTATAGAGTAATCACGCCTTGAAAAGTCAACTTGAAGAAAAAGTGTCATTTCCCTAGATTTTCATCACCATCTGAAGTAAAACCAAGTTTGCAATAGTCTTTAGTTAATTTTATATTTAAAGTTTTTAGTAGTATAATTTTCTAAACCATTCCCCATTTCAACTGTCTGATAGAATAGTGAAATAAAGAAGTAACCTTAAATGATTGAGCTGACAAGACTCTGAGGGATCGATAATTAGGACTTCCTGTCCTATATTACTTGAAAACCACATGTGCTTGCGTGCACTTAGGTGATATCAAGTTTTTGGTGCCGTTGCCAGGGACATAAATATTGTTTAATCATTTTTAGGTTAGGATTTTATTTTGTTATTTTGTATTTTATGTTTGTTTCTTGTTTCTGTGAAGTTTATAGGGTTGTGTGCTCAGTGTATGCCAAGTACAAGAAGTCAAGAATCACTTTTGTCTTGTTTTGATCCTGAAATTGAGAGAACCTTTTGAAGGTTAATCATGGAGAATAACGATCACACACAGGGCAACAATCAGGAGAGGGTTCAAGTGTTGAACTTTTTTAGGCCGAACTTGGAGAACGCTTCTAAAACGATTGTCGGAAACTTGAAATTGAAGGAAGGTACCATGCAGTTGGTCCAAAACACTTGCCAATATCTAAGTAAGCCGAACGAGGACCCCCACAGACATCTGATGACATTTGTGGAGCTGAGTGAGAATTCCCACTTCCAGAATGTGTCACATGAATATGTTAAACTGATATTGTTCCCATTCTCACTGATTGGTGAAGCCATGGAGTGGCTTCAAAATGAGCAAGCAACTTCCATCACCATGTAGGAGGCTCTTTCCAACAAATTCATCAATAGGTTTTTCTCTTCGAGGAGAACCAAGGAATTGAGAGGGAAGATCTCCAGGTTTGTGCAGAAAGATGGTAAGACCTTAGCTCAGGTGTGGGAACATTACAAGGGCTATTTGAGAGATTGTCTGCACCACATGCAGCCTAAGGAGCCAATTGGACATAACTTTATAAAGGGTCTGAAGCCCGAGTCAAAGATCTTGCTTGACGCTACCACACAGGGATAGATCTTATCTAAGAGCTATGATGGAATCAAGGCTCTTTTGAATCTCATGTAAGCCAGAAGCCGAAATTATTAGGACTCAGGTAGGGCATCCAAAACATTTAAGGTGCCAAGGAAGCTAGAGGTAGATAGTGTTGCGGCAATCATAGCAGACATTAGCTAGCTGGTGCATATGATTAGCAAGTTTGTGACCATGATGTGCTTCTTAAAATTGGGAAAATAGCATGGACTTAGGTATGTTTATATAGATATGAGGTGTTTTTACATTGTTTTCAGGGAAAATAAGCGTTGGAGCAAAAATGTGCAAAAGATGTAGAAAAGTGCAAAAAAGAATCCAAGTATTGATCTTAGTACGAGTCGTACCTAGATTATACAAGTTGTATTGAGACTCATGGAAAAGCTCAGAAGGATGGATCAATGAAAAGGCAAATTACGGCTCTCAGTACGAGCTGTACCAAGATGGTATGAGCTGTAGATGGAGTTGTGGAATAATTTAGAAAAGTTGCATAATTGAAGTCTCCTGGTACGAGTGGAACCTATGTATAATAACATCTACCTACGACCCGTACTAGGAGCTGTGGGAAGCTTCAGGTGTCTTAAAGACTTGGCAAGAACTCAAGATGTGACAAGCTGTTACAAGTCGTAGGAGCAAGGTACGAGGCATACCAAGACACTCGTAGAAAATTTTAGAAGATGTCAAAGTTCTCAAAGACAAACCACGATTAGATTGTATGACTCGTGGGATCATGTTACGAGTCATACTAGCTGCACACACTAAGCTAATTCTGCAGAATTCAAGGAATGTACGAGAGACAGGCATGACCTGTACAATCCTATTACGGATCGTATGATGAGTAGTAGGATGTGTCGACACCAGATTTGGTTATTTCCCTGTTATCTTAGGAAAAGGATTTCATTTTTTGTATAAATACATTCTATGTTTATTTTAGGTTACAGAAGATCAGAATTACTTGATTGTCAATTGCTATCAAGTTTGTAATTAGTTTTTGAAAATATTGGAGACCAATTCTTGGGATCAAAAACTTGGATTTCTCAATTGTTCTTGTTTTTGTTCTTTAATATTGACAGTAGATTTTATTTCAATCATCATTTTAAGTATTTAATTATGTGTTTATGTATGAATACTAATCACAATCTTACAATCATGAGAGGCTAAAACCTCCACAGCTAGGATTATGGGAACCATGGTGGATTAACGAACTAGGGTTACACAGAGTGATTCAAAACCAATGCTAAATGCTTGTATTGTATTTTCTTCATCTTTAATGTTTCTTAATAAAGTGCAACATTAAGACTTGCCCGAATTCTTTACTTGCTTGAACCTAGAGAGGTAGAGATTAGGAAAAGATAATTACAACAAAGCCTTGATTTTTATGATCATTGTATGACTTGAGCTGCGATCGCGGCATAGTTAATTTGGAACATATTGATAACAGTTAATAGTTAATTTGGAACATATTGATAACAGTTAATTTGAAATTGCTCATGAGACCTAACCCGGTGATTGAGTATAGTCATCCAATAAGGATGAACCAGTCGTTTGGATAAACCCTAGTTATCAGTTCTACAAGTAAGCATTGGAAATGATCTTGAGTGTAAACCTGAAGTAGTTATGAGCCCATGGGGAACACTTAGCCCAGTTATTTGAAAATCTTGATTTACAACACTTGGTTTTTGTGGTTGTTTTATAATTGTTTTCCTATAAACTCCCTAATTTGGAGATAACCAACCAAAATGCTTAAATATGACATTAGTATAGATCTTGCCATATTCCCTGTGGGTTCGACCCCTAACCTCTTTGTTGGGTTCCTTATTGAAAACGTCTGCTTCATACTTTTATCAGGAGTGTGAGTTTGAGCGTTATTCAAAAGTGGTGCCATTGATGGGGAATATGGCTAAGATTAGATTAATTGATTGTATTTAAATTTTGATTGTTAGTTCTCCGCTTATGTTTTCTTCTATGATTCATTCAAGCTACACCAATGAAGCTACTTATGTAAACACCCAGATGAAAGACAAGAGGCTGCTAGTGCCCATGGGAGAGATGATGAATACTGATACACTAGCAGCCGTCTTGATGAATTATGAGGGAGATGGAGTACCAGGGTATGTGAAACTAGTAAATGATCTAGAAGGAATAGGGTCATATAACTTTAGAACAAAGAAGTTAGACCTTGACTTGAAGAACCGTGTAACTCTGCTAGCAAAGCAATCAGTAAAGGTACCACCAGTTTTGGAACTCAAGGCATTACCTCCCCACTTCAAATATGCATTCATGGGAGAAGACAATACTTTTCCAGTGATTATTGCAGTTGGCTTGACATACTGGCAAGTAGAAGCTTTGGTCATAGTATTGAAAATAAGAGGAATTAAGGCGGTGTACTTTGATGATGCCTAAAAAATGATAGAAGTTATGTCGTGTCGTAATGTTAAATCAGGCATTGAATGGGAGGCAACCCATGGAAGGTGAAGTCTAGGTAGCCACAGGTATGTTTCCTTCCTTATGTTTTGTATTTTATGCTTCGGGGATGAAGCATGCTTTTCAAAAGGGGAGGGGGTGTACTTGTAGTTTTTTGGGATTTTTGGATTCGTCTGAGGGTTTTTCTTGTCGTGTTTCTTTTCCCTCAGGCATGGTATCTAGTAGAACCAGCATGTTTAGGATATTTTTGTTTAATTGGGAAGTATCTTAGAATTACTCAGCCAATAAAATGCACTAGTTTTGGTAGTTTTGAAAAAATTGACCCTATTTAAAATTTTTGATGGTTAGTTGTGTACTTGTTGATTGCAAAACATGATTTGTATGGATCTTTTTTTTTTCATTTAATGTATTAAAATGAATAGTTATAGTTGTCCATGTATGAACTTGATAGGTAGGATGAATGCAAAACATGTACCATGAGTGAGTGAGGTCTATACCTAGTTCAATACTGCATAGAGGATCTAGAACTTGCCCGGTTGTTCTTTACATAGGTTTTAGAATGGTTGTGTCACGACCCGAACGGAGGCCCGGATCGAGAAATGGGACAAGGAGCCCTGAGAGACTCCAAGTCGACCCATGGAATATCATACATCTAACTTAATTAGTAAAATTGAAGAATCAACACAATGGTCTTAGCGGATGTCTAAAGTAAACACAACATCAGAATACACAATCTGAAGCTGAATATATGCTTTTGTCTGAAAAGCCTCTAAACATAATGAATTGATTGGACAAGAGCCCAACTAACTCGAATAAGCTGAAAACTAGAAATACATAGAGAATCTGGATAAGCATGGTCCTCGGGAGATGAGGACCCACCAACAAGCAAGGTGCTAATTTTGGAACTGGCTATGAACGGGGCTGAGTCTAAGTGTCGGGTCCTATATCATGACACAATACAGCATAGAGTATCGGTCAGTACACGAAATGTATCGAGTATGCAGGGTAAGCAAAACCACTTAAATAAGTAAAATCATTTAAAGACAGGAATAATGTATAGCATAAACCATCAGAATCTGAGAGTAGGGCTTGCATGCATTCTTTATGAAATCATGATCTCCTCATAACATAACATAAAATCATAACTGAATCGATTGACTCATAGACGAAACCTGATAGTCATGAGTAAAATTGAACATTAAGTCAAACATGCTTTAGAACATATATAGATGTATAAATCTCATGAATGATGAACATGCATAACTGAAATCATGAGGAACAATGAGAGACTCGTCTATTAACTGACATACCACGATAGAGCTTACGTGGTCCCAACTATCATACTCAAGTGGGAACAGATGTCCAAAGCCTTGCCATGGCTAGGGACGATACCATGATATCGATATCAAGCTCATGGAACAATTGGGGTAGGGAATAACTCACAAGGGAGGTCCCCAAGTAATATATATAAGAATAACCCTACGTGTGGCGCGTAGTTCTGAGGCATAAGGTGATCGACCCTTAGCCTACTCAATGCTAGACATTACTCCCAAAAACATGCATATGCTCTCCATGGGTTTTCAATGGAGCTTACCATCATCAATTGATGAAGCTCAATAATCAAATACATCTCAAATATGAAATCATGCATATCAGAAGCTTTAGCTCAAAACATACCATAAATAGAAAGATAATTGGGAGTCTTCGCTCCAAAACCACGTGGTAAGCTTAATTCGGAAAAATCATAAATCATACTTGAACATGTGGGAATTTCCCAATACCTTAACATGCTTGAAAATACTCAATTCATATTGAAAACATGATTGTAAACATGGGTAACTTGAAAATATGTTTTTCATCATAATATTTCATCATAATCATACATTCATCACAAATCTCATCTTTCATGAACTTTCCATAATTTGGGCATTTTGATTTAATAAACTTAGAACATGATTTTTCATTGAAAATAACATAAAACTTACCCATGAATAATAATTCAATAGCATATACATATTTAAATCATACCCATGTAGTAAATTTAGAAATCTTATGCATTGGGTTAAAACCCCAAAGATTTAACATAGGGAATTCATGATTGAGAGAGGGATTAGGCATGGGCGTGAATGGATTCACCCATTCATAACCCTACATACCTGATTGAAGCTGGTTCTTACACTTCTCTGATTTCCCAAGGAAGAATTGAAAAGAATTTGAGGAAGAATAGGCTTGATCACCTCTCTAACTTTCTATCTTTGCATGCATGAATGAAAATGGCCTAAAATGAACTTAACTCTCTTAAAAGTCATCATTCATAGCTTAAAACGACATAGTTTAGGTCTTAAAATCTTAGAAATTATGGAAAAGCCCTTACTAAGTTCACAGAAAAATAACTGCTAGTTAGTCCCCAGGAGGGACGTGATGACTCGTCACCACTGGCCATGACTCGTGGCGTCGTCCATCATGTACACTACTTATTAAGTCATCTGGGATCGTCACGGGTGAAAAAATGATTCATTACTGGTGACCATGACTCGTGGTCACCACTCGTCATGTGCACTGCCTTAATCTCAATCAAACCTTTCCCTGCTGGCCACAACTCATCCCACGAATCGTGGGGCCTGACCACGACTCGTGGCCATTTCCGTGGGGATCCAAATTCCCAAATTTCAATTCACCTTCTGAGCCTCACCACGAGTCACATCATGACTCGTGGGCTGCTCTCACGGGTCACCTCATGACCCGTTTTGTGTCCTGATGCCAGTTTTAAATTTTTCTCCGTTTCACTCCCGGGTCTGATCTTTGGGCTTCCGGGGTATAACAGGTTGATTAGGAAAGGATCATAGGTCATTTATTTTTAGCCCATTTTAGCTTAAAATTATCCTACAAAAATGATATGATTTCCTTGATCCCAATTTTGATCCTTAAATGAACCACTTTTCTTTGATTAACCGATTAACCTTGCCCATTTATTTTATAATGAATCTGTTTTTGTCCTGGTCCCTCCTTGGAAATTGTAAACCTCAACCTAGACAAAATCCCTAAGTTGAGGGTGGCTAGAGTAGGAGTGCATAGATCATGGGGAGGTGAAAAAGGGGAAGAAAGGAAAAAGGATTAAAAAAATAAGGTGTGATGTGACAATAAAAGAAGCAAAAAGAGCTGAAAAAGAAAAATTTAAAAGAAAATACAAAAAATAAAAATGAATGAAAAGTTAAAAGTACACCACACCCATACAATTACATAAAAAATGGAGAAAAGGGAGGAACAAGTTGAAAAAATGAAAAGGGTGAAATAAGTGAAAAGTGGAGCCACGTGTATGTAGTGCCAAGGAGGGTCTAGTCACTAAGAATTTCATATTTAACTTACCCAGCCTGAAAGCCCACATTACAAGCCGAATAAAGTCCTATAGTGATCCTAGCCTAACCGTCCGAAGAGCCGAAGTAGAGAAAATAAGGGCAAGCCTATGGTATTCGATGTGCAGTATTTGAAACTTCCTTGTGAGAGTGAGAGTCTTACTTGTTCAGTCCAATGTTTCATATTTTCATATATATGTATGAGTTGGGCACTTCATTTGCTGTGAGGGTACATGATTTTTGTTTTATTGTGCTAATTGTCCGTATAAAAAGCATTGGTCATGACTTGATTCTCTATTAATAGCTAGATGACATGTCTTGATCCCCGTTTATCATGATTTGTGGTTACTTGATGTGCATATGCTAATTTGGTTTACCGAGAAAAGGGTCAAAAGTTGTTTGAGTTCATAGTGCAAATTTTGATTGGTGTTGGCTGTAGTATCCTACGTTTATTTTCTAGTTAAGCGTTGTTTTTAGTTTTTGTTTTCTTTGTCTGAGGACATGCAAAAGTCTTAAGTTGAGGGTACTGATGTGCTGTGAGTTTACAACAGTTTCGATGCTTAAAACTAGAAAAATAGCATGTACTTAGGTATGTTTATACGGATATGAGGTGTTTTCACTTTGTTTTTATGGAAAATAAGCGTTGGAGAAAAAATGTGCAAAAGATGCAGAAAAGTGCAGAAAAGCAGCCAAGTACTGATATCAGTACGAGCTATACCTAGATTGTATGAGTCGTACTGAAACTCATGGAAAATCTCAGAAGGCTGGATCTGTCACTGACCCAAGCAAGGACCTGAATCGTAGACATGGGACAAGGGACCCCGAGAGACCCCAAGTCAACCCAGGACATAAGCATTCACGAACTCATTCAATAAACATGAGGGAACATAGTAAAAAAAACTCAGCGGAAGTCTAACTTAACATAACAACAGAATGAACATCTGAAGCTGAATACATGTCCAAGTCCGATAAGCCTCTAATCTGGACGAGCTAATGGGACAACACCCCAAACTAGCTCAGAAACACTGAAACTGAAAATACATCCATGGTAACTGAAAGTCTAGTCCTCGAAAGATGAGGACTCACTAATCTAGCCGGTGTAACTCTGATAAGTGACTACGAACGGGGTTGAACTTGTGATACGGATCCTGCATCATGAAACAATGCACCATAGAAGGTATGTGTTCAGTACGTGGAATGTACCGAGTATGCAAGGTAAGTAAAACCACTAGAGCAATATAATTCTTTTAAAACAAGTCATACATATATACTAGCCTATAACGATAAGAAGAAGATCACAAGCATTCATTATGAAATCATTTTTATCTTATACGTGATCATGCATGGCTTTAAAACATCAGGACTGACTTGAATCACTCAAAGCTAAATTATAACATTTATATCAAAAGCTGAACAATGAGTCAAACCTTGCTTTTTGAACACGCAACCATAAGATAATCATCATGAGCAATGGATATACAAATTTGAATGATATAAGCAGTGGGAGACTCGTCACTTAACCGATATACCACAATAGAGCTTACGTGGTCCCTACTATTACACTCAAGTAGGCAAAGCCTTCCAAAACCTTGCCAGGGCTAAGGACGCTACCATGATATCGATGACAAGCTGAAGCGACAATCGGGCCAGGGATAGCTCACAAGGGAGGTCCCAATCTTATAATAGAATAAGCCTACGTTGGTGTGTAGTTCTGGGGCATAGGGTTTATCGACCCTTCGCCCGCTCGGTGCTAGACTCTTCTCTAAAAATATGCAATGCTCTACATCGTATAAATACGAAGCTCAACATCATCTAGTGAAGAAGCTCAACATGAAATCATGCATAAACTCAACATGGTATGAAACGAAGCTCAACATTGTCTATTGACAAAGCTCATTATGAAATCATGCATACACTAGACATCATATAAATATGAAACTCAACAATGTCGTCTCGACAAAGCTTAAAATGAAATCATGCTTAGACCCAAAATCATGTGAAATGAAGCTTAACATTGTCTTTGACAAAGCTCGACAATAATATGCATATAAATTAAGGATTTATGCATATAGAAGGCTTTACTTTGAAACATACCACAAGCTAGAATTCATAAGAAGAGTTAAAGGAAAATTTCATCTTAACCATGTGGTAAGCTCATGTCAGGGAAAATCACAATTTGAAAACATCATACGTGCATCACCCAAAGCTTTATCATACTTGAATCTAATCACTTTATTTTGAAAACATCAACATAGTCCTGGGTAGTTTTAGAAACATGCTTTTCATCATCAACTTCATCACCACCACATATTTACCATAAATCACCCCTTTTATGAACTCTTCACCCATGGGCGTTTTAGATTCAATTTTTAGAAAAACAAATTTTATAAGAGAAACAAGTTAGAATCTGCCCAAGCTTCGTAAATCATCAATATCAACTCAATCTAATTATGCCCATGAATAGATATATAAAAATCATGCAATTGATCAGAACCCCATAATTGATTATCCATAATTTAACACTAATTGATAGGAATTGGGCATAGGTGTGGAAGGAAGACACCCATTAAAACCCTACATAGTTGGAAATGAGGAATTCTATCACCCTTTAATTGCCCAATATCAGATTCCAAAGGAAACCTTGAATTTGGCCTTGAATCACCTCCTTCAAGCCTTCAACCTTGCATGCATGTGGAGTATGCACTTAGAATAGATCTTGCCCCTACTAAAACCCTTCAAAACGAGCCATAAACGACGTAGTATAGAGCCTTAGGACTAGGAAATAACGGAAATGCCCTTACTGAATTCGCTGAAAATTGATCACGGGCCAAATAACGGGTGAACCAACAGGTCGTTGGAGGATACCAAGACCCCTGGTATCTACCCGTGCTTTGCACTGTCCCAGTCATATCTCGAAATCAAACCACGGACGAACAGGACGAGTCGTTCTAGGCTCCAACGGGTCATTGAACTAGTCATTGATTGCTCCCCCCGAACCTTCTGAACTTCTACGCAACGAGCCTCACCACGGCTCATCGTACGCTTCAACGGGTCGTGGATACTATCCTTCCTTTCTCACTGATATCTGGGCTCCTTTACCACAGCTCCCCACAAGGGGTCGTTGCAAGCCACAATGAGTCGTTGCATGACCCGTCGTACCTTCCTACTGCCAAGTCCACTTCCTACCACGAAAACAAATGATGACTCATGGTTACTTACCACAGGTCGTTGAATCAACCATTGTTTCCCTTTGATACCTAACCACCTGAACCCAGGACCACCAACGATGGCCCGTGGTTACTTACCACGTGTCATGATACCTGTCATCCTGCAACCTTTTTCCCAACTTACAACATTTTTTCCTTTTAGCTTCCCGGGTCTACTCCTAAGCACTTCTAGGGTATTACAATATTTCTCCCTTGGGAACATTCATCCTCGAATGTAGGAAACAAGCAGCAAATAGAAACATACAATTTATCATAACCATATACTGATCGTTTAAGCCGAAAACTGATAGAATGACTACCTTCATTTCAAACTATGCTGCTCAACTGGGTTCATCAATCATACACATATCCACATACAAAAGAAACTTGCGTACATAGTTCATACATGAAAACTAGTTAGAGTCTGGGTGAAGAACTGATACCTCAAGCTGAAACTGAACCGGTAGAGAACAAGTGTTGATATTTGGCCATCATATCTGCTTCGGCTTCCCACGTAACTCCCTTAACATGCTGATTTCTCCACAATACCTTAACCGTAGCTACTTCCTTGTTCCTCAACTTCCGAACTTGGCGATCCAAGATTTCAACGGGAATTTCTTCATAACTGAGGCTGTCTTTTACACCAATGCTGTCTACTAGAACCACTAAGGCTGGATCACCCAAGCACTTCTTCAAAAGCGAGACATGGAACACGGGATGAATTGAAGCCAATTCTGAAGGCAAATCCAACTCATATGCCACCTTAACAACTCTTCTCACAATCTGGTAGGAACCAACATAGTGGGGACTAAGTTTCCCTTTCTTCCCAAATCGTATGACTCCCTTCATGGGGATACTTTTAGAAATACCCAATCATCCACATCAAACTCCAATATCTCTTCTTCTCACATCAGCATACAATTTCTGATGACTCTGAGCGGTTCAATGAGCTGTTTTCAACCGGTCCCTTATCAACTGAACCTTTACCATCGCCTCATGAACCGAATCCAATCCTATCATAGCTGCCTCACCAACCTCAAACCATCTGATGGGAGATCTACACCTTCGCCCGTAAAGAGCCTTGAACGGTGCCATTTGGATACTAGAGTGGTAACTGTTATTATAAGAAAACTCAATCAGGGGAAAATGATCATCCCAAATGCCTTTAAAATCCATAACACATGCACTTAACATGTCCTCAAGAGTCTGGATTGTTCGCTCAGCTTGACCATCTGTTTGCAGATGAAAGGCTGTGCTGAGCTTGACTTGAGTCTCGAGTCCCTTCTGAAAAGACCTCCAAAATTGAGAGGTAAACTGGGTACCTCTATCTAAAATGATGGACAAAGGCACTCCATGCAACCGAACTAACTCCCGTATGTATAACTTGGCATAATCCTCTGCTGAGTCGGCAGTTTTGACCGGTAGAAAATGAGCCACCTTAGTCAACCTGTCCATGCTAACCCAAATGGAGTCATATTGCCTATGAGTCTGAGGTAAGCCTGTAATGAAGTCCATATTGATCTCTTCACACTTCCAAGTGGGGACGGTAATATCCTGAAGTATGCCTCCGGGTCTTTGATGCTCGACTTTCACTTGCTGACAGTTTGGACATTTTGCTACAAACTCCGCAATATCCTTCTTCATACCATCCCACCAATTGATTTCTCGCAAGTCCCGATACATCTTTGTGGATCCTGGATGAATAGAATATTTGGTACCATGTGCCTCATGTAATATCTGAGCTCTCAAATCATCAACATCTGGGACACATAGATGACCGATATCGTAGCACACCATCTCCCCCTTGGGAGAAACCCTCCACCTTTTGACTTTGCACCGCCTCCTTCAGTTTCCTCAAAATTTGATTCTCATCTTGCCTGGACTTAACATCAACCACCAAGGACGATTCTGACCCATTATGTATAATAACACCGCCATCGGTCGAGTGGATCAATCTAACTTCCAGCCTTGTGAGCAAGGAACATCTTTCACCAATTCCTTCTTCCCCTCATCCACATGGGACACACTCTCCATTGAGAGCCTAATAAGCGCATCTGCAACCACATTAGCCTTGCCTGGGTGGTAAAGGACACTCATGTCATAGTCCTTGAGTAACTCCAACCAATTTCTTTGCTGAAGATTTAGATCCTTTTGTGTGAACACGTATTGCAAGCTCTTGTGGTCCATAAACACATCCATGTGGACCCCATACAAGTAATGCCGCCATATCTTCAATGCAATCACCACCGTAGCCAACTCAAGATCATGGGTCGGGTAATTCTTCTCATGGACCTTCAGTTGCCTAGAGGCATATGCTATCACCTTCCCACGCTGCATCAACACACATCCAAGTCCAACTCTGGAAGCATCACAATACACTACAAAACCATCGGTACCCTCGGGTAGGGTCAACACTGGTGCTGAAGTGAGTCGGGTCTTCAACTCCTGGAAGCTTTTCTCACAAGCCTCCGACCACTGAAATTTCACCTTCTTCTACGTGAACTTAGTCAAAGGTGCTGTAATGGATGAGAAACCCTCAACAAACCTCCATTAATAGCCAGATAGACCCAAGAAACTCGAAATATCCGAAGGATTCACCGGTCTGGGCCAATTCTTCACCGCCTCAATTTTCTGCGAATCTACTTTTATGCCTTCGCTAGACACCACATGGCCCATGAATGCCACAGAGTCCAACCAAAACTCACACTTGCTGAACTTTGCATACAATTGGCGATCCTTAAGGGTCTGAAGCACTACTCTCAGGTGAGTGGCATGCTCTTCCTTGCTCCAAGAGTATATTAAGATGTCATCAATGAACACGATCACGAACATGTCCAAATATGGCTTGAACACCCTGTTCATCAAGTCCATAAAAGTTGTAGGATCATTTGTTAGTCCAAATAACATAATTACAAACTCGTAATGACCATACCGTCTTCTGACTGCCGTCTTTGGGATATCACCCTATCGAACTCTAAGCTGATGATACCCAAATCTGAGATCTATCTTCGAGAAACACTTAGCGCCTTGAAGCTGATTGAACAAATCATCAATCCTGGGTAAGGGGTACTTGTTCTTGACATTGACTTTGTTAAACTGTCGATAATCAATGCACATACAAAGGGAACCATCTTTCTTCCGAACAAATAAAATTGGTGCACCCATGGAGACTGTCTCGGTCTAATGAAGCCCTTATCTAGAAAATCCTTTAACTGATCCTTCAACTCTTTTAGCTCGGTTGGAGCCATCCAGTAGGGTGGAATAGATATAGGTTGCGTATCGGGAAGAAGTTCAATACCAAAATCCATCTGCCGCTCGGGAGGAATACCTAGCAAATAATCAGGAAAGACCTTTGGATACTCACACACTATTGGAACTGACTGGATAGTCGGGGTCTCAGAATCAACATCCTTGACCCTAACCAAATGATACATGCAACCCTTAGAAATCATCTTCCTGGCTTTGAGGTAGGAAACGAAGCGACCTACAGGCACAACTGAACTACCCTTCTAAGACCGGCTCACCCTGAAATCTGAACTCTACTGATCGGGTCCTACAATTAATGGAAGCATAACAAGCATACAACCAATCCATGTCGAGAATAACATCGAAATCGATCATGGATAACTCTATCAGATGTACTGAGGTGACCTTATGGAGCACCAAGACTGGGCAATCTCTATACATCCGTCTAGCTATAACTGAGTCACCTAAAGGAGTAGAAACAGAAAAAGATTCTAACAAGACATTAGGACTAACTACGAAGCTACTGGCTACATAAGGTGTCACAAAGGACAAGGTGGCCTCTGGATCTAACAGAGCATAAACATCAACATGGAAGACTCGTAACATACCAGTAACCACGTCTGGGGAGACCTCCTGCTCCTAGTGGGGTGCTAGGGCATAGAATCTGTACGGGCGCTGACCGCTAGCTGCACTGGTAGATGCCCCCTGATATGCTGAGCGAGGGGGTAGGGTTGCTGAGCTAGAAGCTGGGCCACAACCCCCAACCTGATCCTGTTTCGCTGCTGGAAAATCTCTAAGCATGTGCTCGGGTTTCCCGCACCCAAAACATGCACCCAAACCTGCCAAGCACTGGTCTGCATGCCCTCGGCCACATCTGCAACAAGCTAGAACACCTGAATCTGTGGGCCTGCTGCTCTGACCCCTCGAGCCTGATGCCCGGCCTATCTGATCATGCCTAGGTTGAGATGGAACACTCAAGGTTGCTGAGCTAGAAGCTGGGCCACAGCCCTCAACCTGATCCTGTTTTGCTGCTAAAAAATCTCTAAGCGCGTGTTCGGGTTTCCCACACCCAAAACATGCACCCAAACTGCCAAGCACTGGTCTGCATGCCCTCGGCCACATCTGCAACAAGCTAGAACACCTGAATCTGTGGGCCTGCTGCTCTGACCCCTCGAGCCTGATGCCCGGCCTCTCTGATCATGCCTAGGTCGAGATGGAACACTCAAGGTTGCTGAGCTAGAAGCTGGGCCACAGCCCTCAACCTGATCCTGTTTCGCTGCTGGAAAATCTCTAAGCCTGTGTTCGGGTTTCCCGCACCCAAAACATGCACCCCAACCTACCAAGCACTGGTCTGCATGCCCTCGGCCACATCTGCAACAAGCTAGAACACCTGAATCTGTGGTCCTGCTGCTCTGACCCCTTGAGCCTGATGCCCGGCCTCTCTGATCATGCCTAGGTCGAGATGGAACACTCAAGGTTGCTGAGCTAGAAGCTGGGCCACAGCCCTCAACCTGATCCTGTTTCGTTGCTGGAAAATCTCTAAGCATGTGTTCGGGTTTCCCGCACCCAAAACATGCACCCCAACCTGCCAAGCACTAGCCTGCATGCCCTCGGCCACATCTGCAACAAGCTAGAACACCTGAATCTGTGGTCCTGCTGCTCCGACCCCTTGAGCCTAATGCCCGTCCTCTCTGATCATGCCTAGGTCGAGATGGCACACTCAAGGATGATGAAGCTGGGGCGGCTGATCTCTGGTGGGTCTGTTGACGGTGCTCACCTCCTAACCTAAGATGAGGACACATGTGATCATCAGTCCTGGCCCTCTTGGCCTCTCTCTCTCTCGAATGTGTCGCCTCCATCTGCTGGGCGTACAACACCATCGAGGAAAGTCCATGTCCTGATGGAGCATAGCAATCCTTCATTCCTTATCCAAATAACCTTCTATCCCATGTACAAACCTGCTCACTCGCGCCCTCTGGTCAGCCACTAACTCAGGAGCATACTTCGATAGGTGGGTCAACTCAAGGGAATACTCTAGTACTGTCATCCTCCCTTGCTTCAAAATTTATGAACTCAGCTTCCTTCAGCTCCCTCATCTCCCGAGGGAAGAACTGATCCAGGAATGCAACATGGAACTCTTCCCAAGTGAGTGGACCTGCTCCAGCGACCCTACTCTCCTTGCATTGATGGAACCAGATATATGCAACCCCTTTCAACTGGTAGGAGGTCAACTCTACGCACTCAACACTACTCACCCCCATGACCTGGGTGATCTTGATAACCTCATCCACGAACTCATGTGGGACTTCATCTACCTTGGATCCAAGAAACTCCAGTGGGTTCATCCTCAAGAAGTCCCTGACTTGAGCCATCACTGCACTGCCATTCTGCAGAACATGTGCAACAGCCTGCTGATTGACCTGAGCAGTCAAGGCATGCGCAAGCATCTGGATGGCAGCTCAGAACTCAGCATGAGTAGCTAGCTCCGGTGCCTGAGGCTCCTAAACTGGTGGGACCTACTGATGCCCACGACCCATGCCATCCTCGTGGCCTTCACCATCTCCATTTCTTCGTCTGTTCACTCTTCAAGGAGCCATACTTTGAAATTGCACATAGAAGGTATGTGATCAGTACGTGGAATGTACTGAGTGTGCAAGGTAAGTAAAACCACTAGAGCAATATAATTCTTTTAAAACAAGTCATGTATATATACTAGCCTTTAAGGATAAGAAGAAGATCACAAGAATTCAATATGAAATCATTCTTATCTTATACATGATCATGCATGGCTTTAGAACATCATGACTGACTCGAGTGACTCAAAGCTAAATCATAACATTTATATCAAAATCTGAACAATGAGTCAAACCTTGCTTTTTGAACATGCATGCATAAGATAATCATAATGAGCAATGGATATGCAAATTCGAATGATATAGACAGTGGGAGACTCCTCACTTAACCGACATACCATGATAGAGCTTACGTGGTCCCTACTATTATACTCGAGTTGGCAGAGCCATCCAAAACCTTGTCAGGGCTAAGGACGCTACCATGATATCGATATCAAGCAGAAGGGCCAATCAGGCGGGGGATAGCTCACAAGGGAGGTCCCAATAATATAATAGAATCAACCTATGTTGGCGCGTAGTTCTTGGGCATAGGGTTATCGACCCTTAGCCCCCTATGCTAGACACTTCTCCCGAAACATGCAATTCTCTACATCGTATTAATACGAAGCTCAACATCGTCTAGTGACGAAGTTCAACATGAAATCATGTATAAACTCAACATCGTATGAAACAAAGATCAACATTGTCTACTGACAAAGCTCATTATGAAATCATGCATACACTAGACATCATATAAATATGAAGCTCAACAATGTCGTCTCGAAAAAGCTTAAAATGAGATCATGCTTAGACCCAACATCATGTGAAATGAAGCTTAACATTGTCCTTGAAAAATCTTGACAATAATATGCATATCAATTAAGGATTTGCGCATATAGAAGGCTTTACTTTGAAACATACGACAAGATAGAATTTATAAGAAGAGTTAAAGGAAAATTTCATATTAACCATGTGGTAAGCTCATGTCGGGGAAAATCACAATTTGAAAACATCATACAGGCATCACCAAAGCTTTATCGTACTTGAATCTAATCATTTCATTTTGAAAACATCAACATAGTCATGGGTAGTTTTAGAAACATGCTCTTCATCATCAACTTCATCACCACCACATTTTAACCATAAATCACCCCTTTTATGAACTCTTCACCCATGGGCATTAAGATTAAATTTTTAGAAAAATAAATTTTATAAGAGAAAAAAGTTAGAATCCGCCCAAGCTTTGTAAATCATCAATATCAACTCAATATAATCATACCCATGATTAGAGATATAAAAATCATGTAGTTGATCAAAATTCCATAATTGATTATAGATAATTTAAAACTAATTGATAGGAATTGGGCATGAGTGTGGAAGGAAGACACCCATTAAAACCCTACATACCTGGAAATGAGGAATTCTATCACCCTTCAATTGCCTATGATCAGATTCCAAAGGAAACCTTGAATTTGGCCTTGAATCACCTCCTTCAAGCCTTCAACCTTGCATGCATGGGGAGTATGCACTTAGAATAGATCTTTCCCCTACTAAAACCCTTCAAAACGAGCGTTAACAACGTAGTATAGAGCCTTAGGACTAGAAAATGATTAAAATGCCCTTACTAAATTCATTGAAAACTGATCACTGGGCCAAACAACGGTTGAACCAATGGGTCGTTGGAGGATACCACGACCCGTGGTATCTACCCATGCTATGCACTATCCCAGTCATATCTTGGAATGAAACCATGGAAAAATAGGACAAATCATTCTGAACTTCTATCCAAAGAGCCTCACCACAGCTCGTCGTACACTTCAACGGGTCAGGATACTATTTGTCCTTTCTCACTGAGATCTGGGTTCCCTTACCATGGCTCCCCACAAGGGGTCATTGAAGCCACAACGGGTCGTTGCATGACCTATCGTACCTTCCTACTGCCAAGTCCACTTCCTAACACGATAACAAATGATGGCTCATGGTTGCTTACCATGGGTCATTGAATCAACCATTGTTTCCCTCTGATACCTAACCACTTGAACCCACGACCACCAATGACAGCCTATGGTTACTTACCACTGGTCGTGGTACCTGTCGTCCTGCAACTTTTTTCCCAACTTACAGCAGTTTTGCCTTTTTACTTCCCGGGTCTGCTCCTAAGCACTTTCGGGGTATTATAGGATCAATGCAAAGGCAAAGTATGACTCTTAGTATCAGCCATACCAAGATGGTACGAGCTGTAAGTGGAGTCATGGAGTATTTCATAAAATTTACACAATTGAAGTCTCCTGGTACTAATGGAACCTATAGATCGTAGCATCTACTTACGACCCATACCTGGAGCCATGTGAAGCTTCAGGTATCTTAAAGACATAGTAAGATCTCAAGATGTGACAAGTTGTTACGAGCCGTAGGAGCAAGGTATGAGGTGTACCAAGACACTTGTAGAAAACTTCAAACAATGTCAAAGTTCTTAAAGCGAAACCACGATTAGATTGTACAACTCGTGGGATCATGTTACGAGTCATACCAGCTGCCAACACTTAGCCAATTCTGTAGGTCAAGGAATGTATGAGAGTAAGGAACGACCTGTACAATCTTCTTACGGGTCGTATGATGAGTCATAGGATGTGTCGACACCAGATTTGGTTATTTCCCTATTTGCTTAGGAAAAGGATTTTATTGTTTGTGTAAATATGTTTTATGTTTATTTTAGGTTAGAGAAGTTTAGAATTAGTTGATTGTTAATTACTATCATGTTTTTAATTAGTTTTTGACAATATTGAAGAGCAATTCTTGGGATCAAAACTTGGATTTGTCAATTGTTCTTGATTTTGTTCATTAATATTTACAGTAGGTTTTCTTTCAGTCATCATTGTAAGTATTTAATTATGTGTTCGTCTATGAATACTAATCACAATCTTATAATCATGAGAGGCTAGAACATCCACAACTAGAGTTGTGGGAATTATGGCGGATTAACGATCTAGGGTTACACAAAGTGATTGTAACCAATACTAAATGCTTGTATTGTATTCTATTCGTCTTTAATGTTTCTTAACGAAGCACAACATTAAGACTTGCCTAAATTCTTTACTTGCTTGAACCTAGAGAGGTAGAGATTAGAAAAAGAGAATTACAGCAAAGCCTTGATTTTTGTGATCATTGTATGATTTGAGCTGCAGTTGTAGGATAGTTAATTTGGAACATATTGATAACGGTTAATTTGAAATGACTCATGAGACCTAACCCGGTGTTTGAGTATAGTCATCCAATAGGGACAAACCAATCGTTTGGATGAACCCTAGTTATCAGTTCTATAATTAAGCATTGGGAATGATCACGAGTGTAAACCTGAACTAGTTATGAACCTATGGGGAACACTTATCCTAGTTAATTTTAAACTGTGATTTACAACACTAGGTTTTTATGCTTGTTTTATATTTTTTTTCTATAAACCCCCAAATTTGGAGATAATCCAACAAGAAGCTTAAATACAACATTAGTCTAGATCTTATCTTATTTTTCTATGGGTTCGACCCTAATCTCTTTGTTGGTTTATTTATTGATAATGTCAGCATCATACTTTATCAGGAGTGTGAGTTTGAGCATTATCACCATACCATCAGGAAGCCAAGTACATCAGGTTCAGACTCCACCACCATCATATGAAGAATGTGGAGAAGGCCACACATATTCAGGTTGTCCACTAGCCTCGAATCTATATATTTTGTGGGACAACAAGGTCGTGGTGGAGGTTTTGCATGTATTATTTATATCCAATGGTATAGGAATGCAGCCAATCTCTCATAGGAATGGAATCAAAATTTCCAAAGGCCCCAGAACAATTATCCAAGCCTCAGGGCCAACAGCTGAGCAGTTCTTTTGACGAGACAATGACATAGTGGATGGTTCAGAAAACTCAAGTAGTTAATGAGATGTAGAAGTCCATCTATGAGATTTAGAGACAAATGGGGCAATTGGCTCTGCAGCAGACTAACAGATTGCAAGGGGCACTTTTAAGTAACATCAAGAAGAACCCCAAAGAAAATGTGAGCGCATCTCTTTGCGGAGTGGTAAAGACCTAGGTGAGGTGATCCCTAGAGAAAAGAAAGTTGATGATGAGCAGGTTGTGAAGTCAAAGAGTGAGGTAGGTGAGTCAAGTAACTCACAACCAGAAGTTGTAATAGCCAGACCACCAACCCCATTTCCACAAAGGTTTAAGAAGCAGAAGGAGGACTTAGCCTACCAGAAATTTCTTGATGTGTTGAAACAGGTACATGTTAACTTACCTTTGGTGGAGCATTTTTAGGAAGTTCCAAAGTACTCTAAGTACCTGAAGAATAGTGTGGCCAGTAAGAGGAGGTTAACAGAGTTTGAAATTATGGCTCTCAGGGAAGAGTGCAGTTCTTGGGTTCAGAATAAAATTCCTAAAAAGCTAAAAGACCCGGGAGCTTCACCCTTCCAGTGGTAATTGGAAATAAGGAAGTAGGTTCTGCATTGTGTGACTCGGGTGCAAGAATTAATCTGATACTTGCATCCCTATTCAGAACTTTGGGATTAGGTGAACCACGCCGTACCATAGTGACTTTGCAGCTTGCAGACCGATCTCTTGCCTATTGATGTTGGACATATTTTTATGCCCATTTGCCATGTTTTTACCCATATTTGATCATGTTTTGAGTTCATAATCCTTAATTTATGCGTAGATTCATGTATATGTGTTGTTTTATGCGCTAACAAATGATTTGAGTTGATTTGAGCAGGAAACTAAGTAAAATGGGCTCAAAATTGTGCAAGGAATGAAGACTTGAGGAGCTGACGGATTTGGTGTTATGGTTGGTGCCCCACACCAAGTCCCAAACTTCAAAGAACAATAACTTAAATCTGGTGCTATGCACCAACCCTCAAACTTCAGAGAAATTACAATTCAAAAGTTTGGCAAGATGAGTGGCGCCCCGTGCCAGAGGTGTCAAGACTAAGAGAAATTTGATGAACACTTTGGCGAGATAGGGGGGATGCACCAGACCCTATCCGAAGCTAAAATTGCTTGAAATTTAACTAAGTTTGTGGCGAGATAGGTGGGGCAACACGCCAAGGTCATTCCGAGGTGAAAATGCTGATTATAAAGCAAAGTCTTGAAGGGTAGAAGCATTATTTGAAGGATCATCTATAAATAGTGGCCATAGGTTGTTTGTTAAGTAGTTTTGGACTTCTTGAAGCAGTCATAACTCATTTTTTGTTCCGTAGTTTGTTCATGAAAGCTTGTTTGGAAGGAAGACAAAGTTTTACAACTAGGTTTTCTCTTCTTTACTTCATATTTTTGTATGATAATGTCTAAATATTTGTTCTTCCGCTTGTCTATGAGTGGCTAAACTCATACTCTAGGGTTGTGGCCATGGTGGATGGTTGATTGTTTGAAAGAATAATTAAACTTGATTGTGATTCTTCAATTATGGTTGTTTATATTTATTTATGTTAATTTATTATTTATGAGCTTGATCACCTTGTAAGTAATCCGTTGGCTTTTAATTGAACTTGAAAAAGGGAATCAAAATTGTTAAAAATAAATACAGAATGAGAATTCAAAGACCCTTGAACCCATTGGTGATCAGATAGAAGTTGTTGTTGAGTATAAGGATATACCCTTCAACCCTGTTTAATTGAAATACAAGTAGGCATAGCCGTCGTTTCATTGTTCTCCTGCAAGCATAGAGATATAGGCGTTAGGGTTT
Source organism: Datura wrightii (assembly GCA_035772735.1). Taxonomy (NCBI): domain Eukaryota; kingdom Viridiplantae; phylum Streptophyta; class Magnoliopsida; order Solanales; family Solanaceae; genus Datura; species Datura wrightii. The sequence goes on along the minus strand of JASDFA010000010.1, from coordinate 67,620,001 downwards.
ATAAAATAGTTCTTGGATGCTAGGGATAGTGGCAAAAGATGGGATAGTAACTTGCAACTAACAACCGTAGGAAGAATCATGCTAGTTTAATTACGTCTGAATAACTCAACTTGAAACCAACCAAGTGCCATTTCCCTAGTCTGTCATCATTATTAAAACATAATCAAGCTAGCATTGGTTTTAGTTGCTTTTACATTTGAAGTTTTAGTAGTTTAATTTTCCAAATCAATCTTCATTTTACTTATTTCGTAGATTAGTGAAAGTAAAGTGAAAATCTTATAATGGTTAAATTGACAAGTCCCTATGGGTACGATACCTAGACTTAACAATCCTATATTAATTGACAACCACGTGCGCTTGCATGTGCTTAGGCAACATCACCTATCCTGATGGAATAAAAGAGGACATCTTGATAAAGGTGGGACCTTTTATCCTATTGGCGGACTTTATAATTATAGATTATGAAGCAGATGCAACAATTTCCCTTATTTCGGTGAGAGGATTCTTAGCCACTACAGACACAGTCATAAAGGTGATGTCGGGTATAATGTCGATGATTGTGGATGGTCGGAGGTAGTTTTTGATGTGATTAGGGTGACAAGATTGCCACCCTATTATGAGGAGATTAAGGCAATTATGGAACTAGAGCCGAAAATGTCTACTAAGGCCTTAGAGCAGTATTTATCATAGGAAGATCCACTTAGAAGAGCACTGGTATATGAGAAAGAATAGGGTGATACCTTAGAGAAGATTGAATGCTTAGCAGTTTTGGATGCCACAAGCACCCATGTTAGCAGAGAGGATCCTTTGGTGACACTTGAAAAACCTTTGACTGGGGAAAAATGAAGCCATCCATTAAGAAAGTGCCAGTTCTTGAATTAAACCTTTACCTGCGCATTTGAAGTATGCTTTTATAGGTAGTGATAACACACTACCTATGATAATATCTGCTTTGTTGTTTGATAAACAGGTTGACAGGTTGCTGGAAGTGCTGAGGCATCATGTAACGGTGCTTGTGTGGACAATAGCTAACGTTAAAGTGATAAGAAGTTCATTTTGCATGCATAAATATTGATTGAAGAGAGAACTAGACTTAGTGTTGAACATCAGCAAAGACTGAACCCAATCATGAAGGAGGTAGTAAAGAAGGAGATAAAGTGGCTAGATGCAGCCATCATATACTCGATTTCGGATAGTCATTGGGTGACACAATTAAGTGTGTCCCGAAAAAAGGTGGGATGATGGTGGTGCATAATGAGAGGGATGAATTGATACCACAATGAACAGTCGCAGGGTGGAGGATTTGTATTGAGTACCGAAAGCTTAATGCAGCCACCGGGAAGGACCACTTCCCATTACCTTTGTTGGATCAAATGTTAGACAGGTTTGATGGGCATGATTACTATTATTTCTGGATGTGTACTCAGGTTACAATTAGATCATGATCATACAGGAGGACCAGGAAAATACTATTTTCACTTGTCCTTTCAACACCTTTGCATTCCGAAGGTCGTCGTTTGGACTATGTAATGCTCCAAGTACATTCCAGAGGTGCATGCTATCTATTTTTATAGACATGGTGGAGAAATAAGTGGAAATGTTCATGGATGACTTCTTAATTTATGGGAGTGACTTCGATGAGTGCTTGAAACATTTGGATGTTGTACTAGCCAGATGTGAGGAGATCAATCCTGTGCTGAATTGGGAGAAGTGTCATTTCATGGCATGTGAAGGGATAGTCCTGGGTAATAAAATTTCAAAGGCGGGTATAAAGGTTGATAGGATAAGATGGAGGCCATTTAAAAACTACCACCCCCTATCACTGTGAAAGGGGTGTGCAGGTTTTTAGGACATCGGGGGTTTTACAGGAGGTTCATTCACGACTTTTCTAAAATAGCAAATAATGTGAAAACTTTTAGAGAAGGATGTGAAGTTTTAGTTCGACAGAGAATGTGTGTGCAGGATTTCAATATTGAAGGATAAGTTGACCACAACTCCAATCATCATTGCCCCAGACTGGTCATTACCATTCATTGTAAGGTGTGATGCCAGTGACTTTGAAATAGGAGCCTTCTTGGGGAAGAATAGGGGGCAGAGGTTTCAGCCCAATTACTATGCAAGAAAATCCTCATATACAACTCAAAACTCCTGGAGAAGGATGTGAAGTTTTAGTTTGATAGAGAATGTGTGTAGGCTTTCAATATTGAAGGATAAGTTGACCACAACTCCAATCATCATTGCCCCAGACTGGTCATTACCATTCATTGTAATGTGTGGTGCCAGTGACTTTGCAATAGAAGCCTTCTTGGGGAAGAATAGGGGGTAGAGGTTTCAGCCCAATTACTATGTAAGAAAATCCTTATATACAACTCAAAAAATTACACTATGACCAAAAAGGACTTATTGGAAGTGGTGTGTGCATTTGATGAATTTCGAGCTTATCTAGTGGGGACAAAAGTGGTGGCGTATACTGATCATGCTGCAATCAGGTACTTGTTTACAAAGAAGGATGCTAAAGCCAAGCTCATTCGGTGGACACTATTGCTGCAAGAATTTGACATTGAGATCAAAGATAGGAAAGACACAGAAAACCAAGTAGCAAATCATCTATCTTGGCTGGAGGACAGAGAGCATATTGACTGGAAGACTGACATTGTTGAGACTTTCCCTAATGAACAGTTATTTGTTGTGCACAGTCAGGAGCTTCCATGGTATGTTGATACGATAAGTTTCTTAGTTAGTGGTGTGTATCCACATGATGTAACCCCAGACAGAAAAAAGAGACTACTTTATGACAACAAATTCTACATATGGGATGAAGCCTTCATGTACAAGATAGTCCCCGATAGCTGGTCAGAAGATATGTTCCCGAGGGAGAAGTACCCCAGATTTTGGAAAGCTGCCATTCTTCACCTTATGGAGGACACCACAGGGGAGATAGAACCGCAAAAAAAGTCCTTTAAGCTGGCTTTTATTGGCCCACCCTGTGCAATGATGCATATTTGTTTGCTAAATCTTTTGACAGTTGTTAGAGAACAGGGAATATTTCGAAGAGGCAGGAAATGCCTCAGAGAGGTATTATGAAAGTGGAAGTTTTTGACAGCTAGGGAATTGATTTCATGGGACCCTTCATCCCTTCGAATGGGAACAAGTATATTTTTGTGGCGGTTGAGTATGTGTCAAAATGGGTGGAGGTTCTTGCACTGCCTAGCAATGATGCAGAGGCAGTAACCCATTTTCTTAAAAAGAATATATTCACCAATTTTAGTACACCCAGAGACATCATTAGCGATGAAGCTACGCACTTCTGTAACCGACTCTTCAATAATCTTCTCGCTAAGTATAATGTGAAGCAAAAGGTAGCAACAACCTATCACCCATAGACCAGTGGATAGATAGAAGTGTCAAATCTAGAAATCAAAAGAATTCTTGATAAGACTATGAGCACAAACAGAAAAGATTGGTCTAGAAAGTTGGATGATGCACTATGGGATTATCAGACAACTTTAAAATTACTATTGGTACTTAACCATATAGGTTAGTTTTCAGGAAAGCATGTCATTTACCGGTGGGTCGAGAAAACCTAGCATAATGTGCCATACAAAAGTTGAATAAGGATATGGAAGCTGCTGGAGAGAAAAGGTTGCTGCAACTACATGAGCTTGATGAATTCCACTTCAGTGCATATGAAAAAGAAAAAATGTACAAGGAGCGGACTAAGAGAGTGCATGATAGGAGTATCCCTCCTCGCGAATTTCAAGTAGGGTAGTTGGTCTTATTATACAACTCGAGGTTGAAGCTATTTGGGGAAAAGTTGAGATCGAAGTGGTCAGGCCTATTTGAGATCGTGAATGTGAATGCACATGGTACAGAGGAGTTAAAACCCTTGGGGTATAATAGAAACATTCTTGGTTAATGGATAAAGGGTGAAGCACTATTATGTCACGGCCAAAATATAGGCCCGAATCGAGACATGGGACAAGGAGCCTCGAGAGACTCCAAGTCGACTCATGGCATGAACATACATCTATCTCAATCCTATAAAGCGGAATACCTAATATAATAAACATAATGGAAGCCTACTCATAACATGACATCAGAACCGGGATTCACTTCATACATGACAACCTGATTACTACATATAGTCTAAAAACCTCTATCATATCTAATGGGTTGATGGGACAACACCCCCAACCCGACAAATTTGAAAACTGAAAATACAAGATAACTGATAATGAGTAGTCCTCGAGAGATGAGGACTCACCACTAAAGCTGAAAGCTAACTCCAAAGAACTAGGTAGTGACGAGGCTAAGTCTGAAGATCGGAGCCTATATCATGAAACGATACAACATAGAGTATGCGGTCAGTACGTGGAATGTACCGAGTATGCAAGGTAAGTAAAATGGACATTTTAAATACATAAAAGTTCATAAGAGTAGGACATCATGATCATAACATAAATACCATAATGCAACATAAGGCTCAAAGTTTTCAAAACATTCATAAATCATTTATAATCATACTCACGAGAGAAAAGATTTATTAAACATTACTTGAGCCAAAGTATATAATCATAATCATACATAAATTATGATGAACAATGGGAGATTCTTATAACCGACATATCCCATATGAGCACACATGGAGCCCGACCTGTAAACCCTTAATCGAGTGGGTGTTCATACCTTGCCAATGGTAGAACCATGAAAGAGGTGTGATATCACAACAGACGGCCCATTTGGGCAAAGGGGACATAACATTGAGGTCCCATTGTGGCTAAGTTGGCGCGTAGTTCTAAGACTCGGGGTATGCTTAGACCCTGGGTCTACTCGGTATTTAATACTACTCCTAAAACATATATAGTGTTCATAGGATAATATACATGAGATTCATAGGCTAGTTAAAATAATATTAATCATAAGCATGCTCGAAATACATGAACTAGCCATGAAAGTAGGGCACGTGAGTCGGCCATAATCATAAAGCATAAATCATGAGGTCCATGCATACTTGCAAAACATGTATATACTTGATATTCATAAATTCATGCTGAGCATTTCAGAGAAATCATACCATAAGTCGTAAATCACAATGGGTTAACGAACATCAACATCAAAGTAGAATTATAACATGAACTTCCATAAAACATGCATAATTGGGCATAGTTTTGTAGAAATTTAAATCCCTAAGTTTATAATTGAAATAGTTGTAAAAGCTGCCCATAATTCATAGAATATAAATTGATACATGAAGGAGATTAATCCATAGATAGATCATAAGGATTTCATAAGAATTGAGATAAAACCCCATAAAATTATTAATAGAATTTCATGAATTAGAGAGAGTTTGGGATGGGTGTGAACAAATTCACCCATTCATAACCCTACATACCTGAGAGAATCAGATTCTACAACTCCCTTAATTGTCCAATGAATAATTGAAGAAAAACTTAAAGGAATTGAACTTGCTCACCTCCCTTAAGTTTGCATGCATGAATAGGAATAGCCTAGAATGTACTTACTCCTCTTAAAACTCATTATTCATAGCTTAAAATGATGCAGTTTAGGCTTTAGGATCATAGGAATTACGGATAATCCAGTACTAAATTCGTAGAAAATAACTGACTGGTAGTCCCCACGAGGGACTGGGCGAGTTGTTGCCAGGGGAAACGAGTCATCCTCTAGTGTCGTGAAGTCCACTGCCACTTTTCCTCGAGGGGTCCCCCCGAGGGACTAACGACTCATTACTGGTGACCACGACCCGTGGTCACCACTCGTTACCTCCACTGCTATAATCTCAAGTCATTCACGAAATGTTGACCACTACTCACAAATGAATCGTGGTGTTTGACCACAATTCCTGGTGTCCAACCGTAGGGGACACGACCAACTCGTCCTTCACCTTCCATTAGCTCTTGACCACGACTCATGGTCATGTCCATGGAGACTCCAAACTCAAAATTTTCAACTTAAGTCGTGCACCTCACCACGAGTCACTTCACGACTCATGGTATACCCCACAGGTCACAGGACGACTCGTTCTGTGCGCTGGTGCAGAAAATACTATTTTCTCCATTTCAAATCCCGTGTCTGATCTTTGGGCTTTTAGGGTATAACAATATCTCCCTCTTCGGAACATTCATCCTCGAATATTGAAAATCATATAGAAAAGACGAGAAATACTATCATCATATTCAAATACTAATCATATAAGTTGAAAACTGACGGAATGACTAACTTCGATTCAAACTACATGGTTGAACTGAATTCATGAATCATACATACATATATATATACATGAAAGAAACTGGGGCACATGAATTGAAGATGAAACTGAATAGAGTTTTAAGGCGAAAACTGATACCTCAAGCTGGAACTAAGCTGGTAAGGAATAAATGTGGTGTCTAGCCATCATATCTGCTTTGTCTTCCCACGTAGATCCCTCAACATGCTGATTCCTCCATAAAACTTTAACTGAAGCTACTTCCTTATTTCTTAGCCTTCAAAACCTGTGATCTTGGGCAGATTTATATGCCCAAGTGATACTCAAACGTATCATTTTCGTCTTGTTTGTTGTGCAATGTGTATATATTTTCATGTAATTGGTAATAAAATGTGAATTTATACTAACCAACATGATTAGCATTGTTTTGTAGGTAAAATATGATTTAGAGGAGCAAAAATGCATGTTGGAACAATATCGGAGTTGGACTTGGATGCGAGCACGGAAAAGACATTGGAATGCACAATGTAAATGGGCTCCATGATGGAGCCGTGCCACGCTACCATCGCGGAGGCACACTGCATGGAGGATGAATTAATTTGGCAATTTCCAGTGAAGACTCGCGACAGCTCCGTGGCACGGAGGCAAGCCTCCGCGTTGCATGCCGTGCCACGTTGAGGCTATATTCCCGGACCCTGGATTTCCAGTGAGGGTCCGCGTCCACGCCGTGTCACGGAGGCAGTGCTCCACGTTGGCCTCCGTGACACGCTGCTTGTTATTCCGGGAAAAATTCCCACTAGTATAAATAGAACACTTAGGCTTATTGTTAAGGAATTCAGACTTGGTGGAGCAAGGACGTGGGTTACAGGCAGTTGAGGGACGAAAAAGCTAAGGGTTTTTCTCTCTTTCTTTCTTCTTTCAATCAATTGTTTGTATGATTAACACTTGTTTTAGGATGATTAATCCACAAATGAGTGTCTAATTCTCTTCCTTGCTGAGGTTATGAACAATGGTGATGAATTTTGATTATTTAATTGTATGGTTTTTCATCTTCTTCTTCTATGTTGTTCTATTAATTCTTGTTTCTACTGCATTAGTGTGTGGCCGACATTAATGTACATCTAAAAAGTCCGATTTCACTCGAGAGAGCACGAAATTGGAAAGTTGTGAATTAATAGGGTATTGTTCTTAACTTGATTTGGGAAAATTGGGTTTTGATGTGCTTTCCTGATAGAAATATACTTGAAAGCCGTATTAGTCAATTTATGAACCAGAATTGTATTGCGAGGTCATAAATTGCATTTGATCACAGAAATATAGACGGATGGTTTATGATTCTTAAGTGAGATTAAATACGAGAGTTTTAATCTCTAGGCTAATGTTCTTGGCTAGCAACTAGAAGAGAAGAATAACCGAATTATGATTATAATCAAGTTCATTACTTGTTCTTAACTTTGGCATGCTCATATCCATAGTTTCAATTCAAAGTAGATATTTGTCAATAGTTTTAGTATATAATTTATAAACAAAAATTAGTTAACTTTTGGTTACGTTGTTGTCAACATATTTAGAAGTAAGATAGAATATAGTATACTTGAGCAATTTTACTTATCCAGAGTCTCCTTGGTTCGATACTTGGCCTACTTAGCCACTTTATTACTTGTTTGACCATGTGCACTTGCGTGTCGGTTTTAACCTATGACAAAAACACCTGAACAAGTTTTTGGTGCCGTTGCCGGGGAGACTAGGCAATTGGTGAAATTGTGTTAAGTGTAAATTTACTGTATTTTTGTTTTATTTTCATAAGTGTTGACAACTTGGTCTTAGCCTGTATTTTGCAGACTTGATTTCTGTGAACACTGGCAAAGGAGAAGGAGCTGGTGGAATCTTATACAGAGCCTGAACGTGAATTTCATAGTAAACGCAGAGAAGCTCTACAAAAGAAGCTGCAGTTGCTCAGAAAGACTATAATGGAGCAACAAAATCCACCGGTTGTGAGGCAAGTGTTAGTGCCCGACGAAGCAGCAGCAAGGCCGGTTCGCGAGGTGGCAATCCCACATGCCAACAATGTACATTCAAGTATCCGCAAACCAGAGCCTGGAGGGAGATTTGAATTAAAACAGAACATGGTGCAACTTTTGCACACAAGCGGGCAATTTACCGGTCTCCCTCATGAAGACCCACAACAACATCTCCAGAATTTTTTGGAGATAAGTGACACTTATATACCTGCTGGAGTGTCACCTGATTATGTTCGGCTCACACTATTTCCGTTTTCCTTACTTGGTGAAGCCAAGAGGTGGTTAAAAGCTGAACCACCAAATTCTATATCAACGTGGGATGATCTAGCACGAAAGTTCTTGATAAGATTTTTTCCCTCTGGTAAAACAGCCAGACTTAGAAGTCAAATTCTAAGTTTCAAACAGAGGGAGGGAGAAAATTCATATCAAGCCTGGGAAAGATTTAAATCCATGTTGCGAGACTGTCCTCATCATCATCAGTCCAATGAGGTGTTGGTACACACATTTATTGAGGGTTTGGAACCCCATACTAAAATTTTGTTAGACTCAGCAGCTGGAGGGCAAGCGCTGGAAAAGACTTATGAGGAGCTGTACACTTTGCTTAACCGAATTTCACAGGGCAATCCAGAATGGAATGCAGATTCATCTCGAGGTGGAGCAAGGAAAGCAGCAGGAGTGCTTGAAGTGGATGGATTTACAGCTATCGCTGCACAGATAGCTGCCTTGCAGAATCAGTTGAACAACCACTTCAGCAACATGAATTTGAACCAGCCTTCAGCTTCAGTCAATGCGGTCCACCAAATGTGGTGTGAAGTGTGTGGTAGCAGTGAGCATTCAGCTGAGTGCTGTGGAGCAAACCCAGATTCTGTTAACTTTGTGGGCAATGCACAAAGAAATCAGCAGCAGTTTGGTAGCGGCTACAACTCAAATTGGAGGAACCATCCAAATTTTTCGTGGGGTAGCAACAACCAACAAGGCCAAAGTTCGGTTCAGGGTATGCACAGGAATCAAGGAGGACAACAGAACTACCAATCTCAATTCAGAAATCACAATGCCCCTCCTCCACCACCATCACCTACCATTGAAGAAATGTTCAAGACCATGATCGCTAATCAGGCGCAATTGCAGGCTGACTATGTTAAATTGGCAGCCGAAGTGAAGAATAATCAATTAGTGACCAAGGCTCTTGAGTATCAATTTGGGAAATTTGCTAGTGCCCAAAACACAAGACCCAGAGGAGGACTGCCTAGCGACACGGATCCTAATCCGAAGTAGGTTAATGCGGTGACCACGAGGAGTGGTTTGCAGCTGAAGGAGGTGGAACCGGAGAGACCGCCTCAAAAGTCAGGAGCAGCAGATGTTGAGGAAGAACAAAGTGAGGATAAGGGGAATACCAAAGAAGCAGAATCAGAAAGGCCTCCACCCCCGTTCCCTCAACGACTCAAGAAACACAAGGAGGAGGCGTGTTTCATGAAATTTATGGAGGTGCTTAAACAGGTACATGTTAATTTACCTCTTGTTGATGTCTTGCAGGGAGTGCCAAAATATGCGAAATATATTAAAGACATCGTGGCCAACAAACGTCGTCTGACTGAGTATGCCACGGTAGCTTTGACGGAGGAATGCACTTCCCGGATCCAAAATAGACTGCCTTCGAAGCTAAAAGACCCTGGATGTTTTACTATCCAGCTTACAATTGGGCAGAGTATCCGAGCTCGTGGATTATGTGACTTGGGGGCGAGCATAAATCTGATGCCATCTTCGGTATTCAGAAAGTTAGGTATAGGGAGTCCTAGACCTACAACCGTAATCTTGCAGCTAGCAGACAGATCCTTAGCTAGGCCGGATGGCATTGTTGAGGATGTGCTTGTGCAAGTGGGATCCCTCATTTTTCCGGTTGATTTTATTGTTCTGGATTTTGAACCAGATGTTGAAGTCCCATTTATTTTGGGACGACCCTTCTTGGCAACCGGAAAAGCATCAATTGACGTGGCTGCGGGTCAACTTACAATGCAAGCACATGACAAGGTAGAGGTGTTCGATGTGTACAAAGCACCCAAGCTCCCAATGGTAAATGAAGAACTCTCGGTGATCAATGTAATTGATCATGGGAATGCTAAGCACATGAGTGATTCCCGAGAGTTGATGGGAAGACCACCAGATAAAGGTGAGCACTACTGGGGGGAGGACAATGATCGTGAAAAATCATCCATCACCCTAGTGGATAATTGAGCATAAAGGACGTCGAGCCGCGACGGTAAACCAGGCGCTGCACGGGAGGCAACCCGTGAAATTTTTTTTTTTTTAAAGTGTAAATAGTTTTTAGTTTATTTTTATTTTTCTTGATTTAGTATAAATTTTTCATTTTAGTTAGTATTTTTCATTTTAGTTAGGGAAATCTATTAATCTAACCAATTTTGTTTAGTAAGGTGATTTTCAGGTCAACCGGAGAAAAATGTGCATGGAATCGGAAAGGAAAAGGCAAGGTATGAAAAAATGAATAAAATGAAGAGACAGTGCACTGGGGCATTGGCTCCGTGTCACGGAGGAAGGGCTCCGCGTTACCCTCCGTGACACGTTGAGGTTAATTCTGGATTTTTTAAAAATTCCAGTGAGCCATCGCGTTAGCTCCGTGTCACGGAGGAGGGGCTCCGCGTTACCCTCCGTGACACGTTGCCCTATATTTTGTGACGGGTCACACCGGGTGACCCGCGTGTTTTCCTTCATTTTTAACCCCGATTTTAGTACCTTTTCCCCCATTTCCTCTCTTCTCCGCGACCAAACACCCGAATCCCCCTCCCCTACCAACGTGCCACGCTATTAAGCAACCAAATTGTCGAGTTTCTTCGATCATTCAACTTAAAGGTATGTTTTCCTCTACTCTCTCAAGTTTTTGTCGATTTTAGTCGAATTTGAGCATGGGAGGTGAGATAAATCACCCTAATTAGCAATTTAGCATGAAATTGAATTATTCTTTGATTGATAAATGTTCGGAATGTTGTAATTAGCGTTTGAACTTGTCGATTGCGTGAATGATTCGAATTTGATTGTAAAATTGAATTCTAGGGCTGGGGTTGTTGAAATCGAATTGGGTAACTTGGTAAATTGGTGAATTATATGCCGGTGTGTGTTTGTGAATTGAGATAAGTTGTTATAAATATTGTTTGAAGGGAATAGACGACGAATTCTCGGGTTTTGGGAAAATGTAAAAATTGTTCAAATTGGTTTGGTTATTTGGATTCGTATGTATATAGAATTTTTGTCGTTGTTTTTGTTTGTTGTCTTCGTTGCTAAGTGCGATGGTTGAATTGCTAGCGATGGTAGAATTGGGATTAGCTGTATGAAGTCTGAGTAGTACGCTAAAAGTTATACTGTTGAAAATTTTTTGTGAACGCACTAAGCATAAATTGTATAGTTGTTTGTGTTTAGGTTGTAAATAAGGTAATCCTTGCCGTAGTATCGTAAACGTAGCTAAGGACTAAGTGTGGGGTAAACTTAGTTTAACCCGACCTTAGCCGAAGCTAATATGCATTTAGCTTGACATGGTGCTTGTTTATTTGTATTGACAGGTACAATGGCAAGTAGGCAGGATAAGGGTAAAGGTGCTTCTACTTCAGGCACCGGGAGAAAATGCATGAGATTAGGCATAGCAGTCCCAGCTGCACCAGCTGTTCTGCGCGGCCAACGCCGCCAATACGGAACGAGGTGGGTGACCGATGAAGGGAAGAAGTGGTACGCTAAACATAAGGAGAATAAGTACTTCCCTGAGGAGCATATTGCACGGGAACCACTAGCACAGGAGTTCCCCCGTATTGTGCAGAGAATTGAGGTAGCTGGGCTCAGCTTCATATTTCAGGAGCCCAAGGAGTGCAACCTACATTTAGTCCGGGAGTTCTATGCAAATTGGAACCCGGCCATCAGAAGCCACACAATAAAAATCAGAGGGCAGATTGTCACTCTGGAACTCCAGAAATTAAATGCCATCATTGGAGCGCGGGACACAGACGCCCACGTTCTCCGCCAGCTGAACATCACCCCACCATACGCTGATATCAGACGCACTTTGTATGGGGCTCGATCCACAGCCCGATGGAGCAGACATAAGGAGAGGGGTTACCACCAGACTCTGCTGCATTCTCAAATGAACAGGGAGGCAAGAATTTGGCTGAAAATAGTTTGTTCATGCTTGATCCCGGGGGTGCACATGACTGATGTGACCCGGGACCGTGTGTGCCTGGTGTATGCCCTGATGAAAGGGCTAGAGATTAATGTTGGGGCGGTCATCATATCCGCCATGAAGAGAGCCCGACTACACCAGGGCCACAGGTATAGGTTCGGCGGACTCATCACCACCTTTATCCGGGGCCTCGACGTCAAGGAAGAGGCTTTGGACTACATCCCGCAGTTGGAGCGGAGGTCCCTTGATGTGACCAAAACTAAGGCCCCCGACACCACACACGGGCCAGTGCTGACACTGGGCGAGCGACATGCTCGTGACAATCAGTACATGACACAGATGTTTGGTATGCAAATGCTTCAGCTCCGGATTGGTGGGAGACCAGCCACGGAGGATGAGTTATGGCAGCTGGAGCTGGATTACCCATTTGGCGAAAACACCAGAGCTTTGTGCCGAGTGGGGCCAGCCTTCGTTGAGCCCACTGACGATGATGTCCCCACGGACTAGGAGACACGTCGAGAGGACTCCGATGACGACGATGGAGGTGACTCGGACATGGGCGATGAGGCAGCAGCACCGGATGAAGAAGTCGAATATTTCGACTGATCAGGGAGTTCCACCACTCGAAATTTTTGTGATTTTTAATTTTTGTGAACATTGGGGACAGTGTTCGATTTAAGTTTGGGGTGGGGAGTAGCTAGGTGCTGGGGCTGGGCTGATTTGCTGTATGTTCTTCCTTTGTTTTGTATGTATGTTTATGTTTCCCTGTGGTTGTGAGTGAAAACTGATTTGTATTTGTATGTGTACATATTTTTGTGGTAATTGATGTGTGTTGTGAAAGGTTGTGGTTGCCAGTGTAAATATTTTGTAAATATTTTTTTTTCTATCGAAATGATCGATATTTTTAAAATTTTTGCGAAAATATTTTGTAAATATTTTTCCATCGAAATGATCGATGTTTTGCAAAAAATTTTCGATTTTTATTTTTGGGTTTCTCGGAGTTTGTTTTTGGTTCTTTTACCGAGAATAGTCCCATTGAACCGATGTCATAGTTAGTGACCGTTCCCTATGATGGATGGATGACGACCGTCTTAAGTGAAATGTAGCCGGTAGGAGTAGTGATTTTAATTAGTTTTCAGTTTTTTTTCTTTGGTGGATTGCATCACTGAACCTGTAGTTACTATATGGTTGTGAAATTATGGTTGTGTGTTGTAACTGATATTCAAAATGTAAAAGTGATTCGTTTGAAAGCATGCAATTTTGTAGATATGTTGAGTTACCTTGGCTGTAGAATTCGATTCGGTGTGATTGAGGCTTAATTTTTGAATTCATGTAGTTGGCTAATTAAAGAGTCTGTGAATGCATCTTGAATCGAGCATGTGCATAAAGTGTGAAGTGAGGTATTGTTATTCCATGCTATTGTGAAGTGTCTAGAACTTGCCTGGTGTGTGTACAAAACGAAATGAAGGAGGTGTAGTGTTAGAAAGGATGTAGGCATTTCTTTGTTTTAACCGAGAGTTTCTATTTTTTTTCTTGTCATACTCTCCTTTTTATGTGATTGTATACCCTAGTCAGCCCGTTGAGCCTTTAGCCGATTATTTCTTTCTTTTGTCCAAAATTGTATATACTAAGCTTAATTCTTTCTTTTCATGAGCCGTAAAGTCTATACAAAACTCTTAAGCGCTTAAGAAGAACAGAAAAATTTTTCCCAAAGTGTCAAAGAGTGAGAATAGTAGAAAGAAAAAGAAAAGCAGAGTGAGGAAAGAAAAGAAAAAGGTGGAAGAGGCACTTGTTATAATGAAATGATAATGAAGGTGCATGAAAAACCTTTGTGTCATGTCAAGTGTGTTTGATGAAATGGGCCATACGAAAGTAAACCAGCATGAATGGGATGATGAAAAAAAAGAAAAGAGAGAAACAATGTCCATGAGTTGATGGGAATGTATTGAAAAGGCGCTTAAGGATGCTAGTGACTATTATTGGCTAATCCAATATATACTAGTTCCATAGCCTCCATTACAACCCATTAAAGTCCTACGTGATCTTACATTGCATTTCTTTATATTAGTGGAGTAATACACTAAGGGCAAGCCTATGGGTTATGACATGATGCATGTGAATTGTTTTGGGAGAGAGAGTGAAATTAATTTTGACATGCCCCTACTTGAATGTTTGTGTGTTGCATGAACATAAAGGGGAAGATTCTCATGAGTTGCGAGGGCACATGCTTGATGAAAGATTGATTTTCGTGTCGGATATCTTGATTAGCTGATTTGCATGAGTTTTCCGGTATCAAGAGTCGGTTCTTAAAGTCTAGGAAGTCTTGATATATTAAAGGTCATTGCATTGTTAAGACCATGCATGTTTTCTTGATGATTTGCAAAAATTGAATAATCGGTATGACCGTAGCGTAAATTGTCGCACCATAGTGGAAAAGGTTGGGATGTAATTTGCATGAGTTGTGTATGTGTTGTTCGAGGACGAACAAGGATTTAAGTGTGGGGTAAGTGATCTTGGGAAGATTTATATGCCCAAGTGATACTCAAACGTATCATTTTCGTCTTGTTTGTTGTGCAATGTGTATACATTTTCATGTAATTGGTAATAAAATGTGAATTTATACTAACCAACATGATTAGCATTGTTTTGTAGGTAAAATATGATTTAGAGGAGCAAAAATGCATGTTGGAACAATATCGGAGTTGGACTTGGATGCGAGCACGGAAAAGACATTGGAATGCACAATGTAAAGGGGCTCCGCGATGGAGCCGTGCCACGCTACCATCACGGAGGCACACTGCATGGAGGATGAATTAATTTGGAAATTTCCAGTGAAGCCTCGCGACAGCTCCGTGGCACGGAGGCAAGCCTCCGCGTTGCATGCCGTGCCACGTTGAGGCTATATTCCCGGACCCTGGATTTCCAGTGAGGGTCCGCGTCCACGCCGTGTCACGGAGGCAGTGCTCCGCATTGGCCTCCGTGACACGCTGCTTGTTATTCCGGGAAAAATTCCCACTAGTATAAATAGAACACTTAGGCTTATTTTTAAGGAATTCAGACTTGGTGGAGCAAGGACGTGGGTTACAGGCAGTTGAGGGACGAAAAAGCTAAGGGTTTTTCTCTCTTTCTTTCTTCTTTCAATCAATTGTTTGTATGATTAACACTTGTTTTAGGATGATTAATCCACAAATGAGTGTCTAATTCTCTTCCTTGCTGAGGTTATGAACAATGGTGATGAATTTTGATTATTGAATTGTATGGTTTTTCATCTTCTTCTTCTATGTTGTTCTATTAATTCTTGTTTCTACTGCATTAGTGTGTGGCCGACATTAATGTACATCTAAAAAGTCCGATTTCACTCGAGAGAGCACGAAATTAGAAAGTTGTGAATTAATAGGGTATTGTTCTTAACTTGATTTGGGAAAATTGGGTTTTGATGTGCTTTCATGATAGAAATATACTTGAAAGCCGTATTAGTCAATTTATGAACCGGAATTGTATTGCGAGGTCATAAATTGCATTTGATAACAGAAATGTAGACGGATGGTTTATGATTCTTAAGTGAGATTAAATACGAGAGTTTTAATCTCTAGGCTAATGTTCTTGGCTAGCAACTAGAAGAGAAGAATAACCGAATTATGATTATAATCAAGTTCATTACTTGTTCTTAACTTTGGCATGCTCATATCCATAGTTTCAATTCAAAGTAGATATTTGTTAATAGTTTTAGTATATAATTTATAAACAAAAATTAGTTAACTTTGGGTTACGTTGTTGTCAGCATATTTAGAAGTAAGATAGAATATAGTATACTTGAGCAATTTTACTTATCCAGAGTCTCCTTGGTTCGATACTTGGCTTACTTAGCCACTTTATTACTTGTTTGACCACGTGCACTTGCGTGTCGGTTTTAACCTATAACCAAAACACCCGAACAACCTGACGATCTAGTATTTCCACCAGAACTTCCTCATAACTAAAGCTGTCTTTCACACCTACACTCTCCACTAGAAAAACTAGAGCTGGATCCCTTAAACACTTCTTTAAGAGCGATACATGAAAAATAGGATGAATGGAAGCTAATTTTGAGGGCAACTCCAATTCATATGCCACCTTGCCAACCCGCTTCAAAATTCAGTATGGGACAACATAATGGGGACTGAGTATTCCTTTCTTTTCAAACCTCATCACTCCGTTCATTGGATAAACCTTTAGAAACACCCAATCATCACCTTCAAACTCATGTTCCCTCCTTTTCACATCAGCATAGGACTTTTGGCAACTTTGAGCTGTTTTCAACCTGTCCCGTATGAGCTGAACTTTCTCCATGGCCTCGTGGTCCGAATCTGGTCCTATCATTGCAGCTTCACCAACTTCAAACCAACCAACAGGTGATCTACATCTCCGCACATAGAGAGCCTCAAACGGAACCACCTGAATGCTGGAATAGTAGTTGTTTGTATCCGCAAACTCAACAAGAGGAAAATTATCATCCCAACTACCCTTGAAGTCAATTACACACGTTCTGAACATGTCCTCGAGAGTCTGAATCGTCTGCTCCGCATGGCCATCGATTTGCGTATGAAATGTTGTATTGAGCTTCACCTGAGTACCAAGTCCTTTTTGAAACGATCTCCAAAACTGAGAGGTAAAATGTGTACCTCTGTTTGATATGAAGGACAAGGGCACTCCATGCAACCGAACTAGCTCTCGAATGTACAATTTGACATAATCCTCTACTGAATCGGTGGTTTTGACTGGTAGAAAATGAGCAGCTTTGGTCAACCTGTCCAAGACCACCTAAATGGATTCATACTGTCAATGAGTGTGAGGCAACCCTGTGATAAGTCCATATTGATTTCCTCCCACTTCCAAGTAGGGATACTGATGTATTGAAGCACACCTCCCGGTCTTTGGTGCTCAACTTTCACTTGCTAACAATTCAAACATTTAGCTACAAATTCTGCGATATCCTTCTTCATGCCATTTCACCAATAGACATCCCATAGGTCATGATACATCTTGGTGGCACCTGGATGTATCGAATATCTGGAACGTGAGCCTCATGCAACATCCAAGTTCTCAA
This sequence comes from Datura wrightii, assembly GCA_035772735.1. Classification (NCBI taxonomy): domain Eukaryota; kingdom Viridiplantae; phylum Streptophyta; class Magnoliopsida; order Solanales; family Solanaceae; genus Datura; species Datura wrightii. The sequence goes on along the minus strand of JASDFA010000010.1, from coordinate 67,602,494 downwards.
ATCATCAACGTTTGGGACACACAAGCGACCTTGATATCGAAGCACACCATCTCCCCCTTTGGAGAAGACCTCTACCTTCTGAATCTGAACGACTTCCTTTAACTTTACCAAATAGGGTCCTCGTGTTGTCTAGCTTTCATATCAGTCACCAAGGATGATTCTAACCCGTTCTGAACTATAACACCACCATCGATCAAGTTAACCAAACGAACTCCTATCCGTGCAAGTCGATGCACATCCTTCACCAGCTCCTTCTTTCCCTAATCTACATGGGACACACTCTCCATAGAGAGTGTACTAAGTGTGTCTACCACCACATTGTCCTTACTCGGATGGTAAAGAACACTCATATCATAATCCTTGAGTATATCCAACCACCTCCTTTGGCGTAGATTTAGATCCTTTTGGGTAAACACATATTGTAGACTCTTGTGGTCCGTAAACACACCTACATGGACCCCATTCAAATAGTGTCTCCAAATCATCGATGCAAAAATACCACCATCGCCAATTCAAGATCATGGGTCGGGTAATTTCTTTCATGAACCTTCAGCTACCTAAAAGCATATGCTATAAATTACCATGTTGCATCAATACACAACCAAGGCTAATCCTAGAATCATTGCAATACACCACAAATCGATCGGTACCCTTGGGTAGTGTTAACAGTGTTATTGAGGTAAGTCGAGTCTTCAACTCCTGAAAGCTCCTTTCACAAGCATCTGACCATTGAAATTTCACTTTATTTTGGGTCAATTTGATCAATGGTGCTAAAATAGATGAAAAACCCTCAACAAACCTCTGATAGTAGCCAGCTAAACCCAAGAAGCTCCTAATATCTGAAGGATTCACCGGGCTAGGTCAATTCTTTACCGCTTTGATCTTTTGAGAGTCTAATTGAACACCCTCACTAGACACTGCATGGCCCAAAAATGCCACTGAGTTCAACCAATTCTCACATTTGTTGAATTTGGCATATAGTTGGCGATCCTTGAGAGTCTATAGTACCACCCTCAAATGAGCGGCATGCTCCTCCTTGCTTCGAGAGTATATAAGGATGTCATTAATAAACATAATCACGAACATATCCAAGTATGGCTTGAAAACCTGTTCATCAAGTCCATAAAAGCTGCAGGAGCATTCGTTAGTCCAAAATACATAACTACAAACTCATAATGACCATACCGAGTCCTGAAGGCTGTTTTCAGGATGTCACTCTCCCAAACTCTAAGCTGATGGTACCCGGATATGAGATCTATCTTCGAAAAGAACTTAGCACCCTAAAGCTGGTTGAACAAATCATCAATCCTGGGAAGAGTATACCTATTCTTGATGGCGACCTTATTCAATTGTCGATAATCAATACACATACGAAGAGAACCATCTTACTTTTGGACAAAGAGAACTGGTGCACCCCTTGGGGATTTGCTCAGTTTCAGGAATCCCTTATCTAAAAGGTCTTTCAACTGCTCCTTTAACTCTTTTAGATCATTGGATCCATTCTGTAAGGAGGACAAGATATAGGCTACGTATTGGGAAAAAGGTCAATACCAAAATCAATCTCCCGCTTGGGAGGGTTTCCTGGTAGATCCTCTGGGAAGACTTCTGGATACTCACATACTACTGGGACTGACTGTATAGTCGGTGTCTCAGACATGGCTTCCTTAACCCTAACTAAATGGTACACACAACCCTTATAGATCATCTTTCTGGCCTTAAGGTAGGAAATGAAATGACCTACAGGGACATCTCAACTACCCTTCCATTCCATGGCTGGATCACACAGAAATCTAAACTCTACTGCTCGGGTTCTATAATTAACTGAGGCATAACATCAAAATAACCAATCCATGCCGAGGATAACATCAAAATCGGTCATGGATAACTCTACTAAATTTGCTGAGGTGACTTCCTGAAGGATTATGACCGGGAAACTTCTATACACTCGTCTAGCTACAACTTAATCACCTATTAGAGTAGAGACTGAGAAGGGTTCTGACAAGATTTCGAAACTGACTCCGAAACTACTATCCATATAAGGTGTCACTAAAGACAAGGTATCCCCAGGATCTAACAAAGCATATACATCAAGATGAAAAAGTCGCAACATACTAGTGACTACGTCCGGGGAGACTTCCTACTCTTGGCGGGATGATAGGGCATGAAATCCGTTTTGCCGCCGTCTGCCACCTATGGTAGTAGAAGCCCCCTGCTGAGCGGGTCATACTGGTGGAGCTGCTTAATTAAAAGCTGGAGTACGGGCTCTACCATCGCCTATGTCCGGGTTTTCCACACCTAAAACAAGTGTCTAAACCAACTAGACACCTCTCTGGGTGGTTCTTGCCGCACTTCTCACAGGCTGTAAAAGTCCGATCTCCTGAAATGTTTCCCTAGCCCCTCGAGCCTGATGCACTACCTATTTAATCATGCCTGGGTCAGGATAGGACACTAGATGATGATGGTGCTAGAGCTAAAGATCTCTGGTAGGACTGCTGATGGTGCCCTCTAGTCCTCAACTGGGAGAATCTGATGATATCAGTCCTGGCCCTCTTGGCCTCCCTCTCCCACTCACTCATCTGTACCACCTCCATCTGCTGGGCGTACAGGACAATCCTAGCAAAGACAATATGCTGGAGAAGTATCGTGGTCTGGAAATACCTGACTAAGGAGTCAGCTATCCCGTGTACGAACCTGCTCACATGGGCTCTCTGATCCACCACTAACTCGGGTTCATACCTAGACAGATGTGTGAACTCCAAGGAATACTCCAAAACCATCATCTTTCCCTACTTGAGATTCACAAACTCGGCCGCTCTCAACTCCCTCATCTCCCAAGGGAAGAACCGATCAAGAAAAGCAGCATGGAACTCGTCCCAACTGATAGGGCCTACTCTGACTGCCCTACCCTACTTCCACTATTTGAACCAAATGTGTGTGACCCCCTTCAACTAATATGAGGCCATGTCGGCACACTCTTCTCCAGTCACCCCCATAATATGGGTGATCTTCAGAATCTATTTAATGAAATCATGTGGATCCTCATCCACCTTCGTTCCAAGGAACTCGGGAGGGTTTTGTTATACCCCGTAAGATTTCCGGCACCTGGATGGCCTATTCATGCATTGGTTAAGCATATTTGAAAGCTATATGTGCTAGGGAAAGGCCTGGGAAAGGATCGGACGAGTAGCCTGTCGAACCATCGCGGAAGGAGCCCGGGCAGAGCCCCTCCGCGATGGCAACGTGTCACGGAGGTGGAGCCTCCGCGTTGGCTCCGTGACACGTTGGCCCTGTCCAGGCTCAACTATATAAGCCCTCTACTTCAGTTTTAAATGAAATAATTCTCATAATTTCCAGTGAAAACAGAGAGAAAAACTAGAGAGGAAAAGGGAACGAAGGTTTCTTGATAATTTCTGTCTGATTACGCTGCCAAACGTAGTCCAAATCTAAATTAACTCCAGATACCGAAGTATTTAGCAGCAGTGAGCATTCCTATGGATTTAGTTTCGCGAAATTCGGCCGACAAATCGTCGAGCTACCGAGCTAAGGTAAGTGGAATTGCTCCAAACTAGTGTCTATGTGTTTCTAGCTGTGAAGTGAATACTTATCCCTTCTGGACTTCTGGAAAATAGCGAGTTTTCGACCGTCTTTCGATAAGCCTAAGTTTAGGCTATAATTATATTGAAAGTGATGTCGTCCTTTAGAATAAAGTTGTATTTAGTACTGATTGACGTATATATGAATGCAGTTGGGAGAAATAGCTGGAATACTGACCGAGCTACGCCGGTTAGTCGGGAAATCAGAAGCGAAGGTATGTAAAGCTAGTTTCCTCGGCAAGTTAGTAGTCTCGGTATAGTAAAATAGTTTAAAGGCCAGTAGAATGTTTAGAAGTCATGTGTTATGTTCATTATGAATTTTGGTACGATATTGGAAGCATCATGTTATGTATAGCGTGAAACTTGCTAGCATGGTATAAATTCTAATACGAAGTGTTAGGAACTGTACAGCATGCTCAGTATGTGATTTAGTAAAGTATGTTAGGATATTATCGTATTCAGTTGAAAATTAGTAAAGCAATATAAGTATTTGTAAGGTATCTCAGAAGTATAATGGTAGGTTAAAATGAAGTTTAGAAAGCATGTTAGAAATAGTAAATTAGGTTACTATAAGAACTCAGTTATACAACATGATTTCCAGCAGAAAAACTATATCTTGCTCAACATTATACTCAGCACAGTATGACAGAAGATAATATATATGTATACCATTATCAGTCTCAGCATATATTAAATACCTACATATCACTATCACTAGTTCAGCATACAGTATGTACAAATACAGTATCATCACTGGCTTCAGCATGTGGTATATGCAGATAGTATTACTAGTTGAGACCATTGTATTGTCTTGGGGTGGATTACCTAGCATTCATGACCGCCCCAGGGTTAATAGCTGTATCGACTTGTCCGCCAGAGGGCGAGGATACGTCGCTCTAAGGAGTGGCATGCCGTCCCACAGGGGACGAAGATGGGATGCCGGTTTCCCCATATTGTGCCTTGGTCGGCCTTTATACACCCCCGTCGAGCGGGTACGCCCAGGGTGTTGATTCAGGAGTCCTCCGAACTCAGGTACAGTTATAGTCAGGGGCTCAGCGAGCCCAAGTGCATACCCAGGGGATCAGCAGGATGCTTATAGTTATTATAGGAGATGGGACGACTGGTGTAGGGGTATAGATTGCGTGTTGATTGTACCTCCTGGCTTATGGGGGCCGGGTAAGGTTTGTGTTTGCTATGCTATGTTATGTTGTGTTATGCCATGTTACACTAGATACGAGTAGATCGACAGTAGAGCGATACATCTCAAGGTATGACTCCTACTCCTTCCAGCATGCTTAAGAGTAGACTTAGCTTTACATTTTCAGTCAGTTTAGTCTATTCCTTCCTATTTCAGTTCCATCAATTGTATTCTTGTTTTCAGGTATTTTTCAGTTGTTGTTTTACATACTCAGTGCCAGCGTTACTAACGCCCCTTGGGGGGGCTGCATTACTTGCCTGCAGGTACTCATAGACGAGGGGTCGATACCTCGTGATTCCAGCCAGCTCACAGGGTCATCAGCTCCAGTCATCCGGAGCTAGATAGCTAGAGGTTTATCCCTTTTCTTTTATTATACAGCATGGGTAGGCCGGGGCCCTGTCCCGACCATCTTATCAGTATTCTTAGAGGCTTGCAGTCTGTATATATTTTCCCTGTGGTTAGCTATGTCGGTCGTGTGGGGCCATGCGTATGTTCAGTTGTTTACGTTAGCCGTGTGAGGCCCTATCCAGTCAGTAGTGGTGACCTGTCGGTCACGTAGCTGTTTCAGCATTTGTTATATTGATTTAGAGTTAACTAGACAACATGGTGGCCTTGTCGGCCCGCATAGGTTCCCCTATATGAATGTGATTCTAGCTAGTTGATGTTATAGTACAGGTGGCTATAGGCCTAGTTGGCCGGAGGCTATATTTACAGCCGTTATATAGCCCGTTGATTCCTTGATTTTGAGTTAGAGCTAGCCAGGCACCGGATGTGCTTACGCTCACCAGTTAGCAGTCTAGGTTCTAGTAGGGCACCAGGTGCCAGTCATACCCCCAAGGCGGGGCGTGACAAACTTGGTATCAGAGCAGATCGTATCCCAGGGAGTTTGCAAGTCGTGCTAAGTAGAGTCCTGCCCATGGATGTGTTGTGCACCACATACTATGGGTAGGAGGCTGCAAGGCATGATAGGATGGTTGCTTTTTATTCTTATTCAGTCGTGCTGTAGAGCGGTACAGCATAGGGTTGAGTCCCTAGAGCTTACTGTATTCTTTGGTTACAGATAATGTCAGACCAGCGACATCCTATCACAGGCCGGAGCCTAGATATTGCAGCAGGGGAAGGCACCAGCAAGATGCCTCACCCTCGTTTAGAAACAGCCCGATCAGAGGGCACTACAGAGGCATCGTCCCAGCCTTCCCAACAGTCTCCACCACATCATGAGCCACTTGGGGCGACACTACCTCCAGCATTCCCTATACCGATACCTTCCGATTAGGGGGTTAGGAGTGCGGTAGTCATGTTAGCACAGATGGTGGCTGCTCAGCGTCAGCCAATGCCGTCTACAGTTGCGGAGTCGTTAGGAGGGTCCGGTAGTTCGAGGGTCCGAATGTACTTGGCTCTGAATCCCCCACAGTTTACAGGTACGGACCGGACAGAGGACCCTCAGGAATTTCTAGATCAGATGCAGAGAATTTTCAGGGTTATGCATGCCATGCCTATAGAATCGGTTGAGTTGGCAGCATTCTGGTTACGGGACATCGCCGTATTGTGGTATGAAAGCTGGGAAAGGTCCCAAGGTAGAGATGTTTCCCCTCCGACCTGGTCCAGCTTCTCAGGAGCTTTTCTGGATCACTATCTACCACGGGAGATTCAACATCAAAGTAGAATTATAACATGAACTTCCATAAAACATGCATAATTGGGCATAGTTTTGTAGAAATTTAAATCCCTAAGTTTATAATTGAAATAGTTGTAAAAGCTGCCCATAATTCATAGAATATAAATTGATACATGAAGGAGATTAATCCATAGATAGATCATAAGGATTTCATAAGAATTGAGATAAAACCCCATAAAATTATTAATAGAATTTCATGAATTAGAGAGAGTTTGGGCATGGGTGTGAACAAATTCACCCATTCATAACCCTACATACCTGAGAGAATCAGATTCTACAACTCCCTTAATTGTCCAATGAATAATTGAAGAAAAACTTAAAGGAATTGAACTTGCTCACCTCCATTAAGTTTGCATGCATGAATAGGAATAGCCTAGAATGAACTTACCCCTCTTAAAACTCATTATTCATAGCTTAAAATGATGTAGTTTAGGCTTTAGGATCATAGGAATTACGGATAATCCCATACTAAATTCGTAGAAAATAACTGACTGGTAGTCCCCACGAGGGACTGGGCGAGTTGTTGCCAGGGGAAACGAGTCATCCTCTAGTGTCGTGAAGTCCACTGCCACTTTTCCTCGAGGGGTCCCCCCGAGGGACCTAACGACTCATTACTGGTGACCACGACCCGTGGTCACCACTCGTTACCTCCACTGCTATAATCTCAAGTCATTCACGAAATGTTGACCACTACTCACATAATGAATCGTGGTGTCTGACCACAATTCCTGGTGTCCAACCGTAGGGGACACGACCAACTCGTCCTTCACCTTACATTAGCTCTTGACCACGACTCATGGTCATGTCCATGGAGACTCCAAACTCAAAATTTTCAACTTAAGTCATGCACCTCACCACGAGTCACTTCACGACTCATGGTATACCCCACAGGTCACAGGACGACTCGTTCTGTGCGCTGGTACAGAAAATACTATTTTCTCCATTTCAAATCCCGTGTCTGATCTTTGGGCTTTTGGGGTATAACAATATCTCCCTCTTTGGAACATTCATCCTCGAATATTGAAAATCATATAGAAAAGACGAGAAATACAATCATCATATTCAAATACTAATCATATAAGTTGAAAACCGACGGAATGACTAACTTCGATTCAAACTACATGGTTGAACTGAATTCATGAATCATACATACATATATATATACATGAAAGAAACTGGGGAACATGAATTGAAGATGAAATTGAATAGAGTTTTAAGGCGAAAACTAATACCTCAAGCTGGAACTAAGCTGGTAAGGAATAAATGTGGTGTCTAGCCATCATATCTGCTTTCTCTTCCCACGTAGCTCCCTCAACATGCTGATTCCTCCATAAAACTTTAACTGAAGCTACTTCCTTATTTCTTAGCCTTCAAAACCTGTGATCTTGGGCAGATTTATATGCCCAAGTGATACTCAAACGTATCATTTTCGTCTTGTTTGTTGTGCAATGTGTATACATTTTCATGTAATTGGTAATAAAATGTGAATTTATACTAACCAACATGATTAGCATTGTTTTTTAGGTAAAATATGATTTAGAGGAGCAAAAATGTATGTTGGAACAATAACGGAGTTGGACTTGGATGCGAGCACGGAAAAGACATTGGAATGCACAATGTAAAGGGGCTCCGCGATGGAGCCGTGCCACGCTACCATCACGGAGGCACACTGCATGGAGGATGAATTAATTTGGCAATTTCCAGTGAAGCCTCGCGACAGCTCTGTGGCACGGAGGCAAGCCTCCGCGTTGCATGCCGTGCCACGTTGAGGCTATATTCCCGAACCCTGGATTTCCAGTGAGGGTCCGCGTCCACGCCGTGTCACGGAGGCAGTGCTCCGCGTTGGCCTCCGTGACACGCTGCTTGTTATTCCGGGAAAAATTCCCACTAGTATAAATAGAACACTTAGGCTTATTTTTAAGGAATTCAGACTTGGTGGAGCAAGGACGTGGGTTACAGGCAGTTGAGGGACGAAAAAGCTAAGGGTTTTTCTCTCTTTCTTTCTTCTTTCAATCAATTGTTTGTATGATTAACACTTGTTTTAGGATGATTAATCCACAAATGAGTGTCTAATTCTCTTCCTTGCTGAGGTTATGAACAATTGTGATGAATTTTGATTATTGAATTGTATGGTTTTTCATCTTCTTCTTCTATGTTGTTCTATTAATTCTTGTTTCTACTGCATTAGTGTGTGGCCGACATTAATGTACATCTAAAAAGTCCGATTTCACTCGAGAGAGCACGAAATTGGAAAGTTGTGAATTAATAGGGTATTGTTCTTAACTTGATTTGGGAAAATTGGGTTTTGATGTGCTTTCCTGATAGAAATATACTTGAAAGCCGTATTAGTCAATTTATGAACCGGAATTGTATTGCGAGGTCATAAATTGCATTTGATCACAGAAATGTAGACGGATGGTTTATGATTCTTAAGTGAGATTAAATACGAGAGTTTTAATCTCTAGGCTAATGTTCTTGGCTAGCAACTAGAAGAGAAGAATAACCGAATTATGATTATAATCAAGTTCATTACTTGTTCTTAACTTTGGCATGCTCATATCCATAGTTTCAATTCAAAGTAGATATTTGTTAATAGTTTTAGTATATAATTTATAAACAAAAATTAGTTAACTTTTGGTTACGTTGTTGTCAGCATATTTAGAAGTAAGATAGAATATAGTATACTTGAGCAATTTTACTTATCCAGAGTCTCCTTGGTTTGATACTTGGCTTACTTAGCCACTTTATTACTTGTTTGACCACGTGCCCTTGCGTGTCGGTTTTAACCTATAACCAAAACACCCGAACAAGTTTTTGGCGCCGTTGCCGGGGAGACTAGGCAATTGGTGAAATTGTGTTAAGTGTAAATTTACTGTATTTTTATTTTATTTTCTTAAGTGTTGACAACTTGGTCTTAGCCTGTATTTTGCAGACTTGATTTCTGTTAACACTGGCAAAGGACAAGGAGCTGGTGGAATCTTGTACAGAGCCTGAACGTGAATATCATAGTAAATGCAGAGAAGCTCTACAAAAGAAGCTGCAGTTGCTCAGACAGACTGTAATGGAGCAACAAAATCCACCGGTTGTGAGGGCAGTGTTAGTGCCCGACGAAGCAGCAGCAAGGCCGGTTCGCGAGGTGGCAATCCCACATGCCAACAATGTACATTCAAGTAACCGCAAACCAGAGCCTGGAGGGAGATTTGAATTACAACAGAACATGGTGCAACTTTTGCACACAAGCGGGCAATTTACCGGTCTCCCTCATGAAGACCCACAACAACATCTCCAGAATTTTTTGGAGATAAGTGACACTTATATACCTGCTGGAGTGTCACCTGATTATGTTCGGCTCACACTATTTCCGTTTTCCTTACTTGGTGAAGCCAAGAGGTGGTTAAAAGCTGAACCACCAAATTCTATATCAACGTGGGATGATCTAGCATGAAAGTTCTTGATAAGATTTTTTCCCTCAGGTAAAACAGCCAGACTTAGAAGTCAAATTCTAAGTTTCAAACAGAGGGAGGGAGAAAATTTATATCAAGCCTGGGAAAGATTTAAATCCATGTTGCGAGACTGTCCTCATCATCATCAGTCCAATGAGGTGTTGGTACACACATTTATTGAGGGTTTGGAACCCCATACTAAAATTTTTTTAGACTCAGCAGCTGGAGGGCAAGCGCTGGAAAAGACTTATGAGGAGCTGTACACTTTGCTTAACCGAATTTCATAGGGCAATCCAGAATGGAATGCAGATTCATCTAGAGGTGGAGCAAGGAAAGCAGCAGGAGTGCTTGAAGTGGATGGATTTACAGCTATCGCTGCACAGATAGCTGCCTTGCAGAATCAGTTGAACAACCACTTCAGCAACATGAATTTGAACCAGCCTTCAGCTTCAGTCAATGCGGTCCAGCAAATGTGGTGTGAAGTGTGTGGTAGCAGTGAGCATTCAGCTGAGTGCTGTGGAGCAAACCCAGATTCTGTTAACTTTGTGGGCAATGCACAAAGAAATCAGCAGCAGTTTGGTAGCGGCTACAACTCAAATTGGAGGAACCATCCAAATTTTTCGTGGGGTAGCAACAACCAACAAGGCCAAAGTTCGGTTCAGGGTATGCACAGGAATCAAGGAGGGCAACAGAACTACCAATCTCAATTCAGAAATCACAATGCCCCTCCTCCACCACCATCACCTACCATTGAAGAAATGTTCAAGACCATGATCGCTAATCAGGCGCAATTGCAGGCTGACTATGTTAAATTGGCAGCCGAAGTGAAGAATAATCAATTAGCGACCAAGGCTCTTGAGTATCAATTTGGGAAATTTGCTAGTGCCCAAAACACAAGACCCAGAGGAGGACTGCCTAGCGACACGGATCCTAATCCGAAGTAGGTTAATGCGGTGACCACGAGGAGTGGTTTGCAGCTGAAGGAGGTGGAACCGGAGAGACCGCCTCAAAAGTCAGGAGCAGCAGATGTTGAGGAAGAACAAAGTGCGGATAAGGGGAAGACCAAAGAAGCAGAATCAGAAAGGCCTCCACCCCCGTTCCCTCAACGACTCAAGAAACACAAGGAGGAGGCGTGTTTCAAGAAATTTATGGAGGTGCTTAAACAGGTACATGTTAATTTACCTCTTGTTGATGTCTTGCAGGGAGTGCCAAAATATGCGAAATATATTAAAGACATCATGGCCAACAAAAGTCGTCTGACTGAGTATGCCACGGTAGCTTTGACGGAGGAATGCACTTCCCGGATCCAAAATAGACTGCCTACGAAGCTAAAAGACCCTGGAAGTTTTACTATCCAGCTTACAATTGGGCAGAGTATCCGAGCTCGTGGATTATGTGACTTGGGGGCGAGCATAAATCTGATGCCATCTTCGGTATTCAGAAAGTTAGGTCTAGGGAGTCCTAGACCTACAACCGTAATCTTGCAGCTAGCAGACAGATCCTTAGCTAGGCCGGATGGCATTGTTGAGGATGTGCTTGTGCAAGTGGGATCCCTCATTTTTCCGGTTGATTTTATTGTTCTAGATTTTGAACCAGATGTTGAAGTCCCATTTATTTTGGGACGACCCTTCTTGGCAACCGGAAAAGCATCAATTGACGTGGCTGCGGGTCAACTTACAATGCGAGCACATGACAAGGTAGAGGTGTTCGATGTGTACAAAGCACCCAAGCTCCTGATGGTAAATGAAGAACTCTCGGTGATCAATGTAATAGATCATGGGAATGCTAAGCACATGAGTGATTCCCGAGAGTTGATGGGAAGACCACCAGATAAAGGTGAGCACTACTGGGGGGAGGACAATGATCGTGAAAAATCATCCATCACCCTAGTGGATAATTGAGCATAAAGGACGTCGAGCCGCGACGGTAAACCAGGCGCTGCACGGGAGGCAACCCGTGAAATTTTTTTTTTTTAAAGTGTAAATAGTTTTTAGTTTATTTTTCTTTTTCTTGATTTAGTATAAATTTTTCGTTTTAGTTAGTATTTTTCATTTTAGTTAGGGAAATCTATTAATCTAACCAATTTTGTTTAGTAAGGTGATTTTCAGGTCAACCGGAGAAAAATGTGCATGGAATCGGGAAGGAAAAGGCAAGGTATGAAAAAATGAATAAAATGAAGAGACAGTGCACTGGGGCGTTGGCTCCGTGTCACGGAGGAAGGGCTCCGCGTTACCCTCCGTGACACGTTGAGGTTAATTCTGGATTTTTTAAAAATTCCAGTGAGCCATCGCGTTAGCTCCGTGTCACGGAGGAGGGGCTCCGCGTTACCCTCTGTGACACGTTGCCCTATATTTTGTGACGGGTCACACCGGGTTTCCGGGTGACCCGCGTGTTTCCCTTCATTTTTAACCCCGATTTTAGTACCTTTTCCCCCATTTCCTCTCTTCTCCGCGACCAAACACCCGAATCCCCCTCCCCAACCAACGTGCCACGCTATTAAGCAACCAAATTGTCGAGTTTCTTCGATCATTCAACTTAAAGGTATGTTTTCCTCTACTCTCTCAAGTTTTTGTCGATTTTAGTCGAATTTGACCATGGGAGGTGAGATAAATCACCCTAATTAGCAATTTAGCATGAAATTGAATTATTCTTTGATTGATAAATGTTTGGAATGTTGTAATTAGCGTTTGAACTTGTCGATTGCGTGAATGATTCAAATTTGATTGTAAAATTGGATTCTAGGGCTGGGGTTGTTGAAATCGAATTGGGTAACTTGGTAAATTGGTGAATTATATGCCGGTGTGTGTTTGTGAATTGAGATAAGTCGTTATAAGTATTGTTTGAAGGGAATAGACGACGAATTCTCGGGTTTTGGGAAAATGTAAAAATTGTTCAAATTGGTTTGGTTATTTGGATTCGTATGTATATAGAATTTTTGTCGTTGTTTTTGTTTGTTGTCTTCGTTGCTAAGTGCGATGGTTGAATTGCTAGGGATGGTAGAATTGGGATTAGCTGTATGAAGTCTAAGTAGTACGCTAAAAGTTATACTATCGAAAATTTTTTGTGAACGCACTAAGCATAAATTGTATAGTTGTTTGTGTTTAGGTTGTAAATAAGGTAATCCTTGCCGTAGTATCGTAAACGTAGCTAAGGACTAAGTGTGGGGTAAACTTAGTTTAACCCGACCTTAGCCGAAGCTAATATGCATTTAGCTTGACATGGTGCTTGTTTATTTGTATTGACAGGTACAATGGCAAGTAGGTAGGATAAGGGTAAAGGTGCTTCTACTTCAGGCATCGGGAGAAAACGCATGAGATTGGGCACAGCAGTCCCAGCTGCACCAGCTGTTCCGCGCGGCCAACGCCGCCAATACGGAATGAGGTGGGTGACCGATGAAGGGAAGAAGTGGTATGCTAAACATAAGGAGAATAAGTACTTCCCTGAGGAGCATATTGCACGGGAACCACTAGCACAGGAGTTCCCCCGTATTGTGCAGAGAATCGAGGCAGCTGGGCTCAGCTTCATATTTCAAGAGCCCAAGGAGTGCAACCTGCAATTAGTCCAGGAGTTCTATGCAAATTGGAACCCGGCCATCAGAAGCCACACAATAAAAATCAGAGGGCAGATTGTCACTCTGGAACTCCAGAAATTAAATGCCATCATTGGAGCGCGGGACACAGACGCCCACGTTCTCCGCCAGCTGAACATCACCCCACCATACGCTGATATCAGACGCACTTTGTGTGGGGCTCGATCCACAGCCCGATGGAGCAGACATAAGGAGAGGGGTTACCACCAGACTCTGTCGTATTCTCAAATGAATAGGGAGGCAAGAATTTGGTTGAAAATAGTTTGTTCGTGCCTGATCCCGGGGGTGCACATGACTGATGTGACCCGGGACCGTGTGTTCCTGGTGTATGCCCTGATGAAAGGGCTAGAGATTAATGTTGGGGCGGTCATCATATCCGCCATGAAGAGAGCCCGACTACACCAGGGGCACATGTATGGGTTCGGCGGACTCATCACCACCTTTCTCCGGGGCCTCGATGTCGAGGAAGAGGCTTTGGACTACATCCTGCAGTTGGAGCGGAGGGCCCTTGATGTGACCAAAACTAAGGCCCCCGACACCACACACGGGCCAGTGCTGACACTGGGCGAGCGACATGCTCGTGACGATCAGTACATGACACAGATGTTTGGTATGCAAATGCTTCAGCTTCGGATTGGTGGGAGACTAGCCACGGAGGATGAGTTATGGCAGCTGGAGCTGGATTACCCATTTGGCGAAAACGCCAGAGCTTTGTGCCGAGTGGGGCCAGCCTTCGTTGAGCCCACTGACGATGATGTCCCCACAGACGAGGAGACACGTCGGGAGGACTCCGATGTGGAGTCTGATGACGACGATGGAGGTGACTCGGACATGGGCGATGAGGCAACAACACCGGATGAAGAAGTCAAATATTTCGACTAATCAGGGAGTTCCACCACCCGAAATTTTTGTGATTTTTAATTTTTGTGAACACTGGGGACAGTGTTCGATTTAAGTGTGGGGTGGGGAGTAGCTAGGTGCTGGGGCTGGGCTGATTTGCTGTATGTTCTTCCTTTGTTTTGTATGTATGTTTATGTTTCCCTGTGGTTGTGAGTGCAAACTGATTTGTATTTGTATGTGTACATATTTTTGTGGTAATTGATGGGTGTTGTGAATGGTTATGGTTGCCAGTGTAAATATTTTGTAAATTTTGTAAATATTTTTTTTTCTATCGAAATGATCGATATTTTTAAAATTTTTGCGAAAATATTTTGTACATAGTAAAATATTTTGTAAATATTTTTCCATCGAAATGATCGATGTTTTGCAAAAAATTTTCGATTTTTATTTTTGGGTTTCTCGGAGTTTGTTTTCGGTTCTTTTACTGAGAATAGTCCCATTGAACCGATGTCATAGTTAGTGACCGTTCCCTATGATGGATGGATGATGACCGTCTTAAGGGAAATGTAGTCGGTAGGAGTAGTGATTTTAATTAGTTTTCAGTTTTTTTTCTTTGGTGGATTGTATCACTGAACCTGTAGTTACTATATGGTTGTGAAATTATGGTTGTGTGTTGTAACTGATATTCAAAATGTAAAAGTGATTCGTTTGAAAGCATGCAATTTTGTAAATATGTTGATTTACCTTGGCTGTAGAATTCGATTCAGTGTGATTGAGGCTTAATTTTTGAATTCATGTAGTTGGCTAATTAAAGAGTCTGTGAATGCATCTTGAATCGAGCATGTGCATAAAGTGTGAAGTGAGGTATTTTTATTCCATGCTATTGTGAAGTGTCTAGAACTTGCCTGATGTGTGTACAAAACGAAATGAAGGAGGTGTAGTGTTAGAAAGGAGGTAGGCATTTCTTAGTTTTAACTGAGAGTTTCTATTTTTTTCTTGTCATACTCTCCTTTTTATGTGATTGTATACCCTAGTCAGCCCGTTGAGCCTTTAGCCGATTATTTCTTTCTTTTGTCAAAAATTGTATAAACTAAGCTTAATTCTTTCTTTTCATGATCCATAAAGTCTATACAAAACTCTTAAGCGCTTAAGAAGAACAGAAATTTTTTTCCCAAAGTGTCAAAGAGTGAGAATAGTGGAAAGAAAAAGAAAAGCAGAGTGAGGAAAGAAAAGAAAAAGGTGGAAGAGGCACTTGTTATAATGAAATGATAATGAAGGTGCATGAAAAACCTTTGTGTCATGTCAAGTGTGTTTGATGAAATGGGCCATACGAAAGTAAACCAGCACGAATGGGATGATGAAAAAAAAGAAAAGAGAGAAACAATGTCCATGAGTTGATGGGAATGTGTTGAAAAGGCGCTTAAGGATTCTAGTGACTATTATTGGCTAATCCAATATATACTAGTTCCATAGCCTCCATTACAACCCATTAAAGTCCTACGTGATCTTACATTGCATTTCTTTATATTAGTGGAGTAATACACTAAGGGCAAGCCTATGGGTCATGACATGATGCATGTCAATTCTTTTGGGAGAGAGAGTGAAATTAATTTTGACATGCCCCTACTTGAATGTTTGTGTGTTGCATGAACATAAAGGGGAAGATTCTCATGAGTTGCGAGGGCACATGCTTGATGAAAGATTGATTTTCGTGTCGGATATCTTGATTAGCTGATTTGCATGAGTTTGCCGATATCAAGAGTCGGTTCTTAAAGTCTAGGAAGTCTTGATATAATAAAGGTCATTGCATTGTTAAGACCATGCATGTTTTCTTGATGATTTGCAAAAATTGAATAATCGGTATGACCGTAGCGTAAATTGTCGCACCATAGTGGCAAAGGTTGGGATGTAATTTGCATGAGTTGTGTATGTGTTGTTCGAGGACGAACAAGGATTTAAGTGTGGGGTAAGTGATCTTGGGCAGATTTATATGCCCAAGTGATACTCAAACGTATCATTTTCGTCTTGTTTGTTGTGCAATGTGTATACATTTTCATGTAATTGGTAATAAAATGTGAATTTATACTAACCAACATGATTAGCATTGTTTTGTAGGTAAAATATGATTTAGAGGAGCAAAAATGTATGTTGGAACAATATCGGAGTTGGACTTGGATGCGAGCACGGAAAAGACATTGGAATGCACAATGTAAAGGGGCTCCACGATGAAGTCGTGCCACGCTACCATCACGGAGGCACACTGCATGGAGGATGAATTAATTTGGCAATTTCTAGTGAAGCCTCGCGACAGCTCCGTGGCACGGAGGCAAGCCTCCGCGTTGCATGTCGTGCCACGTTGAGGCTATATTCCCAGACCCTGGATTTCCAGTGAGGGTCCGCGTCCACGCCGTGTCACGGAGGCAGTGCTCCGCGTTGGCCTCCGTGACACGCTGCTTGTTATTCCGGGAAAAATTCCCACTAGTATAAATAGAACACTTAGGCTTATTTTTAAGGAATTCAGACTTGGTGGAGCAAGGACGTGGGTTACAGGCAGTTGAGGGACGAAAAAGCTAAGGGTTTTTCTCTCTTTCTTTCTTCTTTCAATCAATTGTTTGTATGATTAACACTTGTTATAGGATGATTAATCCACAAATGAGTGGCTAATTCTCTTCCTTGCTGAGGTTATGAACAATTGTGATGAATTTTGATTATTGAATTGTATGGTTTTTCATCTTCTTCTTCTATGTTGTTCTATTAATTCTTGTTTCTACTGCATTAGTATGTGGCCGACATTAATGTACATCTAAAAAGTCTGATTTCACTCGAGAGAGCACGAAATTGGAAAGTTGTGAATTAATAGGGTATTGTTCTTAACTTGATTTGGGAAAATTGGGTTTTGATGTGCTTTCCTGATAGAAATATACTTGAAAGCCGTATTAGTCAATTTATGAACCGGAATTGTATTGCGAGGTCATAAATTGCATTTGATCACAGAAATGTAGACGGATGGTTTATGATTCTTAAGTGAGATTAAATACGAGAGTTTTAATCTCTAGGCTAATGTTCTTGGCTAGCAACTAGAAGAGAAGAATAACCGAATTATGATTATAATCAAGTTCATTACTTGTTCTTAACTTTGGCATGCTCATATCCATAGTTTCAATTCAAAGTAGATATTTGTTAATAGTTTTAGTATATAATTTATAAACAAAAATTAGTTAACTTTTGGTTACGTTGTTGTCAGCATATTTAGAAGTAAGATAGAATATAGTATACTTGAGCAATTTTACTTATCCAGAGTCTCCTTGGTTTGATACTTGGCTTACTTAGCCACTTTATTACTTGTTTGACCACGTGCACTTGCGTGTCGGTTTTAACCTATAACCAAAACACCCGAACAACCTGACGATCTAGTATTTCCACCAGAACTTCCTCATAACTAAAGCTGTCTTTCACACCTACACTCTCCACTAGAAAAACTAGAGCTGGATCCCTCAAACACTTCTTTAAGAGCGATACATGAAAAATAGTATGAATGGAAGCTAATTTTGAGGGCAACTCCAATTCATATGCCACCTTGCCAACCCGCTTCAAAATTCAGTATGGGACAACATAATGGGGACTGAGTATTCCTTTCTTTTCAAACCTCATCACTCCCTTCATTGGATAAACCTTTAGAAACACCCAATCATCACCTTAAAACTCATGTTCCCTCCTTTTCACATCAGCATAGGACTTTTGGCAACTTTGAGTTGTTTTCAACCTGTCCCGTATGAGCTGAACTTTCTCCATGGCCTCGTGGTCCGAATTTGGTCCTATCATTGCAGCTTCACCAACTTCAAACCAACCAACAGGTGATCTACATCTCCGCACATAGAGAGCCTCAAACGGAACCACCTGAATGCTGGAATAGTAGTTGTTTGTATCCGTAAACTCAACAAGAGGCAAATTATCATCCCAACTACCCTTTAAGTCAATTACACACATTGTCAACATGTCCTTGAGAGTCCGAATAGTCCGCTCCGCATGGCCATCGATTTGCGTATGAAATGTTGTATTGAGCTTGACCTGAGTACCAAGTCCTTTTTGAAACGATCTCCAAAATTGAGAGGTAAAATGTGTACCTCTGTTTGATATGAAGGACAAGGGAACTCCATGCAACCGAACTAGCTCTCGAATGTACAATTTGACATAATCCTCTACTGAATCGGTGGTTTTGACTGGTAGAAAATGAGCGGCTTTGGCCAACTTGTCCAATACCACCTAAATGGAGTCATACTGTCAATGAGTGTGAGGCAACCCTGTGATAAGTCCATATTGATTTCCTCCTACTTCCAAGTAGGGATACTGATGTATTGAAGCACACCTCCCGGTCTTTGGTGCTCAACTTTCACTTGCTAACAATTCAAACATTTAGCTAAAAATTCTGCGATATCCTTCTTCATGCCATTTCACCAATAGACATCCCATAGGTCATGATACATCTTGGTGGCACCTGGATGTATCGAATAACTAGAACGTGAGCCTCATGCAACATCCAAATTCTCAAATCATCAACGTTTGGGACACACAAGCGACCTTGATATCGAAGCACACCATCTCCCCCTTTGGAGAAGACCTCTACCTTCTGAATCTGAACGACTTCCTTTAACTTTACCAAATAGGGTCCTCGTGTTGTCTAGCTTTCATATCAGTCACCAAGGATGATTCTAACCCGTTCTGAACTATAACACCACCACCGATCAAGTTAACCAAATGAACTCCTATCCGTGCAAGTCGATGCACATCCTTCAGCAGCTCCTTCTTTCCCTAATCTACATGGGACACACTCTCCATAGAGAGTGTACTAAGTGTGTCTACCACCACATTGTCCTTACTCGGATAGTAAAGAACACTCATATAATAATCCTTGAGTATATCCAACCACCTCCTTTGGCGTAGATTTAGATCCTTTTGGGTAAACACATATTGTAGACTCTTGTGGTCCGTAAACACACCTACATGGACCCCATTCAAATAGTGTCTCCAAATCTTCGATGCAAAAATACCACCATCGCCAATTCAAGATCATGGGTCGGGTAATTTCTTTCATGAACCTTCAGCTACCTAGAAGCATATGCTATAAATTACCATGTTGCATCAATACACAACCAAGGCTGATCCTAGAATCATTGCAATACACCACAAATCGATCGGTACCCTCGGGTAGTGTTAACACTGTTATTGAGGTAAGTCGAGTCTTCAACTCCTGAAAGCTCCTTTCACAAGCATCTGACCATTGAAATTTCACTTTATTTTGGGTCAATTTGATCAATGGCGCTGAAATAGATGAAAAACCCTCAACAAACCTCCGATAGTAGCCAGCTAAACCCAAGAAGCTCCTAATATCTGAAGGATTCACCGGGCTAGGTAAATTCTTTACCGCTTTGATCTTTTGAGAGTCTAATTGAACACCCTCACTAGACACTGCATGGCCCAAAAATGCCACTGAGTTCAACCAAATCTCACATTTGTTGAATTTGGCATATAGTTGGCGATCCTTGAGCGTCTATAGTACCACCCTCAAATGAGCGGCATGCTCCTCCTCACTTCGAGAGTATATAAGGATGTCATTAATAAACATAATCACGAACATATCCAAGTATGGCTTGAAAACCTGTTCATCAAGTCCATAAAAGCTGCAGGAGCATTCGTTAGTCCAAAAGACATAACTACAAACTCATAATGACCATACCGAGTCCTGAAGGCTGTTTTCAAGATGTCACTCTCCCAAACTCTAAGCTGATGGTACCCGGATATGAGATCTATCTTCGAAAAGAACTTAGCACCCTGAAGCTGGTTGAACAAATCATTAATCCTGGGAAGAGTATACCTGTTCTTGATGGCGACCTTATTCAATTGTCGATAATCAATACACATACGAAGAGAACCATCTTACTTTTGGACAAAGAGAACTGGTGCACCCCTTGGGGATTTGCTCGGTTTGAGGAATCCCTTATCTAAAAGGTCTTTCAACTGCTCCTTTAACTCTTTTAGATCATTGGATCCATTCTATAAGGAGGAAAAGATATAGGCTACGTATTGGGAAAAAGGTCAATACCAAAATCAATCTCCCGCATGGGAGGGATTCCTGGTAGATCCTCTGGGTAGACTAATGGATACTCACATACTGCTGGGACTGACTGTATAGTCGGTGTCTCAGACATGGCTTCCTTAACCCTAACTAAATGGTAACACAACCCTTATAGATCATCTTTCTGGCCTTAAGGTAGGAAATGAAATGACCTATAGGCATAGCTCAACTACTCTTCCATTCCATGGCTGGATCACACGGAAATCTAAACTCTACTGCTCGGGTTCTATAATTAACTGAGGCATAACATCAAAATAACCAATCCATGCCGAGGATAACATCAAAATCGGTCATGGATAACTCTACTAAATTTACTGAGGTGACTTTCTGAAGGATTATGACCGGGAAACTTCTATACACTCGTCTAGCTACAACTTAATCACCTATTGGAGTTGAGACTGAGAAGGGTTCTGAAAATATTTCGGAACTGACTCCGAAACTACTATCCATATAAGGTGTCACTAAAGACAAGGTATCCCCAGGATCTAACAAAGCATATACATCAAGATGAAAAACTCGCAACATACTAGTGACTACGTCCGGGGAGACTTCCTACTCTTGGCGGGATGATAGGGCATGAAATCTGTTTTGCCGCCATCTGCCACCTATGGTAGTAGAAGCCCCCTACTGAGCGGGTCATGCTGGTGGAGCTTCTTAATTAAAAGCTGGAGTACGGGTTCTACCATCGCCTATGTCCGGGTTTTCAACACCTAAAACAAGTGTCTAAACCAACTAGACACCTCTCTTGGGGGTTCTTGCCGCACTTCTCACAGGCTGTAAAAGTGCGATCTCCTGAAATGTTTCCCTAGCCCCTCGAGCCTGATGCACTACCTCTTTAATCATGCCTGGGTCAGGATAGGACACTAGCTGATAATGGTGCTGGAGCTAAAGATCTCTGGTGGGACTGCTGATGGTGCCCTCTAGTCCTCAGCTGGGAGAATCTGATGATATCAGTCCTGGCCCTCTTGGCCTCCCTCTCCCACTCACTCATCTGTACCACCTCCATCTGCTGGGCGTATAGGACAATCCTAGCAAAGACAATATCCTAGAGAAGCATCGTGGTCTGGCAATACCTGACTAAGGAGTCAGCTATCCCGTGTACGAACCTGCTCACATGGGCTCTCTGATCCACCACTAACTCGGGTGCATACCTGGACAGATGTGTGAACTCCAAGGCATACTCCAAAACCATCATCTTTCCCTACTTGAGATTCACAAACTCGGCCGCTCTCAACTCCCTCATCTCCCAAGGGAAGAACCGATCAAGAAAAGCAGCGTGGAACTCGTCCCAACTGATAGGGCCTACTCTGACTGCCCTAACCTACTTCCACTATTTGGCCTACTCTTCAGAATCTATTTAATGAAATCATGTGGATCCTCATCCACCTTCGTTCCAAGGAACTCGGGAGGGTTTTGTTATACCCCGTAAGATTTCCGACACCTGGATGGCCTATTCGTGCATTGGTTAAGCATATTTGAAAGCTATATGTGCTAGTGAAAGGCCTGGGAAAGGATCAGACGAGTAGCCTGTCGAACCATCGCGGAAGGAGCCCGGGAAGAGCCCCTCCGCGATGGCAACGTGTCACGGAGGTGGAGCCTCCGCGTTGGCTCCGTGACACGTTGGCCCTGTCCAGGCTCAACTATATAAGCCCTCCACTTCGGTTTTAAATGAAATAATTCTCATAATTTCCAGTGAAAACAGAGAGAAAAACTAGAGAGGAAAAGGGAACGAAGGTTTCTTGATAATTTCCGTCCAATTACGCTGCCAAACATAGTCCAAATCTAAATTAACTCCAGATACCAAAGTATTTAGTAGCAGGGAGCATTCCTACGGATTTAGTTTTGCTAAATTCGGCCGACAAATCGTCGAGCTACCGGGCTAAGGTAAGTGGAATTGCTCCAAACTAGTGTCTATGTGTTTCTAGCTGTGAAGTGAATACTTATCCCTTCTGGACTTCTGGAAAATAGTGAGTTTTCGCCCGTCTTTCGATAAGCCTAAGTTTAGGCTATAATTATATTGAGAGTGATGTTGTCCTTTAGAATAAAGTTGTATTTAGTACTGATTGACGTATATATGAATGCAGTTGGGAGAAATAGCTGGAATACTGACCGAGCTACGCCGGTTAGTCGGCAAATCAGAAGCGAAGGTATGTAAAGCTAGTTTCCTCGGCAAGTTAGTAGTCTCGGTATAGTAAAATAGTTTAAAGGCCAATAGAATGTTCAGAAGTCGTGTGTTATGTTCATTATGAATTTTGGTATGATATTGGAAGCATCATGTTATGTATAGCGTGAAACTTGCTTGCATGGTATAAATTCTAATACGAAGTGTTAGGAACTGTACAACATGCTCAGTATATGATTTAGTAAAGTATGTTAGGATATTATCGTATTCAGTTGAAAATTAGCAAAGCAATATAAGTATCTGTAAGGTATCTCAGAAGTATAATGGTAGGTTAAAATGAAGTTTAGAAAGCATGTTAGAAATAGTAAATCAGGTTACTATAAGAACTCAGTTATACAACATGATTTCCAGCAGAAAAACTATATCTTGCTCAACATTATACTCAGCACAGTATGATAGAAGATAATATATATGTATACCATTATCAGTCTCAGCATATATTAAATACCTACATATCACTATCACTAGTTCAGCATACAGTATGTACAGATACATTATCATCACTCGCTTCAGCATGTGGTATATGCAGATAGTATTACTAGTTGAGACCATTGTATTGTCTTGGGGTGGATTACCTAGCATTCATGACCGCCCCAGGGTTAATAGCTGTATCGACTTGTCCGCCAGAGGGTGAGGATACGTCGCTCTAAGTAGTGGCATGTCGTCCCACAGGGGACGAAGATGGGATGCCGGTTTCCCCATATTGTGCCTTGGTCGGCCTTTATACACCCTCGTCGAGTGGGTACGCCCAGGGTGTTGATTCAGGAGTCCTCCGAACTCAGGTACATTTATAGTCAGGGGCTCAGCGAGCCCAAGTGCATACCCAGGGGATCAGCAGGATGCTTATAGTTATTATAGGAGATGGGACGACTGGGGTAGCGGTATAGATTGCGTGTTGATTGTACCTCCTGGCTTATGGGGGCCGGGTAAGGTGTGTGTTTGCTATGCTATGTTATGTTGTGTTATGCCATGTTACACTAGATACGAGTATATCGACAGTAGAGTGATACATCTCAAGGTATGACTCCTACTCCTTCCAGCATGCTTAAGAGTAGACTTAGCTTTACATTTTCAGTCAGTTTAGTCTATTCCTTCCTATTTCAGTTCCATCAGTTGTATTCTTGTTTTCAGGTATTTTTCAGTTGTTGTTTTACATACTCAGTGCCAGCGTTACTAACGCCCCTTGGGGGCGCTGCATTACTTGCCTGTAGGTACTCATAGACGAGGGGCCGATACCTCGTGATTCCAGCCAGCTCACAGGGTCATCAGCTCCAGTCATCCGGAGCTAGATAGCTAGAGGTTTATCCCTTTTCTTTTATTGTACAGCATGGGTAGGCCGGGGCCCTGTCCCGACCATCTTATCAGTATTCTTAGAGGCTTGCAGTCTGTATATATTTTCCCTGTGGTTAGCTGTGTCGGTCGTGTGGGGCCGTGCGTATGTTCAGTTATTTACGTTGGCCGTGTGAGGCCCTATCCAGTCAGTAGTGGTGACCTGTCGGTCACGTAGCTGTTTCAGCATTTGCTATATTGATTTAGAGTTAACTAGACAGCATGGTGGCCTTGTCGGCCCGCATAGGTTCCCCTATATGAATGTGATTCTAGCTAGTTGATGTTATAGTACAGGTGGCTATAGGCCTAGTTGGCCGGAGGCTGTATTTACAGTCGTTATATAGTCCGTTGATTCCTTGATTTCGAGTTAGAGCTAGCCAGGCACCGGATGTGCTTACGCTCACCGGTTAGCAGTCTAGGTCCTAGTAGGGCACCAGGTGCCATTCATACCCCCAAGGCGGGGCGTGACAAACTTGGTATCAGAGCAGGTCGTATCCCAGGGAGTTTGCAAGCCATGCTAAGTAGAGTCCTGCCCATGGATGTGTTGTGCACCACATACTATGGGTAGGAGGCTGCAAGGCATGATAGGATGGTTGCTTTTTATTCTTATTCAGTCGTGCTGTAGAGCGGTACAACATAGGGTTGAGTCCCTAGAGCTTACTGTATTTTTTGATTACAGATAATGTCAGACCAGCGACATCCTATCACAGGCCGGAGCCTAGATATTGCAGCAGGGGAAGGCACCAGCAAGATGCCTCACCCTCGTTTAGAAACAGCCCGATCAGAGGGCACTACAGAGGCATCGTCCCAGCCTTCCCAGCAGTCTCCACCACATCATGAGCCACTTGGGGCGACACTACCTCCAGCATTCCCTATACCGATACCTTCCGATCAGGAGGTTAGGAGTGCGGTAGTCATGTTAGCACAGATGATGGCTGCTCAGCGTCAGCCGATGCCGTCTACAGTTGCGGAGTCGTCAGAAGGGCCCGGTAGTTCGAGGGTCCAAATGTACTTGGCTCTGAATCCCCCACAGTTTACAGGTACGGACCGGACAGAGGACCCTCAGGTTTTTCTAGATCAGATGCAGAGAATTTTCAGGGTTATGCATGCCATGCCTATAGAATCGGTTGAGTTGGCAGCATTCTGGTTACGGGACATCGCCGTATTGTGGTATGAAAGCTGGGAAAGGTCCCAAGGTAGAGATGTTTCCCCTCCGACCTGGTCCAGCTTCTCAGGAGCTTTTCTGGATCACTATCTACCACGGGAGATTCGACAGGCCTGGGTGGACCAGTTTCTACATCTAGAGCAGGGGACCATGAGTGTTCGGGAATATGCCTTGTGGTTTGATTCTTTGGCCCAGTACACACCGGCCTTTGTTGATACCTTGGCATCCAGAGTACACCGCTTTATCATGGTGTTGAATCCAGAATATGTTGAGACTTGTATTATGGCCAGACTGCGAGAGGACATGGATATTGCCCGAGTTCAGGCATTTGCCCAGAATATTGAGGACATCAGGCAGCGGCATCGGGAGATCAGGAGGACCAATCAGGAACAACGCCGCAGGGACAGTCCAGTTGAGTTATAAAGGGAGGCTCGGGGAGGACCTAGGCCATGATTATTAGATAGGCCGCCCAGGGCCCCCCCTCCACCACAGCCGCAGAGGGGTAGATTTAGCCGCAGGGGGCAGACAGAGACCGGTAGAGGCTTACAGATTGCAGATTCATTATTACAGAGGAGGGCGGAGCAGAGTAGGTATACCCTACCACTTTGCCCTATATGCAGCCGACGCCACTCTGGAGCATGCAGCTATGGCTCCACCGGATGTTATATTTGTGGCCAAGAGGGCCATTTGATGAGAGATTGCCCAGCCAGAGGTCAGGAGGATCGGGATAGACAAGACAGGGCATCCGCAGGGTCACGAGCTACAACATCCTCGGAAGGGTGCAGGCCCTCAGTTTTAGCAGGCAGGGGTCGGGGCAGATCGGGGGCCTCCAGTGTAGGTGCGGGTCCAAGCTGCACATATGCTTTACCAGGGAGGCAGGATTCAGAAGCGTCACCTGATGTTGTGACAGGTATGATAACTATCTGCTCACACCCTGCTTATGTATTGATTTATCCAGGATCTACTTTGTCCTACATTACTCCATTTGTGGCACGAAAGTTCAATATAGCACCAGAATTATTGCAGCAGCCCTTTTCAGTATCCACGCCCGTCGGTGACTCTATTGTGGCCAGCAAAATTTACCGAGGGTGTACAGTAGAGGTTGCTGACCGTCAGACCACAGTAGATCTGGTCGAGTTAGAAATGATAGACTTCGATGCCATAATGGGTATGGATTGGCTAGTGCCGTGCTTTGCCAATGTTGAATGTTGGACCAAGACGGTCCGATTCCACTTTCCAGGAGAGGCAGTGCGGGAGTGGAAGGGCAGCACCGCTACTCCAAAAGGTAGATTTATTTCCTACCTTCAGGCGAGGAAATTGATAACTAAGGGATGTATCTACCACCTAGTCAGGGTTCAGGATGTCCGAGCAGAATCTTCGACACTCCAGTCCGTTCCGGTGGTGAATGAGTTCCCTGATGTGTTTCCCGATGAGTTACCTGGTATTCCCCCAGAAAGGGAAATATATTTTGCTATTGACTTGTTACCAGGCACTCAGCCGATATTAATTCCTCCCTATCGTATGGCTCCTACAGAACTCAGAGAGTTGAAGGAGCAGTTGAAAGATTTGCTAGATAAAGGTTTCATCAGGCCGAGTACTTCACCATGGGGTGCGCCAGTTCTGTTTGTGAGGAAGAAAGATGGCTCGCTCCGTATGTGCATAGATTATCGGCAGTTGAACAAAGTTACAGTGAAGAATAAGTATCTGCTTCCCAGAATAGATTATTTGTTTGATCAGTTACAAGGGGCTAGATACTTTTCTAAGATTGACTTGCGGTCCGGATATCGCCAAGTTTGAGTTCGTGAAAGAGATATTCCTAAAACGGCGTTCAGGACCCGATATGGACACTTCGAATTTTTAGTTATGTCCTTTGGGTTAACGAATGCCCCAGCAATATTCATGGACCTGATGAACAGTATTTTCAGACCATACCTGGACCAGTTCGTGATCGTGTTTATTGATGAAATTCTAGTGTATTCTCGCTCCGAAGCAGATCACCGGACTCATTTATGGACAGTGCTCCAGATTCTCAGGGACCGCCAATTATATGCTAAGTTCTCCAAGTGTGAATTCTGGCTGAACTCAGTAACCTTCCTACGGCACATTATGTTGAATGCTGGTATACAGGTTGACAAGCAGAAAATAGAGGAAGTCAAATCATGGCCTAGGCCTACCACTCTGACTGAAGTCTGTAGCTTTCTGGAATTAGCAGGATATTATAGGAGGTTTGTCGAGGGATTCTCTACTATAGCGGCACCTCTGACTAAACTGACGCAGAAAGCAGCGAAGTTTCAGTGGACAAAGGCATGTGAGCAGAGCTTCCAGGAGTTAAAAGACAGATTAACCTCCGCCCCAGTGTTAACATTACCGAAAGGTACAAAAGGTTATTTAGTGTATTGCGACGCATCAGGTGTTGGGTTAGGTTGTGTGTTGATGCAGCATGGTGAAGTGATTGCGTATGCTTCCAGACAGCTGAGGAAACACGAAAAGAATTACCCTACCCACGACCTGGAGTTAGCCGCAGTGATCCACGCCTTGAAAATGTGGAGACATTACTTGTATGGCGTCCATGTTGATATTTTTACAGATCACAAGAGCCTACAGTATATCTTCACTCAGAGGGAGTTGAATCTGCGGCAATGTCGCTGGTTGGAGCTGTTAAAGGATTATGATGTGAATATTTTGTACCACCTAGGGAAAGCCAATGTTGTAGTAGATGCTCTCAGTCGTAAGTCCATGGGGAGTTTGACGTATTTGTAGCCCGAGCAGCGAGAATTGGTCAGAGAAATACATCAATTAGCTAGCCTAGCCGTTCGTGTAGCAGAAACAGAGGGCAGCCGAGCGGTAATTCAAAACACCGCCGTGTCATCATTAGTTGTGGAAGTGAAAGAACGGCAATATGAGGATCCTGACCTGATCCAGCTCAAAGACAGAATCCAGCAGGGTAAAGCACCAGATTTTTAGATAACTGAGGAAGAAGTGCTGTTATGTAAAGGTCATCTATGTGTTCCAGATGTTTCAGGGCTCCACCAACAGATTATGAATGAGATACATTACGCCCGTTATTCTCTTTACCCCGGTGCGACAAAAATGTACCATGATATCAAGGAAAACTACTGGTGGCCAGGTATGAAAAGAGAAATTGCCGAATTTGTAGCCCAGTGTCCTAACTGCCAACAGGTAAAAGCGGAACACCAAAAACCAGGCGGTTTGACTCAGGATATAGTTGTACCTCTCTGGAAATGGGAAGCAGTGAATATGGATTTTGTAGTAGGATTACCCCGTACTAAACACAGACATGACTCTATATGGGTGATAGTTGACAGATTGACAAAATCAGCTCATTTCCTGCCGGTAAGAACTACCTTCTCGGCCGAAGATTATGTGGAGTTGTATGTCCGGGAAATAGTTAGGTTGCATGGAGTACCGGTATCCATTATTTCAGACAGAGGAGCACAGTTTACGGCTAGATTTTGGCAATCGTTTCAGAGGGGTCTGGGAACGCAGATTAATTTGAGCACAGCATTCCACCCTCAGACAGATGGACAGGCTGAGCGCACTATTCAGACGCTCGAAGATATGTTGCGAGCGTGTGTGCTAGATTTCAGTGGTAGCTGGGTCGAGCATTTGTCATTAATTGAATTTGCTTATAATAACAGTTATCACTCAGCCATCCAGACGGCGCCTTTTGAGGCATTATATGGGCGAAAATGCAGATCACCGATTGGCTGGTTCGAAATAGGAGAATCAATGTTGGTTGGGCCAGACATTGTTCAACGGTCAGAGGAATAGGTAAAGCTTATTCGAGAATGCTTACTGACTGCACAGAGCCGCCAAAAATCATATGCAGATGTGCGGCGCAGAGACTTGGAATTTGATGTAAATGACTGGGTATTTCTGAAAGTATCTCCGATGAAAGGGGTGATGAGATTCGACAGGAAAGGTAAGCTTAGTCCGAGGTTTGTTGGGCCTTATCAGATTCATCGAAGGATAGCCCGAGTAGCATATGAACTGAACTTGCCTCCAGAATTGGAATCCGTTCATCCGGTCTTTCACGTGTCTATGTTGAGGGAATGCCTAGGAGACCCATCCAGAGCAGTCCCAGTCCAGGATATCCAGGTTACAGAAACGCTGGCCTATGAAGAGGTTCCAGTAGCTATCCTAGACAGACAGATTCACAGATTGAGGACTAAAGATATTGCGTCTGTCAAGGTATTGTGGCGTAACAGGAACCGAGAGGAGATGACGTGGGAAGCTGAGGAAGATATGAGAGCTAAATATCCTCACTTATTCCAGGCTTAGTCAGACAACAGGTATGTCCGTATTATTACTTATGCAGTACTTTATAGTTGTATATGTATAAGTGAGAAAGATTGATGTTTAGCTATCAAGTGAATCTTAAAGTATTGTGTGCGGTACCTGTATTGGACTTTTCTGCGTTTTAGATTTCCGGGATAGTCCATATTACAGGGGAAACACTGCTGAAATTTTCTTAAAAAACAAGTTGAGAAGTCCTCTAGATAAAAGTTTACATTCGAGGACGAATGTTCTTAAGGGGGGTTTTGTTATACCTCGTAAGATTTCCGGCACCTGGATGGCCTATTCGCGCGTTGGTTAAGCATATTTGAAAGCTATACGTGCTAGGGAAAGGCCCGGGAAAGGATCGGACGAGTAGCCTATCGAACCATCGCGGAAGGAGCCCGGGCAGAGCCCCTCCGCGATGGCAACGTTTCACGGAGGTGGAGCCTCCGCGTTGGCTCCGTGACACATTGTCCCTGTCTAGGCTCAACTATATAAGCCCTTCAGTTCGGTTGTAAATGAAATACTTCTCATAATTTCTAGCGAAAACAGACAGAAAAACCAGAGAGGAAAAGGGAACGAAGGTTTCTTTATAATTTCCGTCCGATTACGCTGCCAAATGTAGTCCAAATCTAAATTAACTCCAGATACCGAAGTATTTAGCAGTAGGGAGCATTCCTACGGATTTATTTTCGCGAAATTCGGCCGACAAATCGTCGAGCTACCGGGCTAAGGTAAGTGGAATTGCTCCAAACTAGTGTCTATGTGTCTCTAGCTGTGAAGTGAATACTTCTCCCTTCTGGACTTCTGGAAAATAGCGAGCTTTCGACCGTCTTTCGATAAGCCTAAGTTTAGGCTATAATTATATCGAAAGTGATGTCGTCCTTTAGAATAAAGTAGTATTTAGTACTGATTGACGTATATATGAATGCAGTTGGGAGAAATAGCTGGAATACTGACCGAGCTACGCCGGTTAGTCGGGAAATCAGAAGCGAAGGTATGTAAAGCTAGTTTCCTCGCCAAGTTAGTAGTCTCGATATAGTAAAATAGTTTAAAGGCCAGTAGAATGTTTCGAAGTCGTGTGTTATGTTCATTATGAATATTGGTACGATATTGAAAGCATCATGTTATGTATAGCGTGAAACTTGCTAGCATGGTATCATGTTATCGTATTCAGTTGAAACTTAGTAAAGCAATATAAGTATCTGTAAGGTATCTCAGAAGTAGAATGGTAGGTTAAAATGAAGTTTAGAAAGCATGTTAGAAATAGTAAATCAGGTTACTGTAAGAACTCAGTTATACAACATGATTTCCAGCAGAAAAACTATATCTTGCTCAACATTAGACTCAGCACAGTATGAAAGAAGATTATATATATGTATACCATTATCAGTCTCAGCATATATTAAATACCTACATATCACTATCACTAGTTCAGCATACAGTATGTACAGATACATTATCATCACTGGCTTCAGCATGTGGTATATGCAGATAATATTACTAGTTGAGACCATTGTATTGTCTTGGGGTGGATTACCTAGCATTCATGACCGCCCCAGGGTTAATAGCTGAATCGACTCGTCCGCCAGAGGGCGAGGATACATCGCTCTACGGAGTTGCATGCCGTCCCACAGGGGACGAAGATGGGATGCCGGTTTCCCCATATTGTGCCTTGGTCGGCCTTTATACACCCCCGTCGAGTGGGTACGCCCGGGGTGTTGATTCAGGAGTCCTCCAAACTCAGGTACAGTTATAGTCAGGGGCTCAGCGAGCCCAAGTGAATACCCAGGGGATCGGCAGGATGCTTATGGTTATTATAGGAGATGGGACGACCGGGGTAGGGGTATAGATTGCGTGTTGATTGTACCTCCTGGCTTATGGGGGTCGGGTAAGGTTTGTGTGTACTATGCTATGTTATGTTGTGTTATGCCATGTTACACTAGATATGAGTAGATCGACAGTAGAGCGATACATCTCCAGGTATGACTCCTACTCCTTCCAGCATGGTTAAGAGTAGACTTAGCTTTACATTTTCAGTCAGTTTAGTCTATTCCATCCTATTTCAGTTCCATCAGTTGTATTCTTGTTTTCAGGTATTTTTCAGTTGTTGTTTTACATACTCAGTGCCAGCGGTACTGACGCCCCTTGGGGGCGCTGGATTACTTGCCTGCAGGTACTCATAGACGAGGGGCCGATACCTCGTGATTCCAGCCAGCTCATAGGGTCATCAGCTCCAATCATCTGGAGTTAGATAGCTAGAGGTTTATCCCTTTTCTTTTATTGTACTGCATGGGTAGGCCGGGGCCCTATCCTGACCATCTTATCAGTATTCTTAGAGGCTTGCAGTCTGTATATAATTTCCCTGTGGTTAGCTGTGCCGATCGTGTGGGGCTGTGCGTATGTTTAGTTGTTTATGTTGGACGTGTGAGGCCCTATCCAGTCAGTAGTGGTGACCTTGTCGGTCACGTAGCTGTTTCAGCATTTGTTATATTGATTTAGAGTTAACTAAACAGCATGCTGGCCTTGTCGGCCCGCATAGGTTCCCCTATATGAATGTGATTCTAGCTAGCTGATGTTATAGTACAGGTGGCTATAGGCCTAGTCGGCCGGAGGCTGTATTTACAGCCATTATATAGCCCGTTGATTCTTTGAATCTGAGTTAAAGCTAGCCAGGCACCGGATGTGCTTAGGCTCACCGGTTAGCAGTCTAGGTCCTAGTAGGGCACCAGGTGCCAGTCATACCCCCAAGGCGGGGCGTGAAAGGTTCATCCTCAAAAAGTCTCTAACCCTCGCTCCTGTTGCATTCCCGTTCTATGGGACATGTTCCATCGCTTGCTAGTTGACTTGAGTAGTTAAGGCATGTGCTAGCATCTGGATGGCTACCCTGCATTCAGCTTGGGCAACCGGCTCTGGTGCATGGTGCTCATGGGCTGGTGGAGCTTGTTGGTGCCCGTCTCCATTGCCATCCCCGTGGCCATTCCCATTCCCATTTCTTTTGTCATTAACTCTGCAGGGAGGCATGATTCTGCAATTGCGAATAACATGAGATAGAAGGACAAAGAAATATTTCACTGCACGACAGAGATCATAAGAGAAGGGAGCATTTTCTAAATGTTTTGTAGCCTCTTTGTCATAAGTGTGGCGCGCTTCACACCCATAGAAAAGAATCTACTTAACGTGGCTTTCAGACACTCTAGGACACTTCAAAATCTATTGTTCTGATACCAAGTTTGTCACGACCCGAACATAGGCATGGATCGAGACATAGGATAGGGAGCCCTGAGGGACTCCAAGTTGACCCATGGCATGAACAGACATCTATCTCAATCTAATAAAGCAGAAGACTTAGCATAATAAAATAATAGAAGCCTATTCATAACATGACATTCGAACCGGGATTCACTTCATACATGACAAGTTGATTACTACATATAGTCTGAAAGCCTCTAACATATCTGATGGGTTGATGGGACAACGCCCCCAACTAACCTGACAAGTCTAAAAACTAAAAAGACAAGATAACTGATAATGAATTTTCCTCGAGAGATGAGGATCACCACTAAAGCTGAAAGCTAACTCCTGAGAACTGGCTAGTGATGGGGCTGAGTCTGAATATCGAAGCCTGTAACATGAAAGGATAAAACATAGAGTATGCGGTCAGTATGTGGAATGTACTGAGTGCGCAAGGTAAGTAAAATAGACATTTTAAATACATAAAAGTTCATAAGAGTAGGACAACATGATCATAACATAAATATCATAATGCAACATAAGGCTCAAGGTTTTCAAAACATTCATAAATCATTTATAATCATACTCACTAGAGAAAAGCTTTGTTAAACATGACTTGAGCCAAAGTATATAATCATAATCATACATAAATCATGAGGAACAATGGGAGATTCTTATAATCGACATACCCCATATGAGCACACATGGAGCCCGACCTATAAACCCCTATTCAGGAGGGTGTTCATACCTTGCCAAGGGTAGATCCATGAAAGAGGTGTGATATCACAATAGAGGGCCCATTTGGGCAAAGGGGACAATAACATAGAGGTCCCATCATGGCTACGTTGGCGCGTAGTTCTGAGACTCGGGGTATGCTTGGACCCCGGGTCTACTTGTTGTTAAATACTACTCCCAATATATATATAGTGCTCATAGAATAATATAAATGAGATTCATAGGATAGTTAAAATAATAATAATCATAAGCATGCTTGAAATATGTGAACTAGCATGAAAGTAGGGCCCATGGGTCAGCCATATTCATAAATCATGAGGTCCATGCATACTTGCAAAAACATATATATACTTGATATTCATAAATTCATGATGAGCATTTGAGAGAAATCATATCATAAGCATAAATCATAATGTGTTAATGAACATCAACATCAAAGTAGAATCATAATTAGAACTTCCATAAAATATGCATAATTGGGCATAGTTTTGTAGATATTTAAATCCTTAAGTTTGTAATAGAAATAGTTGTAAAATCTACCCATGATTCATAGAATATAAATTTATACACGAAGGAGATTAATCCATATATAGATCATAGGGATTTCATAAGAATTTAGATAAAACCCCATAAAATTATCAATATGATTTCATGAATTAGAGAGAGATTGGGCATGGGTTTGAACAAATTCACTCATTCATGACCATACATACCTGAGTGAATCAGATTCTAAAACTCCCTTAATTGCCCAATGGAGAATTGAAGAAAAACTTGAAGGAATTGAACTTGATCACTTTTCTAGCTCTCCAAGTTTGCATGCATGCATAGGAATAGACTAGAATGAACTTACCCTCTTAAAACTCATTATTCATATCTTAAAGCGACGTAGTTTAGGTCTTAGGATCATAGGAATTACAGATAAGCCCTTACTAAATTCGCAGAAAATAACTAACTGCCTGTCCCCATGAGGGACTGGACGAGTCATTGCTAGGGAAAACAAGTCATCGTTTGCTGTCATGAAGTCCACTGCCACTTTTTCTCGAGGGGTCCCCAAGAGGGAATTAACGACTCGTTACTGGTGACCACGACTCGTGGTCACCACTCGTTATCTCCACTGCCAAAATGTCAAGTCATTCACCAAATGCTGACCACGACTCACCTAAAGAATCATGGTGTCTGACCACGACTAATGGTGTCCAACCATAGGGAACACTGCTAACTCAACATTCACCTTTCATTAGCTCTTGAGCACAACTGACTCAACGAGTTATGGGTGCTGACCACGACTCGTGGTCATGTTCGTGGGGATTCCAAGCTCAAAATTTCTAATTTAAGTTGTGCACCTCACCAAGAGTCACTTCACGACTCGTAGTCTACACCAAGGGTCACAGGATGAGTCATTCTATGACCTGGTGTAGAAAATCCTATTTTCTTCGTTTCAATTGCCGGGTCTAATCTTTGGGATTTCGGGGTATAACATATTATGAGGGTAACTTTGGTAGGGAAAAGACATCAATTTTCTTGAAAATGATTGAGGGGTCTTGCACCGTGCCGCGAAGTTAAATCATACGCTTGTTCGGAGGCAATCGAAGTCGTAAAATATAACTGTCTTATATTTTTACATAGTGTCACTATTGATTTTCATTGCAGAGAAGGGGAAGTCTGAGTACCTTGAATCAAGGTTGAGGAGCATGGTCTGATCTTAAGTGTGGGGTCGTGCACCCCATGAATCCAAGAGTCATGCCGCTAGCTAGGCCCTAGAGGGTCTCAGGGAGTATTTCTTACCCATATCTGATTTTTAATTTATAGATGCTCTAAGGACAAAGCACGATTTTAAGTGTGGGATGAGTGGATATCTCATAAAATTTTGAGGTTAAGGGTGAGCGTGCTAGAAATTTTCATTGAAATTTTTTGTAAATGGCATGTCTCATCCACCCTTCGGTTTTTCATATGGCCTCAGTTCTTTTCTGAAGGGGGACCTTTGAACCAGACAAATTTTTCATTTTTAGGAGTAGTTTTATTTTTTTATATATATAAGGTATAGTGACTCTTCTCAATGATAGATGGATGATGACCGTCTTAAGGAAAATTAGTCACATTTTTTTTTGTTTTTTAGGCCATTCACTTTGTGTGCTTGTTGACATTCTACTTAGTGATTATGCTAGAGTCAGTAGAGTGGTCATTTTGAATGCATAAGTGAGGAATCCATGAGACATATATCTCTTTAATTTGACTCAAGATGACTTTAAGAGCTTAAGAATGAAAAATGTCATTCAATATGATTGTGTGAATGTGTAGCTATAGGAAACTGGCTAGATTCTTGATTGCCATGAGAGATAAGTGAAATTGTCTTGTTTGTACATATTGTGGTATCTAGAACTTGCCTTAGTTTACGTAGGATAGCTAGTTTTTATAGATTTAGGAAATGATCAAGGCATTTCTTTTAAAAAGCCATATCTTTCCCATGTTTGTTTTACCTTCCTGACACATTATCCCTAGTTAACCCCTTTTCACCCTTAAGCCTTATTTTTTCTCTTAGCCATGCAAGTAGCTTAATTCCTCTTTTTGTGAGACCTCATACTTATTATTCTAAAAGTATTCTTAGGCATTTTGAGACTTGAAAGTAAAGGTCCACCGAAGTATGATGTTAAAGGAAAAGAAAAACTGCAATAAGAGGAGAAAAATAGGAAGAAGGGGTGCCCAAAAACTTGTGTTGTTTGCTTGCTACTGGAACAATGAAAGATAGAGCTTTTATTGCAAAATCCATATTGATTCTATAACTAGAGACTAACAGTCAAGTAGTGAAAAAGGGGCATGAGAAGAAAATAAAAAGGGTGAGTTAGCTGAAGGGTGAACAAACAAGAAAAAGGTGGTAGACAAGAAAAAAATGAAAAATGCCTAAAAAGTGCTTTGGGTTGTAGTTACTATAAAATAAATATCATTCCTACCCATCCATTAACCGACATTACAACCAAAAAAAATCCTTGTGATTCGAATCTCTTAAAATAACCAAGTAGTAAAAATGTACATGAAGGACAAGATTATGGTATGTGACAATATGTGCATTACATCATTTGTGAGCGTGAGAGTTCCTTACTTTTTGTGTTCCATATGTTTGCATTGATAATCTGAGAGAGGAACATCACTAAAAGTGAGGGGCACAAGATGTCTAAGTCGGTGTACTATTTGTTACATATTTCATTCTTGATCATGTTTGCCATGTTTTGAAAGAAAAATGAGTCAATTTTAGAGGTTGTGTAGTCTTGATTGTGAGAACTCTAGTTATGCTTGGTGTGAATTGATGTATCTTGATGAACCACTTAATCTTATGCTCTATGCTAGCCGTTTGAATGTGGATTTGTAGAGGTACCAAATGTGGTAGTAACAGATGACTTTATGTATGTAACTAAGGATTGTAAGAGGATGAATAATGGTTTAAGTGTGGGGTGGTGATGTTGGGCATATTTCTATATTCATTTGACATGTTTTTGCCCATCTTTTACATTGTTTTGAGTTCATAATCCTTATAAAATGCATAAATTCATGTATTTGTGTGTTTTGTGAGCTAACAAATGATTTTAGTTGTTTTGAGAAGGAAACCAAGGAAAAAGGACACAAATTAGTCCAAGGTGTGAAGATTTGAGAGTGTTAGAAAAAGGACCTGGGGCTATGGCTGGCGCCGGGCACCAGGTCCCAAACTTCATAGAATTGTGCATCAAAGCTGGGACTATGGATGGCGCCAGGTTCTAGGTCCCAAACCTCAGAGACTAATTCATTCAACTCCTTGGCTAGATGGATGGCGTATAGCCCCAGAAGCATCCCAAAATTAGAGAAATTTCCCAAAATTCTGGTTCTATTGATGGGGCTGGGTGTCAGAGAGGTTCTAGAGAAAAGAAATTTTACTAACACTCGGGGGCTATGAGTGGAACGGGGTAGCTGGATGATCCAGAAGTATTGAGATTTGGCTAACTCCTTGGTGCTATGAATGGGGCTGGGCACCCGGAGCTGAACTTCAGAGGAAACTTGAGTGCAACTTGGGGCTATAGAGGGGGCGGCGCACCAGGCCTATTCTAGGAAAGAATTTGTTGATTTAGAGCCAAGTACTTGAGGCCAGTAGTGTCCTTTCAAGGCTCAACTATAAATATAGCATCTAGGTCATTTGTTAGCAATCTTTAGATAAGTTTTACATTTTCGTATTTCATTTGTGAAGCGGTGTAACGCAGCTTGGAAGGAGAGACAAGTTTCTACTTAGGTTTCTTCTCTTCTTTATCGTGTTACGTTGAATGATGATGATTAAGTCTTTGTTTTACACTTGTCTATGAGTGGCTAAACTCATACTCTAGGGTTTTTGCCATGGTGGATGGTTGAAGTTTGAAAGACTGATTTATGGTATTTTTGATTCTTCTTTAATGGTTGTTTATATTTACTTGTTATAATTGCCTATTTACTAGACTGATCACCTTGTAAGTAAATTTGGTGGCTTTTGGTTGAACTTGGGAAACAAACCAAAAGGGTTAAAGGTAAATATAAAATATGAATTCGAAGACCCTTGAACCTAATGCTGAGAGGATAGAAGTTGTTGTTGAGGATAGGGATATACCCTTCAACCCTATTTAGTTGAAATACAATTAGGCATAATGTCTTTTCATGTCTCTCCTGTGACCATAGGGATATAGGTGTTAGGATTCATGAGATAGCTCTTGGACACTCGGGAGAGTGGCAAGGAATGAGATAGTAACTTGCAACTAGAAATCGTAGGAAGAATCGTTATAGTGTAATCACGCCTTGAAAACTCAACTTGAAGGAAACGTGCCATTTTCCTAGATTTTCATCATCAACTGAAGTAAAACCAAGTTTGCAACAGACTTTAGTTAATTTTACATATAAAGTTTTTAGTTGTTTAATTATCTAAACGCTAGGCCTACTCCCATAAACATGCACATGAAGGATTGCATAAATATAGTGAAATCATACATAAAGTTCATGGGCTAGTTTAAATCATGATATACGTGAACATGCTTGAGATACGTGAGCTAGCCATGAAAGAATACCCTTGAGGCAGCCATAAACATAAACTTGATAACCATTAAAATCATACGTACTTGAGAAAATCTCCATTACTTGAAATTCATAAAATTCATGAAAAGTGCTTGTAGAAATCACACCATAAATTAGGGCTTATGAGAATTGGGATCATAATAGAATCATAGAATTTCATAAGAAAGGAATTTAGCCCTAAAGATCCATAATCATTCTTGAAACAAAATTCATTATAATTTCATGAAGACTTGGAGAAATCTTAAAATCCCGATCATGGAAATCATAAATTAATTTCAAATCAACTATACCCATAAGAGAATCATAGAGGAATTTCATAACCCAAATCAAACACTCCTAAGAATTTCGAATGAGGGAAATTGGGAAATAGGTGATCATGAATTTTATTGAAGGACATGAGGGTGAAGGAATTCCTTCCTTTATAAGCCCACATACCTAGGTAAACTAAATTTTAATTTGTCTTTGAATGCCGAAGAGAATTGGAGATGAATTTGACGGATTTAGGCTTGATCTTCAAAAGGAAACTTCTAAGCTTGCATGAACGGGAGTTTAATAAATTAGAATAGGTTAAACTCCCTTAATACACCTTCTTTTAGAGCATAAAATGATATAGTTTAGGGCTTAGGAGCTTATGATTTATGAGAATACCTTTAACGAATTCATAGAAAAACTGTTATATCAGCTGTCACGACTCGTACCATGAGTCATACAATCCTCCTATAACTTGGGTATCATCCCGTACTGAGCAAAGCCAAATCTCAAATCCTCTGAATATTTCCACAAATCCTACTACGACCCGTAACACCATACCATCACCCGTACAATCAGTAACTTGATAACCCCAAAGACTTACTACGACTCTTGACCATGAGTTGTACCCACACCCTATGACTCATAGTGGAGACTCGTGGTCTAGGGAACAAAGTCTATAATATGAAACATGGGTCTTCCTACGACCCGTACCATTAACCTACGACTCATAGGTTGGGTAGTATTGAGACAATCTCCCAACTTTTCCTGTTGATCACATTTCAAATCTCGAGTCTAGTCTTAGGAACTTTCAGGGTATTACAATATCCCCCCTTGGGAACATTTATCCTTTAATGTGGATTAAGCATACTGAAACACTGGGGAATGAACTGCAAATTCCAAAACTGAACAACGGAGGCTAAAATCTTATGGAGTGACTAACTCCAGACTAATACACATGACTGAACTGCATTCATGAATCATACATACATGCTAGAATATGAAAGGAACTGAGAGTCATGAACTTGACATGAAACTAAATAGAGTAATAGGGAACGAATTGATACCTTATACTTGAACTGAGTCGGGAGGGAAAAGATGTGGGTATCTGACCATCATATCTTCTTCGGCTTCCCACGTAGCTCCCTCGATGAGCTGATTCCTCCATAAAACCTTTACTGAATCTACCTCCTTGTTCCTTAACTTGATCGATCAAGGATCTCAACTGGTACCTCCTCATAGGTAAGGCTATCCCTCATCTCCAATGTTATCTATCAGAACCACTAGAGACGAACCACTGATGCATTTCTTCAACAAGGACACATGGAATACCGGATGCACTAAAGCTAACTCTGCTGATAGCTCCAACTCATAGGCCACCTTGCCAACACATCTTACAATCCTATAAGGACCAACATATGTGGGACTAAGCTTCCTTTTCTTCCCAAACCTTATCACTCCCTTCATGGGAGATACCTTCAAGAATATCCAATCATCAACTTCAAACTCAAGTTCTCTCCTCCTCACATTAATATACGATTTATGTCGACTCTGGGCTATTTTTAAACTATATCTAGTAAGCTAAACCTTCTCCATGACCTCATGAACTGAATCTAGCCCTATTAATGTAGCCTCACCTACCTCGAACCAGACAACATGCAATCTACATCTCCGCCCATAGAGAGCCTCAAATGGAGCCATCTGAATGCTGGAGTGATAACTGTTATTATAAGAAAACTCAATGAGAGGTAAATGGTTATCCCAACTACCTTTTATGTCAATCACACATGCTATTAACATATCCTTGAGAGTATGAATGCTTCGCTCAGCCTGACCATCTCTTTTCGAGTGAATAGCTGTGCTGAGCTTGACCTGAGTACAAAGTCCCTTCTGAAATAATTTCCAAAATTGCAAGGTAAACTGAGTACCTCTATCTAAAATGATGGACAAAGGAAATCCATGAAACTACACTAAATCTTGAATGTACAATCTAGCATAGTCCTTAGCTGAATCGGTAGTTTTGACCGGTAGAAAATGGGTTGCTTTGGTCAACCTGTCTACAACCACCCAAATAAAGTCGTACAATTGGCGTGTACGAGGAAACCCTGTGATGAAGTCCATATTGATTTCCTTCTACTTCCAAGTAAGGATACTGATGTCCTGTAGCATACCCCCAAGTCTCTAATGCTCAACATTAACTTGTTGATAGTTTGTACACCTAGCCACAAACTCCGCTATGTCCTTTTTCATGCCATTCCATCAACAAACCTCCCATAGATCACAGTACATCTTGGTGGAACCTATGGATAGAATACCGAGAGCCACAAGCCTCACCCAACATCCACTCTCTCAAATCTTCGACACCCGAAACAGATAAACGACCCTGATAATGAAGCACACCATCTCCCCTTGGGAGAATACCTGTGCCTTCTAATTTTTAACTGCTTTCTTTAGCTTTACTAAAATAGGATCCTCATATTGCCTAAACTTGACCTCGATCACTAATGAATGTTCTAACCCATTCTGAATAATGACACCACTGTCTGCTGAGTCAACAAGGCGAACCCCTAAATGAGCAAGACCGTGGACATCCTTTGCTAACTCCTTCCTTCCATCCTCCACATGACACACACTCTCCATGGACAGTCTGCTAAGGACATCCACCACTACATTGGCCTTACTCGAATGATAAAGGACACTCATGTCATAGTCCTTCAGAAGCTCTTGTTACACCCAGTACGATCCTAATGATTAGTCGGCCTATTCGTACGTTAGTTAAGAGCTTTAGAGTACAACACATATGAGAAAGGGCCCAAGAAAAAGGTCAAATTAGCGCGGAGT
The DNA here is from genome assembly GCA_035772735.1 of Datura wrightii. NCBI lineage: Eukaryota > Viridiplantae > Streptophyta > Magnoliopsida > Solanales > Solanaceae > Datura > Datura wrightii. The sequence goes on along the minus strand of JASDFA010000010.1, from coordinate 67,560,928 downwards.
CAAGCTTGCAAGAGAGAGGGTCAAACTAGCTAACCAAAGGGGCAACGTGTCATGACCCCTCCCTGGCGTGTTGGGCGCCGTGGCACACCCGCTTTTGGTGCCACGGACCCCCTGTCCACCTCCCAAGGTTATATATATATTAAGTAGCTTTATTTGTTTGCATACATATATATATGTTTTTCATCCAAACAACAAGGTTATTCCATTTTAAAGTTAAATTCTTCCGTTTATGCTGCCAAACGCTGTCCAAATTCCAATTAACTTTGGGTATCGAAGTTTAAAGCCGTAAGGAGCATTACTACGGAGTTAGTTTCGTGAAATTTGCCCTACAAATCGTAAACCTGCCGAGTCAAATTTGTTATAATGACTCCAAACTAATTTCTACACAGTCACATGCCTCAAGTATTTCTCCTTTCTGAACTCTTGAGAAATTATACGTTTTCGACCGTGTTCCATTAAGTTGAAGTATAGTCAATACTTGTATAGAAAGTTATCATTTATTCCGAATTTAGTACTCAAACTAGTCTCATTTTCCTAATAATACGATTACAGTTAGAAAAAATTGTTAAATGCGGATTGAGACTCACCAGCTAATCAGAAATCGGCGATCTAGGTATGTTAAGGAAAATGTCTTCGGCAAGTTAGTTATTTTAGTATTATAACTCAGTTTGAATCCTAGTAAGAAGATCAGAAGCATATCTATTATGGCTAGCTGTTGTTATTAGCTGAGATTAGTATTCCATGTCTAGTTTGGGGTTTGATTATGCTTGTATAGCCTTCCCTAACCAACCCCAGGGTTACTAGCTATGTCGATGCCCGCTAGGGGCGAGATGACGTCGCTTCAAGGAGCGGTATGCCATCTGCAAGGGACGAAGATGGGTTCCAAGGTACTCATACAGTTCATTCCATGGCTGGACTATTGTTATGCTAATTGGCACTACATTACACCCCCTATCGAGCCTGGTGCCCGGGGTGCAGATATCATATATCAAGAGTCCACCGAACTTAGACACAACTATAGTTCATGGGCCAAGCGGGCTCCGTTGCAGACCCAAGGGACTGGTAGGTCATCTATAGTTTCTACATGACTCAATATGAACTCGTTAGGAGTATATAGATTGAAGTGTACTCACCAGGGCTTATGGGGGCCCCGGGTGGGTTATTCTGTGCTGGCTGTACCTTCCGGCTTATGGGGGCCAGGTAAGGTTCTTATTTGCATTAGTTACTAATAGATTAGACCGTAAGAAGTTCAACTATGAAGGTAGTCTTTCTATCCTTTTCTTTTAGTTACTTTTAGTTTCATTTCCAATCATTCTGTTATTTTCAGTTACCGCCTTACATATTTGGTATATATTGTACTGACGCCCTTCTGGGGCGTTGCATTACTTGCCTACAGGTGCGGATAGATGCGGGTCAGGGCCTTCCTAGTTTCGGCCAGATTAGCAGTGCAGTCATCTCCTTTCCTCTAGAGCTCATAGTTAGAAGGTTGATAGTCGGGGCCCTGTCTCGACCACTATATCACTTCTAGAGGCTTGTAGACTATTTCTAATTTCCTGTGGTTAGTTGTTATTGGCCTTTTGGGGCCCATATGTGTTTTAGCTTGCATGTTGGCCATGTGGGGCCTTGTTTAGCTATTAGCTAGTGGCCTTGTCGGCCATAGCCTAGTTTATGCTGGATTTATTTTATAGTAATAACTAGACTTCATGATGGTCTTGTCGGCCCACATAGGATTCCCTATTATTACCTGGTTCTGGGTAGCTATTTTCTTTTATAGGTCGCTATAAGGCCTTATTGGTAGGGGGCTATTTTTACAGCCGAGATATAGCCCATTGTTTTCTTTATTTGAGATTTAGTGTTAATTATGCACAAGAGGTGCGTAAGTTCAGTCAGGCCAGTTCAGACCCTAGTAGGGCACCAGGTGGCAATCATGCCTCGCAAGGTGGGGCATGATAGCTCTAGCCACCTCCATTGTCGCAAATTTAGGTCCTTTTGAGTGAAAACATTCTAAAGGCTCTTGTGGTCCGTAAACACATCCACATGCACCCTATACAAATAATGCCTCCAAATCTTCAAGGAAAAGACTACCGCCGCCAACTTGTGATCATGAGTCGGATATTTATTCTCATGGATCTTAAGCTATCTGGAAGTATATGCAAACACTTTGTCATGTTGCATCAATAAACACCCAAGGCTGATTCTTGAAGCAACGCAATACATGACAAAACTATCAGTACCCTCAGGCAAGGTCAAAACTAGGGCTGAAGTGAGTCGAGTCTTCAACTCTTGAAAATACTTTTCACAAGCATCAGACCACTGAAACTTAGCCTTCTTTTGAGTCAACTTGGTTGATGGTGCTGCAATATAGGAAAAGCCCTCCACAAATCTTCGGTAGTAACCCGCTAAACCCAAAAAGCTCCTGATCTCTGTAGGACTGACAGTTCTAGGCCAATTCTTCACTGATTCTATATTTTGAGAGTCCAACTACACTCTCTCACTAGACACTACATGATCTAAGAATGCAACTGAGTGTAGCCAAAACTCGCACTTGCTAAACTTAGCAAACAACTGGTGATCTTTGAGAGTTTGTAGCACAATCCTCAAATGAGTGGCATACTCCTCCTCACTCTGAGAGCATATGAGAATGTCTAAATATTACTTGAACACCTTATTCATCAAGTCCATAAAGGCTGCAGGGGAATTTGTTAGTCCAAAAGACATGACTACAAATTCATAGTTACTCTACCGAGTCCTAAAATCTCTCTTCAGGATGTCACTGTCTCTGAAACTGAGTTGATGATATCCAGACCTGAGGTCTATCTTGGAGAAGTACTTAGCACCCTGAAGTTGGTCAAATAAGTCATCAATCCTGGAGAGGATATCTGTTCTTAATTGTGACCTTGTTCAACTACCGGTAGTTGATACACATATGAAGAGATCCATCCTTCATTCAAACAAAGGGAACTGGTGCACCCCATGGAGACTTTCTAGGCCTGATGAATCCCTTGTCTGGAGATCTTTCAATTTCTTCTTCAACTCCTTTAGCTCAGCTGAAGCTATTCTATAAGGAGGAATAGATATAGGTTGCATGTTAGGGAGAAGGTCGATATCAAAGTCAATCTCTCGCTCGAGAGGGACTCTTGGAAGATCATCGGGAAATACTTCAGGATACTCACAGACTATAGGAACTGACTGAAGAGTAGGGCCTCGGATATGTCATCCTTAACCCGAATTAGATGGTACACATACCCCTTGAAAATCATTTTTTGGGCTTTAAGGTAGGAAACAAAGAGACTTACGACACTGCTGAACTACCTTTCCACTCTAGGACTGGCTCACTCGAAAATCAAAAATCTACTGTACGGGTTCTACAATTGACTAGGAATAACATACATGAAACCAATCCATACCAAAGATAATATCCAAATCAGTCATGTCTAACTCTACTAGGTCAGCTGAGGTGACTTTCTGAAGGACCGTGATAGGGAAATTTCTATATACCCGTCGAGCTATAACTGAGTTACTGAATGGAGTACAGATTGAGAAGGATTGTGATAAGATTTCGTGACTGACTCTGAAACTAATAGCAACAGAAGGGGTCACAAAATATAAGGTAGTCTCTGGATCTAACAATGCATATACATCAAGGTGAACTACTCATAACATACCCTTAACCATATCGGGTGAAGTCTCCTGCTCCTGGTGGGATGAGAGTGCATAAAACCTATTTTGGCACTGACCACCAGCTGCACTTGTAGAAGCACCCTACTAGAAAGGACGTGCTACTGGAGTTGCTGCTGAACAGGTGGTTTGGGCATGGCCTCTGTTGTCTCCCTTCCTAGCCAAATGATACTCCAAACACATGTGCCCCAGTTTCCGACACTCAAAGCGAATATCTAATCCGATTAGGAACTTTCCTATGTGGTTCTTACCATATTTTTGTAGACTAGGAAGGTGTGCTTTATCAGCGTGTCCCTTTGTCCCCTAGAACCTAATGCCCTACTCCTTCGATCACCTCGAGGCCTGGATGGAATATTGGCTAATGACGGCTTTAGGGTTGATGACCTCTGATGAAATTGGGGACAATGTTTGCCACTAGACCTCTACTGGGAGAACCCAAAGCTTCCTGTCTTGTCCCTCTTCACCTCTCTCTCCTTTTCCTTTATCTGATTCGCCTCTATCTGCTGGCGCATATGACTAATCATGAGAAGTATAAATCATTTTTCAGCATTGTGACCCTACACTCGTTGACCAGCAAATTTGACACTCTGTACACAAACATGCTCATACAAGCTCTCTGGTCCGCAACCATCTCCAGCGTATATTGAGACAATCGGATAAACTCTAGGGCGTACTCTTTAACAGTCATATTGTTATGCCTCAAGTTGACAAACTCTGCCACCTTTTCCTCCCTCAACTCCCTAGGGAAGACTTATCTAAGAAGGTAGTCATAAACTCATCCTAACTCACGGGAACTATGCCCACTGCTCTACCGTCCTTCTACTGACGGTAACAGATGTAAGCAACCCCCTTCAGCTGATAGAAGGCTACATTCGCGCTCTCCTCCCCCGTCACCCCAATAATATGGGTGATCTTCTATATCTCCTCAAGGAACTCATGCGGTTCTTTATCTACTTTTGACCCAAGAAAATTAGGTGGATTCATCCTGAGAAATTCCTGAACTCGAGCTATTGCTGCAGTTCCATTCTGAGGAACATGGGCCACCACCTACTGGTTGGCCTGAGCGATTATAGCCTGTGCCAACATCTGAAAAGATGCTCTAAACTCGGCATGAGAGACTTGTTCGGGCAAAGGACCTATTGGTGTTGGCGGGGCCTGTTAGTGCCCATCTCCAATGCCATCGTTATGGCCATTTCCGTTTCCATTTCTTCTACTATTTACTCAACGTAGAGGCATGATTCTACTAATGCATAAAGTTAGAGTTAGAGGAATAGAGAGGGTTGAACTCATAGCACAAAGGAGAATCATGAAAGAAGGAAAATTTCCTAAAACTTCTTATAGCCTCTTCACCATAAGTGTGGCACGCTTCACACCCATGAAAAAGACTCTACTCAACATAGCTTTTAGACACCATAAGACACTCTAAACCTTTACTCTGATACCAAGTTTGTCACGATCCAAGCTGAGACCTCGAACTGAGATATGGGACCTAGAACCACGAATGACTCCAAGTCGACCTAAGGTATGAAGATAGCAGCTAAAGAGCATACATCAAGCAGAAACTAATAAACTAATCATGAATATGCAGAAGTATGAATACATATCAATCATAATAGAGTCAACACTGACAAGCTGAAATTCTACATATTGTCTATTAGCCTCTAACTGTCTGATGAGTTGATAGGACAACACCCCCAACTAGCTCACTAAAAAGGAAATTGAAATAATGAAAACCATAAGCAAAAATGAACATCCTTGAGAGATGAGGACTTGCTAACAATAGGGTTGTACTAGACGAAGATAAAAGCAGGACTAGCAGTGGGGCTGTGACTGATCAATCAAACCTGTATCATGAAATGATACAACATAGAGTATGCGGTCAGTACTTGAAATGTACTGAGTATGCGAGGTAAGTAAAAATAGATAATAAAATACATAAGAGTTCATGAGAGTTGGATAGTTCAAAACATGAAGTGATAATCATAACATAAACATGAGGGCTCAAGGTTTTCTAAAAACTGTTCATAAACTAGTCATAATTGTAATCATAAGAGAAATCTTATAAATCATATCCTGAGTCAATGTATCATAAACATGATCATGCATAAATCGTAAGGAACAGCGGGAGGACTCGACTTAACCGACACCAACATGATAGAGCTTACATGGTGCCCCAACTATCTTGCTCAAGTGGGTAGAGTCGTCCAAGCCCGTCAAGGCAAGGAATGATATAAGGCGTGATATCACTAGTAAGGACCACATAGGGTTGAGCCTGAGTATCCACCTTTACTGGTATGAAGTTTTGAGATCTCGGAGTTTACCTAAACGCTGGGCATATTCGGTGCTAGATAGTACTCCCAAAAACATGCACATGAAGGCTCACATAAATGTCATGAAATCATACATGAAATTCATGGCCTAGTTTAAATCATGATATACTTGATCATGCTTGAGATATGTGAGCTAACCATGAAAGAATGTCGTTGAGCCAGCCATGAACATAAACTTGATAATCATGAAAATCATACATACTTGAGAAAATATTCATTACTTCAAATTCATAAAATTCATGCAGAGTTCTTGTAGGAAATCACATCATGAATCATAAATCATAAAGTAGGGCTTAAGAGAATTTAGAGCATAATAGAGTCATAGAAATTCATAAGAAAGGAATTTATCCCTTAAGATCCATATCATTCTTGAGACATAATGAATTATAATTTCATGGAGACTTGGAGAAATCTTAAAACCTTGATCATGGAAATCATAAATTAATTTCAAATCAGTTATACGCATAAGAGAATCATGGAGGAATTTCATAACCCAATTCAAACACTCCTAGAATTTCGAATGAGGGAAATTAGGGAATGGGTGATCATGAATTTTCTTGAGGAAGGGAATGAGGGTGAAGAATTTCCCTCATTGTTGGGACTATATACCTGGGTAAACTGAATTTCAACTTTTCTTTGAAAGCCTAAGAGAATTGGAAAATAATTTGAAGGAATTAGGCTTGATCGTCAAAGGGAAACTTCTAAGCTTGCATGCATAGGAATTGAATGAATTAGAATAGGTTAAAATCCCCTAATACACTTATTTCATAGCTTAAAACAATGTAGTTTAGGTTTTAGAAGCTTTGGATTTATGAGAATTCGCTTAATGAATTCGCAGGAAAACTACTTTGTCAGCTGTCATGACTCGTACCGTGAGTCCTACAATCTTTCTACGATTTATGGGTGTCCTCCCGTACTGACCAAGTCCAAACCTCAAATCCTCTATATATTTCCATGAATCATATTACGACCCATAACACCATACTAAGAATTGTACCATCACCCGTATAATCAGTCCTTGATAACCCCAACGACTTACTATGACTCTTGGCCATGGGTCATATCCATACCCTGCGACATTATGGTGTGGGGAATAAAATCTCTAATCTGAACCATGGGTCTTCCTACGACATGTACCATCATCCTATGACTCGTAGGTTGGGTCATACTAAGACAATTCCCAACTTTTCCTGCTGATCAAATTTCAAATCTCAAGTCTAATCTTAGAATCTTTTGGGGTATTACATCATTCTATCCCTCATGGTAGAAACCATCTATTGGGAAAACCTCACCAGCTGAGTGAACCTGAGGCTGTACTCTATCACGCTCATACCATAATGTTTGAGATCCATGACCTCCTAGGACTTGGCCTCCCTGAGATCCAATGGTAAGAAGTGATCCATAAATGACACCATGAAATCATCCCACACTGTCAGGGCTACATCATCTCCCCTCAACATATCCCACTACCCATACGAGGTATTTGCAATGCCTAGCTAGTAGGAGGTGAGATACATAACCCATAGAATTTTCTGACATACATAACCCATAGAATTTTCTGAATCTCATCGATGAAATACTAAGGGTCCTCCTCTATGCTTGACCCTATGAAAAATAAAAGGATTATACTAAGAAATTTTCAGACCTGCAAAATAGTCTGATGCTGGGAATTGACCTGGGCAAGGGCTGACTCCTGTCGTTGAGACTGGGCTACCTCTAGACTAGTGAGCATATGAATTACCCCTCTAAACTCGACATCTGATGTTCTAGGCTGCTGTAGAGGGGATTCTAGGTCTACAACTGGGGAAGGAGATAACGACCTAATTAGGTGGCTTACTAAATGACTTTGGGATCTAGTTTGCATCCCCTGAGTTCGAGACAATTCCCTGGCCTCTCTCTCCACTGGAACACTGGCACTAGTACGGGTGCTTTGTCCTGTTGTTGACTTTCCTTTGGGAGGAATTCTCAATATAAAAGCTGAAATTCATAAGAATAAACGAATCAGATTCAATCCCTAGAGCTCGCTTTATAGCATGACTTCTAGAGATGAAAAGAAGAGTAGCATTTCCTATATGTCCTACAACCTCCCAATTATAAGTGTGGCCCACTTCACACTCATAAGTAGGACTCTACTAGACACGACTTGATAAACTCCCAAGGATACATCAACCTAGGGCTCTGATACCAAGTTTGGCATACCCCAGCCTAGAGCCTAGGTGTGACTAGCACTGTAATACCCTGAAAAGTCCCTTAGATCGAACTTGAGACTTACAGTAGAAAACAATAGGAAAAAAAATACCAAAACAAACAACGAACCTTAGTACGGTTCATTATAGGAACCAACAGATCGTTGTTGTGCCTGTTGTTGAGTTCCAGTGAGCTATTAAAAATTGTCCTAGAATCAATGAGGGGATTTGTATAGACCGTTGTTTGATTAGATGGGTTGGTGTTTGGAGTCGTTGAATCAGATTAAGAGAAGTGTTCAGGATTTGTTTCAGAGACAACGAGCCCCAGTACGATCCGTAGTGAGGTGGTATGGACCGTAGTATACGCACGTGGTATGAAGATCAAAGAATGACCTATATGTCTTGGGAGGTACGAGCATCAGGTAAAGGATCATAGGATCATGGTACGGTTTGTACTATCTTTCTGTAAGATGAGATATTATAATGCCTTGACTTTAAGGCTAAGTTTGGGAACAGTTTTAGGTATGTGGATAGGCCCGAACCTAATGAATTTTATGAAAACAAGGTGTTAAGATCAATTTTTAAGTGTCAGAAGTGCATTGGATACAAATTAAGGTTATAAGGAACCTTTAGCACAAAGTTAAGTTGAGAGCCTTCTGACTGAGTGAGTTTTCGTATAAGTTCTTTCAAGGGTCAACTTCAATGACCACAGATCTCATTTTACAAAGTATTTTTGGGTGATTAAATATATCAAATTGAATCCCTCTGAGTCTTCTTTCCAACACATCCAACTTTGCATCAACTGGAGTTTAGAGTAAAAAATTATTAGTAGTTTAGTGAAATAACACCAGACATTGGATGAACCTCATTACGGGTCGTCCTATCAACCAATGACCCATCCCTTTGGTCGTTGGTTCTGCCAGTTTTAGGCCTTTTTTCAATAGTTTTGGAGTATTTAGGTAAAGTACTATGCTTTTCACTCCTAAATAATGTTCTTTTAGGCTTCCTAACTGTCAGATTAAAGGATTTAGTTTAGCTTAAATCTCCATTCCCTTTAAAGACCATAGGTGGGATTTTCTCCCAAGAAAGGAGCTAGGGTTCTACTTCAAGATCTTCCAAATCTTCCTTAGGTCTTCAAGACAAGTCAAGGGATCATAGGGATATGAATGAGGGATTCCTTCCACTCTCATTCCCTTTCCAAGTTGAATTCATGATTCCCACCTTCCATGCCCTAATTTTTGAAATTATAGGGTTAAGCTTATTTTGGATGAATTCTTTCATGTTCTTTTTTCATGCCTCACCTTGGGAGGAATGACTAGCACCTAATTCCACTGTCATGCCCCACCTTGGGAGGCATGACAAGCACCTAGTTCCACACTAGGATCTGAACTAACCTAACTGTGCCTGTGCACTTCTAGTGCACGTCTGTAACTCATTTCAAGAAAATGACGGGCTATATCTCGGTTGTAAATACAGCCTCAGGACGACGAGGCCACATAGCCACCTGTAAAAAGAAATCATCTAATCAACAACATGCAATAAAGGGGATCCTCTGGGGGCCGACAAGACTACCATGTTGTCTAGTTGTAACAAGAATGACCACAACCAGCTATACTAGGCCTCACACGGCCAACACATAAAATAAGACATACATGGGCTCCACATGACCAACAACAACCTACTGACTAAAGACTGTAATCTGAAAGCCTCTAAGAATGAGAATATTAGTCGGGAGAAGGCACCGGCCTACCCAACAACTATACAATAAAAGAATGGGTAACTTCTACAACCTGACAACTCTAGATGAAAGGAGCTGGCCAATCTGCTGACTCCAAACAGCTGCTAATGGAGGTCCTGAATCCTATCTATCTAAATCTGCAGGCAAGTATGCAGCGCCCCATAATTGGGCGTCAGTACAATATGTACCGATATGTAAGGCAGTAACAAAAGCTGATTAAAAATGATAAAGAACTGAAAGTGATCAGTAGTAAGGGCTAGAAGTTAACCTGTAAGTTTTATTATCCATAACCTGCATCTGGTAAATACTACATGTATATGAGCTGAAACTCTATGACTATTCATTCATAAGCTATAGCTGATAGAAAAATATACAAACAAGAACCTAACTTGACTCCCATAAGCCGGGAAGGTACAAGCAACACAGAATAACCTACCTGGGCCCCCATAAGCCTCGGTAGGTGCAATCAATTTATATACCCTATTGGTACCCCATAGACTCTGCAAATAATTGTAACTGTATCTGAGCCATCTGGGCTCCTGTAATTATATATCTGAGCCATCTGGGCTCCTGTAACTGTATCTGGACCCCGAGTCTTAGCTCGACTATGGGTCTTAATGTAACTGTTGTAACTGTACCCCGACTATAGGTCATAATGTAACTACTGTAACTGGACCCCGAGCCTTAGCTCAACTATGGGTCATAATGTAACTATTGTAACTAGACCCCTAGCCTTGGCTCGACTATGAGTCATAATGTAAGCTCTGCAGGTAACTAGACCTCAATACGACCCTTATGATGTCAATCTACTGGTAACTCAATATGGCCCTCACGGCCTCAATCTGGTGTAACTCAAAACGGCCCTCACGAAGTCAATCTGGTGTAACTCAATATGGCCCTCAGAGCCTCAATTTGGTGCTTCTGGACATCATAATTCCCCTGTGAGCATGGCGCTATAGGAAACAACATCCAACAACCCAAACATCATATGCAGTGACCAAGCTAACTAGGGTAAGTCTAGCGAGGGTCACTATGTCTTCGCTGTCAACTCAATTCTATTTGTAGTAGCTGACCATAATTGGCTTACTCTAGAATACTTTTCATCTATGTAGAACAACTGTGGGAATGCTCCTATTCGAGTATGCTCCTGAGCAGTCAGCTGTAACCTTCCATAGGCAGCTTATTATAACTCTTAGTCTAGAGATAATACTGTAATACCGTGGTTCTAGTCCCTTAAACACTATCTTGGTCAGTAGAGATTTCATATGCCTTCTCTAGGTGATTTCTAAGCTCGTTGGTAAGTTTTATCTAGACTTAGCCATTTTTGGAAACCTGTACCTGAGTATCTTATAAGAGTAGGCTGGGGCGTTGGCCCCGTATCTAGCTACTAACAAAGCCTCCTCCTTAGGGTATCTACTTCTCTATCAAACTGGTAACAACTGGGGGTGGTTCCCTATGTGACCTGTACGATAAGCAACGCGTTGATTGAAACTAACAGTCACTAGCGGTAGCCACTATGTGGAAGACTAACCCCCAACTCACGAGGCAACTCTGATGCTACAAACTTTGGGCTAAAACCATACTAACATAATACTGGCCCTGGAGGCGTCAAGGTCCGCTAACGGCCTCTGGGCGAGCTTTACTGACAATACAGGTGCCAAACTGGTAGTTATGTTGCCTGGCTGTGCCTATGCTGTTCAACTCACTAACTCAAGCCCAACAACTATCCATAACCTTATGAAGCCTAAGCATGACCGCAGAACACAAATTCTACTAACACAATGAACAGAAGAACAAAGGAGTTTCTATTCCGCTTCTAGCGTGAGTCACAATTAACACCTTCTTTCCCGATAAGGGATACCGCAATATACTCTTAGTATGCTTTATAGCAACTAGCCACAGCATATGTAATCACAATCTATTGATAACAGCTAATTACAACATGTAGGACCGTTTTCTACGAGGTCGTATTATTATACGACGAGAATAACTTGCCATAGGAATAAGCCTTAACATACCTCGAATGCCGATTCTCGTTTAACCGATTAGTTTCAACCTGTAGCCAGCGGTTCCACTCAACTATAGTCCTTATACTATTGCCTGTGGCCGTTTAGAATCCAATTTGGGGCAATTCTGACAACCTTTACTCGGCAGGGTTCTGGAACACCAAGCGAGTTCTCAAGAAATAACTCCGTAGGGATGGTCCTTGTAGGCCTAAAACTCGTTACCCGAAGTTAATTTGCATTTGAACGGAGTTTGACAGCGTAATCTGATGGAAATATGATAAAATATATGTTTTCTCTCTATTCTCGGTCAAGGATCTATTTTGAAATGATTTAAATCAATATAGAGGGCCTTAGATAGGAGTAGGGCGGTGGCAGGGGTGCGCAGTGCACCACCCATCGCGCTAGGCAGGGGTGTGCGGCGCGCCGGCCATAGCGCCAGCCCAGGCTGTGCGACGCGCCGCTCAAGGCGCCGGGCTGGCCGGTGCAGCATGATGCCTAACCTCTGACCCCCGCCCCCTGCTCGCTCATTGTCATGTTCATATACTCATCTCCCCAGCCTTTTTCTACAGGCGTCATATTCTTAAACTCTCAACATACGTACAAACGCATCGGTTAAATGATAGGAATTTATGGGGTGTAACATCCTCCCCTCCTTAGGATCATTCGTCCTCGAATGTCACCTTCAAGCTTAAAGGGGTTAACTTTTTTTGACTAATACTTAGAAAAATTTCGGCAGAGTCTCCTTTGTATTATGGACTATCCGCAAACCTGAAACTCAGAAAATTCCAACAACAGGCGTCTCATGGGACGCTACTTGCAGCTAAACCATAGTTCTATAACATAGATGTAACCAACTGATAATAATAGCAACAAACTCAACTGTATAACATCTAAAACTATCTTGCCATAACTTAGATTGTCTGAGTCTGTATACTATCATTGTAAAGTATATAATAATTGAAACTATCCAGACTTCACATCATTCGTAGTTTTAATTCATTTCTTCTGTATTTCTATTTCCTCCATGATACTCTAATAAGCTACAACTTTTGTTGTCAAATTAGTTCCTACGAATCTGACCATCTAATATTACTATTGGAGTCTGTCCGTGGAACATCACCTCTATACCTTGAGTATCCCTGACTGGGTCAATCTGAGATAAAGCCTCCTACGTGCTTGCGTAGTGTTAATAAATAGATCCTAGCTCCGAAGGAAACTCTATCTCATAGGACACTTGGCCAATTTCTCGGAGGACCGGGTATCGTTTAATGATTCTAGGGCTGGACTTGCCCTGCTTGTCAGATCACATAACTCCCTTCAGTGGCTAAGTTTTTAGGGACATCCCGTTATTGATTTAATTTCTAACTTCTATATATATTAAAGTAAGGCTCTCGGTGACCCTGGGCTGCCTGTACATATCTCTGAATTACTTAACTGTTTCCCTCCGACTGATGTAGTATGTTAGGTTTCATTATCCCTGACTTACCTACTTTAGGCCGTCATATAGTGAACCTACATTCCCACCTTTAACATAACTCCAGGTGTCTAATTCGCATGCTTTGCTTGGCTAGTTTTTTGGGGACGAGGGGCGGTACTTAAATTAACATGCATCCCAATCTGTCCTGATAGCTCTTCCTAAACTTAGCGGTGAGTTGTGCCCCTTTATCAGAAGTTAATATACACTGAGATACCATAGAGTCAGATTGTTTCTTTCATATTCAATTCGGCGTAGTCTTTAGCTGAAACATCATTCTAATTGGCAAGAAATAAGTTAATCTCATTAGCTTCTCAATAATGACACAATAGGGTCACGTTTACTCCTGGTACGAGGTAACCTTATAGCTATATTCATATTGTCTACTTCCCACTTTCACGCAGGCATGGGTATTCTCTGAATTAGCCCACCTGGTTTCTGATGCCCAACCTACTACCGGTAAGCTATCCCTTCCTGACTCTAGTTATTCTCTCATTTTACAGCTTGTCTAGACACCTTTTTTCATTAGGATGATAAAACTAGTAGAACAATCCTCATGTGATGATTATCCCTAGTAGGTTGTGCTTTGTTTTGCATCATATACATTTGACTTAGTGGGGTTCGGCACAGGGGTCGGGTCCTTCTAGGATAGGAAACCTTTTTGAGACCATAATGTACATCTTTTGTGCAACTTGTTGCATTTCATGTAAGGTTATATGAATGTTGACCAGTTTAAGGTGAATGGTTAAACAAGAAAGAGAATGTTGCCCTCGAATTTTATTTTTACTCACTCATTAATTGTTATAACCTGGAAGCCCAAAGATCAAATACGGGAGTTGAAACGGAGAAAAGTTTAAACACTGGCATCAGGCATAGAACGGATCGTGAGGTGACCTGCGAGAGCAGCCCATGAGTCATGATGTGACTCGATTGCTTTAACAGACGCGTTACCTCCTGGTTCCCACCTGTCCTGTCCAAAAACTAAGGAACTCATCTGAAAAGTCAATTTGCTAGATCAGAACGTGAACTCATGGTGAGGCTCAGGAGTTGGGTTTGAAATTTGAGAAGTGGAATCCCCACGATGGGACCACAAGCCGTGGTCAGTCACAATGAATCATGGGATGAGTCATGGTCAACTGATGGAAGTTATTTGAAAATCATAGGTAGTGTACAAGACAAGTGGTGACCACCAATGACAAATTGTGAAGTCTCCCATTGCGAGCCCAGACAACTGCTAGACAGTTTACTTGACGGATGATGCCATAAGTCATGGCCAACGGTGACGAGTCGTCATGTCCCTCGTGGGGACTCACTGAAAGTTATTTTCTGTAAATTTAGTAAGGGCTTTTCCATAATTCATAAGATCCTAAGGCCTAAACTACGTCGTTTAAGGTTATGAATGATGTCTTTTAAGAGGGTTAAATTCATTTTAGGCCATTTTTCATTCACGAATGCAAAGATAGAAGGTTACAGTGGGTGATCAAGCTTGTTCTTCTTCAAATTTTCTTCAATTCCTCTTAGGCAATCAAAGAAGTGTAAGAATCAGCTTTAATCAGGTATATAAGGTTATGAATGGGTGCATCCTCTTACACCCATTCCCAATCCCTCTCTAAATCATGAATTTCCTATGTCAAATCTAGGGGTTTTAACCCAATGCATGAAATTCCGAATTTCTCTTCATGGGTATGATTTAAATATTTCTACTACTAAATTATGAATCATGGGCAAATTTTATATTATTTTCATTTAAATCATGTTGCAAGTTTTATGAATTAAAAAACCCATTGATGAGAAGTTCATGAAAGATGAAATTTGTGATGAATTTATGATTATGATGAGATATTATGGTGAAAACTATGTCTTCAAGCTACCCATGTTTATAATCATATTTTCGATGTAAATATAGTATTTTCAAGCATGTGAATGTATTGGGCAATGCCCACATGTCAATAATGATCTATGATTTTTCAAAATAAGCTTACCACATGGTTTTGGAGCGAAGAATCCCAATTTTCTTTTAGCTTGTGGGCCATAAGCTAGATATCAATATCATGGTATCGTCCCTATCCCTAGCAAGGCTTTGGATGGCTCTACCAACTTGAGTGTGATAGTTGGGACCACGTAAGCTCTATCGTGGTATGTCGGTTAAAAGACGAGTTTGCCATTGTTCCTCATGATTTCAGTTATGCATGTTCATCATTCATGAGATTTATACATTTATGTATTTTCTAAAGCAGGTTTGACTCAATGTTCAGGTTTACTCATGACTATCAGATTTCAGCTTTAAGTCAATCGATTCAGTTATGATGTTATGTTATGCTACGATGAGATCATGATTTCAGAAAGAATGCATGCAAGTCCTACTCTCAGATTCTTATTGTTTATGTTATACATTATGTATGTATTTTAATGATTTTACTTATTTAAGCAATTTTACTTTCCTCGCATACTCGGTACATTCCATGTACTGATCGCATACTCTATGCTGTATCATTTCATGATATAGGACCCGGCACTCAGACTCAGCCCCATCAGTAGACAGTTCCAGAGTTAGCACCCAACTGAGTAGTGAGTCCTCATCTTTTGAGGACCATGCTTATTGAGATTCTCTATGAATTTTGGTTTTCAGTTTATTCGAGTTAGTTGGGGTCTTGTCCCATCAACTCATCAGGTTAGAGGCTTTTCAGACAAAATGATGTATTCAACTTTAGATTATGTATTATGATGTTTTTTTATTTCAAACTTCCGTTAAGATTATTATGTTGACTCTCCAGTTTTAATGATTGGGTTAGATGTATGTTCATGCCATGGGTCGACTTTGAGTCTCTCAGTGCTCCTTATCCCGTGTTGCGATTCGGGCCTCCATCCGGCTCGTGACAATCTTAGTATCAGAGCAATAGGTTTGAAGTGTCCTAGGGTGTCTAAAAGACGCATTTAGTAGAGTCTTTTTCATGGGTGTGAAGATGCCACACTTGTGACAACGAAGCTACAAGACGTTTAGGAAAAGTTCCCTTCTTTCATGATCTATGTCGTGCGATGAAATGTCTCCCTATCCTTCTAATTCGTGCTATTCGCGATTGCAGAATCATGGCTCCCCATAGAGTCAATGGTAGAAGAATGTGAATAGAGAAGGCCACAAGGATGACAATGAAAATAGGCACCAACAGGCCCCACCAGTCCAGGATCACCATGCACTAGAGCCGGTTGCCCATGATGAGTTTCGGGAAGCTATTTAGATGCTTGCATAGGCCGTGATAGCTCAGGTCAATCAGCAGGAAGTTTGCATGTCCCAAAAAATGGTAATGCGACGGCAGCTCGAATTAGGGATTTCTTCAGAATGAATCTATCAGAGTTCCTTGT
Organism: Datura wrightii; assembly: GCA_035772735.1. Classification (NCBI taxonomy): domain Eukaryota; kingdom Viridiplantae; phylum Streptophyta; class Magnoliopsida; order Solanales; family Solanaceae; genus Datura; species Datura wrightii. The sequence goes on along the minus strand of JASDFA010000010.1, from coordinate 67,544,156 downwards.
GTCAAAGGTAGATGAGGACTCGCATGAGTTCACTGGTGAGATTGTGAAGATCACCCAATTCATGGGGGTGAATGGAGTTGAGTGTGCGAAGTTGGCCTCATACCAGTTGAAAGGGATCGCACACATCTGGCTTCGACAATGGAAAGATAGTAGGGCCACTGGAGCAGGTCCTATCACTTGGGAGGAGTTCCATGTTGCATTTTTCTATCGAATTATGGTTCATGGAAAAGTTTCATATTGTTTTTGATACAAAAATCATATTTCAAGTTTTATGAATTAAAAAGCCCATTGATGAAAAGCTCATGAAAGATGAGATGTGTGATGAATGTATGATTATGATGAGATACTATGATGAAAAGCATGTTATCGAGCTAGCCATGTTTATAATCATGTTTTCAATATGAATTGAGTATTTTAAAGAATGTGATAGTATTGGGCAATGCCCATATATTCAAGTATGATTTATGATTTTCTGAATTAAGCTTACCAAATGGTTTTGGAGCAAAGACTCCCAATTATCTTTCAGCTTGTGGTATGATTTGAGTTAAAGCTTCTCATATTCATGATTTCAAATTTGAGATGTATTTGATTATTGAGCTTTGTCAATTGATGATAGTAAGCTTCGTTGAAAAACGATGGAGAGCATATGCATGTTTTTGGGAGTAGTATCTAGTACCGAGTAGGCTAAGGGTCGATGAACCTATGCCTCAGAACTACGCGCCAACATAGGTTTATTATTATATATTATTTTGAGACCTTCTTGTGAGCTATTCCCTTCTCTGATTGGGCCACGAGCTTAATATCAATATCATGGTATCGTCCTTAGTCCTGGCAAGGTTTTGGACGGCTCTACCCACTTGGGTGTGATAGTTGGGACCACATAAGCTATATCGTGGTATGTCCTTTAAAAGACGAGTCTCTTATTGTTCCTCATGATTTCAGTTATGCATGTTTATCATTTATGAGATTTATATATCTACATATGTTCTAAAGCAAGTTTGACTCAATGTTCAGTTTACTCGTGACAATCAAATTTCAGCTTTGAGTCAGTCGGTTCAGATATGATGTTAGGTTATGTTATGATGAGATCATGATTTTATAAAGAATGCATGCAAGCCTTACTCTTAAATTCTTATTGCATATATTTAATTTATGCATGGCTTTAATGATTTTACTTATTTAAGCGGTTTTACTTACCTTTCATACTCTGTACATTCCACGTACTGACCGCATACTCTATGGTGTATTGTTTCATGATACAAGACCCAACACTCAGACTCAACCCCATTCATAGCCAGTCTTCAGAGATAGTATCTTATATTTGTTGGTGAGTCCTCATCTCCTAAGGACCATGCTTATTCAGATTTCTCTATGTATTTTCTGTTTTCAGCTTATTCAAGTTAGTTGGAGTCTTGTCCCATCAACTCATCATGTTTAGAGGCTTTTCAGGCAAAAAGGATGTATTTAACTTCAGATTGTGCATTTTGATATTATGTTTATTTCAGACTTCTGCTAAGATTACTATGTTGATTCTTCAGTTTTTTGTAGTTGAGTTAGATGTATGTTCATGCCATGGGTCGACTTGGAGTCTCTCGGGGCTCCTTGTCCCGAGTCTCGATCCAGGCCTTCATTTGGGTCATGACAAATTATTCCATATCACTGAGAAAGTACATTTGAACAATTTTCTATAATGCCCCGAAAGCCCTAAAATCATATCCAGGAGTTGACATAGAGAAAATAGGATTTTCTGCACCAGGTCACAGAACGAGTCGTCCTGTAACTCCTTAGGTTGACCACGAGTCGTTAAGTGACTCGTGGTGAGGAGTGTTGAATTGATGGAAATTTCCAAGTTGGGGTGACCATGGGTGTGACCACGAGCTGTTAGGTCACCCATGGTCAGGGATGGCTGAAGGAAAAGGGAGTATGGGTAGTTTACTTAACAGGAACTCACCACGACTCATTGGAAGCACCACGAGTCGTGGTGTCACCCGTGATGACCCCCAGTGGATTTCGGTAGTAAGGACGACGAAAGGTGACCACGATTCGTGGTCACCAGTTACGAATTGTCATGTGCCCCATGGTGACCGGTGTTGAGTTTGTGACAGTGTACAGGACAGATGGTGGTCACGAGTTGTGGCCTTGGACGACGACTCGTCTAGTCCCTCATTGGGACTAGTAATCAGTTTTTCCATGCGAGTTTATTAAGGGATTTTCCATAATTACTATAATCGTAAGGCCTAAAATACATCGTTTTAAGCTATGAATAATGAGTTTTAATAGGGGTAAGTTCATTCTAAGCTATTCCTATTCATGCATGCAAGCATAGAGGACTAGAGAGGTGATCAAGCTTAATTCCTTCCAAATTCTTCTCAATTCTTCCTTAGGCAATTAGAGAAGTTGTAGAATCGGATTCTCTCAGGTATGTAGGGTTATGAATGGGTGAACTTGTTCACACCCATGCCCAATCCCTCTCTAATTAATGAAAATCTATATGTTGATCCTATGGGTTTTTAACCAAATGCATGAATTTCCTATGTTTCTACCATGGGTATGATCTAAGTATGTTTCCATTATTGAATTATGATTTATGGGCAAGTTTTACTATGTTTTCAATTATAAATCATGTTCTCAAGTTTTATAAACTATAATGCCCATCCATGAGAAGTTCAAGAAAGTTGAGATCCATGATGTATGTTCAAGTATGATAAGATGTTTATGATGAAAAGCATGTTTTCGAGTTACCCTTGTCCATAATCATGTTTTCAAGTGAGTTAAGTATTTTCAAGTATGTTTAAGTATTGGCCAAGCCCATATGTTCAAGTATGAATTATGAATTCACGAATTAGCTTGCCATATGGTTTTTGGAGTCAAGACTCCCAATTATGTTCAGCTTGTGGTATGGTTTGAGTAGAGGCTCCTCTTGTATGATTTTAGATTTTATATGTGCATGACTATTCAACTTCGTCACTAGATGATGGTCGGCTTCATTGAAAAACGAAGGAGAGCATATGCATTTTTTTTGGAGTAGTTTCTAGCACCGAGTAGGCTAAAGGTTTGTTAACCCTATGCCTCAAAACTACAAGCCAACGTAGGTATGATAAGATTATTTAGAACCTCCTTTGAAGCTTTCCCCTACCCCAATGGGGCCTTCAGCTTGATATCGACATCATGGTAGCGTCCTTAGCCTTGGCAAAGCTTTGGATGGCTCTGCCCACTTTATTGTGATAGTCGGGACCACATAAGCTCTATCGTGGTAATGTCAGTTATATGACGAGTCTCCCATTGTTCCTCATGATTTCTGTTATGCATGTTTATCATTCATGATATATGTGTGTGTGTATATATGTTCTAAAGTAGGTTTGACCCAATATTCTGGTTTACTTATGATTATTAGATTTCATCTTTGGGTCATTCGATTTAGTTGTGATATTCAGTTATGTTCAGATCATGATTTCAGAAAATAGCATGCAAGCCCTACTCTCAAATTCTTATTTTGATTATGTTTTATATTATGCATGTTTTAATGATTTTACTTACTAAAGCAGTTTTACTTCCCTTACATACTCAGTAAATTCCACATACTACCTGTATACTCTTGATGTATCATTTTATGATACAGGCTCCGATCTTCAAAATCAGCCTTGTCTTTAGCTAGTTTTCGGAGTTAGCATCCAACTTTAGTGGGTCCTCATCTCCCGAGGAGCACTCGTTATCAGTTATCTTTATATTTTCAGTTTCAGAATTAGAGATCTAGTTGAGGTCTTGTCCTATCAACTCAACAGAATTAGAGGCTTTTCAGACATAGTGTATAATTAGCTTTAGATTCGTGTATGTATTTTAATGTATGTTGTTCTCAGAATTCCGCTATGATTAATATGTCGATCTTCCATTTTTATTGATTGAGTTAGATGTATGTTCATGCCATGAGTTGACTTGAAGTCTCTCTGGGCTCCTTGTCCCGTGTCTTGATCCAGGCCTATGTTTGGGTTGTGACAAACTTGGTATCAGAAGCATTAGGTTTTGAAGTGTCTTCGGGTGTCTCAAAGCCGCGTTAAGTAGAGTCTTTTTCTTGGGTGTGAAGCATGCCACACTTATGAAGAAGAGGCAATGAGACGTTTAGGAAATGTTCCCTTCCTTCATGATCTATATCGTGTAGTGAAATGTCTCTCTATCCTCCTAACTCGTGCTATTCGCGATTGCAGAATCATGCCTCCCCACAGAGTTAACGATAGAAGAAATGGAAATGGAAATGGACACTATGATGGCAATGGAGGCGGGCACCAACAGGCCCCACCAGTCCATGAACACCTTGCACCGGATCTAGTTGCCCATGCAAAATTTAGAGCAGCCATTCAGATGCTAGCACGGGCCTTGACCGCCTAGGTCGACCAGCAGGCAGTAGCGCATATCCCGCAAAATGGAATGCAGCGGCAGCATGAGTCAGAGATCTCCTAAGAATGAGCCCACCAGAGTTTCTTAGGTCAAAGGTGGACAAGGATCCACAGGAGTTTTTTCAAGAGATTCAAAAGATCACCCAGTTCATGGGGGTGACTGGAGAGGAGTGTGCTAATTTTGCCTTATATCAGTTGAAGGGAGTCACATACATTTGGTTTAAACATTGGAAGGATAATAGGGCAGTCAGAGTAGGCCCTATCAGTTGGGACAAGTTTCATATCGCTTTGCTCAATTGGTTTTCCCTCGTAAGATGAGGGAGCTAAAGGCGGCCGAGTTCATGAACCTAAAGCAGGGAAAGATGACTGTGCAGGAGTATGCCCTACAGTTCACTCATCTGAAAAAGGATGCCCTGGAGTTAGTGGTTGATGATAGGGCTCGAGTGAGCAGGTTTGTTCATGGGGTGGCGGACTATATAGACAAGGATTGTAGAACCACCATGCTCCAATAGGATATGGGTTTTCCTTGGTTAGTTTTGTACACCCAATAGATGGAGGTGGTGCAACTAAGGGAGAGAGAGGGGCTAAGAGGGCCAGGACAGATAGCTATAGGTTCTCTCAGCTGAGACCAGGTGGTGGGCACCGACAACAGTTCCACCAGAGATCTTCAGCCCTAGTATCTTTAGCGGTGAGTGTGCCATCATACCTAGGCATGACCACAGGGGATGAGCAGCAGGCTCTAGGGGCCAGAGCAGTAGGCCCACAGATTCTAGTATCCCCGTTTACGATCGGTGTAGGCGGAGGCACACAGATCAGGTTTTAGCGAGTATAGGTGCTTGCTTTAGGTGTGGGAATCCCTGACATATGCTCAGAGATTGCCCAGTAGCTAGACAGGGCCATGATAGGGGCCAAGGCCCATTTTCTAGTTCAGCAGCTCCACTAGCACGCCCATCTCAGCAAGGCGCATCTACTAGTGCGAGTGGAATAACGCCAGAACAGATTTTATGCCCTAGCATCCCCCCCCAGGAGCAGGAGATCTCCCCCGATGTAGTCACTGGTATGTTATGAGTTTTTCACCTTGATACTTTATGCTTTGTTAGATCTAAGGGCTACTTTGTCTTTTGTGACGCCCTACATTACTAGTAGTTTCAGAGTCAGTCCCAAAATAATGTCAGAACCTTTCTAAGTCTCTAATCCAGTCGGTGATTCAGTTATAGCTAGACGGGTGTATAGAGATTGCCTGGTAACAGTTCTTCAGAAAATCACCTCAGTGGATTTAGTAGAGTTATCCATGACCTATTTTGATGTTATCCTCGACATGGATTGGCTATTTGCATACTATGCTTTAGTTAATTGTTAAACCCATGCGGTAGAGTTTCAATTTCTCGGAGAGCCCATCTTAGAATGGAAGGGTAGTTTAGCTATGCCTGTAGGCTGTTTCATTTCCTACTTTAAGGCCAGAAAGATGATCTCTAAGGGTTGCGTGTACCGTCTAGTTAGGGTTAAGGATGCTATGTTCGAGACCCCGACTAACTAGTCAGTTCCAGTAATGTGTGAATATCCAGATGTCTTCCCACATGATCTACTGAGAATCCCTCCTGAGCAAGAGTTTGATTTTTCTATTGACCTTCTTTACGCAACCTATATCTATTCCTCCTTACAAAATGGCCCCAGCTGAGTTAAAGGAGTTGAAGGAGCAACTGAAGGACATGTTAGAAAAAGGTTTCATCAGACTGAGAAAATCCCCATGGGGTGCACCAGTTCTCTTTGTCTTAAAGAAAGATGGTTCTCTTTGTATGTGTATTGATTATTGGCAATTGATCAAAGGTCACTATAAAGAACAGGTATCCACTCCCCAAAATTGACGATTTGTTTGACAAGCTTCAGGGTGCCAAGTGCTTGGATCATTCGCACGAATGCCCTTATTTTTAATTGGTCTTTAATTTTTTCCCCTTAAATTTGTAATCTTTAATTTTTTTCTTCGGTACTTTAAGTGAAAAAAAAAGTATCAAAAATGCCCTTAACAATAAAAAAATAATTAAAAAAATCGCAAGGCATAAATAAAATTCTCAAGACATAAGTTTTTGCCTAATCTTATGTCTTAAAGGCATAAATTCACACAGATTATGTCTTATATTTGTAGGCATAAGTTAAGTAACATGAGTTATGCCTGGTAGGCATAAAATCATTTCACTGAACTTGTGCCTAATTCTACCCATAAGCACAAGTTCAATAACATGAAATTATGCCTACCGGGCATAAATTATGTCACATGAACTTGTGTCTAAAGAGAAGAAGTTCATGCAATTAATATTGTGTTTATGGGGCAGAATTTCAAGTTCAATAACATGAAATTATGCTTACTAGGCATAAGTTAAGTAACATGAACTCATTCCTAAAGAGCAGAAGTTCATGCAATTAAATTGTGCCTAATATGGGGCATAATTTCAAGTTCAATAACATGAAATAATGCCTACCAGGTATAAATTAAGTAACATGAAGTTGTGCCTAAAGGATAGAAGTTCATGCAATTGAAATTGTTTCTAAAGGGCATGAACTTCTGCCCATAGGCACAAGTTCAATAACATGACATCATGCCATTGGGGCACAAGGTTTTTTAAGAAACTTGTGCCTATAGGAAAAATTTCATGCAATTGAACTTCTGCCTACTGAACTTATGCCTTGCGATTTTTTTTTGACTTGCGAAATTATTTATGTTTTGAATTTTTTTAAAAAATATTAAGAATATTTGTGTCCCCTTTTTATTACTTAAAATACTAAATGATAAAAATTATAAACTACCAATTTAAAGGACAACAATTAAAAATTACCCAAAATAAAAGCAATCGACACAAAAACTTATCATATATAGTTGAAAGACTTTAAACGGACTACAGGCGCACCGATTTCTTATATAATTGAACTACCTCAATTTCAGTAAAATAAATCCACCTCAATTAGGCAAACCTAGATTTAATTTCTATGGAGAGCATAATAAGTAATTTTGAAAGCAATCTGTAGAAAAAGTCAACCACTATATATAATAGATGTAGTACTTTAAATTAATGAATAATTTATGTCTTTACTATCTCTCTTTATTACAAGTCAAAGATGAACTATACAAGACAAACCATGTAGTTACAGGGAAATATTTAGGATTAAATGCAAAATTAATAACTCCGATCCCAAGAGTGCGTTGAGTTCTCCACAAGTTTTGTTTTCCCTTTGCACAGGTACTACTAGTCTACTACTATTAATTACCTTTTGATTTGAGAACAATATCAAACCAAAAATGCCGAATTAACCTCACTACATTAATATATAGTCTACATTTGCCCTTCAATTCACTTTTCTTACAAACTCAACCCTACTGTTAACACGTGATTAAAAATGCCCCCAGCCCTAACGGATCTCCATTGTGGCATCTGACCACTCATCTAAATTTGCCAGTAGGATCCAAGTCAACATTCTCATTATTTAATGGGGAAAGTGAATAAGTGACAATCGTATGATCATCAAAAATTTAAATGGCCCAACATTGATCTACATGCCCCTAAATATATTTTAGGTGTCAGATAATAATAACTTTACTTTCTCTCCCTCTTTCACACCCCTTCCCCCCCCCCCCCCCCCTCTCTCTCATACCCAATCAGATTCTTTTTTTTACCAAATGTGAATATGAAAAGTATACTGATAAAAATATAGATAATGTGTATATATATTTGTAAAAGTGAATATGAAGTGTACATGAAAAGTCTACTGATACAAATGTATATAATGGGTACTGCATATATATAGGTCATCATCTTCTAATTGATTAAATTATTTTTCAAGTTAACAATCTTAACCTAGACGAGTCTATCCTCAATCAGATTGAACAACATCTTATAAAAGATAGTGATGATTCTATTGTTGATGACGAACTTAAAAAATAATTTAACAAATTAGAATATGATGACCTATCAGAGACCAAAGGGGGAACTAAGGATTATTATTCTTGTTTTTAACTTACTATCATGCGGTACTTCCAGATCTAAGATTTAAATATGTAAATACTTAAAGTTTTTCATATGTTTTTGTAAGATCTACCTTTACAATAAAATCTAGGTAAAAAGCTCATACATGCCATCGAACTTTAGGAAAAGTCTCATGTATGCCATCTGTTAATAGTTAGGCTCGAAGATGCCATTGTTGTTACTCAACCGGGCCATCAATGTCATTATGTTTTAACAGACCCAATACCTAATTTTTCAATACTAAATTGTATATATGACCATATTTAAATTGGTCATATCACTTATTTAACACACCTATTAAATTATTTATAAAGCCTAAAACTACCCGCCCAATGCCCAAAAAAGTCTACTCACATTTTTACCTGACTTGTCATTATTTAGCCTAATCCTTTCCCAACCAATTTCACTACTCGAAAACATACCACCAATGCCAAATCCCCAAATCCCCCCGACCAAATTCAAATTTATCAAAAAAAAAGAAAAAGAAAAATGTCTTTATATTTGAGAAATTAGGCCAAAAGAAGAAAAAAAATGAAGTTGATGTCGCATAATTGCATTTGAAGCACAAATTTCATAACAAGTTCTTTTAAATGATATAATGCTTGAGCTCAAAATTGAAATGACCAGACTTTCAAAATTCAAACTATGAAATTCATTTCGAACAATTAAGAAAATTTCACTTGCTTTTGAACAACTCATTGATAACATGAAAAACAAACCTTAGATTGTAGCCGAAAGAGGACTGAAGAAGACGAAGAAGAAGATGGTTGAGGGGTTAGGTCTTTGGTGGTGTTTTATAGAGTAGTGAAATTGGATACAAAAGGATTAGGTTAAATAGTGACGGGTTGGATAAAAGTGTCGATGGGTTTTTCTGGGCATGGGGCCGGTAGTTTTAGGCTTTATCAATAGTTTAATAGGTGGGTCAAATATGTGACATGGCCCACTTAAATATGATCACGTGTATAATGTGGTATTGAAAAATTAGGTATTGGGTCTGTTAAAAAATAATGGCATGGATAGCCCTTTTGAGTTACAACAATGGCATAAACGAGCCTAACTATTAACGGATGATATAGATGAGCCTTTTCCTAAAGTTTGATGACATATCTGAGCTTTTTCCCTAAGATCTATTGAAGAGGTCACTGAATCTCCCTGGATCTACACAGTAAGTTGGATTTCTGAACAACAATGGTTAAATTGCCAAGAAAAAACACTTAGTAGACTTACAGAGGGTTACTCATAGCCCTTACGTCATCTAATATAAAGAACTTCTTAAAACAAAGATAGATCAATCCCTCAGATATGGTAGAAAGCATGTATTCGTGGAATTAACTATTATATCTGACTCTTTTGCATAATATTAAACTAAGAACTCGAATATTTTCCTTATAGAACCTAATGATCTCTTAAGAAAAGAATAGGAAGCACTCAAGTCATATTGTGTTCTTCTAACTATTTTCTTTCAGATCTCACTATAACGTTTTTCCAACCTTTCTCCCCCCCTACTAAAAATCCTTCTACCTCTTCCTACTCCTGCCCCAGTTCTAAACTCAAAGAAGAGATTAACTTCTCTAATTTGCAGCAATCATTGGTGATATGAAAATTCCTAAGAATCCCTAGTCAACTATTTACAAATCTTTAATATGGCCTCTGACTAGTGATTATCACATTTCAACCATCAAACAAATCATTCCTTTTGAATCTAATCATAAGGATATTAAGATTTTAAATCTAAAGTTCATCAAAAAGTATAAATGAAAATACAATTTCCTCCATTTTGGGTTAGTTTAAATTTTTGGTTAACCTCCTTTAAGAGAAGATCTAGACACCTCCTCTCCTCCCTATCTTAGAGATTTAAGATTCCTAAACTTTAATGACTCTATCTTAGGAATGGCAGAAACCAGCCTCTTCAGTGGTCCCATTTACTTTGACTGCTTATTTAATTTTACAGTGTTTTTTAAAGATAGAAATAGACTAGATTCTCAAATACTAAATATTAAAACATCTAACTACCAAACTAAAATTGGATCCCTCATAGTAGACATTATATATAGAGTTCAATATAATGCAATGAGTTCAACCTTCACACTGGAGCTATGAGAACGTATCATGAAGGTGAAACTATTTGTTATTCCTATATTCTAAACTGTAAGCTGAAAGCAAAAGAAACACAAGAATGTAAAAAGTAGAAGTTTTGAGCCAAACAGAAAACTGTGTTTTCTTAAGAAATTTAATCCCCTTATAATTGCCCAAGGTTATAGATTAATTTCTTCCAAGATAGAATGGAACACTGCTCTAAATACAAGCAATGAAAATTGTAGAACTTCAACAAACTTAACAAACGGAGTATGCCACACGACACTTACTTTTTGCTTTGGAAAAAACTAATGTAGATTTTTTAGAAGGGAAGAAGAAGATTAGAAAATCTGAAATCTGTTTTCTTTTCAACTTTTTTTCGAGATTATGGAAACGATGCAAAGCCTCTGAAATTTATAGCCAATGAGGTTGCTTGGTTGTAACACTCCAAAAGTCCCTGAGATCAGACCTTAGACTTGGATTAACGATATCATGTTTTATAGTATATTTGATCCATTGACCAGATTATGAGATTTTACTTATGATTTCAAACATGTTAAGCTATATGATTTTACTTTCGAAACCTTGGGTCATTATGCTTCAGTTTATGATGAATAGCTCATGTTTATAAGTATCTCATGATCATAATTTTTGCATGTTGTTCTTACTCTCATGTTTTACTTATCCTACATATTCAGTACATTTAAAATATTGATCGCATACTTTTATGCTATATCATCTCATGATATAGGTTCAGATGATCAGTCTCAGTCACGCTGCTAGATTCAATCTTGTCTGGCTTCAGCATAGTATTGGTGAATCCTCGTCATTCGAGGATATCAATTCGATACATGTCCTTTTCTTATGACTTTCAATTTCAGCTCATCGTATGACAAGAGGCTTTCAGACATGATGTATAGATATCCAACTATGTTGTCTTGTTGATTCAGTTTATTGTATTATGATATCTTAGACCTTCGCTTATGCCTTATGTTATGATTTATGATTATTCCTCTTAGTTTATACTCTAAATTATGTTATGCATGTTCCATGGTTTAGCTTGGAGCTATTCGTGATTTTAGTTCCTGTGTTACGATTCGCGGTCCATGCTTGGGTTGTGACACTGTTGGGAAGGAAAAAGTGACTGGTCATGAATTTAATTTACATTCATAAAGGAAATAATAATTCTGTGAATTACTATTAGAAAATTTAGGAAAGGACAGTAATTAATGAAAATGAAATAAATAAATTTGGTCCAAAAGTTATTTCAATCAATTATATCATTAGACCAAATTCAAATCCAAATTCAAATTCAAACCTAAATTCGAAGCTGAGCGATGACAATGGCGTGTGGGGAGACTCTCTTATCAAATCTTTCTTAGCTAGAATATATACTTCTCAATATAAGCGCAAAACTTTTCTATTCCCTATTAATGTAGGACAAAGTTCATTTATAAAAGGAACTTTTCAACTTTCACTTCCCTCTAGTTTCTTAAATGATATCATCTTATCTTCAAGACTTAATCTTTAAAGAATCTCAACAATCCCCCCACATGAATGGGGAATGGATATATTAGGAAAATATGCATGAAAAAACTGTGTGATTTACAAATAAAGATTAATTGCATTTTGGTAAGTAGGTCTCCCTTTGAACTTCTTGTAGTGAACATACATCGAGTATATTTGATCAATGGTGGATGTGATATACTTGAACCATTGAAATTTGATATATACCTAGAAAACATATGTCACAAAATTATTTCTTAACCATTTTTGGTTTGCATTGTTGTGTTTGTTTCAGCCATGAACACCGCCTGATTTCACGAGTGCATAGAGGACTGGTCTTACACTAATTCTCCTTGATGTGGCTTACACTTAACACTCACATAGGTGATTTCTAAGTATGTAATCTATAGATACACTATTTGATCATTTCATGTCAAACTTAAAAAATCATTAAAAAGTCATAATACTTTATCCTTGTTTCTGAACATTGTCTTATCATCAAAATCAATTGTGTTTTAGCGATAATGTTGAACTGTCATTCACAACTTTATTTGATCTCCTTGAATATAGATCTTGAGATCTCAAGTCAACTAGGTATACTTAACATTGTGATGATTTTTTCTCGACCATAATCCCACTCCCTTTGATGATTTGTCAACTATCTCTCTAGCCAGGCCTTTTGTTAGTGGATCTGACACATTATCTTTTGACTTTACATAGTCAATTGTTAATTCCACTAGAGAGTAACTGTTTAACAGTATTATATCTTCTTCGTATGTGACGTGACTTTTCATTATACCTAATGCTTCTAGCCTTTCCTATTACAACTTGACTATTACAATGTATGCATATAGGAGCCACTGGTTTAGGCCCGAATAGAATATCTTATAGGAAATTCCATAGCCATTCTAGTTCTTCACTGGCTTTGTACAAAGATATAAATTTAGACTCTATTGTAGAGTGAGCGATACATGTCTATTCAGATGCCTTCTAAGACATTGCTCCTCCGCCAATTGTGAAAATATATTTGCTGGTGGATTTCGCTTTAGATAATCTAGGGATCCAATTTGCATTGATATATCCTTCAATTCTATCAAATGTTTATTATAGTTCAAAGTTGTGACACCCCAAAAGTCCCTAAAATTAGACCTGGGGATTGAAATGGAGAAAAGTAGAGAAATTGCACTAGAGTCATAGAACGACTCAAAGAATGAGTCATTGTAAGGAACAACAATCTATCATGTGCCTCGTGGTAAGTCTCCAATCATGATTCCTAGAAAACAACGAGCCAAGTGATGACTCGTTGTTTCATGTAATGGGTCGTCTTGGGTGGTAATTGGATGGAGTTCAAAAAAGGCCCAGATCTAATTCAGTGACAATGAAGGGTGCAACAACTTTTGGTGGCGAGTGACGAATCGTGGTATTGGTCCATTAGAAGGAATTTAGAAGCTATTGAAGGGTGGCTGAGGTGACAACAAGAGGATATGATGAGTCATTATTTCAAGTAATGACCTATCATGTCTAGTCATTGGGTGGAGAACCAGAAGAGTACCATAATTTCCCCAGCAAATAACGGATGGAGTGACAAGTCGTTGTTTCATATAATGAATCATCCTAATCGGTCATTAGTCAGAATTTCAGTAGAGTACCAAAAGTGTTTTAGATATAATGAACAATCCAACGACCCGTTGTATCCTACAACAACCCATTGGATTGGTCGTTATAGCCGGCAAACAGGTTTTTCATACAATATCTCAGGGGTAAGTTTGTAATTTTCCAAGCTCCTAACTCTTTAATGACGTCATTTTAAGCTATGAAATGAGTGTTTTAAGAGGGTTTAACCTATCCTAAGACATTAGGCTCTCATGCATGCATTGAATTGAGATTCCCTTCCAAGATCAAACTAGAATTCTCCCCAACTTCTTCCCCAATTCTCTTGGGCTTTCAAGGCTAGTTTGGAAATCAGTTTAGCCAGGTATGTAAAGCTATGAATGGAGGATTTCTTCTGCCCTTATGCCCAAACTTCTTTTTAAATGCATGAATTCATGTTCTTAATCAAGTTTATTGACCCAATTCTATGACACTACCTATTCTATGTTGATGGGTATAATCCCTCATGTTCTAAAGTATGTTTTAAGTCAAATGGGAAAATTTTATCCTCAATTAATTATAAATTCATGATTTCAAGTTATTAGAAATTATTCCATATTATGCAAGTTCTATGAAAAGTCAAGCTTATGATCCATGATTTCAAGTATGATGAGATGTCAAATATGCATGAATGTTAATGAACTCTCAACTTATGAATCCATGATTTTGACTTATGAAGTCCATTTCAAGTATTCATGATTTCATGATTTTGGCAAGCCCATACAAGTTAAGTATGTTTATTATGATTTAGCCAAGACTAATAAGATCAGTTTATGATATGATTCAGAGTCAAGAATCCAAATGTAGTTTATGATATGATATGGAGTCAAGACTCTCAATGTTCATATTCAAGCTATATTTTTGAGAATATGATTTCAACTTTGTTGAAAAACAATGTGAGTTATATGTATTTTTTGGGAGTAATGTCTAGCACCGAGTGTGCTTGGGGTACCGAGTTTCTCCGATGTCATAACTACGCGCCAACATAGGTATATATATTTGGGACCTATCAAGAGAGTTTTCCTTGCCCTAAGGGGCTTGGCTTTATATTGATATCATGGTTTAGCGCCCTTATCATTGCAAGGTTTTGATGGCTCTGGCCACTTGAGTTTGATATTTGGGGCATCACGAAAGTTCTATCGGGGTGGTGTCAGTTATGACGAGTCTCCCATTGTTCCTCATGATTTAAGTTACCCATGTTCATGACTTATGATATTATGTTTTATAGTAGATTTGACCCAATGATCGGATTAAGAGCTTTTACTTACGATTTCAGCTGTGACAAGTCATATGATTTCTATTTCTAAATCTTGGGTCACTATATTCAGTTATGATAACCAGTTTATAATGTTGTATATCTTTAGATACGGTTTTCAGCATCCAGTCCTTACTCTCATGATCTTTTGATTTTTATGCATGATTTTAACTAATATTTTACCATGCATGTTTTACTTACCTTACATACTCGATACATTTCAAGTACTGACCGCATACTCTATGCTATATCATCTTATGATATAGGTTCGGGTGATCCACCTTAGTCTCGCTGATAACTTGCTCCCATATTAATCCAGTTCAACCCCTACTTTGGGTGAGTCTTCATTTTTTAGAGGACAGTTAGTAGTTTTGTTTTGCATGTTATTTTAGTTTTCAGACTCTAGCGAGCTAGTTGGGGGTGTTGTCCCATCAGCTCATTAGATGTTTTAGAGGCTTTTCATACGTTATGTAGATGATTCAACTTGTGGAGTGTGACTCCATTTATAGCCTTTAATATATTTCAAATTTTCACTTATTCATGTCACCTTTAATTTCCGCTTCAGTTATGCTCTTGAATTTCTATGCATATGCCATGGGTTAGCTTGAAGCCATTCGTAGTTCTAGGTCTCTTGTCTTGGTCCGGGCCTATGTTCGGGTCATGAAAAACATGGTATTAGATTAAAGGTTTAGGTGTGTCCTAGGTTGTTTGAAAGTTGTGTTAAGTAGATTCTTTTACATGGGTGTGAAGCACGCCACAATTATGGGATAGAGGCTACAAGATGTTTTAGGAAATTTCCCTTCTTTCATGATCTATGTCATGCGATGAAGTACCTCTCTATTCCTCTAACTCATTCTCTACGTGTTTGCAGAAATATGCCTCCACACCGAGCTAATGGTAAAAGAAATGGCAACAAAAATGGTCATAGCAATAGCAATGGAGATGGGCATCAGCAAGCCCCACCAGCACAAGCGGATCTTTTATCCGAGAAAGTCACTCATGCGTTCCGCGCGGCATTTCAGATGTTGGAACAAGTCATGGCCGCTCAGGTCAACTAGTAGGTGGTGGCCCACGTTCCCCAGAATAGGAACACAACACCAGCGAGAGCGCCAGACTTTCTCAGGGTGAACCTATCTGAGTTTCTTGGGTTAAAGGTAGATGAGGACCTGCACGAGTTCCTTGAGGAGGTGCAGAAGATCACCCATATTATAAGGTTGATGAAAGAGGAGAGTGCAGATTTAGCCTCCTATTAGTTGAAGGGGGTTGTTCACATTTGGTTTTGTCAGTGGAAAGATAGTAGAGAAGTTCGAGTAATTCCTGTGGGATAGGATGAGTTTGTGACTGCTTTCTTGGACAAGTTCTTCCTTAGGGAGTCGAGGGAGGCAAAGGTGGCAGAATTCATCAACTTGAAGCAAAACAATAGAACATTCGAGGAGTATTCTTTGGAGTTTACCCAGTTGTCCAAGTATGCACCAAAGATGGTTGATGATCCTAGGGCTCGTTTGAGTAGGTTTATGAATGAGTGGTTGATTCCTTGGTAAAAGAGTGCAGGACCGCCATTTTGATCAATGACATAGATATCTCCAGTTGGTCATATATGCCCAATAGATAGAGGCGAAGCTGATGAAGGAGATGGAGAGGGAGGACAAGAGGGCCAGGGCAGGGAGCTATGGGCATTACCGATAGAGGTCCGATGGTGGACATTATCCCCAGTTTCACTAGAGGTCAGCGACCCCAAGTGCAGTCATCAACTAGTGTTCCATCCAAACCTAGACGTGATTAGAGGGGTAGACCATCAGGCTCTAGAGGTTAAGGGAGCATTTCAGGAGAGCATAGCATTCCAAATTGCCAGAGATGTGATAGGAGGCACACCGATGAGTGCTTAGCGGGTTCAGTGATTGGGCATCGATTTGTTGTATGCTTTCTTTGCTTCAGTGAATAGAACTTGTACAGTAGAGTTTTGATTTTCGGGTGAACCAATTCTAGAGTGGAAGGGTAGTTCAGTTGTGCTTGTAGTTCATTTCCTCTCTTGTCTTAAGTCCAGAAAGATGATCTATAAGGGTTGTATGTACCATCTAGTTCGGGTCAAGGATTCTACATCCGAGACCCCGACGCTTTAGTTAGTTTCGATTGTATGTGAGTATCTAGTGGTTTTCCTTGATGATCTATCGGGAGTCTTTCTCGAGGGGGAGATTGACTTTGGTACTGACCTTCTCCCTGATACGCATCCCATATCCATTCCTCCATACAAAATGGCTCCAGCCGAGCTTAAGGAATTGAAAGAATAGTTGAAAGTTCTCCTAGATAAGGGTTTCATAAGACCTAGTAAATCCTATGGGGTGCTCTAGTTCTCTTTGTTCGAAAAAAGGACTGTTCCCTTAAAATATGCATTGATTTCTTCCTATTGAACAAGGTCAGAATCAAGAATAAGTATCCCCTTCCCAAGATTGATGACCTATTTGACCAGCTTCAGGGTGCTAAATGCTTCTCAATAATAGACCTCATATCCTGATATCATCAGCTTAGAGTTAGGGAGAGTTACATTCTGAAGATAGCCTTCATGACTCGGTACGGTCACTATGAGTTCATTGTTATGTCTTTTTGACTCACGAATGCTCCTGCAACTTTTATGGATTTGATGAATAGGGTGTTCAAGAAGTATTGTAATACCTCGGAAGTGCCTAAGACTAGACTTGAGAATTTGAAATTAGAATAGTAGAAAAATCTGAGATTTTGACTCAGAATGACTCATGGTATGAGTCATGGGAAGGTGTAACGAGTCGTTAGAGGGACTCATGGTAAGCTATTGGGTGTGAAGGTCTGTCCATGGTATGACTCGTTGGTTGATGTGATGATCCGTCATCACAAGTCATGGTTAGTAGTTGAGCAAGTAGGGATCTGGAGTAACGAGTAAGGGTACGACCCGTAGGATGGTGTACTAGATCATACGTTAGAGACATTTTGTGTAGTCAAGGTACCAAGACTTGATGGTACAATTCATAGTACAACTCATTGTAAGGAACAATGAGTAGTGGTTAGTGCCCGTAGAAGGAGCAGGAAATCCTCCCAATCGTAGTAATGGATGGAACCCATGACTCGTTGGATGTAGGTACGAGTAGTGAGACTCATGGAAAAGTCCAGAATGCAGGTTTCATCAGAGGCAGTAATGGATGGTAACCACAAGTCGCGGTGAGGAGGTACAACTCGTGGTATGAGTCATGGTCACTAGCAGTGTTAAATTTCCAGCTTTTTCATTAAGGGCATTTTTGTAATTTCTAAGCTCCTAGTTCCTTAACGATGTCATTTTAAGCTTAGTTAGAAGGGTTTTAAGGGTGTTTAACCTATCATAAGCCTTACCATTCCATGCATGCAAATTTAGTGTTCTTCCTTGGAGATCAAACTTGAGAAATTCTCCAATTCCTTCTCCAATTCCTTTGGGCTTTCAAAGGGGAGTGCAAATCAGATTTACCCAGGTATGTAGGGCATGAATGAGAGTTCCTTTCACTCTCATGCTCAAAATTCTTCTCAATTTCATGAATTTAAATTCTAGATTCAAGTTCATGGTCTTATGGGTTTTATTCCTAATTTTGTGAAATTCTCTATGATCTATTTACGATTAATTCCATTCTTGTATCAAATCACGTTTTAAGATCTATGGATATATTTTATACCTATTTGTATTATTAATTCATAGTTTTCAATTTTAATTAAATTATGCCCAATTATGCAAGATTCATGAAAAGTCAAGTTATGATTCTATTATGATCTTGATCTTACTAAGTTTAAAATTATGATTTATGATTCATGTTATGATTTC
This sequence comes from Datura wrightii, assembly GCA_035772735.1. Taxonomy (NCBI): domain Eukaryota; kingdom Viridiplantae; phylum Streptophyta; class Magnoliopsida; order Solanales; family Solanaceae; genus Datura; species Datura wrightii. The sequence continues at coordinate 67,525,445 of JASDFA010000010.1, read as the reverse complement.
TCTTCAAGTACCCTTCATGGAATTATGAATATCAAGTATATAGATTTTCACAAATATACATGTTCTTCATGATTTATGAATTTATGATTTTGGTTGACTCACTTATTTCATAGCTAGTTCATGTATTTCAAACATGCTTATGATTATCATGATTTAAACTAGCCAACTAACCTCGCGTATATTTTCTTCTTATTATGATTGAGCACTATATATGTTTTAGGAGTAGTATTTAACATCCAGTAGACCCGGGGTCCAAGCATACCCTGAGTTTGTGAACTACGTGCCAACATAGCCACGATAGGACCTCCCTTGAGACTGTCCCCCTTTGCCCGAATAGGCCTTTCGTTGTGATATCACCTCTTTTCATGGTTCTACTCTTTTTAAGGTACGAACACCCTCCCGAATAGGGTTTACAGGTCAGGCTCCATGTGTTCTCATATGGGGTATGTCGGTTATAAGAATCTCCCATTATTCCTCATGATTTACGCATTCCATGTTTATGTTACTTTGGCTCAAGTTATGTTTTTATAACATATCTCTTATGGCTATGATTATGACAATATTATGAATGGTTTGAAAACCTTGAGTCTTTATGTTTACGTTATGATATTTACTACATGATCATGTTGTCCTACTCTTATGAACTCTTACGTATTTTAACTGTCTGTTTTTACTTACCTTGCATACTCAGTATATTCCAAGTACTGACCGCATACTCTATGTTGTATCGTTTCATGATATAGGCTTGGATGTTCAGGTTCAGTCCCGCCATTATATAGACCTTCAGAGTTAGCATAATCTAGTCTTTGGTGAGTCCTCATCTTTTGAGGGCCTTTTTATTAGCTCAGATCAATATTTTGAGTTTCAATTTTGTATTGAGTTAGTTGGGGTCTTGTCCCATCAACTCATCAGGTTATAGAGGCTTATCAGACATAGACATAGCATGTATTTAGCTCGAATCAGTATTATGTTTTCCGTTCTTCAGATGTGTTGGATTTTTAGACTTCCTCTTAAGCATGCTTTATTATTTCAATTTTCTCTTATTGTATGCTCTTAGTTATTATGTTCATTCCATGGGTCGACGTCGAGTCTCTTACGGTTTCTTGTCCTATGTCTCTATCTGGGCCTATGTTCGGGTCGTGACAAGTATCTGGATATGTTTGTGATTGTCTTCATAGATGATATTCTCATATACTCTCAAAGCGAGGAGGAGCATGTCGATCATTTAAGGATTGTGTTGCAGACTCTCAAGGATCGCCAATTGTTTGCTAAATTGAGAAATTGTGAGTTTTGGCTGAACTCAGTAGCATTTTTGGGCCATGTAGTGTCTAGCGAGGGTGTGTAGGTGGACTCTCAAAAGATAGAAGTAGTGAAGAATTGTCCTAGACCAATTAATCCTACGGATATTAGGAGCTTCTTGGGTTTATCTAGCTACTACAGGAAGTTTGTTGAAGAATTTTCATCCATTGCAGCACCATTGACTAAGTTGACCCAGAAGAAGGTGAAGTTTCAGTGGTCGGGTGCTTGTGATAAGAGTTTTTAGGAGTTAAAGGCTCAAGTCACTTCAACCCCAGTATTGACCCTACCGGAGGGCATGGATGGTTTTTTTTGTGTATTCTGATGCCTCTAGGATTGGTCTTAGTTATTTACTAGTGCAGCATGATAAGGTCATTGGTATGCCTCTAAAAAACTTAAGAATCGTGAGAAGAATTACCTGACGCATGACCTAGAGTTGGCAGCCATGGTGTTTGCCTTAAACATTTAGAGACACTATTTGTATGGGGTGCATGTGGATGTATTCATAGACCATAAGAGTCTTCAACATGTATTCACTCAGAAGGACCTAAATTTGTAGTAAAGGAGATGGCTAAATCTTCTAAAGGACTGTGATATAAGAGTCCTTTATCATCGGGGCAAGGCCAATATAGTGGTGGATGGTCTTAATAAGCTGTTCATGGAAAATGTGTCTCAGGTGGAGGATTAGAGGAAGGAATTGGTAAAGGATGTCCATAGGCTTGCTCATTTGAGTGTTCACCTCACAGATTTAGCGGATGGTGGTGTGATTGTTTAGAATAGGTCAGAATATTCTTTGGGGTCGGAAGTCAAATCTATCCAAGATGAGGATCCTATCCTAGTGAAGCTAAAGGAAGCTATTAGAAATCAGAAGGTAGATGTTTTCTACCAAAGGGCAGATGTTGTACTCCGATATCAAGGCCGATTATGTGTGTCGGCTATTGATGACATGAGAGTGCGGATATTAAGCGAGGCTAATGGCTCTCGATACTCTATCCATTCAGGTGCCACCAAGATGTATCGTGATGTATGAGAAGTCTATTGATGGAATGGCATGAAGAAGGACATAGCGGAGTTTGTGGCTAGGTGTCCGTATTGCTAGCGGGTGAAGGTTGAGCATCAAAAAATGCTATTTGGAAGTGGGAAGAGATCAATATGGACTTTATTATATATTTTCCTCATACACACTGACAGTATGACTCTCTATGGGTGACTGTGGACAGGTTGACCAAATCAGCTTATTTCTTACCTATCAAAACTACCGATTTAGTTGAGGATTATGCTAGATTGTACATTCAGTAGTTAGTTCGATTGCATGGAGTTTCCTTGTCCATCATCTCAGATAGGGGTACTCAGTTCACCTCTCAGTTGTGGAGATTGTTTTAAAAAAGACTTGGTAATAAGGTAAAGTTTAGCACAGCTTTTCACCCACAGACAGATGGTCGGGCCGAGCACAGCATTCAGACTCTTGAGGATATGTTGAGAGCGTGTGTTATTGATTTCAAGGGTAGTTGGGATGATCACTTACCTCTCATCGAGTTTGCCTACAATAACAGTTATTACTTCAGCATTTAGATGGATTCGTTTGAGGTTCTTTATGGGCGGCGGTATAGATCACCTATTGGATGGTTGGAGGTAGGTGAGGCTTTATTGATAGGGCTAGATTCAGTTCATGAAGCCATGGAGAAGGTTCAGCTTATTAAACAAAGGCTGAAAATAGCTTAGAGTCATCAGAAATCTTATGAGGATGTGAGGTGAAAAGAGTTTGAGTTTGAGGTTGATGATTGGATATTTCTAAAGTTGTCTTCCATGAAGGGAGTGATGAGGTTCAAAAAGAAAGGAAAGCTTAGTCCCTAATATGTTGTTCCTTATAGGATTTTGAGGCAAGTTGGCAAGGTGACATACGAGTTCTAGCTACCAACAAAGTTAGCTTTGGTGCATCTAGTTTTCCATGTATCTCTGTTGAAGAAATGCATCGGTGACCCAACCTCAGTTATTCTAGTGGATAATATAGGTGTGAAGGATACCCTATGAGGAGGTTCCGGTTGAGATCCTTGATCATCAGGTTCAGCAGTTGAGGAACAAGGAAGTAGCTTCAGTGAAGGTGTTGTGGAGAAATTAGCTTCTTAAGGGAGCTACGTTGGAAGTCGAAGCAGATATAATGGCTAGAGACCCACATCTTTTTCCTTTCGGCTCAGTTCCCGCATGAGGTATCAGCTTCTTTAGATCTCTATTCATTTTCATGTCAATTTCATGTCTCTAAGTTCCTTTCATGACATAGCATGTATATATATTTTATGAATTCAGTTTAGTTATGTATATTAATCTGGAGTCAGTCACCCCGTCAGTTTTCAACTTCAGTTGTTCAGTTTTGGGATTGCAATTCTTTCCACGGCCTTTCAGTATGCTAAGTATACATTCGAGGACAAATGTTCCCAAGGGGGAGATTATGTGACACCCCAAAAGTCCATATAATTAGACCCGAGGGTTGAAACGAAGAAAAGTAGAGAAATTACACTAGAGTAATAGAACGACTCAAGGGATGAGTCCTTGTAGGGAACAATGACCCATCGTGCGCCTCATGGTAATTCTCCAGTCATGATTCCCAGCAAACGACAAGCCAAGTGAAGACTCATTATTTCATGTAATAGGTCATCCTGGATGGTTGTGTAATGGATTTTAGAAAAGGCCCAGATCTAATTCAATGACAATTAAGGGTGCAACAACCCATGGTGGCGAGTGACGACTCGTGGTATCAGTTCGTTGGAAGGACTTTAGAAGCTATGATAGGGTGGCCAAGGTGACAATGAGAGGATATGATGATTCATTTTTTTCAAGTAAAGACTTGTCCTTTTTGGTCATTGGTTGGAGAACCAGAAGAGTACCATAATTTCCCCAGGAAATAACGGATGGAGTGACATGTTGTAGTGTCATATGACTACTCGTCCTGATCGGTCATTGGTCAGAAATTCAGTAGAGTACCAGAAGTGTTTCAGATATAACGAACGGTTTAATGACCTTTTGTATCCTACAATGACCCATTGGATTGGTCGTTATAGTCGGCAGATAGGTTTTTCATGAGCTTTCTCGGGGGTAATTTTGTAATTTTTCTAGCTCCTAAATCTTTAATCATGTCATTTTAAGCCATAAAATGAGTGTTTTAAGAGGGTTTAACGTTACACCCCATAAGTTTCTATCGATTAACCAACGTGTGCGTACGTATGTTGAGAGTTTTGGAGTACGACGCATGCGTAAAAGGGCTTGGGGGATGAGTATACGAGCATAGTATCGAGCGAGCAGGAGGTCAGGGTCGGAGGATGGGTGCACTGGGCGCTGCGCCAAGCAGGCCATGCCACTGCACTAGCCAGCACGCCGCACCACCCACTACCATTGCCTCATATATATATATACATATATATATATACATATATATCTATATGTTATAAGTTCAAGTTGAAGTCATTAAAAATTTCCTAAAATCAGAACCTTGGTCCTTCAGAGCTTCCTCTCTATTTTTCATCTGTTTTTCATCAAATTACGCAGCTAAACTCCTTCCAAATGCAAATTCGTCTTGGATAATGAGTTCCAAGCCTACAAGAAACATTCCTGTAGAGTTGTTTTTGGTAATTCACTTGATGTACCGGAACCCCACCAAGTAAAAGTGGTAGAAATCATTTCTGATCGAGACCTAAGAGGCTACAAGTGATAGGTAAGCGTTTCTACCTTCTAAACTCTCGGGAATTTTTAAGTTTTCAATCGAATTGGACAACGTTTGACTTGTAGCTGGTGTCTTTGAAGGATATTGTGATTAAGCCGTTTCCTATTATTGAAAATAGCCTTATTCTCACAGATTAAGGGCTAAAAGTTATTGAAATTGCCGCCTTCAGGTTGGAACTATTTGGGTGAACATAAATCAACGATTAAGGTATGTTAATGCTAACCTCTTCGGCAAGTTGTTCCTGTCATTTAGTAATACGGCCAATGCCTTTGTAAGCAAGTCGTAAACATGTATATTGTGATTATCTACTACAGGTAGTTTTGAGATTAATGTTTACTATTTCGGTTGGGAGTGACCCCACCTAATATAGCATTCTGTCAACCAACCTCAGGGTTATTAGCGGTGTCATCACCTACGGGGCTATATATCGCTTAGAGGAGCTATATGACATCTGAAAAGAGTATATTTAGGCCTATAAGGCCATATTACATTCCATCCATGAATGGGCTTATTATATTCCATAACAGCATCACTGACCTCCGTTGAGTCTTGCGTGCCCAGGGTGCAGTTATAGGAGCCCAGAGGACTCAGACATAGCTACAGGAGCCCAGCGGGCTTAGTTGTAAACCCAAGGGCCTGGTAGGTTGATTATAGTTATGTTACACCCCGTAAATGTTACGATTAGTAAGTCTACCCATGGATTGGTGACGAGTAAGATGAGCTTGATGCATGTGGAAAAAGCCTCAGAAGCGAGGTCGGACGGGACCCGTGTGCACAGGGCCAGTGCGACGCGCCAGCCAGTAGTGCACTGGCCAGCGCGGGGCGCCAGGACTGCTAGCGCTTTGAGAGGGGCGTGGCGCCAGGCCTGCTGCCTCAATGGGAGGCGCAGCGTGCCAGGGTGGCAACCTCAATGGTAAGCACGAGGCACACCCCCTGCCAACGCCTAAGTAGTATATAAATCCCTTCCTCTCTTATTTAAATCATTTCTCAAATGTTTTCACGGCCAAAGGTTAAAGGAAATGTGGGTTTTGATTGATTTTTGTCCGATTACACTACCAAACACCATTCAAATTCAAATTAACTTCAGATATTGAGTTTTAAAGCCTACAGGGAGCATTACTACGGAGTTATTTTCGTGACATTCGCCTGGCGAATTGTAACCCCGCTGAGCCAAAGTTGTCCGAATAATTCAAACTGATTTTTATACGATCACAGGCTTCAAGTAAACATTTCTCCATTCTAAACTCTCGGAAAATAATACTTTTTCGGCTGTGTTCCGTTAAGTTGAAGTATAGTCAATATTTGTATTAAAAATTATCGTTTTACGCCCGAATTTGGTATTGAAATTCGTCTCTTTCTCCTAGTATAACGGTTACAACTGAAGAGAGTTGGCGAATACAAGTTGAAACTTGTCGGTTACTCAGAAACGATAATCAAGGTATGTAAGTCTTAACCCTCGGAAAGTATACTTGCCGTACAGTGTTACGACATATGTTGTCGAATAGAAATGACAATTTCACGTGCTGTAGATAGTTGCTACCATTAAATTGTGATTAAACATGTTGGAATTAGTTATTACTAGTATATAAAGATCAGATATGCTAAGAGTAACAACCATAAGTAGATTATGGTTATATATCTATTATGGTTAGCTGTTAGAAAATGTATATGGATTATACCGTAGTATCCCTTGTCAGAAAAAGACATGATAAGCACGATACGCGCTAGAAGCGTCATAGAAACTCTTCTATTTTCTGGTTCATGGTTTTAGTAGGATTGTATGTTTTATTACCAGGACTAGACCTTAGAAACTCGTGAGGGTTAGCGAGCCTGAGTTAGTAGGTTGAACAGATTAGGCATAGTCAGGCGACATAACTACCAGTTTTACACCTGGGTTGCCAGAAAATCACGCCCAGAAGCCATTGACATAACCACACATCCTAGGGCCCAAAATGTAGACAGAATAGCCATACTTTAGAATCAGTGACACTAGGGTTGTCTAGTGTACTGAGTGACAGCCTACCACCCTATTACCTATTACCAATGATTGTCAATCATAGCTGACTTAGCAGTTATCACATAGGTCGCCCAGGAAGCCAGCCCAATCGTCCAAGTCAAATAGACCCGTGAGTACCCTCAAGAAGGGGACCTTATCAATAGTTAGAGGTCGGGCCATCACCCCAGCCGGTTCTTATAAGGTATTCAGGTACAAATTTCTAGGAATGGTTAAGTCTACATAAATTTGTCTATAAGGTTAAGAATCGCCCATAAAAGTAATATAAGATCTGATTAGACCAAGATAAGGTCTAAGGGACTAGTAGTACCATGCTAGTACAGTACTACCCACAGGCTAAGGATATTGATAAGCTTCTTAGGAAGGATTAGGGACCGATCTCTCAAAAGCATGTTGGGCAGGACCAGCACTACAGTTGTTCTAATCATAGGAACTAAGTAGTTAGCCATTCGCAACCCCGTAGTTGTTTAAGAGATATAGTTTTCCAGACAGGACATTCAGAGTTATGTTAGACATCTCCATATATTGCCTTATTCAATCCAGACTATTAGAGATAATGATCACTATTAGGATCCTCTGATCAGATACAGGTGCGCGACGTGCCTGCTAGCATCCTTACAAACTATCCTAAGGGGCGAGCAGCGGTAGCGTTAGGCCCAGAAGGCCAGTTACGCCTTTTGAGTGGCTAGATTGAGATGTTAGTACAACACCTGGGTTGGGGTTGCCCTCACTTAGGAGCCTTCCATGACCACCCCAGGGTTACTAGCTGTGTCGACGCTCGCTAGGGGCGAGATGACGTCGCTCTACGGAGCGGTATGTCATCGCGAGGGATGAAGATGGGGTCCCAGGTCCTCATATAGTCCATTCCATAACTGGACTATTATTTGCCATATCAGCACCACACCCCTATCCAGCCTGGTGCCCGGGGTGCAGACAGCGGGAGTCCACCAGACTCAGACACAACTAAAGTACAAGGGCTAAGAGAGCTCAGTTGTAGATCCAGGGGACTGGTAGGTTGGCTATAGCACCAGTACAGTCATAGAAACCTGGTTAGGGGTATATAGATCAAAGTGCACTCAACAGGGCTTATGGGGGGCCTGGGTGGGTTACTCTGTGCTGGTTGTACCTTCCAGGCTTATGGAAACCAAGTTAGGTTCTTGTTTGTATTTTTGTTTGTTAGCTATAGCTTATGAATATATGATTATGAAGTCATAGCTCATGTATGTGTAGTGTTTTCCAGATGCAGATTGTGAATAAGACCACTTACAGGTTAATCTCTTTGCCTCTCCTTTCTACTCACTTTTAATATTTCACAACTTTCATTCAACTTATTTACTGCCTTACATATTCGGTACATATTTTACTAACGCCCAAATATGGGGCGCGACATTACTTGCCTGCAGGTTTAGACAGACAGGGTTCAGGATCTCCAGTATCAGCTATTCAGAATCCTCAGTTGGGACAATTCCCTTTCATTCGGAGTTGCCAGGTTGTAGATATTTCTGTATTCCAGTTATATAGCATTTTGGGTAGGCTGGGGCCCTATCCCAACCACTATTTGTATTCTTAGAGGCTTGCAGACTACAGTCATCAGTCAGTTAGTTGTATGTTTTTTGTGTGGGGCCTTAATTAGTTACGCTTTGTGTGTTAGCCGTGCGGGGCCTAGTATAGTAGCTCGTCTTCATTTATGTTATAACTAGACATAATGGTGGACTTGTCGGCCCGCATAGGATCTGTTCTGTTTCCTGTTGTTGGTTAGCTATTTTCGTTTATAGGTGGCTATATTTTCGGGGTGTTATATGGGTATATAACTACACGCAAGTGCACGTGGTCGAACAAGTAGTAAAGTGGCTTAAGTAAGCCAAGTATCGATCCCATAGGGACTGGGATGAAGTGCAATCTGCTCAAGTGTACTGTATTTCAATTCTAAAAATGCAGACAACAGTGTAACCAAGAGTTTGATATTTGTGATTTCTAATAATTTTGCTAAGTCTAAAACAATTATCTAACGTGAGTCTGAACTACGGATGTGAGCATGCTGAGGTTAAACGAACATTTAATGAAATTAATTATCGACATAATTTGGTTAGTCTTTTCCTCCGGTTGCTAGTCAAGAACTATTGCCAAGTAATTAAAACTCTCGTATTTAACCCCACTTAAGAATCATGAACCATCCACCTACATTTCTGTGATTAAATGCAATTCATGTTCTAGCCATTCATACCCGGTTCCTAAATTGACTAATACGACTTTCAGGTATATTTCTATCCTGAAAGTAAATCAATTCTCAATTTTCCCAAACCAAGTAAAGATCATATCCTATTAATTCACAACTTTCCAATTTCTTGCTCTCTCGAGTGAAACCGAACTTTTTAGATATACATTAACGTAGGCCACATATTAATGCAGTAAGAACAAGAATTAATAGAACAACCATGGAAGAAAAGATGAAAAACCAAAGAATCAATGATCACATTTCATTACAAGTGTTCATAACCTCAGCAAGAAGATGAATTAGCCACTCATTTGTGGATTAAACATCGTTAAATGAGTGTTAAAGATACAAGCAATTGAATACAAGGAGAAGGAAAGAGAGAAAAACCCTAATAATTTCGTCCCCTCAACTGCCTGTAACCCACGTTCTTGCTCCACCAAGTCAGAATATTAAAAATGAACCTAAGTGTTCTATTTATACTAGTGGGAATTTTTCCCGGAATAACAAGCAACGTGTCACGGAGTGTATCGCGGAGCACTGCCTCCGTGACACGCTACGGACGTGGACCTTCACTGGAACTGGGGGTCTAGGAAATAAAGCCCAATGTGGCATGGCGTGCAACGCGGAGCGAAGACACCGTGCCACGGACCCATCGCGAACCCACACTGGAATTTGGCTGAAAATTTCCATCCAGGCAGAAGGCCTCCGCGATGGCAGCGTGACACGGCTCCATCGCGGATCCCCTTTATTTTGTGCTTTCCAATGCCTTGTCCCGTGCTCACTTCTTAGTTCAACCCCGATATCTTCCAACATGCATTTAAGCTTCCCAAAATTACATTTTACCTGCAAAATAATGCTAATCGTGTTGGTTAGTATAAATTCACATTTTATTACCAATTACATGAGAATGTATACACATTGATAGATAAACAAGGCTAAAATTCCACATTTGAGTATCACTTGGGCATATAAATTTGCCGAAGATCACTTACCCCACACTTAAATCCTTGTTCGTCCTCGAACAACAATCCTACACCTCATGCAATTTACATCCCAACCTCGCTACTTTGGTTCGACAATTTAGGCTATGGTCACACCGATTATTCAATACAACAAATCATCAAGAAAACATGCATGGTCCTCTCAATGCAATGACCTTCAATACATCAAGACCTCCTAGACTCAAGAATTGACACTCAATATTGGCAAACTTATGCAAATCAGCTGATCAAGATATCCGACACGAAAATTAATCTCACATCAAGCATGTGACCTAACAACACAAGAGAGTCTTCCCCTTTTTGCTCATATGACTCACAAAACTTTAAGCAGGGGCATGTAAACACAATTTCGCTTTCTCTCCCAAAAGACTTCACATGCATCATGTCATGACCCATAAGCTTGCCCTTAGTGTATTACTCCACTTATATAAAGAAGTGTGATGTAAGATCACGTAGGACTTTAACTGGTTGTAGTGGAAGTACGGAACTAGTAAATATTGGGTTAGCCAATAATAGCCACCATCATCCTTAAGCGCCTTTTCAACACATCCCATCAACTCATGAACATTGTTTCTTTTTTTATTTTTCATCCTCCCATTCTTGATGTTATTCTTTAGTTTAGCCCATCTTATTAAGCACACTTGACACAACAACAAAGGTTATTCATGCACCTTCATTGTAGTTTATTTATAACAAGTGCACCTTCAACCTATTCTTTTCTTCTATCACTCTGCTTTTCTTTTCTTTTCACCACTCTCACTCTTTTGACACTTTGGGAAAATTATTTTCTCTTCTTAAGCGCTTAAGAGTTTTGTATAGACTTTACGGCTAATGAAAAGAAAAGATTAAGCTCGGTTTACACTTTTTGACAAAATAAAAAATAATAGGCTAAAGGCTCAATGGGCTGACTAGGGTATACAATCAAGGTGGGTACGACCATGAAAATAGAAACTTTCGGTTAAAATAAAGAAATGCCTACATCCTTTCCTACAATACACCTCCTTCATTTCGTTTTGTACACACACCAGGCAAGTTCTAGACACTTCACAATAGCATGGAATAACAACACCTCACTTCACACTTATTGCACATGCTCAATTCAAGATGTATTCACGGACTCTTCAATCAGCTAATTACAGGAATTCAAACATTAAGCCTCAATCACACTGAATCGACTCTATGGCCTAGGTATCTCAACATATTTACAAAGTTGCATGCTTTCATACGAATCACCTTTGCATTTTAAATATCATGTGCAACATGCAACCAGAATTTTGCAACCATATAGTAACTACAGGTTTTGGGATGCAACCCACCAAAGAAGAAAAAAAAGCTGGAAAAAATCTACTCCTAACGACTAAATTTCCCTTAAGACGGTCGTCATCCATCCATCATAGGGAATGGTCACTAACTAAGACTTCGGTTCAATGGGACAGTTCTCGGTAAAAGAACCGAAAACAAACGCCGAGAAACCCAAGAATTGAAAAAATATTTTAAAAATATCGATCATTTCGATAACAAAAATATGTACAAAATCATTTAAAAATATCGATCATTTTAATAATAAAAATATGTACAAAATCAGCTAGCAACATTCAGCAACACACGTCAATTTCACATAAATTTACAATACAGAACAACAACTTAACAATTCACAAATCACAGGGAACAACAAAATTTCACAGGCACGACAACAGACTAGAGCATACATACATAACAGCACAACCAGCACCTAACTACTCCCACCCCACACTTAGCTCGAACACTGTCCCCAGTGTTCACAAAAATTAAAATAGCACAAAAATCGGGTGGTGGAACTCCTTGATCAATCAAAGTACTCCACTTCTTCGTCAGGTGCTGCTGCTTCATCTCCCATGTCTGAATCACCCCCGTCGTCATCATCGAACTCCACATCAGAGTCCTCCCGACGTGTCTCCTCGTCTATGGGGACATCATCATCTGTGGGCTCTACAAATGCTGGCCCCACTTGGCATGGAGCCCTGGCGTTCTCACCGAAGGGGTAGTCTAGCTCGAGCTACCATAGCTCCTCCTCTGTCGCCGGCCTCCCGCCTATCCTCAGCTGGAGCATCTGCATCCCATACATGCGAGCCATATACTGATCATCATGAGCATGTCGCTCGCCAAGTGCACTGGCCCGTGGGTGGTGTCGGGTGCCTTAGTTTTATTAACATCTAAGGCCCACCGCTCCATCTGCGGGATGTAGTCAAGGGCCTCTTCCTCGACATCTAGGCCCCTGAGGACGGTGGTGAGTAGTCCACCAAAGTCGTACCTGTGCCCCTTATGCAACCGGGCTCTCTTCATGGAGGAGATAATCACCGCCCCCACGTTGATCTCTAGCCCTTTCATCAGGGCGTACACCAGGCATACACGATCCCGGGTCACATCTGTCATATGTACCCCCGGGATTAGGCAGGAACAGACAATCTTCAGCCATATTCTGGCTTCCCTGTTCATCTGTGAATACGGCAAAGTCTGATGGTAGCCCCTCTCCTTGTGTCTGCTCCATCTAGCTATCGATCGGGTCCCACACAAGGTGCATTTGATGTCCGCATACGGTGGGGTAATGTTCAGCTGTCGGAGCACGTGGGCGTCTGTGTCCCGCGTCCCTATGATGGCATTGAGGTGGTGGGGCTCAAATGTGACTATTTACCCTCTGATTTTTATGGTGTGACTTCTGAGCGTTGGGTTCCAGTTGGCATAAAATTCCTGAATCAGGTGCAGGTTGCATTCCTTGGGCTCTTCAAAGATGAAGTTGAGCCCAGCTGCCTCGATCCGGTGTACAATCCTAGGGAACTCCTGTGCCAACGGTTCCCGTGCTATATGCTCCTCGGGGAAGTATTTGTTTTTTTTGTGCTTTGCGTACCACTTCTTCCCCTCATCCGTCACCCACCTTGTTCCGTATTGGCGGCGTTGGCCGCGTGGAACTGCTGGTGCTGCTGGGACTGCTGTGCCCAGTCTGATTCGCTTCTTTCCGGCGCCAGAAGTTGATGCGCCTTTCCTTTTTTCTTGCCTGCTTGCCATTTTACCTGTCAACCCAAGTAGACAAGATCAATGTTAAGCCAATGGATATCAACTTCGGCTAAGGTCGGGTTAAGCTAGGTTACCCCACACTTAGTCCTTAGCTACAGTTACAACATACCGGCAAGATCATGCTTATTTGCATAAATAAACAACCAACTATACAAACATGCTTAGTGCATACGAAGAATTCGACGGTATATATACTATGTACTAATCAGACTTCGTACAGCTAACTACAATCTTTACCATCGATAACCTTTTAATCCATCGCACTTAGCAAGGAAAAACAAAGAAATGAAAACAACAACAAGACTTTATCTACACGAACCTATACAACCAACCCAATTCTTGCAAATTTCAATATTCCTCTAACCCGAGAATCCGTCGGTCTTTTATCATGATAACAAGTAGCACACCGACTCATCTCACTCAACATGTACATCCCGACATGAATTTCACAAGTTCACTACATTTTTCACTTCAAATTCAAAAACAAGCCCTAGAAATGATAGTATCAAGAAAGTTCGATTAAATTATGCAATTAACGATTTCAAGCAATCATAATGCTACTCCAAACATTCATCAACAACAATTCAATTGAATTCATGATTAATTTCTACTTAGGGCAAACTTAGCTCACCTCACATGCTCAATATCGAAGAAAATCGACAAGAAATGAGATGGAATCGAATAACATACCTTGAAGTTGAAGAATTGAAGCAAACTTGATGATTTTCTTGGCCTACTCCGTGTCACGTTGAAGGGGGATGGGTTTTGGGGAGTTTGGTCATGGAGTGAGTGAAAAATAAGGAAAAGGGAGGCGGTTTCGGGGTTAAAAAGTAGAAAAATCGCGCGGGTCACCCGGCGACCCGGTGTGACCCGTCGCGATATACACGGCAACGTGTCACGGAGTGCATCGCGGTGCACTGCCTCCGTGACACGGAGCTGTCGCGAGCCTATTCTAGAAATTTTTAAAAATTCCAGATTATACCTCAACGTGTCACGGAGGGTAACGCGGCGGTGCACTGCCTCCGTGACACGGAGCTGTCGCGAGCCTATTCTAGAAATTTTTAAAAATTCCAGATTATACCTCAACGTGTCACGGAGGATAATGCGGTGGTCCACCTCCGTTACACGGAGCTATCGCCCTAGCTCACTGTTTTGCCACATTTTGTTAATTTTCATACCTCAAATTTTCCTTTGCGATTTCGTGCATATTTTCCTCCGTTTGACCTGAAATTCATCTCACTATACAAAATTGGTTAGAATTATAGGTTTAACTCTAAATAAAAATAAAAACAAAAACTAAAACTAAAAATTTTGTTGTAAATCAAGAAAACAAAAAAGAAAAATCTATTCACACTTTACAAAGAGAAAAAAATTTTCACGGGTTGCCTCCCGTGCAGCGCCTGGTTTAGAGTGGCGGCACGATGTATCAAGTTTCACCGCTTTTTCCTCCACCTTGAGGATATGAATCTCACCCCTAATTTCTTCTCTAATTTCCTCTTATGCTCCAGGGGTGGTGGTGAAAAATTGTAAGGACCAAGAAGTAGATGTTGCCTTTTGAACTTTTTGGCCCTTAAGTAATCGAAGTCATTTTGTCTCTCCGAGTTAGCAAATTTCAAAATATACGGGGCTTGGTCCTCCTCTAGACATTTCTCTATAAGCTTGGAAGACTCTATTTCTATGTTTTCAACCAAACTTAATGTTGAAAAATGCTTCGAGTGTGGTCCAATAAACCTCAACTCTGAAAATACATTGTGCTTGACCTCCTTACTTGTATACACCTTCTCAGCATCGACATCTATCTCTCCATTAATGTCAACTGGGGGATACTCTATCTATTCTTCCATGAATGGATTTTCCATAAGTGTGAGCCCATCACAGGGACACTCAAGAGATTCTAATTGTTGGGCTTCATCCAAAAATTTACCCTTGTCTTCCTGTTGTAGTTCCTCTTGAATATCGGCTAAAACTGTTACCTGCAATTTATCACAAGCTTCAGCCTCAGCAATCATCTCCATGAATTTGATGCTCATCCTTTCTAGAGTCTCTGCATTCTCTTCTTGCTGAATTCTCAATACTGCCATAGCCTCCTTCATTGCTTCTGATTGCTCCAGGAGTTGTTTCAGCATGTCTTCTATTTGAGCTTGGCGTCCCAAGTCCTCATTTTCAGCATGCCTATATTCAGAAAAAACAACAGAAGGATCATAGTAGGGGCTTGGGGGAGGGGAATATGCATTCGGACAGCCATCCCAATGGCCATCTTGACCACCACATATATTGCACGTGTTACAGTGTTGCCACGAGTGGTGTCCTCCGCAATTCAGACAAGATTCGCCAAAATATGAGTATCCACCATTTAAACCATTTGTATTCCATGATGACATGTCAATAAGGGTATCCGAAAAAGAAGAAAAATAAAATAAAATAAAAAAATAAAATAAAAAGAATTAAAACAAACACTAAGACCATGTTGTCAGAACTTAGAAAACAAATATAGTAAATTTACACTTAAGAAAATTTCACCAATTTTCAGTCCCCGGCAACGGCGCCAAAAACTTGTTCGGGGTGCTATATGGGTATATAACTACACGCAAGTGCACGTGGTCGAACAAGTAGTAAAGTGGCTTAAGTAAGCCAAGTATCGATCCCACAGGGACTAGGATGAAGTGCAATTTGCTCAAGTGTACTATATTTCAATTCTAAAAATGCAGGCAACAGTGTAACCAAGAGTTTGATATTTGTGATTTCTAATAATTATGCTAAGTCTAAAACAATTATCTAACGTGAGTCTGAACTATGGATGTGAGCATGCTGAGGTTAAACGAACATTTAATGAAATTAATTATCGACATAATTTGGTTAGTCTTTTCCTCCGGTTGCTAGTGAAGAACTATTTCCAAGGAATTAAAACTATCGTATTTAACCCCACTTAAGAATCATGAACCATCCACCTACATTTCTGTGATTAAATGCAATTCATGTTCTAGCCATTCAAACCCGGTTCCTAAATTGACTAATACGACTTTCAGGTATATTTCTATCCTGAAAGTAAATCAATTCTCAATTTTCCCAAACCAAGTAAAGATCATATCCTATTAATTCACAACTTTCCAATTTCTTACTCTCTCGAGTGAAACTGGACTTTTTAGATATACATTAACGTAGGCCACACATTAATGCAGTAAGAACAAGAATTAATAGAACAACCATGGAAGAAAAGATGAAAAACCAAAGAATCAATGATCACATTTCATTACAAATGTTCATAACCTCAGCAAGAAGATGAATTAGCCACTCATTTGTGGATTAAACATCGTTAAATGAGTGTTAAAGATACAAGCAATTGAATACAAGGAGAAGGAAAGAGAGAAAAACCCTGATAATTTCGTCCCCTCAACTGCCTGTAACCCACATTCTTGCTCCACCAAGTCAGAATATTAAAAATGAAGCTAAGTGTTCTATTTATACTAGTGGGAATTTTTCCCAGAATAACAAGCAACGTGTCACGGAGTGTATCGCGGAGCACTGCCTCCGTGACCCGCTACGGACGTGGACCTTCACTGGAACTGCGGGTCCAGGAAATAAAGCCCAACGTGGCACGGCGTGCAACGCGGAGCCAAGCCACCGTGCCACGGACCCATCGCGAACCCATGGAATTTGGCTGAAAATTTCCATCCAGGCAGAAGGCCTCCGCGATGGCAGCGTGACACGGCTCCATCGCGGAGCCCCTTTATTTTGTGCTTTCCAATTCCTTGTTCCGTGCTCACTTCCGAGTTCAATCCCGATATCTTCCAACATGCATTTAAGCTTCCCAAAATTACATTTTACCTGCAAAACAATGCTAATCATGTTGGTTAGTATAAATTCACATTTTATTACCAATTACATGAGAATGTATACACATTGATAGATAAACAAGGCTAAAATTCCACATTTGAGTATCACTTGGGCATATAAATTTGCCCAAGATCACTATACGTCCTTGTCGGTGGGAGGCTACATTTACAGCCGAGATATAGCCCTTTCTTTTCTTGAATTGAGTTGCGGGCTGGCACAAGACATGCATAAGCCTAGCCAGGTTAGTTAGTTGCCAGTGTGGCACTAGGTTCCAGTCATGCCTCCCAAGGTGGGGCGTGACAAACTTAGTATCGGACTAGTTCGTATCCTAGGGAATCTGCAAGCCGTATCTTGTAGAGTCTTGTTTATAAATGTGTTGTGCACCAAATTTTATAAATAGGAGGCTATGAGTCATGATAGTATGGTTACCCCTCAATCTTCTCAGATCATGCTATAGTGTAGAGTTGTATAGGGTTGAGTCCCTAAGCTTTCCTTGTTATGTCTGTCTAGGATAATGTTTGATATACGATAGACTCCAGTCAGATGCAAGATAACTACAGTAGTAGTAGGAGGTACCAGTGAGGCGCCATAGTGGAGGGACGGTTAGCCTAACAGCGAAAGTAGACATCTTTTACATTTCCCCATTACCCTTCCAAGGTACTAGGAACCTCATAACGTGATAGATATGCTAGTGTTATCCCCAGTTCCCCCTACAACCTCAGAATTGGGGGTTAGGAGTATAGTATATATGTACATATGAGATGGTTTACCTACTAGATATTTAAAAATTAGCTAGGGGCAACAGTTAATGTGAATTACCTGAAAGGTGCGAAAGAAGGAGGAAATTGGGGGATTCCTACCTCCAACTCTTCGGATACTGTAAGGTTCCACACCTCAGTCCTACCATAGTAAGATAGGGTTATTTCTACACCTCCTAGATTGTTCTTGCAATACAACAGAAAGCATAAGTATCCGTGCAATGGTGCTTAGGTGGAATAGTAAAGGAGGGCTAGAATTGTTGCCTCTGAGAAGGATTAGAGAGTGGTTGAAACCCTTCGTATCTACAAGTTATCTAGACCCTTACAGTAGTAAGCTAGGAAGAGGGGATAAGGTCGCCAATAGAATTCAAGTGTGTATGAGAGGGTTCATCAGCGATAAACCCCCAGCAACAGTAAAGATCAAGTCAGAATAAAAAGTTGATTCCGCCATAACATGCTAATGACGGCAGGGCATATCTGCATGATAATGGTTATAACCCTAGTTTGTGATATCGAAGGACAGGGAGATCATATGAACAAGATAAGCCCAAGTGCGAGTCAGAAGGGATACAGGTCAGTAGACCTGGTCGGTAACATCCTTTACAGTATGAGGTAGGAAGCACGAACCTCGGTGCTCTATCTAATGGAGCACGAGGAATGACACAAGTATCTAATGGGGAAAACCAGAATCACCTCCAGGTTGAGAGAACATAGGATCACCACCGAATATTTAGAACTAAGTATCGGGCTAACAGTTAAGAGATAGTAAGGTTGTAGCCTAGAATGTTGCGGTATCCCCGCCAGAGGAGAAGGTAAGGGAGTGCCGACACAGAGACTCTAACCTAGTGCAACCTAGAAACAAGGCCCAGCAGAAAGTTATTGGACCTAAAGATAACAAAAGGCAGGGTCACAAGGCCCAGAGGCCGACTCTACGGTCCAAGGGTGGCAGAACTTCAAATAGCAGAACATAGCTAAGGTGCATGTGTCCGTTACTCCCAGAATTTAATGAATACGCAATGAGATAGTATGGAAAGAGAGAAGATATCATTGAATCATAACAGCAGAGCTCTATTGTCAGGCTAGAAAAGACGAAATAGCAAGAACTGAGCAGTCTAATATAGGATATGGTCGTATCTGCAAGGGAGTGGAGAGTAATTAATATGAATATAGTCACAAGGTTATCTCATACCAAGTGTGGCTTGGACTCATTTGAGTTAGTGTGGAAAGACTAATGAGATCAATTCATTTCATGCCAAATGGAATTATATTGCAGCTAAAGCGTATGACTAATTAAATATTTAAGAAGTAGTCTAGTTACGTGGAGCCCTAGTGTCTAGTAAACCCTGACAGAGAAGCACAACTCCCATATAGGTTCTAGGAAATTGTTACAACAGATTGGAGCACACGCAAAAATGAGTATGATTTCTTATCTCCAAGCAAATAACCCATCAGAGCACTCAGGTCAGACACCCGGCGGTCTATTACGAGTGGAGGCGGAAGCCCCCTAAAGTAAATTAAAGGTAGTTGAACCAGGGCATATTATAATAGGCAGACTGAGAAATTAAATTTACCAAGAAATTGGTACCGATAGCCTAGGGCCGTCAGGAGTCCTACCCTAAGGTACGATGCAGGCAGCTAAAGGTTGAAGCAATAGTTGGATATTTCTAGAAATGTTGCCGAAAAAGGGTGTTATGAGAATAGGTAAGAAGGACAAGCTTAGGACTAGGTTTATTGGCCCAGTTCATATCCTCTTGAGAACAGGAAAAATGGCATATGAGCTAAAATTTCTTCCAGAGCTAGGACGTAACCATTCAGCTTGCACATGTCAATGCTGCAAAAAAGGTATACGTAACCCGGCCTGAGTTGTTCCAGTTAAAGATATTCAAGTTACTGGAAATCAACCCAGGAAGAAGTTCTAGTGACCATATTGGATCAACAAGTTTGTAGGCTGAGAACTAAAGATGTCGCCTCTGAAAGGTATTTTGGAGAAACAAGAATACAGAAGGAATGACCTGGGAAGCTGAAAACGACATGAGACCCAGATATCCTCATCTGTTCCAAGCTTAGTCTAAATTATGCAGTTAAGCTAAAAACGAAGATTTTGTTGTTGTTTTATGATTTATGTTGTATATATTGTTCAGTTGACTGCAATTTTAGGTGATAAAAAGAGTTGTTATGATGTCATGTGAGATATCTACATTGGACTTTTTTGTGTTTTAGGATTTTCAGATAGTCCATATTATAGGGAAGACTCTGCCGAAACATTTCAAGAATAATAGTCCAAAATGTTAAGCTCCTGTGAATTGAAGTAGACATTCGAAGTCGAATGTTCCTAAGGGGGGAGGATGCTACACCCCGTAAATGATAATGATTAGTAAGCGTACATGTGGATTGCTGATGAGTAAGAAGATTTTGATGCGTGTGGAAAAGCCTCGGAAGCGGGGTCGTACAGGACCCGTGCGCACAAGGCCAGCGCGATGCGCCAGCCAGCAGTGCACTGGCCAGCGCTGGGCGCCAAGCCTGCTGCCTCAATGGGAGGCGCGGCATGCCAGGGTGGCAACCTCAATGGGAGGCGTGAGGCACACCCCCTGCCACCACCCAAGTAGTATATAAACCCCTTCCTCTCTCATTTAAATCATTTCTCAAATGTTTTCATGGCTAGAGGTTAAAGGAAATATGGGTTTTAACTTATTTTCGTCCGATTACGCTACCAAACGCCATTAAAATTCACAATTAACTTCAGGTATTGAGTTCTAATCCTACAGGGATCATTACTACGGAGTTATTTTCGTGAATTTCACCTGGCAAATCATAACCCCACCGAGCCAAAGTTTTCCGAATTACTTCAAACTGATTTCTATACAATCATAGGCTTCAAATAAGAATTTCTCCCTTCTGAATTCTTGGGAAATAATATGTTTTCGGCCGTGTTCTGTTAAGTTGAAGTATAGTCAATATTGGTATTAAAAGTTATCATTTTACGCGAAATTTGATATTGGAATTTGTCTCTTTCTCCCAGTATAACAGTTACAACTGAAGAAAGCTGGTGAATACAAGTTGAAACTCGTCGATTACTCAGGAAACGACAATCGAGGTATGTAAGGCTTAAACCTCGGCAAGTATACTCATCGTATAGTGTTACGACTTATGTTCTCGAATAGAAATGACGATTTCACGTGTTGTAGGTAGTTGCTACCATTATATTATGATTAAACATGTTGGAGTTAGTTGTTGCTAGTATATAAAGATGAAATATGCTGAGAGTAACCGCCATCAGTAGATTATGGTTATATATCTATTATGGTTAGCTGTTAGAAAAAGTATATGGATTATACCATAGTATCTCTTGTAGAAAAAAGACATGATAAGCACGATACGCACTAGAAGCATCATAGAAACTCTTCTATTCTCTGATTCATGGTTTTAGTAGGATTCTATGTTTTATTGCCAGGACTAGACCTTAGAAACTCGTGAGGGCTAGTGAGCCTGAGTTAGTAGGTTGAACAGCATAAGCGTAGTCAGGAGACATAACTACTAGTTTGGCGCCTCGGTTGCCAGAGAAGCACACCCAGAAGTCATTGGCGTAACCGCACGTCCCAGGGCCAAAAATGTAGACAGAGTAGCCATACTTTAGAATCAGTGAAACTAGGGTTGTCTAGTGTACTGAGTGATAGCCAACCACCCTATTATCTATTACCAATGATTATCAATCATAGTTGACTTAGCAGTTATCACATAGGTTGCCCAGGAAGCCAGCCCAGTCGTCTAAGTTAAATAGACCCGTAGGTACCCTAAGAAAAGGGACCTTATCAGTAGTTACAGGTCAGGCCGGCACCCCAACCTGTTCTTATAAGGTATGCAGGTACAAATTTCCAAGAATGGTTAAGTCTACATAAAGTTGTCTATAAGGTTAAGAATCACCCAAAAAAGTAATATAAGATCCGAGTAGACCAAGATAAGGTCTAAGGGATTGGTAGTACCATGCTAGTACAGTACTTCCCACAGGCTAAGGATATCGATAAGCTTCTTAGGAAGGATTAGGGGTCGATCGCTCAAAAGCATGTTCGGCCAGGACCAGCCCTATAGTTGTTCTAATCAGAGGATCTAAGTAGTTAGCCATTCGCGACCTCACAGTTGTTTAAGAGTTATAGTTGTCCAGGCAGGACATTCAGAGTTATGTTAGACCACTCCAAATCTCACCCTATTCAGTCTAGACTATTAGAGATCATGATCACTATCAGGATCCTCTGATCAAATATAGGCACGCGACGTGCCTGCTAGCAGCCTTACAGACTATCCTAGTGGGTGAGCAGCGGTGGTGTTAGGCCCAAAAGTCTAGTTACGCCTTTTGAGTGGCTAGATTGAGATGTTAGTATAGCACCTGGGTTAGGGTTTCCCACACTTAGGAGCCTTCCATGACCACCCCAAGGTTACTAGCTATGTCGACGCCCACTAGGGGCGAGATGACATCGCTCTTTGGAGCGGTATGCCATTCGTGAGGGACGAAGATGGAGTCCCATGTCCTCATACAGTCCATTACATGGTTGGACTATTATATGTCGTATCGGCACCACACCCTCGTCAAGCTTGGTGCCTGAGATGCAGACAACGAGAGTCCAGCGAACTCAGAAACAGCCACAGTACAGGGGCCGAGTAGGCTCAGTTGTAGACCCGGGGGACTGGTAGGTTGGCTATAGCACTAGTGGAGTCATAGAAACCTGGTTAGGAGTATATAGATTGAAGTGCACTCACCAAGGCTTATGGGGGCCCCGAGTGGGTTATTCCGTGCTTGTTGTACCTGCCAGGCTTATAGGGGCCAGGTTAGGTTCTTGTTTGTATATTGGTCTGTTAGCTATAGCTTATGAATATATGATTATGTGGTCATATCTTATGTATGTGTAGTGTTTTCTAGATACAGATTACGAATAAGACAACTTACAGGTTAATCTCTCTTCCTCTATTTTCTACTCACTTTTAGTATTTCACAGCTTTCATTCAGCTTATTTACTACCTTACATATTTGGTACATATTGCACTGACGCCTAATATGGGGCGCTGTATTACTTGCCAGTAGGTTTAGACAGACAGAGTTCAGGATCTCTAGTAGCAGCTATTCAGAATCCACAGTTGGGACAACTCCCTTTCATTCGAAGTTTCCAGGTTGTAGAGATTTCTATATTTCAATTATATAGCATTTTTGGTAGGCTGGGGCCCTGTCCCGACCACTATTTATATTCTTAGAGTCTTTCAGACTATGGTCGTCAGTTAGTTAGTTATATGCTAGCCTTGTGGGGCCTTAATCAGTTATGCTTCGTGTGTTGGCCGTGTAGGGCCTAGTATAGTAGCTCGTCTTCATTTCTGTTATAACTAGACAGCATGGTGGCCTTTTCGGCCCGCATAGGATCCCTTCTATTGACTATTGTTGGTTAGTTGTTTTCGTTCACAGGTGACTATATGGCCTTATCGGTGGGAAGCTGCATTTACATTCGAGATATAGCCTGTTGTTTTCTTGAATTGAGTCGTAGGCTGGCATTAGACATGCATAAGCCTATCCAGGCTAATTAGTTGTCAGTGTGGTACCAGGTGTCAGTCATGCCGTGACAAGTTACCCGTTGAATCATATTGACCATACTAGGGGTATATAGATTGAATGGTACTTGCTAGGGTTTATGGGGGCCTAGGTAAGTTATTTTGTGTTTGATTGTAACTTTCAGGGTTATGTGGACAAGTAAGGTTATTGTTTGTATTCTTACTTGTTAGCTATACTTTAGGTTGTGAGTCTATGTAGGTTATAACTCTTATCCTTCTGATTGATTACTTTCAATTCATTTATCAGTTCTATTCAGTTATTTTCATTACTGCCTTACATGTTCGATATATATTATACTGATGCCCAACTATGGGATGTTGCATACTTGCCTGCAAGCACGAATAGACGTGGTTTAGGACCTTCTTAGCTATCAGCAGGGTTAGTAATTTAGTCAGCTCCTTTTCTCTAGAGTTGATAGTTAGAAAGGTTTGCTCTTTTTGTTGTACAACTTTTGGGTAGGTCGGGGCCCTGTCCCTACCACTATTCCACTCCTAGAGGCTTGTGGACTACAATCAGTTGTTGGCCCTGTGGGGCCTGTGTATGTTATATTTTGTGTGTTGGCCATGTAGAGCCTAGTGTAGCATTTAGGTATCAGCCTTTCCTGCTATAGTATGAATATAACTGCCTAGTATCCTTTAGTTATGACTAGACAGCATGGTGGATTACAGTTGAGTTAGCTGTTTTCTCTTACAGGTTTGCTATGTGGCCTTGTAAGCCTGAGACTGTGTTTACACCTGAGATATATCTATTTGCTTTCTTGATTTTGAGTTGCTGGTAGGCACCAGTGGTGCATATGCCTAGTGAGGTTAGTCCAGGTCCCAGTATGGCATTAGGTGCCAATCATGCATCCCTAGGTGGGGTGTGACAAAATTTGTAACCAAACAACGTCATATCCTAGGGAATCTGAAATACCTTTCTAGTAGAGTCTGGTCAATGGGTGTGTTGTGCATGACATTTTATAGGTAGGAGGCTATGAGGTATGATAGCGTGGTTACCCTTCTTCCTTCTCCAATCGTTATTATATAGCTAAGTTGTGTAGAGTTGAGTCCCTAAGCCTACATTATTCTTCTTATCTATGGAGAAAATGTCATATGCATGATAGATTATAGTTGTTCAATGATTGGGTATTGTGGCAGGATAAGGCACTAGCAGGGTGCCACAATCAGAGTTGGCCCAACCTAAGGGCGAGAGGGAGACATCACCTCTATCTCCCTAGAATTCTCCACCACACCCAGTAGCCCCCAGTGTAGCTGCAATACCCCGAAAGCCCAAAGAGTAGACCCGGGAGTTGAAACAGAGAAAAGAGTAAAAACTGGCACCAGGCACAAAACAAGTCGTGAGATGACTCATTTGTACAGTCCACGAGTAGTGATATGACTCATGGGGAGGCCATAGATGACTCATTGGTACAGTCTACGTATTAAAAGCCCATAGATGAAATGTTCATGAAAGATGAGATTTGTGATGAGTATATGATGATGATGAGGTATTATGATGAAAATCATGTTTTGAAGCTACCCATGTTTACAATTATGTTTTCAATAAGAATTGAGTATTTCTAAGTATAATAGAGTTTTGGGAAATGCCTACATGTTAAGTATGAATGATGATTTTTCTGAATTAGGCTTACCACATTGTTTTGGAGCAAAGACTCCCAATTATATTTTCAGCTTGTGGTA
Organism: Datura wrightii; assembly: GCA_035772735.1. Lineage (NCBI taxonomy): Eukaryota > Viridiplantae > Streptophyta > Magnoliopsida > Solanales > Solanaceae > Datura > Datura wrightii. The sequence goes on along the minus strand of JASDFA010000010.1, from coordinate 67,500,292 downwards.
TGTTTGAGTTAAAGTTTTCCTATGTATAGCTTACCACATGGTTTCAGAGCGAAGGCTCCCAATTCTGTTTTCAGCTTGTGGTATGTCTTGAGCTAAAGTTTCTCATTTACATGATTTCATATTTGAGATGTATTTGATCATTGAGCTTCGTTAATAGAAGATGTTGTGCTTCATTATAAAATGATGTAGAGAATATGCATGCTTTGGGAGTAATGTGTAGCACCGAGTAGGCTAAGGGTCGATCACCCTATGCCTCAGAAATATGCGCCAACGTAGGTTGATACTCATATATATTACCTCGGGACCTCCCTCATGAGCTTCCCCTGCCCGAATGGGACTTCAGCTTGATATCGATATCATGGTATCGTCCCTAGCCCTGGCAAGGCTTTGGACGGCTCTACCCACTTAAGTGTGATAATTGGGACCACGTAAGCTCTATCGTGGTATGCCGGTTAAAAGATGAGTCTCCCATTGTTCCTCATGATTTCATATATGCATATTCATTACTCATGGAACTTATGTAGTTATACATTTATGCATGTTCTAAAGTAGATTTGACTTAATGTTTAGCTTTACTTATAAATGTCAGAATTCCGCTTTGAGATCATGATTTTAGAAAGAATGTTTCAAGCCCTACTCCCAAATTCTTAATGTTTATGTTTACATTATGCATTGGTTTTAAATGATTTTATTTACTTAAGTGGTTTTACTTACCCTACATACTCGGTACATTCCACGTACTAACCGTATATTCTATGTTATATACATGACCCGGTTCTCAAATTCAGCCCTGCTTGTAGTCAGCTTATCAGAGTTAGCATTCTTATTTTGGGTGAGTCCTCATTTCCCAAGGACTAGACTATTCAGCTTTCCTTTTTGTATTTCAGTTACAGTTCTGTTGAGTTAGTTGGGGTCTTGTCCCATCAACTTGTTGTGTTTAGAGGCTTTTTAGAAATATGTATGTATTCAGCTTCAGATTTCATATTCTGATGTAATGTTCAAGTTAGACTTCCGTTATGAGTATCTTATTGATTATTCAGTTTCTTGATTGAGATTAGATGTATGCTTATGCCATGGATCGACTTGGGGTCTCTCGGGGCTCCTTGTCCCGTGTTACGATCCGAGCCCCATTCGGATCAATAAGTTTGAAGTGACCTAGGGTGTCTGAAAGCCGTGTTAAGTCGAGTCTTTTTCATGGGTGTGAAGCACGCCACACTTGTGATGAAGAGGCTACGAGATATGTAGGAAATGTTCCCTTCTTTCATGATCTATATCATGCGATAAAAAGTCTTTCTATTCTTCTAATTCGTGCTATTTGCGATTGCAGAATCATGGCTCCCAAAAGAATGAATGGTAGGAGAAGTGGGAATGGTGAAGGCCACAAGGATGGCAATGGGAACCAGCAAGCCCCACCAGTTCAGGAGCACCAGGCACCGAAGCCAGTTGCTCATGCTAAGTTCCAAGCCGCTATTCAGATGCCTACGTAGGCCTTGACCGCTCAGATCAATCAGTAGGCTATTACGCATGTTCCCCGAAATGGCAATGCAGCGGCGGCTCGAGTCAGAGATTTCTTGAGGATGAACCTGTCGGAGTTCCTTGGGTCCAAGGTAGATGAGGACCCGTATGAGTTCATAGATGAGATTGTCAAGATCACCCAAGTCATGGGGATGAATGGAGTTGAGTGCACAGAGTTGGCCTCTTACCAGTTGAAAGAGTCCGCGCATATCTGGTTTCGCCAATGGAAGGATAACAGGGTTGCTAGAGCAGGTCTTCTCACTTGGGAGGAGTTCCATGTTGCATTCCTAGACCGGTTCTTCCCTCATAAGATGAGGGAGTTGAAGGCAGCCGAGTTCGTGAATTTGAAACAAGGGAGGATGACGGTGCAAGAGTATGCTCTTGAGTTCACTCGCCTATCAAAATATGCCCCAGATTTGGTAGCAAATCAGAGGGCACGGGTGAGTAGATTCGTCCATGGAGTAGCCGGCTATTTGGACAAAGATTGTAGGACCTCTATGCTACACCAGGACATGGATTTCCCACGGATAGTGTTGTATGCCTGGCATATAGAGGCAGCAAATCTGAGGGAGAGGGAGGCCAAGAGGGGCCAGGGCCAGGACCGATGACCACAGATTCTCCAAGCCGAGGTCGGGTGGTGGGCACCGACAGCCAACCCACCATAGATTATAAGCCCCAACATCTTCAACATTAAGTGTGCCATCCAGGCCTTAAAATGATCAGAGAGGGTGAACATCAAGCTCAAGGGGTCAAAGAAGCAGACCCGTAGATTGTAGCATCCCAGCTTAATGCAGATGTGGTTGAGGGCACACAAGCCTATTCTTGGTAGGTTCAAGTGCTTGTTTTGGGTATGGGAAGCTCGGACACATTCTTAGAGATTGTCCAGAAGTGAGACAGGATTAGGTTGGGGGTCGAGGCCTAGCTTCTAGTTCAATAGCCCCTCCTGCACGCTCAACACTTCAGGGGGCATCTACTAGCACAATTGGCGGTCAGCGCTAGGACAGATTCTATGCCTTAGCATCCCGTCAGGAGTAGGAGGTCTCCCCGAATATGGTCACTGGTATATTACAAGTTCTCCATATTGATGTTTATGCCTTGTTAGATCCGAGAGCTACCTTTTCTTTTGTGACACCTTATGTGGCCAGTAGCTTTGGAGCCAGTTTCGAAGTCTTGTCAGAATCCTTCTCAGTTTCTACTCTAGTAGGTGACTGAATTATAGCTAGACGGGTGTATAGATGTTGCCCAATCTCAGTCCTTCAGAAGGTCACCTCAGCAAATTTAATAGAGTTAACCATGGCCAATTTTGATGTGATTCTCGGCATGGATTGGTTATTTGCATGCTATGCTTCAGTTAATTGTAGAACCCGAGCGGTAGGGTTCAGATTTCTAGGTGAGCCAGTCTTAGAATGGAAGGGTAGTTCAGTTGTGCCTATAGGTCGTTTCATTTCCTACCTTAAGGCCAGAAAGATGATTTCTAAGGGTTATGTACCATCTACTTAGGGTTAAGGATGTTGAGTTTGAGACCCTGACTATCTAGTCAAATCTAGTAGTACGTGAGTATCCAGAGGTCTTTACTGATGATTTGCCAGGTGGTCCTCCCGAGCGGGAGATTGACTTTGGTATTGACCTTCTTCCCGACACGCAGCCTATATCTATTCCTCCCTGCATGATAGCTCCAACCGAGCTAAAAGAGTTGAAAGAGAAATTGAAGGACTTATTAGACAAGGGTTTCATTAGACCGAGCAAGTCCCCATGAGGTGCACCAGTTCTCTCTGCCCGAAAGAAAGATGGTTCTCTTCGCATGTGCATTGATTAACGACAATTAAAAAAGTCACTATCAAGAACAGGTATCCTCTACCCAGGATTGATAATTTATTTGACCAATTTCATGGTGCCAAGTGTTTCTCGAAGATAGATCTCAGATCTGGGTATCATCAGCTCAGAGTTCGGGATAGTGACATCCTGAAGACAGCCTTCAGGATGCGATATGGTCATTATCAATTTGTAGTTATGTCTTTTGGACTAACAAATGCTCCTACAACTTTTATGGACTTGATGAATAGGGTGTTCAAGCCATACTTGGACATGTTCATGATTGTCTTTATCAATGACATCTTGATGTAATCTCGGAGCGGGGAGGAGCATGCTGCTCATTTGAGAATAGTGCTTCAGACTCTTAAGGATCTCCAATTGTATGCCAAGTTCAACAAGTGTGAGTTCTGGTTGAAATACATAGCATTTTTGGGTCATGTGGTATCAAGTGAGGGCATAATGGTAGATTCTCAAAAAATCGAGGCGGTGAAGAATTGGCCTAGACCAGTGAATCCTTCAGATATTTGGAGTTTCTTGGGTTAGCTGGCTACTAGCAAAGATTTGTTGAGGGTTTCTCTTCTATTGCAGCACCTTTGACCAAATTGACCCAGAAGAAGGTGAAGTTCCAATAATTAGAGGCATGTGAGAAAAGCTTCCAAGAGTTGAAGTCCTGACTTACTCAACACCAGTGTTAGCTCTCCCCGAGGGTACTGATGGGTTCGTGGTGTATTGTGATGCTCTGAGAATCGGACTCGGGTGTGTATTGATGCAGCGCGGGAAAGTGATAGCATATGCCTCTAGACAGTTGAAAGTTCATGAGAAGAATTACCTGACCCATGATCTTGAATTGGCCGAGATGGTATTCGGCTTGAAGATATGGTGACATTATTTATATGAGGTCCACTTGGATGTGTTTTCGGACCATAAGAGCTTAGTATATCTATTCATGCAGAAAGATCTCAATCTTCGACAAAGGAGATGGCTGAAACTACGCAAGGACTATGATATGAGTGTCCTTTACCATTCGGGTAAGGCTAATGTGGTAGCAGATGCACTTAGTAGGCTCTCTATGGAGAGTGTGTCCCATGTGGATGAGGGAAAGAAAGAGCTGATGAGACATGTGCATCGACTTGCTAAGTTGGGAGTTAGGTTGGTCGCCTCGACCGATGGCGATGTTGTTGTGCAGAACGGATCAAAATCGTCCTTGGTGACTGATGTGAAAGCTAGACAATATGAGGACCCGATTTTGGTAAAGTTAAAGGAAGTCATTCAAATTCAAAAGGTGGAGGTCTTCTCCCAAGGTGGGAGATGGTGTGCTTCAGTACCAGGGTCGCTTAGGTGTTCTGACGTGGGCGATTTTGAGGAGTCGGATGTTGCATGAGGCTTATGGATCCAAATATTCTATCCATCTAGGCTCCACCAAGATGTACTGTGACTTACAGTAAATCTATTGGTGGAATGGAATGAAGAAGGATATTGCAGAATTCGTAGCCAAGTGTTCGAACTGTCAGCAAGTAAAGGTTGACCATCAGAGACTGAGAGGCATGCTTCAGATATCAGCATTCCTACTTGGAAGTGGGAAGAAATTAATATGGATTTTATCATAGGTCTGCCTCGTACTCGTTGACAATATGATTCCATTTGGGTTGTGGTAGACAAGCTGACCAAGGCTGCACATTTTCTACCGATTAAAACCATGGATTCAGCAAAGGATTATGCAAAACTATATATCCAGGAGCTAGTCCAATTGCATGGAGTGCCCTTATCCATCATCTCTGACAGAGGTACTCAATTCACCTCTCAGTTTTGGAAGTCATTTCAAAAGGGGCTTGGTACGCGGGTTAAGCTCAGCACAACATTTTACCCACAAACGGATGGTTAAGCGGAACGGACAATCTAGACTCTCGAGGACATGTTGAGAGCATGCGTAATTGACTTCAGAGGTAGATGGGATGAGCATTTGCCACTTATTGAGTTTGCATACACAATAGCTATAACTCTATTATTCAGATGGCACTATTCGAGGCTCTCTACGAGCGAAGATATAGATCGCCCATCGGATGGTATGAGGTTGGTGAGGCGGCAATGATAGGGCCGAATTCAGTTCATGAAGCAATGGAGAAGGTTCAGTTGATAAGAGACAGGTTGAAAACTGCCCAGAGTTGCCAAAAGTCTTGCGGACTTGAGAAGAAGAAAGTTAGAATTTGAAGTCGATGACTGGGTATTTTTGAGGGTATCTCTCATGAAGGGACTGATGCGGTTTGGAAAGAAAGGGAAACTTAGTCCCCGCTATGTCGGCCCGTATTGGATAGTGAGACATGTTGGCAAGGTGGCTTATGAGTTGGAGTTGCTTTCAGAATTAGCTTATGTTCATCCTGTGTTTCATGTATCGCTTTTGAAGAAGTGTTTGGGTGATCCAGCTCTAGTTGTCCTGGTTGATAGTTTTGGTGTAAGAGACAACCTTAGCTATAAATAGGTTTCGGTGGAAATATTGGATCTTCAGGTTCGAAGGCTAAGGAACAAGGAAGTAACTTCAGTAAAAGTGTTATGGAGGAATCAGCATGTTGAAGGAGCTACGAGGGAAGTCGAAGCGGATATGACAGCTAGATACCCTTATTTATTCTGTATCGGCTTAGTTTTAGCTTGAGGTATCAGTTTTGCACTCAGACTTTATTTAGTTTCATGTTTAGTTCATGTGCGCAAGTTTCTTTATGTATATGGATGTGTGTATGATTCATGAAATTAGTTCAGTTATGTGATTCGAATCGAAGGTAGTCATTCCATCAGTTTTCAGTTTAAAAGATCAGTATTTGAATATGATGATTGCATTTTCTCTACTTTTCTGTGTTTTCTAACATTCAAGGATGAATGTTCCCAAGGGGGAGATATTGTTATACCCCAGAAGCCCAAATATCAGACCAGGGAGTTAAAACGGAGAAAAGAGTAAAAACTGGCACCATGCACAGAACGAGTCATGAGATGACTCGTTGGTACATCCCACGAGTCGTGATGTGACTCTTGGGGAGGCCAGTAAGGAGTTTGGAAAATTTGGGTAAAAGGATTCTCACGAACATGACCACGACTCGTGGTCTGACCCCACGAGTCATTGGGTCAGTCATGGGGTAAGTGAGAAGTGGAAGAGAAGAGTGGAGGCAGTGTACCTAATAGGTGGTGACCACGAGTCGTGGTCACCAGTAATGAGTCGTGAGGTTGCCCGTTAAGAGCTTAGGAAACCTATTTAGTAGTGAACCTCATGAGCAAATCCATGAGTCGTAACCTATGACCATGAGTCATTAGGTCCCTCGTTGGGACCACCTGACAGTTATTTTCTGCGAATGTAGTAAGGGATTTTCCGTAATTCCTAGGTTCCTAAGGCCTAAACAACGTCGTTTTGAGTTATGAATAGTGACTTTTAAAGGAGTTAAGTTCATTTTATGCCTCATTCATTCATCCATTCATGGTAGAAGGCTTGAGAGCATGATCAAGCTTAGCATTCATCAATTTCTTTTCAATTTCCTATTGGGCATCTACAGAAGTGTTAGAATCAACTACCAATAGGTATGTAGGGTTATGAATGGGTGATTTATTTCACACCCATGCCCAATCCCTCTCTAAAGTATGAAATTCCTATGTCCAATCTATGGGGTTTTTAACCCAAATGCATGAATCTTCTATTTCTATATATGGGTATGACTTGATTATGATTATACTATTGAATTATGAAACATGGGCAAATTTTTTAACGTTTTCAATTTAAAATCATGATTCTAGTTCTATGAATTAAAATCCCATAGATGAAATGTTCATGAAAGATGAGATTTGTGATGAGTATATGATGATGATAAGGTATTATGATGAAAAGCATGTTTTGAAGCTACCCATGTTTTCAATTATGTTTTCGATCAGAATTGAGTATTTCTAAGTATAGTAAAGTTTTGGGCAATGCCCACATGTGAAGTATGAATGATGATTTTCCTTAATTACGCTTACCATATTGTTTTGGAGTGAAGACTCCCAATTATATTTTCATCTTGTGGTATGTTTGAGTTAAAGTTTTCCTATATATATCTTACAACATGATTTTGGAGCGAAGGCTTCCAATTATGTTTTCAGCTTGTGGTATGTCTCAAGCTAAAGCTTCTCATTTGCATGATTTCATATTTCAGATGTATTTGATCATTGAGCTTTGTAACGTAGGTTGATAATCATATATATTACCTCGGGACCTCCCTCATGAGCCTCCCCTGCCTGAATGGGCCTTCAGCTTGATATCGATATCATGGTATTGTCCCTAGCCTTGGCAAGGCTTTGGACGGTTCTACCCACTTGAGTGTGATAGTTGGGACCACGTAATCTCTATATTGGTATGTCGGTTAAAAGACGAGTCTCCCATTGTTCCTCATGATTTCAGATATGCATATTCAATACTCATGGGACTTATATAGTTATACATATATGCATGTTCTAAAATAGGTTTGACTCAATGTTCATCTTTACTTATAAATGTCAAAATTTCACTTTGAGTCAATCGATTCAATATGACATTATGAAGTTATGTCATGTTATGTTATGAAGAGATCATGATTTTAGAAAAAATGTCTGCAAGCCCTACTCCCTGATTCTTAATGTTTACATTTACATTATACATCGATTTTAAATGATTTTATTTACTTAAGCGGTTTTACATACCCTGTATGCTCGGTGCATTTCATGTACTGACCGCATATTCTATGTTGTATCGTTTCATGATACAGGACCTGGCTCTCAGTTCATCCCCACTCGTAGTCAGCTTATCAGAGTTAGCATTATTTTGTGAGTCCTTATTTCCCGAGGACTAGACTATTCAGCTTTCCTTTACGTATTTCAATTTCAATTTTATTGAGTTAGTTGGGGTCTTATCCCATCAACTCGTCATGTTTAGAGGCTTTTCAAACATATGTATGTATTCAACTTCGGATTTTGTATTCTGATGTTATGTTCAAGTTATACTTCCACTATGAACATCTTATTGATTATTCAGTTTCTTGATTGAGATTAGATGTATGCTTATGCCATGGGTCGACTTAGGGTTTCTTGGGGCACCATGTCTCGTGTTATGATACTGGCACCGTTCAGGTTGTGATAGTAGCAGATACGTCAGTGCGACCCACAGTAATCCCTGTACCATCAAACTAGGAGGTTAGGAGCGTGGTTTATATCCTAGCTCAGATGATAGCCGCTCAGCGCCAAACAGTGGCACCAGTTGTCACTGAATCTACTGCAGGGCCTAGAAGTTTGAGGGTTTGAGATTTCTTTCCTTAAGTGCTCCACAGTTCACGAGGACAAATCGCGAAGAGGATCCTCAGGACTTTCTAGATCAATTATAGAGGATATTTAGGGTGATGCATGTTGTGCCCACAGAGTCACTCAAGTTGGCCGTATTTTGGCTACAGGACATAGCGGTGTTATTGTATGAGAATTGGGAGAGGTCCCGAGAGGCCTTCATAGATCACTATTTTCCATGAGAAATCCGATAGGCCCGGGTGGATCAGTTCCTACTCCTGGAGCAGGGTATGATGAGCTTTCGGGAATATGCAATTAGGTTTGACTCTTTGGCAAGATATGCGCCAGCATTTGTGGATACCATGCCAACCAAGGTACACCGGTTCATTATGGGGCTTTTTCCAGAGTATGTGGAAACCTGTGCTACAGCAACCTTACGAGAGGACATAGACATTGCACGCATTCAGGATTTTTCTCAAAACATTGAAGGGATTAGGCGGCATCAGCATGAGGTAGAAAGAGCGAATTAGGAGCAACGCTAGAGGGCTAGGCCCACTGAAATGCAGGCAGAATTTCAGGGCAGACCCAGGCTGCAAAAATTGGGTAGGCCACCCAGACCTTCACCTCAGCAACAACAAAGGGACAGTCAGGTCCTGGTGAGAGCTCGCGAGCGTTAGGTTCCTAGCAGCGGAGAGGTTCATTATCAGAGTAGGCCTATTACCCCGCGTTGTAGGATTTGCAGTCGACAATATTTTGAAAGGTGTAGATATGGCTCTACTACTTGTTACACTTGTTGGTAGGATGGTCAAATGATGAGGGATTGTCCGTCGAGAGATTAGGGTGATCGGGACCAGCAAAATAGGTCCTCAACAGGATCATATGTTCCAGCACCTTCGACAGGTGCGAACCCTCAGCTCTAGCCGGCAGAGGCAGAGGTAGATCAGGGCTATCCAGTTCTCGCAGTGGTCTATGTCATGACCCGAACATAGGACGAATCGAGACATGGGACAAAGAACCTCGATAGACTCCAAGTCGACCCATGGCATTAAGATGACATCTAAACTCAACATAATAATGTGGAAGTCTAACATATAAATAGCGGACGTCTGAAAATCTTATAACATCGAATATCTAAATACATAACAGCGATCTAAAACTAAGAACATACTATGCCTGATAAGCCTCTACATACTGACGGGTTGATGGAACAAACCCAACTAACTCACTAAAGACTGAAACTGAAAATATTGAATACAACAGATAAAATGGTCCTCGAAGGATAAAGACTCACCAACTCTGGATGATAGATGTTAACTTTGAGGATCTGGCTAACAGCGGGACTGAAACTAAATATCCGAGTCTGTATCATGAAATAATACAGCATAGAGTATACAGTCAGTACGTGGAATGTACAGAGTATGCAAGGTAAATAAAACCGCTAAGTAAGTAAAATTGAAGATTATGCATATCATGAAATATTTCATCATAAGAGTTTGAGAGTAGGGCTTGCATGCTATTATCTGAAAACATGATATAAACATAACTGAATATCATAACTGAATCAAATGACCAAAAACTAAAACTGATTATTCATAAGTAAAACTAAAAACTGGTTCAAACCTGCTAAAAACATAATATCATGACTGATGAACATGCATAACTGAAATCATGAGGAACAATGGGAGACTCTTCATATGCATTGCCAGGGCTAAGAACGCTGCCATGATATCGATATCAAGCTGAAGGCCCGTTGGGGGAAGGGAAAGCTCACAAAGGAGGTCCCAAATAATCTGATAATACCTACATTGGCTCGTAGTTCTGAGGCACAGGGTTGACTGAGCCTTAGCCTACTCAGTGCTAGACATTACTCCTAAAAACATGCATATTCTCTCCATCATTTTTCAACAAAGCTGAACCATCATCTGACGACGAAGCTGAAACATAATAATACATGCATAATCTGAAAACATAACATGAGGAGTCTTGGCTCAAACCATACCATAAACTTAAAAGAGTGGGAGTCTAGACTCCAAAATCCATGTGGTAAGCTAATAACATGAAATCGTGAAACATACTTGATCATATGCGCTTGCCCAAACTTAAACATACTTGAAATAGACTTTGATAGTAAAACAATATGAATATAGGCATGGGTAATTCGAAATCATACTTTCATCATATACATCTCATCATGCTTGAAAACATATATCTTAATCTCAACCTTTCATGAACTTTCATAATTAGGCATCATAATTGTAAGACATCGAATACATGAATTTGTAATTGAAAACATTATAAAACATGCCCATGAATTATAATTCAATATTAGAAATATGAATAGATTATACCCATGATAGATACTTAGAGAATTCACAAGTTGGGTTAAAACTCCATAGATTCATCAACTTAGGATATTCATGAATTTGAGAAGGGATTGGGCATGGGTGTGGATGGATACACCAATTCATAACCCTACATACCTGGGTACTTTAGATTTCAAAGCCCTCTTGAATGCCCAAAGGAAATTGAAGGAGAATTGATGAATTTCTAGGCTTGATCACCCTTAGGAACTTCTAGGCTTGCATACATAGAGAGGGATAGGTTTATCATGAGTTACACCCTCTTAAAACACACTTATTTGAGCTTAAAATGATGTAGTTTAGGTCTTAGGAACTTCGGAATTACAGAAAAGCCTTACTAATTTCGCAGGAAAAATCACACTGCCAGTCCCAATGAGGGACTGGACGACTCATTGCCTAACTGATGACTTATGGACTGCTTTTTATTACCAACACTGGGAAATATAATCCTGTCAGTCACCACGACAGACACCACGACTCGTGGTGCACCTAACGACTCGTGATGACGAGTCGTGATGAATACTGCCAATCATCCCATCCTTCATGTCGGCTCCTTGACCACGACCAACCTAACGACTCGTGGTCCTGACCATGAGTCGTGGCTTCACCCTTGGTCAACCCCCAGACAAAAAATACAACCAAACTTTCCCTCCACTCCATGAGTCACCTAACAACTCATGGTGTACCTTACGGGTTATCGGATGACTCGTCCTGTGACCTAGTCCAGAAATTCCTATTTTCTCCATTTCAACCATCGGGTATGATCTTAGGGCTTTCGGGTTATTAAAATAGCTCTTCCTTGGGAACATTCATCCTTGAATGTGGATAACATACTGAAAAATTAGGAAAAGAGACTGTCATACCAAATACTGAACATTTAGCTGAAAATTGATAGAGTGACTAACTCCGGACTGAAATACATGACTGAACTTAATTCGTGAATCATACATACATGCATTGACATGAAAGAAACTTGGGCACATGAACTGAACATGAAATTGAATAGTGTAATAGGGAGGAAACTGATACCTCAAGCTGAACTGAGCCGGAAGAGAATAGATGCGGGTATTTAGCCATCATATCTGCTTCAGCTTCCCATGTAGCTCCCTAAACATGCTGAATCCTCAACAAAACCTTTATTGAAGCTACTTCTTTATTTCTTAGCTTCCAAACCTGACGATCAAGTATTTCCACTAGAATCTCCTCATAGCTAAGGCTATCCTCCACACCTACGCTCCCCACCAGAACAACCAAAGCTTGATCACCCATGCACTTCTCTAAAAGCGACATGTGAAAAACTGGATGTACTAAAGCCAATTCTTAGGGAAACTCCAACTCATAAGCCACCTTACCAACACGTCTCACAATCCGATACGGACCAATAAAAAAGGAACTATGTTTCCCTTTCTTTCCAAACCTCGTCACTCCCTTCATAGGAGATACCTTCAGAAACACCCAATCATCAACTTCAAACTCAAGTTCTCTCCTCCTTACATCCACATAGGACTTTTGACGACTCTGGGCTGTCTTCAACCTTTATCTTATAAGATAAACCTTCTCCATAGCCTCATGGACTGAATCTGGTCCTATCAATGTCGATTTACCGACTTTGAACCAGCCAATAGGCGATCTATATCTCCTCCCATAAAGAGCCTCAAACGGAGCCATCTGAATGCGGGAATGGTACATGTTGTTATATGCAAATTCATTGAGAGTAAAATGATCATCCAAACTACCCTTGAAATCAATCACACGCTCCCTCAACATATCCTCAAGAGACTGAGTGGTCTGTTCAGCCTGACCATCTATTTATGGGTGAAATATTGTGCTAAGCTTGACCTAAGTACCAAGTCCCTTCCGAAACGATCTCCAAAACAGGGAAGTAAACTGAGTACCTCTATCTGATATAATGGACAAGGGCACTTCATGCTACCGAACTAACTCTCGAATGTACACTTAGAATAATCCTCCACCGAATCGATTGTTTTGATCGGTAGAAAATGAGCTACTTTAGTCAACTTGTCTACAACCACCCAAATAGAGTCATACTGTCGACGAGTACGAGGAAACCTCGTAATGAAGTCCATATTGATTTCCTCCCTCTTTCAATTAGGAATAATAATGTCTTGAAGCGCACCTCTGGGTCTTTGATGCTCAACCTTTACCTATTGACAATTTGGACATTTAGCCACAAACTCCACTATGTCCTTCTTCATGCCATTCCACCAATAAACTTCCCGTAGGTCACTGTACATTTTGGTGGCTCCTGGATGTATAGAATATCTGGAACCATGAGCCTCATGCAACATCCGCTCCCTCAAGTCATCAACACTCGGTACATACAAACGACCCTGATATCGCAGTACACCATCTACCCCCTTAGGAGAAAACCTCCACCTTCTAATTATGAACGGCTTCCTTCAAATTTAGTAAAATAGGATCCTCGTCTTGTTTAGCTTTCAGCCACCAAGGAAGATTCTGATCCATTCTGAACAATGACACTACCATCCGTCGAGTCAACAAGACGAACTCCAGTCATGCAAGCCAATGCACATCCTTCACTAACTCCTTCCTCTCCTCATCTACCTGGGACACACTCTCCATAGAAAGTCTGAAGAGCGTCTGTCACCACATTGGCCTTGCCCGGATGATAAAGGACACTCATATCATAATCTTTAAGAAGCTCCAACCACCTTCTCTTACATAGATTTAGATCCTTTTGAGTAAAGACGTACTGTAGGCTTTTGTGGTCTGTAAACACATCTACATGGACCCTGTACAGATTGTGTCTCCAAATCCTTAAGGTAAATACTACCGGCGCTAATTCAAGGTCATGAGTCAGATAGTTCTTCTCATGGACCTTTAGCTTCCTAGGAGCATAGGCTATATCCTTACTGTGCTACATTTACACACAACCAAGGCCAATCCTTGAGGCATCACAATATACAACAAACCCATCGGTACCCTCAGGTAGAGCCAACGCTGGTGCTGAGGTGAGTCGAGTCTTCAACTCTTGGAAGCCCTTCTCACAAGCCTCGGACTATTAAAACTTCATTTTCTTCTGAGTCAACTTAATAAACGATGCTGCAATGGATGAAAACCCTTCAACAAACCTTCGGTAGTAACCAGCTACGCCCAAGAAACTCTTGATATCTAAAGGAATAGCTGTTTTAGGCTAATTCGTCACCACTTCTATCTTTTGAGAGTCCACCTGTACACCCTCACTTGACACCACATGATCCAAAAATTCCACCAAGTTTAACCAAAACCACACTTGCTGAACTTAGCATACAACTGGTGATCCTTAAGAGTCTGTAGCACCACCATCAAATGAGAGGCATGCTCCTCCTTGCTCCAAGAGTATATAAGATTATACATTCGTGAAAGTGTTTATAGATTACATCCTTATATACTCTCGGAGTGAGGAGGAATATGCCCCTCATTTGAGGGTGCTGTTATAGATTCTTAAGAATCGCCAGTTGTACGTTAATTTCAATAAATGTGAGTGAATTGAACTCAATGGAATTTTTGGGTCATGTCGTGTCAAGTGAGGGTGTACAGATAGACTCTCAGAAGATAGAAGCAGTGAAAAGTTGACCTAGACTAGTGAATCCTTTTGATATCAGGAGTTTCTTGGGTTTAACTGGTTATTATCAGAGATTTGTTGAGGGGTTTTCATCTATTTTAGCACCGTTGACCAAACTGACTCAAAAGAAAGTGAAGTTCCAATGGTCGGATGCTTATGAGAAGAGCTTCCAAGAGTTGAAGACTCGACTCACCTCAGCACCGGTGTTAACCCTACCTGAGGGTACCGATGGGTTTGTGGTTTATTGTGATGCTTCAAGAGTCGGCCTTGGTTGAGTACTCATGCGGCACGGTAGAGTTATAGCCTATGCTTCCAGGAAGCTGAAGTTCCATGAAAAGAATTATCTTACTAATGCTCTCGAATTAGCGGCGGTAGTTTTTGCCTTGAAGATTTGGAGACACTACTTGTACGAGGTCCATGTAGATGTGTTTACAGATCACAAAAGCCTACAATATGTGTTTACCCAGAAGGATCTATATCTATGTCAAAGGTGGTTGGAGTTACTCAAGGATTATGATATGACTGTCCTTTACCTTATGGGAAAGGCTAATATAGTAGAAGATGCTCTTAGTAGGCTTTCTATGGAGAGTTTGTCCCATGTAGATGAGGGGAGGAAGGAGCTAGTGAAGTGTAACACTCCGAAACTTTCCTAGACCAGACTCAGACCTTGGAAGAAAAATCCAGAAGAAAACCAGAATAATGCCTCAGAACGACTGAGACAATGAGTCGTGGTCAGCTCCAATAACTCGTTGTGTCAGTCCTGGTCAGCAAGGTTTGGTCCCTCAGGAACCTATGAGACAAGGAACAACCCATTTTGAGAAACAATGAGTCATACTGTCAGTCGTGGTTTACCCAGCACAAAAATCCTTTCCAGGACCCCATGACTTAACCAACAAGTCATTGTCAGAAACAACAACTCGTTGTGAGAGTCGTCGGCTGAAAACCTAGAAATCCCTATCCACTGACAACGAATGGAAACAATGACCCATTATTTCCCATAACGAGTTATTGTCATCACCCATCGTGTCAACTTAGAGAATTTTCAACAATACTTCCAGTGAACCTAATGATTGGGCACAAAAACCCGTTAGATCCACCAATGAGTCGTTTTGTCACCTGTCCTTAGACCCTCCAGGTTTTCTCTTACAGTGGCCACGGGAGGAACCAACAACCCATTGGTTCATCAAAAGAGTCGTGGTGACCCCTGTTACCAGATCCAGTGTTTTCTAGTCCCAGGAAGTGGGACCAACAAGAGGTCCCAATGAGTCATGGTCACAACCAACGACTCATTGAGTGACTCATTGGAACCCTGTCGACCAATTTTTAAATTTTATTAACAGGGTTATTTTTGTAATTTTCCACATATTTAGTCCCTAAACTATGTCGTATTAATCATTATTTTAGATATATTAGGGGGATTGAACGGTTTTCCCCCTCACTCCCCACGTTAACTCTTAGAAAAAATGATCGTACTTCTTCTCTCAAGCAAGAACTAGGTTTCCTCATCAGTGCAGAATTTCAAGCTTTCCTCTTCAGGGATTTCTAAGCCAGGTATGTGGAAATTCAACAAGGGAATAGTTCTTTCTGTGAGTCCCTTAAATATTCCCTATCTTATCTATCAATTCTAGCCCTGAACTTTCGAATATGAGTAAATTATATGTTAAACTATGGTTATAGCATGTGGAATATTGTCTATGTTGATTGTTGTTATATTTCCACTACCTAGTTTTCATGTTAATACTCACTTTTGTAAGGATGGTTTATCCCTAGCCTTGAATGCAGTAAATTAAAATTTTACCTGTTGGATTAGTTTTTCCTTGCGGCTTGATTCTATTAGTTTGGGTTTCCCATAATGCTAGGAGATGTTAAGATTTTAGTTAGATGCTTGTTAGTCACATCTCAGTCAATTATTAGTATATTCAGTCTAATCTAGAAACGTCAGCTGATCAGTTTGACTACAGTTAATTATTGAGGTGTCAGTGATTCCTCCCAGTTATCAGTATTAGACTCAGTATCAGATTTTAGTGGTTCTTTAGGAGGTCATGACACTTCCAGGTAAGCAGCTCTGACCAGCCTTAGGATCCCCAGTTTCAAATTATGGTTTGTTCTTTAGATGGTTATGATGCTTCCAGATAAGCAACTTTGACCAGCCTTAGAACACCAGTTACAGAATACGATCTGTAAGACTCTCAAGGTACTTCCAAATAGCTATTCCTGACTTATTCGTGGGCCCCAATTACAAGCTATCAGCTTAGTAGACAGTCTAGGACTATCCAGTGGGAGTAGGACTTAACACCGAGCGGACCAGGGTACCAGTGCACCCAGGTTCCCAGAACTACATTGCCACCATAGGTTACATTTTATTTGGCCTTATTGCCCACGACATGCGATCACTCATTTCATGCCTTATACCCTGGAAAGGCATATTGGGTCCTACCGATTAAGTATATACATCAGACTCTACGTCTTTCTCACATGGTTATATGTCAGTTATAGATTCTCCTACTAGTCAGTACAGTTCAGTCTCAGATTAGCTCAGTTAGAACAGTTCCAGACTGCTCAGTTCAGATCAATTTAGCATAGTATTTCATATTAGTATCTCAGATTTAGGGCATGTCTTTGACCATTAGACAGGGTTGTTTTAACCATCTCAATATATGACAGTTTATTTAGTTTCAGCATTTCAGTTGGTCATTGCATGTCTTCCCAGTTCAGTTACCTATTTCTTCATGTTATGGTTTATCCTACTTACTCAGACATTCAAAGTACTGACGCATACCTTTTATGTTGTATCGTTTTTATGATACAACTACAGGTTCTTAGACTCAACACCATTAGCAGATCTCACTCAGAAGTTTTCAGCTGCATCACTGGTGAGTCCTCATCTTTCAAGGACGGGGATTATTTCTTTTCTATTATATTTGTTTCAGTTATACTTATAGTTAGATTGGGGCTTGTCCTAGTAACTCATTAGATAGATGGCTTTCAGTCACAGACATAGATTAAGATTTTTCAGCTTTGTTTCAGTTGTTTTAAAATTGATGATTGAGTTCTTCTTCATAAATGTTTTATTTTGTTTTGTTAAAGCTTCCTCTATGTTTTTTGTAATACCCCGGCAGTGCCTAAGAGTAGACCCGGGAGTTAAAAGTTGAAAACTGCTCAAAGTGGGAAAAACATCACATGACGAGAGGTGTAATGACTCATGGTTGGAAATCACGAGTTGTTGTTACCAGTCGTGGTTTTAGGAGTTCGGGTGGCAGTGGAAGCAACGACCAATGTAACGACTCATTGTGGGAAACAATGAGTAGTCGTTTGTAGTCATGGTGAGAGATGAACTTTAGCAGTTGGGAAAATAATGGGTCACCCAATGAACCTTCATAAATAAGGACGACCCGTTGTCACCAGTCATGGTCTAGGTGGTCAGATTTTCAGTGCATTTAATGAATGGTTACCACGACTAGTTGGAAGTAACCACGAGTCATGGTAAGGCTCATGGTAAGGGATGTTCTGGTTTGGTAGGGAGTTGACAACGACCGACTCAATGACCTATTGTTTGGACCAACGACTCATCTTGTCAAGTTGTGGGAAGGATCTGAAGGTATTGTTGAGACAGTGGATCCAACGACTAGATACCATGAGCCGTGGTTTCACACAACGACTCGTGGGATCAGTCGTTGGTTTGTTTAGTGCAATTTTTCATGGACTTTTCATTAAGGGTATTTTGGACCTTTTTATGCTCAAAAGGCCCTACACTACCTCATTTTATGTATTTTTCTAGGTATTTTAAGATACCCTAAGCCCCCATCCCCCATCCTATTCATTCTCATGTATGCAAATTAAGAGAATTATAGAGAGATCAAGCATAGATTCAAGCTTTTCCCTATCAATTAATCCTTGGGCATTCAAGAACTTTAGAATATGATCTTACCCAGGTATATAGGTTATGAATGGGTGTTTTCGTTCATACCCATGCCCATTCTCTGTTAATTTATGAAAATCTATCAAAAATCACATGGAGTTTTAATTCAATTTTTGTGAAGATCTAATGATTTACCAATGGGTTGTTATGTTTTATGATTTATAATTTACATCATATTTTATGATTTTTGATCAGATTTCACAACTATTTTACTTATAAAATATTAATTTCTAATTCTACTAAATTAAGCCTATTTAAGCATGATCTATGATGAGTCGATTTATGATCTTTGCTTCAATTGATGATATTTACAAGTCCAACATGATTTATGATTTGAAACATGAATTTATTCAAATACCCATTATGATTTGATGATTTTTAAGTCATATGTATGATCTACCAGTAAGCATGAAACCTATGATTTATGAATTATGTTTTGGCCGACATACGGGCCTTATTTCATGGCTAGTTCACGTATTTACAAGTATGTTTATGATTATCATTATTTAACTAGCCTATGAACTTATGTATATTATACTGTGAGCACTGCATATATTTTGGGAGTAGTATTGAATACCGAGTAGGTTCGGACCTCCTTTGTGACTGTCCCCGGCCCAAATGGCCCTTCTCATGTGTGATCACGTCTTTCATGGTTCTACCCTTGGCAAGGTATGAATGACCTACCGACTAGGTTTACAAGTCGAACTTCATGTGTAGTCATATGGGGTATGTCGGTTAAAAGAATCTTCCACTATTCCTCATGATTTATGCATGTTTACGATTATGTATATTAGCTCAAGTCATGTTAAATGAAGCTTTTCTCTTATGATTATAATTACAATTATATTACGAATGTTTCAAAAACCTTGAGCCTTATGGTATGTTACTATAACTATGTTATGAGCATGATGTCCTACTCTTATGATGTTTATGAGATTTTACATATTTTAGAATGTCAGTTTTACTTACCTTGCATACTCGGTACATTCCATATACCGCTTGAATACTTTATATGTTGTATCGGTTCATGATTCAAGATCCGGATCTCAGGCTCACCCTCATCCATAGATCATCTCTGAGTTCACTTTCAGCTTATTGGTGAGACCTCACGTTCTGAGGGCCATTGGACAGACATTTATGTTATCTCATGTTCAGCACTTGGCCGAGTTGGTTGGGGGTGTTGTACTATCAACCCATCATATGTGGTAGAGGCTTTCAGATAGTATGTAGTACTCAGCTTGCTTGTATGTCCAGAGATTTCCTTACGTTATGATATGCTATGATTATGTTTACGTTTTTGCTATGCCTTATGTTCAGTTTTCCCTTTAAAAAGAATGAAAGTTAGATGTATGCTTATGCCATGGGTCGACTTGGGACCTCTCGGGGTTCCTTATCCTTTGTTACAATCTGGGTCTACGTTAGAGTCATAACAAACTTGGTATCAGAGCCATAGGTTTTGAAGTGTCCTAGGTTGTCTAAAAGTCGTTAAGTAGAGTCTTTTTCATTGGTGTGAAGCGCGCCACACTTATGACGAAGAGGTTACGAGACGTTTAGGAAATATTCCCTTCTTTCATGATCTATGTCGTGCGATGAAAAGTCCTTCTATTCTTCTAATTCGTGCTATTCGCGATTGCAGAATCATGGCTCCCATAAGAATGAACGAAAGAAGAAAATAGGAATGTTGAAGGTCGCGGATATGGAAATGATCAAGAGCATAAGCAAGCCCCACCTGTGCAGGATCCCCAGGCACCAGAGCTAGTTGCCCACGCTGATTTTCAAGTTGCTATCCAGATGTTGGCATAGGCCTTGACCGCTCAGGTAAATCAGCAGGCTATTGCGCATATCACCCAGGTTATGGGGGTGGCTAATGGAGATTGTGTTTATTTTGCCTCCTATCAGCTAAAAGAGGTGGCTCACATATGGTTCAAGTAGTGGAGAGATGCTAGGGCAGTGGGTGCAGGCCCTATAGGTTGTGAAGAGTTCTAATCAACGTTCTTAGATCGGTTTTTCCCTCGAGAGATGAGGGAGCTTAAGGAGGCTGAGTTTGTTAACTTGAAGCAGGGTGACATGTCCATTCAGGAGTACGCATTAGAGTTCACTCGTCTATCCAAGTATGCTCCAGAGTTGGTGGTGGACCAGAGGGCTCAGGTGACTTGTTTTGTACATGGAGTGGCGGACTATCTGGATAAGAACTGCAGGATTTCCATGTTGCATCGAGATATAAACTTTCCCTGCATTGTGTTGCATGCTCAGCAGATAGAGTCAGTATACCAGAGGCAGATAGAGGCCAAGAGGGCCAGGATCGACAGTTATGGGACTTCTCAAGTCATATCAGGGGGTGGACAGCGTCAGCAGTCCCAACACAGGTATACTGCTCCGACACCATCATCGGCCAGTACACCGTCTAGATTTCGAGGAGATCAGAGGAGCAGAGCTCCAAATTTGAGAGGCCAGGCTAGCTTGTAGATGGAGTGCACTTTCCCAGTTTGTGCGTGATGTGGCAAGAACCATCCCGGGAGGTGCCTAGTCTGCTTGGATACTTGTTTTGGGTGTGGCAAACCTGGACACAGACTCAGGGATTTCCCTTCATCTAGATCAGGGGGCGGTGGAGCCCGTATGCCAGCAGCCAGTTCAGCCACTCCAGCAGCACGTCCCCCTCAGCAGGGTGCCTTGACTAGTTTAACCGGCGATCAGCGCCAAAATAGGTTCTATGCTTTAGCACCCCGTTAGGAGTAGGAGGTCTCCCGAATGTGGTCACTGGTATGTTGCGTGTTTATTATATTGATTTTTATGCTTTTCTAGATTCGGAGGCTACTTTGTATTTTCTGACTCCTTACATTACTAGTAGCTTTGGAA
Source organism: Datura wrightii (assembly GCA_035772735.1). Taxonomy (NCBI): domain Eukaryota; kingdom Viridiplantae; phylum Streptophyta; class Magnoliopsida; order Solanales; family Solanaceae; genus Datura; species Datura wrightii. Next base: position 67,478,982 of record JASDFA010000010.1, on the reverse strand, counting down.
TTAGTCCCGAGACTCTGTCAGAACCATTTGCAGTTTCTACTCTTGTTGGTGATTTGGTTATAGCTAGGCGAGTGCTTAGAGGATGCCCAGTCACAATATCGCATAAAGTCACCTCCACAGATCTCGTAGAGTTAGCCAGGACTGACTTCAACATTATTCTTGGCATGGATTAGTTGTATGCATGTTATGCTTTTGTTAATTATAGAACCCGTACAGTGGAATTCCATTTTTCGGGTGAGTCAGTCTTGGAGTGGGAGGGTAGTTCGATTGTGCCAGCAGGTCGATTTATTTCATATATTAAGTCCAGGAAGATGATTAGTAGGGGGTGCATGTATCATTTAGTTAGGGTTAAGGATGTTGAGTCTGAGACCCTGATTATCCAATCAGTTCTGGTGGTGCGTGAGTACCCAGAAGTATTTCAGGATGATTTACTAGGTGTTCCTCCTAAGAGGGAAATTGATTTTGGTATTGATCTTCTACCCGATATGCAGCCTATCTATCCCTCCTTAAAGGATGGTGATCTTGGGCATAATTACGTGCCCAAGTGCTATTTTATAACTTAATTAAGTCATATTTTTCAATTAAATTAATTATATTCTCATGTGATTTCTATTAATTACGTGCATAAACTAACCAATATGATTAACTCTTTGTTTTGTAGGAAAAAATATTAAAGATGGACTTAATATGAAGATGCACGAGCAAGGAGGAGCTTTGGATTGAGTTGGGATGATAATTGCACAAGATCGAATGAAAAAAGCCCTGTCGCATAGCCCAGCGTGCCACGCAGCACAAGCTGCGTGCTGAGGATGGTTAAATGATTAAAGGTATGAAAGTCCATAATCAAGGGTGCAAACTCTGTAAACCACATCCATGTTTAATTGCTCACAAATTAGGATGTCATATCCCCGCTCAACGATGTAGGTAAGAGACTAGTTTGTTGTGTTTAGAGGCTCGAAAGACCATGGACATAACATTTTAATTATATGAGAAAACAGCTGAAGTTTTCATACTCGAACCATTGCGAATTGTAGCATTGCATGATTATTAGGCCTTAACTCTAGTTGCTTCTTATATTGTTTTTCAAGTATTTTATGATCACCCCTAGACTTAATTAGAATTTATCGAAAACTTCTATAATCAACACTTGTGAAGTTAATTTTAACACTTGAACTTGAATATTCGCTAAATTGGTCCAATCCATGTGGGTTCGACATCCGGCTCTTAAAAAGGGCCACTTTATTACTTGTACGATCGCATATGCGCACGCAACAAGTTTTTGGCACCGTTTCCAATGATTGGCGAAGTTTAGTTAATTTTTCTATTCTTTTTTGACTTTTAATTTCCTTAAGTGTTGAAAAACTTGGTCTTAGTCTACTATATTGCAGGTGACAGGTTGTCCTTGTAGAGCTGGCAAGGAATAGAGAGCTGGTGGAACCATTGTTGGAACCTGAACGACAACTGCATTTTCTCAGGAGGGAAGCTCTAGAGCAAAAGTTGAAAAGATTACAAGAGCAGTTGCAACAACATCCACCAGCAGGTCTAGCAGAGTTGTTACCTGACCAAATGGCAGCCCGACTGGTTCGCAAAGTGGCAATCCCACTAGCAACAAATGTGTCTAGTATCCGCAAACCGAAGCCCGGAGGGAACTTTGAATTGAAACAGAATATGTGCAGCTGTTACATTCGAGCGGCCAGCTCACTGGGATGATTCATGAGGACCCACAATAGAACTTACAAAACTTCTTGGAGATCAGTGATACCTTCATCCCCACCGGAGTGTCAGTTGATTATGTCCGACTTATACTCTTCCCATTTCATTATTGGGAGAGGCAAAAGAGGTGGTTGAAGGCTGAGCCACCTAATTCCATTACTTCTTGGGACGACTTAGCAAAAACGTTCCTCATCAGATTCTTTCCTTTAGGAAAGACTGCCAAACTCAGGAGTGAAATATTAAGCTGTAAGAAAAGGCCGGAGGAGAAGGACTAGGGTGATCTTGGTGTCAAGGTGACACAACTTTTGTAAAGTGTACGTATATTCACTTAATAATATAAGTTTGGAATCGGGTTTCCTGTATATTGTGCCTTATTGTTTTGGCCCTTTCATTACTGTTTTCTTCCTATTTGTTTTCCTAAAAATGACTAAGGAATTTTCCCTAAGTGTTGTTGCGTAATTTCAAGTTTGGTCCAAAACAGCCTAAATTTGGCTAAGTGTTTGGACAGGCTGAGTCGGCAAGGCCACTAACTGTCGTGTAGGGACAAACCTCGCTACTGCCGAGTGTCAAACAGACTCCAGCCGAGCTAAAGGAATTGAAGGATCAGTTGAAGGACCTGCTAGATAAGGGCTTCATTAGACCGAGCAAGTCCCTATGGGGTGCACCAATCTTATTTGTTCAGAAGAAGGATGCTTCGCTTCAGATGTGCATTGACTATCAGCAATTGAAAAAAGTTACCATTAAGAACAGGTATCCTCTACATAGGATCAATGATTTGTTTGACCAGCTTTAGGGTGTAAGGTGTTTTTTAAAGATATATTTCAAGTCCGGTGTATCATCAGCTCAGGGTTCGGGAGTGTGATATCCCTAAGACATCCTTCAGGATGCGGAATGGTCATTATGAGTTTGTGGTTATGTCTTTTGGACTAACAAATACTCCTGTAGATTTTATAGACTTGATGAACAGGGTGTTCAAGCCATACCTGGACATGTTTGTGATTGTGTTCATTGATGACATCCTTATATACTCTCGGAGCGAGGAGGAGCATGCCGCTCATTCGACAGTAGTGCTTCATACTCTCAAGGATTGCCAATTATATGCCAAGTTCAGCAAGTGTGAGTTTTGGTTGAACTCGGTAGAATTTTTGGGCGACATGGTATCAAGAGAGGACATAAAGGTAGATTCTCATAAAATTAAAGCAGTGAACAATTTTCCTAGATCGGTGAATCCTTTAGATATTCGGAGTTTCTTGGGCCTAGCTGGCTACTACTAGAGATTCGTTGAGGGTTTTTCATCAATTGCAGCACCTTTGACCAAGTTGACTCAAAAGAAGGTGAAGTTCCAATGGTCGGAGGCTTGTGAGAAGAGCTTCCAAGAATTGAAGACTTGACTCACTACCGCACCGATGTTGACCCTACCCGAGGGTACCAATGGTTTTGTGGTGTATTGAGATGCTTTGAGAATTGGACTCGGGTGTGTATTGATGCAGCAAGGAAAAGTGATAGCATATGCCTCGAGACAGTTGAAGGTCCATGAGAAGAATTACCCGACCCATGATCTTGAGTTGGCCGTAGTGGTGTTTGCATTGAAGATATTGCAACATTACTTTTATGGGGTCCATGTGGATGTGTTTACGGACCACAAGAGCTTACAATATGTGTTCATGCAGAAAGATCTCAATCTTCGGCAAAGGAGGTGGTTGGAGCTACTCAAGGACTATGATATGAGTGTCCTTTACCATCGGGGTTACGCTAATATGGTAGCGGACGCACTTAGTAGGATCTCTATGGGGAGTGTGTCCCATGTGAATGAAGGAAAGAAAGAGCTAGTGAAGGAGGTGCATCGACTAGAAAGGTTGGGGGTTAGATTAGTTGACTTTGCCGATGGAGGTGTTGTTGTTCAAACAGGATCAGAATCATCTTTGGTGACTGATGTGAAATCTAGACAATATGAAAACCCGATTTTGGTAAAGTTGAAGGAATCCATTTGAAGTTAGAAGGTAGTGGTTTTCTCCCAAGGGTGAGATGGTGTGTTGCGGTACCAGGGTCGCCTATATGTTCCAGATGTTGATGAGTTGAAGAGCCGGATATTGCATGAGGCACATGGATTCAGGTATTTTTTCTATCCGGGTTCCACCAAGATGTATCATGATTTACGAGAAATCTATTGTTGGGATGGCATGAAGAAGGATATTGCAGAATTTGTAGCCAAGTGCCCAAACTGTCAGCAAGTAAAAGTCGAGCATCAAAGGCCGGGAGGAGTACTTCAGGATATCAGCATTCCTACTTGGAAGTGGGAAGAGATTAATATGGATTTCATAACAATATTACCTCGTACTCGCCGACAATATGATTCCATTTGGGTGGTGGTGGACAAGTTGACCAAGGCTGCACATTTTCTACCGGTGAAAACCACGGACTCAGTGGAGGATTACGCTAAGCTATATATCCGGGAGTTGGTTCGGTTATATGGAGTGCCCTTGTCCATTATTTCAGACCGAGGTACTCAATTTGCCTCCCAATTTTGGCAGTCTATTCAGAAAGGGCTTAGGACTCAAGTTAAGCTTAGCACAACCTTTCATTTGCAAACGGATGGCCAAGTGGAACAAACAATCCAGAGTCTCGAGGACATATTGAGAGCATGTGTGATGGACTTCAAAGGTGGTTGGGATTAGCACTTGCACCTAATCTAGTTCGCTTACAATAATAGCTATCACTCCAACATTCAGATAGCTCCGTTCGAGGCTCTTGATGGGCAGAGATATAGATCGCCCATCGGATGGTTTAAAGTTGGTGAGGCAGTTATGATAGGCCTGATTCGGTTCATGAGGTTATGGTGAAGGTTCAGTTGATAAGGGATAGGCTGAAAACCACTCAAAGTCATCAAAAGTCCTATGCGGATGTGAGGAGGAGAGAGTTGGAGTTCGAGGTGGACGATTGGGTATTTTCTGAAGGTATCTCCCATGAAAGGAGTAATGTGGCTTGGGAAGAAAGGAAAACTCAATCTCCATTATGTTGGTCTTATCAGATTATGAGAAGAGTTGGTAAGGTAGCGTATGAGTTGGACTTTCCCTCCGAGTTTTCTGTTGTGCATGCTATGTTTCATGTATCACTTCTGATGAAATGTTTGGGGGATCCAGCTCTAATAGTCCCAGAGGACAGCGTTGGTATGAAAGATGTCCTTTGCTATGAGGAGGTTCCGGTGGGAATATTAGATCGTCAGTTTCAGAAGCTAAGGAACAAGGAAGTAGCCTCAGTTAAAGTATTATGGAGGAACTAGCATGTTGAAGGATCTACGTGGGAAGCCGAAATGGATGTGATGGCTAGATACCCACACTTATTCTCTACCGACTCAGTTCTAGCTTGAGGTATCAGTTTTTTCACTAAAACTCTATTTAGTTTTCGTGTTCAGTTCATGTGTTCAAGTTTCTTTTATGTATATGGACATGTATATGAATCATGAATTCAGTTCAGCTATGTAGTTTGAACCGGAGATAGTCATTCCGTCAGTTTTCGGTTTAAATGATTAGTACTTGAGCATAATGATTGCATTTATCTGTTTCTCTGAAGGTATTTTTGAGATAGTGGATCCAACGACTGGATACCACGAGCTGTGGTTTCACACAATGACTCGTGGAATCAGTCGTTGGTTCGTCCAGTGCAGTTTTTCAGGGACTTTTCATTAAGGGTATTTTCGACCTTTCTATGCTCTAAGGACCTAAACTACATTGTTTTATGTATTTTTCTGAGTATGTTAAGATAGGCTAAGCCCCCGTCCCCCATCTTATTCATTCTCATGTATGTAAATTAAGAGAATTCTAGAGAGATCAAGCATAGATTCAAGCTTTTCCCTATCAATTAATCCTTGGGCATTCAAGAACTTTAAAATCTGATCTTACCCAGGTATATAGGGTTACGAATGGGTGTTTTCGTTCATACCCATGCCCATTCTATATTAATTTATGAAAATCTACCAAAAATCACATGGAGTTTTAATTCAATTTTTGTGAAGATCTAATGATTTACTAATGGGATTTATGATTTACATCATATTTTATGAAGTTTTTATAAGATTTCACAACTATTTTACTTATAAAAATATTGATATCGAATTCTACTAAATTAAGCCTATTTAAGCATGATCTATGATGAGTCGATTTATGATCTTCGCTTCAATTGATGATATTTACAAGTCCAACATGATTTATGATTTGAAACATGAATTTATTCAAATACCCATTATAATTTCATGATTTTCAAGTTATATGTATAATCTACAAGTATGCATGAAACCTATGATTTATGATTATGTTTTGGCCAATACATGGGCCTTGTTTAATGGCTAGTTCACGTATTTACAAGTATATTTATGATTATCATTATTTAACTAGCCTATGAACTTATGTATATTATACTATGAGCACTGCATATATTTTGGGAGTAGTATTGAACACCGAGTAGGTTCGGAGCCCAGGTTCTGCTCTGGATCTCATAAACTACATGCCACCATAGGTATGTTAGGGTATGTCGGTTACAAGAATCTTCCACTGTTCCTCATGATTTATGCATGTTTACGATTATGTATATTAGCTCAAGTCATGTTAAATGAAGATTTTCTCTTATGATAATGATTACGATTATATTACGAATGTTTCAAGAACCTTGAGCCTTATGGTATGTTACTATAACTATGTTATGATCATGATATCCTACTCTTATGATGTGTATGAGATTTTACATATTTTAGAATGTCTATTTTACTTACCTCGCATACTCGGTACATTCCACGTATTGATTGTATACTTTCTATGCTATATCGGTTCATGATACAGGACCCGGCTCTCACCTTACCCTCATCCATAGATCATCTTAGAGTTCACTTTCAGCTTATTTGTGAGTCCTCATGTTTCAAGGGTTGTTTGACAGACATTTATGTTATCTCATGTTCAGCACTTGGCCGGGTTAGTTGGGGGTATTGTCCCATCAACACATTATATGTCGTAGAGGCTTTTAGATCGTATGGAGTACTCAGCTTGCATGTATGTCCAGAGATTTCCTTATGTTATGATATGTTATGATTATGTTTACATTTCTGCTATGCCTTATGTTTAGTTTTCCTCTTAAAAAGAGTGAAGTTAGATGTATGCTTATTCCATGGGTCAACTTGGGACATCTCGGGGTTCCTTGTCCCGTGTTACGATTCGAGTCTACGTTCAAGTCATGACATTTTTACTTGAAATGCCAACTATGATACACCATGGGTTGACTTGGGGTTACTTGTGACTCCAAGTACCATGTCCTATCCAATGTATAGACTCGGGGCATGACATAAAGGATATGCATTGGCTTGCACGATTGGGAGTTCATTTGGTTGACTCAACCGATGGTAGAGTTATTGTTGAGAATGGGTTAGAATCATCCTTGGTGATGCATGTAAAATCTAGACAAGATGAGGATCCTCTTTTGTTAAAGTTAAAGGAAGCCGTTCAAAATCAAAAGGTAGAGGTCTTCTCCGAAGGGGGAGATGTTGTACTCCGATATCAGGGTCGTTTGTGTGTTCCAGATGTAGGTTATTTGAGGGAGCAGATGTTGCACGAAGCTCATGATTCCAGATACTCTATACATCCAGGTTCCACCAAGATGTATCATGACCTGCGGAAAGTCTATTGGTGGAATGGCATGAACAAGGACATTGCAGAATTTGTGGCTAAGTGTCGGAATTATTAACAGGTGAGAGTGGAGCATCAACAATTGGAAGGTGTGATTCAAGACATCAATATTCCTACTTGGAAGTGGGAGGAGATCAATATGGAGTTCATCACAGGGTTGCCTCGCACTCATCGACAGTATGACTCCATTTGGGTGGTTGTGGACAGGTTGACCAAAGCAGCTCATTTTCTACCAGTCAAAATTATCGATTTGATAGAGGATTATACTAAATTGTACATTTGGGAGCTAGTTCGGTTGCATGGAGTGCCCTTGTCCATCATATCAGATAGAGGTACTCAGTTTACCTCCCAGTTTTGGAGATTGCTTCAAAAGGGACTTGGTACTCAAGTCAAGCTTAGCACTACATTTCACCCACAAATAGATGGTCAGGCGGAGCGGACTATTCAAACTCTCAAGGACATGTTGAGAGTGTGTGTGATTGACTTCAATGGTAGTTGGGATGATCATTTGCCTCTCATTGAGTTTGTGTATAACAACAGCTACCATTCCAGCATTTAGATGGCTCCGTTTGAGGCTCTCTATGGGTGGAGATGTAGATCGCCTATTGGTTGGTTTGAATTCGGTGAAACTGTGATGATAGAACCGAATTCAATACATGAGGCCATGGAGAAAGTTCAACTCATAAGGCATAGGTTGAAAACAGCTCTGAGTCACCAAAAGTCCTATGCGGATGTGAGGAGGAGAGAAAGAAAGGAGTGTCTCCCATGAAGGGAGTGATGAGGTTCGGAAAGAAAGGAAAACTCAGTCCCCATTATCTTGGCCTGTATTGGATTGTGAAATGGGTTGGCAAGGTATCATATGAATTGGAGTTTCCCTCAAAATTAGCGTCAGTTCATCCAATTTTCTATGTATCACTCTTAAAGATGTGTTTGGGTGATCCATCTCTGGTTGTTCTGGTGGACAGTTTCGGTGTGAAAAATGGCCTTAGTTATGAAGAGGTTCTGGTGGAGATACTGGATTGTCAAGTTCGTAAGCTAAGAAACATAGAAGTAGCTTCAATCAAGGTTATATGGAAGAATCAGCATGTTGAGGTAGCTACATGGGAAGCTGAAGCAAATATAATGGCTAATACCCCCATCTATTCCCTTCCAACTCAGTTTCAGCTTGAGGTATCAGTTTCCTCCTTAATACTCTATTTAGTTTCATGTTCAACTCATGTACCCGAGTTTCTTTTATGTCAATGAATGTATGTGTGGTCCAGGAATTCAGTTCTATCATGTAGTTAAAATCAGAGTCAGTCACTCCGTCAGTTTTCAGTATTTGAGTATGATGATTACATTTCTCTGCAATTTTGTATGATTTTCAACATTCGAGGATGAATGTTCCCAAAGGGGAGATATTATAATACCCCAAAACCCTAAGATCAGACCCGGGATTTGAAATAGAGAAAACAGGATTTTCTGCACCAGGTCACAGGATGAGTCATCCAGTGACTCATCAGGAACACTGCGAGTCGTTAAGTGACTCGTGGGGAAAGGGTTGGACTTGGATTTAAATTTGGGCTTTAAGGTGATCACGGGTGTGACCATGAGTCGTGATCAACACCACGAGTCGTCAAATGTCCCATGGTCAAGAGTTGACTGAAGACTTGATGAGTGGGCAGTGTGGGTAACGACTGGTCACCACGAGTCATGGTGTCCCTCATGGTGACCCTTAGAAGAAAGTTGGAGGTGACGATGAGTCGTGGTCACTGGCAACGATACATCCAGTCCCTCGTTGGGACTGGCAGTATGTTTTTCCCTGCAAGCTTATTAAGAGATTTTCCGTAATTCCTAAGTTCCTAAGGCCTAACTATATCATTTTAAGCTCAGAATAGAGTGTTTTAAGAAGGGTTAAGTCATTCTAAGCCTATCCCAATTGATGCATGCAAGCTTAGAGATTTGAGAGGTGATCAAACCTACTTCTTAAAGGTTCTTCAATTCTCCTTGGGCTATCAAGAAAGTGGTAAAATCAGATCTCTTTAGGTATGTAACGCTATGAATGGGTGCAATTGTCCACACCCATGCCCAATTCCCTCTTAATTCATGATGTTCTAATTGATGATTCCATGGGACTTTTACCCAATGTGTGAATTTCCTAAGTATTTATCATGGGTATGATCTAAGCATGTTTTAAATGTTGAATTATGATTAATGGGCAGATTTTATAATGTTTTAAATTATAAATTTTGTTTTCAAGTTTTCTAAATTATGGTGCCCATCCATGAAAGTCCATGAAAGTTGAGATCTATGAAGTATGTGTTCAAGTATGAGATGTTTATGAAGAAAGTATGATTTCGAAATACACATGTTTATGTTCATGTTTTCAAAGTGAATCAAGTTGATTTCAAGCATGTTAAGTATTGGGAAAGCCCACGTGATCAAGTATGTTCTTATGATTTCATGAATTAGCTTACCAAATGGCTTTGGAGTCAAGACTCCCAGTTATGTTCAGCTTGTGGTATGATTTGAGCCGAGGCTCCTCATGTTATGATTTCAGATTATGCATGTATGTTGTTATTCATCTTCGACACTATGGTTAGCTGCTCGGGTGTTCCGGTATAGGTTAAAAACCGACACGCAAGTGCACGTGGTCAAACAAGTAATAAAGTGGCTAAGTAGCCAAGTATCGATCCAAGGAGGCTCAAGATATGTAAAGTTGCCTAGTTTACTATATTCCTATTTCACTTCTAATTATGCTAACAACAATGTAACCAACAGTTACTTGAGTTTTTGTTTCTAAACTATATATACTAAAATTAATAACAACTATTTACTGAGAATTTAGACAATGGATATGAACATGCCAAGGTTAAGAACAAGTAATGAACTTGATAATCATGATAATTTGGTTAATCTCTTCTTCATGTTGCTAGCCAAGAACATTCGCCTAGAAATTAAAACTCTCGTATTTAATTTCACTTTAGAATCATAAACCATCCGTCTACATTTCTGTGATCAAATGCAATTTATGACCTAGCAATACAATTCCGGTTCCTAAATTGACTAATACGGCTTTCAAGTATATTTCTATCAGGAAAGCACATCAAAACCCAATTTTCCCAAATCAAGTTAAGAACAATACCCTATTAATTCACAACTTTCCAATTTCTTGCTCTTTCGAGTGAAATTGGACTTTTTAGATGTACATTAATGTCGGCCACACACTAATGCAGTAAGAACAAGAATTAATAGAACAACATGGAAGAAGAAGAAGAAAACCATATCAATTATAATCAAAATTCATTACAAGTGTTAAAACCTCAGCAAGGAAGAGAATTAGCCACTCATTTGTGGATTGATCATCCTAAAATGAGTGTAAATCATACGTACAATTGATAGAAAGAAGAAAAGAAGAGAAGAAATCCCTTAGCTTTTTCGTTCCTCAACTGCTCCTAACCCACGTCCTTGCTCTCCACTTCTGAACTCAGTCTAAAAACTAAAAACTGCTTAAAATAAACCTAAGTGTGCTCTTTATACTAGTGGGAAATTTTTCCCGGAATAACAAGCAACGTGTCACGGAGGCCAACGCGGAGCACTGCCTCCGTGACACGGCGTGGACGCGGACCTTCACTGGAATTTCAGGGTCCGGTAAATTAGCCTCAACGTGGCACGGAGGCCAACGCGGAGCACTCTCTCCGTGCCACGGAGCTGACGCGATGGCACACTGGAATTTGCCATTTTAATTCCTGTCCAGGCAGTGTGCTACCGCGATGGTAGCGTGGCACGGCTCCATCGCGGAGCCCCTATAAATTGTGCATTCCAATGTCTTTTCCACGCTCGCATCCAAGTCCAACTCCGATATAGTTCCAACATGCATTTTAGCTCCTAAAAATCACATTTACCTGCAAAACAAATGCTAATCATGTTGGTTAGTATAAATTCGCATTTTATTACCGATTACATGATATTATATACACATTGCACAACAAACAAGGTAAAATTGATATGTTTGAGTATCACTTGGGCATATAAATCTGCCCAAGATCACTTACCCCACACTTAAATCCTTGTTCGTCCTCGAACAACACATATACAACTCATGCAAATTACATCCCAACCTTCGTCACTATGGTGCGACCATTTACGCTACGGTCATACCGATTATTCAATTTTTGCAAATCATCAAGAAAACATGTTTGGTCGTACAATACAATGACCTTTAATACATCAAGACTTCCTAGACTTTAAGAATTCATTCTTGATATCGGCAAACTCATGCAAATTAGCTAATCAAGAAATCCGACACGAAAATCAATCTTTCAACAAGCATGTGCCCTCACAACTCGAGAGAATCTTCCCCTTTTTGTTCATGCAACACACAAACATGCAAGTAGGGGCATATAAAAATTAATCTCACTCTCTCTCCCAAAAGAATACACATGCCTCATGTCATGACCCATAAGCTTGCCCTTAGTGTATTACTCCACTAATATAAAGAAATGCAATGTAAGATCACGTAGGACTTTAATGGGTTGTAACGGGGCTATGGATCTATATATATATATATATTGGATTAGCCAATAATAGTCGCTAGCATCCTTAAGCGCCTTTTCAACTCATTCCCATCGACTCATGGACATTGTTCCTCTCTTTTCTCTTTTTCTCCCATTCATGCTGGTTTACTTTCGTACTGCCCATTTCATCGAACACACTTGACACAAAATAAAGGGTTTTCATGTACCCTCAATATCATTTAATTATAGCAAGTGCTTCTTCAACATCATCTTTTCTTTCTTCACTCTGCTTTTCTTTTTCTTTTCACTCTTTAACACTTTGGTAAACATTGTCTTTTCTTTGTAAGCGCTTAAGAGTTTCGTATAGACTTTAAGGCTAATGAAAAGAAGGAATAAAGCTTAGTTTATACAATTTTGGACAAAAGAAAGAAAGAAATCGGCTAAAGGCTCAACGGGCTAACTAGGGTATACAACACATAGAAAGGTAGAATTTGACAAGAAAAAATGGAAACTATCGGTTAAAACAAAGAAATGCCTACATCCTTTCCAACACTACACCTCCTTCATTTCGTTTTGTATACACACCAGGCAAGTTCTAGATACTTCACAATGACATGGAATAGCAATACCTCACTTCACACTTCATGCACATGCTCGAATCAAGATGCATTCACAGACTCTTTAATTAGCCAATCACATGAATTCAAGATTAAGCCTCAATCATACTGAATCAAATTCCATAGCCTAGGTAACTCAACATATTTACAGAATTGCATGCTTTCAAACGAATCACTTCCACATTTTGAACATCAGTTACACACACAACGAAATTTTAGCAACCATAAGCAACTACAGTTCATTGATGCAATCCACCAAAGAAAAACTAAAGACAAATAAAAATCCTACTCCTACCGACTACATTTCCCTTAAGACGGTCGTCATCCATCCATCATAGGGAACGGTCACTAACTATGACATCGGTTCAATGGGACTATTCTCGGTAAAAGAACCGAAAACAAACTCCGAGAAACCCAAAAAAATAAAAATCGAAAAATTTTGCAACACATCGATCATTTCGATAGAAACATATTTACAAAAGATTTTGATAATTTCAAAATATCTTCGCAAAAATTTTGAAAAATATCGATCATGTCGATAGAAAAAAAAAATATTTACAAAATATTTACACTGGCAACCACAACTTTTCATACCACACATCATTAACCACACAAACAAATATATACACATACACCACAAATCAGTTCATAACAGGGAAAGCACAAACATTCATCCAAACCAAGGAAAAACATACAGCAAATTAGAGCCCTAGTCCCAGCACCTAGCTACTCCCCACCCCACACTTAAATCGAACACTATCCCCAGTGTTCACAAAAATTACAACACAAAAAATTCGGGTGGTGGAACTCCTTGATTAGTCGAAATATTCAACTTCTTCATCCAGTGTTGCGGCCTCATCGCCCATATCTGAGTCAGCTCCATCGTCGTCATCGGACTCCACATCGGAGTCCTCCCGATGTGTCTCCTCATCAGTAGGGACATCGTCATCCGTCGGCTCCACGAAGGCTGGTCCCACCCGACATAAGGCTCTGGCGTTCTCTCCAAAGGGGTAGTCCAGCTCCAGCTGCCATAATTCTTTCTCGGTGGCTGGTCTCCCACCAATCCGTAGCTGAAGCATCTGCATGCCGAACATACGTGCCATGTACTGATCGTCATGAGCATGTCGCTCGCCCAAAGTCAGTACTGGTTCGTGTGTAGTGTCGGGGGCCTTAGTCTTTGTCACATCGAGAGCCCTCCGCTCCAACTGCGGAATATAGTCCAAAGCCTCTTCATCAATGTCGAGGCCTCGGAGGAAGGTGGTGATGAGTCCGCCAAACCCGTATCTGTGGCCCTGGTGCAGTCTGGCTCTCTTCATGGCAGATATTATTACCGCCCCAACATTAATCTCAAGCCCTTTCATAAGGGCATACACCAAGCAGACACGGTCCCGGGTCACGTCCGTCATATGAACTCCCGGGATCAAACACGAACACACAATCTTCAGCCATATTCTGGACTCCCTGTTCATCTGCGAATAAGGCAGAGTCTGGTGGTAACCCCTCTCCTTATGTCTACTCCATCGGGCTGTGGATCAAGCCCCACACAACGTACGTCTGATGTCGGCGTACGGTGGGGTGATGTTTAGCTGGCGGAGAACGTGGGCGTCTGTGTCCCGCGCTCCGACGATGGCATTAAATTGGTGGGGTTCCAGAGTGACAATCTGCCCTCTGATTTTTATTGTGTGGCTTATGATGGTCGGGTTCCAATTTGCGTAGAACTCTCGGACCAAGTGAAGGTTGCACTCCTTGGGCTCCTGAAAAATAAAGCTGAGCCCAGCTGCTTCAATTCTCTGTACAATGCGAGGGAACTCCTGTGCGAGTGGTTCCCGTGCAATATGTTCTTCCGGGAAGTACTTGTTCTCCTTATGCTTAGCATACCATTTCTTTCCTTCCTCGGTTACCCATCTTGTTCCATATTGGTGGCGTTGGCCGCGCGGAACAGCGGGTGCAGCTGGGACTGCGGTGCCCAGTCTCATCCTTTTCCTACCGGTGCCTGAGGTAGAAGCACCCTTGCCTTTATCTTGTCTGCTCGCCATTGTACCTGTCAATTTACACAAACAAGCACAAAGTTAAGCTAAAAACTTGTTAACTTTGGCTAAGGTCGGGTTACACAACATTTACCCCACACTTAGGCCTTAGCTACTTATACAAAATTACGGCAGGAATAACTCTAATTACACCACAGACAACACTATACACTTCATGCTTAGTGCGTTCACAAAAAAAATTTCGACAGCATAACGGTTAGCGTACTACTCAGACATCATACAGCTAATCCCGATCCTACTATCGCTAACAATTCACACATCGCACTTCGCAACAAAAACAACAACAAAATAAAAACAACGATAAAAACATTCTATATACAATCTAATCCAAACAATCTAACCAATTTACACACTTTTTGCATTTTCCCAAAAAAATTTGAGAATTTGTCGTCTTTTAACATTTACACAATATTTACCACGACTTCTCTCAATTTACAAACACACCCCGGCATCTAATTTGCCGACTTATCAAGTCACTCAAGTTAAATTCAACACTCATGCCCTAGAATACAATTCTATAATCAAATTCAAATTATTTACGCAATCAATAAGTTCAAACGCTAAATACAACAATCCCAACATATATCAATCACAAATAACTCAACATCCATGTTTAATTTCTACCTAGGGTGATATATCTCACCTCACATGCCCAAATTTGACTAAAATCGCCAAAAAAATTGAGATAGACGATGAAAACATACCTTTGAATTGAGAAACCGAAGAGACTTGACGTATTCCTTGCCTAGGAACGTGGCACGGTGCTTGGGGAGGGGGAAATAGGTGTTTTGGTTGCGGAGGGAAGAGGGAATGGGAAGAAATGGGGCCGAATCGGGGGTTTTAATTTAAGAAAACACGCGGGTCACCCGGCAACCCGGTGTGACCCGGCACCAAATACACGGCAACGTGTCACGGAGGGTAACGCGGAGCCCTACCTCCGTGACACGGAGCCAACGCGTTGGCTTACTGGAATTTTTGAAAAATCCGGATTTTGCCTTCAACGTGTCACGGAGGGTAACGCGGAGCCCTACCTCCGTGATATGGCGCCAACGCGTTAGTGCACTGTTTCTTCAATTAATTTAATTTTTCATACCTTGCCTCATTTTCTCGATTCCATGTATATTTCCTCCGTTATACCTGAAAATCACCTCACTGAACAGAATTGGTTAGATTAATAGATTTCCCTAACAAAAATGAAAAATATTAACTAAAACAAAAATATATACCGAATCAAGAAAAGAAAAATGAAAATAAAAATTATTTACACTAAAAAGAAAGAAAGAAAATATTTTTCACGGGTTGCCTCCCGTGCAGCGCCTGGTTTACCATCGCGGCTCGACGTCCTTTATGCTCACTTGTCTACTAGGGTGATGGATGATTTGTCCCGATCATGGTCATCCCCCCAGTAGTTCTCAACCTTATCCGGTGGCCTTCCTAGTAACTCTCGGGAATCACTCATTCCATTAGCATTCCCATGATCAATCACATTGATCACCGAGAGTTCCTTATAAACAGTCAGGAGCTTAGGTACCTTGTACACATCGAACACTTCGACCTTGTCATGTGCTCACATCGTGAGTTGACCCGCAGCTACATCAATTAATGCTTTTCCGATTGCCAAAAAGGGTCGTCCCAAAATAAATGGGACTTCAGCATCTGGTTCAAAATCCAGAACAATAAAATTGACCGGAAAAATGAGGGAGCCTACTTGCACTAACACATCCTCAACAATGCCATCCGGCTTAGCTAAAGACCTGTCTGCTAGCTGCAAGATTACCGTTGTAGGTCTAGGACTCCCTAGACCTAACTTTCTGAATACCGAAGATGGCATCAGATTTATGCTTGCCCCCAAGTCGCATAATCCACGAGCTCGGATACTTTGCCCAATCGTAAGCTGGATAGTAAAACTTCCAGGGTCTTTCAGTTTTGTGGGTAACCTATTCTGAATCTGGGAAGTGCATTCCTCCGTTAAAGCTATCGTGGCATACTCAGTCAAACGACTTTTATTAGCCACGATGTCTTTAATATATTTCACATATTTTGTGACTCCCTGCAAGACATCAACAAGAGGTAAGTTCACATGTACCTGTTTAAGTACCTCCATGAATTTCTGGAAACACGCCTCCTCCTTGTGTTTCTTAAGTCGTTGAGGGAACGGGGGTGGAGGCCTTTCTGGTTCAGCTTCTTTAGTCTTCCCCCTATCAGAGATTTGCTCTCCCTCAACATCTGCTGCTCCTGAATTTTGAGGCGGTCTTTCCGGTTTCACCTCCTTTAACTGTAAACCACTCCTCGTGGTCACTGCATTTACCTGCTTCGGATTAGGATCTGTGTCGCTAGGTAATCCTCCTCTGGGTCTAGTAGTTTGGGCACTAGCAAATTTCCCAAACTGATATTCAAGAGCCTTGGTCGCCAATTGATTATTCTTCACTTCGGCTGCCAATTTAACATAGTCAGCCTGCAATTGCGCCTGATTAGCGATCATGGTTTTGAACATCTCCTCAATGCTCGGTGATGGTGGTGGAGGAGGGGCATTGTGATTTCTGAATTGAGCTTGATAGCTTTGTTGCCATCCTTGGTTTCTGTGCATACCCTGCTCGGAACTTTGGCCTTGTTGATTGTTGCTACCCCACGAAAAATTCGGATGGTTTCTCCAATTTGAGTTGTAGCCACTACCAAACTGTTGCTGATTTCTCTGTGCATTGCCCACAAAGTTAACAGAATCAGGATTTGCACCACAGCATTCAGCTGAATGCTCACTACTACCACACACTTCACACCACATCTGTTGGACAGCACTGACTGAAGCTGAAGGCTGGTTCAAGTTCATATTGCTGAAGTGATTGTTTAACTGATTTTGCAAGGCAGCTATCTGTGCAGCGATAGCTGTAAATCCATCCACTTCAAGCACTCCCGCTGCTTTCCTTACTCCACCTCGAGATGAATCTGCATTCCATTCTGGATTGCCTTGTGAAATTTGGTTGAGCAAAGTGTACAGCTCCTCATATCTCTTTTCCAGCGCTTGCCCTCCAGCTGCTGAATCTAACAGAATTTTAGTGTGGGGTTCCAAACCCTCAATAAATGTATGTACCAACACCTCATTGGACTGATGATGATGAGGACAGTCCCGCAACATGGATTTAAATCTTTCCTAGGCTTGATATAGATTTTCTCCCTCCCTCTGTTTAAAACTTAGAATTTGACTTCTAAGTCTGGATGTTTTACCAGAATGGAAAAATTTAATCAAAAACTTTCATGCAAGATCATCCCACATTGATATAGAATTGGGTGGTTCAGCTTTTAACCACCTCTTAGCTTCACCAAGTAAAGAAAACGGAAATAAGGTCAGCCGAACATAATCAGGTGACACTCCAGTGGGTATATAAGTGTCACTTATCTCCAAAAAGTTTTGGAGATGTTGTTGTGGATCTTCATGAGGGAGACAGGTAAACTGCCCGCTTGTGTGCAAGAGTTGCACCATATTCTGCTTTAATTCAAACCTCCCTCCAGGCTCTGGTTTGCGGATGCTAGAATGTACATTGTTAGAGTGTGGGATTGCCACCTCGCGAACCGGCCTTGCTGCTGCTTCATCGGTCACTAAAACTGCCCTCACAACTGGTGGATTTTGTTGCTCCATAATAGACTGTTTAAGCAACTGCAGCTTCTTTCGTAGAGCTTCTCTGCGTTGACTATGAAATTCACGTTCAGGATCTAAGTAAGATTCCACCAGCTCTTTGTCCCTTGCCAGTGTTCACAGAAACAAAATCTGCAAAATACAGGCTAAGACCAAGTTGTTAACAATTTAAGAAAATAAAAATAAAAATACAGTAAATTTACACTAAACACAATTTCACAAATCGCCTAGCCTCCCCGGCAACGGCGCCAAAAACTTGCTCGGGTGTTCCGGTATAGGTTAAAAACCGACACGCAAGTGCACGTGGTCAAACAAGTAATAAAGTGGCTAAGTAGCCAAGTATCGATCCAAGGAGGCTCAAGATATGTAAAGTTGCCTAGTTTACTATATTCCTATTTCACTTCTATATGCTAACAACAATGTAACCAACAGTTACTTGAGTTTTTGTTTCTAAACTATATATACTAAAATTAATAACAACTATTTACTGAGAATTTAGACAATGGATATGAACATGCCAAGGTTAAGAACAAGTAATGAACTTGATAATCATGATAATTTGGTTAATCTCTTCTTCATGTTGCTAGCCAAGAACATTCGCCTAGAAATTAAAACTCTCGTATTTAATTTCACTTTAGAATCATAAACCATCCGTCTACATTTCTGTGATCAAATGCAATTTATGACCTAGCAATATAATTCCGGTTCCTAAATTGACTAATACGGCTTTCAAGTATATTTCTATCAGGAAAGCACATCAAAACCCAATTTTCCCAAATCAAGTTAAGAACAATACCCTATTAATTCACAACTTTCCAATTTCTTGCTCTTTCGAGTGAAATTGGACTTTTTAGATGTACATTAATGTCGGCCACACACTAATGCAGTAAGAACAAGAATTAATAGAACAACATGGAAGAAGAAGAAGAAAACCATATCAATTATAATCAAAATTCATTACAAGTGTCAAAACCTCAGCAAGGAAGAGAATTAGTCACTCATTTGTGGATTGATCATCCTAAAATGAGTGTAAATCATACGTACAATTGATAGAAAGAAGAAAAGAAGAGAAGAAATCCCTTAGCTTTTTCGTTCCTCAACTGCTCCTAACCCACATCCTTGCTCTCCACTTCTGAACTCAGTCTAAAAACTAAAAACTGCTTAAAATAAACCTAAGTGTGCTATTTATACTAGTGGGAAATTTTTCCCGGAATAACAAGCAACGTGTCACGGAGGCCAACGCGGAGCACTGCCTCTGTGACATGGCGTGGACGCGGACCTTCACTGGAATTTTAGGGTCCGGTAAATTAGCCTCAACGTGGCACGGAGGCCAACGCGGAGCACTCTCTCCGTGCCACGGAGCTGACGCGATGGCACACTGGAATTTGCCATTTTAATTCCTGTCCAGGCAGTGTGCTACC
Source organism: Datura wrightii (assembly GCA_035772735.1). NCBI lineage: Eukaryota > Viridiplantae > Streptophyta > Magnoliopsida > Solanales > Solanaceae > Datura > Datura wrightii. The sequence goes on along the minus strand of JASDFA010000010.1, from coordinate 67,459,387 downwards.
GCGATGGTAGCGTGGCACGGCTCCATCGCGGAGCCCCTATAAATTGTGCATTCCAATGTCTTTTCCACGCTCGCATCCAAGTCCAACTCCGATGTAGTTCCAACATGCATTTTAGCTCCTAAAAATCACATTTACCTGCAAAACAAATGTTAATCATGTTGGTTAGTATAAGTTCGCATTTTATTACCGATTACATGATATTATATACACATTGCACAAAAAACAAGGTAAAATTGATACGTTTGAGTATCACTTGGGCATATAAATCTGCCCAAGATCATTAGCTTCGTTGAAAAACGATGGAGAGCATATGCATGTTTTTGAGTGTAGTGTCTAGCACCGAGTAGGCTAAGGGTCAGTCAACCCTATGTCTTAGAACTACGCGTGAATGTAGTTATGTTCAGATTATTTGGGACCTCCCTTGTGAGCTTCCCCTTCCCCAAGGGGCCTTCAGCTTGATATCGATATCATGGTAGCGTCCTTAGCCTTGGCAAAGCTTTGGACGATTCTGCCCACTTGAGTGTGATAGTTGGGACCATGTAAGCTCTGTCGTGGTAATGTCGGTTATATGATGAGTCTCCCATTGTTCCTCATGATTTCAGTTATGCATGTACATTAGTCATGATATTATGTTTTCAGCAGGTTTGACCCCATGTTCAGTTTTACTTATGATTATCAGTTTTTAGCTTTGGGTCATTCGATTCAATTATGATGTTCAATTATGTTTATATCATGATTTCATAAATAGCATGGAAGCCCTACTCTCAGAATCGTATCTTGATTATGTTTTATACTATGCATGTCTAATGATTTTACTTACTTAGCGATTTTACTTACCTTGCATACTCGGTACATTCTATGTATTGACCGCATACTCTATGTTGTATCGTTTCATGATACAGGCTCCGATATCCAAACTTAGTCCTGCCGATAGCCAAATTTCTAGCATTAGCACTTCCCAATCAGAGCTGGTGATTCCTCATCTTTCGAGGACCTTTCTATTCAGATATGTTTAGTATTTCCAATTTTTAGACTTTAGTGAGTTAGTTGGGGTCTTGTCCTATCAACTCGTCAGTATTAGAGGCTTTTCGGACATAGTTTGTATTTAGCTTTAGACTCATGTATGAATTCCGATGTTATGTTTTCTTAGACATCTGCTATGTAATCTATGACGATCTTCCATATTATTTGATTGAGTTAGAATGCATGTTCATTCCATGGGTCGACTTGGAGTCTCTCGGGGTTTCTAATCCCGTGTCTCGATCCGGGCCTATGTTCGGGTTGTGACTAAGAAGTTCAATACCAAAGTCAATCTCCCGCTTGGGAGGAATTCCTGGATAATCATTTGGAAACACTTCTGGATATTCGCACACTACAGGAACTGACTGGATAGTCGGGGTTTCGGATGTAGCATCCTTGACCCTAACAAGATGGTACATGTAACCTTTAGAGATCATGTTTCTAGCCTTAAGGTAGGAAATGAAATGACCTACAAGCACATCTGAACTACCCTTCCACTCCAGGACTGGCTCACCAGGAAACTGAAACTCTACCTCACGGGTTCTACAATTTACTGAGGCATAACATGCATATAGCCAATCCATGCCAAAGATAACATCAAAAATATCATGGCTAGCTCTACCAAATCTGCTGAGGTCACTTTCTGAAGGATTGTGACAGGGCAATTTCTATATATCCATCGAGCTATAACTGAATCACCGACTGGAGTAGAGACTTAGAAGAGTTCTGATAGGATTTTGGGACTGACTCCGAAACTACTAGCAACATAAGGCATCACAAAAGATAAGGTAGCCCCTAGATATAGCAATGCATATACATCAAGGTGGAATATTTGTAACATACCAGTGACTACATCTGGAGAGGCCTCCTACTCCAAATAAGATGCGAGGGAATAGAATCTATTCTGACGTTTACCGCCTCCTGCACTAGTGGACGCATCATGTTGAGTTGGGTGTGCTGCTGCTGCTGCTGAACTAGTAGCTAGGTATTGGCCTGTTTGATGGACCTATGTAGCTACTAAACAATCTCTAAGCATATGTTTAGGCTTCCATCACCCGAAACAAGTACCTGTACCTGCTAAGCACTGACCAGTGTGTCTCCAATCGCACCTGTCATAAGCTGGAATATTAGGCTCCATAGATCTATCACCTAACCTCAAAAGCCTAATGCTCGTCCCCTCTGGTCAAGCCTAGATCTGGAGGGCACACTCGTTGGTGACAGCGCTGAGGCTGATGATTTATGGTGGGACTGCTGACAATGCCCACCACTAGGTCTCCGTTGGGAGAATCCAAAGCTATCAGTCCTGGACCTCTTGGCCTCTCTCTCTTGCTCACTCACCTGTACCACCTCTATCTGCTGGGTGTACAGAACTATTCATGAGAAATCAATGTCCTGATGAAGTATCGCGGTCCGGCAATCCTTGACCAAATAGTCTGATATCCCATACACGAGTCGACTCACTCGAGCCCTCTAGTCCGCCACCATCTCAGGTGCATATTTGGATAGGCAGGTGAACTCTAGAGCATACTCCTGGATTGTTATGTTGTTCTGCCTCAAGTTCACAAATTTAGTTTCTTTGATCTCCCTCATCTCATAGGGAAAGAACTGATCCAAAAATGCAATATGGAATTCATCCCAACCAATAGGGCCTGCTCTAACTGCCCTACCATCCTTCCACTGTCTGAACCAGATATGTGCAACCCGTTTCAGCTGATAAGATGCTAAATTGTGCACTCCTATCCTATCACTCCCACGATTTGGGTGATTTTCTAAATCTCATCGATAAACTCGTGTGGATCTTCTTCCACCTTTGACCTGAGAAACTCTGGAGGGTTCATCCTTAGAAAATCTCTGACTCTCGTCGCTGCCACATTCCCATTCAGGAGGACATGTGTCACCACCTACTGGTTGACTTGCACAGTCAAAGCCTGAGCAAACATATGAATGGCAACCCTAAACTCTGCATGGGCCACCTGCTCAGGCACATGATCCTCGGGGCCTAGTGGGGCCTGTTGGTGCCCATCCCCATTTTCATTCTCATGGCCATTTCCATTTCCCTTTCTTTTTCCGTTAACTCGACGTGGAGGCATGATTCTACAAATGCATATAGCACGAATTAAAAGGATAGAGAGACATTTCATCGCACGACATAGATCATGAAAGAAGGGAAGTTTCCTAAAACGTTTCGTAGCCTCTTCGTCATAAGTGTGGCGCACTTTACACCCATGGAAAAGACTCTACTTAATGCGTCTTTCAGACACCCTAGGACACTTCAAAACCTAATGCTCTGATATTAAGTTTGTCATGACTCAAACATAGGCCCGAATCGAGACACGGGACAAAGAACCCTGAGAGGCTCCAAGTCGACCCATTGAATGAATATGACATCTAAACTCAACATACTAATGTGGAAGTCTAACATATAAATAGCAGAAGTCTAAAAATATGATAACATCGAATATTTGAATACATAAAAGCAATCTGAAACTAAGAACATACTATGTCTAATAAGCCTCTACATACTGACGACTTGATGGCACAAGACCCCAACTAACTCACTAAAGACTGAAACTAAAAATACTGAATACAACTGATAAAGTGGTCCTCGAAGGATGAGGAGTCACCAACTCTAGATGAAGACTCACCAACTTTGAGGATCTGGCTAATAGTGGGACTGAAACTGAATATCTGAGCCTGTATCATGAAATAATACAGCATAGAGTATGCAGTCAGTACGTGGAATGTACCGAGTATGCAAGGTAAGTAAAACCTCTAATTAAGTAAAATTATAGATCATGCATATCATAAAACATTTCATCAGAAGAGTCTGGAGTAGGGCTTGCATGTTATTATCTGAAAACATGATTTAAACATAACTGAATATCATAACTGAATCGAATAACCCAAAGCTGAAACTGATTATTCAAAGTAAAACTGAACATTAGATCAAACCTATTGAAAACATAATATCATGATTGATGAACATGCATAACTGAAACCATAAGGAACAATGGTAGACTCGTCATATAACCAACATTACCACGATAGAGCGTATGTGAACCCAACTATTACATTCAAGTGGGCAGAGCCGTCCAAATCCTTGACAGGGCTAAGAACACCACCATGATATCAATATCAAGCTGAAGGCCTCTTGGGGGCAGGGAATGCTCACAAGGGAGATCCTAAATAACATGATCATACCTATGTTGGCTCGTAGTTCTGAGGCACAGGGTTGACTGACCCTTAGCCTACTCGTTGCTAAATACTACTTCCAAAAACATGCATATGCTCTCCATCATTTTTCAACGAAGCTAAACCATCATCTTGCAATGAAGTTGAATCATAATGATACATGCATAATCTAAAAAATAATATGAGGAGCCTTGGCTCAAACCATACTACAAGCTAAAAAGAGTGGGAGTCTAGACTCCAAAATCAATGTGGTAAGCTAATAACATGAAATCATGAAACACACTTGATTATATTGGCTTGCCCAAACTTAAACATACTTGAAATAGACTTTGATAGTATAAACATGAATATAGACATGGGTAACTCAAAATCATACTTTCATCATATACATCTCATCATGCATGAAAACATATATCATAATTTCAACCTTTCATGAACTTTCATAATTGGGCATCATAATTATAAGACTTTGAAAACATGAATTTGTAATTGAAAACATTATAAAACATGCCCATGAATCATAATTCGATATTAAAAACATGAATAGATTATACCCATGATAGATACTTAGAGAATTCACAAGTTGGGTTAAAACGCCATAGATTCATCATCTTAGGATTTCCATGAATTTGAGAAGGGATTGGGCATGAGGGTGAATGGATACACCAATTCATAAGCCTACATACTTGGGTACTTTAGATTTCACAGCCCTCTTGAATGCCCAAAGGAAATTGATGGAGAGTTGATGAATTTCTAGGCTTAATCACCCTAGGAACTTCTAGGCTTGCATGCATGGAGAGGGATAGGTTTAGAATGAGTTAAACCCTCCTAAAACACACTTATCTAAGCTTAAAATGGCATAGTTTAGGTCTTAGGAACTTAGGAATTACGGAGAAACCCTTACTAATTTTGCAATAAAAATCACACTGCCAGTCCCAATGAGGGACTGGATGACTCATTACCTAAGGGACGACTCGTGGCCTAGTTCTCTTTACCAACACTAGGAACTATAATCTTGTCAGTCACCATGAGGAACACCACGACTCTTGGTGCACCTAATGACTCATGATGAACACTACCAATTATCCCATCCTTCATGTCGGCTCCTTGACCACGAAAAACCTAACGACATGTGGTCCTCACCATGAGTCGTGGCTTCACCCATGGTCAACCCCCAGACCAAAAATCCAACCAAACTTTCCTTCCACTCCATGAGCCACCTAACAACTCATGGTGTACCTCACGAGTCAATAGATGACTCATCTTGTGACCTGGTGTAGAAATTTTTGTTTTCTCTATTTCAACCCTCGGGTCTGATCTTAGGGCTTTTGAGGTATTACAGTCCAAATCACACTTATGCCTTATAAGGGCGACAGGAGTCAAAGTCATTATCAGATGTTATGACAGGTATGTTGGATGTTTTCTCTCACTCGGTTTATGCTCTAATAGATCCATGTTCTACCTTGTCTTATGTTACTCCGTTAGTGGCACGGAAGTTTGGTATAATGCCAGAATTGCTTCAGCGATCATTCTCGGTGTCTACACCCATCGGTGACTCTATTGTAGCTAAGATAACTTACAGTGGTTGTACAGTAGAGATTGTCAGTCACTAGACCTTAACCAATTTAGCGGAGCTAGAAATGATTGACTTTGATGTAATTATAGGTATGCATTGGCTAGCGCCATGTTATGCTAATGTGGAGTATTGGACTAGGACCATCCTATTTCATTTTCCAAGGGAGGTAGTGCGAGAATGGAAAGGCAACGCAGCTACGCCAAAAGGTAGGTTCATATTCTATCTTCGGGCGACGAAGTTGATAGTGAAGGGCTATATATACTATATTGTTAGGGTTCAGGATATGCAAGAAGAATCCCCGACTCTTCAGTCCATTCTTGTGGTTAACGAGTTTCCAGATGAGCTTCCTTATATTCCCCTAGAGTGTGAGATCGATTTTTCTATCGACCTGCCACCAGGCACGCAACCTATATCCATCCCTCCTACTGAGCTGAAGGAATTGAAAGAACAGTTGAAAGACTTAATAGATAAGGGTTTTATCAGGTCGAGTGCTTCACCATGGGGTGCGCCAGTTCTTTTTGTAAGTAAGAAAGATGGTTCCCTACAAATGTATATAGATTATCGGCATTTGAATAAAGATACTATTAAGAATAAATATCCCCTTCCAAGGATAGATGACTTATTTGATTAGCTGTAGGGAGAGAAGTATTTCTCTAAGATCAAATTGAGGCAGGGTATCATCAAATATGGGTCTGGAAGAAAGATATCCAAAAACAGCCTTTTGGACCAGGTATGGTAATTTTGAATTCTCGGTCATGTCCTTCGGATTGGCGAATGCCCTAGCAGTATTTATGGATTTGATGAACAACATCTTTAGATCATATTTAGATATGTTTTTTATAGTGTTTATTGATGATACTCTGGTATATTCTTCTATGAAGCTGAACACAAAGATCATTTGTGAATGGTACTCCAGATCCTCAGAGACCGCCAGTTATATGTGAAGTTCTCAAAATGTGACTTCTGGTTGAATTCTATAACTTTCTCTTCAGCCATATAGTGTCAGATGCAAGTATCCAGGTTGACTCATAGATAATTGAGGTAGTAAAGACATGGCCTAGACCCAAGAATCCAATCGAGATTCCTAGTTTCCTGGGGTTAGCCAAGTACTATAGAAGGTTCATGGAAGGATTTCTGCCTTATCAGCACTATTGAAAAGGTTGACTCAAAAAGTAGTTAAAATCCATTAGACCGAGGCTTGTGAGCAAATTTTCTAGGAGCTAAAAAATAGATTGACATCTGCATCAGTACTAGCCTTATAGAAAGGTTTAGAGGGCTACGCTATGTACTATGACGCTTCAAGCATTCAATCTGCACTAGTACTAGCCTTACCAAAAGGTTCAGAGGTCTACGCTGTGTACTATGGCGCTTCAGGTGTTGGGTTAGGGTGTGTTCTGATGCAACATGGCAAAGTAATTGCCTATACTTCGAGGCAGCTAAGGAAGCATGAAAAGAACTACCCTACCGATGATTTAGAGTTAGCTGCAGTAGTTCATGCTTTGAAAATATAGAGGCACTACTTGTATGGTGTTCATGTTGATATCTTTATGGATCACAAAAGCCTCCAGTATATTTTCACGAAGAAAGAGTTGAATCTGCGGCAACATCGTTGTCTAGAGTTGCTGAAAGACTACGATGTGAATATCTTATATCACCCAGGAAAATCTAATATTGTATTCGATTCCCTTAGCCACATATCCATAGGAAGCCTAGCATATTTTTTGAGGCCAGAACAGTGACAAAATGGCTCGAGAACTGCACCAATTGGCCAATCTAGTAGTCGAGGTAGTAGATTAAGAGTATAATGGGGTTGTAATTCATAATACAGTAGTATCATCTCTAGTTGTAGAGGTAAAGGAGCAAAAGTACGAGGACCCTAGTCTAGTACAGCTCAGAGACAAGATTCAGCAGGGTGAACTATCGGCCTTTGAGTAAATGGGAGACGGTCTCTTGAGGTTCATAGGTCGACTCTGTGTTCCAGATATAGCAGAGCTTGGCCAGTAGATTATGGTAGAGATACATTATTCTCGTTACGCTCTTCATCCAGGTTCAACAAAGATGTACCATGATATAAAGGAGATATACTAGTGGCCCTGGAATGAAGAAAAGTGTACCTAATTTGTGGCACAGTGTCCTAATTGCCAACAGGTAAAAGATGAACACTAGAAACTTGGAGGACTGACTCAAAAGATAGTCGTACCTATGCTGAAATAGGAAGTAATTAATGTGGACTTTGTGACGGGGTTACCTTACACCAGGCATAAATTCAACTCTATGGGTCATTGTCGATAGGTTGACGAAATCAGCCCATTTCATGCCAGTTAGGACTATATTTTAAGCTGAATATTATGCTAAGTTATATATCAAGGAGATAGTATAACTACACGGTGTCCCAGCATCTATTATTTTTGACATAGGGGCACAGTTTACAGCTAGGTGTTGGAAGTCGTTTCAGAAAGGTTTGGGGACACAGGTTGATCTGAGTACAACTTTCCATCCCCAGCGCACCATTTAGATTCTCGAGGACATGCTACATGCGTGTGTGCTATACTTTGGAGGGAGTTGGTATGAGCATCCACCCCTTATTGAGTTCATGTACAACAGTTATCATTCTACTATTCAGATGGCGCCTTATGAGGCTTTATATGGGGGAAATATAGGCCCCCTATAGGATGGTTTGAAGTAGGGGGGTTCAAGGTTGATCAGACCTGATATGATCCATCAGTCAGAAGAAAAAGTAAAACTTATCAGGGAATGTTTGCTAATAGCCTAGAGTCATCAGAAGTCCTATTCCTATGTACGGCACAGAGACTTGGAGTTTAATGTTGATGATTGGGTATTTCTTAAGGTTTCTCCTATGAAGGGCGTGATGACATTTGGTAGGAAGGGAAAGCTTAGCCCTAGGTTCATTGGCCTGAATCAAATCCTTCAAATGATAGGCCGAGCGGCATATGAGTTAGAACTGCCTTCAGGGGTAGAATTCTTATCTAGTTTTCCACGTGTCGATGCTATGAAAGTGTATAGGAGACCCGTCTAGGGTTGTTCCAGTTGAGGATGTTCAAGTTAATGAGGAGTTGTCCTAGTAGTTGCCATACTAGATCGGCAGTTTCATAGATTGAGAATTAAAGATGTATCCTCTGTTAAATTCCTATGGAGGAACAAAAATGTAGAGCAGATGACCTGAAAAGTTGAGGACGATATGAGGTCTAACTATCCTCACTTATTTCAGGCTTGACCCAGACTGTGTAGTTGAGGTGAGATTATTTTTCAGTTATTGTTTTGTTGTTCATATTATCAGTATTGTTTAGTTATTCACTTTTAGGATATAGAGCTACGTTTGTATCGTTGCTTGTAGCATCCTATAACATACCTATGTTGGATTTTCCTGTGTTTCAGGTTTCGGGGTAGTCCACATTACAGAGGAGTCTGCCAAAATTTTTCTGGCAATAGTTGAAGGAGTTGAGTCTCTTAAGCTTAAGATTACATTCGAGGACGAATGTTCCTAGGGGGGATGATATTACACCCCATAAGTTTCTATCGTTTAACAAATGCATGGTACGTATGTTGAGAGTTTTGGAATACGACGCATGCAAAAAAGGGCTCGGGGATGAGTATACGAGCATGGTATCAAGTGAATAGGAGGTCGGGGCCGAGGTTGGGTGCATTGGGCACCATGTTGTGCAGGCCATGCCAGCGCACTGGCCGGCATGTCACGCCAGTGGCCTGCCGTTGTGGCCGTCGCGCTGCGCCACCCCCTACCACCGCCTCATCTATATATATGTTATAATTTCAAGTTGAAGTCATTAAATATTTCCTAAAATCAGAACCTCGGCCCTTTGAAGCTTACTCTCTATTTTTCATCTGTTTTTGTCAAATTACGCCGCTAAACTCTGCCAAACACAAATTTATCTTGGATAACGAGTTCTAGGCCTACGAGAAACGTCCTTGTAGAGTTATTTCTTGGAAATTCGCTCGGAGTACCAGAACCCTGCCGAGTAAAAGTGGTAGAAATCACTTCTAATTGAGTCCTAAGTGGCTACAAGTGATGGGTAAGCATTTCTACCTTCTAAACTCTAGGGAATTTGTAAGATTTTCACCGAATTGGAAAACGTTTGAGTTGTAGCTAATGTCTTTGAAGGATATTGTGATTTATCCATTTTGTATTATTGAAAATAGCCTTATTCTCACAGCGTAAGGGCTACAAGTTAGTGAAATTGCCAGCTTCAGGTTTGAACTATTTAGGGTGAACAGAAATCAATGATTAAGGTACGTTAAGGCTAACCTCTTCGGCAAGTTATTCCTTTCGTATAGTAATACGACCTATGTTCTTGTAAGCAAGTCATAATCATGTATATTGTGATTAGCTGCTATAGATATTTTTGAGATTAAAGTTTACTATTTTGGTTGGGAGTGACTCCACCTAATATAGCCTCCCCATTGACCAACCTCAGGGTTACTAGCGGTGTCGTCGCCTATGGAGCAATAGATTGCTCAGAGGAGCTATATGACATCTGAAAGGACTATATTCAGGCCTATAAGGCCATATTATAGTCCATCCATGAATTGGCTTCTTTTATTCCATAACAACATCACTGACCCTCCGTTGAGCCTTGTATGCCCAAGGTGAAATTACAGGAGCCTAGAGGACTCAGACACAGCTACAGGAGCCCAGTGGGCTCAGTTACAAATCCAGAGGCCAGGTAGGTTGGCTATAGTTACCTGTAGAATCATATTGACCATACTAGGGGTATATAGATTAAATGGTACTTTCCAAGGTATATGGGGACCTAGGTAGGTTATTTTTTGCTGATTGTACCTTTTAGGCTTATGGGAGCCAAGTAAGGTTCTTGTTTGTATTCTTACTTGATAGTTATACTTCAGGTTGTGAGACTATTCAGGTTATAACTCTTATCCTTCTGATTGATTACTTTCAGTTCATTTATTAGTTCTATTCAATCATTTTCGTTACTACCTTACATATTTGGTACATATTGTACTGACGCCCAACCATGGGGCGTTGCATACTTTCATGCAGGTGCAGATAGACATGGTTCAGGACCTTCTTAGATATCAGCCAGGGTTAGTAGTTTAGTCAACTCCTTTTCTTTGGAGTTGATAGTTAGAAAGGTTTTCTATTTTTGTTGTATAGCTTTTGGGTAGGTCAGGGCCCAGTCCCCACCACTATTCCACTCCTAGAGGCTTACGGACTATAGTTTTTAATTTTGGTTGTTTTTGGTCGTCTGGGGCCTATATATGTTATATTTTGCATATTGGTCATGTGGAGCCTAGTGTAACTTTTAGTTAGCAGCCTTGTCGGCTATAGTATGAATATGACTACCTGCTTTCCTTTCAGTTATGATTAACAGCATGATGGTCTTGTCGGCCCACATAGGATTCCTTTATTGTTATGTTTGCTGGGTTAGCTATTTTCTCTTACAGGTTTGCTACGTGGCCTTGTCTGCCCGAGCCTATATTTACAGTCAAGATATAGCTGTTTGTTTTCTTTATTTTGAGTTGATGGCAGGAACCAAAGGTGCATATGCCCAGCCAAATCAGCCTAGGTCCCAGTATGTCATTAGATACCAGTCATGCCTCCCAAGGTGGGGCGTGACATTTAACTTATCCTAAGTCATTAGGCTCCCCTGCATGCATTGAATTGAGATTCCCTTCCAAGATCAAACTAGAATTCTCTCCAATCTCTTCCCCAAATCTCTTGGGCTTTCAAGTCAGGTTTGAAAACCAGTTTACCCAGGTATATAGTGCTATAAATGGGGGATTTCTTCCCCCCTCATGCCAAAGATTCTTCTTAAATGCATGAATTCATGTTCTTAATCAAGTGTATTGATTCCTAGGGTTTTAACTCAATTCTATGAAACTACCTATGTTATGTTTATAGGCCTAATCCCCTCATGTTCTTAAGTATGTTTTAAGTTAGATGGGCTAATTTTATCCTCAATTTGATTATAAATTCATCATTTCAAGTTATTAGAAATTATTCCCTATTATGCAAGTTTTATGATAAGTCAAGCTTATCATCCATGATTTCAAGTATGATGAGATATCCTGTATGCATGAAAGTTTATGAATTCTCAACTTATGAATTCATGATTTTGACTTATGAAGTCTATTTCAACTATGCATGATTTTATAACTTGAACAAGCCCATACAAGTTAAGTATTTTTATTATGATTTAACCAAGGCTAATAAGATCAGTTTATGATATGATTCAGAGTCAAGACTCCAAATGCAGTTTATGATATGATATGGAGTCAAGACTCCCAATGTGCAGATTCAAGCTATGTATTGAGAATATGATTTCAGCTTTATTGAAAAATTATGTAAGTTATATATTATTTTTTGGGAGTAGTATGTAGCACCGAGTAGGCTTGGGGTTTTGAGGTTCCTGGTCTCATAAATACACGCCAACGTAGGTATATATATTTGGGACCTCTTAAGAGAGTCCCCCCCCTCCCCCCCGGGCGGCTCATCTTTAGCGTCCTCAACCTTGGCAAGGTTTTTGACGGCTCTGTCCCCTTGAATTTGATAGTTGGGGCATCACATAAGCTCTATCTTGATGGTGCCAGTTACGGCAAGTCTCCTATTGTTCCTCATGATTTCAGTTACCCATGTTCATGACTTATGATATTATGTTTTACAATAGATTTGACCAATAATCAGTTTATGAGCTTTTACTTATGATTTCAGTTATGACAAGTCATATGATTTCTATTTTTAAATCTTAGGTCACTATGTTCAGTTATGATAACCAGCTTATGATATTGTATATCTCGGATATAGTTTTTAGTATGCAGTCCTTACTCTCATGACCTTTTGATTTGTATGCATGATTTTAACTAAGTTTTATCACCCAGGTTTTACATACCTTATATACTCAATACATTCTAAGTACTGACCACATACTCTATGTTATATCGTCTTATGATATAGGTGTCACGCCCCGCCTTGGGAGGCATGACCGGCACCTGGTGCCCTACTAGGACCTGGACTGCTAGACTATTGAGCCTAAGCACTTCTGGTGCCAGGCTGGCTCTAATTTTGGATTTATGAAAACAATGAGCTATATAACGGTTGTAAATATAGCCTCCGGTTGACTAGGCCTATAGCCACCTGTAGGAATATAACAGCTAACTAGAACAATTGAGCATAAGGGAACCTATGCGGGCCGACAAGGCCACCATGCTGACTAGTTATCATTGAAAAGTATAATCAAGTGATGAACTGATCTGTGACCGACAAGGTCACCAACTGACAACTGAATAAGGCCCCACATGACCATCACATGCAAACTGAAACATACATACGGCCCCACACGACAAGTAGAACTAACCACAAGGAATACACAATACGCAAGCCTCTAAGAATAATAAGATGGTGGGGACAGGGCCCGGCCTACCCATACTGTACAAAGAAAAAGGGAAGTAAACCTTTAGCTGTCAAGCTCCGAATGATACGAGCTGAAGACTCTGTACACTGGCTGGAACTACGAGGGATCTGCTCCTCGTTTATGAGTACCTGCAGGCAAGTAATGCAGCGCCCCAAAATAGGCGTCAATACCACTGGTACTGAGTATGCAAAGCAATAACTGAAAATAACTTAACGCAAACAATAATACAGATAGATACTGAAGTAATAGAAAACGGGCTGAGACTGACTGAAAAGAGCATAACTTTACTGAAGAGAATAAGAGTCATACCTGATAACATGGCGGTCTACTTTCTATCTATTAATAACTAACACAACATAGCATACAAGAACGTTACCAGCCCCCATAAGCCGTAAGGTATTAACCAGCACACAATGTATATGTCCCTACCCAGGTCATACCATCCACCTAGTAACTATGAGCATCCTACCGGCCCCCTGGGTATGCTACTTGGGCTCGCTGGGACCCTAACTATAGCTGTATCTGAGTCTGGAGGACTCTTGAAAACTGAAATCTAAAATCTATAATCTGAAATATGAAATCTACACCCCTGGTGCAAGCGCTCGACAGGGGGTGTGGTATAGTGCTGATCAGCCTTCTATGGGGAATCTGCATCCCATCTTCGTCTGCTGGCGGATGGCATGCCACTCTGTAGAGCGACATATCCTCACCCTCTAGCGAGCGAGTCGACACAGCTATTAACCTTGGGGCGGTCAAGGAAGCTCTAAGGGTGCCCAACACAGAACAATCATGTCTCCACAGATAGCAATAGGCACATGTAATATATATACTAGATCTGATAATAAGCTTCTGTTATTCTGTTCTAAATCTCATATTGAAATGTACTGAATATGATACTAAAATATACTGAATCTATAATAATATTTCTGGAATATTCTGCTGGGACTTATACTATTTTATATTTCTAACATGCTTACTAAATTTCATACTAGACATAATATACAACTTTTGAAACACTCTACTGAAATTTGTACTATTTTTCTATACTAGAACTACTAGCTTGCCGAAAGAAACTGGCTTTACATACCTCAACTGCCGACTTTCTGATTAACTGGCGTAGCTCGGCTAGTATTCAGCTATTTCTCCCAACTGTTTTCATATTAAGAAAAAAATAGAATTAATTCTACTATTATTTTGGAAAGAAACCATATTATTGCTATATCTACTGCCTATTCTTTGACTTATCGAAGAACGGCCGAAAACTCGCTATTTCTCGGGGGTCTAGAAGGGAGAAATACTCACTTTAATGTTGGGAGTATATTAAAACTATTTTATAGTAATTCCACTTACCTTAGCTCCGCGTGACGACGATTCGCCGGCCGAATTTCGCGAAACTAACTCCGCAGGAATGCTCCCGGCAGCTTTGTACGTCGCTACCCGAAGTTAATTCAAGTTTGGACTGCGTTTGACGGTGTAAACGAAAGAAAATTTAATCAAACCCTTTGTTCCCCTCTATTTCTGTTCGTTTACTGGAAATTATATGAAGGGAAAATGATTCAAATGAAGTGGGAGCCTTATATACTTGGGGCCTTTAAGTCGCATTTGTCGAATGCGATTTATAAGTCGCATATGTCGAATGCGATTTTTAAGTCGCATTTGCCTTGCGACGCTCCAACTTGGCGCTTGTTCGGTCTCTCCCCGAGCCCTTTTCTCGCACGTATGGCATTCTAAAACTCTTAACCAACATGCGAATAGGCCAACTAAGTGTCAAGAACTTACGGGGTGTAACATCCTTCCCCCCTTAAGAACATTCGTCCTCGAATGTTAACTTCCGTTTACAGAAATTTTTAACTTGCTCTACCTTTTCTGGAAAAATTTCGGCAGAGTTTCTCCTGTAATATGGACTATCTCAAAAATCCTGAAATGTAGAAAAGTCCAATACAGGTACTCCATATACTACTATAGTATCCATTACATAATAAACTAAAGTCAACATCTCACTCATACACATGAATATAAAGCAACTCATAAAATAGCAATATCAACATACCTATGACTAACTAAGTCTGAAATAACTGAGGATATCTGGCTTTCATTTCTTCTTCTTCTTCCCAAATCATTTTCTCTCGGTTCCTGTTACGGCATAACACTTTGACAGAAGCAACATCTTTAGTTCTTAATCTGCGGATCTTCCGGTCTAGTATGGCTACTGGAACTTCTTCATAGGCCAACTCCTCTGTAACCTAAACATCTTGGACTGGGAACATTCTGGAGGGATCTCCTATGCACTTTCTCAGCATTGATACATGGAAAACTGGGTGGACAGATTCTAACTCTGGAGGTAAGTCTAACTCATATGCCACTTGGCCTATTCTTCGGCGAATCTGATAAGGCCCAACAAACCTCGGGTTGAGCTTGCCTTTCTTGCCAAATCTCATTACACCCTTCATCGGCGAAACTTTCATAAACATCCAATCACCCACATTAAATTCCAAGTTTCTGCGCCGCACGTCAGCATAAGCTTTCTGGCGGCTCTGAGCAGTCAGTAAAAGTTCTTTGATAAGCTTTACTTTTTCCTCTGACTGATAAATGATATCTGGCCCAATCAATGCTGATTCTCCTACCTCAAACCAACCAACTGGAGATCTGCACTTTCGCCCATATAATGCCTCATAAGGCGTCATCTGAATAGCTGAATGGTAACTGTTATTATAGGAAAACTCAATGAGTGGTAAATGCTCATCCCATCTACCTCCAAAATCCAACACACATGCTCGCAACATATTCTCAAGCGTTTGAATGGTGCGTTCTGCCTGCCCATCTGTCTGAGGATGAAAACTTGTGCTCAGGTTAACCTGCGTCCCCAAGCCTCTCTGAAATGATTGCTAGAATTTAGTTGTAAACTGCGCCCCTCTGTCAGAGATAATGGATACTAGAACACCATGCAACCTGACTATTTCTCTGATATACAACTCAGCATAATCCTTGACGGAAAAAGGTAGCCCTTACTGGCAGAAAATGAGCTGATTTTGTCAGTCTGTCAACAATCACCTAGATCGAATCATATCTACACCTGGTGCGGGGTAATCATACTACAAAATCCATATTTACTGCTTTCCATTTCCACAGAGGCACAACTACATCCTGAGCCAGTCCGCCTAGTTTCTGATGTTCAGCTTTTACCTGCTGGCAGTTGGGACACTGAGCTACAAATTCTACTATCCCCTTCTTCATTCCTGGCCACCAGTGGATTTCTTTTATATCGTGGTACATTTTCTTCGAACCTGGGTGGAGAGAATAACAGGCATAATGTACCTCACCCATAATCTACTGGTGAAGCCCTGCAACATCTGGAACACAAAGACGATCTTTATATCGCAATACCCCATCCTCGGTTGTCTGAAAATCTGTCACCTCCCTTTGCTGAACTCTGTTTCTAAGATGAACCAGGCTAGGATCTTCACACCACCATTCCTTTACTTCCACAACTAAAGACGACACTGCAGTGTTCTGTATTACCGCTCTGTTGTCCTCTGTTTCTGCTACATGAACGTCTAAATTGGCTAACTGATGCAATTCCCAGGCTAATTCCCGCTACACAGGCTGTAACAATGCCAAACTCCCCATAGACTTATGGCTAAGGGCGTCTGCCACCACATTGGCCCTTCTTGGGTGATACAGAGTATTCACATCATAGTCTTTCAACAGCTCTAACCAGCGATGCTGCCGCAAGTTCAGTTCTTTTTGGGTGAAGATATACTGTAGGCTCTTATGATCAATGAAAATATCCACGTGGACGCCATACAAGTAATGTCTCCATATCTTCAAGGCGTGAATAAATGTGGCCAATTCCAGGTCATGGGTAGGATAGTTCTTTTCATGTTTCCTCAGCTGTCTGGAAGCATAAGCAATTACTTTACCATGCTTCATCAACACACATCCTAACCCAACACCCGAAGCGTCACAATAAACTGCATAACCTTCTGTACCTTCTGGCAATGCTAACACTGGAGTTGATGTTAGCCTATCTTTCAATTCCTGGAAGCTCTGCTCACATGCCTCAGTCCACTGAAATTTTGTTGCCTTCTACGTCAGTTTAGTCAGAGGTGCTGCTAAGGTGGAAAATCCTTCAACAAAACTCCTGTAGTACCCTGCTAACCCCAGGAAACTACGTACCTCGGTCGTAGTGGTAGGTTTGGGCCATGCTTTTACTACTTCTATTTTCTGGGTATCTACCTGTATACCAACATCTGACACGATATGACCCAAAAAGGCTACTGAATTCAGCCAGAATTCATATTTGGAGAACTTGGCATATAGCTGACGGTCCCTGAGAATCTGGAGCACTATCTGCAAATGATCCTTGTGGTCTTCCTCTGAGCGAGAATACACCAGAATATCGTCAATAAACACTATCACGAGCAAGTCCAAGTATGGCCTGAAAATACTGTTCATCAGGTCCATAAACACGGCTGGAGCATTCGTCAGCCCAAAGGATATGACTAAGAATTCAAAATGGTCGTATCTGGTCCTGAAGGCAGTCTTTGGAATGTCCCTTTCACAAACCCGAACCTAATGATATTCGAACCTTAAGTCAATTTTGGAGAAATATCTAGCTCCCTTTCACTGATCAAACAGATCACCTATCCTGGGAAGCAGATACTTATTCTTGACAGTAACTTTATTCAGTTGTCGATAGTCTATACACATGCGGAGGGAACCATCCTTCTTTCTTACAAACAGAACTAGCGCACCCCAAGGTGAAGTACTTGGCCTGATAAAGCCCTTGTCTAACAAATCTTTCAACTGTTCCTTTAGTTCTCTGAGTTCAGTAGGAGCCATGCGATAAGGGGGAATTGATATGGGATGAGTGTCTGGTAATAAATCAATTGCAAAGTCTATTTCCCTTTTTAGGGGAATACCAAGTAGCTCATCTGGGAATACATCAGGGAATTCATTAACCACTGGAACAGACTAGAGAGTCAGAGGCTCTACCCGAACATCCTGAACTTTGACAATGTGGTAAATGCACCCCTTGGCAATCAACTTTCTCGCTCGAAGATAGGAAATAAACCTACATTATGGCGTAGCTGTACTGCCCTTCCACTCTCGTACTACTGATCACGGGCAAAAATATATGCCCGAGATACTCTTTATTACTTGAATTAGTCTTGTTTATCTAAGTTATCGTATACATTTTCATGTAATTTTAGATAAAATAAAGATATGTGCTAACCAACATGATTAGCCTTTGTTTTGTAGGTTTTGATGATGTTTGAGTAACTAATCCATGAAGTTGGTGAAGTAGAAGCTTGGAGATGGAATTAACACGCGAACGTCGGCAAGGACTCGGCTGGTTCGGTAGGGGTGAAAAACTGACACGCAAGTGCACGTGGTCAAACAAGTAATAAAGTGGCTAAGTAAGCCAAGTATCGATCCAAGGAGACTCTGGATAAGTAAAATTGCTTAAGTATACTATATTCTAGTTTACTTCTAATTATGTTGACAACAATGTAACCAAAAGTTAAATAATTTTGTTTATAAACTATATACTAAAACTATTAACAAATATTTACTTGAATTGAAACTATGGATAAGAGCATGCCAAGGTTAAGAACAAGTAATGAATTCGATAGTAATCATAATTCGGTTATTCTTCTCTTCATGTTGCTAGCCAAGAACATTAGCCTAGAGATTAAAACTCTCGTATTTAATCTCACTTTAGAATCATAAACCATTCGTCTACATTTCTGTGATCAAATGCAATTTATGACCTAGCAATACAATTCCGGTTCCTAAATTGACTAATACGGCTTTCAAGTATATTTCTATCAGGAAAGCACATCAAAACCCAATTTTCCCAAATCAAGTTAAGAACAATACCCTATTAATTCACAACTTTCCAATTTCTTGCTCTCTCGAGTGAAATTGGACTTTTTAGATGTACATTAATGTTGGCCACACACTAATGCAGTAAGAACAAGAATTAATAGAACAACATAAAAGAAGAAGATGAAAAACCATATAATTCACAATCAAAATTCAATACACATGTTCAAAACCTTAGCAAGGAAGAGAATTAGCCACTCATTTGTGGATTGATCATCCTAAAATGAGTGTAGATCATACGTACAATTGATTGAAAGAAGAAAGAAAGAGAGAAAAACCCTTAGCTTTTTCGTCCCTCAACTGTTGCTAACCCACGTCCTAGCTCCACCAAGTCTTCCTTCTGAAAAATAAACCTAAGTGTGCTATTTATATTAGTAGAAATCTTTCCCGGATTAACAAGCAACGTGTCACGGAGGCCAACGCGGAGCACGGCCTCCATGACATGCTACGGACGCGGAGGCTTTCTGGAAAATCACCCGAAATCGGCCCAGGCAGCACCTTGCCGCGTTGGCAACGTGTCATGCTGCCTGGGCAGCGCGTTACATCCTCTTGGTCGCGGAGGCCACCTGCCGTGGCACGTTGCCAACGCGCAGGTGGGCTGTTTTGTGCGGCCTGCCTACCGTGGCACCTTGTCGACGCACCGGTGGGCTGTTTTGTGCCTCTTCCTTGCCGACGTTCGCGTGTTAATTCCATCTCCAAGCTTCTACTTCACCAACTTCATGGATTAGTTACTCAAACATCATCAAAACCTACAAAACAAAGGCTAATCATGTTGGTTAGCACATATCTTTATTTTATCTAAAATTACATGAAAATGTATACGATAACTTAGATAAACAAGACTAATTCAAGTAATAAAGAGTATCTCGGGCATATATTTTTGCCCGTGATCACAACCCCACACTTAAAGTCTTGTTCGTCCTCGAACAACCTTTTACATATCATGCATATGGAGACTCCCACATAACAAATTTAGCAAGATAATTCAGGTTATGGCTATAATGATTACGTAAGATACAAGCTAAAAATAGAGCATGCCTGATTTGATCATTGAAATGAAGTACAACCATGTTAAGACTTCTTAACCTCAAGAATCGACTCTCAATTTTAGCAAACTCATGCAAATCATCTGATTAAGAAATCCCACATGAATTATATCCTTCATTCAACATGTGCCCCTCACGGAAAGAGAGTTACCCAATCACACGCAAAAACAATTTTTTACATCACAACATGTGTGGGTACATGAATAGAATTACGCTCACTCTCACAAAGAATTCACATGCATTATGTAATGACCCATAAGCTTGCCCTTAGTGTTTTATTCCACTAATTTAAGGATGTGTGAATGTAAGATCAAGTAGGACTTTTTAGGTTGTAATGTAACTCAGGTGCGGGTAGGTACTATTATGATCAGTAATAGTGACTATCTTTCCTAAGCGCTTTTAATACATCACGCCTTCATTACAAACTTCCCTTCCCTCACTTCACCTTTTTTCTCCTTTTAGTTTTCTTTTTCCTCTTTTGTTCCCCCATTTCTTTCGACACTTTTAGCTTATTAGTAAGGAGTTCTATAAGTAACTTTTCATTTATTTATTTTCTTACTCCCTACTAATACTCACCCATATTCAAACAAGTGCACCTTTGTCCTTTTCTCACTTCTACAACTTGCCATTTTTCCTTCTTTTCCATTCTTCTCACTCCTTTACCCTTTCGGATTTTTCCTTTAAGCGCTTCGGAGTTTTGGTTCTATTTCAAGGCTAATGAAAGAAAAAGGATTAAGCTTATGTTGCAGCTGTCAAAGAATAGGCTCAAGGCTCAATGGGGTTAACTAGGATTAATTTTTCAAGGTAGGTATAATGAGGGATAAAAAGTTGGTTCATTCAAAGAAATGCCTATATCATTTCCTCCAATTCACATCCTTCATTTCGTTTTATAAACACACCAGGCAAGTTCTAGACATTCCACAATAGCATAGAATACTCAAAAACCTTACACTCATGGCACATGCTCAAATCAAGACACAATCAGTAGACTCTTACTCAGCTAATCACAAGAATTCGGAATTAAGCTTCAAACATATTGAGTCAAATTCAAGAGCCTAAGTGTCTCAAACAAAGTTATACACTTGCATGCTTCATGCTGAACATACTTGCATCTTACAACCATGTATAGCACATAAAAAGAACATCAAGCCCCAATTAGTTATGGTTTCAAAAACCCAAAACCTATCGACTAATTTTCCTCAAGACGGTCGTCATCCATCCATCGTCGGAAACAATCACTAACTATGACTAAAAAACATTATATACAGACAACGGAAAGAAAGAAAAAGAAAATTTTTATTCTTCGGTTCAAAGACCCCCCGTCGAAAAAGAACCGAAAAGAAAAACCAACGGGTGATGAAGTCATGCTTAATTCACAAAAAATTTTCAAAATTTTCAAATTTTTCACAAGCATTACATTCACCAAAAATCGTTAAGCACAACAAAAATTTTTGAAATTTCCCTCACCCCACACTTAAATCATGCTATGTCCTCATAGCATCAAATTAAAATCTAAAAAGGGTGAGAAATACTCCCTGAGGCCTTTAGGCCTAGCCAACAACATGCCTTTCTTCAACTTTGCACAAGTGGGTGTTCGACCCCACACTTTTTCTTTTCCATGCTTGTTAGCTTCCTCCTCCACGGGTACTCAGACTTCCCCTCCATTTGTGCTTAACTTTCCACCAAAACAACACAAGGTGAAAATAAACAAAAATTAACTCAATTGCAAGAAATTAAAATGGTACCTGTGGTACCCTTGGGTTGCCTCCCAAGCAGCACCTAATTTTATGTCGCGGCACGACGTACCAAGTTTCACCACTTTTTCCTCCACCTTGAGGATATGAATCTCACCCCTAATTTCTTCTCTAATTTCCTCTTATGCTCCAGGGGTGGTGGTGAAAAATTGTAAGGACCAAACAGTAGATGTTGCCTTTTGCATTTATTGGTCCTTAAGTAAGCGAAGTCATTTTGTCTTTCTGAGTTAGCAAATTTCAAAATATATGGTGCTTGGTCCTCCTCTAGACATTTCTCTACAAACTTGGAAGACTCTATTTCTTTGTTGTCAACCAAATTTAATGTTGAAAAATGCGTAGAGTGTGGTCCAATACACCTCAACTCTGAAACTGCATTTTTCTTGACCTCCTTACTTGTATACTCCTTCTCGGCATCGACATTTATCTCACCATTAAAGTCAACTGGGGGATACTCTATCTCTTCTTCCAAGAATGGCTTTTCCATAAGTGTGAGCCCATCACGAGGACACTCAAGAGATTCTAACTGTTGGGCTTCATCCAAAAATACACCCTTGTCCTCTGCTTGTAGTTCCTCTTGAATATCGGCTAAAACTGTTACCTGCAAGTCATCACAAGCTTCAGCTTCAGCGATCATCTCCGTGAATTTGACGCTCATCCTGCTTACAGCCTCGGCATTCTCCTTTTGCTGAATTATCAATTCTGCCACCGACTCCTTCATTGCTTCTGATTGCTCCAGGAGTTGTTTCATCATGTCCTCTATTTGAACTTGGCGTCCCAAGTCCTCATTTTCAACATGCCTATACTCAGAAAAATCAACAGAAGTATCATAGTAGGGGCTTGGGGGAGGGGAATATGCCTTTGGACAATCACCCCAATGGCCATATTGACACCCACATATATTGCACGTGTTACAGTTTTGCCACAAGTGGGGTCCTCCATAGTTCAGACAAGATTCACTAAAATATGAGTATCCACCATTGAAACCATTTATATTCCACGATGTCATGTCAATAAGGCTATACGAACAAGCAGAAAAATAAAATAAAATAAAGAAGAATTAAAACAAACACTAGACCAAGTTGTCAACACTTAAGAAAATAAAACAAAAATACAGTAAATTTATACTTAAAACAATTTCACCAATTGCCAAGTCTCCCCGGCAACGGCGCCAAATGGCCTCCGTGACACATTGCTTGTTAATCCGGGAAAGATTTCTACTAATATAAATAGCACACTTAGGTTTATTTTTCAGAAGGAAGACTTGGTGGAGCTAGGACGTGGGTTAGCAGCAGTTGAGGGACGAAAAAGCTAAGGGTTTTTCTCTCTTTCTTTCTTCTTTCAATCAATTGTACGTATGATCTACACTCATTTGAGGATGATCAATCCACAAATGAGTGGCTAATTCTCTTCCTTGCTAAGGTTTTGAACATGTGTATTGAATTTTGATTGTGAATTATATGGTTTTTCATCTTCTTCTTTTATGTTGTTCTATTAATTCTTGTTCTTACTGCATTAGTGTGTGGCCAACATTAATGTACATCTAAAAAGTCCAATTTCACTCGAGAGAGCAAGAAATTGGAAAGTTGTGAATTAATAGGGTATTGTTCTTAACTTGATTTGGGAAAATTGGGTTTTGATGTGCTTTCCTGATAGAAATATACTTGAAAGCCGTATTAGTCAATTTAGGAACCGGAATTGTATTGCTAGGTCATAAATTGCATTTGATCACAGAAATGTAGACGAATGGTTTATGATTCTAAAGTGAGATTAAATACGAGAGTTTTAATCTCTAGGCTAATGTTCTTGGCTAGCAACATGAAGAGAAGAATAACCGAATTATGATTACTATCGAATTCATTACTTGTTCTTAACCTTGGCATGCTCTTATCCATAGTTTCAATTCAAGTAAATATTTGTTAATAGTTTTAGTATATAGTTTATAAACAAAATTATTTAACTTTTGGTTACATTGTTGTCAACATAATTAGAAGTAAACTAGAATATAGTATACTTAAGCAATTTAACTTATCCAGAGTCTCCTTGGATCGATACTTGGCTTACTTAGCCACTTTATTACTTGTTTGACCACGTGCACTTGCGTGTCGATTTTTAACCCCTACCAAAGCACCGAGCAACTACCTCCCCTGGAAAGTGGAATCGGACCGTCTTGGTCTAGCATTTTACATTGGCATAGCATGGATCTAACCAATCCATACCCATAATGGCGTCAAAATCAACCATTTCTAACTCTACCAAATTTGTTGTGGTCTGACAATTAACAACCTCTACTATACACACTCGATAAACCCTTCTGGCTATAATAGAGTCACCGACGGGTGTAGATACTGAAAAGGGTTGCCGAAGAAATTCTGGTATAATACTGAATTTTTGAGCCACTAATGGGGTAACAAAGGACAAGGTAGATCCCGGATCGATTAATACATAAGCAGGGTGAGAGCAAATAGTCATCATACCTGTCACAACATCTGGAGACGCCTCTGAATCCTGTCTCCCTGGTAATGCATAGGTACGGCTTGGGCCCGCACCTGAACTAGAGGCCCCTGATCTGCCTCGGCCTCTACCTGTTGAAACTGAGGGCCTGCGCCCTGCCGGGACTGCTGGAGCTCGTGACCTTGCTGATGCCCTGTCCTATCTATCCTAGTTACCCTGACCCCTGGCTGGACAATCTCTCATCACGTGACCCTCCTGTCTGCATATATAACACCCTGTGGAGCCATATCTGTAGGCTCCAGAGTGGCGTCGGCTGTAAATAGGGCAAAGTGGTGGTGTATACCTGCTCTGTTCTGCCCGATTCTCCCCCTGTAACTCATCTGACCTGTCCCTGCGGCGTTGTTCCTGACCTATTCGTCTACTATCCTTTTGCTGTTGTCTGAGGCCCTCAATACTATGAGCTAAAGCCTGTACTCGAGCAATATCTATATCTTCCCTCAAAGTAGCTGCCATACAGGCCTCAATATACTCTGGGTTCAGCCCCATAATAAACTGGTGGACTCTGGATGGCATGGTGTCTACAAAGGCTGGAGCATAGCGGGCCAAAGAATCAAACTGCAGGGCGTATTCTCGAACACTCATCGCCCCCTGCTCCAGGTGTAAAAACTGATGCATCCGGGCCTGTCGGATCTCTGGTGGTAGGTAACGATCCAGGAAAGCCTCTGAAAAGCTAGACCAGGTCGGAGGGGCAACATCTCTCCCTCGAGACCTTTCCCAACTCTCATACCACAACACAATAATATCCCACAGTAGGAATACCGCCAATTCAACCGACTCTGTAGATGTAACATACATTACCCTAAAAATCCTATGCATCTGATCCAGGAAGTCCTGGGGGTCCTCTGTCCTATCTGACCCTGTGAACTGCGGGAGACCTAGTCCCAGGAATTCTCAGACCCTCGAACTACCTGGCCCACCTGATAACTCTGCATCTATATGTGGCATTGACTGGCGCTGAGTAGCCATCATTTACGCTAACATAACTACGGCACTCCTGACCTCCTAGTCAGATGGTGTAGGTATAGGAACTTTCGGAGGTGGTGTCGTCCCGAGTGACTCCTGATGGGGTAGAGACTGCTGAGAAGGTCGGGATGATGCCTCTGTATCGCCCTCAGATCGGGCTGATTCTAATCGAGACTGGGGCATCCTGCTGGTGCCTTCTCCTACTGCTGTATCCAATCTTCGGCCTATGATAGGATGTCGCTGATCTGACATTTTATCTGTGAAACAAGGAGTATAGTAAGCTTTAGGGACTCAACCCTATATTGTACTGCTCTATGGCACGATTGAATGTGAAGAAAGAGTAACAATCCTATCATGCCTTGCAGCCTCCTGCCTATGGTATGTGGTGCACAACACATCCATAGAAAAGACTCTACTTAGCACAGCTTGCAAACTCCCTGGGATACGACCTGCTCTGATACCAAGTTTGTCAAGCCCCGCCTTGGGAGGCATGACTGGCACCTGGTGCCCTACTAGGACCTGGACTACTGGACTACTGAGCCTAAGCACTTCTGGTGCCAAGCTGGCTCTAATTCTTAATTTATGAAAATAACAGCTATATAACGGCTGTAAATACAACCTCCGGCCGACTAGGCCTATAGCCACCTGTAGGAATATAACAGCTAACCAGAACAACTGAGCATAAGGGAACCTATGCGGGTCGACAAGGCCACCATGCTGACTAGTTATCACTGAAAAGTATAATCAAGTGCTGAACTGATCTATGACCGACAAGGTCACCAACTAACAACTGAACAAGGCCCCACACGACCATCACATGCAAACTGAAACATACATACGTCCCCATACGACAGGTACAACTAACCACAGCGAATATACAATCTGCAAGCCTCTAAGAATAATAAGATGGTTAGGACAGGGCCCCGGCCTACCCGTACTGTACAAACAAAAAGGGAAGTAAACCTTTAGCTGTCAAGCTCCGGATGATAGGAGTTGAAGACTCTGTACACTGGCTGGAACTACGAGGGATCTGCTCCTCTTCTATGAGTACCTGCAGGCAAGTAATGCAGCGCCCCAAAACTGGCGTCAATACCACTGGTACTGAGTATGCAAAGCAATAACTGAAAATAACTGAACGCAAACAACAATACTGATAGATACTGAAGTAATAGGAGATGGACTGAGACGGACCGAAAAGAGTGTAACTTTACTGAAGAGAGTAAGAGTCATACCTGATAACATGGAGGTCTAATTTCTATCTATTAATAACAAACACAACATAGCATACAAGAACCTTACAAGCCCCCAGAAGCCGTAAGGTACCAACCAGCACACAATCTATATATCCCTACCCAGGTCATACCATCCACCTAGTAACTATGAGCATCCTGCTGGCCCCCTGGGTATGCAACTTGGGCTCGCTGGGCCCCTGACTGTAGCTGTATCTGAGTTCATAGGACTCCTGAAATTTGAAATCTAAAATTTGTAATCTGAAATATGAAATCTGCACCCCGGGCGCAAGCACTCGACAGGGGGTGTGGTATAGTGTTGATCAGCCTGCTATGGGGAATCTGCATCCCATCTTCGTCCGCTGGTGGACAGCATGCCACTCCATAGATCAACGTATCCTCACCCTCTGGCGGGTGAGTCGACACAGCTATTAACCCTGGGGCGATCAAGAAAGCTCTAAGGGTGCCCAACACAGAACAATCATGTCTCCACAGATAGAAATAGGCACATGTAATATATATACTAGATCTTATAATAATATTTATGTTTTGGTATTTTGTTCTGAATCTCATATTGAAATGTACTGAATCTGATACTGAAATATACTGAATCTGTAATAATATTTCTGGAATATTCTGCTGGGACTTATACTGTTTTATATTTCTAACATGCTTACTAAATTTCATACTGAACATAATATACGACTTCTGAAACACTCTACTAAAATTCATACTATTTTGCTATACTAGAACTACTAGCTTGTCGAAAGAAACTGGCTTTACATACCTCAACTGCCGACTTTTTGATTAACTGGCATAGCTCGGCTAGTATTCAGCTATTTCTCCCAACTGTATTCATATTCATAAAAGAATAGAATTAATTCTACTATTATTTTGGAAAGAAACCATATTATGTCTATACCTACTGCCTATTTCTCGACTTATCAAAGAATGGACGAAACTCGCTATCTCTCGAGGGTCTAGAAGGGAGAAATACTCATTTTAATGCTAGGAGTATATTAACACTAGTTTGGAACAATTCCACTTACCTTAGCTCAATGTGACACTGATTCACCGGCCGAATTTCGCGAAACTAACTCCGCAGGAATGCTCCCGACAGCTTTATACTTCGCTACCTGAAGTTAATTCGAGTTTGGACTGTGTTTGACGATGTAAACCGAAGGAAATTTAATCAAACCCTTCATTCCCCTCTATTTCTTTTTGTTTACTGGAAATTATATGAAGCAAAAATGATTCAAAACTAAGTGGGAGCCTTATATACTTGGGGCCTTTAAGTCACATTTGTCGAATGCGATTTATAAGTCGCATTTGTCGAATGCGATTTATAAGTCGCATTTGCCTTGTGACGCTCCGACTTAGCGCTTGTCCGGTCTCTCCCCGGCCCTTTTCTCGCACGTATGGCATTCTAAAACTCTTAACCAACATGCGAATAGGCCAACTAAGTGTGAAGAACTTACGGGGTGTAACAATAGGTTCGGGTGATCTAGCTCAATCTCGCCGATAGCTTGCTCCCATCTCAATGTAATTCAACCCCTACTTTGGGTGAGTCTTCATTTTTTTGAGGATAGTTAGGAATTATGTTTTGCGTGTTATTTTAACTTTCAAACTTTGGCGAGTTAGTTGGGGGTGTTGTCCCATTAGCTCATCAGATGTTTTAGAGGCTTTTCAGACATTATATAGATGGTTGAGCTTGTCGAGTGTTGACTCCATTTATGGCCTTTGTTATATTTAAAAATTCCACTTATTCCTGTCGCCTTTAATTTTTGGTTCAGTTATGCTCTTGAATTGCTATGCATATGCCATGGGTTAGCTTGGAGCCATTCGTAGTTCTAGATCCCGTGTCTCGGTCCGGGCCTATGCTCAGGTCATAACAAAAGCATAATACTGAGTGTGTTTTAAGTATCACAATACTCATTCCATTGCCATCCAATGAGCTTGATCTGTATTACTTGTGTATCAACTCAATTTTCTTATTACACAAGCTATATCTAGTTGTGTATGGTTTATAATGTGCCTCAAACTTCCTAATACACGAGCATAATCCACTTGAGACTTGCTTTGACCTTGGTTGTTTGTAAGACCAAGATTTACATCAATTGGAGTTTTTGCAACTATGAACTCCAAATATTTTAATTTTTCAAGAACTATTTTAATATAATGAGTTTGAGATATTGCTATACCTTATGGATTTTGATGGATTTTAATCCCTAGGATTAAATCTACAACTCCTACGTCTTATATGTAAAACTTGCTAGAAAGCATATGCTTAGTAGCATTTATATCGGCAATATTTTTATTCATTATCAACATATCATCAACATACAAATAAATAATGACTACATGATTTGGAGCATTCGTAATACAAATAAATTTATCACACTCATTAATCTTAAATTCGTTTGCCGACATTATTTGAACAAATTAAGCATGCCATTTTTTGGGTGCTTGTTTAGTCCTTACAATGACTTAATAAGTCAACACACCTTCTTTTCTCTTTTGTAAACTACAATTCTGTCTGGTTGGTTCATGTAGATTTCTTCCTCCACATCTCCATTTAAGAAGGCTATCTTCACATCCATTTGATGGATTTTATGAGAATATATGACAACCAATGTTATTAACACCTGAATAGATGTAATTGTCATTACCTGCGAGTATGTGCCAAAATAATCAAGACCTTCTCGTTGCCTAAAACCTTGGACAACAAGTATTGCTTTATATTTGTCAATAGTGCCATCACTTTTCATTTCCCTTTTGAAAATACATTTGGAACCTAAAGCTTTGTTTCCTGGAGAAAGGTCAACCAATTCCCAAGTAGGGTTGTTTAATATAGATTCTATTTCACTATCAACTGCCTCTTTCCAATATTGTGCTGCTGAAGAAGATATTTCTTACTTGAATATTTGAGGCTCATTCTACACTAAGAATGTCAAAAAGTTAGGAGCAAAGAAAGTAGATATCCTTTGACGTTTTTTATGGCTTGGACTCTCTTCATCAGGCCTACTTCCACTTGTTTCTTCTCAAGGTTGTTTAGGTCTTTCACTAGGCGACTCATGATTCTTTCTATAAGGATAAATATTTTAAAGAATTCAGCATTATCTGATTCAAATATCGTATTAATATGAATATCGGCATGTTTTGATTTGGGAACTAGAAAACAATTTGCTTTACTATTAGTTGCATATCATCTGAATATACAATCTATAGTGTTTGGTCCTATCTTAACCTTTTTGGGTTTAGGAACTTGTACTTTGGCTAAACACCTCCACATTTTGAAATATTTCAAGTTAGATTTTCTTCCTTTTCATTTCTCATATGGAATAGACTTTGTTTTACTATGGGGTACTCGGTTGAGTATTCGACTAGCCGTAAGGATAGCTTCTCACCACAAATTCTATTGTAAATCAAAACTTATCAACAAGGTATTCATCATCTCCTTTAATGTTGTATTTTTTCCTTTCCGCAATCCCATTTGATTGTGGCATGTAAGGCACTGTTGTTTAATGAATAATGTCATATTTCAAACATATTTCTTCAAAAGGAGATTTATATTCCCCGCCCTTATCACTTTTAATAATTTTGATTTTCTTTTCAAGTTGTATTTCAACTTCACTTTTGTATTGTTTGAATGCATTAATTGCTTTATTTTTGCTATTAAGTAAATAAACGTAGCAATATTGAGTGCAATTATTAATAAAGATTATGAAATACTTTTTTATACCGCGAGATGGTGTTGACTTCATATCACAAATATTTGTATGAATTAAGTCTAAAGGATTTGAATTCCTTTCAATTGACTTATAAAGATGCTTAGCATACTTAGAGTCCACACATACTTAACATTTTGAATTATCGCATTCAAATTTAGGTAATACTTCCAAGTAAATTATTTTTCTCAAGGTTTTATAATTAACATGTCCCAAACATGCATGCCATAAATTAATTAACTCAAGTAAGTAAGAAGAAGCAGAACTTTCATCCACTTTAATAGTTATTGCACTGAGTTTGAAAAGGCTCTGAGTGAGGTAGCCTGTCATGGCCCGAGCTAAGACCCCAGGCGGAGACACGAAACCTAAAACCATAAATGGCTCCAAGTCAATTCATGGAATGAACATAGTGAATAAAGGGCATACATTAAATGGTACTAATAAACCAAAAATGAATAAGTGAAAATATGAATACATATCAACCATAAATAGTCAACGTTGACAAGTTGAGATTCTACATATTGTCTGAAAAAGCCTCTAACATAACTGAAGAGCTAATGGGATAACATCCCCAACTAGCTCACTAAAAGTACGAAACTAAAAGTAACACAACTCAACATTCTGAAGGTCCTCGAAGGATGAGGACTTACCAATAAGAGAACTGGACTAAATCGCGGAGACTGGCTAATGGTGGGAATAAGTATGAACGTCTGAACATGTATCATGAAACGATACAGTAGAGAGTATGCGGTCAGTTCTTGAAATGTACTGACTATGTAAGCTAAGTAAAACAGGTTGAGTAAGTATAACTGAAATCATGAACATAACGTAAAATCATAAGATCATGAGAGTAAAAGTTTCAAGATGATATATTGATATTGTCCAAAATATACTCTTCGTACAAAGAGCATAAACAATTGTTGTATCAAAACAAATATCCTGACAGATGTCGGGATCGAATCCCACAGTGACTAGTGAATAATATGCACGAGTGTCGGTTGAGAAATTGAATTTAGCTCGCACCACTTGAAAATAATATGGAAATAAACATTTTGGGGGAGATTGAGATTTACAAAAGAATATAACTTCTAATTTGACTAACTAAGATAGCAAAACAACCAAGGTTGTTGACAATAATGTGAAAGACTATAGGTGTGGTGTAGATGATATGCTAACTAAATAGGGTCATTCTAGGTCATCTCATAAGTTCAATTTGTGTAAATAACCTCAGAAAAGTGAGAATTTGATGCTTTTCAACCTCATAAATACCTCTTGCTAGAGTTCTTTCAAACCCCTAGACACCATTAAATCAACCCGATCAGATTTGGATTAATAGTTGCACTAATTTCTAGCTATTAGCTATTAATTAAGAGTGAGAATATAATCTTGGCTATTTCCAGCCCAATTTCACAACCTCTCATCCATGTCCACCATTAAACTCTCTCTCAATACTCAATTCTTCTTTTGCAAGTAAAAAGCAATTAAGAACAATTAGACCCAGATCAATGATAAATGATCTTCAATGCCGAGTGGTCTCCACAAGCTCGTGGAAATGACCAACTCTCATGAGAGCCAACTCCAAAATTTGGCTAGAAGTTTCCCTACACTCATTGCTCAAATAGTCAAACAGGAGATTAAATCAATGTATGAAAGCCTTACAAAATTATGCAAATGGGTGGATGCAGTAGAGGGGGCTGTCATTTCTCTCCAAATCGAGGTGCGGGAGTGGAAAAGTCAGATATCTATGGAAGTGCCTGACATGAGCGCTCTCGACGCCGTGATGGCTGCTTTTTCCACTATTCAAGGCCCAATTAATGATTTGTTTGAGGGCTTGGGGGATGACACCAAGGATCTGGGAGAGGATGGTTTTGTTGGTGCCGCAGGGGTTGGGGAAGCTGCGGATGATGAGGATGAGGAGTGACCTTCTCAGGGAGTCTTTTACCCTTTTATTTTGCATACATACATTGGGGACATATGTATTCTCTTAGCTGGGGGGAAGGGGGATGAGTGTTTTTTGGGGGGTCACTGATGTTTTATTTTAAAGATGAGTTGAAGTAGCCCTTGTTGGGCTTTGTGTTATTTTTAATTATCTATGATGAATTGTGAGCCTTTGTCGTGCTCGATTTTACTCTTGTTGATGATTGCCCTCGCTGGGCCTGTGATGCTGGAAAGAAAAAAATGAATGACTTGGTTGAAATTTTTTCTGGATGAATGTTAGTGGCTAACTATGAGAATGAGGTCCTTGTCTTGAATTGTTTACTCCTTTAGGACCCAACTCCTTTGTTTATTCACCGTGTAAATAATAGAATAGTAATCAAACTCCAAGGGTTTTACTCATACCACGGTTCTTTCCCAAAGAGCATTTCTTTGTTTTTTCTTTCCTTTTTGTTGTCGAACCGGGTGGGTACTTCCCGATGATAGATTGAGTGGCGACTTTCTCAAGGGAAAATGCCATGTCATTTTTGAATATTTTATGGAGTTTTTTTGAGAGGCACCACCAGAAAAATTTTTGAAATGAAATTTTAAAATGGGGTGTGAAAATGAGAAATAATGAGCAGATGTTTGAAATGAGAACATAGCACTCTTTCTCATACTTTGTAGACCTCGTTTGGCTTATGAATTTGCATGTTCTGATGTCTTAAATCAAGATTCTGTGTAGATAATGACTTTTATGGACTATTTAGATGTGATGCCTTGTGTCATAAGGACATTTTTGAATCTCATGCATAACTTCTTTTCTAGAACTTGCCCCTTGCCCCAAGTGTGACTCAAGGCGAAATCCTAGATGTAGTTGCACTTAGAGCATGATCTTAGGCCCTCTTTTGTTAAGCCACTTAACCCAAAAGGACCTCCTGGAACATTAATCTTTGATAGCCAATGTTTGAGCCTTGGACCCTTTTCTTGAAAATACACTACAAGCCTAATGACCATTTTGGCACCCATCCTCCCTAGTTGCTAGTGATGAAAGAATGAATATAATGGGGGCTTCAAGACCATGAAATGGGGAGCGATAAGGAAATGAATGTGAGATGACGCAAAAGCCTAAGTTTGGGGGTCTGCAAGAGAAAGGGAAAAATGAGAGCTTCAATCTGAGATAGCACCAGAATTGTGATAAAATGAATGAATCAATGGGTTGAAAGACTTCAAATCATCAATAGAAGAAGAATAGTAAAAAGGTGCTATATGTAAAGCCAAATGTGAAATTCATAGGTGTTATAAGAGTGGCTTGTGTTACACAAATGATGAAGATAATGAACAAGGAGAAATAAGGTGGAGTAATCTCAATAAGATAATGGGATGTTACAAGTGTTTATAAAGGCGTTAGGGAGGCATTAGTCACTAAAGCTAAACATTTATCCTACCCTTATCCCTATCCTACATTATGACCCACAAGTCCTAAGTGATTTTAAGTGCAGTTGCTCTCTTATTCAAAAATTCAAAAGTAAAACCAACAGTACATGCATACTAATTTAAGCGCTTTGTTGACCCATTGTTTAAAAAACTTCTGAGAGATCCTAAAAGCTCTTTAAAGCATTCATCTCCCCAATTATACTGCTGGAACAACTCAATATCCTCTATATAGTAGAGGTAATTTCATTGCACTATCTGTTCATCCCTAACACTAAATATGACACAATCAAGAATATATATGTAACACCCTGAAACTTTCCTAGACCAAATTCATACGTTGCATGAAAATCATAGCAAAACCTGAAAATTTTTCTGTCTCAGACGACCCACACAGCGGATCGTTTGTGGAACCAACAAACCATTGTAAAGGGTTGTGGGTTGCAGCAAGTTTCTTACAGGGAGAAACAACGAGACATAGGATGATCCGTTGTTTCTAACAATGAGCCATCCTGTCATCCATTGAATCCCGGGTTCAGAAGATTACCGGACCTTTCCCTGAGATAATGAGAGGGAACAACGGCCCGTGGTTACTACCAATGAGCCATTGCTACCACCGTCGTCCAGAGTGGATACAACAAACGATCCATTGCTACCACCCATCTTCCAGTTATAGACGTGTATGCCCTCCTATATCCAGGAGCCACTCTTTCGTTCGTGACTGCCTATATAACATTCCAGTTCAACATCAGTCCAGAGGTCCTCTTAGAACCACTCTCAGTCTCCACCCCAGTTGGCGAGTCAGTTAGAGCCAGCTAGGTGTATAGAAACTGCCCAGTCTCAGTTCTGAATAAAGTTATTCCAACTGATCTTGTAGAGTTAGACATGGTCGACTTTGACCTTATTCTCGTCATGGATTGGTTACACTCCTGCCGTGCCTCAGTTGATTAAAAAACTAGAGTTGTCAAGTTCCAGTTTCCAAATAAACTAGTGTTAGAATGGAGGGGCAGCAGTTCAACACCTAAGGGTAGGTTTATTTCCTACCTTAAGGCCTAGAAACTCATTTCCAAGGGATGTATTTATCATCTGGTTCGGGTCAAGGACTCCAACTCTGAGACACCAACCATTCAGTCAGTTCCTGTGGTCAGCGAGTTTCTATATGTATTTCCTAAGGATCTTCCTGGAGTTCCCCCTGATCGGTAAATAGACTTCAGAATAGACCTTCTCCCAGATACTCAGCGCATCTCCATCCCTCCTTACAGAATGGCTCTGGCTGAACTTAAGGAGCTAAAGAAGCAGTTAAAAGACCTTCTTGACAAGGGTTTTATCAGACCCAGCATCTCTCCCTGGGGTGCTCCACTGCTATTCGTGCGTAAGAAAGACGGTACCCTCAAAATATGCATAGATTACCATCAGTTGAACAAAGTCACAGTCAAGAATAGATATCCCCTACCTAGAATCGATGACCTATTCAACCAACTTTAGGGAGCCAGTTGTTTCTCCAAGATAGATCTCAGGTCGGGGTATCATCAGCTAATATTCAGAGAGTGTGACATACCGAAAACAGCTTCCAGAACTCGGTATGGCCACTATGAGTTTGTGGTGATGTCCTTTGGACTCACAAACGCCCCAGCAGCCTTCATGGATTTAATGAACAGAGTCTTCAAGCAGTATCTGGATATGTTCATCATTATATTTATTGACGACATTCTAGTATACTTTAAAAATGAGGAAGAGCATGCCAACCATCTGAGATTAGCATTACAGACACTCAGGGACCGCCAATTATTCGCCAAGTTCAGCAAGTGTGAATTCTGGTTAAAGTCCATGACTTTCTTAGCTCATGTGGTTTCAGGTGAAGGAATATAAGTAGACCCTCATAAGATAGCAGTAGTGAAGGATTGGCCTAGACCTACCTCTCCCACTGAAATCAGGAGTTTCCTGGGCTTACCGGTTTATTACAGATGGTTTGTGGAAGGCTTCTCCTCTATAGCATCTCCTCTGACTAAGTTAACTCAGAATAAGGTAAAATTTTAGTGGTCGTACGAGTGTGAGAAGAGTTTCCAGGAGCTAAAAACTCGACTCACCACCACTCTAGTTTTAACCTTGCCGGAAGGAACAGATGGGTTGGTTGTTTATTGTGATACTTCCAGAGTAGTACTTGGTTGCGTTTTGATGCAGTGGGGAAAAGTGATAGCCTTCGCCTCCAGACAGCTCAAAGTTCATGAGAAGAATTATCAACTCATGACTTAGAGTTGGCAGTGGTGGTTTTTGCGCTAAAAATATGGAGGCATTACTTATATGGAGCTCACATAGATGTATTTCTAGATCATAAGAGTCTTCAGTATGTGCTGAGTCAGAAGAATCTAAATCTGCGTCAGAGGAGGTGGTTGGAGTTGCTAAAAAGACTATGACATGAGTACTATATCACCCGGGAAAAGCCAATGTGGTGGATGACGCCCTAAGCAGACGGTCTATGGGGAGTGCGACTCATATTGAGAAGGAAAAAAAGGAGTTAGCAAGGGATGTTCACAGACTAGCTCGGTTAGGGGTGCAGCTGGTGGATTCAGCTGAAGGTGGGGTGGTAATACAAAGTGGGTCGAATTCCTCCTTGGAAGTGGAAGTTAAGTCCAAACAAGATGAAGATTCGGTTCTACTTAAACTTAAAGAAGCAGTTCTCAAAAAGGAGGTTGAGGTTTTCTCCAAAGGGGGAGATGGCGTGCTCCGTTACCAGGGAAGGTTGTCTGTACCGGATGTTGGTGAATTGAGACAGCAGATACTGGCTGAGGCACACAACTCGAGATACTCCATTCACCCTGGTGCTACCAAAATGTATCGCTATTTGCAGGATATTTACTGGTAAAACGGCATGAAAAGAGACATTGCTGAATTCATAGCCAAGTGCCCGAACTGCCAGCAAGTCAATATGGAGCATCAAAGGCCAGGAGGCATGACCCAAGATATCAGTATACCCATGTGGAAGTGGGAAGAAGTGAATATGTACTTCATTATGGGTCTACCTAGGACTCGTCGACAACATGATTCAATCTAAGTGATAGTAGACCGGATGACTAAGTCAGCACATTTTCTCCTAGTCAAAACCACAGATTCAGCTGAGGACTATGCTAGGATTTATATATGAGAACTAGTTAGACTTCATGGGGTTCCATTATCCATTATCTCATACAGAGGTACTCAATTCACCTCTCACTTCTGGAAGTCTTTTCAGAAAGGACTAGGTACCCAGGTCAAGCTCAACACAGCCTTTCACCCGCAGACCGATGGATAAGTTTAGTGGACTATTCAGACCCTATAAGACATGTTGAGGGATTGTGTGATTGATTTCAAGGGCAATTGGATGACCACCTGCCTCTCATCGAGTTTGCGTACAACAACAGCTACCACTCTAGCATTCAGATGGCCCCATTTGAGGGATTATATGGTAGGAGGTGCAGATCTCCTATAGGGTGGTTTGAGGTTGGTGAAGCTACTCTAATAGGTCCAAACTCAGTTCACGAGGCAATGCAAAAAGTTCAACTCATCCGGAAAGATTGAAAATAGCTCAAATCCGTTAGAAATTGTATGCCGATGTAAGGAGAAGAGAATTGGAATTCGTAATTGATGACTGGGTTTATTTGAAAATTTCACCCATAAAAGGGGTGATGATATTTGGGAAGAAAGGCAAACTCAGTCCCAGGTATGTGGGACCCTACAAAATTCGAGGCGAATCGACAATGTGGCCTACGAGTTAGAGCTACCTTCAGAATTAGCAATAGTGCACCCAGTCTTCCATGTGTCACTACTGAAAAAGTGCATTGGTGATCCAACTTCAGTAGTGACTTTGGAAAATGTGGATATCAAGGAAAATCTCTCTTACAAAGAAGTTCCAGTTCATATCCTTGACCGTCAGGTTCGTAAGCTGAGAAATAAAGAAATTGCTTCGGTGAAAGTTTTGTGGAGGAATCAGCTAGTTGAGGGAGACACATGGGAAGCAAAAGTAGACATGATGGCCAGATACCCTCACTTGTTCTCTCCCAGTTCAGTTCCAGTATCAGGTACTAAGCCCCTACTCATTACTCTACTCAGTTCCATGCTCATGTACTCTATTTAGATTTTCTATGTGCATTCTAGTTGCATCAGCTCTGTTAGTACGGTTAAGTCAGTTCAGAGTCAGTTACTCTTTTAAAAATCAGTTTATAGCCTTGATTTTAGAAATCTCAACTCTTTTCCTAGTTTTGGTCTTCATTCGAGGACGAATGATCCCAAGGGGGAGATATTGTAACACCCCGAAACTTTCCTAGACCAAATTCAGGTGTTGCATGAAAACCATAGGAAAACCTGAAAATTTTTCTATCTCAAACGACCCACACAAAGGACAATTGGTGGAACCAAGAGACCGTTATAAACGGTCATGGATTGCAGCCGGGGAGAACAAGACATAGGACGACCCATTGAGCCTAACAACGAGTCGTCCTGTCGTCCATTGAATCCCGAGTT
Source organism: Datura wrightii (assembly GCA_035772735.1). Lineage (NCBI taxonomy): Eukaryota > Viridiplantae > Streptophyta > Magnoliopsida > Solanales > Solanaceae > Datura > Datura wrightii. The sequence goes on along the minus strand of JASDFA010000010.1, from coordinate 67,421,228 downwards.
CAGAGGATTATCGGACCTTTCCCTGAGACAACGAGAGGGAACAACAACCCATGGTTACTACCAAAAATCCATTTCTACCACCCGTCGTCCAGTTCTAGACCCCAGCAGTGTGGACCACAAGTGAATACGATGACCCGTTGGTTCTACCAATGAGTCGTTGTGATGACTCATTATATCCATGCCCAGTTTTCCTACCTATTCTAACAAAAGGTATCAACGACCCGTTCTCTATTACAACAGACCGTTGTATCCTCCTGTGGGTCATTCCAGTGAAGTCAGCTTCTGAACCAAAACCAACGATAGCTTTCAACGGGCCGTAATATCTACTAATGACCCATTCTGAGATCCGTTGTTCAGCGTCAGGCAGTATTCAGTTCTTTTTGCAGGAGTATTTTAGTATTTGCCAAACTTTCTAAACTTGAAACCACATCGTTTGGGGTTCGTATAGGAGGGAATTAAAGGGTTAGAACAATCTTTTCCATTCATTGCTCCCAACTCCCTCAAGGACAGAACGTAAGAACTTCCCTGAAAGCACAGAGCAGGAGCAAGGTTTTGATATTCTACTCAGTTTTTCTCAGGGATTTTCACCAGGGTTTCTTCTATAGGTATGTGGAAATTCAGCAAGGAGATTGTTCTCCCCTTTCTTCTCCCAAAACTCTCTCTCTCGCGCGAATTTGAAGATATTGTTATCGTTCTTTGATTAATTCGTGTGGAATCCTATCCTATGTTAATTGTAGATATTTTCCACCAGTTTGTAACTAAACTGGTGCTTGTTCTAGGGAATTAGAAATTTAGCCCTAGCTCTTGAAAAGTCATAAACTAGAATCCTATTTAAGCGTTGAATACTTGAAAATTGCTTGCATCTTTCAGAGTTAGGGGCTCCTATAATAATTGTATGTGTTAGAAACTCAGTTACATGTATGTTAGTCAGATTCAGTCAGAAAATATATATACTCTGCATTATTCAAAATTGTCAGTCTAGCCTCAATCAGATTTTAGTAAACCTCCGGGTTAACCAGAATAATGTTAGCTGATCAGTTTAACTATAGAATTTCTCGAGGTGTCAGTATTACCTCCCAGATATCAGAATCAGAATCAGAGCTCAGTTTAGTGGTCCATCAGGCGGTCATGAAATTCTAAACTTATATCTCTTACTAGACTTAGGACCTCAGTTCAGATTTCAGATTGTTCTTAGACGGTTACGACGTTTCTTGATAAGCAGCTCTGACCAATCGAGAACCCAGTTTCAGAATCTGGTCTGATAAGACTCTCAGTGTATTCCCAGTTATATACACCTGACTAGTCTTGGGCCCCAATTTCGAGCTATCAGCTTTGCAGTCAGTCTAGGATAATCCAGTGGGAGTAGGACTTAGCACCAAGCAGACCGGGGTTCCAGCATACCCAAGTTCCCGAAACTACGTTGCCAGCGTAGGTTACAGTTACATATTATTATCCTAATTGGCCCCAGACTTTTTTGATCACCCAGTTCATTCCTTTATACCCTGGCAAGGTATATTGGGTCCTACCAGTGGGGTGTATATATCGGACTCCACGTCTAGCTTACGTGGTTATACGTCGGTTATAGACTCTCCCATTAGTTAGTCCAGTCCAGTTCCAGAATAAGCAGCCAAGTTCAGTTTCAGCTCTATCTTCTTACCTCAATTTAGTATAGTATCTCAGACTCAGAACTTTCAAACTTAGGGCATGTCTTTGACCACTAGACAGGGTCATCTTGACCATCTCAGTTTACTTCAGATTGTCCAGTTCAGTTTATTAGTTGGTCATTACATGTCATTTCAGTTCAGTCATTTATATATTTATCATTATGCTTCTCTCACTTACTCAGTACATTCAAAGTACTGACACATTTATGCTGTATCAATTTCATGATACAACCGCAGGTTCTCAGACCAGCGTCGTTAGCCGATTTCATTCGGATCTCTCTATCAACAACAATAGTGTGAGTCCTCATATTCTGAGGGTGTTATTTCATTCATTTCAGTTTTCTTTATTATTTTTAGTTAGGCTTAGAGTTAGCTGGGGGCTTGTCCTAGCAACTCCTCAGTTAGATGGCTTTATGGCATAGACTTGATTTCAGATTCTCAGATATTTTAAATCTCTATGTTCAGTTTCTAATTTTCATAAATGCTATTATGTATTATTTCAAAGCTTCCGCTATGCATGTTTTACTCAAAATACCAATGTATGATAGACCAAGGGTTGACTTGGGGTTACTTGTGACTCCAAGTACCGTGTTTCATCTAGGGTGTAGACTCGGGGCATGACAATATACCTCAACTAGCACAACAACACTAATATTTTATTCAATTGTATTCTTTTCTAAAATGACATAGTTAGAGGGAGTAGTTAATTTCTTAATACTACTTTTGCCAGTATGGTCATTAAAATACTTCTTCAAAATAAGTATCATCCTTAGTCTTAGCTTTTTCATAAAATGATGGATCAGGAACAGTAATGGACAAACCAGTTACTGTCTTACATACTTCTGGTGTGAATATCATAATATTTTGTTTTAATTTAAAACACATTGTATTGGTGTCATCATTATGAACTTTAGACAACAACATATGATATAACAAATTATTATGCCTTTTAGAAATATTAACAGATATAAAATTACCAAAAGGATGCTCCATCAACATATTAAATTGAAGATGAGTTAGAAATTTGTGTATTAACTGTTGAAATTTCTCATCCTCTACCCAACAATTATTACATGCAAACCACTCACTTGGAGGTATATAATAAGCAAGACTGTCCATGATTTACAACATTGCAAAATCATAACAAAATAAGCATCAACAACACAATCTATAACTACACTAAAATGCAAAACAAAACGACGAAGGCAAAACCTCTGCCTTCTCCACAAACTTTACTTCAGCAAATAATAATAAGTAAATAATTAATAAAATAATAATAAAAACACCAACATACATATGCACGAAAATAAATCATACTAATAATCCAACAGATAAACTCACTTTTTTGTTATACCTTGTAAGTTTCTATTGTTTAACTGACGTGTGTGTACGTGTGTTGAGAATTTTAGTGTACGACGCATGCAGAAAAGGGACCGGGGGATGAGTATATGAGCACGGCATCGAGCGACCAAGAGGCCGAGGCTGGAGGCCAGGCCTACTGTGTGCCGCGCCGCGCTACCAGCCCAGCGCTAAGGCCGGCGCGTTGCGCCCCCGGCCTAGCACTATGGCCGGTGCGCCGCACCACCCCCTGCCATCACCTCAACTATATATAAGCCTCTTTATGTTAGATTAAATCATTCTTAACATTTACCCACGATGAAAACAAGGAACGAGCATCAATTCCCTCTGTTTTTCACCAATTTAAGCTATTAAACTCTGTCCAAATGCAAATTCATCTTGGATAACGGGTTCCAAGCCTACAAGGAATGTCCTTGCAGAGTTATTTCTTGAAAATTTGCTCGGAGTGCTTGCCGTAACCCTTCCGAGTAAGTGTTGTAGAAATCACTTCTAATTGAGTCCTAAGCGGCTATAAGTGATAGATAAGGATTTCTACCTTCTAAACTCTCGAGAATTTGTGAGTTTTCGGCCGAATTGAATGAAGTTGAGTTGTAGTTAATATTGTTGAAAAATGTCATTATTTGTCGATTCCTACTATTGAAATAGCCTTATTCTCTCAGCAAAGAGGCTAGAATTGAGTGGAATTATCGGTTGTAGGTTGGAATTATTTAGGTAAATGAAAATCAACATTCGAGGTATGTTAAGGCTTATCTCTTCGGCAAATTATTCTCGTCGTATAGTGATACGACCCATGCCTTCAAAAGTAGATAATGATCTTATATGTTGTGATTAGATGATGCTAGTAGATAATGATTATGTATCTTATGGTTAGCTTCTATAAGATATATTGAGATTATACCATAGTATCCCTCATCGGGAAAGGGCATGTTAAGTGTGAATAATGTTGGGTGCACCATAGAGAGTTCCCGTTTCACCTATTTTCCATTTAGAGGTATTCTGATGTTTTACTATCATGCCAAGACCTTAGAAGTTTATGGTTAGTTGTTGGGCCTGACTTGGTAAGTTGGACAGTATAGGGCGTAGCCAGGCGATATAACTTTCAGTTTGACGCCTATATTGTTAGTAAAGCTCACCCAGAGGCCGTTGGTGTACTTGGATGCCTCCAGGGCCAAAATCTTGATAGGATGGTCTTACCTTCGATTTGATGGCACCAGGGTTACCTAATGAACTGAGCGATATCCTGCCATATGATTGGCTACTGTCAGTGACCGTTAGCTTCATCCAACTTACTGCTTTTCATATATGTCACTCAGGAAACCATCCCAGTCGTTAGAAGTCTCATAGACTAGCTGATACTCCAAGGGGAGGTACCTTATTAGTAGCTAGATGTGAGGCCAACGTCCCAGGCTACTCTTATAGATGCCTAGGTACATGTTGTCGCGAAGGACTAGGTCTAGATATACCTACCTACGAGGCTATGAATCCCCCAGAGGAGCCATATGGAATCTGGACAGACTAAGTTAAGGTCTAAAGGGACTAGAACTATAGTATCACAGTGTTACTTCCAGGCTAAGAGTTATAGTAAGCTGCCTGTGGAGAGTTAGGGCATACTGCTTAGGAGCATGTCCATTTAGTAGCAGCCCTACAGTTGTTCTAAGTGAAGGAACTAAATAGTTGGTCTTCTACAACCTTACTATTTTCTTATGAACTATCATTGTCCCAGCATGACCTTCAGACTATCGCTTAGTTCACTCGGACCTCATCATTTTCCTTCTAAGTCGACGGAGGTTGTAGTCACTGTCAGGATCCTCTGGCCAAGTGTGGGCACATGGGTGTGCTTGTTGTCAGCTATATAAATTGTGTTAGGGATGAATAATGGTCGTGTTAGGCCTATAGGGCTAGATACGCCTTTTGAGTGACTAGATTTGTGGATTGTAGCATAGTATCCCTGGTTAGGGTAGATTGTATTTCATACTACCTCTCACCATGAATAGCTAAGAGGCTGCTAGTTGTACAAACTTCTTGCGGGGGTATAAACTGCTTACGGAGCTATGATGTTGTTAATGCTTATGGAGCTATAGATTGCTTACGGAGCAATGATGCTATATTGGTTATGGAGCTATTGAATTGCTTACAGAGCCATATATTTTCTGTAAGGACTAAAGTAGTGTCATGACCCGAACATACGCTCAAATCGAGACACGAGACAAGGAACCTCAAGGGGCCCCAAGTCGACCCATGGCATAATCATAGCATAACACTATCAAAATAACGACTAGCAAAAATCATAATTGAGTGTAAGCTAACTGAAAGAGTCAAATTTTAAAATCCATAAGAAAAAATCTCATAAAAACTCTAATACAAAGTTGAATCTGTCTATACATGTCTGAAAGCCCCTACTACACTGGTGAGTTTCTAGGACAAGCCCCCAGCTAATCCTAAAGTTTGTGTAACACCCTGAAAGTTCCTAAGACCAGACCCCTAGTGTTAGATGGAGTTCAACAGAAAAACCAGCAGGATTGCCTCAGAATGATTCAGGGAATGACTCATTAGATTACCTAATGGATCATGGCCAAGCCCGTGAGAAGCAGTCGGGAAGTATAGCAGGTACAGTGAACACGGACGGCCTGATGAGTCATCGTGTCAGGTAATGACTCGTCAGGGTAGTCGTGGGAAGGAGAGGCAAGAAATTGTGGGCTTCAGTGGAAACAAACGACCCGACGAATCATGGGGTAGGCAACGAATCATTAAGTCGGCCGTCGGGTGGAGGATAGAGTTCCAGGATGGGGTCCCAATCAGTGAGGATGACGGAAGGAGGCCATGAGTCGTCATGTTAGAAAACTACTCGTGAAGTGAGTCATCGGCTGTTTTGAGGGAATTTTTGAGAAATCATCAGTGTACTCTACGATAAGGCCCCACGACTCGTGGAGTGCCCCGTGGGAACTAGCAGGTGGAATTTTCCTGCATTTTCTAGAGATGTTTTCATAAAATCCTATGCTTCTAACTCCTAAATTACGTTGTTTTGAGTATGGTATGGGACATTTTTAAGGGGATAACTAGCCTAAACCCTCATTCTACACCAAAATACTCTCAAACTCTTCTTCCTCCTCTCTCTCAAGGCTCAAGGATTCATCAAGGGTTCCTCAAGGCTTCAAGGTGCAAGTTCAAGTGGGGGTTTCTTCTTGAATCAGGTATGTGAATTTTTCAACAAGGATATCCTTCCATTCTTGTGCCCCCAAAATGTTTTATCAAAAACCCGATTTCATTATTGTAGAAAAGCATGACCTAGGATTTCGATTTATGGATGATCTCTTCTATATATTCTATGGATTTTAAGACCCATTAGAATTAAAAGTTACTAATTTCTTATGGTATTATTTTAACATCTCGAATTATATGCTAAATGGTGAAAATGCATGATTATGGGATTTCCTTCATGAGATAGCTTACCAATTTGAGTGGGATTTCGTTATTGTTCATTCGATTATACCAACAATTTGTATCAAAGCCTAAGATATGTGAAGATTGTAAGAATTCCTTTAAAAAGTAGAATACATGAATTGATAAATATGTTGAGATGGGATTAGAACTTATGAGCTTGATCAATTGAAAGTATGCATGTGTCTCCATTATGTTTTCGATGAAAATGTTTTAGGCATGAGTTAAGTATATGGGATTTCCATAAATCTAAAATATATGAATCAATGTATCTATGTTAAGTATGAATTGGACCTATGGATCCTACATGACTCTATGTTATATGTCATATGTTGTGAACTCGGAACTTGAATGTTGTGGAGATGTGTAAAGTATGATATGAATCTATAGATGTTCGTAAATGTAAGATGTGTGGATTAAATGATGATTTGGTACCATGAAGATATGAATTATGATGATAAAGCATGAGAATGATATTTCAGACTTTTAGGCTTGTTGTTAGTAGAAAGTAGCCCTAATCCTATCTAAATGAATGTCGTATGATGAATTCAGTAAATGCTTATATTTCTGATTAGCTTTAATAGCCTAGACCAAATGTAAAATGTCATATCAGTACTCCTCATGTTCTAGTTAGTCAGGGACTCCCCATAGCCGAGAATGTTTTCCTTGGTCGGTCGGGACTCTCCATAGCCGAGGATGACTCCCTTAGCTTAGTCGGGACTCTCCACAATAGAGAATGACTCCCTTAGCTCAATCAGGGACTCTCCATAGCCAATAATGTTTCCCTTAGTCAATTAGGGACTCTCCATAGCAGAGAATGACTCCCTTAGATTAGTCGGGACTCTCCATAGCAGAGAATGACTCCCTTAGTTCAGTCAGAACTCTCCATAGCTGAGAATGTTTGACCTAGTACAGTTGGGACTCTCTATAAATGAGAATGACTCCCTTAGTTTATGATATCAGTTGGGCTCAGTTCCGTACCATTCTCGCAGAATTAAGAAAAATATAACATAATGCAGACTCAATTATCAGCAAATATTTAGTACAGTGTATGGCATTAGCTTCGGCTTCGGCTCTCATTATATGTTCAGTATTTGATTCTTATGTATGAGCTTGATGATGTTTCAGAATATGAGTTGCAAAATGAAAGTTTCATGTAGACATGTGTATGTGACTCAAAAGAGGCTTGTTGCATTCTAAATCAGTTACATATTGATGTATTCAGTTTATTTCCTTCTTGTATATTTGTATGTTTAGTTTGTTTACATTTCCCGACATGCTCAGCACATTCCAAGTACTGACGGCATACTTTATGTGCTATATCATTTCATGATATAGATTCAGGTACCCATACTCAGCCTCACGGGTAGACACGCTCTTTCTTCTATCTCAGCAGATTGTGGTGAGTCCTCACTCTTAAGGATGAGATCGATGTTTCTTATTTCTATTATATTTCAGTTTTCAGACTTTTGGAGTTAGCTAGGGACCTGTCCCAACAACTCATCAATTTAGTAGAGGCTTCCAGACATGTGTAAGCAGATTCAGTCTATGTATTATGTTTTGCTAGATTATGTCCTTAAGTTTTAAATTTGTCTCTTAAAGTTAGCTTTCGCTCAGTTAAGTTTCTATTAGCTGTTTATGTTGTTAAGTGTTATGCTATGATTATGCCATAGGTCGACTTAGAGCCTTTCGGGGTTCCTTGTCCCGTGTATGGCTAAGGTGTAAACTTGGGTCGTGACAAACTTGGTATCAGTGAAAAGGTTTAGAGTGTCCTAGGGTGTCTGAAAGTCGCGTTAAGTAGAGTATTCTTCATGGGTGTGAAGCATGCCACACTTATGACAAAAAGGCTGCGAGACATTTTAGGAATGTTCCCTTTCTTCATGATTCTTATCGTGCGTAGAGTATGAAACTTTAAATAGTTCCTCCCCTGACTCATGCTTTACGCGCTCATAGATAATGCCTCTCGGAAGAGTGAATGGAAGAAGGAATGGTAATGGATGCCAGCAGGCACCACCAGCTCCAGCGAACCCGATGGACGATCATGTTACTCATGCTGAGTTCCGAGCAACCCATAATATGTTGGCGCAGGACATGACCGCCCAGATTAATCAGCATGAGATGGATCGTGTTCCCCAAAATGGAAACGTAGTGGTGGAGAGAGTAAGAGACTTTCTCCAAAATGAACCCACCTAATTCTTAGGGTCGAAGGTGGATGAGGACCCATATGAGTTCTTGGAAGAGATCTAAAAGATCACCCAAATCATGGGGGTGACGAGAACTGAGAGCACAGACTTAGCCTCCTACCAGCTAAAAGGAGTCACGTATATATAGTTTTTACATTGGAGAGACAGTCGGGGAATTTGAGCAGGCCCCGTAGGTTGGGATGAATTTATGACTGCGTTTCTGGATAGGCTTTTCCCTAGGGAGTTGAGAGAGATAAAGGCTGCAGAATTCATCAACTTGAGACAGAACGACATGACTGTCCAAGACTACGCGTTAGAGTTTACCCGGTTATCTAAGTATGCACAGGAGATGATAGCCGACTAGAGGGCCCAGGTAAGCAGGTTCGTGAATGGAGTGTCATACTCCTTGGTTAAAGAGTGCAGGACTGCCATGTTGCACAGGGATATAGATTTCCCGCATTTGGTGATATTCGTTGAACAAATGAAAGCGGAATAGGTGAATGAAAAAGAGAGAGAGGCCAAGAGGGCCAGGATAGGAAATTTAGAGTTTTCCTCGCAGAGGACAAGTGGTGGACACCACTCACTTTCCCAGCAGAAATCATCAGCCCCAGCACTTTCGATAGTCAGTGCTCTATACAAACCCAGGGTAAGGGAGATTACTATCCATTATGTACTAGTTGTGAGAAGAACCATTTGGAAGAATACATGGTCAGCTCAGATATTTGTTTTTGGTATGGCAAGTTAGGTCATAAGCACCGAGATTGCGCAGCAGCTAAGCGAGGAGAGATTAGATCCTCGGCCACCTCTTAAGTAGCTCTGATAGCGCATCCATTTCAGTAGGGTGCATCATCTATCCTGGGTGGCAGACGGCATCAAAACCGCTCCTATGTCGTAGCAGCACACCTGGATAAGAGCAAGTTGATAGTATTGTCCACCGGTATGTTGTGAATTTTGCATTATTCTTTGCATGTCACTATCCTCAGAACACTGGTAAAGAATAAGAAGCTCTATAGTGGTTGTTAGGAAGAGATTGTTGATGTGTGATGTGAATAACTTTTAGTGCAAGGCTTGCAGTGAAGGTTAAAGGTGAAAGAGAAGCTAGGAGTTAGTGAATTAACCCCGACCTTAAGAAAGATTCAGGAGCCTTAGAATGACGGCTTTAAGCTAAGAGGGAGATGGTAGGTATGTACGACAAGCCGAATCTTGACTATGCTAATAGAGGAGTTCCAGCCCTAATAGTGTGATATGTCAACCCCTTCAGGTTTAGATAACTTCTCTTGTATTTCAATTGAAGCTAAGTTATGCCCATCCCTACGTACAAACTTCCATAATTTCTAGATAACCGCTTCAGACAGCGACGCCAGTCTTACTCTAGGAATCCTTAAGGATCATCCTCATGTTATGAATCATCTATGTGTGTTAACTCTTTTTTTCCAGTATGATCAGCTCGAACTCAATCCTTAGAAGTTTCTTGGTAGCTCAGTAGAATCAGGTCATCTCATGTATGTGCTCAGTTATAAATGTTATGAATGATTCATGTTCATGAGTCCTTTATTTTCAGTTAGACCAGATATCATGAATTCTAACCACGTACTAGAAAGTGATTTGAGAACGAAGGCTCAGTCTGTATCAGTTCAGTGCCAGTAAAAGGGAAAGAATCCTTCTTAGTGTTCTATTTAGTTCCATGTTAGTTTCACGTCCTTCAGTCCCTCTTGTGCCTAGCATGCATGTATGATTTAGATATTTAGTTCAGATGTGTAAGGTCAGCCCAAAGTCTTATACTCCATTAGTTTTAGTTGTGACTGATTGATTTTGGGATTTCAGTTCCATCACTATCCTTTCAGTGTGTTTAGTCAACATTCGAGGATGAATATTGTTAAGGGGGAGATATTGTAACACCCTAGATGTTCCTAAGACCAGACCCCCAGAGTTAGATGGAGTTCAGCAGAAAAACCAGCAGGATTGCCTCAGAACGAGTCGGGGAACGACTCGTTAGGTTACCTAACAGATCTTGGTCAAGCCCATGAGAAGCATTCAGGAAGTATAGTAGGTCCAGTGACCACAGATGACCTGATGAGTCATCATGTCAGGTAATGACTCGTCAGGGCAGTCATGGGAAGGAGAGGCAAGAAATCGTGGGCTTCGATGGCAATGGACGACCCAACGAATCGTGAAGCAGGCAATGACACATTAAGTCGGTCGTTGGGTGGAGGCTAGTGTTCCAGGATAGGGTCCAGGCAGTGAGGATGAGGGAAGGACGTCACGAGTCGTCATGTCAGACAACGACTCGTGAAGTGAGTCGTCAGCTGTTTTGAGGGAATTTTGAGAAATCATCCAGTGTACTCCACGGTAGGGCCATATAAGTAGTTGTCAACCCCATGACTTGTGGAATGCCCCGTGGGGACTAGCTGGTGGAATTTTCCTGCATTTTTCTAGGGGTGTTTTTGTAAAATTCTATGATTCTAACTCTTAAACTACATCGTTTTGAGTATGGTATGGGACGTTTTTAAGGGGATAACTAGCCTAAACCCTCATTCTACACCAAAATACTCTCAAACTCTTCTTCCTCCTCTCTCTCAAGGCTCAAGGATTCATCAAGGGCTCCTCAAGGCTTCAAGGTGCAAGTTCAAGTGGGGGTTTCTTCTTGAATTAGGTATCTGGGTTTTTCAACAAGAATATCCTTCCATCTTTGTGCCCCTAAAATGTTTTATCAAAAACCCTATTTCATTATTGTAGAAAAGCATGGCTTAAGGTTTTGATTTATGGATGATTTCTTCTATATCTTCTATGAATTTTAAGACCAATTAGAATTATAAGTTAATGATGCTTATTGTCACGGGCATGTCTTTTCAAAGGTTGTGGGACAGCTAAGATGGCTAAACTTCAACCCAAGCTTCAGTCCTCTTACTGCTCACAAGGCACAAAATGTGCTAAGGATCGGATGGCAATTGAAGAAAGAAGGCAAGAAGTAAAGAGAATTAAAGAAGACAAGTATTGGAGGCAAAATGCCCTTTTGATTCCACTAAGTATGAGAAATTTGAAATGTGTGGATGATTACAAATGCTGCCCTTTGAGGCCTATTTATAGTACATACAAGTCCCTACACTATGTTCCATATGGCTATGTCGATGTGGCTCTGGCAGGCTGGTTGTGGCAGGCAGGCATGTTTGTTGTGCCAGGCAGGTCAGGCAGGCAGTGTCAGGCATGTAGACAGACAGTGTCAGGCATGCTGTGTCAGGCAGTGTCAGGCATGCAGGCAGGCAGTGTCAGGCGTGCCAGGCATGCTGTGTCAAGCGTGCAGGCATGCTTTGTCTGGCATGTCAGGCATGCAGGCATGCGTTTTGGTTGTTCCAAGGTGATGTATTTCCTTGCCTTTGGTTCTTGACGTTGGTAGCTTATCGGTCTGAATATTTGGGCTCGGCTCATCCGTCAAGTGGGAAAAATGTAGAAAATTTAATAGATTTGCTGGCAGGGCGGTACATTCTCCCTCACCTGATTTGGTGATGACCTCGGCGCCACACATCTGCAAGTGCTTGTGGACTTCATCCTTAAACTGCCACAAGTCTTCGAATTTTTCCCATGACACCTCCTCTGGTGATTGCCCCTTCCAGTGCACAACAAATTGGGCACTTGAGTTGCCCCAGCCTTTGCCTCAAACTAGCTGGTGGTCAAGAATGTCCTCAATTTGTTTCTCCGTGGCTTTCAGAGTGATGAAAATCTGCACACAACTCGTCCGGCCCTGTTCCACGTCTTCCGTATCTTTATGATACGGCTTTAGCTGACTGGCATGGAAGACTGGGTATATTTTTAAGTGATGCGGCATGTTTAGTTTGTAAGAAATCTTGCCCACCTTGGCAACAATCTCGAAAGGACCCTCATAGTGTCTGATAAGATTTTGGTTGACGTCAAGCAGGGACTTAAATTGCCGCGGGTTAAGCTTTACCATCACTTTGTCCCCAATCTGATAGTGCACTGGCCGACATTTCCTATCGGCAAACTTTTTCATTTTGCCGACTTCCTTGTCCAAGTAGGACCATGCCATTTCCACCTGCTCCTCCCACGCCTTCGCCAAGTGATAAGCACCGGGATTCCTTAGTCCGGCATTGACAGGCAAGGACTGTGGGGTATTAGGTTACTGCCCTGTTTCAAGTTCAAATGGACTTTTACCAGTTGCTTTGCTCCTCGACAAGTTGTATGAGAATTGGGCTGTATCAAGCAGCTTTTCCCAATCTTTTTGGTTGGCACTGACAAAGTGCCTCAAGTAGCACTCTAGAAGGCAGTTGACCCGCTCCGTCTGGCCGTCAGTTTGCGGGTGAAAACTGGTGGAGAAGTGTAATTCGGACCCAATAATTTGAACAATTCTTTCCAGAAGGCACCGGTGAACCGGGGGTCCCGGTCGCTGATGATGTGTCTCGACACTCCCCAATACTTTACCACGTCCGGCAAAAATAACCTTGCTGCCTCCCAGGCTTTGCAACTAGCTGTGGCCGCCGTGAAAGTTGCATACTTGGAGAATCTGTCCACCATAACCATTATGGTGCCAAATCCCTCTAAATTTAGCAAGCACGTGATGATGTCCATGGTGATACTTTCCCATGGTCGTTCGGCTATAGAAAGTGGCTCTAGTAAGCAACCAGGCACCTTGCTCTCTGTCTTGTCTTGCTGGCACACAAGACAAGTACGGACATAACTTTCAATGTCATCCTGCATGTGTGTCCAGTAGTAGGTTGCCTCCAGTAGTGCCAAGGTTCTCTTTTGTCCCGGATGTCCTGCCCAGGCAGTATCATGTTCCTCCTTGATTAGGAGGTGCCTCAGATTGGCCCACTTCGGCATATAAACTCACCTACCGATAGTATACAGCAGGCCATCTTATTCCCAAAGTTTCTTTGTTTTGCCTTGACTGGCCAAGGCAAGGAGCTTCTTTGCAACTGGGTCATGTTGCATTCCCTCCTTAATGGTGTCCAATATGCTGCTGTTGCTCGTGCTAACAAGGGGTGCTAGGACTGTTTTCCGACTTAAGGCATCTGCAACAATATTTGTTTGGCCCGGCTTGTACTCTAAAGTGAAGTCAAACTCGGCTAGGAAATCTTGCCAACGGGCCTGCTTGGGGGTCAACATTGGTTGGGACTGGAAATAGCTTGTGGCCACATTTTCAGTCTTGACGGTGAAGTGGGAGCCCAACAAATAATGGCACCAAGTCGTTAGACAATGGACTATGGCAGTCATTTCCCTCTCATGGACGATATACCGCCGCTCCACTTCGTTCAACTTTCGACTCTCGAAAGCGATGGGGTGGCCTTCTTGCATTAAGACGCCACCGATGGCAAAATTTGAAGCGTCTGTACGGACCTCAAAAGTTTTGCTGAAATCGGGCAGAGCAAGGACCGGCTCCTTTGTTATGGCAGTTTTGAGCTCCTCAAAAGCTTTTTGGCATGAACTTCTCTAATTCCATTCTCGACCCTTCTTCATTAAGTCGATGAGAGGTGTAGCAATCTTTGAGTAGCCCGTAATGAACCGACGGTAGTAATTTGTGAGGCCAAGAAAGGATCGAAGTTCAGCTACTCGGGTCGGTGCCTCCCAGTCCCTTACAGCATCTACCTTGCCACGATCCATTCTTATTTCTCCTTGGGAGATGGTGTGACCAAGGAATTGCACATATGGCTGAGTGAATGTACATTTTTTTCTCATTAAGTACAGCTCATTTTCCCTCAGTACTTGTAAGACTTGTCGGAGGTGTTCCACATGATCCTCCAGGCTGCTACTGTAAACCACAATGTCATCTAGGTAGATGACCACAAATCTATCCAAGAAGGGATGGAACAGCCGGTTCATGAGGGTGCAAAATGTGGAAGGGGCATTGGTAAGGCCGAATGGCATGACTAGCCATTCGAAAGCTCCATACCGGGTGACGCATGTGGTCTTGGTCTCATCTCCCTCGGCAATGTGGACTTGATAATAGCCCTTCCTCAAGTCCATTTTTGAGAATACTTTGGCTTGCCCTAATCGATCAAATAAATCTGCTATCAACGGTATGGGATACTTGTTCTTCACCATCACCTTGTTGAGGACCCGATAATCGATGCATAACTGCAACGTCCCTTCTTTCTTTTCCTGAAATAGTACCGGGGCTCCAAGCGGTGCCTTTGATAGGTGAATATGCCCTGCCTCTAGTAGTTCCGTAAGCTGCCTCCTTAGTTCTTCTAGCTCTGGGGGTGCCATGCGATAGGGGGACATGGCGGGCGGCTTGGCTCCTGGAATAAGCTCTATTTGGTGGTCAACCTCCCGGCGGGGAGGCAATCTCTTTGGGAGTTCCTCTGGCATGATGTCCTTGTGTTCACCTAGGACATGTTGAATGCATGGCGGGATAGGCTCCGCCTCATGGCTTGCTGTCACCTCCAAAACAGTGGCAAGGAAGGTCGGTTCCCCTTTCTTAAATCCTTTGATCAGTTGTATGGCCGACAATTGCATGCCCTTTTGGGGTACGCGGATTAGCGGCACTATACAGGAGCCTCCTTGGTCACTAATGTGTAATTGGTTGAGCCGTGGTGTAATGAAGGTATTGATCTCGTACCAGAAGTCTAACCCGAGCACTATATCAAACACGTCCATGGGTGCCACGGTGAAGTTCGTCTTGACGTGCCAAGCCCCTAAAGAAATGGGCACATTGGGAGCAAATCCGTTAACCTGAGTGCGGAGGGCACTAACTTTTTTCGGCAATGTGTCACTAGAGATGAAGGTGAGCTCGAGCTCCCTGGCCTTTGCCTCTGTCACAAAATTGTGGGTCGCTCCGGTGTCCACCATGATGCGGACAGGCTTGTCGTTCACCCAAGCCTCGATGAATAATGACTCTCGTGGCTTCACACGAGGCAGCTGGGTTGATATAGCTACAAGGGCCATATGGTTGAGCAAGGCCATATGATTGAACAAGCCCACTGCCTTGTCTTTCTCCTGGGCGGCTCCGCCTCTTGCTCCTTCTATCCATTGGTTTGGGTCGCGGCTGGCAGACATGTGTGGGTTGTTTGCTTGTCGGCAGAAGTCATGGCCCCAAGTCTCCCTAACTTTGGGCAGTTTCGATACATATGAGAGGAGTCACCGCACAAATAGCATCTGTCTCGGTGATTGACTCCCCTCTTCTGCTCCTCATAGTCCTTGCGGAATTGTGATGATCGGTTGTGGTCACCTTTACTGTCACGACCCCTGTTGGCAACAGACTTGCCTCTGTCCCTTTCTCTTCGGTCTACTTTGGCAGCAACCTGCCGTCGGGCGCCCTCCTTTGCCTTAGTGCTTTCCGAGCAAAAATCTATCAAGGACTCGGCCACCACAATGGCCTCGTCCACGTCCTTCACCTGGCGCCGATGCAACTCCTGTTTGGCCTAATTTTGGAGGCCATCCAAGAAATAAAACAGCAAGTCCTCGTTGGTCATGTTTGGGATCTGTATAGGTGAGCTTGGTGAACTCCTTCACGTACTCACGGATGGTGGATGTTTGCTTGAGTTCCCTCAACTTTCGACGGGCCTCATGCATAACATTTTGTGGGTAAAACTACCGCTTGAGCTCCTCCTTGAACTGTGCCCAGTCAGCTATGGCACACGTCCCTCGATCTATGTCGGCCTTCTTTTGCCGCCACCACAGCATGGCAGTGTCGGTCAGGTACATGGCCGCTGTCCTGACCTTGGCAGACTCATCCTCAATGCCAATGTTCTCGAATTAGCATTGTAGTCGCCAAATGTAGTTCTCAACATCTTGGGCATTACATTCTCCTTTCAACTCCTTGGGCTTGGGAGCATCTATGCGGGCTTCTGGCATCGTGGCCGGTCCATCACCTCCACCGATGCCTCTGGCTACCTCCACTTGCTTCCTAAGGGTGTCAACTTGCCCCTGTAGCGCAGCCAGAGCCTCCATGAGCCTCTTCTCTAGGCTTGTCAGCCCCTCCTTGTGCTCCTCTGCCTGCTCCAGGATATTATCCTTAACTTCATCTAGCCCCTCAAGAGCTACGTTCTCAAGGGAAGAGAAGTTGCCTTCAAGAACCTCAATGCGTCGGTTCAAGGCCACCATGCCAGCCTATGCATGAGTGATTCGTTCATCAAGCTAGTCGGTGCCCGAACCCTCGGTCTCCTCATGTGTAAGTCCCTCGCTGACCGGAACAAGGGAGGGATCCCTTCCTCGGCTCTTGTCCCTCCGACTTGATTTGGACTTCTTTTGGGGCTCATTCCCCTGGTTGTCTCCATGGAATGCAGCTTCTTCCTCTTCGTGGTTTGCCATGAACAATGCTCTGATACCACTTGTCACGGGATTTTCTTTTCAAGGCCGTGGGACAGCTAAGATGGCAAACTTCCACCCAAGCTTCAGTCTTCTTACTACTCACAAGGCACAAAATGTGCTAAGGATCGGATGGCAATTGAAGAAAGAAGGCAAGAAGTAAAGAGAATTAAAGAAGACAAGTATTGGAGGCTCTTCTTTTGATTCCACTAAGTATGAGAAATCTAAAATGTGTGGATTATTACAATTGTTTCCCTTTGAGGCCTATTTATAGTACATACAAGTCCCTACACTATGTGCCATGTGGCTGTGTTAATGTGGCTGTGGCAGGCAGGCATGCTTGCTGTGCCAGGCAGGTCCAACAGGCAGTGTTAGGCATGTTGCGTCAGGCAGTGTCAGGCATGCAGCCAGGCATGCTATGTCAAGCCTGCAGGCATGCTTTGTCTGGCATGTCGGGCATGCTAGGTCAGGCATGCAAGCATGCGTTTTGGCTGTTCCAAGGTGCTGTATTACCTTGCCTTTGGTTCCTGACGTTGGTAGCTTATCGGTCTAAATATTTGGGCTCGACTCATCCTTCAAGTGGGAAAAATGTGGAAAATTTAATAGATTTACTGGCAGGGCGGTACATTATGGTTTATTTCAACATCTCGAATTATTTTCTAAATGGTGAAAATGCATGATTATGGGATTTCCTTCATGAGATAGCTTATCACTTTGATTGGGATTTTGTTATTGTTCATTCGGTTATACCAAGAATTTGTATCAAATCCTAAGATATGTGAAGATTGTAAGAATTCCTTTAAACTAGAATATATGAATTGATAAATATGTTGAGATGGGTAGAACTTATGAGCTTGATCAATTGAAAGTATGTATGTGTCTCCATTATGTTTTCGATGAAAATGCCTTGGGCATGAGTTAAGTATATGGGCTTTCTATAAATTTAAAATATATGAATCAATGTATCTATGTTAAGTATGAATTGGACCTATGGATCCTACATGAATCTATGTTATATGTCGTATGTTGTGAACTCGGAACTTGAATGTTGTGTTGATGTGTAAAGTATGACATGAATCTATAGATGTTTGTAAATGTAATATGTGTGGATTAAATAATGATTTGGTACCATGACAATATGAATTATGATGATAAAGCATGAGCATGATATTTCATACTTCTAGGCTTGTTGTTAGTAGAAAGTAGCCCTAATCCTTTCTAAATGAATGTCGTAAGATAAACTCAGTAAATGCTTATGTTTTTGATTAGCTGTAATAGCCTAGACCAGATGTAAAATGTCATATCAGTACTCCTCATGTTCTAGTTATCCAGGGACTCTCCATAGCCGAGAATGTTTCCCTTGGTCAGTCAGGGACTCTCCATAGCTGAGGATGACTCCCTTAGCTCAGTCGGGACTCTCCATAGCAGAGAATGACTCCCTTAGATCAGTCAAGACTCTCCATAGCCGAGAATATTTCCCTTAGTCAGTCAGGGACTCTCCATAGCAGAGAATGACTCCCTTAGTCAGTAAGGACTCTCCATAGTAGAGAATGACTCCCTTAGTTCAGTCGGGACTCTCCATAGCTGAGAATGTTTTCCCTAGTACAGTTGGGACTCTCTATAGCCGAGTATGACTCCCTTAGTTTATGATATCAGTTGGGATCAGTTCCGTACCGTTCAGGCTCCAGATTAAAACAGATATAACATAACGCAGACTCAATTATCAACAGATATTTAGTATAGTGTATGGCATTAGCTTCGGTTTCGGCTCTCATTATATGTTCAGTATTTGACCCTTATCTATGAGCTTGATAATGGTTCAGAATATGAGTTTTAAAATGAAATTTTCATGTAGACATGTGTATGTGACTCAAAAGAGGCTTGTTGAATTCTAAATCAGTTACATGTTGATGTATTCAGTTTATTTCCTTCTTGTATATTTGTATGTTTAGTTTGTTTACATTTCCCCGCATGCTCAGTATATTCCAAGTACTGACCGCATACTTTATGTGCTATATCATGGTGTGGCATAGTGTATTTCATATCATGGGGATTAGGGGTGGACATGTTCTATTTCCTATGGTCAATGAACGTTGGATATGTAAAAGTTAATCTGATATAATGCCCTTAAAATGCTAATGGGTAAGAAAGGTCATGCAGTTGTCACTGAACATATTAATCCATCTTCTAGAGCTCTTTTTTGGGGTAGGATAGCTCAAGCATTTGTGGTCTTGTGTATGTTCACCATGCTTGTTTACAGTTTCATGATATAGATTCAGGTACCCAGACTCAGCCTCGCGGGTAGACACACTCTTTCTTCCATCTCAGCAGATTGTGGTGAGTTTTGATCTCTCGAGGACGAGATCAATGTTTCTTATTTCTATTATATTTTAGTTTTCAGACTTTAGGAGTTAGCTGGGGTCCTGTCCCAGCAACTCATCGATTTAGTAGAGGCTTCCAGAATGTGTAATCGAATTTAGTCTATGTATTATATTTTGCTAGATAATGTCCTTAAGTTTTAAATTTGGCTCTTAAAGTTAGCTTCCGCTCAGTTATGTTTCTTTTAGCTGTTTATATTGTTAAATGTTATGCTATGATTATGCCATGGGTTGACTTGGAGCCATTCAGGGTTCCTTGTCCTGTGCTACGGATAGGGTGTAAACTCGGGTCGTGGCAGTCTGAAAAATGAAACATAAATGAAATAGAAAACATAGATGGCGTCCTCGAGAGATGAGGACTCACCATAAGCAGCTGACATGGGAATGGAGCGTTTCTAAACATGTGGCTGAGTTTGGAAACCTGAATCTATATCATGAAATGATATAGTACATAAAGTATGAGATCAGTACTCTGAATGTACTGAGTATGCGGGAAGTGTAAGAAAACTAAACATGCAAGTATACAGAAAGGAAGTAAACTGAGCACACCACTGAACATATAACTGAGCTGAAATATAATGACCCTGTCTGACATATATATATATATATATATATATCTTTTATTTGAAAACATTTACTGAAGTATAATCAAACTGATGTGTAAGGGGTCATGCGTTGCAAATATACTGAGAACTAAAGCTATAACTGGTATCATACACTGTACTGACTATCTGCTGATAACTGAGACTAAATTTTGCTAAGTCTGATTTAAACTGGAGTTTGAAGCTATACAGAACTGAGTTGAACTAATATTGTGGACTGAGCTAAGGGAGACATTCTCTGCTATGGAGTATCCCTGACTGACTAAGGGAGATGTTATCTGCTATTGATACCCCCTAACTGAACTAGGGGAAACATTCTCTGCTATTGAGAATCCCTGACTGAGCTAAGGGAAACATTCTTTGCTAATGAGAATCCCTGACTGAGCTAAGGGAGACATTTTTTGCTAATGAGAATCCCTGACTAGGCTAAAAGAGACATTCTCTGCTAATGAGAATCCCTGACTGAGCTAAGGGAGACATTCTCTGCTATGGAGAATCCCTGACTAGACTGAAGAAAACATTCTCGGCTATTGAGAGTCCTGATAAACTTTTACATGAAGCTACCAATCTGACATTCATTCATATAGTCTAAGCTATTTCAGCTAATTAGAGATCTAAGTGTTCAACTAATTACATCATACTGAATTCATATAAAATCTTATCAGGGCTACTTTCTACTATCAATTAGCCCGAAAGTATAATAGGTCTTAATCATGCTTTGTTCTCGAAGTTCATAACTTTTCAATCCCAATTTCATAGCATATAGCATATATTCTAGATTCATGAAGGCTCCATAGGTTAAATTCATACTTTAAACATATACACCGAAATCATAGTGAAAACATGTACATACTTCATATTCATCAAAGCCCATAAGTTCTAATCGTGCTCCAACACATATATTACACATATGTTCTATCGCAACCCATATGATCGACTTATAATTTAAACATGGATACAAGTTCATGATTAGAGCATGTAAATAATTAATAAAATCCCATTTGAAATTCTAGGCTAACTCATGATGAAAATTCTATAATCATAATATTCCCATATCAAGTACATAATTTAAGACCTCGAAAGTAATTTTGTAGTCGTGCATGGTAATTAATCATGATGGGCCTTAGAATTCATAGAAGACATCTGAAAATTCATCCATAAATCAAACCCTAAAACATGCTTTTCTAGAGAATCAAGGAATTAGTATTTTAGTATAAAAATTAGGACACAAGGACGGAAGGAGATCCTTGTTGAAGTCCCACATACCTGGCTTGAAGAAAACCCCCACTAGAACTTTGGATGTTGATTTCCTTGAAGTAACCCTAGGTGATCCTTAAACTTGAGAGAAGAAGAAGAAGAAACCTCACAGATGATTTTTGAGACGATGAGGGGCTTATGCTAGTGAAAACCCTTAAAAACATCCCATCTGGCACTCAAAGCGGCATAGTTTAGGAGTTAGAAGCATAGGATTTTATGAAAACACCCTTGAAAATTCATGAGAAAATTAACACTGCCAGTCCTCACGAGGGACTGGATGTTTCGTTACATCACTGGATGACTCGTGATGTCCACTCGTCATCAACACTAGACAAATTCCTCCTTTACTGATCTTCTTTACCCCACGGGCCACTTAACGAGTCGTTAGGTGCACGACGACTCATTCCTTCCTTCGTTGTCACCACTGCATCGGGACCCCCTTTTGATTTTTGATAATTGACATAACGAGTTGTTGCTTAACCTAACGGGTCGTCATATTCATCTGTTGCCACTGAAACATTTATTCTGAACTTCCCCTCGAGGACTCTCCGGACGACTCATTATTGAACTCAACGAGTTTCATGTCTCTCGTCCCCTAGAGTCTTGACTTTCAGGCTGTTTCTCGTGACAGGGAACCCCACGACTCGTCTCCTCACTCCATGAGTCATGATGTGGGTCGTTACCTCTGAGCTCTAAAAAGGAACTTCATTGACTGCTTGCAACGAGTCTTACCACGACTCATGGATCCACCTAACAGGTAGTACCATGACTTGTTCTAAGGTAAATTTTCCACTTCCCTACTGATTTCTTATTTTAAGTCTAGGATTTGATCTTAGAAACTTTTGGGGTGTTACAAGAGCCTACAGGGCCATATTGAATTCTATTCACTTATGGACTTCTTCTACGCCGTAGTGGCATTACAGACCCTTCACAGAGCCTCATGTTCTCGGGGTGCAGTTACAGCAGTGAAAAAGCCCGGACCCAGTTACAAGAGCCCAGCAGGCTCCGATATTATCTCAAGAGACCAAGTATGTTCAGTTACAGTTGCTTGCAGGGCCGCAGGGGTACCAATAGGGGTATATAGACTGTTTGCCACTTTCTAGGGCTTATGGGGCCCAGGTGGGTTATCTTTGTGTTGATTGTACCTTCTAGGTTTATGGGGCCAGGTTAGACTCGTGTTTGCATACTAGCTTGCTAGATTAGCTTATGATCGTATAATTGCATAGCTTAAGCTCTTATTTATATAGTTGTCTACTAGATGCGGGCTATGATTATGAATACATATAGGTTAACTTCTGCCTCTCTCACTAATTACTTTTAGTTCTTTATCAGCTTCTATTCAGCTTTTATTACTGCCTTACATATTTGGTACATATTGTACTAATGCCCACGCATGGGACGCTGCATACTTACTGCGGATTTAGATAGACAGTTTTCAAGACCTCCTAGCAGCTATTCAGAGTCAGCAGATTGGCCAGCTCCTTTCATTTGGAGTTTCCAAGTTGTAGAGGTTTACCTGTATTTTATTTGTATAGCATTTGCGTAGCCCGGGGCTCTGTCCCGACTAATATTTTCATTCTTAGAGGCTTAAAAACTACAGTCTTCAGTTAGTTGTTTGTGTTGGCCATGTGGGGTCTATATTTTTTGTGTTTTGTATGTTGGTCGTGGGGGGCCTAGTGTAGCTTCTAGTTAGCAGTTGTAGTTGGTGTATAACTGTCTGTCTTCCTTTCTGTTATGGGTAGACAACATGGTGGTCTTGTCGGCCCGCATAGGATTCCTTCATTATTATGTTGCTGGGTTATCTGTCTTCTTTTATAGGTTTGTTATGTGGCCTTGTCGGTCAAAGTTGTATTTACAGCCGAGTTAGCTGTTTGTTTTTCTGAATGTGAGTTGCTGGCAAGCACCAGAGGTGTATATGTCCAGCCAGGTCAGTCTGGTTCTAGTGTGGTATTAAGTGTCAATCATACCTCCCAAGGTGGGGCGTGACAACTTGTTAGACAAGAAGCATTTTTTTCTTAAAATTTCAAAATCAAAGACTTAGTAAAATAACTGATGAAGAAAATGACAAGACTATGAAATTTATACAAACTTATGTTGTGTACAACAAACTTTAATAGTAATAATTAAAAATATAATTTTAAAAAAAATACACATAGGTTATGCCGCTCGGCAAACTGTTTTGGCTCATTCAAAAATTTTAAAAAATACCTCTTCAAAATCGTTGGTCTTTAATTTTTGCCACTAATCTTATGACTTACATCGTAGCTTGGGAGTTGAGGTATAACTTTGTTGACTACAATTTATGTCCTTTGCACCATAAGACACGTATATCTTCAAACTAATGCCTTCAATATTATACACATGACTTGAGGCATGACTTGCGTCAATTTTTTTTAGAGGAATAACTTTTGACGAAATAAATTTATGCCTCAAGGCATAACTTGTACAATTAAACTCATAATTGATGACATAAATTGATAAATTGAGGCATAATTTCTTTTGATATTTTTTGGGCGATAATATAAGTATCATGAATTATAAGTCATGAGTTCTTATGACTTGCGACGTAGCTTGGAACTTGAGGCATAACTAAAATTTATGTCATTTGCATAATAAAAAATTTCACATAAACCTCATCAAATTTAACATAATTTCTTATGTCATATGAAAACTGAACTTGTGTTATATGACATAATTTGTGTAATTTAATTTATGATCTGGGGGCATAACTTGTAATACTTATTTTCTGAAATATAGACATAATTTTGATTCGTTGAACTTGTGCCTTCAAGTATAACTTCTACATTAATTATGCTCACGCAAAGGGTTAATTTGCACATCGAGACATACCATAATGCATAATTCATGGCTTACGACATAACTTATGCAATTAAACTCATGACTGGCGGCATAAAGTATCAATTAAGACATAATTTATTTTGACATTTTTTGGGGGGTATAACATAAACATGATGCACTATAAGTCATGAGTTCTTATGACTTGTGGTGTAGCTTGAGACTTGAGGCGTAACTAAAACTTGTGTCTTTTGTATCATATAATGTGTCACATAAAACTTACCATTTAAAATAATTTCTTATGTCATATGGCAACTGAAATTGTGTTATATGACATAAGTTGTGTCATTTAATTTATGATCTGGGGCACACCTTGTTATACTTATTTTTTGAAATATAGACATAATTTTGTTCTACTGAACTTATACTTCAGATATAACTTCGGCATTGCTCGTTGAGAGATAATTTGTGCCTTAAGGTATTCCTTAATGCATAATTCATATTATAATGCATAACTTGTGCAACTTGAACTCATTGGAGGCATAAAATCATGCCTTAACGCATAACTTGTGCAATTGAACTCATGATTGATAGTATAAATTGGTCAATTGAGGCATAACTTTTTTGACATTTTTTGGGAGCATAATATAAACATGGTGCACTATAGACTAGGAATGAACTCAAAATGCATATACAGTAAACATGTACCAATGGTAGCAAGATTTATATAAACAAAGATAAACATTTATCGTAAAGGGCATATCAATAAACAACATTTTACTTTCCTAATTCTTCTGCAGTACAATATATATCAGTTCTACAACTTAATCTTTTATCATCCGGTGTAATCAAATCCCAACAAAAAAACATCTTCATCAGCTTTCTTTCCCTCTTCACATTTCTGACGTTTATTAGAAACGTCATTACTGGGGGTAACAACATCTTTAGACTCCAATGATGATTATTAACTTCCTACAAAAAAAA
The DNA here is from genome assembly GCA_035772735.1 of Datura wrightii. Classification (NCBI taxonomy): domain Eukaryota; kingdom Viridiplantae; phylum Streptophyta; class Magnoliopsida; order Solanales; family Solanaceae; genus Datura; species Datura wrightii. Next base: position 67,396,308 of record JASDFA010000010.1, on the reverse strand, counting down.
AAGTATTCTTACATAGTGAAAATCTTTATCATAAAAGAATTTAAAAAATTATAAAAGCCAAAAAATAATTTAAGCAAATAAATATACTATTTTTTCATATAGGAACTAGGTGTTCTCAAATCAATAAGTCCACATCTCACTTCATACTATATTTGGAAAAAAATTGATACATTAACTTTTGCAGGCTCAGCTAACTTTTTTATTACAATTTGCAATTCAACCTAGAAAAGTGTTCCAGTCTCTCCAGGAAATTGATTTAAGGCTTCATTGGACATACAAGAAGTATCACCATTTAGGGTACAAGTTAATTTATCTTGCAAGCTAGCAATCTTTTTGGAGCTTTGAAAAGAACCTACACCTGACTTGCTTTTTTCATGTGTTCAAATGAACTCTCGATGAGATTAATAACATCACCAAATCTATTGTGCAATTCAACAATATAATCTTCACTCCATCAAAACTACTTTTTAACTTCAATAAAGATAGCAAATAATGAAAGTATAATTAAACAAATAAGAACAACCAACAATAAAATCATTATACAAAAAATACATAGTCAACAAAAATATATCTAACCGTGATTTGATTGAGAATACTAGACTGTTGTTCAGCCATTTTCTTCTTAAAATTGGAGACACCATCCTTTATAATAAAAATAGAATAACAAAATTTTAAAAGTAGATAAATAAATAAAACACAAAAACTCACATATAACAAAAGAAAAAAGTACTTTTTTCAATTTCAAAATGTTCATAAGATAAAAAATAGAAAACTTACATCAACTAAGTAATCGAGCAAACCACGTGAAAACAAATAAACGAAAGAAGAATAAGAGGCTGAATCATTAGGAAATTGAAGTTCAACTAAAATATATTGCCTCTCTTCATCGTAGCAACAAGAGCACTCACATAAAAACTATTGAATCTCTATAATAAGATACAAAAATACAGAAAATATTAAAACATCAAAGCAAAGACAAAAACAAATAAAGAAGACAAAAGAAAATAAAAAAACACATATTTTTTCAGCATGGAAGAAGCTATCAAAAATAGTTTCATAATGAGTCTACTTCACAAGGCCCCAAGACATCATTCGCGGGCCCTTTCAAACCAACTGATGTGAATATCCATGAAAAACAAGAAAAACCTCCAATACCTAAATATTAAAAGCATACGACAAATCGGATAGCGTATAATTAGAATGGCTACTATTAGACATTCTTCCCAAACTCCATAAATAATTGTATAGTGGCCTTACCAACCAATAGAACAAGAAAACCTCGGGGAAATGATTGTCGAAGAACATCATCATTAATTCATTTCATTATATGGTCTTTGACAAAGAAATCTTCAACACGATCCAATAACACCCTTTCAACTATATATAACTTAGCAAATCTAACAAGATCACCGTGTTTCTCTCAAAATCCAACAATATGAATAATTTAAGAAAACTCAAAGAACCTCCTAGTTCATATAATTTGTAAGACACGTATGTTGTAACGGAGAAGTAAGTCCAGAATATTCTATTTTTGCCTAGGTATACGGGGAAAGTGTTGGGTGAATGATAACTAGACTTGGGTTTGAGGAATGGAAGAAGATGCAGCAAAATTTGAGCTACTAGTTAACAAGAACCGCTGTAGTGGTGAGAGTGCCGCCGCAGCGAGGCCATTAGGACGGTCGGAGGTGTGCCGTGGCGGAAAGGGAGGACTAACCTGACCACCCTAGCAGATCCACTGCAGCAAAAAGTGCTATTACTGCAGCAGACAACAGGAAGTAGTATGACGATTTTAAGTGGAGATCTTGGGTTTTACACCCATAACACTAAGGCACAAATTTTGAGAAGGGTGAAGGAGATTTTTAGAGGTTGAAGTGATTGTTCATCCCAAAGTAAGAATCTTAGCTAGTTTTCTTCTCTTTGAATTCCATAACACCCTAGAATCAATAGATGGTCTTAGACGGTGTTCTTAAAGGTAGAAACCCTAGGTTATGGAAACTAGGGACAATTGAAGGAAAAAGAAATATGTGTTGATTTCTAGGCCTAAAAGTGGGTAATTAGCACTTTCTAGGTGGAATGTGACTATAGAATGTGTATTTCCCCATGGTTAAAACCCATACATTGATAAAGGTGGAATCTTTTTTGTACTACAACTAAATGGAAGGATTTTTGGAGTATAAACTTCATGTAAGGAGAGTAGAATAACCTAGGAAGGAGACAAACGTGTCAAATTAACCTTGAGAATATCGAATTGGACCATGACATAGGGTAAAGTGGGGTAGAATTGAATTTATAGACCCTGAATAATGAATAGATGATTGATTGTTTTTGATTCCTGTGTTTAGACTTTTAACGTTCGGAGGTGATAAGAAAAGACAAAGCTCCGGAGGAGTAGGTGTTTTCTCTTACCCTACAATTAAGGTAGGTTATGGTTTTATAAGGATTTAAACCTTACATAATGATGTGTATATGTGTATATGTGTGAATGATAACATGCCTAGTTGTTCTTCGAACATAATTTATTATTGTGTGAAATTAAGTGTAATGAAATGTTCTATGTGTCTTTTGAATTGCCATGTAAGTAGTTGAATGTTGGCAAGTATAACCAAGTTGATGAAGGTAATATAATACCTCTGAAAAGGCATACAATTTGACCGAGTGACAACATATATAATATGAGAATGAAAGAGGATAATATGTCTTATCCAAAGATGAGTGGCTCATGCCTAAAGGGAGCATCCGGGTGAGCGATCAACATTGAGTGGCTTGTGTCCAAGGGGAGTATCTAGACAAGCATAGAGTGAGAGCGAGTACTATGCTAGTACAGTACATGAATTTCTAGAGTCCTCTGTAGGTCATGACTGAAAGGATAGAAATAAGACCTTTCTGGCATGTGTGGACAATGAAAAGTTTGAGTGAGAGCGCGGTGCTGTGATAGAGGCGAATGCCCGCCACCTTACCGAAGTGAAGTTAACAAAGATGAACTAATTATTGATGGATTCGTGGGTGTATCCCACGTGCTAATGTGATGAATTGATTGTTGTAGGATGTATGATTATATTCAATGAGACAAGTTGATGATCTATTGTTATGGATTCATGTGTGTATGCCATGTGCTAATGTGATAAATTGATTATTGAGGATGTGTGTTTATATCCAATTAGATAAGTTGATGAACTATTATTGTGGATTCATGTGTGTATCCAATGTGCTAAGTTGAGGAATTGATAGTTAAGTTTTCATCATGTATGCACTTATTCAGAACTGATGATCTGACCGTGAGAAATTGCTAAGTGTGGAATTTAAAGTTGACAGCTTGGTCGAGCTATTGCCTAAGCAGTACCGCTCCAGCAGTAGTCTTAACGCTATGGCGAGACAGCCACTATGACCATATTTCCCGCTGCAGTGAGGCCTAATACAGTGAGCAAGCTAGCTCAAACTTTATTTTGAACAATGCTAGAGAATAGGATTGTGCAATGATTTATTGTTTTTGTAAATGTATGTTGTTGTTTCACTTATATATTCATTACTATGTCACGACCCGAACATAGACTTAGATCGTAACACGGGACAAGGAGCCCCCAAAGATTCCAAGTCAACCCATGGCATGAACATTCATCTAATTCTATATCATTAAAGTGGAACACTTAACGTAACAATATAGCGGAAGTATAAACATAACATAGCATGGTAAGCAGAACATACTAAATAAATAACAGTTGAGTACTACATATAGTCTGAAAGCTTCTATGTATCAGATGGGTTGATGGGACAACATCCCCAACTAAATCGGTAAAAACTGAAAACTGAAAGAAACCTCAACATCTGAAACATATGGTCCTCGGAGAATGAGGACTCACCAAGAAGCTGGATGCTAACTCTGAGATGGACTACTGACGGTGCTGGATCTGAAGGTCTGAGTCTATATCATAAAATGATACAGCATATATTATGCGATCAGTAGGTGGAATGCACCGAGCATACAAGGCAAGTAAAACAGACATTTAAAATATATTAAAAAAGCTCATAAATGATCATAAGAGTGGGACAACATGCTTGTATCATAAATATCATAATATAACATAAGGATCAAGGTTTTCAAATCATTAGTAAACCATTCATTATCATAGTCATAAGAGGAATTTCATTAAATCATCACTTGAGCTAAATAACATAAACGTAACTATGCATAAAATATGTGGAAAAATGGGAGGACTCATCACAACCAACACCATCATGATAGAGCCTTACATGATGCCCCAACTATCTCACTCAAGTGGGTAGAGTCGCCCCTGGCTAGCCAGACAAGGGACGTGCATTATGTGATATCATGAAGGAGGGGATCATTAACATTGTAATGTATCATTATAAACCTGCGGTGGCACGTAGTTATGAGACACTGACATAGTCTTTTGAATGACCGGGCTGCTCGGTGCTAGACACTACTCCTAAAAATATGCACATTAGGCTTGTATGTAAATCAATAACATCATTCATTGAGATTCATGGCCAAATAAACATTATCATCATTGCTCCCCATTAAATACATGATTAGCCAAGAATCAAGGGCCCTTTAGTTGGCCAACATCATAAATTGATAAATCATGAGATCCATTTCATAAATCGTAAATCATCCTTAAACATGTGGGCATTTTCCAATACTTTACCATTCTTGAAAATACTCAATTCATTGGAAAATATGATTATAAACATGGGTAACTTAAAAACATGCTTTTCATAATCAACAATACATCATATATGAACATTCATCATAAACCTTGACTTTCATGAACTTTTTATAAATGGGAATTTTAATTTGTAAAACTTGAAGCATGATTTTTAATGAAAAACAAATAAAACTTGCCCATAATTTGTAATTCAATAATAGTAACTCAATTAGATCAAGCCCATGTAGAGAGATCAAAATTCCATGCATTGGGTAAAAACCTCATAAAATTTAGATAGGAAATTTCATGAATTGAAAGAGATTGGGCATAAGTGTGAAAGGATTCACCCATTCATAAACCTACATACCTGGGAAAAGTCAAATCTCACCACTCCTTGAAAGCCAAATGGAAAATTTGAAGAAAACCTTGAAGAATAAGCTTGATCACCTCCACAATTCCTTAACCTTTCATACATGGAAATGAATAAGCCTAGGATGGGTTTTACCCTCAATAAACACTAATTTTTGATCCTTAAACAACGTAGTTTAGGACCCTAGGACTTAGGAATGACGAAAATTCCCTTAATGAAATCCTTGAAATTTTGCACTGGGTGAACCAACGGACGGTCCCACGAATCGTTGCTTGATACCACGACTCGTGGTATCGAGCCGTTGGATCCACTACCCCAATTCACACTTCCAGATTCCCTTCCCATGACTCGATAGGACAAGTCGTTGCTTCAAGTGATGGGTCATTGCATCGTCTGTTGTTTCCTCCTCCAAGTCCTGTATTAGTCATTCCCATGAGCCTCACCACGACTCGTTACTCCAAAGATTCGTGGTTTCCTTCCATTATACTGACTGGAGATTACAAGCATTCCTTCCCATGACTACTTACCACGGGTTGTTGGTTGGACCAACGATACGTTGGGTCATCCGTTTTGTGAGATTTTTCCCAATTTCAGCCAACTCCCATTTTTAGATCCCGGGTCTAATCTTAGGTACTTTAGGGATATTACAATATCTCCCCCTTGGGAACATTCATCCTCGAATGTGGAAAACATACAGAAAATAGAGAATGCAATCATTACACTCAACTACTGATCATTTAAACCGAAAACTGACGGAATGACTACCTCCGATTCAAACTACATAGGCGAACTGAATTCATGATTAATATACATATCCACATATATAAAAGAAACTTGGACTCATAATCGGAGCATGAAAACTGAATAGAGTTTTAGAGAAAAAATTGATACCTCAAGCTGGAACTGAGCCGATAGAGAATAAATGTGGGTATTTAGCCATCATATCCACTTCAGCTTCCCACGTAGCTCCCTCAACATGTTGATTCCTCCCTAACACTTTAATTGAAGCTACTTCCTTATTCCTTAGCCTTCAAACCTGACGATTCAGTATTTCTACCAAAACCTCCTCATAATTGAGATTGTCTTTCACACCAACACTTTCAACTAGGACAACTAGAGATGGATCACCCAAACACTTCTTTAAGAGTGATACATGAATAACAAGATGCCCGAAAGCTAATTTTGAGGGGAGCTCCAATTCATATGCTACCTATCCAACACGTCTCACAATCTGGTATGGGCCGACATAGCGGGGACTAAGTTTTCCCTTCTTTTCGAACCTCATCTCCCCCTTCATGGGAGGCACATTCAGAAATACCCAGTCATCAACTTCAAATTCTAATTCTCTCCTTCCCACATCGACATAGGAATTTTGGCGACTCTGGATGGTTTTCAGCCTGTCCCTTATCAATTGAATCTTCTGCATAGTCTCATGAACCGAATCTGGTCCTACCATCGCCGCTTCACTAACCTCAAACCAACCAATGGGCGATCTACATCTCTGCCCATAAAAAGTCTCGAACGACGCCATCTGAATGCTGGAATGATAGTTGTTATTGTATGCAAACTCGATAAAAGGCAAATGATTATCCCAACTACAATTGAAGTCAATCATACATGCTCTCAACATGTCCTCGAGAGTCTGGATTGTCCGCTCCGCTTGACCATCCGTTTGCGGGTGAAACGCTATGCTGCGTTTAACCTGAGTACTAAGCCCTTTTTGAAACAACCTCCAAAACTAAGAGGTAAATTGGGTCCCCTTATCTAAAATGATGGATAAGGGCACTCCATGCAATCGAACTAGCTTCCAAATATATAGTTTGGCATAATCCTCCGCCGAATCCGTGGTTTTGACCGGTAGAAAATGAGCGACCTTGGTCAACCTCTCTACCACAACCCAAATGGAGTCATATTGTCGACGAGTACGAGGAATCCCTGTGATGAAGTCCATGTTAATTTCTTCCCACTTCCAATTAGGGATACTGATATCCTAAAGCACACCTCCCAATCTCTGGTGCTCGACCTTTACTTGCTGACAGTTTGGGCACTTCGCTACGAATTCTGCAATGTCCCTCTTCATGCCATTCCACCAATAGACTTCTCGTAAGTCACGGTACATCTTGGTGGCACCTGGATGGATAGAATACCTGGATCCATGAGCCTCATGCAACATCCAGCTCTTCAAATCATCCACATTTGGAACACATAAGCGACCCTGGTACTGAAGCGCACCATCATCACCCTTTAAAGAAGACCTCTACCTTCTAATTCTGAACGGCTTCCTTTAATTTCATCAAAATTGGGTCTTCATCTTGCCTAGCCTTTACATTAGTCACCAATGATGATTTTGATCCGTTCTAAACAACAACACTGCCATTGGTCGAGTCAACCAACCTAACCCCCAACCTTGCGAGTCGATGCACATCCTTCACCAGCTCCTTCGTCCCTTCACCCACATGGGACACACTCTCCATAGAGAGTCTACTAAGTGTGTCTGCTACTACATTGGCCTTATCTGGATTGTAAAGCACACTCATATCGTAGTCCTTGAGTCCTTGAGTAACTCCAACCACCTTCATTGCCGAAGATTAAGGTCCTTCTAGGTAAACACATATTGCAAACTCTTATGGTCCGTAGACACATCCACATGGACCTCGTACAAATAATGTCGTCATATCTTCAAGGCGAATACCACTGCGGCCAACTCAAGATCATGGGTCAAATAATTCTTCTCATGAACCTTCAACTGTCTAGCCTAGCCTTTACATCAGTCACCAATGATGTTTTTGATCCATTCTAAACAACAACACCGTCATCGGTCGAGTCAACCAACCTAACCCCCAACCTTGCGAGTCGATGCACATCCTTCACCAGCTCCTTCTTCCCTTCATCCACATGGGACACACTCTCCATAGAGAGTCTACTAAGTGCATCTGCTACTACATTGGCCTTATCTGGATCGTAAAGCACACTCATATCATAGTCCTTGAGTAACTCAAACCACCTCATTTGCCAAAGATTAAGGTACTTCTAGGTAAACACATATTGCAAACTCTTATGGTCCGTAGACACATCCACATGGACTCCGTACAAATAATGTCTTCATATCTTCAAGGAGAATACCACTGCGGCCAACTCAAGATCATGGGTCGAATAATTCTTCTCATGAACCTTCAACTGTCTAGAGGCATATGTTATCACTTTCCCGTGCTGCATCAATACACACCCAAGTTCGATCCTTGAAGCATCACAATACACTACGAACCCATTGGTACCCTCGAGTAGGGTCAACACCGGTGTTGAGGTAAGTCGAGCCTTCAACTCTTGGAAGCTCTTCTCACAAGCCTCCGACCATTAGAATTTCACCCTCTTCTAGGTCAATTTGGTCAAAGGTGCTGCAATTGATGAGAAACCTTCAACAAATCTCCGATAATAGCTAGTTAAACCCAAGAAGCTCCGAATATCTGAAGGATTCACCAGTCTGGGCCAATTCTTCACCGCTTCTATTTTCTGAGAGTCCACCTGAATGCCCTCACTTGATACCACATGGCCCAAAAATACCACTGAGTCCAACCAAAACTCGCACTTGCTGAATTTAGCATATAATTTGTGATCCTTGAAGGTCTGTAACACCACCCTCAAATGAGCGGCATGCTCCTCCTCGCTCAGAGAGTATATCAAGATGTCATCGATGAACATAATTACGAACATGTCCAAGTATGGATTGAACACCCTGTTCATCAAGTCCATAAAAGTTATAGGAACATTCATTAGTCCAAAAGACATAACTAGAAACTCTTAATGACCATACCGCGTCCTAAAGGTTGTTTTTGGGATGTCACTCTCCCGAACTCTGAGCTGATGATACCCGAACCTGAGATCTATCTTTTAGAAACACTTGCACCCTGAAGCTGGTCGAATAAATCATCAATCCTGGGTAAAGGATACCTGTTCTTGATGGTGACTTTGTTCAATTGTCGATAATCAATGCACATCCGAAGGGAACCATCTTTCTTTTGAAAAAATAAGACTGGTGCACCCCATGGAGACTTGCTCGATCTAATGAAACCCTTATCTAGCAGGTCCTTCAACTGTTCCTTCAACTCCTTTAGCTCGGATGGAGTCATTATGTAAGGAGGGATAGATATAGGTTGCATGTCGGGAAGAAGGTCAATACCAAAATCAATCTCCCTCTCGGGAGGAACACCTAGTAAATCATCATGGAATACTTTTGGATACTCACACACAATCGAAACTGACTGGATAGTTAGAGTGTTGGACTTAACATCCTTAACCCTAAATAGATGATATACACAACCCTTGAAAATCATCTTCCTGTCCTTAAGATAGGAAATAAAATGACCTACAAGCACGGCCAAACTACTCTTCCAACTTTAAGACTAACTCACCCGAAAAGCGAAACTCCACCGCACAGGTCATACAATAAATCCATGCTAAGAATAATATCAAAGTTAGTCATTGCTAACTCTACAAGGTCTGTGGAGGTGAATTTATGCAATACAGTGATCGGACACCTTCTATACACCCACCTAGCTACAACCGAGTCACCAACAGGAGTAGAAACTGAAAATGGCTCTGACAGAATTTCGGGACTAACTCCAAAGCTACTAGCAATATAAGGTGTCACAAAAGACAAGGTAGCCCCTGGATTTAGCAAAGCATAAGAATCAAGGTGAAACACGCGTAATATACCAGTCACCACATCCGATGAAGTCTCCTACTCCTGACGTGAGGCGAGGGCATAGAATCTGTTTTGGCATTGTCCGCCACCCCCACTACTAGATGCCTCCTATGGAGCTGAACATGCTGGAGCTGTTGCTGACCTGGTAGTTTGTGCATGGCCTCTATCATCATCTTGTCTAGAAAATGGACATGCTCGGCGCATGAGGCTGGATCTACCACACCCATAGCAAATATCTGAGTCGAGAAAGGACTCCCCACCGTGACTCTTATTGCACCTTCTGCTGGCTGGAAAAGTGTCTTCTACCTGTGTGCTCCTTTGGTCCCTCGATCCTGAAGTCCTGATCCTCTAATCACCCTTGGGTCTGGATGGAATGTTAGCTGATGGTGGTGTTGGAGCTAGTGACCCCTGCTGAAACTGAGGGTCGTGACCACCGCCGGATCTCTAATGAGTAAACCCATGGCTATCTGTCGGGGCCCTTTTAGCCTCTCTCTCCCTCGTATGAGCTGCCTCCATCTACTGGGTGTACAAAACTATCCGAGGGAAATCCATGTCCTGGTAGAGAATAGCAATCATGCAATCTTTGTCCAAATAGCCCTCCACGCCATAAACAAATCGGCTCACCCGCGCCCTCTAACCAACCACTAGCTCTGGGGTATACTTTGACAAGAGAGTGAACTCGAGCGCATACTCATGTACCGTCATCCTCCCCTGCTTCAGATTTATGAACTCAGCTGCCTTCAGCTCCTTCATCTCACGAGGGGAGAACCGATCCAAGAATGCAACATGGAACTCCTCCCAAGTGATCTGACCTGCTCCGGCTGTCTTGCTATCTTTCCATTGGCAAAACTAGATGTGCGTGACCCCTTTCAACTGGTACGAGGCCAACTCCACGCACTCAACTCCATTCACCCCCATGACTTGGGTGATCTTCACAATCTCATCTATGAACTCATGCGGGTCCTTATCTACTTTTGACCCAAGGAACTCTGGCGGGTTCATTCTCAAGAAATCCCTAACTCGAGCCACCGCTGCATTGCCATTTTATGGAACATGCGCAACTGCCTGTTGATTGACCTAAGTGGACAAGGCCTGTGCAAGCATCTAAATAGCTGCCTGAAACTCAGCATGGGAAACTGGCTCCGGTGCCTGGTGCTCCTGAACTGGTGGGGCCTGTTGGTGCCTATTCTCGTTGCCATCCTCATGGTCGTCTTCATTTCCATTCCTCCTATCATTCATTCTTCGGGGAGCCATGATTCTGCAATCGCAAATAGCACGAATTATAAGGATAGATATACATTTTATCGCACGACATGGATCATAAAGGAAGGGAACATTTTCTAAACATCTCGTAGCCTCTTCGTCATAAGTGTGGCACGCTTCACACCCATGAAAAAGACTCTACTTAATGCAGCTTTCAGACACCTTAGGATACTTCAAACCTACTACTCTGATACTAATTTTGTCACGACCTAAACATAGACCCGGATCATAACACAGGATAAGGAGCCCCATTTTTAATGAAAAACACATAAAACTTGCCTATAATTCATATTCAATAATAGTAACTCAATTAGATCAACCCCATGTAGAGAGATCAAAATTTCATGCATTGGGTAAAAACCCCATAGAATTTAGATAGGAAATTTCATAAATTGAAAGAGATTGGGCATGGGGGTGAAAGGATTCACCCATTCATAACCCTACATACCTGGGGAAAGTCAAATCTCACCGCTCCTTGAAAGCCAAATGGAAAATTTGAAGAAAACCTTGAAGAACAAGCTTGATCACCTCCACAATTCCTTATCCTTGCATGCATGGAAATGAATAAACCTAGGGTGGGTTTTACCCTCAATAAACACTGATTTTCTAGTCGTAAATGATGTAGTTTAGGACCCTAGGACTTAGGAATGACGAAAATGTCCTTAATAAAATCCTTGAAAATTCTGCACTGGGTGAACCAACGGACAGTTCCACAAGTCATTGCATGATACCACGACTCGTGGTATCGAGCCGTTGGATCCACTGCCCAAATTCACACTTCCAGATTCCCTTCCCACGACTCGACAGGACAAGTCATTGCTTCAAGTGAGGGGTCATTGTATCATTCGTTGTTCCCTCCTCCAAGTCATGTACTAATCCTTCCCACGAGCCTCACCATGACTCGTTACTTCCTCCAATCAGTCGTGGTTACCTTCCGTTATATAGACATAAGATTACAAGCATTCCTTCCCACAGCTACTTACCATGGGTCATTAGTTGGACCAACAATCTGTTGGCTCGTCCGTTCTGTGAGATTTTCCCCAATTTCAGTTAACTCTCATTTTTAGATCCTGGATCTAATCTTAGGTACTTCCCGGGTATTACATACTATCTAAGGTAGGCCGATGATGCTTACTAGTATACTGTGCCATACTGATGCTACTCCTGCGCTTCTTTTCTAAGTGTAGTCTGCCATTCAGGAAGTCTCACTCGGCCTCATTTGTAGAAGTTGTTGCAGGAAATCTCAAGGGTGAGCTGGTTTGTTTCTTTTAGGTTGTTGCAGTCTTTAGAAAAAGATGTCTTTATTCCGAACATAAACTTATTTATTTTTCTTTTATTCCTCATAGATTGTGATTAGATAGATGTCCTTCGTACAATGACTTTTGGTTCTTGAGATGTAAAGTAGAGATGTTGTAAGTATTTATTTTATTTTAAAGATTCCTATATTTTTATTTGTCAAGTCTTTATTTAATAGTATGAAGGTTGAAATTGGATGAACAAATTGGGGACACGTTGGTTCACCCACCAATCACCCACTTGGGTCGTGACATAATTTGATTCGTACCTCATCTGGAAAGTAATGATTCAGCAGTCTATTAGACCAAGCAGACTGTCACACCCCGCCTTGGGGGGTATGACTGGCACCTGGCGCCTTACTAGGACCTGAACTGCTAGACTACTGAGCCTAAGCACATCTGGTGCCTGGCTGGCTCTAACTCAGATTCAGGGAAACAACGGGCTATATAACGGCTGTAAATACAGCCTCTGGCCGACTAGGCCTATAGCCACCTGTACCTGTAATAGCAGCTAACCAGAAACACACTCGTAACAAGGAACCTATGTGGGCCGACAAGGCCACCATGCTGCTAGTTATCTGCAACTCAACAATGGAATTGAAATAGAAAGGAATAGACTAAACTGATTGAAAATGTAAAGCTAAGCCTACTCTTAACCATGCTGGAAGGAGTAGGAGTCATACCTGGAGATGTATCGCTTTACTGTCGATCTACTCATATCTAGTGTAACATGGCATAACACAACATAACATAGCATAGCACACACAAACCTTACCCAGCCCCCATAAGCCGGGAGGTACAATCAACACGCAATCTATACCCCTACCCCGATCGTCCCATCTCCTATAATAACTATAAGCATCCTGTCGATCCCCTGGGTATGCACTTGGGCTCGTTGAGCCCCTGACTATAACTGTACCTGAGTCCGTAGGACTCCTGAATCAACACCCCGGGCGTACCCGCTCGACGGGGGTGTATAAAGGCCGACCAAGGCACAATATGGGGAAACCGGCATCCCATCTTCGTCCCCTGTGGGACAGCATGCCACTCCGTAGAGCGACGTATCCTCGACCTCTGGCGGACGATTCGATACAGCTATTAACCCTGGGGCGGTCATGAATGCTAGGTACCCAAGACAATACAGTGGTCTCAACTAGTAATACTATTTGCATATACCACATGCTTCAGCTAGTGATGATAATGTATCTGTACATACTATATGCTGACTAGTGATAGTGATATGTATGTGTTCAATATATGCTGAGACTGATAATGGTATATATATACATATATGTCTTCTGTCATACTGTACTGAGTCTAATGTTGAACAAGATATAGTTTTTCTGCTGGAAATCATGTTGTATAACTGAGCTTCTAAAGTAACATGATTTACTATTTCTAACATGCTTTCTAAACTTTATTTTAATCTACCATTCTACTTCTGAGATACCCTTCAGATACTTATATTGCTTTACTAAGTTTCAACTGAATACGATAATATCCTAACATACTTTACTAAATCACATACTGGGCATGTTGTACAGTTCCTAACACTTTGTATTAGAATTTATGTCATGCTAGCAAGTTTCACTCTATACATAACATGATGCTTCTAATATCATACCAATATTCATAATAAACATAACACACGACTTCTGAACATTCTACTGGCCTTTAACTATTTTACTATACCGAGACTACTAACTTGCCGAGGAAACTAGCTTTATATACCTTCGCTTTTGATTTCCCGACTAACTGGCGTAGCTCGGTCAGTATTTCAGCTATTTCTCTCAACTGCATTCATATATATGTCAATCAGTACTAAATACAACTTTATTCTGAAGGACGACATCACTTTCGATATAATTATAGCCTAAACTTAGGCTTATCGAAAGACGGTCGAAAACTCGCTATTTTCCAGAAGTCCAGAAGGGAGAAGTATTCACTTCTCAGCTAGGAACACATAGACACTAGTTTGGAGCAATTCCACTTACCTTAGCCCGGTAGCTCGACGATTCGTTGGCCGTATTTCGCGAAACAAAATCCGTAGGAATGCTCCCTGCTGCTAAATACCTTGGTGCCTGAGGTTAATTTGAGTTTAGACTACGTTTGACAGTGTAATCGAACGATAATATATTACCCCTCTTTGTCTCTCTCTGTTTCTCTGCGTTTTCTGGAAATTAATAAGAAATATAACCTCACAAACCGAAGTGGGGGCTTTATATACTTGGGTCTGGACAGGCCCAACGTGTTACGGAGCCAACGCGGAGGCTCCACCTCCGTGACACGTTGCCATCGCAGAGGGGCTCTGCCTCGGCTCCTTCCGCGATGGTTCGACAGGTTATTTGTCCGATCCTTTCCCGGGCCTTTCTCTAGCACGTATGGCTTTCAAATATGCTTAACCACCGTGCGAATAGGCCATCTAGGTGTCGGAAATCTTACGGGGTATAACACAGACACACTATTAAAATCGCCAGTAAAAATATTCAAATCGATAATGAGAGGGAAACACTCCAGTTTAAATATACATTCATGATCAAAGACATTAAACTTTATCAAACTAGCATTACTAGAGACAACTTGGGATAAAAGTAGACAATCCAAAGTACTATCAAATATTACAAGTTCACTCAACTCCATAAAAGACCTAATTCACCTTCTTTTTTTTAACAAAATCAGCCTAGGGGTACTTTAAAGATGTAATCAACTTGTTATAGTCGGAAGCACCACTTGAATTACCATATGTTTCAAATCAATATTCAAACTTAAATAATTCATCTCCTTCCTGAAAAAAATCAAGAAATTATCAAAAGTAAAAATATTCAAATAAAATTATTAAGAAAATGATAAACATGTACCACGATACAAATTAATTAAACAAAAAAAATTGGGGGAGAGATGAGATAATCTGCATCATAAATGAAAACAATCAGCTTATTAAAAATCATCAGCATAATATAAATATAATGAAAACTATAAAAAATGCTACACAATTTATTCCTATGGCAGAAGAAGTTATATCGGAACAGGTAATATTTCACAATAAGTAGAGTAAATAATGTAAAAAAAAATATAACATGAATCTAAATGAAATTCTAAAATGTTTTACCCAACTTATGCCTAAACCGGCAAAATCTAATAACAAACACAATTTCAGACAAATAAAATATTGCACACTTACACCTGAAAGGGCAAAAATTGACTATAAGGCATAATTTCAAAATTTTAAAATATTTTATCCAACTTATGCTTGAACCAGCTAACTTAAACGACAGGAATAATTTCATAAAAATAAATATTGCACACTTCCGGTTGAAGGGGCAAGATTTGATTATAGAGCACAATTTCAAAATTTTAAAATTTTAAAATTTTAAAATGTTTACCCAAGTTATTCCTGAACAGGCAAAATCTAATGACAGGCACAAATTTAGAAATCTAGATGTTGCACACTTACTTATTCCTACATGACTTGATCAATTCGATCAAGCATTTACCATCTATTTTCATTGTTCAAATATTTGACAATATAATAAAACCATTGTTTAAGTGTTTGACAACGTAAAAAAAATCAAGAGCTCATCTTAAGGGGCAAGAATTGACTATTTGACACAATTTAAAAATTTTAAAATATTTTACCCAATATATATTCCTAAAAAGGAAAAATCTAACGACATACACAATTTTAGAAAAATAAATATTGCATGTTGATGCCTGAAGGGGCAAGAATTAACTATAAGCACAAGTTCAAAATTCTAAAATGTTTATCCAACTTATGCCTGAACAGACAAAATTTAACTATACAACACAATTTCAGAAATCTAAATGTTGCACACTTATGTTTGAAGGGACAAGAACGGACTATAAGGCACAATTATAAAATATCTAAAATATTTACCCAACTTATGCCTGAACCGATAAAATTTAATTATACGACACAATTTCAATATTATTATGTGACACACTTATACCTGAAGTTGCAAGAGTTGACTATAGGACTCAATCTTAAAATTCTAAAAATTTTATAGCTTAATACTCTGAAGGAAAAAATTTAACTATAGGCACAATTTTGAAAATCTAAAAGTTACACGAACTTATGCCTAAAGAAATAAAATTTTACTATAGGCACAGTTTCAAAAAAAATCACATATTGCACAGCTTATGCCTGAAGGAGCAAAATTTAACCACAGGGCACATTTTAAAAATTCAATAAACTGTTACATAACTTATGCCTGAAGAGACAAAATTTAACTATAGGCACAATTTTAAATTCTAAAATATTTACACCTTGTGTCTGAATATTCAAAAATTGACTACACAATTAACTTTAAAATTATAGAAATATTACGTGACTTATGCCTGAAGGGCATAAATTATCTAAGTATGTACCTTAGTATATATATACACACACACACACACACACACACACACACACACACACACACACACACACACACATATACTTTGAACGAACTCAAAAATCAAATGATTTAAAATAGATGAAAAGAATACCTAAATTTCATAATAAATAAATTCAAAAGAAGCGAAAGTTTGAGTTACCGTCGATCAATAAACGAACTCAAAAATCGAAAGTTGAGAGAGAGAGATAGGAATGACAAATAAAAAGAAGCAAGCAGAAGTCTCGGAGGGACTAAGGTAAATAAGGATATTTCATCTATAAAATATGATTAAATGTATTTCAGGAATAAAAGTTAAAACCTCGTATATAAGGAATAAAAATTAAAGATACCTTTGATTGTCAATCTAGGGAAAGCTCGTGGTCCAACTCTTAAGGACCTATCCAAAAGGATCCAGGCCCAATTGCAATTGACTTTGCAAAAACTTATGGTCCAACTCCTAAGGCCCTATCCAAAGCAGATCCAGACCCAATTGTAGTTGACTTTGTTATTTATCATTACTTGGTTCAAATTAAGAACATATCTTGATAGGAAAAATTATATAATATAGCATAAATATAAAAATATTTATGAATTATGATCACAATTTTAAATAATTACAAAATATAATTTTATTTCATTTAATTGGCCATCTAATTACTTTTACCATGTATTTGCTTATTTTTTACCCATCAATAGTAAATGCGTCATTTTTCACGCCATCAATTAATCAACCCATCTTCCTGCTTTTTCTTCCCCCAATTCTCTCCCATTTACACAGATTTTTCAAAAAAATTCAATTCAAATCTTCATGATTCTTGCGGTTTCAACTACAAATCAAGAATTTCATTAATCTAGGTAATTTGCATTTATGATTTGAAGTTGTTATTAGTATATTTTAAGATCCGTATTCATTGTATTTCATCACAAATATTGACTTGAGTGTATTTTAGTTTTAGAATATATATTGTATTCTTCTGTATTTGTTAATCTAACAAATTCTTTATTAGAGATATGTATCAATCTTTTTGGATATACTTACATACATAATAGTTATTGTATTTACTGTAATAATATATCAGATTGTATCTATTATCCACTTGTATTTTTTTGAAAAATTACTATATGAAAGACGTAACCGATTCTTTCGTTTCTTTGGGCCACTGGCCATCTACCGGGAGTTTAGGGTTTAATACCGATATTTTAGCAACAAATCCAATAAATCAAAGTGTAGTGCTTGGTGTATTGATTTTTTTTGGAAAGGGAGTGTGTGCGAGTTGTTTATTTCAAGAATAGGCTGGACCAACCAGTTGTACCCTTTTACGTTATAAGTAGGAAAGAGAGGTGCATGATCTCGCGAATTACTTCTGTATAAATTCAGAAATTATATATAAGAACCATAGCATTTCGCGATTCATTGGTAAATCGATTTTGATTCTCTATTAACCAATAATGTGGAACTATTAACATGGTTAAAACAAACTGTTTGAAGTCGAGACGCAGCATGGTACTCTTTCTACCACTATGTTAATATAGAGGTGATTTCAAAATAAATATTTTATCGATATAGGATACTCATATTAATAAAATGATTTGAATTGTTTATTGTAAATTGCAAAAACAGGGATTTTACCCCCTTTATCTAATGCTGAATTGACGACCTATTCTAAGTAAGAAGAGCTTTTTGGATTTGAAAAAAAAAAAAAAGAAACAACTTTGCTGACAATTACATATTTTTTATTTTGTCAGAATAGTCCTCTAAATATTTTGGTCTTACATTAGTTTCGATATCTTTTTGGAATATGAACAAAGAAGAGAAGATAGGATCATTACATTCATAAAAAAAGATATGAGAATTTACCTTAAGTAATTAAGTAATTGAGCGTGAGAGCCAAATGAATCGAAAGATTCATGTTTGGTTCGGGAAGGGATTATGGAATTTTGTAAAAGAATGGAAAAATAATCTACTTTCATTAAGTTATTTATTAGATAATCAAAAACAGAGGATCTTGAATACTATTCGAAATTCAGAAGAACTACGTGGAGGGGCTATTGAACAACTCGAAAAAGCTCGTTCTCGCTTACGGAAAGTAGAAGCCGAAGCCAAGCAGTTTCGAGTGAATGGATACTTTGAGATAGAACGAGAAAAATTGAATTTGATTAATTCAACTTATAAGACTTTGGAACAATTAGAAAATTACAAAAACGAAATGATTCAATTTGAACAGCAAAGGGCGATTAATCAAGTCCGACAACGGGTTTTCCAACAAGCCTTACGAGGAGCTCTAGGAACTCTGAATAGTTGTTTGAACAATGAGTTATATTTACGTACCATTAATGCTAATATTGGCATGTTGGGAACAATGAATAACTGATCAGTTTTTCTACTGTAGGTATTATTTTTTTCTTTCAAAAAAGAATAAAGAAAGAATCATGATAACCATTCGAGCTGACGAAATTAGTAATATTATCCGTGAACGTATTGAACAATATAATAGAGAAGTAAAGATTGTAAATATCAGTATCGTACTTCAAGTAGGCGATGGCATTGCTCGTATTCACGGTCTTGATGAAGTAATGGCGGGAGAATTAGTAGAATTTGAAGAGGGTACAATAGGCATTGCTCTTAATTTGGAATCAAATAATGTTGGTGTTGTATTAATGGGCGATGGTTTGTTGATACAAGAAGGAAGTTCTGTAAAAGCAACGGGAAGAATTGCTCAGATACCTGTGAGTGAGGCTTATTTGGGTCGTGTTGTAAATGCGCTGGCGAAACCTATTGATGGTAGAGGTGAAATTTCAGCTTTTGAATTTCGATTAATTGAATCTGTCGCCCCGGGTATTATTTCGCGTCGTTCCGTATATGAGCCTCTTCAAAACGGGCTTATTGCTATTGATTCGATGATCCCTATAGGACGTGGTCAGCAAGAACTAATTATTGGGGACAGACAGACCAGTAAAACAACAGTAGCCACAGATACGATTCTTAATCAACAAGGTCAAAATGTAATATGTGTTTATGTAGCTATTGGGCAAAAAACATCTTCTGTGGCCCAGGTAGTAACTACTTTACAGGAAAGAGGAGCAATGGAATACACTGTTGTGGTCGCCGAAACGACAGATTCCCCTGCTACATTACAATACCTTGCTCCTTATACAGGAGCCGCTGGCTGAATATTTTATGAATCATGAACGACACACTTTAATCATTTATGATGATCTCTCCAAGCAAGCGCAAGCTTATCGCCAAATGTCTCTTCTATTACGAAGACCGCCCGGTCATGAAGCTTATCCAGGAGATGTTTTTTATTTGCATTCACGCCTTTTGGAAAGAGCCGCAAAATTAAGTTCTAGTTTAGGTGAAGGAAGTATGACCGCCTTACCAATGGTCGAAACTCAATCGGGAGATGTTTCGGCTTATATTCCTACTAATGTAATTTTCATTATTGATGGACAAATCTTCTTATCCGCCGACCTATTCAATTCTGGAATCAGACCTGCTATTAATATGGGTATCTCCGTTTCCAGAGTGGGGTCCGCAGCTCAAATAAAAGCCATG
Organism: Datura wrightii; assembly: GCA_035772735.1. Taxonomy (NCBI): domain Eukaryota; kingdom Viridiplantae; phylum Streptophyta; class Magnoliopsida; order Solanales; family Solanaceae; genus Datura; species Datura wrightii. The sequence continues at coordinate 67,376,061 of JASDFA010000010.1, read as the reverse complement.
AAACAGGTAGCTGGTAAATAAAATTAGAACTAGTGCAATTCGCAGAATTAGAAGCCTTTGCACAATTTGCTTCTGATCTCGATAAAGCTACTCAGAATCAATTGGCAAGAGGTCAACGATTACGTGAATTGCTTAAACAAACATATATATATATATATGCATATTGTTATACATGTATGCATTACAAGTCATTGATATATTTTTTAAAATTGCTCGAAATCCATTACTTTTAAAAGTTATTATTATGGAATTCTAGCTATTTTCAAAAGTCCCTATCAATATGGAATCTTTTTATTTTAAGAATAGCATAATTTATGGTAACCGACCTTGTTAAAAAAAATAAAATTTCTAAAATTTCTCAAAAGAATAAATGTAATTTTAGCTATTTTCAAAGTTCATATCAATATGAAATATTTTTATTTTAAAAATAGCTTGATTTTTGATAACTGACCTTGTTAAACAAATAAACTCACTAAACTCTCTCAACAGAATAAATATTTGTATTTATATTTGATATAATTAAATAATAAAAATGCAGCAAATGACATTTTACATATTATCATAATTTATAAATAATAATAATATTGCTACATAAATCTATTTTCGGCCAAACTTAGGACCATTCATGTAAATTTCTCTTCTTGACATATATATAGAGGCACCAAACTGACATTATCCTTTAAAGAAAAAAAGTCGTCATCAAAGCCCTAAGGGAAGAGCTACAAGTGTACTGTAAAGAAAAAGGGAGCTGCACCTAACGAAGTGACAATGGCTTCCCTTCACCTTGGTCTCTCTTCACTTCCCGGGCTCAGTTTCCGGCCGACACGCAAGTTGACAATTCGTTATTCCGATGAACGGCAAGCGCTGTTTAACCGCATTGCCCCTGTTTATGATAACGTGCGCACCACCTATGCTCTGCACTAAAGAACCTCCATTCACTATTCATATTGTCACTTCCTCTGTAGCTATATGTTTATTGTTTGCACAATTTTCATGTTTGCAGTTGAATGATCTCCTGAGTTTGGGTCAACACCGCATATGGAAAAGAATGGCTGTTTCTTGGAGCGGGTAAAAGCTCTTTCTCCTCCGTCCTATTTTATATAGCAATGTTAGATAATCTACTGTTTATGTCCCATTTGAAAGGATAGTGTAGACAATAAATTTGGTATCAATACAGTGAATATCACAATCTCTATAATTCCTCCTCTAATTCTTTTTTTCCCCAAATAAGTTCAAGGCCTTTGAGTTTGATCTTGAATTTGACCTTGAATTATATGTGAATTCAAGGTGCATTGAGCTTGATTTTGAATTATAAGCTTGAGTTTGAACTTGGATTTGATTTAGTTATCACTAAATGCTTTGATGACCGCCACAGATAGTAATTATCTCATGAACAAGTAACTTTGATCTTGATTGTATTGGTATTTGATTTGCCTTTGGTTTTGATCTTTGAGTATTTGAAACTTGTAGAGGAATTCTTGAACGTCTGCAGCTTGTAGAGAAATTTATAGCCTTCGAGCTCTCTCTTGTTTCTTGTTCTGAATCCCTATTTATAGTTACGAGAGACAAAGAGGCTGCAATAAATTTGGAGAACAATTCCACTTTGTATTTAATGGACTCTATGACTGGAGAGAAAACACATATGCTTTGAAGGCAAAAAGAGTCGCATATCTGTGGTGAAAAAAACAATTGTATTCATAATCTTTACCATTTGGCACAAGGAGGGCTTGTTATAGGATATGGATCAATATCTTGATTTTCTAGATATGTTAGGGAGAAGCACGCAATGGTTGGTTGGTCTGAGTTTTTCTTTCTGCTGTAATTTCTGTACCATCTTGGTACTTTATTAACAAATTTTACCCTACTTTACAAAAAAGTTGTGGGAGCGAAGAGTTGTGATGATGAAAAACTTGTTTCCTTTGATTGGTTGACTTGATCAAGTTGAAGCAGTGACAAGACCACATTTGATTGGTTGGAACATGCCATTTGTACATATGACACATTTTCATTGGCCTTTGATTTGACTAGGCACGCCATATAATTTTGGCATGTGGCATGGTCTTATTGACTCTTTCATTTAACTTGACATGCCATGTCATTTGACATGTGGCACAAGTTTGGCCTCTAGAATAAGATGATATCTTGGGCTAACAAAGTGGCTCATAATTTGTATCCCAAATAAATGGACTAGCCCAACAAAACTGAACCTTTAGTTAAATTTACATTTATTGGACTCAAATAAATTATCAAATTATATTAGCCAACAATATTTATTTGAACTAATATATCTTGGAATTTAAAATGTAGTCCAAATTATTTTGAAGTTAAATCCAATAAAATTTGAATGTTTATAGTTACCGTTGATATGACACTGATGTCAAAATTTTCTCTCTGAGTATATTTTTTTCATACATTTATAAAAATGATTTTTAAATTTAAAAACAATAAATATGTAAACCAGAAAATTAAGGAATGTTGTTCCAGTTGAGACGGATATTACATAATCTCACCTGTTTCTCTGACCCTTCATATTTTGGTAACGAAGAGAAATGTCATATTTCCTTTCATCTGACAGTATCTTTTGTCATATTGATCCTTTATACAATTTGTGAAAAATGGAAGCTTCTTTCCTGTCTGCAAAAGTTGTCCTTCTACCATTCACGGGTAAAGCCAAAGGGTATCCATGATTTCAACAGTACATATCTATACTTTGTATAATAAATACTAAGTTCGAATGAACCCACACTAGAGGAGCTGCATCTCTCACTAGGTAAAGCATGAGATTCTTGTGCATTGTAAATACACTAATAAGGATTAAAATTGAAATATAAGTAACTTTTTCTTGTAAAGTGAAAACATGCCGGACATTAGGAATGTGTTTAAGTTATCCGCACTAACACTATAACTAATATATCCTTTTCCCCTTTTGATAGCTCATGCTTACTATAAACTATAGTTGGTTATTGTTAGTGCATCTTATTTAAATCCTCTCAAAGGGGGAAGAGAGACACATGACAGATGAAATTTCACATCTTCTACTCTGTTAGTCATATCATTCTTGGATTTGGACTATGTTTGTTTCCTAGTTAAGCTGGAACTATTGAGCTTGTATTGCAGAGCTAAAGAAGGGGACATCGTACTAGATATCTGTTGTGGTAGTGGGGATTTGACATTTCTTTTGTCTGAAAGAGTTGGACCCCATGGCAAGGTTCCTTTCTCTTTCTTTTTTTCTCTGGTTTGCTTTTATTCTATATTTCATTCTTTCTGTTCTTCCACTGTGTAATTGCGGGTTTTAGTTATTATTCACCATTTCAGAAGTAACTCAATTCTTTCATTGACCATTCTGAGAAATTCCATAAGCTAATTTGAATAGACGGCTCTATGGAATTACCGAAATGTCTAGACATAATTATAGTTCCTTTGCTTTGTTGGAAATGAAAACAATAAAAATATATAGGAAAGAAAGGAAATGAATTACTGTGGCATTTAACTATCACATGGAGATAAGAAGTAAGGAAAAATAATATTCTTACTAGGTAGAGAAAAAAACTTGTGCCCCATTAACATTTTTATAGTCACTTGTTGTTTTGTTATCAAGAGATCATTTTACCATTATTGGATCTTCTTCACTGTTGTACGAATCAAAAAATTATTTATTTCTGTTCATTTACCTTTTCTTTTTTATTTTTGCTAATTGACATCTTTCATAACATAGCAAATTAATGTGTCTGTTTATGCATCTTCCAATTCCTGCCTTTCTGTTTCTGCTTAATGAAAAATCTCGTTATAGAAAACCAGGGCTCTTATAACTTAGCATAGGAGAAGCCTTCTCTGGGTGATTCTTATTCTTATTAATCATTGAAAGGGGAAACTTTTCTTTTCTTGAATGACCTTGATATTGTCACTTCTAGTAATAGATCCTGATTGTTAGGTCGATTTTATTAGCTGTTTTTACCTGTTATCCTCTGGTGAGAGTATCTAGGGAATAGCATCATTTAGCAGTTCAACCAGCTCTCTGGACCAGTGTTTCCTGGTTCTACTTGTTTCAACTCTCAGCTTATCCTGTCCTATGTTATTACTCAACTTTCTGAATGCCAAATATGTTTCAATATGTGGAGTTCATGTATAAATTTTAGCCCGTTAGGTGTACTGAGATTTCAGGGTGATTATTATTTTCGAGACCTTAAATCACAACTTCTTCGAAAGATTATTTGTTTCATGATATTTCTGATGCCAATCTCTTGCCTGATAATTAATGTTTCTTCTTGTTGTCCTTCCTTGATCTTCATGCTTTTTGGGTCTTTGGTTTGCTAATGGCCATTGCTTTCATTTGATATTGGCTCCTGATGAAATGAAATCTGCTCTTTTCACATACTTAAATATTCCCTTTTTCATTTCAAACATTAAATAAATATCTGCTCGTAGCAGAGCCACATAATTCTCTGTCACTAAAACCACATAATTCTCTGTCACTAAAATAAGTGTCTTCTCTGTTATTTGACTATATTTTGCTAGCTTTATATCTACATAGGCTTTTGTAATGTAACTGGATTGCATGATTGAAGCCTATGCTAGTTATCTTAATTTCTGAATTTTTAGATGTCAAATTTTACTGAACTGGTTGTTCATTAGTACATGTTGCTTTGCAGGCGGTCGGTCTTGATTTTTCAAAGGAACAATTATTAATCGCTTCGATTCGGCAGAAATTACGTTCAAAGACATGTTACAAGAACATCAAGTGAGCATTGGTAATTAAACTGTCAATATATTCAAACAGATAATGTTTGGAAGGTTATTTGCCAACGCAGTTTAGCAAAATCCACTTGTAAAAGTAAAATCTAGTCAAGTTTCAAAATGTTTTCACACACTACATTTACCAGTTACACGTGCATTATCTTCTGTACTCTTACCTTCTTACTCCTTCCAATTAGTTTTTCATGTTCCCTGAGTCACTGTGAGGGATTAATACATATGATTATGAAGGTGGATGGAGGGCAATGCACTTGATTTACCCTTTCCTGACTCCTCCTTTGATGCTGTTACTATTGGCTATGGATTACGAAATGTGGTCGATAGACATAAAGCAATGGCAGAGATATGTCGAGTTTTAAAACCTGGCTCAACAGTATCTGTTCTTGACTTCAATAAGAGCATCAACCCCGTGAGCACCACAATTCAGGTACTTGTTGGCAGGTTAAAACATTTTTTTGGCATCACCCCAAATTGTATACAGTTATTGGTTTCATTATTGTTTGTTTTATTTTATGTAGAACTTTCTGTGCTTACTTGATGCATGACAGTTTCATTTGAATGTTTGAAATAATGATGGACATTATGCATGCCAAAAACACTTGTATGGGAATTAGGAAATTCCATGGGATCTCTCCTTATCTTTTTTAAGGATGTAGTCATTATATGTTTTTTGGCCCTTATACAGAACATATTGTTACTTAGCAAACATGATGACAGCAATGCAAACTGAATACTCTTGAAGCTTATCATGTTCTTTTACATTGTGTTTGGATGGTCTTTAGGCATTGTTTCATAATGTATCGTATTATATTGTATTTTGTTATATTGTATCGTACTAAATTGTTTTAATGAATACAATGTTTTGATAGACTATATCATTTTCCGTCGTTGCATTATGTAACACATCAACAATTTGAAGGATAAACCTACAATAAAAGTAGAGTATGGGGTAGAGCTGCTAATAAAAGGTAAGGTAAAAGATAAAATAAGATTATAAAATAATAAGTAAGATAAAATGAGAAGTAAAAATAAGGTAACGACGCGATCACACCAAATTGGTGTTACACAAAATGAGACTTTTTGTCGTGACGTAACAATGGATTTAACCTAAGTTACTCGGATTCGGGTGCGGGTGTCCGATACGGGTGCGGATCTAGAGGCCGGGTCCTTCATGATCTAAATTTTTAAGATTCAGGAATATTGATCCAGATACGGATACGGTGCAGCGATTCGACTAAAAATAATTCAAATATCTAAAAGTAGAGTTATATGTCTAAATTATGAAACATTATGTGGAAAATATATTGATCAAGTGGAGAATCTCAGAAGGTTATATAAGGAAAATGACTGACATAGAAATTTCTATATATAAGATACTTCATTTTCTTCAACTTAGAATTTATTTTGATTATAATATTTGTTCCAAACTTCTCTGTTTATTTTGGTCGAAGTACCCAAAATTGATTGACCAAATCCGAAAAAAATCCATACCCCTACCCACACCCACATCATGTCGAGACGGGTGTGGCACCAAAAGTGAAGAGTCTGAGCAACTTAGGATTTAACTATATGATACAATAAGATTTAAGTAACAATCAAAACAAACATTGTATTTAAACTAAGAACACAATACAATACAATAGGTAACAACCATCCAAACAAGCTGATAGGGTGTAGGAAAAGTGGGGGCAGTGGAAGGGGAAGGGAAAAATTGCTTTATGAGAATTCAGAAGTTGTAGCTTTATGATACAGAAGGGAAATAGTGATCTTCACCCGTCATAAGTTGGACAATTCTATGTGAATGGATATCGACTTGTAGTATAGCTCAAGAATAGTACTCCATATAATATCAGCAAAGTTTCCATCCACTGAAACTGCATCCATATACATTCTCTGCTTGTTTCTCTGTAAAGTTGGGACCATATTTTCTTCACAAGTCAAAAAGCAAGCCACTTTCCTATTCATCGGATGCCAGGGATTAATCTTTTATTCTGCATCACGGACAATTCCGGAATCTTCATCACAGATTGTTATGTGGCAGACTTCTGAATGTTTTCTTTTCCAGCTTCTCATGAATAGTAGTATTATAATATTTGCTAAGTTTTTTTATGATCTGTTTAGGAATTGATGATCGACAATATAGTTGTTCCTGTAGCAAGTGGTTATGGTCTAGAAAATGAGTACAAATACTTGAAAAGCTCTATCAAGGACTTTCTGACAGGTCTGGTCTTTTCACCACTATAGTTTAAGCAGTTTTAATTGAGTCACTTCTGCTGTTAGCAGTTCTGAAGCCTTCTGCATGCATTATGTTGTGATATGTTATTTAAATTTTTGATTTAGAAATACAGTAACATGAGTAACTTTTTTGTCTTAAATAAGTTTAGTTTTATACAGCTGTCAAACATATAAAATTAAACTTTCTTCATCTATTCTTTATTTTCTTCTGGAGAAGAACATGTTATTCAATTGACATGTATTTCTCAACTCTCTTCAATGTTCAACTTCATTCGTCTCTCTTGCTTGCTTACAAACATGCTTGATTAGAACCGGAGACTCACTATCAGGGAGAAAAAGTTGAGATAAACATGATGCATTTAGAAATTCTTCATGGATGAGAAAACTGAGCTGAAGAAGAGAATAGAGGAATGCTGACTTTCCATCCATCATCCCTTGTAACGGTAAAAAGTTTTTAAACATAACTGGAAAGGTAAGACAGCAATTAGAGAGCAGATTGAAGTTGACATCAAATATCTCCTTGATGAAATGAAGAAGAAAAAACCCTTAATTTAGGGAAATTGACTAATCTTTTACCTGCTTCCAATATTCTTTCCTGTTGTGTCTTTAATTTGTGGTAAATGGATGATTTGTGATACAGGAAATGAATTACAGAAGCTGGCTGTTGAAGTAGGATTTTCCACCGCCAAACATTTTGAGATAGGGTTTGGACTTATGGGAAATTTGGTAGCCATTCGCTAGAATGACTTCAACTGCTTCATCTTCCACTTGCCCTTCAAAACGAGAAAAGATGCAGTAACAAGAGGAATGAGTGGTATTTTTACCAATAGATAATAGTAGACTTCTTCCGTTGATTTCAAGTCATGCCTGTTAGTGCACTGAGTATTTGACCCTGACTGACTGAAGAAATGTGATATAATATACTCTGCACCATTATTTGTTGCATGTTTCCTAATCCTTTCCCCTCTCTTTTTGCACTGTGCTATAAAAGATGCTTTAATAAGTGGCTACTAATATTTTTCAGAAATATCTATTCTGAAACAGCTAACCCCCTATCCTGTGCCATTTCTCTCTTTCTTAAGCCTTCAAAACTAGCGAAAAAGAGAGACAAACCATATGCTCTGCAAACTAGAGATGTCTAAATAGAAAATGTATAGCTTTATCAATTATTGTAATTAAATATGCAATGCGCGTGGTCTCTGTCCCACAAAAGAGATTGTTCTGTCACTTAGTAAGGAAGTGTCTATATCAGTGATTCATTCACTCCCATTATGCCATTGTATGTTTTAGGCCTTTGGTGTTTCACCAAATGCAGTGTTTAATCTACTGATTAACTTGTGAAAATCACATCAATGTTAATAGTTTGAGATGCCTTTTATTAGTTCGTGTTAGATATTTATTGGAATTGAGGGTGTCAGTGTGTGGACTATTTTGTGAAACATCAAATGGAAGTGCATATTTTGGAAAGCCTCAGAATAAGAAGTATTTGCATTATCCAGTTGAAAGTAAAAATTCTCAGGTGGAACGTGAGGGTGCTAATCGATTGGAACAAGAGGGACGCTTTGAAATCATTAGTTCTAGATAGGGGCCAGAAATTATCTACTTACATGAAACAGAACTTGCAGAACAATGATGATTTATGCTAGATATGTATGCAGGATAACATGGGCTGATTGGGCAGAGGTTAAGGCATGTGCTATGATACAAGTTGAGAGGGAATAATAGTCGCAACAGTTATAGAAATAGTGAAAAGTCTGGAAGTTAGTTAACACTGTTCAGGGTTAGTTAGAACTGTTGAGTCAGTTAGTTAAATGTAACAGATTTAGTTGTATAGTAGTTGCTTATTCAGTTCAATCCTCTACTTGATTAGATGTATAAATATCACTGTCATTATACAAGTGAACCATTGAATAATATACACATTTTCTCTGCTCTTCTCTATATTTCTGTCAGCTAACATCTCTCCTTGAGTTAGTTATCCTCTTCCTCGAGTTCTTACTCCTGGATTACCATTTTCCATTCGATTTCAATTCCTTGCATCAATTGGTATCAGAGCCATTGATTCTCGGCAGTTATCATGGCGTGCGATAGGAATCAGGAAAAACCTTCGGAGGAAATAGAGGGCAAGCTTTCCCAGATTCAAGAACAATTATAGAAATTAATGGAAGGTATGGTGAGTATGAACGATCGCAATATTCAAGCAGATAAAGAGTTGATGGAGATCAAGCAAGTTCTGGGAAATATGAGACAACAAGGAGCTGGAACTTTTGAAGATGGTGCTTGTTCAAGGGATACAAGGCCCATGAATCCATCTAAGGAATTCAAGACGGAACCTCTTACTAATGGTAATTTCCTTACTCGATATTCTAGACTAGATTTCCATAGATTTTCTGGGCAAGAATTAAGGACTTGGTTGTACAAGGTGGATCAATTTTTATCTATGGATTAGTCTGTCAGGATTCAAACACCTAGAACACTATTGCAAGCTTATAAGATTGCTAAGTTGCAGGAAGAGATATTTGAGGCATAGGAAACCTTATGAACCATCTTATAATAGACCTTATAATGCTACCAATGGGCAATCAGGTAGAAAGCTATTGACTGCTGTTGAGATGGATGAGAAAAGGGCCAAAAGGTTGTGTTTTCTTTTTTGATGAGAAATATACACCTGGCCATGTGTGTAAGACTAAGAAATAGTTATTCTTAGTTGAAGTGGAGGAAGAGAGTGAAGTTCCTTATGAAGAAGAAGTGAATCAAGATGAGGTAATGGTTCAAGAGGGGGAAGAGTGTATGACCATTTCTTTACGAGCTTTCATTGGTACTACAGGATTTCAAACCATTAGAGTGACTGGTTATCATGAGAAACAACCATTACAGGTGTTGATTGATATAGGGAGTACTCATAATTTCATTGATGAAACAGTTGCTAGGATGTTAGGGTGCAAGGCATTACCTATAGGGGAGCAATCTGTGAGTGTGGTTGATGGCAGAAAGGTACAAACTCCTGCAGTCTGTAAGAACTTACAATGGTTACTGCAAAATACTACATTTTCTTCAGATTTCTTACTGTTATCTTTGGGAAATATTGATATAGTTTTGGGGGTGCAGTGGCTTAATACATTGGGCAGAATTTTGTTTGATTTTAGAGACAAAACCATTGAATTTGTGCACCAGGGCAAGAAGCATAACTTGAGAGGAGCAGGCAGTCAGGTCAAAACAGTTAGGGCTCAGTCACTGAATAAGAAAACTGAGGAATTGGTTCAGGTCTTGATGCTGACTTTAGTAACAGATGCAATTACAGCAGGGCAATGTAACAATATTTAGGTCGCACAAGGAACTAAAACTCCTCCAAATTTAACACCATTAATGGAACAGTACATATGCATATTTGAAATTCCTACTACGCTGCCTCCTCACAGAGGGTCTTTTGATCATAAAATCCCTCTCATAGACTCAGTTGCACCTGTGAGTAAGAGGTCTTATAGGTATCCTGGAGTTAAGAAAGATATTATTGAGAAGTTGATACAGGAGATGATGGATCAAGGTGTTATACTGCTCAGTTCAAGCCCTTATACTTCACCTGTAGTGTTGGTGGGGAAAAAAGATGGTAGATGGAGATTTTGTGTTGACTATAGGAATTGAACCAAATAACAGTGAAGGACAAGTTTCCTATTCCCATAATAGAGGACTTGTTAGATGAACTAGGAGGGGCAGAAGTATTTTCTAAGATTGATCTTAGAGCTGGTTATCACCAATTGAGAATGACAGAAGCAAATATTCATAAAATATCTTTCAAAACTCATGAGGGTCACTATGAGTTCTTGGTTATGCCCTTTGGATTAACCAATACACCTTCCTCATTTCAAAGCCTCATGAATGTTGTGTTCAAACCTCTCCTTAAGAAATCAGTGTTGGTGTTTTTTGATGACATACTGATTTATAGTAAAGATATGCCCACTCATAAACAATATTTGCAGGCTGTATTTGAGATTATGAAGCACCACCAACTATTTTCCAAAGGGTCCAAGTGTGCTTTTGGAGTAAGGGAAGTAGAGTACTTAGGAAATTTTATAAGTTCTAAGGGAGTAGCAACTGATCCAAGAAAAATTTCAACTGTTCAGTCTTGGGTCATTCCTTCTACTATTAAACAACTCAGAGGCTTCCTTGATTTGGCTGGATATTATAGGAGATTTATCAAAGGCTTTGGGGTTATTGCTAAACCTCTCACTAAACTACTAAAGAAGGATAAGTTTGGTTGGAATGAAGATGCTACTAAAGCTTTTTTGATGCTCAATCAAGCTTTAGTGACTGCTCTAGTATTGACTCTTCCAGATTATGATAAGCCCTTTATTATTGAGACTGATGCAAGTGACTTAGGGATTGGTGCTATTCTGATGCAGCAAGGGCATCCAATTGCTTATCTCAGTAAATCTTTGGCTCCCAAACATTAGGCTCTATGTGTATATGACAATGAGTTATTAGCCATTATTTTTGTTGTCACAAAGTGGTCTCACTACTTGTTGGGAAGACACTTTATCATGTGAACTGATCAGAAAGCTTTGAAATATTTTCTTGAGCAGAATATACACAATGATTTCCTAGTGTATGGTATTTCCAAGTTGATGGCTTTTGATTTTTCCGTTGAATTTAAGAAGGGTAATGATAATAAGGCTGCTAATGCTTTATCTAGGAACCTAACTGTTGAGTTGTTAGCTATTTCCTTACTGACCCCTAATGATTCTTTACTTGAGCAGATCAAGGCATCCTGGGCTTCTAATCCAACCTTACAGTCCTTGATTGCTATGTTACAAATCCAACCTTACAAGTCTTTTACTTGGTATGGTTCCCAATTGAGGTGGAAGAGAAGATTGGTTGTGGGATCTGATTTGCAGCTCAGGCAAACTATTATCCAATTATGGCATTCTACTCCTCAAGATGGTCACTCGGGAATGGATTCTACTATTAAGAGATTACAATCTCTTTTTTTTTTTGGAAGTCATTGGCTCAAGATATTAGAACCTTCATCAATAAGTGTGATATTTGTGAGAGGCATAAATATGATGCTTCTGCTTATCCTAGTCTTTTGCAGCCTCTTCCTATACCTGAGGGGGTTTGGACTGATATCATCTTGGATTTTATTGAAGACCTTCCTAAATCCAAGGGTAAGGATGTTATATTAGTGGTGGTTGACAGACTTAGCAAGTCTAGTCACTTTATTAGCCTGCAACATCCTTATACAGCTCAAACTATGGCTCAAAGTTTTTTGGATAATTTGTTCAAATTACATGGTATGCCTGCTACCATGGTGAGTGATAGGGATCCTATTTTTCTCAATTCTTTTTGGCAAGAGCTATTTTCATTGCAAGGGGTTCAGTTACATACTTCCACAACTTACCATCCTTAAACAGATGGTCAAACTGAGGTTCTGAATAGGACGTTGGAGACATATCTCAGGTGCTTTTGTTCTGATAGTCCTCACAACTGGGATACTTTTTTACCACTAGTTGAATGGTGGTATAACACAACTTATCACTCCTATATTAAATGTTCTCGTTATGAGGTTCTCTATGGCCAGAATCCGCCTATTCACATGCCTTACTTGGTGGGAGAATCTTCTATGGAAATGGTTGATAGGTCCTTGGATGTTAGAGAGACCATCATTCCTCTCCTTAGGATGCATTTGTCTAGGGCCCAACAAAGAATGACAGATATGGCTAATAAACACATATCTGACAGGCAATTCAATGAGGGTGATTGCGTCTATCTCAAACTGCAGCCTTATAGACAAGCATTTGTACCTGCTAGACCTTTCAACAAGTTGGCAGTTAAGTACTTTGGTCCATATTTGGTGGTTGCTAAGGTTGGAGAAGTGGCTTATAGGTTGCTGTTGCCTCCTGATGTGCTTATTCATCCGATGTTTCATGTTTCTCAGTTAAAGAGGTGTCATCAAGTCCCTGAGAGCATTACTCATCCTCCAGTTCTTCATCTATCTAGTCCTTATTGCCCAGTGCTTGAATCTATTATTGCAAGAAGAATGGTCAAAAGAGGTGGCAAGACTGTTGGCTAGGTCTTGGTCAAATGGTGGGCATTGATGCTGCTCAAGCCACATGGGAGTTCCTTTCTGACTTGCAACACAGATTTCCTTCATTCCACCCTTGAGGACAAGGGTGTTTTTGTTTGGGGGGGGGGGGTATTGATACAAGTTGAGAGGGAATAACAGTCGCAATAGTTATAGAAATAAGGAAAAGTCCAGAAGTTAGTTAACATTGTTCAGGGTTAGTTAGAACTGTTGAGTCAGTTAGTTAAATGTAACAGAATTAGCTGTGTAGGAGTGGCTTATTCAATTCAATCCTCTATTTGATTAGATGTATAAATACCACTGTCATTGTACAAGTGAACTATTGAATAATATATACATTTTATCTTCTTTTCTCTATATATCTTTTTCAACTAAAATCTCGAATTTTCTGAGTTAGTTATCCTCTTCCTCGAGTTCTTACTCCTGGATTAACATTTTCCATTCGATTTCAATTCCTTGCATCATGCTAATAGAGTGAAATTATCATCTTATGGGGCGACATACATATTTGGAAAGGGAGGATTTATGCTATGAACTAGTGGCAGTAAGCGGACTTCGGAATGGCCATTGTGTTATATGATTTCAATGTTTGTAGATTCGAAAGTGAAAGATATAACTGTATTAGAAGATCTAGAGTAAGAAAAACTTCTCTGACCCTATTCAGGACCTTGGTCTAGTTGATTTTACCATTACAAGGAGCTTTTTCTACGTAGTTCAAGGGGAAAGACTTACTGTAAGTTACGGGAATTGATAAATTTCTGATTTCAACTTAATGGCTTGATAGTTTTAGGGCAGTGAAGCAACTAGCTTTCCTAGAATCACAAACCTATCATGCTGGAAAGTAGTGATTGCAAAACTAGTACTTACTACTTCAAGTTCAAAAATATGTGGCTACTAGCTGAGGGATTCTTAAACGGGGTAAATAAGTGGTGACATAACTATATGGTGAGGGGTATACCTGATTTTATAGTCCTTCAAAGTTGAAGAACCTAAAGAAAGATACCACCACCAGGAGTAACAAAGTGTTTGGTAATATTGAAACAAGAAGTAAGGCTCTAAATAACTTGTTAGCACTAGAGAAAGCAACAGAGACCAAGCCATAGTCACAAGCTGAAAAGTTAACTCTAAATCTGAAAATAGAGTTGCAGCAGTTAGCAAAGTCAAAAGAGAGGCAGAAATTAAGTTGTCTATAGTGCAAGGAGGAGGATAGAAACACCAAATACTTTCAAAAATTGACGAACTCAGACAAAAGAACAATTGCATAGATATACTCAAAGTAGTAGATAAAATTATAGAAGACAAGGAGCTAATCAAGGGTGAGATTCTAGATTTTTATTAGAAACTTTAAGTTAAAAATAAGACATGGAGACCTATTACTAGTTTTGGGGACCTTCTCATAAGAATTGAGTTATTTGAATAAAATTAAATAAATAATATAGAAATGAAAATATGAAGATTAAAGATGAAAATTGAAAGATATGTGAAATTTGAGAACAAAATCTCCAAATTTCAAAATTAACTGCTAAGAACCTAATTGATTTTTGTATTCAAGCTAAGAAAATTTAAACTAATTATGATACTAATAGAGTCAATTCAAGAACTTACATCACAAGTGTGCTAGACTCTATTTCAAAGAATTAGAGACAATAGTTAAATATAAGATTAATTATCTTGTTAAATTTATGAATAAGAACCAAATATATCAAGTTAAAGAATTAATCTTGCCTCTTAAAGAATCATTCTTATAAAGTTATTAGATAAATTTCAAATAGCTACACGCAAATGTATAAAGAAAAAAACTTTCAAATAATAATAATATTCTGTCCAGTGAAAAATAACAAAATCTATCCAATTGCATAGGGAAAATATATTACAAATAGAATGAGATTTAAATTTACTTTTATAAAAATAATTAAACACTAAAATCTAACTAGAAAGCTTTAAATTACAAAAACATGTAAAAATAAAGCCAAACTCTTCCCCAAACAAAACAAGGAAAAAGTGACAAAATAAGCACCAAAATTACATCCAATTTGGACGTGTATTTCCAGCCCCTTTGGGCATGATCCTCACGTGTAACGCTAACCCTATTTAGTTTGATTTTCATGTGTAGTTTTAAGGGAAAATTGCATGGGCATGCAATATTATATATTAATTATTTATATTATCACTGTTTTATGTTTATTAAAATTATTATTTTTGTATGACCAAATATACATGTAAGTATGAACAGTTGTATAATAAATTTTAATTAATTATTAATCACTTAATGTCCACAATTTCTGTTTGGATGTGCCGTATTAGGTATCCTAAAATTACTCTCACAAAATTACTCTTATAACTGTTGCTTCTCTACAATAATTTACATTTAAGATACAAAAACATGATAACCTGCTGTTGCGCATATTATTTTCCTTCATAATTCTGCTTTTTGTCCTTCTTCACAACAATGTCTTTTATAGTTGTTATTCTATGCTACAATGGGGGATAGGATGTTATCAATAATTTTATCGATTTTGTTGTCGATGGAATAATCATTAGTATAGAAGTAAGTTATTCTGAATTGGTATTCGCAATTGCTGCACAACTTAGAATTGTCATTATCATCAAGATGTTATTTTTTCATTATATACAAATTAACAGTAATATCAGATCATGTCTTTGATTAATGTATTTTTTATGTAGCTACATGGTTGAATGTATTGCTGATCATTGTGAATGGTTATTTAAGGCTTTACAAAATTCATGATTCCAAATTGTTTTAGATTCAGACTTTCAATAATAAACACACATGTTCTTTGAAAGATAAAGCTTATACAAAAGTTCAAGTAACAGTTGATGTGCTCAGGGATTTAGTGATTGACAAGTTTACAGATTCAAACATAATTTACACGCCAAAGGATAATAGATCATACATGAAAAGAGAATTTGAATTAAATTTGAGTTGCATGTAAGCTTGGAGAGCAAAACAAAAAGCAATTCAATATATGAGGGGCGATTCAATTGAGTCTTATGCAAAAATGACACAACCCAAATGGGCGAGTCGTGTAGGCACTTACATCGACTCTAATTCGGTAGGAGAACCCCTTTTTAAAACAACGAATTTAACTACTTACAGTTCTTATTAACTTGCACAAATCACCATTTTTCTTGAAATATCAATAAAAATACTTCCCAAAATTCTTGACTTCTCCAAGATCTAGTCTAAACAGGTATAGAACTCTATATGAAATAGAGACAAATAAAAGACTCAGCTTCGTTGATAGATGAAATGCAGGAGTTGATGCCGAATATGGCCTCATCAATCATGAAACTTCAAACCTGCCACAACCTACACCTAAAAAGGTATAGCAAAGCAATATCAATATACCGCACTTACTGGTTGGCATCACCGGTCGACTAGGATTAGTTCACGCAATAGTATATAATCAACATGCAATCGTCTATCCAATTCTAACATCAATTCCAACTTATAATTATATCCTATCAAGTTCCTCAATCAATTCATTTATTCATATAACTTAAGCGATTCAAATCCCTTTTCCTCAAAACTTTAGCCATTAATCACGAACCTCTATTCTTTTTTCTTATCTTGCTATAGCGGACACTTATCTGCTATAGCGGTCTCGCGGCAGCAGTGGTTAACTCACTGCAGTGATGCTATCTTGGTGGTAGCTTGGTTTCACTAGTCTTTCCCCTTTTTTAACCCACCATTTAACACTATGAACACGCCTTATTCATCCATATCCCAATTTCTATTAACAAAGTTTGTTTCCTTCATTCAAGACTCATTTATTGACTCAACACAATTAACTAACCCTTTTCAATTCTTTTTCTACTCATTTAACCACGCCCCGATATTATACTTATATCGTCCATCTCATATATAGTTAGTCATTACCATTGTTAACTTAGTCGTTTTACTCTTTTACAATTTACACTCTACATTCCTTAGCGGAACCACTCTATCCTCGCACTAATTACCCACAATTAGCTGAACTAATTTGTTTTAGATTCTGCCCAATTGGACATTCCCTCACAACTCACGGTGACCAAATTAAACAAGCATTTAACCACAAATATTAAATAACAAAACCAATTACTCAACAAGAAAAACATCCGACCATACAATTGGAGTTACGTCTAGCAAAAATAAGGGTACAAACATATACATGCACCTCCACCATTCCACACTGTACCATTCGATATCAAAACTGCATCATGCAGTACCATACCTGTATTATATCATCATGTATTGTTTCACAGTTGTGTCACTCAATCCTACTTGAATCATATCGGTATATCATATATCACACATGTATATCTGTTGTTCGTCTCTCATATGCATAATTATTCTGATCTCTATCTCATAGTCATATCATCGGTGATGTATCAGGCACATGCCTCTATCACATTATTGTACACATATGCTGGAGGGTCTTATTTCTACCCTTCTAGTTATGACCTGCAGGGGATTCTAGAAATGCATATACTGTACACCCAGCCATATGAACTCTTTGTAGCATCCTTTACTGTATACTCATACCTGTATACCCAGCCGTATGAACATCATATCATACATGTATGTATAATCATACTATACTGCTCGCTCGGATGCTCACTCTCGAGCATGAGCCACTCACATCCAAGTGCTCACACACATGCTCGATCGTACTAATTTACTCATTTGGATGCTCATCTCAAACATGAGCCTCTCACCTCAGAATAAGGAAATCTCATTCTTTTGCTTCAACATGTTTCCTCATTCCCTCAATCGGTTACTATGGACTCCACCTATAGTTTCAGGAACAATATTGTAATACCTTGAAAGCCCTAAGATCAAACCCGAGGATTGAAACAGAGTAAATAGGATTTTCTGCACCAGGTCACAGGATGAGTCGTTCAGTGACCCATGAGGTACACCACGAGTCGTTAGGTGACTCGTGGGAAGGAGGGAAGGCTAGGCTGGATTTTTTCATTTGGGGGTTGACCACGGGTGAGGCCACGAGTCGTTATGTTAGCCGTGGTCAGGAGTTTGATTATTAATGTATAGTTTCAAATTTAATTGAATTATGCCCAATTATACATGTCTCATGAAAAGTCAAGTTATGATTCTATTATGATTTTGATCTTATCAAATCTAAATTATGATTTATGATTTATGTTAAGAATTCTCTTCAAGAATTCATCATGGATTTATAAACAATAAGTATATACATGTTTTACAAGTATGCATGAATTTCATGATTTATGAATTTATGACTCTTAGCCAACTCATGGGCCCTTATTCATGGCAAATCACGCATTTCAAGTATGATTAAGTATGTTATGGTGTAATTGGCCATGAACTTCATGAATAATTTATGATTATGATATGAGCCTCATATGCATATTTTTGGGAGCAGTGTCTAGCATTGAGTAGACCCGTCGTTCTGGTAAATCCCGTGATCTCAGAACTACGTTCCATATACATTCATTATTGGATCCCTGTGATATCACCATACTGCACGTCCCTTGCGCGGCAAGCCTGGAATGGCTCTGCCCACTTGAGCGAGATAGTTGGGGCATCATGTAATCTCTATCATGATGGTGGAGGTTATGACGAGTCCTCACATTGTTCCTCATGATTTATGCTATGTCATGTTATATTATTTTGGCTCAAGTTATGATTTTATAAGGTTTCTCTTATGATTATGATTACAGATAAATTATGAATGCTTTGAAAACCTTGAGCCCTCATGTTATGTTATGATATTTACTTCACACTTATGCTATCCTATTCTTATGAACTCTTATGTATTTTAACTATCTGTTTTACTTATCTTGCATACTCAGTACATTCGAAGTACTGACCGCATACTCTATGTTGTACCGTTTCATGATACAGGTCCGAGAGATCAGCCTCAGCCATATCATTAGTTCTACTTTCCCCTCATACCTGTGTTAGCTGGGATTGGTGAGTCCTCATCTTTCGAGGACCTTTAGTTATCTATAGTCATGTTATTTCAGTTACAAACTCTTTTTTGTCGAAGCTATTTAGGGATGCTGTCCCATCAGCTCATATGTTATGTTAGAGGCTATTCAGACATTATGTAGAAATCAGCTTGCCATTGTTGACTCTGTTCTAGATCGATATGTATGTAGACTTTCGCTTAAGCATGCTTTATTATTACATTAATATATGCTTATGGTATGCCCGTAGTTATTATGTTCATGCCATGGGTGGACTTGGAGCCTCTCAGGGTTTCTTGTCCCATGTCTTTATCCAGGCCTATATTCAGTTCATGCCAAATTTGATATCAGAGAATTAGGTTTTGAAGTGTTTTAGGGTGTTTGAAAGCCGCGTTAAGTAGAGTCTTTTTTATGGTTGTGAAGTGCGCCACACTTATGACGAAGAGGCTACGAAATGTTTTCTTCTTTCATGACCTATGTCATGCGCTGAAATGTCTCTCTATCCTTCTAACTTATGCTATACGTGTTTGCAGAATCATGCCTCCTCACTGAGTTAACGGAAGAAGAAACAAAAACAAAAATGGCCATGAAGATGGCAATGAAGATGGGCACCAGCAGGCCTCACTAGCTTCAGAGGAGCATGTACCCGAGTAGGTTGCCCACGCAGAGTTCAGGGCAACCATACAGATGTTAGCTCAGTCTTTGACTGCCCAAGTCAACCAACAGGCGGTAGTGCATGTCCCTTAGAATGGGAATGCGGTAACGACAAGAGTCAGAGATTTTCTAAGGATGAACCTTCCGGAGTTTCTTGGGTCAAAGGTGGACGAGGATCCACATGAGTTTATTGATGAAGTTCTGAAGATAACTCAGATAATGGGGGTGACCGGAGATGAGTGCGCAGATCTAGCCTCGTATCAATTGAAAGTGGTTGCACACATCTTGTTCAGGCAATGGAAGGATACTAGTGTTACACCCCGTAAATTCTTGACGTTTAGATGGCCTATTCACATGTTGGTTAAGAGTTTTAGAATGCCATACATGCTAGAAAAAGGCCTGGGGGAAGACCGGACAAACGCCATGTCAAACCATCGCAAGAAAAGGCCGGGCAGGCCCCTCTGCGATGGCCAACGTGCCATGGAGGGGTCACCTCCGCAATGGCCAACGTTCCACGGAGGTGAGATGCAGTCCCAAGTATATAAAGCCCCCACTTCGGTTTTTAATGATAATTATCAAATATTTCCAGTGAATAAACCAGAGAGCAACCAGAAAATAGAGGGCACGAGGGTTCCATTGAAATTTTCTTCCGATTACACTATTAAACGCGGTTCAAACTCGAAATAACTTCGGGTAGCGAAGTATTGAGCTGTAGGGAGCATTCCTACGGAGTTAGTTTCGTGAAATTCGGTCGGCGAACCGTCGTCCTATAGAGCTAAGGTAAGTGGAATTGCTCCAAATTAGTGTCAATATACTCCTAGTCCTAAAGTGAGTATTTCTCCCTTCCGGACTTCCAAAAAATAGCGAGTTTTCGGCTATTTTTCAATAAGTCAAAGTTTGGGCTATATATATATATATATATATATATATATATATATATATATATATATTCAAAGTAGCATTTTCTTCTGGAATATTGATGAATTTAGTTCTAATTGCTATGAATGTGAATACAGTTGGAAGAAATAGCTGCATATTGGCCGAGTTACGCCAGTTAGCTGGAAAGCCAACAACTGAGGTATGTAAAGCCAGTTTCTTCGGCAAGTTAGTAATTCTAGTATAGTAAATAGAATAAATTCCAGAAGGAAGTTTCAGAAGCCGAGTATTAAGTATGTTTGTATTATTATGCCATATTCAGAATAAAAAGTCAGTAAAATTTGTACCAAACAGCGAGATATCAATCTAGACTCAGTATCAAATTCAGTTTAATTCAGTAAGAGGTTTAAAACAGAATGTCAGAACTAAACAGTGTTATCATATTTAATATACATGTTATATGTGATTATTGTTGTTTGTAGAGACCTGATTGTTTTATGTGGGCACCCTTAGAGCTTCCTTGCCGCCCCAGGGTTAATAGCTTTGTCGACTCGCCCGCCAGAGGGTGAGGATACGTCACTCCAAGGAGTGGCATGCCATCCGCAGTAGGACGAAGATGGGATGCAGCATTCCCCATAGCAGGCTGATCAGCATTATTGCATACCCTGTCGAGCGCTTGCGCCCAGGGCACATATTACAGATTACAGATACAGATCTCAGATTACAGTTACAGGAGTCCTCCAGAATCAGATATAGTTATAGTCAGGGGCCTAGAGAGCCCAAGCTGCATACCCAGGGGGCCGGCGGGGTGCTCGTAGTTATTAGATGAGTGGAGTGAATTTATTTTTGGATGGCGACCGGGTAGGGGTATATAGATTGCGTGTTGATTGACACCTTTCGGCTTATGAGGCTGGTATAGGTTCTTGTATGCTATATATATATATGTGTGTGTTACTTATTAAATATATATATATATATATATATATATGTCACATATTAAATTGATAGATAGCAGGACGCCGCATTGACAGGTATGATTCTTATCTTCCTTCCAGTACAGTTAAGCTCAGTATAGATTCTGCTATTCCAGACAGATTTAGCTATTCTCTTTCATTTCAGTAACTATCAATATTACTACTTATCTTCAGATATGTTTGGTTTGCTTTGCATACTCGGTACCAGTGGTACTGGCGCCCGTTTGGGGGCGCTGCATTACTTTCCTATAGGTACTCATAGACGAGGAGCCGATCCCTCGTAGTTTCAGCCATCACACAGAGTCACCAGCTCCTGTCATCCGGAGCTAGACAGCTAGAGGTTTGTTCCTTTTCTTTATTGTGTAGTATGGGTAGGCCGGGGCCCTATCTCGACCATCTTATCAGTATTCTTAGAGGCTTGCAGATTGTATATTCCCTGTGGTTAGCTGTACCGGTCATGTGAAGCCGTGTGTATGTTTTAGGTTGTTTATGATGGCCGTGTGGGGCCTTATTCAGTTGGTAGTGGTGAACTTGTTGGTCACGTAGCAGTTTAGCAATTGTTTTCTTGATTCAGAAATAACTAGACAGCATGGTGGCCTTGTCGGGCCGCATAGGTTCCCTATTGATTCAGTTGTTCTGGGTAGCTGTTGTTTTCTTATAGGTGGCTATAGGCCTAGTCGGCCGGAGGCTGTATTTACAGCCGTTATATAGCCCGTCGTTTTCTTGAATTCAGAGTTAGAGCCAACCTGGCACCAGAAGTGCTTAGGCTGAGCTAGTCCAGCAGTCCAGGTCCTAGTAGGGCACCAGGTGCCAGTCATGCCTCCCAAGGCGGGGCATGACAAACTTAGTATCAGAGTAGGTCGTATCTCAGGGAGTCTGCAAGCCGTGCTAAGTAGAGTCTTGTCTATGGATGTGTTGTGCACCACATACCATAGGCAGGAGGCTGCAAGGAATAATAGGATTGTTACTCTTTCTTCATATTCAGTCGTGCCGTAGAGCAGTACAGTATAGGGTTGGGTCCCTAAAACTTATCATACTCTTTGTTTATAGATAAAATGGCAGACCAGCGACATCCTTTCACAGGTAGAAGATTGGATACCGCAGTAGGAGAAGGCACCAGCAGGATCCAGAGGCGTCATCTCGACCTTCTCAGCAGTCTCCACCCTATCAGAAGCCACTCGGGACAACACCGCCTTCGACAGTTCCTTTACCCACACCATCCGACCAGGAAATTCAAAGTGCAGTAGTTATGTTGCCATAAATGATGGCTACTCAGCGCCAGTCAGTGCCACCTGTAACAACACAGTCATCGGGTGGTCCTAGCAGTTCGAGGGTCCGAGAATTCTTGGTACTAGGTCCCCCACAGTTCACAGGGTCAGATCAGGCAGAGGACCCCCAGGACTTCCTGGATCAGATGCAGAGAATCTTCCGGGTCATGCATGTGACATCTATAGAGTCGGTTGAGTTAGCGGTATTCCGACTGTGGGATATTGCTGTATTGTGGTATGAAAGTTGGGAAAGGTACCGAGGGAGAGATATTGCCCCTACGACTTGGTCCAGCTTTTCAGAGTCCTTCCTGGACCGTTATCTGCCACGGGAAACCCGACAGGCCCAAATGGACCAGTTTTTAAACTTGGAGCAGGGGGCGAGGAGTGTACGGGAATACACCCTGTAGTTCGATTCCTTGGCCCTCTATGCTCCAGCCTTTGTGGACACCATGCCATCTAGAGTCCACCGGTTTATTATGGGTCTGAACCCAGAGTATATTGAGGCATGCATGACAGCTACGCTACGGGAAGATATGGATATTGCTTGGGTGCAGGCCTTTGCCCAGACTATTGAGGGCCTTAGACAGCGGCAACAGGATAGCAGACAAATAAATCAGGAACAGCGCCGCAGGGATAGATCAGATGAGATACAGGGGGAGGTCTGGAGAGGGCCTAGGCAACGGTTGTCAAATAGGCCACCTAGAACCCCACCTCCATCACAGCAGCAGAGGGGTAGATTCAGTCGCCGAGGCCAGTCAGAGTCTGGCGGCAACTCACGAATGGTAGATTTACCCCAGCAAAGGAGGGCAGAGCAGAGCAGGTATACACCCCCACCTTGCCCTATTTGCAGCCGACCCCACATGGGAGCTTGCAGATATGGCTCCACAGGGTGTTATATATGCGGGCAGGAGGGTCATGTGATGAGAAACTGTCCAGCCAGGGGTCAGGGTAACTAAGACAGATAGGACAGGGAGCCAGCAGGGCCACGAGCTCCAGCAGCCTCGGCAGGGCGTAGGCCCTCAGTCCGAGCAGGCAGAGGCCGAGGCAGATCAGGGGTCTCTAGTTCAGGTACCGACTCAAGCCGTACCTATGCATTACTAGGGAGGCAAGACTCAGAGGCGTCTCCAGATGTGGTAACAGGTATGATGACTATCTGGTCACACCCTGCTTATGTATTAATTGATCCAGGATCTACTTTGTCCTACATTACCCCATTTGTGGCTCGAAAGTTTAGTGTTGTACCAGAGTTGCTTCAGTAACCCTTTTCAGTATCCACACCCATCGGTGACTCCATCATAGCCAGAAGGGTTTATCGAGGGTGTACAGTAGAGGTTGCTGATCGTCAGACTATAGTAGATCTGGTAGAATTAGAGATGATTGATTTCGATGCCATTATGGGTATGGATTGGTTAGTGCCGTGCTATGCCAATGTAGAATGCTGGACCATGACGGTCCGATTCCACTTTCCAGGGGAGGCAGTATGAGAGTGGAAGGGCAGTACAGATACGCCAAAAGGTAGGTTTATTTCCTACCTTCAGGCAAGGAGTTGATAGCTAAGGGATGCATTTGCCACATAGTCAGAGTCCAGGATGTTCGGGTAGAGCCTCCGACTCTCCATTCTGTTCTAGTGGTTAATGAATTCCCCAACGTATTTCCAGACGAGCTACCTGGTATTCCCCCAGAAAGGGAAATAGATTTTGTAATTGATTTACTACCAGGAACTCAACCCATATCAATTCCTCCGTATCGTATGGCTCCTGCTGAACTCAGAGAACTAAAGGAGCAGATGAAAGATCTATTAGATAAGGGCTTTATCAGGCCGAGTACTTCACCTTGGGGTGTGCCAGTTCTATTTGTGAGAAAGAAGGATGGCTCACTTCGCATGTGTATAGATTATCGGCAGCTGAACAAGGTTACAGTCAAGAATAAGTATCCTCTTCCCAGAATAGATGATTTGTTTGATCAGTTACAGGGGCCCATATATTTCTCCAAGATTGACTTACGGTCCGGATATCATCATGTTTGAGTTCGTGAAAGCGACATTCCGAAGACTGCCTTCAGGACCAGATACGGCCATTTTGAATTCCTAGTCATGTCCTTTGGGCTGACGAATGCCCCAGCAGTATTTATGGACCTGATGAACAGCATCTTTAGACCATACCTGGACCTGTTCGTGATAGTGTTTATCGACGATATTCTGGTGTATTCTTGCTCAGAGGCAGACCACAAGGATCATTTGCAGACAGTGCTCCAGATTCTCAGGGACCGTCAGTTGTATGACAAGTTCTCTAAATGTGAATTTTGGCTGAGCTTAGTAGCCTTCTTAGGGCATATCGTGTCGGATGCTGGTATACAAGTAGACACATAGAAAATAGAAGCAGTAAAAACATGGCCCAGACTTTCCACTCCGACTGAAGTCCGCAGTTTTCTGGGATTAGCAGGGTACTACAGAAGATTTGTTGAGGGATTCTCTACCATAGAGGCACCTCTGACTAAGCTGACGCAAAAAGCCGTAAAGTTTCAGTGGACGGAGGCATGTGAGCAGAGTTTCCAGGAATTGAAAGACAGGTTAACCTCCGCCCCAATGTTAGCATTGCCAGAAGGTACAGAGGGTTATGCAGTTTATTATGACACTTCGGGTGTTGGGTTAGGATGTGTGTTGATGCAGTATGGTAAAGTAATTGCTTATGCTTCCAGACAGCTAAGGAAACACGAAAAGAATTATCCTACTCACAACCTAGAATTAGCCGCAGTGATCCACGCTCTAAAAATATGGAGACATTACTTGTATGGAGTCCATGTGGATATTTTAACTGATCATAAGAGCGTACAGTATATCTTCACTCAAAGAGAGTTGAATTTGCGGCAGCACCACTGGTTGGAATTGCTGAAAGATTATGACGTAAATATTTTGTACCACCCAGGAACAGCCAACGTGGTAGCAGATGCCCTTAGTCGCAAATCTATGGGGAGTTTGGCATACTTGCAGCCTGAACAACGGGAGTTGGCCAGAGAAATACACCAGTTAGCCAGTTTAGCCTTTCGTGTAGCAGAAACAGAGGACAACAGAGCGGTAATTCAGAACTCCGCTGTGTCTTCATTAGTTGTGGTGGTAAAGGAACGACAGTATGAAGATCCTGACCTGGTTCAGCTTAAAGATAGAGTTCAACAAGGAAAAGCGCCAAATTTTCAGATAACTGAGGATGAAGTGTTTCGATGTAAAGGCCGCCTTTGTGTTCCAGATATTTCAGGGCTTCGTCAGCAGAAAATGAGCGAGGTATATTACGCCCACTATTCTCTCCATCCAGGCGCGATGAAAATGTACCACTATATTAAAGAAATCTACTGGTGACTAGGTATGAAGAGGGAAATAACAGAATTCGTAGTCCAGTGTCCTAACTGCCAGCAAGTAAAAGCAGAACACCAGAAACCAGGCGGATTGACTCAAGACATAGCTGTGCCTCTTTGGAAGTGGGAAGCAGTAAATATGGATTTTATAGTAGGATTACCCCGTACCAGGCATAGAAATGACTCGATTTGGGTAATTGTTGACAGACTGACAAAATCAGCCCATTTTCTGCCAGTAAGGGCTACTTTCTCTACCGAAGATTATGCTGAGTTGTATATCAGTGTAATAGTCATACTGCACGGTGTTCCAGTATCCATTATCTCTGACAGAGGGGCTCAATTTACAGCTAAATTTTGGAATTCATTTCAAAGAGGCCTGGGAACACAAATTAATCTGAGCACAACATTCCAACCTCAGACAGATGGGTAGGCAGAACGCACTATTCAGACGCTCGAGGATATGTTATGAGTGTGTGTGTTGGACTTTAGAGGTAGCTGGTATGAGCACTTACCACTTATTGATTTTTCTTATAATAATAGTTACCACTCAGCTATCCAAATGGCGCCCTATGAGGCTTTATATGGGCGAAAATGCAGATCGCTGGTTGGCTGGTTTGAAGTAGGAAAGTCAGTGCTGATCGGGCTGGATATTATTCATCAGTCAGAAGAAAAGGTAAAGCTTATTAGAGAATGCCTACTGACTGCTCAGAGCTGCAAGAAATCGTATGCTGATGTGCGGCGCAGAAACCTGAAATTTAATGTGAATGACTGGGTGTTTTTGAAAGTTTCTCCAATGAAAGGGGTGATGAGATTCGGCAAGAAAGGAAAGCTCAGCCCGAGATTTGTTGGGCCTTATCAGATTCATCGAAGAATAGGCCAAGTGGCATACGAGTTGAACTTGCCTCCAGAATTAGAGTCTGTCCATCCAGTTTTCCAAGTGTCCATACTGAGGAAGTATATAGGAGACCCCTCTAGAGTGGTCCCAGTTCAGGATGTCCAAGTTACGGAGGAGCTGGCTTATGAAGAGGTTCCAGTAGTCATACTAGACCGGAAGATTCGCAGATTAAGAACTAAAGATGTTGCTTCTGTCAAGGTGTTATGGCGTAACAGGAAACGATAGGAAATGAATTGGGAAGAAGAGGAAGATATGAAAGTCAGATATCCTCAGTTGTTTCAGACTTAATATGCCAAAGGTATGTTAGTATTGTTGTTTTATGAGTTGTCTTATATTATGTATATAAATGAAATAGTTGACTTTAGTCTACTGTGTGTGAAATACTATAGGATTGTGTGTATTGGACCTTTCTGCGTTTCAGGATTTTTGAGATAGTCCACATTACAGGGGAAACTCTGCTGAAATTTTTCTAGAATAAGTCAAGTAAGTTGAAATTCTTGCAACTAGAAGTTTACATTGGAGGACGAATGTTCTTAAAGGGGGGAGGATGTTACACCCTGTAAATTCTTGACATTTAGATTTCCTATTCACATGTTGGTTAAGAGTTTTAGAATGCCATACATGCAAGAAAAAGGGGGGAAGACCGGACAAACGCTGCATCAAACCATCGCAAGAAAAGGCCAGGCAGGCCCCTCCGCGATAGCAAACGTGCCATGGAGGGGTCACCTCCGCAATGGACAACGTGCCACGAAGGTGAGACACAGTCCCAAGTATATAAAGCCCCCACTTCGATTTTTAATGATAATTATCAAATATTTCCAGTGAATAAACCAGAGAGCAACCAGAAAACAGAAGGCACAAGGGTTCCATTGAAATTTTCTTCCGATTACGCTATTAAACACGGTCCAAACTCGAAATAACTTCGGGTAGCGAAATATTGAGCTGTAGGAAGCATTCCTACGGAGTTAGTTTCGTGAAATTCGGCCAGCGAACCATCGTCCTACAGAGCTAAGGTAAGTGGAATTGCTCCAAATTAGTGTCAATATACTCCTAGTCCTAAAGTGAGTATTTCTCCCTTCTGGACTTCCGAAAAATAGCGAGTTTTCGGCTGTTTTTCAATAAGTCAAAGTTTGGGCCATATATATATATATTCAAAGTAGCATTTTGTTCCGGAATATTGATGAATTTAGTTCTAATTGCTATGAATGTGAATACAGTTGGAAGAAATAGCTGAATATTGGCCGAGTTACGCCAGTTAGCCGGAAAGCCGACAATTGAGGTATGTAAAGCCAGTTTCTTCGGCAAGTTAGTAATTCTAGTATAGTAAATAGAATAAATTACAGAAGGAAGTTCCAAAAGCCGAGTAGTGTTCGGTGGTTTGGAATGCCTAGTGCACGTGGTCGAACAAGTAGTAAAATGGCTAGAGTAGCCAAGTATCGATCCCACAGGGACTGGACCAAGGTAATAATATAATTAAGTGTTAATAAACTCTAACTCTAATATTGCAGACAATAGTTTCAAGAAGATTTTGGGAGTTTGTTTCCTAATTTATACTAATCTAAAACAAATGTACAATTTGAGTCTGAACTATAGTAATGAGCATGCTGAGGCTAAAACAAACATGCAGGGAAGCAATTTATTGATACAAATTGGTTAATCTTTCCTTCGGTTGCTAGTCAAGAATTATTGCGTATGGATTAAAACTCTCATATTTAACCCAACTTAAGAATCATGAACCTTCCACCTACATTTCTGTGATAAGAAGAAATTCATGTTCTAGCCATACGAAAACGATTCCTTAATTGACTAATACGACTTTCAGATATATTTCTATTCTGAAGGTGAATAAATTCTCAATTTTCCCAAACCAAGAAGAGATCATATCCTATTAATTCACAACTTTCCAATTTTCTTTCTCTTTCGAGCGCAAACCGGATTTTTTAGATATACATTAATATTGGCCAAATATTAATGCAGTAAGAACAAGAATTAATAGAACAACCATGAAAAAAAAGATGAAAAACCAAGATGATCAACAATTACATTCCACTACAAATGTTCTTAACCTCAGCAAGAAGTGAATTTAGCCACTCATTTGTGGATTAAACATCGTTAAATGAGTGTAAATCATACAAACAATTGGAATAAAGAAGAAAGAGATAGAGAAGAACCCTAAGAATTTCATCCCCTCAACTGCCTGTAACCCACGTTCTTGCTCAACCAAGTTAGAATCCTCAAAAAATAAACCTAAGTGTGCTATTTATACTAGTGAGAATTTTTCCCGGAATAACAAGCAACGTGTCATGGAGTGCATCGCGGAGCACTGCCTCCGTGACACGCCACAAACGCGGACCCTCACTGGAATCCGGTCCTCCAGGTAATTATGCCCAACGTGCCACGGCGTGCAACGCGGGGCTTGGCCAACGTGCCACGGCCCCAACGCAGACCTTCACTGGAACTTGGCCTATTTTAATCATCAGGGGCAGAATGCATCCGCAATGGCAGCGTGACATGGCTCCATCGCGGAGCCCCTTAATTTGCTGCATGACCTTGGCCTTTTCCACTGCTTGCTTCCGAGTCCATTCCCGATTTCTCCCAACATGCATCTTAGCTTCCTAAAATTACATTTTTCCTGCAAAACAACACTAATCATGTTGGTTAGTATAAATTCACATTTTAACTACAAATCACATGAAAATGTACAACTATCAATGGATAAACAAGACGAAATGAAGCATTTGAGTATCACTTGGGCATATAATTCTGCCCAAGATCACTTACCCCACACTTAAAACTTTGTTTGTCCTCAAATAATAATCTCACATCTCATGCAATTGACACCCAATCATAGCTACTTTGGCTCTACAATTCAAGCTACAGTTATACCGGTTATTTACATAGCAAATCATCAAGAAAACATGCATAGTCTCATCAATACAATGACATTCAACACATTAAGACCTCCTAGACTGAAGAATCAACTCTAGATCTCGGCAAACTCATGCAAATCAGCTGATCAAGACATCCGACACGAAATTAAATCTCTCATCAAGCATGTGCCCTCACAACACAAGAGAATTTCCCCCTTTTCAATCATATGATCTCAAAAACATTATATGCAGGGGCATATGAATACGATTTCGCTCTCTCTCCCAAAGAATTCACATGCATCATGTCATGACCCATAAGCTTGCCTCTAGTGTATTACTCCACTAATATAAGGACGAGTGATGTAAGATCACGTAGGACTTAACGAGTTGTAATGTAAGCTAAGGAACTAGTACATACTGGGCTAACCAATAGTAGCAACTAGCACCCTTAAGCGCTTTTCCATACATCCCACCACATTATGGGCATTGTTTCTTCCTTCATCCTCCCCTTTCTTGAAGCCTTTCTTTATTTTTGTTCCCATTTCTTTAAGCACACTCGACTTAATAACAAAGATTAGTTATACATCTTCATTTTATTAAATTCGGCAAGTGCACCTTTGACCTTTTCTTTACTTTCATCACTTCCGTTTTTCCTTTCTTTTCACAATTACTACTCCTTGACACTGTGGGAAAATTTCTTTTCTTGAGCGCTTAAGAGTTTTGGATAAAATTCACGGATAATGAAAAGAAGGGGTTAAGCTCGGTTTGTACCTTTTCGACAAAAAAAAAGAAAAAAAATAGGCTAAAGGCTCAATGGGCTAACTAGGATGTACATTCAAGGTAGGTACGATAATAAAAAAAAACTTTCGGTTAAATCAAAGAAATGTCTACATCCTTTCCTACAATACACACCCTTCATTTCGTTTCGTACACACACCAGGCAAGTTCTAGACACTTCACAATAGCATGGAATAATCGAAACCTCACCACACACTCATTGCACATGCTCAACTCAAGACATATTCACAGACTCTTCAATAAGCTAATTACAAGAATTCAAACATTAAGCCTCAATCACACCGAATCGATCTCTCTGGTCTAGGTATCTCAACATGTTTACAAAGTTGCATGCTTTCATACGAATCACCTTTGCATTCTAAATATCATGTACAACACGCAACCAGAATTTCGAACCATAAAGTAATGACACGTTCGGGATATAAACAAACAAAAGGAAAAAAATTAAAAAGAACAAAGAATCTACTCCTATCGACTACATTTCCCTTAAGACGGTCGTCATCCATCCATCATAGGGAACGATCACTATTTACGACTTCGGTTCAATGGGACTATTCTCGATAAAAGCATCGAAAACAAACGCTGAGAAACCCAATCATAAAAAAAAAAGATTTCACAAAAAATTTTAAAAATATCGATAATTTCGATAAAACAACAATATTTACACAACCAGCTAACAACAACTCCATACGGCACACAACAGCTTCACATTACTTACAACACCAAATTACAATGTAAAACATAAACACCAAAATCACAGGGTCACAATTTTTCACAAGCACAACAACAAAACATAAACATAAACATCAACAAAACAACCAGCACCTAACTACTCCCACCCTACACTTAAATCGAACACTGTCCCCAGTGTTCACAAAATTCAGCATAGCACAAGAGTAGGTGGTGAAACTCCCTGATCAATCGAAGTATTCCACTTCTTCGTCAAGTACGTTGCCTCGTCCCCCATATCCGAATCACCCCCGCTATCCTCATCTGACTCAACATCTGAGTCATCGCAGCGTGTCTCCTCATCTGTAGGGACATCATCATCAACGGGCTCCACAAAAGCTGGCCCCACTCGGCATAGAGCCCTGGCATTTTCACCGAAGGGGTAGTCCAACTCGAGCTGCCACAACTCATCTTCTGTTGCTGGCCTCTTGCCTATGCGCAACTGTAGCATCTACATCCTGAACATGCGGGCCATATACTGATTATCTCGAGCATGTCGTTCAGCTAATGTGAGAACTAGCCCGTGAGTGGTGTTGGGTGCCTTAGTTTTGGTGACGTCCAAGGCACGCCTCTCCATCTGCGGGATGTCGTACAGGGCCTCTTCCTCAATATCCAGGCCCCTCAAGAACGTGGTCAGCAAGCCACCAAACCCGTACCTGTGCCCTTGATGCAAACAAGCTCTCTTCATGGCGGAGATGATCATTGCTCCAACATTAATCTCTAGCCCTTTCATCAGGGCGTATACCAGGCACACACGATCTCGGGTGACATCTGTCATGTGCACCCCCGGGATCAGGCAGGAACACACGATCTTAAGCCAAATTCTGGCTTCCCTGTTCATTTGAGAGTAGGGTAGCGTCTGATTGTAGCCCCTCTCCTTATGCCTGCTCCACCGTGCTGTAAAATGGGCTCCACACAGAGTGCGTCTGATATCCGCATATGGTGGAGTGATATTTAGCTGCTGGAGTACATGGGCGTTTGTGTCCCTCGCCCCCAAAATGGCATTAAGGTGATGGGGCTCAAAGGTGACTACCTGCCCCTTATCTTGATTGTATGACTTTAGAGTGTCGGGTTACAGTTGGCGTAGAACTCCCGAATCAGGTGGAGATTGCACTCCTTAGGCTCTTAAAAAATGAAGTTCATCCCGGCAGCGTCAATCCGGTGTACAATTCTAGGGAATTCCTGTGCCAACGGCTCCCTTGCAATATGCTCCTTGGGGAAGTATTTGTTCTCCTTATGCTTTGTGTACCATTTCTTCCCTTCATCTGTCACTCATCGGGTTCCGTATTGACGGCATTAGCCGCGCGGAACCGCTGATGCTGCTGGGACTGCTGTTCCCAGTCTAATCCTTTTCCTTCCGGCGCCCGATGTAGATGCGCCCTTTCCTTTGTCTTGCCTGCTTGCCATTGTTTCTGTCAAATCAAACAGACAGTCCCAATGTTATTCAAATTAAAATTAGCTTCGACTAAGGTTGGGTTAAGTTAGCCCACCCCACACTTAGTCTTTAGCCAAAATTATGACATTACGGCAAGATAATTCTCACTTTCCAATTTACAAAAAAAAACAACAACATGCCTCGTGCATTCAGAGAATTCGATGGAATAAATTCTACGTACTACTCATACTTCGTACAACTAATCAAAATATCACCATCGACCCCATTTCATCACATAGCACTTAGCAAAAAAAAAACTTCTCTCAACACAACCTATGTAATTCACCAAGTTCTATGCAATTCATCAATTTCATTCTCCCGAAAATCCATTGTTTACTTAGCATATTCACATCAAGCCAACACAATTCACCTTACCCAACATGCCAACCCATAATTTCCATATTTTCAATTCACATTTAGTTTTTTCGCAATCAAATTCTAACCCTAGCTACATATTTCACCAAAATTCGATCAAGCATGTATTTATCGAGTTCATATAATTAAAATGATACTACGAACATCAATCAACAATAACTTAATGAATTCAAGCTCAATTTACAATTAGGGCAAGTTTTTACTCACTTCACATGCTCAAAATCGAAAAATTAGACAAGAATTGAGATGAAGTTAGAGAACATACCTTTAATTCGATGAAATCGAAGAAAAGTCGAAGAAAACTTGTTCCTAGGTCCGTGTCACGTTGGGTAAGGGGGAGTTTTTGGGTGTTTGTTGCGGAGGGGGTGAGAAATGATGGAAAATTGAGGGAATTCGGGGTTAAAAAGGCGGATTTTCGCGCGGGTCACCCAGCGACCCGGTGTGACTTGTCGCGATTAAAGCCTCACCGTGTCACGGAGGGTAACGCGGAGCACCCCCTCCGTGACACACAGCCAACACAGAGGTATTCTGGAATTTTAAAAATTCCAGAATTACACCTCAACGTGTCACGGAGGGTAACGCTGAGGCCCTCCTCCGTGATACGGAGCCATCGCGCAGGCTCACTGTTTTGCCACTTTTTATTATTTTTCTCACCTCAATTTTTCCTTTGCGATCCTTTACATTTTTGCCCTCCGTTCAACCTGAAATTCATCTTACAACAAGAAATTGGTTAGAATTCATAGGTTTCACATAAAATACAATTTTTATTTTTATTTTTCTATTTTTTTTCTTTTTTTTCTTTTCTACTAAATCTACTCAAGTATTACAATAATTTCACGGGTTGCCTCCCGTGCAGCGCCTGGTTTACCATTGCGGCTCGACATCAATGAAGCTTAGTCATCCTCTAGGGTGACATATGTCTTCTCTCGACTACTGTCCTCACCCCAGTAAGGCTTACATCGCTGCCCATTGACTAAGAACGTGGAACTTTGATCTTCTTGCCACGATTCCAATTTTGGGGGGTCCTTCACCGGTGGTTTTTCCACTGGCTCTTGCGAATCAACACTCTGAGCAATATTCGCTCGATCAAGCACGTTGAGCACTGAGAGTTCCTCATACACAGCCGGAAGCTTCGTGGCCTTGTACACATCAAATACCTCCACCTTGTCGTGTGCCCGCATGGTTAGCTGTCCTGCAGTTATATCAATCAGTGCTTTCCCGGTTGCCAAGAAAGGACGTCCCAAAATAAATGGGACTTCCGCATCCGGCTTAAAATCCAGCACAATGAAGTCACCGGGAAGATAAGGGAGCCCACTTGCACCAGCACGTCTTCCACAATGCCATATGGTCTAGCCAAGAAACGATCCGCTAGTTGTAAGATCACTGTTGTTGGTCTAGGACTGCCTAGCCCCAATTTCTTGAATACCGATGTCAGCATCAAGTTAATGCTCGCTCCCAAATCACATAATCCATGAGCTTGGATACTCTGCCTGATTGTAAGTTGTATTGTAAAGCTCCCACGGTCTTTGAGCTTTGTGGGCAACCTATTTTGTATCCGGGAAGTGCACTCCTCCGTAAGCGCCACCGTAGCGTACTCCGTCAACCTGCTTTTGTTCGCCACGATGTCCTTGATATATTTTGCGTACTTCGGCACTCCCTGCAAAACATCAACAAGAGGTAAATTAATGTGTACCTGTTTAAGCACCTCCATGAACTTTTTGAAACACGCTTCCTCCTTGTGTTTCTTTAATCTTTGAGGGAACGGGGGTGGTGGTTTTTCTGGTTCAGCTTCCTTCTCTTTCCCCCTATCATCATTGTGTTCCCTCTCATTCTCCACTTCTCCCGACTGTTGTGGTGGTCGTTTTGGTTCCACCTCCTTAAGTTGTAAACCACTCCTTGTGGTCACTGCATTCACTTGCTTGGGGTTGGGGTCGGTGTCACTCGGAAGTCCTCCTCTTGGCCTGGTGTTCTGAGCTCCAACTAGTTGCCCAAACTGGTACTCCAATGCCTTTGTAGCTAACTGATTGTTCTTTACATCGGCTGCCAGTTTCACATAGTCAGCCTGCAATTGATCTTGGTTAGCTATCATCATTTTGAACATTTCCTCTATACTGGGTGATGGTGGTGGAGGAGGTGCATGGTTGCTTCTGTATTACGACTAATAGTTCTGCTGCCCTCCTTGATTTCTCTGTGCTCCCTGACTCGAACTATGCCTTTGATGGCTGTTACTACCCCAAGAGAAATTCGGGTGACTCCTCCAATTAGAGTTGTAGTTGTTGCCATATTGTTGGTGATTATTTCTTTGTACATTACCAACAAAGTTTACTGAATCAGGATTCGTACCACAACACTCAGCTAAGTGTTCATTACTGCCGCACACTTCACACCAGATCTGCTGCACTACATTCACTGGGGCTTGAGAATGATTCATGCTCATATTGCTGAAGTGGGTATTGAGTTGATTCTGTAATGCAGCTATCTGTGCAGCGATAGCTGTAAAACCATCCACTTCCAAGACTCCTGCCGCTTTCCTTGTTCCTCCTCTATAAGAGTCCGCATTCCACTCTGGATTTCCCTGCGAAATACGGTTCAACAAAGTGTATAGCTCCTTATAAGTTTTTTCTAATGCTTGTCCCCCAACTGCTGAGTCTAACAAGATTTTTGTGTGGGGTTCCAAACCCTCTATGAAAGTATGCACCAGCACATCATTGGATTGGTGATGATGAGGACAATCCCGCAACATAGATTTGAATCGTTCCCAAGCTTGATACAAATTCTCCCCCTTTCTTTATTTAAAACTTAGAATTTGACTTCTAAGTCTTGCTGTTTTACTGGATGGAAAGAACTGTATAAAAAATTTCCGTGCAAGATCATCCCAAGTAGTGATGGAATTAGGTGGTTCAGCTTTCAACCACCTCTTTGCTTCTCCCAAAAGTGAAAATGGGAACAATGTAAGCCTGACATAATTGGGTGACACTCCAGCGGGGATGTAAGTGTCACTTATCTCCAAAAAGTTTTGGAGATGTTATTGTGGATCCTCGTGAGGGAGACCTGTGAATTGCCCGCTCGTATGCAGCAATTGCACCATATTCTGTTTAAGCTCGAACCTCCCTCTTGGCTCAAGTTTGCGAATGCTAGATGTAACGTTGTTAGTATGTGGGATTGCCACTTTGCGAACCGGCCTAGCTGCCATTTCTTCGGGCATTAACACTGCCCTTACAATGGGTGGATTATGTTGTTGCTCCAGGATTGTCTGTCTGAGCAACTGCAGCTTTCTCTCTAGAGCTTCTCTCCTTTGACGATGGAATTGTCTTTCCAGCTCTAAGTGTGAATCCACCAGCTCCTTGTCCCTTGCCAGTGTTCAACATAATTCAAAATCTGCAAAAGACAAGCTAAGACCAAGTTGTCAACACTAATAAGAAATCGTAAATTAACACTTAAGAAAACAATTTTACCAATTGCCAGTCCCCGACAATGGCGCCAAAAACTTGTTCGGTAGTTTGGAATGCCTACACGCAAGTGCACGTGGTCGAACAAGTAGTAAAATGGCTAGCTCCAGCGCCATCATCGGCCAATGCACTATCCAGATCGCGAGTGATCAGAGGAGCAGAGCTCAAGTTCGAGGGGCCCGAGGAGCATGTAGACAAAGCATATGTTTCTTGCTTGCGGGAAGTGTGGCAAGAATCATATAGGAGAGTGCTTGATGGGATCAGATATCTTTTTTGGGTATGGTAGATCGGGCCATAGTGTCGGGAGTGTCCCTTGGCTAGATAGGGTGCTAGAAGAGATCGTGCTCAGGCTACCAGTTCAGCAGCAGCCCCAGCTCAGTAGGGTGCATCCACCAGTGCAGGTGGTGGCCAGCGCTAGAACAGGTTTTATGCCCTTACATCCCGACAGGAGCAGGAGACTTCACTAGATGTAGTCACCTGTATATTGCGAGTATTCTACTTTGATGTATATGCATTGTTAGATCCAGGGACTACTTTATCTTGCTAGATGTTTCGGAGTCAGTCCCGAAATCTTATTAGAACCCTTCTTAGTCTCTACTCCAGTTGCTGACTCAGTTGTAGCTTAATGGGTATATAGAAATTGTCCTATCACAGTCCTTTAGAAAGTCACCTCAGCAGATTTAGTAGAGCTATCCATGACAGATTTTGATGTTATCTTTGGCATGGATTAGCTACATGCATGTTATGCCTCAGTAAATTGTAGAACCTACGCGGTAGAGTTTCGATTTTCGGGTGAGCCAGTCTTAGAGTAGAAGGGTATTTCAGCTATGCTTGTAGGTCACTTCATTTCCTATATTAAGGCCAGAAAGATGATTTCTAAGGGTTTCATATACCATCTAGTTAGGGTTAAGGATGCTACATTCGAAACCCCGACTATCTAGTCAGTGTTTGATAATTTACTGGGAATTCCTCGCGAGCGGGAGATCGATTTTGGTATTGACATTCTTCCCAATATGCAGCCTATATATATTCCTCCTTACAGAATATCTCTAACAGAGCTAAAGGAATTGAAAGAGCAGTTGAAAGATCATTTAGACAAGGGTTTCATCAGACCTAGCAAATCCCCATAGGGTGCACTAGTGCTTTTTGCTCGAAAGAAGGATCCCTTTGGATGTGTATTGATTACCGGCAGTTGAATAAGGTCACTATTAAGAACATGTATTCTCTCCCCAGGATTGATGATTTTTTTAACCAGCTTCTGGGTGCTAAGTGTTTCTCCAAGATAGACCGCATATCTAGATACCATCATTTCAGGGTTCAGGAGAGTGACATTCCGAAGACAGCCTTCAGGAGTCGGTATGGTCACTATGAGTTTGTAGTTATGTCTTTTGGACTAACAAATGCACCTACAACTTTTATGAATTTGATTTACAAGGTGTTCAAGGAATATTTGGATATGTTTGTGATTATGTTCATAGATGATATTCTCATACACTCTCGTAGCGAGGAGGAGCATGTCGCTCATTTGAGGGTGGTGCTACAAACTCTTAAGGATCGCCAACTATATGCGAAGTTCAGCAAGTGTGAGTTTTGTCTAGACTCAATAGCATTTTTGGGCCATGTGGTGTCAAGTGAGGGTGTACAGGTGGACTCCCAAAAGATAGAAGTGGTGAAGAACTAGCCTACACCCGTTAGTCCTTTGGATATCAGGAGTTTCTTGGGTTTAGCTGGTTACTATCGGAGGTTCGTTGAAAGGTTTTCATCCATTGCGACACCGTTGACTAAGTTGACCTAGAAGAAGGTGAAGTTTCAGTGGTCGGAGGCTTGTGAGAAAAGATTTCAAGAGTTGAAGACTCGACTCACCTTAGCACCGGTGTTGACCCTACTTGAGGGTACCTATAGGTTTGTAGTATATTGTGACACCTCAAGGATTGACCTTGTTGTGTATTAATGCAGCACGGTAAAGTTATAGCCTATGCTTCCAAGCAGTTGAAAGTCCATGAAAAGAACTATCCGACTCACGGCCTCGAGTTGGCAGCAATAGTATTTTCCTTGAAAATTTGGAGACACTATCTGTACGGAGTCTCTGTGGATGTGTTTACGGATCACAAAAGCCTACAATATGTGTTTACCCAAAAGGATCTAAATCTACATAAGAGACGGTGGTTGGAGCTTCTTAAAGATTATGATATGAGTGTCCTTTATCAACCGGGGAAGGCTAATGTGGTGGAAGAA
Source organism: Datura wrightii (assembly GCA_035772735.1). Lineage (NCBI taxonomy): Eukaryota > Viridiplantae > Streptophyta > Magnoliopsida > Solanales > Solanaceae > Datura > Datura wrightii. Next base: position 67,337,137 of record JASDFA010000010.1, on the reverse strand, counting down.
GCTCTTAGCAGGCTTTGTATGGGGAGTGTGACCCATGTAGATGAGGAGAGGAAAGAGTTAGTGAAGGATGTGCATCGGCTTGCACGGTTATGAGTTCATCTTGTTGACTCGACGGATGGTGGTGTCATTGTTCAGAATGGTTCAAAATCTTCCTTGGTGACCGAAGTCAAAGCTAAACAAGAGGATCCTATTTTGGTAAAGTTGAAGGAAGCCGTTTAGAATCAGAAAGTGGAAGTCTTCTCCCAAGGTGGAGATGGTGTGCTACGATATCAAGATTGTTTTGTGTGTACCGGGTACTGATGACTTAAGGGAGTGAATGTTTGCATGAGGCTCATGGCAGTGTTCAGGGAAGCGTAAAGCAAAAAAAAGCGACAAGGCCCTGCTTCGCTTAAAACATGAAGCGCGAAGCGAAGCGCTCGCTTCATTGAAGTGAAGCGTAATTTTAATGAAAAAAGACCAAAATAAATAGAGACAATATATATTAGCAAATGTTCAAAGAAAAATCCCAAAAGTACATATCAAAAAATACAATAAGACAAACAAAATCAAATCCAGGTCACCCATTTTTAATAGCTGTTAGGATTAAAGAAAAATCTATCAATATAACAGCAGCAAGCAGCAGCAAACAGAGAATTAATCTATCAGCATAACAACAGTTGCTGCTCTATTTTTATGCTTCCTGAAAACAGCTGAACCGAGCAGAAAAGAGAAGAAGAAGAAGAAAGAAGAAATAAGAAAGAAGAACGAAGAAGAAAAAAGCCTACGCAAAACCAGAGAGTAGAAAAAAAACTGAAGAAGCAGGAGAAAGAAGAAAAAAGACGAAAGAAGAAGTATGTACCTGAAGGTGATGTGAAGAAGCAGCCGATGACAAGAAAACCCTAGTCGCAATTGTTTTTTATGATTGTTTATCTAAGACTTTGAAATATTGAGGACTCTGCTGTTGGTTAAGTTTCGATTGTTTTTTTTAATTTAAAATAGGACTTTCAAAAGACAAAAACAGAGAAGCGACGCTTCTCTGCGCTTCACACTTTAGCTCTCTTCACGCTTCCACCATTGAAGCGTGCGCTTTATTTACCTGAGCTTGCTTCAAGACACTGCAGCGACATAGTCACGCTTCACATTGCGTCATGCTTAAAGTAATGAAGCGACCGCTTTCCTGAACACTGGCTCATGGTTTTAGATATTCTATTCATTCAGGCGTCACCAAGATGTATCGTGACGGGAAGTCTATTAGTGGAATGGCATGAAGAAGGACATAGCAGAGTTTGTGGCTAAGTGTCCATATTGTCATCAGGTGAAGGTTGAGCATCAAAGACCCATAGGTGTGCTTCAGTACATTAGCATTCCTACTTGGAAGTGGGAGGAAATCAATGTGGACTTCAAAACAGGGTTGCCTCACACTCATCGACAGTATGACTCTATTTGGGTGGTTGTAGACAAGTTGACTAAGGCAGCTCACTTTCTACCGGTCAAAACTATCGATTCAGCGGAGGATTATGCTAAGTTATACATTCAGGAGTTATATTGGTTGCACAAAATGCCTTTTTCCATCATATCAGATAGAGGTACTCAAGTTACCTCCAAGTTTTGGAGATTGTTTCAGAAGGTACTTGGTACTCAGGTCAAGCTTAGCACAACATTTCACCCGCAAAGAGATGGTCAGGTGGAGCAGACCATTCAGACTCTGGAGGATATATTGAGAGCGTGTGTGATTGATTTCAAGGGTAGTTGAGATGATCATTTGCCTCTCATTGAGTTTGCATATAACAACAACTACCATTCCAGCATTCAGATGGCTCCGTTTGAGGCTCTTTATGAGCAGAGGTGTAGATAGCCTATTGGTTGGTTCGAAGTCAGTGAAGCTGTAGTGATAGGACTAGATTTAGTATATGAGGCTATAGAGAAAGTTCAACATATAAGGGACAGGTTTAAAACAGCTCAGAGTCGTCAAAAGTCCTATGCGGATGTGAGGAGGAGGGAGCTTGAATTTGAAGTTGATGATTGAGTGTTTTTGAAGGTATCTCCCATGAAGGGAGGGATGAGTTTCGAAAAGAAAGAGAAACTCAGTCCCCGTTATGTTGGTCCATACCGGATTGTGAGACGGGTTGGCAAGGTGGCATATGAGTTTGAGTTGCCCTTAGAATTAGCTTAAGTTCATTCGGTGTTCCATGTGTCACTTTTAAAGAAGTGCTTGGGTGATCCAACTTTTGTTGTCCTGGTAGACAGTGTAGGTGTGAAGGATAGCTTTAGCTATGAGGAGTTTCCAGTGGAAATACTCGATCGTCAGGTTCGGAAGCTAAGAAACAAAGAAGTAGCCTCAGTCAAGATTTTGTGGAGGAACCAACATGTTGAGGGAGCTACGTGGGAAGCCAAAGCAGATATGATGGCTAAATACTCGCATCTATTCCCTTCTGGCTCAGTTCCAGCTCGAGGTATCAGATTCCTCCCTAGTACTCTATTCAGTTTCATGTTCAGTTCATGTGCCCCAGTGTCTATTCAGTTTCATGTTCAGTTCATGTTCAGTTCAGTTTCCTCCCTAGTACTCTATTCAGTTTCATGTTCAGTTCATGTTCAGTTCATGTGCCCCAGTATGATTCATGAATTTAGTTTAGTCATGTAGTTCAGTCCGGAGACGGTCACTCCGTCAGTTTTCAGTTCTAAAAGTTCAGTATTTGGTATGATGTTTGCATTTCTCAACTTTTCAGTATGTTTATTCACATTCAAGAATGAATGTTCCCAATGAAGAGATATTGTAATATTCCAAAAGCCCTAATATCAGACCCGAGGATTAAAACGGAGTAAAGAGAATTTTATGCATCAGGCAGTGACTCGTGAGGTGCACCACGAGTCGTTGGGTGACTCGTGGGAAAGATTGAAGACTTGGTTGGATTTCTTTGTTTGGGATTTGACCACGGGAGAGGCCACAATTCGTGGTCAGCACCAATAATCGTTATGTTAGCCGTGGTCAGGAGTTTGATTCAAAGGTTGAAGGTTTTTGCAGTGCTTCTAACGACTAGTCACCACGAGTTGTCAGGCACAGCACGAGTCGTGGTATCACTCATGGTGACCAGGGATGATGAATTTCCAGTTTTGGCAATGAGTTCAGACCACGAGTCATGGTCAGTGGTGATGGGTCATCCAGTCCCTCGTTGGGACTGGAGGTGTGTATTTTTTTTGTGAATTTACTAAGGCTTTTTCATAATGTTCTAAGTTCCTAAGGCCTAAACTACGTCGTTTTAAGCTCAGTTAGGATTGTTTTAAAAGGGTTTAGCTCATTCTAAATCACTCCTCTCCATGCATGCAAGACTAGAAGATTCCTAGGGGTGATCAAGGCTAAAATCCATCAATTCTCCTTCAATTACCATTGGACATTCAAGAAAGAGTGTAAGATTATCTTACCCGGGTATGTGAGACTATGAATGAGAGCTCATTTCACTCTCATGCTCAAAATTCTTCTCCATTTCATGAATCTCAATTCTAGATTTAAGTTTCATGATCTTTTGGGGATTATCCCAATTCTTGTGAAATCCTCTATAATTTATTTATGGGTCAAATCTCTTCCTGTATCAAATCATGTTTTAGGATCCATGGGCAGATTTTATAACTATTTTTGATTATTAATGTCATGCCCCATTTTGGGGGGCATGACTGACACCTGAGCTGACTGAGCCTAAGCACCTCTGGTGCAGGACTGACTCTAACTTTAGAATCAAGAAAACAACGGGCTATATAGTGGCTGTAAATACAACCCTCGGCAGACAAGGCCTATAGCCACCTGTGAAAATAAATAGCTAACCAGAGATAAATAATCATAGGGAGTCCTATGCGGGCCGACAAGGCCACCATGATATCTAGTTATAGCTGGAAAGTAAAATCAGATGCTAAACTGAACTATGACCGACAAGGCCACCAATCAACAGCTAAACAGAGCCCCACACGACCGATATCATCTAACCACAGGGAAGTAACACAATCTGCAAGCCTCTAGGAGTAATAAGATGGTCGGGACAGGGTCCCGACCTTCATATACTATACAAATAAAAGAAGTAAACCTCTATCACACAAGCTCCGGAAGAAAGGAGATGACGGCTCTATACGGCTGACTGGAACTATGAGGGACCTGCTCCTCGTCTATCTGTACCTGCAGGCAAGTAATGCAGCGCGCCAGAAGAGGGCGTCAGTACAACAGATACTGAATATGTTAGGAAACAACTTTAAATAACTGAAAGTAGGGAAATAGAACTAACAATAACTGAAGTAAAGAAAATGGACTGAAGATGACTGAAATAGTGAAATTAGGGCTAAGCATAACTGTAATAAAGAGGGTAGCGGTCATACTTGACAAACTAGGCGTCTTACTGTCTAACTATCAGTAACTAAAGCAAACATAAACCTTACCTGGCCCTGATCTTGGGCAGATTTATATGCCCAAGTGATACTCAAACGTATCAATTTTACCTTGTTTGTTTTGCAATGTGTATATAATATCATGTAATTGGTAATAAAATGTGAATTTATACTAACCAACATGATTAGCATTTGTTTTGCAGGTAAATGTGATTTTTAGGAGCTAAAATGCATGTTGGAACTATGTCGGAGTTGGACTTGGATGCGAGCGTGGAAAAGACCTTGGAATGCACATTTTATAGGGGCTCCGCGATGGAGCCATGCCATGCTACCATCGCGGTAGCACACTGCCTGAACAGGAATTGAAATGGCAAATTCTAGTGTGCCTTCGCGTCAGCTCCGTGGCACGGAGAGAGGCCTCCGCGTTGGCCTCCGTGCCATGTTGAGGCTAATTTACCGGACCCTGAAATTCCAGTGAAGGTCCGCGTCCACGCCGTGTCACGGAGGCAGTGCTCCGCGTTGGCCTCCGTGACACGTTGCTTGTTATTCCGGGAAAAATTTCCCACTATTATAAATAGCACACTTAGGTTTATTTTAAGCAGTTTTTAGTTTTTAGACTGAGTTCAGAAGTGGAGAGCAAGGACGTGGGTTAGGAGCAGTTGAGGAACGAAAAAGCTAAGGGATTTCTTCTCTTCTTTTCTTCTTTCTATCAATTGTACGTATGATTTACACTCATTTTAGGATGATCAATCCACAAATGAGTGGCTAATTCTCTTCCTTGCTGAGGTTTTGAACATGTGTAATGAATTTTGATTATAATTGATATGGTTTTCTTCTTCTTCTTTCATGTTGTTCTATTAATTCTTGTTCTTACTGCATTAGTGATTGGCCAACATTAATGTACATCTAAAAAGTCCAATTTCACTCGAGAGAGCAAGAAATTGGAAAGTTGTGAATTAATAGGGTATTGTTCTTAACTTGATTTGGGAAAATTGGGTTTTGATGTGCTTTCCTGATAGAAATATACTTGAAAGCCGTATTAGTCAATTTAGGAACCAGAATTGTAGTGCTAGGTCATAAATTGCATTTGATCACAGAAATGTAGACGGATGGTTTATGATTCTAAAGTGAAATTAAATACGAAAGTTTTAATTTCTAGGCGAATGTTCTTGGCTAGCAATATGAAGAAGAGATTAACCAAATTATCATGATTATCAAGTTCATTACTTGTTCTTAACCTTGGCATGTTCATACCCATTGTCTGAATGCACAGTAAATAGTTGTTATTAATTTTAGTATATATAGTTTAGAAACAAAAACTCAAGTAACTGTTGGTTACATTGTTGTTAGCATAATTAGAAGTGAAATAGGAATATAGTAAACTAGGCAACTTTACATATCTTGAGCCTCCTTGGATCGATACTTGGCTACTTAGCCACTTTATTACTTGTTTGACCACGTGCACTTGCGTGTCGGTTTATAATATATAATACCAATCAGAATAGCACGGAACAAGTTTTTGGCGCCGTTGCCGGGGAGGCTAGGCGATTTGTGAAATTGTGTTTAGTGTAAATTTACTGTATTTTTATTTTATTTTCTTAAGTGTTAACAACTTGGTCTTAGCCTGTATTTTGCAGAGTTTGTTTCTGTGAACACTGGCAAGGGACAAAGAGCTGGTGGAATCTTACTTAGAGCCTGAACGTGAATTTCATAGTCAACGTAGAGAAGCTCTACGAAAGAAGCTGCAGTTGCTTAAACAGTCTATGATGGAGCAACAAAATCCACCGGTTGTGAGGGCAGTGTTAGTGCCCGATGAAGCAGCAGCAAGGCCGGTTCGCGAGGTGGCAATCCCACACGCCAACAATGTACATTCTAGCATCCGCAAACCAGAGCCTGGAGGGAGGTTTGAATTAAAGCAGAATATGGTGCATCTTTTGCACACAAGCGGGCAATTTACCGGTCTCCCTCATGAAGATCCACAACAACATCTCCAAAACATTTTGGAGATAAGTGACACTTATATACCCACTGGAGTGTCACCTGATTATGTTCGGCTCACCTTATTGCCGTTTTCCTTACTTGGTGAAGCCAAGAGGTGGTTAAAAGCTGAACCACCCAATTCTATATCAACGTGGGATGATCTTGCACGGAAGTGTTTGATCAGATTTTTCCCTTCTGGTAAAACAGCCAGACTTAGAAGTCAAATTCTAAGTTTTAAATAGAGGGAAAGAGAAAATCTATATCAAGCCTGGGAAAGATTTAAATCCATGTTGCGGGACTGTCCTCATCATCATCAGTCCAATGAGGTGTTGGTACACACATTTATTAAGGGTTTAGAACCCCACACTAAAATTCTGTTAGATTCAGCAGCTGGAGGGCAAGCGCTGGAAAAGACTTACGAGGAGCTGTACACTTTGCTCAACCGAATTTCACAAGGCAATCCATAATGGAATGCAGATTCTTCAAGAGGTGGAGCAAGGAAAGCAGCGGGAGTGCTTGAAGTGGATGGGTTTACAGCTATCGCTGCATAGATAGCTGCTTTGCAAAATCAGTTAAACAACCACTTCAGCAATATGAATGTGAATCAGCCTTCAGCTTCAGTCAATGTAGTTCAACAGATTTGGTGTGAAGTGTGTGGTAGTAGTGAGCATTCAGCTGAATGCTGTGGTGGAAATCCTGATTCTGTTAACTTTGTGGGCAATGCATAGAGAAATCAGCAGTAGTTTGGTAGTGGCTACAACTCAAATTGGAGGAACCATCCGAATTTTTCGTGGGGTAGCAACAAACAACAAGGCCAAAGCTCAGGGCAGGGTATGCACAGAAACCAAGGAGGGCAACAAAATTATCAAGCTCAATTCAGAAATCACAATGCCCCTCCTCCACCACCATCACCTACCATTGAGGAGATGTTCAAAACCATGATCGCTAATCAGGCTCAATTGCAGGCTGACTATGTTAAATTGGCAGCCGAAGTGAAGAATAATCAGTTGGCGACCAAGGCTCTTGAATATCAGTTTGGGCAATTTGCTAGTACCCAAAATACTAGACCCAGAGGAGGACTACCTAGCGACACGGATCCTAATCCGAAGCAGGTAAATGCAGTGACCACGAGGAGTGGTTTACAGTTGAAGGAGGTGGAACCGGAAAGACCGCCTCAAAAGTCAGGAGCAGCAGATGTTGAGGGAGAGAAAATCTCACATAAGGGGAAGACTAAAGAAGCTGAACCAGAAAGGCCTCCACCCCCGTTCCCTCAACGACTTAAGAAACACAAGGAGGAGGCGTGTTTCCAGAAATTCATGGAGGTACTTAAACAGGTACATGTTAACTTACCTCTTGTTGATGTCTTGCAGGGAGTGCCAAAATATGCGAAATATATTAAAGACATCGTGGCTAACAAAAGTCGTTTGACTGAGTATGCCACGGTAGCTTTAACGGAGGAATGCACTTCCCGTATTCAGAATAGGTTGCCCACAAAACTGAAAGACCCTGGAAGTTTTACTATCCAGCTTACGATTGGGCAAAGTATCCGAGCTCGTGGATTATGCGACTTGGGGGCAAGCATAAATCTGATGCCATCTTCGGTATTCAGAAAGTTAGGTCTAGGGAGTCCTAGACCTACAACGGTAATCTTGCGCTAGCAGACAGGTCTTTAGCTAAGCCGGATGGCATTGTTGAGGATGTGTTAGTGCAAGTAGGCTCCCTCATTTTTCCGGTCGATTTCATTGTTCTGGATTTTGAACCAGATGCTGAAGTCCCATTTATTTTGGGACGACCCTTTTTGGCAACCGGAAAAGCATTAATTGATGTAGCTGCGGGTCTACTCACGATGCGAGCACATGACAAGGTCGAAGTGTTCGATGTGTACAAGGTACCTAAGCTCCCGACTATTTATAAGGATCTCTCGGTGATCAATGTGATTGATCATGGGAATGCTAATGGAATGAGTGATTCCCGAGAGTTACTAGGAAGGCCACCGGATAAGGTTGAGAACTACTGGGGGGATGACCATGATCGGGACAAATCATCCATCACCCTAGTAGACAAATGAGCATAAAGGACGTCGAGCCGCGACGGTAAACCAGGCGCTGCACGGGAGGCAACCCGTGAGAAAAATATTTTTTTTTCTTTTTGCACAGTGTAGTTAATTTTTATTTTTATTTTCGTTTTTATTTTTATGTCCAAATGTTATTTTTCTTTTTCTTTTCTTGATTAGGTTTAGATTTTCATTTTAGTTAGTATTTTTTATTTTAGTTAGGAAAATCTATTAATCTAACCAATTTTTGTTTAGTGAGGTGATTTTCAGGTATAACGGAGGAAATATACATGGAATCGAGAAAATGAGGCAAGGTATAAAAAATCAAATTAATTGAAGAAACAGTGCACTGGCGCGTTGGCGCCGTGTCACGGAGGCAGTGCTCCGCGTTACCCTCCGTGACACGTTGAAGGCAAAATCCGGATTTTTCAAAAATCCAGTAAGCCAACGCGTTAGATCCGTGTCACGGAGGAGGGGCTCCGCGTTACCCTCCGTGACACGTTGCCCCTTATTCAGTGCCGGGTCACACCGGGTTGCCGGGTGACCCGCGTGTTTTCTTTAAATAAACCCCCGATTTTGCCCAAATTTTCCCCATTTCTCTCCTCCTCCGCGACCAAAACACCCAATTTCCCCTCCCCAACCAACGTTCCACGCTAATAGGCAAGGAAAACATCAAATTTCTTCGGTTCTTCAACTAAAAGGTATGTTTTCATCGTTTCTCTCAAGTTTTTGGCGATTTTAGTCGAATGTGAGCATGGGAGGTGAAATATATCACCCCAAGTAGCAATTAAACATGATGTTGAATTATTTTGTGATTGATTATGTTCGGATTGTTGTAATTAGCGTTTGAACTCGTGGATTATGTGAATAATTCAAATTTGATTGTAGAATTGTATTCTAGGGCTTGGGTTGTTGAATTTGACTTGGGCAACTTGATAATTTGATGAATTCGATGCCGGGGTGTGGTTGTAAATTGAGATAAGTCGAGGTAAATATTGTGTGAATGTTGTGGGAAGACGAATTCTCGAATTGTTGGGGAAAATGCGAAAATTGTGTAAATTGGTTTGATTAATTGGATTCGTTTGTATATAGAATGTTTTTATCGTTGTTTTTATTTTGTTGTTGTTTTTGTTGCGAAGTGCGATATGTGAATTGTTAGCGATAGTAGGATTGGGATTAGCTGTATGAAGTCTGAGTAGTACGCTAACCGTTATGCTGTCGAAATTTTTTTGTGAATGCACTAAGCATGAAGTGTATAGTGTTGTCTGTAGTGTAATTAGAGTTATCCTTGCCGTAATTTTGTAGAAGTAGCTAAGGCCTAAGTGTGGGGTAAACGTTGTGTAACCCGACCTTAGCCGAAGTTAACAAGTTTTTAGCTTAACTTTGTGCTTGTTTGTGTAAATTGACAGGTACAATGGCTAGCAGACAAGATAAAGGCAAGGGTGCTTCTACCTCAGGCACCGGTAGGAAAAGGATGAGACTGGGCACCGTAGTCCCAGCTGCACCCGCTGTTCCGCGCGGCCAACGCCGCCAATACGGAACAAGATGGGTAACCGAGGAAGGAAAGAAATGGTATGCTAAGCATAAGGAGAGCAAGTACTTCCCGGAAGAACATATTGCACGGGAACCACTCGCACAGGAGTTCCCTCGCATCGTACAGAGAATCGAGGCAGCTGGGCTCAGCTTTATTTTTTAGGAGCCCAAGGAGTGCAACCTTCATTTGGTCCGGGAATTTTATGCAAATTGGAACCCGGCCATCAGAAGCCACACAGTGAAAATCAGAGGGCAGATTGTCACTCTGGAACCCCAGCAGCTGAATGCCATCGTTGGAGCGCGGGACACAGACGCCCACGTTCTCCACCAGCTAAACATCACCCCACCGTACGCCGACATCAGACGTACGTTGTGTGGGGCTCAATCCACAGCCCGATGGAGTAGACATAAGGAGAGGGGTTACCACCAGACTCTGCCTTATTCATAGATGAACAGGGAGGCCAGAATATGGCTGAAGATTGTGTGTTCGTGCTTGATCCCGGGAGTCCATATGACGGACGTGACCCGGGACCGTGTCTGCTTGGTGTATGCCCTTATGAAAGGGCTTGAGATTAATGTGGGGGCGGTAATAATATCCGCCATGAAGAGAGCCAGACTGCACCAGGGCCACAGATACGGATTTGGAGGACTCATCACCACCTTCCTCCGAGGCCTCGACATTGAGGAAGAAGCCTTGGACTATGTTCCGCAGTTGGAGCGGAGGGCCCTCGATGTGACAAAGACTAAGGCCCCCGACATTACACACGGACCTGTACTGACTTTGGGCGAGCGACATGTTCGGGACGATCAGTACATGGCCCGTATGTTTGGCATGCAGATGCTTCAGCTACGGATTGGTGGGAGACCAGCCACCGAGGAAGAATTATGGCAGCTGGAGCTGGACTACCCCTTTGGCGAGAATGCCAGAGCCTTATGTCGGGTGGGGCCAGCCTTCATGGAGCCGACAGATGACGATGTCCCTACTGATGAGGAGACACGTCGTGAGGACTCCGATGTGGAGTCCGATGACGAAGATGGAGCTGATTCAGACATGGGCGAGGAGGCCGCAACACCGGATGAAGAAGTCGAATATTTCGACTGAGCAGGGAGTTCCACCACCCAAAATTTTGTGCTTTGTATTTTTGTGAACACTGGGAACAGTGTTCGATTTAAGTGTGGGCTGGGGAGTAGCTAGGTGCTGGGATAAGGCTCTAATTTGCTGTATGTTTTTTTTCCTTGGTTTGTATGGATGTTTGTGCTTTCCCTGTGGTGAACTGATTTGTGATGTATCTGTATATATTTGTTTTGTGGCTGATGATGTGTGTTTTTGAAAGTTATGGTTGCCAGTGTAAATATTTTGTAAATTTTGTAAATATTTTTTTCTATCGACATGATCGATATTTTTCAAAATTTTTGCGAAGATATTTTGCAATTATCAAAATCTTTTGTAAATATGTTTCTATCGAAATGATCGATGTGTTGCAAAATTTTTTGATTTTTATTTTTTTGGGTTTCTCGGAGTTTGTTTTCGGTTCTTTTACCGAGAATAGTCCCATTGAACCGATGTCATAGTTAGTGACCGTTCCCTATGATGGATGGATGACGACCGTCTTAAGGGAAATGTAGTCGGTAGGAGTAGGATTTTTATTTGTTTTTAATTTTTTTCTTTGGTGGATTGCATCAATAAACTGTAGTTGCTTATGGCTGCTAAAATTTCGTTGCGTGTTGTAACTGATGTTCAAAATGTGAAAGTGATTCGTTTGAAAGCATGCAATTCGGTAAATATGTTGAGTTACCTAGGCTATAGAATTTGGTTCAGTATGATTGAGGCTTAATCTTGAATTCATGTGATTGGCTAATTAGAGAGTCTGTGAATGCATCTTGATTCGAGCATGTGCATGAAGTGTGAAGTGAGGTATTGTTATTCCATGTCATTGTGAATTGTCTAGAACTTGCCTGGTGTGTATACAAAACGAAATGAAGGAGGTGTAGTGTTGGAAAGGATGTAGTCATTTCTTTGTTTTAACCGATATATTCCATTTTTTTTCTTGTCAAATTCTACCTTTCTATGTGTTGTATACCCTAGTTAGCCCATTGAGCCTTTAGCCGATTTCTTTCTTTCTTTTGTCCAAAAGTGTATAAACTAAGCTTTATTCCTTCTTTTCATTAGCCTTAAAGTCTATAAGAAGCTCTTAAGCGCTTACAAAGAAAAGAAAATGTTTCCCAAAGAGTGAAAAGAAAAGGAAAAGTAGAGTGAAGAAAGAAAAGATGATGTTGAAGAGGCACTTGCTATAATTAAATGATAGTGAGGGTACATGAAAACCCTTTGTTTTGTGTCAAGTGTGTTTGATGAAATGGGCTGTATGAAAGGAAACCAGCATGAATGGGAGAAAAAGAGAAAAGAGAGGAACAATGTCCATGAGTCGATGGGAATGAGTTGAAAAGGCGCTTAAGGATGCTAGCGACTATTATTGGCTAATCCAATATATATATGCTAGATCCATAGCCCCGTTACAACCCATTAAAGTCCTACGTGATCCTATATTGCATTTCTTTATATTAGTGGAGTAATACACTAAGGGCAAGCTTATGGGTCATGACATGAGGCATGTGAATTCTTTTGGGAGAGTGAGTGAAATTAATTTTTATATGCCCCTACTTGAATGTTTGTGTGTTGCATGAACATAAAGGGGAAGATTCTCTCGAGTTGTGAGGGCACATGCTTGATGAAAGATTGATTTTCGTGTCGGATTTCTTGATTAGCTGATTTGCATGAGTTTGCCGATATCAAGAATCAATTCTTAAAGTCTAGAAAGCCTTGATGTATTAAAGGTCATTGTATTGTAAGACCAAGCATGTTTTCGTGATGATTTGCAAAAATTGAATAATCGGTATGACCGTAGCGTAAATTGTTGCACCATAGTGACGAAGGTTGGGATGTAATTTGCATGATTTGTGTATATGTTGTTCGAGGACGAACAAGGATTTAAGTGTGGGGTAAGTGATCTTGGGCAGATTTATATGCCCAAGTGATACTCAAACGTATCAATTTTACCTTGTTTGTTTTGCAATGTGTATATAATATCATGTAATTGGTAATAAAATGTGAATTTATACTAACCAACATGATTAGCATTTGTTTTGTAGGTAAATGTGATTTTTAGGAGCTAAAATGCATGTTGGAACTATGTCGGAGTTGGACTTGGATGCGAGCGTGGAAAAGACCTTGGAATGCACATTTTATAGGGGCTCCGCGATGGAGCCGTGCCACGCTACCATCGCGGTAGCACACTGCCTGAACAGGAATTGAAATGGCAAATTCCAGTGTGCCTTCGCGTCAGCTCCGTGGCACGGAGAGAGGCCTCCGCGTTGGCCTCCGTGCCACGTTGAGGCTAATTTACCGGAACCTGAAATTCCAGTGAAGGTCCGCGTCCACGCCGTGTCACGGAGGCAGTGCTCCGCGTTGGCCTCCGTGACACGTTGCTTGTTATTCCGGGAAACATTTCCCACTAGTATAAATAGCACACTTAGGTTTATTTTAAGCAGTTTTTAGTTTTTAGACTGAGTTCAGAAGTGGAGAGCAAGGACGTGGGTTAGGAGCAGTTGAGGAACGAAAAAGCTAAGGGATTTCTTCTCTTCTTTTCTTCTTTCTATCAATTGTACGTATGATTTACACTCATTTTAGGATGATCAATCCACAAATGAGTGGCTAATTCTCTTCCTTGCTGAGGTTTTGAACATGTGTAATGAATTTTGATTATAATTGATATGGTTTTCTTCTTCTTCTTTCATGTTGTTCTATTAATTCTTGTTCTTACTGCATTAGTGATTGGCCAACATTAATGTACATCTAAAAAGTCCAATTTCACTCGAGAGAGCAAGAAATTGGAAAGTTGTGAATTAATAGGGTATTGTTCTTAACTTGATTTGGGAAAATTGGGTTTTGATGTGCTTTCCTGATAGAAATATACTTGAAAGCCGTATTAGTCAATTTAGGAACCGGAATTGTAGTGCTAGGTCATAAATTGCATTTGATCACAGAAATGTAGACGGATGGTTTATGATTCTAAAGTGAAATTAAATACGAAAGTTTTAATTTCTAGGCGAATGTTCTTGGCTAGCAATATGAAGAAGAGATTAACCAAATTATCATGATTATCAAGTTCATTACTTGTTCTTAACCTTGGCATGTTCATACCCATTGTCTGAATTCACAGTAAATAGTTGTTATTAATTTTAGTATATATAGTTTAGAAACAAAAACTCAAGTAACTGTTGGTTACATTGTTGTTAGCATAATTAGAAGTGAAATAGGAATATAGTAAACTAGGCAACTTTACATATCTTGAGCCTCCTTGGATCGATACTTGGCTACTTAGCCACTTTATTACTTGTTTGACCACGTGCACTTGCGTGTCGGTTTATAATATATAATACCAATCGGAATAGCACCGAACAGGCCCCCATAGGACAGAAGGTACAATCAGCTCAGAATAACCCACCTGGCCCCTATTAGCCTTAGTGGGTACACCTCAATCTATATACCCCTATCCAGGTCATACTGAGTCGACTACCAGCTATAAGCGTCCTGCCGATCCCTTGGGTCTGCATCTGGGCCCGCTGGGCCCCTGACTGTAGCTGTGTTTGAGTCTAGAGGACTCCTGATATCTACACCCCGGGCATAAGCGCTCAACGGGGGTATGTATAAGTCCAACCACGGCATATGAGGATCTGAATCCCCATCTTCGTCCCTTGCTGATGGCATGCACTCCATAGAGCGACGTATCCTCGCCCCTGGCGGGCGGCGACACAACTATTAACCCTGGGGTGGTCATGGAAGCTATACAGGTATAATCCAGCCCAAAATAATACAATTTACGAGTCTTAACTGACAACAACAACTAGACATGAGAACATACTCCTAACATGCTTTACTGGGATTCATACTGGACTACTATGCTGAAGAAACTAACTTGCCGAAAGAAAATTCCTTAACATACCTCGTTCTCTGTTTACCGATTAACTGGCGAGTTTTAGCTCGTGTTCAACTTCCCTTCTCAACTGTAATCATATTAACGGAAGAATAGGGCTACTTTATTACCATATTCGAAGAAAACAATAGCTTATATATATATACTGACTATACTTCAACTTATCGAAAGACGATCAAGAACTCGTAATTTCTCGGGAATCTAGAAGGGAGAAATACTTACTTTAGGCACGTGATCATATTAACACTAGTTTGGAACAATTCTATCAACTTAAGCTTGGCCGAACGACGATTTATCGGGCGTATTTTACGAAAAAACCTCCGCAGCGATGCTCTCTGCAGCCTTATACTTCACTACCCGGAGTTAATTTGGATTTGGACGGTGTTTAGAAGCGTAATCGGATGATTTTCAAATGTTTCCCTTCGTTCTTACCTCTACTGGCCGAGGATATATGAACAATGAAATAACATCTAAGTGTGAGGCCTTTATATACTTGAGGCGGCAGACAAGGCAACGTGGCACTCTGTCGGTCACGGCTGATTCTGCTCCGTGCCACTTTGAGTAATGCGGAGGGGGCTACTCTGTGCCACTTTGCCCCTCTGGCAACCTGGTTCAGCCTCCTCCCGAGAAATCCTGACTTTGCACTTGTTCGGCCTTTCCCGTGGCCCTTTCCTCGTACATATGACACTCTAAAACTCTCAACCAACATATGAATAGGCCGACTAAATGTTATAAACTTACGGGGTGTAAGAATTAATCTATATTTTTAAATTTAATTGAATTATTCCCAATTATGCATGCTTCATAAAAAGTCAAGTTATTATTCTATTATGATTTTGATCTTATCAAGTCTAAATTATCATTTATGATTTATGTTAAGAATTCTCTTCAAGCATTCATCATGTATTTATGAATATAAAGTATATACATGTTTTACAAGTATGCATGGATTTCATGATTTATGAATTTTTGACTCTTGGCCGACTCATGGTCCCTTATTCATGGCAAATCACATATTTCAAGTATGATTAAGTATGTTGTGATTTAGTTGTCCATGAACTTCATGAATGATTTATGATTATGATATAAGCCCCATATGCATGTTTTTGGGAGCAGTGCCTAGCACCGAGTAGACCCATCATTTAGGTAAACCCCATGGTCTTAGAACTACGTGCCACCGTAGGTGTATACATTCATTATTGGATCCCTGTGATATCACCATACTACACGTCCCTTTCCTGGCAAGCCTGGGATGACTCTGCACACTTGAGCGAGATAGTTGGGGAATCATGTAAGCTCTATCATAATGGTGTCGGTTATGACGAGTCCTCCCATTGTTCCTCATGATTAATGCATTATCATGTTATATTATTTTGGCTCAAGTTATGATTTTATAAGGTTTCTCTTATGATTATGATTACAAACAAATTATGAATGCTTTGAAAACCTTGAGCCCTCATGCTATGTTATGATATTTACTTCACGCTCATGCTGTCTTATTCTTATAAACTCTAATGTGTTTTAACTGTCAGTTTTACTTACCTTGCATACTCATTACATTCCAAGTACTGACCGCATACTCTATGCCATATCGTTTCATGATATATGTCTGAGAGATCAGCCTCAGCCGCATCATTAATCCTGCTTTCCCCTAAGACTTGCGTTAGTCGGTATTGGTAAGTCCTCATCCTTCGAGGACCTTCAGTTTTCTATAGTCATGTTATTTTAGTTACAGACTCTCTTTTGTAGAAGATAGTTGGGGATGCTGTCCCATCAGCTCATCTGTTATGTTATAGGCTATTCAGGCATTATGTGGAAATCAACTTGCCATTGTTGACTCTATTCTAGATCGATATGTATGTAGACTTCCGCTTAAGCATGCTTTATTATTATATTAGTATCTACATATGGTATGCCGGTAGTTGTTATGTTCATGCCATAGGTTGACTTGGAGCCTCTTTGGATTTCTTGTCCCGTGTCTCTATCCGGGCTTATGTTCGGTTCGTAACAAATATATCACAGTTCAATTCACTGAACATAAATACATTCAACAAAGAGAACTAATCAATATAATTTATAACATAATCATTGCCCAAAGACCATTTCATGAAATCAATTATTCATGGCGCCACCCTATTCTCTGAATTATTTAGAGCGCCGCGTAAACTGGCCTATAGTGCCCGTCAACAAGGAGAGGGAGATCACAATCCACTACCTCAGGAGCTCCAGGAGGTGGACCAACTCAGCAGGCCAATTCATCAGGTACAGATGGCGGTCAGCGCTAGAATCGTTTTTATGCTTTATCTTCTCGTCAGTATTAGGAAAGATCACCTGATGTAGTTACCAGTATTTTACGTCTCTTCCATCTAGACGTATATGCCCTGTTAGATCTAGGAGCTACTCTTTCGTTCGTGACTCCATATATAGCAGTTCAGTTCAATATAAGTCTAAAGGTCCTCTCAGAACCATTCTCAGTCTCCACCCCTATTGGTGAGTCAGTTAGAGCCAGCCGAGTGTATAGATATTTCCCAGTCTCAGTCCTGAACAGAGCAATTCCAGCCGATCTCGTAGAGCTAGACATGGTCGACTTTGACCTTATTCTTGGCATGGATTGGTTACACTCCTGCTATGCCTTAGTTGATTGCAGAACTAGAGTTGTCAAGTTCCAGTTTCTGAATGATCCAATGTTAGAATGGTCAGGAAGCAATTCAACGCCTTAGGGTAAGTTTATTTCCTTCCTTAAGGCCCAGAAACTCATTTCTAAAGGATGTCTATATAATCTGGTTTGGTTCAAGGATTCCAACTCCGAGACCCTTTCCATAGAGTCAGTTCCAATTGTCAGCGAGTTCCCAGATGTATTTCCTAAAGATCTTCCTGGAGTTCCCCCTGAACGGGAGATAGACTTCGGAATAGATCTCATCCCAGACACTAAGCCCTCTCCGTTCCTCCTTACAGGATGGCTCTAGCTAAGCTTAAGGAGCTGAAGGAGCAGTTAAAGGATCTTCTTGATAAGGGTTTTATCATACCCAACATCTCTCCCTAGGGTGCTCTAGTGCTATTCATGCGTAAGAAAGACGGTTCCTTCAGAATGTGCATAAATTACCGTCAACTGAATAAAGTCACAGTCAAGAACAGATACCCCCTACCTTGAATTGATGACCTGTTCGACCAACTTCACGGAGCCAATTGTTTCTCAAAGATCGATCTCAGGTCAGGGTACCATCAACTAAGGGTTAGGGAGTGTGACATACAAAAAACAACATTCAGAACTTGGTATGGTCACTACGAGTTTGTGGTGATGCACTTTGGGTTAATGAATGCCCCAACAGCTTACATGGATTTGATGAATAGGGTATTCAAGTAGTACCTGGAAACGTTCGTCATTATATTTATCGACAACATTCTGGTGTACTCCAAAAATGAGGAAGAGCATGCCAATCACCTAAGGTTAACATTATAGACCCTCAGAGATCACCAGTTATTCTCCAAGTTAAGCAATTGTGAATTATGGTTGAAGTCTGTGACTTTCTTGGGTCATGTGGTCTCAAGTGAGGGGATACAAGTAGATCCTCTTAAGATAGCAGCAGTGAAGGATTGGCCCAGACCTACCTCTCCTACTGAAATCAGGAGTTTCCTGGGCTTAGTAGGTTATTACCGATGATTTGTGGAAGCTTTATCCTCCATAGCATCTCCTCTGACCAATTTAACCCAGAAGAAAGTGAAATTTTAGTGGTCGGATGAGTGTGACAAGAGTTTCTAGGAGTTAAAGACTGACTTACTAATGCTCCAGTTTTGACCCTGCCAGAAGGAACAGATGGGTTGGTCGTATATTGTGACGCCTCTAGAGTTGGACTTGGTTGTTTTTTGATACAACGGGGAAAAGTGATGGCCTATGCCTCTAGACAACTCAAAGTCCATGAGAACAACTATCTAACTCACGACTTGGAGCTGGTAGCGGCGGTGTTCGCGTTAAAAATATAGAGACATTACTTATATAGAGCTCATGTAGATGTATTTACAGATCATAAGCGTCTGCAGTATGTGTTCAGTCAGAAGGACCTAAATCTTCGTCAGAGAAGGTGATTAGAATTACTGAAAGACTATGACATGAGCGTTCAATATCACTGGGGAAAGGCCAATGTGGTGGCGATGCACTAAGTAGAGTGTCTATGGGAAGCGTGGTTCATGTATAAGAAGGCAAAAAGGAACTAGCTACTAGCCCAGTTGGGAGTACAGTTGGTGGATTAGACTGAGTGTGGTGTAGTAATGCAGAGCGGGTCAGATTCCTCTTTAGTTGGGAGGTTAAGTCCAGACAAGATGAAGATCCCAACCTACTTAAGATGAAAGAGGCAGTTCTCAAGAAAGAAATAGAAGCTTTCGCCAAGGGGGAGATAGTGTGCTCCGTTACCAGGGTAGATTATGTGTATCGAATGTCGGTGAGTTGAGACAACAGATATTGGCTGAAGCGCACAGTTCTAGATATTCCATTCACCCTGGTGCTACTAAGATGCACCGTGATTTACGGGATATTTTTTGGTGGAACGACATGAAAAGAGATATTGTTGAATTTATAGCTAAGTGCCCGAACTGCCAGCAAGTAAAGGTACAACACCAGAGACTGGGAGGTATGACTCAGGATATCAGTATACCCACATGGAAGTTGGAAGAAATAAACATGGACTTCATTAGGGGTCTACCTCGGACTCGTCAACAACATGACTCTATCTGGGTGGTAGTAGACCAGATGACTAAGTATGCACATTTCCTCCCAGTTAGAACCACAGATTCAGCTGAGGACTATGCTATACTTTATATTTGGGAGCTAGTCAGACTGCATGGGGTGCCCTTGTCCATTTTTCAGACAGAGGTACCCAATTACCTCTCACTTCTGGAAGTCTTTTCAAAAAGGACTAGGTACCCAGGTCAAGCTCAGTACAACTTTTCCCCCGTAGACAGATAGACAAGCTGAGCAGACCATTCAGACCTTAGAAGATATGCTAAGAGCGTGTACAATTGATTTTAAGGGTAATTAAGACGACCATTTGCCTCTAATCGAGTTTTCATACAACAATAGCTATCACTCTAGCATTCAGATGGCCCCATTTGAGGCATTATATGGTAGGCGATGTAGATCCCCTATAGGATGGTTTGAGGGTGGAGAAGCTACCTTGATAGGGCCAGACTCGGTTCATGAAGCAATGCAGAAAGTTTAGCTAATCCGAGGAAAGTTGAAAACAACTCAAAGCCGTTAGAAATCTTATGCCGATGTGTGGAGAAGAGAATTGGAGTTTGCAGTTGATGATTGGATATACCTGAAAATTTCTCCAATGAAAGGGGTGATGAGATTTGGAAAGAAGGGAAAGCTCAGTCCACGATATGTGGGACCCTATAAGATTCTGAGGCGGATTGGTAAAGTGGCCTACGAGCTAGAGTTACCTTTAGAACTAGCATTAATACACCCAGTTTTCCATGTGTCACTTCTGAAGAAGTGCATTGGTGATCCAACTTCAGTAGTGCCATTGGATAGTAAGGAGATAAAAGATAGTCTCACATATGAGGAGGAGCCAATCCAGATCCTTGACCGTCAGGTTCATAAGTTGAGGAATAAGGAGATAGCTTCAGTCAAGGTGCTATGGAGAAATCAGCAAGTTGAGGGAGCCACATGGGAAGCAGAAGTAGACATGATGGCCAGATACCCTCACCTGTTCCCTTCCAGTTCAGACCCAGAATCAGGTACTAAATTCCTTCTCAGTACTCTACTCATTTCTGTACTCATCAGCCTTATTTAGATTCTATGCATGCATTCTAGTTTCATCATCTCATGTAGTATGGTTAAGTTAGTTCGGAGTTAGTTACTCCTTCAGAAATCAGTCATAGTCTCAATTTCAGAAATCCTAGCTCTTTTTCTAGTTTTGGTCATCATTCCAGGAGGCATGATCCCAAGGGGGAGATATTGTAACACCCCTAAACTTTCCTAGACCAAATTCAGATGTTGCACGAAAAACCAGAAAAACATCAGAAACATTTCTGTCTCAGACGGCCCAGACAACGGACCATTGGTGGAACCCACGGGCCATTGTAAGGAGTTGTGGTTTGCTCAGAAATTCCTCTTAGAAACAACGAACTGACCAACGAGTCGTTGGTAGTTCCAATGACCCATTGTAGGCAGTCGTTGTTAGACTTCCAGTGAGGGTTGGGTTTGTGCTAGAAAGCAACCAGTGGAATCAACGGCCCGTTGTTGGTATAAACAGGCCATCCTTTCCACCCATCGTCAGGACCCAGACATCACCATTATTTAAAACGAGTAGGGTCAACGACTCATTGTTTCTACCAATGAGTCGTTGTATCACTCGTTGTCTTAGGGCCTGAGTTTCCCTCTCCCAGACCACGACAGGAACCAACGGCTCATTGAAGCTTCCAACGGACTATTGGATCCTCCCGTTGTTTCAGTATTGTAGGTCCGACTTTAGAACCAAAACCAACGATAGCTTTCAATGGGCCTTTGTTTGAACCAATGACCCGTTCTGAGATCCATTGTTTAGGGTCGGGCAGTTTTCAGTTCTTTTGGCCAGGGGTATTTTAGTATTTTACCAGCTTTCCAAACTTGAAACCATGCCGTCTTAGGTTCGTATAGGAGCTATTTAAAGGGTTAGAACGACCCTTTCCATTCATTTTTCTCAACTCCCTCAAGAATAGAGCGTGAAACTTCGGAAGCATATAGCAGGAGCTAGGGTTGATTTTTCTTCTCAGTTTTCTCAGGGATTTTTCACCAGGGTTTTCTTCTTCAGGTCTGTGGGAATTCAACAAGGAGATTTTTCTCCCCTTGTGTCCCCTAAAACTCTCTCTCTATTAACTTTCAGTCCTAGTCCTGAACTTACGAAATTGAAGATATTGTTATTGTTCTTGATTAATTCTTGTAGAATCTTATCCTTATGTTAATTGTAGCTATTTTCCATCAGCTTGTAATCAAAATGATTCTTGTTCCATCAATGTATAAATTTAGCCCTAACTTTTGAAAAGTCATAAATTAGAATCTTTCTTAAGCTTTGAATTTTTGAAAATTGTTAGCATCTTTCAGATTTAGGGGCTTCTATTATACTTGTATGTGTTAAAAACCCAGTTACTTGTATGATATTCAGATTCAGCCAAAAAGCGTATATGCTTTGTATTTTCTCATAATTGTTAGTTCAGCTTTAGTCAAGTACTAGAATATTCAGTGTTAGTCAGAAATGTCAGCTGATCAGTTTGGCTATAGTCTTTTCTTGAGGTGTCAGTGGTACCTCCCAATTATCAGACTCAGACTTAGATTACAATTATTTGGTCGATTAGGAAGTCATGACATTCCAGTTATAGATCTGACCAGCCCGAGGACCCCAGTTCATGTTACACCCCGTAAAATTCCCAACACATAGATGGCCTATTCGCGTGTTGGTTAAGAGTATTTGAAAGCCATACATGCTAGAAAAAGGCCCGGGAAAAGACCGGACGAGAAACCTGTCGAACTATCGCAGAAGGATCCGGGGCAGAGCCCCTCCGCGATGGCAACGTGTCACGGAGGTGGAGCCTCCGCGTTGGCTCCGTGACACGTTGGCCCTGTCTAGGCCCAAGTATATAAACCCCTCACTTCGTTTTTTAATGATATAACTCATATAATTTCCAGAGAAACCAAGGGAAAACAGGGAGGATCGAGAATCTCCTATAATATTCGTCCGATTACGCCGTCAAATGCGGTCCAAACTCAAATTAACTACAGATACCGAGGTTTTAAGCTTTGTGAAATTTGGCCGGCGAATCGTCGTGCTACCGAACCAAGGTAAGTGGAATTGCTCCAAACTAGTGTCAATATACTCCTATCCCTAAAGTGAGTATTTCTCCCTTCTGGACTTTCGAGAAATAGCGAGTTTTTGACCGTCTTTTGATAAGCCAAAGTTTAGGCTATAAATATATCGAAAGTGACGTTTTCTTTCAGAATATTGGTGTATTTAGTTCTAATTGACATGTATATGAATGTAGTTGGGAGAAACAACAGAAGTACCGATGGAAATCACATCGGTCAGTCGGGTACTCAGAAACCAGGTATGTAAAGCTATTCTTTCGGCAAACTAGGAAGTACAGTCTAGAAAATAAATAGAATAAAGGCTATTAATAGATACCCAGCATACAGGAACGATTTCAGTACAATTTCCAGCAAGCATGCTAGTATATCATTACGTATCACGCGATAATCAGAATAACGGATAGTCAGATGATTTTAGATAGTAATGTGGTATCCGCTAGTAGCTCAGCATGTTCTTACGTAATACCCAGAATGGAAGTTGTAAAAGCAGTATAATGAATTAGCAAGATTACAGATAGTATGTATTACATTTGTTGAGACTGTATCCGGTAATAGATGGCACATTTTATATTATTGAGCTATATCTAGTTATAGATGGCATGTTCTATGTTATTGAGTTATATCCAGATATAATCAGATTAGTAATCAGATATAGAAATAGCTCTAGACACCGATATAGCTCCAGATACAGATATAGCTCCAGAAACAGATATGGCTCTAGAAACTGATATAGCTTCAGATCACGGATAACAATAATCAGATAAATAGATAAAGGCCAGGTAGCAGTTAGCCCAGCAATCAGAAACAGTGCAAAACAAAATATAGCATCAGTTGTTTAATACGGACTGGCCTTGAAATAAAAGAAGAGAATATGATTAGTATTTCTCATTTGAGCATGCTTGCTGTGTATGTGTTTTGCATGTTGAGACTTGTTATGGCATGTGGGTATCCTTTAGCATCCCCGCTGCCCCTGGGTTATAGCTGTGTCGATACCAGATTTAGATACCACCCCCAGCTGGGCGATGCCGTCCGCCTAGAGGAAGATGATGGCTAACCACCATAATAATACGGTCCAGATCACCCTACTTGCGGGGGTAGCTAAGTTCGCTCTGAGTAGAGCCATATTACCCTATTTACAGGGGCAGACTACTCAGTGTGCGCTTGTGGCCAGGGGCAGTTTCAGATACAGATTTTTATAAAATTACCCTGTTGCGTGTTTACACCCAGGGGCAGTTTCAGTCACAGATACAGCAGCAAATTACCCCATTGAGCGCTTGCGCCCGAAGGCAGGAGTCTTCGGATTCAGACACAGTTCATTGTCAGAGGCCAAGGCCTGAGCTACGTACCCAAGGTGTGATCTTGGGCAGATTTATATGCCCAAGTGATACTCAAAAGTATCATTTTCGCCTTGTTTATCTATCAATGTGTATACATTCTCATGTAATTGGTAATAAAACGTGAATTTATACTGACCAACATGATTAGCATTGTTTTGCAGGTAAAATGTGATTTCGGGAAGCTAAAATGCATGTTGAAGGATATCGAAGTTGGACTTAGATGCGAGCAAGGGAAAAAGCATTGGACAACATGAAATAAAGGGGCTCCGCGATGGAGCCGTGTCACGCTGCCATCGCGGAGGCATTCTGCCTGGATGGGGAAAATTCACCCAATTTCCAATGGAGGTCCGCGTTTTCTCCATGGCATGGAGCCAGTGCTCCGCGATGCACGCTGTGCCAGGTTGAGCCTAAATTCCCGGACCCCCAGTTCCAGTGAGGGTCCGCGTTCATGGCGTGTCACGGAGGCAGTGCTCCGCGATGCACTCCGTGACACGTTGCTCATTATTCCGGGAAAAATTCCCAGCAGTATAAATAGAACACTTAAGTTCATTTTTCATAATTCTGACTTGGTGGAGCAAGGACGTGGGTTACAGCCAGTTGAGGGACGAAAAGTTCAGGGTTTTTTCTCTCTTTCTTTCTTCTTTAATTCAATTGCTTGTATGATTAACACTCATTTTATGATGATTAATCCACAAATGAGTGGCTAATTCCTATCCTTGCTGAGGTTATGAACAATTGTGATGAAATTTGATTATTGATTCTATGGTTTTTCATCTTTTCTTCCATGTTGTTCTATTAATTCTTGTTTTTACTGCATTGGTGTGTGGCCTACATTAATGTACATCTAAAATGTCCGGTTTCACTCGAGAGAGTACGAAATTGGAAAGTTGTGAATTAATAGGATATGTTCTTTACTTGATTTGGGAAAATTGAGTCTTGATTTGCTTTCAGGATAGAAATATACTTGAAAGTCGTATTAGTCAATTTAGGAACCGGAATTGTATAGCTAGGACATGAATTGCATTTGATCACAGAAATGTAGACGGATGGTTCATGATTCTTAAGTGAGGTTAAATATGAGAGTTTTAATCTCTTGGCAGATGTTCTTGCCTAGCAACTGGAGGAAAAGATTAACCAAAGTATGATGATAATTAGTTTCATTACATGTTCGTTTAACCTCAGCATGCTTTCATTCATAGTTCAGATTCAAAGTAGATAATTGTTCTTAGTTTTAGTATAAAAATTTATAAAACAAACTATCAACTTTTTGGTTACGCTGTTGTCTGCATTTTTAGAAGTAAAATATAGTACACTTGAGCAATTTGCACTTCATCCAAGTCTCTGTGGGATCGATACTTGGCTTACTAAAGCGACTTACTACTTGTTCGACCACGTGCACTTGCGTGTCAGTTTTATAACCCATATAACACCCTGAACAAGTTTTTGGCGCCGTTGCCGGGGACTTGGATATTGGTGAAATTGTTTTAAGTGTTAATTTACTGTATTTTTATTTTCTTAGTATTGACAACTTGGTCTTAGCCTGTATTTTGCAGACTTAATTGTTGTGAACACTGGCAAGAGACAAGGAGCTGGTGGAATCTTATATAGAGCCAGAAAGAATATTTCACAGTAAACGGAGAGAAGCTCTACAGAGAAAGCTGCAGTTTCTCAGACAGACGATCATGGAGCAACAACAGAATCCACCGGTAGTACGGGCAGTGTTAGTGCCCGAAGAAGCAGCAGCACGGCCGGTTCGCGAGGTGGCAATCCCACATGCCAATAATGTTACATCAAGTATCCGCAAACCAGAGCCGGGAGGGAGATTTGAACTTAAACAAAATATGGTGCAGTTGTTGCACACAAGCGGGCAATTTACCGGTCTCCCTCATGAAGATCCACAGCAGCATCTCCAAAACTTTTTGGAGATAAGTGACACTTACATACCTGCGGGAGTGTCACCAGACTATGTCCGGCTTACATTATTTCCATTCTCATTACTAGGAGAAGCCAAGAGGTGGTTGAAAGCTGAGCCACCGAATTCTATTTCTACGTGGGATGATCTTGCACAGAAGTTCTTGATAAGGTTTTTTCCCTCTGGTAAAACAGCAAGACTTAGAAGTCAAATTCTAAGTTTCAAACAGAGAGAGGGAGAAAATTTATATCAGGCCTGGGAGAGATTTAAATCCATGTTGCGGGACTGTCCTCATCATCATCAATCCAATGATGTGTTGGTGCACACATTTATTAAGGGTTTGGAACCCCACACCAAAATATTGCTAGATTCAGCAGTTGGAGGGCAAGCGCTGGAGAAGACTTATGAGGAGCTGTATACCTTGTTGAATCGGATTTCACAGGGCAATCCAGAATGGAATGCTGATTCATCACGAGGTGGGACAAGGAAAGCAGCAGGAGTGCTTGAAGTGGATGGGTTTACAGCTATCGCTGCACAGATAGCTGCATTGCAAAATCAATTGAACAATCACTTCAGCAACATGACATTGAACCAGCCTCCAGCCCCAGTTAATGCAGTCCAGCAGATGTGGTGTGATGTGTGTGAAAGCAGTGAGCACTCAGCTGAGTGTTGTGGAGCCAATCCTGACTCGGTAAACTTTGTGGGTAATGCACAAAGGAATCACCAGCAGTATGGTAGTAGCTACAACTCCAATTGGAGGAATCATCCAAATTTCTCATGGGGTAGCAACAACCATCAGGGACAAAGTTCGGGTCAGGGTGTGCAAAGGAATCAAGGAGGGCAGCAGAACTATCAAGCTCAATTTAGAAACAACAATGCACCTCCTCCACCACCATCACCCAGCATTGAGGAGATGTTCAAGACCATGATAGCTAACCAAGCTAAATTGCAGGCTGACTATGTGAAATTGGCAGCCGAAGTGAAAAATAACCAGTTAGCTACCAAGGCACTTGAATATCAATTTGGGCAATTTGCTAGTGCCCAAAACACAAGGCCTAGAGGAGGACTGCCAAGCGACACGGATCCCAATCCCAAGCAGGTAAATGCAGTGACCACAAGGAGTGGTTTGCAGCTGAAAGAGGTGGAACCAGAAAGACCACCTCAACAGTCAGGAGCAACAGAAGTTGAGAGAGAGCAAAGTTCTGAAAGGGGGAAGACCAAAGAAGCTGAATCAGAAAGACCTCCACCCCCGTTCCCTCAACGACTAAAGAAACACAAGGAGGAGGCATGTTTCAAGAAATTCATGGAGGTGCTGAAACAGGTACATGTTAACTTACCTCTTGTTGATGTCTTGCAGGGAGTGCCGAAATATGCGAAGTATATAAAGGACATCGTGGCAAACAAAAGTCGGTTGACTGAGTATGCTACGGTGGCTCTAACAGAGGAGTGCACTTTCCGGATCCAAAATAGACTGCCCACAAAGCTAAAAGACCCTGGGAGTTTTACTATCCAGCTTACTATTGGGCAGAGCATCCGAGCTCGTGGATTGTGTGACTTGGGAGCGAGCATAAATTTGATGCCGTCATCGGTATTCAGAAAGTTGGGTTTAGGGAGTCCTAGACCCACAACAGTAATCTTGCAGTTGGCGGATCGATCCTTAGCTAGGCTAGATGGCATTGTTGAGGACGTTCTGGTTCAAGTTGGATCCCTAATTTTCCCGGTAGATTTTGTCGTGCTGGATTTTGAACCAGATGCGGAAGTCCCATTTATTTTGGGACATCCCTTCTTGGCAACCGGGAAAGCATTAATCGACGTAGCTGCGGGGCAACTCACAATGGAGCACACGACAAGGTAGAGGTGTTCGATGTGTACAAGGCACCCAAGCTCCCGATGGTGCATGAAGAACTCTCGGTGATCAATGTGATTGATCAAGGTGATGATAAGCAGATGAAGGATTCCTGAGAGTTAATGGGAAAACCACCGGAAAGGTGTAAGCACTACTGGGGGGAGGAAAGTGATCGAGAGAAATCGTCCATCACCCTAGCGGACAATTGAGCTTAAACGACGTCGAGCCGCGACGGTAAACCAGGCGCTGCACGGGAGACAACCCGTGAAAATTTTTTTCTTTTATTTTGTAAAGTGTAAATAGATTTTTCTTTTTCTTTTTCTTGATTCACAACAAAATTTTTCGTTTTAGTTTTTGTTTTATTTGTATTTAATGTGAAACCTATAATTCTAACCAATTTTGTATAGTGAGATGAATTTCAGGTCAAACGGGAAAAATATGCACGGAATCACGAAGGAAAAGTTGAGGTATGAAAAATTAATAAAAAGTGGAAAACAGTGAGCTGGGGCGATAGCTCCGTGTCACAGAGGCGGACCTCCGCGTTACCCTCCGTGACACGTTGAGGTATAACCCGAAAATTTTAAAAATTTCCAGAACAGCCTCGCGATGGCTCCGTGTCACGGAGGCAGTGCACCGCGATGCACTCCGTGACACGTTGCCGTGTATATCGCGACGGGTCACACCGGGTCGCCAGGTGACCCGCGCGATTTTCTTCCTTTTTAACCCTGAAAACCTCCCCTTTTCCCTCATTTTCTAATCCCGCCGTGACCAAACCCCCCAAAACCCATACCTCATCAACGTGCCACGGAGTAAGGCAAGAAATTCACCAAGTTTTCTTCGATTCTTCAGAAACAAGGTATGTTCTTCGATTCCCTCTCAAATTCTTGTCGATTTTCTTCGATTTTTAGCATGGGAGGTGAGCTAAATTGCCCTAAGTCGAAATTAATCATGAATTTGATTTCATTGTTGATTGATGAAGGTTCGGAATGTCGTATAATTGCTTGAACTTGTCGATTGCATAATTTGATCGAATTTGATTGATAGAATCAATTCTAGGGCTTGTTTGTTGGAATTTGAAGTTGAAAAGGTATTGAACATGTGAATTCTATGCCGGGGTGTACGTGGTGAATGAGATGAGTCGATGTACAAATTGCTAGGATGTTAATGGAATGATGGATTCTCGGGTTGGGGGAAATGGTGAAATTTGTTAGAATTGGGTTGGTTGGATAGGTTCGTATGTAGATATATTTTTGTGTTGTTTTTGTTTCTTGGTTTTTCTTTGCTAAGTGTGATGGTTAAAATGTTAGCGATGGTAGTGATTGTGATTAGCTGTATGAAGTCTGAGTAGTACGCAGAAGTTATACCGTCGAATTTTCTTTTGAACGCACTAAGCATGATTGTATAGTTGTTTGTTTTGTGTAAATAAAGACATTCTTGCTGTATTGTTGTAACTGTAGCTAAGGACTAAGTGTGGGGTAACCTAGTGTAACCCGACCTTAGCCGAAGTTAATAATCGGGAGCTTAACATTGATCTTGTTTACTTGGGTTGACAGGTGAAATGGCAAGCCGGCAAGATAAAGGAAAAGGCGCGTCAACTTCAGGCGCTGGAAGGAAATGGATCAGACTGGGCACAGCAGTCCCAGCTGCACCAGCAGTTCCACGCGGCCAGCGCCGCCAGTACGGAACAAGATGGGTGACCGATGAAGGGAAAAAGTGGTACGCGAAGCATAAGGAAAATAAATATTTCCCCGAGGAGCATATAGCACGGGAGACATTGGCACAGGAGTTCCCTAGAATGGTTCACCGGATCGAGGCAGCTGGGCTCAAGTTCATATTTGAGGAGCCCAAAGAATGCAATCTGCACTTGGTTCGGGAGTTCTATGCCAATTGGAACCCGACGATCAGGAGTTACACCATCAAGATCAGAGGGCAAATAGTCACTCTGGAGCCCCAACACCTCAATGCCATCATAGGAGCATGGGACACAAACGCCCACGTCCTCCGACAGCTGAACATTACCCCACCGTATGCGGACATTAGACGCACATTATGTGGGACCCAATCAACAGCTAGATGGAGCAGACACAAAGAGAGGGGCTACCACCAAACGTTGCCCTATTCACAGATGAACAGGGAAGCCCGAATCTGGCTGAAGATAGTCTACTCATGCCTCATCCCGGGGGTACATATGACTGATGTAACCCGGGATCGTGTTTGCCTGGTGTACGCCCTGATGAAAGGGCTGGAGATCAATGTCGGGGCGGTTATTATATCCGCCATGAAGAGAGCCCGGTTGCACCAGGGGCACAGATATGGTTTTGGGGGACTACTGACCACCTTTCTCAAGGGCCTCGATGTTGAATAGGAGGCCCTTGACTATATCCCGCAGTTGGAGCGGCGGGCCTTAGACGTTACTAAAACTAAGGCTCCCGACACCACCCATGGGCTAGTGCTTACACTTGGCGAGTGACACGCTCGTGATGACCAGTACATGGATTGGATGTATGGGATGCAGATGCTCCAGCTAAGGATATGTGGGAGGCCGGCGACAGAGGAGGAGCTATGGCAGCTCAAGCTAGACTACCCTTTTGGTGAAAACGCCAGGGCTCTATGCCGAGTGGGGCCAGCATTTGTAGAGCCCACAGATGATGACGTCCCCACAGACGAGGAGACACGTTGGGAGGACTCCGATGTGGAGTCCGATGATGACGACGGAGGCGACTCGGACATGGGAGATGAAACAGCAGCACCCGATGAAGAAGTGGAATACTTTGACTGATTAGGGAGTTCCACCACCCGAATTTGTGCTATTTTTAATTTTTGTGAACACTGGGGACAGTGTTCGGACTAAGTGTGGGGTGGGAGTAGTTAGGTGCTGGGCTGGGCTGTTTTGCATGTATGCTCTATTTTACTGTCGTGTATGTGAAAATGTGTTTGTCCTTGTGAGTTGTGATTTTTCAAGTTATTGTTTCATATTTGTAAATGTTTGTGAAAGTGATGTGTGTGGATGAATGGTTGCTAGCCGATTCTGATTCTGTACATATTTTTGTTATCTAAATGATCGATATTTTTAAAATTCTTAAAATAGTTTGTAAATTTTAAAATATTTTGTAAATAATTTTTCTATCAAAATGATCGATATTTTCGACATTTTTAATTTTGGGTTTCTCGGCGTTTGTTTTCGGTTCTTTTACCGAGAATGGTCCCATTGAACCGACGTCTTAGTTAGTGACCGTTCCCTATGATGGATGGATGACGACCGTCTTAAGGGAAATGTAGTCGTTAGGAGTAGATTTTTAATTTTTGTTAGTTTTTTTTTCTAGTTGTTTTTTTTCTTTGGTGGATTGCATCCCGGAACTTGTAGTTACTCTATGGTTGCAAAATTTTGGTTGCATGTTGTACATGATATTCAAAATGCAAAGGTGATTCGTATGAAAGCATGAAAAATTGTAAATATGTTGAGATACCTAGGCTGTAGAGTTCGATTCAGTGTGATTGAGGCTTAATGTTTGAATTCATGTAATTAGCTGATTGAAGAGTCTGTGAATACATCTTGAATCGAGCTTGTGCAGAAAGTGTGAAGTGAGGTGTTGATATTCCATGCTATTGTGAAGTGTCTAGAACTTGCCTGGTGTGTGTACAAAACGAAATGAAGGAGGTGTATTGTAGGAAAGGATGTAGGCATTTCTTTGTTTTAACCGAGAGTTTCTATTTTTTTTCCTTGTCATACCCCCCTTTCTGTGATTGTATACCCTAGTCAGCCCTTTGAGCCTTTAGCCTATTATTTCTTTCTTTTGTCCAAAAAGTGTAAATCGAGCTTAATTCCTTCTTTTCATTAGCCGGAAAACCTATACAAAACTCTTAAGCGCTTAAGAAGAGAAAATCATTTTCCCAAAGTGTCAAAGAGTGAGAATGGTGAAAAGAAAAAGAAAAGCAGAGTGAGGGAAGAAAAGAAAAAGTTGAAGGTGCACTTGCTATAAATAAATGATAATGAAGGTGCATGAATAATCTTTGTTGTTGTGTCAAGTGTGCTTAATGAAATGGTCCATACTAAAGAAAATCATCAAGAATGGGATGATGAAAAAAAAAGAAGAGAAACAATGTCCATGAGTTGATGGGATGTGTTGAAAAGGCGCTTAAGGATGCTAGTGGCTATTATTGGCTAATACAATATTTACTAGTTCCGTAGCTTCCATTACAACCCATTAAAGTCCTACGTGATCTTACATCACACTTCTTTATATTAGTGGAGTAATACACTAAGGGCAAGCTTATGGGTCATGACATGATGCATGTGAATTCTTTTGGGAGAGAGAGTGAAATTGTGTGTACATGCCCCTGCTTGAATTCTTGTGAGTCATATGAGCAAAAAGGGGAAGATTCTCTTGTGTTGTGAGGGCACATGCTTGATGAAAGATTGATTTTCATGTCGGATATCTTGATCAGCTGATTTGCATGAGTTTGCCGATATCGAGAGTCGATTCTTAAAGTCTAGGAGGTCTGAAGGTATTGAAGGTCATTGCATTGATAAGACCATGCATGTTTTCTTGATGATTTGCTATATTGAATAATCGGTATGACCGTATCCTAAATTGTCGAACCAAAGTAGCGAGGTTGGGATGTAAATTGCATGAATTGTATGTTTGTTGTTCGAGGACGAACAAGGATTTAAGTGTGGGGTAAGTGATCTTGGGCAGATTTATATGCCCAAGTGATACTCAAAAGTATCATTTTCGCCTTGTTTATCTATCAATGTGTATACATTCTCATATAATTGGTAATAAAACGTGAATTTATACTGACAAACATGATTAGCATTGTTTTGCAGGTAAAATGTGATTTCGGGAAGCTAAAATGCATGTTGAAGGATATCGGAGTTGGACTTGGATGCGAGCAAGGGAAAAAGCATTGGACAACATGAAATAAAGGGGCTCCGCGATGGAGCCGTGTCACGCAGCCATCGCGGAGGCATTCTGCCTGGATGGGGAAAATTCACCCAATTTCTAGTGGAGGTCCGCGTTTGCTCCATGGCACGGAGCCAGTGCTCCGCGATGCACGCCATGCCACGTTGAGCCTGAATTCCCGGACCCCCAGTTCTAGTGAGGGTCCGCGTTCATGGCGTGTCACGGAGGCAGTGCTCCGCGATGCACTCCGTGACACGTTGCTCATTATTCCGGGAAAAATTTCCAGCAGTATAAATAGAACACTTAAGTTCATTTTTCATAATTCTGACTTGGTGGAGCAAGGACGTGGGTTACAGGCAGTTGAGGGACGAAAAGTTCAGGGTTTTTTCTCTCTTTCTTTCTTCTTTAATTCAATTGCTTGTATGATTAACACTCATTTTATGATGATTAATCCACAAATGAGTGGCTAATTCCTATCCTTGCTGAGGTTATGAACAATTGTGATGAAATTTGATTATTGATTCTATGGTTTTTCATCTTTTCTTCCATGTTGTTCTATTAATTCTTGTTTTTACTGCATTGGTGTGTGGCCTACACTAATGTACATCTAAAAAGTCCGGTTTCACTTGAGAGAGCACGAAATTGGAAAGTTGTGAATTAATAGGATATGTTCTTTACTTGATTTGGGAAAATTGAGTCTTGATTTGCTTTCAGGATAGAAATATACTTGAAAGTCGTATTAGTCAATTTAGGAACCGGAATTGTATAGCTAGGACATGAATTGCATTTGATCACAGAAATGTAGACGGATGGTTCATGATTCTTAAGTGAGGTTAAATATGAGAGTTTTAATCTCTTGGCAGATGTTCTTGTCTAGCAACTGGAGGAAAAGATTAACCAAAGTATGATGATAATTAGTTTCATTACATGTTCGTTTAACCTCAGCATGCTTTCATTCATAGTTCAGATTCAAAGTAGATAATTGTTCTTAGTTTTAGTATAAAAATTTATAAAACAAACTATCAACTTTTTGGTTACGCTGTTGTCTGCATTTTTAGAAGTAAAATATAGTACACTTGAGCAATTTGCACTTCATCCAAGTCTCTGTGGGATCGATACTTGGCTTACTAAAGTCACTTACTACTTGTTCGACCACGTGCACTTGCGTGTCAGTTTTATAACCCATATAACACCCCAAACAAGGGGGCCGGTAGGAGGAGCTCACAGTTATCAGATGAGTGGAGAGACTTATTTTTGGTTGGTTTAGACCCGGGTAGGGGTAAATAGATTGTTCTGTTGGTTGGAACCTTCCGGCTTATGGGGGTCGGTCAGGTATTGTGTATATTTATATGTATATCTATATGTGCTATTAGATACTGATAGACAGTAGGACGACATGTCATCAGGTACGCCCAGTTTAGTTACAAAATAGGTAAACTCTCGCCACTTGTCCTCAGCCAGATAGACTCAGCTACTTCCTGCTTATATTTCATGTTATTATTATTACCCATTTCATTTGTATATTTCAGTTTGCTTTACATGCTCAGTACCTGTGGTACTGCCGCCCGTGGGGGCGCTACATTGCTTGCCTGTAGGTACACATAGACGAGGAGTCGATCCCTCGTGATCCAGTCAGTAGAGTTATCATCTCCTATCCTCCGGAGCTAGACAGTCGGAGGTCATTCCTATTTCCTTTTTTATTACAGTTTGGGTAGGTCCCTGCCCCAACCATTCTATTATTACTTCCTAGAGGCTTGCAGTCTGATGTTTCCCTGTGGTGGTGGAGCCGGTCGTGTGGGGCCGTGTATGTATATATGTGTTTAGTTGTTGATGTTGGCCGCGTGGGGCCTTCTTCTGGTTATAGTTAGTGACCTTGTCGGTCACAAATGTGAATAGCAGTTGCTTCAGATTATAGTGTCATCGTTCTGGTTAGCTGTTGTGCATTGCAGGTGGCTATAGGCCTAATCGGCCGCGTCCTGTATTTACAGCCGCTATATAGCCGGTTTGTTTCTTGAAATAGAGCCAGAGTCTAGCAGGCACCAGGTGCCCGTCATACCCCCCAAGGTGGGGTGTGACAAACTTGGTATCCGAGCAGGTCGTGTCCGAGGGAGTCTGCAAGCCGTGCTAAATAGAGTCTTGTGTATGGATGTGTTGTGCACCACATATTATAGGCAGGAGGCTGCAAGGCATAATAGGATGGTTACTCTTTCTTCATATTCTGCCGTGCCATAGAACAGTACAGTATAGGGTCAAGTTCTTAAAACTTATCATATTCTTTGTCTACAGATAAAAAAAATGGCAGACCAGTGACACCCTGCCACAGGTAGAATGTTGGATACAACGGCGAGCGAAGGCACTAGCAGGATGCCTCACTTACAGCCAGATTTAGCCCGGTCTGAGGGCGATACGGAGGTGTCATCTCGACCCTCCCAACAGTCTCCGCCTCGCCAGAAACCATTTGAACCAGCACCGCCTCCCACAGCTCCTACACCCACTTCATCTAATCAGGAGCTACGTAGTGTGGTGGTTATGTTAACCCAGATGCTAGCTACTCAGCGTCAGCCAGTACCACCTGCAGCAGCAGAATCTCTAGGTCGGCCAGGTAGTTCCATGGTTAGAGAATTCTTGGCATTGGGACCCCCTCAGTTTACAAGGTCAGATTCAGCGGAGGACCCTCAGGACTTTCTGGACCAGATGCAGAGAATCTTTAGAGTCATGCACGTAACCCCAGCAGAATTAGTGGAATTAGCAATGTTCTGGTTGAGGGATATTGCTGTTTTGTGGTACAAAAGTTGGGAGAGATCTCGGGGAAGAGATGCAGCCCCTCCTACTCGGTCCAGCTTCTCAGAGGCCTTCCTGGACCACTACTTACCCCGGGAGGTCAGACAGGCCCGGATGGACCAGTTCTTAGACTTAGAGCAGGGGGCCAGGAGCGATCGTGAGTACTCTTTACAGTTCGACTCCTTAGCCCGCTATGCTCCAGCATTTGTACACCATGTCGTCCAAAATCCATCGCTTTATTATGGGCCTGAATTCAGATTACATAGAAATGTGCATGACGGCTACTTTGAGAGAGGACATGGACATAGCCAGGGTACAGGCCTTCGCACAGACAATTGAGGGCCTGAGACAGCGGCAGCGGGGAGACAGGCAGGCAACTTCAGAGCAGCGCCGTAGAAACAAACCCGTTGAGATTTAGGGGGAAATCCCTAGGGGGCTGAGACCACGGTTTTCAGATAGGCCACCCAGATCTTTACCTCCGGTACAGCAGTAGAGAGGCAGATTTGTTGGCCGGAGTCAGTCAGAGTCCGGTAGCAGTTTACGGACAGTAGCA
Organism: Datura wrightii; assembly: GCA_035772735.1. Lineage (NCBI taxonomy): Eukaryota > Viridiplantae > Streptophyta > Magnoliopsida > Solanales > Solanaceae > Datura > Datura wrightii. The sequence continues at coordinate 67,301,063 of JASDFA010000010.1, read as the reverse complement.
TCACCTCAGCAGCGGAGGGAAGAACAGAGTAGGTTTGCACCTACCCCTTGTCCTATATGCCACCGACCCCATTCTGGATCCTGCAGGCAAGGCTTCTCAGGGTGCTATTATTGCGGACAGGAAGGGCATTTAATGAGAGATCGTCCGTCCAGAGGACAGGGTAGCCGGGATAGTCTGGATAGAACATCAGCGGGGCCACGAGCTCCAGCAGCCTCAGCAGGGCGCAGACCCTCAGGTTCAGCAAATAGGGGCCTCGGTAGTTCAGGAGCCTCTGGCTCAGGTGTTGGCCCCAACCGTACCTATGCATTACCAGGGAGGCAGGATTCAGAGGCATCTCCCGATGTGGTCACAGGTATATTGATTATCTGCTCATACCCTGTTTATGTATTGATTGATCCAGGGTCTAACTTGTCATATATTACACCATTTGTGGCCCAGAAGTTAGGTATCAAACCAGAATTGCTTCAGCAGTCCTTTTCAGTGCTTACATCGGTCGGTGACTCGATTACAGCTAAAAGAGTTTACCGAGGGTGTACGGTAGAGGTTGCTGATCGTCAGACCACAATAGACTTGATAGAACTTGAGATGGTCGACTTCGATGCCATTATGGGTATGGACTGGTTAGTGCCATGCTATGCCAATTTAGAATGCTGGATCAAGACTGTTCGATTTCACTTTCCGCAGGAAGCAGTGCGAGAGTGGAAAGGGAGCACAGCTACGCCAAAAGGTAGGTTTATTTCCTACCTTCAGGCGAGAAAATTAATAGCAAAGGGATGTATTTACCACCTAGTTAGAGTCCAGGACGTTCGGGTGGAACCTACGACCCTTCAGTCTATTCTAGTGGTCAATGAATTCCCTGACGTATTTCCAGATGAGTTGCATGGTATCCCTCCCAAAAGGGAGATAGATTTTGCAATTGACTTGTTGCCAGGGACTCAACCTATATCCATTCCCCCATATCGCATGGCACCAGCTGAGCTTAGAGAGTTGAAAGACCAGTTAAAAGATTTGCTCGACAAAGGCTTTATCAGGCCTAGTACTTCCCCATGGGGTGTGCCAGTTCTATTTGTGAGAAAGAAGGATGGCTCGCTCCGCATGTGTATAGATTACCGACAGCTAAATAAAGTTACAGTAAAGAATAAGTATCCGCTTCCCAGAATAGACGATTTGTTTGATCAGTTACAGGGGCCCAGATATTTCTCCAAGATTGACTTGCGGTACGGATATCATCAGGTTCGAGTTCGTGAAAGAGACATTCCCAAAACGGCTTTCAGGACCCGATATGGACACTTTGAATTCCTAGTTATGTCCTTTGGGTTGACGTATGCCCCAGCAATATTCATGGACCTGATGAATAGGATTTTCAGACCATACCTGGACCTGTTCGTGATAGTGTCTATTGATGATATTCTGGTGTATTCTCGCTCTGAAGCAGATCACCAGGCTCATTTATAAACAGTGCTCTAGATTATCAGGGACCGTCAATTATATGCTAATTTCTCCAAGTGTGAATTCTGGCTGCACTCAGTAGCCTTCTTGGGGCATATTGTGTCGGATACTGGTATACAGGTTGACACGCAGTAGATAGCAGCAGTTAAAACCTGGCCTAGGGCTACCACTCCAACCGAAGTCCGTAGTTTTCTAGGGTTAGCGGGATATTACAGGAGATTTGTTGAGGGATTCTCTACTATAGCGGCACCTCTGACCAAACTGACGCAGAAAGCAGTGAAGTTTCAGTGGACAGAGGCATGTGAGCAAAGCTTCCAGGAGTTATAAGATAGATTAACCTCCGCCCCAGTGTTAGCATTGCCGGAAGGTACATAAGGTTATTCAGTGTATTGCGACGCATCAGGCGTTGGGTCGGGCTGTGTGTTGATGCAGCATGGTAAGGTGATTGCGTATGCTCCCAGACAGTTGAGGAAACACGAAAAGAATTACCCTACCCACGACTTGGAGTTAGCCGTAGTGATCCACGCCTTAAAGATATGGAGACATTACTTGTATGGTGTCCATGTGAATATTTTCACAGATCATAAGAGCCTTCAGTATATCTTCACTCAGAGGGAGTTGAATTTGCGACAGCGTCGCTGGTTAGAGTTATTGAAAGATTATGATGTGGATATTCTGTATCATCCGGGAAAAGCCTACGTAGTAGCAGATGCTCTCAGCCGTAAATCCATGGGAAGTTTGGCATATTTGCAGCCTGAGCAGCGGAAGTTGGTCAGGGAGGTATATCAATTAGCCAGCCTAGCCATTCGTATAGCAGACACAGAGGACAACAGAGCGGTAATTCAGAACACCGCCATGTCATCATTAGTTGTGGAAGTAAAAGAACGGCAGTATGAGGATCCTGACCTGATCCAGCTCAAAGACAGAATCCAGCAGGGGAAAATGCCAGATTTTCAGATAACTGAGGAAGAAGTGCTGTTATGTAAAGGCCGCCTCTGTGTTCCAGATGTTTCAGGGCTTCGCCAGCAGATTATGAACGAGGTACATTACGCCCGTTATTCTCTTCACCCCGGTGCGACAAAAATGTACCATGATATCAAGGAGAATTACTGGTGGCCAGGAATGAAAAGAGAAATTACCGAATTTGTAGCTCAGTGTCCTAACTGCCAATAGGTAAAAGCAGAACACCAGAAACCAGGCGGGTTAACTCAGGACATAGTTGTGCCTCTCTGGAAATGGGAAGCAGTGAACATGGATTTTGTAGCAGGATTACCCCGTACCAGACATAGACACAATTCTATTTGGGTAATAGTTGATAGGCTGACTAAATCATCCCACTTCCTGCCAGTGAAAGCTACTTTCTCCGCCGAGGATTATGCTGAATTGTATATCAGATAAATAGTTAGATTACATGGTGTTCCAGTCATTTCAGAGAGGTCTGGGAACGCAGATTAATTTGAGCACAACATTCCATCCTCAAACAGATAGACAGGCTGAGCACACTATTCAGACACTCGAGGACATGCTACGAGCGTGTGTGCTAGATTTTGGAGGTAGCTGGGACGAGCATTTGCCGTTAATTGAATTTGCTTATAATAATAGCTATCACTCTGCCATCCAGATGGTGCCCTTTGAAGCATTATATGGGCGAAAATGCAGATCGCCAGTTGGCTGGTTTGAAGTGGGAGATCAGCGTTGATTGGGCCAGACATCATTCAACAGTCAGAGAAGAAGGTAAAGCTTATCAGAGAACGCCTACTGACTGCACAGAGCCGCCAGAAATCGTATGCTGATGTGCGGTGCAGAGACCTTGAATTTGATGTGAATGACTGGGTATTTCTGAAAGTATCTCTGATGAAAGGGGTGATGAGATTCGGCAACAAAGGTAAGCTCAGTCCAAGATTTGTTGGGCCTTATCAGATTCATCGAAGGATAGGCCGAGTAGCATATGAGTTGAACTTGCCTCCAGAATTTGAATCCGTTCATTCGGTCTTTCATGTATCTATGCTAAGGAAATGCATAGGAGACCCATCCAGAGTAGTCCCAGTCCAAGATACCCAGGTTACGGAAGAGCTGGCCTATGAAGAGGTTCCAGTAGCCATCTTAGACAGACAAATTTGTAGATTGAGAACTAAAGATAGTGCGTCTGTTAAGGTATTAGGGCGTAATAGGAACCGAGAGGAGATGACTTGGGAGGCGGAGGAAGATATGAGGACTAGATACCCTCATTTATTTCAAGCCTAGTCAGGCGACCGGTATGTTAATATTATTATCTTATGCAGTACCTTATAGTATACATATAAATGAGAAGTTCTATTTTAATCTGTCATTTAAATACTATAGTATTGTGTGGAGTACCTGTATAGGACTTTTCTGCATTTCAGGTTTTTGGGATAGTCCATATTACAGGGGAAACTCTGCCGAAATTTTTCTAGAAACAAGTTGAGTAAGTTGAGAAGTCCTCTAGATAGAAGTTTACATTCGAGGACGAATGTTCTTAGGGGGGGAGAATGTTACACCCCATAAAATTCCCAACACATAGATGGCCTATTCGCGTGTTGGTTAAGAGTATTTGAAAGCCATACATGCAAGAAAAAGGCCCGGGAAAAGACCGGACAAGTGTCACACCCCGCCTTGGGGGGTATGACTGGCACCTAGTGCCCTACTAGGACCTGAACTACTGGACTGCTAAGCCTAGGCACATCTGGTGCCTGGCCGGCTCTAACTCACATTTCTGGAAACAAAGGGCTATATAACGACTGTAAACACAGCCCCCGGACCATTGGCCTATAGCCTCCTGTACCTGTACTAACAGCTGACCAGAAACATGTCAATATAGGGAAACCTATGCGGGCCGACAAGGCCACCATGCTGTCTAGTTATCTATAACTTAACCATGAAGTACTGGATAGCTATGTGACCGGCAAGGTCACCACTACTGTCAAACTATGGCCCCACACGGCCAACATAAAGGAAACACAAGTTCTAACAGCTATACAACTGCACGGCCTCACACGACCGGCTCATCTAACCACAGGGAAATATATAAAGACTACAAGCCTCTAAGAATAACATTAGAAATGATCGGTACAAGGCCCCGACCTACCCGTACTGTACAACAAAAGAAAACGGAATACACCTCTGGGATTCAGTCTTCGGATGACAGGAGCTGAATGCTCGATCGCTGACAGGAATCACGTGGTATCGCCTGCTCGTCTATGAGTACCTGCAGGCAAGTAATGCATGTCACACCCCGCCTTGGGGGGTATGACTGGCACCTTGTGCCCTACTAGGACCTGAACTACTGGACTGCTAAGCTTGGGCACATCTGGTGCCTGGCTGGCTCTAACTCACATTTCTAGATACAAAGGGCTACATAACGGCTGTAAACACAGCCCCCGGCCCATTGGCCTATAGCCTCCTGTACCTGTAATAACAGCTGACCAGAACATGCAACTATAGGGAAACCTATGCGGGCCGACAAGGCCACCATGCTGTCTAGTTATCTGCAACTCAGCAATAAAATAATAGAAGGCTACGTGACCGGCAAGGTCACCACTACTGTCAAACTTATGGCCCCACACGGCCAACATAAAAGAAGCAAAAGTACTAACAGCTAACAACTGCACGGCCTCACACGACCGGCTCAACTGACCACAGGGAAATATACAGACTACAAGCCTCTAGGAATAGTAATAGAAATGATCGGGACAGGGCCCCGACCTACCCGTACTATACAACAAAAGAACTGAAATACACCTCTGGAATTCAGTCTCCGGATGACAGGAGCTGAATACTCGATCGCTGACAGGAATCACGTGGTATCACCTGCTCGTCTACGAGTACCTGCAGACAAGTAATGCAGCGCCCCACCGGGCGTCAGTACCGCTGGTACTGAGTATGCAAGGCAATAACTGAAAGGAATATCTGGAAACAATAATATAACTGATGAAACTGAAGTAAAGAGAATAGATTAACTGTCTGGTAATGTAAATCATACCTTCTCTCAATCTTTACTGGAAGGGATAGGAGCCCTACCTGGAGACGTATCGTGCTACTGCCGATCTACTCGTATCTAACATAACATGGCATAACATAACATAGCACACATAAACCTTACCCGGCCCCCATAAGCCGGGAGGTACAACCAGCACAGAATCTATACCCCTACCCCGGTCATCCCATCTCCTATAACCCTGTAAGCATCCTGCCGGTCCCCTGGGTATGCACTTGGGCTCGCTGAGCCCCTGACTATAACTGTACCTGAGTCCGGAGGACTCCTGAATCAACACCCCGGGCGTATCCGCTCGACGGGGGTGTATAAGGGCCGACCAAGGCACAATATAGGGAAAACTGGCATCCCATCTTCGTCCCCTGGGGGACGGCATGCCACTCCGTAGAGCGACGTATCCTCGTCCTCTGGCGGATGAGTCGATACAGCTATTAACCCTGGGGCGGTCATGGATGCTAGGTAATCCAACCCCAAACAATACAATGGTCTCAACTAGTAATACTATCTGCGTATCTCACATGCTGAGGCTAATAGGGGTAAAGTATCGTATATATTACATGCTAAACTAATGATAGGAATCTGTACATATTTAATACGTGCTGAGACTGGTAAATATGTATATATGAATATAGTCTCCTGCCAGACTGTACTGGGGCAAGTGCTATACGAAATATAGTATTTCTGCTGCAACCTATGCTGTATACTGAGTTTCTGTATTAACGTGATTTACTATTCCTAACATGCGTTCTAAACTTTATTTTAGCCTGCCATTCTATTTCTAAGGTGCTTACGGATATTACATCGCTTTACGGGGTTTCAACTGAATACAATAATATCTTAACATTTCGTATCACATTACATACTGAGCATGCTAAGCAGTTTCTAATACTTGTGTTAGAAGCTATGTCGTATTAATAAGTTTCACGCAAGTTACAGTCTGATGCTTCTAGTACCGTATCAACATTCACAATAAACGTAACACTTGACTTCTGAACATTCTACTGGCCTGTAAATTACTATACTGCACCGATATTACTTAACTTGCCGAGGGAACTAGCTTTACATACCTTATCCTCGAACTATCCGGCTGTCGGACGAGGCTCGTCCAGTACTTCAACTATTTTCTCCCAACTGCATTCATAAATATGTCAATCAATACTAAATACAGCTTTATTGTAAAGAGCAACGTCACTTTCGATATAGTTTATAGCCTAAACTTAGGCTTATCGAAAGACGGTCGAAAACGTGCTATTTTTCAGCGGTCCAAAAGGGAGAAATACTCACTTCACAGCTAAGAACACATAGACACTAGTTTGGGGCAATTTCACTTACCTTAGCCCGGTGGGTCGACGATTCGTCGGCCGTATTTCGTGAAACTAAATCCGTAGGAATGCTCTCTGCTGCTAAATACCTTGGTATCTGAGGTTAATTTGAGTTTGGACAACATTTAGCAGCGTAACCGGATGAAAATTATACTACCCCCTTCGTTCCTTCCCTTTTCCCTGATGGTTGGCTCTGTTTTCTGGAAATTATATGAGTGATTAATGAATTTCAACCGAAGTGGGGCTTATATACTTGGTCCTGGACAAGGCCAACGTGTCACAGAGCCAACGCGGAGGCTCCACCTCCGTGACACGCTGCCATCGCGGAGGGGCTCTGCCTCGGCTTCTTCCGCGATGGTTCGAAAGGTTTCTCGTCCGATCTTTTCCCGGGCCTTTCCCTAGAACGTATGGCCTTCAAATATGCTTAACCAACGTGTGAATAAGTCGTCTAGGTGCCGGGAATTCTACGGGGTATAACAATGCAGCGACCCACCGGGCGTCAGTACCGCTGGTACTGAGTACGTAAAGCCATAACTGAAAGATATATCTGAAAATAACAATACAACTGATGAAACTGAAGTAGAAAGGAATGGATTAACTGTCTGATAATGTAAATCATACCTTCTTTTAATTATACTGGAAGGAGTAGGAGTCATACCTGGAGACGTATTGTTCTACTGCTGATCTACTCGTATCTAACATAACATGGCATAACATAACATAACATAACATAGCACACACAAACCTTACCCGGCCCCCATAAGCCGGGAGGTACAACCAGCACCGAATCTATACCCCTACCCCGGTCATCCCATCTCCTATAAACCCTGTAAGCATCCTGCCGGTCCCCTGGGTATGCACTTGGGCTCGCTGATCCCCTGACTATAACTGCATCTGAGTCTGGAGGACTCCTGAATCAACACCCGGGCGTATCCGCTCGCCAGGGGTGTGTAAGGGCCGATCAAGGCACAAATATGGGGAAAACTGGCATCCTATCTTTGTCCCCTGTGGGATGGCATGCCACTCCGTAGAGCGACGTATCCTCGTCCTCTGGCGGGCGAGTCGATACAGCTATCAACCCTGGGCTGTCATGGATGCTAGGTAGTCCAACCCCAAACAATACGACAGTCTCAACTAGTAATACTATCTGCATGTCCCACATACTGAAGCTAATAGTGGTAAAGTATTTGTATATACTATATGCTGAGCTAGCGATAGTAATATGTACGTACTTAATGCATGCTGAACCTGGTAATAGTATATATGTACAAATTTAGTCTTCTGCCAGACTGTACTGGGGCTAATGCTGAACAAGATATAGTCTTTCTGCTGAAACTATGCTGTATACTGAGTTTCTATAGTAACATGATTTACAAGTCCTAATATGCTTTCTAACTTCACTTTAACTTATCGTTCTATTTCTGAAATGTCTTACAGATATTACATTGCTTTACTGGGTTTCAACTGAATACAATGATATCCTAACATTCTGTGTCACATCACATACTGAGCATGCTGTGCAGTTCCTAACATTTATATTAGAATCTATATCGTGCTAGCAAGTCTCGCACTGATCATAACATGATGTTTCTAATATCGTACCATCATTCATAGTAAACATCATACATGGCTTCTGAATATTCTACTGGCCTTTAAATTACTGTACTGTACCAAGATTACTAACTTGCCGAGGAAACTAGCTTTACATACCTTATCCTCGAACTATCCATCCGTCGGACGACGCTCGGCTGGTACTTCAACTATTTTCTCCCAACTGCATTCATAAACATGTCAATCAATACTAAATACAGCTTTATTGTAAAGAGCAACGTCACTTTCAATATAGTTTATAGCCTAAACTTAGGCTAATCGAAAGACGGTCGAAAACTCGCTATTTTCCAGCGTTCTAGAAGGGAGAAACTTCACAGCTAGGAACACATAGACACTAGTTTAGAGCAATTCCACTTACCTTAGCTCGGTAGCTCGATGATTCGTCGGCCGTATTTCACGAAACTAAATCCGTAGGAATACTCTCTGCTGCTAAATACCTCGGTATCTGAGGTTAATTTGAGTTTGGACAACGTTTAGCAGCGTAATCGGACGAAAATAATATTACCTCTTCTTTCCTTTTTCCTTTTCTGCTGGTTTGCTCTGTTTTCTGGAAATTACATGGGTGATTAATGATTTAAAACCGAAGTGGGGCTTTATATACTTGGTCCTGGACAAGGCCAACGTGTCACGGAGCCAATGCGGAGGCTAAACCTCCGTGACACGCTGCCATCGTGGAGGGGCTCTGCCTCGGCTCCTTCCGCGATGGTTCGAGAGGTTTCTCGTCCGATCTTTTACCGGGCCTTTCTCTAGCATGTATGGCCTTCAAATATGCTTAACCAACATGCGAATAGGTCATCTAGGTGCCGGGAATCCTACGGGGTATAACAACGAGAAACCTGACGAACCATCGCGCAAGGAGCCAGGGCATAGCCCCTCCGCGATGGTAACGTGTCACGGAGGTGGAGCCTCCGCGTTGGCTCCGTGACACGTTGGCCCTGTCCAGGCCCAAGTATATAAACCCCTCACTTTGGTTTTTAATGATATAACTCATATAATTTCTAGAGAAATCGAGGGAAAACAAGGAGGATAGAGAATCTCCTATAATATTCGTCTGATTATGCCGTCAAACACGGTCCAAACTCAAATTAACTCCAGATACCGAGGTATTAAGCAGTAAGGAGCATTCCTACGGATTTAGTTTTGTGAAATTTGGTCGGTGAATCGTCGTGCTACCGAACCAAGGTAAGTGGAATTGCTCCAAACTAGTGTCAATATACTCTTATCCCTAAAGTGAGTATTTCTCCCTTCTGGACTTTCGAGAAATAGCGAGTTTTTGACCGTCTTTTGATAAGCCAAAGTTTAGGCTATAAATATATCGAAAGTGATATTTTATTTTAGAATATTGGTGTATTTAGTTCTAATTGACATGTATATGAATGTAGTTGGGAGAAACAGCAGAAGTACCGACGGAAATCACATCGGTCAGTCGGGTACTCAAAAACCAGGTATGTAAAGCTATTCTTTCGGCAAGGCAGGAAGTATAGTCTAGAAAATAAATAGAATAAAGGCTATTAATAGATACCCAGCGTACAGGAACAATTTCAGTATAATTTCCAGCAAGCATGCTAGTATATCATTACGTATCATGCGATAATCAGAATAACGGATAGTCAGATGATTTTAGATAGTAATGTGGTATCCGCTAGTAGCTTAGCATGTTCTTACGTAATACCCATAATAAAAGTTGTAAAAGCAGTATAATGAATTAGCAAGATTACAGATAGTATGTATTACATTTGTTGAGACTGTATCCGGTAATAGATGATGACACATTTTATATTATTGAGCTATATCCAGTTATAGATGGCATGTTCTATGTTATTAAGTTATATCCAGATATAATCCGATCAGTAATCAGATATAGAAATAGCTCTAGACACAGATATAGCTCCAGATACAGATATAGCTCCAGAAACTGATATGGCTCTAGAAACTGATCTAGCTTCAGATCACGGATAACAATAATCAGATAAACAGATAAAGGCCAGGTAGCAGTTAGCCCAGCAATCAGAAACAGTGCAAAACAGAATATAGCATCAGTTGTTTAATACGGACTGGCCTTGAAATAAAAAAAGAGAATATGATTAGCATTTCTCATTTGAACATGCTTGCTGTGTATGTGTTTTGCATGTTAAGACTGTTATGGCATGTGGGTATCCTTTAGCATCCCCGCCACCCCTGGGTTATAGCTGTGTCGATACCAAATTCAGATATTGCCCCCAGCTGGGTGATGTCGTCCGCCTAGAGGACGATGATGGATGACCACCATAATAATACGATCCAGATCACCCTGCTTGCAGGGGCAGTTCAGTTCGCTCTGAGCAGAGCCAGATTACCCTGTTTACAGGGGCAGACTACTCTGTGTGCGCTTGTGGCCGAGGACAGTTTCAGATACAGATTTTTATAAAATTACCCTGTTGCGTGTTTACACCCAGGGGCAATTTCAGTCACAGATATAGCAGCAGATTACCCCGTTGAGCGCTTGCGCCCGGAGGCAGGAGTCTTCAGACTCAGACACAGTTCATTGTCAGAGGCCAAGCCCTGAGCTACGTACCCAAGGGGGCCGGTAGGAGGAGCTCACAGTTATCAGATGAGTGGAGAGACTTATTTTCGGTTGGTTTAGACCCGGGTAGGGGTAAATAGATTGTTCTGTTGGTTGGTACCTTCCGGCTTATGGGGGTTGTTCAGGTATTGTGTGTATTTATATGTATATCTATATGTGCTATTAGATACTGATAGACAGTAGGACGACACGTCATCAGGTACGCCCAGTTTAGTTACAGAATAGGTAAACTTTCCCCAGTTATCCTCAGCCAGATACACTCAGCTACTTCCTGCTTATATTTCATGTTATTGTTGTTACCCATTTCAGTTGTATATTTCAGTTTGCTTTACATGCTCAGTACCTGTGGTACTGACGCCCGTAGGGGCGCTGCATTGCTTGCCTGCAGGTACACATAGATGAGGAGTCAATCCCTCGTGATCCAGTCAGTAGAGTTATCAGCTCCTATCCTCCGGAGCTAGACAGTTGGAGGTCGTTCCTATTTCCTTTTTGATTACAGTTTGGGTAGGTCGGGGCCCTGTCCTGACCATTCTATTATTATTTTCCAGGGGCTTGCAGTCTGATGTTTCCATGTGGTGGTGGAGCCGGTCGTGTGGGGCCGTGCATGTATATATGTGTTTAGTTATTGATGTTGGCCGCATGGGGCTTTCTTCTGGTTATAGTTAGTGACCTTGTCGGTCACAAATGTGAATAGCAGTTGCTTCAGATTATAGTGTCATCGTTCTAGTTAGCTGTTGTGCATTGCAGGTGGCTATAGGCACAACCGAGGGGGGGCTGTATTTACATCCGCTATATAGCCGGTTCATTTCTTGAAATAGAGCCAGAGTCTAGCAGGCACCAGGTGCCCGTCATTACCCCCAAGGTGGGGTGTGACAGTTCAGTTATCAGTTTGTTCTCTAGACAGTTACGACGCTTCCAGATAAGCAGCTCTGACCAGTCTTAGAACTCAGTTTCCAAATCTGGTCCTATAAGATGCTCAGGGAACTCTCTAATAGTATCCTTGGTTCAGTATAGTCTTGGGCCCCAGTATCGAGCTATCCGCTTGTCAGTAGTAGCAGTAATAGGACTTTCCAGTGGGAGTAGGACTTAGCACCGAAAGGACTGGGCTTCGAGCACACCTAGGCTCCAGAACTACGTTGCCACAGTAGGTTTTATTTACTTGGCCTAATGGCCCCTTTTGACAGTTATTTTCACAGTCCATGCCTTTATACCCTAGAAAGGAATATTGAGTCCTAGCGACGGGGTGTGTATATCGGACTCCACATTTAGCTCACATGGTTATATGTCGGTTCTAGCCTCTCCCACTAGTCAGTATAGTTTACTCTCAGATTCTTCAGTCCAGATCAGTTCAGTGCAGTATTTCAGACTCAGTATTTCAGGCTTAGGGCATGTTTACGACTAGTTCTATCATGTTGTTCATGTTTCTCTCACTTACTCAGTACATTCAAAGTACTAACGCATACTTTTATGCTGTATTGTTTCATGATACAGCTGCAGGTTCTTAGATTCAGCACCGCTAGACACCGCAGTTCAGATTCTCCATCTCAGCGATTGAAGTGTGAGTCTTCATTATCCGAGGGCATTATTTTGCATTTTTAGTCATATGTTAGTTTCAGTTAGACTTAGAGTTAGCTGGGGGTTTGTCCTAGCAACTCCTCAGTTAGACGGCTTTCAGACAGACATGGTTTTCAGATTTATCAGTATTACTCAAGTGCTTTGCACTTTATGGTTTCAGACTTGTCTTTCATAAATGTTTTAATGATATTATTTAAAAGTTCGGCTATGCATTTTTACTCAGAATGCTAATGAATGAAAGACCAGGGGTTGACTTGGGGGCACTTGTGGCTTCAAGTACCGTGTTACGTCCAGGGGGTAGACTCGGGGCGTGACACGTACACTGAACCGTATGAAAGTTTAGTCATACCTGTCTGTGTGCCTATTCATACTGCTTGCCCGAATGCTCACCTGGGGCACGAGCCACTCATATCCAAGTACTCATACACATACAATTCCGCTCGTCCGGATGCTCACTTCAGACACGAGTCTCTCATCTCAGGGTAAGGTACACCAGCTAATCTTGGGCAGAATTGCATGCCCAAGTGATACTCAAATGCTTCATTTCGACTTGTTTAGCTATCATTATGTGTAAATTCTCATGTGATTTTTAGTTAAATGTGAATTTATACTAACCAACATGATTAGTATTGTTTTGCAGGTAAAAGGAAATTTTAGAAGCTAATATACATGTTGGTGAAAATTGGGAATGGACTTGGAAACAAGGAGTGGAAAATGACAAGGGAGAGCAGCAAAAATAAAGACTCCGCGATGGAGCCGTGTCACATTGCCATCGCGAAGGCATTCTGCCTCGGATGAAATAATTTTGGCAATTTCCAGTGGAGGTTCGCGTTACCTCCATAACACAGAGGCAGTGCTCCGTGATGCACTCCATGTCAGGTTGAGTACAATTACCTGGAACATCAAGTTCTAGTGAAGGTGCGCGATAGCACCGTGGAACAGAGGGAGTGCTCCGCGATACACTCCGTGCCACGTTGCTTGTTATTCCGGGAAAAATTCTCAATAGTATAAATAACACACTTAGGTTTTATTTTAAACATTCTGACTTGGTTGAGCAACAACGTGGGTTACAAGCAGTTGAGAGGACGAAAATTCTAGGGTTCTTCTCTATCTCTTTCTCTCTTATCTCAATTGTTTGTATGAATTCTACTAATTTGATGATGTTTAATTCACAAATGAGTGGCTAATTCACTTCTTGCTGAGGGTAAGAACAATTGTAGTGGAATGTAATTGTTGTTCAATTCAGTTTTCATCTTTTCTTCAATGGTTGTTCTATCAATTCTTGTTTTTACTGCATTAATGTTTGGCCAATGTTAATGTATATCTAGAAATCCAATTTTGATTTTGAAAAGGAAAGAAATTGGAAAGATGTGAATTGGTAGGATATGATCTCGTCTTAGTTTAGAAAATTGAGAATTGATTTACATTCAGAATAGAAATATATCTGAAAGTCTTATTAGTCAATTAAGGAATCGGTATTGTATGGCTAGAGCATGAAATTCTTTTATCACAGAAATGTAGATTAAGGTTTCATGATTCTTAATTGGATAGGAGTCGAAAGATCCAATCCATAGGCATTAATTCTTGACTAGCAACCGAAGAAAAGATTAGCTGAATTGAATTGATAAATTACTTCCCTGCATGTTTGTTTTAACCTCAGCTTACTCATTACTATTGTTCAGACTCAAATTATAATTTTAACTTAGATTTTTTATTACTTAGCAACCTTAACTCTCAAAATATTGTTTAATTAGTTGTCTGCATTCATAATGACATAGTTCACTGACGCTTAAGTTAATTAGTACCGTAGTTCAGTCCCTGTGGGATCGATACTTGGCTTTACATAAGCCACTTTACTACTTGTTCGACCACGTGCACTTTCGTGTTGTCACTACAGCACCGAACAAGTTTTTGGCACCGTTGTCGGGGACTGGCAATTGGTAAAATTATTTTCTTAGTGTTAGTTTACAAATTCTATATAAGTGCTGACAACTTGATCTTAGCCTATTTCTTGCAAATATTGAATTCTTCTGAATGCTGGCAAGAGATAAGGAGTTGGTGGATTCATATTTAGAGCCGAAAAGACAATTTTAACATAGATTTTTTATTACTTAGCAACCTTAACTCTCAAAATATTGTTTAATTGGTTGTCTGCATTCATAAAAACATAGTTCACTGACGCTTAAGTTAATTAGTACCGTAGTTCAGTCCCAGTGGGATCGATACTTGGCTTTACATAAGCCACTTTACTACTTGTTCGACCACGTGCACTTGCGTGTAGTCACTACAGCACCGAACAAGTTTTTGGCGCCGTTGCCGGGGACTGGCAATTGGTAAAATTATTTTCTTAGTGTTAGTTTACAAATTCTATATAAGTGCTGACAACTTGATCTTAGCCTATCTCTTGCAGATATTGAATTCTTCTGAATGCTGGCAAGAGATAAGGAGCTGGTGGATTCATATATAGAGCCGGAAAGACAATTTCATCGTCAAAGAAGGAAAGCTCTAGAGAAGAAGCTGCAGTTGCTAAGACAGGCAATTCTGGAGCAACAACAGAATCCACCACTTGTGAGGGCAGTTTTAGTGCCCGAGGAAATGGCAGCAAGGCGAGTTCGCAAAGTGGAAATCTCACATGCTAACAATGTTACATCTAGTATTCGCAGATCAGATCTAGGAGGGAGGTTTGAGCTTAAACAGAACATTGTACAGTTTTTGCACACCAGCGGGCAATTCATAGGTCTCCCTCATGAAGATCCACAATAACATCTCCAAAACTTTTTGGAGATAAGTGACACTTACATTCCCGCTGGAGTATCATCCGACTACGTGAGGCTTACATTATTCCCATTTTCATTATTGGGGGAAGAAAAGAGGTGGTTGAAAGCTGAACCACCTAACTCTATCACCACGTGGGATGATCTTGCAAGAAAGTTTTTGATATGATTCTTTCCATCTGGGAAAACAGCAAGGCTTAGAAGTCAGATTCTAAGTTTTAAACAAAGAGAGGGTAAGAATCTGTATCAAGCTTGGGAAAGGTTTAAATCGATGTTAAGGGATTGTCCTCACCATCACCAGTCCAACGATGTGTTGTAGAATACTTTCATAGAGGGTTTGGAGCCACATACAAAAATTTTGCTAGACTCAAAAGCTGGGGGACAGGCATTAGAAAAGCCTTATGAGGAGCTTTATACTTTGTTAAATCATATTTCATAGGGAAATCCAGAATGGAATGCGGACTCTTCAAGATGAGGAACAAGGAAAGCGGCAGGAGTCTTTGAGGTGGATGGTTTTATAGCTATCGCTGCACAGATAGCTGCGCTGCAAAATCAACTCAACACCCACTTCAGCAGTATGAGCTTAAATCAAGCACAAGCCCCAGTAAATGTAGTGAAGCAGGTATGGTGTGAAGTATGTGGGAGTAATGAACACTCAGCTGAGTGTTGTGGTGCAAATCCAGCTTCACTAAACTTTGTTGGGAACGTCCAAAGAAATAATAACCAGTAGTATGGCAACAATTACAACTCGAATTGGAGGAATCATCCGAATTTCTCTTGGGGTAGTAATAGCCATCAAGGGCAAAGTTCGAATCAGGGTGTGTAGAGAAACCAAGGGGGGCATCAGAATTATCAGTCTCAATACAGAGGAAACAATACACCTCCTCCACCACCCAACAACATTGAGGAAATGTTCAAACAATTATAGCTAACCAAGCACAAATGCAAGCTGATTATGTGAAATTAGCGGCAGACATGAAAAATCAGCAGTTAGCTACAAAGGCGTTGGAGTACCAATTGGGACAACTAGCTGGAGCTCAAAACACCAGGCCTAGAGGAGGACTACCGAGTAACATTGACCCAAATCCCAAGCAGGTCACTGTAGTGACCACAAGGAGTGGATTACAACTCAAGGAGGTGGAACCAGAAAGACCACCTCAGCAATCAGGAGCAGTGGAAAAAGATAGGGAACATGATGATGAGAGGGGGAAGGAGAAGGAAGTCGAAGCAGAAAGAGCACCACCCCCGTTCCCTCAAAGATTAAAGAAGCACAAGGAGGAAGCTTGCTTTAAAAAGTTCATAGAGGTGCTGAAACAGGTACACATTAATTTACCTTTTGTTGATGTTTTGCAGGGAGTGCCGAAATATGCAAAGTATATCAAGGACATCGTAGCAAACAAAAGCAGATTGACGGAGTATTCTACGGTGGCGCTGACTGAGGAGTGCACTTCCCGAATACAGAACAGGTTGCCAACAAAGCTCAAGGACCCTGGGAGATTTACCATTCAGATCACAATCGAGCAAAGTATCCGAGCTCGCAGATTATGTGATTCGGGAGCGAGCATAAACTTGATGCCGACATCGGTATTCAAGAAGTTGGGGCTGGGCAGTCCTAGACCAACTACAGTGATCTTGCAGTTAGCAGACCGTTCTTTGGCCAGAACAGATGGCATTGTGGAGGACGTGCTAGTGCAAGTGGGCTCCCTCATTTTCCCAATAGATTTTATTATTTTGGATTTTGAGCCAGATGTGGAAGTCCCATTTATTTTGGGACGTCCTTTCTTGGCAATCGGGAGAGCGTTGATTGATGTAGCTGCGGGGTAGCTAAACATGCGAGCGCATGATAAAGTGGAGGTGTTTGATGTGTATAAGGCCATGAAGCTTCCATCCATCTATGAGGAGCTATCAACAATCAATATGCTAAACCAGGAAGCAATTCTTCAGATTGTTGATTCTCAAGATGCATTGGAGAGAGCTTTGATGAGATCTGATCATTTCAGAGATAGGGATACTTATGAGATGGTGCAAATGTTGAACAAACCAAAATGGTTTCTAAGGAAGCAAGACTTTCAGCCATTGATGAGGTCCTTGGAACCATTGCCAAAACCATCCATTGAGGAAGCACCAAAACTGGAGTTGAAGACATTGCCTCCACATTTGAAATATGTATTCTTGGGGGAAGATGACACCTTGCCAGTCATCATCTCCGCAGAACTGACAGAGGCACAGGTAAAGGATGCAGTGGTGGTTCTCAAGAGGTAGAAGAAAGCAATGGGCTGGCAAATGTCAGACATTTGGGGGATCAACCCAGCCTTTTGCACACACAGAATTTTTATGGAGGAAGGAGCAAAGCCAACTGTACAACATCAGCGGAGGTTAAATCCGGTGATGAAGGATGTGGTTAGGAAGGAAGTGATCAAGTGGCTTGATGCAGGTGTGGTCTATCCCATTTCAGACAGTTAATGGGTCAGTCTCGTTCAGTGTGTCCCAAAGAAATGAGGGATGACCGTGGTCACCAACGAGAAGAATGAGCTGATCCCTACACGCACAGTCACAGGTTGGCAAATTTGCATGGACTACAGAAAGCTCAATCAGGCCACAAGGAAAGATCATTATCCTATCCAATTTATTGATCAGATATTGGATAGGTTGGCAGGTCAAGAATACTATTGTTTCCTTGATAGATATTCTAGCTATAACCAAAAGGCCATAGCATCGGAGGACCAGGACAAGACCACGTTCACATGTCCTTATGGGACATATGCTTTCAGGTGGATGCCATTTGGTTTATGCAATGCACCCGCCACATTCCAAATATGCATGATAGTGATCTTTCATGATATGGTGGAAGATTTCGTCGAGGTATTTATGGATGATTTTTCTGTCTTCGATAATTCATTTGCTACATGTTTGCAAAATCTTGACAGGGTGCTAGCTCGTTGTGAAGACTCCAACCTTGTACTCAACTGGGAGAAATGTCATTTTTTAGTCAAGGAGGGTATCGTCCTTGGCCATAAGGTGTCTTGCAAGGGGTTGGAAGTCGATCGTGCAAAGATCGAAGTGATTGAAAAGCTACCACCACCTGTGTCAGCGAAGGGTGTTCGCAGTTTTCTCGGACATGCAGGGTTCTATAGACGGTTCATCAAGAACTTCTCTAAAATTTCTAGACCAATATGCAGGTTGCTAGAAAAAGAAGTGAAGTTCGAGTTTGATGAGAATTGTGTTAAAGCATTCGAGGAGTTGAAACAGAAGTTGATAGAAGCACCTATTCTCATTTCTCCAGATTGGGAGCAACTGTTTGAATTAATGTGTGATGCAAGCAATGTGGCTGTAGGAGCTGTATTGGGGCAGTGGAGGAATAGAATTTTTCATTCCATTCATTATACAAGCAAAACACTTGACGCAACCCAAGCTAATTATACAGTCACTGAAAAAGAGATGCTAGCATTGGTGTTTGCGTTTGATAAATTCAGGTCCTACTTGGTGGGTTCTAAAGTAGTGGTATATACCGATCATGTAGCGATTCGGTATCTGTTTAACAAGAAGGTTGCAAATCCCAGGATGATTAGATGGATCTTGTTGTTACAAGATTTGACCTAGAGATTCGGGACAGAAAGGGGAGCGAAAATCAAGTGGCAGATCACCTATCACGATTGGAAAGCCGGTTGCATGTGAAGGAAGGTGACATCATCAAAGAGGAGTTCCCGTATGAGCAGCTCTTGGCAATAAGGGAAGTTGAAATCCCTTGGTATGCAGACATTGTGAATTTGTTGGTAAGTGGAGTCTATCAACTAGAGGCTACGGCTCAGCAGAGAAAGAAGTTGAGACATGATTGCAGGTATTACATTTGGGATGAGCCGTACTTGTTTAAGCAGGGACCGGATCAGGTGATGAGAAGATGCATTCCAGAGAGCCAGATTGCAGAAGTGTTGAGGAGTTGTCACTCATCATTGTATGGAGGGCACCACGTAGGCAAGCGGACAGCGCACAAGGTGCTATAGTCAGGTTGTTTTTGGCCTACACTATTTAGAGACTCTATGGCATATGTAAAAATGTGTGATAGATGTCAAAGAACAGGCACAATTGGTAGAAGGCAGGAGATGCCGCAACAGCAGATATTAGAAGTGGAGATCTTTGATGTATGGGGAATAGATTTCATGGGCCTGTTCCCACCGTCATTTGGTAATCGTTACATCTTGGTAGCTGTTGATTATGTATCCAAGTGGGTCGAAGCAACAGCTTGTCCCAAAAATGACAACAAGGTGGTAACAAAATTTGTGAAAAAGCATATTTTCACCAGGTTCGGGACACCCTGAGCCATTATCAGTGATGGAGGGGCTTATTTTGTAAATACAAGTTTCAAGAATTTGCTAGCTAAGTATGGGGTGCGCCACAAGGTAGCAACAACATATCATCCCCAAACTAGTGGGCAAGTGGAGGTGTCAAACAGAGAAATCAAGTAGATTCTATAAAAGACAATGAATGCACAACGAATTGATTGGTCAAGCAAACTCGACAATGCGTTGTGGGCTTATAGAACTGCGTACAAGACACCCATTGGGACTTCTCCATACAGATTGGTCTATGGAAAGGCATGTCATCTGCCTGTGGAGCTAGAAGATCGAGCTTTTCAGGCCGTGAGGAAATTGAACATGGATCCGGAGCTAGCAGGGAAGAAGAGGCTGATGCAACTCAGCGAACTTGATAAGTTTTGTTGGCATGCTTATGAAAGTGCCAAATGCTACAAGGATAAAAGGAAGAAGTGGCACGATAGGCATATGGTGCATCGGATCTTTGAACTGGGGCAGAAGGTGTTGCTATTTAATTCGAGACTGAATCTTTTTGCAAGCAAGTTGCGGTACAAATGGTTAGGGCCATTTGAAGTGGTGAGAATGACCCCGCATGGGGCAGTGGAGTTGTGGCAAGAAGATAGAAGTGCCATATTTTTGGTGAATGGGCAAAGATGTAATCATTATTGGGGTGAGGACGTTATTCGAGAGAAGACGTCCATCACTCTAGAGGATGATTGAGCAATGAATGACGTCGAGCCGCAACGATAAATCAAGCGCTGCACGAGAGGCAACCCGTGAATGTGTTGTAATAGATGAGTAGAACTATTTGAAAAAAAAAAGAAAAAATATAAAAAGAGAAAAACAAAGAAAAAGAAAAATAAAAATTCTTTTGTATTGAAACCTATGAGGTCTAACCAATTTTGTTGTGGTGAAATGAGTTTCAGGTGGAACGGAGGGCAAAAATGCAAAGAAATGCAAAGAAAAAAAAATCGAGGTGAGAAAATAAAAATTGGCACATTACAGTGAGCCTGCGCGATGGGGCTACGTGTCACAGAGGAGGTGCTCCGCGTTACCCTCCGTGACACGTTGGGGCTTGTTCCAATTTTTTTTGAAAATCCAGAACACTGGCACGATGGCTCCGTGTCACGGAGGGGGTGCTCCGCGTTACCCTCTGTGACACGTTGAGGGTTAATTCGAGTCGGGTCACACCGGGTCACCAGGTAACCCGCGCGAAAAGTCTCTTTAAAATACCAATTCCCCTCATTGTTTTCCTATTTCTTCACTTCCTCCGCGATCCACACCCCAAATCCCCTTCTCCCTCAACGTGACACGGACCTAGGCATCAATTTTCTTCAAGTTTTCTTCGATTTCATCAAATCAAAGGTATGTTCTTGAATTCTTCCTTGTTTTTGCTCAAGTTTTCGATTCTTGAACATGTTTGGTGATTGAACCTTGCCCTAAGTGAGAAATGATATTGAATTTACTTGAGTTAGGATTGAATGACGTTCTTAGTATCGTTTTGAATATATGAAATTGAGTATTGCATGATTTATATAATTCTTGCGAAATTGATAGCTAGGGTTGAAAATTGAATATGAAGAAGACTAAATTCTTTGAAATGTTGAAAAAACATTGGGTTGTGCATGTTGGGTGAAGCAAAATATAGTGTGATTGATATTGATTATGCTAAGTAGACAAGGGATTTTCGGGAGAATGAAATTAGAGAATTGTATAGGTTGTTGAAAAATTCGCTAAGTGCTATGATGATGTAATTGAATTGATGGCGATATTTTTATTCATTGTACGAAGTCTGAGTAGTACATAGAAATTGTTCCATCGACGCATATGAATGCACTAAGCATGTTGAATGTTAAGAGTTGGAAAATCATGAATGTCTTGTCTAATTGTTTGGATTTCGGCTTAAGACTAAGTGTGGGGTGACCCAAGTAAACCCAACCTTAGTTGTAGCTAATTATGACTCAAATAACATTAGGACTTTCTATTTTAACGTATAGGAACAATGTCAGGCCAACAAGACATGGGCAAGGGCGCATCCACATCGGGCGCCAACAGAAAAAGGGTGAGATTGCGAACAGCAGTTCCAGCAGCACCAGCGGTTCCGCGAGGCCAACGCCGACAATACGAAACCCGATGGGTGACTGATGAGGGGAAGAAGTGGTATGCAAAACACAAAGAAACCAAATACTTCCCATAGGAGCAGATAGCACAGGAGCCGCTGGCACAAGAATTCCCGCGGATTGTACACCGGATTGACACTGCGGGGCTGAACTTCATCTTCGAAGAGCCCAGGGAGTGCAATATCCATCTTATCCAGGAGTTCTATGCCAACTGGAACCCAACCATATGCAGTCACACCGTCAAAATCAGAGGGAAGATTGTCACTTTTGAGCCCCATCATTTGAATGCAATCCTGGGGGCGCGGGACACAGATGCTCATGTCCTTAGGTAGCTGAACATCACTCCACCCTATGCAGACATCAGACGCACCCTATATGGAGCCCATTCGACAGCAAGGTGGAGTAGGCAAAAGGAGAGGGGCTACCATCAGACTTTGCCCTACTCTCAGATGAACCGGGAGGCCCGGATTTGGCTGAAGATTGTGTGTTCCTGCTTGATCCCGGGGGTGCACATGACAGATGTCACCCGGGATAGAGTGTGCTTGGTGTATGACCTGATGAAGGGGCTAGAGATCAATGTTGGGGCGGTAAACATATCTGCCAGGAAGAGAGCCCGACTACATCAGGGGCATAGATACGGGTTCGGTGGTTTGCTTACCACGTTCCTGAGGGGCCATGATATTGAGGAAGAGGCCTTAGATTACATCTCACAAATTGATAAGCGTGCCTTGGATGTCACTAAAACCAAGGCACCTGACACTACCTATAGGCCGGTGCTCACACTAGCCGAGCGACATGCTCGGGATGAATAGTATATGGTCCGCATGTACGAGATGCAGATGTTGCAGTTGTGCATAGGCGGGAGGCCGACAATAGAGGATGAGATTTGGCAGCTCGAATTGGATTACCCATTCGGAGAGAATGCCCGGGCTCCATGCAGAGTGGGGCCCGCATTTGGATATGGGAGACGAATGTCCCCACCGATAAGGAGACACGCTGGGAGGACTCAGATGTTGAGTCATACGAGGACAGCGGGGATGATTTGGATATGGGAGACGAAGCAACGACACATGATGAAGAAGTTGAATACTTCGATTGATCAGGGAGTTTCACCACCCAACCTTTGTGATATGTGAAATTATGTGAACACTGGGTACAGTGTTTGATTTAAGTGTGGGGTGGGAGTAGTTAGGTTCCAGCTGCTTTGTTTATGTTTATGTTTTGTTTTTTTTTGTTGTTGTGCCTATGCAAAATGTGACCTTGTTACTTTGTGTTGTGTGTTTTGTAATTAAGTGGGTGTTGAAATGAATGTTGAGCTGTTGTGTGTTGTGTCGAGTTACTGTTGTGTTGTGTGGTGTAAATATTGTTCAAATTAAAATTTTTATCTTTTTCTATCGAATTTTTTCGAATTTTTTTTTATGTTGGGTTTCTCGGCCTTTGTTTTCGGTGCTTTTACCGAGAATAGTCCCATTGAACCGAAGTCGTAGATAGTGACCGTTCCCTATGATGGATGGATGACGACCGTCTTAAGGGAAACGTAGTCGATAGGAGTAGTTTTTTTTCTTTCTTTTCTTTCTTTTGTTTGTTTCCCAAATGTATCGTTACTTCATGGTTCGGAGATCTTGCTACGTGTTGTACATGATATTAAGATGCAAAGGTGATTCGTATGAAAGCATGCAAATGTGTAAACATGTTGAGATACCTAGGCCATAGAGTTCGATTCGTTGTGATTGAGGCTTAATAGTGAATTCTTGTAATTAGCTGATTGAAGAGTCTGTGAATATGTCTTAAGTTTAGCACGTGCAATGAGTGTGAGCTGATGTTTCAATTATTCCATGCTATTTTGAAGTGTCTAAAACTTGCCTGGTGTGTGTACTAAACGAAATGAAGGATGTGTATTGTAGGAAAGGATGTAGGCATTTCTTTGATTAAACCGAAAGTTTCTCCATTATCATACCAACCTTGAATGTGCATCCTAGTTAGCCCCATTGAGCCTTTAGCCTATTTTTTTTCTTTTCTTTGAAGAGGTACAAACCGAGTTTAATCCCTTCTTTTCATTAGCCATGAATTTGATCCAAAACTCTTAAACGCTCAAGAAAAACAATTTTCCCACAGTGTAAAGGAGTGAGAATGGTGAAATGGAAGGAAAAGCGGAAGTTGTGAAAGGTAAAGAAAGGTTAAAGGTGCACCTGCTGAAATTAAATAAAATAAAGATGCATAACAAATCTTTGCTAGTAAGTCGAGTGTGCTTAACGAAATGGGAACAAAAAAAAAAGAAAAAATTTCAAGAATGAGAGGATGAAGAAAGAAAAAATGCCCATAATGATGGTGGGATGTATTGAAAAGCGCTTAAGGAAGCTAGTTGCTATTAGTGGTTAGCCAAGTATTTTCTAGTTCCTTAGCTTACATTACAACCCGTCAAGTCCTACGCGATCTTACATCACGAGTCCTTATATTAGTGGAGTAATACACTAGAGGCAAGCCTATGGTTCATGACATGATGCATGTGAATTCCCTGGGAGAGAGAGAGCGAAATCGTATTCATATACCCCTACATGTAGTGCTTTGAAATCATATGATGGCAAATGGGGTATTCTCTTGTGTTGTGAGGGCACATGCTTGATGAGAAATTAAATTTTGTGTCGGATGTCTTGATCAGTTGATTTGCAAGAGTTTTCCAAGATCGAGAATCGATTCTTGAGCTTGGGAGATCTTAATGTGGTATACTTCATTGTATAGATGAGACCATGCATGTTTTCTTGATGATTTGCTATATTAAATAATCGGTATAGCCGTAGCTTGAACTGTCGAGCCAAAGTAGTTATGCATGGGTGTCAATTGCATGAGATGTGAGAGTATTGTTCGAGGACAAACAAGGTTTTAAGTGTGGGGCAAGTGATCTTGGGAATAATTGCATGCCCAAGTGATACTCAAATGCTTCATTTCGACTTGTTTAGCTATCGTTATGTGTACATTCTCATGTGATTTTTAGTTAAATGTGAATTTATACTAACCAACATGATTAGTGTTGTTTTGCAGGTAAAAGAAAATTTTGGAATCTAATATACATGTTGGTGAAAATCGGGAACGGACTTGGAAACAAGGAGTGGAAAATGACAAGGGAGAGCAACAAAAATAAAGGCTCCGCGATGGAGCCTTGTCACGCTGCCATCACGGAGGCATTCTGCCTCGGATGAAATAATTTTGGCAATTTCCAGTGGATGTTCGCGTTACCTCCGTGACATGGAGGCAGTGCTCCGCGATGCACTCTGTGTCATGTTGAGTACAATTACCTGGAACATCAAGTTCCAGTGAAGGTGCGCGATAGCACCGTGGCACGGAGGGAGTGCTCCGCGATACACTCCGTGCCACGTTGCTTATTATTCCGGGAAAAATTCTCAATAGTATAAATAGCACACTTAGGTTTTATTTTAAACATTCTGACTTGGTTGAGCAAGAACGTGGGTTACAGGCAGTTGAGAGGATGAAAATTCTAGGGTTCTTCTCTATCTCTTTCTCTCTTATCTCAATTGTTTGTATGAATTCTACTTATTTGATGATGTTTAATTCGAAAATGAGTGGCTAATTCACTTCTTGCTGAGGGTGAGAACAATTGTAGTGGAATGTAATTGTTGTTCAATTCAGTTTTCATCTTTTCTTCAATGGTTGTTCTATCAATTCTTGTTTTTACTGCATTAATGTTTGGCCAATGTTAATGTATATCTAGAAATCCAATTTTGATTTTGAAAAGGAAAGAAATTGGAAAGATGTGAATTGGTAGGATATGATCTCTTCTTAGTTTAGAAAATTGAGAATTAATTTACATTTAGAATAGAAATATATCTGAAAGTCTTATTAGTCAATTAAGGAATCGGTATTGTATGCTAGAGCATGAAATTCTTTTATCACATAAATGTAGATTAAGGTTTCATGATTCTTAATTGGATAGGATTCGAAAGATCCAATCCATAGGCATTAATTCTTGACTAGAAACTGAAGAAAAGATTAGCTGAATTGAATTGATAAATTACTTCCCTGCATGTTTGTTTTAACCTCAACTTGTTCATTACTATTGTTCAGACTCAAATTATAATTTTAACTTAGATTTTTTATTACTTAGCAACCTTAACTCTCAAAATATTGTTGAATTGGTTGTCTGCATTCATAAAGACATAGTTCACTGACGCTTAAGTTAATTAGTACCGTAGTTCAGTCCTTGTGGGATCAATACTTGGCTTTACATAAGCCACTTTACTACTTGTTCCACCACGTGCACTTGCGTGTAGTCACTACAACACCGAACACCAGCAATCTCATTCACATTCACTATAGGATAAGAATTTATTATCCCTCACTCATGAACATATGCAACATGATATCAACCAATCGACTTGTATGACAGCTCGTCAAATCCATTTATCAACCACAGATCCTCAGCATAGCATTTCATACATTACACTTCCTCAAATCATGTAACCATTTAGAAAGAAGTAATAAATCAACCACAAGCAACATAGTTATCATGCAATTCCACTCAATCAACTCAGGTGACCACTCAACAAGGTATATAAATTAACAATCATCTGCATAGTTCATCAAGTATTTCATTTGGTCAACATATATGACACCACATAAGCACACATTATTTATCTCAATTTCCCTTAACTCTCACAATGACAATTATCGCATAGAGCTTCTCAAACCTCATCTACAATCATATAAGATATCAACATTATTCTACACAATCAAGGCACGAAGACCAATTAGCTATACCCACAAATCACCACATTTACTAGTTATCTATTTAAGAAGTGATTTTTCCTATACTATTACTTATTAATGTATTAATTAGTAATTATTAAACACGTAATCCTGCCCCAATCAAAATTCACAACCAAGCCATCACAAAGACATCATTCATAATTCTCCAGGATAAATTTGCCAGCCCTATTATTACCTACAGACTCATCATTCATTCAGGTTCTTTCAACCTTATTTATCACCATAATTCTGTGACTTTCCATCTTAAGGCAGTCTATTCGGATTAACCTTCGCCCATTAGTATTTCTAATTTTTCTCCAAGTTAATTTATCAACATATAAGATTAATTAGATAAAATCTAGTAAAGCACTCAACCTAGTTAACTACGAATTCACACAATTAATTGTTCTTTCCTTACCTCAGATTTGTTTCTAAGCTAATTAATTTACATAATCGATTCACCTGCTCATTCATAGCATATAAAGAGGCACCAAAAGGTTCACATAACCCCATTAGGTTTATTTATATTGCTTCACTCTTGTTCCTCTCCTTTTATACAATACATGCGCAAGGATACATTCATAATTTATACCATCAAACACACCATCAAAATATACCATCAAGAAAAACGACAATCATATGTTATCCAAACCTATTGTCAATAATATCATCTCAAGACTCCACTACCAAGATCATAACATCAAGAACACATTATCAAGAATATCCAATCAAGGGTACTTATCAAGAACATCACATCAAGAGTATTTTATCAATAATTAAATATAAACTAGATTTCCCTTTTCCACATGCTTCATACTTAGGATTAATCCTCCAATCTTTAGTTACGTTGCCATAAATCTTTCATTATGTCATCATATCATATGATCCCTCTACCCTCATCAATTATACATTAATAGTACACACGTATACACTTCACTAATTACATTCTAACACAAGGAAAGACATAACCTATGTGGATCGTAGAACTGGAACAAGCACCTACTCTGCGGGAGCTTTTCCTTTTCTCGATGCCTCCAAATGTTCGAATTCTAGAAATAAGATATTAAGGAATCAATCAATAGGCTACTTCTTTGATTCAAGGATTTGGAAACTCAATCCACTCCATTCTACCATTGTTTATAGTACAATTCGATAATCATAGGCTTAACTATCATAACTTAAATCTACAATGATCATTCAAACCCAATTCATGGAGTTTTACTCCTCTAGCCCTCTTAGAACAGTTTTTAAGGTCAGGGGTTTCAAGTTCATCAAATTCTAGGTCTCAAACTATCACTAAAACAATGTTCTACAATTATATTCACCTTAGAAAGTGTTAATTACCACTTTTAGGCCTAGAAATCAACACCCAATCATTCTCATAACTCTAGCCCTAGTTTTCACAAACCTAGGGTTCTTAGCTAGAAATTCACCATTAGAGACTATCTTTAATTCTAGGTGTTAGAGAATCACAAAATGGAAAGATTACCAAGAAAATCTTACCTTAGAATAAGAAATTTCTCTAGCCTTTGAAAATTTCCACCAGAGCTCTTAAACTTCGTGTCTTAGAGTATCGGGGTGAAAAAACCTGAAATTCTAACTTAAACTAATTTTCTACCTCGCATCATCTGCTGCATCAATCCTGCTATGGTAGATGATCGTTCTCCACGACGTTCCTACTGCCTGCAAAATTTGAATCATTACAGGAATATCATCGAGGCTCTATAACGATCGGACAGGTCGTTACACAAGGACAAAGTAAATCAATCATTATTATACTGGAGAGTACATATAATAGAGGATGGGGGAAAGTTTTTCATAAAATTGCAAAATTTATCAGTCAACCAGAGGCAACTCAGGAGATCCAAACAATGATTTGCATATGATTTTTATGCATGCGATCCTTTATGATATATGCATGTGGTTTGCATATGATTTTTGTGACACCCCATATTATTTAAGCAACTACGTCATAAGATATTGATGTATGAGTCAAGTATTATTACTATATGTCATGCGTAGGCAAAAAGGCCGATGGTTGAATCCTCGAATGAATGTCACACTATAATGACCCGCTCGACTGCTATAGCACCCTAACCACCTAAGAGCAGGCGAATTTAAAAATTTTGAAACGGATTCGGTTAATGATAGTGAGATGAATAAAATAGGTAGACATTATATAAAGTTACATAATGGAAACAAAGAGAGAATTAAATCAGGGACATCAGGCTACTGACTATTTTGGGTATTGCTGTAGTGGGAAAATCACCATGGTAGTAGGACCGCTGTAGCAATCAAAACAGTTGTTGCAGTGGGAGAAAAGAGAGGAAGAATGGGTAGTTTCATGAGACGTAAGAAATGGTAACATAGCTAATAAACTTAGTGGATTGTCGTATAAGCGAAATAATTGCTGAATTTATTAATGTCGATTGTATGTTGATTATTATGCTATTACGTGAACTAATCCTAGTCGATCGATGATGCCTATTGGTATGTGTGGTGTATTGACACTACCTTGCTACATATTTTTGGGTGTAGGTTGTTGTAGATTTTGAAGTTCCGTGGTTGATGTGGAATACTCAACATTAGCTGTCATGTTCTTTTTCTCAGACGAAGCTGTGTCATTTGTCTTGTCAAGTATTATGTTAGAGCACTTACTTGTCTAGACCAGATCTTTGGGGAGTGAAGCTTGGGAGTATTTTATTACTTTATTATAATAAATGTTGATTGGTGTAAGTTCATGAAACCTGTAATTAGTTATGGCTATGTTTGATGAAGAGGGTTCTCCTATCGAGTCAGAGTCAATCTAGGTGCCTGCATGACCTACTTATTCGGGGTCGTGACAAGTTGGTTTTAGAGTGTCTAGGTTACCGATCTCACAAGTACAAGAACAATGTTGAGTAGACTCCTACAGATAGGTATGTATATGTACACATCTAATTTTCGGGAATTTATGAGGCATCTAGGAAGTTTACGCTTCATTTCTTTTCCATCGTGCTATCCGAGCATATTGATCGTCCAGGTTGAGTCCAATTGGTACCTGGGGGGTTCCAATTGGTATTTGACTACGCGAGAATTGTTGAGTATACGAAATAAAACTAGTGGGCAGGGTCGTCTTGAGTGACTTAGGGGAGTGAGAACCCCCATGGTGTTTGGATTAGCGAGTTTCACTGCAGCGCATTATGGCTCGCTGCAGCGAACTAGCTACAACAAGTGATTCCCCATCGTAGTGGATCCGCTACCGCAGTAGAGTGATTGCTGCAGCGAACACGGTAAGGCAGAATGTCGTAGTTTTAAATTCCAAATCCCCTGTTACGAATAACAATGACTAGTATCAAGTGATAAAATATTCAAGCAAGGAAAGTATAGGGAACCAACGAAGATATCATAAAGAGGGCCAAAAATTGGCCAATGTTTGCGAATGCCAAATCGGCATCTGCAAAAATAAGTATCCACATCTAGACAAGCAAAAACAAGAAAGGAAATAGCGTTTTCTTACAAGCCCCAAATAATAGCTACCTAAAAACAAGTTATAGAACCAATAACAAAGGGGGAAATACTGCGACCTTATCTAACTGGAGGCCTTATCACTTCCGTTGTCTGCGTCCTCGTTCGCTCCCTGCTCGAACCTGCTGAGGAAGGAGAACTCATGGAGGTCCTACCAAGTTTCCTGGGGTGTCTAGAACTAGGACAAAGGGTCTGTAGGATCTTCTTGATTCCCTTCCATATCCAGATGAGCTGCTAGTCTCGAGAATGTCGCATCCTCCTCTCTTGCTCCAAGTCCTCTTGAAGCTCCATATAGGCCTGAGCCAGGGCAGCAATTACCCCTTCTCTTCCCCTGAGTCGGCAACTACTACATCGAAGGGTTGATTGCTGGAAAGAGGTCTAGGAAACCCTCCCAGTAGCTCCCACATGGCTGTCATCTCAGCCTCAATCCGCTCAAACAACCTGATAAGTCTAGAAGTGCTGGCCCCACCATGCCTCTCAGCAGTTGAAGTCTTCCTCTTCTTCTAGCCTCACCTAGAGCCCCCTTCATCCTCAAGGGATCGAAGGGCTTGTCACAATCCATTATGATATCCCCTTACTCCTGATGTACGCCGACCTGCTTGTAGAGCCTAGTAATAAGAGAGGGAAACGATAGGCCGGTGATGGGCTTAGCTGAGAAGTACCTCCATTCCTCTAGAATCTATGCCCCCACATTCACCCTCACCCCATTTAGAATGCAGGCCATCACCAAGGCATGAGTATAGGTCACATCAGTGACATTGGAGGACAAGTGGATCCTTTAAGACACGAGATTGAGCCACCTCCTTTCCTCCACATAGAAATGAGAGCTCTAGATGCCCGTCCTAGTAATGCCCTAGTTAGCCAAGGCCATCTGCTCCTCCATCACCATACTATCCACCAACCACTGCTTGTTCCCATCCATATTTTGGCCCTTCAGCTCATCCTTTGGAGGGTTCGGTAGACCCAAGGAATCATTGATAGAAGGGGGGTTAAGGTGATCTGCATACCCCTGACATAGGCCATTGGCTCGTCCCAACTCCAAGCCACAGTAGGGAGGTTGGCATAGAACTCCCTCATCCAGGCCTTGTTAGCCTTACCCGGGTCTTTCACCAACAAAACCCAGCCTATCTGCTAGAGAAGGGCATAGAACTCCGGCGCCTTCTCCTTTATATCATGCATGATGGACCCCGTTTTGTGAAGTAAAACATTCGCGGCTTGCTCATTGCACCAACATTGACACTGATTATTCACAAAATGAATGTAGTCGCTGATGTGAATGTTGTTGCTGAAGGAAGACATATTAATAAACCTACATTAATAAGAAGCATTAGAGAAGGGACTGAATGACTAGGAGAAAGGAGAAGTTGAGAAAAAGAAAGACAGAATTAAGGAGGGGTCACTGCCCAGGCGGACCGCTGCAACAGTCGTATGTCTGCTGCAACGAGTTTGCCATAATGAGAGTTGATCCACTATAATGGTACCACTGCAACAATCATTGTTCTACAGCATCGGACATCATCTTCCCAAGACCTATCAACCCCATTAATGGAGGTTGAAATTTCAATCTCCGTATTTCTTCAAATAAACTACAGATCGGGCAAAAGGAGGGCTTGCCCAAGCCCTAACAACCCTTACCCACCCCAATGGTGTGCAAATTCAAGCCTAAAAGTTTTGAGGAAGTTGAACCATCACCCTATCCAAACCCCCCATTTTTGACCCCATAACTACATGAAATTGGCCAGAAACACGTGGAGAATGATAGAAAACATTTGAGGGCGTAAATTCAAGTAGCATGCTTCAATAATCTAGCCTAGTAACTTAGAGAAATAAACCTACTCCATCATCCCCATAACTACTTGAATCCTAAGAAAACAAGCCTAAAATTGCAAGCATTCAATCCCAAATAAGTAAAGGGGTCATGAGGAGAAAGGTTACTTGAGAAATTGAGCAAATCCATCGGAGAGTTGAGAGAGTTCGAAGAAGAATTTTTTACTGCAAAGTGAGAAATGAGCCAGAAACTGTCATTTTGTCCCTTAAACTGATTTTTACTTTCACTACAGCGGACTCAATTTCTGCTGCGACAGAACTGCTGGCAAACAAGGAAACCGCTATAGCGGACGGGCTAAGGAAGTGACCATTCAAATCCATCAAGAGGCCCCCACATTTATATATACTCGCTAACGGAAAATCAATTTTGGGGAAGCTAGTTTCTAAAATTAAAAATGGCAATAAGAGTGTTGTTGAAGTCGTATCTTTAGATTTAGATACTTATGATATGTTACGAAAGGGCTAATGTGTAATTTAATACTTGAGCCTTGGTCAAAATTAGGGGAGAATTTTAGTTCCTTGAGAAGTTATCAAGTTCATATTAAATGAATTTAAGGATAATGTGTAATAAAGGGGTCCTTCAATGATCAGTCCAGGGACCAAGAAACAAATATCAATGAGGCCCTAGTGCCGGCTAAAAGTGGGGGGAACTATGACCGATGTTAGGATTAATATGAGTGACAAACTCCCGCCTCTATATTGTAGGGTTGTTCGGGGATGAACAAATTTTTAATTTTGTATCTAATGTAATGATCCGCTGGACCATTATAGCACCTCAACCACCTAAGAGCGGGCAACTTTAAAAAATTTAAAATTTGGAATGAAGACCCCTAAAAATAAAGAGCGTGAGATAAACAAGTTACGAATGGGCTGAGTCACAATCGGGTGGGCGCAGGAGTGTTTCTACCATGATGAGATGCCCTCCACCATATCAGAACCAATGCAGTAGTAATTGGTCTCGCTGCAGCTGGTGATGCGAACCAGAATTCTGCATTCCTGTTTCAGTTAGGACTTTAAAAATCTATCTCTCAAAAAGGGCTTAATAAAAATGCCCAAAAATAGAAAATAGACTTTTGAAACAAGAAGAGGAGCAATGAATAGGATTCATCCTCCAAATCTAGGAATTTTCGCCAGAACTCAGGAATAGATGCATACATATAATTGGGAACGTCTTAACAATAGCTTGACGTCCGAGTAGGCTATGGCTTACTCACTTTCGTGTTAGATTATGATTAGCCAAGCATATACGTACATATAGTTGATGTGCTTTTGATGAGTAGGATCAAAATTTGAATAAATTGTTATTGAATATTTAAAACTAGTAGGAGTCCAAGGACGAAGGAAATAGGAAAAAAAGGTGGTGATATCCACATAATGTGAGAACCCATAGATTATGATTGCAATAAAAATAGTCTATGCATGAAGGGTATGTGAGAGTGATTTGACTGTATGTGTAATGATCTTCAGGCATTGTTGTTGATGTGTACATATATAAAATTTATAGTCCTTCTTACCAAATTAAAATTTTGAATGGTTAGTCATAAACCCCATTTATATAATGCAGGAACTGATCATTTAAGGGTGGGCTATGATTATTTCTAGACGCGATTTAAGACCCCCAAATTAGAAGAGTGAAACTTTAAGTAATGACCTGTATGTATGTGTAATGATAATGTGTTAATTTGGTCCGTGAATATCAGTTGATTATGATTGCGCTGTTAAAATTCTATTGTTGAAATAAATTTGATATGATGTTGTCCCAATGTGGTGGGCGATATAGAGATTAGTTACGAGATTCTGAAGAAATGATCAGTGGGGGAACTGGAAGGAGAATGGTTGAAGTACTGGCAAACAGTACCGCTACAGCGAGATCGTTGTGGTAGCGGTAACACCGCTATAGTGGAGCCAAATCTCGCGAGTGGACTAGGTTGCATTTTCTCATAAAGTTATGGATATAATTGATGTTATAATTATCTGAGTAGGAATTGGGCTCAAAACTAGGCATTTTATCATAATTGCTGATATGTCACTTTGTCGTGTGTGTGATTTATTAATTATTGTGCTATGATGTTTGCTCTCAAAATTGAGGGGTGAGTCTGTGTGGATAGAATATGTGAACAGAATAATATGTAAAGTGGGAAGGTAAGCTCTTGATGTTCTTGTGAATGCAAGGCCTGGGGCCAAAGGGAAAGAACTTGGATAAGCAGAATAGTACGATCGGAATCTGAATGAGGGTTGGAGATATGAGTAGCTCATGCCTGAGGTGAGCATCTGGGAGAGCGGTATGAGGAGTACACAAACATGTATGATAAAGGTCTCATACGACTGGGTGTATTGTACATGGATTTCTAGATTTCCCTGCAGGTCATGCTAAAAGGTCAAGCATAAAACCCTCTAGCATGTGTGTATAGTGATATGACGAGCCATGTGCCCAACATATCGCCACTAATATGATAACAAGATCAGAGATTTTGTGGATAGACTATGATATACATACGATTGCTATGATGAGGGGGTACAAATATACAAGTGTGATATAAGATGTATTGAGGTGATTCGGGTTTGAGGTGAGAGACACGGTTGGAACACAATACATGATGATATGGTACAGGTATGGTACTATATTACATAATTGTAATGTGGAAAAACAGGTATGCATGTGTATTTGATCGTGGAGGATTTGACTCCATTGGTATGGTCTGATGCTTTCCTTGTGTGTTCTTGAGTTATTTAACTTGTATTTGTGATTGAATATTTAATTAAAGTGGTTTTGTGGGTTATTGATATTGGGCATATTTATATGCCTATTTGCCATGTTTTTACCCATATTATGATCATGTTTTGAGTTCATAATCTGTAATTTATGCTTAAATTCATGTATGTGTGTGTTTTATGTGCTAACAAATGATTTGAGCAGGAAACTAAGCAAAATGAACTCAAAATGATGCAAGAAATGAAGATTTGAGGAGCTGAAGGGTTTGGTGCTATGGTTGACACCCTGCACCAAGTCCCAAACTTCAGAGAATAAAAACTTTAGTCTGGTGCTATGGTTGGTGTGCTATGCCAGCCCTCAAACTTTAGAGAAATTACACTTCACAAATTTGGCGAGATGAGTGGTACCCTGCGCCAGAGGTCTCCAGACTTGGAGAAATTTGACGAACACCTTGGTAAGATAGAGGGTGAAGCGTGCCATAGCTTATCTGGAGCTAAAATTATTGGAAATTTGACTAGGTCTATGGATATTTAAGCGGGGCAGCATGCCAAAGTCATTCTGGAGCGGAAAATGTTGATTTTAAAGCAAAGTCTTGAAGGACAGAAGCATCATTTGAAGGCTCATCTATAAATAGAGGCCTTAGGTCGTTTGTTAAAGACGCTTTAGAATTCTTGGAGCAGTCTTTACTCATTTTTATATTCTATAGTTCATTTTATGAAAGCTTGTAAGGCGCTTGGAAGGAAGAAACAGTTCTATAACTAGGTTTTCTCTTCTTTACTTTGTATTTTCATATGATGATGACTAAGTATTTGTTTTTCCGCTTTTCTATGACTGGCTAAACTCATAGTCTAGGGTTGTGGCCATGGTGAATAGTTGATTGTTTGAAAGACAAATTAAATTTGGTTTTGATTCTTCTTTTATGGTTGTTTGTATTTATTTGTGTTAATTTATTATTTATGAGATTGATCATCTTGTAAGTAATCTGTTGGCTTTCGATTGAACTTGGGAAAGGGAATCAAAAGGGTTAAAAATGAATACAGAACGGAAATTCAAAGACCCTTGAACCCATTGGTGATAGAATTGAAGTTGTTGTTGAGGATAGGGATGTACCCTTTAATCCCATTTAGTTGAAATACAAGTAGGCATTAGCGTTATTTCATTGTTCTCCTGCGACCATAGGGATATAGGCGTTAGGGTTCGTGAAATAGTTCTTGGATGCTAGGGATAGTGGTAAGAAATTGGATAGTAACTTGCAACTAACAACCATAGGAAGAATCATGTCAGTTTAGTTACATCTGGAAAACTCAACTTGAAACCAACCAAGTGCCATTGCCCTAGTCTTTCACCATCATCGAAATACAATCAAGCTTGAATTTTCTAAATTAATTTTATATTTGAAATTTTAGTAGTTTAATTTGTCCAACAAATCTTCATTTTAATTGTTTGGTAGATTAGTGAAAACGAAGTGACAACCTTATAATGATTAAATTGACAAGTCCCTTGGGTACAATATCTAGACTTCAAAATCCTATGTTATTTGATGACCATGTGTGCTTGCGCGCGCTTGGGCAGCATCAAGTTTTTGGTGCCATTGCCGGGGACTTGTCTATATTTTAATTGTTTGTAGGTTAGAATTTTGTTTCTCTAGTCTGCATTTTACATTTATTTCTTGTTTTTGTTGAAGTTCACAGGGTTGTTTGCCTTAGTGTATGCCAAGCATGAGAAGTCAAGGACTACCTTTAGCTTCTCTTGATCCTGAAATAGAGAGAACCTTTGGAAAGTTATCTACGGAAAATAATGGACAGAGGTGAAGAGAATCAAAGAGTTCCAATGATGCATTTTGCTAGGACTAATTTGGAGAACGCTTCTAAAGCGATCGTCAAACCGACCATCACTAGGAATTTTGAGCTGAAAGAAGGGACTGCACGGTTGGTCCAAAACACTTGTCAAATTTAGGGAAAGCCGCATGAGGATCCCCATAGGCATTTGATGACGTTTGTAGAGCTGAGTGAAAACTTCCAGTACCAGAACATGTCAGATTAATATGTTAAATTAACTTTGTTTCCATTCTCATTGATTAGAGAAGCCAAGGAGTGGCTTCAGAATGAGCCTACAGGATCCATCACCACTTGGGAGTTCCTCTCCAATAAGTTCATCAATCGGTTTTTCTCTTTGAGAAGAACTAAAGAACTGAGGGGAAAGATCTTCGGATTCATATAGAAAGATGGAGAAACGCTAGCTCAAGTATGGGAATGTTATAAGGATTACTTGAGGGATTTTCCACACCATATGCAACCTAAGGAGATAATTGGGAACAACTTCATTGAGGGTTTGAAGCCCGAGTCTTAGATACTCCTTGACGCTACCATAGAGGTACAAATTCTGTCCAAAAGTTATGATGAAATTCAGGCTCTCTTGAACCTCAT
Source organism: Datura wrightii (assembly GCA_035772735.1). Classification (NCBI taxonomy): domain Eukaryota; kingdom Viridiplantae; phylum Streptophyta; class Magnoliopsida; order Solanales; family Solanaceae; genus Datura; species Datura wrightii. Next base: position 67,264,093 of record JASDFA010000010.1, on the reverse strand, counting down.
GTCTGCGGGGAGTCAGGATTATCAAGACTGATGTAGAGGATTTGCGGCAACAAAGGTCTGGGAAAGCTTAAGGTGGATGGTGTAGCGACAATCAAGGCAGACATAAGCCAGTTAGTGAATGCAATTAGTAAATTGGTGACCACACCAGCAGAAGACCAAGTGCAGTAGGTAAAACAAGTACAAATCCCACCACCATCATGTGAGGCGTGTGGAGAAAGCCATGCCTATTTAGGTTGTCTTCTTAATCCTAAGTCTGTATATTTTGTGTGGGACAACAAGGTCGTGTTGGAGAAAATCCCTCATAGAGAGGGAATCAAAACTTCCGAAGGCCCCAAAACGCTTATCAACGGCCATAGGGCCAATAGCAGAACAGTTCTCATAAGGAGACAATGAAGTAATGGATGGTATAGAAGACGCAAGTGGTCAATGAAATAAAGAAGTCCATACATGATCTTGAAAGGCAAATGGGGTAATTGACCCTACAACAAAACAACATATTGCAGGGGGCACTCGTAGGTAACAACCAGAAGAACCCAAGAAAAATGTCAATGCTATTTTCTTGTATAGTGGTAAGGAGCTGGGTGAGGCTATTCCCAGAAAAGAAAAAGTTGCTGAAGAACAAGCATTGAGTTCTAAGACTGAGGTGGGGGAGTCTAGCAACCCACAATCGAAAATTGTAGTAGCTAGACCAGCTCCCCCATTTCCTCAAAGGTTAAAGAATAAGACAGAGGACACAACTTGTAGTAAGTTTCTTGAGTTGTTAAAGCAGGTTCATGTGAATATTCCGTTGGTGGAGCTTTTACAGGAAGCCCCGAAGTATGCCAGGTATCTCAAGGATATCATGGAAAATAAGAGGAGGCATACAGAGTTTGAAACCATGGCTCTTACGGAAGAGTGCAATTGCAAGAATCAAGAATAAAATTCCTAAAAAGCTAAAGGACCCTAGGAGCTTCACTATCCCTATCACTATTGGAAGAAAGGAAGTTGGTTTAGCCTTATGTCATTTGGGTGGGAGCATTAATTTGGTGCCTGCATCTTTGTTTAGAACATTGGGATTAGGTGAACCACGTTCGACCACAGTGACGTTGCAGCTTGCGAATTGGTCTTTGGCCTATCCTGAGGGAATCATTGAAGATGTCTTGATTAAGGTAGGACCTTTTATCATACTGGTGGACTCTATAATCCTAGACTATGAGGCAGATGCAGCAGTTCCCCTCATTTTGGCAGAAGACTTTTAGCCACTGCCGATGTTGTCATACATGTTCAGTTAGGCAAGACGTCTATGAGATTAGATGCTCAGGAGGAGTGTTTGGAGTGGTCAGAGCAGCACGAATACAACCTCACTATGAGGACTTAAATGTGATGCCAGCAGGAGAACCTGGAGGTTGTAATCAGTTAGTGGAGTAGCAAGTGCTGCATGAAAGTATAGCAGATCCTTGGTATGGCCACAAGTCAACTCGAATGAAGGAGTGACAAGGACCATAGTCGTGTCGCAATGTTAAATCAGGCACTGCATGGGAGGCAACCCATGAATGTCGTGCCATAATTTCAACTAAGGCGCTTGGTGGGAGGCAACCCATCCTTCTAAAATTTTGTATATTTTTCTTTCTTTGTAGAGACGAACAGGGCGTAAGAGGCAAGAACTAGTTGGGACACTAAGCTAAAAAGTGTACGTCTGGGGTGAGATGTCTGGCATTAGGCTCCAGGAGTTAAATCCTAGATGAAGAAAAAAAATTTATCAAGTGAGATTATGGGTGGAGCACCGCGCCAGCCACCTATCTCCAAAGAAATTTTTTTCTAAGTCTGTGGTGAGATAGAGGGGGCGACACGCTAAGGTCTTGCTGGACAAAAATTTCTGGTCAATTTGAATCAATATTGACTTGAAAGACCTTAAAATTACTTAAAAGCCTATGTGCACTTAATTATTTAATGTCCCATTCATACTTTTCCCTCAAAAAGATGAAAAAGAAAAAAGCAAAAAATTCATCTCTCTCCTCTTAAATCGTAGCTCTCCCACTCCCCTTTCTGCTCCATTGTTGTCTTCTCCAACAAATTGGTGAAGCTATCATCGTCAATTCAAGTAAGTATATTTCTTCTCTCTTGTTTGATTAATTATGAAAGCGTGCTCCCATAACCCTCCTCCCTATGATTTAGAATCCAAAATCACCATTATTGGTGAAAAGCTTGAATTTCATATTTTGAGTTTTATGAGCTTAATGTCTTAAATTCTTCCATGATTGTATGCTATCTTTGTTGGGTAGCTTAATTCTTGGTTGAATATGGTGATTTGAACTATTGGGGATGATGGGGATTGGTGAATTGAATTCTTGAATGTTGGTGGATAGATGTATTAATTAAAGAGAGAGAAAGTACATGATTCTTGAATGTGATAAATACTTGAGTTGGTGAGATTCTTGATTAATTCATGTTAGATGGTAGTAAATCGCTTATTGCTTATTGATTGAATTGAATATTGTTACTCCATTACATGAATTGCTTGAATTATGAACTGGAGGAGGAAAATGAGAGGAATGACCTAGTTGAGGCATTCTTGGAAAAAGTTGAAGTTAGAGGAGAGTGGAAAAGAAAGAAAGAAGTTTTTTTTCATGAACTTGGTGTAGTATGAAGTTGGTGAATTAAATTGAATTGTTAAGATTGGATGATGATGGGGAAAGTGTTGAATACTTAATTTGACAAATTCTCACAAGCATGCTAGCAAATTAAGTGTGGGGGTGGATTTTGCACCTTCAACACTTAATTAGTTAGCCATTTTGTTCATAAGGTAATTTTGTGAAGTTCTTGATTTTTACTTGTTAGGTACCATGGCATAAAAAGGAAATGAGGTGATTTTTATGGATCCAAGTGTCAAGAGGGCTAGGAAAGGAAAAACGAGGCTAGTTCTTCGACTTCCAAAGCTGGTCCCGCGAGGGGATTTGGAGAAAAAGCATTAGAGCCCCATGGGCTTACTTGGTTCAACACTCAATAAGAAGGCAAATATGCACCTGAGAATTGGATAGATGAGGGCCACTTGGCACATGAGTTCCCGGCCATCCGAGACAAGACACGTGAGTTGGGAGCTGGTTATATTTTCAATGAGCCAGAGAGGTGCAACCTCACTTTAGTGAGGGAGTTCTACGCAAATTGGGATACTTCATTTGGAGATAGTACTAAGGTAAAGATCAAAGGTTAGGTGGTGTGATTCATAGCTAAAAGGTTCAATGCCTTCTTAGAGACAACTGCAGTATACCCTTCAGAGTATTTCATCTTACTGGAGAAGCCTCCATATGGAGACATCCACCACACTTTACGTGGTGAGCACTCATCTGCCCAAAGGGCGAGGGATCATAATGGCACTCATTCCACATTAGCGTTTTCTTGTTTGAAGAGGGAGGCAAAGGTGTGGGTGAAGTTCGTGTGTGTTGTCTTTCTCCCTTGGACACATATGACAGAGGTGACTCGAGAGAAGATTGTCTTAGTATACATGTTGATGAAGGGAATACTGATCAACTTTGGTGTAATGATTCATGACAATATGAGAAGATCACGAGACAATTATTGATGCAAATATTGTCATGACAGTCTTTTGACCATGTTCTTGAGGGAGACAGGTATTGAGGAGGAGAATGCAGACCTTCACTTACCTTTGGCAGGACACCTGGCGGGAAAGATGATAGAAGTTACAAAGGTGAAGGAGACTGTCCCTTCCATAGGCACTCTTCTTACTATAGCTGATCTGAAAGCTCAGGATGAGAGTTGGAAGGATCGTATATTTGTGATGCTGGAATTATAGATGAAGCTAGGAGGTCGACTCACCACTGTAGAGGAGATGACAACTTTAGAGGCATGGTACCCGCTCATGGAGAGTGCTATATTGACGTGCTGAATGGACTCAGCTTTTGAGGAGCCGCTTGATGATGATAAGGCCACAGTCCTTACTGATGGTGTTGATGACTTACATATGGATGAGGATGATGTTGGTGCTACGGGCTCCATGTAGGTTGATGGCGATGATGAAGATGAGGATGAGGAGTACAATCCTGAGGATGATTCTTAGCAACCCAGAAAATTTCTTTTCTCTCTGTTTATGATGTGATTGTGAGTGCACAGAGGACAATGCACCTTTTTAAGTATGGGGTGGAGGAAAGATAGATTCCTACTGTTCTTTGATTGCTATATTTGTAGTAGGTCATAACATTATTATGTCATTCCTCGTAGTAGTAGCTTGATGATTCATAGGTCATGTGTTGTAATATCTAGTATGGTGATGTCAACTTGGATGCTTGGGATATCTTGACGTGCTGTTCATCTTGAATAAGTTATGTTTGGTTTGTTGGAGTAATTTTTTTTGTTCGAATAGTTCTAGTCATAGAGTAATGACATTTTCCTATGATAGATGGATGATGCTCGTCTTAAGGGAAGTTTCATCATATTTTATTTTTATTTTTTAGGATTGAGTCATAGGTCATCCACTTGTATGCTTGTTGATATTCTACTTAGCTTCTATGCTAGAGTAAATAGAGTGGTCATCTTGATTGCATGAGTGAGGATCCATGAGAGACGCACATATCTCTTTAATTTGACTCAACATATCCTTAGGGATTAATAATGAATGAACTTGTCATTCAGTATGATTGTGCGAATGTGTAGTTGTAGAAACTGATTCGATTCTTGTTGCCATGAGAGATGAGCTGAATTGCTTTGTATGCATATATTGTAGCATCTAGAACTTGCCTTAGTATATATAGGATAACTAGTTGGTAGGGAGTTGAGAGATGATCAAGGCATTTCTTTGAGGAATCCATTTTGTTTTTCTATAGTTGTTTTACCTTCCTAATCATGCTCCCTAGTTACCCTCATTGAGCCTAAAAGCCTCATTCTTTCATAGTCTTAATAGTATCTTAATCCCTTTTTGTTTGTGAGACCTCAGACTTACTGATCTAAAGTAGTCTTAGGCACTTTGAGACTTGAAAGTTAATGTCCACAAAAGTATAATGTTAAGGGAAAATGAAAAAACATTGTGGTAAGAAAAGAAAAGTGAGAGAAGGGATGCCCATAAAATATTGTGTTGTTTACTTACTGCTAGGGAATTGAAAAAGAGAGCTTTAATTGAATTTTTTTTTAGTGATTGTATGAGTACAAAACTATCAGTCATGTAGTGAAATAGGAGCATAAGAAGAAAAGAAAGAAAAAAAGAGTGAATTAGTGAAGGGTGAACAAACAAGAAAAAAAGGTGGTAGACAAGAATATTGAAATATATCTTGAAAGTACTTAGGGTAGTAGTCACTATAAAATGAAATATCAATCCTACCCGTCCCTTAGCCGACATTACAACCAAGAAAAGTCCTTGTGATCTTAATCTCTTGAAGCAATTAGGTAGTCTTAACGTACATGAAGGGCAAGCCTATGATATGATTGCATATGTGCATTAATCATTTGTGAGTGTGAGTATGCCTTACTTATTGTGTTTCATGTCTTTAGATTGATGAATTTGAGAGAGGAAAATCACCAAAAGTGAGGGGTATAAGAGATCTAATTCGGTGTACTACTTGTTGCATGTGTCACACTTAATCATTTGGCCCTTTGTGTTGAAAAGATGAGTCATTTATAGAGGTTGGTGTGTTCTTGATTGTGAAATCTTTCTATTACTTTGTGAGAATTGTTGTATGATGGTAAACCACTCTATGAGTGATCCATGCTAGTTGGTTGAGTATGAGTTGATAGAGGTGTTAAGTGTGATGGTGAAACATGAGTTTAGGTATGTTTTAAGGATTGTTCGAGGATGAACAATAGTTTAAGTGTGGGATAGTAATGTTGGGCATATTTTTATGCCCATTTGACATGTTTTTACCCATATTTGATCCTATTTTGAGTTCATAATCCTTAATTTATGATTAAATTCATGTATGCATGTTTTATGTTCTAACAAATGATTTGAGTTGATTTGACCAGGGAACTAAGCAAAATGGGCTCAAAATGATACAAGAAATGAAGAATTGAGGAGCTGAAAGGTTTGGTGCTATCGTTGGCACCCCGCACCAAGTCTCAAACTTCAGAGAACAAAAGCTTTAGTCTTGTGCTATTGCTAGTGCACTGCGCCAGCCATCAAACTTCAGAGAAATTGCACTTCACAAATATGGTGAAATGAGTGGCACCCCGCGCCAGAGGTGTCCAGACTTAGAAAATTTGACGAACACCTTGGCGAGATAGAGGGGGCAGCGCGTCAGAGCCTATCCGGAGTTGAAATTATTGGAAATTTGACTACTTTTGTGGTGAGATAGGTGGGGCAGCGCATTAGGGTCATTTCGAAACGGAAAATGTTGATTTTAAAGCCAAGTCTTGAAGGCAGAAGCATCATTTGAAGGCTCATATATAAATAGAGGCCTTAGGTCATTTTGTAAAGAACATTTGGACTTCTTGGAGCAGTCTTTACTCATTTTTACATTTTGTAGTTCGTTTATGAAAGCTTTTAAGTCGTTTGGAAGGAAGACATAGTTATATAACTAGGTTTCTAGACTTGTGATATTTCCTTCATTATCCAAAAAAATTTCCAAGTGATACTAGCTTGTCTCCCTCCCCTCCCTTAGGGTTATAAGGTTCAATTGAGGGAAAATCAATATTAAATCTTTCTCCAAGATAAAATCATTTTGAGGTTATCATGGAGCTCATTTAGAACGTGTTTGCCCTATTAATTTCGAGTTGTGTGGTCGATAATTAAAGGGAGAAGTCTTTGGATTCTTGAGAAATATTCATGGAAACACCTCTTAGGTGTAAGGTAAGGGTTCATACATCTCCCTCGTTATATCCATGTTATACGTATTATTGAAGAACAGTTATTGATGTCAGAATCTTTTTTCCATTTGTGTGTTGTGCACTGTTTAGGTGGCTGCTGAGCTATGGAGTGTTGTGATTATTGTGCTATAGTAGAGTATCAAAGTAGTGATTGAGAATAATTGAGCTATTAGATCATTTTCAAGGTATATTAAGGTTAAACCTTCATTACAAGTTTTTTTCATTGTATAGTTGATATGACTTGTTCTTTACCGACTTGGTACTCATAGCCATGGTAGTTGTTGATGGTTTGCTACTAAATTTAAAGATAGATATATGTGTGAGCTTTCCTTGTTGGGATTAGTCTTGTTTATCTGCTTCCTCATTTGAAAGCCATATGGAACATATCATATAAATCAGTTGTTGCTTAAATTGTCTATTGTTAGATTATTTCCTTGTGAATGCCTTGAGGAATTTTTGATTAGCTGCTTAGTATTACATATTGATATTAGTAGCCCGCTAGCTAGTTTAGTGGTTGTTAAGCCTATAACAACATATAACTCGTCTTTGGCGTATCAGGATGCCTTTAGAGCTATAATGCGAGCCTTATAGTGTTACCTTTGAATTGATAGTTGTTGTGGCTGCCTATTAGGCCATGCTAGTTAGCTACAGGGTGTTACACCCTAGTATTAGTGATATAGAGTTTGATATGAACACATATATTATCATAAAAGTCACTTAGAATGCCCCACTACTTGCTGATAGATTATAGATTGTGTGATGCCTTCATGTCTATCTTGTCAGCTATTGGCATTAAAGCTATACCTTCAGGAATTCACATATGCTTATATATAGATTACCCAGAAATGCTATTGACAAAGTATGGAATAAGTATTGTAAAAATCAAATTTCATCACTTGTTGAGGGGAAGGGGGAATCACAGATGTCACGACCCGAACATAGGCCCGAATCGAGACGGGACAAAGAACCTCGAGAGGCTCCAAGTCGACCCATGACATGAACATAACATCTAATTCATTCAAATAAAATAGAAGATCAACATAATTAACATATCAGAAGTCTGAACATAACATAACATCTTAATACATACATAAGTCTAAAGCTACAATACCCCAGAAGTGCCTAAGACTAGACCCAAGATTTGAAAGTGAAAGGTAGCTAAAATCTGAAAATCCTTCTCAGAACGGGTCATTAAAGGGACTAACGACCCGTTGGATGTTTCCGTGGTGAGGTGCTGCAGAACTGGAGTTGCAAGTAATGGGTCTACGGTTTTGAGACATGATCAAGTCTAGTTTTCTACAAGTTCCTATTCTAATTCAGGCATGCGAGCTAAGGGGTTTTGAGATGTGATCAAGTCTAGTTTTCTAAAAGTTCCTCCTCAATTCTCTTGGGCTATCGAGGAAGTGTGAGAATCATATTCCTTCAGGTATGTAAGGCTATGAATGGATGAAATTGTCCACACCCATGCCCGATTCCTTCTCAATTCATGATGTTCTAATTGATGATTCCATGGGGTTCTTACCCAATGCATGAATTCTTAAGTTTTATTCATGGGTATGATTTAAGCATGTTTTAAATGATGAATTATGATTAATGTGAAAATTTTAAACTGTTTTAAATTATAAATTATGTTTTCAAGTTTTCTAAACTATGATGCCCATCTATGAGAGTTCATGAAAGTTGAGATCCATAAGTTATGAGTTCAAGTATGATGAGATGTCTATGAAGAAAGTACGATTTCTATATACCCATGTTTATGTTCATGTTTTCAAAGTGAATCATGTTAATTTCAAGCATGTTAAAGTATTGAGCGAGCCCATAGTGATCAAGTATGTCTTATGATTTCACGAATTAGCTTACCACATGATTTTGGAATCAAGACTCCCATTATTTTCATCTTCTGGTATGATTTGATCAAAGGCTCCTCATGTTATGATTTTTGATTATGTATGTATATTATTATTTAGCTTCATCACTAGACGATGGCTAGCTTCATTGAAAAATGATGGAGAGCATATGCATGTTTTTGGGAGTTGTGTCTAGCACCGAGTAGGCTATGGTCAGTCAACCCTGTGCCTCAGACTACGCGTCAATGTAGGTTTATTTTTATATTTTATTGGGAACTCCCTTGGAGCTTTCCCCTACCCCCAAGGGCCTCAAGCTTGATATCGATATCATGGTAGCGTCCTTGCCCTAGCAAGGCTTTGGACAGTTCTGCCCACTTAAGTGTGATAGTCGGGACCACGTAAGCTCTATCGTGATAATGTCGGTTATATGACGAGTCTCCCATTATTCCTCATGATTTCAGTTATGCATGTACATTAGTTATGATATATGTTTTCAGCAGGTTTGACCCAATGTTCAGTTTTGCTTATGATAATAAATTTTTAGCTTTGGTTCATTCGATTCAATTATGATGTTGAGTTATATTTAGATCATGATTTCAGAAAATAACATGCAAGTCCTACTCTCAAAATCTTATCTTGATTATGTCTTATATTATGCATGATTTATGCTTTTACTTACTTAGCAGTTTTACTTACCTTGCTTACTCGATACATTCCACGTACTGACTGTATACTCTATGTTGTATCATCTTATGATACAGGCTCCGATATCTAGACTCCATTTTGTTGCTAGTCAGACTTCCAGAGTTAGCTATTCTAAGTATCAAAATTGGTGAGTCGTCATCTTGCGAGGGCCTTTTTTATCACTTATGTTTTGTCTTTGTTTTTTAGTTTTCAAACTATAGAGAGTTAGTTGGGGGTTCTGTCCTATCAACTCATTAGTTTAGAGGCTTCTCGGACATAGTGCGTATTTAGCATTGGGTTCATGTATGTACTCAGATGTGAGGCTATGCTCAGATTTCCACTAGACTTATTATGTTTATCTTCTGCTTTTATTGATTGAGTTAAATGTTATGTTCATGCCATGAGTCGACTTGGAGCCTCTCGGGGTTCCTTGTCCCATGTCTCAATCCAGGCCTATGTTTGGGTCATGACAAACTTGATATCAAAGCATTAGGTTTTGAAGTGTTTTTTAATGGGTGTGAAGCATCCCACACTTATGATGAAGAGGCTACGAGACATTTAGGAAATTTTTTCTTATTTTGTGATCTATGTCGTTGTTACACACCATAAGTTTCTAACATTTAGTCGGCCTATTCGTATGTTGGTTGAGAGTTTTAGAGTGCCATACGTATGAGGAAAGGGACGAGGGAAAGGACGAACGTGTTCCAAGTCGGGATTTCGCGGGAGCAGGCCAGACCAAGCTGCCCAGAGGGGAAAAGTGGCATGAAGCTGCTCCTTCGCGTTAGCCAACATGGCATGGAGCAGAATCAGCGTGTTGGGCAGCGTGCCATGTTGCCTTGTCTGCTGTCTCAAGTATATAAGGGTCTCACACTTAGAAATGAGATCATAATTCATATAATCACGACCAGCAGAGGTGAGAACGAAGGAAAACATTTAATTTTCATCCGATTACTTCGCTAAACGCCGTACAAATCCGTACAAATCCGAATTAACTTTGGGTATCGAAGTATAAGGCTGCAGGGAGCATTTCTACGGCGTTAGTTTCGTGAAATTCGCCCAGCGAATCTTTGTCCCAGCGAGCCAAAGTTGTTGGAATTGCTCCAAACTAGTGTAAATACGATCCTAGGCTTAAAGTAAGTATTTCTCCCTTCTAGATTCCCGAGAAATTATGAGTTTTCAATCATCTTTCAATATGTTGAAATATACTTACTATATATATATAAAATTATTGTTTTCTTCAAATTCAGTAACGAAGTTGGCCCTATTCTTCCATTAGTATGATTACAGTTGAGAGGGGCATACGACCTGATATTCATCAGTTAGTCAGAAAACAGCGAACGAGGTATGTAAGGCTTAACTCTCGGCAAGTATCCTTGTCGTACAGTGTTACGACTTATGTTCTCGAATAGAAATAATGATCTAAGATCTTGTAGATAGTTGCTACCATTAGATTGTAACTCGCTATGCTGTAATTAGCTGTTATTGATATACATATATAAATATCATGTATGTTGCGAGTAGCTGCTAATAGGGATTACAGTTACATAAATTCTGGTTAGCTGCTAGAAAACATATGCAGATCGTACTGCAGGATCACTCACTGAAAGGGAGCAGGTTAAATGTGATTCGCATTATGAACGCTATAGGAACTCTTTTAGTTCTCAGTTTATTGTGACGGTAGACTTATATGTTTGTTTCCAGGACTAGACTTTAGAAGCTCGTAAGATTTATTGGCCTAAATTAGTTGGTTAAATAGTATGGGCGCAGTTAGGTGGTCTAACGATTAGTTGGTGCCTATATTGGCAGGAAAGCATCCCTAGAGGTCATTGACGTTATCGCATGTTCCAGAACCAGAAATAGAGACAAAATAGGTATATTCTAGAGTTAGCGACACTAGGGTTCTCCAGTGTATTGAGTGATCGCCGCCATCCCTTTAGCCTTATCAGTGATTATTAGTCTTAGTTGACCTAACAGTTATCATGTAGGACGCCAGCAAGTCAGCCCAGTCGTCCGAGTCAGATAAACCCTTGGGTACCTAAAGGAGGGTTCCACATCAGTAGTCAGTAACAGGCCAACACCCTAGCTGGTTCTTGTAAGGTATTTAGGTACAGAGTGCCAGGAGAGGGCCAGTCTATATAGAATTGCCTATAAGATTGAGAATTGCCCGAAAATAGTAATGTAGATCCGAGTGGATTCAGAAAAGTCTTATCGAGTCAGTAGTACTCTTATAGTACAGTGTTAACCATAAGTTAAGGAGGTCGGTAATCTCCCTATGAAGGACCAGGGTGTCGATCGCGTAAAAGCAAGTTCGACCAAGCCCAGCCCTATAGTTGTTTAATTAGAAGAACAAAGTAGTTAGCTATCCGCAACCCCACAATTATTCATGAGTTATAGATATCCGAATGGGACATTCAGAGTATTGTTAAGACACTTCAGACCTCGCTCTATTCATCCCAGACTATTAGAGATCATATCACTATCAGGACCCTCTGATCAAATACGGGCACATGGCATGCCTGCAGAAAACCATACAGATTATCCCCAAAGCGAGTAGCATTAGCATGAGGCCCAGAAGGCCAGCTACGCTCTCTTTATATAGATAGATTGATGTGTCAGTATAGAACCTGGGTTGGGGTTGCCCTCAGTTAGAAGTCTTCCATGACTGCCCAAGGGTTAATAGCTGAGTCGCTCGCCCATCAGGGGTGAGGATACGTTGCTCTACGGAGCGGCATGCCATCCGCAAGGGACGAAGATGGGGATCTAGATCCTCATATTGCCGTGGTTGGCCTTATACACACCCCCAGTGAGCGTTTACACCCGGGGTGTAGATATCAGGAGTCCTCCGGACTCAGACACAACTACAGTTCATGGGACAAGAGGGCCCAGTTGTAGACCCAGGAGTCCGGTAGGTTGTCTACAGTACCAGTAGAGTTGTAGACACCTGAGCAGGGGTATATAGATTGAGATGTGCTTGGCAGGACTTATGGGCGCCTGAACGAGTTATTTTGTGATGATTGTACCTCCCGACTTATGGGGCTAGGTGGGGTTCTTGTATGAATTCTTGTCTGCTAGCTATAGTGTATAAATGTGTAAGTATGTAGTCTTAGCTTACATACATGTAGTGTCAGTTAGATGCAGATTACAAATTAGCAGGTGTATAAGTTAATCTTTCGGCTCTTCTTTTTATTTACTTCTAGTCCTATTCAGCTTATCTATTGCCTTACATATTTGGTACATATTTTACTGATGCCCTCTTCTGGGGCATGGCATTACTTGCCTGAAGGTGAAGATAGATGAGAAGCAGGTCCCTCATAGTTCCATGCAGCTGTACAGAGCCGTTAGCTCCTTTCATTCGTAGCTTGTATGATAGAGGTTTACTTTTTTTGTTTGTACAGTATGGGTCGGTCGAGGCCCTGTCCCGACCATCTTATTACTCCTAAAGGCTTGCAGATTGCATTACTTCTTTGTGGTTAGATGATATCGTTTGTGTGGGGCCCATATGTGTTTTACACTATGTGTGTTGGCCGCGTGGGGCCCTGTTTAGCTGGTGATTGATGGCCTTGTCGGTCATAGCTCAGTTTAGCATCTGATTTCGCTTTTCAGTTATAACTAGATATCATGGTGGCCTTGTCGGCCCGCATAGGACTCCCTATGTTTGTTTGTCCTCTGGTTAGCTGTTTATTTTCACAGGTGGCTATAGGCCTTGTCAGCCGGGGGTTGTATTTACAGCCGCTATATAGCCTGTTGTTTTCTTGATTCTAGAGTTAGAGTCAGCCCTGCACCAGAGGTGCTTAGGCTTAGTCAGCTCAGCAGTTCAGGTCCTAGTAGGGCACCAAGTGCCAGTCATGTCTCCCAAGGTGGGGCATGACAAACTTGGTATCAAATCAGGTCGTATTCTAGGAAGTTTGCAAGCCGTGCTAAGTAGAGTCTTGTTTATGGATGTGTTGTGCACCACATTCTGTAGGCAGGAGGCTGCAAGGCATGATAGGATGGATACTCTTTCTTCTTCTCAGATCGTGCTATAGAGCAATGTTGTATAGGGTTAAGTCCCTAAGTTTTCCTTGTTATGTTTGTCTAGGGTAATGTTTAATATAAGACAGACACCAGCCAGTTGTGGCTAACTACAATAGCAGGAGGAGGTATCATTAAGACGCCACAGTTGGGAGATAGTCAGCCTAAGGACGGGAGCGGACGTCCTTGATCTCCCCAATACTCTCCCGAGGTACCAGGAACCTCACACTGTGATACATTTACCAGCACCGTCCCCAGTTCATTTTTATAACCTCAGAGTAGGAAGTCAGGAGTATAGCATATATGCGAGTCAACTTATCTGTTAGATATACAAGATCTGGTCAAGACGACATTTAATATTAGATTACCTAATGGATGTGAGAAAGAGAGGGAAATGCAGGATTCCCACCTCCATCTTTTCGAATGTTGTACAGTTCCATATTCCCGTTTCATTGCGGTAAGAAAAGGCTATTCCTACCTCTTAGTTTTGTTTCCAGTATAGAAAAGGGCGTAAGAATTGAGGCGATGTTGCCTGAAGTAATTAGTAAGCGGAGGTTGGATTTGTTGACTCCAGAAAGTGTTAGGAAAGAGTAGGGAGCCCCAATATTTATATAAGTTGTCCAGACCTTCACGGTAATAAGTCAGAAGAGCGGGTAAGACTACCAGCTTACTCGAAGTGTGTGTAAGAAATCCATTAGTGATAAATTCCCATTAATAGTCAAGTTCAAGTCAGAAAAGGGATGAATCTGCCGTAGCATGCTAATGATGACAAGATATGCCTGCAAGATAACGGTTATGATCTTAGTTTGTGATATCGAAAGACAGGGAGGTCATATGAGTAAAATAGGTCGACTGCAAGCCAGAAGAAGTATAGGCCGAAACCTCGGCGGTGACCCTATTGACAATGTAAGGCGGGTACCATGAACCCTAGATCTCAGTCTAAGGAAGGTAAGGAGAAAAGCAAGAATACCAGACTTTAGGGGAAATTAGAATCACCTCAAGGTTGATAGAACATCGTATATTGAGGACTAAGCCATGGGCTAACAGTTAAGAGACAGTAAGATTGTAGCCTAAAATATTGCGGTACGCCTGCCTAAGTAGAAGGTAAGAGACTGCCGACCCGAAGACTCTAATCTAGTGCAGCCTGGAAACAAGGCCCAACGGACAGTTATGGGCCTTCAATATAACAACAAGCAAGGTCACAAGATCCGGATGTTGACCTCATGTTCCAAGGGTGGCGGAACTTCAAATAGCAGATCATAGCTAAGGTGCATGTGTTCGTTGCTCCAAGAATTTAACGAAAATACAGTGAGATGGTACAAGAGGATAGGAGATATCACCAAATCATAGAAGTAGAGCCCCAGTGACAGGCCTGAAAAGGTGAAATAGAAGGGACCGAGTTATCCAATATAAGAGATAGTCGTGTCTGCAAGGGAGTGGAGAGTAATTAATATGAATATAGTCACAGTGTTACCTCACACCAGGTGTAGACTGACCTTATTTGAGTCAGTATAATAAGACCAATGAGGTCAATTCGTGCCTCACCAGATGAAATTGTGTTGCCATTAAGACTTATGTCAGGTTAAATACCCCAGAAGTAGATGGAGTGCATGGAGCCCCAGTGTTTGATAAACTCCAACAGAGGGGCACAATCTACGACTAAATTTTAGGAAGGGATGTTGGAACACACGGTGACACATGTTAACTTAAGCACAGTTCCTCGTACCCTAATTGGTGGCTAAGTAGAATATACAACTCAGACTCCGAGGCCCACTATAAATGGAAGTGGAAGCCTTTTGGATGATAACTTCAGGCAGATAGAGCAAACCTGGACATGTTAAAATGGGCAGAAGGAAAAAGTAAAGCTTATCAGAGAACGTCTGCTGACTACTCAGAGCCGCCAGAAACCTTATGCTGACGTGCGACGGAGGAACCTAGAGTTCAATGTGGGTGACTTTTTATCCCTTAAGGTTTCCCCAATGAAGGGCGTGACGAGATTTGGTAATAAAGGAAAGCTCAACCTGAGGTTTATTCGGCCTTATCAGATTCACCGAAGGATAGGCCAGGTGGCTTATGGATTGGATTTACCTCCAGAATTAGAATCTGTTCACCCAGTTTTTCATGTATCAATGCTGAGGAACTGCATAGGAGATCCCTCTCGGATTGTCCCAGTTAAAGACATCTAAATCACTGAGGAGTTAGTTTATGAAGAAGCTCCAGTAGCCATATTAGATCGGCAGATCCGCAGACTAAGAACTAAAGTTGTTGCTTCCGTTAAAGTGATATGGCGAAATAAGAACTGAGAGGAGATGACCTGGGAGGTAAAAGATGATATGAAAACCGTATATTCTCAGTTATTTCAGACTTAGTCAGATTGTGCAGCTAGAGGTATGTTGTTGTTGTTGTTTCATAAGTTGCATTACATACATGTATATGTGAGATAATTAACTTCAGTCTATTATGAAATGAATGCTATAGTATTATGCGAAGTACTTGTATTGGACTTTTCTATGTTTCAGGGTTTTTGGACAGTCTATATTACAGGGGAGACTCTGCAGAAGTTTTTCCAAAATAAGTAATTGCAAGGTTAAGGTTCTTGCAAGTAGAAGTTAGCATTCGAGGACGAATGTTCTTAAGGGTGGGGGAGGATGTTACACCCCATAAGCTTCTAATATTTAGTCAGTCTATTTGTATGTTGGTTAAGAGTTTTAGAGTGCCACACGTACGAGGAAAGGGACGGGGGAAAGGCCAAAAGAGTGCCAAGTCGGGATTTCGCGGGAGGAGGCCGGACCAAGCTGCCCAGAGGGGCAAAGTGGCACGAAGCTGCTCTGCCGCGTTAGCCAACGTGGCACAGAGCAGAATCAGTGTGTTGGGCAGCGTGTCACATTTCCTTGTCTGCTGCCTCAAGTATATAAGGGTCTCACACTTAGAAAAGAGATCATAATTCATCTAATCATGAACAACAGAGGTGAGAACGAAGGAAAACATTTAATTTTCATCTGATTACGCCGCTAAACGCCATCCAAATCCAAATTAACTTTGGGTATCAAAGTATAAGGCTGCAGGGAGCATTTCTACGGAGTTAGTTTCGTGAAATTCGCTTGGCGAATCGTCGTCCCGACGAGCCAAACTTGTTGGAATTGCTCCAAACTAGTATCAATGCGATCCTAGGCTTAAAGTAAGTATTTCTCCCTTCTAGATTCCCGAGAAATTATGAGTTTTCAATCATCTTTCGATAGGTTGAAATATAGTTACTATATATTTATAAAGTTATTGTTTTCTTCGAATTCAGTAACGAAGTTGGCCCTATTCTTCCATTAATATGATTACAGTTGAGAAGGGCAATTGAATACGAGATGATATTCATCAGTTAGTCAGAAAACGGTGAGCGAGGTATGTAAGGCTTAACTCTCAGCAAGTATCCTTGTCGTACAATGTTACGACTTATGTTCTCTAATAGAAATAACGATCTCAGATGCTGTAGATAGTTTCTACCATTAGATTGTAACTCGATATGTTGTAATTAGTTGTTATTGATATACATATATAAATATCAGATATGTTGTGAGTAGCTGCTAATAGGGATTATAGTTACATAAATTCTGGTTAGCTGCTAGAAAACATATACAGATCGTACTACAGGATCCCTCGATGAAAGGGAGCAGGTTAAATGTGATTCACGTTATGAAGGCTATAGGAACTCTTTTAGTTCTCAGTTTATTGTGATGGTAGACTTATATGTTTGTTTCCAGGCCTAGACTTCAAAAGCTCGTAAGAGTTATTGGCCTAAATTAGTTGGTTAAATAGTATGGGCGCAGTTAGGCGGTCTAACGATCAGTTGGCGCTTGTATTGGCAGGAAAGCAACCCTAGAGGTCATTGACGTTATCGCATGTTCCAGAACCAGAAATAGAGACAAAATAGGTATATTATAGAGTTAGCACCAGGGTTCTCTAGTGTATTGAGTGATTGTCGTCATCCCTTTAGCCTTATTAGTGATTGTTAGTCTTAGTCAACCCAACAATTATCATGTAAGACGCCAGCAAGCCAGACCAGTCGTCCGAGTCAGATAAACCCGTGGGTACCCCAAGGAGGGGTCCAATCAGTATTTAGTAACGGGCCAGCACCCTAGCCAGTTCTTAAGGTATTCAGGTACAGAGTTCCAGGAGAGGGCCAGTCTATATAGAATTGCCTATAAGATTGAGAATTGCCCAGAACAGTAATATAGATCTGAGTGGATTCAGACAAGGCTTAAGGAGTCAGTAGTACTCTGCTAGTACAGTGTTAACCACAAGTTAAGGAGATCGATAATCTCCCTATGAAGGACCAGGGTGCCGATCGAGTAGAAGCAAGTTCGACCAAGCCCAGCCCTATAGTTGTTTAATTAGAAGAACAAAGTAGTTAGCTATACGCAACCCCACAGTTACTCATGAGTTATAGATGTCCGAATGGGACATTCAGAGTATTGTTAGGCCACTTAAGACCTCTCTCTATTCATCCCAGACTATTAGAGATCATGATCACTATCAAGACCCTATAATCAAATACGGGCACATGGCGTGC
This sequence comes from Datura wrightii, assembly GCA_035772735.1. Classification (NCBI taxonomy): domain Eukaryota; kingdom Viridiplantae; phylum Streptophyta; class Magnoliopsida; order Solanales; family Solanaceae; genus Datura; species Datura wrightii. Next base: position 67,246,201 of record JASDFA010000010.1, on the reverse strand, counting down.
CTGCAGACAGCCATACAGATTATCCCCAAAGCGAGTAGCATTAGCATGAGGCCAGAAGGCCAGATACGCTGTCTTTATACAGATAGATTGATGTGTTAGTATAGCACCTAGGTTGGGGTTGCCCTCAGTTTGAAGTCTTCCATAACCGCCCCAGGATTAATAGCTGTGTTGCTCGCTCGCCAGGGGCGTGGATACGTCGCTCTACGAAGCGGCATGCTATCCGCAAAGGACGAAGATGGGGATCAAGATACTCATATTGCCATGGTTTGCCTTATACACACGCCTGCTGAGCATTTAAGCCCGATGTGTAGATATTAGGAGTCCTCCAGACTCAGACACAACTACAGTTCAAGGGCCAAGTGGGCCCAGATGTAGACCCAGGGGACCGGTAGGTTGGCTACAGTACCAGTAGAGTTGTAGACACCTGAGTAGGGGTATATAGATTGAGATGTGCTCTCCAGGAATTATGGGGGCCTAAACGAGTTATTTTGTGCTGATTGTACCTCCCAACTTATGGGGGCCAGGTGGGGTTCTTGTATGAATTCTTTTCTGCTAGCTGTAGTGTATAAATGTGTAAGTATGCAGACTTAGCTTACGTACATGTAGTGTTAGTTAGATGCAGATTACGAATTAGCAGGCATACAAGTTAATCTTTCAGCTCTTCTTTTTATTTACTTCTAGTCCTATTTAGCTTATCTATTGTCTTACATATTGTACTGACGCCCTCTTCTGGGGCACTGCATTACTTGCCTGCAGGTGCAGATAGACGAGAAGCAGGTCCCTCATAGTTCCAGTCAGCCGTACAGAGCCGACAGCTCCTTTCTTCTAGAGCTTGTGTGATAGAGGTTTACTTTTTTTGTTTGTACAGTATGGGTAGGTCGGGGCCCTATCCCGACCATCGTATTACTCCTAAAGGCTTGCAGATTGCATTACTTCCTTGTGGTTAGATGATATCGACCGTGTGGGGCCCATATGTATTTTAGACTATGTGTGTTGACCGCATGGGGCCCTGTTTAGCTGGAGATTGATTGCCTTATCGGTCATAGCTCAGTTTAGCATATGATTTCGCTTTCCAATTATAACTAGATATCGTGGTGTCCTTGTCGGCCCGCATAGGACTCCCTATGTTTGTTTGTCTCTAGTTAGCTGTTTATTTTCACAGGTGGCTATAGGCATTGTCGGCCATGGATTGTATTTACAGCCGCTATATAGCCCGTTGTTTTCTTAATTCTAGAGTTAGAGTCAGCGCTACACCAGAGGTTCTTAGGCTTAGGCAGCTCAGAAGTTCAGGTCCTAGTAGGTCACCAGGTGCCAGTCATGCCTCCCAAGGTGGGGCATGATAGTCGTGCGATGAAATGTCTCTCTATCCTTCTAACTAATGCTATATGATTTTGTAGAATCATGCCTCCCCGCAGAGGTAATAGATGGAGAAACGGCAACATAAATGGCTAGGAAAATTGCAATTGAGATGGGCAACAACAGGCCCCACAAGCCCATGCAGAGCACGTACCTAGAGCCGGTTGCCCATGCATACTTAGGGAAGCCATTCAGATCTTAGCCCAGGCCTTAACTGCCTAGGTCAATCTGCAGGCGATAGTGCATGTCCCTAAGAACGGGAGTGCTGTGGTAGCGAGGGTTAGAGTCTTTTTGAGGATGAACCCTCTCGAGTTCCTTGGATCAAAGGTGGACGAAGATCCACCTGAGTTCATTGAGGAGATTTTGAAGTTCACCTAGATTATGGGGATCAATATGGAGGAGTGTGCCGATTTGGCCTCATATAAGTTGAAGGGGGTCGCGCAAATTTGGTTCAAAAAGTGGAAGGATAGAAGGGTAAATCACAGCAGGCCTTATCAGTTGGGATGAGTTCCATGTCGCTTTTCTAGATCGGTTCTTCCCTCGTGAGATGAGGGAGCTGAAAGCGGCCGAGTTTGTGAATCTAAAGCAGGGAAAGATGATGGTTCAAGAGTATGCCTTGGAGTTTACATGTCTATCTAGGTATGCACCCGAGATGGTGGGGGATTAGAGGGCCTGTGTGAAAAGGTTTGTACCTGGGATAGCAGACTCCTTGGTTAGGGATTGCTGGACCACGATACTTCTCCAGGATATTGACTATGCTCAAATAGTCCTGTATGCCCAGCAGATGGAGGCGGTACAAATGAGTGAACGGGAGAGGGATGCTAAGAGGGCCAGGACTGATAGCATCAGATTCTCCCAGTAGAGGCCTAGTAGGCACCGTCAGCAGTCCCACTAAAGATCTTCATCCCTGTGCCTTCAGCTATGAGTGTACCATCCAGATCTAGGCGCGATTAGAGGGGATGAGCATTAGGCTCGAGAGGTCAGAGTAGTAGACCCAGCGAGACTAGCACTCTAGAGTGTAGCAGATGTGGTCGGAGACACACAGGGAAGTGTTTGGCGAGTATAGGTGCCTGCTTTGGGTGCAGGAAGCCCAGACACATGTTTAGAGATTGTCCGACAAGCAGGAAAGTTCATGATAGGGGCTGAGGCCCAGCTTCTAGTTCAGCAGCTCCACCAGCATGCCTAGCCTAGTAGGGGGCATCTACTAGCATAGGTGGCAGATAATGCCAAAATAGATTCTATGCCCTAGCGTCCCGTCAGGAGCAGGAGGTCTCCCCAGATGTAGTCACTGGTATGTTACGAGTATTCCATCTTGAGGTATATGCATTGTTAGATCCAGGGGCTACTTTGTCTTCTGTGATGCCCTATGTTGCTAGTAGTTTTGGAGTCAATCCTGAAACCTTATCAGAACCCTTAATTGTCTCTATTCCAGTCAGTGATTCAATTATAGCTAGACGGGTGTATAGAAATTGTCCTGTCACAGTCCTTCAGAAAGTCACCTTAGCGGATTTAGTAGAGTTAGCCATGATTGATTTTGATGTTATCCTCAGCATGGATTGGTTGTTTGCATGTTATGCCTTAGTCAATGTTAGAACCGGGGTAATAGAGTTCAGATTTTCGGGTGAGCCAGTCTTAGAGTGGAAGGGTAGTTCAACTGTGCCTGTAGGTCATTTCATTTCTTACCTTAAGGCCAGAAAGATAATTTCTAAGGTTTGTGTGTACCATTTAGTTAGGATTAAGGATTCTACATCCGAGACCCCGACTATCCAGTATGTTCCAGTAGTATGTGAGTATCCAGAAGTGTTCCTAGATGATTTACCAGAAATCCCTCCTGAGAGGGAAATTGATTTTGGTATTGACCTTCTTCCAGATACGCAGCCTATATCTATTCCTCCTTACAAAACGGCTCCAGTGGAGATAAAGGAGTTGAAGGAGCAATTGAAATACCTTTTGGATAAAGGATTCATTAGACTGAGCAAATCCCCATGGGGTGCACCAGTTCTCTATGTCTGAAAGAAGGATGGTTCTCTTCGTATGTGTATTGATTATCGACAATCGAACAAGGTCACCATCAAGAACAGGTATCCACTCCCTAGAATTGATGATTTGTTTGACTAGATTCAGGGTGCTAAGTGCTTTTCGAAGATAGATCTCAGATCCGGATACCATCAGCTCAGGGTTCGAGAGAGTGACATTCTGAAGACAGCCTTCAGGACTCGGTATGGTTACTATGAGTTTGTAGTTATATCTTTTGGACTAAAGAATGCTCCTATAACTTTTATGGATTTGATGAATAAGGTGTTCAAGCCATACTTGGATATGTTCGTGATTGTGTTCATAGATATATCCTAATATACTCTCGGAGCAGGGAGGAGCATGCCTCTCATTTGATAGTAGTTCTATAGACCCTCAAGGATCGCTAGTTGTATGTTAAATTCAGTAAATGCGAGTTTTGGTTGAACTCAATGGCAATATTGGGTAATTTGGTGTCAAGTGAGGGCGTACAGGTAGACTCTCAAAAGATAGAGGCGGTAAAGAATTGGCACAGACCGGTGAATCCTTCGGATATAAGGAGTTTCTAGGGTTTAGCTGGGTATTATTGGATATTTGTTGAGGGGTTTTCATCCATTGCAGCTTCATTGACTAAATTGACCCAGGAAAGGGTGAAGTTCCAATGGTTGAAGGCTTGTGAGAGAAACTTTCAGGAGTTGAAGAATCGACTCACCTCAACACCGGTGTTAACTCTGCCTGAGGGTACCGATGGGTTCGTGGTGTATTGTGATGCTTTGACGATCAACCTTGGTTGTGTGTGGATGCAGCATGGTAAGGTTATAGCATACTCTTCCAGGCAGTTGAAGGTTCATGAAAAGAATTACCTGACTCATGATCTCGAATTAGCGACGGTAGTATTTGCCTTGAAGATTTGGAGACACTATTTGTATGAGGTCCATGTAGATGTGTTTACAGACCACAAAAGCCTACAATATGTGTTTACTCGGAAGGATCTAAATATACATCAAAGAAGGTGGTTGGAGTTACTCAAGGATTATGATATGAGTGTCCTTTACCATCCGGGTAAGACTAATATGGTAGCATACACACTTAGTAGGATCTCTATGGAGAGTGTATCCTATGTAGATGAAGGGAGGAAGGAACTGGTGAAGGATGTGCATCTACTTGAACGGTTGGGGGTTCGTTTGGTGGACTTGGATGATGGCGGTGTTATTGTGCGGAATGGATCAGAATCATCCTTGGTGACTGGCGTAAAAGCTAGACAAGATGAGGATCCTATCTTGGTGAAGTTAAATGAAGCCATTCAGAATCAGAAGGTAGAGGTCTTCTCCAAAGGGGGAGATGACGTGCTTCGGTACCAGGGTCGTTTGTGTGTTTTGGATGTTGATGATTTGAGAGATCAGATGACGCACGAGGCTCATGGTTCCAAATATTCGATACATCCATGTGCCACCAAGATGTACCATGACCTACATGAAGTCTACTGGTGGAATGGAATGAAAAAGGTCATAGCAAAACTTGTGGCTAAGTGTCCCAATTGTCAACACGTGAAGGTTGAGCATCGAAGACCTGGAGGTATACTTCAAGATGTCTGCATTCCTACTTGGAAGTGGGAAGATATCAATATGGACTTCATTATCGGTTTTCCTCACACTCGTTGGCAATATGACTCCATTTGTGTGGTTATAGATAGGTTGACCAAAGCAGCTCATTTACTACCGGTCAAAACTACCGATTCAGCTGAGGATTATGCTAATTTGTACATTGGGGAGTTAGTTCGGCTACATGGGGTACCCTTGTCCATCATATCAGATAGAGGTACTTAGTTTATCTCCTAAGTTTGGAGATCGTTTCAAAAGGGACTTGGTACTCAGGTCAAGCTTAGTACAACATTTCACCTGCAAATAAATGGTCAGGAAGAGAGAACTATTTAAACTCTCTAGGACATGTTGAGAGCATATGTGATTGAATGCAAGGGTAATTGGGATGATCATTTGCCTCTCATTGAGTTTGTTTATAACAACAACTACCATTCCAACATTCAGATGTCTCCGTTTGAGGCTCTCTATAGGAGGAGATGTAGATCGTCTATCGGTTGGTTTGAAGTCGGTGAAGCTATGATGATAGGACCAAATTCAGTCCATCACGCCATGGAGAAAGTTTAGCTTATAGGGGACGGGTTGAAAACAGCTCAGAGTCGCCCAAAGTCCTTTGCAGATGTGACAAGGAGAGAATTTGAGTTTGAAGTCGACGATTCAGTGTTTTTGAAGGTATCTCCCATGAAGGGAGTGATGAGATTCGGAAAGAAAGGAAAGCTCAGTGCCCATTATGTTGGCCCATATCGGATTGTGAAACGGGTTGGCAAGGCAGCAGATTGTAATGCCACGAAAATCCTAAGACAAGACCCGGGAGTTGAAATGGAGAAAATAGAATTTTCTGCACTAGTCACAGAATGAGTCGTCTTGTGACCTGTGGGGTAGGCCACGAATTATAGAGTGACTCATGGGGAAGGATCCAGATTGGTTGAAAATTTAGGAAATTGAGTGACCATGGGTGTGACCATGAGTCTTGGTTAACACCATGAGTCATCATATGAGTCAAGGGTTGACTGAAAGTTGGAAAAATTGGGATAGTGCACTTAGCGGGTCCTCACCACAACTCGTTGTGAGCACCATGAGTACGTGGTGACACCCCCAGTTATTACTGGTAGTGTAGAGGATGAGAGGTGACAACGAGTCGTGGTCACCATTAATGACACATTATGTCCCCCGTGGTGAGCCCAAGTGAAGTAAGGAAGTGTGCTGGACTGTATGTGGTCACTAGGCACGACTCGTCTAGTCCCTCGTGGGGACTGGCAGTCAGCTTTTTTCCTGCAAGTTTAGTAAGGGCTTTTACATAATTCCTATGATCCCAAGGCCTATATTATATGTTTTTAAGCATAATTTTTGATGAATTTTGAGGGGTTGAACGGTTTTCATCCCTCATTCATCACTTAGACTCTCAGAAGAACATTCGTAAAACTCAGGTCGTTCCTCTGAAGCAGAAATTAGGGCAGTCAACTTCTCCTCAGATTCTCAAGGGTTTTTCTTCGGATTCTTCATCAGGTATGTGGGAATTCAACAAGGGAATAGTTCTTCCCTTGTGTCCCCAAAAATAAAACCTTTTCTAATTTTCTCTATCAGTTTAGTCCTGTGGATTTGAAATGTAGAAAAATTATCAGATTAATTTTGTTAAGATTTCGAATAGTATGTTTTCTCATGATTTTAACAGCTTATTATTCCTTATTTCTAGACATTTATGAGAATTATATCTTGTGGAATAATTTAGCCCTGTGTCTCAGTTCAGTAGAATTTAGGATCTTGCGTGTTGGACGGTTTCCCTGTAGCTTGATTCTAACAAATTTGACATCCCCATATTATTAGTGTATGTGGAAATTTTAGTCAGATATTTACATGTCCAGTCTCAGTCAGATTATTAGACTCAGTGTTGTTTAGAAATGTCAGCTGATCAGTTTGAACATAGTTAAATTTTGAGGTGTCAGTGCTGCCTCCCAGTTATCAGTATAAGATATTAGTTATTAGATTTTAGTGATTCTTTAGATGGTTACAACACTTCTAGATAAATAGCTCTGACCAGTCTTAGAACCACTAGCTTCAGCCTCAGTTTGTCCTGTAGACGTTATGATGCTTCCAGATAAGCAACTCTAGCAAGTCTTAGAACACCAGTTTCAAAATCCAATTCGATAAGACTCTTAGGGTACTCTCAGATAAGTATCCTTGACTTAGTCTTGGGCCCTAGTATCAAGATATCCGCTTGGCAGTAGTAGTCATGTTAGGACTATCTAGTTGGAGTAGGACTTAGCACCGAGAGGGTCGGGGTTCCAATGCACCCAGGTTCCTAGAACTGCGTTGCCACCATAAGTTATCTTATTGGCCTCATGGCCTCACACAGTGATTTTCATAGTTCATGCCTTTATACCCTGGCAAGGTATATTGGATTCTACTGATGGGGTGTGTACATCGGACTCCACGTCTAGCTCACATTGTTATATGTCAGTTATAGCCTCTCCCACTAGTCAGTTCAGTTTCAGATTAGCTAGTTCAATTCAGTCTCAGATTACCTAAGTTCAGAATAGTTTTAGACTACTCAGTACAGTTATCAGTTCGGTATAGTACTTCAGATCAGTATCTCAGATTTAGGGCATGTCTTTGACCATCAGACAGGGTCATTTTGACCATCTCAGCATAGTCAGTTTATTCAATTTTAATATTTCAGTTGGTCATTACATGTCTTTCCAGTTCAATTATTTTATTCATCGTGTTATGGTTTCTCCTACTTACTTAGTACATTCAAAATACTAACGCATACCTTTTATATTGTATCATTTTATGATACAGCTGCAAGTTCTCAGTCTCAGCCCCGTTAGCAGATAACATTCAGGAGTTCTCAGCTGCATCATTGGTGAGTCCTCATCTTTCAAGGACAAGGATTATTTCTTCTCAATTATATTCTTTCAGTTAGACTTAGAGTTAGTTGGGGGCTTGTCCTAGCAACTCATTAGATAGATGGCTTTCAGACACAGACAGGGTTGTAGATTCTTAATTTTTTTTTTTGGGGATTTAGTTCTTCTCCATAAATGTTTTATTTTATTATTTTAAAGCCTCCGCTATGTTTTAACTTAGAATGTCAATATTATGATAGACCATGGGTTGACTTAGGGTTACTTGTGACTCCAAATACCGTATCGTGTCTCGTCTAGAGTATAGACTCGGGCATGACAAACTTGGTACTAGAGCACTAGGTTTAGAGTATCCTAGGATGTCTACAAGACACGTCGAGTAGAGTCCTTCTTATGGATGTGAAGAGTGCCACACTTATGATGGGGAAGCTACAAGATGTTATTAGGAAAACTCCCTTTTGTTCATACTCTTTATCATGCATTGAAGTTCAATTCTAGAAATGCTCTCCTAACTCGTTCTCTATTTCATTTTAGTTAAATAATGCCTCCATGATGTGGTAACGAAAGAATGGTTGGCAACGCTCACCGACCTGCCCCAGCAGCCCTTAAGATGACTCAGTGTCCTCTGCAGAGTTCAGAGCGGCTATCCAGCTGCTCGCATAGACAATCACTAATCAGGTGAACCAGCAGGTAGTCCCAATCAATAATAATGGGTCCGCAGTAGCTGATCGAGTTCGGGACTTCACCTAGATAAACCCTCAAGTTTTCCATAGATCGAAGCTGGGAGAGGACCCACAGGAGTTCGTGAATGAGATTAGAAAGATCACCTGAATTATGGTGTTAGCTCCTCTGAGAGTGCTGACCTGGCTACCTACCAACTAAAAGGGGTAGCCCAGATCTGGTACAAATAGTGGAAGGAGGGGAGACCAGCTGGAGCAGAACCGATGGAATGGGAGGAGTTTACTACAGCCTTCTTAGACAGATTCTTTCCTTGGGAGCTTAGGGAGGCTAAATTGGCTGAATCTATGAATCTGAAATAGGGAAATCGGATAATGGAAGAGTATGCACTGGAGCTCACGAGGCAATCTAAGTATTCTCCAGAGATGGTAGTCGAGCCAAGGGCTCGTATGTTGTAGTGTTTTAATGAAGTATTGAACTTGGTCCTCAAAGAGTGCAGGACTGCAATGCTTATTAAGGATATCGATATATCCAGCCTCATAGTTCATGTACAATAAATTGAGGAAGAAAAATTAAAAGACTTAGAGTGGGAGAATAAGAAGGAAAGGAATGGCTAGTCAGATTATGGCCAGTAGAGATCTGGCGGTAGTAGTCGCCCATAGCAGTAGCAACAGAGGGCTCCAACACCCACTTCATCCATGGCCCCTACTTTTGGTGCTGCAATAATCGAAGGGGTGGAGAATCTGGCTCACAGTTCTAGAGTCATAGAGCCAACAACAGCTCAGCTACACAGCATGCCCTAAGTGTGGAAAGAACCATCCAGGAGAATGTCTTTAGGGCTGAGAGGGATGTTTTGGGTGTGGACAGCTTGTTCATCAGCTCGTAAATTGCCCGTCAGCAGGGCAACAGAGATCACAATCCACCGCTTCAGCTACTCTAGCAGGCCAACCAGTTCAGCAGGCCAAAACTTCGGGTATGGATAGTGTCCATGTTCTAAAATCATTTTTATGCTTTGTCCTCCTGTTAGGATTAGGAGAGCTCACCTGACGTAGTCACGGGTATGTTACTCCTTTTTTATCTAGACGTGTATGCCCTACTAGATCTAGAAGCCACACTATTGTTCGTGACTCCCTATGTAGCCGTCCAGTTTGATATCAATCTAGAAGTCCTCTTAGAACCATGCTTAATCTCCATCGCAATTGGCGAGTCAGTTAGAGCCAGTCGGGTGTGTAGAAACTACCTAGTCTCAATCTTGAATAAGGTCATTCCAGCTGATCTTGTAGAGTTAGACATAGTTGACTTTGACCTCAATGCAGGCAGTTACACTCCAATTATGCCTCATTCAATTGTAGAGCTAGGTCATCAAGTTTCAGTTCCCTAATGAGCCAGCTTTAAAGTGGACTGGCAGTAGTTTAGCGCCTAATGGTTAGTTTATTTCATACTTTAAGGCCCGAAAGCTTATTTCCAAATGGTGTATTTATCATCTAGTTTGGGTCAAAGATTCTAGCTTTGAGAGCCCAACTATCCAGTCAGTTCTAGTTGTTATCGAGTTCCTTTACGTGTTTCCCAAAGATCTTCCCGGTGTCCCTCCTGAACGGGAAATAGACTTCAGCATAGACCTTCTTCAAGACACTCAACCCATCTCCATCCCTCCTTACAGAATGGCTCCATCTGAGATTAAGGAGTTGAAGGAGCAGCTAAAGGACCTTCTTGATAAAGGTTTTATCATACCCAACATATCTACCTGGGGTGCTCCAGCACTATTCGTGCAAAAGAAAGATGGTACCCTTAGAATGTGCATCAATTACCATTAGTTAAATAAGGTCAAGTCAAGAATAGGTATTCCCTACCCAGGATTGATGACTTGTTCGATCAGCTTTAGGGATCCAGTTGTTTCTCTAAGATAGATCTTAGGTTGGGGTATAATCAGCTAAGAGTCAGAGAATGTGACATACCAAAAATAGCTTTCAACTCTGTATGGTCACGATGAGTTTGTGGTTATGTCTTTTTGACTAACTAATGCCCCTGCAGCTTTCATGGACCTGATGAACAGAGTCTTCAAGCAGTATCTAGACATGTTCGTCATTGTATTCATTGATGACATTCTGGTATACTCCACAAATGAGGAAGAACCTGCTAACCACCTGAGGATAGTGCTTCAGACACTCAGAGACCGCCAGTTGTTAGCAAAATTCAGCAAATCCAAACTCTGGTTGAAGTTTGTGACTTTCCTTAGTCACGTGGTCTTGAGCGAGGGTATTCAGGTAGATCCTCAAAAGATAACATCCCTCAAAATATAGAAGCGGTGAAAGACTGGCCAAGGCCTACTTCCCCAATCGAAATCAGAAGTTTCTTGGGTCTAGCCAGCTATTATTGACGTTTTATGGAAGGTTTTTCCTCTATTGCATCTCCTCTGACTAAGTTGACTCAAAAAGGTAAAATTTCAGTGGTCAAATGCATGTGAGAAGAGTTTTCAGGAGCTAAAGACTCGACTCACTACTACTCCAATTTCGACCTTACTAGAAGGAACAGATGCGTTTGTAGTGTATTATGACGCTTCTAGAGTTGGACTTGATTGCGTGCTGATGCAAAGAGGTAAGGTGATAGCTTACGCATCCAGATAGCTCAAGGTTCATGAGAAGAACTATCTGACTCATGACCTGGAGTTGGCAGCGGTGGTGTTTGCATTGAAAATATGGAGGCACCACCTTTACAAGGCTCACGTGGATGTTTTCACCGATCATAAGAGTCTTTAGTATGTGTTCACTCAGAAAGATTTAAATCTTCGTCAGAGAAGATGGTTGGAGCTATTGAAGCACTATGACATGACTATGTTGTATCACCCGAGCAAAGACAATGTGGTGGTTGATGCCCTAAGTAGGATGTCTATGGGGAGCGTGGCTCATGTTGAAAAAGGCAAAAAGGAACTGGCAATGGATATCCACATGTTAGCTAAGATGGGAGTGTAGTTGGTTGATACAATTGAGAGCAAAGTATTTGTGTAGAGTGGATCAGATTCCTTGTTGGTAGTTGAAGTTAGGTCAAGACAGGATGAAGATTCTATACTGCTTAAGCTGAAGGAGGCGTTTCTCAAAAAAGAAGTGGAGGCTTTCTCCCAAGAGGGAGATAGTGTACTCCGTTACCAGGGTAGGTTGTGTGTATTGGATGTGGGTGATTTGAGACAACAAATACTAGTTGAAGCACATAGTTTGAGATATTCCATCCACCCAGGCAGTACTAAGATGTATCGTGATTTATGGGATATTTACTTGTGGAACAGCATGAAGAGAGACGTCATAGAATTTGTAGCTAAGTGCCCAAACTGCCAAAAGGTCAAAGTAGAACACCAGAGACCGAGGGGTATGACTCAGGATATCAGCATACCCACATGGAAGTAGGAAGAAGTAAATATGGATTTTATTACATGTCTACCTCGGACTCGTTGGCAGCACGACTCAATTTGGGTGACAATAGATCAGATAACTAAGTCAGCACATTTTCTCTCAATTAAAACAACAGACTCGGCTGAGGATTATGCTAGGCTTAATATCCGGGAATTGGTCAAATTGCATGGGGTGCCCTTATCCATTATCCCAGATAGAGGTACCTAGTTCACCCCTCATTTCTAGAAGTCTTTTCAGAAGGGACTCGGTACCTAGGTAAAGCTCAGCATAGCTTTCCACCCGCAAACATATGGATAAGTTGAGCGAACTATACAAACTTTAGAAGATATGCTGAGAGCTTGTGTGATCCATTTCAAGGGCAATTGGGATGATCACCTACCTCTCATCGAGTTTGCATACAACAACAACTACCACTCCAGTATTCAGATAGCCCTATTTGAGGCATTATATAGTAGGAGGTGTAGATCTCCTATAGGGTGGTTTGAGGTTGGTAAAGCTACCTTGATAGGTCCATACTTTGTTCATGAAGCTATGCGGAAAGTACAGCTCATATGAGAAATATTGAAAACAACACAAAGCCATCAGAAATCTTATGGTGATGTGAGGAGAAGAGAATTAGAGTTTGTAGTGGATGACTGGTTTATCTAAAAATCACCAATAAAAGGGGTGATGAGATATGCCAAGAAAGGAAAGCTCAGTCCAAGATATGTGGGACCCTACAAAATTCTGAGGTGAATTGGCAATGAAGCTTATGAGCTGGAATTACCTTCAGAGTTATCATCGGTGCACCTAGTTTCCCATGTGTCACTATTGAAGAAGTGAATCGGTGATCCAACTTCAGTGGTGCCACTAGACAGTGTGGAAGTGAAACATAGTCTCTCTTATGAAGAGGTCGCAGTTCAGATCCTTGACTGTTAGGTTCGTAAGCTGAGAAACAATGAAGTAGCTTCAATTAATGTTTTGTGGAGGAATCAACATGTTGAGGGAGCTACGTAGGAGCCGAAGCAGATATGATGACTATATACCAACAATTATTCCCTTCCGGCTTAATTTCAGCTTAAGGTATCAATGTTATCCCTAAAACTCTATTCAATTTCATGTTTAGTTCATACGAAGAAGACTAAGTCAGGGTACTCCCAGATAAGTATCCCTGACTTAGTCTTGGGCCCTAGTATCAAGCTATCCGCTTGCCATAGTAGTCATGTGAGAACTATCCAGTAGGAGTAGGACTTAGCACCGAGAGGGCCGGGGTTCCAACGTACCCAGGTTCCCAAAACTATGTTGCCACCGTAGGTTATCTTATTGGCCTCATAGCCCCACACGGTGATTTTCACAATTCATGCCTTTATACCCTAGCAAGGCATATTGGGTCCTACTGATGGCGTGTGTACATCAGACTTCACGTCTAGCTCATGTGGATATATGTTAGTTATAGCCTCTCCCACTAGTCTGTTCAGTTTCAAATTAGCTCAGTTTAGTTCAGTCTCAGATTACCTAAGTTCAGAATAGTTTCAGACTACTCAGTATAGTTATCAGTTCGGTATAGCAATTCAGATCAGTATCTCAGATTTAGGGCATGTCTTTGACCATCAGACAGGGTCATTTCGACCATCTCAGCATAGTCAGTTTATTCAATTTAATATTTCAGGTGGTCATTGCATGTCTTTCCAGTTCAATTATTTTATTCGTCATGTTATGGTTTCTCCTACTTACTTAGTACATTCAAAGTACTGACACTTACCTTTTATGTTGTATCATTTTATGATACAGCTGCAGGTTCTCAGTTTCAGCCCCATTAACAGATCACATTCAGGAGCTCTCAACTGCATCATTGGTGAGTCCTCATCTTTTGAGGACGAGGATTATTTCTTTTCAGTTATATTTCTTTTAGTTAAACTTAGAGTTAGCTGGGGGCTTGTCCCAGCAACTCATCAGATAGATGGCTTTAAGACACAAACAGAGTTTCAAATTCTTAGTTTTGTTTTTGGTTGAATTAAAACTTTATGATTTAGTTCTTCTTCATAAATGTTTTATTTTATTTTTTTAAAGCTTTTGCTATGATTTTACTTAGAATGCCAGTGTTATGATAGACCATGGGTTGACTTGGGGTTACTTGTGGCTCCAAGCGTCATACCGTGTCTCATCTAGAGTATAGACGTGACACATATGAGTTGGTGTTTCCATTAGAACTAGCCTCAATCCATCTAGTTTTCCATGTATCGCTCTTAAAGAGGTGTTTGGGTGATCCAACTCTATTTGTTCTGGTGGACAGTTTGGGTGTGAAAGACAACCTTAGTTATGAAGAGGTTCCGGTGCAGATATTCAATTGGCAGGTTCATAAGCTAAGAAACAAAGAGGTAGGTTCAATCAAGGTTTTATGGAGGAATCATCATGTATAGGGAGTTACGTGGGAAGCCGAAGCTGATATGATGGCTAAATACTCGCATTTATTCTCTTCCCGCTCAGTTTTAGCTTAAGGTATCAGTTTCCTCCTTAATACTTTATTCAGTTCATGGTTAGCTCATTTACCTCAGTTTCTTTCATGTAAAGCGATGTATGTGTGGTTCGAGAAATCAATTCGGTCATGTAGTTCAAATCAGAGTCAGTCATTCCGTCAGTCTTCAGCTTATATGATCAGTATTTCAATATGATGATTGTATTTTTCTGCGTTTCTATTTTGTTTTCCAACAGTTGAGGATGAATGTTCCCAAGAGGGAGATATTATAATTCCCCATAAGTGCCTAAGACTAGACCCAGGATTTGAAAGGAAAGGTAGCTGAAATCTGAAAATCCTTCTCAGAACGGGTCATTAGTGAGACTAACGACCCGTTGGATGTGTCCGTGGTAAGGTGCTGCAGGACTGGAGTTGCAAGTAACGGGTCTAGGAACAACCTATTATTTGATGTAACGGGTCGTTGGATGTGAGCCATTGTAAGGTTTCTTTGGTGCAGGGAGGAAGTAACAAGTCACGTGACGACTCGTCATTGGAAGCAACGAGTCGTTGGAAGTGCCCATTGGGAGGAATCCCGGGAGTTAGGCAGTGGAGCCAATGGATGGTTACCACGAGTTGTTGGAGCTGGGTACGACTTGTGGGACCTATCATGATAGCAGGTTTGGGGTTCGGTGTTCAGGGTGTAACAGACCGTTGGAGCTAGTAACGGTCAGTTCTAACGCCGATTGTCACTAGCAGAGCATTTTTTCTGGAAATTCATTATGGTATTTTCGTCATTCCAAAATCCTAGTGTCCTAAACTACGTTATTTTAAGCTCGAAAAAGAGTATTTTAAGAGGGGTTTTCATTCTAAACTTATTCTAATTCATGCATGCAAGCTTAGGGGTTTTGAGACGTGATTAAGTCTAGTTTTCTACAAGTTCCTCCTCAATTCTCTTTGGGCTATCAAGGAAGTGTGAGAATCATATTCCTTCAGGTATGTAAGGCTATGAATGGTTGAAATTTTCCACACCCATGCCCGATTCCTTCTCAATTCATGATGTTCTAATTGATGATTCCATGGGGTTCTTACCCAATGCATGAATTCTTAAGTTTTATTCATGGGTATGATTTAAGCATTTTTAAATGATGAATTATGATTAATGGGAAGATTTTACAATGTTTTAAATTATAAATTATGTTTTCAAGTTTTCTAAATTATGATGCCCATCTATGAGTGTTCATGAAAGTTGAGATCTTTGAGTTATGAGTTCAACTATGATGAGATGTCTATGAAGAAAGTACGATTTCGATATACCCATGTTTATGTTCATGTTTTCAAAGTGAATCAAGTTGATTTCAAGCATGTTAAAGTATTGGGCGAGCCCATAGTGATCAAGTATGTCTTATGATTTCACGAATTAGCTTACCACATGGTTTTGGAATCAAGACTCCCATTATTCTCAGCTTGTGGTATGATTTGAGCCAAGGCTCCTCATGTTATGATTTTCAATTATGCATGTATATTATTATTTAGCTTCATCACTAGACAATGTTCAAATTTGTTGAAAAACAATGGAGAGCATATGCATATTTTTGGGAGTAGTGTCTAGCACCGAGTAGGCTATAGGTCAGTCAACCCTGTGCCTCAGAACTACACACCAACGTAGGTTTATTTTTATATTTTTTTGGGACCTCCCTTGGAGCTTTCCCTTGCTCCAAGGGGTGCTTGATATTGATATCATGGTAGCGTCCTTAGCCCTGGCAAGGATTTGGATTGCTCTGCCCACTTGAGTGTGATATTTGGGACCACGTAAGCTCTATCATGGTAATGTCAGTTATATGAAGAGTCTCCCATTGTTCCTCATGATTTCAATTATGCATGTACATCAGTTATGATATATGTTTTCAACAGGTTTGACCTAATGTTTAGTTTTACTTATGATTATAAAATTTCAGCTTTGGGTCATTCGATTTAGTTATGATGTTCAGTTATGTTCAGATCATGATTTCAGAAAATAGCATGCAAGTCCTACTCTTAGAATCTTATCTTGATTATGTCTTATATTATGTATAATATATGATTTTGCTTATTTAGCAGTTTTACTTACCTTGCATACTTAGTACATTCAACGTACTGACTATATACTCTATGTTGTATCGTTTTATAATATAGGCTCCGATATCCAGACTCCATTCCCCCGCTAGTCAAACTTCCGGAGTTAGCTATTCTTAGTATCATAGTTTGGTGAGTCCTCATCTTGCGAGGGCCCTTTTTATCACTTATGTTTTGTATTTTTTTAGTTTTCAGGCTATAGAGAGTTAGTTGGGGGTTCTGTCCCATCAACTCATCAATTTAGAGGCTTCTCAGACATAGTGTTTATTCAGCATTGGATTCATATATGTACTCAGTTGTGAGGCTATGTTCAGACTTCCTCTATGTTTATTATGTTGATCTTCTGCTTTTATTGATTGAGTTATATGTTAGATCATTCCATGGGTCAACTTGGAGCCTCTCGGGGTTCCTTGTCCCATGTCTCGATCTGGGCCTATTTTCGGGTTGTGACAAAATATGAACACAAACTATGTCTGAAAAGCGTCTAGTACTGACGAGATGATGGAAAAAGACCCCAACTAACTCACTATAGTCTGAAAACTGAAAATATTGAACATATCTGATAGGAAAGGCCCTCAAAAGATGAGGACTCACCAACTCTAATTGGGAAGTACTAATGCTGGGAATTTTGCTAGTGGCAGAACTGAGTCTGGATATCAGAGTCAGTATCATGAAATGATACAACATAGAGTATGCGGTCACTACATAGAATGTACCGAGTATGCAAGGTACATAAAATCGCTAAGTAAGTAAAATCATAAATCATGCATATTATAAAAACATAATTAAGATAAGATTCTGAGAGTAGGGCTTGCATGCTATATTCTGAAATCATGATCTGAACATAACTGAATTGAATGATCCAAAGCTAAAAACTGAAAATTGTAAGTAAAACTGGACATTGGGTCAAACTTGCTGAAAATATAATATCATGAGTGATGAACATGCATGATTGAAATGATAAGGAATAATGGAGACTTTTCATATAACCAACATTACCACGATAGAGCTTATGTGGTCTTGACTATCACACTCAAGTGGACAGAGCCATCCAAATCTTTGCCAGCGCTAAGGATGCTACCATGATATTGATATCAAGCTAAAGGCTTGTTGGGGGAAAGAGAATTTCACAAGGGAGGTCCCAAGTAATCTGAATATACCTACGTTGGCGCGTAGTTCTGAGACATAGGGTTGACTGACCCTTAGCCTACTCGGTGCTAGACACTACTCCCAAAAATATGCATATGCTCTCCATTATTTTTTAACGAAGCTGAACGATCGTCTAGTGATGAAGCTGACTCATAACATACATACATAAATCTGAAATTGTAACATGAAGAGCCTTGGCTCAACCATACCACAAGATGAACATAATTGGGAGTCTAGACTCCAAAATCATGTGGTAAGCTAATTAACATGAAATGATAAAACATACTTGATCATATGGGCTTGCCCAATACTTAAACATACTTGACATAGACTTAATCATATGAAAATATGAATATAAACATGGGTATTTTGAAATCATACTTTCTTCATAATCATCTCATCATGCTTGTACACATACTTCATAGATCTCAACTTTCACGGATAGGAATCATAATTTAGAAAATTTGAAAACATAATTTATAATTGAAAGCATTGTAAAATCTTCCCATTAATCATAATTCAACATTAGAAACATGCTTAGATCATACCCATGATTGAAACTTAGGAAATTCACATGTTGGGTAAAAACCCCACAGATTCATCAATAGAATTTTCATGAATTGAGAGAGAATTAGGCATGGGTGTGGACTATTGCACCCATTCATAGCCTTACATACCTGAAGAGATCTGATTTCACGACTTCTTTGATTGCCCAATGAGAATTGAGAAAGAAGTTTGAAGAGACTAGGCTTGATCACCTCTTAAACCTCTAAGCTTGCATGTATGAACTAGAATAGGCTTAGAATAGCTTAACCCTCCTTAAAACATACTATTCTGAGCTTAATACGATGTAGTTTAGGCCTTAGGAACATAGGAATTATGAAAAAACCCTTAATAAATTCGCAGGAAAATACACACTGCCAGTCCCAACAAGGGACTGGATGAATCGTCGTCCCTGACCATGACTCGTGGTCACCTTCCATCATCTTCATTGGAGAAAACTCAACACTGGTCACACTGTGGTGTCCCCAACGACTCGTGGTGACCCAGTCATTACCCATACTGCCTAGACATCAACTCTTCAGTCAACTTTTGACCATGACTGACCCAACGGCTCGTGGTCCAGGCCATGAGTCGTGCCTTCTCCCATGGTCAACCCCGAGACCATCATCTGTAACAAATTTCTTCTCCACACCACGAGTCACTTAATGACTTGTGGCGCACCCAAAGACACTGGATGACTTATCTTGTGACCTAGTGCAGAAGATTTTATTTTCTCCATTTTAACTCCCGGGTCTAATCTTAGGGCTTTCGGGGTATTACAATATGTCCCCCTTGGGAACATTCATCCTCGAATGTTGAAAATCATACTGAAAAGCAGAGAAATCATCATACTCAAATACTAAACATATATGTTGATAACTGACGAACTGACTGACTCCAATTTGAACTACATGACTGAGCTGAAATCCTGAACCACACATATATTCATTGACATGAAAGAAACTGGGGTACATGAGCTAAACATGAAACTGAATAGAGTACTAAGGAGGAAACTGATACCTCAAGCTAAAACTGAGGCAGAAGGGAATAGATGTAGGTATTTAGCTATCATATCAACTTTGGCTTCACGTGAAGCTCCCTCAACATGTTGATTCCTCCATAAAACTTTAACTGAGGCTATTTCTTTGCTTCTTAGCTTCTGAACCTGTCGATCGAGTATTTCCATCGGAACCTCCTCATAACTAAAGTTATCTTTTACACTGAACTATCCACCAAAACAACTAGAGTTGGATCACCCAAACACTTCTTTAAGAGCAATACATGGAAAGCTAGATGAACTGAAGCTAATTCTGAGGGTAAATCCAACTCATATGCTACCTTGCCAACCCGTTTCACAATCCGGTATGGGCCAACATAGCGGGGACTGAGTTTTCCTTTCTTCCCGAATCTCATCACTCCTTTAAAAACATCTAATCATCAACTTCAAACTGAAGATCCCTCCTTCTTACATCCGCATAGGAATTTTGGTGACTCTGAGCTATTTTCAACCTATCACTTATAAGTTGAAATTTCTCCATAGCATCATGGACTGAATCTGGTCCTATCATTGCAGCTTCACCGACCTCAAACCAACCAATAGGCGATCTACATCTTCGCCCATGAAGAGCCTCAAACAAAGCCATCTGAATGCTGGAATAGTAGTTTTTGTTATATGTAAACTCAATCAGAGGCAAATGATCATCCCAAATATGCTTGAAATCAATCACACACACCCTCAACATATCCTCAAAGGTCTGAATGGTCCGCTCGGCCTAACCATCTAGTGTGAAGTGTTGTGCTTAGCTTGACCTGAGTACAAAGTCCCTTTTAAAATGATCTCCAAAATTAGGAGGTAAATTGAGTAACTCTATCTGATATGATGGACAAGGGAACTCCATGCAACAAAATTAGATCCCAAATGTACAACTTAGCATAATCGTCCGCTGAATCGGTAGTTTTGACTGGTAAGAAATGAGCTGTCTTAGTCAGCCTGTCCATAACCACTCAAATAGAGTCATACTGTCGGTGAGTACAAGGCAACCCTGTGATGAAGTCCATATTAATCTCCTCCCACTGTCAAGTAGGGATACTAATATCTTGAAGCATACCTCCAGGTCTTTGATGCTCAACCTTCACCTGTTGACAATTCGGACACTTAGCCACAAATTCTGCTATGTCCTTCTTCATGCCATTCCACCAATAGACTTCCTGTAGGTCATGGTACTTCTTGGTGGCACCTGGATATATAGAGTATTTGGAACCATGAGCCTCATGCAACATCCGATCCCTCAAATCATCAATATCTGGAACACACAAATGACCCTAATAGCGAAGCACACCATCTCCCCTTTTAAAGAAGACCTCCACCTTCTGATTCTAAACATTTTCCTTTAACTTTACCAAAATAGGATCCTCGTATTGTCTAGCTTTAATATCAGTCACTAAAGATGATTCTGATCCTTTCTGAACAATAACTCCACTTCCGTCGGTTGAGTCAACTAGACGAACTCCCAACCATGCAAGCTGATGCACATCCTTCACCAGCTCCTTTCTCCCCTCATCTACATGCGACATACTCTCCATAGAAAGCCTATTAAGAGCGTCTGCTACCATATTAGCCTTGCCCGGATGGTAAAGGATACTCATATCATAATCTTTAAGAAGCTCCAACCACTTTCTTTGCCGTAGATTCAAATCCATTTGGATAAACACGTACTGTAGGCTTTTATTGTTCGTAAACACATCTACATGAACCCCGTACAGATAGTGTCTCCAAATCTTCAAGACAAATACTACCGCCACCAATTCGAGATCATGAGTCGGATAATTCTTTTTATGGACTTTCAGCTACCTGGAAAAATAGGCTATAACTTTACCATGCTGCATAAGTACACAACCAAGGCCAATTCTTGAAGCGTCACAATACACCATAAATCCCTCGGTACCCTCATGTAGGGTCAACACTGGTGTTGAGGTGAGTCGAGTCTTCAACTCTTGAAAGATCTTCTCACAAGCCTCCAACCATTGAAACTTCACTTTCTTTTGGATCAATTTGGTCAAAGGTGTTGTAATAGATGAAAACCCCTCAAAAAATCTTCGATAATAACCAACTAAACCCAAGAAACTCCTGATATCCAAAGGACTCACTGGTCTAGGCCAATTCTTCACTAGCTCTATCTTTTGAGAGTCTACCTGTAGACCTTCACTTGACACCACATAACCCAAAAATTCCACCTAGCTCAACCAAAACTCACATTTACTAAATTTGGCATACAACCGGCGATCCTTCAAAGTTTGTAGCACCACCCTCAAATGAGCGGTTCCTCCTCGCTCCAAGAGTATATGAGAATATCATCTATGAATACAATCATGAACATGTCCACATATGGCTTGAACACCCTTTTAATGGAATTCATAAAAGATGCAGGAGCATTTGTTAGTCCAAAAAATATAACTACAAACTTGTAATGACCATAATGAGTCCTGAAGGCTATCTTCGGAGTATCGCTCTCCCGAACCTTGAGCGAATGGTATCCGAATCTGAGATCTATCTTTGAAAAGCACTTAGCACCCTAAAGCTGGTCAAATAAATCACCAATCCTGGGGAGAGGATATCTGTTCTTGATGGTAACCTTGTTCAATTGCCGATAATCAATTCACATACAAAGAGAACCATCCTTCTTGTGGATAAAGAGAACTGGTGCATCCCATGGGGTTTGCTCGGTCTGATGAAACCCATGTCTAAAAGGTCTTTCAACTACTCCTTCAACTTCTTTTAGCTCAGCTGGAGTCATTTTTTAAGGAGGAATAGATATAGGCTGTATATTGGGAGGGAGGTCAATACCAAAATCAATATCCTGCTCGGGAGGGATTCCTGGTAAATCATCTGGAAACACCTCTAGATACTCACACACTAAAGGAACTGACTGGATAGTCGGGGTTTTGGATGTAGCATCCTTAACCATAACTAGATGGTACATGCAACCCTTAGAAATCATCTTTCTGGCCTTAAGGTAGGAAATGAAATGACCTACAAGCACCGCTGAACTATCCTTCCACTCTAGGACTGGCTCACTCAAAAATCTGAACTCTACTGCATGGGTTCTACAATTGATTGAGGCATAACATCCATATAACCAATCAATGTCGAGGATAACATCAAAATCGGTCATGGATAACTCTACTAAATCTACTGAGATGTCTTTCTGAAGGACTATGATAGGGCAATTTCTATACACCCCTCTAGCTATAACTGAATCACCAACTGAAGTTGAGACTAAGAAGGGTTCTGATAAGATTTCAGTACAGACTCCAAAACTAATAGAAACATAGGGCATCACAAAAGATAAAATAGACCCTAGATCTAAAAATTGATATACGTCAAGGTGGAATACTCGTAACGTACTAGTGACTACATCTGGGGAGACCTGCTCCTAACAGGATGCTAAGGCATAAAATATGTTTTGGCGCTATCTACCACCTGCACTAGTTGATGCCCCCTACTGAGCTAGGTGTGCTGGTGGAGCTGCTGAACTAGAGGTCAGGCCAAGGCCCCTATCATGACCCTATTTGGCTTTTGGGTAATCTCTAAGAATATTTTCAAGCTTCCCACACCTGAAACAAGCACCTGAACCTGCTAGGCATTGACCCACATCTCTCCAGCTACATGTGCTACACTTTAGAGGGCTGGTCTCTGCGGGTTTGCCACTCGAGCATCTAGAGCTTAATGCTCGTCCCCTCTGATCGTGCCTGGATCTAGATAAAATACTCATACCCAAAGGTGCTAGGGCTGAAGACCTCTGGTGGGACTGCTGACAGTGCCAACTAGGTCTCTGCTGGGAGAATTCGAAGCTATCAGTCTTGGCCCTCTTGACCTCCCTCTCCCACTCACTCATATGTACTGCCTCCATCTGCTAGGCATACAGGCTATCCGAGCAAAGTCAATATCCTAATGAAGCATCATGGTCTGAAAATCCTTAACTAGGTAGTTCGATACCCTATGCACAAACTAGCTCACTCGAGCCCTCTAATTTGACAACATCTCAGGTGTATACTTGGAAAAGCATGTGAACTCTAAGGCATACTCCTGAACAGTCAGCTTCCCTTTCTTTAGGTTCACAAACTCGGCTTCTTTGATCTCCTTTATCTCCTGAGGGAAGAACCTATCCATAAAAGCGGCATGAAACTCATCCCAACTGATAAGGCCTGCTCTAACTGCCCTACTATCCTTTTATTGCTTGAACCAAATGTGCGCAACCCCCTTCACCTGGTACAAGGCTAAATCGGCGCACTCTTCCCCAGTAACCCCCATAATCTGGGTGATCTTCAGAACCTCATCAATAAACTCATGTGGATCCTCATCCATCTTTGACCCAAGGAACTCTAGAGGATTCATCCTAAGAAACTCTCTAACTCTTGTCGCCGCTGCACTCCCGTTCTGAGGGACATGCACTAATGCTTGTTTCTTGACCTGGGTGGTCAAGGCCTGATCTAACATCTGTATGGCTGCCCTGAACTCAGCATGGGCAACCATCTCGAGTACATGCTCCTCATGGGATGGTGGGGCCTACTGGTGCCCATATCCATTGCCATTCTTGTGGCCATTTCCGTTTCTATTTCTTCTTCCATTAATTCTATGAGAGGGTATGATTCTGTAAATGCGTATAGCATGAGTTAGAAGGATAAAAAGACACTTCACTGCACTATACATAGATCAGGAAAGAAGGGAACATTTCCTAAACATTTCGTCTCCTCTTCATCATAAGTGTGGCGCACTTCACACCCATGAAAAAGCTACTACTTAACTCGGCTTTCAAACACCCTAGGACCCTTCAAAACCTAAGTCTCTGATACCAAGTTTGTCAGGACCCGAATATAGGCCCTGATCGAGACACAGGACAAAGAACCCCAAGAGGCTCCAAGTCAATCCACGGCATGAACATAACATCTAAATCATTCAAATAAAATATATGATCAACATAATTAACATAGCAAAAGTCTAAACATAACATAACATCTGAATACATACATAAGTCTAAAGTTGAATACAAACTATGTCCAAAAAGCCTCTAGTATTGACGAGTTGATGGGACAGCAACCCAACTAACTCACTATAGTTTGAAAACTGAAAATACGGAACATATCTGATAAGAAAGGCCCTCGAAAGATGACGACTCACCAACTCTGATTAGGAAGTACTAATGCTGGGAATCTGGCTAGCGGCAGGACTAAGTCTGGATATCGAAGCCTATATCATGAAATGATACAACATAGAGTATGTGGTTAGTACATGGAATGTACCGAGTATGCAAGGTACGTAAAACCGCTAAGTAAGTAAAATCATAAATCATGCATATTATAAAAACATAATCAAGATAAGATTCTTAGTGTAGGGCTTGCATGCTATATTTTGAAATCATGATCTGAACATAACCGAATATCATAACTGAATAGAATGACCAAAGCTGAAAACTGATAATCCTAAGTAAAACTGGACATTAGGTCAAACCTAATGAAAATATAATATCATGACTGATGAACATGCATGAATGAAATCATGAGGAACAATGGGAGACTTGTCATATAACCGACATTACCACGCTAGAGCTTACATGGTCCCCACTATCACACTCAAGCGGGCAGAGCTGTCCAAAGCTTTGCCAGCACTAAGGATGCTACTACGATATCTATATTAAGTTGAAGGCACCTTGGGGGCAAGGAAAGATCACAAGGGAGATCCCAAATAATCTGAACATACATACGTTGACGCGTAGTTCTGAGGTATAGGGTTGACTAACCCTTAGCCTACTTGGTGCTAGACACTACTCCCAAAAATATGCATATACTCTCCATCTTTTTTCAATGAAGCAGAACCATTATCTAGTGATGAAGCTGACTCATAACATACATACATAAATCTGAAATCGTAAAATGAGGAGCCTTGGCTCAAACCATACAACAAGCTGAACATAATTGGGAGTCTAGACTCCAAAACCATGTGGTAAGCTAATTAACATGAAATCATAAAACATACTTGATCATATGGGCTTTCCCAATACTTAAACATACTTGACATAGACTTAATCATATGAAAACATGAACATAAACATGGGTATATCGAAATCATACTTTCTTTATAAACATCTCATCATGCTTGTACATATACTTCATAGATCTCAACTTTCATGGACTTCCATGGATGGGCATCATGATTTACAAAACATGAAAACATAATTTATAATTGAAAACATTTTAAAATCTTTTCATTAATCATAATTCAACATTAGAAACATGTTGAGATCATACCCATGATTGGAACTTAGGAAATTCACATATTGGGTAAAAACCTCATAGATTCATCAATAGAATTTTCATGAATTGAGAGAGAATTGGGCATGGGTATGGAGTATTGCAACCATCATAGCCTTACATACCTGAATAGATCTGATTTCACAACTTCCTTGATTTCCCAATGAGAATTGAGGAAGAACTTTGAAGAGACTAGGCTTGATCACCTCTTAAACCTCTAAGCTTGCATGCATGAATTAGAATAGGCTTAACCCTCCTCAAAAAATACTATTCTGAGCTTAAAACAATTGTAGTTTACGCCTTAGGAACTCAGTAATTATAGAAAAGCCCTTAATAAATTCACTGAAAAATATACACTACCAATCCCAACGAGAGACTGGACGAATCAACGTCCCTGACCATGACTCATCGTCACCTTCCGTCACCTTCACTGGAGAAAACTCAACACTGGTCACCATGGGGGACACCATGACTCATGGTGTACTGAAAAACTCATGGTGACCCATTCGATAACCATACCTCCCAGACATCAAATCTTCAGTCAATTTTTGACCACGACCAACCCAATGGCTCTTGCTCCTGACCGCGAGTCATGCCTTCTCCCGTGGTGCATGCGGTAGTTCCGTTGGTGGAATCTACATGTATCAGTAAAGCATCATAAGACACGAGTCGAGGCACACCCAACAGGTCACTAGACGACTCTTCCTATGACCTGGTGCAGAAAATTCTATTTTTTCCATTTCAATTTTTGAGTCTGATGTTAGGGCTTTCGGGTATTACAACAAATTTGGAAGAAGATGCTAATCAAAAAGGGCATCATTGAACAACATATAAGGTGGGAAACATAAGGAGGCATCTCTACAATATGGTGTGATAACTGGTCAAATCTTGGCCCACTGTACCAACATCAGACTGAAGTACTGGCCTATCATCATTTGAGAGATATAGGGGAATTCTTAACAGAAGAAGGTTGAAACTTTGATAGGATGAAGGACTATGTTGCTAATTATGTGATAGATCATACTAAAATGCACATGACCATAATTCAATATAGTCATCAAAGTGATAAGCCTTGGTGGACTAAAACTAGCTCAGGGAATTTTACAGTTAAAAATGCTTGGGAATTATTAAGACATAAAGTAGACATAGAGGTTGATATGAAGCTGCTTTGGGTGAAAGAATTACCTTTCAAATTATCTTTTCTTTCTTGGTGAGTTTGATTGGGTAAGGTACCAGTGGCAGTAGTGATGCACTCATGGAATAATAATATCTCCAAACTTTGCAAGTGTTGTTCTAGCCTTTTTGATTGAGACTATAGAACATATATTTTTGAAAGGGGAAGCAACAAATCACATTTGGAGATATTTTACAAGGGCAGTAGGACCTTTAGTTCAAGTGAAACAGGCTATGAAGAGATGGTGGATAGAAGAGGATAATGCAAGGGTGAAGGTGATTTTTCAAGTTGTACCCATATTAGTCCTATGGTCATCATGGAAAAGAAAGAATACAATTCTGCATGGAGGAAAGTAATCAGTTGGAAAAGTGATATGGGATATCAAAGAGAACATCTGTAAATTGATGAAGAGGATATTTAAAAGGGATGGTGGATTTAAGACTTGGCCTAATCTGATGGTAGAACTAGAGCAATACAGTCCTAGAATCAGTGGCACAATGGTGAGATGGTTAACCCCTCCTGAAGGATGGCTAAAATGTAATACATATGAGGGTTCTAGAGGGAACCCTGGCCCCTCAGCAGCAGCTTTTTATATTAGAAACAGGGAGGGGGATTTGTTGGTGGCAAAGGGAGTGAAAATATGGGAAACCACCAATCTGGTGGCAGAGGCTAGAGCTATCAGAGAGGGTTTGCGTTTTTGCAGAGAGAATCAGTTATATAATATAATCATAGAGACTGATTCTCTGGCTACGGTGAACATTTTAGAAGGGAAATGGGAGGTCCCCTAGAATACCAATATGGAGGTGAACTATATAATAGAATTGAGGAGTAGCATCTCGACAAGAGTACAACATTCCCTAAGGGAAAATAATACACTTACAGATTATTTAGCTAACTTAGTTTTTGTTTTTGCAGGTAATTATCAGATAAATCACTAGAAGGAACTACCTAAGGTAGGAAGGATAATTATCAACATGGATAAGAAGGGACACCAAATATAAGAAGGAAAATTGAAGATTAAAGACAGGGGTTCTAATTATACAGGTTACAACTGAGACAAAGCAGATGACTTGAATAGAAGTATGTAGGGGATAGATTCAAGTAGACTAGACAGGTTATCAACTTAGTCTGAAGAAATTTTGTTTGATAAACTCATTACACACCTGGTGAGGGCATTGAGGTATTTCATTAATGGTTAATCAAGACTGAGTAGAGCAAGCTACGATACTTGAATCTGCAATCAGTAAACTTCAACCCGCGGTCTATTACAATGATAACAATAGAAAGAGACATAGACTTAGAGACTGTTCAATATTAAATGATATAGGTGGTGAAATTAATCTATGTTGAGATTCAATCCACCATATCTGAGGATAAAGAACGAAAACTTAGCTATGCCGAAGATTTTATTGAAAGAAAGATATGGTCGTAGAAGAAATACCTTTTTGGGGAACTGGTCTTAGTGGGCTTTGCTCGACCTCGATCTGGTGAACAAATTTGTGAAATAAGAGGGGAGATGTGAGATCTATAGAAGAGGAAGAAGAGGAAAACAAGTACACCTGTGGAAGCTAAGATAGGAGATGAAGAAGAAGAATCTTTAGACCATTATAGGGTAGCCATGATCATGAGCTTCAACAACAGAGGAGGAGCTAAGTTAGGAAAGCTCTAAATTCTTGAGTAGTGTCTTAATATTGCTAATGGTAAGTTGAACGAACCTTTTATTCGGCCGGCCCAATTTGATGTAAAGTTTGAGGATCGATTTTTGTTATTTTATAAAATATGGCACTGCAGCCGTAGTTTAAATTAAAAAAGTAATTCTCATATAGGGATAGTTATGCCTATAAAAGTTAAAAAATGTCTAGAAAGACTATATTCCTATAGAGTCATATTAAAGTCTATTCATTTATGGAGTTCCTTTATTCCTAAGATGGCATCACAGACATCCAGGAGTGTCTTATGTGCTCGAGATATAGATACACGAGCCTAGTGTACTTGGGGTGTAGTTATAGAAGCCAAGTGGGCTCAAGATGTAGTTACAAGAGTCAAAAAGGCTGAAAATATAGTTACAGGAGTCAAGAAGTCTCCATATATAGTACATGAGTTAAAAAAGGCTCAACATACATATTCGGGGCTAGGGTGTTACCAATAGGGGTATATAGATTGAATGGTACCTGTTGGGGCTTATGGGGGCTTAGTTAAGTTATTGTTTGTTGTTTCTAACTGCCAAACTTGTGGGAGTAAGGTTAGGTTCTTTCTTGAGTATTGTTTATATAGTATATAATATATACAGATCGGAATGTTGAGGCTATCTTTTGACTTTTCGACCTAATTACCTTTATTACTTATGATATCTGTTTCAATCCCATCTTATTATTGTGTAATATACTCAGTGTACTATTGTACTGACGCCCCGATCCTAGGTTATCTGCACTATTGTAGCAAGTCCTGACAAACGGGTACAGGTACCTCCTTAGTAGAGCAGATCAGTCTTAGTAGATTGGCTAGCTCATTTTTCCAGAGTTTCCATATTTCAAAGGGTTTCCTATCTTTTGTTGTTCAATTTTTAGGTAGGTTAGAGCCTTGTCCTGAAAAATATATACTCTTAGAGGCTTTCATACTATGGGCTTTCATATATATATATATGTGTGTGTGTGTGTGTGTGTTTGTGTCTTCTTTCAGCTTATATGAGCTTAAACACTATGGTGGTCTCGTCGGCCCCCAAGGGATTATATTTTAATATTGTGATTTGTTGGGTAGCAGAGTTTAGCATAGGTTTTTAGTTAAGGCCTTACTGGGTAGGACTTCTTTAAGTCGAGATATCATTGTTTGATTATTTGATTTTGTGTTGCTGTGTATGCAAGAAGCGTACATGTCCAACTATGTTAGCTCAAGGTCTACTGTAGAATTAGATTCCAGTCACGCATCTCAAGGCTGGGGTGTAACAAACTTAGTATAAGAGCCACATCGTATCCTAGGGAGTTTGCATGCCATGTCTAGTAGAGTTTTATTTATTAATGTATTGTACACCACATTTTATATGCAGAGAGCTACGAGGCATGATAGTATGGTTACCCTTCTTCTGCTCAGATTGTGTTCTAGAGCTAAGTCTTACATAGTTAAATTCCTAAGCTTACTACTATTGTTTGTTTATAGAAATGCTTGTTACAAGATAGGCTACAGCTAGCCAAGGGCTAGATACAACATTAGGAGAAGGTACAAGTAGGGTGCAATGTCTAGAGTTGGCCCAGCCTGAGGTCAAAGGGGAGGTAGCTTCTTGATCCCCTCTATATTCTCCACTATGTTCGGAGCCTTTGAGGATTACAGATTATCCAGCACCACCTTCAACTCCTCCTATCCTATAAGATCAGGATGTTAGGAGCAAAATTTATATGTTGGCTCAGATAATGGCTGCCCATTGATAGCTAGTGGAATTAGATGTTCCCGATCCTACTGAGAGACCCGGGAGTACGAGGGTTTGTGAGTTTCTTTTCTTAAGTCCTCCACAATTGACAGGGACATATCGTAGAGAGGACCATCAATATTTTCTTGACCAGCTTAACATAATATTTAGGGTTATACATGCTTTATCCATAAAGTCAGTTAAGTTAGTAGTGTTTCGAGTGCGGCATATAACTGTTTTATGGTAAGAAAGATGGGAAAGGTCCAGGGAGAGAGATAAACCTTTACATACCTGGTCTAATTTCTCCAAGGACTTCTTAGATTATTATTTACCATGAG
This sequence comes from Datura wrightii, assembly GCA_035772735.1. Taxonomy (NCBI): domain Eukaryota; kingdom Viridiplantae; phylum Streptophyta; class Magnoliopsida; order Solanales; family Solanaceae; genus Datura; species Datura wrightii. The sequence goes on along the minus strand of JASDFA010000010.1, from coordinate 67,215,833 downwards.
AGATTTGAGATACTCGGATTTATCAATTGCTATATCTTCAGTAAGCTAGGATGAGTGTTTGAGATTATAAGCTAAGGTTTGATTCTCTGGCTAGATGTGCACCGGCTTTTATTGATATGATATGAGCTAGTGTACATCAGTTTATAGCAGGGCTTGCTACAGAGTATGTTGAGTCATGTGCTACAACTGTATTTCATGAAGACATGGATATTTCAAAATCCAGATCTTTGACCAGAATATAGAAGAGTTTATACACTAGAAATATATAACTGATAGAGAAGATAGAGAGTAGTTCAAGAGATTTAGCCAGACTCGTTGGTTCATAAGTAGAGTCACGAGGCGGTCCTAGACCTCGATATTAAGGTAGGCCACCTAGGCCTCCACTACTTAGTTTCTAAGTAACAGGTATGATCATTAGGGACAGTTAGGTCCAAGTGAGAATTCAGGCCATTAGGCTCACAACAATAGAGAGGCTAAGATCAGACTAGGTCAGCCCTATCACATTTTACTATTTATGGAAGGAGGTACATTAGAAGATGAAAATATGATTCCACGACTTGTTCTTCTTGTGGATAGGAGGGACACATGATGAGAGACTACCTAACTAGAGATCAAAGTGACAAAGGTCAGTAGACTGGGTCATCATCAAGGTCACATTTTCCAGCACCTTCTATGGGGCGTGAACCCTACACTTCAGTAGGTAGAGGTAGTGGTAAAATAGGAGAATCTAGTTTTGGCAATAGTTAGAACCACACAATGCATTAGAAGACCGACAAGTCTTTAAGTTATTTCCATATATTATGACAGGTACACTGAATGTTTATTCTTAGTTAGTATATGCCTTGAGAGATCCAAGATCTATTATCTCATATGTTACTCCATCGGTAGCAGGTGATCTTGGGCAGAATTTCATGCCCAAGTGATACTCAAATGCTTCATTTCGACTTGTTTGTCTATCATTATTGTGTACATTCTCATGTGATTTGTAGTTAAATGTGAATTTATACTAACCAACATGATTAGTGTTGTTTTGCAGGTAAAATGGAATTTTGGGAAGCTAAGATACATGTTGGTAAAATCGGGAATGGACTTGGAAACAAGGAGTGGAAAAGGACATGGAAGATTAGCAAAAACAAGGGCTCCACGATGGAGCCGTGTCAAGTTGCCATCGCGGAGGCACTCCACCTCAAGTGAAATAATTTTGGCAATTTCCAGTGAAGGTGCGCGATAGCACCGTGTCACGTTGGCCAGGCTCCGCGATGCAGGCCGTGGCACGTTGAGGTTAAATTGCCTGGGGTGCCGACTTCTAGTGGGTCCGTGATACCTCCATGGCACGGAGGGAGTGCTCCGCGATACACTCCGTTCCACGTTGCTTGTTATTCTGGGAAAAATTCTCAATAGTATAAACAGCACACTTAGGTTTTATTTTAAACATTCTGACTTGGTTGAGCAAGAACGTGGGTTACAGGCAGTTGAGGGGACGAAAATTCTAGGGTTCTTCTCTATCTCTTTCTCTTTTACCTCAATTGTTTGTATGAATTCTACTTATTTGATGATGTTAAATCTACAAATGAGTGGCTAAATTCACTTCTTGCTGAGGTTAAGAACAATTGTAGTGGAATGTAATTGTTAATCATTTCAGTTTTCATGTTTTCTTCAATGGTTGTTCTATCAATTCTTGTTCTTACTGCATTAATGTTTGGCCAATGTTAATGTATATCTAAAAAGTCCAATTTTGATTTTGAAAAGGAAAGAAATTGGGAATATGTGAATTGGTAGGATATGATCTCTTCTTAGTTTAGAAAATTGAGAATTGATTTACATTCAGAATAGAAATATATCTGAAAGTCTTATTAGTCAATTAAGGAATCGGGAATGTATGGCTAGAACATGAAATTCTTTTATCACAAAAATGTAGATTAAAACTCACGATTCTTAAGTTGGATAGGAGTCGAAAGTTCCAATTCATAGGCAATAATTCTTGACTAGAAACCGAAGGAAAGATTAACTGAATTGTATTGATAAATTAATTCCCTGCATGTTCGTTTTGATCTCAGCTTGCTCATAACTATTGTTCAGACTCACTTTATAATTTTGCCTTAGATTCTTATTAATTAGTAAACTCAAACTCTCAAAATATTATTTATTTGGTTGATCTGCATTCTTAAAGATATAGTTCATTAACACTTAAGTTAATTAGTACCGTAGTTCAGTCCCTGTAGGATCGATACTTGGCTTACTTAAGCCACTTTACTACTTGTTCGACCACGTGCACTTGCATGTAGTCACCAAATCACCGAACAACAGGGAAGTTGTGTATAGTATCTAAATTCCTACAATGACTATTTGTAATATATACACCTTTTAGTGAATCCATTATTACGTGGGGATTCTATCAGAGTTGTATGGTAGAGATTGTTAGCCTTCAGATCTCTATAGACCTGGTAGAGTTAGGAATGATTGATTTTGATGTCATTGTAGGAATGGATTGTGTAGTGCCATGTTATTTTAATGTGGAGTACTAGACAAAGATAGTCAGATTCCACTTCCTAGGGGAGGCAGTTTGAGAATGAAAGGCAATGCAACTATACCAAAAGGCAGGTTCATATCCTATGTGCGGGTAAGTAAGCTCATATCTAAGGGCTATATTTATCAAATTATTAGAGTTCAGGATATACAAGCAGAATCACTGACTTTGTAGTCCATTTCGGTGGTCAGTGAGTTTGCAGATTTGTTTTAAGATGAGCTTCCTGGTATTCTTCAAAATAGGAAATTGATTTTTCTATTGATATACTACCATATACACAATCATAAGAGAGTTTGGTGTACATGTTGGGAATACCATTTGTAGGAGAGATAGAGACAAAATTTTATTGAAAATCATGGGTGATCATATAAAAGAGTTTGAAAGAATACTTGATTATAGGAATGAACTATTGAGAACAAATCCTGGAAGTACTTGTGTGATGGAAGTTGGTGAATCTGATGGAGATGGTAGGTAGTATATTCAAAGGTTTTTACATTTATTTTGATGCCTTAAAAAGGACATTTTTTGGTGTGTTTAGATGGTCATTCCTTAAAGGGTTTCTACAAAGGGATGTTCTTGTTGTTGTGGCTAAAGATGAAAACAACCAGATGCTATCAATTGCTTGGGTTGTAGTTGAGTATGAGAACAAGAATATATGGACATGATTTGTAAAATTGTTGATTGAAGACTTAATTTAGGAGATGATAGAGGTTATACCTTTATTACATATATGTAGAAGGTATTAATTTATACTACTATTCATTTATTTTTATTTTTGAAACTTTATAATTATCTTAACTTCCATTGAGATGCAATTTTTTTGCAGGGGATTTTTGCCACCTTAAAAGAGTTTTTGCCATAGGTGTAACAGAGGCAATGTGCTAGACACATTCTTGCAAACTGGTCAAAGGATTGGAGAGACCTTCAAAGAAAAAATCTTTTCTTCAAATGTGAAAGAAGCACATTTGAGGTAGAGTTGAGGATAAATCTTCAAAAGTTGAAGCAACTTGATGGTGAGAAAATTTATGAAGATTTACTCTACTACAAAAAAGAGACCTAGTGTAAGGTATTCTTTTAACACAAAAACTAAATAGGATATCATAGAGAATAACATGGCCGAGAGCTTCAGTGCTTGAATTTGGATGCAAGAGACCATTATAACCATGCTTGAAGAGATAAGGGTGAGGTGATCAACATAATAGGTCAAATAATAGATTTTTCAAACACTTGGGTAACAAACGTATCTCCAATGGCCTTAAGGGAGCTAGAAACAAATATGGAGAAGTCAATGAGGTGTAATATTGATTTTGATGAAGAGTTTGGATTTGAGATTAGTAATGGCCCATAGCAACACACTATTGATATTAACAACAATCAATATAGCTGCAGGGCATGGCAACTCAAGGGAATTCCTTGTCACATGCCATCTCTGCCATGCTCTACACGAAATATGAACCCATTGATTATGTTCACAATTGCTATAGCAAAGGGATTTGGTTCAATACGTAGTGTCATTTCCTTCGACTAGTGACCAATATGACGTGTGGTCTGAGTCTACTAATCCTTCTATTGCACCACCAGTTATCAAACCAATGCCAGGAAGGTCCAAAAAAATTAGAAAGAGAGAGGCCACTAAAAAGCAAAAGATTTGGAATGTTACCAAGAACAAGCATTCAAATGGTTTGCAACACTTGTAAAGGTAGAAACCATAACAAAAAAGGTTGTGCCAAAGGTGTTGGCTCTTCCAACATATGATTATAACTTCAAAAAATTTAGATATTTTCACAATTGGATGTTTATAATGCACTTTGTAATTTATCTGGTAGAATGCAATAAGAACTGAAGGATCTAGACCAAGTACTACTACATCAAACACTTTTGAAGCTTCTATACCAAGAGTTATGCCAGAGGTAGGCCAAAAAAGAACACAACTACTTCTGAAACTCCACCTAGATCAAGGGGTAGGCCAGGAAAGAAAACATTTGCTTCTGAAGTTCCTTCAACACCAAGAGGTAGTCCAAGAAAGGGCATAAGTGATGTCACTGCTACACCAACTCCTAGACCAAGAGGAAGGCTAACGAAAGACAAAAATGTTGCCTCTACATCTAATGCTCTTCCAAGACCAAGGGGAAGGTCAAGGCCTACTTCAACTACTACACCAAGTAGTTGATGTCGCCCCAATTACACCTCGCTATTGAGATATAAGCAGTTGATGTCAAATAGAGAACCCAACTAGAGGTTGGGGTCGATCCCACATGGAATACGGAAGAACTTGAGTTAATACGAATGACTGTTACTATTAAATTACTTATTTCCTAAGGGGGAAAGAAATAAAATAATAAATAAAAGTAAAACTACTGAATTCTTAGATCAATGTTGGTTTGTATTCAATTAACGAATTTGACTAGGATTGTGTTCCCCAAGATTTCATAACCACAAGGCTTTACACTAGTGATCTATTTTGGTGTTTAACATGCAATATTGGTAAGTTAGGTTCACCTAAATGGTTGGTCCCCTATCTAGATGATTTTGACCATGAAACTTTGTCCATCTACGGGTGTATTCTTGATTAACCCTTACCCTTAATATCGGATTAGCTATCCCTGGACAAGTTCAAGCTATTAGATGAGGGTTGATAGTCTTAAATCTCCATTGTGAATACCTTTTTCCTATTCACTACCCCCTTGGTCCAGTGAGTAAGAATAAGGCACGTCCTAATGTTTGCAACCGTCAAGAATCAATTAAAATGAAGGGAGAAAGAATACATGCATTAAACCCCGTTCAAGATTCACTAAGTGTTTAACTTATGTGTGTTATTTCATCATGGTTCCCACAACCCTAGTTATGGGTTTAACTACTCATGTTTGTATAATTATAATTACGAAATATTGAAAAAATCATAATTGCAACTTACAAATTATAGTAGAAGAAAACCAAAAAGTAGATTGAATAAATTCCAATACTGAAGAACAAAAATCCAAGGTCGTATTACTTATTCAAATTCAAGAACAAAATTATAATATCATTTCTTGAATCTTAATTACAGTGAATAACTCCCAAAAATCAATGTTCCAAATTGTAAAATTACGTAATAGTAAAATAAACCTAAAGCAAGTATTTATAAACATGAAACGAATCCTTTACTAAATCAACTATGATTCTAGTGTCAGCAGGTACCACAGCCCATTGGTAGTTTCAACGGACTGTTAGAGTGGCCCGTTGTTCCAATCGTTGGTTACCTCAGGCTTTTCTCCTTTCATCGTACGGGCATAAACAACAGCTCATTGTAAGATCCTACGAGCCATTGGTCCTATTCGTTGTTTTCCAGCCTCTTGATCATGGTTTCTGAGCACACAGAACGACCCGTCCTTAATAAGACAGCTCGTCCTGTTCATCCGTTATATGTAGCCTTTTGTTGGACACTTTCTCTGATTCTTTCCATGATCGCACAGGATAGTTCGTTGTAAGTTTGTACGACTCATGAGTTGCAGTCGTTAGTTAACACTCTGCTTATTAACTTTTCTGAATCACATGCAAGGGCTCAATAGCACGACCTGTGGTAAGGACCAACGGCCCGTACTGAGGCTCGTCTAAGACATTTTTTTTTGTTTTTAGCTATTTTTCTCAACTTTTATTCCTACGGCCCGTTTTACCTACAAAACCACCAAAACGCGTCATATCCACATAAATGTACCTAAATTCATGCTCATTCACAAACTTTTATGCATCGCTAGTGTCGTAAATTCACGGCACATCAGCACCCTCAACTTAGCATGTTTGCATGTTCTCAGGCAAACAAAATACAATCAACCCATGACGACGTTTAACTAGAGGAAACTTAGGAGATGCATAGTAGTCCAAACTCATAAAACAAATAAAATGTTTGCTCAATCAACCTCCATCCTATTAGGTTAAAACAGAACTCGGTGCAACAACTCAACACTTCTCAACATGACACAATAGGATCAAAGGATGGCATCATAGTATCACTACACAACCAAGCACGCACAACTGGCATTACCCTCGGACAGCTAGAAGTCAACCCATGTAATCACATGCTCTCACCATTAAGAAGTCCCACACACACATATGTACACACAATCATGCTAATGTCTATCTTAGGACTGGGAAAGAACTCACTCACGCTTACAAAAAAATTCAAACTGTGTGAATACAATACCATAAGCTTGCCTTTACTTTCAATACCTCAATTTTCAGTTGGTTGAACTGGGATCACTATAGGAATTTTTAGGCTTGTAATGTAGGCTAGGGTTCGGGTATGGTACATATGGAATTATTAGCTTAACCCTCCTTGGCACTACACACACCTTGACTTCACTGTTAACCTTTTTTTCATATTTTCTTCTTTTTTTTCTTTACTTTCTTCTTTTTTTCTTTTCATTTGCGACTACAAGTGCGGTTCTTCTTTTTTCAAATGTTCATCGATTTCACTTTCATTTTCATTCTACATTATTGTCTCTTTCTTTTCCTTTCATTATGCAAACCGCACCTGCTCTTTCCTTTTTATTACCCAATTTTCGTTCCATCCTACTCTTCTTAATCACCCCTATAGTAGCCACCCTCAACATAGGCGATTTGCCTGAGATGAAGTTCACAATGTCCAAGGAGGGACCAGGGCCAAAACAGGTTCATTTTTAATCAAAGCAGGTAGGTGAATTTGTGTGAACAAAAAGAAAGGTTAATTTAAGCTCAAACATTTGGATCAAAGGATATTATTCTCTTTTGGTAGGTCTTTTAAGGCTAAAGTGGATTCATGAATCAAAAATGGCCTATGATCCTTTCCTAGTTTCCCATCCTCTATATCGGTGTTCTAGATTGACACATACAACAGAATTACAACCATTTAACCTTACTCACACAAGCACTTGATTACACAGCTAAGTTCCAACTGCCAGGTTCATGCATAGTATTGACATTAATTATCCTAGCGATGCCTATGATGCCATACAAAGATCCATGTTGGTCACACCTCATAGCACAAGTATATTCACACAAAACATTTAGGAGGGGTGTCATTTTCACATACTTTGTTTGACTTCTCACACGCCTCCTATTTTCTTCCACTTAACCAACAAAGCAAAATAAAATTAAAAAAATACAACCTAAACATGTCGATTATACTAGATAAAGAACACCTGAGGGAAATGACATCCGGTAAGAAAAACCCTCGAGTCATGTCCACAAAAATCAAAATCAAGTACTACACCACCCCCATAAAAAAAAGATCATGCGACATCCTCGGCGCATTCAAAAAGTAAAACATGAGAATAGGGACGTACCTGGGCATCCTAGATGCCAGTGGTCTGGTCACCGGGGGCTGCAGATGCAACCCCAGAATCCTTAGCATCTGGAGTTTCATTCATGAATCTAGTCTGTGTAGCATTAGCCTCAACTGTTGCTTGTGCATTCTCTAAAGTTGTTCGCACAGGAGAATTAACTATATGACCACTCTCCTCGAGCACATCCCACGCACTAGAACTGCCGGCACCTTTAAATCACTCCATTATCTCTCGCTCATGCACATCAGTAGTCTGTCGACTCTCCTTGAGGGCAGCTTTCAATACCCGCCTATCCTTTTTATGTTTTCTTGTTTCCTCATCCTCCTCACCCTCAGCAGCCCGCTTCTTGTTGCCTTTTTCACGTGGAGCTGGCACCAAGTCAAAGAACTGAGGAATCTCCACATCTAAATCCTTATCTATTATTGATAAAGCCTGAGGTGGTAAAAGTGGAGTAGGTCTAGATGACAACTCTAGCACTGAGGCTCTCTACACTGCTATCTCTCTCTCTATAGTGTCCCAATCTCGAGTCTGAGCATTAGACTGGAATTGGTTGAGGTGTATCTCAAAACCATCCATCCGCATAAGTAACCCACATGCTGCATCTTCTATTTCTTTCTTTACCTATGGCTTAACTTACTCAAGCAGCATGTCAATCTTGCATTTTGCAATTGTCAGTCTCTTGGCCATTTTTCTCATGTCACTCTCTGGGACCAACAAGTAACCGGTGGGAATGGATTAGGCTGAGCTTCCTGATGGAATAGACGTGGTTGCTACAACATCATTTGCTTGAGTGGAAGTAAGTTCCATGGTCTGCTCATTTTGGCTAGAAGTGTCACCCTGCTCACCTCCTCTCGGTGTAATCTCACTCAATCTGAGCCCTCCAAATGGAACTCGAACTCTGGCTACCGGATTCAAGTCATCTTTAATCAATGTTATGTATGTTGTTTTGATGTTTTGATCATATGATCAATATCTGGGAAGACAGGCACTCTAGACTCCACGCATAACTGATAGATCAAACTGGGGAACAGAAGTGTCGTGTTTTCTTTAACCACCCGTGTCATACCCTGGAAGTGCTTAGGAGTAGACTCAGGAAGCTATAAGGAAAAACTGTTGTAAGTTGGGAAAAAGGTTACAGGATGACAGGTACCACGACCCTTTGTAAATAACCACAGGTCGTCGTTGGTGGTCATGGTAGGAAGTGGACTTGGAAGTAAGAAGGTACGTTGGGTCATGCAACGACCCATTGTGGCTTGCAACGACCCATTGTGGGGAGCCATGGTAAGGGAGCTTAGATCTCAGTTAGAAAGGACGGATAGTAACCACGACCAGTTGAAGCGTACGACGAGCCATGGTGAGGCTCGTTAGATAGAAGTTCAGAAGGTTTAGGGGGAGCAATCAACAACTAGTTCAATGACCCATTGGAGACTAGAATGACTCATCCTGTTCGTCGATGGTTTGATTCCAAGATATGACTGGGACATTTCATAGCACGAGTAGATACCACGGGTTGTGGTATCATCTAACGACCCATTGGTTTACCCGTTGTTTGGCCTAGTGATCAGTTTTCAGCGAATTCAGTAAGGGAATTTCCATAATTTCCTAGTCCTAAGGCCCTATACTACGTTGTTTAAGGGCCGTTTTGAGGAGTTTTGAGAGGGGAAAAGCCTATTCTATGTGCATACTCCCAATGCATGCAAGGTTGAAGGCTTGAAGGAGGTGATTCAAGGACAAATTAAAGGTTTCGTTTGGAATCTGATCTTGGGCAATTGAAAGGTGATAGAATTCCTCATTTCCAAGTATGTAGGGTTTTAATGGGTGTCTTCCTTCCACACCCATGCCCAAATTCCTATCAAATTGTGATAAAACCATAAATGGTCAGGTATGGGGTCTTGATCAATTGCATGATTCTTATATCTCCATTCATGGTATGATTATATTGAGTTGATATTGATGATTTACAAAGCTTGGGCAGATTCTAACTTGTTTTTCCTAATAAAAATTGTTTTTCTAAAAATTTGAATCTAAAACGCCCATGGGTGAATAGTTCAAAGAAGAGGTGATTGTGATACGTGTGTGATGATGATGAAGTGAATAACAAAATCATGTTTCTTACCCTACCCATTATTGTGTTGATGTTTTCAAAGTGAACTGAATGAACCCAAGCATGATAGAGTTTTGGGTGACACCCACGTGATGTTTTAAAGTAATGATTTTCCCCGACATAAGCTTACCACATGGATTGAAGTGAATTTTTTCTAAATTCTGATATTAAATTCTAGCTTGTAGTATGTTTCGAAGCAAAGCCCCATATATGCATGAAATCGTAATTGGGGTAGTGTATCACTATAAGCTTTGTCGATAGACAATGTTGAGCTTTGTTTCATACAATGTTGAGTTATGCATGATTCATATTGAGCTTCTTCATTAGATGATGTTGAGCTTCATCAATTGACGATGTTGAGCTTCGTTACATACGATGTAGAGCACTACATGTTTTGGGAGAAGAGTCTAGTGATCTTGGGCATAATTGCATGCCCAAGTGATACTTTAATACTTTATTTCTACTTGTTTATCTACTTTTATGTGTGCATTCTCATGTGATTTATATGTAAATGTGGTTTTATACTAACCAACATGATTAGTGTTGTTTTGCAGTCTAGAAGGAATTTTCGGAAGCCAATCTACAAGTTGGTGAAGTGTGGAAATGGACTAGGAAATAAGAAGCGGAAGTCGACAAGGAAATGGGCCAGGTTTGGTGCTCCGCGATAGGGGTCATGTCACGCTACCATCGCGGAAACAGTCTGCCTAGAGTTGCGCGTTACCTCCGTGGCACGGAGCTGATGCTCTTCGATACACTCTGTGCCACACTGAGGATAATTATCCGGAACCCCAAGTTCCAGTGGAGGTGCGTGAAGGCACCGTGGCACGGAGCTGAGGCTCCGCGATACGCTTCGTGCCACACTGAAGGCAATTACCTGGAAGCTGAGTTCAAGTGAAGGTTCGCGACAGGGCCGTGGCATGGAGGTGAGGCTCCACGATACACTCCGTGCCACGTTGCTAGTTATTCCGGGAAAAATTCTCACCTGTATAAATAGCACACTTAGGTTTTATTTTAAACCATCTGACATTTTGAGCAAGAACGTAGGAAGCAGGCAGTTGAGAAGAAGAATTCTTAGGGTTAATTCTCTTCCTTTTTCTCTTTAATTTCAATTGTTTGTATGAATTCTACTTGTTTGAAGATGTGTAATCCACAAATGAGTGGCTAATTCATCTATTGCTGAGGTTAAGAATCATTGTAGAGGAATGTAATTAATGATTATTTCAATTTTCATCTTCTCTATAGCGGTTGTTTTACCAATTCTTGTTTTTACTACGTTAATGTTTGGCCAATGTTAATGTATATGATAGAATTCCAATTTTGATTCTGAAAGCGAAATTAATTGGATAGATGTGAATCGGTGGAATATGATCTTTTCTTTGTTGAGAAAATTAAGAGAAGATTTACGTTCAGAATAGAAATATATCTGTAATATCATATTGGGTCATTTATGGAATTTGTTATGTATGGCTAGAGCATGGGGTTTTTGCATCACAGAAATGTGTAATGTAAGTCTCATGATTCTTTAATTGGTGAGGAGTCGAAAGATCTAATCCTTGGGTTATTAATTCCTGACTAACAACCGAAGAGAAGAAAGACTGATTTTAATTAGCAAATTACATCCCTGCATATTTGCCTTAACCTCAGCTTGTTCATTGCTATTGTTCAGACTTTAATTTACAATATTTACTTAGGTTCACATTAACTCTTAATATTGACTCAAAAACATTACTTGTTTGGTTGTCTACCTTCATAACGATATTGTTCACTAACAATTAGGATAATTACTACCATAATTCAGTCCCTGTGGGATCGATACTTGGCTTGAAATAAAGCCACTTTACTACTTGTACGACCACGTGTAGTTGGGTCCGAACAAGTTTTTAGCGCTGTTGCCGGGGACTGGCAATTGGTTATTTAATTCTCTTAGTGTTAGTTTACAAGTTCAATATAAGTGTTGACAACTTGATCTTAGCCTTCCTCTTGCAGGTACTAAATTTTTTTTCTGAACGATGGCAAGAGATAAGGAGTTGGTGGATTCATTTATAGAGCCAGAGAGACAATTTCATCGACAAAGAAGGGAAGCTCTAAAGAATAAGCTGCAGTTGCTAAGATAGGCAATTCTAGAGAAGCAATAGGAACCGCCGATTGTAAGGGCAGTTTTAGTGCCCGAAGAGATGGCAGCAAGACCGGTCCGCGAAGTGGCAATCCCACACGCAAATAATGTAACATCCAGTATCCGCAGACCGGAGCCACGAGGGAGATTCGAACTCAAGTAGAATATGGTGCAGTTATTGCACACCAGCGAGCAATTTACAGGTCTCTCTCATAAAGATCTACAACATCTCCAAAACATTTTGGAGATAAGTGACACCTATATCCCCGCTGGAGTATCATCCGACTATGTGAGGCTTACATTATTCCCGTTCTCATTGTTGGGGGAAGCAAAGAGGTGGTTGAAAGCTGAACCACCAAATTCTATCACTACTTTGGATGACCTCGCAAGGAAGTTTTTGATCAGATTCTTTCCATCAGGGGAGATAGCCAGACTTAGAAGTCAGATTCTAAGTTTCAAACAAAGAGAGGGTGAGAATTTGTATCAGGCTTGGGAGAGATTCAAGTCAATGCTAAGGGATTGTCCTCATCATCACCAATCTAATGATGTGATGGTGCATACGTTCATTGAGGGTTTGGAACCATATACTAAGATTCTGTTAGACTCAGCAGTCAGTGGGCAGGCATTGGAGAAGACCTATGAAGAGCTTTACACTTTATTAAACTATATTTCACAGGGAAATCCAAAATGGAAAGCAGATTCAACTCGAGGAGGAGCAAGGAAAGTTGCAGGGGTCTTTAAGGTGGATGGGTTTACAGCTATCGCTACACATATAGCTTCTTTGCAAAATCAACTTAACACCCATTTCAGCAGTATGAGCTTGAGCCAAGCTCAAGCCCCAGTCAATGCAATTCATCAGTTATGGTGTGAAGTATGTGAAAGTAGTGAACACTCAGCTGAGTGTTGTGGTGCAAATCCAGACTCGATGAATTTTGTTGGAAACGTCTAGAGGAACAGTAATCAATAGTATGGCAACAGTTACAACCCAAATTGGAGGAATCATCCGAATTTTGCATGGGGGAGTACTAGTCATCAAGGACAGAGTTCAAATCAGGGCGTGCAGAGAAACCAAGGGGGGCATCAAAATTTTCAGTCACAATATAGAGGAAACAATGCACCTCCTCCACCACCCAGCAACATCAAGGATATGTTCAAAACCATAATAGCTAACCAAGCACAGATGCAGGCTGATTATGTGAAATTAGCAGCTGACATGAAAAATCAGCAGGTAGCTACAAAGGCATTGGAGTATCAGTTTTGACAGTTAGGTGGAGCTCAAAACACCAGACCAAGGGGAGGATTACCAAGCAATACTGACCCAAATCCCAAGCAGGTAAATGCAGTTACTACCAGGAGTGGAACTCAACTCAAGGAGGTGGAACCAAAAAGGCCACCTCAGTAATCTGGAGCAGCAGAAAAGGATGAAGAACATGATGATGCGAGGGGGAAGGAAAAGGCAGCCGAGATAGAAAGAACACCGCCCCCATTTCCTCAGAGATTAAAAAAGCACAAGGAGGAAGCTTGCTTCAAGAAATTCATGGAAGTGTTGAAACATGTACATATTAATTTATCTTTAGTTGATGTAATGTGCCGAAATATGCCAAGTACATCAAGGACATTGTAGCAAAGAAATGCAGATTGACGGAGTATGCTACAGTGGAGCTTAATGAGGAGTGCACTTCCCGAATACAGGATAGATTGCCGACAAAGCTCAAGGATCCTGGGATCTTTACTATTCATATTACAATTGGGCAATCTATTCAAGCTTGCGGATTGTGCAATTTGGGAGCAAGCATAAACTTGATGCCAACATCGGTGTTTAAGAAGTTGGGACTGGGCAGCCCTAGACCAACTACTGTGATCTTGCAGCTAGCTGACCGTTCATTAGCCAGACCTGATGGTATTGTGGAGGATGTGCTAGTGCAAGTGGGCTCCCTCATTTTCCCGATGGATTTTATAATTCTGGATTTTGAGCCAGATGTGGAAGTCCCATTTATTTTGGGATGTCCCTTCTTGGCAATCGGGTGAGCCTTGATTGATGTGGCTGCTGGGCAGCTAACCATACGAGCGCATGACAAAGTAGAGGTTTTTGATGTGTACAAGGCCAGGAAGCTACCGTCCATTTATGAGGAGCTATCAACAATTAGTGTTTTAAATCAGGAATCGACCCTTCAGATTGTTGACTCACAGGACCCATTGGAGAGAGCCTTGGTGGGCTACGATCATTTTGGGGACAGTGCTACATATGAGATGGTGCAAACTTTGAATGAGCCAAAATGGTTCTTCAGGAAGCAGGAACTTGAACTATTGAATAGGTCCTTGGAACCCTCGCCAAGGCCATCAATTGAGGAGGCACCGAAATTGGAGTTGAAGACATTGCCTCCACATCTGCAGTATGTATTTTTGGGTGAAGATGACACGTTGCCAGTCATCATTTCAGCAGAACTGAAATATGCACAAGTGAAAGATGCATTGGTGGACCTTAAGAGGCGGAAGAGAGCAATGGGTTGGCAGATGTCGTACATCAAGGGAATCAGTCCAGCTTTTTGCACACACAGGATATTCATGGAAGAAGAATCCAAGCCAACTGTGCAACATCAGCGGAGGTTGAACCCGGTGATGAAAGATGTAGTCAGAAAGGAAGTGATAAAGTGGCTCGATGTAGGTGTGGTATATCCCATCTCAGACAGTGAATGGGTTAGCCTAGTTCAGTGCGTTCCAAAGAAAGGAGGGATGACCGTGGTCACCAATGAAAAGAATGAGCTAATCCCCACACGCACAGTCACGGGCTGGTGAATTTGCATGGACTACAGGATGCTCAATGATACCACGAGAAATCATTATCCTATTCCATTTATTGATCAGATTTTGGACAGGTTGGCAGGTCATGAATATTATTGTTTTCTGGATGGATATTCCGGCTATAATCAAATAGCCATAGCACCGGAGGATTAGGAGAAGACCACTTTTACATGTCCTTATGGGACATATGCTTTCAAGAGAATGCCATTTGGTCTATGTAATGCACCAGCCACATTGCAGCGATGCATGATGGCGATCTTCCATGATATGGTGGAAGATTTTGTCGAGGTATTTACTAATGACTTTTCTGTTTTTGGTAATTTGTTTTCTATGTGTCTGTAGAATCTTGACAGGGTATTAGCTCGATATGAAGACTCAAACCTGGTGCTCAACCGGGAGAAGTGCCACTTTTTAGTCAAGGAGGGTATCGTTCTTGGCCATAAGGTGTCATGCAAAGGGTTGGAAGTCGATCGTGCAAAGATTGAGGTGATTGAAAAGCTACCGCCACCAGTGTCAGTGAAGGGTGTTCACAGCTTTCTCGGACATGCTGGGTTTTACAGATGGTTCATCAAGAACTTCTCAAAAATTTCTAGACCGATATGCCGATTGCTAGAAAAAAAGGTGAAGTTCGAATTTGACAAGGAGTGTGTAGAAGCATTTGAGGAGCTAAAACAGAAGCTGGTAGAAGCGCCTATTCTCATTTCTCCTAATTGGGAACATCCTTTTGAGTTGATGTGTGATGCAAGTGACATGGTTGTAGGAGCTGTATTGGGCCAACGGAGGAATAAAACTTTTCATTCCATTTATTATGCAAGCAAAACACTTGACGCTGCCCAAGTGAATTATACAGTCACGGAGAAAGAGATGCTGGCTTTAGTGTTTGCATTTGACAAGTTCAGATCCTACCTGGTGGGGCCGAAAGTGGTGGTATATACTGATCATGCAGTAATTCGGTATTTGTTTGGCAAGAAGGATGCAAAGCCCAAGTTAATCAGATGGATACTATTGCTACAAGAGTTTGATTTGGAGATCCGGGACAGAAAAGAAAGCGAAAATCAAGTTGCAGATCACCTATCACGATTGGAAAGACGTTCGCATGTGAAGGAAGGTGATAGCATCAAAGAAGAGTTCCCCGATGAGCAACTCTTGGCAATAAGGGAAGCTGAAATCCCTTGGTATGCAGACATTGTGAACTTTCTGGTAAGTGGAGTATACCCACCTAAGCAGGGACCGGACCAAGTGATGAGACGATGCATTCCAGAAAGCCAAATTGCAGAAATACTGAGGAGTTGTCATTCATCGTTGTATAGAGGTCATCACGGAGGAGAGCGAACAGCTCACAAGGTGCTACAGTCAGGATTCTTTTGACCTACATTGTTCAGAGACGCTACAGCTTATGTCAAAATGTGTGATAGATGTCAAAGAACAGGAACAATTGGCAGGAGATAGGAGATGCCATTGCATCAGATATTAGAAGTTAAGGTTTTTGATGTATGGGGGATAGACTTTATGGGCCCGTTTCCACCGTCATTTGGTAATCGTTACATCTTGGTAGCGGTTGACTACGTGTCTAAGTGGGTCGAGGCAGTATCTTGTCCCAGGAACGACAACAAGGTGGTGACGAAATTTTTGAAGAAGCAAATTTTCACCAGGTTCGGTACGCCCCGAGCTATTATCAATGATGGAGGGGCGCATTTTGTTAATGCAGGTTTCAGAAACTTGCTAGCTAAGTATGGGGTGCAGCACAAGGTGGCGACAGCGTATCATCCCCAAACTAGCGGGCAAGTAGAGGTGTCAAACAGGGAGATTAAGCAGATTCTGTAGAAAACAGTGAATGCACAACGAATTGATTGGGCAAGCAAACTTGACGATGCATTGTGGGCTTATAGAACTGCATACAAGACACCCATTGGAACTTCGCCGTACATATTGGTTTATGGAAAGGCATGTTATCTACCTGTGGAGCTGGAACATCGAGCTTTTTGGGCCTTAAGAAAGCTAAATATGGATCCCGAGCTAGTAGGAAAGAAGAGGTTGATGTAGCTGAGCGAATTAGATGAGTTTCGATGGCACGCCTATGAAAGTGCTAAATGCTACAAGGAGAAAACTAAAAGGTGGCACGAATGGCACATGGTGCATCGGATCTTTGAGCCAGGGCAAAAAATGTTGCTGTTCAATTCGAGATTGAAACTCTTTCCAGGAAAGTTGTGGTCCAAGTGATCAGGGCCGTTTGAAGTTGTGAGAATGACCCCACACGGGGCAGTTGAATTGTGACAAGAGGATAAAAGTGCCACATTTTTGGTGAACGGGAAAAGATGTAAGCGCCACTGGGGTGAAGACGCTATTCGAGAGAAGACATCTATCACTTTAGTAGATGATTAAGGATGAAAAGTGTCGAGCCGCGACGGTAAACCAGGCGCTGCACGGGAGGTAACCCGTGAATGTAATCTAATAGATTTGTAGGATTATTGAATACTTGAAAAGAAAGAATTGGAAATAGTTGAGAGGCAACCTATGATTTATAACAAATTTTTTTGTTTGAATGATTTTCAGGTGAAATGGAGGGCCAAAATACAAAGTGCGCAAAGGAAAAATCAAGGTAAGAAAATAAAACTTGGGACAAATTCCAGTGAGCCTCCACGTTGGCTCCGTGTCATGGAGGAGGGCCTCCGCGTTACCCTTTGTGACACGTTGAGGTGCATTCTAGAATTTTTACAAATTATAGTGAGCCTCTGCGATGGCTCCATGTCACGGAGCCTGGCCTCCGCAATGGCCTCCGTGACACGTTGAGGTTCATTCCGCGTCAGGTCACCTCGGGTCACCGGGTAAACCCGCACGAAATTCACCTTTTTAACCCCAAATCCCTTAATTTTTCCCCATTTCTTCAAATCCTCCGTGACTAACACCCCAAAATCCCTTCTCCCTCAACGTGCCACGGACCTAGTGAGCAAGTTTCTTTGATTCTTCTTAAAATTCATCAAGTAAAGGTATGTTCTCGATTATTCTCTCAATTTTGCTGAATAGTTGACTCGTGAACATGTTGTTTTTGATGAAATTCTGCCCTAAGTGATTGATAAGTGTTGTAATCAATTGATTTGTGGATTAATGAGGTTTATATGATCGTTGTGATTAGATTAACTCAATAGTTACATGATTTGTAAAAATATTATGATATTGATAACTAGGGTTGAGAATTGAAATAGAAAGAAGCAGAAATGGGTTAAAATGTAGATATTTTGGGTTGTGCATGTTGTTTGAATTGAAACATACTGTGATTGAAGTGGCTTATGCTATGGTAGAAGATGGATGTTCGGGGGGATGAAAATAGGAAATTATCATAGGTTGTTGTGCTCAAATTGCAAAGTGCTCATGATGATATAATTGAATCGATGGAGGAATTTTCATAATTCATTGTATGAAGTATGAGTAGTACAAAGAAATTGTTCCATCGACTTGTATGAATGCACTAAGCATGTTGGGAATTAAGAACTGAAAAAACATGAATGTTCTTGTCGAATTGTGTTGACTGTGGCTATCGACTAAGTGTGGGGTGATGAAATTAAGCCCAGCCTTAGTCATAGCCAACTATGCCTCAAATATCATTTGAACTGTGTGTTTTTGAATGCATAGGAAAATGTCTGCACGATAGGATAAAGGCAAGGGCGCATCCACATCTGGCGCCAGTAGAAAAAGAGTAAGAACCGGGGCAGCAGTACCAACAGCACCACCTGTTCCTCGAGGGCAACGCCGACAGTATGGAACCAGATGGGTGACAGATGAGGGGAAGAAATGGTTTTCCAAACACAAGGAAACCAAGTACTTCCCGAAGGAACAAATAGCCCAGGAACCACTAGCACAGGAATTCCCACGGATCTTACATAGGATTACATTGTTGGGTTAAACTTCATTTTTGAAGAACCCAAAGAGTGCAATCTTCATCTTATATGGGAATTCTATGCTAACTGGAATCCGACTTTGCGCAGCCAAACCATCAAGATCAGAGGGTAGGTGGTTACCTTTGAACCACACCATTTAAATGCAATCCTAGGAGCGCGGGACACAGACGCTCATGTCCTTCGCCAGCTGAACATCACTCCACCATACGCAGATATCAGACGCACTTTATGTGGAGCTCGATTAACAGCCAGGTGGGGTCGACATAAGGAAAGGGGCTACCACCAGACATTGCCATATTCCCAAATGAATAGAGAAGCCCATATATGGTTGAAGATAGTTTGCTCTTGTCTGATCCCGAGGGTGCACATGACTGATGTCACCCGGGATAGAGTTTGTCTGGTTTATGCACTGATGAAAGGGCTGGAAATTAATGTTGGGGCGGTGATCATCTCCACCATGAAGAGAGCCCGACTGCATCAAGGGCATCAGTATGGGTTCGATGGTCTTCTCACCATTTTCCTCAGGGGCCACGATATTGAAGAAGAGGCCTTGGACTACATTTGTCAGCTTGACAGGCGTGCTTTAAATGTTACTAAAACCAAGGCACCTGATACTACATATGGGCCTGTGCTTACACTAGCCGAGCGACATGCTCGAGATGATCAATACATGGCCCGAATGTATGGGATGTAGATGTTGCAGCTGCGCATTGGTGGAAGGCCTGCGACGGAGGATGAGTTGTGGTAGCTCGACATGGACTATCCATTCAATGAGCATGACTGAGATTTATGCCTAATGGGGCCCGCATTTGTAGAGCCTGTGGATGATGACGTCCCTACGGGTGAGGAAACACGTCGGGAGGACTCGGACATTGAGTCAGAGGAGAACGATTCTGATCATGGCAATGAGGCGCTGGCACCTGATGAAGAGATTGAATATTTCGATTGATCAGGGAGCTACACCACCCAAACTTTGCTTTTAATTACAACTTTGTGAACACTGGGGACAGTGTTCCGATTAAGTGTGGGGTGGGAGTAGTTAGGTGTTAGCTGTTTGTGTTTGTGTTTTTGTGGTTGTTCTAATTTCTAATTGCTACTCTGTGTTTCATGTTGTTGTAATAAATATTAAGCTGTTGTTGCTTGTGATGTGTAAATTTTTGGATTATATTTAATTTTTTATATCGAAATTTGTTTTGTTTGGGTTTCTCGATTTTTGTTTTCGGTGCTTTTCCCGAGAATAGTCCCCTTGAATCGACATCATAGATAGCGATTGTTCCCTATGATGGATGGATGACGACCGTCTTAAGGGAAATTTAGTCGATAGGGTAGAATTGTTTTCTTTTTTTTTTCGTTTGTGTTCCTAACGTGTTGCTAATTAATGGTTTGACATTCTTGTTATGTGCTACAAATGGTTGTAAGATGCAAGTGTGATTCATACGGAAGCATGCAAATGTGTTAAACATGTTGAGATACCTAGGCCCTAGAATTTTATTCGGGGTGATCAAGGCTTAATTAATGAATTCTTTTAATTAACTGAATGAAGAGTCTGTGAATATGTCTTAAGTTGAACATGTGCAGTGAGTGTGAGTTTTTGAGTATTCCATGCTATTGTGAAGTGTCTAGAACTTTTCTGGTGTGTATATTAAACGAAATGAAGGATGTGGATTGTAGGAAAGGATGTAGGCATCTCTTTGAATGAACCGAAAGTTTCTCCCTTATCGTACCCACCTTGAATGTTAAATCCTAGTTAGCCCCATTGAGTCTTTAGCCTATTCTTTGATAGATACGAACCAAGCTTAATCCTTTTTTTTATTAGCCGTGAATTTGATACAAAACTCCTAAGCTCTTAAGAAAAATTTTTTCCCAAAGAGTGAAGGAGTAAGAAGTTGGAAACGGAAGGGAAAGCGGAAGTTGTAAAAGTTGAAGAAAAGGTCAAAGGTGCACTTGGTTGGAATTGATTAATTATTAGTATAGGGTAAGAAAATCAATGAATGAAAAACGTTTCTTAAATACTCTTTGCTAGTAAGTCGAGTGTGCCTAAAGAAATGGGAACAAAAACAAAGAGAAAATTCAAGAGCGAGAGGATTGAGGAAGAAGCAATGTCCGTAATGAATTTGGGATGTAGTAAAAGCGCTTGGGGAAGCTAGTTACTACTATTGGTTAGCCAGTATTTACTAGTTCCTTAGCTTACATTACAACCCATTAAGTCCTACGTGATCTTACGTCATGCATCCTCAAATTAGTGGAGTAAAACACTAAGGGCAAGCTTATGGTTCACGACATGATGCATGTAAATTTTTTGGGAGAGTGAGCGTAATCTTATTCACATACCCCTATATGTAGAGCTTCAGAAATTTTATGAGTGAACATGGGGTAACTCTCTTGTGTTGTGAGGGCACATGCTTGACGAGAGATAAAATTTGTGTCAGATGTCTTGATTGGTTGATTTTCATGATTTTGCCAAGATCGAGAGTCGATTCTTGAGGTTAGGAGGTCTTAATGTGGTGTATTTAATTTTATTGATGAAACCGTGCATGCTCTCTTGATGATTTGCTATCTTAAATAATCAATATAGTCGTAGCTTGAATGGTCTCTCCAAATTAGCTATGTGTGGGTTTCAATTGCATAAGATGTGAAAGTATTGTTCGAGGACGAATAAGGTTTTAAGTGTGAGGTAGGTGATCTTGGGCATAATTGCATGCCCGAGTGATACTTTAATACTTTATTTCTACTTGTTTATCTACTTTTATGTGTGCATTCTCATGTGATTTGTATGTAAATGTGGTTTTATACTAACCAACATGATTAGTGTTGTTTTGCAGTCTAGAAGGAATTTTCGTAAGCTAATCTACAAGTTGGTGAAGTGTGGAAATGGACTCGGAAACAAGAAGCGGAAGTCGACAAGGAAATGGGCCAAGTTTGGTGCTCCGCGATGGGGGCCGTGTCACGCTACCATTGCGGAAGCAGTCTGCCTAGAGTTGAACTTATGTCAAATTCCAGTGGAGGTGTGCGTTACCTCCGTGGCACGGAGCTGATGCCCCGCGATACAATCCGTGCCACACTGAGGATAATTATCCGAAACCCCAAGTTCCAGTGGAGGTGCGCGATGGCACTGTGGCACAGAGCTGAGGCTCCGCGATACGCTCCATGCCACGCTAAAGGAAATTACCTGGAAGCTGAGTTCCAGTGAAAGTTCGTGACAGGGCCGTGGCATGGATGTGAGGCTCCGCGATACACTCCGTGCCACGTTGCCAGTTATTTCAGGAAAAATTCTCACTAGTATAAGTAGCACACTTAGTTTTTATTTTAAACCATCTGACATTTTGAGCAAGAACGTAGGAAGCAGGCAGTTGAGAAGAAGAATTCTTAGGGTTAATTCTCTTCCTTTTTCTCTTTAATTTCAATTATTTGTATGAATTCTACTTGTTTGAAGATGTGTAATCCACAAATGAGTGGCTAATTCACCTCTTGCAGAGGTTAAGGATCATTGTAGAGGAATGTAATTAACGATTATTTCAGTTTTCATCTTCTCTATAGCGGTTGTTTTACCAATTCTTGTTTTTAGTACGTTAATGTTTGGCCAATGTTAATGTACATGCTAGAATTTCAATTTTGATTCTGAAAGGGAAATTAATTGGATAGATGTGAATTGGTGGAATATGATCTTTTCTTTATTGAGAAAATTAAGAGAAGACATACGTTCAGAATAGAAATATATCTGTAATGTCATATTGGGTCATTTATGGAATTTGTTATCTATGGCTAGAGCATGGGGTTTTTGCATCACAGAAATGTGTAATGTAAGTCTCATGATTCTTTAATTGGTGAGGATTCAAAAGATCTAATCCTTGGGTTATTAATTCCTGACTAACAATCGAAAAGAAGAAAGACTGATTTTAATTAGCAAATTACATCCCTACATGTTTGCCTTAACCTCAGCTTGTTCATTGCTATTGTTCAGACTTTAATTTACAATATTTACTTAGGTTCACATTAACTCTTAATATTGACTCAAAAACATTACTTGTTTGGTGTTCTACCTTTATAACGATATAGTTCACTAACAATTAGGATAATTACTACCATAATTCAGTCCCTGTGGGATCAATACTTGGCTTGAAATAAAGCCACTTTACTACTTGTACGACCACATGCACTTGCGTGTAGTTGGGTCCGAACATCTAGCACCGAGCGGGTTAAGGGTCAATCACCCTATACCCCAGAACTACGCGCCAATGTAGGTTGATTCTATTATATGTGGGACCTCCCTTGTAAGCTATCCCTTGTCCTTAATGGCCCATGAGCTTGATATCGATATCATGGTAACGTCCATTGCCCTGGCAAAGTTATGGACAGCTCTTCCCACTTGAGTGTAACAGTTGGGACCACGTAAGCTATATCGTGGTATGTCGGTTAATGACGAGTCTCCCACTGTCTATATCTTCCAGAATTGCATTTTTTCATTACTCAAGATGGTTACCTTATGCATGCATGATCTCGAAGTAAAGTTTGACTCATTGTTCAGCTTTTGATATGAATGTTATGTTTCATCTTGAGTCATTCAAGTCAGTTAGGATATTCTAAAGCTATGCATGATCATGTATAATATGAGTATGAGTTCATAAGGAATGCATGTGGTCCCCTTCTCATCTTTAGAAGTTTGTGACATATGTTTGACTTGCTTTACGAGATTATATTACTTTCGCGGTTTTACTTACCTTGCATACTTGGTACATTCCACATACTGACAGCATACTTTCTATGTTGTATCGTTTCATGATACAGGGTTCGGATCTCAGGCTCATCCTCATCCCTAGACCATCTCGGCTTGCACTATCAGCTCATTTGTGAATCCTCATGTTCTGAGGGGTGTTGATAGATTTTTATGTTATTTTGTGTTTCAGTATTGTTCGAGTTAGTTGGGGATGTTGTCCCATCAACCCATTGTAATGTTACAGAGGCTTTTGGACTAGTATGTAGTACTTAGTTCTTGTATACGTTCTGTATTCCTCACGTGTGGTTATGCTATGGTTACGTTTCCTCTATGTTTTATGATTGTCTTTCCGCTTATCTGAATAGGATTAGTTGTGTGCATGAGCCATGGTTCGACTTGGGGTCCCTTGTCCCGTGTCTACGATCTAGGCCTCCATTCGGGTCGCTACAAACTTGGTATTAGAGCCATAGGTTTGAAGTGTCCTAGGGATTTTGAAAGTCGTGTTAAGTAGAGTCTTTTTCATTAGTGTGAAGAGTGCCACACTTATGACTAAAAGGCTACGAAACGTTCTAGGAAATATTCCCATCTTTCATGATCTAGGTCATGTGATGAAGAGTCTTTCTATCCTTCTAGTTTGTGCTATCCGCAATTGAAGAATCATGGCTCCTCGAAGAATGAATGGAAGGAGGAATAGAGCTGGTGAGGGCTACGAGGATGGAAACGGTCATGAGCATCAGCCAGCCTCACCAGTTTAGGAGCCTCAGGCACCGGAGCCAGCCACTCATGCTAAGTTACGAGCTGCCATTCAGATGCTTGTAGAGGCCTTTGACCGCTTAGGTCAATCAACAAGCTGTAGCGCCTGTTCCGCAAAATGTTAGTACAGTAGCGGCTCGAGTCATGGACTTCTTGAGGATGAACCTACCGAAGTATCTTGGGTCCAAGGTAGATGAGGACCCATATGAGTTCGTGGATGAGGTTATCAAGATCATCCAAGTTAGGGGGGTGAGTAGTGTTGAGTTCACAGAGTTGGCCTCCTACCAGTTGAAAGGGGTTGTACATATCTGGTTCCAACAATGGAAGGATAGCAGGTCCGGTCACTTGGTAATAGTTCCATGTTGCATTCCTGGATCGGTTCTTCCCTCTAGAGATGAGGGAGCTGAAGGCAGTTGAATTCGTAAATCTGAAGCAAGGGAGGATGACAGTACTAGAGTATACCCTTGAATTCACCCGCCTATCGAAGTATGCTCCTGAGTTAGTGGCTGACCAGAGGGCGCGAGTGAGTAGGTTTGTGCATGGGATAACAGGTTACTTGGATAAGGAATTCAGGATTGCCATGCTCCATTAGGATATGGACTTCCCTTGGATGGTGTTGTACGCCCAGCAGATGGAGGCGGCACATTCGAGAGAGAGAGAGAGAGGCCAAGAGGGCTAGGTCTGATGATCACAGATTTCATCAGCCTAGGTCAGGAGGTGGGCACTGTCAGCAGACCCACCAGAGATCATCTGCCCCAGCTTCATTAGCTTTGAGTGTGCCATCTCGTCCTAGGCACGATCAGAGAGGGCGAGCATCAGGCTCGAGGGGTCAGAGCAGCAGGCCCACAGATTCAAGTGTCCAAGCTTGTCGCCAGTGTGGCCGAGGGAATGTAGGCCAGTGCTTGGTAGGTTTGGGTGCTTGTTTCGGGTGCGGGCAACCCAGACACATGCTTAGAGATTGTCTAGCAGTGAGACAAGATCTAGTTGGGGGTCGTGGCCCAGCTTCTAGCTCAGCAGCCCCACCCCCTTTCTCAGCACATTAGGGGGCATCTACCAGTGCAGCTGGCGGTCAGCGCCAGAACAGATTCTATGCCCTAGCATCCCATTAGGAGCAGGAGGTCTCCCTGAACGTGGTTACTGGTATGTTATGAGTCTTCCATGTTGATGTTTATGCTCTGTCAGATCTATGGGACACCTTGTCCTTTATGACACCTTATGTAGCTAGTAGCTTCGAAGTCAGTCCCAATGTCTTTTCAGAATCCTTTTCAATTTCCACTCTTGTAGGTGACTTAGTTACAGCGAACTGGGTGTATAGGGATTGCCCAGTCTTGGTCCTCCATAAGGTCACCTCAGCAGATCTGATAGAGTAATCCATGACCAATTTCAATGTTATTCTTGGCATGGATTGGTTATGCTTGTTATGCTTCCATTAATTGTAGGACCCGGTCAGTTGATTTAAGCTTTTTGGGTGAGCCAGTCATAGAATGGAAGGGTAGTTCAACAGTGCCTGTAGGTTGCTTCATTTCTTACCTCAAGGCCAGGAAGATGATTTCTAAGGGTTGCATGTATCATTTGGTTAGGGTCAAGGATGTTGAGTCCGAGACCCCGACTATCCAGTCACTTCCAGTAGTGCGTAAGTATCCATAGGTCTTTCTTGATGATTTTCCAGGTATTCCTCCTGAGCATAAGATTGATTTTGGTATTGACCTTCTTCCCGATATGAAGCCTATTTTATTCCTCCCTATAGGATTGCTCCAGTCGAGTTAAAATAGTTGAAGGATTAGTTAAAGGATTTACTAGATAAAGGTTTCATTAGACCGACCCAGTCTCCATGGGGTGCACCAGTTTTATTTTTTCAAAAGAAAGATGGTTCCCTTCATATGTTCATTGATTATCGGCAGTTGAACAAAGTCACTGTCAAGAACAGGTACCTCTCACCTAGGATTTATGATTTATTCAATCAACTTTAGGGCACTAAGTGTTTCTCGAAGATAGATCACAGATCTGGGTATCATCAACTTAGTGTTCGGGAGGGTGATATCCTGAAGACGGCATTCAGAACACGATATGGTCATTATGAGTTTGTAGTTACGTCTTTTGGACTAACAAATGCTCCTGCAGCTTTTACGGACTTGATGAACAGGGTGTTCAAGCCATATTTGGACATGTTCGTGATCGTGTTCATTGATGACATCTTAATATACTCTCGGAGTAAGGAGGAGCATGCCGCTCACTTGAGAGTAGTGCTTCACACCCTTAAGGATCGCCAATTGTATGCAAAGTTCAGCAAGTGTGTGTTTTGGTTGGACTCCGTGGCATTCTTGGGCCATGTGGTGTCTAGCGAAGGCATAAAAGTAGATTCGCAGAAAATTTAGGCCATGAAGAACTGGCCTAGACCGGTGAATCCTTTTGATATTCGGAGTTTCTTAGGTTTAGCTGGCTGCTACCGGAGGTTTGTTGATGGTTTCTCATCCATTTCAGTGCCTTTGACTAAGTTCACGTAGAAGAAGGTGAAGTTTCAGTGGTCGAAGGCTTGTAAGAAAAGCTTCTAGGAGTTGAAGACCCAACTCATTTCAGCACCAGTGTTGACCTTACCTGAGGGTACTGATAGCTTTGTTGTATATTGTGATGCTTCAAGAGTCGAACTGGGGTGTGTGTTGATGCAGCGTGGGAAGGTAATAGCATATGCCTCGAGACAGCTGAAAGTTCATGAAAAGAATTACCCGGCCCTTGATCTTGAGTTGGATGCGGTGGTGTTTGCATTCAAGATATGGTGGCATTACTTGTTTGGGGCCCACATGGATTTATTTACTGACCACAAGAGCTTGCAATACATGTTCACAAGTAAAGATCTAAATCTTTGGCAAAGGAGGTGGTTGGAGTTACTTAAGGACTATGATATGAGTGTCTTTACCACCTGGGCAAGGCTAATGTGGTTGTAGATGCGCTTAGTAGGCTCTCAATGGAGAGTGTGTCTTATATGGATGAGGGGAAGGAGTTGGTGAAATATGTTCACCGGCTTGCAAGGCTGGGAGTTAGATTGATCGACTCGACCGATGGCGGTGTGGTTGTACATAACGGGTCAAAATTGTCCTTGGTGGTTGACGTCGAGTCTAAGCAAGATGAGGATCCAATTTTGAGGAAGCTGAAGGAGGCGGTGCAAAATCAAAAGGTGGAGGTTTTCTCCCAAGGGGGAGATGGTGTGCTACGATATTAGGGTCGTTTATGTGTCCTAGATGTTGATGATTTGAGAGTTCGGATATTACATGAGGCACATGGTACTAGATATTCTATTCATCCAGGATCCACGAAGATGTATTGGGACTTGCGAGAAATCTATTGATGGGATGGTATGAAGAAGGATATTACGGAGTTCGTAGCGAAATGTCCAAATTGTCAGCAAGTGAAGGTCGAGCATCAGAGACCCAGAGGCGTACTTCAGGATATAACTATCCCTGCTTGGAAGTGGGAAGAGATCAATATGGACTTCATTACAGGCTTACCCCGGACTCATAGTCAATATGACTCCATTTGGGTTATCGTGGACAGGTTGACTAAGGTGGCTCATTTTTAACCGGTCAAAACTACCGACTCAGCAGAGGATTATGCCAAGTTATACATAAGGGAGTTAGTTTGGTTGCATGGAGTGTCATTATCCATCATTTCAGATAGAAGTACCTATCTTACCTCTCAATTTTGGAGGTTTTTTCAGAAGGGACTTGGAACTCAAGTCTAGCTCAGCATGGCCTTTCATCCGCAGACGGATGGTCAAGCCGAGCGAATAATCCAGACTCTGGAGGGCATGTTGAGGTCATGTGTTATGGATTTTAAAGGCAGTTGGGATGATCATTTGCCCCTGATTGAGTTTTCTTATAATAACAATTACCACTCTAGTATCCAAATGGCACCGTTCGAGGCCCTTTACGGGCGAAGGTGTAGATCTCCCATCGGATGGTTTGAGGTTGGTGAGGTAGCTATGATAGGATTGGATTCTTCTCATGAGGCGATGGTGAAGGTTTAGTTGATAAGGAACCGGTTTAAAACTACTTAAAGTCGTTAAGAGCTCTTGGGTGTCGTCATCGAGAAGCGGAGGGTGGAGCTCTAGGATCAGAGGCAGTTGGTTTACGCTCGCCTAGAAATACATAGGTTTCTCTTTTTGTGTAATTGAATTGGATGGGTTGCAACCCTTAGGCCTGCCTCTGTTGCTGCAAGAGGCCTGAAGGGATGAAAATTGTATGCTGATGTGAGGAGAAGAGATTTGGAGTTCGAGGTGGACGATTGGGTATTTCTAAAAGTATCTCCCATGAAAAGAGTCATGGGGTTTGGGAAGAAAGGGAAACTTAGTCCCCTCTATGTTGGTCCCTACCAGATTGTGAGAAGAGTTGGTAAGGTGGCATATGAGTTGGACTTTCCATCGGAGTTATCTTCGGTTCATCCTGTTTTCCATGTGTCTCTTTTGAAAAAGTGTTTGGGTGATCTAGCCTTGGTATTTCCAATAGACAGCCTTGGGGTAAAAGACAGCCTCAACTAAGAAGAAATTCCTATTGAAATCTTGGATCACAAGGTTCGAAAGTTGGAACAAAGAAATAGTTTCAGTTAAGGTCTTATGGAGAAATCAGCATGTTGAGGGACCTATGTGGGAAAATGAAGCAGATATGATGGCCAAATATCCACATTTATTCTCTACTGGATCAGATCTGACTTAAGGTATCAGTTTCGCCCTACGACTCTATCTAGTTTTCATGTTTAGCTCATGTGTGCAAGTTATTTTTATGTTTATGAATGTGTATGTAAGGTATGAGGTCATTTCATCTATGTGGTTTTATTCAGAGGTAGTCATTCCATGGAAATTTCGATTTAAAACGATCAGTATATGATTATGGTAAATTGTATATTTTTGTTTGTTGCTTGTTTCTACATTCAAGGACGAATGTTCCCAAGGGGAAGATATTGTAATACCCTGGAAGTGCTTAGGAGTAGACCTGAGAAGCTAAAAGGCAAAACTGCTGTAAGTTGGGGAAAAGGTTACAGGACGACATGTACCACAACCCGTGGTAAGTAACCATGGGCCGTCGTTGGTGGTCGTGGTAGGAAGTGGACTTGGTAGTAGGAAGGTACGATGGGTCATGCAATGACCCGTTGTGGCTTGCAATGACCCATTGTGGGGAGCCATGGAAAGGGAGCCCAGATCTCAGTGAGAAAGGATGGATAGTAACCACGACCCGTTGAAGCATACGACGAGCCTAGTGAGGCTCGTTGGGTAGAAGTTGAGAAGGTTTGGGGGGAGCAATCAACGACTAGTCCAATGACCCATTGGAGCCTAGAACGACTCGTCCTGTTCATCTACGGTTTGATTCCGAGATATGACTGGGACAGTTCATAGCACGGGTAAATACCACGGGTCGTGGTATCCTCCAATCACCCGTTGGTTCACCCGGTTTTTGGCCTAGTGATCAGTTTTCAGCGAATTTAGTAAGGGAATTTCTATCATTTCCTAGTCCTAAGGCCCTTACTACATCGTTTAAGGCTCATTTTGAGGGGTTTTGAGAGGGGAAAAGCCTATTCTAAGTGCATACTCCCCATGCATGCAAGGTTGGAGGCTTGAAGGAGGTGATTCAAGGACAAATTCAAGGTTTCCTTTGGAATTTGATCTTGGGCAATTGAAGGGTGATAGAATTCCTCATTTCTAGGTATGTAGGGTTTTAATGGGTGTCTTCCTTCCACACCCATGCCCAAATTCCTATCATGTTGTGTTAAAACCATAAATGGTCAATTATGGGATTTTGATCAATTGCATGATTCTTATATCTCCATTCATGGGTATGATTAGATTGAGTTGATATTGATGATTTACAAAGATTGGGTGGATTCTAACTTGTTTTCCCTTATAAAATTGTTTTTCTAAAAATTTGAATCTAAAACGCCCATGGGTGAATAGTTCATAGAAGAGGTGATTGTGATACGTGTGTGATGATGATGAAGTGAATAACGAAAGCATGTTTCTAACCCTACCCATTATTGTGTTGATGTTTTCAAAGTGAATTGAATTAACCCAAGCATGATAGAGTTTTGGTTGACACCCACATGATGTATTAAAGTAATGATTTTCTCTGACATAAGCTTACCACATGGTTTGAAGTGAATTCTCACTATTAAATTTTAGCTTGTGGTATGTTTCGAAGCAAAGCCCCATATATGCATGACATCGTAATTGGGGTGGTGTATCACTATAAGCTTTTTCAATAGATAATGTTGAGCTTCGTTTCATACAATGTTAAGTTATGCATGATTCATATTAAGCTTCGTCATTAGACGATGTTGAGCTTCATCAATTGATGATGTTGAGCTTCATTACATACGATGTAGAGCACTGCATGTTTTGGGAGAAGAGTCTAGCACCGAGCGGGTGAATGGTCAATCACCCTATACCCCAGAACTGCATGCCAACGTAGGTTGATTCTATTATATATGGGACCTCCCTTGAGAGCTATCCCCCAGCCTTAATGGCCCATGAGCTTGATATCAATATCATGGTAGCGTCCATCGCCCTGGCAAGTTATGGATGGCTCTTCCCAGTTGAGTGTGATAGGGGAACCATGTAAGCTCTATCGTGGTATGTCGCTTAAGTGAAAATTCTCCCACTGTTTCTATCGTCCAGAATTGTATTTTTTCATTACTCATGATGGTTACCTTATGCATGCATGATCTAAAAGTAAGGTTTGACTCATTGTTCAGCTTTTAGTATGATTGTTATGTTTCAGCTTGAGTCATTCGAGTCAGTCAGGATGTTCTAAAGTCGTGCATGATCATGTATAATAAGAGTATGAGTTCATAATGAATGCATGTGGTCCCCTTCTCATCTTTAAAACCTTGTGACATATGTGACTTTCTTAACGAGATTATATTACTTTCACGGTTTCACTTACCTTGCATACTCGGTACATTCCACGTACTGACCGCATACTTTCTATGTTGTATCATTTCATGATACAGGGTCTAGATCTTAGGCTCATCCTCATCCTTAGTCCATCTCGGCTTGCGCTATCAACTCATTGGTGAGTCCCCATGTTTCGAGGGCTGTTGACAAATTTTTATGTTATTTTGAGTTTTAGTATTGTTCAGGTTAGTTGGGGATGTTGTCCCATCAACCCATCGGATGTTGTAGAGGCTTTCAGACTAGTATATAGTACTCAGTTCTTGTATACGTTCTGTATTCCATGAGGTTATTCTATGGTTACCTTTCTGCTATGTTTTATGATTGTCTTTTCACTTATCTAAATAAGATTAGTTGTGTGCACGAGCCATGGGTTGGCTTGGGGTCCCTCGGTGTCCCTTGTCCCATGTCTACAAGATGGGCCTCCGTTCGGGTCGTGACAACCCGATCTCAAATTTCTATGGGAATAATCTGAGGAATGTTCAATAGATACTCAGACATAATGCATGCCACCAATGCTGCCCTGTCTGCACTCAACGCATTATCATTCACTGTAGGCGTGAGGCGATGTCGAACGATGGACCACCATGACTTGGCCAAGAAATTCAGGGATGCCTTGTAAATTGGTTTTCTGCCTGTGACCCATTCTACTCCCTCCTTTTCTTTAGCAATAATGTTGTCCATCCATTGAAAGTGCAACATCTTGTCCTCAGTGTACAACTTTTTGATTCCTTTTATTGCTTCCATGCAGTAATCATGTTTCGTAGTTCTAGTCGGCACCGTAAAGTCACCACCCATCAATACTCTGGTGATGGTCCTCTCTGATATATCAACTAGGATCACTCTTACCCTGACAGAGTCTAGCACTGGCTCTTTCTTAATTGCCATCTTTGAGGAAGCCTTTTTCTCTAGAGTGCAGTAGTAATTTGCATAGAACTCACGCACCATCTCCATACTGTACTTTCCCGGAGTCTTTGCCATCCAATACATGTTTTAACCCTCAAAAATCCTTTTTTTCTCTAGAACTTCATTTAGGGCATTGATCTGAGTCTTTGGTTCCTCCTGAATACTGCGGCTGGGATTTAGCCCTGCATAATACACATCTCTAGAGCCCTGTAAAAACCATCTCTTGGATCTTGCTTGTGGTGTGATGCTAGAGTCCTCTTCCTGCTCATTAGACTCTTCAGCAACACTGTCCCTATCACTAGACATCTCCGCATTAGTATCATCTTCTCCTGACTTTTCAGCATCATCATTTCCTTTTCCTGAAGCATCCACAGGAGGGTTGTCCCCATCAGAATTGGCTTCTTCACTTCCCTCATCAGGCTGGGAAGTGAGGTGGCAGCTGCGAAAGCTTATTGGGCTTTTGACTTTGCCCTAGTGGTCCTAACTGGAGATTCATCAGAGTTTGTAATGTTGTAGTGCACCTTTCAACCACTAGAACTATCCGATTCTGACTCATCATAGAGCTGCCGCCTTTTTGCAATTTCCTTTCGTACAGCAGCTTCCTCTTGCCTATTATTCACTGGTGATGTCATTGTACCTGTGAAACATAGTTGTTACATTCACCAATAAACCCAGTTAGCACATTATTTACTCACAACAGACGACCGTCAGTACGGGTCGTGGTAGTTAACAATGGCCCGTTGCTGCGGTCATTTAATGAACTTCTAAAAGGGGATCTTCTGTAACATTCCATGAGCCAATACAATGGTCCACTATGAGATATAATGGCCCGTCTGATTAGTCTGTGGGAGGGGTTAAAGCAACGACTCGATCAACGAGCCTTTGCTAAATAGAACGGGTCGTTGATTTAGGTTGTGCAACCCAACATCACCATTTCAAGCATCCAACAACCCAAAGTTTTTAATTTAGATATTGAATCAAACATGTGAAGATTGACTAACCCTCCACCCCCATCAAAATTTCTCAACTACCCTTTTCAGTTAGGTTTCATTGTAGAAGGCTACAATTTATTTTTACAATTTCACTGAACTACCCAATTCTTTAATCCCAATGCTTAAATGCCTAGTGATAAATTTTCCAAAATACATCCATAATCCGGACGGTTCCCATAATGCCAATAAAACCGAGATAAGAAGATAAATAAATAAAAAAATGGAAAGCTAGCTTTTTGCATCAAATAGATACTCACTTTGGCAAGAAAACCACATGATTTTTTTTGAATCAATAGTCGGAGAAATTTGGTGCAATGTTGGTATCCTTGTTCAAGCCGAGAAAGAGTGAGAATTTGGGTGGTTTCATTGATTTTGAATGAGAAATGGGCAAAGAACAATCGGGTGCGAGGGTTTAAATAAGCTGGATTTGGGCGAGTTGGGTCAGGTTTGGTAATTTTTTATTTCTGACTACAACTTGTTCAACATGTCGTATGAACCTACAACGGCCCGTACCTATATGCCGTGGTTTCATTTTTGGGGAACTTACTTGTGGAACCTACGGGAAAATAATACGAGTCGTTTGTCAGAACAACGACCTGTTCTATCAATCTATAGGTTCATTCAATGATTGTCAGGCCTATAGGTTTTGTTAGAATGGAAACATACCACGACCCGTCTGAGCTGAAAATGGCCCATTCTGAGTGCCCATTGGTTAGACTCTGAAACAGGGCACTTCCAGATATGTAACAACGGCCGCGAACCATGGACCGTTCATTATTGAAACAGTCCATTCTAAGGGTCGTGGTTTCAGCTTTTAGCTGAATCATTCCAGTTCTCCTTTGCTTTAGACCTGCACATCAACAACTATGACCACTATATTTACATTAAAAATTTACAAACTGGGTTGCCTCCCAAGAAGCACCTGATTTAACGTCACGGCACGACGCGGGTATTTTGGCTACTCAGACTTCACCAAAACACCTCCATGGATTACCTCCCATGCAGCACCTGATTTAACATCGCAGCACGACACAAGTCCTTGGGTTACTCAGATTTCACCCAGAGCCTAGAGATCTACCAGCTTCAGTTCTTCACTTCTCCCAAGATATACTTTTACTCGCTGACCATTAACTTTAAAACACTTTCCTTATGATTTTCCAATTCAGTTGTCCCATGGGAGAATGCTTGAACCACTCAAAAAGGTCCCAACCATTTGGACTTCAACTTGCCAGGAAACAAGCGAAGTCTAGAATTGAATAGGAGCACCACATCACCCGGATTGAATTCTCTCCTCTCAATCGTCTGATCATGCTGAATTTTCATCCTTAAATTTGTAAATTTCAGAACTCTCATAGGCTTTCAACCGAAATTCATCAAGCTCATTTAACTGATCAAACCTCAAGTTTGCAGCGTCATTCCAATTCAAATTCAGCTTCGAGCGCCCACATTGTTTGTGCTCAAGTTCGAAGATGGCATGCTTTACCATAAACAAGCTAATATGGAGACATACCTATAGGAGTCTAAAATACGGTCCAATAAGCCCATAAAGCATCATCTAGCTTTCTTTCCCAATCTGTCCGATTTGCATTCATAGTCTTTGCTAAGATAGTCTTTATTTCTCAGTTTGTGACTTCAACCTGCCCACTAGACTGCGGATGATAGGGTGTTGCCACTCTATGTTTTACCACACATTTCTCTAATAAAGAGCGAAACAACAGATTACAAAAGTGCGAACCCCCATCAATGATGGCTCTGGAAGTCCCGAATCTAGAAAATATATTCCACTTCAAGAACGCTGTGACACTCTTCCCTTCATTGTTTGGAAGTGCAACTGCTTCCACCCATTTAGAAACATAGTCAACAGCAACAAGTATGTACTTCATCCCGTTTGAGTTCACAAATGGGCTCATGAAATCAATGCCCCATACATCAAATAGCTCAATGACCAGGAAGGGAGTAGGAGGAAGCTCATGCCTCCGTGATATGCCTCCTTGCCTTTGACATGCATCACATGCCTTTGCAAAATCATGCGCATTCTAGTGAATAGTTTGCCAATAATACCCACATTGCAGAGTTTTGTGGGCTGTGCGAATCCCGTTGTGGTGGCCTCCAATAGGGGATGAGTGGCAGGCCTCCAATATACTCAGCATCTCCACCTCAGGCATGCATCTCCGAATAACCCCATCAGCACATATGCGAAATAAGTAGGGCTCATCCCATAAAAATTTCTGCACATCAAACATAAACCTCTCTTGTGATGTACAACATCACTCACCAGATA
This sequence comes from Datura wrightii, assembly GCA_035772735.1. NCBI lineage: Eukaryota > Viridiplantae > Streptophyta > Magnoliopsida > Solanales > Solanaceae > Datura > Datura wrightii. The sequence continues at coordinate 67,180,511 of JASDFA010000010.1, read as the reverse complement.
ATTAGCAAAGTCTGCAAACCATGGGATGAGATCTTGTGATGCCTCTAGAACCTGCTCATATGGGAATGCATCATCTATGTCATGCTCATCTCTAAGTGCTGCATCAGGTTCCAATTTGGATAAGTGATCCGCAACTTGATTTTTCGTCCCTTTCCGATCTTTTACCTCAAACTCGAACTCTTGTGGCAGAAGAACCCATTGAATCAACCATGGCTTGGAATCCTTCTTTGCCATCACATATCTCAAAGTTTCATGGTATGTGTGGACTATCACCTTAGTTCCTAGAAAGTATGCACAAAACTTCTCAAATGCAAAAACTACGACCAACAACTCTTGTTCTGTCACGATAACAGGTATAATTTTTCTGAGCTTCATTTAGAGCCTTGCTAGCATAATAAATCGGATGAAGAATCTTTTCACACCTTTGACCCAACATAGATCCTAGGGCCACTCTTCTAGCATCACTGCATAACCTCAAAAGGCAAAGACCAGTCAGGTGCCACTATAATGGGGGCAGTGGTCAATCTCTCTTTAAGACATTCAAATGCCTTTAGACATGCCTCCTCAAAAACAAACTTCACCTCTTTATTGAGTAGTTTACACAATGGATGCGCAATTCTAGAAAAGTCCTTGATGAATCTTCTATAAAAACCTGCATGACCCAAAAAGCTTCGAACACCTTTCACAGAAATTGGAGGTGGAAGACTAGAAATTACCTCAATATTGGCTTGGTCCACCTCAATACCCTTACCAAAAATCTTGTGGCCTAGCACTATACCTTCCTTGACCATGAAATAGCATTTTTCCCAGTTAAGCACCAAGTTTGTCTCTTCACATCTCTAAAGCACCTTGCGCAAATGAGCCAAACACTCCTCGAATGAATCATCCACCACCGAAAAATCATCCATAAAGACTTCAATGATGTCTTCCACCATGTAAAAAAATATGGACATCATGCAATGCTGAAAAGTAGCGGGTGCATTACATAACCCGAACGACATCCTCCTAAAAGCAAATGTACCATATGGACAAGTGAAAGTGGTATTCTCTTGGTCTTTAGGGGATATAACAATTTGATTGTACCTTGAATTACCATCAAGGAAATAATACCATCCTCTGCCTGCAAGTCTGTCTAACATCTGGTCCATGAACGGCATCGGAAAGTGATCTTTTAACATCCAACGGTTCAACTTTCTGTAATCCATGCACACTCTCTAAGCGGAGACTGGTCTTAGAAGAATGAGCTCATTGTTAGCATTTGGGACCACCGTGATTCCTCCCTTTTTCGGTACACACTGGACTAGGCTCACCCATTTGCTTTCTGCAATAGGATAAACTACACCTGCATCCAACCACTTTATGATTTCCTTCTTGACCACCTCTTACATTGGTGGATTCAACATACGCTGATGCTCAATACTCGAAATACAATCTGGCTCTAGCTAGATCTCGCGAGTGCAAATACCGGCTGGGATTCCAATAATATCCACAATGGTCCACCCTATGGATTTTTTGTATCTCTTCAAGAGGGAGACCAAAGAATCCACTTGCCATTCCTCCAAGTCAGCTGCAACAATGACTAGAAAAGTGTTATAGACTCCCAAAAATACATACTGGTAAATGAGAAGGGAGTGCTTTGAGCTACAATACCGTAGGCTCCTCAATAGATGGCTTGGCCAGCGGGGTCACCCAATTCTTCAAATTAAGATCGATATTCTTTGGAGCATAAGTGTATGACCCCACGCTAGCAAGTGCATTTACAATCTCCTCACCCCCATGAATCTCCTCAGCACCAATATCCATCAAAATGGATCCTAGGTCATCAAGAATCAATAACTCCTCCATAGGAAAATTGGGAACCCAGGTTCCGCAACATCAATTACTAAGACCACCCTCATATCATTTGGCTGCTTCATGGATCTGCACATATTAAATGTCACTTCCTCATTTTTCAATAGGAATTTGAGCTGTCCAATCTCCATATCTACAAGAGCACGTCCGGTGGCGAGGAATGGTCTCCCCAAGATAATGGGGACCTCAAAATCGCCTTCACAATATAGGATGACAAAATAGGCCAGAAATATAAAGGACTCCACCTTCACTAGTACATCATATAGGATACCCACCGGATTTTTCACCGTACGATCTGCCATCAAAAGCTGCATTGTAGTCAGTTTGGGGGCTCCCAAGTCCAACTGTCTGAAAACTGCTAATGGCATCAAATTAATACTAGCACCAAGATCACATAATGCCTTAGCAAAATTAAAGGCTCCAATAGTGCATGGTATAGTGAATGCTCCAGGGTCTTTCTTTTTTTGAACAAGAGGACGGGATGTTATTGCACTACAATGGTGAAAGTTGTCTGCAGGTTCGAAACTCACAGTTCTCTATCTATTGACAAGGTCCTTCATGAATTTGGCATAGCCAGGAATCTTCTCAAGTGCCTCAACTAATGGGATGTTCATTTGAACAATTTCTTCAACATGGAAATGAACTTATGATACTTCGCATCTTTGACCTTTTTCTTCAGCCGTTGTGGAAAAGGAGGAGGAGGTCTAGGGATTTGTGTGAACTTTTGCTGAACCTCTTTCTCCTTCTCATTGTCAGATCCATGATCCTTTGCATTATTAGGAGCGATCTTCACCACAGTATCTCCAACCAAAGTTGGATCCTCAAAATCTGCTATCACGTCATCATTAATCTATATGGGCTCTTTTGTGTCATCAATCACCACTGACTCAGAGGATCAACGGCCACCTTCCCACTCCTAGTAGTGACCGCCATGTAGTGACTATCATTTTTAGGATTCTACACTGTGTTTCTGGGAAGTGTGCCTTCTGCCTCTGGTTTATTGAAACAAACATCTTACTCAGCTACTGCTCAGTCTTCTTAATGGCCATGGCATGTGATTCCACCTTTTGATTCATACCAGAAATATCAGCGCGGAGCTCCTTAAAATGGCTATATGTAGTCTCCATCTGATTAAGTACTTTAGACAACATGTCTTCAACCCTCGAACCACTAGACTCTGGTTCATGATTTCTCAGATGAACATACTGACCGCTCTATCATTCTTGTACTCATCACGCTTCTTCCAGTCTCCATTATCTCTATACTAGCCTCGATTGTAATTATTGTCCTTATAAAAGTTCCAACCTTGGTTCCCTTGACCTTGACTCTAAGAGTCTTAGTTAGACCCTTGGCTGTTGGTCCAGAAACCCTCCCTTTGATCATTCAGATAGTTAGCTTCCTCTTCATACATAGATTCACATCCATCGTTTCTCGGGGCCTTGCCCTGAGAACCCACAACATTGACTTTCTCAGCTCCATCTCCCATCAGATGCTTAGCAAGCTACCCCAAAGTTGTTTTAATCTCAGCAATATCTTGATCATGCTCTTCATCTTTTCTTCTCTATTTTGCAAATATACCAACTGCATAAGAACCAGCCGAAATCTCTGACTCTCTAGTGTGCCAAGCTCGATTGGTTTTGGTGATCCTATCAAGTAGCTCAGCAGCCTCTGCATAAGTGTGGCTCATAAAGGTTACGCTAGAGATTTGGAAGGTGGGAAGAACCTTTCAAGAAATGCAGCCTCTCCAATAATGCATCATCTGGAATCCTGTGATTTGGAACCCTTTTGAGCTTCTTGTTGAAATGCATCCAGGTCTCTGAAGTGCCTCTGAATTTAGTTGTCTGAAGTTATATATTTCATCTTTCAACTGCAACGTTTTGGAAGGTGGGAAGAACCTTTCAAGAAAAGCTCTCTTAAGTTCCCCCCAAGTAGTGATAGAATTATTTGGCATCTCAGCCAACCACATCGTTGCCTCACTCCCTAATGAGAAGGGAAATAACCTCAGTCTGATTGTGTCCTGGTTCACTCCCGATTGTTTGTATGCATTACATATACCCATAAAATTTTTCAAGTGAGCGTGGGCATCATTAGATGCATGACCCGCAAATATTCCCTTCATGTTGAGCAGTTGGAACATTGCACTGGTAATATCAAACTTTTCCCCAGCAGGCAAAGGGGGAGGGACTATAGCTCCAGTGGCACCGGCTTTGTCTATATCAGCATCATCCTCCGTATCAAAATACCGGTGTCTCTGATGTTCTGGACCTCTGTGTCATTTAGCTCACTCTACTTCTACAGCTAGACGATGCTCTTCAGAAACTCTAGCTAACTCACGATCTCTAGCCCGAGCATGCTCCTCAGCCAATATTCTCGTTGTGGCTTGGTCCACGGTTTCCTGCTCTTGGATGTTTGCCATTCTTCTCTGGTTTCTTAATGTCTGCTCAAGCTCGTGATTGATTGGAATCAGAGATTTTCCTTGGCTTCTAGTATCAGGCATGCACAAACCTAAGACCTGTTAAGCAAATAAAAACAATAAAATAAAAATAAAAAAAAGAAGTAAGGACCAATAGTAAAGTAAACACAATTAACAAAAGCCTCAGTCGTATTCCTCTACAACGGCGCCAAAATTTGATGTCGCCCAAATTACACCTCGCAATTGAGATATAAGCGGTCGATGTAAAATATAGAACTCAACTGAGGTTGGGGTCAATCCCATAGGGAATATGGAAGAACTTGAGTTAATGCGAATGACTGTTACTATTGAATTACTTATTTCCTAAGGGGGAAAGAAATAAAATAATAAACAAAAGTAAAACTACTGAATGCTTAGATCAATGTTGTTTTGTATTCAATTAATGAATTTGACTAGGATTGTGTTCCCCAAGATTTCATAACCACAAGTCTTTACACTAGTGATCTATTCCGATGTTTAATATGCAATATTGGTATGTTAGGTTCACCTAAATGGTTGGTCCCCTATCTAAATGATTTTCACCACCCAACTTGGTCCATCTACGGGTGTATTCTTGATTAACCGTTACCCTTAATATTGGATTAGCTATCCCCGGAAAAGTTCAAGCTATTAGATGAGGGTTAATAGCCTTAAATCTCCGTTGTGAATCCCTTTTTCCTATTCACTACCCCCTTGGTCTGGTGAGTAAGAATAAGGCAAGTCCTAACGTTTGCAACCGTCAAGAATCAATTAAAATGAAGGGAGAAAGAATACATGCATTAAACCCCATTCAAGAATCAGTAAGTGTTTCACCTATATGTGTTATTTCATCATGGTTCCCACAACCCTAGTGGGTTTAGCTACTCATGTTTGAAATATCAAAATCACAAAATATTGAATAAATCATAATTGCAACTTACAAATTATAGTAGAAGAAAACCAAGTAGTTTGAATTAATTCTAAGACTGAAGAACAAAAACCCAAGGTCGTATTACTTCTTCAAATTCAAGAACAAAATTATAATATCATTTCTTGAATCTTAATTGCAGTGAATAACTCCCAAAAATATGTTCCAAACTGTAAAATTGTGTAACATTAAAATAAACCTAAAGTAAGTATTCATAAACATGAAACAAATCCTTTCCTAAATCAACTAGGATTCTGGTGTCAGCAGGTACCACGGTCCGTTGGTAGTTTCAACGGACCGTTAGAGTGGTCTGTTGTTCCAGTCGTTGGTTCCCTTAGGATTTTCTCCTTTCATCATATGGGTACAAACAACGGCTCGTTGTAAGACCCTATGAGCCGTTAGTCCTATTCGTTGTTTCCAAGCCTCTTGATCATGGTTTCTGAACCCGTAAGTACGAGCACACAGAACAACCCGTCCTTAATAAGTATGGCCCATTCTGTTCATCCGTTGTATGTATCCCATTGTTGGACACTTTCTCTGATTCTTTCGACGATCACACAGGACGGTTCATTGTAAGTTCGTATGACCCATGAGTTGCAGTCATTGATTAATACTCTGCTTATTAATTTTTCTGAATCACATGCAACAGCTCAATAGCACGACCCGTGGTAAGGACCAACGATCCGTACTAAGGCTCATCTGAGACATTTTTTTTTCTGTTTTCAGCTCTTTTTCTCAACTTTTATTCCTATGGCCCGTTTTACTTGCAAAACCACCAAAACGCGTCATATCCACATAATGTACCTAAATTCATGCACATTCACAAAGTTTTAAGCGTCGCTAGTGCCGTAAATTCATGGCACATCAGTAGTCTGCCCCTATTATTGTGCTAAGAAAAAAACAAGTGATTCCTGTACTTACCCTTATAAAGAGGACAGTGGGTATGAGAGTGTTTTTTGCTGAAAGTGGGTATACATATCTCAATGTAAGTATTGATACTTGTTGTAACTAATTAATATTTGAAGGACAATTTGTTGAGTTTGATTGTTTAAATGCCTACCAATAGGGTACTGAATATAGGTGGAAAATAGACCACTAAAGGACCTGTAAGATTTTGTAAAGTTATAGGTGAACTTGGTTTCAATGTAAGAACTAGAATGAGATGGAAGGGTGATAACGCTCAAATTACACCCCTGAAGAAGTATAATATGGATGTTGTCAATAAAGAACCCAACTAAGGTTAGGGTCGATCCCATAGAGAATATGGTTAAGATACAGACTAATGCTAGCATTCAAACTTTAGTTCAGTTATATCCTAATAGGGGGATTTTAAATCAAGTAACAATATTTTAAAATGGGGTTATGATCAATAATTATGCTTGACCAACACTATCTTGATCTTGAACCACCAGAGCATTATAAATATCTGACATCTTGCCCATGGGAAAGGCGGAATGCTCGAAATTCCCCATCGCTTCCTAAATAGGTCAGATAATTATACTCGTAATCTATCCCAATACTTAGCCTATAGAACTAATAAATTATGCTCATATAAATGACTGATTCATCCGTATTAGATGACTCTATTCAATCACCGGGTTAGGTTTCATGAGCGATTTCACTATAACCATTATCAATAGTTCCAAACTTACTCTCCCGTGATTGCAGCTTAGGCTATTCAATGAAAGTCAACTTCTAAGTTTTGTTGTTCTTTTCTTTTCCTAATTAATACTTCTCTAGGTTCAATCAAGAAGAGAATTCGGCCTAGTCCTAACATTGCGCACCATTAAGAAACATTAAACATGAAGAAAAAATAATACAGGCATTCACATTGGTTTAGAATCATTTTGTGTTAACCCTAGTTTATTATTCCACCATGGTTCCCACAACTCTAGTTGAGAAGGGTTTAGCTATTCATAATTGCAAGAATAAAATAAGATTTCATGGAAGAAAACATAATTGAAGACTTACAATATTAATGAAAGAAGAACCCAAGAATCAATTGCACAATCACTTGTCAAAAATCCAAGAACAATATTGAACTTTGTCAATGTAATCGATATTTTGTCTCCAAGAACTTAGGAAACCCAAAAACTATGATTACAAGTCAAATATCGGCCTCTATAAAAGAAAATAACCTAAAAGTATTTATACAATTAATGAAATCATTTTCTAATTTAACAGGAATTCTGCTACTGCTTCATTTTATGAGTCATAGGATGCTTCCGTACCACAGGTCTGCAGCTTCTGTCTTCTCAGGTATTGGAGGATGGTACGACTCATACAATAATGCTACGTTTCCTAGGATCTTGTTGTGTTATGCACTTCTAAAACTAGGCATCTCTATTGTTCCTCATACAGGTCCTTATTATGGTTCGTACCATGCTGGTACGACTCGTACAATCCTTCCATGACCTGAATTTGCCAAGTATGCAATCCTCTGATTCTCACCACGAGTCTATCAGTACGGCTCGTATGTTGTTGTTATCACTAGTGGATTGCACTCATATAATGGACTCTTCTTATGCACATCTTCTATATATCAAGTTATGGTTGGTTAGTACAGCTTGTACCAGGACGGTATGACTCGTATTGTTTTTTGTATATTTCCTCTATACTTGTACATTTTCTCTAAAGTTCTATCACGGGTGCCAGGTATGGCTCGTACCAGGATGGTACGGCTCATACTAAGACCTACAGCAAGTCAATTTGTACTCTGTTTTAGATCTTTTTCCATAATCCAAAACACACCTAAGTACAAGCATTTTTCCTATGTTTTAAGCGTTGAAAGTACCGTAAATTCACAACACATCAATACCCTTAATTTGAACTTTTGCATATTCCCAGGAAAATAAAAATACTACTACAACACGATGCTTAACTAGAAAGTAAAACAGAAGACCTACAACCAACAACACCAAAATTTTCACACATGAGCATTATTAAGTATTAACCCCTTTTTTATTCAATACAATGATAGTTATGTTTACATGAAACTACAACTCATGAAACAAAGGGATCTAGCGATGTCATCTAACTATTAACAGACAACTGACTATCACTAATGCTAATTACACAGATAACGGCAGAATGCAATGCAACCCATGTACCCTCACAACAAATGAAGTCCCAAAAACTCGTAATATATATATATATATGAAACTGGGACTATCAAGTAGGCTCTCACTCTTACGACGGTGTTCTAAATACTGCATAAGTGATACCATAGACTTGCCCTTACTTTCTCTACTCTGGCTTTTCGGACAGTTAGGTTAGGATCAATATAGGAATTTTATTGGCTTGTAATGTAGGCTTAGGACGAGTATGGAAAACATGGAAATAGTGACTAACCTTCCTTGGCACTACACAACTCTTGGCTTCACTTTTAACTTTTTCTTATTTTTCTCCCTTTCTCCATTTTATTCAACTTTCGACTGGTGGGTGTGGTGTATCTTTCACTTTTCTATTTTTTTCTTTTGACTTTCAAATTTTTCTCTTTTCTTTTTTTTCCTTTTTGGTCAGCACACCCTACCTTTTACTAACTAGGTTTTTTCTTTTCTCCCCCACCTCATATATGCACCCCTATAATAGCCACCCTCAACTTAGGCATTTTGTCTGAGTTGAGGTTCACAATGTTCAAGGAGGGACTGGGGCCAAAACAGGTTCATTATATACAAAATAGGGAAGGTGAATGGGCTAATCAATAAAAAGGTCAACATTAGGCTCAAACATGGGATCAAGGGATTCATTTCATTTGGTTGGGCAATTTAAACTAAAATGGGCTAAATAAAAAACAGCCTATCATCCTTTCCTAACCAACTATCCTACAACCTAAGTAAAGACTAACCGGGAAAATTCTAGATCACCTACACAATATTGAACTAAGTAAGAATCCTCACTTACACATAGTATAGGTTTGCATCACACTGCCTATCTAGTTTATGCACAACTATGCTATAGTTACTCATGCTAATCTATCAAATGTCATAAAAAATGCACAATAGTCATGCTTTGCAGTCTACACACAGTAATTCATACGAAAAAAATTTAAAAAAGGTTATTATCTTTTTCAAAAATATCAAAACATCAAACATATGTGCATTTTTATTGGCTATTAAGTACTCCTAATCTACTTGTAGTTAAAAAAACAAAACATCCTAAACTTGCTGGTTCTACTAGATAGAATGTTTGAGGGAAAAGAACACGACAAAAAAAATACTCAGACGAACAAAATAAACAGATACACCTCCCTCCTACAAAGCATGTTTTTTTCCCGAAGCAAAGAAATGAAAACTAGGAGAGGAACATACCTGAGGCGCTCTAAGTGCTCCTATCAGCTACTAAGACTTCACCAACCATCCATGAGTTTCTTCTCATGTAGTGCCTAATTTAATGTCACGACACAATACAAGTCTCTTGACTATTTAGGCTTTGTCAAGATACACTGACTCAATTCCTTTCACCTCGTTAGTGTTTCCCAGATACAACTTCACCTTCCGACCATTTACTTTGAACCTTTTGCCATCTTTGTTCTCCAGTTCAATGGCACCATATGAGAATACTTCTACCACCCTATACAGTCCCATCCATCTGGACTTCAACTTTCCTAGGTGCAAATGGAGTCAGAGTTAACTAGAAGTACGAGATCACCAGCATTAAAGTCCCTCTTTACAATCTTCCAGTCATGGTAGATCTTTATTCTCTCCTTGTATATGGTTGTACTCTCAAAAGGTCAGTGTCGAAATTCATCTAACTCATTCAATTGATCTAGCCTCAACTTGATTGCGTCATTCCAATCCAGATTTAACTTCTTAAGTGTCTGCAATGCCTTGTGGTCCAGCTCTACCGGTAAATAGCATGACTTACCATAAACCATCTGATATGGTGAGGTACCATTAGGGGTTTTATAGGTAGTCTAATATGCCCAGAGTGCATCATCCATCTTCCTAGACCAGTCCATTCGGTTGGTGTTCACTATTTTAGCTAAGATCATCTTGATCTGCCTGTTAAAGACCTCTATTTGTCCGCTTGACTGAGGATGGTAAGGTTTAGACACCTTATGCTTTACACCATATTTTTTAAGCAGAGCCCTGAAGAGGGGATTATAAAAGTGAGACCCACCGTCGTTGATGATGGTTGTAGGTGTTATACCCCGGAAGCCAAAATATCAGACCTGGGAGTTGAAACGGAGAAAAGTTTAAAAACTGGCACCAGACACAAAACGAGTCATTAGATGACCTGTTGGTAAAGCCCATGGGTCGTGATGTGACTCGCGGTGAGGCCAGGTGAGGAGTTTGGAAATTTAAGGAAAAGGGTCCCTACGAGCGTGACAACGACTCGTGGTCAAGCCCCACGAGTCGTTAGGTCATCTTGGGGTGGGTGAATAAGAAATGAAAAAAGGAGGGAGGCAGTGTACTTAATGCCAAACCCTACGAGTCGTGGACAGTCACCACGATTCGTGGGGGGGGGGGGTCATGACCTAGCTGGGAAAAATATATCTGAGGCTAAGACAGTGTACATCACGGATGGGGAGATCGTGGGCAAAAATAGCATGCCTGAGTGATACTTTATAAATTAGTTTTGCCTTGTTTATCTATTTTATTTATATACATTTTCATGTGATTTTATATAAATGTGAATATATGTACTAACCAACATGATTAGTCCTTGTTTTGTAGGTTTTAATGATTTTGAGGAACTAATTTAGAAGTTGGTGAAGTAGAGGAATGGAGTCGGGGGCAATTTGTGTAAGTCGGCAAGGAGCATGCCTTGGCAAGGCTGGCCGTGCCAGGCAGCGTGCCACGCTGTGCGTGTGCCGCGCCCAGCGCTGTGCCACGCCCATGTAAGGCGCACGAGAGAAGGCAGCATGCAGGCAGGCGAGCTGCGCGCCAGCACCGTGCCCCGCCAGGCCAGCTGCGCGCCAGCAGCATGCCATCGCGCTGCATGAGCAATGTGTCACGCCGCCAGCGCGGCGACCCTCGGCATCTTGGCATCCAAAGGCAATTTCCAGTGTGCCTCCACGTTACCTCCGTGTCATGAAGGTAGTGCTCCGTGATACACTCCATGACACGGAGCCATTCCACGAGAGGCTTAATTTTGTAAAATTCTCATTTACTATAAATAGGACCCTTAGCTCCTAAAATCATTTATTCATGATTTTATTCTGCAAAACCACCTAGGAGTGAAGGGAGAAGTGGGAGAACTCATCTAGGGTTTGTCAAATTCCCTTGTCTTTTACTAATTCTTGTAAGTATGTTAGTTTATTAATCTTTTCTTGTAATTTTAAGAATATGAATGGCTAGAACCCTTCCTCTAGGGCTGAAGCCATGAGTTATGATTGTGTTTTTACGAATTTGTGTTAAGATTAAGTTATTGATTGTTGTTTTGTCTTGCATTCTGAATTATTGGGTGTTTTTATGATTGATCACCATGAAAACCTATACATTAACTTAGGCATTTGTTTGAGAAAGCATTTACCTAGGTCAGAACATGAGAATGTAAGGAGCATGATTGTATCTCACGATATAATTTGTGTTAGGATAGAAATATACCTAACACATTGCTTGGTTGATAAAACAGGATGAGCTAGGCACCAACTTAGAATTATCACATCACCACTCGAAGAAGTATTTATGAAGCTAAGTTGAGTCGAATGATTAGGTGTACGAGAGTCCCTAATCATTTCCACGTAAACCACATCCACGTAATTAATTGCCCACGAACTAGAATTAACATCCTCGCTCACAATGTTGCGGTGAGGCTAGTTTGTCATGTTTAGAGGCTCGAAAGGCCATGAACATGCAATTCTAATTATGTGAGACGAAAATTAATAGTTTCATACTTAAACCATTGCAAATCTTAACAGCGCATGATTATCTGGTTTTAACTCTATGTTGCTCCTAGAGTGAATTCAGAATATTTCATTGACCAAAATTAGACTTACTTAAACCTTCTCGAAAACTTCTATGATCAACACTTGCGAAAGTTAATATCACACTTGAACTCGATAGTTAGCAGAATGGGTCCAGTCCCTGTGGGTTCGATATTCCGGTTCTTAAAAAGGGCCACTATATTACTTGTACGACTCGTACACTTGCGGGCACATCATGTTTCTGGCGCCGTTGCCGGGGACTCAGCGAAGTTTTGATAATTTATCTGTTTTTGTGTGATTTTTAAATTTCCTTAAGTGTTGAGAAACTTTGTTTTAGTTTGATTATTTGCAGGTGACAGGTTGTCCTGCCGAGCTAGCTAAAAATAGAGAGCTTGTGGAACCGTTGCTTGAACCTGAACGTCAAATCCATTTGCGAAGGAGAGTAGCTCTAGAGCAAAAGCTGAAGAGACTTCAAGAAAAGGTATAACAACAACCACCCGCGGGACAAGCACAATTATCATCAAAAGCAATGGCGGCTAGACCAGTTCGCGAAGTGGCAATCCCACAAGCGACTAATGTGAACTCTAGTATCCGGAAATCGAAGCTTGGTGAGAACTTGGAGCTTAAACAGAACATGGCGCAGCTGTTACATTCTAGTGGTCAATTCACTGGGATGGCACATGAGGACCCGCAGCAACACTTACAAAACTTTCTTTAGATTAGTGACACGTTTGTCCCCACCGGCGTGTCCACAGATTATGTCAGACTGACCCTCTTCCTATTTTCATTGTTGGGAGAGGCAAAAAAGTGGTTGAAAGCTGAACCACCAAAATCCATAACTTCGTGGAATGACTTGGATAAGAAGTTCCTTATCAGATTCTTTCCTTCAGGCAAAACTGTAAAGTTGAGAAGTGAGATATTAAGTTTCAAGCAGAGGCCTGATGAGAATTTATATTTGGCTTGGGAAAGATTCAAGTCATTGTTGAGAGACTGTCCCCATCACCAGCAATCAAATGAAGTGCTGGCTCATACCTTTGTAGAAAGTCTAGAACCACACACGAATATATTACTAGACTCTGCATCGGGTGGGCAAGCCTTGGAGAAGACGTATGATGAGTTGTACACTTTGTTGAATAGAATTGCTCAAGGAAATCCAGAGTGGCACAGCGAGTCATCGAGAGGGGCAGGAAAGAGATCAGGGTTGATAGAGGTAGATGGAATGAATGCCTTGGCAGCGCAGTTAGCTTCCTTTGAGCATCAAATGATGACTCAGTTAAATAAACTGAGTATGAACCAACAACAGGGTCAGGTTAATGCAGTTCAGCAAGCTCCGAGTTGGTGAGAAATTTGTGGTAATAATGGGCACATTGCAGAATCTTGTGGAGCCAATCCAGAATCAGTCAATTTTGTTGGGAATGTGCAGCGGAACAATCAGAATGTTGGACACAACTGCAACAGAAATTGGCGGGGCCACCCAAATTTTTCTTGGGGTGGGAACCAAAAGTAAAGTTATCAGCAACCTCAACAACAGCAGTATCAGTAGAATAGGCAGAATGATCGTCAAGTAAGCAGCAGCATTGAGGAAACATTGCAGGAAATCATTGAGACCCAAACTCAGTTAGCGGAAAATCAGGCGAGGATGGCAACAGACTTAAAGAATAAGCAAATGGCCACCCACAATGTTGAAAAACAAGTGGGTCAGATAGCAGCTGCTCAAAACATGAGATCGCAGGGGGGATTACCAAGCGACACAGATCCTAACCCCCGGCAGATCAATGCCATCAGTCTAAGAAGCGGTAAGCAATTAGCTGATGTAGTGCCAAAAGAGCTGAGAAAGGAGGTGCAGCCGGATTTGGTTAGACCAGGACCATCCAGCAACAGGGGAGATAATCAGAGTGCTGGGCAACAAAATGCACAATCTTCATTGCAGCCAGTACAAAGACCACCACCACCATTCCCTCAGAAATTCAGAAAGAGCAAGGAGGAGGAATGCTTCAAAACGTTCTTTGAGAGTTTCAAAGAACTTCACATAAATTTACCTCTTATTGATGTTTTGCAGGGAATGCCCAAGTATGCTAAATACTTGAAGGACGTGATGGCGAACAAAGTTAGGTTGGTGGATGTTCAGACTGTAGCACTGACTAAGGAGTGCAGTCACAGGCTATTGAGCATGATTCCAAACAAGCTCAAAGACCCAGGGAGTTTTACCCTCCCTATACAAATTGGTAAAGCTGAGGTGCTATAAGCTTTGTGTGATCTAGGGGCAGAAGTTAACCTAATGCTGCTATCCTTATTCAACACCCTGGGGTTGGGAAAACCGAGGTCAACGAGGCTGATGCTGCAGCTGGCTGATAAGTCAAGAGTGACACCTGATGGAATAATAGAGGACCTTCTCATCAAAGTAGGTAAGTTTGTTATACCTGTTGATTTTATTGTCTTAGATTTTCAGGTTGATGATCAGGTACCCTTAATCTTGGGATGGCCATTCTTGGCCACCGGAGGAGCGGTGATTGACTTGAGAGCAGGGACCCTGAAAATGAGAGTTGAGGATGAAGAAGAACTCTTCCGCGTTTACCAAGAAATGAACCCATCTGCACAGTACAAAATCTTTGTCAGGTTAGTGTGTTGTCAGAGGATGAGTGTGGGGTGGAGGATTGCACAGGTGTATGGCCAAAGGTAATGACAAGTGTTCAGCCCAAGTTTGATAAAGGGCTTCCAGTTGTGAAGAAGTTGGAGGAAGAGAGGAACAGAGTGGAGGCTGTTTCCTCTAAAAATCAAAAGAAAAGGAGATGGTTCTCGAATGGGAACCCAGGTATGAGGATGTCCTGAAAAGGACAGTCCACGTCGTGCCGCAACGTAAAATAAGGCGCTGCTTGGGAGGCAACCCAAGGGTACCACAGGTACAATTTATGAATTTTTGTTGGTGTTGATTTTGTTATTTTCATTATGTTCGTGTATTTGGTGGAAAGTTAAGCACAGATGGAGGGAAGTCTGAGTACCCGAGAAAGAGGAAGTTAAAAAGCATGGAATAGAAGAAGTGTGGGGTCAAACACCCACCTATGAAAACTTGAAGAAAAGCATGTTGTTAGCTAGGCATAGAGGCTCAGGGAGTATTTCTCATCCTTTTAATTTTAATGTGATGCTATGAGGACATAGCAGGATTTAAGTGTGGGATGAGGAAAATTTCAAAAATTTTGTGCTTAATGATTTTTGGTGAATGTAATGCTTGTACGAAATAATTGAAAATTTTTTGTGATTTTTGTGAGTCAAGCATGACTTCATCACCCGTTGGTTTTTCTTTTCGGTTCTTTTCCGACGGGGGGTCTTTGAATAGAAGAATAAAAATTTTCTTTGTCTGTATATAATGTTTTTAGCCATAGTTAGGGACTTTTTCCGACGATGGATGGATGACGACCGTCTTGAGAAAGTTAGTCAATAAGTTTTGGTTTTTGAACCTGTAGCTAATTGACGGCTTGATGTTCTTGTTATGTCCTATAGATGATTGTAAGATGCAAGTATGTTCAGTGTTGAAGCATGCAAGTGTATAACTTTGTGTGAGACACTTAGGTTCTTGAATTTGACTCATTATATTTGAAGCTTAATTCTGAATTCTTGTGATTAGCTGAGTAAGAGTCTGCTGAATGTGTCTGGAATTGAGCATGTGCCATGAGTGTAAGGTTTTTGAGTATTCTGTGCTATTGTGGAGTGTCTAGAACTTGCCTAGTGTGTTTATAAAATGAAATGAAGGATGTGAATTATAGGAAATGATTTAGGCATTTCTTTGAATGAACCTAAATGTTATCCCTCAGTTTACCTACCTTGAATATTTAATCCTAGTTATCCCCATTGAGCCTTGAGCCTATTCTTTGATAGCCGCAACATAAGCTTAATCATTTTTCTTTCATTAACCTTGAATTTGATCCAAAACTCATACATGCTTAAAGGAAAAATCTAAAAGAGTAAAGGAGTGAGAAGAATGAAAAAGAACGAAAAGTGGCAGCTGTAAAAGTTGAGAAAGGTCAAGGGTGCACTTGTTGAAAAGGCTGGAATAGTGGTAGGGAGTAAGAGAACAAATTAATGAAAAAGTTACTTATAGAACACCTTACTAATAAGTTGAGAGCGCCTAAAGACATGGGAAAACAAAAGAGGAAAAAGAAAGCTGAAAAGAGATGAAGGTGAAGTAAGAGAAGGGAAGGGAAGTCCGTAATGAGGGCGTGATGTATTAAAAGCGCTTAGGGAAGTTAGTCACTATTACTAGCCATAATAGTACCTACCCGTCCACACTATTATTCGTGACTCCCTATGTAGTAGTTTAGTTCGATATCATTCCATAAGTTCTATCAGAACCCTTCTTAGTCTCCACCCAGTTGGCAAGTTAGTTAGAGCCAGTCGGGTGTATAGAAACTGTCCAATCTCAATCTGCAATAAAGTCATTCCAGCTGACCTTGTAGTGTTAGACATGGTCGACTTCGGCCTCATTCTTGGCATGGATTAGTTACACTTCGGTTATGCCTCAGTCGACTGTAGAACTAGGGTAGTCAGGTTTTAGTTCCCTAATAAGCCAGCTCTAGAATGGTTGGGCAGTAGTTCAGCACCAAAGGGTAGGTTTATTTCCTACCTTAATGACAGGAAGCTATTTCTAAGGGCTGTATTTATCATCTAGTTCGGCTCAAGGATGATGATTCTGAGATCCCAACTATCCAGTCAGTCCCTGTTGTCAGCGAATTTCTAGATGTGTTCCCCGAAGATCTTTCCAGAGTTCCTCTTGTAGACCCTATTCTAGATACTCAGCCTATCTCCATTCCTCCTTATTTAATGGCTCCGGTTGAATTTGAGTAGTTGAAGGAGCAGCAAAAGGATCTTCTTGATAAAGGTTTATCAGACCCAACATCTCTCCCTGGGGTTCTCTAGTGCTATTCGTGCAAAAGAAAGACGGTTCCCTCAGAATGTGCATTGATTATCATCAGTTGAACAAGGTACAGTCAAGAACAAGTATCCCCTACCCAAAATTGATGACCTGTTCGACCAACTTCAGGAGCCAGTTTTTCTGCAAAATAGATCTCAGGTCGGGGTATCATCAGCTAAGAGTCAGAGAGTGTGACATACCAAAAACATCTTTCAGGACTCGGTATGGTCACTTCGAGTTTGTGGTTAAGTCCTTCGAAATAACAAACGCCCTTGCAGCCTTTATGGACCTAATGAACAGAGTGTTCAAGTAGTATCTGGATATGTTCATCATCATATTTACTGATGACATTCTAATATACTCCCAGAATGAGGAAGAGCATGCTAATCACTTGAGGATAGTTCTTTAGACACTCAGAGACCGTCAGTTGTTCGCCAAGTTCAGCAAGTGTGAATTCTGGTTGAAGTCCATGACTTTCCTAGGTCGTGTGGTCTCGGGTGAGGGTATTCAGGTTGATCCTCAAAAGATAGCAGCAGTGAAAGACTGGCCCATACCCACCTCCCCAACTGAAATCAGAAGTTTCTTGGGTTTGGCATGTTATTACCAATGCTTTGTAGAAGGATTTTCTTCTATAGCATCTCTACTAACTAGGATGACTTAGAAGAATGTGAAATTCCAGTGGTCAGATGCGTGTGAGAAGAGTTTTCAGGAGTTAAAAACTCAACTCACTACTGCTCCATTGTTTTCTCTACTAGAAGGATCGGATGGACTTGTAGTATATTGCGACGCTTCCAGAGTTGGACTCCGTTTCTTTCTAATGCAGCGGAGCAAAGTGATAGCCTACGCCTCTAGATAACTCAAGGTTCATGAGAAAAATTATCCAAATCATGACTTGAGTTGGCAGTGGTAGTGTTTGCATTAAAGATATGGCGACATTACCTATATAGGGCTCACATTGATGTTTTCATCGATCACAAGAGCCTTCAATATGTATTCAGTCAGAAAGACCTAAATCTTCACCAGAGAAGGTGGTTAGAGCTACTTAAGGATTATGACTTGAGTGTGTTATATCACCCAGACAAAGCCAATATGGTGGCTGATGCCCTAAGCAGAGTGTTTATCAGTAGCGTGGCTCATATTGAGGAAGGTAAAAAGGAGTTGGCAAAGGACATTCACAAACAAGCTCGGTTAGGGGTGCAGTTGGTTGACTTAGCTGAGGGTAGAGTGGTAATGCAAAGCGAGTCATACTCCTCTTTGGTGTTGAAGTTAAGTCCAAACAAGATGAAGATCCCATTCTTCTCAAACTGAAGGAAGCGGTTCTCAGAAAGGAGGTTGAGGTTTTCTCTAAAGGGGGAGATGATGTGCTCTGTTATCAGGGCAGATTGTGCATACCGGACATCGGTGACTTGAGACAGAAGATATTAGCTGAAGCACATAGCTCGAGATACTCCATCCACCCTGGTGCTACCAAAATGTACCCCGATTTGTTGAATATTTATTGGTGGAACGCCATGAAGAGAGACATCGCTGAATTCATAGCCAAGTGCCCGAACTGCTAGCAAGTCAAAGTATAGCATCAAAGACTAGGAGGTATGACCCAAGATATCAGCATACTCATATGGAAGTGGGAAGAAATAAATATGGACTTTATTACGGGTTCAACTCGAACTCGTCGGCAACATGATTCCATCTAAGTAGTAGTAGACTGGATAGCTAAGTCGGCACATTTCCTCCTAGTTAAAATTACGGACTCAGCTGAGGACTATGCTAGACTTTATATCCAGGAGGTTGTCAGGCTTCATGGGGTGCCATTATCCATCATCTTAGATAGAGGCACCTAGTTCACCTCACATTTCTGGAAGTCTTTTCAAAAAGGACTTGGCACCCAGGTCAAGCTCAGCACAGCTTTTCACCTGCAGATAGATGGGCAAGCTGAGCAGACTATTCATACCCTAGAAGATATGTTGAGAGCGAGCGCGATCGATTTCAAGGGTAGTTGGGATAACCAATTGCCTCTTATCGAATTTGCATACAACAATAGTTATCAGTCCAGCATCCAGATGGCCACATATGAATGGTAGAAGGTGCATGTCTCCTATTCGATGGTTTAAGGTTGTTGAAGCTACAATAATCAAGCCAAACTTAGTTCATGAAGCTATGCAGAAGGTACAATTCATCAGAGAAATATCGAAAATAGCTCAGAGCCCTCAAAAATCTTATGTTGATGTGAGGAGAAGAGAATTAGAGTTTGTTGTGCATGACTGGTTCTATCTGAAAATTTCACCCATGAAAGGGGTGATGAGGTTTGGAAAGAAGGGAAAGCTCAATCTGAGATATGTGGAACCCTACAGAATTATGAGGCGAATTGGCAAAGTAGCCTATGAGCTGGAATTACCTTCAGAGTTGGCTTCTGTGCACCCAGTATTCCATGTGTCACTATTGAAGAAATGCATTGGTGATCCAACTTTAATTATGCCATTGGACAATGTAGAAATAAAGGATAGTGTCTCATACGAAGAGGTCCCAATCCAGATCCTTGACCGTCAAGTTCGTAAGATGAGGAACAAGGAGGTAGCTTTAGTTAAGGTCTTATGGAGAAATCAGCAGGTGGAGGGAGCTACGTAGGAGGCTGAAGCAGATATGATGGCCAAATACCCAAACTTATTCTCTACCGGCTTTGTTACAGCTTGAGATATTAGTCTTGCCCTAGAACTTAATTTAGTTTTCGTGTTCAATTCATGTAAAGTTTCTTTTATGTTTATGAATGTATGTATGAAAAGTGAATGTATTTCATCTACGTAGTTTGAATCGGAGGTAGTCATTCTGTCAGTTTTTGGTTTAATGATCAGTATTTGAATATTATAATTGCGTTTCTCCACTTTCTATGTGTTTTCCAACATTCGAGGATGAATGTTCCCAAGGGGGAGATATTGTTATACCTCGAAAGCCCAAAGATCAGACCTAGGAGTTGAAATAGAGAAAACTTTAAAAACTGGCACCACGCACAAAACGAGTCATGAGATAACCAGTTGGTGCAATCCATGAGTCGTGATGTGACTCGTGGGGAGGCCAAGTGAAGAGTTTGGAAATTTGAGGAAAAGGGTCCCCACGGGCGTGACAATAACTTGTGGTCAGGCCCCATGGATTGTTAGGTCGGTAGTGGGTCGGGAGAATAAGAAATGAAAAAGGGAAGGAGGTAATGTTCTTGATGGTAGACCCCACGAGAGTCGTGGTTAGTCACCACGATTCATGGGGAGGGTTGTGACGTAGCAGGGAAAATATATCTGAGGCTAAGACAGTGTACATCACAGATGGTGACCATGAGTCGTGGTCACCTGGAACGAGTCGTTACGTCATCTGCGATGAGCCAAGGAGACTTGAGAGGCAGTGCACTTCATGGATCAGACCACGATTCGTGGCCCAGGGTAACGAGTCGTTAGGTCCCTCGTTGGGACCACCTGGTAGTTATTTCCTGCGGTTTTTCCTAAGGGTGTTTCGGCAATTTCCTAAACTAAATTGTTTTGGGTTATTTTAAAGGGAATTTAGAGGGGCTAATGGTTTTCCCTTCACTCCCACCCAGATTTTCAGAAAAAGTTAAGCAAGTTCTCACTCAAGAGCTCTCAAGCAAGGTCTAGGGCTTCTCATCCATTGCAGCAAATTCAAGCTTCCTTCTCTAAGGAATTTTAGTCAGGTATGTGGGAATTCAACAAGGGGATACTTCTTCCCTTGTGTCCCCCAAAACTCTTCTCTAATTTCTCTCTGAATCCTAGCCCTGAGCTTTTAAATGCGAAGAAATTATATGTGAATCTTCCCTGAATTCTCATAGAATGATATTCACGATTATTCTAGACATGATTTCCATCGGTTCCTGAGTAAATTGATATTATTCCCATAAAAGTGAATTCTAGCCCTGCAGATTTTCGAATGTTAAGAAATTCTTGATAATGTCTTATTTAATCCATGTGGAATCATCATTTATAACAATTATAGTTATTTTCCACCAGTTAATGATAGTATTGAGACTTATCCCTGTGCTTTGACTATAGACCTAGTTACTGAGGGTAGAACGGACTAGAACTTTTGCTGAAATGATAAATCCTAAAATTTTCTTGATTATATCAGTGTAGTGAATTCCCATATTATTTTATATGCTAAATTCTCAGTCAGATATATGGTTGTCTAGCTTTAGTCAAAGTATGAAAATACTCAGGTCAGTCAGAAATATCAGCTGAATAGTTTGACTACAGAATCACCTGAGGTGTCAATATTACCTCCCAGTTATCAGAATCAGATTCAACATTTAGTTATTGGTCCACTAGCCGATCATGATGCTTTAGACATATAGCTCTGACTATCCTTAGGACCCCAGTTCAGAATTTAGTTTGTTTGTAGATGGCTATGATGCTTCTAGATAAGCAGCTCTGACCAGTCTAGAGCCCAGTATCAGAATCCGGTCTGGTAAGACTCTCAGGGTACTTTCAATAATATATTCCTTACTAGTATTAGGCCTCAATTTCGAGATATCATATTAATATTTAGATTAGAACTATCTAGTAGGAGTAGGACTTAGCACTGAGCGGAACGGGGTTCCAGCGCACCTAAGTTCCCAAAACTACATTGCCAGCATAAGTTTCGGTATTTATTGGTCTGATTGACCCCAAACTTTTGTGATCACTCAGTTCATGCCTTTATACCCTGTCAAGGTATATTGGGTCCTACCAGTGGGGTGTATACATCAGATTTCACATCTAGCTCACGTTTTTACATGTTAGTCATAGACTCTCCCACTAGTCAGTTCAGTCTAGTCTTAGTCTAGTTCAGCTCAGATCAGTACCCCAGACTTAGAACATGCTTTGACCCTCAGACAGGGTCTATCAGACCACCTCAGTTATTTCAGTTATTCAATTCAGTAGATTTATTTGGTCATCGCATATCTTTTTTCAGTTCAGCATTTCCTTTTTATTATTTCTATTGTATTGTGTTCCTCTCACTTACATAGTACATTCAAAGTACTGATGCATACTTTTATGTTGTATCTTTTTATGATACAGCTACAGGATCACAGTCTCAGCCCCGTTAGCCGACCGTTTACCGAAGAACTCAACTATCCAGTTGGTGAGTCCTCATCCTACGAGGACGGAGCTTATTTTCTTTAGTTATGCTTACATTTTTTTTATTTAGCTTTGGAGTTAGCTAGGGGTTCGTCTCAGAAACTCATTAGTCTTAGTGGCTTTCAGACATAGAGTTGTTTTCAGACTCAGATTGATTCCATTAACTATGTAACCTTGTTCAAGTATTTATATTTTTGCTTTAAATTTCCATTGTATGTATTTCATGTTACTCAGAATGCCAGTGTATGATAGACCAAGGGTTAACTTGGGGCCACTTGTTGCTTCAAGTACCGTGTCCCGTTCAGGGTGTAAACTCGGGACGTGACACTAGGAGTATTGAATCTAGCAAATATGTGCTTCCATAGAAATGTTATGACACTCTTCCCTTCATTGTTAGGGAGTGCAATGGGTTCCACCTACTTTGATACATAATCCACAGCCACAAAAATATACTTTATCTCATATAAGCTCATAGATAGGCCCATGAGGTCAATACCCCACACATCGAATAGCTCTACCTCCAAGATTGGGGTCAATAGTAGCTCATTCTTACGAGTGATTCCTCCTTGTCTTTGGCATTTACAACAAGCCTTGGTAAAATCATAAGTATTCTGATAGATTATGGGCGAATAATACCCACACTACAAAATTTCATGTGTAGTTCAAATACCGCTGTGATGACCCCCAACCGGGGATGAGTAGCAGGCCCCCAGTATACTTAGCATCTCAACCTCTGGAACACATCCATAAATCAGCCCATCTGCACAAATATAGAACAAATATGGCTCATCCCAATAGAATCTTTGCACATCAAACATGAAGTTCTTCCTTTGTTCTGATGTCAGGCCTGCCGGATTCATGTCACTCACCAAATAATTTGCATAATCAGCATACCGTGGGATCAGATCCTGTGATGCAGCCAATACCTGCTCATCTTTCTCATTTGGTACCACCATAATTCCACCTTTATTTAGGATAAACTAAACCGGACTCACCCACTTACTATCAGCAATGGTTAGACAAACCAACATCCAACCATTTGATAATCTCCTTCTTCACCACCTCTTGCTTGGGTGGATTCAGTATTCATTGATGCTTTATACTTGGTACACTATTTGGATCAAGTTGAATTTTGTGGGTGCATATGCCTGGAGGGATATTGATGATGTCAGCAATAGTCCAAACCAATTTCCTTCTTGAACCTGCTCGGCATTAACACCAGGGCCTCCACTTGCCACTCTACAAGGTCTGCAGTAATAATCACTGGCAGGGTATTGTTCTCCCCTAGGAATGCATATTTCAAATGTGGAGGAAGATATTTAAGCTCCAAGATTGGTGGTACTTCAACTGAAGGCTTTGTTGGAGGGTTGCCTGGTTCTTTAGATCAAGGTCCAATTTCTTCGGCCTAAAGTTGTAGGACCCCATTCCCTCCAGTGCATTTACCATCTCTGTGTACCCTTGGACATCATCCCCATCAAAGTTCATAAGTACAGCTGCTAGTGTCTCAACACTCAGCCTCTCCTCCATAGGCATGAGAGACCTCTTATCGTCCATACGGCTGGTCAAAGAGGTTTCTCTCAAGTTAGGGTATCTGTATGGTAGCTTGAATGAAACAAAAACAACATAAACACATAAATGAGGAAATAAAGACTAAAAGTTAAATAAAAGAAATTAATCTAATCCTTAGTCGTATTCCCTAGCAACGAAGCCATTTTTTATAATGCTTAAATTACACCTCTAAAGAAGTATAAAGCGGACGTTATCAATAAATAACCCAACAAAGGTTGGGGTTGATCCTATAGGAAATATGGTTAAGATACAAACTAATGCTAGTATTCAAACTTTTAGTTTAGTTATTTCTTAATGGGGTTTTTTTAAATCAAGTAACAGTATTTTGAAAATGGAGTTATGATCCATACTTATGCAATTAACTAGGGAAGTGTTCCTCATGGCTTCCTAACTAGGTCAAATTATTACACTCGTGATCTATCCCAATACTTAGCCTGCAGAACTGATAAATTATGCTTGTCTAAATGACTGATTCATCCCTATTAGATGGCTCTATTTAATCATCGAGTAGGTCTCATGAGCGATTTCACTATAACCTTTATAATAGTTCCAAAGTAACTCTCCTTGGACCGCAACTCAAGTTATTCAATGAAACTCAATTTCAAGCTTTTATT
This sequence comes from Datura wrightii, assembly GCA_035772735.1. Classification (NCBI taxonomy): domain Eukaryota; kingdom Viridiplantae; phylum Streptophyta; class Magnoliopsida; order Solanales; family Solanaceae; genus Datura; species Datura wrightii. The sequence goes on along the minus strand of JASDFA010000010.1, from coordinate 67,156,230 downwards.
ATTTATTTCTTTTCATAATCTCTAATTCTCTAAGTTCAACCAAGAAGAGAATTTGTTCCTAACGTTGTGCATCATTAAAAAACATTAAATATGAAGAAAGAACAATACAAGCATTCGTATTAGTTTAGAATCACTATGTCTTAACCCTAGTTTGTTATTCTACCATGTTCCCACAACCCTAGTTGTGGAGGGTTTAGCTATTCATAATTGCAAGAATAAAATCAGATTTCATGGAAGAAAACATGATTGAAGACTAAAAAAATTAATGGAAGAAGAACCCAAGAATCAAGTGCACAATCACTTATCAAAAATACAAGAACTATATTGAACTTTGTCAAAGTAATCGAGTATTTGCTCTCCAAGAACTTAGGAAATCCAAAAATAATGATTACAATTCAAAAGTATCAACCTCTGTAAAAGAAAATAAACTAAACGTATTTATACAATTAATTGAAATCCTTTCCTAATTTAATAGGGATTTTGCTGCCTCTTTGTCCTATGAGTCATAGCATGATTCTACAAGTCATAGGAGGCTTCCGTACCACAGGTCTGCAACTTTTGTTTTCTTAGGTATAGGAGGTTAGTACAACTCATACAATGATGCTACAAATTGTAGAAGCTTGTCGTTGCATGCACTTCTTAAACTTGTGATAATACTCAGATACAGTCCTCATTTAGAGAAAGTGTAAGTGATCATTGTATCAAAATAAATATTCCCGATGGATGTTGGGGTCGAATCCCACAGAGGCTAGTGAATGATTTGTGCAAGAGTTGTTTTAGGAAATTTGACTTAACTCGCACCAATTAATAAAAATAAAACAGTAAATTTTTAGGGGAAAATAAAGTGAACAATATTTTGAATTTTAAACCAGCTAGCCAAAATAGCAAAATAACCAAAATTGCTAGACAATATGAGAGAAGACTAGAGGTATGGTGTAGATGGGGTGATAATCGAATAAGGATATGCTAGCTTATCAAATCATTCCGAACAAGTGTAAATAACTATGGACGAAATGACACGCTAAGTTTTTCAACCTCATGGATGCCTTTTTCTTGAGTCCTTTCGAACCTCAAGACATAATTCAATTGTCCCAATAGAGTTTGGGTTAATAGTTGAGCTATTTCTAGCCATCAACTACTAATTAGGATTATGAACATGTGTTTTGGCTATTTCTAGCCCAACTCCACATAATCACATCCATTCCGACCATCAAATTATGTCCCAATACTTGAATTCTTCTTTTTCAAGCTAAATCAAGTAGGAAAAGTAAATCCACATTTGCAACTATGGATCATCAATTATAAATTGGAGAGAACTCAATAGACTTACATTTATTAAGTAATATTAAGATGAATCTAGCAACACTCAATGTAATTAAGCACCCATCATCACGCACCTTTACTTGATGATTTAGCTACTTATGATTAAGAAACTAAAGAATATATTCATCAATAAAATCAATGATTGCCCCCCTTGATATCTCTTCACACCCTGATTCGAACTTTGCCCTTGATGGCTGTTACTACCCCAAGAGAAATTCAGATGATTCCTCCAATTAGAGTTGTAATTGTTGCCATACTATTGGTTATTATTCCTCTGGACGTTCCCAACAAAGTCTACTGAATCTGGATTTGCACCACAACACTCAGCTGAGTGTTCATTACTCCCACATACTTCACACCAAACCCTTCTACACTACATTGACTGGGGCTTGTGCTTGATTCAAGCTCATATTGCTGAAGTGGGTGTTGAGTTGATTTTGCAATGCAGCTATCTATGCAGCGATAGTTGTAAAACCATCCACCTCAAAGACTCCGGCCGCTTTCCTTGTTCCTCCTCGTGATGAATCCGCATTCCACTCTAGATTTCCCTGTGAAATACGATTTAACAAAGTATAAAGCTCCTTATAAGTCTTTTCTAATGCCTGTCCCCCAGCTGCTGAGTCTAGCAAAATTTTTGTATGTGGCTCCAGACCCTCTATGAAAGTATGCACCAACACATCGTTGGACTGGTGATGGTGAGGACAATCCCTTAACAATGATTTGAACCTTTCCCAAGCTTGATACATATTCTCCCCCTCTCTTTGTTTAAAACTTAGAATCTGACTTCTAAGTCTTGCTGTTTTCGCGGATGGAAAGAATCTTATCAAAAACTTTCTTGCAAGATCATCTCAAGTGGTCATAGAGTTAGGTGGTTTAGCTTTCAACCACCTCTTTTCTTCCCCCAATAATGAAAATGGGAATAATGTAAGCCTCACGTAGTCGGATGATACTCCAGCGGGAATGTAAGTATCACTTATCTCCAAAAAGTTTTGGAGATGTTGTTGTGGATCTTCATGAGGGAGACCTGTGAATTGCCCGCTGGTGTGCAACAATTGCACCATTTCTGTTTAAGCTCAAACCTCCCTCCTGGCTCTGGTCTGCGAATACTAGATGTAACATTATTAGCATGTGGGATTGCCACTTCGCGAACCGGTCGTGCTACCATTTCCTCGGGAACTAACGCTGCCCTCACAAGTGGTGGATTCTGCTGTTTCTCCAGAATTGCTTGTCTTTGCAACTGTAGCTTCTTCTCTAGAGCTTCCCTTCGTTGACGATGAAATTGTCTTTCCGGCTCTATATATGAATCCACCAACTCCCTATCTCTTGCCAGCATTCAGAATAATTCAATGTCTGCAAGAGAAAGGCTAAGATCAAGTTCTCAGCACTTATATAGAATTTGTGAACTAACACTAAGAAAATAAATTTACCAATTGCCAGTCCCCGGCAACGGCGCCAAAAACTTGTTCGGATGGTGGTGTGACTACACGCAAGTGCACATGGTCGAACAAGTAGTAAAGTGGCTTAATTAAAGCCAAGTATCGATCCCACAAGGACTGAACTACGGTACTAATTAACTTAAGCGTTACTGAACTCTATCTTTACGAATGCAGACAACCAAATAAACAATATTTTGAGAGTTTAAGTTTACTGATTAATAAGAATCTAAGGCAAAATTATAAAGTGAGTCTTAACAATAGTAATGAGCAAGCTGAGGTTAAAATGAACATGCAAGGAAGTAATTTATCAATACAATTCAGCTAATCTTTTCTTCGGTTGCTAGTCAATAATTATTGCCCATGGATTGGATCTTTCGACTCCTATCCAATTTAAGAATCATGAACCTTAGTCTACATTTTTGTGATAAAAGAATTTCATGCTCTATCCATACATAACCGATTCCTTAATTGACTAATAAGACTTTCAGATATATTTATGTTCTGAATGTAAATCAATTCTCAATTTTCTACACTAAGAAGAGATCATATCCTACAAATTCACATCTTTCCAATTTCTTTCCTTTTCAAAATCAAAATTGAATTTTTAGATATACATTAACATTGGCCAAACATTAATGCAATAAAAACAAGAATTGATAGAACAACCATTGAAGAAAAGATGAAAACTGAAATGATTAACAATTACATTCCACTACAATTGTTCTTAACCTCAGCAAGAAGTGAATTAGCCACTCATTCGTGGATTTATCATCATCAAATAAGTAGAATTCATATAAACAATTGAGATAAAAAAGAAAGAGATAGAGAAGAACCCTAGAATTTTCGTCCCTTCAACTGCCTGTAACCCACGTTCTTGCTCAACCAAGTCAGAATGTTTAAAATAAAACCTAAGTGTGCTATTTATACTCTTGAGATTTTTTCCCAAAATAACAAGCAACGTGGCACGAAGTGTATCGCGGAGCACTCCCTCCATGCCACAGAGGTATCGCTGACCCTCACTGGAAGTCGGCTCCCCAGGCAATTTCACATCAACGTGGCACGACTTGCATCGCGGAGCCTGGCCAACGTGCCACGGTGCTATCGCGCACCTTCACTGGAAATTGCTAAAATTATTTTGTTTGAGGCAGAGTGCCTCCGTGATGGCAACGTGACACGGCTCCATTGTGGAGCCTCTATTTTTGTTGCTCTCCCTTGTAATTTTCCACTCCTTGTTTCCAAGTTCATTCCCGATCTTCACCAACATGTATTTAGCTTCCAAAATTTCCTTTTACCTGCAAAACAACACTAATCATGTTGGTTAGTATAAATTCACATTTTAACTAAAAATCACATGAGAATGTACACATAACAATCAATAAATAAGACGAAATGAAGCATTTGAGTATCACTTGGGCATGCAATTCTGCCCAAGATCACTTCTCAATACAAGAAAACAACAGGCTATATCTCGGCTGTAAATACAACCTCCTGCCGACAAGGCCTTATAGCCACCTGTAAAAGAAAACCAACTAGCTAGAAACAACAACAACAGGGAATCCTATGCAGGACAATAAGACCACCATGATGTCTAGTTATGACTGTAAAGTAAAACCAGTGATAAGCTAACTATGGTCGACAAGGCCGCTACTTTGTCAGCTAAACAAGGCTCCACCCGACCAACATGTAAACTAAAACACATATGGGACTCACACGGCCAATAACAGCTAACCACAAGGAAAAGGAAACAATCTGCAAGGCTCTAGGAGTAATATGATGGTCGAGACAGGGCCCTGACCAACCGATAAAATATACAATCAAAAGAAGTAAACCTTCTAACTACAAGCTCCGAAAGAAAGGAGCTAACTGCTCTGGTGATGTTGGCGGAAAGCTACGAGGGACCTGCTCCTCATCTGTCCGTACCTGAAGGCAAGTAATGAAGCGCCCCAGAAAGGGCGTCAGTACAATATGTACCGAATATGCAAGGCGATAACTATAAATGACTGAAATATAGAAATAGAACTGAAAATAACTTAAATGAAGGGGTAGAGATCATACCTGAGTAATAGAACTTCTCACTATCTAATTCATTAATAACTAGCAAACAAAAACCTTACCTGGCCCCCATAGGCCGGAAGGTACAACCAGCACAGAATAACCCACCTGGGGCCCCCATAAGCCCTGGTGAGTGCACTTCAGCCTATATACCCCTATCAAGGCTGCACTGGGTCAACTAATAGCTATAGTTGTCTTACTAGCCCCCTGGGTCTGCAACTGAGCTTGCTCAGCCCCTGACTATAGCTGTGTCTGAGTCCAGTGGAGTCCTAATATCTGCACCCCAACACTTGGCTCAACGGGGGTGTATAGAGCCAACCACGACATATGAGGACCTAGGACCCCATCTTCGTCCTTGGCGGATGGCATACCACTCTGTAGAGCGACGTCATCTCGCCCCTAGCGGGCGACGACACAGCTAATAACCCTGGGGTCGGTCATGAAGGCTATATGGTATAATCCATCCCAAACTAACATGGAATACAGATTTCAGCTAATGACAACAACTAATCATAATAGACACACTTCTGGTATTATTATTGGGATTCAAACTAAGCTATCATGCTAAAGAAACTAACTTGCCGAAGGAAACTGCCTTAACATACCTCATTCGCCGATTACTAATTAATTGGCGAGTTCCAGCTCGTATTCAACTGCTCTTCTCAACTGCAATCGTATTACTGGGGAAAAATGACTAATTTCAGTACTAAATTCAGAGAAAAATGATAACTTTATATATAAATATTAACTATATTTCAATTTGACGGAACACGGTCGAAAACTCATAATTTCTCAAAAGTCCAGAAGGGAGAAATGCTTTCTTTAAGCTTGTGATCGTATTGACACTAGTTTGGAGCAATTCCAACAAATTTAGCTCGACGGGGTTACGATTCGCTAGGCGAATTTCGTGAAAATAACTCCGTAGTAATGCTCCCTGCAGCCTTATACTTCGATACCCGAAGTTAATTTGAATTCGGGAAGCGTTTTGCGGCGTAAACGGATGAATTTAACTTGTCTTCCACGTGTTCTCTCTTCTCTGGTCGTATATATATTTGGAATATAAATTAAAATCAAAGGATGGAACATATATGTACTTTAGGGGGTGGACAGGGGTCCGTGGCACGGACTCTGTCGCGCCAACTTACGGGCGTGTCATGGAGCCCATTGAGGAGGCATGGTCTGTGTCACACTGCCCCTTTGGGAAGCTGGCCCGGCCTCCTCCAGCGTGGTCTGTTCGGGCGTTTAAATAACTACACACAAGTGCACGTGGCCGAACAAGTAGTAAAATGGCTTAAGTAAGCCAAGTATCGATCCCACAGGGACTGGACCAAGGTAATAATCGAATCAAGTGTTAATAAACTCTAACTCTAATAATGCAAACAACAATTTCAATAAGATTTTGGGAGTTTGTTTTCTAATTTATACTAAGCTAAAACAAATGTACAATTTGAGTCTGAACTATAGTAATGAGTATGCTGAGGCTAAAACGAACATGCAGGGAAGCAATTTATTGATACAAGTTGGTCAATCTTTCCTTCGATTGCTAGTCAAGAATTAATGCCTATGGATTAAAACTCTCGTATTTAACCCAATTTAAGAATCATGAACCTTCCACCTACATTTCTGTGATAAGAAGAAATTCATGTTCTAGCCGTACGAAACTGATTCATTAATTGACTAATACGACTTTCAGATATATTTATATTCTGAAGGTAAATCAATTCTCAATTTTCCCAAACCAAGAAGAGATCATATCCTATTAATTCACAACTTTCCAATTTCTTTCTCTTTCGAGCACAAACCGGATTTTTTAGATATACATTAATATTGGCCAAACATTAATGCAGTAAGAACAAGAATTAATAGAACAACCATAGAAGAAAAGATGAAAAACCAAGATGATCAATAATTACATTCCACTACAAATGTTCTTAACCTCAGCAAGAAGTGAATTTAGCCACTCATTTGTAGATTAAACATCATTAAATGAGTGTTAATCATCCAAATAATTGAAATAAGGAAGAAAGAGATAGAGAAGAACCCTAAGAATTTCGTCCCCTCAACTGCCTGTTACCCACGTCTTGCTCAACCAAGTCAGAATGTCTAAAATAAAACCTAAGTGTGCTATTTATACTAGTGGAAATTTTTCCCGGAATAACAAGCAACGTGTCACGGAGTGTATCGCGGAGCACTGCCTCCGTGACACGGTGTGTATCGCGGAGCGTTGCCTCCGTGAAATGGTGTGTATCGCGGAGCACTGCCTCAGTGACACGGTGTGTATCACGGAGCACTGCCTCCGTGACATGTTGCTGTTCCACCACAGGCCAAATTTTGCATTTTTTTCTTGTTGAGTTTCACGTTTTGCTCTTGATTCCATTCCTCCACTTCACCAAATCATGAATTAGTTCCTCAAATGCATTATTAACCTTCAAAAACAAGGACTAATCATGTTGGTTAGTATATATTCACATTTACATAAAATCACATGAGAATGTATATAAATGATTAGATAAACAAGATTAAATTGAGTTATAAAGTAGCACCTGGGCATGCAATTATGCCCAAGATCACGGTCCCGACTCTGTGCTCGCCCGACCTTTTCCCGAGCCCTTTTTTTGTATGTATTACACTCTAAAACTTTTAAATAATGTACGAATAGGCCGTTTAAACATTAAAACCTTACGGGGTGTAACACCCTCCCCCCTTAGGAACATTCATCCTTGAATGTTTTACTTTAGCTTATAGATACCTTAACTCTTATAACCACTTATTCTGGAAAAATTTCGGCAGAGTCTCCCCTGTAGTATGGACTATCCAAAAATCCTGAAACGTAGAAAAGTCCAGTACAGACACTTCATACAACACTATCACAACTATTTCACAATAAGGCTAGAGTCAACTGAACTATATATAACACAAATCATGAAACGTCGACTGAATCAATAACTTACCTTAACTGCATAGTCTACACTAAGTCTGGAACAAATGAGGATATCTGGATTTCATGTCGTCCTCAGCTTCCCAAGTCATTTCCTCTCTATTCTTATTTCTCCATAGTACTTTAACAGAGGCAACATATTTTGTCCTCAATCTGCGAATCTGTCGATCTAATATAGCTACTGCAACCTCTTCATAGGCCAATTCCTTAGTGACTTGGACATATTCAACTGGAACAACTCGAGATGGATCCACTATGCACTTTCTTAGCATCGACACATGAAAGACAGGATGAAAGGGTTCCAATTTTGAAGGAAACTCTAGCTCGTATGCCACTTGGCCTATTCTTCGGAGTATTCGATACAGCCCAATAAACCTCGGACTGAGATTACCTTTTTTGCCAAACCTCATTACGCCCTTCATTGGCGAGACTTTCAGAAACACCCAGTCGTTTACATTGAACTTCAAGTTCCTACGTCGTACATCAACGTAAGATTTCTAGCGGCTCTAAGCTGTTAGTAGACGTTCTCTGATAAGCTTTGCTTTCTCTTCTGATTGATGAATTATATCTGGCCCAATTAACCCTGATTCTCCAACCTCGAACTAACCAACTGGGGACCTGCATTTCCGCCCATATAAGGCCTCATAAGGCGCCATTTGAATCGCTGAATGGTAACTGTTATTATAAGAAAACTCAATAAGGGGTAAATGTTCCTCCCAGCTGGCTCCAAAATCCAGCACACACGCCCGTAAGATATCCTCGAGTGTCTGAATTATACGCTCCGCCTGCCCGTTTGTTTGAGGATGGAAGGCCGTGCTCAAATTAACCTGCATTCCCAAACCTCTCTGGAAAGACTGCTAGAACCTAGCTATGAATTGTGCTCCCCTGTCAGAAATGATAGATATTGGGACACCATGTAATCTGACTACGTCCCTGATATAAAGCTCGGCATAAACGCCAACTGAGAAAGTGGTCCTGACTGGTAGAAAGTGAGTTGATTTCGTCAACATATCAACAATCACCCAAATGGAATCAAATTTATGCCTGGTGCGAGGTAACCCTATCATAAAATCCATATCAATCGCCTACCATTTCTATATAGGCACTGCTATCTCTTGTGTCAGTCCGCCGGGTTTCTGATGTTTGGCTTTCACCTACTGGCAATTAAGACATTGAGCTACAAATTCTACTATCTCCTTTTTCATTCCCCGCCACTAGTAAATCTCTTTTATATCATGATACATCTTTGTTGACCCCAGATGAAGAGTGTAATGGGAATAATGCACTTCGCCCATAATTTGCTGGAGAAGTCCTGCCGCGTCTGGAACATAGAGGCGGTCCCTATATCTCAAAACTCCGTCTTCGGTTACCTGGAAATCTGTTACTTCCTCTCACTGAACCTTATCTCTGAGTTGTGCTAAATGAGGATCTTTATACTGCCGTTCTTTTACCTCCGCTACAGGGACGATACTGTTGTATTATGGATTACTACTCCGCTGTCTCCCGAATCTACTATACGGATGACCAAGCTAGCTAACTAATGCAGTTCTCGAGCCAGTTCCCGTTGTCCTAGATTCAGGTGTGCTAAACTCCCCATGGATTTACGGCTGAGGGCATCGGCTACAACATTGGCTTTCCCTAGATGGTACAAAATATTTACATCATAGTCTTTCAATAGCTCTAACCAGTGACATTTTCGCAGATTTAACTCTTTTTGTGTGAAAATTTATTGGAGACTCTTATGATCAGTGAAAATATCTACATGAATGCCATACAAATAGTACCTCCATATTTTCAAGGAGTGAATTACCGCGGCCAATTCCAGATCATGGGTAGGGTAGTTCTTCTCATGCTTCCTTAGCTGCCTGAAAGCGTAAGCAATTACTTTACCATGCTGCATCAGAACACATCCTAACCCAACGCCCGAAGCATCGCAGTATACCGCATAACCCTCTGATCCTTCTGGAAAGGATAATACTGGTGCTGATGTCAACCTGTTCTTCAATTCCTGAAAACTCTGCTCACATGCTTCAGTCCAATGAAATTTAGCTACTTTCTGAGTTAACTTGGTCAAAGGTGCTTCTACGGTGGAAAATCCTTCCATGAACCTCCTGTAATACCCGGCTAACCCCAGGAAACTATGTACCTTAGTCGGAGTGGTAGGTCTAGGCCACATTTTTATGGCCTCAATATTTTGTGAATCTACTTGTATACCAGCATCTGACACAACGTGGCCCAAAAAGGCCACTGAATTCAGCCAAAATTCACATTTAAAAAACTTCGCATACATCTGGTTATTCCTGAGAGTTTGGAGCACTGTTCATAGGTGGCCCCGGTGATCTATCTCTGAACGGGAGTATACCAGAATATCATCAATAAATACTATCACAAACAGGTCCAGATACAGCCTAAAGATGCACAGTTCATCAAATCCATGAACACTACTGGAGCATTCGTCAACCCAAAGGACATGACTAAAAATTCGAAGTGGTCGTACCTGGTCCTGAAAGCGGTTTTTGGATTATCACTCTCATGAACCTGAACTTGATAGTACCCTGACCTTAAGTCAATTTTTGAGAAATACTTTTCCCCCTGCAACTGGTCAAACAAGTCATCTATTCTAGGAAGCGGTACTTATTCTTGATAGTAACTTTATTCAACTACCGGTAGTCTATACACATGCAGATGGAGCCATCCTTCTTTCTTACAAAGTGGACTGGCGCTCCCTACGGCGAAGTACTCGGCCTGATGAAGCCCTTATCTAATAGATCTTTCAACTGTTCCTTCAACTCTCTAAGCTTAGAGATATAGGTTGAGTACCTGGTAATAGATGAATTACAAAATTGATCTCCCGTTCTGGGGGAATACCAGGAAGTTCATATGGGAATACATTTGGAAATTCATTGACTACCGAAACGGACTGAAGAGACAGAGATTTTGCTTGGACATCCTGAACCCTGACAATACGATAAATACATCCTTTCGCTATTAATTTTCTTGCCCGGAGATAGGAAATAAACCTACCTTTTGGCGTTGTCGCACTACCTTTCCACTCCCGTACAACCTCCCCTGGAAAGTGGAATCGGACAGTCTTGGTCAAACATTCAACATTGGCATAGCATGGCGCCATCCAATTGTTCGGTGTGTTATATGGGTATCTAAACCGACACGCAAGTGCACGTGGTCGAACAAGTAATAAGTGGCTTTAGTAAGCCAAGTATCGATCCCTCAGAGACTCGGATTAAGTGAAGTTTGCTTAAGTATACTATACTATATTTCACTTCTAAATATGCTGACAACAACGTAACCAAAAACTGAATAATTTGTTTTATAAATTCTATACTATAACTACTAACAATTATCTACTTTGAATTTAAACTATGGATATGAGCACGCCGAGGTAAAGAACATGTAATGAAACTGATTATCATCATAAATTGGTTAATCTTTTCTTCCAGTTGCTAGCCAAGAACATTAGCCAAGAGATTAAAACTCTCGTATTTAATCTCACTTAAGAATCATAAACCATCCGTCTACATTTCTGTGATCAAATGCAATTCATGACCTAGCAATACAATTCCGGTTCCTAAATTGACTAATACGGCTTTCAAGTATATTTCTATCAGGAAAGCACATCAAAACTCAATTTTCCCAAATCAAGTAAAGAACAATATCCTATTAATTCACAACTTTCCAATTTCGTGCTCTCTCGAGTGAAATCGGACTTTTTAGATGTACATTAATGTAGGACACACACCAATGCAGTAAGAACAAGAATTAATAGAACAACATGGAAGAAAAAGATGAAAAACCAGATGATTAATAATCAAAATTCATCACAAGTGTTCATAACCTCAACAAGGAAGGGAATTAGCCACTCATTTATGGATTAATCATCCTAAAACAAGTGTTAATCATACAAACAATTGAATTAGAGAAGAAAGAAAGAGAGAAAAAACCCTGAACTTTTCGTCCCTCAACTGCCTGTAACCCACGTCCTTGCTCCACCAAGTCTGAATTATGAAAAAATACACTTAAGTGTTCTATTTATACTAGTGGGACTTTTTCCCGGAATAATGAGCAACGTGTCACGGAGTGCATCGCGGAGCACTGCCTCCGTGACACGCCGTGAACGCGGACCCTCACTGGAATTGGGGGGTCTGGGAATATAACACCAACGTGGCACGGCGTGCAACGCGGAGGCTAGCCACCGTTCCACGGAGCTGTCGCGAACCTCCACTGGAAATTGGTGAATTTTCACCCTCTAGGCAGAATGCCTCCTCGATGGCAGCGTGACACGGCTCCATCAAGGAGCCCCTTTAATTTGTGCAGTCCAATGCCTTTTTCCGTGCTCGATTCCAAGTCCAACTCCGATATCATCCAACATGCATTTTAGCTCCTCGAAATCACATTTTACCTACAAAACAATGCTAATCATGTTGGTTAGTATAAATTCACATTTTATTACCAATTACATGAAAATGTATACACATTGCTAGATAAACAAGGCGAAAATGATACTTTTGAGTATCACTTGGGCATATAAATCTGCCCAAGATCACTTACCCCACACTTAAATCCTTGTTCGTCCTCGAACAACAAACATACAATTCATGCAATTTACATCCCAACCTTAGCTACTATGGTGCGACAATTTAAGCTACGGTCATCCCGATCATTCAAGATTTCAAATCATCAAGAAAACATGCATGGTCTTAACCATGCAATGACCTTCAATACATTAAGACTTCCTAGACTTTAAGAATCGATTCTCGATATCGGCAAACTCATGCAAATCAGCTACTCAAGATATCCGACACAAAAATCAATCTTTCATCAAGCATGTGCCCTCACAACTCAAGAGAATCTACCCCCTTTTTGCTCATGTGACACACAAACATTCAAGTAGGGGCATGTAAAAACAATTTCACTCTCTCTCCCAAAAGAATTCACATGCATCATGTCATGACCCATAAGCTTGCCCTTAGTGTATTACTCCACTAATATAAAGAAATGCAATGTAAGATCACGTAGGACTTTAATGGGTTGTAATGGAAGCTATGGAACTAGTATATATTGGATTAGCCAATAATAGCCACTAGCATCCTTAAGCGCCTTTGCAACACATTCCCATCAACTCATGGACATTGTTCCTCTCTTTTCCTTTTTTTTTTCATCATCCCATTCTTGACGATTTACTTTAGTATGGCCCATTTCATTAAGCACATTTGACACAATAACAAAGGTTATTCTTGCACCTTCATTATTGTTTATTTATAGCAAGTGCACCTTCAACCTTTTCTTTTCTTTCCTCACTCTGCTTTTCTTTTTCTTTTCACCATTCTCACTCTTTGACACTTTGGGAACATTATTTTATTCTTAAGCGCTTAAGAGTTTTGTATAGACTTTACGGCTAATGAAAAGAAAGAATTAAGCTCAGTTTATACTTTTTGGACAAAAGAAAGAGATAATAGGCTAAAGGCTTAAAGGACTGACTAGGGTATACAATCACAGAAAGGGGGAGTATGACAAGGAAAAAATTTAGAAACTCTCGGGTAAAACAAAGAAATGCCTATATCCTTTCCAACAATACACCTCCTTCATTTCGTTTTGTACACACACCAGGCAAGTTCTAGACACTTCACAATAGCATGGAATAACAATACCTCACTTCACACTTTATGCACATGCTCGATTCAAGATGCATTCACAGATTCTTCAATCAGCTAATTACACGAATTCAAACATTAAGCCTCAATCACACCGACTCGAACTCTACAGCCTAGGTATCTCAACATATTTACAAGTTTGCATGCTTTCATACAAATCACCTTTGCATTTTGAATACCAGTTACAACACGCAACCGAGATTTCGCAACCATATAGTAACTACAGGTTTCGGGATGCAATCCACCAAAGAAAAACGAAAAATTAATTGAAAAAAATCTACTCCTAACGACTACATTTCCCTTAAGATGGTCGTCATCCATCCATCATAGGGAACGGTCACTAACTATGACGTCGGTTCAATGGGACCATTCTCGGTAAAAGAATCGAAAACAAACGCCGAGAAACCCAAAAATAAAAAAAATTGAAAAATTTTGCAAAACATCGATCATTTCGATAGAAAAATTATTTACAACATATTTTAAATATGAACAAAATATTTTCACAAAATTTTAAAATTATCGATCATTTCGATAAGAAAAAAATATTTACAAAAAATTTTTACAGAATCAGCTGGCAACATTCCACAACACACATCAATTCCACAAATATGTACAGATATAGAACAGTTTAAAAATTCACAAACACGGGGAAACAAAACATGTAAATATACAGAGGAAAGCATACAAGCAAACCAGCCCAACCCAGCACCTAACTACTCCCACCCCACACTTAAACCGAACACTGTCCCTAGTGTTCACAAAAATCAAATAGCACAAAATCGGGTGGTGGAACTCCCTGATTAGTCAAAGTATTCCACTTCTTCATCAGGTGCTGCTGCCTCATCTCCCATGTCCGAGTCGCCTCCGTCGTCGTCATCGGACTCCACATCGGAGTCCTCCCGACGTGTCTCCTCGTCCGTGGGGACATCATCGTCTGTGGGCTCTACAAAGGCTGGCCCCACTCGGCATAGAGCCTTGGCGTTTTCGCCAAACGGGTAATCTAGCTCGAGTTACCATAGCTCCTCCTTCGTGGCTGGTCTCCCACCTATCCTGAGCTGGAGCATTTGCATCCCATACATCCGCGCCATGTACTAGTCATCACGAGCATGTCGCTCGCCAAGTGTCAGCACTGGCCCGTGGTGGTGTCGGGAGCCTTAGTTTTGGTCACATCCAAGGCCCGTCGCTCCAACTGCGGGATATAGTCCAAAGCCTCCTCCTCGACGTCGAGGCCTCTGAGAAAGGTGGTGAGTAGTCCACCGAAACCATACCTGTGGCCCTGGTGCAATCGGGCTCTCTTCATGGCGGATATGATGACCGCCCCGACATTAATCTCCAGCCCTTTCATCAGGGCGTACACCAGGCAAACATGGTCCCGGGTCACATCAGTCATGTGTAACCCCGAGATTAGGCACGAGTAGACTATCTTCAGCCAGATTCGGGCTTCCCTGTTCATTTGAGAATAAGGCAGAGTCTGGTGGTAGCCCCTTTCTTTATGTCTGCTCCATCTAGCTGTGGATCGAGCCCCACATAGTGTGTGTCTGATGTCGGCATACGGTGGGGTAATGTTCAGCTGGCGGAGAACGTGGGCGTATGTGTCCCACGCTCCGATGATGGCATTTAGCTGGTGGGGTTCGAGAGTGACTATCTTCCCTCTGATCTTGATGGTGTGGCTTCTGATGGACGGGTTCCAATTTGCATAGAACTCCCAGACCAGGTGCAAGTTGCATTCTTTGGGCTCCTAAAATATGAAACTTAGACCAGCAGCCTCGAACCGTTGAACTATTCTGGGGAACTCCTGTGCTAATGGCTCCCGTGCTATATGCTCCTCGGGAAGTATTTATTCTCCTTGTGCTTGGCATACCACTTTTTCCCCTCGTCAGTCACCCATCTCGTTCCGTATTGGCGGCGCTGGCTGCGTGGAACTGCTGGTGCAGCTGGGACTGCTGTGCCCAGTCTGAGTCTTTTCCTTCCGGTGCCTGAAGTTGATGCACCCTTACCTTTATCTTGCCTGCTTGCCATTTTACCTGTCAACACAAGTAAACAAGCTCAATGTCAAGCTAAATGAATATTAACTTCGGCTAAGGTCGGGTTAGCTAGGTTCACCCCACACTTAGTCCTTTAGCTACAGTTACGATACTACGGCAAGAATAACTTTATTTACACCAAACAACCAGCTATACAATCATGCTTAGTGTGTTCAAACGAAAATTCGACGGTATAACTTCTGCGTACTACTCAGACTTCGTACAGCTAATCCCAATCACTACCATCTCTAACATTTTAATCATCGCACTTAGCAAAGAAAAACAACGAAACAAAAACAACAACAAAAATTCTATACACATGAACCTATACAACCAACCCAATTTGAACAAATTTTCAACATTTTCCCCAAACCCGAGAATTCATCGTCAATTAATCATTCAAACAATTTGTACAACGATTCAACCCATTCAACACGTACAATCCGGCATACAATTCATGATTTCGACACATTACCAACTTCAAATTCAACAACAAGCCCTAGAATTGATTTCTTCTATCAAATTCGAATAATTCATGCAATCGACAAGTTCAAACGATCATTACGACATTCCGAATATTTATCAATCAACAATTTACTCGAATTCATGCTAAATTTCGACTTAGGGCGATTTATCTCACCTCCCATGCTTAATTTCGAATAAAATCGACCAAAACTTGAGAGAGAATCGGAAAACATACCTTAACGTTGAAGAAGCGAAGAAAACTTGGTAATTTGTTGCCTTAAGCCGTGGCACGTTGGTGGGGGAGGGGTTTTGGGACGTTTGGTCGCGGAGGAAAATGAAAATGAGGGAAAAAAGGGAGAAATCGGGGTTTAAAAGGTAGAAAACACGCGGGTCACCCGGCAACCCGGTGTGACCCGTCACAATTTACACGGCAACGTGTCACGGAGTGCATCCCGGTGCACTGCCTCCGTGACACGGAGCCATCGCGACAACATACTGAAAATTTTAAAATTTCCGAATTACACCTCAACGTGTCACGGAGGGTAACGCAGAGGTCCTCCTCCGTGACACGGAGCTATCGCCCCAGCTCACTGTCTTCTACATTTTATTAATTTTTCATACCTCGCCTTTTCCTTCACGATTCCGTGCACATTTTCTTCCGTTTGACCTGAAAATCATCTCACTAAACAAAATTGGTTAGAATAATAGGTTTCACCTAACTAAAAAATAAAAATACTAACTAAAACGAAAAATTTTTGTAATAAATCAAGAAAAAGAAAAAGAAAATTTATTTACACTTTACAAAATGAAAGAAAAAAAAAATTTTCACGGGTTCCCTCCCGTGCAGCGCCTGCTTTACCGTCTCGACTCGACGTCATTTACGCTCAATTGTCCGCTAGGGTGATGGATGATTTCTCACGATCATTGTCGTCCCCCCAGTAGTGCTTACACCTATCCGGTGGTCTTCCCAATAACTCTCGGGAATGCTTCATCTGCTTAGCATTACCATGATCAATCACATTGATCACCGAGAGTTCTTCATACACCATCGGGAGCTTGGGTGCTTTATACACATCGAACACCTCTACCTTGTCGTGTGCTCGCATTGTAAGTTGCCCCGCAGCTACGTCGATTAATGCTTTCCCGGTTGCCAAGAAGGGTCGTCCCAAAATAAATGGGACTTCCGCGACTGGTTCAAAATCCAGAACAATGAAATCTACTGGAAAAATTAAGGATCGGTCTGCCAACTGCAAGATTACGGTTGTAGGTCTAGGACTCCCTAGACCCAACTTTCTGAATACCGAAGATGGCATCAGATTTATGGTCGCCCCCAAATCACACAATCCACGAGCTCGGATGCTTTGCCCAATAGTGAGCTGGATAGTAAAACTTCCAGGGTCTTTTAACTTCGTGGGCAGTCTGTTTTGGATCCGGGAAGTGCACTCCTCCGTCAAAGCCACTGTGGCATACTCAGTCAAACGACTTTTGTTGGCCACGATGTCTTTAATGTATTTAGCATATTTAGGCACTCCCTGCAAGACATCAACAAGAGGTAAGTTAACATGTACCTGTTTAAGCACCTCCATGAATTTCTTGAAACACGCCTCCTCATTGTGTTTCTTGAGTCGTTGAGGGAATGGGGGTGGAGGTCTTTCTGATTCAGCTTCTTTGGTCTTCCCCCTTTCCGAACTTTGCTCCCCCTCAACTTCTGCTGCACCCGAATTTTGAGGTGGTCTTTCTAGTTCCACCTCCTTCAGCTGCAAACCACTCCTTGTGGTCACTGCATTTACCTGCTTCGGATTCGGATCTGTGTCGCTCGGCAGTCTTCCTCTGGGCCTTGTATTTTGGGCACTAGCAAATTGCCCAAATTGATACTCAAGAGCCTTGGTCGCTAACTGGTTATTTTTCACTTCGGCTGCCAATTTAACATAGTCATCCTGCAATTGCGCTTGATTAGCGATCATGGTCTTGAACATCTCCTCAATGCTGGGTGATGGTGGTGGAGGAGGGGCATTGTTATTTCTGAATTGAGATTGATAGTTCTGTTGCCCTCCTTGATTCCTTTGCATACCCTGACCCGCACTTTGGCCTTGATGGTTGTTGCTACCCCGTGAAAAATTTGGATGGTTCCTCCAATTTGAATTGTAGCTACTCCCATACTGCTGATGATTTCTTTGTGCATTGCCCACAAAGTTAACCGAATCAGGGTTGGCTCCACAGCACTCGGCTGAGTGCTCACTGCTTCCACACACTTCACACCACATTTGCTGGACTGCATTAACTAGAGCTGAAGGCTGGTTCAAAGTCATGTTGCTGAAGTGGTTGTTCAATTGATTTTGCAAGGCAGCTTTCTATGCAGCGATAGCTGTGAATCCATCCACTTCAAGCACTCCTGCTGCTTTCCTTGTTCCACCTCGTGATGACTCAGCATTCCATTCTGGATTACCCTGTGAAATCCGGTTTAGCAAGGTGTGCAGCTCCTCATAAGTCTTTTCCAGCACTTGCCCTCCAGCTGCTGAATCTAGCAAAATTTTGGTATGGGGTTCCAAACCCTCAATAAATGTGTGCACCAAAACGTCATTGGACTGATGATGATGAGGACAGTCCCGCAACATGGATTTAAATCTCTCCCAGGCTTGATATAAATTTTCTCCCTCTCTCTGTTTGAAACTTAGAATTTGACTTCTAAGTCTTGCTGTTTTTCCAGAGGGAAAAAACCTTATCAAAAACTTTCGTGCAAGATCATCCCACGTTGAAATAGAATTTGGTGGCTCAGCTTTCAACCACCTCTTGGCTTCTTCGAGTAATGAGAACGGAAATAATGTAAGCCGAACATAATCAAGTGACATTCCAGCGGGTATATAAGTGTCACTTATCTCCAAAAAGTTTTGGAGATGCTGTTGTGGGTCTTCATGAGGGAGACCGGTAAATTGCCCGCTTGTGTGCAACAGTTGCACCATATTTTGCTTGAGTTCAAATCTCCCTCCAGGCTCTGGTTTGCGGATACTGGATGTAACATTGTTGGCATGTGGGATTGCCACCTCGCAAACCGGCCTTGCTGCTGCTTCTTCGGGCACTAACACTGTCCTCACAACCGGTGGATTTTGTTGCTCCATAATAGTCTGTCTGAGCCACTGCAGCTTCCTTTGTAGAGATTCTCTTCGTTTACTATGAAATATACGTTCAGGCTCTATATAAGATTCCACCAGCTCTTTGTCTCTTGCCAGTGTTCACAGCAATTAAGTCTGCAAAATACAGGCTAAGACCAAGTTGTCAACACTTAAGAAAAGAAAATAAAAATACAGTAAATTTACACTTAACACAATTTCACCAATTGCCAAGTCCCCGGCAACGGCGCCAAAAACTTGTTCGGTGTGTTATAAGGGTATCTAAACCGACACGCAAGTGCACGTGGTCGAACAAGTAGTAAGTGGCTTTAGTAAGCCAAGTATCGAACCCTTAGAGACTCGGATTAAGTGAAGTTTGCTTAAGTATACTATACTATATTTCACTTCTAAATATGCTGACAACAACGTAACCAAAAAGTGAATAATTTGTTTTATAAATTCTATACTATAACTACTAACAATTATCTACTTTGAATTTAAACTATGGATATGAGCATGCCGAGGTAAAGAACATGTAATGAAACTGATTATCATCATAAATTGGTTAATCTTTTCTTCCAGTTGCTAGCCAAGAACATTAGCCAGGAGATTAAAACTCTCGTATTTAATCTCACTTAAGAATCATAAACCATCTGTTACATTTCTGTGATCAAATGCAATTCATGACCTAGCAATACAATTCCGGTTCCTAAATTGACTAATACAGCTTTCAAGTATATTTCTATCAAGAAAGCACATCAAAACTCAATTTTCCCAAATCAAGTAAAGAACAATATCCTATTAATTCACAACTTTCCAACTTCGTGCTCTCTCGAGTGAAATCGAACTTTTTAGATGTACATTAATGTAGGCCACACACCAATGCAGTAAGAACAAGAATTAATAGAACAACATGGAAGAAAAATATGAAAAACCAGATGATTAATAATCAAAATTCATCACAAGTGTTCATAACCTCATCAAGGAAGGGAATTAGCCACTCATTTGTGGATTAATCATCCTAAAACAAGTGTTAATCATAAAAACAATTGAATTAGAGAAGAAAGAAAGAGAGAAAAAACCCTGAACTTTTTGTCCCTCAACTGCCTGTAACCCACATCCTTGCTCCACCAAGTCTGAATTATGAAAAAATACACTTAAGTGTTCTATTTATACTAGTGGGACTTTTTCCCGGAATAATGAGCAACGTGTCACGGAGTGCATCGCGGAGCACTGCCTCCATGACACGCCGTGGACGCAGACCCTCACTGGAATTGGGGGGTCCGGGAATATAACACCAACGTGGCACGGCGTGCAACGCGGAGGCTAGCCACCGTGCCACGGAGCTGTCGCGAACCTCCACTGGAAATTGGTGAATTTTCACCCTCCAGGCAAAATGCCTCCGCGATGGCAGCGTGACATGGCTCCATCGCGGAGCCCCTTTAATTTTTGCAGTCCAATCAATGCCTTTTTCCGTGCTCGATTCCAAGTCCAACTCCGATATCATCCAACATGCATTTTAGCTCCTCGAAATCACATTTTACCTACAAAACAATGCTAATCATGTTGGTTAGTATAAATTACATTTTATTACCAATTACATGAAAATGTATACACATTGCTAGATAAACAAGGCGAAAATGATACTTTTGAGTATCACTTGGGCATATAAACCTACCCAAGATCTCCAATCCATCCCCATAATTGCATCAAAATCAATCATTTCGAGCTCTATCAAGTCTGCTAAAGTCTGACGACCAACAACCTCTACTGTGCATCCCCAGTAGACCCTCTTGTCTATGATAGAGTCACTGATAAGTGTAGACACTAAAAAAGGTCGTTGAAGCGATTCTGGCGTAATACTGGACTTTCGAGCCACTAATGAGGTAACATAAGACAAGGTGGATCCTGAATCTATCAATACATAAATAGAGTGAGAGAAAATGTCTAGCGTACCTGTCACCACATCCGGCAACGACTCTGACTCCTGCCATCCCGGTAAGGCATAAGTGCGATCTAGACCGATAACTGAGCTAGAGGCCCCTGGTCTGCCTTGGCCTTTGCCGGCGGGAGCTGAGGGCCTACGCCCTGCTGGAGATGCTGGGGCACATGACCCTACTGAAGATCTATCCTGTTGGTCCCGATCATTTTGACCCCTTGATCTTGGGCAGATTTATATGCCCAAGTGATACTCAAACGTATTATTTTCGCCTTGTTTGTGTGCAATATGTATATATTCTCATGTAATTGGTAATAAAATGTGAATTTATACTAACCAACATGATTAGCATTTGTTTTGCAGGAAAATATGATTTTTAGGAGCAAAAATGCATGTTGGAAAAATATCGGAGTTGGACTTGGATGCGAGCATGGAGACGACATTGGAATGTGCAGAATATAAGGGCTCCGCGATGGCGTCGTGCCACGCTACCATCGCGGAGGCACATTGCCTGGAGAGGGAATTAATGGACAAATTCCAGTGAAGCCTCGCGACAGCTCCGTGGCACGGAGATAGGCCTCCGCGTTGGCCTCTGTGCCACGTTGAGGCTAATTTACCGGACCCTGGATTTCCAGTGAGGGTCCGCGTGCACGCCGTGTCACGGAGGCAAGGCTCCGCGTTGGCCTCCGTGACACGTTGCTTGTTATTCTGGGAAAAATTTCCAACTAGTATAAATAGCACACTTAGGTTTATTTTAATTAGTTCAGTTTTAGTTCAGACTTGGTGGAGCAAGGACGTGGGTTAGGAGCATTTGAGGAACGAAAAAGCTAAGGGATTTCTTCTCTTCTTTTCTTCTTTCTATCAATTGTACGTATGATTTACACTTGTTTTAGGATGATCAATCCACAAATGAGTGGCTAATTCTCTTCCTTGCTAAGGTTTTGAACATGTGTAGTGAATTTTGATTGTAAATGATATGGTTTTCTTCTTCTTCTTTCATGTTGTTCTATTAATTCTTGTTCTTACTGCATTAGTGCTTGGCCAATATTAATGTACATCTAAAAAGTCCACTTTCACTCGAGAGAGCAAGAAATTGGAAAGTTGTGAATTAATAGGGTATTGTTCTTAACTTGATTTGGGAAAATTGGGTTTTGATGTGCTTTCCTGATAGAAATATACTTGAAAGCCGTATTAGTCAATTTAGGAACCGGAATTGTATTGCTAGGTCGTAAATTGCATTTGATCACAGAAATGTAGACGAATGGTTTATGATTCTTAAGTGAAATTAAATACGAGAGTTTTAATTTCTAGGCTACTGTTCTTGGCTAGCAACATGAGGAAGAGATTAACCGGATTATTATTACAATCGAATTCATTACTTGTTCTTAACCTTCGCATGCTCATATCCATAGTTTAAATTCAC
Source organism: Datura wrightii (assembly GCA_035772735.1). NCBI lineage: Eukaryota > Viridiplantae > Streptophyta > Magnoliopsida > Solanales > Solanaceae > Datura > Datura wrightii. The sequence goes on along the minus strand of JASDFA010000010.1, from coordinate 67,133,854 downwards.
GGTAAATAATTGTTAATAGTTTTAGTATATATTTTGTAAACAAAAACTCAATTAACTGTTGGTTACGTTGTTGTTAGCATAGTTAGAAGTAAGATAAGAATATAGTATACTTAGGCAAATTTTACATACCCAGAGCCTCCTTGGATCGATACTTGGCTTACTTAGCCACTTTATTACTTGTTTGACCACGTGCACTTGCGTGTCGGTTTATAATATATAATACCAATCGAAATAGCACCGAACACCCCTGACTGGACAATCTCTCATCTGATGACCCTCCTGTCCACAGGTATAACATGATGTGGAACCATACCCGCATGCCCTGGAGTGACGTCGACCGGAAATAGGGAAAAGAGGCATGGTGAATCTACTCTACTCCACTCCTCTCTGCTATTGTGAACCTGTTGATCGTGAAAATTCCTCGGGTCCTGACTCCGTGTTCGCCCGACCAGGTTCACTCCCCTGCTGGTGTTGTAGGGGTGGGGGTCTGGGTGGTATGCTTGAAAATCATGGCCTGGGTCCACCCTGGAACTCCACCTGCATATCACTAGGTCTGGCCCTATAGCGCTGCTCCTAATTTTCCCTCCTTATCTCCCGTTGTAGCTGTCTAATCCCTTCAATATTCTGAGAAAAAGCCCGAACACACGCAATATCCATGTCCTCTTGCAGAGTGGTCGTAATACAGGTCTCCACATATTCTGGATTCAGCCCTATAATAAACCGATGTACCCTAGCCGGCATAGTATGTACAAAAGCTGGTGCATATTGGTCCAAGGAGTCTAACCTCATAGCGTACTCTCGGAAATTCATCGACCCCTTCTCTAGATGTAGAAACTGGTCAACTCAGGCCTGTCGAATTTCTCATGACAGGTAGTGATCCAGAAAAGCCTCTAAAAAGCTGGGCCAAGTCGGAGGGGAACCATCTCTCCCTCGGAACCTCTCCCAACTCTCGTACCACAGTACTGCGATATCCTGTAGGCAGAATACCGCTAACTCAACCGACTCTACAGGTGTAGAATGCATCACTTTGAAAATCCGCTGCATCTGATCTAAGAAATCTTGAGGGTCCTCCGCCCGATCCATCCCTGTAAACTGCGGGGGACTCAAGGCGAGGAACTCTCAGACCCTCGAACTACCAGACCCTCCTGAGGACTCTGCGACTGTGGGTGCCACTGGCTAACGCTGTGCAGCCATCATCTGAGCTAGCATAGCAACAACACTCCTAACCTCCTGATTCGATGGTACTGGTATAGATACTATTGGAGGCAATGCCTTCATATTTGCCGCTCCGAGCGGCTCCTGACATGGTGGAGAATGCTGGAGAGACCGAGATGAAGTCTCCCTGTCGCCATTAAACCGGGCTGACTCTGACTGAGGCACCCTGCTAGTGCCTTCCCCTGCTGCAACATCCAATCTCCTACTAGTCGTGGTGTGTAGAGGGTCTGTCATTTCTCTGTATATAAAATAATATAGTAAGCTTAGGGACTCAACCCTATACTATACAACTCTATAGCACGACCAAATAAGAAGAAAGAGATAACCATTCTATCATGCCTCGCAGTCTCCTGCCTATAGAATGTGGTGTACAACACATCCATAGACAAGACTCTACTTAGCACGGCTTGAAGACTCTCTGGGATACTATCTGCTATGATACAAGTTTGTCACGCCCCACCTTGGGAGGCATGACTGGCACCTAGTGCCCTACTAAGATCTGAAATGACTGAACTAGGCCTACGCACTCCTGGCGCAGGCTTACTTCTCAATTCAAGAAAACAGTGGGCTATATCTCAACTATAAATACAACCTCCAGCCGGCAAGGCCTTATAGCCACTTGTAAAAGAAAACCAGCTAGCCAGAAACAACAACAGGGAATCCTATGCAGGCCGACAAGACCACCATGATGTCTAGTTATGACTGTAAAGTAAAACCAGTGCTAATATAACTATGGCCAACAAGGCCACTACTCTGTCAGCTAAACAAGGCCCCACTCGGCCAACATGTAAACTAAAACACATATAGGCCCCACACAGCCAATAACAACTAACCATAGGGAAAAGGAAACAATTTGCAAGCCTCTAGGAGTAATATGAAGGTCGGGACAAGGCCCCGACCTACCCATAAACTGTACAATCAAAAGAAGTAAACCTTCTATCTACAAGCTCTAGAAGAAAGGAGCTAACTGCTCTGGTGATGTTGGCTGAAAGCTACGAGGGGCCTGCTCCTTGTCTATTTGTACCTACAGGCAAGTAATGCAGCGCCCCAAAAAGGGCTTCAGTACAATATGTACTAAATATGCAAGGCGATAACTGTAAATGACTTAAATAAAGATATAGAACTAAAAATAACTGAAATGAAGGGGTAGAGATCATAGCTGAGTAATAGAACTTCTCACTATCTAATTTATTAATAACTAGCAAACAAAAAACTTACCTGGTCCCCATAAGTTGGAAGGTACAACCAGCACAGAATAACCCACCTGAGGCCCCCATAAGCCCTGGTGAGTGCACTTCAATCTATATACTTCTATCAAGGTCGCACTAGGTCAACTAATAGCTATAACTGTCTTACCGCCCCCTGGGTCTGCAACTGAGCTCGCTCGGTCCCTGACTGTAGTTGTGTCTAAGTCCAGTGGACTCCTGATATCTGCACCCTGGGCACCAGGCTTGACGGGGGTGTATAGAGCCAACCACGGTATATGAGGACCTAGGACCCCATCTTCGTCCCTGGCGGACGGCATACCGCTCCGTAGAGCAACCTCATCTCGCCCCTGGCGGGCGTCGACACAGCTAATAACCCTGGGGTCGGTCATGAAGGCTATACGGCATAATCCATCCCATACAAACATGGAATACGGATTTCAGCTAATGACAACAACTAATCATAATAGACATGCTTTTGGTATTCTTACTGGGATTCAAACTGAGCTATCATGCTAAAGAAACTAACTTGCCGAAGGAAACTGCCTTAACATACCTCGTTCGCCGATTATTGATTAACTGGCGAGTTCCAACTCGTATTCAATTGCTCTTCTCAACTACAATCGTATTACTGGGGAAAAATGACTAATTTTAGTACTTAATTTGGAGAGAAACAATAACTTTATATATAAATATTAACTATATTTCAATTTGACGGAACATGGTCGAAAACTCATAATTTCTCCCAGAAGGGAGAAATGCTTACTTTAAGCCTGTGATCGTATTGACACTAGTTTGGAGCAATTCCAAAAACTTTAGCTCGGCGGGGTTACGATTCACCGAGCGAATTTCGCAAAACTAACTCTGTAGTAATGCTCCCTGCAGCCTTATACTTCGATACCCGAATTTAATTTGAATTCGGGTAGCGTTTTGCAGCGTAAACGGATGAATTTAACTTGTCTTCCTCGTGTTCTCTCCTCTTTGGTCTATATATATTTGGAATATAACTTAAAATCAAAGGATGGAACATATATATACTTGAGGCGGTGGACAGGGGTCCGTGACACGTGTCAAAGTATGTCGTATAACTTCTAAGCCCAAGACTTGTCTAAACTTGGCTTCTAATTCTACTTCAAACTTAAAACTTGATTAATATTACATGAAAATAAAAGGGTATTTATAGTAGTAGATTTATGTTTTTCTTGTTCCTTGATGAATTTGACTTGGGTTTTAAATTTCCTTTTCCTAGTTGAAGTGGGAAGTCAATTTTGGTTGTTTGTTACACCTTGCCGCATAGCCCTTGTCAATGCCGTGTCCTGGCGCCGCGTCGCACATGCCAACACGCCTGGAAGGAGTTGCTGCATGCCTGCCAACGCACGAGAGACCTGGCGTCTCGTGCCTGAAAAGGCAGTGCTTCGCGCCCGCCTCATGTGCGATCCTTGCTGCACGTCGCGTGCTGCAGTGCCAAGGAATGCTGTCGCGCTGCGCCAGGCCTAGGCCAGTGTGCTGCTGCCTCACGCGGCTGTGTACCAACCTCGTGCGACATTCAATCCTTGCATTCTTCAATCCCACTTCTTCACATTTGATCAATAAGCCTTAAATACCTTTAAATTCATCATTTTAAGCCCTATAAACATCTCATCACATGTGTTAGCTAATTTCAAAAATATATAACATAATCACATGCAAACACATAATTTATTCTCATAACATAGTAAAGTACGGGCAAAAATATGTCTATGAAATGCGTGAGTACGCCCTTTATCAATGCCCATCCTTGGGGCGCTGCATTACTTGCCTGCAGGTGCAGATAGATGCGGTTCAGGACCATCTTAGTCACCAGCCGAAGTTAGCAGTCCATTCAACTCCTTTCTTCCAGAGTTAATAGTTAGAAGAGGTTTGTTCTTTTGTTGTGTAGTTTATTAATCCATTCTTAGAGGCTTGCAGGCTACAAATTTCTAGTTTTTAGCTTTTGTTGTTGGCCGTGTGGGGCCTATGTATGTTTTATTTCATGTAATGGCCGTGTGGGGGCCTTGTTTAGCTGTCTGTTAGCAGCCTTGTCGGCTATAGCGTAGTTTCAGTTGCCTAATTTCATTCAATTATAACTAGAAAACATGGTGGTCTTGTTGGCCCACATAGGATCTCTGTTATTGCATTGTTGTTGGTTAGCTGTCTTCCTTTATAGGTGGCCTTGACGGCCAAAGGCTGTATTTATAGCTGAGATATAGCTCGTCGATTTGTTGAATTATGTTACAAGCATGCACCAGAAGTGCACCAACCCAGTCAGGTTAGTCCAGATCCCAGTATGGCACTAGATGCCAATCATGCCTCCCAAGGTGGGGTGTGACAAGAATCGAATGACCTAAAGCTGAAATCTGATAATCATAAGTAAAAAACATTGGGTCAAACCTACTGAAGCATAATAGATGTACATGCATAACTGAAATCATGAGGAATAATGGGAGACTCGTCATATAACCAATATTACCACGATAGAGCTACGTGGTCCCGACTATCACACTCAAGTGGGTAGAGTCGTCCAAAGTCTTTCCAGGGCTAAGGACAATACCATGATATAGGTATCAAGCTCAAGGCCCCTTGGGGAAGGGGAAAGCTCCAAAGGAGGTCTCAAAGTATATAAGTAAACCTACGTTGGCGCGTAGTTCTGAGGCATCGGATTGACTGACCCTTAGCCTACTCGGTGATAGACACTACTCCCAAAAACATGCATATGCTCTCCATTATTTTCAATGAAGCTGAATAATAACATACATGCATAATAGGAAATCATAACATGAGGAGCCTTGGCTCAAACCATACCACAAGCTGAATATAATTGGGAGTCTTGACTCCAAAACCATGTGGTAAGTTAATTCTTGAAACCATAAATCATACTTGAACATATGGGCTTGCCCAATACTTAAACATGCTTGAAAATTCTTGATTCACTTGAAAACATGATCATAGACATGGGTAACTTGAAAACATACTTTTCTCATAAATATCTCAACATACTTGAACATACATCATAAATCTCAACTTTTATGAACTTTTCATGGATGGGCATCATAATTTATAAACTTGAAAACATGATTTATAATTGAAAACATTATAGAACTTTCACATGAATTATAATTCAACAATAGAAACATGCTTAGATCATACCCATGGTAGAAACTTAGAGAATTCATACATTGGATAAAACCCCATAGGATCAACATACAAATTTTCATGAATTAGAGAGGGATTGAGAATGGGTGTGGACAATTTTACTCATTCATAACCTTACATATCTAAGAGAATCTAATTCTAAAACTTTTCTGATTGCCCAAGGAATAATTGAGGAAGAACCTTGAGAAATTGAGCTTGATCACCCCTCTAGACTTCTAAACTTGTATGCATGAATTAGGAATAGATTAGAATGACTTAACCCTTCTTAAAACAATCCATTCTGACCTTCAAATGACGTAGTTTAGTCCTTAGGATCATAGGAGAAATAGACTACCAGTCCTAACAAGGGACTGGACGAGTCGTCGTCCATGGCCACGACTCGTGGCCACAAGTCGTCAAGTGCACTACCAAAATTTCACATGGGCTCATCATGAGGGACTTAACGAGTCGTTACTGGTGACTACGACTCGTGTTCACCTCTCGTTGCCCTTACTACCCATTTTCTTCTTCCTTTGCCTCGCCCTTGACCACGACTGACTCAATGAGTTGTGGTGCTAACCACGACTCGTGGTCATGTCCGTGGTGACCCAAAGACCAGAAATTCCAACTTAAGTCCAAATCCTCACCACGAGTCACTTGACGACTCGTGTTCTTCTTGACGGTCACAGGATGACTCGTTTTGTGACCTGGTGCAGAAAATTCAATTTTCTTCGTTTCAACTCCCAAGTCTGATCTTAGGGTTCCCGAGGCATTACAATATCTCTCCCTTGGGAACATTCATCCTCGAATGTTGGAAAACATACAGAAAAGCAGAGAAACTCAATCATCATATTCAAATACTGATCATATAAGCTGAAAACTGACGGAATAACTACCTTCTCACTAAACTACATGACTGAATTGAATTCATGAATCATACATACATACTTTGACATGAAAGAAACTGGGGCACATGAACTTAACATGAAACTGAATAGAGTTTTAGGACAAAGACTGATACCTCAAGCTGGAGCTAAGCTAGAAGGAAATAGATGTGGGTATCTAGCTATCATATCAGCTTCGGCTTCCCACATAGCTCCCTCAACATGTTGATTCCTCCATAAAACTTTAACTAAAGCTACTTGTTTGTTTCTTAGCCTTCAACTTAACGATCCAGTATTTCCACCGGAACCTCCTCATAACTAAGGTTGTCCTTCACACCTACACTCTCCACTGGGACCACTAGAGCTGGATCCCCCAATCACTTTTTTAAGAGCGATACATGAAAAACTGGATGAATAGAAGCTAATTCTAAGGGCAACTCCAACTTATATGCTACCTTGCCAACCCGTTTCACAATTCAATATGAGCCAACATAACAGGGACTGAATTTCCCTTTCTTTCCGAATCTCATCACTCCCTTCATGGGAGATACCTTCAAAAACACCCAATCATCGACTTCAAGCTCAAGTTCTCTCCTTCTCACATCTGCATAGGACTTTTGGCGACTCTGAGCTATATTCAACTTGTCTCTTATAAGCTAAACTTTCTCCATAGCCTCATGGACTAAATCTGGTCCTATCATTGTATCTTCACCGACATCAAACCATCCAATAGGTGATCTATATCTCGGCCCATAAAGAGCCTCAAACGGAGCCATCTGAATGCTAGAATGTTAGCTGTTGTTATACGTAAACTCAATGAGAGGCAAATGATTATCCAAACTTCCCTTGAAATCAATAACACAAGCTCTCAACATATCTTCAAGAGCCTAAATGGTCCACTCCTCCTACCATCCATCTGCAGGTAAAATGTTGTGGTAAGATTGACCTGAGTACCAAGTCCCTTTTGAAATGATCTCCAAAACTGGGAGGTAAACTGAGTACCTCTGTCTGATATAATGGACAACGGCACTCCATGAAACTGAACTAACTCCCGAATGTACAACTTAGCATAATCCTCCACTGAATCGATAGTTTTGACTGGTAGAAAATGAGCTACTTTGGTCAACCTGTCCACAACCACCCAAATGGAGTCATATTGCCGACGAGCGCGAGGCAACCCAGTGATGAAGTCCATACTAATCTCCTCTCACTTCCAAGTAGGAATACTGATGTCTTGAAGTACACCTCCTAGTCTCTGGTGCTCAACCTTCACTTGCTGATAATTCGGACACTTAGCCACAAACTCTGCTATGTCCTTCTTCATGCCATTCCACCAATAGACTTCCCGTAGGTCACGGTACATCTTGGTGGCACCTGGATGTACGGAATACCTAGAACCATGAGCCTCATGCAACATCCAATCTCTCAACACATCAACATCCGAAACATACAAGAGACCCTGATATCGAAGCACACCATCTCCCCCTTGGAGAAGACCTCTACCTTCTGATTCTAAACGGCTTCCTTCAGATTTACCAAAATAGGATCCTCATCTTGTCTAGCCTTCACATCAATCACCAAGGATGATTTGATCTGTTCTAAATAATAACACCACCATCGGTCGGGTCAACCAAACAAACTCCCAACCGTTTAAGTCGATGCACATCCTTCACCAGATCCTTCCTCCCCTCATCTACATGGGACACACTCTCTATAAAGAGCCTACTAAGTGCGTCTGCCACCACATTAGCCTTGCTCAGATGGTAAAGGACACTCATATCATAATCCTTGAGCAGCTCCAACCACCTTCTTTAATGTAGATTTAGATCCTTCTGAGTAAACACATATTGTAGGCTCTTGTGGTCTGTAAAGACATATACATGGACCTTGTACAAGTAATGTCTCCAAATCTTCAAGGTGAATACTACCACTGCCAATTCGAGATCATGAGACGGGTAATTCTTTTCATGGACCTTCAGCTACCTGGAAGCATATGTTATAACCTTACCATGCTGTATCAATACACAACCAAGGCTTATCCTCGAAGTATCACAATATACCACAAACCCATCGGTACTATCGGGTAGGGTTAACATCGGTGCTGAGGTGAGTTGAGCCTTCAATTCTTGGAAGCTCTTCTCACAAGCCTATGACCATTGGAACTTCACTTTCTTCTTGGTCAATTTGGTCAATGGAACTACAATAGATGAAAAACCCTCAATAAATCTCCGATAGTATCCAACTAAACCCAAGAAACTCCTGATATCCTAGGCTAATTCTTTACCGCCTCTATCTTTTAAGAGTCTACTTGTACACCCTCACTTGACACCACATGACCCAAAAACGCCACTGAGTTCGACCAAAACTCACATTTACTTAATTTAGCATACAACTGGTGATCCTTGAGGGTCTGTAGCACCACCCTTAAATGAGCCGCATGTTCCTCGTCGCTCCGAGAGTATATCAGGATATCATCTATGAACATGATCACGAACATATCCAAGTATGGATTGAACACCCTGTTTATCAAATTCATAAAAGTTGTACGAGCATTCATTAGTCCAAAATACATAACTACAAACTCATAATGACCATACCAAGTCCTGAAGGTTATCTTCGGGATGTCACTCTCCCGATCTCTGAGCTGATGGTATCCGGATCTGAGGTCTATCTTTAAAAAGCACTTAGCACCTTGAAGCTGGTCAAATAAATCATCAATCTTAGGAAGAGGATACCTGTTCTTGATGGTAACTTTGTTCAATTGCCGGTAATCAATACACATACAAAGAGAACCATCTTTCTTCCAGACAAAGAGAACTGGTGCACCCCACGGGGATTTGCTAGGTCTGATGAAACCCTTGTCTAAAAGGTCTTTCAAATGCTCCCTTAACTCTTTTAGCTCAGTTGGAGTCATTGTATAATAAGGAATAGATACAGGCTTCATATCCGGAAGAAGGTTAATACCAAAATCAATTTCCCCCTCGGGAGGGATTCCCGGTAGATCATCTGGGAACACTTTTGGGTACTCACATATATTCTCATAATTTCCAGCGAAAATAGAGAGGAAAAATCAGAGGAAGGAAAGGAATGAAGAGGGTAATATAATTTTCGTCTGATTACACCGCCAAACGCAGTCCAAATGCAAATTAACCTCAGATACCGAGGTATTTAGCAGCAGAGAGCATTCCTACGGATTTAGTTTCGTGAAATACGGCCGACGAATCGTCGAGCTACCGAGCTAAGGTAAGTAGAATTGCTCCAAATTAGTATCTATGTGTTCCTAGCTGTGAAGTGAATATTTCTCCCATTCTGGGCTTCTGGAAAATAGCGAGTTTTTGGCCGTCTTTCGATAAGCTTAAGTTTAGGCTATAATTATATCGAAAGTGATGTTGTTCTTTGGAATAAAGCTATATTTAGTATTAATTGACATATTTATGAATGCAGTTGGGGGAAATAGTTGAAGTATTGGCTGAGCCTCGTCCGACAGACAGATAGTTCGAGGATATGGTATGTAAAGCTAGTTCCATCGGCAAGTTAGTAGCTTTAGCCTTGTATAGTACAATAAACTCCGTAGTAGAATTCCCGGAGTTGAATGTTAAGTATTGTGCAAGTTCAGTAGACCTAGTTTACTTTGTGATATCATATTCAGTCTGAAAGTTAGAAAAGCATGTGCCCAAGGGCAAGTTAGTAGTTCAGATTCATTACAGCCTATTATGTGAATAGCAAGCATGTTGTAGAATAAAAAGGAACAAATTTGCTTGATAACAGTCAGTAAAGAAAGATCTGATAGACAGACAGTTATGGCTACAGATTAGCTATTCAGACAGATAATATCATGGCTACAGATTAGCCGTACAGTTAGACAGAGATTGCAGAATCAAAATAATTAGTAAGAATCAGTTCAGTATAGAAATAGATCAGAATAAGAAGTTAGATTCCAGATAGTCTTTTCAGTTATACATGGTTGCTATTTTTATGTGCTATTTGTTTGTTGAGACTTGTTGTGGCATGTGGGTGTCCCTTTTAGCATCCCCACCCCCCCTGGGTTATAGCTGTGTCGATACCAGATTCAGATACCGTCACCAGCTGGGCGATGTCGTCCGCCTAGAGGACGATGATGGCTGACCACCATGATAATACGGTCCAGACCACCCTGCTTGCAGGGGTAGTTCCGTTTACTCTGCGCAGAGCCAGTCCACCCTGTTTATAGGGGCAGAACACTCTGGGTGCGCTTGTGGCCGGGGGCAGTTTCAGATACAGATTTTTATAAAATTACCCTGTTGCATGCTTGCATCCAGGGGCAGTTTTTATTACACACCCCGTGTACACTTGCGTCAAGAGGTAGGAGTCTTCGGACTCAGACACAATTTATTGTCAGAGGCCAAGGCCTAAGCTACGTACCCAAGGGGACTGGTAGGAGGAGCTCACAGTTATCAGACGAGTGGAGTGACTTATTTTTGGTTGGTTTAGACCCGGGTAGGGGTAAATAGATTGTGTGTTGGTTGGCACCTTCCGGCTTATGGGGGTCGGTCAGGAATTGTGTGTATTTATGTATACCTATATGTGCTATTAGATACTGATAGACAGTGGGACGACACGGCATCAGGTATGCTCAGTTTAGTTACAGAATAAATAAACTCTCCCCAGTTATTCTCAGCTAGATAGACTCAGCTACTTTCTGCTTATATATCATGTTACTGTTGTTATTCATTTCAGTTGTGTATTTCAGTTGCTTTACATGCTCAGTACCTGTGGTACTGACGCCCAGTGGGGCGCTGCATTACTTATCTGTAGGTACTCATAGATGAGGAGGCGATCCCTCGTGATTCCAGTCAGCTATTGAGTATTCAGCTCCTGTCATCCGGAGACTGAGTTCCAGAGGTGTATTTCATTTTCTTTTGATGTACAGTACGGGTAGGTCGGGGCCCTGTCCTGATCATTTCTATTGTCATTCCTAGAGGCTTGCAGTCTGTATATATTTCCCTGTGGTCAGTTGAGCCGGTCGTGTGAGGCCGTGCAGTTGTATAGCTGTTAGTACTTTTGTTTCTTTTATGTTGGCCGTGTGGGGCCCTAGCTTGACAGTAGTGGTGACCTTGCCGGTCACGTAGCTTTCCAATATTTCATTGTTGAGTTACAGATAACTAGACAGCATGGTGGCCTTGTCGGCCCGCATAGGCTCCCCTATATTGATATGTTTCTGGTTAGCTGTTAGTACAGGTTCAGGTGGCTGTAGGCCTAATCGGCCGGAGGCTGTATTTACAGCCGTTATATAGCCCGTTGTTTCCTTGAATCTGAGTTAGAGCCAGCTAGGCACCAGATGTGCTCAGGCTTAGTAGTCTAGCAGTTCAGGTCCTAGTAGGGCACCAGGTGCCAGTCATACCCCCCAAGGCGGGGCGTGAAAAACTTGGTATCAGAGCAGGTCGTGTCCTAGGGAGTCTGCAAGTCGTGCTAAGTAGAGTCTTGTCTATGGGTGTGTTGTGCACCACATACCATAGGCAGGAGGCTGTGAGGCATAATAGGACAGTTACCCTTCTTTCCATACTCAGTCGTGCCTAGCACTGTACAGTATAGGGTTGGTTCATTTGAAACTTACCACCCTCTTTGTTTACAGATACTATGGCAGACCAGTGGCACCCAGCTACAGGCAGGAGATTGGATACAGCAGCGGGCGAAGGCACCAGTAGGATGCCTCATTTACAGTCAGATTTAGCTCGGTCTGAGAGCGATACGGAGGTGTCATCTCGACCCTCCCAGCAGTCTCCGCCTCGCCAGACACCACTTGAGGCAGCACCGCCTCCCACAGCTCCTGCACCCACTTCATCTGATCAGGAGCTGCGTAGTGCGATGGTTATGTTGACTCAGATGTTAGCTGCTCAGCGTCAGCCAGTACCACCTGTAGCTGCAGAATCTCTAGGTGGGCCTGGTAGTTCCAGGGTCAGAGAATTCTTGGCGTTGGGACCCCCTCAGTTTACAGGGTCGGATTCAGTGGAGGACCCTCAGGTCTTTTTGGACCAGATGTAGAGGATCTTTAGAGTCATGCACGTAACCCCAGCAGAATCATTTGAGTTAGCCGTGTTTCGGTTAAGGGATATTGTTGTTTTGTGGTACAAAAGTTGGGAGAGATCTCGGGGAAGAGATGCAGCCCCTCCTACTTGGTCCAGCTTCTCAGAGGCCTTCCTGGACCACTATTTACCCCGGGAGGTCAGACAAGCCCGGATGGACCAGTTTTTACACTTAGAGCAGGGGGCCAGGAGCATTCGTGAGTATTCTTTACAGTTCGACTCCTTAGCCCGCTATGCTCCAGCATTTGTGGACACCATGCCGTCCAGAGTCCACCACTTTATTATGGGCCTGAATCAAGAGTACATAGAGACGTGCATGACGGCTACTTTGAGAGAGGACATGGACATAGCCAGGGTGCAGGCCTTCGCACAGACAATTGAGGACTTGAGACAGCGGCAGCGGGGTGAAAGACAGGCGACTTCAGAGCAGCGCCATAGAAGCAAACCCACTGAGATTTGAGGGGAAATCCCTAGGGGGCCGAGACCATGGTTTTCAGATAGGCCACCCAGATCTTTGCCTCTGGTACAGTAGCAGAGAGGCAGGTTTGTTCGCCAGAGTCAATCAGAGTCCGGTAGCAGTTCACGGACAGTAGCCTCACCTCAACAGCGGAGGGTCGAACAGAGTAGATTTGTAGCTACCCCTTGTCCTATATGCCACAGACTACATGCTGGAGCCTGCAGGCAAGGCTTCCCAGGGTGCTATTACTGCGGACAGGAAGGGCATTTAATGAGAGATTGTCCATCCAGGGGACAAGGTAGCCGGGATGATCTGGATAGAGCATCAGCAGGGCCACGAGTTCCAGCAGCCTCAGCAGGGCGCAGACCCTCAGGTTCAGTAAATAGGGGCCGAGATAGATCAGTAGCCTCTGGCTCAGGTGCAGGCCCCAGCCGTACCTATGCTTTACCAGGGAGGCAGGATTCAGAGGCATCTCCTGATGTGGTCACAGGTACATTGATTATCTGCTCATACCCTGTTTATGTACTGATTGATCCAGGATCCACCCTATCGTATGTTACCCCGTTTGTGGCACGAAAGTTCAATATTGCACCAGAATTATTACAGCAACCCTTTTCGGTATCCACACCTGTCAGTGACTCGATCGTGGCTAGAAGAATTTGCCGGGGGTGTACAGTAGAGGCTGCTGATCGTCAAACCACAGTAGATCTGGTCGAGCTAGAAATGATAGACTTTGATGCCATAATGGGTATGGATTGGCTAGTGTCGTGCTTTGCCAATGTTGAATGTTGGACCAAGAAGGTCCGATTCCACTTTCCAGGAGAAGTAGTGCGGGAGTGGAAGGGCAGCATCGCTACGCCAAAAGGTAGGTTTATTTCCTACCTTCAGGCGAAGAAACTGATATCTAAGGGGTGTATTTACCATCTGGTCAGAGTTCAGGATATCTGAGCAGAATCTCCGACACTCCAGTCTGTTCCGGTAGTGAACAAGTTCCCTGATGTGTTTCCGGATGAGTTACCTGGTATTCCCTCAGAAAGGGAAATAGATTTTGCTATTGATTTATTACCAGGCACCCAGCCGATATCGATTCCTACTTATCGCATGGCTCCTGCAGAACTTAGAGAATTGAAGGAGCAGCTGAAAGACTTGTTGGATAAAGGTTTTATTAGGTCGAGTACTTCACCATGGGGTGCGCCAGTTCTATTCGTGAGAAAGAAAGATGGCTCACTCCGGATGTGCATAGATTATCGACAATTAAACAAAGTTACAGTGAAGAACAAGTACCCGCTTCCCAGGATTGATGATTTATTTGTTCAGTTACAGGGAGCCAGATACTTTTCTAAGATTGACTTGCGGTCCGGATATCACGAGGTTCGAGTTCGTGAGAGAGATATTCCCAAAACGGCGTTCAGGACCCGATATGGACACTTTGAATTTCTAGTTATGTCCTTTGGGTTAACGAATGCCCCAGCAGTATTCATGGACCTGATGAACAGTATTTTCAGACCTTTCCTAGACTTGTTCGTAATAGTGTTTATTGATGATATTCTGGTGTATTCTCGCTCTGAAGCAGATCACCGGACTCATTTGCGGACAGTGCTCCAGACCCTGAGGGACCACCAGTTATATGCTAAATTCTCTAAGTGTGAATTCTGGCTTAATTCAGTAGCCTTTTTGGGGCATATTGTGTCGGATGCTGGTATACAGGTTGACACGCAGAAGATAGAAGCAGTCAAATCATGGCCCAGGCCTACCACTCCGACCGAGGTCCGCAGTTTTCTGGGATTAGCGGGATACTACAGGAGGTTTGTTGAGGGATTCTCTACCATAGAAGCACCTCTGACTAAACTGACACAGAAAGCAGCAAGGTTTCAGTGGACAGAGGCATGCGAGCAGAGCTTCCAGGAGTTGAAAGATAGATTAACCTCCGCCCCAGTGCTAGCCTTGCCGAAAGGTACAGAAGGTTATTCAGTATATTGCGACACATCAGGCGTTGGGTTGGGTTGTGTGTTGATGCAGCATGGTAAGGTGATTGCATATGACTCCAGACAGCTGAGGAAACATGAGAGGAATTATCCTACCCACGACCTGGAGTTAGCCGCAGTGATCCACGCCTTGAAAATGTGGAGACATTACCTGTACGGCGTCCATGTTGATATTTTCACAGATCACAAGATCCTACAGTATATCTTCACTCAGAGGGAGCTGAATCTGCGGCAACGGTGCTGGTTGGAGTTGTTAAAGGATTATGATGTGAACATTCTGTACCACCTGGGAAAAGCTAATGTTGTAGCAGACGCTCTCAGTCGAAAGTCCATGGGGAGCTTGGCTTATTTGCAGCCCGAGCAGCGGGAATTGGTCAGGGAGATACATCAGTTAGCTAGCCTAGCCGTTCATGTAGTAGAAACAAAGGACGGTAGAACGGTGATTCAGAACACTGCCGTGTCATCGTTGGTTGTGGAAGTGAAAGAACGGCAATTTGAGGATCCTGACCTAGTTCAGCTTAAAGATTACATTCCGCTAGGGAAGGCGCCAGGGTTCCGGGTAACAGAGGATGGAGTGCTGCGTTGTAAAGATCGTTATGTGTTCCCAATGTTTCAGACCTTCGCCAGCGGATTATGAACGAGGTGCATTACGCCCGTTATTCCCTTCATCCCGGTGCGACAAAAATGTACCATGACATCAAAGAGAACTACTGGTGGCCAGGTATGAAAAGGGAAATTGCTAAGTTTGTAGCCCAGTGTCCTAACTGCCAACAGGTGAAAGCAGAACACCAGAAGCCAGGCGGGTTAACTCAGGACATAGTTGTACCTCCCTGGAAATGGGAAGCAGTGAATATGGATTTTGTGGCAGGATTACCCCGTACTAGACGCAGGCATGACTCTATATGGGTAATATTTGATAGATTAACTAAATCAGCTCATTTCCTGCCAGTCAGAACCACTTTCTCAGCTGAATATTATGCGGAGTTGTATATCCGAGAGATAGTCAGATTGCACGGAGTGCCAGTATCCATTATTTCAGACAGAGGAGCGCAGTTCACAGCTAGTTTTTGGCAATCGTTCCAGAAGGGACTGGGAACGCAGATTAATCTGAGCACAGCTTTCCACCCTCAGACAGACGGACAGGCTGAGCGCACTATTCAGACGCTCGAGGATATGCTGCGAGCGTGTGTGCTAGACTTTGGTGGTAGCTGGGACGAGCATTTGCCGCTGATAGAATTTTCTTATAATAATAGCTATCACTCGGCTATTCAGATGGCACCTTTTGAGGCTTTATACGGGCGAAAGTGTAGATCGCCGGTTGGCTGGTTCGAAGTAGGGGAATCAGCGATAATTGGGCCAGATATTGTTCAGCAGTCAGAAGAGAAAGTCAAGCTTATCAGAGAACGCCTATTGACTGCACAGAGTCGCCAGAAATCATATGCAGATGTATGGCGCAGAGACTTGGAGTTTAATGTGAATGACTGGGTATTTCTGAAAGTATCTCCGATGAAAGGGGTGATGAGATTCGGTAAGAAGGGTAAGCTTTGTTGGGCCTTATCAGATTCGTCGGAGGATAGGCCGAGTAGCATATGAGTTGAACTTGCCTCCAGAGCTAGAATCTGTTTATCCCGTCTTTCATGTGTCCATGGTGAGGAAATGCATAGGAGACCCATCCAGAGCAGTCCCAGTCCAGGATATCCAGGTTACCGAAGAGCTGGCCTATGAAGAGGTTCCAGTCGCCATCCTAGACAGGCAGGTTCGTAATTGAGAACTAAGGATATTGCATCTGTCAAGGTATTGTGGCGTAACAGGAACTGAGAGGAGATGACGTGGGAAGCTGAAGAAGATATGAAAGCTAGATATCCTCACCTATTCCAGGCCTTGTCAGGCGACAGGTATGTCCGTATTAATACTTATGTAGTACCTTATGGTTGTATATGTATAAGTGAGAAAGATTGATGTTTAGCTATCTAGTAAATCTGAAAGCATTGCGTGCAGTACCTGTGTTGGACTTTTCTGCATTTCAGGTTTTTTCTATAGTCCATATTATAGGGGAGGCTCTGCCGAAATTTTTTTCAAGGTAGTAAGTTGAGAAGTCCCCTAGATAGGAGTTTACATTCGAGGATGAATGTTCTTAAGGGGGGGAGAATGTAATGCCCCGTAGGATTCTCGGCACCTAGATGGCCTATTCGTGTGTTGGTCAAGCATATTTGGAAGCCATACGTGCTGGGGAAAGGCCCGGGAAAAGACCGGACGAGTAACCTGTCGAACCATCGCGGGAGGAGTCGAGGCAGACCCCCTCCACGATGGCAGCGTGTCACGGAGGTGAAGCCTCCGCGATGGCTCCGTGACACGTTGTCCTTGTCCAGGCCCAAGTATATAAAGCCCCACTTCGGTTTTAAGTTAATTATTCTCATAATTTCCAGCGAAAATAGAGAGGAAAAATCAGAGGAAGGAAAGGAACGAAGAGGGTAATATAATTTTCGTCCGATTACGCGGCCAAACGCAGTCCAAACCTAAATTAACCTCAGATACCGAGGTATTTAGCAGCAGAGAGCATTCCTACGGATTTAGTTTCGTGAAATACGGCCGACGAATCGTCGAGCTACCGAGCTAAGGTAAGTAGAATTGCTCCAAATTAGTATCTATGTGTTCCTAGCTGTGAAGTGAATATTTCTCCCTTCTGGGCTTCTGGAAAATAGCGAGTTTTTGGCCGTCTTTCGATAAGCCTAAGTTTAGGCTATAATTATATCGAAAGTGATGTTGTTCTTTGGAATAAAGCTATATTTAGTATTAATTGACATATTTATGAATGCAGTTGGGAGAAATAGTTGAAGTATTGGTCGAGCCTCGTCCGACAGACGGATAGTTCGAGGATAAGGTATGTAAAGCTAGTTCCTTTGGCAAGTTAGTAGCTTTAGCCTTGTATAGTACAATAAACTCCGTAGTAGAATTCCCGGAGTTGAATGTTAAGTACTGTGCAAGTTCAGTAGACCTAGTTTGCGTTGTGATATCATATTCAGTCTGAAAGTTAGAAAAGCATATGCCCAAGGGCAAGTTAGTAGTTCAGATTCAGTACAGCCTATTATGTGAATAGCAAGCACGTTGTAGAATAAAATGGAACAAATTTGCATGATAACAGTCAGTAAAGAAAGATCTGATAGACAGACAGTTATGGCTACAGATTAGCCATTCAGACAGATAATATCATGGCTACAGATTATCCGTACAGTTAGACAGAGATTGCAGAATCAAAATAATTAGTAAGAATCAGTTCAGTATAGAAATAGATCAGAATAAGAAGTTAGATTCCAGATAGTCTTTTTAGTTATACATGCTTGCTATTTTTATGTGCTATTTGTTTGTTGAGACTTGTTGTGGCATGTGGGTGTCCCTTTTAGCATCCCCACCCCCCCTGGGTTATAGCTGTGTCGATACCAGATTCAGATACCGTCACCAGCTGGGCGATGCCGTCTGCCTAGAGGACGATGATGGCCGACCACCATGATAATATGGTCCAGACCACCCTGCTTGCAGGGGTAGTTCCGTTTACTCTGCGCAAAGCCAGTCCACCCTGCTTACAGGGGCAAAACACTCTGGGTGCGCTTGTGGCCGGGGGCAGTTTCAGATACAGATTTTTATAAAATTACCCTGTTGCGTGCTTGCATCCAGGGGCAATTTTTATTACACACCCCATGTACACTTGCGTCCAGAGGTAGGAGTCTTCGGACTCAGACACAATTTATTGTCAGAGGCTAAGGCCTGAGCTACGTACCCAAGGGGACCGGTAGGAGGAGCTCACAGTTATCAGACGAGTGGAGTGACTTATTTTTGGTTGGTTTAGACCCGGGTAGGGGTAAATAGATTGTGTGTTGGTTGGCACCTTCCGGCTTATGGGGGTCGGTCAGGAATTGTGTGTATTTATATGTATACCTATATGTGCTATTAGATACTGATAGACAGTGGGACGACACGGCATCAGGTACGCTCAGTTTAGTTACAGAATAAATAAACTCTCCCCAGTTATTCTCAGCTAGATAGACTCAGCTACTTTCTGCTTATATATGTCATGTTACTGTTGTTATTCATTTCAGTTGTGTATTTTAGTTGCTTTACATGCTCAGTACCTGTGGTACTGACGCCCAGTGGGGTGCTGCATTACTTGCCTGCAGGTACTCATAGACGAGGAGGCGATCCCTCGTGATTCTAGTCAGCTATTGAGTATTCAGCTCCTGTCATCCGGAGACTGAGTTCCAGAGGTGTATTTCATTTTCTTTTGTTGTACAGTACGGGTAGGTCAGGGCCCTGTCCCGATCATTTCTATTGTCATTCCTAGAGGCTTGCAGTCTGTATATATTTCCCTGTGGTCAGTTGAGCCGGTCGTGTGAGGCCGTGCAGTTGTATAGCTGTTAGTACTTTTGTTTCTTTTATGTTGGCCGTGTGGGGCCCTAGCTTGACAGTAGTGGTGACCTTGCCGGTCACGTAGCTTTCCAATATTTCATTGTTGAGTTACAGATAACTAGACAGCATGGTGGCCTTGTCGGCCAGCATAGGCTCCCCTATATTGATATGTTTCTGGTTAGCTGTTAGTACAGGTTCAGGTGGTTGTAGGCCTAATCGACCGGAGGCTGTATTTACATCCGTTATATAGCCCGTTGTTTCCCTGAATCTGAGTTAGAGCCAGCCAGGCACCAGATATGCTCAGGCTCAGTAGTCTAGCAGTTCAGGTCCTAGTAGGGCACCAGGTGCCAGTCATACCCCCCAAGGCGGGGCATGACAGCTAGGGCATAGAATCTATTTTGGTGCTGACCGCCACCTGTGCTAGTAGATGCCCCCTGCTGGGCTGGGCGTGCTGGTGGAGCTACTGAATTGGAATTTGGGCCTCGGCCCCTATCATGGCCCTATCTAGATGTTGGGAAATCTCTGAGCATATGTCTGGGCTTTCCACACCAGAAGTAATCACCGGTACCCATCAAACACTGACCTGTGTGTCTCCGGCCACATCTGCGACACTTTGGAGGGCTAGTCTCGGTGGGTATGCTACCCTGACCTCTTGAGCTTGATGCTCGTCCTCTCTGGTCATGCCTAGATCTTGATGGCACACTCATAGTCGATGATGCCGGGGCTGACCATCTCTGGTGGGACTGTTGATGGTGTCCACCACCTGGCGTCTACTGAGAGAGCCCATAACTGTCTGTCCTGGCCCTCTTGGCCTCTCTCTCTATCATGCACCGCCTCTATTTGCTGGGCGTAAAATATTATCCGAGGAAAATCCATATCCTGATTAAGCATCACAGTCCGACAATCCTTGTCTAGGTAGTCCACCACTCTATGAACAAACCTGCTCACTCGAGCTCTCTGATCAACCACTAAATCTGGTGCGTACTTGGACAAACGAGTGAAATCTAATGCATACTCATGCACGGTCATATTCCCTTGTCTCAGATTCACAAATTCAGTCGCTTTCAACTCCCTCATCTCACGAGGGAAGAACTGATCTAGAAAGGCGACATAAAACTCATCCCAATTGATAGGGCCTGCTCCAATTGCCCTACTATCCTTCCAATGTTTGAACCGAATGTGAGCGACCCCCTTCTATTGATATAAGGCCAAATCAACACACTCCTCTCTAGTGACCTAGGTGATCTTTAAAATCTCATCAATAAACTCGTGTGGATCTTCGTCCACCTTGGACCCAAGAAACTCTAGAGGGTTCATCCTTAGGAAATCTCTAACTCATGCTGCCGCCGCATTCTTGTTCTGAGGGACATGCGTTACTGCCTGCAGATTGACATGGGCGGTCAAGGCCTGTGCTAGCATCTAAATGGATTCCCTGAATTCAGCGTGGGCAACCGGCTTCGGTGCATGGTCTTCATGGGCTGGTGGGGCCTGTTGGTGCCCATCCCCATTGCCACCCTCGTGGCCATTTCTGTTTCTATTTCTTCTGCTGTTAACCCTACACGGAGGCATGATTCTGCAAATGTGTATAGCACGAGTTAGAAGGATAGAGAGACATTTCACTCCACGACATAGATCATGAAAGAAGGGAACACTTCCTAAACGTCTCGTAGCCTTTTTGCCATAAGTGTGGCGCGCTTTACACCTATGAAAAAAGACCCTAAATAACGCGACTTTCAGACACCCTAGGACACTTCAAAACCTATGCTCTGATACCAAGTTTGTCACGATACAACCATGGGCCCGGTGTTCGGTGCTATTTCGATTGGTATTATATATTATAAACCGACACGCAAGTGCACGTGGTCAAACAAGTAATAAAGTGGCTAAGTAAGCCAAGTATCGATCCAAGGAGGCTCAGGGTATGTAAAATTTGCCTAAGTATACTATATTCTTATCTTACTTCTAACTATGCTAACAACAACGTAACCAACAGTTAATTGAGTTTTTGTTTATAAAATATATACTAAAACTATTAACAATTATTTACCGTGAATTTAAACTATGGATATGAGCATGCCAAGGTTAAGAACAAGTAATGAATTCGATTGTAATAATAATCCGGTTAATCTCTTCCTCATGTTGCTAGCCAAGAACAGTAGCCTAGAAATTAAAACTCTCGTATTTAATTTCACTTAAGAATCATAAACCATTCGTCTACATTTCTGTGATCAAATGCAATTTACGACCTAGCAATACAATTCCGGTTCCTAAATTGACTAATACGACTTTCAAGTATATTTCTATCAGGAAAGCACATCAAAACCCAATTTTCCCAAATCAAGTTAAGAACAATACCCTATTAATTCACAACTTTCCAATTTCTTGCTCTCTCGAGTGAAAGTGGACATTTTAGATGTACATTAATGTTGGCCAAGTACTAAATGCAGTAAGAACAAGAATTAATAGAACAACATGAAAGAAGAAGAAGAAAACCATATCATTTACAATCAAAATTCACTACACATGTTCAAAACCTTAGCAAGGAAGAGAATTAGCCACTCATTTGTGGATTGAGCATCCTAAAACAAGTGTAAATCATATGTACAATTGATAGAAAGAAGAAAAGAAGAGAAGAAATCCCTTAGCTTTTTCGTTCCTCAACTACTCCTAACCCACGTCCTTGCTCCACCAAGTCTGAACTAAAATTGAACTAATTAAAATAAACCTAAGTGTGCTATTTATACTAGTGGGAAATTTTTCCCGGAATAACAAGCAACGTGTCACGGAGGCCAACGCGGAGCCTTGCCTCCATGACACGGCGTGGACGTGGACCCTCACTAGAAATCCAGGGTCTGGTAAATTAGCCTCAACGTGGCACGGAGGCCAACGCGGAGGCCTATCTCCGTGCCACGGAGCTGTCGTGAGGCTTCACTGGAATTTGTCCATTAATTCCCTCTCCAGGCAGTGTGCCTGCGCGATGGTAGCGTGGCACGGCGCCATCGCGGAGCCCTTATATTCTGCACATTCCAATGTCGTCTCCATGCTCGCATCCAAGTCCAACTCCGATATTTTTCCAACATGCATTTTTGCTCCTAAAAATCATATTTTCCTGCAAAACAAATGCTAATCATGTTGGTTAGTATAAATTCACATTTTATTACCAATTACATGAGAATATATACATATTGCACACAAACAAGGCGAAAATAATACGTTTGAGTATCACTTGGGCATATAAATCTACCCAAGATCACTTACCCCACACTTAAATCCTTGTTCATCCTCGAACAACACATACACAACTCATGCAAATTACATCCCAACCTTCGTCACTATGGTGCGACAATTTACACTACGGTCATACCGATTATTCATTTTTTTGCAAATCATCACGAAAACATGCTTGGTCTTACAATACAATGACCTTTAACTAGACTTTAAGAATTGATTCTTGATATCGGCAAACTCATGCAAATCAACTAATCAAGAAATCCGACACGAAAATCAATCTCTCATCAAGCATGTGCCCTCACAACTCAATAGAATCTTCCCCTTTTTGGTCATGCAACACAAAAACATGCAGGTAGGGGCATATAATAATTAATGTCACTCTCTCTCCCAAAAGAATTCACATGCATCATGTCATGACCCATAGGCTTGCCCTTAGTGTATTACTCCACTAATATAAAGAAATGCAATATAGGATCACGTAGGACTTTAATGGGTTGTAACGGGGCTATGGATCTAGTATATATATTGGATTAGCCAATAATAGTCGCTAGCATCCTTAAGCGCCTTTTCAACTCATTCCCATCGACTCATGGACATTGTTCCTCTCTTTCCTCTTTTTCTCCCATTCATGTTGGTTTCCTTTCGTACAGCCCATTTCATCAAACACACTTGACACAAAACAAAGGGTTTTCATGTACCCTCACTATCATTTAATTATAACAAGTGCCTCTTCAACATCATTTTTTCTTTCCTCACTCTGCTTTTTTTTTTCTTTCATTCCTTACTCCTTGACACCTTGGGAAAATTTTCTTTTCTTCGTAAGCGCTTAAGAGTTTTGTATAGACTTTTACAGCTAATGAAAAGAAAGAATGAAGCTTGGTTTATACAATTTTGGACAAAAGAAAGAAATCGGCTAAAGGCTCAACGGGCTAACTAGGGTATACAACATATAGAAAGGTAGAATTCGACAAGAAAAAAATGGAAACTCTCGGTTAAAACAAAGAAATGCCTACATCCTTTCCAACACTACACTTCCTTCATTTCGTTTTGTATACACACCAGGCAAGTTCTAGACAATTCACAATGGCATGGAATACCAAAACCTCACTTCACACTTCATGCACATGCTCGAATCAAGATGCATTCACAGACTCTCTAATTAGCCAATCACATGAATTCAAGATTAAGCCTCAATCATACTGAATCAAATTCTACAGCCTAGGTAACTCAACATATTTACAAAATTGCATGCTTTCAAATGAATCATTTTCACATTTTGAACATCATTTACAACACGCAACGAAATTTTTGCAACCATAAAGCAACTACAGTTCATTGATGCAATCCACCAAAGAAAAATTAAAAACAAATTAAAATCCTACTCCTACCGACTACATTTCCCTTAAGACGGTCATCATCCATCCATCATAGGGAACGGTCACTAACTATGACATCGGTTCAATGGGACTATTCTCGGTAAAAGAACCGAAAACAAACTCCGAGAAACCCAAAAAAAATAAAAATCGAAAATTTTTGCAACACATCGATCATTTCGATAGAAAGAAAATATTTACAAGTGCAAAATATTCTCAAAAATTTTGAAAAATACCGATCATCTCGATAGAAAAAAAATCTTTACAAAATATTTACACTGGCAACCATAACTGTTCATACCACACATCATTAACCACACAAACAAATATATACACATACACCACAAATCAGTTCATAACAGGGAAAGCACAAACATACATACAAACCAAGGAAAAACATACAGCAAATTAGAGCCCAAGTCCCAGCACCTAGCTACTCCCCACCCCACACTTAAATCGAACACTGTTCCCGGTGTTCACAAAAATTACAAAACACAATTTCGGGTGGTGGAACTCCCTGTTCAGTCGAAATATTCGACTTCTTCATCTGGTGCTGCTGCCTCGTCGCCCATATCTGAGTCAGCTCCATCGTCGTCATCGGACTCCACATCGGAGTCCTCACGACGTGTCTCCTCATCAGTAGGGACATCGTCATCAGTCGGCTCCACGAAGGCTGGTCCCACCAGGCATAAGGCTCTGGCATTCTCGCCAAATGGGTAATCCAGCTCCAGCTGCCATAATTCTTCCTCGGTGGCTGGTCTCCCACCAATCCGTAGTTGAAGCATCTGCATGCCGAACAAACGTGCCATGTATTGATCGTCACGAGCATGTCGCTCGCCCAAAGTCAGCACTGGCCCGTGTGTGGTGTCGGGGGCCTTAGTTTTTGTCACATCGAGGGCCCTCCACTCCAACTGCGGAATATAGTCCAAAGCTTCTTCCTCGATGTCGAGGTCTCGGAGGAAGGTGGTGATGAGTCCGCCAAACCCGTATCTGTGGCCCTGGTGCAGTCTGGCTCTCTTCATGGCGGATATAATTACCGTCCCAACATTAATCTCAAGCCCTTTCATAAGGGCATACACCAAGCAGACACGGTCCTGGGTCACATCCGTCATATGAACTCCCGGGATCAAGCACGAACATACAATCTTCAGCCATATTCTGGCCTCCCTGTTCATCTGTGAATAAGGCAGAGTCTGGTGGTAACCCCTCTCCTTATGTCTACTCCATCGGGCTGTGGATCGAGCCCCACACAACGTACGTCTGATGTCGGTGTACGGTGGGGTGATGTTTAGCTGGCGGAGAACGTGAGCATCTGTGTCCCGCGCTTCAACGATGGCATTAAATTGGTGGGGTTCCAGAGTGACAATCTGCCCTCTAATTTTTATTGTGTGGCTTCTGATGGCCGGGTTCCAATTTGCGTAGAACTCTCGGACCAAATGAAGGTTGCACTCCTTGGGCTCCTGAAAGATAAAGCTGAGCCCAGCTGCCTCGATTCTCTACACAATACGTGGGAACTCCTGTGCAAGTGGTTCCCGTGCAATATGTTCCTCGGGGAAGTACTTGTTTTCTTTATGTTTCGCATACCACTTCTTCCCTTCATCGGTTACCCATCTTGTTCCGTATTGGCGGCGTTGGCCGCGCGGAACAGCTGGTGCAGCTGGGACTACGGTGCCCATTCTCATTCTTTTCCTCCCGGTGCCAGAAGTAGAAGCACCTTTGCCCTTATCCTGCCTACTCGCCATTGTACCTGTCCATATACATAAACAAGCACAACGTTCAGCTAAATACATGTTAACTTCGGCTAAGGTCGGGTTACACAACGTTTACCCCACACTTAGTCCTTAGCTACTTTTACAAACTATGGCAAGGATAACTCAATTTACACCAAAACAATCAACTATACAATTTATGCTTAGTGCGTTCACAAAAATTTCGACAGCATAACGCTTAGCGTACTACTCAGACTTCATACAGCTAATCCCAATCCTACTATCGCTAACAATTCAACCATCGCACTAAGCAACAAAAACAACAAATAAAAACAACGACAAAAGTTCTATATATACATACAAATCCAAATAATCAAACCAATTTGCACAATTTCCACATTTTCCCCAACAATTCGAGAATTCGTCGTCTTTTACATTCAAACAATATTTACACCGACTAATCTCAATTCCCAAACACACCCCGGCATCTAATTCACCGAATTGTCAAATTACCCAAGTCAATTTCAACAACCTAAGCCCTAGAATTCAATTTTACAATCAATTTCGAATTATTCACGTAGTCGACAAGTTCAAACACTAATAACAACATTCTGAACTTTCATCAATCACAAATAATTCAATTTCATGCTCAATTGCTACTTAGGACGATATATCTCACCTCACCTGCCCAAATTCGACTAAAATCGCCAAAACTTAGAGAGAACGAGGAAAACATACCTTTACGTTGAAGAACCGAAGAAACTTGATGATTTCTTTGCTTAGTGGCGTGGCACGTTGATTGGGGAGGGGGATTTGGGTGTTTGGTCGCGGAGAGGAAAAGAAATGGGGAGAAAGGGGCAAAAATCGGGGTTAATTTAAAGAAAACACGCGGGTCACCCGGCAACCCGGTGTGACCCGGCACCAAATATAAGGCAACGTGTCACGGAGGGTAACGCGGAGCCCCTCCTCCGTGACACGGAGCCAACGCATTGGCTTAGTGGAAATTTTTAAAATCCGGATTTTACCTTCAACGTGTCACGGAGGGTAACGCGGAGCCCTTCCTCCGTGACACGGAGCCAACGCGCCAGTGCACTGTTTCTTCAATTAAATTATTTTTTCATACCTTGCCTTTTCCTTTCCGATTCCAAGTATATTTTTCTCCGTTAGACCTGAAAAATCACCTCACTAAACAAAATTGGTTAGATTAATAGATTTCCCTAACTAAAATGAAAAATATTAACTAAAACAAAAATATATACCAAATCAAGAAAACAAAAAAGAAAAATAAAAATTATTTATACTAAAAAAAGAAAGAAAGAAAATATTTTTCACGGGTTGCCTCCCGTGCAGCGCCTGGTTTACCGTCGCGGCTCGACGTACCAAGTTTCACCACTTTTTCCTCTACCTTGAGGATATGAATCTCACCCCTAATTTCTTTTCTAATTCCCTCTTATGTTCCTGGGTGGTGGTGAAAAATTGTAAGGACCAAACAGTAGATGTTTCCTTTTGAACTTATTGGCCCTTGAGTAAGTGAAGTCATTTCGTTGCTTCGAGTCAGCAAATTTCAGAATATACGGGGCTTGGTCCTCCTCTAAACATTTCTCTATAATCTTGGAAGACTCTATTTCTGTGTTGTCAACCAAACTTAATGTCGAAAAATGCTTCGAGTATGGTCCAATCAACGTCAACTCTGAAATTGCATTGTGCTTGACTTCCTTACTTGTGGACACCTTTTCCACATCGACATCTACTTCTCCATTAAGGTCAAATGGGAGATATTCTTTCTCTTCTTCCATGAATGAATTTTCTATAGGTATGAGCCGATCACGGGGACACTCAAGAGATTCTAATTGTTGGGCTTCATCCAAAAATTTACCCTTGTATTCCTCGTGTAGTTCCTCTTGAACATCGGCTAAAACTGTCACCTGCGAATTATCACAAGCTTCAGCCTCAGCACACATCTCTGTGAGTTTGACGCTCATCCTGCTTACAGCCTCGGCATTCTCCTTTTGTTGAATTATCAATTCTGCCACCGACTCCTTCATTGCTTTTGATTGCTTCAGGAGTTGTTTCATCATGTCCTCTATTTGAACTTGGCGTCCCAAGTCCTCATTTTCAACATGCCTATATTCAGCAAAAACAACAAAAGGATCATAGTAGGGGCTTGGGGGAGGGGAATATGCCCTTGGACAATCACCCCAATGGCCATATTGACACCCACATATATTGCACGTGTTACAGTTTTGCCACAAGTGGGGTCCTCCGCAATTCATGCAAGATTCGCCGAAATATGCGTATCCACCATTTATATTCCAAGATGTCATGTCAAGGAGGGTATCCGAAAGAGAGAAAAATTAAAATGAACAAAGAATTAAAACAAATACTAAGGCCAAGTTGTCAACACTTAAGAAAATAAAACAAAAATACAGTAAATTTACACTTAACACAATTTCACCAATTGCCTAGCCTCCCCGGCAACGGCGCCAAAAACTTGTTCGGTGCTATTTCGATTGGTATTATATATTATAAACCGACACGCAAGTGCACGTGGTCAAACAAGTAATAAAGTGGCTAAGTAAGCCAAGTATCGATCCAAGGAGGCTCAGGGTATGTAAAATTTGCCTAAGTATACTATATTCTTATCTTACTTCTAACTATGCTAACAACAACGTAACCAACAGTTAATTGAGTTTTTGTTTATAAAATATATACTAAAACTATTAACAATTATTTACCGTGAATTTAAACTATGGATATGAGCATGCCAAGGTTAAGAACAAGTAATGAATTCGATTGTAATAATAATCCGGTTAATCTCTTCCTCATGTTGCTAGCCAAGAACAGTAGCCTAGAAATTAAAACTCTCGTATTTAATTTCACTTAAGAATCATAAACCATTCGTCTACATTTCTGTGATCAAATGCAATTTACGACCTAGCAATACAATTCCGGTTCCTAAATTGACTAATACGACTTTCAAGTATATTTCTATCAGGAAAGCACATCAAAACCCAATTTTCCCAAATCAAGTTAAGAACAATACCCTATTAATTCACAACTTTCCAATTTCTTGCTCTCTCGAGTGAAAGTGGACTTTTTAGATGTACATTAATGTTGGCCAAGCACTAAATGCAGTAAGAACAAGAATTAATAGAACAACAAGAAAGAAGAAGAAGAAAACCATATCATTTACAATCAAAATTCACTACACATGTTCAAAACCTTAGCAAGGAAGAGAATTAGCCACTCATTTGTGGATTGAGCATCCTAAAACAAGTTTAAATCATACGTACAATTGATAGAAAGAAGAAAAGAAGAGAAGAAATCCCTTAGCTTTTTCGTTCCTCAACTGCTCCTAACCCACGTCCTTGCTCCACCAAGTCTGAACTAAAACTGAACTAATTAAAATAAACCTAAGTGTGCTATTTATACTAGTGGGAAATTTTTCCCGGAATAACAAGCAACGTGTCACGGAGGCCAACGCGGAGCCTTGCTTCCGTGACACGGCGTGGACGCGGACCCTCACTGGAAATCCAGGGTCCGGTAAATTAGCCTCAACGTGGCACGGAGGCCAATGCGGAGGCCTATCTCCATGCCACGGAGCTGTCGCGAGGCTTCACTGGAATTTGTCCATTAATTCCCTCTCCAGGCAGTGTGCCTCCACGATGGTAGCGTGGCACGGCGCCATCGCGGAGCCCTTATATTCTGCACATTCCAATGTCGTCTCCATGCTTGCATCCAAGTCCAACTCCGATATTTTTCCAACATGCATTTTTGCTCCTAAAAATCATATTTTCCTGCAAAACAAATGCTAATCATGTTGGTTAGTATAAATTCACATTTTATTACCAATTACATGAGAATATATACATATTGCACACAAACAAGGCGAAAATAATACGTTTGAGTATCACTTGGGCATATAAATCTGCCCAAGATAACCCGGATCAAGACACAGGACAAGGAGCCTCGAGAGACTCCAAGTCAACCCATGGCATGAACATACATCAAACTCAATCAATAAAAATGGAAGGTCAATCATAATAAACATAGCGGAAGTCTAAACATAACATAACATCAGAACATACAACGCGAGGCTGAAGCTGAATACAATCTATGTTTGAAAAGCCTTTATTTCTGATGAGTTGATGGGACAAGACCCCAACTAACTCTCTAAGTCTGAAACTGAAAATGTAAAGATAACTTATAAGGAATGGTCCTTAGGAGATGAAGACTCACCAACTGACTGGCTGCTACTCCGAAAAACTGGCTAGTGACGGGGATGAGTTTGGATATCAGAGCCTGTATCATAAAACAATACAGCACAGAGTATGCGGTTAGTACATGGAATGTACTGAGTATGCAAGATAAGTAAAACTGCTTAACTAAGTAAAATCAGTAATAATGCATTTCATAAAACATAATCAAGATAAAAATCTGAGAGTAAGACTTGCATGCAATTTTCTAAAATCATGATTTGAACATAACTGAACATCATAACTTAATCGAATGACCCAAAGCTGAAATTGATAATCATAAGTAAAAGTAAACATTGGGTCAAACCTACTAAAAATATAATATCATGACTGATGTACATGCATAACCGAAATTATGAGGAACAATGGGAGACTCGTCATATAATCGACATTATCCCGATAGAGCTTACATGGTCCCGACTATCACATTCAAGTGGGTAGAGCCGTCCAAAGCCTTTTCAGGGTTAAGAACGATACCATGATATCGATATCAAGCTCAAGGCCTCTTGGGGAAGGGGAAAGCTCCAAAGGAGGTCCCAAAGTATATAAGTAAATCTACTTTGGCGCGTAGTTCTGAGTCATTGGGTTTACTGACCCTTAGCCTACTCGGTGCTAGAAACTACTCTCAAAAGCATGCATATGCTCTCCATCATTTTCAATAAAGCTGACCATCGTCTATTGATGAAGCCGAATATGTCACGCCCCGCCTTGGGGGGTATGACTGGCACCTGGTGCCCTACTAGGACCTGAACTGCTAGACTGCTGAGTCTAAGCACTCCTGGCCTGGCTGGCTCTAACTCTGATTTATGAAATCAATGGATAACGGCTGTAAATACAGCCCCCGACCGACTAGGCCTATAGCCACTTATACAACAACAACAGCTAACCAAAATTGCATCAATATAAAGGAACCTATGCGGGCCGATAAGGCCACCATGCTGTCTAGTTACTTCTGAATCAAGAAAACAGGAGCTAAACTGCTACGTGACCGGCAAGGTCACCACTACCAACTGAATAAGGCGCCACACGGCCATTGTAAACAACAAAGACATACACACGGCCTCACACGACCGGTACAGCTAACCACAGGGAATACACAATCTGCAAGCCTCTAAGAATACTGATAAGATGGTCGGGACAGGGCCCCGACCTACCCGTACTGTACAACAAAAGAAAAGAAATAAACCTCTAGCTTTCTAGCTCCGACTGACAGGAGTTGATGACTCTATGAGCTGGCTAGAATCATGAGGGATCGGCTCCTCGTCTATGAGTATCTGCAGGCAAGTAATGCAGCGCCCCAAATGGGCGTCAGTACCACTGGTACCGAGTATGTAAAGCAAACTGAACATAACTGAATATAAGCAATAATACTGGTGGTTCTGAATAGCAGAAAGTAGCTGAAACTGCCTGGGCTGGCGGGATCTGAAATAAGCTTATTTGTACTGAAGGTAAGGTAGAAGCATACATGTCGACGTGGCGTCCTGCTATCTATCAACTAGTAAATAACATGTATATACATATATAACATACAAGGACCTATACCAGCCCCCATAAGCCGGAAGGTGCCAACCAACACACAATCTATATACCCCTACCCATGTCAAAACCATCCAAAAGTAAATCACTCCACTCGCCTACTAACTACGAGAACCTCCACCGCCCCCAGGGTATGCAGCTTGGGCTCTCTGTGCCCCTGACTATAACTATATCTGAGTCCGAAGGACTTTTGTAACTGTAAACTGTAATCTGTATCTGTATCTGTATCTATAATTTGCCCCCTGGGCGCAAGCGCTCGATAGGGTAAGCTATAATGCTATGTTGATCAGCCTGATATGGGGAATGCTGCATCCCATCTTCGTCCTACTACGGATGACATGCCACTCCTTGGAGTGACGTATCCTCACCCTCTGGCGGGCGAGTCGACACAGCTATTAACCCTGGGGCGTCAAGGAAGCTCTAAGGGTGCCCTCACAGTACAAACAAGTCTCAACAAACAATATTCACATATATCAAGCATGTTCGATCTGAAAATACTATCCATGTTTTGATATTCTATTCTGAATCCCTTTTCTATATTAAACTGATTCTATTACTGGGCTAACTATATCTGAAATAATATCTGGCTGTCTGATACTGATTTACTGACCTTTATTCTGAATATAGCATAATAACATAAAACATACTTGCTGGATTCATACTGGACTCAATACTTGACTTCTGAATTCTTTCTTCCAGAGTTCACGTTATTTACTATACTAGGATTACTAACTTGCCGATGGAACAAGCTTTACATACCTCCGTTTCTGATTCCCAGACTAACTGGCGTAGCTCGGTCAGTATTTCCGCTATTTCTCCCAACTGCATCCATATATATATCAATTAGGACTAAATACACTAATATTTTGAGAGACGATATCACTTTTAATATATATAGCCCAAACTTTGACTTATCGAGAAACGGTCAAAAACTCGCTATTCTCGAAAGTCCAGAAGGGAGAAATACTCACTTTAGGGCTAGGAGTATATTGACACTAATTTGGAGCAATTCCACTTACCTTAGCTCGGTAGCACGACGGTTCGCCGACCGAATTTCAAGAAACTAGACCCGTAGGAATGCTCTTTGTAGCTTTATACTTTGGTATCTAGGTTTAATCAGAGTTTGGACCGCGTTTGACGGAGTAATCGGAAGGAAAATGGTAGATTTTGTTCGTGTTTCCCTCTCTCTGGTTTGCCCTCTGTTTCTTACTGGAAATTATGAGAAATTTCACTTAAACCCGAAGTTTGGAGGCTTTTATACTTGGGGCTGCACCTCACCTCCGTGACACGTTGGCCATCGCGGAGGTGAGCCTCCATGACACGTTGGCCATCGCGGAGGTGAGCCTCCGTGACACTCTAGCCATCGCGGAGGAGGTCTACCAGCCTCCTCTTGTGATGGTTCGATGGGTCGCTTATCTGGTCTTTCCCCGGGCCTTTTCCTAGCATGTATAGAATTCTAACACTCTTAACCAACAAACGAATAGTCCATCTACATGTCGATAATTTATGAGGTGTAACAGAATAATAACATGCATGCATAATCGAAAATCATAACATGAGGAGCCTTGGCTCAAACCATACCACAAGATGAATATAATTGGTAGTCTTGACTCCAAAAACATGTGGTAAGCTAATTCTTGAAATCATAAATCATACTTGAACATATGGGTTTGCCCAATACTTAAACATGGTTGAAAATACTTGATTCACTTTAAAACATGATCATAGATATGGGTAACTTGAAAACATGCTTTTCTCATAAATATCTCAACATACTTGAACATACATCATATATCTCAACTTTCATGAACTTTTCATGGATGGGCATCATAATTTATAAAACTTGAAAACATGATTTATAATTGAAAACATTATAGAACTTTCCCATGAATCATAATTCAACAAGAGAAACATGCTTAGATCATACCCATGGTAGAAACTTAGGGAATTCATGCATTGGGTAAAACCCCATAGGATCAACATACAGATTTTCATGAATTAGAGCGGGATTGGGCACGGATGTGGACAATTTCACCCATTCATAACCTTACATACCTGAGAGAATCTGATTCTACGACTTTTCTGATTGCCCAAGGAATAATTGAGGAAGAACCTTGAGAAATTAAGCTTGACCACCCCTGTAGACTTCTAAACTTGCATGCATGAATTAGGAATAGCTTAGAATGACTTAACCCTTCTTAAAACACTCCATTATGACCTTAAAATGACGTAGTTTAGGCCTTAGGATCATAGGAAAAATAGACTGCCAGTCCCAACGAGGGACTAGACGAGTCGTCGTCCATGGCCACAACTCGGGGCCATAAGTCGTCAAGTGCACTGCTAAAAAATTTCACATGGGCTCATCACAGGGGACTTAATGAGTTGTTACTAGTGACCACAACTCGTGGCCACCTCTCGTTGCCCTTACTGCCCATTTTTCTTCTTCCTTCCTCTCGCCCTTGACCACGACTGACTCAACCAGTCGTGGTGCTGACCACGACTAACTCAACGAGTCGTGGTGCTGACCCTGACTCATGGTCATATCCGTGGTGACCCAAAGACCAAAAATTCCAACTTAAGTCCAACTCCTCACCATGAGTCACTTAATGACTCATGGTCATCCTGATGAGTCACAGAACGACTCATTCTGTGACCTGGTGCATAAAATTCAATTTTTTCGGGTCTGATCTTAGGGTTTCCGGGGAATTACATTCCACCAGTAAACTTCCTATAGATCACCGTACATATTGGTGACACCTGGATGGATAGAATATTGGGAGCTATGAGCCTCTCTCAACATCCGTTCTCTCAAGTCATCCACCTCTGAAACACATAGTCAACCCTGATATCGGAGTACATGGAAAAAACCTTAACTTTGTGATTCTTGACCACTTCCTTTAATTTCACCAAAGTAGGATCCTCATCTTGCCTTGCCTTAACTTACGACACCAAAGAAGGCTCTACACCATTCTGCACAATAACACCACCATTCGCTAAATCGGTAAGGTGAACTCCCAAGCAGCAAGCCGATGGACGTCCTTCACCAATTCCTTCCTCCCATCCTAAACATGGGACACTCTCTCGATGGAAAACCTAGTAAGAGCATCCACCACTACATTTGCCTTGTCTGAATGATAAAGGACACTCATGTCATAGTCTTTGAGAAGCTCAAGCCATCTCCTTTGCCGCAGATTCAAGTCCTTCTGCGTAAACACATATTGAAGGCTCTTGTGATGCATGAACACATCCACATGCACCCCGTATAAATAGTGACTCCAAATCTTCAAGGCAAACACTATGACTGCTAACTCAAGGTCATGCGTCGGGTAATTCTTCTCATGAGTCTTAAGCTATCTCGAGGTGTAAATAATTATCTATCCATGCTGCATCAACACACACCCAAGGCCAATTCTAAAAGCATCACAATATTCCACAAAGCCATCAGTGCCTTCTGGAAAGTTCAATACTGGAGCTGAAATGAGTCGAGTCTTTAACCCCTAAAAACTCTTCTCATAAGCATCGGACTAATGAAATTTTACCTTCTTCTGGGTCAACTTAGTAAAAGGTATAGCAATAGATAAACCCTCTACGAACGTCGGTAGTATCTAGCTAATCTAAAAATCTCCTAATGTCAATAAGGATGATAGGTCTAGGTGTCACGACCCAAGTTGGGATCTCAGATTGAGACATGGGACCTAGAACCACCAATGGCTCCAAGCTAACCCATGGCACATACATAGCATGATTAAGAGCATTACTAAGCGGAAAATAATGCATGAACATGATGTAAGAGAAAGTCTGCATAGTATATTAACATAAACATAAACGTGAACCAACATCGCAGACAACATCTATACAAGCTATCTGAAAAGCCTCTAAACATCTGATGAGCTGATGGGACAACACCCCCAACTAGCCTGCTAAAGACTGAAACTAAAAGACATAGGCGTAAGGCATAAACTAATAATTTTTCACGACCCGAACGCAGACCTGAATCGTAACACGGGACAAGGAACCCCGAGAGGCCCCAAGTTGACCCATGGAATAAGCATACATCTAACTTCATATCACTTAAGGTGGAATACTGAACATGCAACGTAGAGGAAACATAAACATAACATAGCATATCATAGCATTCGGAAAGTACTAGACATACACATAAGCAGAGTACTACATGTGGTCTGGAAGCCTCTATCGTATAAGATGGGTTGATGAGACAACATCCCCAACTAACCCGGATAAACTGAAACAAAAGATCATCATACATGTCTTGTCATATGGCCCTCGAAACATGAGGACTCACCAACAAAGCTGATAGCTAACTCCGAGATGGACTAATGATAGAGATAAGCCTGTGAACCGAGTCCTGTATCATGAAACGATACAACATAGAAAGTATGCGGTCAGTACATGGAACGTACCCAGTATGAAAGGTAAGTAAAACAGACATTTAAAATATGTAAAACTCATAATCGATGATAAGAATAGGACATCATGCTCATAACATAAATATTGTAACATAACATAAGACTCAAGGTTTTCAAAATATTCGTTGTACAATTGTAATCATAATCATAAGAGAGAAACTTTAGTTATCATCACTTGAGCCAATATACATAATCATAAATACGCAAAAATCATGAGGAACAGTGGGAGATTCTCTTAACCAACATACCCCATATGAGCACTCATGGAGTCCGATTTGTAAACCTAGTCGACAGGCCGTTCGTACCTTTGACAGGGGTAGAACCATAAAGGGCATGATATCACCATGAAAAGGTTCCATTTGCGTCGGGCACAGTCACAAGAGAGGTCCCAACATATCCTATGGTGGCACGTAGTTTATGAGATCCGGGGCAGAACCTAGGCCCCGAACCTGCTTGGTGTTCAATACTACTCCCAAAACATATATAGTGCTCATAGTGTAATATGCACGAATTCATGGGCTAGTTAAATCATGATAATCATAAACGTACTTGTACATTCGCGAACTAGCCATGACATAAGGCCCGTGAGTTGGCCAAACATAATTCATAAATCATAGGTTTTATGCATATTTGTAGATCATACATATACCTTCAAATCATTATGGGTATTTAAGGAAATCCATATTTCAAAGAATAAATCATGATGGCTTTGTAAATATCAACAATTGAAGTAAAGATTATAACCTGATTCATTATATATCATACATAATTGGGATTAATATAGTAGAAATCGAAATCAATAATTTTTTAATCAAACTAGTTATAAAATCTGATCAAAATTCATAAAATATGATGAAATTTTTTGAAATAAAAAAACCCATTAGTAAATTATTAGAATTCCTCAAAATTCAAGTTGAAACCCCATAAGATTTTTGATCAATTTCATAAATTATGAGAGATTGGCATGGGTGTGAACGGAAACACCTACTCATAGCCAGGATTAAAGGATGCATTGGTGGTTCTCAAGAGGAGGAAGAAAGTAATGGGCTGGAAAATGTCAGATACTAGGGGAATCAATCCAGCTTTTTGCACACACAGAATTTTCATGGAGGAAGGAGCAAAGCCAACTGTACAACATCAGCGGAGGTTGAATCTGATGATGAAGGATATGGTTAGGAAGGAAGTGACTAACTGGCTTGATGCAGGTGTGGTCTATCCTATTTCAGATAGCGAATGGGTCAGCCCCGTTCAGTGTGTCCCAAAGAAAGAAGGGATGACCGTGGTCACCAATGAGAAAAATGAGCTAATCCCTACACGCACAGTCACAGGCTGACAGATTTGCATGGACTACAGAAAGCTCAATGAGGCCACAAGGAAAGATCACTATCCTATCTCGTTTATTGATCAGATATTGGACAGATTGGCTGGTCAAGAATATTATTGTTTCCTTGGTGGCTATTCTGGCTATAACCAGATAGCCATAGCACCGGAGGACCAGGAGTAGACTACTTTCACATGTCCTTATGGGACATATGCTTTCAGACGGATGCCATTTGGTTTATGCAATGCACCTTCCACATTCCAGAGAAGCATGATAGCGATCTTCCACGATATGGTGGAAGATTTCCTCGAGGTATTTATGGATGATTTTTTTGTTTTCAGTAATTCATTTGCTACTTGTTTGCAGAATCTTGACAGGGTGCTAGCTCGTTGTGAAGAATCCAACCTTGTACTCAACTGGGAGAAATGTCATTTCTTAGTCAAGGAGGGTATCGTCCTTGGCCATAAAGTGTCTTTCAAGGGGTTGGAAGTCGATCATGCAAAGATCGAGGTTATTGAAAAGCTACCACCACCTGTGTTAGTGAAGGGTGTTCGCAGTTTTCTCGGATATGCAGGGTTCTATAGACGGTTCATCAAGAACTTCTCTAAAATTTCTAGACCAATTTGCAGGTTGCTAGAAAAAGAGGTGAAGTTCGAGTTTGATGAGGATTGTTTCAAAGCATTCGAGAAGTTGAAACAAAAGTTGATATAAGCACCTGTCCTCATTTCTCCGGATTGGGAACAACCGTTTGAATTAATGTGTGATGCAAGCGATGTGGCTATAGGAGTTGTATTGGGGAAGCGGAGGAGTAGAATTTTTCATTCTATTCATTATGCAAATAAAACACTTGACGCAGCCCAAGTCAATTATACAGTCACTTAAAAGGAGATGCTAGCATTGGTTTTCGCATTTGATAAATTTAGGTCCTACTTAGTGGGTTCTAGAGTAGTGGTGTATACTGATCATGCAGCGATTCGGTATTTGTTTAACAATAAGGATGCAAAGCCCAGGCTGATCAGATGGATCTTGTTGCTACAAGAGTTTGACCTAGAGATTCGGGACAAAAAGGGGAGCGAGAATCAAGTGGCAGATCACCTATCGCGATTGGAAAGCCGGTCGCATGTAAAGGAAGGTGACAACATCAAAGAAGAGTTCCCGGATGAGCATCTCTTCGCAATAAAGGAAGCTGAAATCCCTTGGTATGCAGACATTGTGAATTTGCTAGTGAGTGGAGTCTATCCACCGGAGGCTACAGCTCAGCAGAGAAAGAAGTTTAGACATGATTGCAGGTATTATATTTGGGGTGAGTCGTACTTGTTTAAGCAGGGAACGGATCAGGTGATGAGAAGATGCATCTCGGAGAGCCAGATTGCAGAAGTATTGAGGAGTTGTCACTCTTCATTGTATGGAGGGCACCACGGAGGCAAGCGGACAGCGCACAAGGTGCTAAAGTCAGGTTTATTTTGGCCTACATTGTTTAGAGACTCTACGGCATACGTAAAAATGTGTGATAGATGTAAAAGAACAGGCACAATTGGTAGAAGGCAGGAGATGCCGCAACAGCATATATTAGAAGTGGAGATCTTTGATGTATGGGGAATAGATTTCATGGGCCTGTTCCCACCGTCATTTGGTAATCGTTACATCTTGGTAGCCGTTGATTATGTATCCAAGTGGGTCAAAGCAACAGCTTGTCCCAAAAATGACAACAAGGTGGTAACAAAATTTGTGAAAAAGCACATTTTCACCAGGTTCGGGACACCCTGAGCCATTATCAGTGATGGAGGGGCTTATTTTGTAAATGCAAGTTTCAAGAATTTGCTAGCTAAGTATGGGGTGCGCCACAAGGTAGAAACATCATATCATCCCCAAACAAGTGGGCAAGTAGAGTTGTCGAACAGAGAAGTAAAGCAGATTCTACAAAAGACAGTAAATGCACAACGTAGTGATTGGTCAAGCAAACTCAACGATGCGTTGTGGGATTATAGAACTGTGTACAAGACACCAATTGGGACTTCTCCATATCGATTGGTCTATGGAAAGGCGTGTCATCTGCTTGTGGAGCTAGAACACCAAACTTTCTGGGATGTGAGGAAATTGAACATGGATCTAGATCTAGCGGGGAAGAAGAGGTTGATGCAACTCAACGAACTTGATGAGTTTCGTCGGCGTGCCTATGAAAGTTCCAAGTGCTACAAAGAGAAAACAAAGAGGTGGCACGATAAGCATATGGTGCATTGGATCTTTGAGCCGGGGCAGAAAGTATTGCTCTTCAATTCAAGATTGAGGCTTTCTCCAGGAAAGTTGCGGTCCAAATGGTCAGGGCCGTTTGAGGTGGTAAGAATGACCCCGCACGGGGCAGTGGATTTGTGGCAAGAAGATAGAAGTTCCACGTTCTTAGTAAATGCGCAGCGATGTAAGCATTATTGGGGTGAGGACGTTATTCGAGAGAAGACGTCCATCACTCTAGAGGATGATTAGCAATGAATGACGTCGAGCCGCGATGGTAAATCAGGCGCTGCACGGGAGGCAACCCGTGAAATTATTGTAATAGATGAGTAGAAATATTTGAAAAAATAACAAAAAAGAAAGAGAAAAAGAAAAAATAAAAAAATATTTTTGCGTTGAAACCTATGAATTCTAACCAATTTCTTGTGGTGAAATGATTTCCAGGTGGAACGGAGGGAAAAAATCCAAAGAAATGCAAAGGAAAAAATCAAGGTGAGAAAAATAAAAATTGACACATTACAGTGAGCCTACGCGACGGCTTCGTGTCCCGGAGGAGGTGCTCCGCGTTACCCTCCGTGACACGTTGAAGAGTGTTCCAAATTTTTAAAAATCTAGAACACTGGCGCGATGGCTCCGTGTCACGGAGGGGGTGCTCCGCGTTACCCTCCGTGACACATTGAGTGTTATTTCGCGTCGGGTCACACCGGGTTGCCGGGTAACCCGTGCGAAATATCACTTTAAAACCCCGATTTCCCTCATTTCTTTCCTTATTTTCCCTTCCCTCCGTGACCAACACCCCAAATTCCCTTCTCCCCCAACATGACCTGGACCTAGGCATCGATTTTCTTCGAGTTTTCTTCAATTTCATCGGATTAAAGGTATGTTCGTGAACTTTACCTCATTTTTGCTTAAATTTTCAATTCTTGAACATGTGTCATGATTGAACCTTGCCCTAAGTGAGAATTAAGCTTGAATTCATTTAAGTTATGATTGATTGATGTTCATAGTATCGTTGTGAGTATATGAACTCGATGAATGCATGTTTTATTGAATTTTTGCGAAATTGGTAGCTAGGGTTGGAAATTGAATAGGAAGAAGACTAAAATTGTTTGAAATGTTGAACAAAATTGGGTTGTGCATGTTGGGTGAATTGAATTATGTTGTGATTAATGTTTAATATGCTAGGTAGACAAGGGATTTTCGGGAGAATGAATTGGTGAATT
The DNA here is from genome assembly GCA_035772735.1 of Datura wrightii. NCBI lineage: Eukaryota > Viridiplantae > Streptophyta > Magnoliopsida > Solanales > Solanaceae > Datura > Datura wrightii. The sequence continues at coordinate 67,093,190 of JASDFA010000010.1, read as the reverse complement.
GCATAGGTTGTTGAGAACAACAATTAAGCTAAGTGCTATGATGATGTAATGGAATCGATGGCAACATTTTTATTCATTGTACGAAGTCTGAGTAGTACAGAGTAATTGTTCCATCGACTTATATGAATGCACTAAGCATGATTGAATGTTAAATATTGGGAAAGCATGAATGTTTTGTTGAATTATTTGGAGTGCGGCTAAAAGACTAAGTGTGGGGTGATCCAATTAAACCCAACCTTAGTTGTAGCTAGTTATTATTTGAATAACATTGGGATTGTATGTTAAATGTGTAGGAACAATGTCAGGTAGACAAGACAAGGGTAAGCGCGCATCCACATCGGGCGCCGGTAGGAAAAGGATAAGATTGGGAACAGCAGTTCCAGCAGCACCAGCGATTCCGCGAGGCCAACGCCAACAATACGGAATCCGATGGGTGACTGATGAAGGGAAGAAGTGGTATGCAAAACACAAAGAAACCAAATACTTCCCAGAAGAGCATATAGCACGAGAACCACTGGCACAGGAATTCCCGCGGATTGTACACCGGATTGACACCGCTGGGCTGAACTTCATCTTCGAGAAGCCCAGGGAATGCAATCTCCATATGATTCGGGAGTTCTATGCCAACTGGAACCTGACCCTCCGCAGTCACACCGTAAAAATCAGGGGGCAGGTTGTCAATTTTGAGCCCCATCACTTGAATGCTATATTGGGGGGCGGGACATAGACGCCCATGTCCTCCGGCAACTGAACATCACTCCACCTTATGCGGATATCAGACGCACTCTATGTGTAGCCCGTTCGACAGCAAGGTGGAGCAGTCACAAGGAGAGGGGCTACCACCAGACGTTGCCCTACTCGCAGATAAATAGGGAAGCCAGGATCTGGCTGAAAATTGTGTGCTCATGCTTGATCCCGAGGGTGCACATGATAGATGTCACCCGGGACCGAGTCTGCTTGGTGTATGCCCTGATAAAGGGGCTTGAAATAAATGTTGGGGCGGTGATCATCTCCGCCATGAAGAGAGCCCGACTGCATCAAGGGCACAGATATGGGTTCGGTGGTTTGCTTACCACGTTCCTGAGGGGCCATGACATCGAGGAGGAGGCCCTAGATTACATCCCACAGATGGACAGGCATGCTTTGGACGTCACCAAAACCAAGGCACCTGACACTACTCATGGGCCGGTGCTCACACTAGCCGAGCGACATGCTCGAGATGACCAGTATATGGCCCGCATGTACGAGATGCAGATGTTGCAGCTGTGCATTGGTGGGAGGCCGACAACAGAGGATGAGTTGTGGTAGCTCGAGCTGGATTACCCATTCGGCGAGAATGACCGAGCTCTATGTAGACTGGGGCCCACATTTATGGAGCCCATAGATGATGATGTCCCCACCGATGAGTAGACACGCCGGGAGGACTCAGATGTTGAGTCAGATGAGGACAGCGGGGGCAATTCTGATATGGGAGATGAGGCAACGACACCTGATGAAGAAGTTGAATATTTCGATTGATCAGGGAGTTTCATCACCCACCTTTGTGATATGTTGAAATTATGGGAACACTGGGGACAGTGTTCGATTTAAGTGTGGGGTCGGAGTAGTTAGGTTCCAGCTTCATTTTTGTGTATGTTTATGTTTTGTGTTGTTGTGCCTATGAAAAATGTGACCCTGTGACTTTGTGTGGTGTGTCTGTAATTAAGTTGGTATTGTAATGAATGTTAAGTTGTTGTGTGCTGTGTTGAGTTGTTGTTGGTTGGTTGTTGTGTAAATATTTTTGTTTTCTATCGAAATTATCAAAATTTTTAAAATTTTTTTGTTAAATTTCTTTTATGTTGGGTTTCTCAGCCTTTATTTTCGGTGCTTTTACCGAGAATAGTCCCATTGAACTGAAGTCGTAGACAGTGACCATTCCCTATGATGGATGGATGACGACCGTGTTAAGGGAAATATAGTCGATAGGAGTAGTTTTTTTCTTTCTTTTCTTTCTTTTGTTTGCTTCGCAAACGTGTCGCTATTTCATGGTTCGGAATTCTTGTTATGTGTTGTACATGATTTTAAGATGCAAAGGTGATTTGTATTAAAGCATGCAAATGTGTAAACATGTTGAGATACCTAGGCCATAGAGTTCGATTCGTTGTGACCGAGGCTTAATAGTGAATTCTTGTAATTAGCTGATTGAAGAGTCTGTGAATATGTCTTGAGTTGAGCATGTGCAATGAGTGTGAGGTGAGGTTTCGATTATTCCATGCTATTGTGAAGTGTCTAGAACTTGCCTGGTGTGTGTACTAAACGAAATGAAGGATGTGTATTGTAGGAAAGGATGTAGGCATTTCTTTGATTAAACCGAAAGTTTCTCCATTATCATACCTACCTTGAATGTACATCCTAGTTATCCCCATTGAGCCTTTAGCCAATTTTTTCTTTTATTTGAAGAGGTACAACCCGAGCTTAATCCCTTCTTTTCATTAGCCGTGAATTTGATCCAAAACTCTTAAGCGCTTAAGAAAAATAATTTTCCCATTGTGTAAAGGAGTGAGAATTGTGAAACGGAAGGAAAAGCGGAAGTGGTGAAAGTTAAAGAAAAGGTCAAAGGTGCACTTGCTGAAATTAAAGAAAATAAAGATGTATAACTAATCTTTGCTATTAAGTCGAGTGTGCTTAAAGAAATGGGAACATAAACAAAGAAAAATTTCAAGAATGAGAGGATGAAGGAAGAAACAATGCCCGTAATGATGGTGGGATGTATTGAAAAGCGCTTACGGAAGCTAGTTTCTATTATTGGTTAGCCCAGTATTTGCTAGTTCCTTAGCTTACATTACAACCCGTTAAGTCCTACGTGATCTTACATCACTCGTCCTTATATTAGTGGATTAATACACTAGAGGCAAGCCTATGGTTCATGACATGATGCATGTGAATTCTTTGGGAGAGAGAGTGAAATTGTATTCATATACCCCTACATGTAGTGCTTTGGAAATCATATGATAGCAAATGGGGTATTTCTCTTGTGTTGTGAGGGCACATGCTTGACGAGAGATTTATTTCGTGTCGGATGTCTTGATCAGTTGATTTGCACGAGTTTGCCAAAATCGAGAATTGATTCTTGAGCTTAGGAGATCTTAATGTCATGTACTGCATTGTATTGATGAGACCATGCATGTTTTCTTGATGATTTGCTATATTAAATAATCGGTATAACCGTAGCTTGAATTGTCGAGCCAAAGTAGCTATGCGTGAGTGTCAATTGCATGAGATGTGAGAGTATCATTCGAGGACGAACAAGGTTTTAAGTGTGGGGTAAGTGATCTTGGGTAGAATTGCATGCCCAAGTGATACTCAAATGGTTCATTTCAACTTGTTTGTCTATCGTTATTGTGTACATTCTCATGTGATTTGTAGTTAAATGTGAATTTATACTAACCAACATGATTAGTGTTGTTTTGCAGGTAAAATGGAATTTTAAGTAGCTAAGATACATGTTGGTAAAATTGGGAATGGACTTGGAAACAAGGAGTGGAAAAGGACAAGGAAGAGCAGCAAAAATAAGGGCTCCGCGATGGAGCCGTGTCACGCTGCCATCGCGGAGGCATTCTGCCTCGGGTGAATTAAATTTTGCAATTTCTAGTGGAGGTCGCGTTACCTCCGTGACACGGAGGTAGTTCTACGCGATGCACTTCGTGTCACGTTGAGTACAATTACCTAGGACATCAATTTCCAGTGTAGGTGCGCGATAGCACCATGGCACGGCCTGTATCGCGGAGCCTGGCCAAGTGGTGATAGAGTTAGGTGGTTCATCTTTCAACCACCTCTTTGCTTCCCCCAATAGTGAAAATGGGAATAATGTAAGCCTCACATAATCGGATGATACTCCAGCGGGAATGTAAGTATCACTTATCTCCAAAAAGTTTTGGAGATGTTGTTGTGGATCTTCATGAGGGAGACCTGTGAATTGCCCGCTGGTGTGCAACAATTGCACCATGTTCTGTTTAAGCTCAAACCTCCCTCCTGGCTCTAGTTTGCGAATACTTGATGTAACATTGTTAGCATGTGGGATTTCCACTTCGTGAACCGGCCTTGCTGCCATTTCCTCGGTCACTAGAAATGCCCTCACAAGTGGTGGGTTTTGTTGTTGCTCCAGAATTGTTTGTCTGAGCAACTGTAGCTTTTTCTCTAGAGCTTCCCTTCTTTGACGATGAAATTGTCTTTCCGGCTCTATGTATGAATCCACCAAATCCCTATCCCTTGCCAGTGTTCAACAGAATTCAATATCTGCAAGAGAAAGGCTAAGATCAAGTTGTCAGCACTTATATAGAATTTGTAAACTAACACTAAGAAAATAATTTTACCAATTGCCAGTCCCCGGCAACGGCACCAAGAACTTGTTCGGTGCTGTGGTGACTACACGCAACTACACGTGGTCGAACAAGTAGTAAAGTGGCTTAAGTAAAGCCAAGTATCGATTCCACAGGGACTGAACTACGGTACTAATTAACTTAAGCGTTAGTGAACTCTATCTTTACGAATGCAGACAACCAAATAAACAATATTTTGAGAGTTCAAGTTTACTGATTAATAAGAACCTAAGGCAAAATTATAAAGTGAGTCTGAACAATAGTAATGAGCAAGCTGAGGTTAAAACGAACATGTAAGGAAGTAATTTATCAATACAATTCAGTTAATCTTTCCTTCGGTTGCTAGTCAAGAATTATTGCCTATGGATTGGAACTTTCGACTCCTATCCAACTTAAGAATCATGAGCCTTAATCTACATTTCTGTGATAAAAGAATTGCATGTTCTAGCCATACATTCCCGATTCCTTAATTGACAAATAAGACTTTCAGATTTATTTCTATTCTGAATGTAAATCAATTCTCAATTTTCCAAACTAAGAAGAGATCATAACCTACCAATTCATATTTTTCCAATTTCTTTCCTTTTCAAAATCAAAATTGGATTTTTTAGATATACATTAACATTGGCCAAACATTAATGCAGTAAGAACAAGAATTGATAGAACAACCATTGAAGAAAAGATGAAAACGGAAATGATCAACAATTACATTCCACTACAATTGTTCTTAACCTCAGCAAGAAGTGAATTTAGCCACTCATTTGTGGATTAAACATCATCAAATAAGTATAATTCATACAAACAATTGAGATAAAAGAGAAAGAGATAGAGAAGAACCCTAGAATTTTCGTCCCCTCAACTGCCTGTAACCCACGTTCTTGCTCAACCCAGTCAAAATGTTTAAAATAAAACCTAAGTGTGCTATTTATATTGTTGAGAATTTTTCCCGGAATAACAAGCAACGTGGCACGGAGTGTATCGCGGAGCACTCCCTCCGTGCCACAGAGGTATCGCGGACCCTCATTGGAATTCGGCTCCTCAGCAATTTCACCTCAGCGTGCCACGGCCTGCATCGCGGAGCGTGGCCAACGTGCCACGGTGCTATCGCGCACCTACACTAGAAATTGATGTCCCAGGTAATTGTACTCAATGTGACATGGAGTGCATCGCGTAGCACTGCCTCTGTTTCACGGAGGTAATGCGAACCTCCACTGGAAATTGCCAAATTTAATTCACCCGAGGCAGAATGCCTCCGCGATGGCAGCGTGACACGGCTCCATCACGGAGCCCTTATTTTTGCTGCTCTTCCTTGTCCTTTTCCACTCCCTGTTTCCAAGTCCATTCCCAATTTTACCAACATGTATCTTAGCTACTTAAAATTCCATTTTACCTGCAAAACAACACTAATCATGTTGGTTAGTATAAATTCACATTTAACTACAAATCACATGAGAATGTACACAATAACGATAGACAAACAAGTTGAAATGAACCATTTGAGTATCACTTGGGCATGCAATTCTACCCAAGATCACTTACCCCACACTTAAAACCTTGTTCGTCCTCGAACGATACTCTCACATCTCATGCAATTGACACTCACGCATAGCTACTTTGGCTCGACAATTCAAGCTACGGTTATACCGATTATTTAATATAGCAAATCATCAAGAAAACATGCATGGTCTCATCAATACAATGCAATACATGACATTAAGATCTCCTAAGCTCAAGAATCAATTCTCGATTTTGGCAAACTCGTGCAAATCAACTGATCAAGACATCCGACACGAAATAAATCTCTCGTCAAGCATGTGCCCTCACAACACAAGAGAAATACCCCATTTGCTATCATATGATTTCCAAAGCACTACATGTAGGGGTATATGAATACAATTTCACTCTCTCTCCCAAAGAATTCACATGCATCATGTCATGAACCATAGGCTTGCCTCTAGTGTATTAATCCACTAATATAAGGATGAGTGATGTAAGATCACGTAGGACTTAACGGGTTGTAATGTAAGCTAAGGAACTAGCAAATACTGGGCTAACCAATAATAGAAACTAGCTTCCTTAAGCGCTTTTCAATACATCCCACCATCATTACGACCATTTTTTTCTTCCTTCATCCTCCCATTCTTGAAGAAATTTTTTCTTGTTTTTTTTCCCATTTCTTTAAGCACACTCGACTTACTAGCAAAGATTAGTTGTACATCTTTATTTTATTTAATTTCAGCAATTGCACCTTTGACCTTTTCTTTAACTTTCACCACTTCCGTTTTTCCTTCCTTTTCACAATTCTCACTCCTTTACACTGTGGGAAAATTGTTTTTTTCTTGAGCGCTTAAGAGTTTTGGATCAAATTCACGGCTAATGAAAAGAAGAGATTAAGCTCGGGTTGTACCTCTTCAAATAAAAGAAAAAATTGGCTAAAGGCTCAATGGGGATAACTAGGATGTACATTCAAGGTAGGTATGATAATGGAGAAACTTTCGGTTTAATCAAAGAAATACCTACATCCTTTCCTACAATACACATCCTTCATTTCGTTTAGTACACACACTAGGCAAGTTCTAGACACTTCACAATAGCATGGAATAATCGAAACCTCACCTCACACTCATTGCACATGCTCAACTCAAGACATATTCACAGACTCTTCAATCAGCTAATTACAATAATTCACTATTAAGCCTCGATCACAACGAATCGAATTCTATGGCCTAGGTATCTCAACATGCTTACACATTTGCATGCTTTCATACGAATCACCTTTGCATCTTAATATCATGCACAACACGTAACAAGAATTCGGAACCATGAAGTAGGGACACATTTGCGAAGCAAACAAAAGAAAGAAAAGAAAGAAAAAATCTACTACATTTCCCTTAAGACGGTCGTCATCCATCCGTCATAGGGAACGGTCACTGTCTACGACTTTGATTCAATGGAACTATTCTCGGTAAAAGCACCGAAAACAAAGGCCGGGAAACCCAACATAAAAGAAATTTAACAAAAAATTTTAACAATTTCGATAATTTCGATAGAAAACAAAAATATTTACACAACAACCAACCAACAACAGCTTAACATTCATTACAATACCAACTTAATTACAGACACACCACACAAAGTCACAGGGTCACATTTTTCACAGGCACAACAACACAAAACATAAACATAAACAAAAATGAAGCAGCTGGCACCTAACTACTCCCACCCCACACTTAATCCAAACAATGTCCCTAGTGTTCACATAATTTCAACATATCACAAAGGTAGGTGGTGAAACTCCCGGATCAATCGAAGTATTCAACTTCTTCATCAGGTTCTGTTGCTTTGTCTCCCATATCAGAATCGCCCCTACTGTCCTCATCTGACTCAACATCTGAGTCCTCCCAGCGTGTCTCCTCATCGGTGGGGACATCATCATCTACGGGCTCCACAAACGCTGGCCCCACTCTGCATAGAGCTCGGGCATTCTCGCCGAATGGGTAATCCAGCTCGAGTTGTCACAGCTCATCCTCTATTGCTGGCCTCCCGCCAATGCGCAACTACAGCATCTGCATCGCATACATGCGGGCCATATACTGATCATCCCGAGCATGTCGCTCGGCTAGTGTGAGAACCGGCCCATGAGTCGTGTCAGGTTCCCTTGTTATGGTGACGTCCAAGGCATGCCTGTCAATCTGTGGGATCTAATCCAAGGCCTCCTCCTCGATATCATGGCCCCTAAGGAACGTGGTAAGCAAACCACAAAACCCATATCTGTGCCCTTGATGCAGTCGGGCTCTCTTCATGGCAGAGATGATCACTGCCCCAACATTTATTTCAAGCCCCTTCATCAGGGAATACACCAAGCAGACTCGGTCCCGGGTGACATCTGTCATGTGCACCCCGGCATCAAGCATGAGCACACAATTTCAGCCAGATCCTGGCTTCCCTATTCATCTGCGAGTAGGGCAACGTCTGGTGGTAGCCCCTCTCCTTGTGCCTGCTCCACCTTGCTGTCGAACGGGCTCCACATAGAGTGCGTCTGATGTCTGCATAAGATGGAGTGATGTTCAGCTGCCGGAGGACATGGGCGTCTCTGTCCCGCGCCCCCAATATAGCATTCAAGTGATGTGTCTCAAAAGTGACAACCTGCCCCCTGATTTTGACGGTGTGACTGCGGAGGGTCGGGTTCCAGTTGGCATAGAACTCCCGAATGATATGGAGATTGCACTCCCTTGGATCCTCAAAGATGAAGTTCAGCCCAGCGGTGTCAATCCGGTGTATGATCCGCGGGAATTACTGTGCCAGCGGCTCCCTTTATATTTGCTCTTCCGGGAAGTATTTGGTTTCTTTGTATTTTGCATACCACTTCTTCCCTTCATCAGTCACCCATCGGGTTCCATATTGTCAGCGTTGGCCTCGTGGAACCGCTGGTGCTGCTGGAACTACTGTTCCCAATCGTATTCTTTTTCTGCCGGCGCCCGATGTGGATGCGCCCTTACCCTTGTCTTGTCTGCCTGACATTGTTCCTGCACATTTAACATACAATCCCAATGTTATTCAAATCATAACTAGCTACAACTAAGGTTGGGTTTAATTGGATCACCCCACACTTAGTCTTTTAGCCGCACTCCAAAACAATTTGACAAGACATTAATGCTTTCCCAATATTTAACATTCAATCATGCTTAGTGCATTCATATAAGTCGATGAAACAATTACTCTGTACTACTCAGACTTTGTACAATGAATAAAAATGTTGCCATCGATTCCATTACATCATCATAGCACTTAGCCAAATTTTTGTTCTCAACAACCTATGCAATTCACCAACTCATTCTCCCAAAAATCCCTTGTCTACTTAGCATATTAAACATTAATCACAACATAATTCAATTCACCCAACATGCACAACCCAATTTTGTTCAACATTTCAAACAATTTTAGTCTTCTTCCTATTCAATTTCCAACCCTAGCTACCAATTTCGCAAAAATTGAATAAAACATGCATTCATCGAGTTCATATACTCACAACGATACTATGAACATCAATCAATCATAACTTAAATGAATTCAAGCTTAATTCTCACTTAGGGAAAGGTTCAATCACTACACATGTTCAAGAATAAAAAATTTAAGCAAAAATGAGGTAAAGTTCAAGAACATACCTTTAATCCGATGAAATTGAAGAAAACACGAAGAAAATCAATGCCTAGGTCCATGTCACATTGGGGGAGAAGGGAATTTGTGGTGTTGGTTGCGGAGGGAAGGGAAAATAAGGAAAGAAATGAGGGAAATCGGGGTTTTAAAGTGATATTTTGCGCAGGTTACCCGACGATCCGGTGTAACCCGACGCGAAATAATACTCAACGTGTCACGGAGGGTAACACGGAGCACCCCCTCCGTGACACGGAGCTATCGCGCTAGTGTTCTGGATTTTTAAAAATTCGGAACACTCTTTAACGTGTCACGGAGGGTAACGCGGAGCACCTCCTCCGGGACACAAAGCCATCGCGTAGGCTCATTGTAATGTGTCAAATTTTATTTTTCTCATCTCGATTTTTTCCTTTGCATTTCTTTGGATTTTGCCCCTCCGTTCCACCTGGAAATCATTTCACCACAAGAAATTGGTTAGAATTTATAGGTTTCAACGCAAAAATATTTTTTTTTATTTTTTCTTTTTCTCTTTCTTTTTTGTTTTTTTTTCAAATATTTCTACTCATCTATTACAACAATTTCACGGGTTGCCTCCCGTGCAGCGCCTTATTTACCGTCGCGGCTCTACGTCATTCATTGCTCAATCATCCTCTAGAGTGATGGACATCTTCTCTCGAATAACGTCCTCACCCTAATAATGCTTACATCGCTGCCCATTTACTAAGAACGTGGCATTTCTATCTTCTTGCCACAACTCCACTGCCCCGTGCGGGGTCATTCTTACCACCTAAAATGGTCCTGACCATTTGGACCGCAATTTTCTTGGGAAAAGCGTCAATCTTGAATTGAATAGCAATACTTTCTGCCCCGGCTAAAAGATCCGATGCACCATATGCTTATCGTGCCACCTCTTTGTTTTCTCTTTGTAGCACTTGGCACTTTCATAGGCATGCCCACGAAACTCATCAAGTTCGCTGAGTTGCATCAGCCTCTTCTTCCCCGCTAGCTCTAGATCCATGTTCAATTTCCTCACATCCCAGAAAGCTCGGTGTTCTAGCTCCACAAGCAGATGACACGCCTTTCCATAGACCAATCTATATGGAGAAGTCCCAATTGGTGTCTTTTACACAGTTCTATAAGCCCACAATGCATCGTCGAGTTGTGCCATAGAGTCTCTAAATAGTGTAGGCTAAAAGAAACCAAACTGTAGCACCTTGTGCGTTGTCCGCTCGCATCCGTGGTGCCCTCCATACAATGAAGAGTGACAACTCCTCAATACTTCTGCAATCTGGCTCTCCGGGATGCATCTTCTCATCACCTGATCCGGTCCCTGCTTAAATAAGTACGGCTCATCCCAAATATAATACCTGCAATCATGTCTCAACTTCTTTCTCTGCTGAGTTGTAGCCTCCGGTGGATAGACTCCACTCACTAGCAAATTCACAATGTCTGCATACCAAGGGATTTTAGCTTCCCTTGTTTCCAAGAGCTTCTCAGCAAGGAACTCTTCTTTGATGTTGTCACCTTCCTTCACATGCGACCGGATTTCCAATCGCGATAGGTGATCTGCCACTTGATTCTCGCTCCCCTTTCTGTCCCGAATCTCTAGGTCAAACTCTTGTAACAACAAGATCCATCTGATCATCCTGGGCTTAGCATCCTTCTTGTTAAACAGATACTGAATCGCTGCATGATCGGTATACACCACTACTCTAGAACCCACTAAGTAGGACCTGAATTTATCAAATGCGAACACCAATGCTAGCATCTCCTTTTTTGTGACTGTATAATTGACTTGGGCTGCATCCAGTGTTTTGCTTACATAATGAATAGAATGAAAAATTCTATTCCTCCACTGCCCCAATACAGCTCCTACAGCCACATCGCTTGCATCACACATTAGTTCAAACGGTTGTTCCCAATCCGGAGAAGTGAGAATAGGTGCTTCTATCAACTTCTGTTTCAACTCCTCGAATGCTTTGACACATTCCTCATCAAACTCGAACTTCACCTCTTTTTATATCAACCTGCATATTGTTCTAGAAATTTTAGAGAAGTTCTTGATGAACCGTCTGTAGAACCATGCATGTCCGAGAAAACTGCGAACACCCTTCACTGACACAGGTGGTGGTAGCTTTTCAATAACCTCGATCTTTGCACGATCGACTTCCAACCCCTGGCAAGACACTTTATGGCTAAGGACGATACCCTCCTTGACTTAGAAATGACATATCTCCCAGTTGAGTACAAGGTTGGATTCTTCACAACGAGCTAGCACCCTGTCAAGATTCTACAAACAAGTAGCAGACGAATTACTGAAAACAGAAAAATCATCCATAAATACCTCGACGAAATCTTCCACCATATAGTGGAAGATCTCTATCATGCATCTCTAGAATTTGGCGGGTGCATTGCATAACCCAAATGGCATCCGCCGGAAAGCATATGTCCCATAAGGACATGTGAAAGTAGTCTTCTCCTGGTCCTCCGGTGCTATGGCTATCTGGTTATAGCCAGAATAGCCATCAAGGAAACAACAATATTCTTGACCAGCCAACCTATCCAATATCTGATCAATAAACGGGATAGGATAGTGATCTTTTCTCGTGGCCTCATTGAGCTTTCTGTAATCCATGCAAATCTGCCAGCCTGTGACTATGCGTGTCAGGATCAGCTCATTTTTCTCATTGGTGACCACGGTCATCCCTCCTTTCTTTGGGACACAATGAATGGGGGCTGACCCATTTGCTGTCTGAAATAGGATAGACCACACCTGCATCAATCCATTTAATCACTTCCTTCCTAACCACATCCTTCATCATCGGATTCAACCTCCGGTGATGTTGTATAGTTGGCTTTACTCCTTCCTCCATGAAAATTCTGTGTGTGCAAAAAGCTGGATTGATACCCCGAATGTCTGACATTTTCCAGCCCATTGCTTTCTTCCTCCTCTTCAGAACCACCAATGCATCCTTTACCTGTGCCTCCGTCAATTCTGCGGAGATGATGACTGGCAAGGTGTCATCTTCCCCCGGAAAGATATATTTCAAATGTGGAGGCAATGTTTTCAACTCCAGTTTTGGTGCTTCCTCAATAGATGGTTTTGGAAATGGTTCCAAGGACCTCATCAATGGCTGAAAGTCTTGCTTCCTTAGATACCATTTTGATTCATTTAGCATTTGCACCATCTCATAAGTATCTCTATCTCCAAAATGATCAGAGCTCATCAACGCTCTCTCCAATGGATCTTGAGAATCAACAATCTGAAGAATTTCTTCCTAGTTTAGCACATTGATTGCTGAAAGCTCCTCATAGATGGCCGGAAGCTTCATGGCCTTATACACATAAAATACCTCCACTTTGTCATGCGCTCACATGGTTAGCTGGCCTACAACTACATCAATCAAAGCTCTCCCGGTTGCCAAGAAAGGACGTCCCAAAATAAATGGGACTTCCGCATCCGGCTCAAAATCTAAGACAATAAAATCCACCGGGAAGATGAGGGACCTCACTTGCACCAGCACGTCCTCCACAATGTCATCTGGTCTTGCCAAAGAACGATCCGCTAACTGCACGATCACTGTAGTTGGTCTAGGACTGCCCAGCCTCAACTTCTTGAACACCGATGTCGGCATCAAGTTTATGCTCGCTCCCAAATCACATAATCCGTGAGCTCGGTTACTTTGCCCGATTGTGATCTGAATTGTAAAGCTCTCAGGGTCCTTGAGCTTTGTTGGATACCTTTTCTGTATCTGGGAAGTGCACTCCTCAGTAAGTGCCACCGTAGGGAAGTGCACTCCTCAGTATCTGGGAAGTGCACTCCTCAGTAAGCACCTCCCTGCAAAACATCAACCAAAGGTAAATTAATGTGTACTTGTTTAAGCACCTCCATGAACTTTTTAAAGCAAGCTTCCTCCTTGTGTTTCTTTAATCTCTGAGGGAACGGGGGTGGCGGTCTTTCTTCCTCGGTTGCCTTCTCCTTCCCCCTCTCATCATCATGTTCCCTATCTCTTTCCACTACTCTTGACTATTGAGGTGATCTTTCTGGTTCCACCTCCTTGAGTTGTAATCCACTCCTTGTGGTCACTGCATTGACCTGCTTGAGATTCGGGTCAGTGTCACTTGGTAGTCCTCCTCTGGGCCTGGTGTTTTGAGCTCCAGCTAGTTGTCCAAACTGGTACTCCAACGCCTTTGTAGCTAACTGCTGGTTTTTCAAGTCTGCCGCTAATTTCACATAGTCGGCCTGCATTTGAGCTTGGTTAGCTATCATTGTTTTAAACATTTCCTCAATGTTGTTGGTTGGTGGAGGAGGTGCATTGTTTCCTCTGTATTGAGACTGATAATTCTGATGCCCCCCTTGATTTCTCTCTGCACCCTGATTCGAACCCTGCCCTTGATGGCTGTTACTACCCCAAGAGAAATTCGGATGATTCCTCCAATTTGAGTTGTAATTGTTGCCATACTACTGGTGATTATTTCTGTGGACATTCCCAACAAAGTTCACTGAATTTGGATTTGCATCACAACACTCAGATAAGTGTTCATTACTATAGCATACTTCATACCAAACCTGCTGCACTACATTAACTGGGGCTTGTGGTTGATTCAAGCTCATACTGCTGAAGTGGGAGTTGAGTTGATTTTGAAATGCAGCTATCTGTGCAGCGATAGCTATAAAACCATCCACCTCAAAGATTCCTGCCGCTTTCCTTGTTCCTCCTCTTGAAGAGTCCGCATTCCACTCTGGATTTCCCTATGAAATATGATTTAGCAAAGTATACAGCTCCTCATAAGTCTTTTCTAATGCTTTTCCCCCAGCTGCTGAGTCTAGCAAAATTTTTGTGTAGGGTTCCAAACCCTCTATGAAAGTATGCACCAACACATCATTGGACTGGTGATGGTGAGGACAATCCCTTAACATAGATTTGAAACTTTCCCAAGATTGATACAGATTCGCACCCTCTCTTTGTTTAAAACTTAGAATCTGACTTCTAAGTCTTGCTGTTTTCCCAGATGGAAAGAATCTTATCAAAAATTTTCTTGCAAGATCATCCCAAGTGGGGATAGAGTTAGGTGGTTCAACTTTCAACCACCTCTTTGCTTCCCCCAATAGTGAAAATGGGAATAATGTAAGCCTCACGTAATCGGATGATACTCCAGCGGGAATGTAAGTATCACTTATCTCTAACAAGTTTTGGAGATGTTGTTGTGGATCTTCATGAGGGAGACATGTGAATTGCCCGCTGGTGTCCAACAATTGCACCATGTTCTGTTTAAGCTCAAACCTCCCTCCTGGCTCTGGTCTGTGAATACTTGATGTAACATTGTTAGCATGTGGGATTGCCACTTCGCGAACCGGCCTTGCTGCCATTTCCTCGGGCACTAGAACTGCCCTCACAATGTGGGTTCTGTTGTTGCTCCAGAATTGGCTGTCTGAGCAACTGTAGCTTTTTCTCTAGAGCTTCCCTTCTTTGACGATGAAATTGTCTTTCCGGGTCTATGTATGAATCCACCAACTCCCTATCCCTTGCTAGTGTTCAACAGAATTCAATATCTGCAAGAGAAAGAATAAGATCAAGTTGTCAGCACCTATATAGAATTTGTAAACTGACACTAAGAAAATAATTTTACCAATTGCCAGTCCCCGGCAACGGCCCAAAAACTTGTTCGGGCTGTGGTGACTACACGCAAGTGCACGTGGTCGAACAAGTAGGAAAGTGGCTTAAGTAAAGCCAAGTATCGATCTCATAGGGACTGAGCTACGGTACTAATTAACTTAAGTGTTAATGAACTATATCTTTAAGAATGTAGACAACCAAATAAATAATATTTTGAGAGTTTCAGTTTACTAATTAATAAGAATCTAATGCAAAATTATAAAGTGAGTCTGAACAATAGTAATGAGCAAGCTGAGGTTAAAACGAACATGCAGGGAATTAATTTATCAATACAATTTAGTTAATCTTTTCTTCGGTTGCTAGTCAAGAATTATTATCTATGGATTGAAACTTTCGACTCCTATCCAACTTAAGAATCATGAGCCTTAATCTACATTTCTGTGATAAAAGAATTTCATGTTCTAGCAATACATTCCCGATTCCTTAAATGACAAATAAGACTATTAGATATATTTCTATTCTGAATGTAAATCAATTCTCAATTTTCCAAACTAAGAAGAGATCATATCCTACCAATTCATATCTTTCCAATTTCTTTCCTTTTCAAAATCAAAATTGGATTTTTTAGATATAGATTAACATTGGCCAAACATTAATCTAGTAAGAACAAGAATTGATAGAACAACCACTGAAGAAAAGATGAAACCAGAAATGATCGACAATTACATTCCACTACAATTGTATTTAACCTCAGCAAGAAGTGAATTTAGCCACTCATTTGTGGATTAAACATCATCAAATAAGTATAATTCATACAAACAATTGAGATAAAAGAGAAAGAGACAGAGAAGAACCCTAGAATTTTCGTCCCCTCAACTGCCTGTAACCCACGTTCTTGCTCAACCCAGTCAAAATGTTTAAAATAAAACCTAAGTGTGCTATTTATACTGTTGAGAATTTTTCCCGGAATAACAAGCAACATGGCACGGAGTGTATAGCGGAGCACTCCCTCCGTGCCACGGAGGTATCACGGACCCTCACTGGAATTCGGCTCCTCAGCAATTTCACCTCAGCGTGCCACGGCCTGCATCGCGAAGCCTGGCCAACGTGCCACGGTGCTATCGCGCACCTACACTGTAAATTGACGTCCCAGGTAATTGTACTCAAGGTGACACGGAGTGCATCGCGTAGCACTGCCTCTGTGTCATGGAGGTAACGCGAACCTCCACTGGAAATTGCCAAATTTAATTCACCCGAGGCAAAATGCCTCCACGATGGCAGCGTGACACGGCTCCATCGCGGAGCCCTTATTTTTGCTACTCTTCCTTGTCCTTTTCCACTCCTTGTTTCCAAGTCCATTCCCGATTTTACCAACATGTAGCTTAGCTTCCAAAAATTCCTTTTTACCTGCAAAACAACACTAATCATGTTGGTTAGTATAAATTCACATTTAACTACAAATCACATGAGAATGTACACAATAACGATAGACAAACAAGTCAAAATGAAGCATTTGAGTATCACTTGGGCATGCAATTCTGCCCAAGATCAATAAAATCGAATTTCAACACTCTTTGAAGGCCCAAGGAAGAATTGATGAAGAAGATCTTGAGAACTAGCTTGATCTCTCCTAAATCTTCCTAACTTTGCATGCATGAGAATGAATAGGTTAGCGGGACTTAACCTATCTTAACATACCCAGAAAATAACACAAAACGACATAGTTTAGGGTCCTAGAGCATAGGAATGATGAAAATACCCTTAATGAAAATACCCTGAAAACCTGCACTGGTCAATCCCACGGATGTACCTATGAGTCTTAATGGCTACCACGAATCGTGGTACGATTCGTCATTTGCACTGCCCAAAACTTGAATTCAAATTCAAGCCATGACTCAAAAGGACGAGTCGTGGTCTCTTATAACGGGTCATTAGATTGACTGTTGTTAGCTTACTAATTATCCTGAGTTTTCCTTACAACGAGTCTCACCACAACTCATGGTGTCCTCGAACGAGTCGTGGTATCCTTCCATTAGGTTCATTGGAAATTTAGCACTCCAAACAACGAATGGCTACCACGGGTTATTACATCCCACCACGAGTCGTAGGATGACCCATGGCATCCCCAACTGCCAAAGCTTCGAACCAACTACGATTGCCAACAACAACTCGTTGTTCCCAACAACGAGTCATTAAATCATCCGTCCTGCACACTTTTCCCCAGTTTCAGTCATCTTTTAATTTTTGATCCCAGTTCTAATCTTAGGCACTTTCAGGTATTATAATATCTCCCCCTTAGGAACATTCATCCTCGAATATTGGCAACAAGCAGAAAATAAAGACATGCAATCATTACACCCAAGTATTGATCATTTAAACCGAAAACTAATGGAATGACTATCTCCAATTCAAACCACATAGCTGATCTGATTTGATGATTCACATACATATCCATATACATAAAAGAAACTTGAAGACATGAACTGGTCATGAAAACTAAATAGAGTTATAGGGTAAAGCTGATACCTCAAGTCGGAACTGAGCTAGTAAGGAATAAATGTGAGTATTTAGCCATCATATCCGCTTGGGCTTCCCACATAGCTCCTTCAACATGCTAATTCCTCCATAATACTTTATCTAAAGCTACTTCCTTGTTCTTTAGCCTCTGAACCTGACGATCTAATATTTCCACCGGAACCTCATCATAGCTAAGGCTATCTTTTTCACCAATACTGTCCACCAGGACTACTAAAACTGGATCTCCCAAACATTTCTTCAAAAGCGATACATGAAACACAGGATGCACGGAAGATAACTCTGAGGGCAACTCAAACTCATACACTACCTTGTCAACTCTTCTCACAATCCGGTAGGGGCCAACATAGCGGAGGCTAAGTTTTCCTTTCTTCCCAAACTGCAGCACTCCTTTCATGGGAGATGCCTTCAGAAACACCCAATCGTCTACCTCAAAGTCTAATTCTCTCCTTCTCAGTTCAGCAAAGGACTTTTGGCGACTCTGAATAGTTTTCAGCCTATCCCTTATCAACTAAACCTTCATCATAACCTCATGAACCAAATCCAGCCCTACCATAGCTGCCTCACCAACCTCAAACCACCTGATGGGCGATCTACATCTCCGCCCATAGAGAGTCTTGAATAGTTCCATCTGAACGTTGGAGTGATAGTTGTTATTATAAGCAAACTCAATCAGGGGCAATTGATCATCCCAACTACCTTGGAAGTCCATCACACATGTTCTCAACATGTCTTCGGCAGTCTGAATTGTCCGCTCCGCTTGACCATCTGTTTGCGGGTGAAATGTTGTGTTGAATTTAACCTGAGTCCCAAGCTCTTCTCACAAGCCTCTGACCATTGAAACTTCACCTTCTTCTAAGTCAATTTGGTCAAATGTGCTGCAATAGATAAGAAACCTTCAACAAACCTCTGGTAGTATCCAGCTAAACCCAAGAAACTTCGAATATCTAAAGGATTCACCCGTCTAGGTCAATTCTTCACCGCCTCGATTTTATGAGAATCCACCTTGATGCCCTCACTTGATACCACATGGCCCAAAAATGCTACCGAGTTCAATCAAAACTCGCACTTGCTGAACTTAGTATACAATTGGCGATCCTTGAGAGTCTGAAGCACTACCTCAAATGAGCGGCATGCTCCTCCTCGCTCCGAGAGTATATAAGGATGTCATCAATGAACAAGATCACGAACATATCCAAATATGGTTTGAACACCCTATTCAGTTCCATAAAAGCTACAGGAGCATTTGTTAGTCCAAAAGACATAACTACAAACTCATAATGACCATACCGCGTCCTGAAGGCTGTCTTCAGGGTCGCACTCCCGAACTCTGAGCTAATGATACCCAGACCTGAGATCTATCTTTGAGAAACACTTGGCACCCTAAAGCTGGTTAAACAAATCATTAATACTGGGTAAAGGATACCGCACCCCGCACAAGCTGGAAAAGTGGGCTCTATCTGCATGCTACCCTGGCCTTTCGAATCTGGAGCCCTTCTCTTCTGATCCCCTCGAAACCTAGACGGTGCACTAGCAGATGATGGTGCTAGAGCAATGGACCTGTGCTGAGACTGCGGGCGTTGTCTACCCCCCGATCTGGCCTGAAAAGTCCAATAGTTGTCTGTCCTGGCCCTCTTGGCCTCTCTCTTCCTTCGATAGACTGACTACATCTGTTGAGCATACAATACTACACGGGGAAAGTCTATATCCCAATGAAACATGGAGATCCTACAATTCTTATCCAGGTAGTCTGCCACTCCATGCACAAATCGGCTCACTCGAGCCCTCTAGTCTGCTACCAACTCTGACGCATACATGGATAGACGGGTGAACTCCAAAGCGTACTCCTGAACTGACATGTCACCTTGCTTTAGGTTAACAAACTCAGTCGCCTTCAGTTCCCTCATCTCACGAGGGAAGAACCAGTCCAGAAATGCCGCATGAAACTCTTCCCAACCTATAGGGCCTGCACCCACTGCCCTAGCATCTCTCCAAGTGCCACTCCTTTTAGTTGATAGGAGGCCAAATCAACACACACCCCATTTGTCACCCCCATAACCTGGGTGATCTTTAGAATCTCCTCGATGAATTCGTGTGGATCCTAATCCACCTTGGACCCAAGGAACTCCAGCGGGTTCATCCTCAAGAAATATCTTATTTGAGCTGCTGCCGCATTGCCATTCTATGGAATATGCGCAACGGCCTTCTGGTTGACCTGAGTGGTCAAGGCCTACGCCAACATCTGGATAGTTGCCTGAAACTCAGCGTGGGCAACTAGCTCTGGTGCCTGGGGCTCATGAATAAGTGGGGCTTGCTGATGCCCATGACCATTGCCATCTTCGTGGCCTTCACCATTTCCATTTCTTCTTTCATTCGTTCTTCGAGGAGCCATGATTTTGCAATCGCGAATAGCAAGAATTAGAAGGATAGAAAGACTTTTTATCGCACGACATAGATCATAAAAGAAGGGAACATTTCCTAAACGCCTCATAGCCTCTTTGTCATAAGTGTGGCGCGCTTCACACCTATGAAAAAGATTACTTAATGCGGCTTTCAGAAACCCTAGGACACTTCAAAACCTATTGCTCTGATACCAAGTTTGTCATGACCTGGACGCAGACCCATATCGTAACATGGGACAAGGAACCCCGAGAGGCCCCAAGTCGACCCATGGCATAAGCATACATATAACTTTATATCACTTAAGGCAGAATACTGAACATGCAACGTAGTAGAAACATAAACGTAACATAGCATAGCATAGCATTCGGAAAGTACTAGACATACACATAAGTTGAGTACTACATGTGGTCTGAAAGCCTTTATCGTATAAGATGGATTAATGGGACAACATCCCCAACTAACCCGGCAAAACTGAAACAAAAGATCATCATACATGTCTAGTAATATAGCCCTTGGAATATGAGGACTCACCAACAAAGCTTATAGCTAACTCTGAGATGGACTAATGATAGAGATGAGCCTGAGAACCAGGTCATGTATCATGAAACGATACAGCATAGTAAGTATGCGGTCAGTACGTGGAATGTACCGAGTATGCAAGGTAAATAAAATGGACATTTAAAATATATGAAACTCATAATCGATGATAAGAGTAGGACATCATTCTCATAACATAAATATCGTAACATAACATAAGGCTCAAGATTTTCAAAACATTCGTAGTACAATTGTAATCATAATCATAAGAGAGAAACTTTATTTATCATGACTTGAGCCAATATACATGCTACACCCTGGAAAACTTTTAGTGATTATTTGATGTTTTTATTCTATGTTAAGGGAAGTACGGGTTGTATATTGATCGTATATGATAAAGGAAATGTGTACGAATGGAAAAACAAAGAGTATGTAAAGTTTATAAGTTAGGGTCACCTTTAAATGACTATATCTCCCAATATATAATGAACTAGAAGCCCCACAACCTATCAAATTAAAGATTTTCGAGTCTAATTTTCATAACATTAAATGGCTCGTCAATCAGAGTTTGGAATAAAAAGTTAGAGGCATTTTACGGTGGCACTATCGGGTAGTAACATGGCCACCGCCCTAAAAAGGCTACCGCCCAAACACCTTTATATTTTAAGTTTTTTGTTATAAAATTATTTTCAAATTTTTTAGGTTTGAGGTGCTTACTTACCCTATGAAATCCTCTATCTTTTCCAGTAGCAAAGCCTTAGAAACCAAGAGGAAATCTCTCAAGAAAACACCATCAAAACTCAATCAAAAGTTGATGGAAGTGAAGGCAATGTTGTGGTGAAGTTGTTGCTGCCTTGTAGTTTCGTTTTGACAGTGTTGTTGCTGCGTGTTTGAGACTATTTTGAGCTAATGTTATACTCCATCTTAGTAGGAATTGTTCATAAGAAATATAAGTCACTTCCCTATTTTTAAATCTCTAATAAATGTATGAATTTTTGAAGGAAAACTAGAAGAAAGTTATGGTTTGTATGTTGACTTGTTGTAGTTGTTGTGCTGTTATGTTGCTGCGTTTTGGGCAGCAAGATTGCTGCATTATTGGGAAGTGATTTGGAGGAAAGTACTACTATTATATCCAATAATATTCTCATGCCAAGTATAAGTGTTTCTAATTGCTAAACTTGCCTTAAAATCCTAGCTAAAGCTAGAAGTTGGAGGTTATGTTGGGCTTCCGTTATTGGTATGTTGTTGTTGAAGTTCTGATCATTTTTGAAGGTTGGAATAGCTGTGTTTTTCTTAGAATATACTCTATATTTGTGGGAGTTCTTCATGAGAAAAGTGAGGTAATTTCCTACCTCTATTTTCCCCCAAAGTTGTAAAAACAAGTTGAAATAAGAAATGCTAACTGTTGCCTTATTTGTTTGTGTTGTGACTGCATATTGATGTAACATTTTGGGTGGATAAATTGGCTTGAAACAGCCTTTTCACTTTGTGATAAATTCAAGTATTTTAAGGGAATAAAGTTCTAGTTGTTGAAATAAAGAAACCACATAAGAAAGCTCGCCGGAAAAAAAAAGGTATGTAAGGCGCTCTTTGTCTCTTGATTTTCAAGCACAAATTCATGCCAAGGATTAATCCAACATTCCCCTGTACTTGAGATTATTTAGTAGCACATTATAGTTCTTCCCATTTGTTAGAATTACTTAATATTAAGTTTTATATTTTCAAAAGAGTTGGAACACATGAATGTAAAGCGGAGAGGGAAATTGCCTTCGATTATGGTCATAGTTGTAAATTGAGTCTAAAGTCCCCTTGGCGTGGGCATTGTAAGCTGGTCCTTTACATTATGTTATTTGTTTTTGGTGTAAAATTTGTTTTATATTATGGTTGCTAAGGAAATTGGTAAACATGGCAAGACGACGACGCGAGGGAAAACCTAATAATTGAAATCGGTTTTAACTCAATAAGGGCTAACGAGGGTAACAAAATGGAATTTCCTTACAACAGTTACCTACCCTATTATATTCATATTTTAAGGTGCCTAGGTCCATGAGAAGCTTCCCTAATCCCTCTCCCTTAAGCTAAGAGACAAGTTAATGCATTTCTTAATTAACCGATACATTAAACTTGGAAAATAGAACTCGAATAGGTAAACTATTGATATTTCTATGGGACCATCTTTATTGGCAGGTTATGCACAATATCTTGATGTTAACAGGTTAGAATAAAATCATAATATATATACGTTTATAATTACGTTTAAATTACGCGCTAAAGCAGCAATGATTTCCTTTATAAAGTCGCTATATGTTTATTAGAGCTCTTGAGTTACCTAGACCTCCTGAGAATTGCTTAAGGCTTTAAGTAGACACATCGCATGTTCTTTGAAAGTTGTAGATGTGTAAGGAAATTAACTTAAGTGTAAAATTTGAGGGTCTAGCAGCAAAGGAGAGATAAGAGTAAATGTTAGACCTTTTAAGGTAATATGTGAGGTATATGCCCTCTATCCGTGGTTTATTTCAAGAACCTTTGAGCAACGTTAAAATATGAGTAAGACGACTTTAAGAGACAAGGTTGACAATTAGGTAAGAAGGTAAGTGCGTACAAGAATTGCTGGAATAGTGAACATGAGAGTAAATAATTAGGTAGGGAATCATTGTTTAATCAGCTATTTCCTATTTATTTTTTTCATAAATCTAAAACTAAAAAGGGATTTTGAAGACAAAATATAAAGAAAAGCTATTTGTATTTATTTATGATTGCTTCCCCTCGCTCGAACCAAGACAGAACTTTTACTTGTTTAAATAACAATTAAGGTGAAGCAGGGTCAGAGTGGAACCATGCAGTACCAGACATGAGTTAGATCTTCCAAAGAACAAGGCCTTTTTCGAATAACATGCCAACGATTAAACAACTTATTAGAAATGTCACAAAATCCCCGCTCAAGAAAGAGATGTAGAAATAGAAATTGCTTCTGGAATGAAAAGAATCCTGTTTGGAAAATAATTTAAGATGAATATAAAAAGTAGAGCTAAAGGTTGTTAAATTTGACGATAAGTGTTATGATTGTTAATGATTTAGGCAAATGGCTAGCAAGATTTATCCCGTTCTAAAGAAGTTTAGAAAAAGAGTTATAAATAAAGTTGTTTATATTCATTTGTGTTAAGCTAATAAAAGGCCAGTAAAGTGTTAACTTCTTAAGAAATGATTAGAATCGAATATTTTGAGATAGTGGCTCAAGTTAAAGAGAAGTTCTTCATCATACTTTTAAACAATTATCTTTGATTATTTGTTTTAAGAGTTGGATTAACTTTTTCAAGTTTTAAAGGATTTTATTTTTCTTGGAAGTTTCTAAACTATTTATAATGCTGCTAAGCTTTACTAAGCTCCTCATATATTGCAAAGTTTCACATGAGCCTTTCCTATATTGTCTAAAGCACGACAATAAGTCTTTATTAATCTTAAGGTAGCCCCTAGATAGTTGCCTAGTATTTTTATGTTAAAGAGCTCCAAGTTATGTCTTCCTGTTCATAAGTTACCTCGAGATGTGATATGATGTGCAACGAATGATGTATGCTCATAATTCTTGATATGAAAATATGAAAGTCAAACGAGTATAAGCACGAAATGAATGCTAAGTTTGTTAATAGAAAATGTTAAGTTAAGTTATTCCTCTATGCTCCTCGTGTTAGTATTGCTAGGATATGTTTAAAATCATGAATGTGTGTCTACACTGTCTTTATGATATTCCAGTTCTAGGAACTTCCCTAGAATTCATTCATAGCATATGTACGTATGTAAATGTTAAATGAAAGATATATATGTGTATGGCATAGAATAGATATTTTTTGTTTCCTACTTATCCGAGCCCATATACTTGCTTTTCTATCAATTTCTAATTCTGATCTTCCTCCCCAATCTGATATTATGGTGCCGATATACACCGAAATTCCGTTATGGTCCAATTCAAATTGTAGTATTAACGGACGTGGTAAGATCCTACACATGTTATAGTCATTGAGTCGGCATATTTCATGGTCATCAGTATCCAGATAATTTGTATGAACCCCATCAGCTCCATTTATGATTGCGATTGATATTTATTTTTACTTTACCCCGGTGTGGTACACCGGCTGGAGATATTTT
Source organism: Datura wrightii (assembly GCA_035772735.1). Lineage (NCBI taxonomy): Eukaryota > Viridiplantae > Streptophyta > Magnoliopsida > Solanales > Solanaceae > Datura > Datura wrightii. The sequence continues at coordinate 67,068,442 of JASDFA010000010.1, read as the reverse complement.
TACTTTACCCCGGTGTGGTACACCGGCTGGAGATATTTTTACTTTACCCCGGTGTGGTACATTGGCTGGAGATATTTTTATTATACCCCGGTGTGGTACACCGGTTGGATATAATTTTACTTTACCCTGATGTGGTACACCGGTTGGAGATATTTTTATTTTATTCCGGTGTGGTACACCGGCTGGAGATATTTTTACTTTACCTCGGTGTGGTACACGGGCTGGAGATATTTTTAATTTACCCCGGTGTGGTACACCGAATGGATGAATTTTATATATGAATTTATGGTTGGCTGGTCGCTGGCATTACAATTATAGTTTCTTTATTGTGCGTTTCTCAATTGCATTTTCATCTCATTATAGAGTTACTATCAGGTTTCGATTTCCAGGATTCCAAGTTGTTATTATTCCAGGTTCAGTTATATTGAGTTCAATTATGTTATAGTAAGTTGTTATCAATTACAGGTTGCAGAGTTCCAGGTTATATAGCCTTTATATGTTTATGTGCTGAATCAGTTGTTACAGGATTGTTATCTCATTTTACAATTTCAGCCTTACGTACCAGTACATTTCATTCGTACTGACGTGCCTTCACTTGGGGACCTGCGTTTGTGCCGCAGGCGCAGGTAGAGGTCAGTGATCTTGGGCAGATTTATATGCCCAAGTGATACTCAAACGTATCATTTTTACCTTGTTTGTTGTGCAATGTGTATATAATATCATGTATTTGTTAATAAAATGCGAATTTATACTAACCAACATGATTAGCATTTGTTTTGCAGGATAATGTGATTTTTAAGAGCTAAAATGCGTGTTGGAACTATGTCGGAGTTGGACTGGGATGCGAGCATGGAAAAGACCTTGGATGGCACATTTTACACTGGCTCCGCGATGGAGCCGTGCCACGCTGCCATCGCGGTAGCACACTTCCTGGAGAGGAAATTAATTGGCAGATTCCAGTGAGGCCTCGCGACAGCTCCGTGGCACGGAGACAGGACTCCGCGATGGCCTCCGTGCCACGTTGAGGCCAATTATCCGGACCCTGCAATTTCCAGAGAGGGTCCGCGTCCACGCCGTGTCACGGAGGCAGTGCTCCGCGTTGGCCTCCGTGACACGTTGCTTGTTATTCCGGGAAAAATTTCCCACTAGTATAAATAGCACACTTAGGTTTATTTTTAATCAGTTTTTAGTTTTTTAGTTTTTAGACTGAGTTCAGAAGTGGAGAGCAGGAACGTGGGTTTGTGGCAGTTGAAGAATAGAAAAGCTAAGAGTTTTCTTCTCTTCCTTTCTTCTTTCCTTCAATTGTATGCATGATTTACACTCATTTTAGGATGATTACTCCAAGAATGAGTGGCTAATTCCCTTCTTTGCTGAGGTTTTGAACTTGTGTAATGAATTTTGGTGATAATTGATATGGTTTCTTCTTCTTCTTGCATGTTGTTCTATTAATTCTTGTGCTTACTACATTATTGATTGGCCACCATTAATGTATATCTAAAAAGTCCAATTTCACTCGAGAGAGCACGAAATTGGAAAGTTGTGAATTAATAGGGTATTGTTCTTAACCTGATTTGGGAAAATTGGGTTTTGATGTGCTTTCTTGATAGAAATATACTTGAAAGCCGTATTAGTCAATTTAGGAACCGGAATTGTAGTGCTAGGTCATAAATTGCATTTGATCACAGAAATGTAGACGGATGGTTTATGATTCTAAAGTGAAATTAAATACGAAAGTTTTAATTTCTAGGCAACGTTCTTGGCTAGCAACATGAAGAAGAGGATGACTAAATTATCATGATTATCAAGTTCATTACTCGTTCTTAACCTTGGCATGTGCGTATCCATTGTCTAAATTCTAAAGTAAATAGTTGTTATTAATTGTAGTATATAAATAGTTTAGAAACCAAAACTCACTCAACTCTTGGTTGGATTGTTGTTAACATAGTTAGGGATAGAATAGAAATATAGTAAACTAGGCAGTTTTACATATCTAGAGCAGCCTCCTTGGATCGATACTTGGCTACTTAGCCACTTTATTACTTGTTTGACCACGTGCACTTGCGTGTCGGTTGATAATATTTAATACCAACCCGAGCAGTACAAGCCGCGAACAGTCAGGATTGGCAATTGAGTAGCAGTTTGTGAGATCAATAGATGGTTGGTATGCTCCTTTCTTCCTGGACCTAGGGCTTAGTTATTTATGCTTGAGTTTTGAGATGCAATGGGTAGGTTGGAGCCCTCTTCCGACCATCAGTCAGTTTACTCTTTAGAGGCTTTTTGGACTTAGTGTGTATAGTGTTATTCAGTTTATGGCCTTGTCGACTTATTGTTGCTTGGTTTAGCATACTCATAGACTTGGTTGCATTTCATTTGTTACCATGCATTGTTGAGACCTTATAGGTCCAGTTTATACTCCAGTTGATTGTGACAGGTGGCCTGGATGGCCTAAGTGTTACAGTTACAGATGTCATATAGCCGGCTTCTTAATCAATCATGAATCGAGTTCCAGTTGCGCCCTACCCAATTTTGGGGTGTGACAATACATAATCATAAATATGCATAGATCATGAGGAATTGTGGGAGATTCTCTTAACCGACATACCCCATATGAGCACTCATAGAGTCCGACTTGTAAACCTAGTCGGGAGGCCGTTCGTATATCACCATGAAAAGGGGCCATTTTGGCCGGGGACAGTCACAAGAGAGGTCCCAACATATCCTACGGTGGCACGTAGTTTATGAGATTCGGGGTAGAACCTAGGCCCCGAACCTACTTGGTGTTCAATACTACTCCCAAAATATATATAATGCTCATAGTATAATATGCATTAAATCATGGGCTAGTTAAATCATGATAATCATAAACATACTTGTACATTCGTGAACTAGCCATGACATAAGGCCCATGAGTTGGCTAAATATAATTCATAAATCATAGGTTTCATGCATACTTGTAGATCATATATATACTTTGCAAATAATCAAATCATAATGAGTATTTAAGGAAATCCATATTTCAAAGCATAAATCATGATGGGTTTGTAAATATCAACAATTGAAGTAAAGATCATAACCCTATTCATCATAGATCATACATAATTGGGCTTAATTTAGTAGAAATCGAAATCAATAATTTTATAATCAAAATAGTTATAAAATCTTATCAAAATTCATAAAATATGATGAAATTTTAGAAATATAAAAACCCATTAGTAAATCATTAGAATTCCTCAAAATTCAAGTTGGAACCCCATGAGATTTTTGATCAATTTCATAAATTATGAGAGATTAGGCATGGGTGTGAACGGAAACACCCAGTCATAACCCTACATACCTGGGTAAGATCGAAGTTCAACACTCTTTGAAGGCCCAAGGAAGAATTGATGAAGAAGAGCTTGAGAACTAGCTTGATCTCTCCTAAATCTTCCTAACATTGCGTGCATGAGAATGAATAGGTTAGGGGGACTTAACCTATCTTAACATACCCAGAAAATAACACAAAATGACGTAGTTTAGGGCCCTAGAGCATAGGAATGATGAAAATACCCTTAATGAAAATACCCTAAAAATCTGCATTGGTCTATCCCACGGATGTACCTACGAGTCGTTGGAGGCTACCACGACTCGTGGTACGATCCGCCATCTGCACTGCCCAAAACTTGACTTCGGATTCAAGCCACGACTCAATAGGATGAGTCGTGGTCTCTTCTGACGAGTCATTATATTGACAATTGTTAGCTTACTGATGATCCCGAGTTTCCCTTTACAACGAGTCTCACCACAACTCGTGGTGTCCTCCAACGAGTCGTGGTATCCTTCTGTTAGGTTCACTAGAAATTTAGCACTCCAAACAACGAATGGATACCATGGGTCATTACATCCTACCACGGGTCGTAGGATGACCCGTGGCATCCCCAACTACCAAAGCTTCGAACCAACAACGATTGCCAACAACGACTCGTTGTGCCCAACAATGAGTCGTTACATCGTCCATCCTGCACACTTTTCCCCAGTTTCAGCCAACTTCCAATTTTTGATCTCGGGTCTAATTTTAGGCACTTTAGGGGTATTACATAATTGTCCTCAAAAAATGAGGACTTAAAAAGACTGGGAATTGAGCTAGTATGAGTGAGGCGAGCTAACGACGGGACTAAAAAGGATCACCTAAACCTATATCATGAGACGATATAGCATAGAGTATGTAGTCAGTATATTGAATAGACTGAGTATGTAAGGTAAGTAAAGCATGCTAGTAAAATAGTACAAAAGATATTATGAGAGAAAAATAGTATAAAATGTAAGACATTGATCATAAATTGAAGATGAGGGTTGAAAGCTTCCAAAAACTGCAACATAAAGTTGAATGTGACTATTTCCACCAGTAAAATCTCATAAAGCATATTTTGAGCCAAAATATCATGAGTCGTAATATTATAAGGCATAAGCATAATAATACATAGAAATTAAGGAACAATGAGAGATTCTTATAACTGACATATCCCACGTGAACATACATGGAGCCCAACCTGTAAAACCCTAGTTGGGATAGTATCCATACCTTGCCAAAAGGTAAGATCATGAAAAAGCGTGATATCACTCATAGGTCGCCCATTCGGGCATGGGAGACACTCTCATGGAGGACCCCATCATGGCTATGTTGGCACATAGTTCTGAGACCTAGGTGCGCTGGAATCCCGATATACTTGATGTTAAATACTAAGCCCAAAATATATATATATATAATGCTCATATTATAATCATAAAAAATGGATTTACATGGCTAATTCAAATCATGAAATTCATAACATGTTAACATACATGAGCTAGCCATGAAAATAATGTCGAAGATAGGCCATGATACATAAACTTGAATTTCGTGAAAATCATGCATAATGGGGTAAAATCACCATATCTTGTAAATCATAAATTTGTGAGGAATTATAGTAGAAAACATCCGTCATAATCATAATTCATATCTTGAATCTTAAGAGGCTTGAAATCATAGGCTCACAAACTTGAAATTCATAAATCATGCATAATAGGGCATAATTTTCAAAAATTGAAATCATGAATTAGTAAGTAAATTGAGAGTAAAATCTGCCCTAATACCCTTAAATCATCAATTGAAACATGAGAGAATTGGACCAATAAAGATAGAATGGACAATTGCATGGAATTGGGTTATGATCTTGGGCAGAATTATATGCCCAAGTGATACTCAAATGCTTCATTTCGTCTTGTTTATCCATTGATAGTTGTACATTCTCATGTGATTTATAGTTAAAATGTGAATTTATACTAACCAACATGATTAGTGTTGTTTTGCAGGAAAAATATAATTTTAGGAAGCTAAGATGCATGTTGGGAGAAATCGGGAATAGACTCGGAAGCGAGCAGTGGAAAAGGCCAAGGTTATGCAGCAAATTAAGGGGCTCCGCGATGAAGCCGTGTCATGCTGCCATCGCGGATGCATTCTACCCCGGATGATAAAAATAGGCCAAGTTCCACTGAAGGTCCGCGTTGGGGCCATGACACGTTGGCCAAGCCCCACATTGCACGCCGTGGCACGTTGGGCATAATTACCTGGAGGACCGGATTCCAGTGAGGGGCCGCGTTTGTGGCATGTCACGGAGGCAGTGCTCCGTGATGCACTCCGTGACACATTGCTTGTTATTCCGGGAAAAATTCCCACTAGTATAAATAGCACACTTAGGTTTATTTTTAATTATTCTGACTTGGTTGAGCAAGAACGTGGGTTACAGACAGTTGAGGGGACGAAATCCTTAGGGTTCTTCTCTATCTCTTTCTTCTTTATTTCAATTGTTTGTATGATTTACACTCATTTAACGATGTTTAATCCAAAAATGAGTGGCTAAATTCACTTTTTGCTGAGGTTAAGAACATTTGTAGTGGAATGTAATTATTGATCATCTTGGTTTTTCATCTTTTCTTCCATGGTTGTTCTATTAATTCTTGTTCTTACTGCATTAATGTGTGGCCAATATTAATGTATATCTAAAAAATCCGATTTGTGCTCGAAAGAGAAAGAAATTGGACAGTTGTGAATTAATAGGATATGATCTCTTCTTGGTTTGGAAAAATTGAGAATTGATTTTCCTTCAGAATAGAAATATATCTGAAAGTCGTATTAGTCAATTAAGGAATCGGTTTCGTATGGCTAGAACATGAATTTCTTCTTATCACATAAATGTAGGTGGAAGGTTCATGATTCTTAAGTTGGGTTAAATACGAGAGTTTTAATCCATAGGCAATAATTCTTGACTAGCAACCGAAGTAAAGATTAACCAATTTGTATCAATAAATTGCTTCCCTGCATGTTTGTTTTAGCCTCAGCATGCTCATTACTATAGTTCAGACTCAAATTGTACATTTGTTTTAGATTAGTATAAATTAGGAAACAAACTCCCAAAATCTTCTTGAAACTATTGTCTGCATTATTAGAGTTAGAGTTTGTTAACACTTAATTAGATTATTACCGTGGTCCAGTCCCTGTGGGATCGATACTTGGCTACTCTAGCCATTTTACTACTTGTTCGACCACGTGCACTTGCGTGTAGGTATTCCAAAGCACCAAACAAGTTTTTGGCGCCGTTGTCGGGGACTGGCAATTGGTAAAATTGTTGTCTTAAGTGTTAGTTTACGATTTCTTATTAGTGTTGACAACTTGGTCTTAGCTTGTCTTTTGCAGATATTGAATTTTGTTGAACACTGGCAAGGGACAAGGAGCTGGTAGATTCACATTCAGAGCCGGAAAGACAATTCCATCATCAAAGGAGAGAAGCTCTAGAGAGAAAGCGGCAGTTGCTCAGACAGACAATCCTGGAGAAACAACAGAATCCACCCATTGTAAGGGCAGTGTTAGTGCCCGAAGAAATGGCAGCTAGGCCGGTTCGCGAAGTGGCAATCCCACATGCTAACAACGTTACATCTAGCATTCGCAAACCTGAGCCAGGAGGGAGGTTCGAGCTTAAACAGAATATGGTGCAATTGCTACATACCAGCGGGCAATTCACAGGTCTCCCTCACGAGGATCCACAACAACATCTCCAAAACGTTTTCAAGATAAGTGACACTTACATCCCCGCTGGAGTGTCACCCGATTATGTCAGCTTACATTGTCCCCATTTTCACTTTTGGGAGAAGCAAAGAGATGGCTGAAAGCTGAGCCACCTAATTCCATCACTACTTGGGATGATCTTGCAAAGAAATTCTTGATACGGTTCTTTCCATCCGGCAAAACAGCAAGACTTAGAAGTCAAATTCTAAGTTTTAAACAAAGAGAGGGGGAGAATCTGTATCAAGCTAGGGAACGATTCAAATCTATGTTGCGGGATTGTCCTCATCATCACCAATCCAATGATGTGCTGGTGCATACTTTCATAGAGGGTTTGGAACCCCACACAAAAATCTTGCTAGACTCAGCAGCTGGGGGACAAGCATTAGAAAAAACTTATGAGGAGTTGTATACTTTGTTGAACTGTATTTCGCAGGGAAATCCAGAATGGAATGCGGACTCTTCTAGAGGAGGAACAAGGAAAGCGGCAGGAGTCTTGGAAGTGGATGGTTTTACAGCTATCGCTGCATAGATAGCTGCATTACAGAATCAATTCAATACCCACTTCAGCAATATGAGCACGAATCATTATCCAGCCCCAGTGAATGTAGTGCAGCAGATTTGGTGTGAAGTGTGTGGTAGTAATGAACACTCAGCTGAGTGTTGTGGTGCAAATCATGATTCAGTAAACTTTGTTGGTAATGTACAGAGAAATAATCACCAACAGTATGGCAACAACTACAACTCTAATTGGAGGAGTCACCCAAATTTCTCTTGGGGTAGTAACAGCCATCAAGGGCAGAGTTCGAGTCAGGGAGCACGGAGAAATCAAGGAGGGCAGCAGCACTATCAGTCGCAATACAGAAGCAACAATGCACCTCCTCCACCACCATCACCTAGTATCGAGGAAATGTTCAAAACGATGATAGCTAACCAAGCTCAATTGCAGGCTGACTATGTGAAATTGGCAGCCGATGTAAAGAACAATCAGTTAGCTACAAAGGCATTGGAGTACCAATTTGGGCAACTAGCTGGATCTCAGAACACCAGGCCGAGAGGAGGACTCCCGAGTGACACTGACCCCAACCCCAAGCAAGTGAATGCAGTGACCACAAGGAGTGGTTTACAACTCAAGTAGGTGGAACCAGAAAGACCACCACAGCAGTCAGGAGTAGTGGAGAATGAGAGGGAACACAATGATGATAGGGGAAAGGAGAAGGAAGCTGAACCAGAAAGACCACCACCCCCGTTCCCTCAAAGATTAAAGAAACACAAGGAGGAAGCGTGTTTCAAAAAGTTCATAGAGGTGCTTAAACAGGTACACATTAATTTACCTCTTGTTGATGTTTTGCAGGGAATGCCGAAGTACGCAAAATATATCAAGGACATCGTGGCGAACAAAAGCAGGTTGACGGAGTACGCTACGGTGGCGCTTACGGAGGAGTGCACTTCCCGGATACAAAATAGGTTGCCCACAAAGCTCAAAGACCCTGGGAGCTTTACAATTCAACTTACAATTGGGCAGAGTATCCGAGCTCGGGGATTATGCAATTTTGGAGCGAGCATTAACTTGATGCCGACATCGGTATTCAAGAAATTGAGGCTAGGCAGTCCTAGACCGACAACAGTGATCTTGCAACTAGCAGATCGTTCTTTGTCCAGACCAGATGGCATTGTGGAGGACGTGCTGGTGCAAGTGGGCTCCCTTATCTTCCCGGTTGACTTCATTGTGCTGGATTTTGAGCCAGATGCGGAAGTCCCATTTATTTTGGGACGTCCTTTCTTGGCGACCGAGAAAGCACTGATCGATGTAGCTGCAGGGCAGCTAACCATGCGGGCACACGACTAGGTGGAGGTATTTGATGTGTACAAGGCCACGAAGCTTCCGGCCGTGTATGAGGAACTCTCAGTGATCAACATGCTTGATCGAGCGAATATTGCTCAGAATGTTGATTCGCGAGAGCCAGTGGGAAAACCACCGGTGAAGGACCCCCCAAAATTGAAATCATGGCAAAAAGATTGAAGTGCCACGTTCTTAGTCAATAGGCAGTGATGTAAGTATTACTGGGGTGAGGACGGTAGTCAAGAGAAGACATCTGTCACCCTAGAGGATGACTAAGCTTCAATGACGTCGAGCCGCAACGGTAAACCAGGCGCTACACGGGAGGCAACCCATGAAATTGTTGTAATACTTGAGTAGATTTAGTAGAAGAGAAAAAAAGAAAGAAAAAAAATTTAGAAAAATAAAAATAAAAACAAAAATTGTATTTTATGTAAAACCTATGAATTCTAACCAATTTCTTATTGTGAGATGGATTTCAGGTTAAACGGAGGGCAAAAGTGCAAAGGATCACAAAGGAAAAATCGAGGTGAGAAAAATAATAAAAAGTGGCAAAACAGTGAGCCTGCATGATGGCTCCGTGTCACGGAGGAGGGCCTCCGCGTTACCCTCCGTGACACGTTGAGGTTTAATTCTGGAATTTTTAAAATTCCAGAATACCTCCGCGTTGGCTCCGGTCACGGAGGGGGTTCTCCGCATCATGGAGGGGGTGCTCCGCGTTATCCTCCGCGACACATTGAGGCTTTAAATCGCGACGGGTCATACCGGGTCGTCGGGTGACCCGCGCAAAAATACCCCTTTTTAACCCCGAATTCCCTCAATTTTTCCTCATTTCCCACCCCCTCCGCGACAAACACCCAAAAACTCCCCCTTCCCCAACGTGACACGGACCTAGGCACAAGTTTTCTTCGACTTTTCTTCGATTTCATCGAATTAAAGGTATGTTCTCTACTTTCATCTCAATTCTTGTCAAATTTTTTGATTTTTAGCATGTAAAGTGAGTAAAACATTCCTTAATAGTAAATTGAGCTTGAATTCATTTAAGTTATTATTGATTGAGGTTCGTGGTATCATTTTGATTGTATGAACTAGATAAATACATGCTTGATCGAATTTTGGTGAAATATATAGCTAGGGTTAGAATTTGATTGCGAAAAAACTAAATGTGAGTGAAAATGTGAAAATTATGGGTTGGGCATGTTGGGTAACGTAAATTGTGTTGTGCTTGTTGTGAATATTCTAAATAAATGATGGATTTTCGGGAGAATGAAATTGTTGAATTGCATAGAACTTGGTGAGTTGCATAGGTTGTGTTAAGAGAAGTTTTTTTTGTTAAGTGCTATGTGATGAAATGGTATCAATGGTGATATTTGGATTAGTTGTACGAAGTCTGAATAGTACGTAGAATTTATTCCATCAAATTCTCTGAATGCACGAGGCATGTTGTTTTTTTTTTAAATTGGAAAGTGAGAATTGTCTTGCCGTAATGTCGTAATTGTGGCTAAAGACTAAGTGTGGGGTGGCCTAGCTTAACCCAACCTTAGAAGAAGCTAATTTTAATTTGAATAACATTGGGACTGTCTGTTTGATTTGAAAGGAACAATGGCAAGCAGGCAAGACAAACGAAAGGGTGCATCTACATCGGGCGCCGGAAGGAAAAGAATTAGACTGGGAACAGCAGTCCCAACAGCACCAGCGGTTCCGCGCGACCAACGCCGTCAATACAGAACCCGATGGGTGACAGAGGAAGGGAAGAAATGGCATACAAAGCATAAGGAGAGAAAATACTTCCCCGAGGAGCATATTGCAAGGGAGCCATTGGCATAGGAGTTCCCCAAAATTGTACACCGGATTGACGCTGTCGGGCTTAACTTCATTTTTGAAGAGCCCAAGGAGTGCAATATCCACCTGATTCAGGAGTTCTACACCAACTGAAACCCGACACTCCGAAGTCACAACGTCAAAATAAGGGGGCAGGTAGTCACTTTTGATCCCCATCACCTTAATGCCATTTTAGGGGCGCGGGACACAGACGCCCATGTACTCCGACAGCTGAACATCACTCCACCATATGTGGATATCAGACGCACTCTATGTGGATCCCGTTCTACAGCACGGTGGAGCAGGCATAAGGAGAGGGGTTACCATCAGACACTGCCCTACTCTCAAATGAACAGGGAAGCCAGAATTTGGCTTAAGATCGTGTGTAACTGCCTGATCCCGGGGGTGCACATGATAGATGTCACCCGGGATCGTGTGTGCTTAGTACGCCCTGATGAAAGGGCTGGAGATTAATGTTGGGGCGGTGATCATCTCCGCCATGAAAAGAGCCCATTTGCATCAAGGGCACAGGTACGGGTTTGGTGGCTTGCTGACCACTTTTCTGAGGGGCCTAGATGTTGAGGAAGAGGCCTGGACTACATCCCGCAGATGGAGAGGCGTGCCTTGGACTTCACCAAAACTAAGGCACCCGACACCACTCATGGGCCAGTTCTCACATTAGCCGAGCGACATGCTCGGGATGATCAGTATATGGCCCACATGTTCGGGATGCAGATGCTACAGTTGCGCATAGGCGGGAGGCCAACAACAGAAGATGAGCTGTGGCAGCTAGAGTTGGACTACCCCTTCGGTGAAAATGCCAGGGCTCTATGCCGAGTGGGGCCAGCTTTTATGGAGCCCGTAGATGATGATGTCCCCACAGACGAGGAGACACGCCGCGATGACTCAGATGTTGAGTCAGATGAGGATAGCAGGGGTGATTGGAATATGGGGGACGAGGCAACCGCACCTGACGAAGAAGTGGAATACTTCGATTGATCAAGGAGTTTCACCACCTACTCTTCTGCTATGCTGAATTTTGTGAACACTGGGGACAGTGTTTGATTTAAGTGTGGGGTGGGAGTAGTTAGGTGCTGGTTGTTTTGTTGATGTTAATGTTTATGTTTTGTTGTTGTGCCTGTGAAAAATTATGACCTTGCGATTTTGATGTTTATGTTTTGTATTGTAATTTGGTATTATAATTAATGTGAAGCTGTTGTGTGTTGTATGGAGTTGTTTTTAGCTGGTTGTGTAAATATTTTTGTTTTATCAAAATTATCGATATTTTTTTAAAAATTTTCGTGAAATATTTTTTTTTATGATTGGGTTTCTCGGTGTTTGTTTTCGGTGCTTTTACCGAGAATAGTCCCATTGAACCAAAATCGTAAATAGTGATCGTTCCCTATGATGGATGGATGACGAATGTCTTAAGGGAAATGTAGTCGATAGGAGTAGATTTCTTTTGTTCTTTTTAAAAAAATTTTCTTTTGTTTGTTTGTATCCCAAACGTGTCGTTACTTTATGGTTCAGAATTCTTGTTGCGTGTTGTACATGATATTTAGAATGCAAAGGTGATTCGTACGAAAGCATGCAACTTTGTAAACATGTTGAGATACCTAGACCATAGAGTTTGATTCGGTGTGATTGAGGCTTAATGTTTGAATTCTTGTAATTAGCTGATTGGAGAGTCTGTGAATATGTCTTGAGTTGAGCATGTGCAATGAGAGTGTGGTGAGGTTTCGATTCTTCCATGCTATTGTGAAGTGTCTAAAACTTGTCTGGTGTGTGTACGAAACGAAATGAAGGATGTGTATGGTAGGAAAGGATGTAGGCATTTCTTTGATTTAACCAAAAGTTTTTTTTTCATTATCGTACCTACCTTGAATGTACATCCTAGTTAGCCCATTAAGCCTTTAGCCTATTTTTTTCTTTTGTCAAAAAGGTACAAACCGAGCTTAACCCCTTCTTTTCATTATCCGTGAATTTGATGCAAAACTCTTAAGCGCTCAAGAAAAGAAATTTTCCCACAGTGTCAAGGAGTGGTAATTGTGAAAAGAAAGGAAAAGCGGAAGTGGTGAAAGTAAAGAAAAGGTCAAAGGTGCACTTGCCGAATCTAATAAAATGAAGATGTATAACAAATCTTTGTTATTAAGTCGAGTGTGCTTAAAGATATGGGAACAAAAAGAAAGGAAGGCTTCAAGAAAGGGGAGGATGAAAGAAGAAACAATGCCCATAATGTGGTGGGATGTATGGAAAAGCGCTTAAGGGTGCTAGTTGCTATTATTGGTTAGCCCAGTATGTACTAGTTCCTTAGCTTATATTACAACCCGTTAAGTCCTACGTGATCTTACATCACTCGTCCTTATATTAGTGGAGTAATACACTAGAGGCAAGCTTATGGGTCATGACATGATGCATGTGAATTCTTTGGGAGAGAGAGCGAAATTGTGTTCATATGCCCCTGCATATAATGTTTTTGAGATCATATGATTGAAAAGGGGAAAATTCTCTTGTGTTGTGAGGGCACATGCTTGAAGAGAGATTTAATTTTGTGTCAGATGTCTTGATCAGCTGATTTGCATGAGTTTGTCGAGCTCGAGAATCGACTCTTGAGTCTAGGAGGTCTTAATGTGTTGAATGTCGTTGTATTGATGAGACTATGCATGTTTTCTTGATGATTTGCTATGTAAATAATCGATATAACCATAGCTTGAATTGTCGAGCCAAAGTAGCTATGATTGGGTGTCAATTGCATGAGATGTGAGATGATTGTTCGAGGACGAACAAAGTTTTAAGTGTGGGGTAAGTGATCTTGGGCAGAATTATATGCCCAAGTGATACTCAAATGCTTCATTTCTTCTTGTTTATCCATTGATAGTTGTACATTCTCATGTGATTTGTAGTTAAAATGTGAATTTATACTAACCAACATGATTAGTGTTGTTTTGCAGGAAAAATATAATTTTAGGAAGCTAAGATGCATGTTGGGAGAAATCGGGAATAGACTCGGAAGCGAGCAGTGGAAAAGGCCAAGGTTATGCAGCAAATTAATGGGCTCCATGATGGAGCCGTGTCACGCTGCCATCACGGATGCATTCTGCCCCGGATGATAAAAATAGGCCAAGTTCCAGTGAAGGTCCGCGTTGGGGCCGTTGCACGTTGGCCAAGCCCCGCGTTGCACGCCGTGGCACGTTGGGCATAATTACCTGGAGGACCGGATTCCAGTGAGGGTCCGCGTTTGTGGCGTGTCATGGAGGCAGTGCTCCGCGATGCACTCCGTGACACGTTGCTTGTTATTCCGGGAAAAATTTCCACTAGTATAAATAGCACACTTAGGTTTATTTTTAATTATTCTAACTTGGTTGAGCAAGAACGTGGGTTACAGGCAGTTGAGGGGACGAAATTCTTAGGGTTCTTCTCTATATCTTTCTTCTTTATTTCAATTGTTTGTATGATTTCCACTCATTTAACAATGTTTAATCCACAAATGAGTGGCTAAATTCACTTCTTGCTGAGGTGAGGAACATTTGTAGTGGAATGTAATTATTGATCATCTTGGTTTTTCATCTTTTCTTCCATGGTTGTTCTATTAATTCTTGTTCTTACTGCATTAATGTGTGGCTAATATTAATGTATATCTAAAAAATCCGGTTTGTGCTCGAAAGAGAAAGAAATTGAAAATTTGTGAATTAATAGGATATGATCTCTTCTTGGTTTGGGAAAATTGAGAATTTTTTTACCTTCAGAATAGAAATATATCTGAAAGTCGTATTAGTCAATTAAGGAATCGGTTTCGTATGGCTAGAACATGAATTTCTTCTTATCACATAAATGTAGGTGGAAGGTTCATGATTCTTAAGTTGGGTTAAATACGAGAGTTTTAATCCATAGGCAATAATTCTTGACTAGCAACCGAAGTAAAGATTAACCAATTTGTATCAATAAATTGCTTCCCTGCATGTTTGTTTTAGCCTCAGCATGCTCATTACTATAGTTCAGACTCAAATTGTACATTTGTTTTAGATTAGTATAAATTAGGAAACAAACTCCCAAAATCTTCTTGAAACTATTGTCTGCATTATTAGAGTTAGAGTTTGTTAACACTTAATTAGATTATTACCGTGGTCCAGTCCCTGTGGGATCGATACTTGGCTACTCTAGCCATTTTACTACTTGTTCGACCATGTGCACTTGCGTGTAGGTATTCCAAACCACCGAACAGGTTAAACCCTAAAACTTTCAATAAACTTGATTGGAGACTTGAATTCATGAGTTAAAGAAGAAATTGAGCATGAGGGTGGAAGAAATCCCCCATTCATGGCCTTAATACCTGGGTTGAATGATTCCTAATCTTTTCTATAACACCCAAGAAGACTAGGAGAGAATTTGATGAAGAACCCTAGCCTTGATCTTGAGAGAGAATTTCAATTCTACTTTAGTTATGAGGGTATAAGGACTTAGGCTAGGTTAAACCCCTTAAAACACTTTGTAAGAAACCAAAACAACATTACTTAGGGGTTAGAAGCTTAGAAATTTACAAAAATACCCCTGAGAACACGTAATTAAAAAGTTGACTGTTAGGTACCACAAATCGTACCTCCAAACAAGACTCTTGATTTCCTTCCGTTGTTTGCCGATCAATTTATGGTTCTCTGATTCTCCAACCATGGGCGTCACCACAACTCGTTATTTCCTTCAATGAGTGGTACCTTGACTCGTGGTTAGGGGTTCCATCTTCTGCACTTTTACCCCATGACTGTCTACAATGACTCGTTATTTCCTACAACGAGTCATACCATAACTCATGACATCAGACCTTCCCTCAGCAGACCCAAACTACGACTGCCTTCCACGACTCATTGTAACATCAAACCATGACTCGTACAATGAGTCGCTCTGAGAAAAATTGTAGATTTTTCTATTGATCAGATTCCAAATCTCGAGCCTTATCTTATGGAACTTTGGGGTGTCATACTATCTCCCCCCTGGGAACATCATCCTCGAATGGAGACTAATAAAGCTGAAAAGATAGGGAAAAGCTGCAATCCCAGAACTAAAAGCTATAGACTGAAAAACTGATGAAGTGACTGACTTCGGACTAAGACACATGATTGAACTGAATTCATGAACCTTACATGCATGATATAGCATGAAAGGAACTGAGATACATGAATTTTACATGAAACTAAATAGAGTACTAGGAAGGAAATAGGTACCTCATGTTGGAACTGAGCCAGAAGGAAAAAGATGCAGGTATCTAACCATCATATCTACTTTGGCTTCCCGTGTAGATCCCTCAACAAGCTTATTTCTCCACAAAACTTTCACAAAAGCAACTACCTTATTTCTCAACTTTCAAACCTGATAGTCAAGGATCTCAATTGGAACCTCCTTATAAGTGTGGTTATCCTTTACATCAATGCTCTCTACTAGAACAACTAAAGTTGGGTGGGTCCCCAATGCACTTCTTCAATAGAAATACATGGAAAATTAGGTGCAGTGAAGCTAACTCTGCTGGTAGCTCCAACTCATATGCTACCTTGCCAATCACCTCAGAATCCTATAAGGACCAACATATCGGGGACCAAGCTTCCCTTTCTTACCAAACCTCATGACTCCCTTAGTAGGAGACACCATCAAAAACACCTAATCGTTAACCTCAAACTCAAGCTCTCTCCTCCTAACATCCGCATAAGATTTCTAATGTATCTGAGTTATTTTTAGCCTTACTCTAATAAGCTAAACTTTCTCCATATCCACATGAATCAAATCTGTCCCTATCAATATAGCCTCACCTACTTATAACCATCCAATAGGTGACATGCACTTCACCCCGTAAAGAGCCTCAAACAGAGCCATCTGAATACTGAAGCAATAAGTGTTATTATAGGCAAACTCAAAGAGAGGTAAGTGATCATCTCAACTACCCTTGAAATCAATCACACGTGCTTTCAACATGTCCTCAAGAGTTTGAATGGTCCGCTCGGCCTGACCATCTATCTGCAGGTGAAAAGTTGTACTAAGCTTGACCTAAGTACCAAGGCCCCTTTGAAATGGCCTCCAAAACTGAGAGGTGAACTGAGTACCCCTACCCATGATGATGGACAAAGGAACTCCATGAAACCAAACCAACACCCGAATATACAATCTAGCGTAATCCTCAATTGAATCGGTAATTTTGATTGGTAAAAAATGGCTTAATTTGGTCAACCTGTCCATGATCACTCACATAGAGTCATACTATTGGCATGTACGAGGAAAGCCTGTAATGAAATCCATATTTATCTCTTCCCTCTTCCAAGTAGGAATGTTGATCTCCTGAAGCATACGTCCAGGTCTCTAATGCTCAACCTTCACCTTTTGGAAATTCGGACACTTAGCCACAAACTCCGCTATGTCCTTCTTCATGCCATTCCACCAATAGACTTCTAGTTAGGTCACTGTATATCTTGGTGGAACCTAGATGGATAGAGTAGCGAAAGCCATGAGCCTCGTTCAGCATCTGCTTTTTCAAGTCACCCACAGTCGGAACATACAGTCAACCCTAATATCGGACTACACCATCTCCCCCTTGGGAGAAAACCTCTACTTTCTAATTTCGGACAGCTTCATTTAGCTTTAATTAGATAGGATCCTCATCTTGTATTGCTTTAACCTCCGTCACCAAGGAAGATTCTGACCCATTCTTAACAATAACACCACCATTCGTCGAATTTGTAAGGTGAACCCATAAACGAGCAAGCCTATGGACATTCTTCACCAAGTCCTTTCTCCTATTTTCAATAAGAAACACTCTCCATAAATAGCCTACAAAGAGCATCTGCCACTATATTGGCCTTGCTCGGATGATAAAGGACACTCATGTCATAGTCCTTGAGAAGCTCTAGCCATCTCCTTTGCTACAAATTCAGGTCCTTCTGAGTAAACACGTACTAAAGGCTCTTGTGGTCCGTGAACACATCCACATGTACCCCATAAAAATATTGTCTCCAAATCTTCAAAGCAAACACCACAGCTGCCAACTCTAGTTCATGCGTCGGATAATTCTTCTCATGAGTCTAGAGCTTTCTAGAGGCATACGCAATGACCTTACCATGCTGTATCAACACACAACCAAGACCAACTCTACAGGCATCACAATACACAACGAAGCCATATGTGCCCTCCGATAAGGTCAATATTGAGGCTGAAGTGAGTCGAGTCTTTAACTTCTGAAAACTCTTCTCACAAGCATCCGAGCATTGAAATTTGACCTTCTTCAGGGTCTACTTAGTCAACAGTGCTGTAATGGATGAAAATTCCTTTATGAACCTCCTGTAGTAACTAGCTAAACCTAAAAAGCTCCTAATATCTTTAGGACTGACAAGTCTAGGCCAATTCTTCACCACTTCTATCTTTTGAGAGTCCACCTGCACCCCCCACTAGACACTACATGACCTAAGAATGCTAATGAGTTCAGCCAAAACTCACACTTGCTAAATTTAGCAAATAGTTGGCGATCCTTGAGAGTTTGTAACATAATCCTCAAATGAACGACATGATCCTCCTCACTCTGAGAGTATATGAGAATATCATCTATGAAGATAATCATGAACATATTCAAAAACTGCTTGAACACTGTGCTCATCAAGTCCATAAACGCTACAGAAGCATTTGTTAGTACAAAGGACATAAGTATGAAATCATAGTGACCATATCGAGTCCTGAAAGCTGTCTTCGGAATGTCACTGTCCCTATCTCTAAGCTGGTGATAGCCGAATCTGAGGTATATCATTAAAAAGCACTTAGCACCCTGAAGTTGGTCAAATAAGTCATCAATTGTGGGGAGGGGATACTTATTCTGGATTGTAGCCTTGTTCAACGACCGATAATCAATGCATATCCTAAGGGAACGATCCTTCTTCCGGACAAAAAGAACCTGAGCACCCTACGGGGACTTACTAGGCCTGATCAAACCCTTATCTAGGAGATCCTTCAACTGCTCTTTCAACTCTTTTTTCTTGGTTGGAGCCATTCTATAAGGAGGAATGGATATGGGCTGTGTATTAAGAAGAAGATCAATACCAAAGTCAATCTCCCTACTAGGGAGGGACTCCGGGTAGATCATCTAGAAACGCTTCCTGATACTCATGTATAATAGGAACTGACTGAAGAGTCAGCATCTCAGACGTAGGATTCTTGACCTGAACAAGATGGTACTCACAACCCTTGGAGATCATCTTCCTGGCCTTGAGGTAGGAAAAAAAGTGACCTACAAGCACAGCTGAACTACCCTTCCACTCTAGGACTAGTTCACCTGGAAATCGAAACTCTACCGTACGGGTTCTATAATTGTTGGAAGCATAACAAGAATGTAATCAATCCATACCGAATATAATATTGCAATCGTCCATATCTAACTCCACTAAGTCGACTGAGGTGACTTTCTGAAGAATCGTGATAGGGCAATTTCTGTAAACCCGTCGAGCTAAAACTGACTCACCGATAGGAGTAGAGATTGAGAAAGGTTTTGACAGGATTTCGATACTGACTCTGAAACTAACAGCAATATAAGGGGTCATGAAAGACAATGTAGCCCCTGGATCTAAAACTGTATACATATTAAGATGGAATACTCATAACATACCAGTGACCACACCAGGTGAGACCTCCTTCTCCTAATGAGATGATATTGCATAGAACATGTTATAGCACTGGTCGCCACCTGCACTAGATAATGCACCCTGCTGAAATGGGCGAGCTCAAGGAGCTGTTGTATTGGTGATTGGGGTACGGACCCCACCATCGCCCTGTCTGGCTAAAGGGTAATCTTTGAGTCTATGTCCAGATTTACCACACCTAAACCAAGCATCTGAGCTAACTAAGCATCGCCTAGAGTGGTTATTACCACATTTTGCACAAGCTAGAAAAGTGTGCTCCCCTATTCTGCTCCCCTATCCTCGAGAGCCTGACACTCTACTCCTCTGGTCATGTCTAGGTCTAGAGAACACTGGTTGATGATGGGGATGGGGCTGACGACCTCTAGTGGGACTGAGGGTGATGTCCACCATCGGATCTCTGCTGAAAATGCCCATAGCTCACTGTCCTGGCCCTCTTGGCCTCTCCCTCCTTCTCCTTCATCTGATCTGTCTCTACCTACTGGCATATATGATCAGTCGGGGAGATATCTATATCATTAATCAGCATGGAGGTCTTGCACTCATTGACCAATGAATCTGCCGCTCCATCCAAAACTTTTACATAGAGCCCTCAGATCAACCACCATCTTCGGTGCATACTTTGACAATCGGGTAAAATCCAAGACATACTCCTGGACAGTCATGTTGTTCTACTTCAGATTGACAAACTCAGCTGCTTTTGCATCCATCAAATCTCAAGGAAAGAATCTATCCAAGAAAGTGGTAACAAAATCATCCCAACCAAGGGGAACCGCACCAACTCCCCTACTCTCCTTCCACTTTCGAAACCATATATGAGCAACCCCCTTCAGCTGATAGGAGGCTAAGTCTGCACTCTCCTCTCCAGTCACCCCTAAATCTGGGTGATCTTCAGAACCTCCTCTATGAACTCATGTGGGTCCTTATCCACCTTTGACCCCAGAAACTCAAGTGGGTTCATCCTAAGGAAGTCTCGCCACTCTCGCCGTCGCCGCATTTCCATTCTTGTGGACATGGGCCACGACCTGTTGGTTGACCTAGGTTGTCATAGCCTGAGCCAACATCTGAAAATAGGCCCTGAACTTGGCATGAGTCACCTGCTTAGGCAAGGGATCCGCTAGAGCTGGTGGGGTTGGCAATTGCCCATCTCTATTGTCGTTGCCATGGCCATTTCGTTGTCGTTCCTTCTTCCATTGACTTAGCGGGGAGGAATATTTCTGCAAACGTGTATAGAAGTAGTTAGAGGAGTAGAGAGATGTACTTTATCGCATGACATAGATCATGAAAGAAGGGAAATTTCCTAACACGTCTCGTATCCTCTTCCCCATAAGTTGGCACACTTCATACCGATGGAAAAGACTCTACCAAATGCAGCCTTCCGACACCCTAGGAAACACCTAAACCTTTTCTTTGATACCATGTTTATCATGACACAAGCTGGGACCCTGAATCGAGACACAAGACCTAGAACTACGAATGGCTCCAAGCTAACTCATGGAACATACATATCATGATTAAGAGCATTACTAAACTAAAAATAAAGCATGAATATGACATAAGTGAAAGTCTACATAGTATATCAACATAAACGTAAATATGAACCAACATTGTTAACAATATCTATACAAGCTATCTGAAAAGCCTCTAAACATCTAATGAGCCAATGGGACAACATCCCCAACTAGCCCGCTAAAGATTGAAAATAAAATACATAGGCGTAAGGCATAAACTGATAATTGTCCTCTGAAAATGAGGACTCACTAAGACTGGGAACTAAGCTAGTCTGAGCGGGACGAGCTAACAATGGGACTAAGAAGGATCACCTGAACTTATATCATTAGACGATATAGCATAGAGTATGCAGTCAGTACTTTGAATATACTGAGTATGTAAGGTAAGTAAAGCATGATAGTAAAATAGAACAAAAGAGATCAGGATAGTGAAATAGAATAAAATGTAAGATATTGATCATAAACTGAACATGAGGGCTCAAAGCTTCCAAAAACTATAACGTAAAGCTGAATGTGATTATTTCCACCAGTAAAATCTCGTAAAGCATGTTTTGAGCCAAAATACCATAATTCATAATATCATAAGGCATGAACATAATAATATAGAAATTAAGGAACAATGGAAGATTCTTATAACCAACATACCACACGTGAGCAAACATGCAG
This sequence comes from Datura wrightii, assembly GCA_035772735.1. Lineage (NCBI taxonomy): Eukaryota > Viridiplantae > Streptophyta > Magnoliopsida > Solanales > Solanaceae > Datura > Datura wrightii. Next base: position 67,046,872 of record JASDFA010000010.1, on the reverse strand, counting down.
CCCGACCTATAAAACCCTAGTCGAGAGGGTATCCATACCTTGCCAAGGTACGACCATGAAAAGGCGTTGATATCACTCATGGGTGGCCCATTCAGGCATGGGAGACACTCTTGTGGAGGACCTCATCATGGCTACGTTGGCACGTAGTTCTGAGACCTTAGTGCGCTGGAACTCCGATCTACTCGGTGTTAAATACTACTCCAAAAATATATATAGTGCTCATATCATAATCATGAAACATGAGTTTACATTGCTAGTTTAAATCATGAAATTCATAATATTTTAACATACATGAGCTAGCCATGAAAACAGTGCCAAAGATAGGCCATGATACATAAACTTGAACTTTGTGAAAATCATGCATAATGGGGTAAAATCACCATATCTTGTAAATCATAGATTCATGAGGAATTCTAGTAGAAAATATGCATCATTATCATAATTCATAGCTTGAATTTTAAGAGGCTTAAAATTATAGGCTCATAAACTTGAAATTCATAAATCAATCATAATAGGACATAATTTTCATAAACATGATATCATGAATTAGTAAGTAAATTGAGAGTTAAATATGCCCTAATAGCCTTAAATCATCAATTGAAATATGAGAGAATTGGACCCATAGAGATAGCATGGATAATTGCATGGAATTGAGTTAAACCCTAAAACTTTCAATAAACTTGATTGAGACTTAAATTCATGAGTTAGAGAAGAAATTGGGCATGGGGGTGTAAAAAAATCCCCCATTCATGGCCCTACATACCTGGGTTGAATGATTCCTAAGCTTGTCTTAAACACCCAAGAATATTGGGAGAGAATTTAATGAAGAACCCTAGCCTTGATCTTGAGAAAAGATTTTAATTTTATTTTAGTTATGAGGGCATAAGGACTTAGGCAAGGTTAAACCTCTTAAAACACTCTTTACGAAACCCAAAATTATGTCACTTAGGGGTTAGAAGCTTAAAAATTTACAAAAATACCCCTGGGAACACGTAATTAAAAAGCTGACTGGCAGGTATCACGAGTCGTATCTCCAAACAATGACTCGTGGTTTCCTTCCGTTGTTTTCCGGTCAATTTCTGGTTCTCTAGTTCTCCAACCATGAGCATCACCATGACTCATTGTTTCCAACAACGAGTCGTGCCTTGACTTGTGGTTAGGGGTCCCATCTTCTGCACTTTCACCCCCACGGTTGTCTATAATGACTTGTTGTTTCCTACAACTAGTCTTACCATGACTCGTGACATTGGACCATCCCTCAGCAGACCCAAACCATGACTACCTTCCATGACTCATTATTCCCTACAATAGGTCGTACCTTGACTTGTTACTTCCTCTTACGACTCGTACCATGAATCATCATTACTGGGATAGGGATAACTGTTGCATACCACAACTACTCTAATGACCCATGATATCAAACCACGACTTGTACAATGAGTCATTCTGGGATAATTAAAGATTTTTTCTACAATCAGATTCCAAATCCCGAGTCTAATCTTAGAGAACTTTGGGGTGTTACACTAGGACAGTTCTTCATCGCCTCTATCTTTTGAGAGTCTACCTAAACACCCTCACTAGACACCACATGGATAAGAAATGCAACCGAATGTAGCCAAAACTCACACTTGCTAAACTTAGCAAATAGTTGTCGGTTCTTAAGAGTCTATAACACAATCCTCGGATGAGCGGTATGTTCCTCATCGCTCTGAGAATACACAAGGATGTCGAATATGAAAACAATGATGAACATATCCAAGTACTACTTGAACACCCTATTCATCAAATCCATAAAAGTTGCAGGGGCATTCATTAGTCTGAAAGACATAACTACAAACTCATAGTGATCATACCGAGTCCCGAAGGCCGTGTCTGAAATGTCACCCTCCCTCACCCTGAGCTGGTGATAGTCGGATCTGAGGTCTATCTTCGAAAAGCACTTGGCATCCTGAAGCTGGTCGAACAAGTCATCAATCCTGGGAAGAGGATACTTATTCTTGATTGTGACTTTGTTCAATTGATGATAGTCAATGCACATCCTAAGAGAACTATCTTTCTTCCGCACGAAGAGGATTGGAGGTTGGAGAACCCTACGGGGACTTAACGGGCCTGATGAAACCCTTGTCCAAGAGATCTTTCAACTGCTCCTTCAACTCCTTTAGCTCAGTTGATTCCATTGTGTAAGGAGGAATGGATATGCACTGCGTATCGAGGAGAAGGTCAATACCAAAGTCAATCTCCTGCTCGGGAATAACTCATGGTAGATCATTTGGAAAAACTTTTGGATACTCACATACAACAAGAACTGACTGGAGAGTCAGGGCTTCGGGCTTAGAATCCTTAACCCAAACTAAATAATATACACAATCCTTGAAGATCATCTTCCTGGCCTTGAGATAGGAAACAAAGAAACCTATAGGCACGGTTGAACTACCCTTCCTCTCTAGGACTGGCTCACCTAAAAATCAAACTCTACTAATTGGGTTCTAAAATTGACTAAAGCATAGAAAGTATATAATCAATCCATATTGAAGATAACATCAAAATCTTTCATATAACTCTACTAAGTTGGCTGAGGTAACCTTCTGAAGAACTATGACCATTCGATTTTTGTATCCCTATAGAGTTATAACTGACTCACCGACAAGAGTAGAGACTGAGGAGGATTCTGAGAGGATTTCCAGACTGACACCGAAAATGATGGCTATATAAGAAGTCACAAAGGATAATGTGGCCCCTGGATCTAGCAATGTATAAACATAAATATGGAAGACTCGTAACATACTAGTCACCATGTCTGGTGAGCTCTCCTGCTATTGGTGGGATGATAGGGCATAGAAGCGGTTATGGCGCTGACCACCACCGGCACTAGATGATGTGCCCTGCTAGAACAAGCGAGTTGTTGGATCTGCTGAAGAAGTAGCTGGGCATGACCTTTAATGTTAGCCTGTCTAGCTAAAGGACAATCCCTCTGCATGTGTCTCGCTTCCCACACCCAACGAAAACATCCGAGTTAACCAAGCACTCTCCTGGGTGGTTCTTACCAAACTTCCTACAAGCTGGGAAGGTGCGCTTCCCTGACATGTTCCTCTGACCTCTAGAACCTGATGTTCTATCTCTCTGATCACCTCGAGGCCTAGATGGAACATTGGCTAATAATGGAGCTGGGGCTGATGATATCTACTAGGACTGTGTACGGTGCCCAACATCGATCCTCTACTAGGAGTACTCAAAGTGTCTGGTCCTAGCCCTCTTGGCCTCCCTCTCCTTATCCTTCAGCTTCTCCTCCTCAATCTGCTAGGCATGAATCATGCGTCGAGAGATATCCATGTCACTGATGAGCATAGTGGCCCTACACTCCTTGACCACTAAATCTAAGACCCCCTACACAAAATTATTCATCTAAGCCCTTGGCTCGGTAACCATCTCTGGAGTGTACTTTGACAACTGAGTGAACTTCAAGGCATACTCATAAACCGACATGTTGTTCTACTTCAAATGGATAAACTCAAAAACCTTGGCTTCCCTCATCTCTCGTGGAAAGAACTCGTCCAAGAAGGTTGTCACAAACTCATCCCAATCGATAGAAACTATACCTGCCCTACCATCTGCCTTCCATTGTCGAAACCAAAAGTGAGCTACCCCCTTCAGCTAATAGGATGCCAAATCTGCACTCTCCTCTCCTAAAACCTCTATAATCTGAGTAATCTTTTGGATCTCCTCGATAAACTCTTGTGGATCCACGTCTACCTTGGAACCTTGAAACTCTTGCAGGTTCATTCAGGTAAAGTCTCGCACTCTTGTCGCTGCAGCACCCCCATTGGGGTTCACCGATGCAACTGTATGCGGGTTAACCTATGTTGTCATAGCCTAGGATAGCATTTGAAAAGCAGCCCTAAACTCAACATGAGTCACCTTCTCATTCAAAGGGTCCGCTGGAGCTGGTGGGGCAGGCTAATGCCCATCTCCATTGCTATTCCCATGGCCACTGTTGTTCCCATTCATTCTTCCATTGACTCGGCGGGGAGATATATTTCTGCAAATGCATATAGCATGAGTTAGAGAAGAATAGAGAGGGTTGGACTTCATTTCACGACATAGATCATGAAAGAAAAGATATTTTCGAAAACGTCTTGTAGCCTCTTCCTCATAAGTGTGGGGCACTTCACACCCATGAAAAAAACTCTACTCAACATAGCTTTCAGACACCCTAGGACACACCAAAACCTGTGGCTTTGATACCAAGTTTTTCACGACCTGAGCTTGGACCTCGGATCCTAACACGGGACCTAGAACCACGAATGTCTCTAAGCTAACCCATGGCACATGCATAACATAATTGAGAGCATACACTAAGAATAACATAAGGCATACACAGACGTTAATATATCATAATACGACAAGTTGAATCAACAAAACTACACAGTCGGATATATATATCATGTCTGAAAGCCTCTAATCATACGATGAACTGAAAAGGCAAACCCCGAAATAGTTCCACTAAATTCTAAAATTGAAAGTCATAAGAAAAGGACATGTATAAAAACTAATGTCCTCAGATCATGAGGACTGACCAAACTGCTGAAGAAAACGTCCTTGGATCATGAGGACTCACCAAAACTGCTGAAGCCGGACAAGATTGAATCTAGCGGTGTGACTTAGACTAATCACTTGAACCTATATCATGAGATGATATAGCATAAAAGTATACAGTCAGTACTTTGAATATACTGAGTATGTAGGATAAGCAAAATATGAGAGTAGGGACAACATGTTAAAATCGTGATCATGAGATAGTCATTAACATGAGTTATTCATCATAAAATGAAGCATAATGACCTAAGGTTTTGAAAGAAAACTTATATATCTTGACATGTTTGAAATTGTAAGAGAAAGCTCATAGACTAATCAATGGGTTAAATATACTATAAAACATGATATCACAAATCCTAAACATGAACAACTTAAACCATGAGGAACAATGGGAGATTCTCATAACTGACACCATCATGAATGAGCACATGATACCCAACTATCTCGCTCAAAGTTGGCAAAGTCATTCTAAGCCTTGCCAGGGCAAAGAACGATAAAGGTGTGATATCACTCAAGAACCCATTCGGGTGGGGAAAACACTCTCTGGCGAGGTCCCTAACATGATCATACCTACAGTGGCACATAGTTTTGGAATCTGGGTACGCTGAACCCCGGCCTACTCGGTGCTAAATACTACTTCCAAAACATGTGTATTGCTCATAGTCATAATCATGAAACATACTTGATTTTGCATAGGCTAGTTGAAAATCATGAAATCCATAACATACGTGAACTAGACATGAAAATAATGTTGCTAATTTGTCCATGATACATAAGTTTGATATTCATGAAATGCACATATAGTCGAATAAATCATCATAACTTGAAAATATAGATTCATAAGAGGATTTAACATAAAACATGTAAGCATAGTTATAAATTATGAATTGAGTCATAAGAGAATTGAATTTGTACAAGATCATGAGAGATCTCATAAAAATTGGATCTAACCCTAGAAATTCATAAAATCGTGATTACAGACTTGAATTCATGAAATTGATTTGAATTTGGGCATGAGGATGGAAGAAACCCCCCCATTCATGACCCTACATATTACACCCCATTAATTCTCAACATGTAGATAGCCTATTCGCATGTTGGTTAAGAGTTTTTGAATGCCATACATGCTAGGAAAAGGCCCGGGGGAAAGACCGGATAAGAAATCCGTTGAACCATCGCGGAAGGAGCCGGGGCAGAACCCCTCCGCGATGGCAACGTGCCACGGAGGGAGGGCCTCTGCGTTGGCTCTGTGTCACGGAGGCCCTGTCCAAGCCCAGGTATAAAAGCCTCCAAACTTCGGTTTTTATTTCATTTAACTTATAATTTCCAGAGAACAGAGAGGAACGAAGGTTATGGTATATATTCATCCGATTACACCGTCAAACGCGGTCTAAACTCAAATTAACTGCAGATACCGAGGTATTAATCAGCAAGGAGCATTCCTACGGATTTAGTTTCGTGAAATTTGGCCGGCGAATCGTCGTGCTACCGAGCTAAGGTAAGTGGAATTGCTCCAAATTAGTGTCAATATACCCCTAGCCCTAAAGTGAGTATTTCTCCCTTCTGGACTTCCGAGAAATAGCGAGTTTTCGACCGTCTTTCGATAAGCCATAGTTTGGGCTATATATATATCAAAAGTGTTATCTTTTTCCAGGATATTAATGTATTTAGCCCTAATTGATATATATATGAATACAGTTGGAAGGAATAGCTGAATATTGGTCGAGCTACGCCAGTTAGCTGGAAGCCGACAACTGAGGTATGTAAAGCTAGTTTCCTCGGCAAGTTAGTAGTCTCGGTATAATAAAATAGTTCAAAGGCCAGTAGAATGTTTCAGAAGTCGTGTGTTATGTTTATTATGAATATTAGTACAATATTGGAAGCATCATGTTATGTATAGCGTGAAACTTGCTAGCACGATATAAATTCTAATACAAAGTGTTAGGAACTGTACAACATGCCCAGTATGTGATTTAGTAAAGTATGTTAGGATATTATCGTGTTCAGTTGAAACTTAGTAGTATAAGTCTCTGTAAGGTATTTCAGAAATAGAATGGTAGGCTAAAATGAAGTTTAGAAAGCAGGTTGGAATAGTAAATCATGCTACTATGAAGCTCAGTTATACAGCATGATTCCTAGCAGAAAAACTATATCTTGTTCAACGTTAGACTCAGCATAGTATGACAGAAGTTTATATATATATATATATACCATTATCAGTCCCAGCATGTATTAAATACATACATATCACATCACTAGTTCAGCATATAGTATGTATAGATACATTATTATCACTAGCTTCAGCATGTGGTATACGCAGTTAGTATTACTAGTTGAGAGCACTGTATTGTCTTGGGGTTGGATTACCTAGCATTCATGACCGCCCCAGGGTTAATAGTTGTATCGACTCATCCGCCAGAGGGCGAGGATACGTCACTCTACGGAGTGGCATGCCATCCCACAGGGGACGAAGATGGGATGCCGGTTTCCCCATATTGTGCCTTGGTCGGCCTTTATACACCCCCGTCGAGCGGGTACGCTCGGGGTGTTGATTCAGGAGTTCTCCGGACTCGGGTACAGTTATAGTCAGGGGCTCAGCGAGCCTAAGTGCATACCCAGGGGATCGGCAGGATGCTTATAGTTATTATAGGAGTTGGGACGACCGGGGTAGAAGTATAGATTGTGTGCTGATTGTACCTCCCGGCTTATGGGGGCCGGGTAAGGTTTGTGTGTGCTATGTTAGGTTATGTTATGTTATGTTATACCATGTTATGCTAGATACGAGTAGATCGACAGTAGAGCGATACATTTCCAGGTATGACTCCTACTCCTTCCAGCATAGTTGAGAGTAGGCTTAGCTTTACATTTTCAGTAAGTTTAGTCTATTTCTTTCTATTTCAGTTCCATCAGTTGTATTGTTGTTTTTAGATATTTTTCAATTGTTGCTTTACATACTCAGTACCAGCGGTACTGACGCCCATTGAGGGTGCTGCATTACTTGCCTGCAGGTACTCATAGACGAGGAGCCGATACCTCGTGATTTCGGCCAGCTCACAGAGTCATCAGCTCCAGTCATCCGGAGCTAAATAGCTAAAGGTTTATCTCTTTTCTTTTGTTATATAGTATGGGTAGGCCGGAGCCCTGTCCCGACCATCTTATCAGTATTCTTAGAGGCTTGCAGTCTATATATATATATATTTCCCTGTGGTTAGTTGTGTCGGTTGTGTGGGGCCGTGTGTATGTTTAGTTGTTTATGTTGGCCGTGTGAGGTCTTATCCAGTCACTAGTGGTGACCTTGCCGGTAACGTAGCTATTCAGCATTTGTTATATTGATTTAGAGTTAACTAGACAGCATGGTGGCCTTGTCGGCCCGCATAGTTTCCCCCATGTGAATGTGATTCTGGTTAACTGATGTTATAGTACAGGTGGCTATAGGCCTAGTCGGCCGAAGGCTGTATTTACAGTCGTTATATAGCCCGTTGTTTCCGTGAATCAGAGTTAGAGCCAGCCAGGCACCAAATGTGCTTGGGCTCAGTAGTCTAGCAGTTTAGATCCTAATAGGGCACCAGGTGCCAGTCATACCCCCCAAGGCGGGGCATGACAAACTTGGTATCAGAGCAGGTCATATCCCAGGGAGTCTGCAAGCCGTGCTGTGTAGAGTCTTGCCTATGGATGTGTTGTGTACCACATACTATGGGTAGGAGGCTGCAAGTCATGATAGGATGGTTGCCTTTTATTCTTATTCAGTCGTGCTTTAGAGCGGTACAGTATAGGGTTGAGTCCCTAGAGCTTACTGTATTCTTTGGTTATAGATAATGTCAGACCAGCGACATCCTATCACAGGTCGGAGCTTAGATATTATTGCAGGGGAAGGCACTAGCAGAACGCCTCACCCTTGTGTAGAAACAGCCTGATCAGAGGGCAATACAGAGGCATCATCCCAACCTTCTCAGCAGTCTCCACCACATCATGAGCCACTTAGGGCGACACCACCTCCAGCAGTCCCTATACCGATACCTTCCGAACAGGAGGTTAGGAGTGCGCTAGTCATGTTAGCACAGATGATGGCTACTCAGCGTCAGCCGATGCCGTCTACAGTTGCGGAGTCGTCAGGAGGGCCCGGTAGTTCGAGGGTCCTAGAGTTCTTGGCTCTAAATACCCCACAGTTTACAGGTACGGACCGGACAGAGGACCCTCAGGATTTTCTAGATCAGATACAGAGAATTTTCAGGGTTATGCACGCCACGCCTACAGAATCGATTGAGTTGGCAGCATTCCGGTAACGGGACATCGCCGTGTTATGGTATGAAAGATGGGAAAGGTCCCGAGGGAGAGATGTTTCCCCTCCGACCTGGTCCAGCTTCTCAGGAGCTTTTCTGGATCACTATTTGCCCCGGGAGATTCGACAGGCCCGGGTGGACCAGTTTCTACATCTAGAGCTGGGGGCCATGAGTGTTCTGGAATACGCCTTGCGGTTTGATTTTTTGGCTCGGTATGAACCGGCCTTTGTTGATACCACGGCATCCAGAGTACACCACTTTATCATGGGGTTGAATCCAGAATATGTTGAGACTTGTATTACGGCCACACTGCGAGAGGACATGGATATTGCCCGAGTTCAGGCATTTGCCCAGAATATTGAGGGCATCAGGCAGCGGCATCGGGAGATCAGGAGGACCAATCAGGAACAGCGCCGCAGGGATAGGCCAGTTGAGTTACAGAGGGAGGCTCGGGGAGGACCTAGGCCACGATTGTTAGATAGGTCGCCCAGACCCCCGCCTCCACCACAGCCGCAGAGGGGCAGGTTTAGCCGTAGGGGGAAGTCAGAGACTGGCAGAGGCTCGCAGATTGCAGATTCACCATTACAGAAGAAGGCGGATCAGAGTAGGTATACCCTACCACTTTTCCCTATATGCAGCCGATGCCATTCTAGAGAAGCAGGTATGGCTCCACCAGATGTTATATTTGTGGCCAAGAGGGCCATCTGATGAGAGATTGTCCAGTCAGAGGACAGGAGGACCGGGATAGACAAGACAGGGCATCCGCAGGGTCACGAGCTTCATTATCCTCGGTAGGGCACAGGCCCTCAGTTCCAGCAGGCAGGGGGGGCAGATCAGGGGCCTCCAGTGTAGGTGCGGGCCCAAGACGCACATATGCCTTACCATGGAGGCAGGATTCAGAAGCGTCACCTAATGTTGTGATGGGTATGATGACTATCTGCTCATACCCTATTTTTGTATTGATTGATCCAGGATCTACTTTGTCCTACATTACTCCATTTGTGGCTCAGAAGTTTAGTGTTGCACCAGAATTGCTTCAGCAACCCTTTTCAGTATCCACCCCCATCGGTGACTCCATTATAGCCAAAAGCGTCTATCGCGGGTGTACAGTAGAGGTTGCTGATCGTCAGACCACAGTAGACCTGGTAGAATTAGAAATGGTCGATTTCGACGCCATTATGGGTATGGATTGGTTGGCTCCGTGCTATGCAAATGTAGAATGCTGGACCAAGACAGTCCAATTCCACTTTCCAAGGGAGGTAGTACGAGAGTGGAAGGGCAGTACAATTACGCCAAAAGGTAGGTTTATTTCCTATCTTCAGGCGAGGAAGTTTATAGCAAAGGGATGTATTTACCATCTAGTCAGAGTTCAGGACGTTCGGGTAGAGCCTCCGACTCTCTAGTTGGTTCCAGTGGTGAACGAATTCCCTGATGTATTTCCAGATGAGCTACCTGGTATTCCTCCAGAAAGGGAAATAGATTTTGCAATTGATTTATTACCAAGAACTCAGCCCATATCAATTCCTCCGTATGGTATGGCTACTGCTGAACTTAGAGAGTTAAAGGAGCAGCTGAAAGATCTGTTAGACAAGGGCTTTATCAGGGTGAGCACTTCACCGTGGGGTGCGCCAGTTCTATTTGTAAGAAAGAAGGATGGCTCGCTCCGCATGTGTATAGATTACCGGCAGTTGAATAAAGTTACAGTTAAGAATAAGTATCCGCTTCCCAGAATAGATGATTTGTTTGACCAGTTACAGGGGGCCAGATATTTCTCCAAGATTGATTTACGGTTCGGATACCATCAGGTTTGATTCCATGAAAGAGACATTCCCAAGACAGCCTTCAGGACTAGATACGACCACTTTGAATTTCTAGTTATGTCCTTTGGGCTGACGAATGCCCCAGCAGTATTTATGGACCTGATGAATAGTATCTTCAGACCATACCTGGACCTGTTCATGATAGTGTTTATCGACGATATTCTGGTGTATTCTCGCTCAGAGACAGACCACCAGAATCATTTACGGACAGTGCTCCAGATTCTCCGGGACCGTCAGTTGTACGCCAAGTTCTCCAAATGTGAATTCTGGCTGAACTCAGTAGCTTTCTTGGGGCATATTGTGTCTGATGTTGGTATACAGGTAGATACGTAGAAAATAGAAGCAGTCAAAACATGGCCCAGACCTACCACTCCGACTGAAGTCCGCAGTTTTCTGGGATTAGCAGGATACTATAGAAGATTTGTTGAGGGGTTCTCCACCATAGCGGCACCTCTAACTAAGCTAACGCAGAAAGAAATAAAGTTCCAGTGGACAGAGGCATGTGAGCAGAGTTTCCAAGAATTGAAAGACAGGTTGACCTCCTCCCCGAGTATTAGCGTTGCCAGAAGGTACAGAGGGTTATTCAGTGTATTGTGATGCATCAGGTATTGGGTTGGGATGTGTGTTCATGCAGCACGGTAAAGTGATTGCTTATGCTTCCAGACAGCTGAGGAAACACGAAAAGAATTATCCTACCCATGACCTGGAGTTAGCCGCATTGATCCATGCCTTAAAGATATGGAGACATTACTTGTATGACGTCCATGTGGATATTTTCACAGATCATAAGAGCCTACAGTATATCTTCACTCAGAGGGAGTTGAATTTGCGACAGCGTCGCTGGTTGGAGTTATTGAAAGATTATGACGTGGACATTTTGTATCATCCGGGGAAAGCCAATGTAGTAGCAGATGCTCTCAGCCGTAAATCGATGGGGAGTTTGGCATATTTGCAGCCCAAGCAACAGGAGTTGGTCAGAGAAATACATCAATTAGCCAGCCTAGCCATTCGTGTAGCAGAGATAGAGGACAACAAAACAGTAATTCAGAACACCGCAGTGTCGACATTAATTGAGGAGGTAAAAGAACGGCAGTATGAAGATCCTGACCTGGTCCAGCTTAAGGACAGAATTCAGCAAGGGAAAGCGCCAGATTTTCAGGTAACTAAGGATGAAGTGTTGAGATATAAGGGCCGTTTCTGCGTTCCAGATGTTTCAGGGCTCCGCTAGTAGATTATGAGTGAGGTATATTACGCCCGCTATTCTCTCCACCCAGGCGCGACGAAAATGTACCAAGATATTAAGGAGATCTACTAGTAGCCGGGTATGAAAGGGGAAATAGCAGAATTTGTAGCCCAGTGTCCTAACTGTCAGCAAGTAAAAGTGTTTCCAGAAACCAAGTGGGTTGACTCAGGACATAGCTGTGCCTCTTTGGAAGTGGGAAGCAGTAAACATGGACTTTATAGTAGGATTACCCCGTACCAGGCATAGACATGATTCAATTTGGGTAATTGTTGACAGACTGACGAAATCAGCCCATTTCCTGCCAATAAAAGCTACTTTCTCTGCGAAGATTACGCCGAATTGTATATCAGAGAAATAGTTAGATTACACGGTGTTCCAGTATCTATTATCTCTGATAGAGGAGCACAGTTTACAGCTAGATTTTGGCAGTCATTTCAGAGAGGTCTGGGAACGCAGATTAATTTGAGCACAGGATTCCACCCTCAGACAGATGGACAGGCTGAACGCACTATTCAGACGCTCGAGGATATGCTACGGGCGTGTGTGCTAGACTTTGGAGGTAGTTGGGACGAGCATTTGCCACTGATTGAGTTTGCTTATAATAATAGTTATCACTCAGCTATCCAGATGGCACCCTTTGAGGCACTGTATGGGCGTAATGTAGATCACCAGTTGACTGGTTTGAAGTGGGAGAGTCAGCGTTGATTGGGCCAGATATTATTCATCAGTCAGAGGAGAAGGTAAAGCTTATCAGAGAATGCCTACTGACTGCACAGAGCCGCCAGAAATCATATGCCGATGTGCGGCGCAGGGCCCTGGAATTTGATGTAAATGACTGGTATTTCTGAAAGTATCTCCAGTGAAAGGGGTGATGAGATTCGGCAAGAAAGGTAAGCTCATTCCTAGATTCATTGGGCCTTATCAGATTTGGCGAAGAGTAGGTCGAGTGGCATACGAATTGAACTTGCCTCCAGAATTGGAATCCGTCCATCCAGTTTTCCACGTATCTATGCTAAGAAAGTACATAGGAGACCCATCCAGAATAGTCCTAGTCCAGGATGTCCAGGCTACGGAGGAGCTGACCTATGAAGAGGTTCCAGTAGCTATTTTAGACAGACAGATTTGTAGGTTGAGAACTAAAGATATTGCATCTGTCAAGGTACTGTGGCGTAATAGGAACCGAGAGGATATGACTTGGGAGGCAGAGGAAGATATGAAAATCAGATATCCTCACTTGTTTCAGGCCTAGTCAGTCAAGAGGTATGTTAGTATTGTTATTTTATGCAGTGCCTTATAGTATATGTATAAATGAGATAATCAACTCCAATCTTTTGTCTGATGAATGCTATGGTATTGCGTGGAGTACCTGTATTGGACTTTTCTACATTTCAGGTTTTCGAGATAGTCCATATTACAGGGAAAACTCTGCCAAAATTTTTCTAAAAATAAGATGAGTAAGTTGAGAATTCCTATAAATAGAAGTTTACATTCGAGGACGAATGTTCTTAAGGGGGGGAGAATGTTACACCCCGTAAATTCTCGACATGTAGATGGCCTATTCGCATGTTGGTTAAGAGTTTTTGAATGCCATACATGCTAGGAAAAGGCCCGGGGGAAAGACCGGAAAAGAAATCCGTCGAACCATCGCGGAAGGAGCCGGGGCAGAACCCCTCCGCGATGGCAACGTGCCACGAAGGGAGGGCCTCCGCATTGGCTCCATGTCACGAAGGCCCTGTCCAGGCCCAGGTATAAAAGCCTCCAAACTTCGGTTTTTATTTCATTTAACTTATAATTTCCAGAGAACACGACAGAGAACAGAGAGGAACGAAGGTTTACGGTATATATTCATCCGATTACACCGTCAAACGCGGTCCAAACTCAAATTAACTCCAGATACTGAGGTATTAAGCAGCAAGGAGCGTTCCTACAGATTTAGTTTCGTGAAATTTGGCCGGCGAATCGTCGTGCTACCGAGCTAAGGTAAGTGGAATTGCTCCAAATTATTGTCAGTATACCCCTAGCCCTAAAGTGAGTATTTCTCCCTTCTGGACTTCTGAGAAATAGCGAGTTTTCGATCGTCTTTCGATAAGCCAAAGTTTGGGCTATATATATATCAAAAGTGTTATCTTTTTCCAGGATATTAATGTATTTAGCCCTAATTGATATATATATGAATACAGTTAGAAGGAATAGCTGAATATTGGTCGAGCTACGCCAGTTATCCGGAAGCCGACAACTGAGGTATGTAAAGCTAGTTTCCTCGGCAAGTTAGTAGTCTCGGTATAATAAAATAGTTCAAAGGCCAGTAGAATGTTTCAGAAGTCGTGTGTTATGTTTATTATGAATATTAGTACGATATTGGAAGCATCATGTTATGTATAGCGTGAAACTTGCTAGCATGATATAAATTCTAATACAAAGTAAGTTTAGAAAGCAGGCTAGAATAGTAAATCATGTTACTATGAAGCTCAGTTATACAGCATGATTCCCAGTAGAAAAACTATATCTTGTTCAACGTTAGACTCAGCACAGTATGACAGAAGTTTATATATATATACCATTATCAGTCCCAGCATGTATTAAATACATGCATATTACTATCACTAGTTTAGCATATAGTATGTACAGATACATTATTATCACTAGCTTCAGCATGTGGTATACGCAGTTAGTATTACTAGTTGAGACCACTGTATTGTCTTAGGGTTGGATTACCTAGCATTCATGACCGCCCCAGGGTTAATAGCTGTATCGAATCATCCGCTAGAGGGCGAGGATACGTCACTCTACGGAGTGGCATGCCATCCCACAGGGGACGAAGATGGGATGCCGATTTCCCCATATTATGCCTTGGTCGGCCTTTATACACCCCCGTCGAGCGGGTACGCTCGGGGTGTTGATTCAGGAGTCCTCCGGACTCAGGTACAGTTATAGTCAGGGGCTCAACGAGCCCAAGTGCATACCCAGGGGATCGGCAGGATGCTTATAGTTATTATAGGAGATGGGACGACCGGGGTAGGGGTATAGATTGCGTGTTGATTGTACCTCCCGGCTTACGGGGGCCGGGTAAGGTTTGTGTGTGCTATGTTATGTTATGTTATGTTATGTTATGCCATGTTACGCTAGATACGAGTAGATCAACAGTAGAGCGATACATTTCCAGGTATGACTCCTACTCCTTCCAGCATAGTTGAGAGTAGGCTTAGCTTTACATTTTCAGTAAGTTTAGTCTATTTCTTTCTATTTCAGTTCCATCAGTTGTAATGTTGTTTTCAGATATTTTTTAGTTGTTGCTTTACATACTCAGTACCAGCGGTACTGACACCCATTGAGGGCGCTGCATTACTTGCCTGCAGGTACTCATAGACGAGGAGCCGATACCTCGTGATTCCAGCCAGCTCACAAAGTCATCAGCTCCAGTCATCCGGAGCTAAATAGCTAGAGGTTTATCTCTTTTATTTTGTTATACAGTATGGGTAGGGCGGGGCCCT
Organism: Datura wrightii; assembly: GCA_035772735.1. NCBI lineage: Eukaryota > Viridiplantae > Streptophyta > Magnoliopsida > Solanales > Solanaceae > Datura > Datura wrightii. The sequence goes on along the minus strand of JASDFA010000010.1, from coordinate 67,031,445 downwards.
GTCCCGACCATCTTATCAGTATTCTTAGAGGCTTGCAGTTTGTTTATATATTTCCCTGTGGTTAGTTGTGTCGGTCGTGTGGGGCCGTGCGTATGTTTAGTTGTTTATGTTGGCCGTGTGAGGTCTTATCCATTCAGTAGTGGTGACCTTGCCGGTCACGTAGCTGTTCAACATTTGTTATATTGATTTAGAGTTAACTAGACAGCATGGTGGCCTTGTCAGCCCGCATAGTTTCCCCCATGTGAATGTGATCTGGTTAGCTGATGTTATAGTACAGGTGGTTATAGGTCTAGTCGGCCGGAGGCTGTATTTACAGCCGTTATATAGCCCGTTGTTTCTGTGAATCAGAGTTAGAGCCAGCCAGGCACCAGATGTGCTTGGGCTCAGTAGTCTAGCAGTTCAGATCCTAATAGGGCACCAGGTGCCAGTCATACCCCCAAGGCGGGGCGTGACACTACATACTTGGCTTGAAGAGTTTCTTGACTTGATTTGGAGACCCAAGAGAATTAGAGATGAAGAAGGTGAAAAACCCTAGCATTTCCTTGAGAGGTGATTTTCGACTTACGGTGTTTAAAGAGAATGAGGGTTTAGGCTGAGTAAAACCTCTTAAGAAACCCAAAAAAACTCACTTAGGAGTTAAAAGATTAGGAAGTTAAGAAAATACCCTTAGGAGATTGTATTTAAAAACTGTTGGGTGGAACCTATGACCCAACAAACAAGTTGTTGGTTCAACCAACGAGCCGTTTGTTCCATTCATGGGTTCCTAGACCTGCTCTGAACCATTTCTGGACCTGATGCAACAACCAGGACTAACGACCCATCCTATAAACCAATGGATTTCCCCGTCAATCGTTGGTTCTGGGAAATTTTTAGCAAATTTTCTGAACCTCCAACAAATGGGTCAATCCAACAACCCATATGTTCTACCAACGATGCGTCCTAAGGGTCGTTTTGTGGCCTGGTGTCAACCTTCCTGTTGGTTTTCTGCTTCATTTCGAGGATCTGATCTTGGAGACTTTTGGGGTGTTACAGAATATAACGTTTTTTGTTATACAGGACCACGGCTCCTCTCTTCTCGAGAATCCATACATCCCTTATCAGTGTATGGACAGTTATCTCTCGAGCTCAGGTTTAGGTTTGGCCTCAATTAAAAAATAAAATGGAGCACTTAACAATGCATCTTCACAGACCAAGACCTATGAAATCACCCTTTAATTCTGAGGCAACAGAGGGATTGTACCATTCGAGTTATTTTTTTCTTGACTCAAAATCGAAATGGGAGCGGGTTTAAAGAGGATCTTAGATGTGTAAGGTTGGTCCGGGAGGTTCTCTTAACGCCTTTCTTTTTCTTCTCATAAAAGTTATCTCACAAAGACTTTCCAAGGTAAGGAAGTAAGGGAGAACAAGAACACTTGGAGAGCGCAATATAATGGAGAGTTGTATGCTGCATCCAGAAAGGATGAATAGCTCCCAAAAGTTAAGTTGTTAATTCTCTCCCAATTGGTTGAATCGTAAGTGCAATGGCACAAGCTTAATTCTCAATTTATAGACCACATAGAATTAAACAGAGTGATATAGTCACCAAGAACTCATATTATTGATTTCTAACTTGATTTGAATTGACGTGTAATTATTATAATTTCTTTTGTGTCAAACCCTTCTTTTTTTTTTCAAAAACTTGTTTCCCAAATTCAAAGTATAACAGCCAAAAAGCAAGACAAGGAAAAAATTAGCGAATAACATTAAATATCAAAAATAAATTCTTCTTTACCTCTAGGGATGGCAACGAGGCAGGACGGGAGCGGGGCGGGGCAGATTGGATTTTATGTTATGCGGGGTGGAGCGAATTTTAGGCTATGTGAGTATGAGGTGGATTAAAATATTTTTTTAAAAAACTAATGCGGGGCGGGGCAAATTGCGATTTTATGCATGTCTATGCGGGTTCAATAGTAATATTTTTTTAAAATATTTTTTGTTCTTGACCAAGTAAAACTTTTATTTCAAAAATGTGTTTCATTTGATTATCAATTCTCTAATAATTTCGTTCTCTAATTTTCTCCCATCTAAATTGTTATTTCTTTCTCTTATAGTTTGACATCAAAGATGTGCTCAGTTAATCAAAAATTTTGAAAAATACATCACTTTCATTTCATATCAAAATAACTAGATTAAAACGGATATCCGCAACAATATTTTGTGTTTTTAGTCCTTAGATGATGGCGGAATTTAAGCCTATGAAAAAAAAGAGAGAATGATTGGGAAGAAAATCATAAACAGCTGTTTAATTAATTGTCTGATGTTTCACACAACTTTAAAACGGAAATCATAAACAATAATACAATCAAGCATCTTTCTTTTTCGGAAAGACAATGAAGAAAAATGGGTAGGAAAAAGATAAGAAATTTTCCTGTTATTACCATGAAAATTAGCAAATGTGAATGATTTACTCCTAAAAATTATAAAAAAGATTTAATACGCTGATAATTTTAAAAAATTATATCATATATGGATAAGGTGCAATGACTTATTGAAAGTTGAAACATCACGTTACATAGGGTATAATAACATACTTCGAACTTCAAATACTTTCACACTTATATAACTTCAGTTTGACCATTTACTTCAATTAAATACAAGTTTTGCGTTTTGACCAATTATTGTTTGTCAAACATAGTGATACTAGAAATTATACACGAGTGATTTTTTCCTTTTTTGATAATATAATCAAAAAAGTTCTTTTTTAAAAAAAAAATTATAAAACTATGTAGTGCGAATTTATGCAGAGCAGGTTTATGTGGAGCAGGACGGCCGAGACATATTGAAAATATCAAATATGCTATGCAGGATGGAGCGGGGTGAATTAAAGTCTTTGAGGGTTTACGCGGGTTTGCTCCACACCCACCCCATTACAATCCCTATTTACCTCCTTAATATTTAAAGGTTTCGGAAATAATACCCCCTCCACATATTGAATGAAAATGGTAATTCTCTTGCAATATTTTTCAGTAAGTTTTTTTTAAATAGAGATCTTTTTTTTTCCCTCAAACTAAAATACAAAAATATAACTCTTATTTATTCGATATAAGTTGCTCATATTTGCATAAATATAAGCACTCAAATAAGATATTGATTAATTTTATGTAACCAAATATTTTTTTTCATAACTCTCAACTGAAGATTTTCTAAATAATTTTCAAATAATAAATTTCTAACCTGAACCATGATCTCTGTCCAAGAAGAAATTTTCACGATAAATTTATTCATGATGGTAACATAATAATGTTAGTATACAAAGAACATACAAAAGTAATTTATATTTTGATAGCAACAATTTCATCATTTAAGATATATTTTAAGAATTTTCACATAAAACTTTTGTTTTTTTTAAAATACACCCAGATGAGCCACGCAGATAATTTCTTTTTCTTTTTTCTAGAAAACCAATTCAATTTTTGTCCAATATAAAATATTTTCTTAATTATATTTATATAAGCAATTCTTCGAGGATTATGAAAGAAATGCTTGATAATACCAGTCGAAATTTTATTTGAGTGCGTTTATATAAATATATGAGCAGAATCTAATAAATAAGGATTATATGATTTTGTATTTTAGTTCTAGGAAAAAAATTTTAAAAGCCTCGTCTAAAAATATTGCATAAGAATATTGTTCCCGTTCATTATGTGAAGGAAGAATTTTTCTCAATCCTTAATAAATGTTAAGGGAGTAAAGTGAAATTGACTCTTTTTATTATTAGTCATGTTTTCTAGAAGAAAATAAAATATGAAAAGTTTACGGAGCAAATTTCCTATAGGTAACTCGTTTGCATATTGTTAATGAAATAAATCTTGAGTCTAATTCAATCCGTATAAATTAGCTCATTAAAAGAAAATTGCTCAAGAATTACATAAGTTCTATGTTCCCATTTGACAAACATTGCGGCTCCCCCCAATCCCCAATCCCCCTTCCCCCATTCAGGATTGGGCAGTATAAGACATGGACCCCAACCTGCCCAACATCGAAAACAATGAATTAGCATGGACCAGACTTTAATACCAGCGCAGGAAAAAATTATTTAGAAACTCAATAAATCTCGGAATGTGCTTATACAAATTCTCTGCTACTCTCTACAACATGAAAATAACAAGCAACAGTTCTATTCCATAACGCTAAAAAGTGACTCAGTAATTAAAGTCTTATGACTTCATTTTGATTCTTAAAATTCCCTTAAGTATCAATTAATACGAAAGATGTTAAACAACAAATACAAATAGAGCAAATTGAAGGGAGTTTGAAAGAAAAAAAAAATCTTCAATAAGAAATATATTGAAGAACTAGTTCAAGATTGGACACTAGAATCCAGGGAAGTTTTCTTTTTAAAAAAAGATATTGAGCATCTCTCTAGCGCGTAAATCTTTTAAAGTAGAGACAAACAGTAGATAGTCGCTAGATGTGAAATCAAGTAAAATAATAAGAAATCTAAGAAGTTAGCAAAACGAGGAAGGGAAGAGTGTGTTCGGTACTCCGGAAAATACTTTACCCAGAAAATGTTTTCTTAATAAGCAATCTTTCTTATTTATTTTTTATGTTTGATAAGCAAGAAAGAAAATAAGAAAGAATAAGGTGGAGACGGGGGTCAGGGGTGGTTGGGTGAGGGTTAGGGGCATTAGGGGTTGGAAAGGAGACGGTTGGAATGCCACCTGCGAAATTGTTTTCTTAAGAAAGTCATTTTCCTTATTTTTAAAAGAACTTATTTCTAAAATATTCCCGCCAACCAACCATAAATAATTTTTTTTCCTCCATATCAAACACTCATAGTGTAGTAGTTTTATTTTAATCTATTATCTTTTTAAAATGTAAAATTACCTTCATGCAGCTAACTAGCTACGTAGAAAAAGCAGAGCAGTCGGGACATATGAAAAGATATCAATCAAAAACCAGTATTTTTCTCTTGAAGCTGTGCCTTAAATCTAGTCTTGCACAGAAATGTCAAGTTAGACGCTTAAAGCAGCAGAAAAGAGATGTTCATGCCTACTTCCTATGAATTTCTGTCGAAATTGCTCGAATTTTCCTTCTTGAATTGCCTCTCTGATAGAGCGGAAGAATCCCAGAAAATGATGCGTGTTATGTCTGGGAAATGAAAGACAAGCTCATATTAGGTACCATGAAGACATGACAACAAAGCCAGAGAATAAGGCAGAGAGCTTCATACATTTCCAACAGAATATGTGCCAACATCTCATGGACATTGAGAAGGTGGTTGATGTATGCTTTTGTATGATTTTGGCATGTATAACACTTGCAATTATCGACAATAGGAGATATATCCTTCCTGCGAAAAGGGATGGAGAGGGACGACACAAATTGCATTGTCAGTGAACTTCATCTCAGTATTTTGCCAGAACAACCACCCCAGGAAGGCCCCAAGCTAACACATTAAGGGACATAGCAAGATTACATACTATCACTTCTATAAGAACAACATCGAGCACAATTGTAGCTATGCCAGTATGTTGCACATTTCAGTTACAGTGAGTATCATAACAAGTCTGAAGGATGAACATGACTTACCTATACATTGTTGCTTTCAAATTTATCTTAGTGCCATCGCATCCTGAATTACTATTTGGTTGATATTTAGTAATTTGCATCTCTACTCTTTCAAGCGGAAAGCAGAGAGCAAAGCCTCCTAGTGTGAGATGGTAGATGTAACTGGAAAAGAAATTATCCAATGTCACAATTGCAGCTAAGAGAATCAGATATAGAAGAAAGGAGACACCAATATATTGAGCTAGCACTTACGTGGAATCAAATAGATCAACACCTACAGCAACACCTTGCAAGACCTCTTCTGTAGACAAAACAAGTAAATTCTCTCAGCCACAAGAAGAATACGATTATTAATTTTCAAATATCCAACAGTTTTCACAATGAGAAAGCAAGCGGGTTGAATCTGGTGGATACTGAAGTTGTTTCTTTATAACAAACAAGCTCCTCTTCTTTTTCGAACACAATATCCATCACTATGTTGACATGCATCTATATGAAAATATTTTTATCCATCACTATGTTGACATGCATCTATATGCAAATCTTTTTCTGTGAGTGCAACAGTGAATGAATGACAGAAGAAGGCCGAAAGGAGAAAACAGGAGGAGATGAACAAAGATAGGATTGCAAGCATTCATGATATCAGTCTTGCCTGGTAGTCCAAGGCCACTTACGAGACGTGGCTTTTCTTCAGGTAAAAAATCCTGCAACCAGTAACATCATAAGCCACCATAAACTTGAGTTTTCCACTGTATGCAAATAAGTACAGAGTTTTCAGTCTACCAAAGACATAAAGGACCCCTGTAAACATATAACTCAGATAAGCCCATTTGTCCGAAACTAACATTGTCAACTTTAAGGCTATCATAAAAATGAGAATAAAAAGTTAGCACGAACATTGACCTTCGAGTGAGAGACAGAATGAAGATGATTAGCAACTTATGGACCTGAAGGAGATCATAAAGGAAATTTTACACAACACATAACCACCTACAACTATATCACATGTACTGCAAATTTGGAACTTGAAGTACCAGGAGCAAACTACTCCAAAAACACAGGATCACAGATGGTCCCCAACTTATATTAAAAATCATGTTATGGCCTCTTCACCTTGGCTATACATATCCGATTCAAGAGGGATGACATAGGTAAAGATTATTGATATGAACCTCCAAATACACTAAAAACTTTATAAGAATTTAATCCTCATGTGGCATTCGAGTCAAACTGAGTTCAGTTTACATTTTACATTACATAAGGTGCCAAGGTATTCAAAAGAGCTCCTAAAGTATATGAGGGGATAGCCCCCAAGGGTTTGGTTCAATGGCAAAAGTAGTAGAGCACAAAATATGTGGTAAGCAGTAGAAACACAGACAAGTTTGAATTCTGCTGGTGAACCCTAGTATTTAAGTGGAGAAAGGTAGAGAGGAGGGTCCATTATCTATTAAGTTTCGAAGTTGGAAACAACTGACCTCTTGATTTTACTCGAAAAAAAACAAAAAAGTACAAGGGGAATAGACCTAAAGCAAATTGCTTATCAAAACATCTTATTATTTGATTCCCGTCTTTATGCTCATTATATATGTTCAACAATAGTGATGCACCTGTCCTTGCCTTCCCCATTCATTTCAAGAGGACTTACTTTAGAAGCAAAAGTATTTCCTGCCAAAAGGAAAAGAACAGAAGCAGAAATACCATATGAGAATCATACCATAACAGCACTAAGGAGGGTGTTGCGCTCTTCCATGCTCTCCCCTAGTCCAAATCCACCAATCCAAAAACCTGTATTGAAAACTCATTCTGAAATTAATAGGATATTTTCAAGAGACCAAACAAACAAATACATAGCTATGAGGCCTTTGAATATTTAACAAAAGTAAACTTCACCGCAACTGAATCACTTGCAAAAGATGGCAGATCAAAATGGACCAAGATCCCCTCTCTGGTATAAGCTTTAATTGTTTAATTCTATCAAAAAGTCTTTTCCGTGAAAGGAACTTAAGTAAAATGAAGTTCATCAATGAAGCCAAGATATTTTCAGATATACAGATACTCATGAAACAAAAGAACTTTTCTCCAATACTGTTGAAGATCAGTTTAGTCATGTCAAAAAAAAACCCTAATACTTTTGATAATAGAAATTTCTAATTAATTTATTCGTTAGTTAAGAGGATTTCACTTACAACTGTCACATTCTCTAGGTGTTTTTCGAAATAGACTTTGCTCTTACTCATCAGATTGGATTTCACCTACAATTACAGATATAGTGGCAAGGAAGTATATGAGTTTGAAGAGAGAAAACAAACCTTCTACATTCCTCCTAGCAACTTCTTGAGCACAACTTCGGCGCTCCTCCACCCTAGAGCCTCCAACAACTGATCCAAATACTGCTCCGTCTGTCTACGCTTCAGCAGTTATAACACTTTTTGATGAGATTATGCAGCAATATACTTGGTAGGGTTGACAACACCAGGAATTAATTTTCTTCAGAAAAAAGAGAAAAAATAGGAGAAGGAACAAACAGGACGAACATATGTACCTTGTTAGCAAGATGACACTGACTACATTCTATTAATTATATATACATGACCAAGGCAAGACTTTACTACCCTCTAAAGCATATTGCAAGAGAAGTGCAGTACATAATGATCAGCAGAGCAGATACACTGCTACAAGCGGTGTCATTCACTTCATTGAAAACTTTTTACTAAATGTGTAGTAATAATCAATGAATGAAGTAGAGAATAAATATATTTGCATGATACCACCTGGAAAATGGAGTTGTTCCAATCCAGCGGTCATGTCCATTCCTTTCCATACAAAAGGTCCTGGGTTCGATTCTATTAGAGGTTTCATCATATTCTTTTGACAAAAAAATAAATTAGAACCCGAAATGACACTAAAATCCAACTGTATCAGCAAAGAAATTGAGCAAAATTCCAAGAAAACATGTCAAAAGAAAACAAATATAATCATGTCCCTAAAGAAACTTTAGTATTGAGGATAAATCAGTCCCAAAATCAAGAACTCATTTTTATTTTTAATTTCGTGATATTATTCCCAAAAAAGGTACTTTGGTCACTCATTTGTTCTCTAGCTTTTACTTATTTCTAAGTACTCCAACTCAGACTCCACACTCCCTTTTACCCTAGATCCAGTTTTGCCACCCATCACATGCAATTCTCCAATGAGCTAATAGACGGTGGTAGCTCCTTTTTTTTCCGTGAAACAATTTTAAGTATATTTTTAGATCTCTATTGGGATTAGTGTTAGTAATATAAAAGCTTACAAAGTTGAGTATTTCTCAAAACTTTTGTTTTATAATGAACAAAAAAATTAAATTGAAAAACTATTTAACAATCTATTTGTGAGATTTCAAAAATTAGTATAAATGTACCGACATATATTATATGAAACTAACTTAAAACACATGGTCATTACAAATTATTAGCGTAAATAGGCCCATAAGAAGGGTTAAAAAGTGCAACATGTCATCATACTAATATCAAAGTTTAGTACATAAAATCCCCTACATATACAAGTGTAAGACTAAAATAAAAATGGGCAGAACCTGTTGAAATAAATTACCATGTTGAAATATATCAAATGCTTAGTAGAAGGATATTTTTCATACAACTTCATTCAAGACTCATACTAGGCATGAAATTTAAATTTTCAAGTCTCAAATTCCAACTAGTTAAGTCCCCATTCATCCCTAAAGTGCAAATCAAGATCTAATTTAATACATAAGAAGGCTTGGGCTTGCACACCCCCAATATAGCCAAACCTGGTACCAAATTTAGTATAAAATAATGGCCTTATGACCCAAACATTATCCAAATGTACATATGTAAATGTGTTATATAAATCCTGTACAAGTATTAACATCTGCCAAACATACGACACTCTCCTGGGTGCCGCTTACCACGCAGTTGCAGGGAGGATACTGCAAAATTCTCTGAGAGACACTAGCCTGCGTCTGTGAGCTTGGTGCTCTGTAACTCTAACTAGCCTGACCCCTATGATCATACCTAGGTCATTGAGATGGTGCAGTGATCATAGAAGGTGCAGGTTCTGATTCATATCCCTGTTGGATCTGGTCTTCTGTTTACGATCCTTTGTCTGTTGTGCATATGCCATAAATCTAGCTATATCCATGTCCTTATTCAACAAGGCTACCGCACACTCACCAGACACTTGGGTTCCAAGTCCATGCACAAATTGACGCATCCTTTCCCACATGTTGGAAACAAGCTCGGGAGCATAGCGAGCTAGTGCGTGAACTTAATGTTGTACTTACTCCCTCACATTCATGGCACCTTGCCTGAGGGTTGTGAATTTGTCTACCTCGGCTTCCCTCAGTTGTAAGGGCATAAATTGATCGATGAAGGCATCCATTAAAGTATCCCAAACTGCGGGAGTTGCATCTTCCCGTCAAGATAGTTTCCGTTGCTCATACCATTTGATAGCTACCTTTTTCAATTGATAGGACGGAAATTCAACTCCTTTAGTCTCAGTAGCATGATAACTCGAAGATCCACTATCCCTCGTCTAAAAAGTTTTGAGGATCCTCTTTTGGTTTTAATCCTATGAAGACTAGCGAGTTCATACAGAGAAATTCTTTGATCCTTGAGGTAGTTGACCTTCATGAGCACCTGTAGTCTATGGTAATGTTCCCTGAAATTGAGACTGTACAACAACAATTTCGGTGAGCATTTGAATAGCTCCCCTCACATCTGTGTTAGAAGAACTCAATGGTGGAGTATACAACGTGGGGATCCTCATCGGACCCTCTGTTAGCGATGGAGTTGACATGTGGGTGGCCTGAACTGACAGGCGACCCTGAGACCTTGTTTGAACACTCTGAGTCTGAAGTAACTCATAAGCATTCATCCCTACTACAACATTAGCCCTTAGCCCTTTGGCTTATGGTTGATTTCCTCTTAATAGGCATTGTCTGAAAGAATGTAGTAGCACACAAGTTAGAATCTTTTTAAAAGTTCATCACTATAGCATGAGCTGAAGTATGAAAAAAGAGTAACATCTGTAAATGTCATGTAGCCTCCTAATTATAAATGCGGAGCGCTTCACACCCATAATTAAGACACTACAAGACATGGATTCATAGAATCCCTAGGACACTTGAACCTAGCGCTGGGATATCAAATTTGTCACGCCCCGATCCGAGGCCTATGAGGCACCGACACTCAATGCATTAACTTACCCGAGCGAAAGCTAACGTAATCTTATCAGGAGACATGTGCGGAATGAAATGGAACAGTTCAATATTATGGGAAGAAATTCCACTCGTAAGTTGTATTAAGTTAAATCTGATATACCAATATAAAAAAAAAGAGTTGCTAAGTTTACATTATGAACATTCTAGACTCCTTCAATTTATGAAGCCTCTACCAATACGAACAAACTATTTTACCAGGACAACATCCCCGGCACACTTCTAAGCAAACTAGAAAAGCTGAAATAAATGATATTGCCCCAAAAGTAAGTGGGGCTCACCAATAGCTGAAGGTATAGACCCGAATGTGTTGCTTGATCGTCTGTCTGAGTAATTGAGTCTGCATTATAAAATAATGCAGCACCCTGGCCTAAAAAGGACGTGAGTATATATAGAATTGTACCGTATGTAAGAATGGCTGAATGAAACATGAAACATAGCTGAAGTAAAAAAGGAAAACCAAAGAAACCATATCATATCATAAAGAGTAAACCAAGATCAGTAGGTTGATCTTAATATTTCTTTCTTTCATCATCATTACGTTCGTTATGGGAGTCTTTTTTGGATTAACCGACATAAACCACCATGGGAGCACATGGAGTTTAATCTCTGCCCATTCAGCTAAGTCATCCCATACCTTGCTAGGGTATGAGACATTCAAAACATGTTGCTAGCATTATTTCATAATAAGCCCTTAGTAGGGGAACATAGAGAATTCACCCGAACCAACGGAATGAGTCTTATCCTATGCTAGCATACATAGTTTCAAGCAATTGTCGTTTGGACTTATGCCTTCTCGATTAATATCATTACCCCCGTGTCATTACGTGATAACATGTAGCCTTGGGCTCGTAATTCATATTTCATAGAGTCATAAAGTTTCTCCCTTGCGGAGGAAAGCATAAACCATATTTTTCATGTCATGATCATATCATATTCATCATAACATCATTTCTTTTCTTATTAGAAGAAAAATCATACTTCTCATGTTTACATGTTTCTCATGTAAAAACCCGAAAATTCATAAAATATGATCATATCTAAGCACATAAGAGATTTCATAGAAGTTGATGACATTCGTAGTGAATTTATATGAACAAACACAATTTTCTCAAAAGTATCCCTAATTGGCTCATGGAGGAAAATTCGTGAAATTTCGAAGAAAACGTGTTGTGGGGAAGAACAATAACATTCCCACACGTGAGATAGCCTTAAAATACCTTAATTGCTTCAAATTAATTGAAGGAAGACTCGAACTTTGGAGAAGAAAGCTCAAAATCCATTCTTGAACTTTGTGATGAGTTTTCCTTTAAACCCTAAGGTTTTTCATCAAGAATCTTACTTAAATTCATGATCGTTGGTTAGAATCGCTTAAAAAATCATGAAATGTGCTCACCTTTGATATGGGAGGAATTGGAGAAGAGAGTGTTCAAACTGGGACTCGGAGATGTGAAAAAGTGGAAGAAAAATCGAAAGGGTCAATTTTATAGTTGCTGGTGTTGGACCATTTACGGTGGGCCTGGGCTCCACTTAAGGCCCATAGAATCCACTTACCATTTGTAAGTCGGACCGTGATTGGATTCTAGTCCTTAACAGAGTTTCAAAAAAATTAGGCTTCAATTTACGGTCCCCAGGTACAACCTAAATCTCACTTGTAGCCCATAAGTTGGGTCATATCCGAACCCTCCAAGTTTCACAACTTCCATTTACGGTGCCACGTATGGCTGTAAATTTCACTTACGGTCTGTAGAATCCCATTGTACCTTGAAATCATCCTTAACCATTAATTCACTTTTGGGACTTCCAACTTGCGGTCACCATGTAAGGTCTGTAAGTGGGTTTTACGGTCGTACATGCCCTTTAAACTTATGAATCACAAGAGTTGAAGTTCATATCCCCACCATAAAACATACGAACCTGTAAGTCCATTTTATGATCCGTAATTCACATTGTCTAGACCGTAACTGTGAGGATCAGCCGTAGGTTTCCATATTGGATTGTAAGTCCCATTTACGGAAGTCACTTTTACGAAACTAGATCAGAATTTTGTCCAAGACTTCTGATTCCTTTCTTTTCAATTCCTTTGTACTCCAACACTAGTGTAATGACTTAATACATCAAATTAAATCCTTAGCTCACATGAATGATCATATTCTCATGGTTTGACTCGAGTTATTCGTATTTCATCTGTTAGACCTTCGCTCGGAGGTATGCGGTGTTACAACTAATCTCTTGAGCTAATGGCAAAGAAGCTAACTCACTTTCAACTCCTCATTCCTTTCTTGTTTACCTTTCATCCAACTTCCCACCCCCCCCCCCCTCTCTACCCTATCTAACCCCTAAACCCCTCACCTCATTTATGATCTCTTTCATCTTCATCTCTACCCTCCAAACACCTCTTTATTCCACGCCCTAATATACCTTTTTAGCATCTTCAACTTTTTTGCAAGTTGGTACGGGTTCCCTACCACTACGTAACTATTCCATCAACCCTCCACCCTATCCCCAAATTTTGGTGCATGTAGCCACATATTTTCAAATCTTAAGTAGCTCTCACACTCCTAGTTCTCCTTCCATCCAACATGAAATGACTGCTGTCATGTCCTCCCAAGTGATTGATACGAATAGTCTATCTAGTTTCTATCTAGAAGTAGAGTCCTCCAATCTAGGCACGTGAATCTGGTACATGTTAAGAGGAAATCAATAAGAAAATGAATATTAATCAAAATGGTAAAATGTTGAAATGCTACTTCACTAGTTAAATTATTAAGTATAATCAGAATGTTAGAAATTAGAAGTGTCAAGGTCTTTAGCTAAACACTCCAAATTGGACAAACATCATATATTTATTGTGCTTAATACCTATATAAATATGCATCTTAAATCAACGAGCAATCAATATCTCCTCTTCTCTTCTCTTATTGTCACATGCTATCAAAAAGTTTTTATAATCTTAGTTCATACCTAAAGGCTTATCAGCGGGTTGCACTATATTTTTTGCATGGCCAAAGTTCTTTTCTTCTCCTTCGAATAACGGAGGTGTTCGGACCAACTTGCATGCACCTAAACTAATCCATTGAATACTTGCATCTTCCCACTAATACAAGTAACACTATCCACTAAGGTTTAGGCAGAGAAAAGAGCCAAAGTTCCTTTTAGCATTTTTTTCCAATTGTTTTCGTAGTTTTAGGCTTTTAGCATTCTTATAGCCTGCTTATCCAAACTTTTGGGAAGCCAAAAGTGCATATTTTGAAAAGTAAGATGTTTAGCCAAGCTTTTGGGAGAAAAAGTGTTTTTTCGGAGTAGTAGAAGCTGTTTTTCAGAAACTAAAAAAATAATTTTTCCCCAAAAGTACTTTTTTGAAAAACATTTTTTAGAAAATACAGTTACAAGAACTTTTACAAGTTTGGTCAAACATTAACTTTTGCTTAAAAGTGATTTTAAATTGATTAGCTAAACACAAACTGTTTCTTACCAAAAGTACTTTTTTGAAAGTACTTTTGGAAAAAGTACTTTTCAAACTAAATTGATTTTAGAAATTTGGCCACACAGGCTATTAGGCCACCTACCCAAACAAAGTTCTACTTTTTCCTTTTTATTTTCTCTATTATTCTTGCATCTTTCTAGTTATCATCCCACGTCACAGCTCTTATTTCTGGTAGCCTTCCAGCAGCATTGTGTCTATATCAGATGAACGGTACTGTTTCTTTTCCGACAACCATTCTAGCGGCAGGACGCCTCTTTTTATTAATTGATTTTGGCGGTACCACACCTATTTCTGATCACATTCTGAAGGTACTTCGCCTAGTTTGTTGTCACTTTCCCGGCAGCACCATCTCTTTCCAGCCAACATTTGAGCTATTCTCCAGCTACTATTCTGGAAACTTTTCGGCAGAGATCAAGGCGACCATATTCTTTTCACCAACATTAACCTGTCAATTGTTCCAGTGATACTATTCTGAAAACTGCTTTAAAATATTGTATGTGTATTGTATTTGGCACCTATAAACAGGTATGTCTTGTGTTCATCAATAACCAGTACATATCTTCACAATTTTAAGAAGATTCTCAAATTTGATCTGCTTCTAAGGCATGAAGAATATAATCAGGACCCCTCTTCCAAGTAAACAAACAATAGCGAAGAAACAAAATCTATCTCAGAAACATATGTTTCTATATCATATACATGACTTTTTATACATAAGAGATTGTGGAATAGAATCACCTAAATCCCATGAAATCTAGTATTACACAGAATCATATATTATACACTAGGAAAAAAAATCATAAATATGATATTCTAAATTTACAACAATTATCCTAAGATCTTAGAGGATCAAATTTTGATATGAAGAATATCTTCCTTGAGCTTTATTGGAGGATCAAATCTTGATATGAAGAATATCTTCTTGGAAATCCTCTATCAGCCAACAATAACCAGTAAGCGGGTGAATGGACATCTTCCATTCCAAGCTTGCTTATTAGATCTTGAAACACATTGTTAGGTAATCCTTTTGTTAAAACATCGGCCAATTGATCTTTTGTAGATATAAATGGCATACAAATGAGTCTGCTATCTAATTTCTCCTTAATGAAATGTCTCTCTATAATCTACCTCAATATGCTTAGTGTGATCATGTTGTACAGGATTATGAGCTATACTTATTGCTGATTTATTGTCACAATATAGTCTCGTAGATCCTTCCCATCTTATCTTCAAATCATCAAGAATTATCTTTAACCATAAGAACTAACAAACTCCCATACCCATAGATCTAAAATCGGATTCTGCACTTGATCTAGCTACTACATTTTGTTTTTACTCCTCCAAGTCACCAAATTCCCTCCTAAGAAAGTCCAATATCCAGACTTGACTTTCGATCTGCTAATGAACTGGCGTAGTCTGCATCTGTATAAGTCTATAAAACCATGTCTCCTCTTTTGAATAGTATTTCTTTTCCTGGACTTCCTTAAGCTATTGTAGGATCCTATTAACATCTTGAAGATGCATTTCTCTAGGATCATGCACAAATTGGCTAACAACACTTACAACTAAGACAGTGACTGGCCTTGTATGGGACAAGTAGATCAATTTCCCTGCAAGCCTTTGATACAAGCCTTTATCTACCACAGAATCATCTAGAGTATTGCACAATCTATGCTTATATTCAATTGGTGTAGCCACTGGTTTACACCCTAATTTTCCCGGTTCTTTCAACAAATCAAACACATATTTTTGTTGGGAAATAAAGATTCCTTGTTTTGAGTGTGCCACTTCGATTCCCAAAAAATACTTTAATTTCCCAAACTCTTCGATGTCAAATTCCTTGAGTAAACACTTCTTCAAATTTTGTATCTCTTCTAAATCATCACCTGTTACTATGGTGTCATCCACATAAACTAATTGTTGTCACCTTTCCTGTTTTTGAGTGTCGTATGAACAAGGTGTGGTCTCCTTGAATTGGTCGATACCGTAACTTGATCATAACCTTTGTGAATCTTCCAAACCTTGCACGAGATGATTGCTTTAATCCAGTGTTGTCAAAGGCACGTTTAAGCCCTGAAGTGAGGCTCAAAACACCTTGAGCGCTTCGCCTCACTTAATGTGCGCTTTAATGTCATCATCAAGGCTCTAAGACAAACTTTCCTTGCAAATGAACATTTCCTGGAGAGGCGACACTAAACAATTGATATTTCATTTTATCTTAAAAAATATTCAATCTCTTTGTCCATATATTTGTTATTCATGCTTGTACTTATTTTTCTTGGACCAAACATATATATATATATATATTTGTATGTTTTCTCCATTTGCGCCTTTTCTCATTAAAGCCCATGCTTTATTTGCGTTTTGCACTTAAAGCTCCAATGGACCTTATAGCTTTTTTGCGCTTTTCGCTTTTGATAACACTGCTTTAATCCATAGAATGCCTTATTCAGTCTACACACCTTTCCCTTCTTGATTTCAAAACCAGGTGGCACCTCCATATAGATCTACTCATGTAAGTCTCCATGTAAAAAAGCATTTTTTACATCAAACTGTTGTAGGTTCCAATTAAAAATCGCAGCCAATGATCATAAGATCCTCACTGTATTCATTTTTGCCACTGGAGCAAAAGTCTCCAAATAATCAATTCCATAGGTCTGTGTATAACCCTTTGCTACTAGACGTGCTATAAATCTATGGACCCATCTGACTTATATTTCACACTAAACACCCATCTGCACCCTACCAACTTTTTCCCTTTTAGTAATTCCATAATTTCCCATGTTTTATTTTTCTCCAACGCTTCCATTTCTACCTTCATAGCTTTCTCCCACTCTCTGTTTCCTAATGCTTCGGACAAATGTCTGGGGATAGGAATGGTGTGGAGGTTATAGAGAAAAGCTTTATGACTTGGGGATAAATTTGGATATGTCAAAGAAAGGGTCAAAGGTTGTTGTGTGCAAGTTCTGGTTCCTTTTCCGAGTGCAATGGGAAGGTCAAGGTCATTAGGTTGGTTAGGTTCTTCTTCATGATCAGTTTGGTTTGGTGTTTTTGATGGTTCAACAAGTTCGGGATGGGTATTAGGAGCAGTAACCAGAGGAGGTAATTGAATTCCATTATCTATTTCAGAATTAGGAGGCTCAATTTCATTTGGATTTAGAGACTCGTGTGACGGAAGAAATGGTGACTTCGGCAAAGATTTGACACGAGTAGAAATAGACGAATCAAATAGTGATAAGTCTAGAGGTCCCTCTCCCTTCAATGACCCCTCCCGATTGTAAGAATGATTAAAGGACTCACTTTCATCAAATGTGACATCAGCTGAAACAAAGAATTTCTTTGATAATAGTTGATAACACTTGTAGCCTTTTTGAGTAGGAGTATATCCTATGAAAACACACTTAAGCACGCATGGATCTAATTTGCTTTTATTTTGAGAATGAATATGAACATAGGCAACACTCCCGAAGATTTTAGGAACCAATTTATTGGAAATTTCAAAATTTGTGAAGAAATTCCTAAGAGTATCAAGCGGTCTTTTAAACTTTAGCATTATTGATGGTATTTTGTTACTAAGGTGTATAGAAGTTACAATAGCTTCCCCCAATACTGTTTTGGAACCCTTTGTAAAAAAATAGTGATCTAGTAATGTCAAGTCTGCTATCCCATTTTGTTGAGGAGTATTGACACATGAAGATTCATGAATGATTCCCTACTTTTGGGAGAAAACAGAGAGGTTTTGATTGAAGTAGTACTTGGCATTATCATATTGGAATCTTTTAATTGGCACATCAAATTGGGTTTTGATCAGATTAAAAGAGGTAGGAAGAATTTGATTGACATCTGATTTTTAAAAAAAAAAAAAAATAGATCCACATTACACTTGTACAATCATCGATGAATAACACAAACCATCTAGCACCAGAAATATTAGGAATGGAAGAGGGTCCCCAAATATCACTATGAATAAGAGAAATTGGAGTCTAACATCTTTTGTTACTAATTGGAAAGGAAACATGTTTGTGTTTTGCAACTTCACAATCATCACAATGAAAAGACTCAACAATCAAATCTTGGAACAAAGATGGAAACATCATTTTGATCACATAAAAGGACGGATGACCTAAGCGACAATGATAAAGCCAAACTTTCTCTTTATTGGACATAATATATTCAGACAAGAATGAACTAGATAAAGAATTCTTAGTTGTATCTTCACCATTGTGGATATCCAGACAAGAAAGATCACCTCTCACTAGCACGCCTAATCATCTCCTTCGTGTTTTGTTCCTAAAATAAACAATATGAAGGGAAGAAAGTTACTTGGCATTTGGAATCTTTGGTGAGTTTTTAGATAGAAATGAGATTTGCAAATAACTTTGGGTCATAAAGGACATCTTTAAGTATCAAAGACTTTCCCAGTGGTACGTCTCCCTATCCAGCTACAGTGATAACTTAACCATCGGCTATAGTTATTTTTTTTATAGCTATGGCAAGGGGAAAATGATATAAGGAGATCAGAGAAACCGGTCACATGATCAGTTGCCCCGAAATCAACCATACACATTGGAGAAAATTTGTCTGAGACATTAGTAACAAAAAAGGAAGAAATACCTGTGAAGGCCAATGAACAACTACCTGCTGAAGCTGAGGGTTGTGGATTTCTTTCATCAGTCTGAGCCCATTTTGAGTAATTTTTTTCATTCAACCGATAAGAGGCTTCAATGTTTTGCAAATCTCCAGTAGAAACTGTAGAACTATTCTCTACAATTGCAGAAACATTTCCAGAGGCTGGAATATTTGTAGTAGCACCCTTTTCGGACATGGTTTTTGAATGATTTAAATTTTTGGGCAGATCAAGATGATAAAAGGAATTTTTCAATACAGGATGAATAAAATAAAAGTGGTCAGGAATAAGCCTAAAGCTTTAATACCATGTGGAATAAGTAAGTTAAATAATTTCATTCATATGTTTCTATATCATATACATGGCTTTATATACATAAGAGATTGTGGAATAGAATCACCTAAATCCCATGAAATCCGGGATTACACGGAAACATATATTGTACACTAGTAAAATGAATCATAAATATGATATTCTAGATTTACAACAATTATCCTAAGATCTTAGAGGATCAAATATTGATACGAAAAATATCTTCCTTGAAATATTAGAGTAGTAGATCTTGATATGAAGAATATCTTCTTGGAAATCCTCTATCAGCCAACAATAACCAGTACATCTCTTCACAATTTTAAGAAGATTCTCAAATTTGATCTGCTTTCCAAGGCATGACGAATATAATCAGGATCCCTCTTCCAAGTATACAAACAATAGCAAAGAAACAAAATCCATCTCGGAAACGGTTTCCGTGACTAGTTACTCAATTGGATAAAATGAACTTATAAAGTTCAATTGAACAAAAGAATGGGAAGGCAAAAACAAAACTCAATCACAAGATTCCAATGATATATAGGCATATAACTATCAAAAATCAACTCTAGGAAAAGGAAGTACCTCTGTATTGGTTGAATACCTAGAGATATCCAAAAAGACAAAATGCAAAATTAAACTAATACTGTACGTATTTTCTTCAATGCGTTATAGGAGTAAGCCAAGAGTCATTTCTTTAAAACTATGAATTGATAAATACTTGTTTCTTCAATGCTTTAGAAGTGTGAGTCAAGCGTCGTTTCTTTAAAATTATGATTTGATCAACGAAAACAAATCTAAAGAACTTAAGATAACACACACTAGTTTTCAGATGAAAACATAACATGCAATTGATAATATTTCATATACTCAAACTCAATCATAAAAAAATATTCAAAAAGATAGCATACAAGATTGTACTAAGGGTATTTCCTTCAATGCCTGAGAGGAGTAAATCAAGAGCCATATCTTTAAATTTATGATTTGCTCAACGAAAACAAATTTAAAGAACTCGAAATATGTACACACTAATTTTCAAATGAAAACTTAACATGCAATTGATGATATTTCATTTATTTAAGTTCAATCCCTAACCCTTTATAGCTTAATTTAACTTTGATAACACCATGAAAGGGTTTTCTCTTTTCCCATTTTGACCTCATTCTATAATGAGAAATTAGAACATGTTGAAAAAGTTAATTGCTAAGTTCTTGCTAATTTGAATTTCCTTCTTTTCCCATAAAAGAGATAGAAAACAATCAAAGAGAAAAGGAATCAGCAGATTTGGCTTGATTATGGCATTTACTCCGACTAAGCAATTAGTTTAGGAAATAATATTTTGAGATTTATCAGCACAGCGTAGCTTAATTATTTAGTATTGTTTTTATACTGGTCTGATCAACTAATTTTACTAGACCCTGAAATAATATTCAACACTTTGTGAGGTTAAGCCGTTAACACTACTAAGTACTATCCGATCAAAAGATTCTAGAAACAGCTCAGAGTGCATTAGCTTCCTAAGTTATTTATTTGCCACTCAAAGTATGGATTGGACTTTTCATCCAACTCAGATTTTCACTTTTAATATGGCATGTTGTTATCTAGGTCATAAGTATCTCCACTACAACGACCAACCAATTAAGTGTGACAAAAGTCAGCAAAGATGACACATAGAACAAAAGGTAAAAAAAAAAAAAGAAAAAAGAAAAAGAGGAACTACCAGCGTGGTGTCATTAGAAAGAACAGAAAGGTTAATGACTTTGACGACAAATCAAATTAGTTCCCTTATTTTTTATTTTTTTATTTAAAAAAAAAAAGAAAAGAAAAAAAAACTTTTTATCTAGACAATGATGGGTACATATGCTGTCCTATGTCTAGACTATGAAAATGTTGTAATAAATATACCTCCTCTTTAGGCACTTCACAGAAAAGGAACTCTTAAGTTATTGCTTGCCATGAAATGGTGTTCAACCAACAACAGACTTCTCCACAGACAAGTCTATATGGGCACCTCTGAATGCTTTTCACATTGCGTATTGACATCAAACTCAGGCTTGTAATAAGCAAATCCACATACACAGTACTAGCAACTAAGTTGCTCGGACTCTTCACTTCCAGTGCCGAACCCGTGTCCACACGACGTGGGTGTGGGTGTGGGTGTGGGTGTGGGATCCGTACCCAACCTGATCAATCGATTCTGGGTACTTTCACCAAAATCAATCGAGAAATTCCAAACAGATTCAATGACTTTTGTAATCAAAACAAAAGATAAGGTGAAATTGAAGAAAATGGAGTATCTTGTATATATAAATTTCTACGTCACTCCTTTTTCTTTTATCTCCTTCCCAGATTCTTCTCTTGCTTAATATTTTCTCCTCAAGTTCTCCACATAATATCTCATAATCTAGGTTTTATAACTCTACTTTTAAATATTCGAATTATCTTTAGCCGTATCCCCGCACCCATATTCATACTTGGATTTGTATCCCCGAATCTTAAAATTTAGACCATGAAGGATCCGACCTCTAGATCCACCCCCGTATCGGACACACATACCCGAGTCCAAGCAACTTAGACTAGCAAAGCCGAGAATAGATAAATAGCCAATATGACATGCCTACCGTGTTTGAAGTGATGCATTCGTCTAGCCATTTTAGTGTACGTTCAACTGAGGCTTTGTTCCTCTTTTCAGAAGCCCAAGCAGGAACTTCATCAGCTAAAGTGGCCCATAAATTTGGCCTCATTGAAGAAATCATTTCCATGTATTCTGCAGGCTTAATCTGCCAAGCAAGGCAAAGAAAATTTTCATTGAACAAATAAACTTGATGGGAAGAAAAATACAAGAAAATGGATTATAACTGGGGTGGTTGCACTAAAACAAGAAGGTGGTCCAATCATAAACATAAATAAGAAAGAAAAGGATAAAGAAATTACCAACATACGACCACAAGGAGTTTCAAAGGAAGCTCCAAGCCTGTTAGTACTTTCATGGTCTGGAATAGATATAATAGAATCCCTTGGTACAGCTACCAGTATATGATCACGTAAACCAAGCAATGGGTGCAGCCCTCCAATGTTTGAGATTGCTTTCAGGGAAATGCCTTCCAAGCTAGAAAAGCAAATTAGACAAAGCTGAGTTGTATGAATCACCTCATCTAAAAGGTTAAATGCTTCAACTCCAA
Organism: Datura wrightii; assembly: GCA_035772735.1. Classification (NCBI taxonomy): domain Eukaryota; kingdom Viridiplantae; phylum Streptophyta; class Magnoliopsida; order Solanales; family Solanaceae; genus Datura; species Datura wrightii. Next base: position 67,009,051 of record JASDFA010000010.1, on the reverse strand, counting down.
TTACAAGCGGAAAACGTATGTGTGGTATAACATGCAAGAACAGGAAGAAGAAGAATGTCAACTTTTACCAAGTGATGATGGTGTGCCCCATAAACAGAAAAGCAGGCATTAGAACTATAGCCAAAAGTGATTTTAATAGAAAGAGATCCGAGTTCTTAGATAAATACATTAGGAGCCGAGCGGGGACACTCTCTCTCTCTCTCTCTCTCTCTCTCTAGAAATAGGAGTTTAGGATTTCCTACTCCTTAGCATTCAATCATCCAAATCAATGATTCTAGCAGCCAACTTTGAGCAGAATAACCTGCTTCGGGGAGATTACAGCAAAGCTCAAACTCACAAGCTCCACCAGCCTTTTCTTTCAATCAATTTCAAAAACCTAAATCCAAGATCTATTGCGGCTCACCTGTCGATTTCAATGCTGGACGATATTCGGTAGATCAGAAGTTAATTGGGATAATATTTCATCTTTAACTCTGAATTTCGCGGATCTGGGTCTTCCAAATAGCATTGACCAAACAAGGAACTGTACTCCACTGCTTCTTTCTCAAGAAATAAGTTCTGGCAGATCTAGCGGCAATTTGACAGGCTAATCCAGAAGCATAGTGACAGACGGAAGACTACAGTAAGGCAAAACAGGATCTTTTTCCTCGAGCTATAAAGCAAGCGAAGTTCTGCCACTCCTCTTCTTTATGCTTAAATCGATTTTAAATTGCTGGCTTTGAATTTTTGGAGTATCCTTCATATCTAAGTACATGTGTGAGTGTTGCTTGTCTGATAACTAAGAATGAATAAGGATAAAAAGAATCCTGATAGATAAGAACTTTAAAAGAATGAAAGTGAATCACTCCATAGAAGTACTAAGAGGATGAAAAATGGAATTACTAAAGATACTCTGATGGATGATGAAATTGAGGAAGCGGATAATGTTTTGGTTAGTCATCAGTATAAACAAAATGAAAAAAAGGGATGAGAATGCTGGAGAAGATACTAAGGGACTGTCAATTAGCGAGGCATTGTTGGTAAAGTGCAGAAGGCTCAATATTTTGATCCAGAAGTAGAAAATTCTTTCACTAATGATGAAGAAGATGAAAATGCATAGACAAAAATGCCACTTATAAGAATGATAACACAATTCTATAGATCATTCTTCATCCAAGAATTCTGAAATCAGTTAGGAAACCTTGGGAAGATACTTTGATTGTTAAACTTTTAGGTAAATCGACTGACTATAATACTCTATGTTCGGCATGGCAAATGACTATATGAAGGTTTTCATAGAGGATCCTTGAATAATTTATAACAATCATCCTACTACAAGAAAATGACAAAGTGATATTAAACCATCTGTAGCACAAGTCACCTCTATTGCACTATGGGTGTGATTTCCAAAGGTTCCAGCGGAATATTATTGAGACATTATTGGACCTTATCAAGCTGGGTTGATTCCTGGGAGAACTACTTCTGATAATATTATAATTAGCTCAAAAGATTCTTAATTCTTTGAGACACAAGAAAGGACAAACTGGGGGCAAGATCTTTAAGATTAATTTGCACCAGGCCTATGATATTGTCTCCAGGAATTTTCTTCATAGAATCCTTGTTAATTATAATTTTCCTCCATTCATAGTTAAGTTTGTTATGAGTTGTATTGCAAGAGATTGTTTTTCTATCATTTGGAATGGAGAGAATTTACCTGCTTTCAAAATGGACAGAGACATTGGGCAATAAGAACCTTTAATTTATTTTTAAACAATATGAACCTTTTATCACCTTATATTTTGTATTGTGTGAGGAAAGGTTGTCAAATATGATCATTACAAAAGTTTAGATAAAGATTGAATTTGTATTGGATCTTCTAGAGGCAGACCTCGTATACTCATTTAACTTTTGCAAATAATCTTATATTTTTTTCTAAGTCCTCTGTGAAAGCATGTGATTATCAAAGAGACGCTACATGAATTTTGCATTATGTAGGGACATTCCATAACTTATCAAGTCTAAAATTTATCTCTCCTAATATATCAAGAGGGATATATTTCTTCCCACTCTAAAATAATTCCTAAGAGGAAAAAACTGAAATGCTCTCTGGCACGTTTCCCAAGGAAACCTTTTAGAAGTCCCTTCTCGGCTTCTGAATCCCCTCCGGTGGTCTTCTACCATCGGAGGAAAATCTCAACCTTCTTTCCTTTCTTCTTTTCTTTCTTTCAGGTGGCGTTCCAGGATGGATAACAGAATCTTTTTCAGGTTGGGGGGTAAATCATACGACATTACGGTGTCCTACTCGATTTCAGGAGCATGGTTCGATTGGGTGGAGAGTGCAAAATTCTCAATGAGAAGGATGACTCTTTCCAGAGGTGCTCTATTATGGATATGCAAAAGACTGCTTGAAGTTCTGACAACAATGGGCAAAGTTTTAAATCTTGGAGATGCAGAGACGTTTCAACATATATTTATTGCACACAAAAATTCAATAAATATGGGAGATTTATGTCTATCATAACTGTTAAACGTCAGAGCAGAACAGTTATCATTTTGCCAAAAAATTCATTTAATGAAGGGTGGGGGAGAGATTGGCCAAAAAAATTGAAGACTTCATTAATAGAATGACAAGCACACAGGGTGCCGGCAGTACAGTTGGCGAGCCAAATATTAATACATTCAATAGGGGAAGGGGCAACTATAAAAGGCTATCAGGAAAAGCAAATGGAGCCAGAAAGAAACTGAAAGCAAAGAGGACGATGACATTCTGGCAACAACTTCCACCCAAGCGGACAGTGCTCTGTTACGCAGGTGCCTGGTAGGGAGATTCATTGGGGGAGAAGAAGCACCCACTCGTAATGAGGTCAGGAGGTGGGCAACCCAGACCTGGAGAGGTGTGCTGAATATTCAGGTGTATGACATGAACGGCTTCCACTTTCTATTCGAGTTCCATTCTAAAAGGGATGCTGAGCAGGTTCTCATGGGCGAATGGAGGCGACAAGGTCAAACTCTGACGATGGATTGGTGGAACCCAACCAAAGGTATGCTGGCCGATACTTCTGACTTTGAATGGTACTGGATCAGAGTTCTGGGTCTTCCACTACACCTCTGGAACACCGAAATAATGAGGAATATAGGAGACAAGTGCGGAGGCTGGCTGGAGAATGAAGAGGAAACAGAACTCAAAAACTATCTGAGGTGGGCTAGAATTAGGGTTAAAGGCCCTAGAGGGGAAATTCCATCATCCATTGAGATTGCTGATGAGTCGCTGATTTATTCTCTTCCGATATGGTGTGAAGAGCCGGCGACTTAATGGAAAAAGGAGATGCCGGGAATCGGAAAAGAAGACCTCAATATTACCCGTGGGATAATACACGGCGTTGACTCAGCTGCAGAAAGCATACACGAAAGAGGGAAAGAAGCAGAGGGCAGGAAGATGGAGGGGACCGATATATACAAGAAAGAGGGAAATAACATTGCCACAAACCACGTGCCAAAGGCTGGGGCAGTGTTCAGGGAAGCGTAAAGCGGAAAAAAGCGACAAGGCCCTGCTTCACTTAAAGCGTGAAGCGTGAAGCGTGAAGCGTGAAGCGAAGCGCTCGCTTCATTGAAGTGAAGGTAATTTTAACGAAAAAAGACCAAAAATAGAGACAATATATATTAGCAAATGTTCAAATTAAAAGGCCAAAAGTAGATATCACAAAATACAATAAGACGAACAAAATCAAAGTTATTAATGGTTCAACAACTATTTCTTGTTCGTCTAAATCTCTACTTCTAAAAAATTGTCAAAATCTTGTATTTCTCTTTTATCATTATATTGCTCATCATCTTCAACTCCATCATCATCTTCGTCAACTAGGCGTGTAGCTACTTCTTTTCCTTTCCTATGTAAGCTTGAATTTGAAGTATTCACCCTTAAACCATAACGGTTCTCATCAACTCCACTTGCCTCCGCAACAACACCCCAAGTGAAATCCGAATCTCCCTCAAAAATTGCTTCATCTTCGGCGTTCTCAACTCTAGTTAGCCATTCATTGGCATCATCAATATTGTCCAAGCAAATTGGATCAATTTCATTGCGCGCATTGTAGCGACGCTTTAATGTCCTATTGTATTTTATGAACACCAAGTCATTGAGGCGCTTTAAGGTTAGTCTATTCCTCTTCTTTGTATGAATCTGCAAATAAATATTGGCAAGTAATTAGTACGAGTTAAGATAATTGAGATATTTAGTTATCTCAAACTACTAAATCTTTCCTCTAATTTCTTTCATGTTCAAACACTCTCCAGTTTCTCTCGCACCCAGATGAGCTACAAGTTAGACTTAAAAACTTTGATGGAGAACTTTTGTAACTCTGGTGTTCCTGAACCATAAAGCCTCCACCATTCAACTATTAAAGTAGAATGACGATTCAATAATTAGCAGATATAAAGAAATAACCTAAAAGTTAAAGTTATAATGAAACATAGAAGAACACGTTCACCTGGTGACTTCCTCGTTCTTTGTCTAATAGCTGCTGGTATTCCAAAAAGTCCATCAGCACTCCTATAAATGTTAATTTGATCCGTTATTAAATCTTGCACATCTTCATCAACTACCAACTTACTGAATCCCGCCCACACATTCTTACCTAATAAACCCATATCATTGTTATGATAGAAGAGTGATGGGTTCAAGATATTACCAGCTGCATGCAAAGGTCGATGGAGCTAATCCTTCCACCTTCTATCAATGATCTCAAAGACCTTTGCATATTTATGCTCGTCGGTAAATGCTTTTTGAATAGCCTCCTTAGCCTTATCCATCGCTTCATAAAGGTATCCCATTGATGGTTTTTGCTCACCATCCACCAAATGAAGAACGTTAATCAAGGGACCACCAACTTTAAGAGCATAAACGACATTATTCCAAAAGGTATAAGAAAGCATTATGCGTGCAACTTCTTTTCCCACCACTTCTTTTGCAAATTTATTGTTGTTTCATTCTTCCGAAATGAACAGGCTTATCAAATTGGGCTTTTGTGTGTGCATACTATGCAACGTCAAGAAAGCAGTAGCAAATCTAGTCTTTCCAGGTTTTACTAAGTTTCTTTGTTTAGTGAATTTCCTCATCAAATTCAACAATAAAGGTCTTTGAACAATATAAGAATATACCTTAACTGCCTTGGTGAAAACACCTGTGAAGGGTCTTTCTTTGAAAATGTCCCCAAATATCACATTCACACAATGAGCTGCACAAGGAGTCCAATATATCTGCAGGAACACTCTTTGCAACATATCACCCGCTTTAACATTTTCAGCTGCATTATCTGTAACAACCTGAACAACATTTTGTGCTCCAATGTCCTCTATTGTTTTTTGATACAAGGAGAACATTTTGATGGCATCAGTAGATGAGTCACTCGCACCAATGGATTCAAGAAATAGGCTTCCTTTTGGAGAGTTCACTAACACATTGATGATCATTTTTTCGGTTCTTGCCGTCCACTTATCCATCATAATGGAACATCCGCACTTGTTCCATTCTATCCGATGATCCTCCACAGTTTTTTTGTCTCTTCGACTTCTTTATTTAGATAGGTGACACTAACTTCATGATAAGTGAGAGGCTTCATTCCAGGACCACATTGGCCTACGGCCTCAATAAAGGCTCCAAAAGAGTCCGTAAAATTGACACAATTAAAGGGGAGCCCTGCATCATACATCCACCGTGAAAAGGCCGCAACTGCACGATCCCTCAAAATCGCCTTGGCGGTATCATGAAAGCTTTTTTTATCATTTTTCCTTGCACCATCTCGGGACTTCTGTGGAAAGTAACAATCTAAAGGACCTTTCCTACCGGTTGATCCATAACTTGAAGAAACTGATACAAATGTACTCTATGAATGTCTTTGTGATTTTGAAGGAAGTGACAAGTAAGCAGCTTCACCTTCTTCCATTTCTTCATCACCATCATCGAGAGTAGTCACATTTGGTTGATGTAACATTTGACGTTTTAGATCCTTTTTTTCTTCGACATATTTTTCTATTTCTTCCCTCACAGCCTCTGGGCATTTTGTACACCGTGAGACGTCCTAGAAGTACCAATAATATGTTGTTTGTGACGAAAGATACCGCCTTTAGTTATCTTGTCACAAAACACACATATTATTGTTGTCCTATTGATCTCACTTACTTTTCTCCCATATTTCCAAGCCGGGTCACCCATTTTTAATAGCTGTTAGGATTAAAAAAAATCTATCAATATTAGAGGCTTAGAGCAGTCAGAAAAACAGAGCAGTCAGCGACTCAGCAAAATAGAGCAGCAGCAAACAGAGTATTAAACTAGAAGATAATTCAGCATAACTGCAGCTGCTGCTCTGTTTTAAGGCTTGCTGAAAACTGGCAGCAGCAAAGTAGAGCAAAAGCAAAAGTGCAAAACAGCTAAATCGAGCAGAAAAGAGAAGAAGAAAAAAACCTGCGAAAAACCTAGCCTGAAGAAGAAGAAAGAAGTAGCCTGAAGCAGGAGACGAAGAAAAAAGAAGAAGAAAGAAGAAGCCTGAAGAAGAAAGGAGAAGAAGAAGAAAGAAAAAAAAAATAACGTACCTGAAGCAGCGATGTGAAGAAGCAGGAGAATATGCTGCAGCCAATGTGAAAAAAAAACCCTAGACTCGTGATTTGAAGCAGCGACTGATAGTTAAATTTTTTTTTTTTAAATTTAAAACAGGACTTTTAAAACCCCATAAAACAAGAAGCGACTGCTTCAAGTCGCTTCACGCTTCGAGTAGCTTCACGCTTCACCATTGAAGCGTACGCTTCTTCTACCTGAGGTCGCTTCGACTGGGCTGCAGCAGAACTGTGTCGCTTCGCGCTTCACCATTGAAGCGTACGCTTCTTCTACCTGAGGTCGCTTCGACTAGGCTGCTGCAGAAGTGTGTCGCTTCGCATCGCTTCACGCTTAAAACGACGAAGCATGCGCTTTCCAGAACACTGGGCTGGGGGAATTTGAAAGGAAAGATCGAGTACGCAGGGGGGGACCCACTTTTAACCTAATGGTGGAGGCAAATAGGAGAGAAGGAATAGGTCCAGCAAATGACCTTTTAATTGGTGGGACCGGGTGTAAAGCCCACACTACAAAATCTGCTCTATTTGGAACATTCAGCCAATACAAGAAAATTGGGCCCAATTAAAGAAATTAGGCTATTCAAAGAGTTGTTTGTTAAATAGATGACAATATCAACAGACGAGAACCTCACAAGACTTAACATTATTAATTTTGAAGGGGATAATGAGATTAGGCTGGACAAGGCAGAGGGGGATGAGAGTTCAAAGAAATTACTTACATGCAAGAACATGAGGGAGGACCTATCAATGGTGGAAAGCAATTCAGCCTAGAAACTGCTCAGCGATAGGGACGAAGATTATTCAGACACTCTCATAGTAATGTATTCAGAGCCACAACCACTGCAGGTGGATTGTAGCACACAAGATGAAGATTTCGCTGCAAAAGCAAATATATGGGTCCAAAATAATATGATTCAATTGAGCCAGAAATTTGGTGTGGATTTAAAAGGATGCGAAAAGGAAGTCTATGCTCTGTTGATGAAATTAGACCAGCGAAGGGAAAAGGGGAACAAGATGGGGGAAGTATCAAAGCAGCAAACACAAAGAACGCAATACCAAAGGAGGTGAGGAATTTGTTCTTTGATATGAACTTCAAAGAAGGGGAACCAAGGTCCAGTGGGAGGAATCTAGCTCTTACCCAAAAATGAGAGTGAAGATTATTTCATGGAACGTTAGGGGAATAAATGGAATCAAGAAAAGGGAAACTGTGAGGAAGCTAATTCACCAATAGGGGGTCGATGTTTATGTATTAATAAAGACAAAATTAGAGGGACAGATGGATGGCATATTACAGACCATCTAGAGTAACAAATGGGCAGGGGAAATGCATAAGGAGGTTAGTGGGAATAGTGGGGGAATCCTAATTCTATGGGACAAGTGAGTATGGAAAGGGGAAATGGTGGAGAATGGATCTCAATGCGTCACTGGTAAATTCACTTGAATTAATGAAGATTTTAGCTGGTACATTAGTGCAGTGTATGCAAACTGCAACAGAGAGATTAGAAGAGTGCTTTTGGAGGAATTGAGAAACATCAGAAATAGGTTTGATGGGAGATGGATTGTCTGTGGTGACTTCAACATCACCAGACACCTAGCATAGAGGACAAACTGCCACAAAATGAGTGGTGCCATGATAGAATTTTCTTCCTGCATTGAGGACCTGGAGCTAGTTGATCCTCCTTTATTTGGAGGATCATTCACTTGGAGAAGGGGGAGGATCACAGTTGTGCATCAAGGATTGATAGATTCTTGCATTGCACTCGGTGGGGGGACAGTCTTAACCACATTAAACAAATGGTTATGCCAAAAATAAATTCAGACCATAACCCTATTGAACTATCATGTGGGGATTGGGAATGGAAAAAGACTTATATTAAATTTGAGTCATGGTGGCTGGAAGTGGAGGGATTCAAGGACAAAGTAAAGAAATGGTAGGAATCCTTTACTGTGAGTGGGAGAGCAGGATATGTACTAGCTGAGAAATTGAAAATGCTAAAAGCAAAAATGAAGGAATGGAGCAAGGAAAACAGGGTAGATTGGAGGCAGAGGAAGGACGGCTCTAAATCAGATAGCAGATTGGGAAAGAATCCAGGAGCAAAGGTCCCTTACAGATGATGAACTGATCCAGAAGGCAAACCTTGCTATGGAATTTGAAGAGGTAGCAAAAAATGAAGAGATGGCATGGAAACAGAGATCCAGGATACAATGGTTAAAGCTAGGTGACAAGAATACAAATTCTTCCATAGAATTGCCACCTCTCACAAGAGGTTTAATTCCACAGAACAATTGGAGGTTGATGGAGTCACTACAAAGGAACCTGATAGGATCAAAGAAACTATATTGAACTTCTACAAAGAACTATATAAGGAGGCAGAACAACGGAGGACAGATTTGAAGTTACATGATGTATCAATGATAAGCCAGAAAGAACAAATATGGCTGCAGAGAAACTTTGAGGAAGAGGAAGTCCTGGAGTGCATCAAAATGTGTGCTATGGAGAAGGCTCCCGGACCAGATGGCTTTCCAATGCTATCTTTTAAGACTTTCTGGGAAATCTTGAAGGGAGATATGATGAGTACACTCCAGCTTTTTCACTCCAATCAGGTATTTGAGAAAAGCTTCAACGCAACATTCATAGCCTTGATACCAAAGAAAGTAGGAGCTTCTGAATTGAAAGACTACAAACCAATCAGTCTGGTTAGGGGAGTCTACAAGATCAATGCAAAGTTGTTGGCAGAAAGGTTAAAAAGGTGATCAATAAACTAGTTAACAAGCATCAGATGGTTTTATCAGAGGCAGACGGATTATGGATGCTACTCTAATAGCCAGTAAGTGCATTGACTGTAGATTGAAAGGAGAAGCTTTTGGTCTAATGTGCAAGCTAGACATTCAAAAAGCTTATGATCATGTTAACTGGTCCTTTCTGCTTAACATCCTCAAGCAAATGGGTTTTGGCAACAAATGGTTGAAGTGGATTGAAAATTGCATCAAAACAGTGAGATTCTCTATATTAGTGAATGGGGAACCTGTGGGTTTCTTTGCATCAGAGAGGGGTTTAAGGCAGGGGGATCCCCTCTCCCCGTTCCTATTTATTCTAGCAATGGAAGGTTTTGACAGCATGATGAGAATAGCAGCTCAGAATAGGTGGATCAGGGGCTTCAAAATTGGAGATAGAGCAGGGGAAGAAAAAGAAATATGTCACCTGCTCTATGCAGATGACACAATTATTTTTTGTGAACTAGAAGCTGAGCAGATTAGCTACATCATATTGATATTGGTGTTGTTTGAAGCAGTAGCAGGCCTAAAAGTAAACTAGGGGAAACGCAGCCTATTCCCAGTCAAGGAGGTCTCACAGGTTCAGGATTTGGCAGGTATACTAGGCTGTATAATAGAGAAGCTGCCAATAATTTACCTGGGCATGCCTTTAGGGAACAAACACAAGGCTCTGGAAATATGGGATGGGATATTAGAAAACACAGAGAGGAAGTTAGCAAAAAGGAAGGCACGGTATCTCTCTTTAGGGGGAAGATTGATCTTGATTAATTCTGTTATGGACTCCCTTCCTACTTATGTAATGTCTTTGTTTCCAATTCCATCAAGTATGACAAAAAAACTGGACAGGTTGAGGAGGAAGTTTCTATGGCAAGGCAACAAGGAAGGAAAGGGATACAGTTTGGTGAAATGGGAAACAGTGTTGCTTAGCAGAGATAAAGGGGGTTTGGGTATCAGAAACCTAAATTGACAAAACAAAAGTCTTCTTCTGAAATGGTTGTGGAGATATACCAGTGAGGAGAGTGCTTCGTGGAAGGAAGTGATAAAAGCAAAGTATGGTGAGTTGAGTCCCTGGTGCACTAAACCAGTCAATGAACCATTTGTGGTGAGAGTGTGGAAAAAAATCAGAAATTTATGGCCATTGATGGAAGCAGAATTAGAATACAAGGTGGGCAATGGTGCTAAAACCAAATTCTGGAAAGAAGGCTGGCTTGACCAAACACCTTTATGTGAATCTTTCTCAGATCTATTTTCCATATGCAACAATCCTGAAGCAAGAGTGTGTAATTGCTGGACAGAGCAGGGCTGGGATCTCTCATTCAGGAGAATGCTAAATGACTGGGAGGTGGAGAGGGTGGCTTCCTTGCTTGAGAAACTTGGAGGTGCTACCATAGATAGAACAAAAGCAGATAGACCTCTATGGAAACATTGCAAGGAGGGAAGATTCACAGTCAACAATACATATAAAAGAGGGCTAGAAAGCATGAATGGAGGAACACAATATCAATGGAACTACATTTGGAAAGGTCTAATTCAAACCAAAGTAAAATGCTTTACCTAGCTAGTTATCAAAAGAGCATGTCTAACTCAAGAAGTACTCCAAAGGAAAGGGATGTAAATAGTTCCCAGATGTTTTCTATACAATACAACAGGAGAAACAAACAAGCATCTGTTTTTGCATTGCAAGTTTACCACACAAATTTGGGGATTCTTCCTAAACACAACAAGCACCAGCTGGATCATGCCAGAGCATATAGCTGATCTACTCAGTTGTTGGATAAGGAGGGGAGGAAGTAAAAGAACAAAGAGGTGGTGGAGGTTAATACCTCCATGTATATGGTGGACAGTATGGAAAGAAAGAAATGATAGATGCTTTAAAGATAGGTCCAATTCTATTCACAAAAGAAAATGAAATTGTATTATATCTTTACTTTTTTGGTGTAAACAGTTTTGTACAGAAGACAAAAACCAGATTGTAGATCTTATAGGAGATCTATAAGTTCTTTTTTTGGAGGTGGCCAGCATGCCCTAAATGCTGAGGAATACAATCCTTACCAGTTTAAAAAAAAAAGTCAAGAGGTATTGATCTTGCTATTAGTATCAAATAGGTATTCCCTTAACTTGCGATTTGGGCAAGTTGTCAAGGTGTTCTTCTTTTTACCTCCACAGTCAATTCATTTCATTTTGAGTAAATTACTAAAAAGATTTTTTTTTTAAAAAGGTTATCTAAATGGAAACCTAACTTTTATCATGCAATGTTTACTAATGCCCTTTCTAGTGGAGTGTGTACGAAGATCAATAGGAATTTTCTACGTAGTGATATGAAAGGGAAAAAGAAAGGACACCTTGTCAACTAGGATACTATTTGTAAGAGCAACAGGAAAGGTGGTTTGGGTATTTGAAAGTGTAAAGAAACCAAGATGGTAATACCTGCATTTTTGTTTCAAACTGGCCACGAATTCTAATGATCTTTGACTAACATGATAAGAAGTAAGCATTTTCAAAATCATCTATATCAAATTGGCTACCAAGTAAAATACATCCGGTTGTTGGAAAAACCTTCTAAAAGCTAGGTTGTTTTGCTTAAGGGATAAAAATAGACTATGGGTCACTTAAGAATGATAAACTTATGGCTTGATTAGTGGTGTGATGATTGGTGACTCACTAGCAAAATCAATGTTGATATTAAGATACTTGACAGTTGACACATCTATTAAAGTACCTAGTGTGTGGCTAGATGGTGAATGCGATATCACCTTAGTAGTTTCTTTCCTTGCTCTAACTGAAAAAGATATTATTTAATCTCTCTTTAGTCTTTATTTCAGATAATGTTGTTTTTGTAGACAAAATCACTTGGATTGGAATAGGTAATGGAAAATTTAGCACGAAATACGCATATTAGATAGCTTGTGATGCTGAGACTACCCAAACAACTGGAGATACACTAATATATGGAAACTTCGTGTTCCTGAGAAGATAACACAACAAACTTATGTCAAATGAGCGTAGATTCAAAAAAAGATAATTGAGCCACCAAAATGTAGACAATGTAATTGTGATGTGGAAGACTCTTCACATATCATTAGGACATGTCCTAAATCTAAAAAATATGGAACAAGTTCTTCTCACAAAATAAGATTGATGTCATGGATGTTACATAAATACTTAAATGGAATAGTGATTCTTTTTACAAAGTAATGAATGGATTGACGATATTAAAGATAATGCTTGGCAATCCTCTTGTAGTGCTTTTATATTTTCAATTATGTGTCGTGGAAAGAATGCCATAGTGTTGATTGAATGATATAGGAGAAATTGATATTGATTGATTTTGTATAGATTGTAATTGATTATGTAATATTTTTTTTCCTGGTTTAGTTGTAGGACTTATTGTATAAGAACACATTCTCATGGGATGTAAATTTATCATGAAATACAAGGAAGACTTTCTCTTCTTCTTGAAATCTTCATGGTATCAAAATCGTTGCTGCCTTTAGAGGTGATTTTTTCTCCCTCGCAGCACCAGGGTTCCAAAAGTTTGAGTTTTTCTCCTTGTTTTACTGTCTCGAGGTGGCTTTCCATGCCGGATATACTCTCTGACAGTGATGTATGGAAACAAACACCACTATTGGCTCCCTCATCCACCGGCAACAAAACCCCAGTAAACAGCTCCAGGAAAGACCACCACATCTGCTGTCATGTGCCGCTGACAGCTCCGACTCCGGCAACGCGTAGATCCACATGCCGATGTGTGGACCATTTTCCGGCGACTTTTTTAGAAAGCTTTTTTACGTCGGTGGGGTCGCAGGTCTGTTCCGAGCCTACCCATCCTGTTTTCAGCAAGTTCTAAGCACCACCAGTAAGGTTCCGACTGGTCAGAATCATTTTTCTGGGAATATTTTTCCATATCTTTTCTTCCTTGGGGTTCGCCAGGCTACTCCAACCCTATCCGTGCCTTTATGCACCATCAGCCACCGTTTCAAAACCCCGGCGACTAGCTTGCAGATCTGCTGTTGGTTTGTACTATTTTTCAAATTCTAAATTTTTTTTCTTGGACTATTATTTGTCAAAAACTATGGTCGATACAAAGGAAGCAGATAATAGTCCTCTTTCACAAATCAACGTTCTGAAGCTAGATAGGGTTGGTACATAGCTTTGGTACATAGCTTCCTTGGTCAAGTCTTGCTTTGCTTTTTATTAAATCTAAGAATTGATTGGGCATATCACCGGAGAAAAGAAAGCACCTACGCGATGACAGATTCTAGCTATAATCAATGGGATTCTGATAATTCCCTTGTGATGACATGGCTTCTGAACACTATGCACCCTCAAATATCTAAGCAATATTTATTGTTTGATACAGTTGAAAAGATCTACAATTCATACACTTACTCTCGCAAGGGGAATAATGTCCAAATCTTTGAGATTCGAAACAAAATTCATGCCAATGAGCAAGGTGAGTTGACTATTCCTAATTACTATTACGAGCTAAGTGGGTTATGACAGGTGATTGACTACTATCAGGATCCCCAAGCGAAGTGTATGAATGATGCAGTTCTCTTTCAACAACTGGTTGAAAAGGAAAGGGTCTATGATTTTCTGACCGGTTTGAATTAAGAATATGATCAGATCAAGGTTCAACTTCTTGATTAAAAAAATGCTTCTCTTGAGGATGCATATTCATATGTTCAGTAGGAAGAGAACCAACGAGGAGTTGTGCTTTATTGTGCACCAATTGAGAAGTCTAGGCTAGTTGTGTCTCATGAACAACCAAAGGCAGTCACTTCTTTTGATAAAGATCACCTGAATTTTGATTATTGTGGTAGATAAAGGCATACTAGAGAGATGTTGAAAACTACATGGTAGACCGACTAGAGGTCATGGAGGCAAGCTCTATCAAGGGGTCAGGCTAATTGCAGAAAATGTGGAGACATCGAGAGACACTACCCAGGATAGACTTTATCTCAGGATGAAGTTCAACATCTTTGTTGTCTTTTGAACATACTTGACTCTTCTAAAGTAGCCAGTTCCAATTATATGCAGTCAGGTATTGCTTTAAATGCGCAGCTTAATTCTTGGATTATTGATTCTGGTGCAAATAGACACATAACAGGTTCTTCTAAAGGCTTTCAAAACTACTCTCCTAGTCCCAAAGGGGTTTATGTCAAAATAGTCAATGGCTCCCTAGCCCCATCTCTAGAACAAGTTCAGTCATTTGTACCCCTTATATTAGTTATCATCCATTCTTCATGTACCTGAGTTTCTTGTTGGCTTGTTATCTGTTAGCTCCATCACCAAAGAACTAAATTGTAGTATCGAGTGCTTTCCTGAGCATTGTGGTTTTCAGGACCTCAAACAAGGAAGAAGGTTAGCAAGGGTAGATTGCATGATGGATTATAGTTAATCGATGCAACTCAAGACTCTGGTCGGGCTTTTCTTTAGAGGAAATAAGGATGTCAACCAAAAAATAATATAGTGGCATAGACGATTTGGGCACCTCTCATTTTTGCTTTAAAGAAGTTATATCCCAATTTGTTTTCTAGAACTTAATTTGAATCTTTATCCTGTGATGCATGTGAATATGCCAAGCATACTAAAACTCTTATCCTTTGAATGATAATAAAAGTACAATACCATTTGGGACTATTCATTCTAATCTATGGGGTCCTACTCCAAACACTTTTTTGCCTGATAGTCGATAGTTTGTTACTTTTATTGATTGTTGCACTAGAATGACATGGGTATATTTGTTAAAAGCCAAAAGTGAAGTTTTCTCCTTATTCTCGGTCATTTCATAAGATGATTTGCACTCAGTTTGAGGCTAAGATAAAAATATTTTGAACTGACAATGGCTGGATAAAACTTCTAGAGCTCACTTGGACTCTTTTCGGATGATCCATCAAACTAGTTATCCTTACATTAATGCACAAAATGGTGTTGTTGAAAGGAAAAATAGACATTTGTTGGAAGAAGCAAGATCCAACTTGTTTACCATGAATCTACCAAAACCTTATTGGGGAATGCCATTCTAGTAGTTGCCTACCTCATCAATAGAGTGTTAATTGAAATCCTCAATTTTCAGAGTCCCTTCGAAGCTTTAAATGGTAAGAATGAATACATTGTTCCTCCAAAGATATTAGGGTGTGTTTGCTACTAGGAACTCTGGGAAACTTGATCCTAGAGCTCTTAAATGTGTCTTTATTGGGTATTCTCCAACATAATAAAGGTAAAAATGCTATCATACTCCTTCATGAGATCCTTTGACAGCAAGGATGTTACCTTTCGCAAATCTAAGCCCTATTTAAGTATTATATCATCACCTCTTCAAGGGAAAGTGAATTGGAGAAAGAATTCAGGGGGAGACTGTTGGACATTTGGATAGCCGGTCTAATAACTTACTGGGAAGACTATTGGACATTTGAATAGGCATGATTTGATAACTTACTCGAGGATAAATATAGCGAAGAAGCTCTCATGCAATCTACCGAAGCCGAACCTTCTTCTTTTGGTGAGTTATCTATCTTTCCTAATGAATTAGATTTATCAATTGCTCACGGGAAAGGAGTCATATCTTGCACCAAGCACCCTTTATCTATTTTTTTTTGGATAACCGTGGTGTCTGAGCCAGCTTGTGCGCACCTCGACTAATTCCACGGGATACCTGCCACCTCCCACCAGCAACAAGTACCAGGTAACTCTATCCACTAAGGCTAGAACAGATGGAAAGAAATCACCTAGTGTATTTTTGTCTCTGCTGAGGTTTGAATCTGAGACCTCATTGTTCTCACCCACTTCATTGACCACTAGGCCACACCCTTGGGTGCCACCCTTTATCTAACTTTGTCTCTTATAATTCTTTGTCTCTCTCCTATAGAGCCTTTGTTTTGTCTATTTCATCTGTGTCTATTTCCCAGAATTGGAGGGAGGCTTTTGCAGATTCTAAATGGAAGCAAGCTATGATTGAAGAAATAAAGGTCTTATCAAAGAATGAAACTTGGGAATTTGTCACATCACCAACCGATAAGAAGTTGTTTGGTCGCAAATGGGTCTTCGTGATAAAACATAAAACTAATGATTCTATTGAAAGATTCAAAGCAACATTGGTCGCTAAGGGATTCCCTCAGACTTATGGAGTGGATTATCAAGAAACATTTACTCCTTTTGTAAAAATGAACACTATTAGACTTCTTTGTCTTGTGCAGCCAACCTTGATTGGGACTTAAAATAGTTTGACGTGAAGAATGCATTTGTTCATGGAGACTTAGAAAAAGAGGTGTCCATGGAGATTCCTCCTGATTTTGGTACTAAACAAAGTAAAGGAAAGATATGCAGACTGGAAGAAAGCCTTGTACGGATTGAAGCAATCTCCTAGAGCTTGGTTTGACAAATTCAACCTGCAAATTTTCTAGCAAATGAATATTACAAGCATGATTTGCTAGTACATAAAGATGCAATAAATGGAATGGAGTTCATACAACTTATGAAGGATCTTAAGAAATTTATTTAGTAATTTCCGTTTTAGCGGAAAAAAAAGGTTATATTGTTAAAAGATCAACACTCTTTTCTTAGTTATACAACTTTTTAACTTATTTACATCTGTCTTCAACACGGGACACTTTTTTTATAAGGTTGCTATTTAGTGCAACCCTCATGTACAGGGTGGATTCTTTTGAACCGTTTCCTTGTGGATAAGTAGTTGGAAATTATTATTACAATTGTGAATAATAACTGCCCTTGAAACTGTGAATTCCGCCCTAATACTATGAACTGCATTATTTAATACTAAAACAGATAGAGAGGTAATACTTTTTCTTATATTGGTCTTGCAGAAGTAAGAGAAAGAACACCAGTATCTTACTTTAACACTAGCAAATTTACAGCATGGGCAAAATAACAAACACCTTGTCTGCGACCCAATAAATTATGACAAGTTAGCAGAATAATAAGAGAAAAGGAGAAATTTAGGGATAATCAAGGAAAACTTACAAGTGAAGGGGACTGAAATGGAGGAGGTTAGAATCCGGGGAAGGGAGGGAGGGGAGGTGATCAGGAGGGATGAAAACAGGCAAGCCTTTGCGAGTTGTCAGGAGAAGAGCAGGTGTCTCAATGTGGTTAGGGCAGCTTCCCAGCTGAAGAACCCCAGCTCGGGCTTTGCCGTTGCTCCATGCCTTTACAGCGAACTTCATTCTCTTCTCCTCTCTCCTTCTTTTCCTCCCGGCGGTTTAGAGAAGCTAGCTTCCCGCCCTTAGCTGTGAAACCCCAAAAAAAGATAACAATGTACTAGCAATCCAATATAACGCGTAATTACCATTTATCTTTTTCTTATATTATATTATACTAGTAATTCAATTTCAATTTTAATTTTCAATTTATAAGATATTTTTTAATTTTTAATCCATCTCATAAATAGGCTTAATTCATCATTAATGTGCAATTAATAAGCTTGTATTCAATATAGAGAGAGAACTTAGCCGGATATCATCCGACTTATGCAAATAAAAGAAATAAAAGAAAGAGGAATAAAGTACCTGTCCACACCAGAATTGTGTCCAAGAGATGGACGATTTTCTTTTCCTTCTTATTGAAACTTTACAACACCTTTATTACAAAAACTCCTTCTTTCAGGGAGAGACTAGAGAGATGGAAGGAAAACTAAAAACTTTAAAACTTAAAAGAAAACTCTTACTTTACAACTGAGGCAAGGGCCTCTTTAAATAAGGAATGAAAATACTGTTCATATATCAATGAACAATGACAACTATCTTTGTCTTCTTTTATCATGGGTCCCACCTGTTTATGAATTGTGGGGTCTTTATTTCATTTGTTTCTTTTCTTGTTCCGGCTGCATTCAGAATCCTTATTTCTCGTGCTGAATTAATTTTTCAGCTTCTTCCAAGACCTTATCAATGTCTATTTCTTCGTCAACCTGCGAATCTTCATTTATGGATTGACTACTTTTCATTGATGTATCAGATTTTTCAGATTTTTCAGCAATTTGTTCGAATGATATCATTATGTTTTTTCGAACTTCTTGCATGTATGCTTCAATCTGTTCCTCTTTATTGCCGGGCTGGTATATGATTTTTCTGGCAATATGTTTTAAAGGACTATCCTCAATTTTGATAACTCGAGGTCTTTCGCCATAATCTTTTATTTTATGACTAATTTCTTCCAGAGTTTCTTGTCCATACAATTTGTTGGTTTTTGGGTCTTTCTTCATCATTTTGTCCCAAAAATTATTATAATAAGTCCGGTAGATGCAAGGAATTTGTTCTTCAGTATAACCGAATTCTGAAATCCATTTGTGAATCCATGGGATAGAGAATTCCATAAAGAAATATACATGACTAATTTTTTCTGGCCAGTTGACATGTTCCTTTTTGTATAAGAGATCCATTTCTGGCAATACTTGGACCCATTGATTATATAATTCTTTGAAATGGGTAGGCAAGATTTCAATTGTTGGTCCATGGTATGACCACCAATTTAAGAACCAATTGGGAATAATATTGGAAAAATTCTTCTGGCACACCTTTATAAACCAAGTATGCTTATGTCTTTCATTGTTATAATACAAAGTATAACTGAACGCTTGGATATAATCCCAGTACGTGCAATTTACTTTTGTACCATTATCAATGGTAATCTGTTTTTCCCTCATAGTGGAAATCCCCCATTCTTCAGCTGATATAATCTTTTTGATAATAAATTTTGAGAAATTATAAATTTTTTCATCATTAAAATGTTTGAAGTGAGATATCTCTACACTTCCAGTGTTTATCAAAATATTTTCATAATAGCTGCGGGTTTTGTATGACTGACCCAGGAAATATAAATTTTCAAAGAAATACCTTTGAAGTAGATCCCAAGGTTGTTCTCTTCTATCAATATCATTGTCTTCCACAAGAAGTATGATTTCTTGTTTTTGTAATTTTTCGTAGTTCTTTATATCCTCAGAACTTTCCATAGAAAAGCTCGCATAGGTATCACCTTGCGGTTTTGCTTGATTGCTCAAATAATTCTGTAGAGCCTCATAAAATGGGATTTCTTTAGGAATATCTTCCAAATTTACAGATCCTGATGAAGATGCTTCATCTCTTCTCTTGTTTACAAGAGTTCTATTTCCCATTTGTATAATTGGGTTTGAATAGCTGCCTCTAGAGGTAATATAATTTCCTCTTTGTATTTCTTGATTTTCAGGAGAAGTATAACTTTCCCCTGTTCTTCCTCCTCGGACTTTATACGGGTTTGTACCTCTTCCTCTTCCTTTATTATAGGAAGGTTGGGTTAGCCATTGTGGCCTCATTCTACAATATAAACAAATTTTATTAGCACATATAAAACATTCTTTAGTCATCCTAAACTTGCTGAATGTCTTGGCATATGAATGCCTCTTATTAGCCTTATCCTTTTATTTTGTCTTTCTATTGTCTTATCAAAATCAGATATCATTTGGATTACTTGATTAATATCTATATCATTTTTGTTAATATTGTCTAGCATTGTTAGATAACGCCTTTTATGAAATCTGGCGATCTTCAATTGTTTTTGAAATATCCAGTATAAAATATAATCATCTTTGATTGCTTCAAATGATGGTAAATTATTCATTGTATAAACTCACGAGATAAAAAATCAGGGAGAGAATTATCACTTCCCTTTTTATACTCAATTTCAAAATCAAATGGAGCCAATTGAGCCTGCCATCTAGCAAATATCATTTTCGAAACATCATGTTTAAAGTCTTTATTAAACATAAACTTTACTGCATGAGCATCATTTCTTATCAAGAACTTCTGATTATACAAATCATCGTGAAATTTCAAAACACATTTAACAATAGTAAGCATTTCATGAGCAATAGTGGCATATTTCTTCTGAGCCTCTGTCCATTTTCCTAAATAATATCTAATTAGGTATTCAGTTTTATCATTGGGGTTTATTTGTTTAAGTATCCCCCCCAAAACCAATATTGGATGCATCTGTTTCTATAATCTTTTTCCATAATGGATTAGCAAGAGTTAAACACGGAAGAGTTTTAACCTTTTCTTTAACCTTCTTTACTAATTCAGTATGGCTATCAGTCCAGGGCAAATTATGACCTTTCTTTAAACGATCATATAAAGGAGCTAGATCTCGAGATAAATCTTTATAAAATGGAGAAATATAATTTAAATTACCAAGAAATCTTTGTAGTTGTATTTTATCAGTTATAACATTAGGAAATTTTGATGCAAAATCAATAGATCGCTGTATAGGAGTGATCTTGCCTTGGCAAATATAATGACCAAGAAATCTAACATTTGTTTGAAATAAACTCATTTTTGGTTTTGATATGACTAAACCATTTTGAATTACTATTTTCTTAAAAATATCTAAGTATTTATAATGTAATTCTAATGTTCTAGAAAAAATAAGAATATCATCAATATAAACAATAATAAAATCCATATAAGGATTAAATATATTATTCATAATCTTCTGAAATTCAGAAGGGGCATTTTTCAAACCAAATGGCATAACATTCCACTCGTATTGACCAAATGGAACATTAAAAGCAGTTCTATAAGTGTGTCTTTTAAACAATTGTATCTGCCAGTATCCTGATTTTAAATCAAATTTAGAAAATATATTAGCATCATATAATCGAGAAAGTAAATCTTTCTTATTGGGGATTGGATATCTAATCCATTTTAAAACTTTGTTTAATGGTTTATAGTTTATAACTAATCTAGGCATACCTCGTTCTTTTTCAGCTGCATTATTAACATAAAATGTAGTACATGACCATGGAGATTTAGAAGGTTTTATCAAGCCTTTTTGTAAAAGATTATCAATCTCCCTTTTGCAAAATTTAACTAACTCAGCATTCATTTGACAGGGCCGAGATTTTGTAGGAATATTTTCTTCAGAGAAAGAATCTTCATATGGAAGAGATACTACATGTTTTTTCCTATCCCAAAAAGCACTTGGATGATCAGCACAAATAGATACAGCAAATTGTTCAGAAATCAATTTAATTTTTTCCTGAACTTTAGCAGATTTTAATGTATCATTTATTGTCATGCTATAAATTTCATATTGTAAATAATTTAAATGACTTTGTTTCAAATTAATCAAAGTATTAATATCACGAGAAATAGGATCAGTAATAAATGTAAAAGAAATCTTTTTGCCATTATAAACGGCATCAAAACCTTTTTCATCTATTCTAGTAAATGGATAAATGGCTTGAATAAAAGGGGTTCCAAGTATGATTGGAGGATTTAAATGATCTTTTACTAAAATAAAGAAATGAGGAATACAAACCTTTTGTTGACATATATAAGCATTAGGTAACTTATATTCTATTTGCATTCTATTACCTGAAGCAGACTTAACATTATGCGAAGTCTTATGATAATATCTAGTTGGAATTAATCCTTCTTGGATACAAGAAATATCAGCACCGCTGTCTATTAAGGCAGTTTCAATTATAGAAAAGTTATTATCAATTAAAATAGTACATTTTACATACCATTTATGTGCATTAACTATTTGCATCATTCCAAGAAACATATCATTCTCTGGGTTTAAAATAATTTGTATAGAAGATTCAGAAAAATCATTTTCTTCTTCGGGTATATGAATTCCTTTTTTCTTAATGTCAACAGGTAACTCAGAGTTAGAATTTTCTAACTGGGTTACTCTATGATCTAAAATCATCTGATTTTGTTTAAGAGATTTAATTTCATTTCTGAGTTTTTCAACCTCAATTTTTAAATCATTCATAGAAGAATCGTGACTATGAACTTTTGATTGGGTTTTCTGTAAAAGTCTTCTTTGTACTTCTGCAAAAGTATACGGAGTTTCATTAAAAATGTCCTTTTTAATTTGAACTGGCTTATCTGCTGATTTTGAAGAACTAGAGGCCATAGTAATAATCTTTTCTCGAAGATTATTATCATTGACTTCCTTTAATAATTCTAAAATATTATCAGAATTAATAGGTTTAATTTCGAAATTTTGAAATTGTGATTGTAATTTATAAAAATCCATATCGCAAGTACAATTTTCAGGTTCACAATTTCGACAAGTATCACTGTCAGAATTATCAAAATCAAGTAATTGCACAGAATCATCAGAATCATAAACATCAGAGGAACTGCTATCATATTCTTCTGCGGAAGTTTCTTCTATAACCTTACGAAGTTGGTCCTTATACTTATAATCTAATTCTAAGGCCAAAGTTTTTAACTTTTCCTTTTTGCAATTAGGAGCAATGTGACCAAATTTACCGCATTTATAACATTTGGTATTCTGCAAATCTCTTTTTGATCTGTTTTTAACAAATCTTTTTTCTTTTCTATATCTTTTGCCCTCTTCACGTTCTTCTTTCGACCTTCGTCTATATCTCTTACCTTTCGTTTGGTAATTTTTTCCTTTATCATTCTTTTTCTTTCTAGAAGGAATATCTCCCATTGCAAACTGATCGCAAAAATCTCCTAACTGATTCTTTTCAGTTAGTCTCTGTCTTTTTAACTGTTGACTTAATCTTAATTCATTACACAGATTTAATCCTTCCTGTGTACATACACCAATAAGCGTCCCATATGTATAGACATTATAAGGAATTTGAGTATTATTTCCTCTAAGAGTTTTTCTTACTCTTTCTGCAAACAAATAAGGCAAACCGTCTATAAATTTTGCCTTCCAATGATCAGAATTACTTTCGGGTAGATCCATAACCCTACTAAGAAATGTATCTTTGTACCATTGAAATTCACCTAAGTGTCTACACTTAAGTCCATTTAACATGGTACGAATATTTTCATATACATTGGTAAATCTACCACTAAAATGTTCTATAATGGTAAGTATAAATGTATAAACCGCATCAGGTCTATTTGCTGGTAATTCTTTTCCAAAGATATCCACTCCTGGGCTTGAAGTAGTGGCCTTATAAATGGCTTCTCTATCAGCTAAGGATAAAAAGTTTTCCCACCAACCTCTTAATTGTCCAGTAAATCATGCGACAATCATTCTATATATTACCGGATCGGTATCTCCATTACTTGTAGCTCGACAAATAGTAGAGTACATCATCATTCTATGAATTAAAATGCTAATCTGTCTATCAGTCAGACCTAGATTCCATTCGTAAATGGCATTACCTTTATAACTAGTATTAGTCTGATTCCAATCTCTTTCTTCCACTAAAACATCTTGTGGAGTAGGTCTTGGATAATAATGGGTATTCATACGAGGTTTATCAGCATACTTTCCCCCATAACGACTTTCAATTTTTCTAAGCTTATTAAGCTCAGACGAAATTACTTCCTTATGATTTTTGGAAGGATCCTGAATATCATCAGAAAATTCAGAAGCTAGATTCAAAGGTTTTAAGTCTAGTTTAGCTAGTTTTCATCTATCATTTTTTCTAATTCCTCCTGTGCTCTAAACCGAAATCCGTCTACCACTACTGGTCTCTGAATGGACGGAGGTAGTCTCGTGGCACTAGATGACGGGGCAGAATCAAATTTAACTTGACCTGAATGTATAACCATAGAATTTTCCACCTTAGAAGTAACAAATTTTTTAACCAAAGCAGATAATTCATCAATTTTTGAATCAAGAGAAGTAATATGTTCTCCTAAAACTTTAGCATATAAACTCAGATAATTATTTTGAGAAATTAATTTATTAATTTCTTTCATGGTGATACTAGCAACTTCATTATCAATGAATTGTTGAAATGCAGTAAAGGTTATACCAGTATTATTTGGTAAAGTAAACGATGCCTGTGGAGGGTAAATTCCTTTTATCAAACTTTCATTTTCTTTATCTTTGTAAGTTCGTTCTAGAACTTTAACATACAAAGGTACATAAGTGGTTATAAACCAAGGAACAAAATACATCACTCTATTATGTAATGTACAGAATTCATAAAATTCTTGTGAAATGCTTCGTTTATCATCATTAGTATAATTAGCAAAAAAACAAGTTCTAAATTTGTTCCATTTATTATTAAAAAATTCAGATTGAATATGTTTTCTTGCCAGGGATCCTGGACTAAAATCAATTTTATACGGAATCATTTAAACAGAATTTGGATCAAAATCCATCTCGGATTGTGAAAGAATATCCTTATCAATGGAACTATCATCTTTTACAATATTATTAGAGTCAATTTTTATATGATCTACTCTTTTATCATTTTTAGTAGAAATTGTATGTAATGAAGCGGCACGATTTAATCTAGCCGGACAATAAATTGGTTCTACCGGGGCTATAAAAGAATAAGTAGAAGGTGAAGTTAGCCTTCTGTTATCAGAATAAGAATGCCTATAAGGCGTTAAAGATTTATTATCTTCAAACTGAATACAAATCTGTCCTTCAGGGGTCTGGGATATATGAGAATACTCAGAATTAGTAATACTATCAGCTTGTTGTATAGGAGATATAACAGAATCTAGAATCCATGTAGAGGGAAAATTAATTTCATCCCATTTAATAGGCCTTCTAGTAGTAATCTTTGATTTAGAAAAATTAGTTTCAAATATAATAGACTGATTTGACTGATCTGTCAGTTTACATCGAGGATTTAAAGTAGATAAAAATTTATAATAAATTCTATACGACAAACAGATTAATTCAGATCCAGGTGCATAATTATAACCATGCGTTTTAACGTTTAACGTTAATGCATCAAGAATATTGACATCAGATAATGATAGTTGTAAGTTGGGTTGTGTATTGAAGTATACGGGACCATAAGCTACCGTAGATTCAATCGAACCCATTAGAGACTATCTAAAATTTAAATTTCTAGCATCTCTAAGAGCTGCCAGAAAAGTCTCTGGTAACCCTTTAAGGGTTAATGGTTTAAATGCAATTTGTACCATACCAATATGCATAAAAGAATATTTATGTTTATATTTATCAATATCATGTTTCTTAAGTAATCTAATCGTATGTTCTGACGAAGTTAAAGCAAGAGATTGTTCAGTTGTTTTTATCAAATATTTAGGTGAAATCTTATCAAACCACCCATATTCATAGATTTTTTTAATTGAAACATAAGGTATTGTCCATTTATTTAATAAATCCAAATTTTGAGGTACATCTACCTCTTCCAATCTAGTATTCTTTATACTAGGTTCATTTATTTCCATTTTATAAGAGTTTCTATATTGAATACTTGCTTAATCAATTACATACCAATGATGTCCTAGGCTCTGATACCATTCAGCGACAGGATCTATAGCGGCTGGCGGTAGTCCGCAATTATATTATACTAGTACTTCAATTTCAATTTTCAATTTATAAGATATTTTTTAATTTTTAATCCATCTCATAAACATAATATATTTCTGTATTTAGTAATAATTTATATTTTTTATATTATATTAAAAATATAAAAATCTTTAAAATGTTCATTAAAATTTTGTCTTTCCTTAAAAAATAATATAATAAATAAAATTATCATTTATTATACTTTTAAATAATTATAACCTTTTGCCCTTTTTTTAATCCTCGGATAGCTATCAAAAGAAATCTTTTTGCTGTACTGCTCGAACTCTTTTATTCTGTGTGTTAAGAATGTCTAAGAAATACAAATCCAATTCTTTTATTATTTTCTCACTATTTTTATCTATTGAAATACCTTTTCCCCTTGATTAAAGTTTCAAAATTCTTGTAATTAAATAGGAATTAATAATAATTCGTGTAGAAAGAAAGTCATTATCATCTATTTTCTTCAAATAATTATTATTTAATTATTATCTTAATATTTAAAATTTTAAAATTAATTAAAGTTATATCTATTAAATCTCTATTTATTTGTAAGATATAAGAACTCTTAATATTTATGTAACACCTCAAAAAGTTTCTTAGACCAAACTCAGACTTGGAATGAAAAACCAAAAAAGAATTAGAAAATCTTGCCTCAAAACGACTCAACCAACGAGTCGTTGTCAGGAACAACGACCCATCAGAAGAGTCGTTGTAGGCTCCAGCAAATTTCCTCCTGGGTACCAATGAGCCGTAGAACGACTCGTTGCAAGAAGTAACGAGTCGTCCTGTAGCTCGTTGTAACCTAGTCCAAAAGCCTGCTAAATTCCTTCTCTCAAACAACGGGCCAGACGATGAGTCATTGTTTGATATAACGACTCGTCCTATGTAGTCGTTAGGTGAAGATCCAGAAAGGCTCAAGTCACCTCAATGACAACGGATGGATACAACGACCCGTTGTTTCGGATAACGGGTCGTCCCGTCCTTCCATTGGGGGATACCTAGAGTTGGCTCAAAACTCTTCCAGTGGAAACAATGACCCGTTGTCCCATCTAATGAGTTTCTATTCCTGTCCGTTGGTCAAGTTCGAAAATTATTCAAAATTTCCAGTAGTGACAACAACCCGTTGTGTCAACCAACGAGTCATCCTGTCTGTCCGTTGGTCGAGTCCAGGAACTAAATTTTCAAGGCTCAAGACCAACGACTAGTCCCAACGAGTCTGGTCACAACCAATAAATCGTTGTGTGACCTGTTGGATCTTGATGGGCAGTTCTTCAGACTTTTTTCCAAGGGCATTTTTGTAACTTTTCGCTATTTTAATGCCTAGACTATGTCATTTTGGGGTGAATATTCAAGGGTTAAAGGGAGTTAGTCAATCTTCCTCCCTCATTTTCTCACTTTTCTCTCAAGAACAGAATGTTAGAGCTCAAGATCTCTCCTCCTCCGATTCAGAAATTCAAGGCTTCTTCTTAGGGCTTTCTTCTTCAGGTATGTGGGATTTAACAAGGGTTTCCTTTCCCTCTTGAGTCTCAAATTATATTTACAAAACTTTCTAAATTCTAGCCCTGTAGAAGATTGAAGCTAGGGTTTTCAATCAGTTAAGAAATTCTTTAAATCTTGTTAAATCTCTAAGTTTGGATGATCATTCCTAGATGAAATTCATGTCTTAGTTTTATTCATACGGATTGCTTTCTTAACCTTTATCCTTAGTATGATATTTGAATAAAACTTACATGATTTAGAACTCAGATATGAATGTTGTAATAGTATGATATTTTCATTTGAATCATGAATGTTAGCACAGATACATGAATGGAAAGTTAATGCTTTAGTATGTTCATTTTTAGTATTTCAGTCAGTACTCAGTGTACTCAATATTATCAGTCTATTAGCATGATTGTTGTTCTTTAGACTGTCACGACACTTTCAGACAAAGCAGCTCTGACAAGTCTTAGAACCCAGTTTCTTTCAGGTCCTTAGACTCTCAGAACACTTCCAGATAAATAGTTCTGACTTAGTCTTAGGACATCAGTTTCAAGCTATCGGCATAGTTGTGCATAATTAGGTGTAATACCCCAAAAGTTCATAAGATTAGACCCGTGAGTTGAACCGAGAAAACAGAAAATTTCACACTAGGTCACAAAATGAGTCATTCAATGACTCATGGTGTGACCTAATGGGTCGTTAAGTGACCCGTCAGGTGGCGACTAGTTGAGAAGGTGCCTTTCTCGGCAATGGCAATAGAAGGGATGTTAAGTTGTTATCATTCCCAATGACTCGTGGTCTCACCCATTAGGTGTTTAAAGAATGATTAGGCAGTGCTGGCAACGGATGAGGGACAAATCATCGTGCATCTAAAGACTCATCAAGTGGCCCGTGGGGAAAGAAAATATCAGTAGATGAAGATTATTCCATAGATGACGACGAGTCGTCCAGTTGGATAACGACTCGTCCAGTCCCTCGCTGGGACTGGCAGTGACTGTTTTCCTGCGAATTTAGTAAGGGTGTTTTCATAATTCCTAAGCTCCTAAGTCCTAAACCACATCGTTTAAGCTCTAAAAGAAGTGTATTAATGGATTTTAACGTATTCTAATTCATTCAACTCCCATGCATGCAAGTTTAGAGGATTCCATTGAAGATCAAGCTTAGAATACTCCAATTCTCCTCCAAATCTCTTGGGCTTTCAAAGTCAAGTTAAGAATCAGTTTATCCAGGCATGTAGGGCCATGAATGAGATTTTTCTATCACTCACATGCCCAAATTTCTCCTTAAGTTCATGAATTCAAGTGTATGATCCTATGGGGTTCTAACCCAATTTATGAAATTCTCTATGATTTATTTATGGGATAATTTTCTTCATATTTCAAAGCATGTTTTAACATTCATGGGAAGATTTTATGTACTAATTGATTATAAATTCATGATTTCAAGTTTTAGAAGATTATGCCCAACTATGCAAGTTCGTGAAAAACTTAGTCTATGATTAATAATTTCAAGCATAATGAAGTATTAGCATGTATACATGTTTACGAATTACCCATATATGAATCTTATAATTTTGACTAGTGAAGTCTATTTCAAGCATGCATGATCTTCAGATTTTGGGTAATCCCACTCAAATTTTGCATGTTTTCATGATTTAGTTCAATTTTATAAATCAGCTCACCATATGGTTTTGGAGTCTACACTCCCATATTCAGCTTATGGTATGTTTGGAGCAAGGACTCCCTTAAATTCATATTTCAGACTATGCGTGTAATTACATTATTAGTTTCATTGAAAATCTATGATTGTAGCTTCGTTGAAAACTGATGATTTCAGTTTGTTGAAAAACGACGTCGAGCACCTTGCATGTTTTGGGAGTAGCGTCTAGCGCTGAGTAGGCTAGGGGTTCATGAAAACCCTAGGTCTCAGAACTACGTGCCAACGCAGGATTTCACATTTTTACTTTGGGACCTCCCTTATGAGCTTCCCCTGCCCCGAATGGGCATTCAACTTGATATCGATATCATGGTAGCGCCCTTAGCCCTGAGAAGGCTTTGGATGGCTCAACCAACTTAATTGTAACTGTTGGAATCATGTCATCTCTATCGTGATTGTGTCGGTTATATAACGAGTATCCTATTGTTCCTCATGATCTTAGTTATGCATGTTTATCAGTTATGCTAGTATGTTTTCAGCAGGTTTGATCCCATAATCAGGTTATCAATTTTTACTTATTAAACTCAGTTTCAGCTTTGGGTCATTCGATTCAGTTATGAGATCCAGTTTATGTCTATTCATGTCTTCATATATTAACATGCAATCTTTACTCTCAGAATCTTATGATGTTATGATTTATGATATGCATGATTTCAGTTTTTACTTACTCAGCTAGTTTTACTTACCTTGCATACTCAGTACATTCCAAAATCTGACCGCATACTCTATGTTGTATTATTTCATGATACAGGTCCTAGATGATTATCACCATGCAACTTGGTCCGTAGACAAGTGTATGCTTAATTAACCCTTACTCTTAATATCTGATTAGCTATCCCAGACAAGTTCAAGCTATTAGATGAGGTTGATAGCCTCAAATCTCCGTTGTTAATCCCTTTTCCCATTCACTACCCACTTTATCCGGTAAGTAAGAATAAGGCAATTTCCAACATTTGCAATCGTTAAGAAATAATTAAAACGAAGGGAAAAATAATACATGCATTAAACCCCATTCAAGAATCACTAAGTGTTTTACCTATGTGTGTTAATTCATCATGGTTCCCACAACCCTAGTTATGGGTTTAGCTACTCATTGTTGAAATATCACAATCACAAAATATAGAAGAAATCACAATTGTAACCTACAAAAATTCGTAGAAGAAAACCACGTGAATTGAATATATCTCCAAAATCGATGAACAAAACTCCAATGTTGTTTACTTCTCAAAATCAAGAACAAAATTACAAACTTTGTTTCTTGAACCAAGAATGATCATTCACAACACTAGAATCCACGTGAAAGTAGTAAAAATAAACTGTGTACTAAGAATAAACCTAGAAATTATATTTATAGTTCCAAACAAATCTTATCCTAACTAAATTTGGATGCCAGGTCAGCAGGGGTAACGGGCCACGTAACGACTCATTAGGTCTCCTAACAAGTGATCAGTGGAAATTAGTTGTCCTCGGCAGTAGGCCTACTTGTGGTAACGGGTCACCTAACGACTCGTCGTGTCAGGGCACGAGTCGTTAGGCCTCTCGTGGTCTTGGTTCTCCAGAATTCTAGTGCACATGACGATTTATATCAGTGCTCTCCTGATGAATCGTCCAATCATCCGACGACTCGTTACGTCTTTCGTTGCCTTCACTGGATACTTTTCAGAAATCATCTTCCCAGTCTTCATGACTGGCTTAAAGACCCTTTGCCAGACGTAATGAGTCGTGCCTTCAACTCGTTAAGTGCACTGTTTCTCATCTTTAAAACTTGATCTTCTCCCAACGACTCTAGGCACGAGTCGAGCATTGAGACAATGATGTGGCCTGGGAATTAGCATTCAGTTCAGTCCATTTATGCCTTACTTTGCCTATTTCCTGTTCTGAACCTGTTTTACTACAACATTTAACACAAACACATCATATCTACATAAACATACCCAGAATTTTCATATTTTATTAGTTGTAAGTGTCGAAAGTACCGTAAAATCACAGCATATCAACACCCTCAACTTAGAACATATGCATGTCCTCAGGAAAAAACAAAATAGAATAAACTACTTCGATGCTTCAATCAAAAAAACTTTAGGAAACTTACGGCAGTCACAACACTTCATCAAGTCAAATTTTATACCCCTCCTTTATCATACAAACTCAAATCATAATGCATATGCAGAATTTTCAACCATGACATAGAGGAATTAAAACATGGAAAAATACTGTCACTTGCAACCATGCATATAAATCTATAACACTGACCCAGACAATTTGCAGACAAATTTTTTTACCAAATTCTCTCACCTCAAAGAATTGCCACACTCACTCATGTGTATATGATTATATCGATGAATTTCTCTTGGGACTAGGTAAGATCACACTCACTCTCTCAAAGAATTTCTAACTGTGTGCATGCAATACCATAGACTTGCCTTTTCTTTCAATACCTCAAATTTCAGACAGGTAACCAGGATCACTATAGGACATTTTAAGCTTGTAATGTAGGCTCGGGCTCAGGTATGGTACATATGGGACTAGTAGCTTAACCCTCCTTGACACTATATATAGCTTAACTCTACTTTTAACCTTTCTTTCATATTTTCTCCCTTTTTCCTTTACTGCTTCTTCTTTTATTTTCATTTGCAACTATGAGTGCGGTGTTTCTTCTTTCAAGAATTCATTGCTTTAACATTTTTCTTTTTTTTTCTTTTCTTGCTCTTTTTCTTTTTAACAACATTTTTGCTTTTTTCATTATACACACTGCACTTGCTCTTTCATGTTCATTACTCAATTTCACTCCACCCTACTCTTCGTAATCACCCCTATGATAGCCACCCTCAACTTAGGCGATTTGTCTAAGTTGAGGTTCACAGTGTCCAAGGAGGGACCAGAGCCAAAACAGGTTCATTTTAATCAAAGCAAGAAGGTGAATTGGTGTAACAAAAAAGAAAGGTCAATTTAAGCTAAAAAATTTGGATCAAGGCATATTTATTTTCTTTTGGTAGGTCTTTTAAGGCTAAAGTGGGATCATTAATAAAAAATGGCCTATGATCCTTTCCTAGTTTCCCATCCTCTATCTCGGTACGACTGACCAGGCAAGTTCTAGATCGACACACAGAGTCGAATTTAACTATTAAATCTCGCTCACACATAGCACAGGTCAACACCATCAGTTATACTAATTGCTAGTTCAAGTACAAACATACAATGGTAAACATGTTCACAGTTTTAATGCCATGCAAATTCACAAAGGTCATACTTGTCGATTTTAACACAAACATAAAATTTTTTTAGGAGGGGTGTCACATTATCAATTCAACTCAACTCAAAATTCATGCTCTTGATTGCCTTAAGTTCACCTAATTTTCTTTCAACTGACATAAACAAACACAATAACATAAAAACCTAAACGTGCCGGTTCTACTAGATAAGGAACACCAGAGGGAAAAGATATCCGACAAGAAAAACCCTCGGGTTATGTTTAGTAAAAAACACAAGTATCCCTTCCCACCCCCATCAATAAAAGCATGCGTCGTCCTCGACGCATATATATAAAAAATAAAACCATGGAAATAGGGAACATACCTGTGTGATCTAGGTGTCTGCTGGTCGATGGAGGGTGCAGATACTCCTCCAGTGTCCTTTCTGATACCACCGGCTTGAGCCGGTACATTTTCAAAACCAACTGAGCTCGTACCTTCTCCACGAGCTCTCGCTTCCTCAATTGTGGCCCTATGTCGAGCCTCCTCTCTAGATAAATGCAGTGCTTTCTCTATCTCTCTCTGCTCTCGCTTCTACCGACAGAACAGAGAGTCATCCTCCTTCTCAAAACTCACCTCCTCATGAGGCCTCTTGCCCTTATCTTGCACCAGTGGCTCCTCAATGATGAAGTCAAATATTGGTGGTAGCTCTTCTTTTCTCTCATCCCCAATCACTGGAAGCACGGGTGGAGGGATAGCAGCTACCTGTCGTGCGAGCAACTCCTGCACCTCCGCTCTGAGCGCTGCTACCTCCTCATACCACCTTGCCAGCTCGAGCGCCTATAGCTATGCAAGGCGCTCATCCATGCGTCTCTCAAAAGCATCTAACTGGCCATGCACTGAGCTAGAGAAAGCCTCCAACTCCTTTGTAACCCATGTCTTAACTTGCTCCATCAGCACCTTAACTTGCAGAGCCGTGTGTGTTTGTTGTTTCTCAGCTTTTGCCAGCCGTCTAGCCATGCTGGTTAGGAATTCTTTGGAAATAGTGACTAGACCAACTGAAGGAGCACTTGAGGGTGCAACAGGTGGTTACGGAGTAGCTGCTGTGGATGATGACTCTGGAATCTCAGCAGGTGCGGGAATATCAGCTGCATCTGTAGCCTCAGGCTGGCTACCCATCTCTCTAGACTCTGTGGGTTCTACCGCCATCTTAGTAAATACCACAGCCTCAGTCTGCACACTGCTGCTCAATGCCTCTGCCAATATGGTCGCTCCAGAGGATGCGGCAGCCTGACTCCTCGCTCTCGATACCGGGTTTGTGTCGTCTCTTATCAACCCGATATCAGTTATCTTATGGACCATTATTCCCTGATCAACTGATGTCAACTCTGGCACCTTTGATTCCCGACAGAGTCTAACAATGAGGCATGGAAAGGGAATGGTAATGCCATCATTTATCGCTCGCTCTCAATTGTAATACGTTGGAAGTTTAAAAATTAAAACTACTGAAACTGGGGAAAATTGTTGCAGAGCGAGAGGTTCCACAGATCATGGGATCAACCAACGACCCATGGGAGTGAGTCGTGAAAGGTTTCTGGATGTCTGTCAGTGGAGACAACGACCAGTCCAAAGACTCATTGTAGGGTACAACGAGTCGTCGTATGGAACCATGGTGAGAGTTGGACTTAAGGTTTAGGGATTCCACGGGACACCCAATGATCCGTCGTGAGGTACCACGAATCGTGGTGAGCAGCCATTGTTAGCTTAGTGAGGTGGTCAGTGTATGTGACAAAATGAGACCACGACTCGTGGGTTCTAGTAATGAGTCGTGGTAAGGCTCATCGTTGGAGAAAGTGCCTAGGTTGATGAAGGAAACAACGGGAGATTGGATGACCCGTTGTAGGATCTAACAACCTATTATTTAGGTCATTGTGTGAGCCGAGGTCTAGCCTGGACAGTGCAAAGCACGAGTAGATACCACGGGTCATGGTATCCTCTAACAACCTGTAGGGTCGTCCGTTGTTTGGTCCAGTGAGCAGTTTTTCTATGATTTTAGTAAGGGTATTTTCATCATTCCTAAGTCTTAGGGGCCTATACTACTTTGTTTAAGGCTCGTTTTAGTGGGTTTAAGGAGGGGAAAACCTATTCTAAGTTATTTCTTTGCATGCATGCAAACTTGATAGTTTGAAGAGAGGATTTAGAGCAAGTTTTGAAGGTTTCCATTGGAATCTCATCCTGGGAAATTAGAGAAGTAGTAAAATCATCCCTCCCAGGTATGTAGGGTTATGAGTGGGTGTTTTCTTCCTCACCCACGCCCAAATCTCTAGCTAAGTATGAGAAATTCATATGATCAAGTTATGGGGTTTTTACCCAATTGCATAATTCTTCAATTTCTATACATGAGTACGATTAGATTATGTTTCTATTGATGAATTGTGAAGCTTGGAAAGATTTTAAATTGTTTTCAATTAAAAATTATATTTTCTAAATTATGAAATTAAATGTCCATAGATGAGAAGTTCATGAAAGAAGAAAATAATGATGAATGTGTGAGGATGATGAGATTTGATGATGAAAAGCATGTTTCTAAAGCTACCCCTGATTATGATATTGTTTTCAAAATGAATTGAGTAGATCCAAACATGATAAATTTTTTGGGCAAGGCCTTTATATCAAGTATGATGATGTAGTATCTCTAAAGTAAGCTTACCACATGGTTTTGGAGTAGATGCTCCCACTTATCTTTGAGCTTGTGGTATGTTTCGAAATAAAGCTTCTCATATCATGAATTCATAAATTGAGATGTATGTATTATTGAGCTTCATTTTCGCACGATGTCGAGTTTATGCATGATTTCATTATTGAGCTTTGTCAAATGAAAATGTTGAGCTTCGTTTCATACGATGTTGAGTTTATGCATGATATCATTATTGAGCTTCATCAATAGACGATGATGATCTTTGTTATATATGATGTAGAGCATTGCATGTTTTGGGAGAAGAGTCTAGCACCGAGCGGGCTAAGGGTCGATCACCCTATGCCCCAGAACTACGCGCCAATGTAGGTTGATACTATTATATTATTGGGACCTCCCTTGTGAGCTATCCCCGGCCATAATGGCCCATGAGCTTGATGTCGATATCATTGTGGCATCCTTAGCCCTGACAAGGTTTTGGACGGCTCTGTCCACTTGAGTGTAATAGTCGAGACCACGTAAGCTCTATTGTGGTATGTTGGTTGAGTGACGAGTCTCCCATTGTCTATATGATTCAGATTTGCATATTTATTACTCATGATTATTACTTTAATCTTGCATGTTCTAAAACTAAGGTTTGACTCATTGTTTAGCTTTTCTATACATGTCATATTTCAGCTTTGAGTCATTCGATGAAGTTATGAAGCTATGCATGGTCATATTATGAAAAGATTACGATTTCAGAATGAACGCATGTAGTCCTTCCTCTCAGATTTGAAAGCTTATGATATGTTATGAAATGTTTTAAATGATTTACTTTACTTAAGCGGTTTTACTTACCTACATACTCGGTACATTCCATGTATTGATCGCATACTTTCTATGCCGTATCATTTCATGATACAAGACCCGGCTCCCAGGCTCAGCCCCGTTCGTAGTCGATTGTCAGAGTTAGCTCCTACTCGGTTGGTGAGTCCTCATCCTTCGAGGGCTAGACTTTTAGTTCCTTATGTATTTCCATATTCAGTATGGTTGAGTTAGTTGGGGTCTTATCCCATTAACTCATACAGATTAGAGGATTTTCAGACTTATGTATGTGTTAACTTTGGATGCTTATTCTGATGTTATGACGAGTTAGACTTCTGTTGAGTTATATTGATGATTTCTTCAGTTTATCGAATGAGTTAGATGTATGGTTATGCCATGGGTCGACTTGGGGCCTATGGGGTCCCTTGTCCCAAGTCTACGCTTCAGGCCTCCGTTCGGGTCGTGACATCGAATCTCTTCAGTAATATATCGCGGGAAGTTTATGGCATACCCCTCTATGATGCTAGCTACCAGTGCAGCTCTGTCAGGTGAAAGAATGTTATTATTTCTGGTTGGTACTAGCCTTTGCCGAACCAGTGACCACCAAAACTTAGCTTGAAAATTCAATATGGCCTTCTTTATCTAGGACTCGGTGCCATGCAACCATTCGACCAATGGACCTCTTGTGGCAATGACTCGTGACATCCAAGTGTACTACCTTATTCATTCCTCACTATTCAACTTTTTGGTCTTCACTTTCTTTAGCTCGAACAATTTGTGATCGAACTCGGCTGTATTCATTGGGGCATGATAGTCTGGCCCATAGAGCAGTTTGGAGATGTCCTCTCAGAGATGTCTACAGGTGTCTCCTGAACCAACACCTGTGTTAATGTGGGCCTCTTCTTCCAGTCTTGACCACCCAATGGTAGATGCTGTAATGTGGCTGCGTATGCTTCACACTAACCAGGCAGGGGCTGTAGCTTCCCGATGGGTCAGTCAACCACCTGAACCTGTATTTATTGAACAAAGCTTGCATCTCAGGGATGTACTTGAGCCCCTCGTAGATGCTCCTCTTTGGATGTCCTTTGTCATTCGGAGCAATGCCCTTGTTGTAAATGACCCTCATACCATGAACACACCATCTCCTCACTTGCCTTAGTTGATCATTTGATGTGTTTGAAGTCTCGATCAATTCATCATCTGTGCTCCCTTGTTGAAACGTGACTTATCAACAACTTCTGCATTTTGCTCAGCTGTGGTGCTCTCGGGGGAAATCGGGACTGTGGCCTCGACATTCTCATCTACTTGGCTTGGTGGGTCTCTTGCTAGTGGAGTAGGAGCACCAACCAGGGCTGTCAGATTTGTAGATCATTGTGCCCTAGCCCTGGTGGATCTCCTCACCAGCTGCTCTTCTGACACTTCGTATTCCTCCTCCGAGTTGCTCGACTCTTTGGAGGAGGAGGGCTCGTCGCGAAGTCTGCGGTATTTTGGTTGACTCCTCTCCGGCACTTATTTCTTAGCCAGACCTTTCTTTCGTGTACCTTTCGGAGCCATTGTACCTGTGGAATATCAGTTAGTATACAAGATGAGATGAAACAAAAAGAAGTTTTGACTGTGTCTCTGCAGACAGAACGAGTGACTTAATGAGTCATTTCCACTGACCACGATTTGTGAGGTCAATCATTGTCTCCAGGCCGAGTTTTTCTTTGTTGGACCAGTGAACTTAACGACTAGTCATAACTAGTCATTACCTGAGGCGACAACTCGTTAGACCAGTCGTCAGGTACACTGGTCAGCTAGACCAATTCCCACTCAGGACGAGCTATATAACGAGTCATGAGGTGATACCACGACTCGTTACATGGATCGTGCTCAAGAGTTTTACATACAGTGGTTCAAATAACTCACACCATGTTCATCATCACTTAATAGTATGAATCCCACTAGCACAACAACCATATCTCATTTAACATTGAATGAAATTTATAATCACGAGTAACAAAAATCAAAGCAACTTAGGGTTTTATCTAAAACTCAAGGTAATGTTCGAATTCACAAATGTAATTGAGTACTAACAAGTGTAAGAGCAGAGGAGGGATTTAAACTTTAATTTGCGATTGAACAGGAGAGGGATTTTATCTTGAATTTGCGATAGAGTGTGGCAACAACACAAGTTTGAATGCGATTTTGTGTTCGTGAGTGTTCAGCGAGTGAGAAGTGATATTGGGATTAAGAAAGAGGTAAATCTTGAGTTAAAGATTTAGCTTTAAATTCAGATGAAATTTAGGACGGAAAAAATCGGGTGCTTTATATGTTAATAAGAAGTCACCCTAATTTGTGCGTGGGTTAGGTCGGGTGGAAGTTAATTAAAAACATACCACGACCCACGTAACGGTTCGTTAAGAAGAGCAACGACTCGTTTTATTATTCGTTCAATTTACTAGGTGTCGAGTCTTACCTAGGACCTAACGACTCATGCAACGACTCGTGGTGCTACCCAACGAGTCGTGGCATGAGTCGTAGGCCCTGAACTGCAGTACCTTCATGACGAGTAACTTGATGAATCATTGGGTCTGCCAATTATTCATTAAGCCAGTCATTGTCACTTTTTTCAGTTTAATTCCATCTTTGATCCAGTAGACTTGACGGACGACCTCATAATTCGTTGTCACTGGCAATGACTCGTTTGGTCAACCATTGTCTACATTGTTTTATGTAGCAGTGACGACGTTCCACCTAACGAATCCTTTGGTCTGATGATGACTCGTTCTGTTCTTTTTGGCACCAACAACTCAAGTTTAGATTTTTGGTTTTAACTTCAAATTTTTCATCTTAATCACTTGCACACATCAACACACGTAAACACTATATTTTTCTTACAATTACAACTTGGGTTGCCTCCCAAGAAGTACTTAATTTAATGTCATGGCACGACGCGGGTATTTTGACTACTCAGACTTCGCCAAAACACCTCCATGGTTGCCTCCCATGCAGCGCCTGATTTAACATCGCGGCATGATGCAAGTACCCGGGTTACTCAGACTTCACCCAGAGCCCAGAGATCCACCAGCTTTATTTCTTCGCTTGCCCCAGATATGCTTTCACCCGTTGACCATTGACTTTAAAGTGCTTTCCTTCATGGTTTTCCAGTTCAATTTCCCCATGGGATAATAATTGAACCACTCGAAAAGGCCCCAACAATTTGGACTTCAACTTGCCAGGAAACAAGCGAAGCCTAGAATTGAATAGTAACACTATATCACCGGGGCTGAACTCTCTCTTCTCAATCTTCTGGTCATGCTGAATTTCATTCTTAGTTTGAAAATTTTAGAACTCTTATAGGCTTTTAAACGAAATTTATGTAGTTCATTCAACTGATCAAGCCTCAAGTTTGCAACTTTACTCCTGTCCAAATTCAGCTTCTTGAGCGCCCACATAGCTTTGTGCTCAAGTTCAATCGGAAGATGGCATGCTTTCCTATACACAAGATGATACGGAGACATACCTATAGGAGTCTTGAATGCGGTCCGATAAGTCCATAAAGCTTCATCTAGCTTCCTTTCCCATTTTGTCCGGTTAGCATTCACAGTCTTTGCCAAGATGGTCTTTATCTCCTGGTTTGCGAAATCAACTTGCCCACTAGACTGTGGATGATAGGGTGTTGCCACCCTGTGTTTTACCCCATATTTTTCCAATAAGGAATGAAACAACCAGTCACAGAAGTGTGAACCCCCATCACTAATGATGGCTCTGGGCGTCCCAAATCTAGCAAATATATTTCACTTCAAGAATGCTGTGACACTCTTTCCTTCATTATTTGGAAGCGCAACTGCCTCCACCCATTTCAAAACATAGTCAACAACAACAAATATGTATTTCATCCCGTTTGAGCTCACTAATGGGCCCATGAAATCTATGCCCCACACATGAAATAGCTCAATGACGAGGATGGGAGTAAGAGGAAGCTCATGCCTCCTTGCCTTTGACATGTATCGCATGCCTTTGCAAAATCATGCGCATCCTGGTGAATGATTGGACAATAATACCCACATTGAAGAATCTTGTGGGCTGTGTGAATCCCACTGTGGTGACCCCTAACAGGGGATGAGTGGCAGGCCTCTAGTATACTTAGCATCTTTACCTCGGGCACGCATCTTCGAATCACCCCATCAGCACATATGCAAAATAAGTAGGGATAATCCCAGAAAAACTTCCGCATGTCAGACATAAACTTCTTCCACTGGTGAAAAGATAAGTGCTCTGGTACAACATCACTCACCAGATAATTAGCGAAGTCTGCAAACCATGGGATGAGATCTTGTGAGGCCGCTAAAACCTGATCATCAAGGAATGCATCATCTATGTCACGCTCATCTCGAAGTGCTGCATCAGGTTCCAATCTTGATAAGTGATCTGCCACCTGGTTTCAGTCCCTTTCCAGTTTTTTACCTCGAACTCGAACTCGAACACTAGTAGCAGCAGAACCCAATGAATCAACCATGGCTTAGCATACTTCTTTGACATCATATATCTCAAAGCTGCATGGTCTATATGGACTATCACTTTAGTTCCAAGAAAATATGCTCGAAACATCTCAAATGTAAAAACTACAGCCAACAACTCCTATTCTGTCACAGTGTAATTTTTCTGAGCTGTATTTAGAGCCTTGCTAGCATAATAAATAGGATGGAAAATCTTTTCATGCCTTTGACTCAACACAGCTCCCAGGGCCACTCCGCTAGCATCACACATAACCTCGAATGGTAAAGACCAATCAGGTGCTACTATAATCGGGGCAGTGGTTAATCTCTCTTTTAGGAATTCAAACTCCTTCAGACATGCCTCATCAAAAACAAACTTCACCTCCTTCTCAAGTAGTTTACATAAAGGATGTGCAATTTTGGAGAAGTCCTTGATGAATCTTCTGTAAAACCCTGCATGACCCAAAAAGCTTGGAATACCTTTCACAGAAATTGAAGGTGGTAGACTAGAAATTACCTCGATTGTGGCACAGTCCACCTTAATACCCTTTCCAGAAATTTTATGGCCTAGCACTATACCTTCTTTGACCATGAAATGACACTTTTCCTAATTAAGCACCAAGTTGGTCTCTTCACATCGCTGCAACACCTTGCTCAAATGGGCCAAACAATCTTCAAATGAATCACCCACCACCGAAAAGTCATCCATAAAGACTTCAATGATGTCTTCCACCATGTATGAAAATATGGACATCATGCAACACTGAAAAGTGGCGGGCGCATTACGTAACACGAACGACAACTTATTAAATGCAAATGTACCATATGGACAAGTGAACGTAGTCTTGTTTTGGTCTTCGGGGGCTATAGAAATCTGATTGTACCCCGAATAACCATCAAGGAAACAGTACCATCCTCTGCCTGCAAGTCGATCTAACATTTGATCCATGAATGGCATAGGAAAGTGATCTTTCTGAGTCTAATAGTTCAACTTCCTGTTGATCTTGGGCATAATTGCATGCCCAAGTGATACTTTAATACTTCATTTCTACTTGTTTATCTACTTTTATGTGTGCATTCTCATGTGATTTGTATGTAAAGGTGGATTTATACTAACCAACATGATTAGTATTTTTTTGCAGTCTAGAAGGAATTTTTGGAAGCTAATCTACAAGTTGGTGAAGTGTGGAAATGGACTCGAAAGCAAGAAGCGAAAGTCGACAAGGAAATGGGCCAAGTTTGGTGCTCCGCGATGGAGGCCGTGTCACGCTACCATCGCGGAAGCAGTCTACCTAGAGGTGAATTTTATATCAAATTCCAGTGGAGGTGCATGTTACCTCCGTGGCACGGAGCTGATGCTCCGAGATACACTCCGTGCCACGCTGAGGATAATTATCCGGAACCCCAAGTTCAAGTGAAGGTCTGCGATGGCACTGTGGCACGGAGCTGATGCTCCACGATACACGCCGTGCCACGTTGCCAGTTATTCCGAAAAAAATTCTCACTAGTATAAATAGCACACTTAGATTTTATTTTAAAGTATCTGACATTTGGAGCAAGAACGTGGATAGCAGGCTGTTGTGAAGAAGAATTCCTAGGGTTAATTCTCTTCCTTTTTCTCTTTAATTTCAATTGCTTGTATGAATTCTAATTGTTTGAAGACGTTTAATCCGCAAATGAGTGGCTAATTCACCTCTTGCTGAGGTTGAGGATAATTGCAGAAGAATGTAATGAATGATTTTTTCAGTTTTGATCTTCTCTATAAAGGTTGTTATACCAATTCTTGTTTTTACTACGTTAATGTTTGGCCAATGTTAATGTATATTCTAGAATTCCAATTTTGATTCCGAAAGGGAGACTAATTGGATAGATGTGAATTGGTGGAATATGATTTTTTCTTGATTGAGAAATTAAGGGAAGATTTACGTTCAAAATAGAAATATATCTATAATGTCATATTAGTAATTTATGGAATTTGTTATGTATAGCTAGAGCATGGGGTTTTTGCATCACAGAAATGTGTAATGTAAGTCTCATGATTCTTTAATTGGTGAGGAGTCGAAAGATATAATTCATGGGTTATTAATTCCTAACTAACAACCGAAGAGAAGATAGACTGATTTTAATTAAT
The DNA here is from genome assembly GCA_035772735.1 of Datura wrightii. Lineage (NCBI taxonomy): Eukaryota > Viridiplantae > Streptophyta > Magnoliopsida > Solanales > Solanaceae > Datura > Datura wrightii. Next base: position 66,966,916 of record JASDFA010000010.1, on the reverse strand, counting down.
AAATTACATCCCTGCATGTTTGCCTTAACCTCAGGTTGTTTATTGCTATTGTTCAGACTTTAATTTACAATATTTACTTAGGTTCACATTAACTATTAATCTTGACTCAAAAGCATTATTTTTTTGGTTGTCTACCTTCATAACGAAATCGTTCACTAGAATTTAGGATAATTACTACCATATTACAGTCCCCGTGGGATCGATACTTGGCTTGAAATAAAGCCATTTTACTACCTCTACGACCACGTGCACTTGCGTGTAGTTGGGGGTTCGAACAAGTTTTTGGTGCCGTTGCCGGGGACTGGCAATTTGTTATTTAATTCTCTTAGTGTTAGTTTACAAGTTCGATATAAGTGTTGACGACTTGATCTTAGCCTTTCTCTGCAAGTACTGAATTTTTTTCTGAACGTTGGCAAGAGACAAGGAGCTGGTGGATTCATTTATTGAGCCAGAGAGACAATTTCATCGACAAAGAAGGGAAGCTCTAGAGAAGAAGCTGCAATTGCTAAGACAGGCAATTCTGGAGCAGCAACAGGAACCACCGATTGTAAGGGCAGTTTTAGTGCCCGAAGAAATGGCAGCAAGACCGGTCCGCGAAATGGCAATCCCACACGCAAATAATGTAACATCCAGCATTCGCAGACTGGAGCCAGGAGGGAGATTCGAACTCAAGTAGAATATGGTGCAGTTATTGCACACCAGCGGGCAATTTACAGGTCTCCCTCATGAAGATCCACAACATCTCCAAAACTTTTTGGAGAGTGACACCTATATACCCACTGGAGTATCATCCGACTATGTGAGGCTTACATTATTCCCGTTCTCACTGCTGGGGGAAGCAAAGAGGTGGTTGAAAGCTGAACCACCAAATTCTATCACTACTTGGGATGACCTCGCAAGGAAGTTTTGATACGATTCTTTCCATTAGGGAAGACAGCCAGACTTAGAAGTCAGATTCTAAGTTTCAAACAGAGAGAGGGTGAGAATTTGTATCAGGCTTGGGAGAGGTTCAAGTCAATGCTAAGGGAGTGTCCTCATCATCACTAGTATAATGATGTGTTGGTGCATACATTCATTGAGGGTTTGGAACCGCATACTAAGATTTTGTTAGATTCAACAGCTAGTGGGCAGGCATTGGAGAAGACCTATGAAGAGCTTTACACTTTATTAAACCGTATTTCACAGGGAAATCCAGAATGGAATGCGGATTCAACTCGAGGAGGAGCAAAGAAAGCTGCAGGGGTCTTTGAGGTGGATGGTTTTACAGCTATTGCTGCACAGACAGCTGCTTTGCAAAATCAACTTAACACCCATTTCAGCAATATGAGCTTGAGCTAGGCATATGCCCCAGTCAATGCAGTTCATCAGGTATGGTGTGAAGTCTGTGGAAGTAGTGAACACTCAGCCGAGTGTTGTGGTGCCAATCCAGACTCGGTGAATTTTGTTGAAAACGTCCAGAGGAACAGTAATCAACAGTGCAACCCAAATTGGAGAAATCATCTGAATTTTTCATGGGGGAGTACTAGTCATCAAGGACATAGTTCAAATCAGGGCGTGCAGAGAAACCAAGGGGGACATCAAAATTTTTAGTCACAATATAGAGGAAACAATGCACCTCCTCCACCACCCAGCAACATCGAGGATATGTCCAAAACCATAATAGCTAACCAAGCACAGATGCAGGCTGATTATGTGAAATTAGTTGCTGACATGAAAAATCAGTAGTTAGCTACAAAGGCATTGGAGTATCAGTTTGGACAATTAGCTGGAGCACAAAACACCAGACCAAGGGGAGGATTACCAAGCGATACTAACCCAAATCCTAAGCAGGTCAATGCAGTTACTACCAGGAGTGGAACTCAACTCAAGGAGGTGGAACCAGAAAGTCCACCTCAGCAATCTGGAGCGACAGAAAAGGATGAAGGACATGATGATTTGAGGGGGAAGGAAAAGGCAGCCGAGATAGAAAGACCACCGCCCCCGTTTCCTTAGAGATTAAAAAAGCACAAGGAGGAAGCTTGCTTCAAGAAATTCATGGAAGTGTTAAAACACTTACATATTAATTTACCTTTAGTTGATGTTTTGCAGGGAGAGCCGAAATATGCCAAGTACATCAAGGACATTGTAGCAAATAAAAGCATATTGACGGAGTACGCTATAGTGGCGCTTACTGAGGAGTGCACCTCCCGAATACAGAATAGATTGCCAACAAAGCTCAAGGATCCTGGGAGCTTTACTATTTAGATTACAATTGGGCAGTCTATTCAAGCTCGTGGATTGTGCGATTTAGGAGAAAGCATAAACTTGATGCCAACATCGGTGTTTAAGAAGTTGGGGCTGAGCAACCCTAGACCAACTACTATGATCTTGCAGCTAGCTGACTGTTCATTGGCCAGACCTGATGGTATATGGGAGGATGTGCTAGTGCAAGTAGGCTCCCTCATTTTCCCGGTGGATTTTATAATTCTGGACTTTGAGCCAGATGCGAAAGTCCCATTTATTTTGGGACGTCCTTTCTTGGCAACCAGGAGAACCTTAATCGATGTGGCTGCTGGGCAGCTAACCATGTGAGCGCATGACAAAGTAGAGGTTTTTGATGTGTACAAGGCCATGAAGCTACAGGCCATTTATGAGGAGCTATCAGCAATCAGTGTTCTAAATCAGGAATCGACCCTTCAGATTGTTGACTCACAGGACCCATTGGAGAGAGCCTTGGTTGGCTACGATCATTTTGGGGACAGTGCTACATATGAGATGGTGTAGACTCTGAATGAGCCAAAATGGTTTTTCAGGAAGCAGGACTTTGAACCATTGAAGAGGTCCTTGGAACCCTCGCAAAGGCCATCAATTGAGGAGGCACCGAAATTGGAGTTAAAGACATTGCCTCCACATCTGCAGTATGTATTTTTAGGTGAGGATGACACCTTGCCAGTTATCATTTCAGCAGAACTGACAGATGCACAAGTGAAAGATGCATTGGGGGTCCTTAAGAGGCGGAAGAGAGCAATGGGTTGGCAGATGTCGGACATCAAGGGAATTAGTCCAGCTTTCTACCCACATAGGATATTCATGAAAGAAGGATCCAAGACAACCGTGCAACATCAGCAGAGGTTGAACCCGGTGATGAAATACGTAGTCAGAAAGGAAGTGATCAAGTGGCTTGATGCAGGTGTGGTATATCCTATCTCAGACAGTGAATGGGTTAGCTCAGTTCAGTGCGTTCCAAAGAAAGGAGGGATGACCGTGGTCACCAACGAAAAGAATGAGCTGATTCCTACACGCACAGTCACGGGTTGGCGAATTTGCATGGATTACAGGAAGCTCAATGAGGCCACGAGGAAAGATCATTATCCTATTCCATTTATTGATAAGATTTTAGACAGGTTGGCAGGTCAGGAATATTATTGTTTTCTGGATAGGTATTTTGGCTATAATCAAATATCCATAACACCGGAGGAATAGGAGAAGACCACTTTTACATGTCCTTATGGGACATATGCTTTCAGGCGAATGCCATTTGGTCTATGTAATGCACCAGCCACATTCCAGCGATGCATGATGGTGATCTTCCATGATATGGTGGAAGATTTTGTAGAGGTATTTATGGATGACTTTTCTGTTTTTGGTAATTCATTTGCTATGTGTCTGTAGAATCTTGATAGGGTGTTAGCTCGATGTGAATACTCAAACCTGGTGCTCAACTGGGAGAAGTGCCACTTTTTAGTCAAGGAGGGTACCGTTCTTGGCCATAAGGTGTCATGCAAAGGGTTAGAAGTCGATCGTGCAAAGATTAGGGTGATTGAAAAGGTACCACCACCAGTGTCAGTGAAAGGTGTTCGCAGCTTTCTAGGACATGCTGGGTTTTACAGACGGTTCATCAAGAACTTCTCAAAATTTCTAGACCGATATGCCGATTGCTAGAAAAAGAGGTGAAGTTCGAATTTGACAAGGATTGTGTAGAAGCATTCGAGGAGCCAAAACAGAAGCTGGTGGAAGCGCCTATTCTCATTTCTCCAGTTTGGGAACATCCTTTTGAGTTGATGTGTGATGCAAGTGACGTGGCTGTAGGAGCTGTATTAGGGAAACGCAGGAATAAAATTTTTCATTCCATTTATTATGCATGCAAAACACTTGACGCTGCCCAAGTCAATTATACAGTCACGAAGAAAGAGATGCTGGCTTTAGTGTTTGCATTTGACAAGTTCAGATCCTACCTGGTGGGGTCGAAAGTGGTGGTATGAACTGATCATGCAGCAATTCGGTATTTGTTTTGCAAGAAGGAGGCGAAGCCCAGGTTAATTAGGTGGATATTGTTGCTGCAAGAGTTTGATCTAGAGATCTGAGACAGAAAGGGAAGCGAGAATCAGGTTGCAGATCACCTATTGCGACTGGAGAGCCATTCGCATGTATAGGAAGGTGATAGCATCAGAGAAGAGTTCCCCGATGAACAACTGTTGGCAATAAAGGAAGCTGAAATCCCTTGGCATGCAGATATTGTGAACTTGCTGGTAAGTGGAGTATACCCACCTGAGGCAACAACTCAGCAAAGAAAGAAGCTGAGGCATGATTCCCGGTACTACATGTGGGATGAGCCGCATCTGTTTAAGCAGGGATCGAATCAAGTGATGAGACGATGCATTCCAGAAAGCCAGATTGCAAAAGTACTGAGGAGTTGTCATTCATCGCTGTATGGAGGTCACCATGGAGGAGAGCGAGCAGCTCACAAGGTGTTGCAGTCAGGTTTCTTTTGGCCTACACTATTCAGAGATGCTACAGCTTATGTCAAAATGTGTGATAGGTGTCAAAGAACAGGCACAATCGGCAGGAGACAGGAGATGCCATTGCATCAATATTAGAAGTTGAGGTTTTTGATGTATGGGGGATAGACTTTATGGGCCCGTTTCCACCGTCATTTGGTAATCGTTACATCTTGGTAGCAGTGGACTACGTGTCTAAGTGGGTTGAGGCAGTAGCTTGTCCCAGGACCGACAACAAGGTGGTGACGAAATTTGTGAAGAAGCAAATTTTCACCAGGTTCGGTCACCTCGAGCTATTATCAGTGATGGAGGAGCTCATTTTATGAATGCAGGTTTCAGAAACTTGCTAGCTAAGTACGGGGTGCAGCACAAGGTGGCGACAGTGTATCGTCGCCAAACTAGCGGGCAAGTAGAGGTGTCAAACAGGGAGGTTAAGCAGATTCTGCAGAAAACAGTGAATGCAAAACGAATTGATTGGGCAAGCAAACTTGACGATGCGTTGTGGGCTTATAGAACTGCATACAAGACACCCATTGGGACTTCTCCGTACAGATTGGTTTATGGAAAGGCATGTCATCTACCTGTGGAGCTGGAATATCGAGCTTTTTGGGCCGTAAGAAAGCTAAACATGGATCTTAAGCTAGCAGGAAAGAAGAGGTTGATGCATCTGAGTGAGTTAGACAAGTTTCAATGGCACGCCTATGAAAGTGCTAAATGTTACAAGGAGAAAACTAAAAGGTGGCACGACAGGCACATGGTGCATTGGATCTTTGAGCCTGGGCAAAAAGTGTTGCTGTTCAACTCGACGTTGAAACTCTTCCCAGGGAAGTTGCGGTCCAAGTGGTCAGGGCCATTAGAAGTTGTGAGAATGACCCCACATGGGGCAGTTGAATTGTGGCAAGAGGATAAAAGTGCCACATTTTTGGTGAACGGGCAGAGATGTAAGCACTACTGGGGTGAAGACATTATTCAAGAGAAGACGTCTATCACTTTAGTAGATGATTAAGGATGAAAAGCGTCGAGCCGCGACGGTAAACCAGGCGCTGCATGGGAGGCAACCCGTGAATGTAATGTAATAGATTAGTTAGGATTATTGAAAAAGAAAGAAAAAAAAAGAGAAAAGGGCTGGCAATTGTTGAGAGGCAACCTATGATTTCTAACAAATTTTTTTGGTTGAATGATTTTCAGGTGAAATGGAGGGCCAAAATACAAAAGTGCAAAGGAAAAATCAAGGTAAGAAAATAAAACTTGGGAAAATTTCCAGAGAGCCCTCGCGTTGGCTCCGCGTCACGGAGGAGGACCTCCGCGTTACCCTCCATGACACGTTGAGTTCATTCTGGAATTTTTAACAAATTCCAGTGATACTCCGCGAAGGCTCCGTGTCACGGAGCCTGGCCTCTACGATGGCCTCCGTGACACGTTGAGGCTCATTTCGCGTCGGTCACCTCAGGTCATTGGGTAAACCACGCGAAATCTACCCTTTTAACCCCAAATTTCGTAATTTTTCCCCATTTTCTCAAACCCTCCGCGACCAACACCCCAAAACCCCTTCTCCCTCAATGTGCCACGGACCTAGTGAGAAAATTTCTTCGATTCTTCTTAGAATTCATCAAGTAAAGGTATGTTCTCGAATTTTTTCTCATTATTGCTTAATATTTTGACTCGTGAACATGATTTCCTTGATGAAATTTTTCCCTAAGTGATTAATAAGTGTGTAATCAATTGAGTTATGGATGAATGAGGTTTATATGATCGTTGTGATTAGATTAACTCAATAGTTACATGATTTGTTAAAAATCTTACAATGTTGATAACTAGGGTTGAGAATTTAAATAGGAAGAAGAAGAAATGGGTTAAAATGGAGATAGTTTGGGTTGTGCATGTTGTTTGAATTGAAACATATTGTGATTGAAGTGGATTATGCTATGGTAGAAGATGGATTTTCGGGGGATGAAAGTAGGGAATTATCATAGGTTTTTGTGCGCAAAGTGCAAAGTGCTCATGATTATATAATTGAATCGATGAAGGAACTTTCATAATGCATTGTATGAAGTCTGAGTAGTACAAAGAAATTGTTCATCGACTTGTATGAATGCACTGAGCATGTTGGGAATTAAGAACTGAAAAAAAATGTGAATGTTTTTGTCGAATTGTGTTGACTGCGGTGAACGACTAAGTGTGGGGTGATCAAATTAAGCCCAACCTTAGTCGTAGCCAACTATGCCTCGAATAACATTTGAACTGTATGTTTTTGAATGCACAGGGCAAATGTATGGAAGGTAGGATAAAGGCAAGGGTGTATCCACATCTGGCGCCAACAGGAAAAGAGTAAGAACTGGGGTAGCAGTACAGAGTAAGAACTGGGGCAGCAGCACCACCTGTTCCTCGAGGTCAACGCCGACAGTATGGAACAAGATGGGTGATAGATGAGGGGAAGAAATGGTATTCCAAACACAAGGAAACCAAGTACTTCCCGGAGGAACAGATAGCACGGGAACCACTAGCACAGGAATTCCCATGGATCCTACATAGGATTGACACTGCTGGGTTAAACTTCATTTTTGAAGAACCCAAAGAGTGCAATCTTCATCTTATCTGGGAATTCTACGCTAACTGGAACCCGACTTTGTGCAGCCACACCATCAAGATCAGAGGGCAGGTGGTTACCTTTGAACTACACCATCTAAATGCAATCCTGGGGGCACGGGATCAGATGCTCATGTCCTCCGCCAGCTGAACATCAATCCATCATACGCAGATATCATACGCACTTTATGTGGAGCTCGATCGACAGCCAGGTGGTGTCGGCACAAGGAAAGGGGCTACCACCAGACATTGCCATATTCCCAGATGAACAGAGAAGCTCGAATATGGTTGAAGATAGTTTGCTCTTGTCTAATCCCGGGGGTGCACATGACTGATGTCACCCGGGATAGAGTTTGTCTTGTTTATGCACTGATGAAAGGGCTGGAAATTAATGTTGGGGCAGTGATCATCTCCGCCATGAAGAGAGCCCGACTGCATCAAGGGCATCGGTATGGGTTCGGTGGTCTTCTCACCACTTTCCTCAGGGGCCACGGTATTGAAGAAGAGGCCCTGGACTATATTTCTCAGATTGACAGGTGTGCTTTGGATGTTACTAAAACCAAGGCACTTGATACTACATATGGGCCTGTGCTTACACTAGCCGAGCGACATGCTCGGGATGATCAATACATGGCCCGAATGTATGGGATGTAGATGTTGCAACTGCGCATTGGTGGAAGGCCTGCGACGGAGGATGAATTGTGGCAGCTCGACATGAATTATCTATTCAATGAGCATGCCCGAGCTTTATGCCGAGTGGGCCCCGCATTTGTAGAGCCTGTGGATGATGACGTCCTTACTGATGAGGAAACACGCTGGGAGGACTCAGACATTGAGTCGGAGGAGGACGACGGGGACGATTTCGATCTTGGCGATGAGGCACTGGCACCTGATAAAGAGATTAAGTATTTTGATTGATCAGGGAGTTACACCACCCAAACTTTGTTTTTAATTGCAACTATGTGAACACTGGGGACAGTGTTCCGATTAAGTGTGGGGTGGGAGTAGTTAGGTGCTAGCTGTTTGTTTTTGTGTTTTTGTGGTTGTGCTAATTGTTACTCTGTGACTCTGTGTTTCATGTTATGCGACTGATGAAATTGTGGTAGTTGGTGTTGTAATAAATATTAAGCTGCTGCTGCTTGTGATGTGTAAATTTTTGGATTATATTTAATTTTTTCTATCAAAATTTTTTTTGTTTGGGTTTCTCGGTTTTTGTTTTCTGTTCTTTTCCCGAGAATAGTCCCCTTGAACCGACGTCTTAGATAACGAATGTTCCCTATGATGGATAGATGACAACCGTCTTAAGGGAAATTTAGTCGATAGGTTTAGATTTTTTTCTTTCGTTGTTTCCCAAATGTGTAGATAATTAATGGTTCGACATTCTTGTTATGTGTTGTACATGATTGTAATATGCAAGTGTGATTCGAACAGAAGCATGCCAATGTGTTAAACATGTTGAGATACCTAGGCCCTAGAATTCGATTCGGTGTGATCAAGGCTTAATTCGTGAATTCTTGTAATTAACTAAATGAAGAGTCTGTGAATATGTCTTAAGTTGAGCATGTGCAGTGAGTGTGAGTTTTCTAATATTCCATGCTATTGTGAAGTGTCTAGAACTTTCCTGGTGTGTATATTTAACGAAATGAAGGACGTGGATTGTAGGAAAGACTGTAGGCATTTCTTTGAATGAACCAAAATTTTCTCCCTTATCGTACCCACCTGGAATGTTAAATCCTAGTTAGCTCCATTGAGCCTTTATCCTATTCTTCGATAGATACAAACCAAGCTTAATCCTTTTTTTTTGTCATTAGCCGTGAATTTGATCCAAAACTCCTAAGCGCTTAAGAAAAAAAACAATTTTCTCAAAGAGTGATGGAGTGAGATGCTTGAAACGAAAGGGAAAGTGGAAGTTGTGAAAGTTAAAGAAAAGGTCAAAGATGCACTTGTTTGGAATTGATTAATTATTAGTAGAGAGTAAGAAAATAAATGACTGAAAAAAAAGAAAGTTCCTTAAATCCTGTTTGCTAGTAAGTCGAGTGTGCCTAAAGAAATGGGAACAAAAACAAAGAGAAAATTCAAGAGTGAGAGGATTGAGGAAGAAGCAATGTCCGTAATGAATGTGAGATGTATTAAAAGCTCTTAAGGAAGCTAGTTACTATTATTGGTTAGCCCAGTATTTACTAGTTCCTTAGCTTACATTACAACCCATTAAGTCCTACGTGATCTTACGTCATGCATCCTTAAATTAGTGGAGTAAAACACTAAGGGCAAGCTTATGATTCACGACATGATGCATGTGAATTCTTTGGGAGAGTGAGCGTAATCTTATTCACATACCCCTACATGTAGTGCTTTGGAAATTTTATGAGTGCACATGGGATAACTCTCTTGTGTTGTGAGGGCACATGCTTAATGAGAGATAATATTCGTGTCGGATGTCTTGATCTGTTGATTTGCACGAGTTTGCCAACATCGAGAGTCGATTCTTGAGGTTAGGAGGTCTTAATGTGATGTATTTCATTTCATTGATAAAACTGTGCATGCTCTCTTGATGATTTGCTATCTTAAATAATCCTTATAGCCGTAGCTTGAATGGTCTCGCCAAATTAGCTATGCGTGGGTTTCAATTGCATGAGATGTGAAAGGATTGTTCGAGGATGAACAAGGTTTTAAGTGTGGGATAGGTGATCTTAGGCATAATTGCATGCCTAAGTGATACTTTAATACTTCATTTCTACTTGTTTATCCACTTTTATGTGTGCATTCTCATGTGATTTATATGTAAAGGTGGATTTATACTAACCAACATGATTAGTGTTGTTTTGCAGTCTAGAAGGAATTTTTGGAAGCTAATCTACAAGTTGGTGAAGTGTGGAAATGGACTCAGAAGCAAGAAGCTGAAGTCGACAAGGAAATGGGCCAAGTTTGGTGCTCCGCGATGGAGGTCATGTCACGCTACCATCGCGGAAGCAGTCTGCCTAGAGGTGAGTTTTATATCAAATTCCAGTGGAGGTGCGCGTTACCTCCGTGGCACGGAGCTGATGCTCCATGATACACTCCGTGCCACGCTGAGGATAATTATCCAGAACCCCAAGTTCCAGTGGAGGTGCGCGATGGCACCGTGGCACAGAGGTGAGGCTCCACGATACACGCCGTGCCATAGTGAAGACAATTACCTAGAAGTTGAGTTCCAGTGAAGGTCCGCGATAGGACCGTGGCACGGAGCTGATGCTCCGCGATACACTCCGTGCCACGTTGCCAGTTATTTCGGGAAAAATTATCACTAGTATAAATAGCACACTTAGGTTTTATTTTAAAGTATTTGACATTTGGAGCAAGAACGTGGATAGCAGGCAGTTCAGAAGAAGAATTCCTAGGGTTAATTCTCTTCCTTTTTCTCTTTAATTTCAATTGCTTGTATGAATTCTACTTGTTTGAAGATGTTTAATCCGCAAATGAGTGGCTAATTCACCTCTTGCTGAGGTTGAGGATAATTGCAGAAGAATGTAATGAATGATTATTTCAGTTTTGATCTTCTCTATAAAGGTTGTTCTACCAATTCTTGTTTTTACTACGTTAATGTTTGGCCAATGTTAATGTATGTTCTAGAATTCCAATTTTGATTCCGAAAGAGAGACTAATTGGATAGATGTGAATTGGTGGAATATGATCTTTTCTTGATTGAGAAATTAATGGAAGATTTACATTCAGAATAGAAATATATCTGTAATGTCATATTAGTAATTTATGGAATTTGTTATGTATAGCTAGAGCATGGGGTTTTTGCATCACAAAAATGTGTAATGTAAGTCTCATGATTCTTTAATTGGTGAGGAGTCGTAAGATATAATGCATGGGTTATTAATTCCTGACTAACAACCGAAGAGAAGATAGACTGATTTTAATTAATAAATTACATCACTGCATGTTTTCCTTAACCTCAGCTTGTTCATTGCTATTGTTCAGACTTTAATTTACAATATTTACTTAGGTTCACATTAACTATTAATCTTGACTCAAAAGCATTATTTGTTTGGTTGTCTACCTTCATAACGAAATCGTTCACTAGCATTTAGGATAATTACTACCATATTACAATCCCTGTGGGATCAATACTTGGCTTGAAATAAAGCCATTTACTACTTGTACGACCACGTGCACTTGCGTGTAGTTGGGGGTTCGAACACCTGTAGTCCATGCATACTCTCCAACTGGTGACTGGTCTAAGTGGAAAAAGCTTATTATTGGCATTTAGGACCACCGTGATTCCTCCCTTCTTCGGTACACACTGAACTGTGCTCACCCATTTGCTATCAGCAATAGGGTAAACCACACCCGCATTCAACCACTTGATGATTTCCTTCTTGACCACCTCTTGCATAGGTTGATTCAACCTACACTGATGCTCAATGCTCGGAATACAATCTGGCTCTAACTGGATCTTATGAGTGCAAATACCGACTGGGATTCCAATAATGTCTACAATGGTCCATCTATATCTCTTCAAAATGGAGACCAAAGCCTCCACTTACCATTCCTCCAAGTTAGCTACAAAAATGACCAGTAAAGTGTTACCAGTTCCAAAAAATACATACTTTAAGTGAGACGTGAGTGCTTTGAGCCCCAATACCAAAGGCTCCTCAATAGATGGCTTGGCTGGTAGGGTAACCCGATTCTTCAGATCAAGATCAATCTTCTTTGGAGAATAAGTGTATGACCTCATACCATCAAATGCATTAACTATCTCCTCACTCCCATAGATGTCCTCAGCACCAACATTCCTCAAGACTACTGCTAAGTCATCAAGAATTAATAACTCCTCTATGGGCAAAATTGGAAACTCAGGTTCCAAAACATAAATTACTGATACCACCCTCATATCATTTGGTTGCTTCATGGATCTGCATACATTGAAAGTCAATTCCTCATTGTTCAACTGGAATTTCAGTTGTCCAATCTCCATATCTACAAGAGCACATCAGGTGGCGAGGAATGGTTGCCCCAAAATAATGGGGACCTCAAAATCAACTTCACATTCCAGGATGACAAAATTGGCCGAAAATATAAAGGGCTCCACCTTCACTAGAACATTATATAGAATTCCCACCGAATGCTTCACCGTATGATCTGCCATCAAAAGCCACATTGTAGTCGATTTGGGGGCTCCCAAGCCCAACTATTTGAACACTGCTAGCGGCATCAAGTTATACTAGCTCCTAGATCACATAACGCCTTAGCAAAGTTAAAGGCTCTAATAGTGCACGGTATGGTGAACACTCCAGGGTCTTCCTTCTTCTGAATAAGAGAACGGGATGCTATTGCACTATAGTGGTGCAAATTATCTACAGGTTCAAAGCTCACAATCCTCTTTCTAGTGACAAGGTCCTTCTTGAATTTAGCATAGCCGGGAATCTGCTCAAGTGTTTCGACTAATGGGATGTTCACAGATAATTGTTTCAACATGGAGATGAATTTGTGATACTTCCCATATTCGACATTTTTCTTCAACATTGTGGAAAAGGGGGAGCAGGTCTAGGAATAGGTGTGAACTTTTGCGGTTCCTCCTTCTCCTTCTCATTGCCAGATCCATGCTTCTTTGCATTAGTAGGAGCAGTCTTCACCACAAAATCATCAACCAAAATTGGGTCCTCAAAATCTGCTATCTATCATCATCAATCAATACGGGATCTTTTGTCTCATCAATCATAATCAACCTCCGAGGATCAACTGTCACCTTCCCACTCCTAGTAGTGACCTCCATGCAGCGACTTTCATTTTTCAGATTTTGCACTGTATTGCTTGAAGTGTGCCTTTTTGCCTTTGATTCATCACAACAGACATTTGACTCAGCTGCTGCTCAATTTGCTTAATGGACACGACATGTGATTCCACCTTTTGATTCATACCAGAAATATCAGCACGGAGCTCCTTGAAATGGCCATCTGTTGCCTCCATCTGCTTAAGTACCTTGGACAATATGTTTTCAACCCTTGAGCCACTAGACTCTAGATCACGGTGACTTGGAGGGACATACAAACCTCTTTTATCATTCTTGTACTCCTCATGCTTCTTCCAGTCTCCATTGTCTCTACATTGGCCTCAGTTGTAATTGTTATCCCTGTAATAGTTCCGACCTTGGTTCCCCTGACATTGATGCCAAGAGTCTTGGTTAGACCCTTGGGTGTTGGTCTGGAAACCCTCTAGATCATTTAGATAATTAGTTTCCTCCTCAGATTCAGATTCGCCTCCATCATTTCTCGAGGCCTTTCCTTGAGAACCCACAACATTCACTTTTTCAGCTCCGACTCCCATTAAATTCTTAGCAAGAAGCCCCATTGTGGTCTTTATCTCAGTAATATCCTGATCCCATTCTTCATCCATTCTTCTCTGTTCTACAGACATACCTACATAATAAGAACCAGCAGGAATCTCCGACTATCTTATGTGCCATGCGCGGTTGGTTTTGGTGATTCTTTCAAGTAGCTCAGCAGCCTCGGCATATGTGTGGCTCATGAATGATCCGCCAGATACGGTATCAACTACCACCTTGGTGTTAGCATTTAAAAATCTATAGAAAATTTCCAGTAATGTATCTTCTGGGATCCTGTGGTTAGGCACCCTTTTAAGCTTCTTGTTGAACCTCAACCATGTCTCATGAAGTGCCTCAGAATTTAACTGCCTAAAGTTGTATATCTCATCTTTTAACTGCAAGGCTCTGTGATGTGTTGTGAATTTACAGCACTTTCGACGCTTAAAACTTAGAAAGAATGCATGGTGTTAGGTGTGTTTATACAGATTTGATGCATTTTTACTTTGTTTTTAGGGAAATTATGTATTAGTGTTAAAATGTACAAAAGAAGAGAAAAGAGTGCTGAAAATGGTAAAATTTCAAACTTCAGTACGAGCCGTACCTATGAGGTACGAGTCGTACGTAACATCCGCGATAAAATTCAGCACAAGGCACTGGCCATGTATGAATCTTGGTATGAGCCGTACCATCCTGGTATGAGTCGTACCATAGCAGTCATGGAAAATTACAGAGATATTGCACTTGTATAGCTCGTGGTACGAATGGAAGATACGAGTCGTGATGATCACATGCGAATCACACCAAAGAGCCATGGTGAACTTAAGATAAAATGTGATTGGCAGATCCGAGGGCACGAGGCAGTCATGATTCGTCATACCAAGGTACGAGTTATACCACAACACTTGTAAAATATTCAGAGAATGCTCAACTTCACAAGATCAGACCACGACATGCATTGTACGACTCGTAAGAGTATTGTACGAGTCGTACCAACTTTGAAGACTTAACCAAAATCAAGACTGCTGAACATTGTATGAGAGGAAACTACGACTCATAGGTTCATGGTTCGAGTCGTAGGATTAGGCGACGACAGTTAAATTAGTTTCCCTGTTAATTTAGGAAAAAGTTCTAATTATTTGTATAAATACTTTTCTAGTTTTAAGAAAGTCAAATCCCACTTCAACTAGGAAAAGGAGTTACAAATCCCAATTTTACTCCATGAAGGAACAAGGAAGGCTTACTCTACTATTATAAATACCCTTTATTTCTATGTAATAGAGTAGAAAATTAGAGAAGACAATGAGATAACGATAGAGAAGAGAAACAAGTAAGAGAGAGAGAATTGAGTTGATTCAACTTGTGATCAATCTTTTCTTGAATTCATCTTGTTCTTGCTACTTGTTTGTCAAGATTTTGTGGAGTAATTGAAGGAAGTGTTTTTCTCAATCATTATTATAAGTATTGATTTTTATTCTCAAATCATGAATGCGAATCACAACCTTACAACTATGTGAGGCTAAAACCTCCATAGCTAGGGTTGTGGGAACCATGGTGGATTAGCAAGCTAGGGTTACACAAAGTGATCTTAAAACCAATACAAACACTTATATTGTAGTCTCTTCATGCTTAAACATTCCTTAACGGTGCGTAACATTAGGAAGTGCCCGAATTCTTTACTTTCTTTGGTCGAAGAGGTACAAATTAGGAAAAGAGAATTATGATGGAGCATTGATCTTAATAGTCATTGTATTAACTTGAGCTGTGGTCGCAGGATAGTTAAATCTGGAACTTAGTGATAACGGATAGTTTGAAACCGCTCATGAGACTTGGTCGAGTGATTGAGTATAGTCGTTCAATAGGGACTGGTCGATCGTTTGAATGAACCTAAGTTATCAGTTCTATAAGTAAGTATTGGTGATAATCACGAGTGTATACCCAAAGAAGTTATGAACCCATGGGGAACATAAACCCTAGTTATCCTTTGATGTTGACTTAACATCAGAATTTTGATATTTGTTTTTATTATTGATTTTCTTTAGAATCCCCCATTTTGAAGTAACTACCTTACAAGTTCAATTACCGGCTATAATTCAGTCTCCCTATTCCCTGTGGGATCGACCCTAACCTCTAGTTGGGTTCTTTATTGACAACGTCCGCTTCTCACTTCAGTAATAGGTGTTGTTTGAGCGTTATCAAAAAGTGGCGCCATTGTCGGGGAACGACTAAGACTATATTTGCTTGTATTTGACTTTTTTGGTAGTTATTTCCTCTTTTACGTTTTTGTTTGTTTTGTTTTGTCTCATCCAGGGCACTTCTTGTCAAAGCCAAGCATCCAATACAATGGATGATGAGTCCAAGTTCCTTGAAAAAGTATAAGTAGTCATGATACTTACATTTTGCCGCGACGTTAAATCAGGCAGTGCTTGGGAGGCAACCCATGGATGGTGAAGTCTGAGTAGCCACTGGTATGTCCCCTTCCCTCTGTTTTTACATTCTATGCTTCGGGTATGAAGCATGCTTTAACAAAAGGGGGAGGGGGTGTACTTGTAATTTTTGGAAATTTTAATTCGTCCGAGGGTTTTTCTTTCCGTGTTTCTTTTCCCTCGGGCGTGCTATCTAGTAGAACCGACATGTTTAGGATTTTATTTTTGTGATTTTTATTAGAAAGTACCTTAGGATTACTCAACCAATAAATTGCACTAGTTTTGATATTTTGAAAAATTGACCCTGTTTTAAAAAAAATAATTTATGATTCGCTATGAACTTGTGATTGCAAGAATGATTACTCTGGATCTTTTTATATCATTTAATATATTAGCATGTAAAGTTGTTGTTAAGCCATGTATAAACCAGACAGGTAGAGTGAATGCAACTCATGTACCATGAGTGAGCGAGGTCTAATACCTAGTTCAATACTGCGTAGATGATCTAGAACTTGCCCAGTTGGTCTTTGCATAGGTTTTAGGATGGTTGCTAAAGAAAGGATCATAGACCGCTCTTGTTTAACCCACTTT
The DNA here is from genome assembly GCA_035772735.1 of Datura wrightii. Classification (NCBI taxonomy): domain Eukaryota; kingdom Viridiplantae; phylum Streptophyta; class Magnoliopsida; order Solanales; family Solanaceae; genus Datura; species Datura wrightii. The sequence goes on along the minus strand of JASDFA010000010.1, from coordinate 66,950,249 downwards.
TAGCTTAAATAACCCTCCAAAATGATATGATTCCCTTGATCCAAAATTTTGAGCCTTATATAGACCATTTTTCTTTGATTAACCAATTAACCGTACCCATTTTTTATAATGAACCTGTTTTGGCCCTGATCCCTCCTTGGACATTGTGAACATCAACATAGGCAAAATGCCTAAGTTGAGGGTGGCTAGAGTAGGGGTACATAAATAGTGAGAAGGTGAAAAAGGGAGAGAAAAGAAAAAAAAAAGGTGAAAAATGAGGTGTGGTGTGACCAAAGAAAAAAAAAGAAAAATTTAAAAACAGAAAATACAAAAAAGAGAATGATGAATGAAATTTTTTTAAGAAACTCACCACATTCATACAAGTACATAAAAATGGAGCAAAGGGAGGAAAAAATTGAAAAAGTGAAAAGGGTGAAAAAAGTAAAAAAAATGGAGCCACGGGTATGTAGTGCCAAGGAGGGGTTTAGTCACTCAAAAGATTCCATCTCTACAATAACCAACCTTAAAGCTTAGATTACAAGCCAACAACAAGTCCTATAAGTGATCCTAGCCTGACCATCTGACAACCGAAGTAGAGAAAATAAGGGAAAGCTTATGGTATTCAATATGCAGTATTTGAAACTTCTTTGTGAGGAAAGAGTCTTACTTGTTCAGTCCCATGTTTCATATTTTCCTATATTTGTGAGTGGGGGACTTCATTTGTTGTGAAGGTACATGGTTTGTGTTTGATTCTTCTAATTGTCTGTGTGAAAAACATTGGCGATGACTTGACTATTTGTTAATAGTTAGGTGACATATCTTGATCCCTGTTTATCATGATTTGTGATTGCTTGATGTGCATATGCTGATTTGGTTTATGAGAAAAAGGGTCAAAAGTTGTTTGAGTTTATGGTGAAAATTTTGATTGATTGTTGGCTGTAGTATCCTAGGTTTATTTTCTAGGTAAACGTCATTTTTAGTTTTTATTTCTGTGCCTGAGGACATAAAAAGTCTTAAGTTAAGGGTGTTGATGTGCTGTGAATTTACATCACTTTCGACGCTTAAAACTTAGAAAATATGCATGGTCTTAGGTGTGTTTATACAGATATGATGCACTTTTACTTTGTTTTTAGGAAAATTATGTATTGGAGTTAAAATGTGCAAAAGAAGAGAAAAGAGTGCTGAAAATGGTAAAATTGCAGACTTTAGTACGAGCCGTACCTATGAGGTACAAGTTGTACATAGCATCAGTGATAAAATTCAGCACAAGGCACTGGCCATGTACGACTCTTGGTACAAGCCTTACCATCCAGGTACGAGTCGCACCATAGCAGGCGTGGAAAATTATAGAGATATTGCACTTGTCTGAGCTCGTGGTACAAATGGAAGATACGAGTCGTTATGATCACATACAAATCGCACCAAAGAGCCGTGGTGAGCTTCAGAGAAAATGTGATTGGCAGATCCAAGGGCACAAGGCAGTCATGAGTCATCATAACAAGGTACGAGTTGTACCACAACACTTGTGAAAATATTCAGAGAATGCCCAACTTCACAAGATCAGACCACGACATACATTGTACGACTCGTAAGAGTATTGTACGAGTCGTACCAACTTTGAAGACTTAACCAAAATCAAGACTGCTGAGCATTGTACAAGAGGAAGCTACGACTCGTTGGTTCATGGTACGAATCGTAGGATCAGGCGGCGACAGTTAAATTTGTTTCCCTGTTAATTTAGGAAAAAGTTCTAATTATTTGTATAAATACTTTTCTAGTTTTTAGAAAGTCAAATCCTACTTCAACTAGGAAAAGGAGTCACAAATTCCAATTTTACTCCATGAAGGAACAAGGAAGGATTACTCTACTATTATAAATACCCTTTATTTCTATGTAATAGAGTAGAAAATTAGAGAAGACAATGAGATAAAGATAGAGAAGAGAAACAAGTAAGAGAGAGAGAATTGAGTTGATTCAACTTGTGATCAACCTTTTCTTGAATTCATCTTGTTCTTGCTACTTGTTTGTCAAGATTTTGTGGAGTAATTGAAGGAAGTGTTTTTCTCAATCATTATTGTAAGTATTGATTTTTATTCTCAAATCATGAATGCAAATCACAACCTTGGAACTATGAGAGGCTAAAACCTCCATAGCTAGGGTTGTGGGAACCATGGTGGATTAACAAGCTAGGGTTACACAAAGTGATCTTAAAACCAATACAAATACTTATATAGTAGTCTCTTCATGCTTAAACATTTCTTAATGGTGCGCAACGTTAGGAAGTGCCCGAATTCTTTACTTGCTTTGGTCGAATAGGTGGAGATTAGGAAAAGAGAATTACAACGGAGCCTTGATCTTAATAATCATTGTATTAACTTGAGCTATGGTTGCAAGATAGTTAAATCTGGAACTTAGTGATAACAGATAGTTTGAAACCGCTCATGAGACTTGGTCGAGTGATTAAGTATAGTCATTCAATAGGGACTGGTTGGTCGTTTGAATGAACCTAAGTTATCAGTTCTATAAGTAAGTATTGGTGATAATCATGAGTGTATATCCAAAGAAGTTATGAATCCATGGGGAACACAAACCCTAGTTATCCTTTGATATTGACTTATCATCAGATTTTTGATATTTGTTTTTATTATTGATTTTCTTTAAAATCCCCCATTTTGAAGTAACTACCTTACAAGTTCAATTAACGACTATAATCCAGTCTCCCTATTCCCTGTGGGATCGACCCCAACCTCTAGTTGGGTTCTTTATTGACAACGTCCGCTTCTCACTTCAGTAAGAGGTATGGTTTGAGCATTATCACTTTGGAAGGTGGGAATAATCTTTCAAGAAAAGCTCTTTTCAACTCCCTCCATGTAGTGATAGAATCATTGGGTAGTTCTGCCAACCAGAGCATTTCTTTACTCCCTAATGAAAAGAGAAATAACCTCAGCCGAATTGCATCCTAACTAACTCCCGGTTGTTTATAATCTTTGCAGATATCCATGAAAATTTTCAAGTGAGTATGTGCATTATTAGTTGCATGACCCACAAATATCCCCTTAATGTTGAGTAGTTGGATCATAGCACTAGTAATATCAAACTTTGCCCCAGCAGGCAAAGGGGGAGGGACAATAGCTCCAGTGGCACCAACTTCATCAATATCAACATCATCATCCTCATTGAGATACTGGTGCCTCCGTTGATCTGGATCTCTGTTCCTTCTAGCTCGCTCTTCTTCAGCAGCTAGGCGTTGCTCTTCAGCAACCCTTGCTATTTCTCTATCTCTTGCCCGAGCTTGTTCCTCGGCCAACATTTTAGTAGTAGCTTGGTCCACTGTCTCTTGCTCTTATATGTTGGCCATTCTTCTCAGATTTCTCAGTGTTTGCTCAAGTTTGTTACCGATTTGAAGCAAGGATTTTCCTTGGTTCCTAGTACTGGGCATGCACGAACCTAAGACCTGTTAAGAACAAAAACAACAAAAGAAAAATAAAAAGGAAAAAAGAACAACAGTAAAGCAAACACAATTAACAAAACCTTAGCCGTATTCCCCGGCAACGGCACCAAAATTTAAAATTGCCCAAATTACACATCGCAATTGAGATATAAACCGGTCGATGTCAAATATAGAACCCAACAAAGGTCGAGGTCGATCCCATAGGGAATATGAAAAGAACTTGAGTTAATGTGGTTAGCTATTACTATCGGATTACTTATTTCCTGGGGGGAAAGAAATAAAATAATAAACAATAGTAAATAACTAGTAGATGCTTAAATCAATTTTGGTTTGTATTCAATCAACAAATTGACTAGGATTGTGTTCCCCAAGACTTCCTAACCACAAGGCTTTTACACTAGTGATCTATTCCGGTGGTTAGCATGTGATATCGGTAAGTTAGGTTAACCTAAATGGTTGATCCCCTATCTAGATGATTATCACCACGTAACTTGGTCCGTATACGGGTGTATGCTTAATTAACTCTTACCCTTAATATCGGATTAGCTATCCCAGACAAGTTCAAGCTATTAGATGAGGGTTGATAGCCTCAAATCTCCATTGTTAATCCCTTTTCCCATTCACTACCCACTTGATCTGGTAAGTAAGAATAAGGCAAGTTCCGACATTTGCAACTGTTAAGAAATAATTAAAACAAAGGAAAAATAATACATACATTAAACCCCGTACAAGAATCACTAAGTGTTTACCTATGTGTGTTAATTCATCATTGTTCCCACAACCCTAGTTATGGGTTTAGCTACTCATAGTTGAAATATCACAATCACAAAATAAAGAAGAAATCATAATTGTAACCTACAAAATTCGTAGAAGAAAACCATGTGAATTGAATATATCTCCAAAATCGATGAACAAAACTCCAATGTTGTTTACTTCTCAAAATCAAGAAAAAAATTACAAACTTTGTTTCTTCAACCAAGAATGATCGTTCACAACACTTGAATCCACGTGAAAGTAGTAAAAATAAACTGTGTACTAAGAATAAACCTAAATATTCTATTTATAGTTCCAAACAAATCTTATCCTAACTAAATTGGGTTTCCAGGTCGGCAGGGGTAACGGGCCAAGTAATGACTCGTTAGGTCTACTAACGAGTCGTGATCAGTGGAAATTAGTCGTCCTCGGTTGTAGGCCCAGCCGTGGTAACGGGTCACCTAACGACTCGTCGTGTCAGGGCATGAGTCGTTAGGACTCTCGTGGTCTTGGTTCTCCAGAATTCTAGTGCACATGATGATTCATACCAGTGGTCTCCTGACGAGTCTTCCAAACATCTGACGACTCGTTACATCTTCCATTGCCTTCACTGGATACTTCTCAGAAATCATCTTCCTAGTCTTCACGACTAGCTTAACAACTCGTTACCAGATGTAACGAGTCGTGCCTTCAACCCATTAAGTGCACTGTTTCTCATCTTTAAAACTTGATCTTCTCCCCACGACTCCAGGCACGAGTCGTGCATTGAGAAAATGACTTGTGGCCTAGGTATCAGCCTTTAGTTTAGTCCATTTATGCCTCACTTTTCCTATTTCCTATTCTGAACCTGTTTTCATGCAACATTTAACAAAAACACATCATATCTACATAAATATACCCGGAATTTGCATATTTTCTTAGTTTTAAGCGTCGAAAGTGCCGTAAAATCATGACACATCAGACCCATGGTGTGAGATTAGATCTAACTCATTAAATAAAGAGTAATTCTCATCATAATCATATAGAGGAAGCATAGACACGCCATAACATAGAAAGTGAAGTGTAATTCATACATAATAGTTGAATACTACACATAGTCTGAAAGCCTCTAAGATAACAGATGGGTTGATGGGACAAAACCCCCAACTGACCCGACAATTCTAGAAAACTGAGCATACATAGAGAAATCTGATAAACATAGTCCTAGGGAGATGAGGACTCACCACAAGCTTAGGATTCTAACTCTGAAAAGAACGGGGCTGAGTTTGAGAGTCGGGGCCGGCCTGTATCATGAAACGATACAACATAGAGTATGCGGTCAGTACGTGGATGTACCAAGTATGTAAGGTAAGTAAAACGGACACTAAAATATATTTATAACAGCTAATTAGAGATTATAAGAGTGGGACAATATGCTCATAACATAAATACCATAACATAACATAAGGCTCAAGGTTTTCAAATCATTCATAATCCATTAATTACCATATCATAAGAGAAACTTTATAAATCATCACTTGAGCCAAAATGACAATAACATCATAATGCATAAAACATGCGGAACAATGGGAGATTCTTATAATCGACATACCTCATATGAGCACACATGGAGCCTGACCTGTAAATCCCTAGTCGGGAGGGTGTTCATACCTTGCCAAGGGTAGAACCATGAAGGACATGATATCACACATGAATGGACCATTTGGGCAACGAGGACAGTCTCAAGGGAGGTCCCATCATGTCCTATGGTGGGACGTAGTTCTGAAATTCGGGGCAAAACCTGGATCTCGAACCTACTCGGTGTTAAATACTACTCCCAAAATATATATACTTCTCATAGTATAATATGTATGAGATTCATGGGCTAGTTAAATCATGATAATCATAAGCATGTTTGTAAATAGTGAAATAGCCATGAGAGTAAGGCCGGTGAGTCGACCAAAATTTGTAAATCGTCAATCATGAGGTTCATGCATACTTGTAAATTATGTATATGATTTTTAAATCATAAATTCACAATAGGCATTTGAATAAACCATACCATGACTCATAAATCATGACAGGTTTATGAATATCAATAACAGAGGTAAAGATCATAACTCGATTCATTATAGAACATGCATAATTAGGCATAATTTTATAGAAATTGAAATCAATAAATTTATAATTGAATTAGTGGTAAAATCTAATCATGATTCTTAAAAATAAGACGTAAAATATGAGAAGTAATAACCCATGTATAGATCATTAGAATTTCACAAGATTTAAGATAAAACCCATAAGATTTTTAAACAAAACTTCATGAATTAGGAGAGATTGGGCATGGGTGTGAACGAAAACACCCACTCATAACTGTACATTCCTGATTACAGCTGGTTCTTACACTTTTCTGATTGCCCAAGAGGAATAAATGAGAATTTGAAGAAAAACAAGCTTGATCACCCCCTCTAACTTTCTATCTTTGCAAGCATGAATATGAATAAGCCAAACATAGGTTTTTTACCCTCATAAAACACTGCATTTCGAGCCTTAAACGACGTAGTTTAGGACCCTAGGACTTAGGAATTGCGAAAATGCCCTTAATGATATCCCAGAAATTTCTGCATTGGTGGTAACAACGACCGCTCCAACGGTCGTCCTTGGATACCACGACTCGTGGTATCCATCCATCATCTCCACTGCCCGACTTAACTGTTATACCCCATAGGATTCCCGGCACCTAGATGGCCTATTCGTGCGTTGGTTGAGCATATTTGGAAGCCATACATGCTAGAAAAAGGCCCGGAGAAAGATCGGACAAGCGCCAAATCGGCGCGTTGCAAGGCAAAATGCGACTTATAAATTGCATTTCAGGAATGCAACTTATAAATCGCATTTGAGGAATGCGACTTATAAATCGCATTCCATGAATGCAATTTATAGTGCCAATTATATTTATGCTCCCACTTCGGTTTTAATTCATTATTAACTTATAAATTTTCCAGAAAACAGAGTATACCCGCAGGAAAGGAAAAAGGAACGAAGGAGGGATTATAATTTTCGACCGGTTACGCTGCTAAACGCTGCCCAAACTCAAATTAACTCCAGATACGGGAGTATTTAGCAACAGAGAGCATTCCTACGGATTCAGTTTCGTGAAATACGGCCGACGAATCGTCGAGCCACCGAGCTAAGGTAAGTGGAATTGCTCTAAATTAGTGTCTATGTGTTCTTAGCTGAGAAGTGAATATTTCTCCCTTCTAGACCGCTGAAAAATAGCGAGTTTTCGACCGTCTTTCGATAATCCTAAGTTTAGGCTACAATTATATCAAAAGTGACGTCGTTCTTTATAATAAAGCTATATTTAGTATTAATTAGCGTATACATGAATGCAGTTGGGAGAAATAGCTGGAGTATTGACCGAGCCTCGTCCGACAGACGGATAACTCGAGGTTAAGGTATGTAAAGTCAGTTTCTTCGGCAAGTTAGTAGCTTTAGCCTTGTATAGTTCAATAAACTCCGTAGTGGAATAACCGGAGTTGAATGATAAGTATTGTGCAAAGTTCAGTAAACCTAGTTTGCGTTGTTATATCGTATTCAGTCTGAAAGTTAGAAAAGCATGTGCCCAAGGGCAAGTTAGTATTTCAGATTCAGTATAGCCTATTATGTGAATAACAAGCATATTGTAGAATAAAAAGGAACAGATTTTCATAATAAAAGTCAGTAAAGAAAGATCTGATAGACAGACAGTATCTTGGCTACAGAGTAGCCGTACAGTTAAACAGAGGTTACAGAATCAGTATAATTAGTAAGAATCAGTTCAGTATAGAAACAGATCAGAATAAGAAGTTAGATTCCAGATAGTCTTTTCAGTTATACATGCTTGCTATTTCTATGTGCTATTTGTTTGTTGAGACTTGTTGTGGCATGTGGGCACCCCTTTAGCATCCCCACCGCCCCTGGGTTATAGCTGTGTCGATACCAGATTCAGATACCGCCACCAGCTGGGCGATGCCGTCCGCCTAGAGGACGATGATGGTCGACCACCATGATAATACGGTCCAGACCACCCTGCTTGCAGGGGTAGTTCAGTTTACTCTGCGCAGAGCCAGTTCACCCTGTTTACAGGGGTAGAACACTCTGTGTGCGCTTGTGGCCGGGGGCAGTTCCAGATACAGATTTTTATAAAATTACCCTGTTGCGTGCTTGCACCCAGGGGCAGTTTCAGTTACAGATACAGCAGCAGACTACCCCGTATGCACTTGCGCCCAGAGGCAGGAGTCTTCGGACTCAGACACAGTTTATTGTCAGAGGCCAAGGCCTGAGCTACGTACCCAAGGGGGCCGGTAGGAGGAGCTCACAGTTATCAGATGAGTGGAGTGACTTATTTTTGGTTGGTTTTGACCCGGGTAGGGGTATATAGATTGTTTGCTTGCTTGGCGCCATCCGACTTATGGGGGTTGGTATTGGCTCTTGCTTGCTACTTGTATATCCATTTATGTGCTTTATATATTATATACTAGCTACTAGACAGCAGGCCATCGCGTCTACAGGTAAGCCTCTGCCTTATCAGTACAGAAAGCTTGATTTAGTTCATACCAGCTTCTTCAGATTCAGTTATCTCCTGCTATACAGAAATGCTAGATACGCTATCTATATTCAGTTGTTTTCAGTTGTACTATTTAAGTTGCTTTGCATACTCAGTACCAGTGGTACTGACGCCCAGTGGGGCGCTGCATTACTTGCCTGCAGGTACTCATAGACGAGGAGGCAATTCCTCGTGATTCCAGCCAGCTATTGAGTATTCAGCTCCTGTCATCCGGAGTCTGAATTCCAGAGGTGTATTTTGTTTTCTTTTGTTGTACAGTACGGGTAGGTCGGGGCCCTGTCCCGATCATTTCTATTGCTATTCCTAGAGGCTTGCAGTCTGTATATATTTCCCTGTGGTCAGTTGAGCCGGTCGTGTGAGGCCGTAGCTTGTTATAGTTATTTGTTATTTCTGTTCCTGTTGGCCGTGTGTGGCCATAACCAGTCAGTAGTGGTGACCTTGCCGGTCACGTAATTATTTAGCGTGCTATTGTTAAGTTACAGAGAACTAGACAGCATGGTGGCCTTGCCGGCCCGCATAGGTTCCTTGACAGTAGTATGTTTCTGGTTAGCTGTTATTTTTCCAGGTACAGGTGGCTATAGGCCTGTTGGCCGGAGGCTGTGTTTACAACCGTTATATAGCCCTTTGTTTCCAGGAATTTGAGTTAGAGCCAGCCAGGCACCAGATGTGCCTAGGCTCACCAGATAGCAGTCTAGGTCTTACTAGGGCACCAGGTGCCAGTCATACCCCCCCAAGGTGGGGCGTGACAAACTTGGTATCAGAGCCAGGTCGTATCCGAGGGAGTCTGCAAGCCGTGCTAAGTAGAGTCTTGTCTATGGATGTGTTGTGCACCTCATACTATAGGCAGGAGGCTGCGAGGCATGATAGGATGGTTACCCTTCCTTCTCAGTCAGTCGTGCTTTAGAGCGGTACAGTATAGGGTTGAGTCCCTAAAAAAAAAAAAAAAAAAAAAAAACTTACCGTATTCTTTGATTACAGATACAAAGGTAGATCAACATTACCCTACTACAGGCAGAAGATCAGATATAACAACAGAAGAAGGCATTAGCCAGTTACAAGGTAACTACGGCAGCAGGGGGAGGTAACAGGGACCTCCCAATGTTATCTCTTTTATTGGTATCATCCCCAGTATATGTCAATAACGTTAGAATAGGAAGTCAGAAGTATAATGTACATATGTGTTGAGTTACTTATTAGTTATATAAGATCTGATTAAGATTATAGACAAGGTCAGACTACCAGGTAAGTATAAAAGAGAGGGAAATGCAGGAATCCCAAATACATCTTTTCGGATATGGTACAGTTAAATGCTTTTACGTGTTGCAATAAGAAAAGGGTTATTCCCACCTCTTGGTTTTGATGCCAGTATAGTAAAGGGGCATAAGACTTGAGATGGGGTTGTCAAATCAAGAAGTAAGTAAAGATGGGCTGATTGATCCTAGTAAGTATTAGAAAGTATAAAGAGCCCCTATGATTCCGTAAGTTGTGCAGACCCTTATGATAACAAGCCAGTAAAGAAAGTAAGACTGTTAGCCTACTCGGAGTAGGGGTAAAAGACCTGTTAGGGATGAATGCCGGGTAATAGTCAAGTTCGAGTCAGAAAAAGGCCAAGTCCGCCATATATGCTAATAGATAGCAAGACATACCTGTAAGATGATAGTTATGATCCAGTTGTGATAGCGAAAGGGTGAGGGGTCATGTGAGTCAGATAGGTCTGACTACAAGTCAGGGGAAGTATGAACTGATACTTGACCAGTAATCTTGTTAACAATAAAGAGCAGGTACCTTGAACCCCAGAGTTCAGCTTAAGTAAGATGAGGGGAAGAAGCAGGAATGTCAGATCTTGTGGGGAAAATTAGAATTACCCCCCCAGATTGATAGAGTATCGTTTTAAGGATTAAGCCTCGGGCTGACAGTAAGATTGCGGTTTGGAATACCGCAGTATGCCTGTTCATGGGAAGTTAAGAAATTACTGATACAGCAATTCTAATCTAGTGTGGCCTAGAGATAAGGCCCAGCAGACAGTCATGGGCTCTTAATATAAGCAAAGTAAGGCCACAAGATTCGAACGTTGACCCCACATCGCAGGAGTGGCGGAATTTCAAATAGCAGACAATAACTAAGGAGTTTATGTTTGTTACTTTCAGAATGGGGTGACAATACAATGAAATGTTAAGAGAAGGCAGGAGGTATTATTAGACCATAGAAGCAGTATATCATGTACAATATGAAATTTAGCAAGGTGTGTCAGAGATTACGTATCACCACAGAATTCAGTATGTATTGTACGTATTTATTAATATATATCTGTGCAGATAATAAATATGCTATGAGCAGCTGCTAATAGGGGTTACAATCACACAGATGCATATTAGTGCTGGGAAGTATATACAAATTGCATTGCAGGACCCTTTGCCAAAAAAAAAAAAAAAAAGAGAAAAGAGAGAGAAGAAAAAGAGAAAAGCTAAAAGAAGGGGCAAGTTAAGTGTGATTTACGTATGAATCCATAGAAACAGTCTCAGCTCTTAGTTATTAAGTTAATAGACTTATATGTTGTTTCCAGATCTAGGTTTTAGAAGCTTATAAGAGTTAGTAACCTGAATCAGATAATTAGATGATAAGGGCACAGTTAGACGGTCAACCGACCAGCTGGCGCCTGTATTAGCAGGGAAGCATCTCTAAAGATCAATAACACTAGCGCATGTGCCAGAACCAAAATTAGAGACTAAATAGGTATACTTCAGAGATTAGCAATACTAGAATTGTTCCAGTATATTAAGTGGCCATACATCATTTTCCCAGCCTTGTAGGTGAGAGTCGACCTTAGTCAACCGAGCAGTTATTACAAGGAATACCCCGCAAGTCAGACAAGCCCGTGGGCACCCCAAGAAAGGGGTCCACATCAGCAGTCAGTGACAGACTAGTACTTCAGCTGGTTCTCGTAAGATATTTAGATACAGAGCCCTAGCAGAAGGCCAGTATTTATAGAATAGCTTATAAGACCGAGAATTCCCCAGAATAGCAGTATAAATCCAAGTGGATACACACAAGGCGTAAGAAATTGATAGTACCCTGCTAGCACAGTGTTTATTAAGACCAGGAGATCAGTAGACTCCCCGTGAAGATCCAGAGATTGATCGCCTGGGAGTAAGTTTGATTAAGCCCAGCCTTACAGTGGTTCAAGCAAAATAACAAAGCAATTAGATGCCCACAAGTCTGCAGTTATGCATGAACTATAAGTACTCAAGTAGAACAGTTAGAGCATTGTTAGACTACTGCCACATTCGTGTCATTCAACCCGACTATTCAGTTATTTAAGGTTATGCAGCCAGATCATTAGAGGTCATGATCAATATCAGGATCCTCTGATTTGATAAAGGCACAAGGTGCACAGGTGGTCGTTCAGGTTATCACAGCAACAAGTAGCCTTAGCATGTGGTCGGATGGCCAGATAAGCTCTAGCTACGCCTGTAAACTACCTGTCGATCTCTTCGGCAAGACAAGCCAGTATGACCGTCAATTATATGCCGAGCTCTCTAAGTATGAATATGTTATATCAGTCAAGAGGCGATAATGGAGCAGCAAACGCTCTTAGCTATAGATCTATTAGGAATGTGGCGTATTTGCAACCCAAGCAACGGAAGTTGGCAGAGAGATACATCGATTGGTCAATTTAGCCGTTCGTGTAATAGAAATGAAGGACAACAGAGCGGTAATCTAGAACACCGTCGTGTCGTCATCAGTTGTGAAGGAAAAAAAAGAATGGTAGTATAAGAATCCTGACCTGGTTAACAGGGGAAAGTGCCAGATTTCCAGGTAATAGAGGATGGAGTGCTGCGTTGTAAAGGCCGTCTATATGTTCCAGATGTTTCAGACCTCCACCAGCAGATTATGAACGAGGTACGAAAAGGGAAATTGCTGAATTTGTAGCCAGTGTCCTAACTGCCAACAGGTGAAAGCAGAACATCAGAAACTAGGCGGGTTAACTCAGGACATAGTTGTGCCTCTTTGAAAGTGGGAAGCAGTAAATATGAATTTTGTGGCAGGATTACCCCGTACTAAACATGGACATGACTCTATATGGGTGATAGTTGACAGATTGACCGAATCAGCTCATTTCCTGCCAGTGGAAACTACTTTCTCGGCCAGATTATGCGGAGTTGTATATCCGAGAAATAGTCAGGTTGCACGGAGTACCAGTATCCATTATTTCAGACAGAGGAGCACAGTTTACGACTAGATTCTGGCAGTCGTTTCAGAAAGGTCTGGGAACGCAGATTAATTTGAGCACAACATTCCACCCTCAGACAGATGGACAGGCGGAACGCACAATTCAGACGCTCGAAGATATGTTGCTAGCGTGTGTGTTAGATTTCGGTGGTAGCTGGGTTGGGCATTTGCCCCTAATCGAGTTTGCTTATAATAATAGCTATCACTCAGCTATCCAGATGGTGCCTTTCGAGGCTTTATACGGGCGAAAGTGCAGATCGCCGATTGGCTGGTTCGAAATAGGAAAATCAGCATTGATTGGGCCAGACATTATTCAGCAGTCAGAGGAGAAGGTAAAACTTATCAGAGAACGCCTACTGACTGAACAGAGCCACCAGAAGTCATATGCAGATGTGCGGCGCAGAAACCTGGAATTCGAGGTGAACGACTGGGTATTGTTAAAAGCATCACTGATGAAAGGGGTGATGAGATTCGTCAAGAAAGGTAAGCTCAGTCCAAGATTTGTTGGGCCTTATCAGATTCGCCGGAGGATAGGCCGAGTAGCATATGAGTTGAACTTGCCTCCAGAGCTAGAGTCCGTTCATCCCGTCTTTCATGTGTCTATGCTGAGGCAATGCATAGGAGACCCATCCAGAACAGTCCCAGTCCAGGATATCCAGGTTACAGAAGAGATGGCCTACGAAGAGATTCCGGTAGCCATCTTAGACAGACAGATTCGTAGATTGAGAACTAAGGATATTGCGTATGTCAAAGTATTGTAGCGTAACAGGAACCAAAAAGAGATGACGTGGGAAGAGAAGAAGATATGAAAGTCAGATATCCTCACCTATTTCAGGCCTAGTCAGGCGACAAGTATGTCCGTATTATTACTTATGCAGTACCTTATGGTTGTATGTCGGTGAATGAGAACGGTTGATATTTAGTTATCCAGTGGATCCTAGAATATTATGTGCAGTGCCTGTGTTGGACTTTTCTGCATTTCAGGTTTTTGCTATAGTCCATATTACAGGGGAAACTCTGCCGAATTTTTTTTCCTAGAAAGTAAAGTAAGTAGTCCTTTAGATAGAAGTTTACATTCGAGGACGAATGTTCTTAAGGGGGGAGAATGTTATACCCCGTAGGATTCCCGGCACCTATATGGCCTATTCGTGCGTTGGTTGAGCATATTTGGAAGCCATACATGCTAGAAAAAGGCCCGGAGAAAGATCGGACAAGCGCCAAGTCGGCGGGTCGCAAGGCAAAATGCGACTTATAAATCGCATTTGAGGAATGCGACTTATAAATCGCATTCCATGAATGCGATTTATAGTGCCAATTATATTTATGCTCCCACTTCGGTTTTAATTCATTATTAACTTATAAAATTTCCAGAAAACAGAGTATACCCGCAGGAAAGGAAAAAGGAACGAAGGAGGGATTATAATTTTCGACCGGTTACGCTGCTAAACGCTGCCCAAACTCAAATTAACTCCAGATACGGGAGTATTTAGCAACAGAGAGCATTCCTACGGATTCAGTTTCGTGAAATACGGCCGACGAATCGTCGAGCCACCAAGCTAAGGTAAGTGGAATTGCTCTAAATTAGTGTCTATGTGTTCCTAGCTGAGAAGTGAATATTTCTCCCTTCTAGACCGCTGAAAAATAGCGAGTTTTCGACCATCTTTCGATAAGCCTAAGTTTAGGCTACAATGATATCAAAAGTGACGTCGTTCTTTAGAATAAAGCTATATTTAGTATTAATTAGCGTATACATGAATGCAGTTGGGAGAAATAGCTGGAGTATTGACCGAGCCTCATCCGACAGACGGATAACTCGAGGTTAAGGTATGTAAAGTCAGTTTCTTCGGCAAGTTAGTAGCTTTAGCCTTGTATAGTTCAATAAACTCCGTAGTAGAATTCCCGGAGTTGAATGATAAGTATTGTGCAAAGTTCAGTAAACCTAGTTTGCGTTGTTATATCGTATTCAGTCTGAAAGTTAGAAAAGCATGTGCCCAAGGGCAAGTTAGTATTTCAGATTCAGTATAGCCTATTATGTGAATAGCAAGCATATTGTAGAATAAAAAGGAACATATTTTCATAATAAAAGTCAGTAAAGAAAGATCTGATAGACAGACAGTATCTTGGCTACAGAGTAGCCATACAGTTAAACAGAGGTTACCGAATCAGTATAATTAGTAAGAATCAGTTCAGTATAGAAACAGATCAGAATAAGAAGTTAGATTCCAGATAGTCTTTTCAGTTATACATGCTTGCTATTTCTATGTGCTATTTGTTTATTGAGACTTGTTGTGGCATGTGGGCACCCCTTTAGCATCCCCACCGCCCCTGGGTTATAGCTGTGTCGATACCAGATTCAGATACCGCCACCAGCTGGGCGATGCCGTCCGCCTAGAGGACGATGATGGCCGACCACCATGATAATACAGTCCAGACCACCCTGCTTGCAGGGGTAGTTCAGTTTACTCTGCGTAGAGCCAGTCCACCCTGTTTACAGGGGCAGAACACTCTGTGTGCGCTTGTGGCCGGTGGCAGTTCCAGATACAGATTTTTATAAAATTACCCTGTTGCGTGCTTGCACCCAGGGGCAGTTTCAGTTACAGATACATCAGCAGACTACCCCGTGTGCACTTGCGCCCAGAGGCAGGAGTCTTCAGACTCAGACACAGTTTATTGTCAGAGGCCAAGGCCTGAGCTACGTACCCAAGGGGGCCGGTAGGAGGAGCTCACAGTTATCAGATGAGTGGAGTGACTTATTTTTGGTTGGTTTTGACCCGGGTAGGGGTATATAGATTGTTTGCTTGCTTGGCGCCATCCGGCTTATGGGGGTTGGTATTGGCTCTTGCTTGCTACTTGTATATCCATTTATGTGCTTTATATATTATATACTAGCTACTAGACAGCAGGCCATCGCGTCTACAGGTACGCCTCTGCCTTATCAGTACAGAAAGCTTGATTTAGTTCATACCAGCTTCTTCAGATTCAGTTATCTCCTGCTATACAGAAATGCTAGATACGCTATCTATATTCAGTTGTTTTCAGTTGTACTATTTAAGTTGCTTTGCATACTCAGTACCAGTGGTACTGACGCCCAGTGGGGCGCTGTATTACTTGCCTGCAGGTACTCATAGACGAGGAGGCGATTCCTCGTGATTCCAGCCAACTATTGAGTATTCAGCTCCTGTCATCCGGAGTCTGAATTCCAGAGGTGTATTTTGTTTTCTTTTGTTGTACAGTACGGGTAGGTCGGGGCACTGTCCCGATCATTTCTATTGCTATTCCTAGAGGCTTGCAGTCTGTATATATTTCCCTGTGGTCAGTTGAGCCGGTCGTGTGAGGCCGTGCAACTTGTTATAGTTATTTGTTATTTCTGTTCCTGTTGGCCGTGTGTGGCCATAACCAGTCAGTAGTGGTGACTTTGCCGGTCACGTAATTATTTAACGTGCTATTGTTAAGTTACAGAGAACTAGACAGCATGGTGGCCTTGCCGGCCCGCATAGGTTCCCTTGACAGTAGTATGTTTTTGGTTAGCTGTTTTTTTTTCAGGTACAGGTGGCTATAGGCCTGTTGGCCGGAGGCTGTGTTTACAGCCGTTATATAGCCCTTTGTTTCCAGGAATTTGAGTTAGAGCCAGCCAGGCACCAGATGTGCCTAGGCTCACCAGATAGCAGTCTAGGTCCTACTAGGGCACCAGGTGCCAGTCATACCCCCCCAAGGTAGGGCGTGACATTAACATTCTCAGGTTTGATCCCACGACTCGATAGGATGAGTCGTTCCTTCAGACAATGATTCGTTGTATCGCCTGTGGTTTCACTTCTTCCTCTTGCCTCAAACCTCCTACAACTACCAGATAGAATGACTCATGCCAACCACCAACGACTCATGGATACTAGTCGTTGTCCCCAATGCCACTAACCAGGAGGTCCTCCTAACGACTATTGACAACGACCCATTATTCCTTGCAACGGGTCTTTCTGAGACCCGTTGTTCCTCATCCTAAAACTGAAACCTCTCACAACGGCACATACAACGGCCCATCCTTTGTTTTAACAACCCGTACCATGGGTTGTCTGAGGGACATTTCCAAATCCTACTGCTGATTTTCCTTCTCACCTCCCAGGTCTAACCTTAGGCACTTTCGGGGTATTACAATATCTCCCCCTTGGAAACATTCATCCTCAAATGTGGGAAAACATACAGAAAACATAGAAATGCAATCATTACACTCAAATACTAATCATTTAAGCCGTAAACTGACGAAATGACTATCTCCGATTCAAACTACATAGCTGAACTGAATTCATAAATCATACATACACCCATATACATAAAAGAAACTTGGACACATGTTTTGAACATGAAAACTAAATAGAGTTAGAGAGCAAAGCTGATACCCCAGCTGGAATCGAACCAGTAGTGAATAAATGTGGGTTTATAGCCATCATATCCGCTTCGGCTTCCCACTTAGCTCCCTCAACATGCTGATTCCTCCATAACACTTTAACTGAAGCTACTTCCTTATTCCTTAGCCTTTGAACCTGACGATCCAGTATTTCCACCGAAACCTCTTCATAACTAAGGCTGTCTTTCACACCAACACTGTCCACTAGGACAACTAGATCTAGATCACCCAAACACTTCTCTAAGAGTGACACATGGAAAATAGGATGCATGGAAGCTAATTCTGAGGGCAACTCCAATTCATATGCCACCTTGCCAACCCGTTTCACAATTCGGTAGGGGCCAACATAACGAGGGTTGAGTTTCCTTTCTTTCCATACCTCTTCACTCCCTTCATGGGAGATACCTTCAGAAACACCCAATCATCAACTTCAAACTCAAGTTCCTTGCTCCTCACATCAACATAGGACTTTTGGCGACTTTGAGCTATTTTCAACCTGTCTCGTATAAGTTAAACCTTTTCCAAAGCCTCATGGACTGAATCTGGCCCTATCATTGTAGCTACACCAACTTCGAACAGAACAATAAGAGATCTACATCTCTGCCCATAGAGAGCCTCAAACGGAGCCACCTAAATACGGGAATGGTAGCTATTATTGTATGAAAACTCGATAAGAGGCAAATGATCATTCCAACTACCTTTGAAGTCAATTAAGCATGCTCTCAACATGTCCTAGAGAGTATAAATTGTTCGCTCTGCTTGACCATCCATTTGCGGGTGAAATGCTGTGCTGAGCTTAACCTGAGTACCAAGTCCTTTTTGAAATGACCTCCAAAATTGAGAGGTAAATTGGGTACCTCTATTTGATATGATGGACAAGGGTATACAGTTTGGCATAGTCTTCTGCCGAGTTTGTGGTTTTGACTGTAGAAAATGAGCGGCCTATGATCATCTCCTACCCAACCATCCTCAATCTATGTAGAGACCAACCAGGCAAGTTCTAGATCTTCAAAAACGTACCGCAACAAATACTAAGACCTCACTCACATATGATACATGAACTATTTTCACTTTACCTATCTGGTTCATACATGGCTTCACAAGACTAGAACTATCAATAACTAAATGACATAAAATGATCCATAGAAATCATGCATTGTTGTCACAAATACATAGCACAATTTTTTAAACAAGGTCAATTTTTCAAAAACAACAAAAGTAATGCATATTCAATGGCTGAGTATTCCTAAATTACTTTCTAATCAAACAAAAATTACAACTAAAAACAAAAAGATCCTAACACATGTTGGTTCTACTAGATCGCATGTCTGAGGGAAAAGAAACACGACAAGAAAAACCCTCAGGTGAACCAAAAATATCCCAAAAATACAAGTACATCCCCCCCTTTTTAAAGAATGAGCTTCGTCCCTGAAGCACAAAATATTAGCTTCAAAGGAAAAAGGACATACCCGTGGCTACTCATACTTCGCCTTCCATGAGTTGCCTCCCATGCAGCGCCTGATTTAACGTCGCGGCCCGACATTACTCCTGTGACTCCTCAGGTATCATCAAGGTATATTTCCTCCACTCTTCTCAATTCATCTTTATCTCCCAGTTACACCTTTATTCTTTGCCCATTTACTTTGAACCTTTTCCCCTCTTTGTTCTCAAGTTCCACTGCACCATATGGAGACACTTGTACTATCTTATAAGGTCCCATCCATCTAGATTTCAACTTCTCAGGGTGCAGTCGGAGTCTTGAGTTAAACAACAATACCAAGTCTCCTAGGCTAAACTCCCTTCTTGTGATATTTTTGTCATGATAGATCTTCATTCGTTCCTTATAAATGGCTGCACTCTCATACGCCTTGAGTCAAAATTCATCCAACTCATTGATCTGGTTCAATCTTAGCTTGGCAGCATCATTCCAATTCATCTATAGCTTCTTTAGTGCCCATAATGCCTTATGCTCTAATTCAACTGGTGGCATGCTTTACCATAAACCAGTTGGTAAGGTGATGAGCCAATTGGAGTTTTATATGTTGTCCGGTAGGCCCACAATGCATCATCAAGCTTCCTAGCCCAATCTATCTGGCTTGTATTTACTTTCTTGGATAGAATGGTCTTGATTTCTCTATTAGAAACTTCTACCTTCCCACTTGACTGAGGGTGGTAAGGTGTGGCTACCTTGTTCTTGACACCTTATTTCTCCAGTAAGGTGTTGAAGAGGCGATTGCAGAAATGTGATCCACCATTGCTGATGATAGCTCTTGGAGTGCCAAACCTAGAAAAGATATGATTTCAAAGAAATGTTGTAACACTCTTGCCTTCATTGTTTGGCAATGCAACAACCTCCACCCATTTTGATACATAATCCACAGCCACCAGAATGTACTTCATCCCATATGAGCTAATGAATGGGCCCATGAAGTTAATCCCCCACACATCAAATAGTTCTACCTTCAAAATTGGGGTTAATGGCAACTCATGTTTACGGGTAATATTGCCTTTCCTCTGGCACTGATCACATGACTTTGCAAGGTCGTATGCATCTTGATGAATAGTTGGCCAATAATACCCACATTGCAAAATTTTATGTGCCGTTCTGGTGACACTATGATGTCCCCTTACAGGAGATGAATGACATGCCTCCATGATGCTCAACATCTCCATTTCTGGGACACATCTATGAATGATCCCATCTGCACAGATGCGGAATAAATATGGCTCATCCCAGTAATATCGTCTGACATCAAATAAGAACTTCTTCTTCTAATGAGGAGTCATGTCTGTTGGCATTATGTTGCTAGCCAAGTAGTTATGTATCTCAGCAGACCAAGGGATTAAGTTCTGTGATGCAGCTATTACCTGCTCGTCTGGGAATGCATCATTGATCTCAACCTCCATCTGCTCCTTTACTTCAACTTCAAGTCTGGATAAATGATCTGCCACCTAGTTCTCTGTTCCCTTTCTATCTTTTACTTCAAATTCAAATTCTTGGAGCAAGAGTACCCACCGAATTAATCTGGGTTTGGCATCTTTTTTAGACATCAGGTACCTCAATGCAGCATGGTCTGTGTGAACGATCACCTTTGTTCCGAGCAAGTATGCTTGAAAATTTTCAAATGCAAATACCACTGCTAATAGTTCTTGCTCTGTGACTGTGTAGTTCTTTTGGGTTGTATTTAGTGTCTTGCTAGTGTAATAGATTGGATGAAAGATTTTTGCTCTCCTTTGACCTAAAACAGCACCCAGCGCAACACCACTAGCGTCAAAATTACCTCATAGGGGAGAGACCAATCTGGAGCTATGATGATCGGAGCAGTAGTGAGCTTTTCTTTGAGGACCTCAAAAGCCTTTAGACATACCTCATAGAATATGAACTTTACCTCTTTTTCCAATAGTTTGCACAATGGCTGTGCTATTTTGGAAAAATCCTTGATAAAGCGTCGGTAGAATCCTGCATGCTCCATAAAGCTTCTGACCCCTTTGATGGAGATAGGGGGTGTCAATCCTGAGATAACTTCAATGTTCGCCTTGTCCACCTCGATCCCCTTTACTTATCCCCTTTACCGAGATTTTATGGCCTAGCACTATGCCCTCTTTAACCATTAAATGACATTTTTCCCAGTTTAGGACCAGATTGGTTTCCTCACATCTTTTCAGCACTTTGCCCAAATGTTCAAGGCAGTATTCAAATGACTCACCCAAGACTGAGAAATCATCCATAAATACTTCAATGGTGTCTTCTACCATGTCTGAAAATATGGACATCATACAACGGTGAAAAGTGGACGGTGCGTTACACAATTCGAAGGGCATTCTTTTGAAAGCAAAGGTCCCATATGGGCAAGTAAAGGTGGTCTTCTCCGGATCTTCTGGGGCTATAGGGATCTGGTTGTATCTTGAATACCCGTCAAGGAAGTAGTACCATCCTCTACCTTCCAGTCTATCAAGCATCTGATCCAGGAATGGCATTGGAAAGTGATCCTTTTGAGTGTAGCAGATGAGTTTCCTGTAGTCCATGCATACATGCCATCCTGTGACTGGTCGTGTTGGTATCAGCTCATTCTTCACATTGGGAACCACCGTAATCCCTCCCTTCTTTGGTACGCATTGAACATGACTTGCCATTGACTGTCAGCTATGGGATATATTACCCTAGCATCCAGTTATTTGATAATCTCCTTTTTTACCACTTCTTGCATGGGTGGGTTCAAACGACGCTGATGCTCTATGCTTGGCTTAGAATCTAGTTCCAACTGGATTTTATGGGTGCATATGCCTGGTAGAATTCTGATGATATCAGCTATGGTCCATCCGATAGCCTTCTTGTATCTTCTCAATATGTTGACCACAACTTCCACCTGCTCATAACTTCCACCTGCTCATTGGATAAGGTTACTGCAACTATAACTGGCAAGGTGTTGTTTTCTCCCAGGAATGCATACTTGAGATGTGGAGGTAATACTTTCAGCTCAATGATGGGTGGTTCCTCCATAGATGGTTTGGCCGGTGGCATTGCATGGTTCTTTAAATCCAGGTCGAACTTCTTTGGGCTGAAGCTATATGACCCTATTCCATTTAGGGCATTAACCATCTCTGTATATTCTGGGCTCCCATTATCTCCATAATTCATTATCACAACTGCCAAAATATCAGTGGTCAAAATTCCTTCCACCAAGGTGGCAGCTGATTGTGTTCCATCTTTGGGTGTTTGAGTGGAGGATTTATCCCTAAATGAAAACTTGAGGATATTTTCACAAAAGGAAAAAAAAGAAAAAGAAAATGTCAAAATTAAAGTAACTACCAACAAGTCAAATACAAGCTAGTAACCTAGACTTAGCCGTATTCCCCGGCAACGACGCCACTTTTTGATAATGCTCAAACCACACTTCCAACCGAAGTATGAAGCGGACGTTGTCAATAAAGAACCCAAACTTATAGGTTGGGGTCGAACCCACAGGGAATATGGAAGATCTAGATTACAGCCAGTAGATGAACTTGTATGGTAATTACATCACAAAGGGGGAATTCTAATAAAATAAATAATAAAAATAAGCAACAGTCAAGATTATAGTTGTGAATCAATAATTAAAGGATAACTAGGGTTTATATTCCCATGGGTTCATAAAAGCTTTTGGGTATACACTTGTTATCTTTACCAATACTTACTTACAAAACTGATAACTTAGGTTCATTCAAATGATCGACCAATCCCTATTGAATGACTATCCTTAATTACTCGACCAAGTCTCATGAGTTTTGCAAATTAACCGTTATCACTAAGTTCCAGATATAACTATCCTGTGACCACAACTCAAGTTAATACAATTATCATCAAGATCA